>CM060904.1:1056497134-1061497134 GCA_030737815.1 Allium fistulosum
TGGGAAGAAATCACCAATCTCACGCTGACTACAGCAAACTAGCCGAGAATTTATGTTAACAAATTTCAATTTTTAAGCTAGTATTTGGAAAGAGAACATGGCAGGATAACCAGTTATCATTGTTTTATACACGAATCATGTTCATGTGAATTTAGATAACATTTGCAGCTTGGCATGGAAACCGAGTTTTGCTCTTATATCCTGAGTATGTCTCCCTACTAACACACATCAAATTAAACATTATAATCACAATTAATCTTTTCTCCAGATCCTGATAATTCTATGGAAATCCAAACGATAACCTTTTACAATTGAAATAAGATGTTGAAGAGATTATTCAGAAACCAAAGATAAGGAGTAGGTTCATGGCAATGGATTACCCATTTGACAATAGGAGCAAGTGGCTACTAATATAATTATAAGTTTGTGCACAACTCCATATACCAACAACTAGGAAATATCATTTTTCAGACATGCGAACAACTGATTATCAAGTGCCAAGCGTGAACCTAAGAATTATATCAATACTTCAACTCAAATTTAGACTTCAAGTTTTAAGTATAACGGTTCAATTTAATTACAGATTTAATCAAAGCACATGTACAAACACAGATTATATCAAGAATTTAATTTATTGAACTCTAAAATAATAATATGGTATTTGAGAACTTACAGGCGACTTTGATTTTGATGGTTTAAACACGGCAACAGGCGCGACTTTGATTCCAGCACTAGGGTTTAGTATTGGGGAGGAGGAAGGTAGCGATGAAGAGAAGTGGAAAGAACGTGGAGCTAGGGTTTTGTGGGATTTGGGGAACCAGAAGAAATTAGGAAGGAGGCGGGAGAGAAAAAAATGGAAGGGTACGGGGCGTTGTTTTGAGGACGTGCTATTATTCGAAGACCACACGTAAATCCCTATCCCGTTCTAATATAGCAACGGCCCAAAGCCGTTGCCAAAGGGTTCGCAATGGATCAAAGCCGTTGGAATATTGCAACGGCCTAAGTCCGTTGTGAATTTACCGCACTATGGTGTTGCGAAATTGCTTATATGGTGTAGTGAGATCAACACAGCGGAACTACTATCTACATCTACAACGCTGAAGCCTCCTGCTCCATTGCTCCTCCACAATTCGTCAAAGCTAAACTGAATCCCTTGGCTACTCGTAAAAATTTGAGTACCCAAGAGTTTATAAAACAGAAATAAACACTTGGGTCAAACATGGGTCTGGTGTGAGTACCAGGTTAAACTTGCTTAACTTTAAAACCTTTTTGAAAGAAAAGGTATCACGTAAGACTCCCCACAAATAAACATGGGTAAGTTTTTACCTTACGCTAACCAAAACATTTGATAGGAAATTCGATTGTATTATAATAGGTCTAGGGTTTTCAAATAAATATGAAATAGCCGAAATTGTTACATTCATTTAATTCCAACATACATAGGTATACAATCAAGTCCGTTATCACTTATTGGAAATTGGATTCCATACAATGGCAGGGCTACCGGGGTACCGCCCGTCACAGTACGTGGCCTAGATCACCGTACCGAGGATCACTCCCAATCCCCTGTAACACAAGGCCGGAACATCCCTTACTGGATAATTCCCGCACAAGATACCCCACGGTTGTCATGACCAACCGCACACAACCGAAATAAGAAGGGACATCTAGACAGAGGTAATCTTGTCCTACTTGGGTGCTACCCACTAACCTTGCTGCACCTCCCCTGTTTTAGCCATTCCCGGTTTGTGAGGCTTGAGGCTATGATTACCTTTAAATAGAACACATCTATCTTAGAATGCTCATTGTCTACCTGACGATGTGCTGAAAGCATTCAATCCATACAAGTTCGTTCCGGGTTCGAACGAAACCGAATGCATTATCTCGTTACACTCATTTTGGAATCACCCTCAGAGTTAACGACAATAACCCTTGCACTCTGAATCTTCATCTTCACTTGAGATTCACGACCTATCGTTAATTTGGATCGATGTGGTATTTGGATATCCAAATCTGGAAACCCGATCCCGGTCTCATCGAAATCCAAAACGTATCTTTTAAGGCCAAGTTGTTTTAAACTTAAAACAATTCAATTCATTATCTATATTCACATAGATAGATAATTCACAATATCACAATAGATAATCAACATTATCAATATAAGCAGATAATCCATATTATCATCACAATTCAACTAAACATCCATATCACGGATCAGCACATTATCTCATCAGAGAGATCAAACAATGCAAAGCATTCATTATTATTCATCCATCCATAAGTAATGATTTATACCATTTCTTATTAATTTAAAGTGAATTAAATTAATTACTTCATTCTATAAATCCTGCTTACTTAACCATTAATTAATTCCAAATCAATTAATTATTCCCTAATTACCTTTTAATTGCATTCAGGTAATTTATCCTTTAATTAATTACTCAAATTAATTATCCTTAATCATTTATAGTAATTAACCTTTAATTACTCCATTAATTAATTAACTATACTAATTAAATTAATCAACTATAATTAATTACATTAATCCTTAATTAATTACATTAATTAATCACTTTATTTATTAATTATTTCTTAATTAATCAATTCTTAATTACATCATTAATTATATTAATTAATGATCCTTAATTATAAATTAATTATTTATTTACTCTAATTAAATTAATTACATTAAGTAATTAACCTTTAATTAAACCACATATATTAATCACTCTTGATTAATCTCATTCAGTAATTAACTACCCTTAATTACTTTTATTAACTAAATTAATTACTCCTTAATTAATTTCTTAATTAATCCCTTGATTAATTCACAAGTAATTAAGCTCAAATTACTTCCATTAATACATCACCATTCAATTAATTACTTCAAGTAATTATCTATTATTTACTTCCCTAAATAATCATACCTTATTAATTACAATTAAGTAATTATTTATCAAATCATCCATTGATTATTCTAAATTAATTAAACTTAATTAATTAACTTAAACTAAATCAAATTAACTTAATTAATTACAATGAGTAATTAATTTCTTAATTACTTCCATTTAGTAATTACACTTAAACAATTTCATAAATGACCATCCTTAAATTAATTAATCTAATTAATTATTAAAATTAATCACATTATTTAATTATTAAATAATCTCAAATTAATGATCTTCATTAACAATTATTTAATTACTTTTCTTAAGTAATTAACTTAGATTAACCATTATTAATTTCAAATTAATAAATCTTAATAATCAATTAATTAATCTCTAATTATTTAATTAATTAAGTGTTTACCATAACTTAATTAATCTTTAATTACTTTATTAATTAATTCTTAATCATTAATTAATATTCTAATTTATAATCCTTAATTACAAATTAATTATTCTATTTAATTAATCTTAAAACTTAATTAAGTTAATTTAAATCCTTAATTACAAATTAATTAATCCAAATCATTAATTAATTAGATTATTTAAACCATTTTAAATTTCATTAAAGATTTAATGATTTTAACTTTAAGATAAAACATTTTCTTATCCATGGTTAAATTATCATTCACAAATACATTTGAAAAAAACATCCATTTTCAAATTTACTTTTAAATTTCATTTTAAATTCGAGATTTAAAATGAATACCAATTTGTCTTTTAACAAAGTTTAAAACCAATTCAAAAACTTTTACATGTTAAAGAATTCCTATATCTTATAAAAGAATTTTTAAAAGAGCTTAAACCAAATTCCTTTTTAAATTTAAAACATTTAAATATAACTAACATTTAAACTTATTTAAAACATTTAAATTTATTAAAACTTATTTATTTCCAATCTAAGATTCAAAACCAACTTGAATCCATATATTAAAACTTTGATTTCAATTCCTGTCTTAATATTTCTTCACAATTTAAATTCAGTTTAAATTTAAACTGACAGGCTTTTAAAAACCCGACAACACAATGTACTCGAGCCCTTACAAAATTACTTCGAGTCGCACCCTTAAACGCTTTGAGCATCTCATGAAACAACTCGAGAAAAACTCGAGTACACTCTGTTTTAAACCCAGACTTCACTCAGATATATTCATGATCGCGTGCACGTGCACCGGAGATGCAGTCGCCTCCGACCATCGCCGAGTATCCCCACATGATGATGTTCATCCCTACACCAGAATCCAACCACTCGATCATCGAAACTAGAACGAAATCAAAATCGAGCCTAAAACCAAAACTGGAACCACATCAGAAACCTGGAAACTGCCTCGTCTTCGAAACCCCGACCACCAGAGGTTCTGCAACTCCGACCATGTCCTCATTTACGACCAAGCTTCCCTCTCTCAAAACCCTATTTCACTCGATCGACTAGAGAACCCGTTTTGATCATTTTATCAAGACTAGTAAAAACTAGGGTTAAAATCTTTAATCCTAATTCACTACTGCCTCACTGCTTTAATTCAATTTCCAGTAATTTTCCCTATGTCTTCGATCACTCTATTACTACCAGAAACAATGTTGGTCAACCCAACCTCCTAGATTAACAGTTTTAACCCAAAACATGTTTTCTGGTTAAACCAGTAATGTTCCATTATTTGTAAACTAAAAATTATAATTTATGTTTTAAAAATCGAATTTTAGTATAAGTAATCAACTTATACTCCTGGATTAATGAATCTGGACTTTTAAATTTTCACTTACAAAATATTGCCTTGTTATATTTCCTTTTCCAGGGACACTACAGTTTTATTTTATATTAAATAAAATTTCAAACTATAATTTATGTTACATACTCATACTTGTTTAAATCTTTAGCCTTAATAAGGATTCGAACAAGAAATCATTGATTTTGATCAGGATTTAAAACTGGCATTCTAGAACAGGCAAGAACATATCAAAACAAGAACTGGAAACAGAGAAGTTCATATATTCAAATGCATGCATACATCATACTTCAGCAATTCAATAATATAAATTCATAAATATACTACACAATACAAATTTGAACACAGCAATGACATGCAACCAATTTATACTTAAGAATTTTTTAACAAAAATGTTACTCACCTGATATACATTAAAACAGAGGCAGTTTTATCTTTTGAAGACTTTAAACTTGAATGCTTCTTGAATTTGATTTTTAAACTTGAGTTGTTGAAGCTTTAAATTGGTTTAAACTACATGCATGTTGCTTCCAGGTTGAAGAAAGAATGCAGACTGACTTTTGAATTGATTCCAGAGATGAAAAGAATGATCAGGCTGAAGACTTTGATTAAATCTCAGGTTTGCAAAAGAACAAGCTTTGAGTTGTATTTTTGAATATGAGATTACAGGGATTTGATTTTGAAAACTTCTGGTTTTGAGGAGTTTTGATTACTGATTTTCAGGTTTTTGTTTGAGAAATGGTACTGATTTCAGATTTTTGCATTTGAGAAAGGGTTTGAGAAATATGGATTACTGACTTGATTTTCATATTTGTATTAGAGAAAGAGGTTTGAGTTTATCTTGGTTTTAAAAAGAAATTAGAAAGAAATAAAGTGAGGGAATGCATATGTATATATAAGTAAATTTATGATTTTATAAAAATAAAAGAAAAATGAAAATAAATAAGACACTTGTCATTAGAGTTCATCATTTATTTACACATGTTAAAACAAAGGCTTAAGATATTAACACTTGTCTTTTTATATTTTTATTTATTTTAAAAGTAAATAAAAAGCCTTTTTCTTATTTATTAAATACTTATCTATATATATAAATCACTTTTTAAAGAAACCAAACTAATTATATTTATAAATAAAAGTTTATACAAATATTCTAAAATCCAAAACAATTTAAATATTTATTCTTTTGAATTTCACTTTAAATTCAAATCAAATTAAATCCTAAGATTCAATTTAAAAAGTCAAGTTATATATATATATATATACATATACAACTACTTATTCAATTTAAAAATAACAATTCCATAGTCTTTTAAAACCCATTCATGTTTATAAAAATAATACATTATACTTATTATTTGAAAATAACATATTTGATAATTTAAATAATTTTTATAAGAGATTATATTATCAAGTAATATTTTAAAAAGAAATAAAACAAACCTTTTTGTTAATCTTATTTATATTTAAGCTTAAGTTAAAATATATCTTAAACAATTTAAACATTTACCTAAAGTATTTTAAAGCTATAAGATTATTTATTTAAATAACTTTGAAAAGTTCATATTAAATTAAATCTAAATTCTAATTTACCAAAGCTTTTCTATTTACAATATATATAAATAAATATATATATTACAAATAGAAAATATCTTATTAGCTTTAAAAAGATAAAATTCACCAATTAAATACTTATTTAATTAGATTATTAAATTAAATTCAAATTTTATTGTCAAGATTATCAATATCAATTTAATTATTTAACAGATTATTAAATTGATATTGCTCAAATTTCCGGGATATCACAAGTCCTTAGTCAACGGGCCTGTATTATTATTTTCTAAGTCTGCTCTACTTCTCCTTGCTTAGGTTCTAATTCACTTTGTAACAGAAACGATCCAAGGTCATAAGAGGTCTCCAGCTAACTTGTTGCCAAAACCTATCTGGGGGTCGATTCCCCTCATCAACGCCATCAGTATGATATTCTCACAAGGATTGCTCGCTTTAGCGACGACAATAATGATATTAGATCTCTATATGAAGTCTTTGAGCAGCTCACTTAGCATCTGGAATAAATTGGATAATGACATCACATCCTTAGTGTGAGTCGCATGCATTCTAAACTTCTCGACAAACTTCTGATCCGGTTGATTGAATGAGGATATGGATTTTAGCGATAATCGCATAAACCGCATGATCACTACGCCTTCAAGGAATATAGGAAAGCATATGCATTCGATGGTACATATCGCTCTGGCAAAATTCATATGCCACTCGAATTTCATGAGATGTAGTCCAGGGTCAGTTTTCCCTGAGTAAACCGATATGATTAGTACATTGAATCTCCTTGGATATTCTACACACTGAATGACTTCAATAAATAGGCTTTGACTAGGGGAGGTGCTTCAGTCATTGTCAAACCAGTTCATTTTCAAGTTACATCTACTTGTTATGCTTATGAATGATGTATGCATGGTTGTCCAACATTTGAATAGTTGAGAATGACGGTCGAATGGCGAATCGATTAGGATGGTGTAGTTGATCGGTGATGATCCCCAAACTTTCACTCAAGTGGGCTGCGATCTATATGAGGCAGTAAGGAGGGCCTCTTGAGGTTGAACACCAAGTTTCATGTCATTTATAGTTTGTATGCCCATGATATGAGCAAAGAAAGATGGACCAGTATTGACAGATTGGTGGTAAGTTACTTGGAGTCGGACCCGAGCAAATTGCTATTTTCTTCGAGTAAGCAACTAGTTTGCTTAGAGTCACTGAAGTCGAAATGCTAGGTCAGTGAAGAACTGTGCTTGGAGTCATATTGGCGTTTGTATGGAGAAAATCTTTGTTTTACCTGAGTTTGCCCTTGGGCCAAAGTTTATTGGGTTTGCTTAGAGTCACATCACCTATGTTCTCCAACCTTTGGAAGTATCGTTTGAGTAGCGGATGCTTGTCCGTTCTTTGGTTGTAATTCAGAAGCTTTAGCTTGATCCTCTATGCCCCGGTCAGTCACAAGACACAAGGGAAGTGGATAGAATGCACCGTCTTTAAGTTTAATTTTGAATGCAGAATACGGGGGCACTACGTTGTGGCACGGGTTCAGGCATAGAGCACATATATGGTTTTGAAGTTGTTACGGTTTCGACTCACCTCATATAAGCACACTCCCTTGCGTACCGAGCGCTCCAAAACCAATCGATAGATTTCCAGTTCACTTAAATTTAGTTCTTTCATAAATAAACAAACAATACATAAGCATGGAGATCATCTCCTATCCAGATGGATTTCCTTATCATTTTCTTAGAAGAGCTAGACAAGTTTACACGTACAGTATAACATATCGGAAGATAATCGTACCATATAATTCTTGTATTTCTTTTAGATATTTCCTAAGTGAATTTTGGTCAAATTCAACAATAATGAGAACGATCACATATGGAAGCTAAGTCTCGTACACTTATCACATTTTTGACTTCTTAACTTTCACCATCACTCGATCAAGAGTGAAGCCCGGTAGATTAGAGTACTATTGCTTCTGCACCCTAATCAAATCATCATTGTTAACTCTCAAAGATAGAAACAAGTCTACTTTGCCGGTTTTAGTGCTAAGTACACGACTAAATACTTTCCATAAACAAAGAAACACACAAAGCACAAATAACACACAGAAAGCACGATCAAGTCACATAAACGATTTTTAATCCCTTTTTTATTTCATTAATCCTTTATTAATTAAAACCTCTTTTGTTAGTCAAACTTCTTTTTATCTTATAAAACTTCTTTCATTAATCAAACTTCGAACTAACTAAACCTCTAACTAATTAAACTCCATTATTAATTAAACTTCCTTTATTAATTAAAACTTCTATAATATATAATATTCCACTATTGATTGAAACCTCCTTTATATACTTGTGTACATACATACATACATACATACATGCATACATATATATGTATATATATACACACCACAATATATATATATATATATTTATATATTTAATTTCTCTTTATAAAAGATAAATACATGTATTCTACTATTTCACTATTCATTTATACCCCTTTCAATATTTCAATAAATATTCATATACTTAACGCTATAAGTATATTCACAAATCACTTAACCAAATTTACTTACTTTAAAATATAATCAAAGGGATTAAAAACAAATGTTACTTAAACAATGTTACTATAAACCCTTCTCCCTTTTATATTTTAAACATATACTCTTTATATCTTTTTTCCAAAAGACTCCATACTTGATACTATCTTTAAGATTCCACTATTAAAGATTTAAGCATATTCATAATCATTTAACAATATTTTACCACTTTGAAATATAATTCAAGGGTTTAAAAACTAATATTACTAAAATACTATTTACTACATGCCCTAATAACCTCCCACTTAATAATTATCTTTAAAATTCGCTTTTAAAGATCTATTTATATTTAAAAGGGTTTAAAATACTTAAACTTTGTCAGAATAACCCAAAACTATTCACTTATAATTATATATAAAACGTTCATGATTAAATATATAATTATATTCCTAAGTATAATTAATAAGGGTATAAAAAATAATTATTACTAAAACATTGTTTACTACAACCCAAACCCATTTTTATACTTATTATTAACTTTATGATATTCAATTTAAAGTTCAAAGCATATCTACATTTATTAGTTAAGGTAATACACTTTTAATTGAACTTCTCCAAATAATTAATTTTAACTTATGGGTTGAAATCCAAACTCCCTTTACTATATTATAATTACTTAACTTACTTTTCCCAACTTATACATTTACTTAAAACCCTTTTTACAATGATACATTAATGTATACTAAGTCATTTATAAGATAAAACATTTAATAACAAAACAATATAAAAAATATTATATTACATAAGCTTTTATTTATTTTAATAAAATATTTAACTACTTTCCTAAAAACTATATATATATAAAAATACTTTAAAAATACTTACACTATGGTTTAAATCATTTGTTTTAAATACCACTTAAAAATACTTATTTTATAATTTATTTAAAACCCATAATAACAATTACTTTTAAATCCATAACTAAATATCAGTAATATTTTTAAACCATGACATTTTTTCGGTAATAAGTACACTTACAGTAATTATTAAAAATATGAAGAAGCCCTAGGACGTCTTTCAAAATTAACTTTAAAAATCGCTGAACATAAAGCATTTTCAAAATGCATCCATAGCGACCTTTTCACTTCTAATTTACACAACTTCATTCTATTATTTCTACAACTTTCCAAACCAAATCCATTCTGCTAAGCACACCAAAACATGTGTAGGGAACAACCAAATGTATATTTTCCCAATATAATCATAATTTAACCAATTTAACATATGTTAAATACAAGGGTTTTCAAAGTGCGTTTATATCGACTATTTCGCTTAAAACATTCACAACACACTATCAACTTCAGATATAACAATATCAAACATGTAAACAACAAGTTTTGGCCACGATACATTTTTTAGTGGGATATAAGAGGGATTATACTACATATAATGTTGTCACTTGCTTTACAAAATAAGAAAGGGTCCGTAAGTAATAATTTCATTATTATTTATTTTAGTTTATATTCAACACAACAAACATTATATACACAACATATACAAATTAAATGGTGAGTTAATTCACCCTAACCCCAAACTAAACTAAAACATAGAAAATCTCATTACGAGTGCAATAGCGAAGGCGGCGTCTCGATTGGACCTCGTATGCAAAACATATTGATTTAGGAATTGAGATAAAATAAAATAAATTATTTACTAAGTACCTAATTATAATTTAATTACATCATTAAAACCTTCTTCCTTAATCTATTTCTAGGTCGTGTACATATCATGCGTGAGAAACCCATATTGCCGAAAACTTCCATCCCTAATTTCTTCCTCCATGTTTAACGATCCGCCACATCGTCATTGCCAACATGCCTCTCTTCATGCACTCTTTGCAATGAACCCAAAGACTTCATGCTCAATCCCCTATAAAAATCTGACCTGCTCCCCACCTAAGTGACTTCAAAACATTGCATGCCTTAAATCTCGACTGGAGCTGCAAATTGGTGGGGAGGTGCTTCTCGATAGGAGAAAAATGATAGCACACTTTGTTTCCTCCATCAGCGCCCCTAGCTTTGATATGACCAGACTATAGTTTGGCCTACAAATATAATAACCGTAAATTAATCGCTTTGTATTGAATATTTAAATCATTTTTTAATATTTAATAATGGATTTTAATAACCAAATAAACATATTTTAAATATTATTTAATGATATTAAAATCATTTTCAAATTTTTTCTACCAAAATAATAAGTTCAATTGAAAATAGAAAATGTGACCGAAAATCGTTCTCTGAAATTTTGACTTTCGGTATCGGAAAGTCATCGATAAACATTATGCACATTTGTGCACACATGCACACATATGCATATGCCATGATAAGTTAAATAATGTGTTAGTGCTTAATAATTATGCTTAGTTTAAATTAATGTTTGATTTGACATAATATGCATTAGTGTATAAAAAGGTAAATTTATATATAGATTCTTATCATATCTCATTCCATACCTAAGCACACACTTATGCACACACCATGGAAGCATGTTTTTGGGGTAAGGGAGGCCATGCAGGGTGTAACATGTAGGGTATGGTAAGGGGGAGACATGTGACATCTTGTGAGTGGTGGAGAAGAGGCAAGGGTAGTTTAGTAATTACACTTGTTTCATGCCTATATATATGCATCCATTCACACATTTCTCCACTTTAATTTCTCATATTCACTTTCTCAAATTCCTAACACATCTTTAAATGCATATAGCCATGGCCACCATCTAATTGTTTATAGCATAAAACACTTGCTTTTTCGCTTCCATCCTCTTTAACTAGCTAATATCCTCTCTACTTCACTCTACATTCAAACGAGACCCTTAATTCCTCATTTTGGACCATGGCCGAGCCCTCTTTAGCCTAGGCCAAGCCCAAACAGCCAATGGCTGAGCCCAACATTCACTCCAAGGTCCCCAAAGTTGAGCCATTTGCATAGTAGAGCCTAGATCTAGTCGCATTCAAGAGTTGGTGCAAGTTTGGTTAAGTTAGCAAGCTTTTTGTGAGTATAACTTCAAATTCTACGAATAAAGTTTTATACTATATACATACTTGTATTAATAGCTTTTGAATGCTATTTGTATATGTGTAGTGATGGTTTGGTTGTTGATTCACTTAATGCTTCGAAAAGTTGACAATTTGCTCTTAGTTTCGTAACATGTAAAGTTAGTAAGTGAAAGTTGATTATAATGCTAGTTCATGCTCACTACATGTTGTATCGTAATTCATTACGTTGTACATATGCTCATATCCTTGCTATTTGATGTTCAGTTGAATTGTTAATGACATAAACTTGTTTACCTAACTGCCCACATAGTGATAGTCGCTATATCGACACTTTCGGAAAATCACTTCTTATCGAAATCATCTGGTTTCATTTTCATGCTTGGATTAATTTTACAAGTTAATTAGGTTTTTGAAATAATAACGATTTCAAATTTAATTAATAATCTTAATAATGATTAACTAATTTTATTAATTATTTAATTAATAAGGATTAAGGTTAACTAATTAACTTATTAACGATTTGTTTTAAAATTAACTAATTACTTGGTTAACGATGTTTTGAAATTAATTAATCATTTTATTTAATTATATTTAAGGCTAATTAGTTCTTTGATAATGATGGATTAAAGTTAATTAATCAATTTTCTAATGATGTTTTTAAATTAATTAATCTTTTTAATTAATGATTTTTTTAAAAGTCAATCTATTTGTTTTAACTTTAAGTAATCTTTCCTTTAATAATGTTTTAAAGCTGTTAATATTTTAAATAATGATATTTAATTATTTAAATTTAATTAATTATATTTATATGTTACTAATTAATTGAATTAATGATGTTTTAAAGGTGATCGTTGACACCAAAATGGGCATCAACACCCAATAGAATCTTGTACAGATTAAACGATGAATGAAATAAAAAACATAGCAGAAAAAGTAAATGAACACACAGATTTTTATAGTGGTTCAACAATCTTAGTCTACATCCACTTCATACTTTTATTGACCTTGCACTGGATTATGATTACAAGAATGTTTGGATCAGCTAGGATCTATTAATACAAGAGTGAAGAATAAAAATGGCAGAGCCTAGGCAACAGAAAGAAGGATCCTCTTTATGGAGAATGGCCGCTGTATTTATAAGAGAAGACATGCATGGCATGGGCTAAAATTTTGCAAGAAGAGTCTCTAGATCCACAAGGGCCCTACATAATGATCGGTAGCCCTAACTCGATATTTTGGAATCATCAGCCAAAGTTTAGACGGTCGTTATTTTGGCCTCTGATTGATGTGTGATCGATAGTGTACACTGTTCATTGTGTAAGATACATGCTCTCCAAATTTCGTGCAATTATGACGTACCATTTGTGAGATATCACATTTTTCGTGAAACTATGAATCATTCTAGCTGATTTTGTATGATCATTATTGAACAATCAGTATGTCTTTCCAAGATTTAGGAGTTTTATCATGCGATCATTTTTGTCGGCATCACTCTTCAATATGTTGACGCTCTGAATGTTTCAAGTGCATTGGCTTTGTAGATTTTGAGATATCGATTGATCTTCTTTTATTTATGCTGTTTTATGGATCGTTTTAGATCGATCCATATAAATTCTTCATTTATCCATAACTCGAGTGTACGAACCCTGATTGACTTGAAATCTAAAAAATAGCCTCATGGACCTTCTTTGTTATTTCGTATTGATTGCACCTTGATCGGGACCCGGTCTGAATATGCTCGACCATCGTCCATAGTCTTGTATATCATTGATTCTCAAGGTTGGTAACCGCTCATTTTTATTCAAATCCATGGTATCACGATCTTGCTAAAAGGCGGGATAACAATGATTTACCCTTGTCAATTAATAACATTAGATGTTAATTTATCAACTTAATTAACGGAGTTTCAAAGTGAATTTATCAACTTAATTAATGAAGTTTCAAAGTGAATTTATCAAAGCAACAAAGATGTTTTGAGTTTATTATTCATGTCAATTAATAATAATACTATATTTATTTATTTAATTATAATTAAATTTTAATCAAAATTAATGGTGTTTAAAAGTGATTAACTTCTTTTAGATTAAAGGCTATTGAAGTAAATTCATCAATTGAATTAATGAACTTTAAAGTTAATTAATCAATATAATAAGGATGTGTTTAAGTTATTAAATCCTTTTTACAATGATGATTAAAGTTAGTGAACTCCTTTAACAAAGTGTTTTAAAGCTAGTATTTGTATTGTGAAGCCCAAGCACAAGTTTAGTTTTAAAAGTAAAAGTTTGATTCGTTTATGGAATTGAATCAATTCCCATAAAGCGATCTCACTTATATGAAACAATTGATTTGTATACTTAGCACTAAATGTTGAAGAAATAGACTTACTTCTATTTCAAAAGTTAAGAATAGTCATGAGACATGACTTTGAGGTAACACTACCTTGACTTGTCTAGTATTATCGTTAACTAATAAATAGTACAATTTTGAATTCGATGAGTAGTGATAAGTATACAAGACTAAATGTGAGGACCCATTTCTTGGACTCTCAGAAATCGACACTAATACATCCTCAGTATTCACATGTTGCAAACCCAAGTGTCGGAGAAGCTGATCCTCGAGGGTAAGAAAGAAAATAAAGACAGAAAGGAATTTCACATATATTATTTCAACAAATAATCTTTACAGGAGAAATTTAAATACATTTATCTGAGTTTAAAAATGGACAGTTATAAATATCCATCCTTACAAATACGGAATACAAAACCACTCAAGCGTTGTGGAAATAATCTTCAGAAAAATCTTCTAACTCCATGCTCCAAGCTCTTCCAGCAACTAAACCTGACTACAGGCTGCCCGAGAATAATTAGGGCACCCAAAGTTTAAGGGAAAAGGAAAATAAATTCCGAATCAGTCATGGGACTATTGTGAGAAACTCAAAAGACGCGGTTTGAAAAGAAAAGGTTTCTCATAAGACCATGCCTACACATAAATACGGACGGCTTTTAACCTTATGATAACCAAAACATTTGATATGCAAAATCATTTGATATTATTTTTAATGACATTCCTTTGAAAACATTTGCAAGTAAACTTATTAATCTTAGCCAAAATTGGTACTATATTAAATTCCGGTATGTTAGGCTCTATAAAAAAAAATTCTTACATGGCTCGTTCGAAGAATGGATTTCCATATAATGGCAGGTAAGGGACTACCTTCCATATAGTACATCTCTAGAGGAATGTACCAAGGATACACAAAAACCCTCTGCATTTGGCAAGGCCGGCCTATCCCTATTTGGCACCCATACATGGCCTGGATAGAACCGAATATGACATCACCCCAATCGTAACCGACCTATTCGGGGCCCCGTAGCATACACCACATACTTGACATATTAAGAGTAATCTAGAAAGGTGATGACCATACCCTAATGGTTGCGAACTACATAGCCTTACGGCGTACCCTATTTAAGCCATTACTGGGTGATGAGGTCTGAAGTAGCGATTACCTTTCACATAGCACATTCTACTTCGAATGCCACATTGCCATCCCATAGTCACACAACTGATTTCTACAAACGTATAACTCCTAAGCTCATACGTCTCAGGAAAGAGTGTTAAGCTAAGAGAAGTTGCCTTCTCCGCCACCAAAAAGATGATACGTTCATAGAGATCAATTTATATAACTAGAAATGCAACGCCAGACATTCTTCCATACAAGTTATCCAAAAACAGGACAAACTAAAGACACTCTCCTACCACATCCTGTCGAGAGTTACCCTAAGGATTAGTAGCGAAAAGTCCTTTGTAACGACTCGTAAATTTTAACTGTTTTAATAACGTAATTAGTTGTAATTTTGTGAAATTTTAAACGATAAAATTTTGAAATAAAAATTTAATATTTGGGATACGTCTTGTTAAACATAGCAACTGGTAAATTTTCGTCCGAAAATATGAAAGTTTATTTCGCGCGTAAATTCACTTCAATTCAATCAGTTAAAAAGTAATGAAAATAAAATGTTTTCGAAACATCAATATTTTTACATAGAAAAATTCTAAACCATCTTCTGAGCAAGATGTCAGTTTGTCGTTTTTCCAAATTCGGACATCTTTGGCTCCGTCGTTCTTATTTTCTGCAAAATAGCAGTATTCTGGTACCGATATCGATTTTTATCGGATGATCGTACCACTGATATCTATATATCGTTTTGATTGTCTCGTTATGCTGATCTCCACTGTATATCCATTTGTTGTTTTGAAGTCTGGGAAAACAGCGAAATCTATGGAACGGTTTCTATATCGGTTCCGCAATCTGGCTTCTGGATTCCCGTGACCATTCATTTTTTTTCAATTGGTGAATCCAAGCAGCTATTCGATTTATTATGCACTAAATTCAACAGACCTTCTACATTCTCCAGGTTTCGAAATTATATTCGTTTCTTTTCTTTCGTTACTACTTTGCTTTTGAAGAAATACCGCTTCAATTCATTTGGCTTTCAAAATTCCTAGAAATTACTTTGCGACCTTTGCTTTCCAACGGTGACTCATGGTGTTCAATATAATAAAGTTTTCTATTCATCTGCTTAAAGTAAAAATAAAAACGAAACAGAGAAACCAATATTCACCTTTTCGTTCATTCTCTTCATATCCACTTATCATACCTCTGAGCTATCCATTTCCCTCCCTTCACTCGGCCTCCGCCCCTCCCACGGCAACCACCACGCAACCCGCCTCCACCTCCCTACTAGCCGCCAGCTAACACCAATGGACACCACAACCCACTCTGTCTGTCTCCAGTTCTCTCCGGCCGTCCTCCTCATCTCCCGGCCGAACTTCTTTGCTAAGGATATATACATATGTATATTAAGGTATGTATATGTATATTATGCATTAGTTTACATATATATTCTAGATGTATATAATAAGTTTGCTTAAGTTTAAATTTTATAAAACTGTTGTTAGTTGTATATATATCTTTATATGAGATGAAGTCAAGCAGAAGGATTAGGCGCTTTGTAGTATTTTCTTTGTAATGTCTCAGAACTTTACCTTGTATTTTCTAGAGAAATTCATCGATATTTATACATAATCATGTAAGAAGCAAGCGTGTAATTTCGTTTTGCTGGCTATGTATCGTGAGCCGAGTGGAAATGCACCGGTGCATTTGATTATTGCTACGAGTTTGTGGTTGACGTTGTAATATGATATTGTGATGTTTTTGTTGTAGTGTGTTCTCAAGTTTATTTTGAACGCCTAGCGTTTGAGCTTAAAAAAAAAGAAAAAAAAAGATGAAGGTGATATACGGTAGTTATATGTATTTCAGTCGGTATACATAAGCTTTGTTGTTATATTTTCAAGTAGAGTCTGCACATATTGTGATTGTTCAATGACATGTGTCTTCTTTTAGTTTAATGCATACATATATTCCATTATATATAGTAAGTCACCTTTAATGCATTTGTTATATTGGGGTCTGTTAGAGGTGTAAGTTAGATAGGGTAGTATTACATATATTAGTTTTAATATAAAATAATATGTTTGGGTTTTGTCCCAGGTCGATGTGCATATACTTTTTTTAGTATATATAACGTTTTGGGGTTGCGTGAGTTTTTTTTTTATATATATTTAGTTTTCAAATATAAAGGTCTATAATAATTTATATAAAGTGAGTTTATACACATGAGTCTGGTTTATATCAGTAGATTTTACTATAAATACATCATAACTATTTTTACAATGAGGTATGTTACTTATATCTGATCTGCTTTAGTTAGTATACATTATATTAAGTCCAGTCTGCATATTTGTTTAGACTCAATTAGTTGCTCGCATATACATTGTTGTCTGTATACATGATGGGCCCGCATATGTAGTGAATAATATTATATATTTATACGTATAATATATACACACTTATACTAGTCTGTATGGGTTTGTGTATCCCAAGTTTTACATGTAGAAGTGATTTGGATGCATGTACTTGTTGCACTGTAATTACATTATGGGTTATATATGTTTGCAGTTCTTAAGTTGTATTATCTTAAGAAAAGTATTAGATAATTTTATAAAAGTGTTATATAAGTGTATTGGTTTATATACGTATATATATTTAATTTAAAATGTGTTTGTATTTAAAATATGATTTTATATACATACAGTTATGTATTGTTCATCTTTACCATTTATGATCATCAATCCCGTCCTAATTTGATTTCGCCAATTTCTATTCACCAGCTTTGTTCGTCGACCTCAAACCATCGTACTTCATTTTGAAATTCGTGCTTGGATTTGTAATTCGATTTCAGTGCCATATCAGCGAGCGCACCCGTGTCATTCCCTAGCCCTCTAGCCTCGAAAGGTGAGCACTCACTCACGATTAACGTTCTTTTATTTATTAGATTTGATTTCAATTGAAACGACAATTGAAATATGCTGCTGTTAGTTAATTACACTGTTGTATATGCTATTACCTGTATCAGTTCACCTGTGACATCTGACACCATTATCTGTAAATTTTTATGCGATGATAATACAGTTTGGCTGATAATTGATTGATTGTTGATGTTTATATTGGACGTTAAATTGTTAATGTTAAAGTGATAAATAGTATGCAATCGAAATTGGTATAGGATAGTTAAATGTTAAAATTGATTAACTGACATTCGTATAATATGATCCCTTTAACTGTTGAATTTATTGACACGTAGGATTTGTTTAATTACACTTTGAACCACTGAATGTATGTTGTTAAATTGATGATGTATGAAATTGTAAATAGATGACAAGTGAAAAAACCGTAATGTAATAATCTTTAATCTACATGAAACGATAGTGTAGATTCTAGAAATAATTATATTAATTCGTACAAATAACAATGCGAATTAATACGGTTATTTCGGGATTATTTGAATTGATTATTGGATTGATATTGATTGTTGTTATTGCTTGTTTATTTACTTTGACACCATCCCAGTTATCACACTGCAAGTTCCCTTTGTTATGTTTTGATTTTGACTTGAATTGGAATCGGGTTGAAATGATAAATACCCAAATTGAACTTTGACCTAGGATAGGAAATTAAATAAAGCCCGATTGGTCAATAATTTGATTTAAAATAAAACGAAGATTTTATTTGAATAAATAATATGGTTTTGAAACGAAGTTGAAATTTGAATTGTAATGAGAAGAAATGTTAATATTTAATAATCTAAAACAAAAGATTTACAATGGAATTAACGAAAGAATGCTGTTTAATTTGAGAGATGATTGAATTAACTTTGTAATGATTTAATAATTTAGTTTGAAATTATTGAAATTTGAAATGATTTAATAATTTAGTTTGAAATTATAATCAAGTTTGGAATTATTAAACTTTGAAATTATTTAATAATTAAGTTTTGAATTATTTAATAATTAAATAAGATTGAATTATTTAATGATTAAATTGAATTGAAATTCTTTAATAAGAGAAATTGAACTTTTGAATAAGTGAATTTTACTTCGTAAATAACTGAAATTGAGTTTCTTTATAAATTAGGTTTTGGAAAATTATTTAAGTGAGTAAATAAGTGAAATAGAATTTCTTTAACAAGAAATGAAAATGCGATTTATTGCAATTAATGTAAGACTTGAAATTTAAAGAATTTGATTTGATGAATTTAATTTAATTCAATTTGTAAGTTTTGATTTAATGAAGTTGAACATAAGAAATTGATTTAATGAATTGGAAATTGAATATAATTGATTTGAATGATAAATTTACTTAACGAATATTGAATAAAATCGATAAATGAAGTTAAACTGATTTGAATGTTAAATTAAATTGATTTAAATGATTTCGGAATTTAATCTTATATACGAATTTAAATTGATATTTGAATTGTTTAAAATAAAGATTGAAATTGAATTATAAGATTTCGAAATTGGAAGTTTTGAAACGTAAATTTTGGTAATTGATTTCGAAAGAGAAATGAAATGTTGGTTTACGAATTCTATTTGAAATTGAAATTGATTTGGTTTTTGAAAAACGACCAATCGGTGTAATAATTACGAAAGTTATTAAAGTGACCGGGATCGGTAATGGATATACTCTCTATCTGAACCAAAACCACTTTAATAACTATGTGCGGAGTGTTGATCCAGAATGAAGTGGCTGGAATGATGTACGTGTTGACTGAAGAAAGAGAACGATAATGGATAGCCTTGACACTTGTGTCAAATTGGAAATGACTAAAACAGGAGCTGTGCCGGGCCAATGGAGGATTGATACCTCAAGTGGACACACTTCTTCGAACTACTTATACTTGTTGTTGATTGGTGCACCCTTGATTTTGGGAGTGTTGTTTCACGGTGTTGCGGGCGCTGCGGCGTTGCGTTCTCACCAGTCCGGATCAGGCGAACGGTAGTATCACTACCTTGGGTATTGCCTCATGTGCCTTGTCATACTTGTATTCCATTTATGCGCGACCACTACGATTTTGATTTGTACCTTTAGTATATGGATTGCCCTCTGGTGACTTCCGGTTTTGGGGAAACTACGGTCTTGTATATGCTTTTGGGAATAAAAATGTGTTAAGGGTGGAATGGGCCATGACTTAACGCTATTTTGATATCTTTATATTACTGATAGACATTATCTACTTAGCGTATATTACTACCTAGTAGATAGTTTAACGGATCCTTAAAGGATGGTTATTCCAAACATCCTTTGAGTTACTTGTATTTCAATTGCTATTTCACTTGAGTTGGATTTATTAATGTAAGAATGTTAATCCTGACTCGAGTGTTTTGTATTTTGCTTTACGCTCGGGTCAGACTGAGTGGTTCAGCTTTCGAGACTTACCTTTGGAGTTGGAGCTTCGCTTGGAGATCCAGCTATCTATCCAGCTTTCAGATATTCGATGATTCCAGTGATGTATTCTGATTTGTATCTGATGTACCGTGTTACTCTTCCGTTGTATCTGGTTTAACTCTGATGTATTTTATATATTCATATAGTAGCTTCATGAACTACTATTTATTTTATTTCCGCTGCACTTATTACTCTGTGTCTGTGATCTGTGATTATTTATTTACTGTATATGTTCAGTTTTGCCAAATTTAAATTAACAACGCGGTATTTTGAGCAATTCAATTCCGGCATGAGTGTCTACCTATACACTTATAATGGATGCGAATGGTCCAAAATAGCGGGTTGTTACAGTTGGTATCAGAGCTTTGGTAGCTCTAGGCAAAACTCAACATACAGGGTAAGTGTATTTACAGAATCACTCTCATTCGAGTTTCAATCTCTTCCTTTTGACTCAATTCCTTTGAATTTTGGAACGTTCCCCTCAGTTCCGAAATTTCATTCGTATCCCTCACCATTCGTCTTCTTTCAAATTCTGGAGCATCACATAACTCCACTTCGAATGACCCTTATAGTGAATCGGCGGTCTCGCCAATCTTCGAATGATTCATAAAGGAGAAACTCCTTTACAATAGGCATCGATTTACCGGAGATTTCCGTATCCTCGGTTTACGATGCTATCTATCTCCTGCTATACCTGAATTCTATTTCTTGAGATCGAATGTCGATTTACCTCGGAATTCTACACCGATCTTATTTCTGAAGTCACGGTCGACCCGATTAAGGTTGCCCGCGATTTATATAAACTTATCCATCGCCTTATTTGGTTATTTAATTATCTCGTCTTTGTTCAAACCTATTTTCGAATCAAAATTCTCTTTGATTTGATTTCCATCAAATTTGAATCTCTATACATGTTTTGAAATCTGTTCTTGTATCGTCGAGCGAGGAATTGTATTTATAAAATTATATTTAAAATGTTTTAAAATATATTGTGTTGTTTGAGTTGTTGATGTTGATTTGGGTTTTCGATCGATTCGTCTGATCAACGCTATCGATAGGATTTCTAAAACACTTTAATAGAGCAAACTGACACAATAGTGTTTTCAAATTTAGTAAATGAAATAAATTTTGTATATGATTATATTATATATAAGTGTAAATTTGTCCAAATTAAATTCTTAATGAATTTGTTGTCGAAAATGATAATATTTGATTTTCATTTATTGTTTTGTAAACCATTGATTATCGCATAATATAAATGAATTTATAAACTTGGTTATAAATTGATTGGAATTTGAAATGAATGTAATTCTGAAATTTGAGAATTTATTAGTTTCCGATGATTTTTAACTTTGTTTTTTTTAAAAAAAAAATTTAAAGTATATATTATTGAAAGTATTTTCGAATAGAAATCGTTTCAAAGAATTTTTCTTAAATGTTGAAATCAGTGCTCTTCTCTTTGTCGCTGGAAAATAATTTCGGTGATGGCGGCCGCATCATCGACGTTCATTTTCGAGTTTCGAAGTGGAGAAACCATTCTGTAGCTTTGCTACGATTTTGCTTTGGAAAAATATTTTGATTTGAATTTCTCCAGTATATTTTGATTTACATATATATATGTATCTTATTTTAAAATTTAATTTGATTTGAGATAAATATATTATATATATCTCTAAATTGTTTTAATCGGAAATCTAATTCTTAAATCATGTTAAAGGATGATTTAATTATAAATAAAACCAAAATTTGAAATAAATATTTAAACTTGAATAATTGAATTGGGAAAATTTTATTTGTATATTGTTCAACTGCATTCTAATACAACTTACCTAAATCATTCAGAAGTTGAATATGTAATTGGATAATATATAATATAAATTGAATTTATAAATAAAATTTGAGTATTTATAATAAATGTTATACACTAAATTTTGATTTTAAAGATGTTAATAGAGTCAGATAGGATAAATAATAAAACTCAGTTAATAACGTAATAAAATTTGTTTTGAAAGAATTAATAAATTGGAATTTGATCAACTTATGAAAATACCTAGAATTTAAAGCAATTAGTAAATATAAATTAATTTAAATCGAAACTTTTATGGTTTAAATTAATTTATATGGGTTAAATATATGGGATTAGATATATTAAGTATAATAAATTTAACAATAATTTGGAATAAAAGAAGAATTTAAATTGCTGAAAAAAAATATGATTATAATAAAAGACTATTCAAATTTATGGTTTAGAAATTATAAATTGAAGAAATTGGATAATAAGATAATGAATTTAGAAATAGTTGAGATTGATTTTAGTGAAATCAAATGGATCAAATCAATTACTGAATATCAATTAATTTAAATTTGAATTTATATGGTTTAAATTAATTGTTATTTTGTATTTCAAAATTTGTCTTCTTTCTGGTTGTTTCTATTCTCCTACCTCGTTCCTTTTCGGGGACGAAAAGTTTTGAGTGGGGGAGAGTGTAACGACCCGTAAATTTTAACTGTTTTAATAACGTAATTAGTTGTAATTTTGTGAAATTTTAAACGATAAAATTTTGAAATAAAAATTTAATATTTAGGATACGTCTTGTTAAACATAGCAACTGGTAAATTTTCGTCCGAAAATATGAAAGTTTATTTCGCGCGTAAATTCACTTCAATTCAATCAGTTAAAAAGTAATGAAAATAAAATGTTTTCGAAACATCAATATTTTTACATAGAAAAATTCTAAACCATCTTCTGAGCAAGATGTCAGTTTGTCGTTTTTCCAAATTCGGACATCTTTGGCTCCGTCGTTCTTATTTTCTGCAAAATAGCAGTATTCTGGTACCGATATCGATTTTTATCGGATGATCGTACCACTGATATCTATATATCGTTTTGATTGTCTCGTCATGCTGATCTCCACTGTATATCCATTTGTTGTTTTGAAGTCTGGGAAAACAGCGAAATCTATGGAAAGGTTTCTATATCGGTTCCGCAATCTGGCTTCTGGATTCCCGTGACCATTCATTTTTTTTCAATTGGTGAATCCAAGCAGCTATTCGATTTATTATGCACTAAATTCAACAGACCTTCTACATTCTCTAGGTTTCGAAATTATATTCGTTTCTTTTCTTTTTTTTACTACTTTGCTTTTGAAGAAATACCGCTTCAATTCATTTGGCTTTCAAAATTCCTAGAAATTACTTTGCGACCTTTGCTTTCCAACGGTGACTCATGGTGTTCAATATAATAAAGTTTTCTATTCATCTGCTAAAAGTAAAAATAAAAACGAAACAGAGAAACCAATATTCACCTTTTCGTTCATTCTCTTCATATCCACTTATCATACCTCTGAGCTGTCCATTTCCCTCCCTTCACTCGGCCTCCGCCCCTCCCACGGCAACCACCACGCAACCCGCCTCCACCTCCCTACTAGCCGCCAGCTAACACCAATGGACACCACAACCCACTCTGTCTGTCTCCAGTTCTCTCCGGCCGTCCTCCTCATCTCCCGGCCGAACTTCTTTGCTAAGGATATATACATATGTATATTAAGGTATGTATATGTATATTATGCATTAGTTTACATATATATTCTAGATGTATATAATAAGTTTGCTTAAGTTTAAATTTTATAAAACTGTTGTTAGTTGTATATATATCTTTATATGAGATGAAGTCAAGTAGAAGGATTAGGCGCTTTGTAGTATTTTCTTTGTAATGTCTCGGAACTTTACCTTGTATTTTCTAGAGAAATTCATCGATATTTATACATAATCATGTAAGAAGCAAGCGTGTAATTTCGTTTTGCTGGCTATGTATCGTGAGCCGAGTGGAAATGCACCGGTGCATTTGATTATTGCTACGAGTTTGTGGTTGACGTTGTAATATGATATTGTGATGTTTTTGTTGTAGTGTGTTCTCAAGTTTATTTTGAACGCCTAGCGTTTGAGCTTAAAAAAAAAAGAAAAAAAAGATGAAGGTGATATACGGTAGTTATATGTATTTCAGTCGGTATACATAAGCTTTGTTGTTATATTTTCAAGTAGAGTCTGCACATATTGTGATTGTTCAATGACATGTGTCTTCTTTTAGTTGAATGCATACATATATTCCATTATATATAGTAAGTCACCTTTAATGCATTTGTTATATTGGGGTCTGTTAGAGGTGTAAGTTAGATAGGGTAGTATTACATATATTAGTTTTAATATAAAATAATATGTTTGGGTTTTGTCCCAAGTCGATGTGCATATACTTTTTTTTAGTATATATAACGTTTTGGGGTTGCGTGAGTTTTTTTTATATATATATTTAGTTTTCAAATATAAAGGTCTATAATAATTTATATAAAGTGAGTTTATACAAATGAGTCTGGTTTATATCAGTAGATTTTACTATAAATACATCATAACTATTTTTACAATGAGGTATGTTACTTATATCTGATCTGCTTTAGTTAGTATACATTATATTAAGTCCAGTCTGCATATTTGTTTAGACTCAATTAGTTGCTCGCATATACATTGTTGTCTGTATACATGATGGGCCCGCATATGTAGTGAATAATATTATATATTTATACGTATAATATATATACACTTATACTAGTCTGTATGGGTTTGTGTATCCCAAGTTTTACATGTAGAAGTGATTTGGATGCATGTACTTGTTGCACTGTAATTACATTATGGGTTATATATGTTTGCAGTTCTTAAGTTGTATTATCTTAAGAAAAGTATTAGATAATTTTATAAAAGTGTTATATAAGTGTATTGGTTTATATACGTATATATATTTAATTTAAAATGTGTTTGTATTTAAAATATGATTTTATATACATACAGTTATGTATTGTTCATCTTTACCATTTATGATCATCAATCCCGTCCTAATTTGATTTCGCCAATTTCTATTCACCAGCTTTGTTCGTCGAACTCAAACCATCGTACTTCATTTTGAAATTCGTGCTTGGATTTGTAATTCGATTTCAGTGCCATATCAGCGAGCGCACCCGTGTCATTCCCTAGCCCTCTAGCCTCGAAAGGTGAGCACTCACTCATGATTAACGTTCTTTTATTTATTAGATTTGATTTCAATTGAAACGACAACTGAAATATGCTGCTGTTAGTTAATTACACTGTTGTATATGCTATTACTTGTATCAGTTCACCTGTGACATCTGACACCATTATCTGTAAATTTTTATGCGATGATAATACAGTTAATATGATATGGGAAATTTTTATGCATCGAAGATCTTAAATGAAGAACTACTGTCACATAATATGATATGGGAAATTTCCCCCGAGGGTCAGTGACAAGCGGCCTTACATTCCATCTTCCAAATCATATCATGTCTTTACTTCGAATACGTAAATTGGTTCGAAGTGGTCTTCAGATAGGAATTATCAAAAATCCAATCCTGGTACCTTCGAACAATTCATCAATAAAAAGATGTTCCGTGAAGAGGGAATCATTCTTTAATTGATTAATTTATTTTTATCAAAACATCTTCTGGAGATATATATATTTCTAAAACATTCTTTCCAGTATATACAGAATCATTAAACTTCTCTTATCAAATTCTTTGATTACTTTAAAACCCTTTTTAAATCTTGGAATAATTCTAAATTTCTTCATTTTTCACTTATGAAAATATTTCCAAATCATTTCCTTTAAATGTTAATATATATTTCTTAATTCAAAACTCAAATTTTTTATTGAGTTAAAACCATGTTATCTAGGATGTTAATCCAAAACTAGTAAATATTAAGTAAGAAGAATCTATAGAAATCATCTATTCCTATTCAATATCAATTCCCATATTCAACAAGTACTATGGGCGGAATAACAGTGAAATTAAGTTTTAAATTCCTCGAATATTATGAGTTCCCTCTTCAGGCTTTAACACCGAGTATAAGAAGATCATCCCTATAAAATCCAAGTTATTTATATTCAAAGAATCATAATTTAAAAAATTTTGATCTGAGAAAATAAAATTTACTATCCCATCCATCGGGCCAGTCCAAATATCCAGGGAGAGAAAGAAACTGGATTTTCAAACTCAAGCCTTGTCACTACCTCTCTGACATCCATAAGACGATCAAGTAATTTGATCGACTTTAAATCCTTTAATATTTAACCATTCCATAAATCCTTCAAATAAACTTTAAAATAATTTATGAATCATTTGAAAACATTTACAAAACATTTGAAAAAGAATGGTGGCGTTTAGAGCTATATTTCAAAAGTTATAGAAAAGTGCCGCGGAAAAGTGCTACGGATGGTGCTTTTTAAGCTATATTGATCAAAACGAATTTTAATCATTTGAAAATTTATTTTTATAACTCAAATCACTTTTAAAACATTTAAAAGGTTTTTACAATTTATTTCACATTTTTAGAAAATTTTAAAATATCATTTTTAAAAAAAAATCTTTTTATGGATTCCGAACCGCAAAATTTGCGATTTTTCCAAAAACTTGTTTTACTCATATTTCAGAATCTACTTATCGAAATCTCGATTTTCTTTCTTTGTTTTAGAACTATGGATATAATATTTTGGAAAATTCTCATCTCGAAGAACTCCGAGCTATATTCCATTCTATATACTCGTTCGAATTTTATGGCACGAAATCGCGAACTACTTTTACACGACGTGCCTATTTTTGATTAAATTTTCACTTACCCTTCAAACTTCACCAACACTTTCATATGTCTATAAAATATTTCAAACTTATTTTTAAACCATTTTAAAGAGATTTAACATTCCATATACACCAATTCATTTAATAAAGGAAAGTGATTTCCTTTGTACTTTTCGACATGTATTTCTATGACTTACATATATATATATATATATATATATATATATATATATTCAATATTCATATTAGACAATCATCATTAATAATCATAGTCAAACATATATAACATCTAATAGCATATAATACTATAGTTAAGAGTTTCTCACCTTCATTTTTCCAACCAGCTAGTCTAAAATTGGGTATAGCTTCGCTACGATCGAATCAAAGTTAGTGAAATAGAGCTTTAGACCTTTAAGAGGGCTCAGCCTAGCCTTGTAGATAGTGGAGCTCATGAACTTAATGAACGGAGGAAATGGCCATGGGTTTAGGAAGATGATAAAGGAGTTTTGTCTTCGTTTGAAGGATTTGCTAATTTATTTGTATTATACTATTTTAATTTTCTTTTGCTAAATACACCATAATATTTTTAAGCATAGAAGCCTTAAAAAGAAGCTTGAAGTGGAGAAGAAGATGATAAGAATATGGTGAAAAAATACGAGAAAGTGGACGGGTATTTATAGGAGAAAATTTTGAAAAATATCTAGTGGCAAAATTACCATTTTTTCCTTGACCTACACCCCTCCTACCCCTCCTACACAGGCACAATAACCGCCTAGGCTAGTGATGGTGATGTTGAGGTGATGATGTGATGATGGTGTTGAAAAGGTGAGTTGATGTTTACTTTTTGGTTGCTTAAGTGTTAAGTCTTAGGAAATTATTTTAATATTTTGTAATATGTAAATGCTTAAGTGTACATGTGTGTGTATATATATATATATATGTTATGGTATGCATATGCCATGTATATACATGTACATGTATATGTAGAAGAGGATAACAACATTCGAACAACTTTTGTTTGTTAAATCGTTGGAAACCGAGAAACCGATTATCGGTCACATTTTCGCTTATTAATTTATACACATATATTTGTTAAAAAATTTGAAAATAAATTTCTTATTATACTAATAAATTAAAATGGTCATATTTCATTTATAAAATCATATAAATTAATATTAATGATTATTTACAAAAATTGCTATTACACCGATAAAGCGATATTGCTCTTTTTCTTATATTTTCAAATCAATTATATGTCTTTATAAAAATATTATAAATGATTTGTTAAAACTTATAATCATTAAAAATGAATTACTATCTTTGAAAAATAACTATTTGAATAATAATAATAATTAAATCATTAAATCTCAATTAATTTTAATAAATTAATTTTTATTAAATTTAAGGGCATTACTAACAATGTCATAAATGCATTTAAATTTCAAAAATACAATAGATTATTTTATTTCATATTCTTATTCAATTATAAGTGTATGTATCCAGCTTTGTATGCGACGTTTTACGATTATAGAGCTGTTTATCGATAAAACAAGTTTTGGGCATTTTATCGATTTAAATTTTGAGGAAAATATTTTTGTAAATATTTATTCAAAATAGGATTATTATTATTATTTATTATCACTCAAAATAATATTATTTGATTTATCAACCTTTTATTTGAATTATTTTAAAAATAAATATAATTTATCAAAATGATAAATTTGCGGGTCATTACATTTAATTTCCATATATGATCGTTTTATATCCTGGATAGTTAGTTTCCCTGCTATTGGTTACCTCGGCTTTTTTATTATCGTCATTCTAAGATGATTTGTTGCTCCATTGAGCTTTGTTTTCCTTTGTCGAAAATGACTAAACCCAAAGCACGAAAGGAAGCCAAGCTATGTAGGGTTACTCCCATCGAAAGGGTATTTTCACATCTCATCTAGTTTGGATTTGGCTGTGCACTTAGATGTGGAAATATTTGGATACTCAGTATGGGTTGGCGGGGTCCGGCTTAGTATTGTCCGAGAAGTGTCACAGAGTAAATGAGCTTCTCAGAAGTATATTAATAGAGGTATACTTTAAGGGGGTGCACCTTCCTAGTCAATTGTTGGAAACTTTCCTTTCCTTATTTGATTCGAACCTTCGAATTATTTTTTTATAATTGCAATGGGAAAAGTCAACCACTCTTTATGATGTTTAATTATAGGTTTTGTCCATTCTATCAAATTTGGACAATTATCTTGTTTTATCCATTATGTCCAGTTTGGATTCTGTTCAGACTATTTCCATTCTTTCATGTCTGGATCTTTATAATTTTTGCCTATCATCTATGTTTGGATTTGTTCCTATTTTCCATTTTTATGTTTGGTTGTTGTTTATGTGCGATAAAAACTGTTCCACATTAGCGGTGTGGTCTTATATATTATTGTTAAATACATTCCCTTTTGTCTTAGAGTTTTACTCATACTAGACACATTGTCTGACCGAGCTGTTTATTTTCCCAAAACTCTTGGGTACTCAATTATATTTGAGTAGTCCGAGAATAACAAGTTTCTCTTTGGAACTTTTTGAAGACAGTGATTGAACAGGTGGCTCCTTAGTTATTTAGTTATTTATTTCTGTTGTATGATTAAATTGGTATATTTATTTCCGTTGTATAGCTACCAATCTTTTAGATGTAGTAATTTTGTATAACTCTGATGGTTCCATGTAAGGAAACCTTTTGTACTATATCGTTTAGTATTATATGTAACTATTATGTTGTAAGGTTTTTCTATTCTATCTTGTTCCATCCTTTATTTCTCCCCAATCAACTTGTCTTTGGATGCTTAGGCAACAACACACGAATACTGTAAGTGTATTAAGTGTTGTTTCCAGGGGTTAGAAAGATGGTCGTCACAACAAATGTTGATCATCCACAAGTTCAACAGCACGCCCACATAAACGCATATGGATTTGAAACTCTCACTCATACGGGTACAATGGATCAAACGATGTTGATTTTCGTTGTAGCTTTAGAAATAATTAAAGTTAGGAGGCAATTGTAATTTTCTTCTTATAGGCAAAGGAGAATGAAAAGGAGAAAGAGGAAAAGTAAAGAGAGAGTGAAGTGAAAGGGTATGGTGATATTTATATAATAAAAATATATTATATTTAAATTCTCTTTTAAAACTCAACAAGTTCGAGCTCATACGAACATATAGGATGTTGGATCGCTATGAACCCGTCAGTGTACATCACCTCATTATTCAAGTTCCGATGGCACTAGTTTCATCAAAATATAAGATAGTGCCCTGAGATGATAATTTCATGCGTTTTGATATCGTCTATGTTTTCAACCACGTTAACGATATTTCTTTGAACTATTTAGTTTTGTAAATATTTTCAAAAACAAATTTATGTTCATTAATCGTTATTTAAAAGAGGGTTAACAAGGTGTAACGACCCATAATTTTAGTAAATTGATATTTAAAATATTTAATTGTTCTTAAATATTGAAAAGTTAATTTTATAAGTTAAATAACTTGAATTTCAGATGTAGCAATTTATTGGATAATTAAATTATTGAATCTAATAATTGAAATTGTTCAAATAATTGAATCTTGGGTTTTAAGTTGGATAAAAATGGTTTAAAATCTTATTTAAATTCTATTAAATAAGATTGAAGATGATGAAACTTTTAAATTGAATTTAAAGTGATTTAACTGATTTTGAAATTAACTCGTTTTAATTAACATATAAAAAATAGCCTTTCGGGGCATAGTCCTGGATTTCGATTGTATCCGTAATAGCGAATTATATTACGACATCGAATTTCATGGTGATTAGACGAATCGTTTGGTCGTGCGAGCTCGAAATGCGTAGAAATTAATATCGAAAATTTAATATAATAACTGGGACTAAAAACCTATCTTCTGCATACAATCGAATTAGCCACGAGACTAGTTCCATTGCGTTTGGAATAGGGGTATAACATATAGAATGCCAGGCGGTACGTCTCGTTCGGAGATTAAGATTTTTGGGTATATTTTGTTGAATATTTTAGAATTAAAATAATTTATGTATTCACCAAAAATTAGGCCATGCTCCACACCATATTCATATACTGTTCAGCCCATACCCCTATGTCTTCAAACCACCTTCTTCTTATATGCTCTTACCTGTAAATGAGAAATAAAAACTTTCTCAATATTGAAATATCAAAATCAAAATTTTTTCTTAATGAAAAATAATGCCGTTTGTTTCGATAGGTTTGTTTACTCAAGATCTTTCAATCCTCAATCTTGTTTTGGAGTATGGCTATGTATTGGGGCACTGGAAAATTCATGTAGACAATGGCTATTGTTTTTTTAGCTAGGGTTGGAATTTATGGACATCGATTTGACAATTGAAACTTGGAATTGGGTTTGCTGTTGGAAGGGGATGCTTCGGCCAGGGTTTTGGGTTGTTCGACGATGAAATTTACTGCACGTGCAATATGCTGTGATGAAGGGAAGTGGCAAATCGCATTTTGGTACGAGCGACCAAGCTCAAGACGAGGTGGGGGAATTGGATGCTCACGTCGAGAGAAGTTCGATGGTGGAGTTTGTTTTTGATTTTGTGGTCGAAAGCATCATGAGGCATGTGTGTGCACGAGGTAGAGGATGTGCAGGCGTTTTTGTGTACATGAGAGTTGGTTTGAGGGAGAAGAAGGATTGAGGGGTATATTTTTAAATTTATATTAAGTTGTTTAATTTTAATTTGAATTTTATCGATAACTTATAAATTTCGTATCTCGCTCATACGAGGTCAGATTTGAACGCTGTTTTTTCTATTGAACTCGTGTCATCAAGATCTTCGCGATGAAGTTGGTTTGGTTGGATTTGGAGATAATTGAAATTTGGACTAAATTCGGACGTCGTTCGATTTTAGTTCCAACCCGAAACACCTCGGCGATGATAGAAAATTTTGGTGAGTTAAACTCACAGTTTTGGTTTACTAGTATGATATATAGCTGATAAAAAATTGTTGGATGATTATTTGAATGAATTACTATATTCATAATAGTTGGATTGAATATTCCTGCCTATTTGAGCGGATGAGGCCCTATTATGTTCCCGTGTAAGAGCGAACGACCCTTTGTATACGAATTCTGTCTCTGAGCGGTTGATTTATATTTTATGATAATATAACGTTTGTGATGCAGGGAGAAACATGTTGAAGGGATCCAACGGGATTCCTCGCTATTGTTGAAATGTTTCAATAATATTTCCTTTATATGGATTATTGAATAATGAACCTGATTGCGAACACTATGGTTATAACATTGTTCTATGTTTAAAAACTAAAACCTAGTGATTATATAAAATCAATATCAATATTGGTTGAGCATTTGGCGGCTATTGGGCTGAAATTGGTATTTTGAACTATAAATTGCCAATTGAATTGAAATTGGGTTTAAGACAGAAAATGATTTTAAATCCAAAAATGGTTGTTTTTTTAAAAAAGATGACTTACTTACAGTTAATATTTTAAAGTTAATTCATTAGATTAATATTATTTTAAAGCTATTCAATTATATTAATATTGTTTTAGAGTTAATTAATTAAATTAGTATTATTTTAAGGATGTTTAATTATATTTATATTATTTAAAGTTAATTAATTATAGTAATATTATTTTAAGTTATTTAATTATATTAGTATTGTTTTAAAGTTATTTGTTTATAGTTAATTTTGTTTTAAAATGTTTATCAAAATGTTAATATTTTGAAAGGTTAATTATTTTAAGAATAATTATGGTTTGAAATCGATAATATGGATTTATTTATAAGGTTTTGGAAATAAATTTCTATTATTTATCATAAGAATAAGGAGTTATTATTATTACTTGAAATGATTAATAATTATTCCAACATATTTTAAGATAGATAATTATTATTTATTTATTTATAATGTTATTTTAAATAATTATTTTATATGGATCTATTTTGAAGTAAAGACTTTTAATTATGTATAAATGTTTTTAAGATCCATTAATAGAGTTGTAAGGCTTGGATTTTATAATGGAGATTATAAAATGATTTGGAAGACTTAAGGGATGATTATTTACAAGGTGAAAGAATTTTAATAATGGTTAGATATTTTCAAAATGAGTTTGAAGAACGAGTTCATAGATTTGTAGAATGAGGTTTTAAATGGTAACTTGCTATGTGACAAGTGTTTAGTCGATGGAATCGTTTTGTAAAAAGGTGTTTTGGGATAATAAACGGGTTATGGATTATAAAGGATTTATAAATGATTTTACAAAATTTATAAAAAGAATTTCTAAGTGATTGAATTTTATAAAAGAGTTTATAAATGATTTTCAGAGTTTATAAATTATTTTTGAATCAAATAAAAAGAAAATCTTTCTCAGTTTTATGAATATACTTATATCGTTGAGATAAGTATATGAATATTTTCTAAATATTGGAATATAGGGATTTGCGACTTGGTCTTTGTAAAAGCATTTGTATACAAGTAATTTACAAAGTAAATTTAATGAATGAAAGATTTATTAAAGGAGGTTAGTGATTGCTTAGTGCCTAACCAACTATCGAAATTTGACCCAAACGTAACTTTGGAAATATATAGGAGAAACACGTGAGTTATATGGCACAGTCATCTCCGATGATGTTGTACCATGTGTATAAATCTCGTTTCATTCTCCTAGGTCAAGGATAGAGAAATCCGTCCACTAAAGGTTAGGAGGTGATCTTCGATATTATCTATGACTATTTATTTCCAAAAGAACTAGGGTTGAGTTTATTGGGAATTATTGAAAAGTTGTTTCGAAGAGACGGGGATTGTAATAACCCGTGTTTTAGTGGATCCGGATTTTTTGCAAAAATGCTAAAATACAAGCCCACTGAAGCCCGAGTTGGGTATCTGGTATCCTGTAAATAGGAAAAGATAGATATATCAGAGCTCAAATAAATATCTCACAGCGGAACTGACTAAAATATAATAGTAAGTAAATACTCACCAAGATAATAACACTTTTTAAACAAGTGTCTCAAAGATGGAAAGTCTCTGCCATCTACCTAACCCATGGGATGTTATGAGGAGGGGGTCAGAACTAAAGTACTGGTGAATAGACAAATTATACACTTCTAAGCTTAATTCTACATATACCATTTTGTTTACATTTTCTGTTATTTTAGGTTTACTAGGTTTATAATACTCTCGCCTCTATGCGTGAATCGCACCCACCTACTCCCTAGTAGATTAAAACCAAATAACTAATATATATGTAGCTACATGCCCAAAGACCGCATCAGACCTAGGTACTACTCATAGCACCTTCCGTATCCTCCTCGAAAAGGACTCCATCATCTTGCTCCTAGAGCATTATGTAACTACATCTGTAAAGGACAGCTTTGTGAGGCCTATAATACAGATGTTCCGTCGTCTACCACGAAAACGTAAAACTGCGTCCGCACTAGCTTATACTAGTGCTCGGACATCCACAATGTACCACCCAATGCGTACCTTGAGGACTATATGTAATCGTTCTGTCTACTCCCTGAATCCCGCCAACAAGGTCATTCAGGGATTTTATATGTCTGTAAAGGTCCACTTCGTTAGGCCAACAATACAGATATTCTACTTGGTCTGTCTCTTTTCCCATTGTGGCTATGGCCCCACGTATCCCCCCTTCAACTAATCGAAAGACCTCTCTTAGCTAAGTGGTTGTGCCCTACTACAAATAATCTAAACATCCAATTGGCTGCGCCCCTCATCCAATGTCTCGATAGTGAAAGAATCATTGGCCTGTTGGTTTAACTTTAGTCTTTCCCGAACTTGCTCTGATTGATGATGGCTTGATCTCCGCAAGCGACTATCCTTTTGGATCCTGCCCACTAAAACCTGCTCGTAACTAGGAGTATGGTGTCATACAAATATCCTACTCCATCATCATCCTTTTGACTGCCTAAAAAGGTCCGCTTCCTTAGGCCTGCAATGCAAAAGCAGTAAAAGCATACTCTCTTGATGGAACACCTACAGACCTGCCTCTAGGGGTGCAGCTTCGTTAGGCCTACCCCAGAGGGCCATCCTAGAGTATCCTCACGTCCCATTGAAGTCTCGTACTTCCTTCTAGCCCAAACTTACTAAGTTAGACGTGCTCTTTCTGAACTAAAATCTACGATGAACTGCTTCATTAGGCTCATTATCCAAATTCTCTTTCGGGCTGCTCCAAACGCACCTCACCATTTTATTATACCCTACGTCTAATCTTTTACTATGCATTTAGTTTGCTTTTCTTATTCTGTTGGCTACTTATTTACCCTAATCAGCAAGTCCAGCCCCACCTATGTGTGAGACCATCAGTCCTAGACCTGAATGGGAATGCTGCCGGTATGGGCCACTTCTATTATTTTGCTTATTAACTTAATCAAAAATCTAATTTTGATAAAATAAGCCTCTTCTATTTCTTTCTTTTTAATTATAACCTTCGTGTTACAGTTATACTTGCAATTGTCACTTTTATATTCTTTTCTTTCTTTTATAACCTACATGTTATAAATGTAATTGTAAGTGTCTCTTTTCTATTCTGGTCTGTGTTCTTTTATTATGATACTAAATTCTCTTTAGTTTTCTTGTATTGTATGACAGTCTTTGCTTGGGACTACGTCCAACTGTCACAAATTACTTATCATAATAACCGCTTTACTTTTTATTCTACTATTTGCACAGTAAATGCAGATCTAGTCACATATTCTGTTTATTGTTTCTGGTCTTGTCAAATAATTAACTTGATTATTTCCTCTTCTTTAATTTCTTTAACACTTCACGTTATTCTATTTTATTCTAGGAAGTAGTTCTATTCTATTTGGTTGGTTACAAAAACTATGCTAAAAATCCATTTTCATATTTTAATACTAAATAATTCTATAAACAATAACTTGTAACCACAAGATATTTCTCTTATTGATTCTTTAATTATTGGGTAATGTAAAATACAGTAATGTCTCTATTTGTCACGACCCGTCTTTCATCAACCAGAAAGACACATCATGATGAAGAAAGAAAGGGAAAGAAAAGAGAAAAGATAGAGAAGAAAGAAAGAACAACATCAGAATCTCAACAGCGGAACGAATAAATTATATTAATCACATAAGTATTACATAATATACAACATCAATCAGTGTTACATAGATAATACATCACATACTAGATAGTTATAAACACCTGTCTAGTTATTACAACTCAAATACAACACAGAGATACCAACACAGCGGAAAACTATATATCTATAACGCTGAAGCCTCCTGCTCCATTGTTCCTCCACAATTCGTCAAAGCAAACCTGAATCCCATGGCTACTCGTAAAAATTTGAGTACCCAAGAGTTTAAGAAAAACAGAATAAGCTCCAGGTCAGACATGGGTCTGGTGTGAGTAACAGGTTAAAGTTGCTTAACTTTGAAAATCCTTTAAAAACAAAGGTATCACGTAAGACTTCCCACACATAAACATGGGTAAGTTTTTACCTTACGCTAACCAAAACATTTGATAGGAAATCCAGTGATATTATAATAGAGTATAGGGTTTTCAAATAAATATTGACATAGCTGAAATTGTTACATTATTAAATTCTAGCATATTAGCCACAAAGTGGGTTATACAATCAAGTCCATGATCACTTATTGGAGTTTGGATTCCATACAATGGTAGGGCTATTGGGGTACCGCCCATCACAGTACGTGGCCTAGATCAACGTACCGAGGATCACTCCCGACCCCCAGCAACACAAAGCCGGAACCATCCCTTATTAGACAGTCCCGAACAAGACAAACTCGGTAGTTGGAGCTCACAACTGCCCACACAGCCGAATAAAAAGGGACCTCTAGACAGGGGAAAATCTCATCCTACTTGGGTGCTACCCACTTAGCCTTGCTGTACCTCCCCTGTTTTAGCCATTCCCGGTTGATGAGGCTTGAGGCTACGATTACCTTATCAGAACACATCACTTAGAATGCTCATCGTCCACCTGACGATGTTCTGAAAGCATTCAATCCATACAAGTTCGTTCCGGGTTCGAACGAAACCGAAGGCATTATCTCGGTACACTCATTTTGGAATCACCCTCAGAGTTAACGACGATAACCCTTGCACTTTGAATCTTCATCTTCACTTGAGATTCACCTATCGTTAATTTGGATCCATGTGGTTTTTGGATATCCAAATCTGGAAACCCGATCCCGGTCTCATCGAAATCCAAAACGTATCTTTTAGGTCCAAGTTGTTTTAAAGTTAAAACAATTCAATTCATTATCTATATTGACACAGATAGATAATTCACAATAGATAATCTACATTATCATCACAAATAGATAATTCATATTATCATCACACTTCAACCAAAGCATCCATATCACAGAGCATCACTTATCTCATATCTGAGATCTCAAACCATTCAAGGCAATCAATATCATCCATTCATACATAAACAACGATCTAATAATCACACCATCTATAATTAATTTAAAATGAATTAAATTAATTACTTGCATCTCTAAATAATTTAAAATAAATTAAATTAATTACTTTCATTCTAAAAATCCTGCTTATATAACTATTAATTAATTACAAATCAATTAATTAATCACCATCAAATTTCCATCTTAATTAATCATCCTTGATTAATTATACTCTAATTACATTAAATAATTATCCTTAATTAATTACACAAATTAATTATTCCTAACCAAATACAGTAATTAACCTTTAATTACTTCATTAATTAATTAACTAAAATTAATTATATTAATCCTTAATTAATTACATTAATTAATTACTTCATAATCACTTATCATTGATTAATTAATCTTAATTCATCAACCCTTAATTACATCATTAATTATATTAATTAATGATCTCTAATTACTTCTTTAATTAATTACTCTATTTAAATTAATTACAATAATTAATCTTTAATTAAACCACATTTATTAATCACTCTTGATTAACCACATTCAGTAATTAACTATCTTTAATTACTTCATTTAATAAATTAATTACTCCTTAATTAATTATCTTTAATTAATCCCTTGGTTAATTACAAAAAGTAATTAAACCTAAATTACTTCCATTAAATAAATATACTTAACCACTTCCATAAATGATTGTCCTTAATTAATCTAATTAATTATTAAAATTAATCACATTAATTAATTATTTAATAATCTTAAGTTAATGATCTTCATTAACTATTTACAATTCTTTAATTACTTCTCTTAAGTAATTAAACTTAGATTAATCATTATTAATTACAATTTAATTTATCTTTAATAACCCATTAATTAATCTCTAATTATTTAATTAATTAAGTGCTTAACTGTAACTTAATTAATCCTTAATTTCTTGACAAATAAATCTTTAATCATTAATTTATAATCTAATCTTACCTAATTAATGATCCTTAATTCCAAATTTATTTTTCCTTAATTAATTACTTAAACCTTAATTAATTAATTTAAACCCTTAATTATTTATCATTTTTTTACCTTAATAATTTAATGAATCTCAAATCATTAAATCTTTATTAACTTTAAGATAAAAACACTATTCTTATTTATGATCTAATTATCATTCATAAATGCATTTGAAAACATTTTACTCTTGAATTTAAAAACCTGTAATCTTCAAATGACCCGAGCCAGACCTCAATGACTTCGAGCCAAACTCCTCAAGACTTCGAGCAAAACATCAAACTACTTCGAGACAAACCCGAGTACACTACTCCCCCTCAAACCAAACTCATCAGAATCAAAGAAGTGCACCGTGCACATGCACGGTGGCTCTGATCAACTCTGGCCATCTCCAATGATCTTCCCATATCGGAAATCATCCTCACACCCTATCACGGTCATCAGATCATCTTCCCAAACTTGAAATCGAATTCGAGTGTTCAAAACCAAACTTGGAACAAAGATTGGAACCACCACATCAAACTTGAAACCGCCTCGTTCTCGAATCTCCGACCATCAGAGATTCTGAAACTCCAGCCACACCATCGCCAACATCTCCTCTACTATCTCCTTGAGTTCTGTTGAACTAGATCATCCAGCGAAGTCGTGCCAATCCAAATACCCAACCTAGTTAAACTAGGGTTATAAACTGAAATCAACTACCACTACCTCCACAATGATCTAATCCTCTTCCTGACAATTTTCCTTTAATTTCCGATCGCTCTTCCACCTCTAGGAAGAACCTCGACCTCCCAGAGCAAGTGGATCACCAGAAAACCCCCAAAACAACATTTCTAGTCAACCCAGAACTACACCCTCAATCTATCACTAAAATTGATGATTTTAGTTTTTAAAATCAAGTTTTTGAATGATGTTTCAGATCCTAAGCCTGAAACAATAAATTAGTATGTTTGAAATTTTGACAAAACTTAAGTATTTCTGTTCTTTTGGTTTCCAGAGCAATTCCCAAATTTATTTTTACTTAAATAAAATTTTAAACTTTAATTTATGATAAAACAAACAATTTTTGTTTAAATCCTAAGTCCAAACAGCAAGTAGGTCAAGAGATAATGATTTTTGAATCAAAATCTTGTGCTAGGAAACACAGAACAAAGAACATATATACAACAGCATGCACACTATTCATTCATATATATTCACAGCAGATTGCATTTATATACACACACAATACATATTTATCGTAGAAATTAACATGCAACCATATTTATACTTAAGTTATATTTTTTTTAAAATGTTACTCACCTTATAGAATAAGAAAAGAACAGAGCTTCCATTTCTATTTTGAAAAGCCTGAAACTGGGTTGAAACTTGTTTTTTTGACATGCTGTGGTATGCTTCTTTGTTTTGAAACTTGAGTTGCTTGTTGTTTAGATCTCAGGTTTGCATGCATGCTTGATTTATAACTTGAATTGCTTCTATGATTTAAAAACTTGTAGAGATGACTGAAGACTTTTGAACAGATTGAAGAAAAATGATGAACTACAGGTTATTGATTTGAAACTAATTTCTGGTTTTGAGGAAGTGATTTATAGATTTGTTTTTGATCTTTGTTTCAGCTAAAGTTTGATTTTAGATTTGCTTTCTTGGTTTAGAAATGAGATTAGGAAAAGAAAAAGAAATGAAAGATGTATGTTTATATAGGCTAATTTATGGTTTATTAAAAATCAAAGAAAATGAAAATAAATCATGACACTTGTAAAATGAGGCCTTAAGATAATAACACTTGTTACTATAGTTACTTAATTTAACTACACTTGTAATAACATAATTTTTATTTATTTAAATGTAAAGTAAAAAGCCTTTTCTTAATTTACTAATTATGAATACTTATTTAAATGCATATGAATTTCTTTAAGGAAATATATATAAAACCAATTATATTCATAAATAAAAGTTTATACAAATATCTTAAAATACAAAACAATTTAAAATATCTATCTTTTGAATTTCAAAATTTTTAATTCAAATCAAATTCAAAAGTACAATTTTAAAATCAAGTTATATATATATATATACATATATATAACTACACAAATTCAATTTGAAATAACAATCCTATTTATATAAAAAAATCTATATATATCTAACACATTATTAATATTGGTTAAAATAACAATTTATCAAATCTTATATAATTTATAAAAGAAATTATCTCTATATTATAAATTACTTATTTTTCTAAATGAATTTAAATAATTAAATATTTATTTTAAGTTTTTAAAACCATATAGTTATTTATTAAATAGCTTTGAAAAGATTAATATTAAATAAATCATAATTTCCAAATTACCAAAAATATTAGAATGAGAAAATATGCTTTATTTGTTAAATTTAAAACAAAGCTTATCTATTTACAATATATACAAATACATATATATATATATATATTATAAATAGAAAGCAATTTATTAGCTTTAAAAGATAAAATCTACCAATTAAATATTTATTAAAAGAAGATTATTAAATAAATTCAAATCTTATTAATAAAAATTATCAAATCAATTTAATTTTAATACAGATTATTAAATTGATATTGCCCAAAATTCTAGGTCATCACACTATTTCGCATTAATTCCATTTTTTCTTGCTTTTATTCTTGCAATTACGTTTATCGTTATTCTTACAATATTAAACTATGGAAATGTATTCCCTTTTCTAAACCAACCAACTAATCTATTACTAACTTCCAAATCAAGTTATTAGAGTTTCCTCTTTTTAATTCATTTCTCCCGTTTTAACATAACTTACTGTAAATTTCTCACTTTTAGGCTTATGCCTTTCTCTACAACTTTTAAGCCTAATATTACTTATATTTAATTGGATTCCTTTCTTTTTCCAAATAAATAACATTTAAATATAAGTACACTTCTCTTATAAAATTTACAGTTTCAACATAACTAACTAGTACAACTAATTACTGAAATAAATGCTGAATTAAATATTTAATAGAAATCTAACGTTATTATATATCATAAACATAAAAGAGATATAATTTGAATCCACCCACATGTCACCCTTAGCTTTGCTCCATAGCCTTCCTGGATCCCCATCTAAAGCGTCTAATATTTTTATTAAAAATATATTCTCCCTAGAAATATTTTCTATTTAGGATTCAGCCTTTTGCAATGAACCCAATTGGGAGAAAATCTGATTGTGAGAGAATATCTAGGATTAAGGTCCAATTTATAGTGGTGTTTGGGGATCTCAGACCGTCGGATTTTAAGATTGAATCTGGTGCAACCACATCACAGGCTTGCTGCGAATCGTTGGATCCAGAAAACAACACCGGAGGTTGCGGGAAAATCAAATTATTAAACGTTAACTTTTAACCGTTGCCTATTCATTCTAATTAATTTCCATTAATTGCAAATTTAATTCCCTTTATAACATATGTTTATTTTGAAATTCAAACGTTACTAATTAATGTAAATTAATTTCCTTTAATTGCTGATTTGATTAACAGTGCCTACTAATGTTAATTAATTACCTCTAATTGCTGATGTCAATTAATTTCCTTTATGACTCGCGTCTAGTTTGAAATTCAAACGCGCATTATTTCTGGAATTTATATGCGCATATATTTATAAACAAATATATTCACGCACATTTACACGTATAATATTTTTCAATATGGAACTTCGAATATTAATAACTTTTTCATACGAAGTCCGTTTGAGGGATATTATATATGTAAATTAATCAGAAAATTGCCACGAACACAATGGTATAAGTTTCGAGGCCGTATTCTAACAATTCCAAAAATTCTTATTTTCACCGTTTATAATTATTTTGGTTATTTAATTATCTAAAAATGCTAGGTGTTACTTTCCTTTACTTTTCACGAAAACATCTATTACAACAATAAATGTTATAACCTATGTTTTCGATACTTAACACACTCTAAGTTTTTATATTTAAAATCTTCGTTTACCTACAAAGAAACTTGCGAGCTATACATGCTCTATAATTCTTCAAAAAGAATTTCACTTTTAACAAAATTTACATCATATAAAAACCAATTTAAATTTCATACCACTTTTTTTTTCAAAAATCCAATATTATTTTCTCAAACATATTAACAATTATATTTTTCAACTTTTCAATTCCAAAAGTTTCATTTTATTGGGCTAGACATAAAGTGGATTTTCTTCTTACTACCATAGGAATTCCCTTCCTAAACCTTGGAAATCTCAATTTCTTACTAAAATCTCTTATTCTTTCCAAAATAAAAATACTCTCCCAACTGTCCCTAGGGAACTTTCCCACCTCCTATAATTGGGGACTGTTTGGATTTTAGTACATAATATATTTAGATTTTATTCAAAAATACAAATACGTTCACTCATATTTCCTTGTTTACTTAGGATCTACTAACCTAAGCTCTGGTACCAAATGTAACAACCTGAGTTTCAGTGGATCCACGTTTTTCGCAAAAATGCTAAAATCCAAGCCCACTGAAGCCCGAGTTGGGTATCTGGTATCCTGCAAATAGGCAAAGATAAATATATCAAAGCTCAAATAAATATCTCATAGCGGAACTGATTAAAGTATAATAGTAAGTAAATACTCACTCACCAAGATAATAACACTTTTTAAACAAGTGTCTCAAAGCTGGAAAGTCTTTGCCATCTACGTAACCTGTGGAATGTTATGAGGAGGGGGTCAGAACTAAAGTTCAAGTGAATGGACAAATTATACACTTCTAATCTTAATTCTACATATACCGTTTTGTTTCCATTTTCTGTTATATTAGGTTTACTGGGTTTATAATACTCTCGCCTCAATGCGTGAATCGCACCCACCTACTCCCTAGTAGATTAAAACCAAATAACTAATATATATGTAGCTACATGCCCAAAGACCGCATTGGTCCTAGGTACTACTCATAGTACCTTCCGTATCCTCCTCGAAAAGGACTCCATCGTCTTGTTCCTAGAGTGTTATGTAACTACCTCTGTAAATGACAGCTTCATGAGGCTACAATACAGATGTTCCGTCGTCTACCACGAAAATGTAAAACTGCGTCCGCACTAGCTTATACTAGTGCTCGGACATCCACAATGTACCACCTAGTGCGTACCTTGAGGACTATACGTAATCGTTCTATCTACTCCCTGAATCCCCACAACAAGGTCATCAGGGGATTTTCTATATCTGTAAAGGTTCGCTTTGTTAGGCCTACAATACAGATATTCTACTTGGTCTGTCTCTTTTCTCATCGTGGCTATGGCCCTACGCATCCCCCTTTAACTAATCGAAAGACCTCTCAAGAGCTAAGTGGTTGTGCCCTAGTGTAAACAATCTAAACATCCAATTGGCTGCGCCCTCATCCAATGTCTCGATAGTGAAAGAATCATTGGCATGTTGGTTTAACTCTAGTTCCCGAACTCGCTCTGATTGATGATGGCTTGATCTCCACATGTGACTATCCTTTTGGGTCCTTCCCACTAAAACCTACTCGTAACTAGAAGTATGGTGTCATATGAATATCCTACTCCATCATCAACCTTTTGACTGCCTACAAAGGTCCGCTTCGTTAGGCCTGCAATGCAAAAGCAGTCAAGGCATACTCTCTTGATGGAACACCTACAGACCTACCTCCAGGGGTGCAGCTTCGTTAGGCCTACCCCAAAGGGCCATCCTAGAGTATCCTCATGTCCTGTTGAAGTCTTGTACTTCCTTCTAGCCCAAACCAACTAAGTTGGACATGCTCTTTCTGTACTAAAATCTACGATGAACTGCTTCGTTAGGCTCTTTATCCAGATTCTCTTTCGGGCTGCTCCAAACGCACCTTACCATTTTATTAGACCCTACGTCTAATCTTTTACTATGCGTTTAGTTTGTTTTTCTTATTCTGTTGGCTACTTATTTAGCCTAATCAGCAAGCCCAACACCACCTATGTGTGAGACCATCAGTTCTAGACCTGAATGGGAATGCTGCCGGTACGGGCTACTTCTATTATTTTGCTTATTAACTTAATCCAAGATCTAAGTTTGATAAAATAAGCCTCTTCTATTTCTTTCTTTTTAATTATAACCTTCGTGTTACAATTATACTTGCAATTGTTACTTTTATATTATTTTCTTTCTTTTATAACCAAATGTTATAAATGTATTTGCAAGTGTCTCTTTTCTATTCTAGTCTGTCTTCTTTTATTATGATACTAAATTCTCTTTAGTTCTCTTATATTGTACGATAGTCTTAGCTTGGGTGTAACGACCCGGAGATTTCGAACCCGAAATTTTCAGATAGTTAGAAGAAAAAGAAAAGAGATAGAAGAAAGAAACAGAATAAGACACAGATTCTCACATTCGCTGCGGATCAAAATACAATATCAAATAATAATATCAGTTATACACAGAAAACTGTATTTGTTAATTACATTTTAATACATCAGAGTTACAACATTCACAAATATACTAGACAGTTAAAATTAACATATCTCAGACAATTATAATATCACAGCGGAATATACTCCATACGTTCCTGCCATCCAGCTCGCCTCCTGAGCTCCAGAACGTCCTAACCTGAAATCTGTAATACTCGGTCTGACCCGAGCATTACCACAAAGTAACACCCGAGTCAGGCTGGAAACCAGCGTGAGTAAACTCATCTAATATGAAATTTCAATCCAGCCTATTCGATTTACAAAACGAATCTATAAAGAATTATAGATTACAAATCGAAGTGGTTTCGGGTATATTTCTGATACCCGACCCCGGTCTCTTCGAATCAAAAGTCATCCTTTAAACCAAGATTTTTCAGTTAAACAATTTAATTTAAATTTAGGATATCATATTCATATAACAAATCTATCACAGATAGATAACTTACATTATCACAATTCATCCAAAACATCTCTTATCACAATCACATATCAGATATATCAACTAATCCAAGGCATCTAATATCATTCAACCAATCCATAACAAGTCAATTCATTCATAATTAATTTAATTAATCTCTAATTAAATTAATTACTAACCTTTAATTACTTGGATTACCTTAATCCATCTTACTTAACATTAATTAATTAAAATTAATTAATCATTTCTTAATTATTTATCTTAATTAATCTTCCTTGATTAATTATTCCTTAATTACAATAAGTAATTATTCTTTACTTACCCCTTTTTATTAATCATTCTTGATTAATTTCTTTTTAATTAAATTAAGTAATTAGCCTTTAATTAATTATATAAACGAATTAACCTTAACCATTTATAATAATTAAACTTTAATCAATCCCATTAAGTAATTAATTAATAAATAAATGATCCTTTAATTACTTCCATTAATTAATTGTTCTTCAATTAATTACCTCAATTAATCCATATTTAAATAAATTACACTTAAGTAATTAATCCTTAATTACTTCTATTTAATTACTTTCAAAAAGTAATTATCTCAATTAACTTCTTATTTATCATTAAAAATCATATTAAATAAACTTTCCAAATTTATTTAATAAATTTTTAAACAAACCTCATTTATTAATACCCACTTATTCAACCTTTCTAAAACTTATCTACTTAATATAAAAACTTATTTAAACTTATATTCTTGAAACAATTTAGTTTTACAGAAAAACTTGTTTTACTTTTGTTTTAAAACTTAGAAACACTACCATATAAATTTCTTTGGTTTTAAAAACTTCAAAATATTTCCCTGTAAATTCTTTAAGCCTGCTATTATTCAAACCCGAGCAAACCATAAGAAAACCCGAAGCAGCTCCGAGTAAAACCATCAGAAACTCGAAGTAACACTCACGTCACACCCACGTAACATCCTGCTTCGAGTAAAACTCGATTTTCCCCGAACGAAACCCTAACTTTAGCTTTCTTCCCCAATTCCAACTTTCCTGATGCACACGAATGTGCTCGTGTACGTGCACACCACCCCTAATCGTCGACTAACTCCGTTCAGGCCTCCAGCAAGTCGTCTTCCACAACGATATCACGATCGACCAACCCATTTTCCTCGATTCGTAGGAAAACAAAATCGAGCTCAAAACCCATCACCTGGAAACGACATTACCAGATAATCCACTCGCCACCGACGATCTATGCCACGAGAAACTTCGCCCTTCTCCCCATAGCTTTGCCTCGTCTACCATCACCCATCACACGTCTCGCGATCGCCCCAGATTCCATCTCGATGTCGCGACACCCTTCTGAACATCAACGACAATACCAGAGTGTTAAACCCTATCTCATCAGTTTCCGATCACCACGATCATCGATAAATCTCTATACTATTTTTCTGATGAACTCCAACATCCCCTCTATCTTCAAACCCAACCACGACGTTCAGTTCGTCGTCGATCTTCGGCAATCAACAAAAGTGCCAAAAACGTTTCTCTCGAAAATTCTCACAATTTATCGAACTAAAAATTATGAAACTCATATTAAAAATCATGATTTTCAACCTCGAATACATTCATGCAATCCAAATTTGTAATTGAATTAGTTGATTTTTGACATAAAAATGTATTCCACTGTTATTTATAAAATTTTCGAGTCAATATTTAATATAAATTCCTGTGATGAATTTTAGTAGGTATGTTTTACAATTTCAAACATTTTTCATTTACAAACCAAAAGCTAATAGTGATTCAAAAGTGGGATACTGGATTTATAAAGTAATTTAAACCTGTTATCACCAACAGAGCCTATACTAGACAATATTCAGACATTAAATACTTATATACATACATGCATTCATTCCAAATCAAGTATTCAGACAAGCAACATAAGTTTCATACATATATTAATGTAGAATTCCAGAATTAAAACTGTTTTTAAAAATATGTTTACTCACCTTTAGCTTGAACAGGGAACAGAGGAAAAGAACTCTGATCTGGACTGTCTTGCCTAAATCTGAAACTTGTTAGATTTACTTGATGTTTGATCCTGGATTTAAAAACTTGATATTGATCTTGATACTTTGGTTACTGATTTGAATCTGGAGCTTTATTATTGATGAAGTTGAATTTGTGAAATAGTTTGCCTTGCTTTGATTTTTTTTTTCTTCTTTGAATTTGATTCCACTGATTTTTAGTTTCCAGATTTATCTTTTGATCTATTTTGTTTTAGTCGAAAATGAGAAGAAGGATTTAGAACCGAAAATACAAACAACTTTCTCCTTATTATTAAAATTTAAAAATTATAATTATCAAAGAGATATTGCCATTTGTCCTTAAGTTAATTATCTAGCTTACACATATGCATTCAAGCCTCCATATGTTTACAAGTGTTTTTAAATGCTTTATTATTTATTTACAAGTGTTTAAAGACAATATTAAATAAATTTCTTATATTTATCTAGTATATTTATATGTATAAAAATGTATTTATCTTTTTATAATTTAAGCTTTTAGATTTTAAATAAATATACAAATGTGAAAAACAATTATTTATAATAACTTATGCTTTGATCAATTTTAATGTATCCTATGTTTATATGCTTGAGTATTTTATTTTACTATATATATTTTTACAAACCAAATTGTCTTATGTTTGAATTTTAAAAAGGAAAGAATATTAAAACAAATGAACTTATTAATTTAAAACTTATTTAAAACTTAAGCTTAAATATATATCTATAATAATAAGAAATTATCACTTGAAAAGCATCATGCTAAATTATAATTTCCAAATTACAATTTATATATATATTAAAGTTTGAAAACATCTTATTAAATTCAAATCTAATACTTTTCCATTTCAATATATACAAATATATACATTTAAATGGAAAATATTTCTAACATTAGTTTTGATAAATACTATATTGAATTTTTATAACATAATTCCAAATCAGAGTATATATATACACATATATATTATAATTTGAAAACATATTCTTTATTAAATTAAAGACTCCCTATTTATAATATATATACTAATATATATATATATATATATATATATACATTATAAATAGAAAACATTTATATAAGTTTTGAAAAATAAATCTTACCAATTTTAAATTGTTAGAAAAGATATTAATAAATATTGCCAATTTAAATATTATTAACCTTTATAAGAATTAAACTTGTCAATTTATAAAATAAAATCAACTAATCAAAATAAAGATTATTAAATTGATATTGCCAAAATTTCCGGGATATCACATTCCTCCCCCCTTAAAATCTTTTCGTCCCCGAAAAGGAACGAAGCCAGAATAATTAAAATGCTTAAATTCAGATAAATTTTTCTTGATCATTTTTAAAAACTTTTAAAATCTATGTAATATTATCAAAATAGTTTTATAAAAATATCATTCTATAACTCGATGTTTCAATAAGTCCGTCCTTATTCTCACAGAAATTCGGTCATACGTTGATTAGGCGTAAGACTGAAAATCTACAAGTGCCTAACAGACCCGTTTTCAACATCCAGTGAAAATACTTTGAAAATAATATCGAAGACATTTTGAAATCGAGGAAATACTTTTGGTGAGAATGCTCTGGAAATCATCACCCCCATCCACGGTCACAGTTACATCACGGGTTACGTTGCCATTGCAGCAAAAGTCCATGTAACTAATTACACCATGGAACCCACAACAGATCGCAGTTACATCCAGGGTTACGTTGCCGTCGCAGCAAAAGTCCATGTAACTGTTGGCTCTCAACGGCACACACGATTTCGCTGTCAAAATGAAACTTCTCCCACATAGGTCGCAGTCTACCGATATAAAATCAAACGCAGACTGTTGGCTCTCAGCAGCACACACGACTTTCGCTATGTTACCATAGTGTCACAGTCTACCGATATAAAATCAAACGTAGACAGTTGGCTCTCAGCGGCACACATGACTTTCGCTATGGTCTGCAGTAGATCGCAGTGACATTGAGTTAAACTGTCGTCACAGCATAACCCAAATGCCTCTGTGGGCACCAGCCCCTCGACTTTCGCTACACAAATAATCCTCAGGAACTAGTTTTGTCCGGACTCCTCACAGGATCAACTTTAGAATCCCCCCTTGGGTTTCAAGGCAGTACCACCCAGTGGCACTCCTGAGAAGTTCATTTCAAGGAAGCGCCTTTTTCCCCAGAGCTATTTTCAAAACACTTTATACTATATACTTATAGTATCTTCAAATCATACCCTTTATGATTTATCAAAATCTCCTTTACACAAAATCGATTACCAAAATCGATAATTCTCAAACTAGGCTTTTCAAAATCCAAAATTGATTTTCCCAAAAATCAAAAAGCCTTTTTAGAAATCCATAGGTTCCCAAAACCTTTTCCAAAATCATTCTTATAAAACCCTTTATATATATAGATATATATAACTTTGAAAATCTTTGGATCATTTCAACTTGTATAAAACCTCTTTTATACTTCAAATATTTAAAACCCTTTTCTTCTGGCAATAGATTTATCAAGGGAAGATTTATCTTATTTAACAAAGATATATAACTTTGTTTATTTCAATCAAATATTCAAATTTGATTACTCTTTTATAAAGTTATTAACCATATCACTTTTCTATAAAATGAGTTCTAACCACAGAAATATTCAACTCTATTATATTTCACAAAATATACTTTTTATTTCAAAAACCATTTCAAATTTCTTATCCACAATTTTCAATGCCAATTTCATTCAACCTCATATGATGTACACATATCATCCGTACGCTATATCAATTTGATCGCTCACTCGATCACGCAATTTCTCTTTCGAACTAGTATCGTCCACCCGACTTCCTAGTGCGGACTCAGATCTGGTTTCTTGATTAGAAACCGTCATTCTCCTTGCATAGTCACAACTATGATAGAGAATATCCAGAACCAATCAAAAACCCATATCCAGGTTCGCCGTCGAAAATCGAGCGAAAAATCCCAACTCGGATCGATAATATTATCTCGAAATTCTGTGCTCGAATCTGGATCAAACCACTGTGCGAATAGAATAATATACGTTCATCCTACATATTTAACTTCATTGATTATTAGCCAAATCAATTCTCTTTTCTATTCACATTTCCTTTAATTCCATTCACTTATTCTCAATTGCTTCCATTTCCAATTGAGTTATTACTTCAATTACAAACAGTTTGAACTCTGACCAATTTAAATTTAAAAATGCTTGAAAAAGTTTAAAATAGATAAGTAGTTGAAAAATAGTTATTAGTTTATAAGACAGTTTCAAAATAGTTAAATAGTTCCAAAATAATGGTAAAATAAGTATAAGATAGTTTGGGGTTTAAGAAGAAAGATTGTATAGTAAATAGTTGAAAAAAATAGGTTTATATTAAAACAATTTACTTTGAAAATAGTCCAGAGTCAAACCGTTCAATTCCCATCAATTCAATTTAAATTTCTATTAAATGACTCAATACTTCAATTTCCATTGAATTTAATTCAATCCCAATTCAAGTTGAATTAATCTTAGTTCCTTTCCAAATTCAAATCAAATTCCATTTGATTTTAAACATATTCACTTTAATTACAATTTCAAATTATTCAAACTAATTTCAAATTGAATCCACTTCAATTTCAAATCATTTCAATTTCTATGTGAATTAATCCCAATTTCCCATTTGAATTTGAACTTATTCAATCTTCAATTTTTATTTCAAATTAATTCAATTCAAATTTTCCATTTGAATTTTAAACCTATTAATCTTAAATCACAATTCCCATTTATTTAAATCAATTTCAGTTCGAACTAATTCAAATTTAAATCTCAATTTTAAACTATCTCGAATTATATAAATTCGAGTTAAATTTTAAATGTTGATTTAATCCTTTAAATCAAATTAACCTTTACTTTTAAATCAAATCAACCTTAATTTTTAATTTAACAACTTAAATCTTTAAACCATTTAATTCTGGATCTAAATTCCAAAATTCCATTTTAAAATTATCTTTACTTAACTTATTATAAAGTTCAAATAAGAATTTAAAAATAATTAAATTTCAGATTATCTATTTTCAATTTCCAGATCTCAAACCCATTTTTGAGATCACTCATAACTCCCATTTAAAATCAATCATTTAACTTCCCATGTTAAATTTTAATTTCATCTTGAAATTTTCTAATTCAAGTTGTTCATTCCAAACTTATTTAACTTCTTTTAAGTTAAATTCAATTTAATCCAGTCAACTTTATTCAATTTGAATTCCCATTTCAAATTTTAAACTTTATATTAATAAACTTTCCCACTTAAGTTTTAAAAACTTATCATATTTCCGGAAAATTTAAAACTCAACACTTAGTGTTTACTTCTAATCAACTTTGACCTTATGTATATCCAACATATATACATATTTATTTCATTTGTACTTCAAATCATACTTTAAATTTTAAACCATTCTTGGTTTTTAATTTCAAAACAAATTCCTTTAAAACAATCTCAAGTTTCTGGACTTAGATTTTAAAAACTTCACAATTTTAAATTATCTTCAATTCCAATTGGATTTTTAATTTCAGTTTGGTTGTATTACCATTACCACTTAATTCTCATTATCTTATTTAATTCTAATTAATTCAACAACCAATTTCTTTAATATATTTAATAATTAGAAAATTATTTCTATATATATCAAAAGATAAACTTATATAAAAACCATTTATTTTTAAAACCATTTTAAAACCTTTATATAAGAAAATAACAAGTACGCTCTCATATATATATATATACACTCAACTCATTCTAGGGTACTATTGACCCTATCCTTAATGAGTAATCCCAACGAGCCAAGGTTCTCGCTTAACCTTCAGCTCTGATAGCAAATGTAACGGCCCAGAGATTTCGAACCCGAAATTTCCAGATAGTTAGAAGAAAAAGAAAAGAGATAGAAGAAAGAAACAAAATAAGACACAGATTCTCACATTCGCAGCGGATCAAAATACAATATCAAATAATAATATCAGTTATACACAGAAAATTGTATTTGTTAATTACATTTTAATACATCAGAGTTACAACATTCACAAATATACTAGACAGTTAAAATTAACATATCTCAGACAATTATAATATCACAGCGGAATATACTCCATACGTTCCTGCCATCCAGCTCGCCTCCTGAGCTCCAGAACGTCCTAACCTGAAATCTGTAATACTCGGTCTGACCCGAGCATTACCACAAAGTAACACCCGAGTCAGGCTGGAAACCAGCGTGAGTAAACTCATCTAATATGAAATTTCAATCCAGCCTATTCGATTTACAAAACGAATCTATAAAGAATTATAGATTACAAATCGAAGTTGTTTCGGGTATATTTTTGATACCCGACCCCGGTCTCTTCGAATCAAAAGTCATCCTTTAAACCAAGATTTTTCAGTTAAACAATTTAATTTAAATTCAGGATATCATATTCATATAACAAATCTATCACAGATAGATAACTTACATTATCACAATTCATCCAAAACATCTCTTATCACAATCACATATCAGATATATCAACTAATCCAAGGCATCTAATATCATTCAACCAATCCATAACAAGTCAATTCATTCTTAATTAATTTAATTAATCTCTAATTAAATTAATTACTAACCTTTAATTACTTGGATTACCTTAATCCATCTTACTTAACATTAATTAATTATAAATTAATTAATCATTTCTTAATTATTTATCTTAATTAATCTTCCTTGATTAATTATTCCTTAATTACAATAAGTAATTATTCTTTACTTACCCCTTTTTATTAATCACTCTTGATTAATTTCTTTTTAATTACATTAAGTAATTAGCCTTTAATTAATTATATAAACGAATTAACCTTATCCATTTATAATAATTAAACTTTAATCAATCCCATTAAGTAATTAATTAATAAATAAATGATCCTTTAATTACTTCCATTAATTAATTATTCTTCAATTAATTACCTCAAGTAATCCATATTTAAATAAATTACACTTAAGTAATTAATCCTTAATTACTTCTATTTAATTACTTTCAAAAAGTAATTATCTTAATTAACTTCTTATTTATCATTAAAAATCATATTAAATAAACTTTCCAAATTTATTTAATAAATTTTTAAACAAACCTCATTTATGAATACCCACTTATTCAACCTTTTTAAAACTTATCTACTTAATATAAAAACTTATTTAAACTTATATTCTTGAAACAATTTAATTTTACAGAAAAACTTGTTTTACTTTTGTTTTAAAACTTAGAAACACTACCATATAAATTTCTTTGGTTTTAAAAACTTCAAAATATTTCCCTGTAAATTCTTTAAGCCTGCTATTATTCAAACCCGAGCAAACCATAAGAAAACCCGAAGCAGCTCTCGAGTAAGACCATCAGAAACTCGAAGTAACACTCACGTCACACCCACGTAACATCCTGCTTCGAGTAAAACTCGATTTTCCCCGAACGAAACCCTAACTTTAGCTTTCTTCCCCAATTCCAACTTTCCTGATGCACGCGAATGTGCTCGTGTACGTGCACACCACCCCTAATCGTCGACTAACTCCGTTCAGGCCTCCAGCAAGTCGTCTTCCACCACGATATCACGATCGACCAACCCATCTTCCTCGATTCGTACGAAAATAAAATCGAGCTCAAAACCCATCACCTGGAAACGACATTACCAGATAATCCACTCGCCACCGACGATCTATGCCACGAGAAACTTCGCCCTTCTCCCCATAGCTTCGCCTCGTCTACCATCACCCATCACACGTCTCGCGATCGCCCCAGATTCCATCTCGATGTCGCGACACCCATCTGAACATCAACGACAATACCAGAGTGTTAAACCCTTTCTCATCAATTTCCGATCACCACGATCATCGATAAATCTCTATACTATTTTTCTGATGAACTCCAACATCCCCTCTACCTTCAAACCCAACCACGACGTTCAGTTCGTCGTCGATCTTCGGCAATCAACAAAAATGCCAAAAACGTTTCTCTCGAAAATTCTCACAATTTATCGAACTAAAAATTACGAAACTCATATTAAAAATCATGATTTTCAACCTCGAATACATTCATGCAATCCAAATTTGTAATTGAATTAGTTGATTTTTGACATAAAAATGTATTCCACTGTTATTTATAAAATTTTCGAGTCAATATTTAATATAAATTCCTGTGATGAATTTTAGTAGGTATGTTTTACAATTTCAAACATTTTTCATTTACAAACCAAAAGCTAATAGTGATTCAAAAGTGGGATACTGGATTTATAAAGTAATTTAAACCTGTTATCACCAACAGAGCCTATACTAGACAATATTCAGACATTAAATACTTATATACATACATGCATTCATTCCAAATCAAGTATTCAGACAAGCAACATAAGTTTCATACATATATTAATGTAGAATTCCAGAATTAAAACTGTTTTTAAAAATATGTTTACTCACCTTTAGCTTGAACAGGGAACAGAGGAAAAGAACTCTGATCTGGACTGTCTTGCCTAAATCTGAAACTTGTTAGATTTACTTGATGTTTGATCCTGGATTTAAAAACTTGATATTGATCTTGATACTTTGGTTACTGAGTTGAATCTGGAGCTTTATTATTGATGAAGTTGAATTTGTGAAATAGTTTTCCTTGCTTTGATTTTTTTTTCTTCTTTGAATTTGATTCCACTGATTTTTAGTTTCTAGATTTATCTTTTGATCTATTTTGTTTTAGTCGAAAATGAGAAGAAGGATTTAGAACCGAAAATACAAACAACTTTCTCCTTATTATTAAAATTTAAAAATTATAATTATCAAAGAGATATTGCCATTTGTCCTTAAGTTAATTATCTAGCTTACACATATGCATTCAAGCCTCCATATGTTTACAAGTGTTTTTAAATGCTTTATTATTTATTTACAAGTGTTTAAAGACAATATTAAATAAATTTCTTATATTTATCTAGTATATTTATATGTATAAAAATGTATTTATCTTTTTATAATTTAAGCTTTTAGATTTTAAATAAATATACAAATGTGAAAAACAATTATTTATAATAACTTATGCTTTGATCAATTTTAATGTATCCTATGTTTATATGCTTGAGTATTTTATTTTACTATATATATTTTTACAAACCAAATTGTCTTATGTTTGAATTTTAAAAAGGAAAGAATATTAAAACAAATGAACTTATTAATTTAAAACTTATTTAAAACTTAAGCTTAAATATATATCTATAATAATAAGAAATTATCACTTGAAAAGCATCATGCTAAATTATAATTTCCAAATTACAATTTATATATATATTAAAGTTTGAAAACATCTTATTAAATTCAAATCTAATACTTTTCCATTTCAATATATACAAATATATACATTTAAATGGAAAATATTTCTAACATTAGTTTTGATAAATACTATATTGAATTTTTATAACATAATTCCAAATCAGAGTATATATATACACATATATATTATAATTTGAAAACATATTCTTTATTAAATTAAAGACTCCCTATTTATAATATATATACTAATATATATATATATATACATTATAAATAGAAAACATTTATATAAGTTTTGAAAAATAAATCTTACCAATTTTAAATTGTTAGAAAAGATATTAATAAATATTGCCAATTTAAATATTATTAACCTTTATAAGAATTAAACTTGTCAATTTATAAAATAAAATCAACTAATCAAAATAAAGATTATTAAATTGATATTGCCAAAATTTCCGGGATATCACATTGGGACTACGTCCAACTGTCACAAATTACTTATCATAATAACCGCTTTACCTTTTATTATACTATCTGCGCTGTAAATGTAGATCTAGTCACATATTCTGTTTATTGTTTCTGGTCTTGTCAAATAATTAACTTGATTATTTCCATTTCTTTAATTTCTTTAACGCTTCACGTTATTTTATTTTATTCTAGGAAGTAGTTCTATTCTATTTGGTTGGTTACAAAAACTATGCTAAAAATCCATTTCCATATTTTAATACTAAATAATGCTATAAACAATAACTCGTAACCGAAAGATATTTCTTTTATTGATTCTTTAATTATTGGGTAATGCAAAATACAATAATGTCTCTATTTCGCACTAATTCCATTTTTTCTTGATTTTATTCTTGCAATTACGTTTATCGTTTCTTACAATATTAAACTATGGAAACGTATTCCCTTTTCTAAACCAACCAACTAATCTATTACTAACTTCCAAATCAAGTTATTAGATTTTCATCTTTTTAATTCATTTCTCGCGTTTTAACATAATTTACTGTAAATTTCTCACTTTTAGGCTTATGCCTTTCTCTACAACTTTTAAGCCTAATATTACTTATATTTAATTGGATTCCTTTCTTTTTCCAGATAAAAAACATTTAAATATAAGTACACTTCTCTTATAAAATTTATAGTTTCAACATAACTAATTAGTATAACTAACTACTGAAGTAAATGCTAGATTAAATATTTAACGGGAATCTAACGATATTATATATCATAAACATAAAAGAGATATAATTTAAATTCACTCACATGTTGTCCTTAGCTTTGCTCTATGGCCTTCCTGGATCCCCTTCTAAGGCATCTAATATTTTGATTAAAAAGATATCCTCCCTAGAATATTTTGTATTTAGGGTTCAGCCTCAGGCAATGAACGCAATTGGGAGAAAATCTGATTGTGAGAGAATAGCTTGGCGTAGGGTCCTATTTATAGTGGTGTTTGGGGATCTCAGACCATCGGATTTTAAGATTGAATCTGGCTCAACCACAACACAGGCTTGCTGCGAATCGTTGGATCCAGAAAACAACGCTCGAGATTGTGCGAAAATCAAATTATTAATTGTTAACTTTTAACCGTTGCCTATTCATTCTAATTAATTTCTATCAATTGCAAATTTAATTCCCTTAATAAACATGTTTATTTTGAAATTCAAACATTGCTAATTAATGTAAATTAATTTCCTTTAATTGCTTATTTGATTAACATTGCCTACTCATGTTAATTAATTACATCTAATTGCTGATGTCAATTAATTTCCTTTAGGACGCATGTCTATTTTGAAATTCAAACGTGCGTTATTTTTGGAATTTATACGTGCATATATTTATAAACAAATATATTCACGCATATTTACACGTATAATTATTTTTCGATACGGAACTTCGAAAGTCAATAACTTTTTCATACGAAGTCCGTTTGAGGGATATTATATATGTAAATTAATCAAAAAATCGCCATGAACACAATGGTATAATTTTCGAGGCCATATTCTAACAATTCAAAAAATGCTCATTTTCACCGTTTATAATTATTTTGGTTATTTAATTATCTAAAAATGAAGGGTGTTACAGGGATTTCAAGTATGTTATCCAAAAACCACTTCGACCCGACGAATGCATTTCAAAGTGAAGACACCTTAAAGATGATGGAATTGGAGACTGAGCTCTCAAGTGTTTCGTTCAATCCCAGAACAAACTTGTATGGATTATTGTTGGTATTGCATTGTTTCCTGGAAGGCGGTACTAGCATTCCAAGTGGAAAGTGCTATATAAAGGTAAAACATAGCCTCATGCCTCATCAATTGGGAATGACTAAAACATGGGAGATGCGGTAGGGCTAAGTGGGTTGCTCCCAAGTAAGGTATGATCATTCCTATCTAGAGTTGCAATTATCTCTCATTTGTATGCCCCAGGGTTCATTAATGGAGGGGTGATCATATTCAATACTATCCAGTAAGAGGTAGGCTGGTTCTATGTTGGTAGGGGATCCAGGCGAGGTCCTCGGTGTTATTTTATCTAGAGATGCACCATGATGGGCGGTACCCCATTAGCCCAGTCATTGTATGGAATCCATTCTCCAATTCGAGCCTTTATGGTTTTAGTTGTATACCTATTATGCTGGAATTCAATTAATGTAACCATTTCAGCTAAGATTAATAAGTATTTGTATCTAGACCCTATTATAATATCAGAAAATTTGATATGAAATGGTTTTGGTTATCGTAAGGCAAAAACCCATCCTGTTTATGTGTGGCATGGTCTTAGGAGATACTCTTGATTTTCAAAAGGTTTTCTATCACTTTAAATCTGGTTGGTGTGTTTTCTCATGTTGGTTTTCCAAACTGGCTCGGGTGTTATTTTATTATAATGCTTGGGACAAACGAGCATATTTACATATTTTAGCTGGGAGCTTTGGAGCTTCAGGAGATGAGTTAGATGCCCAGAGATGTATTCACGTATATGGTTATTTTCCACTGTGTTCGTTGTTGTATTTATTAGTAAGTGTGAGGACAGGTTGTTATAACTATCCAGGGTGAAACATGTTAGTATACTCTGATTGATGTTTTGTATATATACACATTATAGTTTCTTCTTATGTAAAGATTTATTATATATTATAAATTATTCATTCCATTGTTAGATTCTATGTTGTTTAGTTTTCTTCTTATCTTCTTCCTTCTTTCTTTTTTCTAACAATCAGGTTTTCCAACATTCAATTGTTCGGCACGTAATATAGTGGATGTATTAGTGTCGATTTTCGAGGGTCGAAAAACCCCGGTCATTACACAAAGTTACAAAAACAATTTAACCACGCTAAATTCAATATTTAAATATTTAAATAATTCAGATATTTAAATCTAGTGTCTGAAATTCCAAGTCTTACATTCTCCCCAACTTAGAATATTTCATCCTCAGATTTGCAACACGAGCAACCAAAGCAACAATCACACATCAATACTTAACAATATTACAATTACTAATGAAAAAAGCTTACAGTTTTCTCAAGTTCAAACCCTTCTCGTCGCACAAGGATGATAAATAGTATATTAAGCACACCTTATGCTCAATAGTCTTAGATTATTATTTAGTCGATTATAACATGCTACCTCAGAACATATCAGAGATTCATTCCTCGAACTATCTATAAGCCAACAAACATAGTATATGTAATGACCCGTAATTTTATCACTTTTAAATGGAATGTTTAATTAATTTTAAATATTCAAATATAGAATTTTCAAACTTAAATAATGGTATTTTATGCGATAAATAAGAATGTCGAAATTATTTTCAAAATTGGCTTACGAAAATAAGAGAGTTTGGATTTTCATCGAAATAGTGACAAAACAAGGTTTTAGATAAAATTGGATATACATTCATTTTTTGTTTTAAATGATAAATAATTATTTTTAAATTATTATAAAATGATAACAATTTATCGATAAAAGTTTTATAAGTACAAAAATACTTGTTTTATAATGATGATAAATTTCGTCGCACGTTGACAAATCGACGTCATATTTTTACAATTGGATTTTAATATTATTAAATATGGTTTTATAAGTCAAATACACTTGTTTTAATTATTTAATTATTCTTCTATATCTGTATCTATGATCTTGCTCTGTCAGAACAGGGGTGGTGCTTTCAAACTCAAACCAGGGTGTTAGTCCATGTTTTGGGTCAACATTTTGGTGCTTTCACTGAAAATCCAACTCAGGCTTAGATCTAGCTATATACTTTGGATCAGATAGGTTTAGAAGCTAAATCCTCAATCTTTGCTTAGAAGGTTTGCTGTGGAGAACAGAAGAACCCACCAAGAAGGATTGGAGAAAAAGCAAGCAAAGACATGCTAAGGTGATGGGTTACTAGTGGTCCATCTCCTATGGATCACTATCGATCCATGATGTTCGCTCGTGGGTCAATTAACTCTCTCGCACCATGATCCAAATAGGCACCCCAGAACACAAAGTACTGAAATCAGTAAGTACATGGATCGCTAGCGGTCCATGTGCTATGGATCGCCGACGATCCATACTATGGGTCGCTAGATGCTATGGGTCGCTAGAAGCTATGGGTCGCTAGAAGCAATAAAATCATAATGGGCTCTAAAAATTGGGCGGAGCTCTAAGAATCATGATGGAAGAAAATGTTAACACTCTACCTACTGCAAAAACACCAGCTACAAACCTGAAATTAGGGGTGAAAACCCACGGGAGGATATAAGGATGGCTCTCTCCTACTCTGAAGATAAAAAAATTAGAGGAAGACAATTGGATAAAAACGCCAACATGAAAAACACTTGAAGAAGCTCTAAAACCCGTGCCATAGCATAGTGCCAAGCAATGGACGAAGAACTACTACTCAAACGCTATTCCTAGAGAGGTAGGAGGACCAAGAAGATATGGTACAAACCAAGATCAATGACAATGCCACGCTCCCATGGTATATGGTGACCACTCCCGACAAACCAGCTTCGAATCCCATCATGGAGCTCCTATCAAGAATGGTTGCCATCAAAAATCATCAAAAGTCGTTAAAAATGGTCATTAGAGAACTCATTTCTGGGTTGACTCGATGTCAAACTCGGGTAATCGACTATTTGACTCGAAATAAACCTAGGAAATTCTGGTCCATAACTCGACTCAGGTAAAACCAAGGTTTTCTCCAAGCAAACAGGCAAATGGCTCCAAGCAACGTTTGTCACCAACCTAGTACATCAAATTCTATGACTCTAAGCAAACCCTGTGTTGACTCCAAGTAAATGGAAAATTCTCTCGAGTCGGACTCCAAGTAAAATATCACTGATCCATCAATACTGATCCATCTTCTTTTGTCCATAACTCGAACTTGTAAATTCCGAATACCTTGAAATTTGGGATGCAACTTTAATGGATCTCACCTAGTTTGAATTTTTTTAGGATCATCACTGATCCGCGTTATTCAATCAGCATTTCCAATCATTCAAGCATAGACAATAATGCATATATCATCCTCAAACATTATAAACAGCCGTAACTTGAAAACGGACCGATCTGGCAATGATTGGGGCATCTTCTCCAATCGAAACCCATTCACTGAAGCCGTTCAACATACATAATATCTAGAGAAGTTTACCATGCCAACTATACCTTTTATACAACTGTACAACTAATTCAAATTTGTTTCTTTGCAGGTATGACTAACATATAGATGAAGCAAGGGCGACGGATGTAGTCTGCTGCAAGGCCCTTAGGAATCATTAAAGGATGAAACAACCTGCTACCCAGGAAGAATTCTGTGGGAAGGAAAACCAGTTCTATAAGATTAGAAGTAGTGCAATTACAAGAAGGAAAACCCGGTAGTGTGCCAAAGGGCATACCAAACTGTGAAGGAGCTACAGGACCTCAGGGACTTTCTGCCCAAGCAAGGCTACTGAGACCCAGTAGAAAAGTGCCCCAGATAACTGATGAAATCAGATGAAAAGATGATTATCAAATAACACTCTAGCAAGATAGCAACAAAGGAATGGGACGCAACCTAAAACGATGCCTTCTCATCCATCCTTGTCTACTCTCCTTGCCAAATGCGACATACCGGGACACTAGGGGCATTGCAGACAGCACGGTGAAAGGAATGCTTTTATGCCCTCGACGAGTCATGTCAATTCCTTTTTTGAGAACCGACGTTGCTGGTGGCATCGAAATGTCTTGTCCAAAGGATCATCGAACAAACAGATCCCATGCCGTAGCCTGCATGAACCGATAAAATCATATCCCCTCGATCAAAGGCCAACTCGAATCAAGCGAAGATTCGACACCTAAAAAATTGCACCCGCTTGACCGGGGGCAACCAAACGAGTTGTGGAGAGACCGTGGATATAGTTCAAGCGCACCAACAGCCCTGTGGCCTATGGGGCACCGCACACACTTGAAAAGCCATAAGAAAGGCCGAGACTAATCATACCATAGTTCTGTTATTTCCGATCATAATTCTGGCATTCTGGCAACTGCGGACTTAATGACCTAGTTAGTGCAACAAACGAAATGCTAGCATAATGCTTGCCCACTTCTTTCCAACTACTATTCTATTGCTCTTGGGGACCAATTCCTCTTCCTATTTGACCCTATGCTTGTCAAAGACCCATTCTATAAAGGTAGTTTGGACCATGAGCTAGGAGTCACACCCTTAACTCCCATAGGCCTTTTCTTCAATCCATCCTCATGCGGTCAGCTATAGAGCACTCCACCATGACAGCCTGATCTATTTGGATGTGTACATCTTCCAAAAACACGGAAGGATCATCCAAGCCATGGTCACCTGAACCAAAACTTGTTTAGCTTCTTGAACCAATGGAACCGTGTTCTTGTATGCAACCTGCTGAGTCGACAGGGTCAAATCGACTCAAACCTTTGGATCAGCGGAACCCGATCTCTGCCTTTTAGAAACCGATGTTGCTCTGGCAACATCGGGAAGGCCCAAAACTGTAACTCCTCGTGTTGCCGAAGATAGGCAACACCAAGGGAAAGCTAACGCCATGCATCTCATAAGCCGCGCACCAAAACTATAACTCCTTGTGTTGCCTGAAGATAGGCAACACCAAGGGAAAGCAAAAGCCGTGCATCTCATAAGCTGCGCACCAAAATTATAAATCCTCGTGTTACCTGAAGATAGGAAATAACAAGGGAAAGCAAAAGCCGCACATCTCATAAGCCGCGCACCAAAATTATAACTCATCGTGTTGCACGAAGATAGGAAACACCGAGGGAAAGGGAAAGCAAAAGCCGCGCACCAAAATTATAACTCCTCATCTTGCCTGAAGTTAGGCAACACCGAGGGAAAGCAAAAGTCGTGCATCTCATAAGCCGCACACCAAAATTAAAACTCTTCATGTTTCCCAAAGATAGGCAACACCAAGGAGCACCAAAACTCCTTGTGTTGCCTGAAGATAGGCAACACCGGGAAGCACCTAAATAACAACTCCTCATGTTGCCTGAAGATAGGAAACACCAAGGAAAATAAAAAATCCTTGTGTTGCCCGAAGATAGGCAACACCCAAGAGCACTAAAACCGAAACTCCTCGTGTTGCCCAAAAAAAGGCAACACCGAGGAGCACCAAAACCAAAACTCCTCGTGTTGCCCGAAGATAGGCAACACCAAGGAGCACCAAAACTCCTTGTGTTTCCCGAAGATAGGCAACACAGAGGAGCACCAAAACCAAAACTCCTCGTGTTGCCCAAAGATAGGCAACACCAAGGAAAATCAGACCTCCTCGTGTTGCCCGAAGATAGGCAACACCGAGGAGTCCCCAAATAACAACTCCTCGTGTTGCCTGAATATATGCAACAACAAGGAGCACCAAAATCAAAACTCCTCCTGTTGACCAAAGATAGACAACACCATGGAGCACCAATACTCCTCGTGTTGCCCAAAGATAGGCAACACCAAGGGATAACAAAAGCCGTGCACCAAAATTATAACTCCTCGTGTTGCCCGAAGATAGGAAACATCGAGGGATAGTAAAAGTCACGCATCTCATAAGCCGTGCACCAAAACCATAACTCCTCGTGTTGCCCGATGATAGGCAACACCGAGGGATAGCAAAAGCTGCGCATCTCATAAGCTGCGCACCAAAACTATGTCTCCTCGTGTTGCCCAAAGATAGGCAACATCAAAGAAAAACAAAAGTTGTGCACCTCATAAGCCGTGCGCAAAAATAATAACTCTTCACATTGCTTGAAGATAGGCAACATTGAGGAAAACTGAAAGCCGTGCATTCAATAAGCCATGCACTAACTTTCAAAACCCAAACACCTCACATTGCCCGAAGATAGGCAACACAGAGGAATATCAAAAGCTGCACGCCTGTAAGCCGCACACCAACTCCTCAACATTGCCCGATGATAAGCAACACCGAGGAACGTTGCCGAAAAATCATGCTCGTAAAGCGTAAACTCCTCACGTTGCCTGAAGGTAGGCAGCGTCGAGGAGCATCAAAACCGGATCAACGGGCCATATCGATCCCGAACCCCGCGTGTCTTATAACCAGTACCAACCGTTTCGATGATTGGGAATAATGGACACAACTCCAACAAAACCGGAGTGCTGCAAACCAATAGAAAAGTTTCAACTAAAAACACTTAAGGATTAAAACTGCCCTCAGTTAATCCGTGCAATGTGCACCTCTCAAACACGCATATGTTGCATACTTACCTAAATATCACAAGAAACTTGGATTACATGCTAAAGTTGCAAAACTTCCGAAAGATGGAAAATCAAGTTGTGACTTAGCCAAACTTCAAGTTTAATGTGAAATTTATCTAAACCATAAGTTACTGGTCATTTGAAGTAAACAGCCTTGTAAACTAGGGGGCATACATCGATACTTAAATAAAAACAATTGAAAACAATAAGCTCACAAGTTTTGTTACTCCAAACAAAGAACTATTACTCCAAATAAAAATTTTGGCGGCAATCAAAAAATTAGATAAGTGTAAACAAAACAATCACAGGTGCACAGAACACACATGAACAAACAAATATGAAAGCGGTCAGATTTCAATGTATTTCTTATAATTTTCTTTTATACAGGGTCAAAACATAGGGGCTGTACCCATACAACACTGGCAAAATAAAATAAAATATAGACTCCATGACAAAAACACTAAGTGCAGACTCTGCACTTGAACAAAATGACTCAAAAAGATCAAAAGTCAGATCGGTCTCCACACGAGCTCCTCAGCACTTCTTTCCACCGCTCCCCTTTTCACCCTCTGTTTGCAGTTTCTGCCTCATTTTGGGAGTGGTGTCGCTACCAAGAATGTCAACAGACTCCACAATGGCAATGCCAAGAAGTTCCAAAAGGTCCCGGGTCGACGGATTGTATCAATCCCATAAGCCGTGCACTCCCAGAAGCCGTGCATTTTGTAAGCCATGCACTCTCAAAAGCGGCGCACTTCGGTTAACAGGGATCGACTCCCACTACTCGAAAGAACCCGCATTGCTTCGGTAGTGCCGCAAAGCCCATGAACCAAGAAGTCGGCAAAGAATTCTGATCTTTGACCAAAGTTAATGCACAAAATGTCAAGACTCTAGACACCCAAGTCACGAGTTCCCAGAGACTGCGACACAACTATGACTTCGGGCATCCAAAGAGCCGCTCAGAACATCAAGTCTCACATCAAGTGTTCAGAGTAATCAGCCACATGGACCGGCGACACATAACAAACTAACACTTACTTAGGACCAAAAATCACTCCAAGGTTCTGTTATGTTAAACAGAGAATTTCGGCGGTTGCAACAAAACTAAGCAGTATAGTAGGTTGGTCGAATGCAGAATTAAAAAGGAAACTACTCCAACCTGCCAGACATCGATATTGCCTCTGCAACATCAAGAACTCCAGGCCTTCATATCAACAAGGAAATCAAACTCCTAAAGGTTCACCATCTCGGAAGAAAGGATAAAAGGAGGAACCTACCGCCATACAGAGATAGACGACGATGGAAAGCATTTCCATAATCAAATCATCAACACACCAGCTTCCAAAGTCAGAAGTAGGTGCCCGAATGAGATCTTAAACCCTAACTTGCAAAAACCAGCTGTTATCCAAAGACATCCAATGGTAAGGAGAGAATGCTCAAAATCGAGCAGCTAAACCATTGATTCCCGAAGGTTGGAACCAATGAATTAGGTTGATATCCGCAACAATGCTATTAGTCTAGAAATATGCATATGGCCTAAAACAAGCAAGGTTAGGTGTCACATATTCAAGACAAACACTACCGAACTCTACCAATCCATGATCAGTATAGGAATGAACGCGGTCGTACCGGGGGAATTGTGATGACTTGCTCTGCAATTTCAAATTTTCTATAAGGACCTGGAGTTTGACAACTAGAAATGAAGGGTTCTGCCTAGAAATGAAAGGTTCCGCGGATAATTGTTAGATTATAACAAACACCAGTGGGAGGAAGAATAGCTATGGAATTGGTTAAGCAACAACCTTGCATCTCCAAAGGTAATAACTGACGGTAATAAACAAAGCTAGGCAGCGGAAACGCCTGGGACTCTCACCATTCCAAAACATGGCATTTCCCAGATTTAAGCAACGTCGAGAAAACAACCACATTGGGTTAAAAGGAATCTAATCAGCTCTACAGGATCGGATGAATAATTCAATCCTCACCAACATGACTTTAACACTGCCCGAAGACAGGCAGCACTAAGAAAATATTTCAACAGTCCAACCATCGAAGTACTAGTTTTGAAGGCCGAAATTAGTACCCAACTGGATTAAAAGTACCACCGAATTGATTGGGAAAATCGATCCCAAACTCCTGAGTGTCGGTGTTGCCTCGGCAACGCCAAGGCATTCTTTTATCTTTCTAACACTGGTGCTACACAGGCAACACTGGGAAAATTGTCTATTTCCTAAGTACTAGTGTTGCTCCGGCAAGCTAGGAAACATTCTATTTCATAAGTACCGGCGTTGCCCCATCAATGCTAGGAAACTTTCTATTTCATAAGTACCAGTATTGCCCCGGCAACTTCGGGAAACATTTTACTCACTAAGTACCGGTATTACCTCGGCAATGCCAGGAAAAATTTAATCTACAGGGCTGATGAGAAACACTCATTGCAGTGAACCATAGATGCACTAGCTTCCAGAGATAGACATTGGTCCTCAACTGAGTTTCTACCTTCTCTTCAGAAAGCTACTATGGCCCAATGACAGGCAATGACCAGAAGACATATCCTTTCATAAGTCAGCCGGATGGTTCGACCTTTCATCGCAGGAATCAGCTACTGCATGGGAATAGAGCTGCACAGAAAGGAAATCCCACGATTGAATTGCTTCTGCGCTAATTTCTAAGAATGAAAGATGTTGATAAATTCCCAAAATTCAACTTGGAAAGAATTTAGATACAGCCAAAAAATAGGCAGCCTCGAGGAGATATTGTTCAGAACCAAGCAGTAAGGTTATCAATTCACAAAGACAGGAGTTGACATATGAACAAAACTTCCATGACGACATCAACAACCAAGAAAAGCATGCATGGCCAAGGATAGGCAGGAACAATCAAGGAAGGTCGAAAATAAAATCCCTGAACTTCCTCAATTCTAGAATGGGATTGAGAGCCAGACTGGGGGCAATTGAGCAATTCGCCCCACAGATCTCCATCTCTCACAACCGCCTAAACACAGACATTCAAAATAGCTAGTCCCTTAAGAAGGGATAGAAGCACGGATACTTGATCGAAAGAAATGTTTCAAAAGTCCAAACACGAATAACCGCGAGGTTGGTTAGATAACGGTTCTGTATCACAAAACAGAGCATTCTGGCACCAAAATCGCCAACAAAGGAAATGAAGGGTTTAATGATCAGAAATCAATCGTCGCTCATAGTCTGACGATGATGAGAAGGATCGATGACCTACTTACGGTCCAAACAAATCATTTGGTTCCAACTAGCAGGAAATGCCATTACCCGAAGTTTGGTGATGCTAGGAAGAAAGCCCAAAATGAAATTATCGATACATAGGTTTTTAGAAATAGAAGCAAGATTTTGATTGAATCTTCATCCCTACCTTTTAGCATCTCATGCTATCTGAAGATTCACAACATCAAGGAAAAATCCACAGAGCTGAGTCATCCATGTATGAGTTTCCGAAGATAGAAACCAACATATGATTTGGATCTCAACATCAGACTTAGAAGAATTTACTTTAGAAAAAGATGGCAGAAATGCATCTTTCTAATACACACCGACATCATTACAAAACTCAGACCTTGGGATCAAGGAACAATGTCCCTAATTCCCGAAGATAGGAGCCATCGTGCCAATTAAACTGGGGCAATCAAATGTATTACATAGGAGACCTAGTCTCCCAAAACATGTTGGTTTGGTAGTCAAAGTAATCAGCCCTACGGACTTAGGTATTTACACTAACACTTTGTTGAAACGAACTCAATTGAGCATAAGTAGGGATTAGCTACAGAACTGGCTAGACCAAGATACTTCATGGTTCTAAACAAAGCTATGAAATAGAATATGCCAAAATGACCGCAGAAGTATTACTTACATGTATAAAATTATAGTAAACGATTATGTTGGACATGAGCATAAGAAGTGAAACAGCGAAAAAAAGCAATGCTCGGAATCGAGCAATTAAGCCAATAGTCCCCAAAGACAGAGACTAGTGTGCATTAAATTCTGAAAAACACAAAGGAAGGACAATGGGACAACTCATGCGCTAGTTTTCGAAGGTTGAAACTATGCTCAATCGAACTCCAACTACAACTCTACAAGAGCAACCGTGCCTTGTAATTTAACGGTAATCAATCATCCCAATATGATAGGAATAATTTAATGGCATTCAATCCTGTCAGGTATGTTTTACTTTAAATAATATCCTCATATAATTAACGCTCGAAATCCAAGAGAAGTCGACGTATGTTGACCAATCGAGTCCTGAGCGTTGACCGGGGCAGATGCACTGTGTTATCTACCTGAGAAGAGTCCAGTATCCTGAATACTACGAATAAACAATCTATTGTAGATAGCTTTCTTACATTTGAAAAACAATCCATATCGTCATTTGAAATCATCTATTCCACACTTACCCATTATCGATCACCGATCAATAACAGAGCGGCTGTCCGTAGCGACGCCGGAAGCTTTTCTTTTCAGGATCACTGGAATACCGAAATAGGAAGAGCGATACGATTGAATCACCCACGATATCAGATTTTGGTATAAATCTTGCATTAGAATGCAAAAACATCAACGAGATATTAACCAAATTCTCAAACGGAAGAAGTTAAAAATCAAGAGCAAGACTTCGCTATATAATGGTGTACAACCTTTCGAGACAAAACATAGCTTTACCGTCGGTCGAATCAAAACTATATAGGACAACTCCAAACATATATCATGCACCCACTTACCGACCTAAACCCTTGCGTAAACTACAGAGCAAGAATTGCATCATCAATACCAGGAATTGAAATTCAGATTGAAATAAAAAAAATGAACGGCTATCAAAAGTCGGTCAATTGAGATTAACATCTTATGTTGGACTCCAGCGATCCACACTAAAAAGTAACCAGACGGCTAAATAGATAAATCCAAATTTGCATAGTAACCTCGACAACTAGATTTCACAAAATGAAAACTCAAAAGAAGTTACTTCTAGAGCACGCCTTGTTTTCAATGAAGGCATACTCTAAGGGGCAAATGTTATTTGGGTTTCTGACCCAGCAGAACCCACTAGAAAGCAGGACAATTTTGTGACATCACGATGGCTTAGAACACAACCAAAAAGGATAAGGCAAGGAGTGAACGAGAGCCAAGCAATGCTACTAAGGCAACGATTAGGATCGACTAAACAAAGGGACCAACATTCTTTTAGCCCAATCAGCAGCTGAGCACAAACAAGTAGTGAATTGCCATCGAAACGGAACAACTATGATAAAAGACTATCAAAGCATCTCTAATTCCAAACTCTAGAAAATCCTAAGTGCTTGGATCATTGGCGACCCATGCCTTTCCTCAAACCTTTTAACATGTTAACTGAAGAATACTACGAAAAGAGGCCAAGGCATTGGCTCGCAGCGAGCCAAGTCCATGGGTTGCCAGCGACCCATAGGCCATGGGTCGTCCGTGACCCATCAAATATGGGTCGCTAGCGACCCATTGTACTATCTCGTTTTGCGAACCAAACTCTCCCTGGGTCGTTTCCTATCTACCTACAAGCAGTTGATAAATAGGCCCGGCCCAGAAGCTCTTTGGTCTCTATAAATACCACCCTACCTGCAACATAAAGAGGATCTCCTCCGGACTGGTTGCTGAAGCTCTGCTGGAACTATTCTTCATTCTCTACCTCCCTCACAACAATCTCTAAAGGAATTCACTGTGATTCTCCAGTGGATTCCAACTCTAGGGATTCAGTTCACTTCAAGATAATCAAAGCCCTGTAATCAAAATACCTCTTGTAACAGCAATTAGTCTATAATAAAACTATAAAGTGGACGTAGGCTTCATTAACAGCCGAACCAATTCCTTCTTTTACTATTACTCTTCTACATCCCTTATATGTGATATTTCTCTGTTAGGACAGGGCTGGTGCTTCCAAACTCAAACCAGGGTGTGGGTCCATTTTTTGGGTTAGCAATATATGAGCTTAACATTATTTTAATCGATGCTTGGTGCAAAGAAACCGAGGTCGGATTTTGGTAACTCCTATCCGAAAACCACTTCGAACCAATGTATATGTTCAGAAGTGAAGACATATTGAAGACGATGAGTTTTGAAGTCTGGAGATCTTCATAGTGGAAGTACTGCTTGTTGACGTTCTCTGGGTAGCTCCCAATATAGAGACATTTATTATACCAGTGGTCTCATTGTGTTTTGAAATCTACAGATTACAAGGGCTAATTGCTATTGATCCTAAGGATAATTCCCGATAGGATGTAGTAGGGGAGTGCCTTTGGTTTCGTTCAGTCCTAGAACGAATTTGTATGGGCGAATGTCTGACATTGCAGTTCTAAGATCACAACGTTGACTTTTATAGACGTACATCTGTTTGGTGGCAGAGAAGGAAACTTTTCATAGCTTAACACTCTTCTCTGAGAGGTACGAGCTCGGAGGTTGTATGCTCATGGCAGTCAATAATGATCGAAGGAATAACAATGTGGCATTCAAAAAGGAACCTGTTGTGAGAAAGGCAAAGCGCGGTTTTGTGTAAAATAAAGCGTGGCTTTGAAGAAGTTAATCGTTGCCTTATGAGCCTTACATCCCAGGAATGAGATACTATGTGGTCTGCAGGACATATTTCAGGCTATCAGTTATGAGAAATGAAAGGCATCTGTTGCCTCAAGATGATGGAATGGATTGGTATTGGAGGACGATAGAGATCTTGTAAAGCCACTAAGTAATATTCTGTTCCATAGTTCTGTAGCAAGTGCAGTTCCAAGTGGCTTGCTTGAGAAAAGCGATATGGTCACCGTGGGAACTATAATTGTTATGCATGGATTGAACAAAAAGGCCACTAGTTCCTATCATGTTGAAAATCCAATTCCAATATGAGCTTTACGGTTTTCACTTTGGTCAAAAATAGCTGTAATGCTTTGCAAACATTTCAGCTACCCCTTTGGTATCATATATTCCATCTGATATATTCCGTTTGACCTAGTCCGGATATATTACCATAGTCTGAGTATTGATAGTTTCTTTGTATATATATTTACTTGGAAAGGATTTTCAAAGCAATATTATTAAAGGTAATATCAAAGTGTTTTCAGTATAAAGTACTTTGGTTATCGTAAGATAAAAAACCGTCCATATTTATGTGTGGACGTAGTCTTATGAGATACCATTCTTTTTAAACGTTTTGATCAACATCAGCATGATCAATACATTAAAAATTTCGAGTATCTCACGCTGGTTGATCAAGCTCGATCTGGGTATTTTTTAATACTCGATTCAAATCCAAGTTTTTTCAGGATTAATTAAAGACGCTTGGAGTTTCCAAAGGAGAGATAGGGAATTTTATCCACATATGGATGTATTCTATTATCTGCTACATCTATTACATTTGTTTTTATTTTAACATTTGTAAGGACAGAGGGTTTATAACTTTCCAGGTTAAATCCAGATTAAACCTGATATTGTATTCAAAATTTTCCACTATAAAGTTATATATTGAAATGATATATGTAATTCTATTCGTGTAAGGTTCTATTTTTCGTTTTATTCTGTCTATTTTCTTTTTCCCTTTAACTATACGCGCTTTCGTTCGGTTTGAGTTGGGCATGTGTGGATTATTGTCGACTTGAACTGTACTAAAAAGCGGTTTTTACAGTCTATAGATATACTAAAGTTCATACAAGTACATATGTCATCCATACACAATATCATATCTGATCACTTGCTCAATCACATAGATTTCATTTCCAAACTAGTATAGACCACTTGACTTCTTTAGTGTGCACTCCAATCTGGTTCCTTGATTATACATCTTTGTTCTCCTTACATTGCTATAAACTATGATGGAAAACTTCAAAATCATATAAAGAATCCATATCAAGTGTCCGCCGTTAAGAATCTAGTGAAAAATCCTAACTCGGACCTATGTAAATCACCTCTACATCATGTACTTGAGACCTAGATCAAGGAATGTCAAGCAAATATAATGATCTACATACAACTTACATAATTTATTCCATTGTTTCTTAAATACACCAATTACTTTTATTGTAAATCACATATATTTTCTCATATACTATTTCTCATTTAATAATAAAATCACTTATAAAACATTTCATAAGTTATTACTTAAGTTTTATAAACATTTCATAACTTAAATTTATATTCCTATAACACTTTACCACATCCTAAGAGTATACACAAAACAATACTACATATTTCACTTAATAAGGATGTTTAATAAAATTTAAACTTGTTTTAACGTACTATCTTCTTTAATTAAGAGTCCTATAAACCTATCTTTTCAAATTAAGAGTTATAAAAACTCACCTTTTATATTTTTACAAAATTAATCAAATTTAAATTTCTATATCAATTCAGAAGTTTCCGACCATCTATAGTTGTCGAAAATTCCATTTTAACCCAACGGATGGAAACTGCCAAACAATGTACCATAATATAATACACAAACCAAACTACCCTCCTATATAGGATATATGAGTCTATATTATAACTTAATAGAAAATTTTAGAACTAAACATCAGGTTTTATTCCATATCATTTGAAATAATAATATATACATATATCTTTTGTATATCAAATCATACTTTCAGGATTTAAATCAAAATCTGTTTACCAAAAAAATTCTGTAGCAAATTACTATAGTAGCATCCTCCACTTTGAAACTCGAAAATGAACGCCGATGATATTGCAGTCAACACTGGAATTATTTTCCAGCGATAGAAGTGAGTTCAGTACTTTCTATCTCCTTTAAAATCCTCTTTAAAGTATTCTTATCCATAAATACTTTTATTTAATACTACTATTATTTTTTCAAAAACCTTGGAAAACAATTTTAAAAACACGGGGATTTAAGTTCTCAAATATTCAATTTAATCCTTTTTATTTATAACTATATTTTATAAACCATTTTTACATAAATTCATTTTCTTATATAAATTTATTTCATAATTATTTATTCTCAAAATATCTTACCTTTCTTTCAAATTATAATAAACATCTTTTATTAAATTTTACTTTTTTACACAATATTATCATAGAATGCCTTATAGTAAAACTATGAAACTTAATTCACAAGATGTTCATTTCAATGTTTCCATAGATTAATATCTACCCAGTCCATGCTGTAAAAAGGTAAACTACATATAAATCAACAAACAATAGTAAATGCTCATAAACTAGTGAAGCAGAATTAGACTAATAAATGAGCGATAAATGAACAACATTATAATCAACTACACTATATATTAATAATATATATCAAATACATAGATGCTCTCATATATATAATACACTCGACCCATAATAGGGCATTCCATTACCCTGTATCCTATTAAGTTATACCCCACTAAATCCAAGGTTCTCACTTGACCTTCAGCTCCAATGCCATACTGTAATGATCTCCTTTTTGACCCCTAATGTCGACACTAGTACATCCACGATATTCATGTGCCAAACACCCAAGTGGTGGAAAAATAGAAGGGTAAAGAAAAAGGACAAACGAAAAGGAACAAGGAAGAGCAGAACAAAAACATCAGAATGTCACATGTTGAATGATAACATATAATATCAAAAGGTAATACACAAAGCAAGTCTAGCGTACATAATGTTTCAGAGTTGCTAATTAGAGTACTATCACCAGCCTGGACAGTTATACCAGCCTGCCCTTACAATTGTTGATATATACACATAACATAATACAATACTAATAAGAACACCGTGGTAGGTAAACATCCAAATCTTATCCAAAAGCATAGTGAACATCAATGAAAACCTACTTTTCTTAGACTGCTCGAAAGAGCACATGAGGAATTTAGGGAAAAAAAGCCACATGTTAAACATAAGTTTGGTGTGAGAAACTCAAGAAATATGTGATCAGCATATAACAACACCTTTTGAGATCGTCATAAGTGTTATCCACCCAAAAGAGCCAAACAATATAACAAGTACATATTGCGATATAGTATATAATGTCTAGACTGTAGAATATAAATAATAAATAGCTATGCTATGTGCGTGTACAACATAATAATAACTAGTTATACAATCAAAATCGCTAAGGCGCATTCGCATAATTATGTAGAATTTCCACGAAGATGCCCTCTTTACATCGAGGCGGATCTCCTACATAAGGATTAGAGATATCCTTCCGAAGTAGTGTACATCTCTAGTGAACGTACTATAGGAAAAACATAGTTGGCTGTAACATCCCTAATTTTTGACAACATTATTCAGGAAATTTAATTAGATAAACTAAATAGAATAATGAAAATAAGGAGATTGAGATTTGAAGAAATCACATAATGGGCCGTGCTCATTAACTAGATAAACGGGCTTTAATTTGATGTATGAGATAATCTAGTTACAGATAGGCATATTAGTAAAATAGCTTATTTATTATTTTACATGCATATTACTTCTCATTTGTGCCTATTCACGTTTCATTTTACTTATGGTCGCAAAATCAAAAACCTAAATCAAAGCTGGCCATTACCAAGGAAGAAGAAGGAGAAATTTTAATCTAAAGCTAAGAATTAAGCTAGGAAGGATTAATCAACATCAAATCTCATCCTTATCAAGTTTAAGATGAATAATAATAAATTCCATGTCTTTTTGGTTATATAATCATGTGATTTCAAATTTGAATATTTATTTTGTTTCTATGATATATTGGATGATGATATGCTCGAGTTTATGGAATGTTTGATTTAAACCATTAAATTTATATGAAAGTTTTAAGGGTAAAACCGTGAGATATAGATGTTAAAATGCCATGGAAATTATTTATGTTTAGTAAAACATGATTTTGGAGATGGGTTTTGATTTTTGGAATTTTCCAAGTTATGGAAATTTTATTATGAATTTTTCATGGAAAATATGATAAAATTAGGTTAAATATTTATTTTGTGAATTTCAGGAAGAAATTGGGTCTAAAATTTTAAATATGTTAGATTACATGATTAATTCGAAATTCTGTGATTTTTGGGGCGTTTTCTTAGTCTATTTATTTGGGAAAATAAATTATTTTAAAGGAAGGGCTTTTTTGAAAATTGTCGGTTTTAGGCTATATGGAAAGGTTTTAACGGTAAAATCTTTTAATCTAGGATTTGGATAAATGCTACAGTTTTATAAGTATGGTAACTGAAAAGTTTATGGTAACCAATCGGCGTTTTACAATAAGGCAAGTTGTTAAATAGAAATTACTTTAAATTGCTTTAATTTAGTCTTTTACCATAAAAAGGTGTTTCGCCTTTAATGGAAAGTACCTTTCGACCCCTTTGAGTCTGCTTCATTATGGTCCAAACCATCATAGTTGAAACCTTCATAATCGAATCCAATACACATGGTATCTCCTAGGAGGTACGTAGTTGATTGTAAGATAGGCGGAAGTATTAGTGTCAAAAGGGTAGGCTTCCGATGGGGTTGAAACCCTATTTTGTTTTCATAATTTAAAATCCTTGCCTTGTTTTGCTTAAAGCTTTTGACTTAGTCAAAACATATTGTTTTCAAAATGGTATGCTTCCGATGGGGTTGAAACCCTGTTGTTTTCATAAGTTAAAATCCTTGCCTAGTTTTGCTTAAAGCTTTTGACTTAGTCGAAACGTATTGTTTTCGAAAGGGTGTATGATTAGTTTTCAAAAGAAAGTTCCCATGTTAATACTAAAGTACTAGCCTTCGAAGGGGGTCCTTTTTCCTTAAATAAAAGCTTTTGAAAGTGGTTGGTTGGTTTCGACCTAGTCGAAGCCTAACCACTCTACCTTTTGACTATGTCGTCCAATAATGCTTTCGAAGAGTTGCCCTTATTTTCTTTAAACCAAATCTTTTTATTAATTGCTTTCGAAGGAGGCGGAGTCGGAAGGGGGTTTCGACCAGACCTTCGAAGTTTTGATTTTTAAGTCTTTTGCTTTCGAACTAGATGGCTCCCATACCATCAACTTTTCACCAAACTAGTTTTGTTAGTTTTGAAAGAGATACTTACGTATACAACCATTTGACCCAAATAATGTTTTAAGAGTAAAACTCAATGTTTTCGAAAGGGGTATTTCAATTGTTTTGAAACCTATGTTTTAAAAAACGTTTTCTTGATACTAGTGAAAGGTCTTGTTGGTTTCAAAAGGTATATATATGCTTAGAGTTTTGGAAAGAGGTTTTTATGCTTTCGAAGGAAGTCATCCAGGGGTTTCCAAAGTGATGTTTTAAGTTTCAAAACTAATAACCCATTATCATTTTAAGGAAAAATCATGGTATATATAAATAAAGATTTTGATGTGTTATTCACATTCTTTTCAACGCATAACTGTATTTTGGGGAAAGGGCAGAATAACAAGTTAGGTTGACCCAGTAGTAAATATAACTTAACAAATGTTAAATTCCTAATTTAAAGATATTGGCAAGGGCCAATAGGTTTAAGTAAGCCCACGAAAACTGTATGATATAAACAGAGGTCAATAGGTTCATAATTAGCTAATTAAAACTATGTTTTGATACTGGCAGGGGCCAGTAGGTTTGTAGTTAGCCTATGAAAACTATATCCGAATTAAGATATTGGCTGTCAGCCAATAGGTTCCTAGTTAGTTCATGAAAGCTAGGACAAGAAATATGATATTGGAGTTACTAATAGGTTCTTAGTGATCCCATGAGAAATAAGTAATTGGACAAATAGTCCATAGACATTTAACAGGTTAATAGTAACCCTAGAAACTATAATTGGGATAGATAGTCAAAGTGAACGGGGAGGGGAAACCCAGATTTGACTTACTTATATTGCCTATCATTATAATACTTTGAAATACTATGTTTTAACCATTGTGGATGCAAAGAGCACAATATATGGTTTTGTAAATGTTTTGGGATACTAGTTAGGGGAAAACCTATTCCGCTAAGTGGCATGGTCCCACTAGATATCTAAATGGTTTGAGATGGTAGATTATTATTCATATCAAGCTTTTTGTCTAACTCGAAGTTTTTGCTTTCCCCTTAAACTCTCGGGTACTCAATTGATTTTGAGTAGGTTGAGAGTTAAAGGTTTTTAGGTTTTCTCTTTAGACGATAAAACTTCCAGAGGCATGTAGGTGGCAGATAATTATCTAAAGTTATTTTATTTCCATTGTATGTTTGCTTGTAAAGGAAAACTGTTTTAATGCCTTAGTTTGTACTCTGATAAACTACGGGGGCATCTTCATATATTGCTCTTAGCGTATTTTGTTATTAAATGTTATCTGAACGTGGTCTGCGAATGGGATTATGTAATCAAATTGAAATCTTTTGAATTGGAATGTGATTTTATTTGCTGTTTAAAATTCTTCCACATTCTTGTGTTTCTGTGTATCAATGTATCTAATAACACCGTATTTGGTTGCCAAAAATTAATAACTATGGATGACTACAGCATCCATAGCCGCTAGTTATGGTCCTCCAAATAGGGGGATATTACAAGGTTGTATCAGAGCATGGTTTATGAAACTTTAAAAGAAACTTAAACCTAAAAGGCTTTTCAAACATAATCCAATGAATCAGATAATAAGATTAGGGTTTAGGTTAACGCTATAATAACGTACTTGTATTTGAATATACATACATATATATATATATAGTTATAGTTATATCTGTAAGTACGTATATCCCACTCTCTTAGACCGTTCTTCTGTACCTTACTAAGGCTCGTATGCAGATTAACGAGAAAGGAGATATGGAAGCAGGAAATGGAAGAGCAAATCTCGGTGGAGGAAGCACCACAACTAATGGAAATGCTCAACCCACTACCAGGAGAAACCCGGGTTGACCGGCTAATGCTAGCAACCAAAATGCAAAAGCTAATGTGAGTGTTGGAAATCCACCAGTAGATATGTGGGTGATGTATCAGTTCTTTGTCGGTTTGATGCAAGCTGGAGCTGCTGTAGGTGTTGTTGTAAATGTAGGAGGAGCTAATCATGTGGCTCCAGTTGGGAGTATTACTTTGCTAAGTAGAGATTACACCAGTTTGAGTGGAAAGCCATTCTTAGGAATAGAAAATGCCGTGGAGGTTCAGAATAGGCTGTTGCATTATGAGCGAATGTTTACTGATAGAGGGTTGAATGATGGACAAAAGAGAAGGTTGGCCTCTAGGCAATTACAGAGGTCGGCACTACACTGGTGGAACAATGTTACTACTGGAGTGATGGAAAAACTGTTAACTTGGGCTGATTTTAAGACGAGATTTGAGCAGAAGTTTGTATCTGAGTTTGCCAAGTCTTAGCTAATGGGGAAATTTATGGATTAGTGCAAGGGGAGATGTCAGTAGTTGAGTGTTACTAAGTTTGAGGAGCTATCTAGATATAGGTATGCTCTTATAGATACTGACATTAAAAGGAATGAGAAGTTCATTCGGGGACTGAGACCCGAGCTTGCTAGAATGACCATGTCACATCTCCGTGATCCTTGTCATATTGTAGTGGAGATAGCTATTCGCCATGAGGAGTTGCTTGCTGATCTAGCTAAGGAGAAGTCAGTGGAAACCCAGTGTTCTCATGGAAAGAAGAGGAAGTCATTTAAAAAGAAGAGATCCCATAAGAGAGACAGTGTAACAAACCGCATATTTTACGATTATATATTTAAATTTTTTGTTTAAATATAGCATCGTTTGTTGAATTTAAAGTCCGAAATGTTACTTTTTGTAAACAGTCGAATCCGGACTCGAGACCACTTCCATTGAGTTCAAAACGATGTTTACAACTTTTTTGAGTATAAACATCAATATGCTTGGAGTTTATTAGGATTTTGGTACTCTGTTCAGGCTTTGGGTTGTGCTCTAGCCCACTAACCCAATAAGAGAACCCAAACCTTCTACCAAATACCTCCCACTTCACTCCTCTTCATTCATTCATTCCACTTTCTAAATTCCTAACACTCAAGCCCTAGGAAAATGGAGGAAAAGAAAAGAGATTAGAAATTCCTAAGCCCTAATTCTCTTAGGAAATCCAACTTCAAGTTATAAATCAAAGAGAAGCTTAGGTAAGCATCCTCTTTATCTTCTCCATCTCAATCCCTCTCCAATTTTCAGAAATTCCTATAACCTAATTTAGGAAATCTTTGCATGTGATATTAGATTGGAGATTCTAGAGGTGAAGTTGAAGAGAGATTGATCTTGCTTTATTTAGAGCTTCTCATTCCTTGTTTTTGGGGTTTAAAAGTGAGTTTTTGAACTCACATTTATGTCTACAACTTTCATTGTGGTTAGGTATGAATTACTAACATCTATTTCATGTTCATTAGCTTTTGATTTGAATTGATTTGGTGAATTTTCCAAATTTTGGTATTTTGAAGTCAAAATCTATGAAAATCCTACTATGGATGTTTGGACATGTTGTTTGGAGTGTATTGATGAGTCAATAGGGCTGGGATGTCACTTGGCATAAACCTCTAGCCATCGTCGCTCATCCGATCGCTTCCGAACCGATTTGGCCATTAGTGGCCTAGGCAAAATTTGCCCTGAGCTTCAGCTCAGACATCTGAGGCAAAGGAACAAACGTTCCAGATCTTAAGCTCAGACATTTGAGTGGTCTAGAAAAATTCAAGACCTTCAGCTCAGACGTCTGTGGAGAACCACTAAACGTCTGGCGTAGTTAAAATTTGGCACTTTGCCTGTTTTTATGCGAATTTCCATTTTTATCGATTTTTATCGATCCGGTTGGTTGTTGTCATTTATTATCGACTTTGATGACTTCTTTTCTGGATTTTTGGGAATATCCATTTGATGGATTTGATATCGATTTCTGTGGTTTTGATTCACGTCGTCGAATGTGAATTTTTGGTGATAGACTGTTTTTACAATCGTTTTTATGATTTGTCACTTTAAAATATAAAGGTTTCTATACTAGTAGTAAATACTCAAACTCTTTCACAAAAATGATTTCAACACTACTTTTAAATACAAAGCACGTTTTTAAAACCGTTTTTCAATCTATTAGTATATACAAACCTTTACCTCATTCGTACGAGAAATCCAATTAAACGACTTAGCAAAACAAGTGGTATGAAACGCTTGCATTTACTTCCTCGGTAAATTCTAAGACTTGTTCGTTTAAATCTTATGACAATTTTCGAGTGGAAACCTACAATTTGCTCATAAATATTTAAGTTAAGCCAGTGGTTATAGGACATGAAGCAAAACTCATCTATTTACTAGCTTGGTGTATTTTACACTTTTATTGATCTATGACGATCTTTTTTTGAGGTTTAGACTAGCGATATGCGATGTCTCATTGTCCGTGTGGGGGACAGTACCCCGTTATGTTGAGCTTCGTCTCATTTTTATAGGCTAGCGACCTACGGGCTTTATTGGAGTTCGGTTCCTCGGGCATACCGTTGTACTACGTCGTTGTTCCGGCTTATTTGAGTTTCAGGTTCCTCGAGCATACAGTTGTATTACGTTGTTGCACCGGCTCTATGGGTTAGTGACCCATGGGATAGCGTCCCGTTTGTGATACACGTGTTGTTGAGTTTTCATGCTCCCATTTATGATAAGCCTCCCCCTTTTTAGTGATTCCTGGATTTCTAATTGATGATTTCTGGAATTTGTATTTCACCAATATTTGTGATTTGCTTAGATAAGCTTTATCAATATTTTTGACTTGGTGAATAAAATAAAGAGCATGACATTCTTTTTGGTGTTTGAGAAAATTTGAGATATTGTATGATTTTTGTGGTTATCATATATATTTGGCATATCTCTTATCCTATCTCATCTTATATGATATTTATAGCTAAACTGATCCGTTTATTATTATTTTTCTTAAATAATACTCAGGTCAGACCGAGGTGTTTCAAGTGCTTCCACTTGATTTCTTATCAGGGATCATCATCTGACTTTTGGCTAACTACTTTAGCTTAGTAGTTTTTTTGTTTTTATACACTCGAGATAGAGACTCCTTGATGTATACATATTCTTTTGTCTAGCACTTGTACCTATTCTTTTGTGATGTAGTGGATCTTGTATGACCACTTGTTTAATGTACACTTCTATGTGTTATATTCATATCTGTTTCCGCCTTTGTGATATGAATATCTGTGACTGGTTTATGTTATGCTTATTTTTTATTTGTTTCTGAAGGCCACATAGCCACTGTGTAGTAGCTTTGAGTTTGTATTTGATATGTCAGATTTCCTCTTGAAATGAAATGCATGACATACTATTTGACATATCGGTACTCGCACAAAGCAATTACACAGACAGTCGCTCCTCAACAGCCTTATTCTTCGTACTAATTGACGGCATTACCTGTAGTGTTCTTGGTTAGTGTGAGTATAGAGGTGGGGCATCACAAATTTGGTATCAGAGCCAAACTTCGGAACAATGTAGAATAATCTAGCAAGGATTATTGTCCTAAGTCTCTTTTAGGAATCGTGCCTTAGGATTTAATCCGAGTCTTTAGACCCGTTCTATCCTATTTTCTTTTATGATGCCTTGTTTTATCAATCAAGTTTGTTTGATATTCATTCTGAGAATAACCTTTTTACTCTTCTTTCTTTCTTTCTTTCTTAAAGAAGAGAAATGGTTGGACCTGGTCGACCCAGCGCCGGTCAATCCAGTGCTACTCCTTAGGAAGGCGTATTCATGTCTGCCCAACAGCTTTTGGATCTTGTAAAAAATGCCCAAGCTACCGGACCCATTCCAAAGCCTACTCACCCTAAATCTGGGTTTGCATGATTGTGCAGTGATTACACCAATTTGGGTGGAAGGCCATTCAAGGGTTCCGAAAGCGACATAGAAGTCCAAGCTTGGCTTAGACTATGCGATTGCATCTTTTCTCGCATGAATCTTGTGGATCTACATCGAGTCCAAGTGGCTTCTAGCATGCTCCAAGAGAGAGCATTGGATTGGTATGAGCTTTTGATTTCGGAAATTATTGAAGCGGATCTTACTTGGGAGCAATTCCGGGAAAGGTTAGAGTTAAAGTTTATGCCGAAAGCTGATAAAGTATCTTTAGCTCGACGCTTTATCGACCTTGTTCAAGGTGAATCTTCTGTGACAGATTATGTTGCATCTTTTGAATCCCTCTCTAAATATGGGGTCGAGTATATTAATACCCCATTGAAGAAAAATCAGAGGTTTGTCTATGGGTTGAGTAAGAATCTCAAAAAGCCTTTACTTCTGAAACTAGAAGTTTCTTTCGATCAACTTGTTGATATCGCTCTTCGACTTGAAGAGGCCGATAAAGAAAGTGATGCTGAAGTAGTGGGTGCCAAGAAGAACTTCAACATCAATAAGAAGAGGCATCCCTTTTTTATTGAGTTCAAAAGTCCTAATCCCAAAAAGAAAGTGAAGCAAGCAACTTCAGTAGCAAAGACTCCAATCCTTAATCGTGGAGAATGCTACAATTGTGGTTCTAAGGACCACTATATAAATAGGTGTCTATGTCCTATTTCTTGCCGTTATTGCAAATGTTCGGATCATTATATATCTTCATGTCCCAAACTGCAAAGCAAGAAAGAGGGAAAACTGAATGTTGTGCAAGCCCCTAGTAACACTTCTCTTGGTCAAGGTGTTTCTCATTCTGTCCTTGATGGCATTATTATGTTTCGTGATCATCCTATTCGAGTTCTTTTTGATACGGGTGCATCCCACTCTTTTATATCAAAAAAACTTGTTGGTACTTTGTCTTTAAATGTTATGGGCCTGATGACTTCATTGAGAATTGCGAATCCAGTTGGTGGATCCGCAACACTTAGTTTACTTTGTAAAGATGTCGAGATTATTTTATGTGATTATGCTTTCCGAGCCGATTTGCATATTATGGACTATTTAGGTTTCGGAATGATTTTGGGAATGGATTGGGTTAATCGTTATGAAGCTTATATCCTATATCCCGAGAGGACTATCCATCTTCGACATCCCTAATCTGTTAAGCAGATTTCTATTGTTCTAAAAGATTCATATTCCAATTCGGCAGCATCCTTATATTCTCTAAATCCGCATGATGACGATAATGATGATGAGGAAGATGTCATTATCCTCATTCACGTTATTTGTGAATTTCCCGACATCTTTGAGCCTGTTTTAGGATTACCACCTAAGCGAGCAATTTAGTTCAGAATTAATCTAATTCCTAGAGCTCTACCTATCACTCGTCCTCCTTATCGTATGTCCAATAAGGAAAATGAGGAGATGCGTAAACAATTATCCGAATTGGAAGCAAAACAGGTTATTCGATCTAGTTCCTCTCCTTGGGGATTTCAGCTATCTTTGTGAAGAAATCTGATGGTACACTTAGGCTTTGCATTGACTGCCGCAAGCTTAATAATCTCACCATCAAGAATAAATATCCCTTACCTCAGATTGATGATCTATTCGATCAACTTAGTGGTGCTAGAGTCTTTTCACCGTTAAACTTAGCAACCGGTTTTCATCAGCTTCGAATTGCAGAGGATAGGATTCCTTTGATGTCGTTCCGTACTCGTTATGGATCTTATGAATGGCTTGTTAAGCCATTTGGTTTAATGAATGCTCCAGCTTATTTCGTCGACCATATGAATCGAGTTTTCAAAGACTTCCTCGATAGATTTGTTCTCATCTTTATCGATGATATTCTTGTTTATTTTAAAACCGAGGAAGAGCATGAAGAACATCTTTGAATTTTGTTGGAAACCCTCAGGAGCAGTCAATTGAAAGAAAATTTTTCTAAGTGCCACTTTCCCGTGTGAAATTTTTAGGAGATATTATTTCTAAATCCAGAATTTCCTGGATCCTTCAAAGATTGAAGCGAATCAATATTGGAAGAGACCGGAGAGTGTGACGGAAATTCGCAGCTTTCTTGGATTGGTGAGCTATTACCGTAGGTTCATAAAAGACTTATCTAAAATTTCCGTACCTCTTACTAGTTTGACAAAGAAGGGAGTTAAATACATTTGGTCAAACAAATGTGAAGCTGCTTTTCAGAAATTAAAAGAACTCCTTTCCGATGCTCATATTCTTATGACTCCCGAGGGGAACCAAGACTTGATTGTTTATACCGATGCTAGTCGTGTTGGTTTGGGAGCCGTTCTCATGCAAAGGGAACATGTTATCACTTATGCTTCTAGGAAACTAAAGTCTACCGAGACTAGATATGCCACTCATGATTTAGAGCTCGCGGCCATTGTTTTCGCCCTTAGAATTTGGCGTCATTATCTTTTGGGGGAGAAATTTGTTCTCTACACCGACCATAAATCTTTGAAGTACTTAATTTCTCAAAAGGAACTTAATTTGCATCAACAACGTTGGCTTGAATTCCTTGCATCTTATGATCTTGATATTCTTTATACTCCTGGAAAGGGAAATCATGCTGCCGATGCCCTTAGTTGTAAGCAACAAGCGATTGTTTCCATGATGATATCTGAATGGAATGATCTCGAGACTTTGTCCACTTGTGAGATTCGAGATCGTGAATTCGATTTATGTTCGTCTCTTGTTTTGTGTAGCCTTAAGGCTCATCCTTCTCTTTTAGACCGCATCATTGAAGCTCAATAGCAAGATTCCGAATTGGCTCATCTTAGCCAAAGTTGTAGGGATAAAAATAATATTGATGGTTTGAAAGACTTTGAAATCGATGCTCGTGGAGGTATTCGAAAATTTGGTAGACTTATCGTGCCAAATATTATTGATCTTCGTAAAGACATTTTAGAAGATTCTCATCATTCTAAATTTACCATTCATCTCGGTAGTAGTAAAATGTATGCGGACATGAAGCGACTTTATTATTGGGATGGAATGAAATCTGATATTGCTAACTTCATTAAGCGTTGTACGACTTGCCAACTTGTTAAGGCCGAGCATCAAAAGCCCGGTGGGTTATTGCAACCTTTAGACATTCCAATTTGAAAGTGGGATCAAATTTCCATGGACTATATTGATGGTCTTCCCCGTTCTCGTTCGGGTCATGACAGTCTATGGGTGATTGTGGATAGACATCCAAAATCCGCCCATTTTATTCCCGTTTAGTCCAATCGAACCGTACCTCTTTTGGCCAAACTCTATGTTAAATAAATTGTTAAATTGCATGGAATTCTTACTTCTATTGTTAGCGATCATGATCCATTATTTACTAGTGGATTTTGGAAGGGTCTTCAAATAGCTTTGGGAACGAAGCTTAATTTTAGCACCGCTTATCATCCTCAGTCCGATGGACAAACGGAGCATGTGAATCAAACTCTTGAAGATCTCCTTCGTGCATGTGTTCTTGATTCTGGTGGAAGTTGGGAAGATCATATTTCTCTTGTTGAGTTTTCCTATAATAATAGCTTCCAATCTAGTATTGGTATGGCACCTTTCGAGGCACTCTACGGAAGGCCATGTCGATCTCCTTCGTGTTGGCTTGAAGCCGGTGAGAGGCTGGTTTTAGGTCCAAATTGTATTCATGATGCCACAGAAAAGATTGACCTTATTCGTCATAGGATGAAAGAAGCTCAAAGTAGACAAAAATCCTATGCCGATAACCGAAGAAGGAATTTGGAATTTTCTATGGGAGATTTGGTATTCATTCGTGTTTCACCTATGAAGGGGTGTTGTGCGTTTCAATCGATCGAGAAAATTAGCACCTCGATTTATTGGGCCATTTCCCATCACCAAACGCATTGGTTCCGTGGCTTATCGCCTTTTATTACTGGCTCAATTTTCTACTATTCATGACGTATTCCACGTTTCTCAACTACGGAAGTGCCTTAGAGATTCTGATTCTATTCTTGAGCCCAGTGTTATTGAAGAAATTGAAGTTTCACCTAATTTGACTTATGAGCAACATCCTATTCGTGTCATTGCTACGGAGGTTAAACGCCTTCGTAATAAAGATGTTCCGCTTTTGAAAGTTCAATGGTCCGCAAATCCTAAGGATTGTTCTTGGGAATCCAGAGAATTCATCGAGCGAACACATCCAGACTTACTCTCTCATGCTCCTTAAGGTGAACTTCTCACTTGAAAATTTTCTTTTGTGTTGTTATGCCTTAGAGTGGTTGTTACTCTTTATTTTCTTCTTAAGTATTGCGAGGACGCAATTTCTTTAAGGAGGGGAGTCTATAACAACTCGCATATTTTACGATATTTATATGTTTTGTTTAAATATAGTATCGTTTATTGAATTTAAAGTCTGAAATGTTACTTTTTGTAAACTATTGAATCCGGACTCGAGACAACTTCCATTGAGTTCAAAATGACGTTTATAACTTTTTTGAGTATAAACATCGATATGTTTGGAGTTGATTAGGATTTTGGTATTTTGTTTGGGCTTTGGGTTATGCTCTAGCCCACTAACCCAATAAGAGAACCCAAACCTTCTACCAAATATCTCCCACTTCACTCCTCTTCATTCATTCATTCCACTTTCTAAATTCCTAACACTCAAGCCCTAGGAAAATGGGGAAAAAGAAAAGAGATTAGAAATTCCTAAGCCCAATTTCTCTTAGGAAATCCAACTCCAAGTTATAAATCAAAGAGAAGCTTAGGTAAGCATCCTCTTCATCTTCTCCATCTCAATCCCTCTCCAATTTTCAGAAATTCCTATAACCTAATTTAGGAAATCTTTGCATGTGATATTAGATTGGAGATTCTAGAGGTGAAGTTGAAGAGAGATTGATCTTGCTTTGCTTTAGAGCTTCTCATTCCTTGTTTTTGGGTTTAAAGTTGAGTTTTTGAACTCACATCTATGTCTATAGCTTTCATTGTGGTTAGGTATGAATTCATAACATCTATTTCATGTTCATTAGCTTTTGATTTTAATTGATTTGGTGAATATTCCAAATTTTGGTATTTTTAAGTCAAAATATTTGAAAATCCTACTATGGATGTTTGGACATGTTGTTTGGAGTGTATTGATGAGTCAATAGGGTTGGGTTGTCGCTGGGCATAAACCCCTAACCATCGTCGCTCATCCGATCGCTTCCGAACCAATTTGGCCATTAATGGCCTAGGCAAAATTTGCCTTGAGCTTCAGCTCAGACGTTTGGTAAAACACTCAGACGTCTGAGGCAAAGGAACAAATGTTCCAGATCTTAAGCTCAAACATCTGAGTGGTCTGGAAAAATTCCAGACCTTCAGCTTAGACATCTGGGGAGAATCACCAAACGTCTAGCGCTATTAAAATTTGGCACTTTGCCTGTTTTAATGCGAATTTCCATTTTTATCGATTTTTGTCGATTCGGTTGGCTGTTGTCATTATTATCGACTTTAATGACTTCTTTTCTGGATTTTTGGGAATATCCATTTGATGGATTTGATATCGATTTCTATGGTTTTGATTCACGTTGTCGAATGTGAATTTTTGGTGATAGATTGTTTTTATAATCGTTTCTATGATTTGTCACTTTAAAATATAAAGGTTTCTATACTAGTAGTAAATACTCAAACTCTTTCACAAAATCAATTTCAACACTACTTTTAAATACAAAGCTCATTTTTAAAACCGTTTTCCAATCTATTAGTATATACAAACCTTTACCTCATTCGTACGAGAAATCCAATTAAACGACTTAGCAAAACAAGTGGTATGAAACACTTGCATTTACTTCATCGGTTAATTCTTAGACTTGTTCGATTGAAATCTTGTGACAATTTTCGAGTGGAAATCTACAATTTGTTCGTAAATATTTAAGTTAAGCCAGTGGTTATGGGACATGAAGCTAAACTCATCTATTTACTAGCTTGGTGTATTTTACACTTTTATTGATCTATGACGATCTTTTTTTGAGGTTTAGACTAGCAATATGCGCTGTCTCATTGTCCGCGTGGGGGACAGTACCCCGTTATGTTGAGCTTCGTCTCATTTTTATAGGCTAGCGACCTACGGGCTTTATTGGAGTTCGGTTCCTCGGCCGTACCATTGTACTACGTCGTTGTTCCGGCTTATTTGAGTTTCAGGTTCCTCGGGCATACCGTTGTACTACGTTGTTGCACTAGCTCTATGGGTTAACCACCCATGGGATAGCGTCCCATTTGTGATACACGTGTTGATCAGTTTTCATGCTCCCGTTTATGATAGGCCTCCCCCTTTTTAGTGATTCCTGGATTTCTAATTGATGATTTCTGGAATTTGTGTTTCACCAATATTTGTGATTTTCTTAGATAAGCTTTATCAATATTTGTGATTTGGTGAATAAAATAAAGAGGATGACATTCTTTTTGGTGTATGAGAAAATTTGAGATATTATATGATTTTTGTGGTTATCATATATATTAGCATATCTCTTATCCTATCTCATCTTATATGATATTTATAGCTAGACTGATACGTTTATTATTTTTTTCTTAAATAATACTCGGGTCAGACCGAGGTATTTCAGGTGCTTCCACTTGACTTCTTATCAGGGATCGTCATCTGACTTTTGGCTAACTACTTTAGCTCAGTAGTTTGTTTTTGTTTTTATACATTCGAGATAGAGACTCCTTGATGTATACATATTCTTTTGTCTAGCACTTGTACCTATTCTTTTGTGATGTATTGGATCTTGTATGACCACTACTTTGATGTACACTTCTATATGTTATATTCATATCAGTTTCCACCTTTGTGATATGAATATCTATGACTGATTTATGTTATGCTTATTTTATATTTGTTTCCGAAGGCCACATAGCCACTGTGTAGTAGCTTTGAGTTTGTATTTGATATGTCAGATTTCCTCTAAAAATGAAATGCATGACATACTATCTGACATATCAGTACTCGCACAAAGAAATTACACAGATGGTCGCTCCTCAACAGCCTTATTCTTCGTACTAATTGACGTCATTACCCAGTAGTGTCCTTGGTTAGTGTGAGTATATAGGTGGGGCATCACACATAGCTAAGAGGTCAGAGGCTGAGGTGGTTTGTTATAAGTGTGATAAGAAGCGTCACTTTGTTAACGAATGCCAGCAAGGAAATAGGTAGAAGGATGCAATTAAGAAGAATATGAAATGCTTCAACTGTGATCAAGTTGGGCATTACAAGAATCAGTGTCCAGAGCCAATTAGGGAGGACAAAAGGAAGGTCTTTGCTATTGGTTCAGCCAGGCCTACTGCCACAGATAAAGGAAAGATGGTGATGGAAGGTACGCTTTTGATTTAGAGTTTTTCAGTTAGAGTACTTTTTGATACCGGTGCATCACATTCATTTATATCTCAGTGTTTGGTTGATAGGTTATGCCTAGAACCTACCTACCTTGTTACTTCCTTAATGGTTGTGAATCTTATAGAAGGGTATGCAACTCTGGGGTTGAGATGTGACCAGTTAGAACTTGAGTTGTTAGGTCATAAATTTGCATGTAGTTTGTATGTTGTTGATTTTGTAGATTTCGGGATCATTTTGGGAATAGATTGGTTGGATAGGTATAAGGCTAGAATATTTTTCCATGATAGAGGGATATCACTTAGACACCCTAATAGTCATAACCGAGTGATATTCTCAGTAGAGAATACTGACAAGAGTGTTAGTGCTTTGCTTAATGCTATGGAGAAAGGTGATGAGTTAAGTAAGGTTTGGGTAGCAAGAGAGTTTCCAGATGTCTTTGAGCCAGTCCTTGGATTATCCTTTAAAAGAGCTGTTGAGTTTAGAATAGATCTTGTGCCCGGAGCTAAACCTGTGAGTAGACCACCTAGCAGAATGACACCAACCGAGATGAAGGAATTGAAGGTGCAGCCAGTGGATCTAGAAGGGAAGAATTTTATCAGACCATGCAGTTCGGCTTAGTGGAGTGGCCGCGGTGTGCATGAAGCAACCAAATGGGTCGTTAAGGATGTGCATTGACTATCGTAAGCTGAATGAAAGGACAATTAATAATAAATATCCTTTGCCCAGAATTAATGATCTATTCGATCAGTTGAATGGAGCCAAAGTATTCTCCCAGTTGGACTTAGCCATAGGTTTCCATCAGTTAAGAGTGGCGGAGGACAGTATTCCTTTGATAGCATTTCGAACTAGGTATGGTTGGTTGGTGATGCCATTTGGATTGACAAATGCACCTGCTTTCTTCGTTGATTTGATGAACCGAGTTTTCTGAGAGTACTTGGATAGGTTTTTTTTGGTGTTTATAGATGACATTCTAGTATACTCTAAGGATTAGAGGGAGCATGAAATTCATTTTAGAGTAGTGCTTGAGACACTAAGACAGAATCAGCTAAAAGAAAAGTTTACCAAGTGTCATTTTTGGGAGAAAGAGGTTAAGTTTCTTGGTCACATGGTTTCAGAGAAAGGGCTGTCAGTCGATCTAGATAAGATCGAGGCTATTAATAATTGAAGGAGTCTAGAGACAGTGACTGAGAACAGAAGTTTTCCTGGACTTTCTGGCTACTACTGGAGATCCATTAAGGATTTCTTGCGGAAAGCAACAACCTTAACTAAGCTAACCAGAAAGGAGGTGAAGTTTGTCTGGTCCGACAAGCATGAGGAAGCATTACTTAAGTTAAAGCATTTGTTGACCCATGCACCAGTGTTAGTAGTTCCAAACAGAAACCAAGGGTTGGTAGTATATACTGATGCATGTGTTACTGAATTAGGAGCAGTATTGATGCAGAATGGTAAGGTTATTGCCTACGCATCCCAGTATCTTAGACCGCATGAGGTAAGATACCCTACTCATGATTTGGATTTGGCAGCTGTGATTTTCGCATTGAAAATCTGGAGACATTATCTCTTAGGGCGGAGGTTTGAGCTTTATACCGGTCATAAGTCTTTACGATATTTATTCTCTCAAAAGGAGTTGAATATGAGACAACAGAGGTGGCTGGAGTTTTTGCCAGCTTATGATTTTTGTATAGAGTATACACTAGGAAAAGTTAATAAGGTAGCAGATGCTCTTCGTAGAAAACATCAGAATGTGGTTTTAGCTATATTGGCGGAGTGAAAAGATTTGGAAGCTTTGGCCATTTGTAGAGTGCAGTTGAGATCAACTGCTAGCTCTAGTCAGAGTTCCACTAAATTGTCCTGTTTGGAAGTTCGACCGGTGTTGATTGAGAGAATCGCTTCTAATCAAAAGGAGGATCCAATATTGGTTGAAAGGATCAGAAGACTTAAGGTCGGAACAGAGACCGACGATTTAAAGCATTTTAGCCTTGACCAGAAAGGATGACTAAGAATGAAGGGATGGTTATGTGCCCCGAATGCGGAGGACTTAAGGAAATAAGTTCTTGGAGAATGTCATCGATCCAAGTTTACAATTCCTCCTGGAGGAACCAAGATGTATTAGGATATGAAGAGGAGCTTCTATTGGGAAGGCATGAAGAGGGATGTTGGCGTGTGGGTTAGACATTGTGCAAACTGTCACCAAGTGAAGGTTGAACATCAGACGCCCAGTGGATTGCTTCAACCTTTAGAGATCCAGTTTGGAAATGGGATTCGATATCCATGGACTTTATAGACGGGTTGCCAAGGTCAAATAGAGGTAGTGGAAGTATATGGGTTATAGTGGACAGATTAACCAAGTGCTCATTTCATTCCAGTTAAGTCAACCAGAACAACACCTGTTTTAGCTAAGTTGTTCTTGAAGAACATGGTTAGACTGCATGGAGTTCCTAGTAGTATAGTCAGTGACAGAGATGCTTTGTTCACTAGTGAATTTTGGAAGAGTCTACAGGAAGTGATAGGTACCAAACTTAATATGAGTACTACGTATCACCCACAAACAGATGGGCAGACAGAGAGAGTCAATAAGGTACTCGAGGATTTATTGAGAGCTTGTGTATTGGATTTTGGGGGATCTTGGGAAGACCACCTACATTTGGTCGAGTTTTCCTATAACAATAGTTACTAGACTAGTATAGGAATGGCACCGTTCGAAGCTTTGTATGGAAGACCATGCAAATCACCAGCATGTTGGTTAGAGACTGGAGACAAATTAGTCTTAGGTTCAGATTTGGTCAGAGAGGCATCAGAGAAGATTGAGTTTATCCGAGAGAGGATGAGGGAAGCTATGTCCAGACAGAAGAGTTACACAGATAAGAGGCGTAAAGACCTAGAATTCTCAGTTGGAGATAAGGTTTTCATTAAAGTATCACCTATGAAGGGTGTGGTACGATTTGGGAAGTTAGGGAAGTTAAACCCAAGATATGTTGGTCCATTCCTAATTTTAGAGAGAACTGGAAAGCTCACATATAGAATAGAGTTGCCAAACAGTATGGCAGGTGTCCATAATGTATTTCATGTGTCTCATCTTCGTAAGTATGTGCATGATCTAGAGACTACCATTCCTCTAACAGGATTGGACGACTTATTGGTAGAGCCTAATTTGACTATTGTTAGACAACCAGCTCAGATAGTAGCTAGAGATGAGAAAAGATTAATGAACAAGTCATTCGGGTTAGTAAAAGTTCGGTAGAGCAACAATGAGAAGGACTATACTTGGGAGACAGAGAACATGATTAAAGATACCTATCCTGATTTGCTTTGAGGGTATGTCTATATTAGATTTATATAGATTGTTGCTAGTCAGTTAGACTGGTATGATTGTTAGGAGTTGTTACAGATGATTGCTAAGTTTAGTATTTAGTCCTTACTGAATTTCAAGGACGAAATTCTTTAAGGGGGAGCCTATAACATCCCTAATTTTTGACAACCTTATCCAGGAAATTTAATTAGATAAATTAAATAGAATAATGACAATAAGGAGATTGATATTTGAATAAATCACATAAGGGGCCGTGCTTATTAACTAGATAAATGGGCTTTAATTTGATGTATGAGATAATCTAGTTACACATGGGCATATTAGTAAAATAGCATCCTTATTATTTTACACGCATATTACTTCTTGTTTGTGCCCATTCACTTTTCATTTTACTTACGATCACAAAATCAAAAACCTATATCAAAGCCGACCATTACCAAGGAAGAAGAAGGAGAAATTTTAATCTAAAGCTAAGAATTAAGCTAGGAAGGATTAATCAACATAAAATCTCAAGTTATGTATCAAGTTTAAGATAAATGATAATTTATTCCATCACTTTTTGGTTATATAATCATGTGATTTTAGATTTGAATATTTATTTTGTTTCCATGATATATTGGCTAATGATATGCTCGAGTTTATGGAATGTTTGATTTAAACCATTAAAATTATATGAAATTCGTATGGTTTTAAGGGTAAAACCGTGAGATATAGATGTTAAAATGCATGGAAATTTTTTATGTTAAGTAAAACATGATTTTAGAGATGGGTTTTGATTTTCGGAATTTTCCAAGTTATGGAAATTTTGTTATGAATTTTTAATGGAAAATATGATAAAATTGGGTTAAATATTTAGTTTGTGAATTTCAGGAAGAAATTCAGTCTAAAATTTTAATATGTTAGATTACATGATTAATTCGTATTTCTATGATTTTTGGGGATTTTTCCCAGTCTATTTATTTAGGGAAATAAATTATTTTAAAGGAAGGGCTTTTCTAAAAATTATCGGTTTTAGGCTATAGGGAAAGGTTTTAATGGTAAATCCTTTAATTTAGGATTTGGATAAACGCTGCAGTTTTATAAGTATGGTAACTGAAAAGTTTATGGTAACCAATCAGCATTTTACAACAAGTCAAGTTGTTAAAAAGAAATTACTTTAAATTGCTATAATTTAACCTTTTAGTAGAAAAAGGTGTTTCGCCCTTAAAGGAAAGTACCTTTCGACCCCTTTGAGCCCGCCTCATTATAGTCGAAACCATCATAGTCGAAACCTTCATAATCTAATCTAGTACACATGGTATTTCCTAGGAGGTACGTAGTGGATTGGAAGATAGGCGGAAGCATTGGTGTCGAAAGAAAGGCTTCGAGGGAGTTGAAACCTTGTTTTGTTTTCGTCAATTAAAATCCTTGCCTTGTTTTTCTTTAAGTTTTCGACTTAGTCGAAATGTATTTTTTTTGAAAGGGTAGGCTTCCTATGGGGTCGAACCCTATTTTGTTTTCAAAAGTTAATCCTTGCCTTGTTTTGCTTAAAGCTTTCGACTTAGTCGAAACGTATTGTTTTTGAAAGGGTGTATGTTTAGTTTACAAAAGAAGGCTGCCATGTTAATACTAAGTACTAGCCTTCAAAGGGATCCTTTTTCCTTAAATAAAAGCTTTCGAAAGGGGTTGGTTTCGACCTAGTCGAAGCCTAACCGCTCTACCTTTTGAGTATGTTGTCCAATAATGCTTTCAAAGAGTTGCCCTTATTTTCTTTAAACCAAATCTTTTTCTTAATTGCTTTCGAAAAGGGTTGGGGTTTCGAAAGAAGCGGAGTCGAAAGGGGGTTTCGACCAGACCTTCAAAGTTTTGATTTTTAAGTCTTTTGCTTTCGAACTAGATGGCTCCCACACCATCAATTTTTCCCCAAACTAGTTTTGTTGGTTTCGAAAGAGATAGTTTCGTATGCAAGCTTCTTGACCCAAATAATATTTTAAGAGTAAAACCCAATGCTTTCGAAAGGGGTATTTCATTTGTTTCAAAACCTATATTTTAAAGAACGTTTCTCGATACCATCGAAAGGTCTTGTTGGTTTCGAAAGGTGTATATATATATATATGCTTAGAGTTTTGGAAAGAGGTTTTTATGCTTTCGACGGAAGTTATCCAGAGGTTTCCAAAGTGATGTATTAAGTTTCAAAACTAATAACCCATTCTCATTTTAAGGAAAAACCATGGTATAATAAAGATTTTGATGTGCTATTCTCATTTTAAGGAGTAGCACCATTGTGTCCATGGTAATTTTCCGGTCAATTTGCATATATAGTTTGTCAGAATCCGAGTTAATACGAAGAAGTTACGAAATAAACAAGAAAATAGAAATTAAAAGAAATAAAAATATAAATGGGTCAGGTCGACCCAGAACAAGGCCAGGTCGACCCCCATAGGCCTTAGGTCGACCTGCATGTCGACCCTCGCAGAAGCAAGGTCGACCCGCTTAATTCTTTGGACGTAGTTTATTCGTACGCGTCATTTTGCAACTTTCTTCCAATCCTGTGCGTTCGTGCTTCCATCCGACGGTTCCCAGCGAGCCTATAACGTGGCTGTACCAGATTTAATCTTCAAATCCAACAGTCTGATATCCCTATACTACACTATAAATAAGACCCTAGGCCTAGCTATTTTTCTCATTCAGATTTTCTCCTATCTGGGTTCATTGCTTGAGGCTGGACCCTAAAAAGAATATTTTTCTATGGGGAAGATCTTTTTGATAAAAATATTCTATGCTTTAGAAGTGGATCAAGGAAGACCAAGGAATAAAGCTAAGGACGGTTTTGTAATTATTTTAGATTTTTAAGTAATTTAAAATAATAGGGTTCTCAATAGTTGTAGTTTTTCTGCAATTTTGAGACAATTTTTATATAAATTATTTACAGTTAATTTTTAAAGTTCTTTTCAGTCTATTTTATTCAGCTATTTTTATTTAGCTATTTTATTCAGTTACTTACAGTTATTTACATTTATTTACATCTATTTTACGTTAGAATTCAGCTTGTAAATGTTAGTTTCTTTTTATTCCTTTTATGTGAATAAAATAATAAAAAGAGAATAATTCGTAAATATGGATTAAATAGAATTAAACACCAAATTTACAGAAACTAGATGTAAACTAAGAAAAGCTGTAATAAAAAGAATATGGACTGAAATAGGCAAATTTGAGACATTTTCAAGCATGTTTATAACCAGTGGTTATAACTAAAAAGATAAAAATAGAAGAGTAACAATTATACCGTAGGTTATAATTAAGCAGAAAGAACAAAAAGGCTTATTTTAAACCTTTGACTAAGTTAATAAGCAAATTATAACATAGGTTATAATTAGAAATAACAGAAAAGGCTTATTTTAAAGACTTAGATTAAGTTAATAAGCAAATATAGCAGAAATAACAGAAGAGGCTTATTTAAGAACATGCACTAAGTTAATAAGCAAGAACAGAAATAGGGCCCGTACCAACATCATTCCCTTTCAGACTAGGGTTGATGGTCTCACAAAAGTTAGGTGAGGCTGGGCAGGATCCTTTCAGACTAGGACTTATGGTCTCACAATAGTTAGGTGAGGCTGGGACACGCTTATGCTAACTAGGGTAAATAAGGGACTAATAGATAGAAGCTTAAATTGGGGGATTTTGGCAAGGGGCGCAACTAGATTTTGTTTGGTAGGACCCGTACCAATAGCATTCCCTTTCAGACTAGTACTGATGGTCTCACAAAACACTTAGGTGAGGTTGGGCAGGACCCTTTCAAGTTAGGACTGATGGTCTCACGACAAATTAGGTGAGGTTGGGCACGCTTATGCTGACAGGGTGAGTAAGGGGTCACAAGAGGGGGGTGACAGTGAGTGTGTACCAATGGTGACCGAGCATGCGACATCGATTAGGGTTGGAATTCGCTACTACGTTCCAAGCACTAAACAGGTGTCTTTTGTTGTGGGACCCACATGATGGGGCTAGATCACAGTGGCACAACAGAGATAGAATGCCGATCGACGGGTAGAATTAGGATTTTAGCCTAATTAAAATAGGGTTAGGGTTTCAGCCTAATCAAAGCAGCAATCTAAGACAAGTGTAAACAATCACAATCAAAGCAAACAGTTAAACAGAATTTTATCCCAGTTTTATCTTTCCTTTATTTCTTTTTATACTAGAATATTTGCTAAGTCTATTATCTTTATCTTGCTTAGAAATGCTAGTAATTACTTTCACTCACCAGACTTATAGTCTGACCCACTCCTCTGTTTCCCATTTCCCCCCATAGGCCAGCAGAGGCAAGGATAGTTGATTCAGATTTCTTGGAAATACATTCCTGGAGTTCTTCGTGTATTCTTCTTCTTTTTAGTTTTATTTTCATTTGGTTTTTGATGTACTGGTACTTATGAGAGGGATGATTATTTTATTGTACTATGGTTTTATGAGACTGAGATGTATTTTTCATAAGACATATGTATTTGGTTTTTGTGACAAGTGATGTTTTTCAGACTTATTTATGAATTTTTATTTTGAATAATGAGTTACCATTTTAATGTTTCCGCTGTTTATATTTATTTTCTTGTGAATCTTAGTCTCTGTGATGCTTTAGCTATACCTATAACACACCATATCCTTTAGTGTGCCCTTTTTGGGTATACTGAGGGGTGTGGGGTGTTTCACTTGGTATCAGAGCCTAAGGTTATAGGATTTCTAAAAACTTGTTTTAAAAAGTAAAGTATCTTTCAAAGGTAACATATTTTAAAAGAATTTTTCAGAAAGAAACTCTTAGAAATAGTTTTCAAGTATAAAAGAGTTTTTATAAAAATCCCTTCAAAGTCCAATTCCAACTTCTTTTGATTCTTTCGAGCCTAAATTTTCTTTTCTTTACATAGAATGGCAGACGCCCCAAACCTTCCAAATGGTGTCCAAGTCCCTGGCTGGTTTCATAGATACCTCCAAGCTACGACACCAGAGGTGTAAGGGCAAGTGTCCAATCCAACACCCGCGGTTGGAGATCCCATTAATCCACCTGCAGCAGCCAATTTTTCTAAGCTATGCAAAGACTTCGCTAATCTAGGAGGCAAGACGTTTTCTGGAAAGTTGAATTTCATGGAGGCACGAGCTTGGTTAAGGAATACCGAGTGGATATTTGGGCTGTTAGGATTGGAGGACCGCCAGAGAGTTCAGCTTGCATCTTGGCAGCTAAAAAGAGAAGCTTCTTATTGGTGGGAGAACATAGAGATAGAAGGAAGAGATGTTGGTTTGTTTGGATTTAGGGAAAGGTTTGAGAGAAAGTTCTTCTCACAAGCCGAGGAAAGCATGCAGTTGGAGAAGTTTATTAATCTGAAGCAATGGAGTATTTCGGTGAAGGAAGATATAAATCAGTTTAATGAGTTGTCGCGGTTTGGGATGGAGCTTTTTAATACACCGCATAAGAAGGCCTTGAAGTTTGCTAAGTGTTTGAATCAGCCCCCCAAGGGTTGTTATTGACGCATGTACCTATGGGAGCGACGTATGAGTCACTAGTTGAAATGGCGCTCATGTCTTATGCTGTTAAGGAAGGAGAGCTTAAGGAGGTTCCTAAGTCAGAGAACTCTAAGAAGCGATGGTGGAAGAACAAGAAGGATAAAGATAAGAGGAAAGGAGGAGGCCCTCAAAAGCAGATCAAGAAAGGCAAGAAATGCAATAGCTGTGGATTGGTTGGTCATTGCACAAAAGACTGTAAGAAGGAAGCGATGAAGGGGAGGTGTTACAATTGTGGGTAGCCTGATCACCTTAGTAGAGCTTGTCCTCAAAATATGAGGCAAAAAGCAGGCACACCTCTAGTGCAAGTACAAGCTTTGGATGCAGCACCTTCTAGTAGTGGACCGAATCGAGGTCGGAAAGTCTCTGTAGAAGGCTTGATCTCTATTTCAGATTTACCTATTCGGACTCTTTTTGACTCTTGAGTATCGCATTCTTTCATTTCTAGTTCCTTTGTTGATTTTCTACACTTAGATATTTCTCTAGTAGTAGACCTTATAGTTGTTTCAAACCCCATAGGAGGATCATCACATTTATCTATGATTTGTAGGGGTTTGAAAATTTTTATACTAGGCATAGAGTTTGATTCTGATGCCTATATACTGGGATTTTTGGGATATGGGATGATTTTGGGGATGGATTGGCTATCCACTTATGGAGTGATATTGGACTGCTAGAGGAGAGTCATTAGATTAGAGACATGCAGCGGTATGACTCTTGAGGTACCTTGCGACCCATAGGGGTCAGTCATGTTGAGCTTCCTTTATTCCCTTGATTCATCACTATGAGAGTTAGATTCCATTTCAGTTGTTAGAGATTTCCCAAACGTTTTCGAGGAGGTTAGGGGACTTACCCTAAGAGAGAGAATGACTTCAGGATCTATCTAAATGAAATGCTAAGCCAGTGGCATTTCCTGTGAGACATATGGTTCCTAGGGAGAGGAAGGAATTAAGTAAGTAGACTGGTGAGCTATTGGAGAAAGGCTTCATTAAACAGAGCATATCTGAGTGGGAAGCGTCAGTCGTCTTCGCTACAAAGGCGGGTGGTTCCCTTCGACTTTGCGTAGACTATAGAGAATTGAATAAGCTCATGAAGAAGAACCGCTACCCACTTCCTAGGATAGACGATCTTTTCGATTAGCTAGTTGGCTCTTCAGTATTTTATTAGCTCGACTTAGCTACTGGATTTCATCAGCTTAGGGTCGTTGACGATAGCATCGATAAGACGACATTTAGGACACTCGATGGATTCTTTGAGTGGTTGCTTATGCCATTTGGTCTAACCAATGCCCCCAACCTATTTTGTAGATTTGATGAGCCATGTTTTTCGAGATGTCCTAAATAAGTTCGTTGTAGTATTCGTGGACGACATTTTGGTGTTTTCCAAGAGTATGGAAGAGCATGTTATTCATCTAGAGGAGGTTCTTCGCACACTTCGTGTTCATCAGTTGAAGGCTAAGTTCTCAAAGTGTCACTTTTGGCGTATAGAGGTGCGTTTCTTGGGGCATGTAGTCTCAAGAGAGGGTCTAGCTGTTGATCCCACTAAGGTAGTAGCGGTGCAAGATTGGAAGGCCCCCAAGAACGCTACCGAAGTCAAAAGATTCCTAGGTTTGGCTGGCTATTATAGGAAGTTTATCAGAGATTTCACTAAGATTTCAGCACTGCTTACTCGCCTCACTAAGAAGAATGCGGCATTCGTGTGGGACATAGATTGTGAGGATTCCTTCACGATGCTAAAGAGAGCCCTTACTAGTGCACCAATGTTAGTTTTACCCGACGGAGCTAAGCCTTTTACACTAAGGCATATGGGACGAGTCTTGGAGCAGTATTAATGCAAGAAGGGATGGTATTATGCTATGGAAGTAGATAGTTGAGAACGCATGAGAAGAAATACCCTACCTATGTGGAGTTAGCTGCTATTGTTTCCACACTCAAGTCTTTGAGACATTACTTTCTAGGAGAAAGGTTCAAGCTTTTCACTGACCATAAGTCATTGAAGTACCTATTCTCACAGAAGGATTTAAACTTGAGGCAACAACGTTGGATGGAGTTCTTGGCATCATTTGACTTTGAGATAGCTTATACCCCTGGTAAAGGGAATGTGGTTGCGAATTCGTTAAGTAGGAAGAAAGCAAGTCTTAGTCTTATGTTTATGGAGTGGAAAAGCTTAGAGTTTATTTCCACCTTTGATTTTAAGCCCTCTACGGACATTACCCCTGGATTATTAGCAGCACTTGAGGTTAACCCTACCCTCATAGATCGGATTGGCTCAACGCAGCAAGAGGATCCAGAGCTTATGGATATTCTAGAGAGGATTAGCAGAGGAGAGGTCTCTATACATCTCCAACGCTATTCCATTGATAGTAAAGGGTGGTTAAGGAGAGATGGAAGACTTTGCGTCCCCCGCACTAGTGATTTGATGAGGGCTATTCTAGAAGAAGCACACCATTCCCGAATGACTATTCATCCAGGTGGTGATAAGATGTATAGGGACATGAAGAGAGTGTTTTATTGAAGTGGCATGAAGAAGAATGTAGCAGAGTTTGTAGCCAAGTGTCTTGTTTGCCAAAGAGTTAAGGCAGAACAGCAGAAGCCAGGTGGATTGCTTCAACTATTAGATGTGCCCGAATGGAAGTGGGATAGTGTTTCGATGGACTTCATAGATGGTTTACCTCGATCTAGGAAGGGGAATACTAGTATTTGGGTGATTGTGGATCGTTTGACTAAGAGCGCCCACTTCATTCCGGTTAAGAGTAAGAGGACGACGTCTTATTTCGCATCCTTATATGTTCGTGAGATAGTCCGACTTCATGGAGTTCCCTCTAGCATAGTGGGCGATAGAGACCCTATCTTTACTAGCAAGTTTTGGAGGAGCTTGCAAGAGGCTTTAGGGATGTAGCTTAGATTACGTACGGCCTATCACCCTCAGACGGACGGCCAAATGGAGAGAGTTAATAGAATTCTTGAAGATTTGTTGAGGATGTGCATTCTTGATTTTGGAGGAACTTGGAAGGAGCATTTTCCTTTAGTGGAGTTCGCATATAACAATAGTTTTCAAGCTAGCATTGGGATGGCACCTTTTGAAGCTCATTATGGAAGACCATGCAAGTCACCTTTGTGTTGTTGGAATCTATAGAGAGATTGCTACTTGGTCCCGACATGGTTAGATAGATTGTAGAAAGGATTGAATTGATAAGGAGGAGAATGAAGATGACCCAAGATAGGCAGAAATCTTATGCAGCTAAGCGGAGAAGGGATATTGACTTTAAAGTAGGAGATTTGGTTTTCATTAAGGTATCTTCGCTAAGAAAGGTAGTGAGATTTGGATCAATTGGGAAACTTGCTCCCAGATTTGTAGGACCGTTCGCCATTGTGGAAAGGGTAGGGAAGATGGTGTATCAGATAAAGCTACCGGAGAGGCTCGTAGGAGTTCATGATGTTTTCCATGTTTTGCACTTGAGAAAGTGCTTACATGACTCAGCAGAGGTAGTGGAAGCTAGTCAACTTGAAGAAGTTGAAGTGGAGAGAGAAGCATCGGTTCGTCGCATTCCCACCAAGATCGTTGTGTGTGATATCAAGAAGCTTAGAAATAAGGAAGTACCTTTAGTTAAGGTGTAGTGGGGAGACAGCATTGAGGAGTTACGTGGGAGGCAGAAGAGAAAATACGTATCTATTATTCATTTCTTTTCGATCGTACGTTTTGAATTTCCTATTTCCATCTTTAGTCTTGAATAGGTTCTATCCTTTAGTATCCTTTGGGAGGGTAGATCTTTGGATTTAACCTATGGACGGTAGGACTGAATGTAAACATGTTACTAGAACATGTTATGTATGATGGATGCTAATGGTTGCAAGTGTTTGCTAGTGGATGCTAATGGACGCATATACACAATAGGCACTGTTATCTCTTAGGGATCAGCCTAACTAGGTCACTAAAGCGTATGCATATGGATGTGTGCGCATTTGCATTTTATTTTCATTTTCCATGGTTGCTATAAATGGATGATTATCATATGATTGTTGCATTTGGATGATGATTGTAGCACGCATATAGAACTATCAGTTGTCATTAGGGAATTTGCATTCATTTGGATACATAGCACGGACATGATTACATAAAAAGGAGGTCGACTGAATCAGTAAACCGTCTAATCTTTTGCATTAGTTAAGGACATTGAAACTACACTATTTGCATATATATATATATATATATATATATATATCATAAACTGCATTAGAAAACTTAAGGACAATAGATGTAATGGATGGTGGTTGAGTATATGGTTGTAGAATTTGGATGAAAATATTTATTTCATTCTTCTATCCTTGAAGAATTCGGGGACGAAATCCTTTAAGGAGAGGAGAATGTAACAACCCGAAATATAAGCTATAGTAATTAATTAACGAATTAATTAAATAATAAAATAAGTTTGTGAAATTGTTAGAATTTATCCACAGGAGTTGCACCATTGTGTCTATAGTAATTTTCTGGTCAATTTCCATATATAGTTTGTCAAAATCCGAGTTAATACGAAGAAGTTATGAAATAAACAAGAAAATAGAAATTAAATGGAAAAAATATATAAATGGGTCAGGTCGACCCAGAACAAGGCCAGGTCAACCCTAGGGTCGACCCCTATATGCCTTAGGTCGACCTGCATGTCGACCCTCGAAGAAGCAAGGTCGACCACTTAATTCTTTGGACACAGTTCGTTCGTACGCGTCATTTTGCAACTTTCTTCCAATCCTATGCATTCGTGCTTCCACCCGACGGTTCCCAGCAAGCCTATGACGTGGGTTGCACCAGATTTAATCTTCCAATCCAATGATCCGAGATCCCTAAACTACACTATAAATAAGACCCTAGGCCTAGCTATTTTTCTCATTCAGATTTTCTCCAATCTGGGTTCATTGCTTGAGGCTGGACCCTAAATAGAATATTTTTCTAAGGAGAAGATCTTTTTGATAAAAATATTCTACGCTCTAGAAGTGGATCAAGAAAGACCAAGGAATAAAGCTAAGGACCACATGTGAGTGTTTAGTAATTATTTTAGGTTTTTAGGTAATTTAAAATAATAGGGTTCTCAATAGTTGTAGTTTTTCTGCAATTTTGAAACAATTTTTATATAAATTATTTACAGTTAATTTTTAAAGTTTTTTTCAGTCTATTTTATTCAGCTATTTTTATTTAGCTATTTTATTTAGTTATTTATATTTATTTATAGTTATTTACATTTATTTACATCTATTTTACGTTAGAATTTAGCCTGTAAATGTTAGTTTCTTTTTATTCCTTATTACGCGAATAAAATAATAAAAAGAGAATAATTCACAAATATGGATTAAATAGAATTAAACAGCAAATTTACATAAACTAGATGTAAAATAAGAAAAACTGTAATAAAAAGAAGATAGACTGAAATAGACAAATTTGATTGCAAGCATGTTTATAACCAGTGGTTATAACTAAAAAGATAAAATAGAAGAGTAACAATTATACCGTAGGTTATAATTAAGCAGAAAGAACAAAAAGGCTTATTTTAAAACTTTGACTAAGTTAATAAGCAAATTATAACATAGGTTATAATTAGAAATAACAAAAAAGGCTTATTTTAAAGACTTAGATTAAGTTAATAAGCAAATATAGCAGAAATAACAGAAGAGGCTTATTTAAGAACATGCACTAAGTTAATAAGCAAGAACAGAAATAGGGCCCGTACCAACATCATTCCCTCTCAGACTAGGACTGATGGTCTCACAGTAGTTAGGTGAGATTGGGCAGGACTCTTTCAGACTAGGACTGATGGTCTCACAATAGTTAGGTGAGGTTGGGACACGCTTATGCTAACTAGGGTAAATAAGGGGTCAATAGATAGAAGCTCAAATCAAGGGATTTGGGCAAGGGGCGCAACTAGATTTTGTTTGTTAGGACCCGTACAACCAGTATTCCCTTTCAGACTAGTACTGATGGTCTCACAAAACACTTAGGTGAGGCTGGGCAGGACCCTTTCAAGCTAGGACTGATGGTCTCACAACAGATTAGGTGAGGTTGGGCACGCTTATTCTGACAGGGTGAGTAAGAGGTCACAAGAGGGGGGCAACAGTGAGTGTGTACCAATGGTGACCGAGCATGCGACACCAATTAGGGTTGTAATTCGGTACTACATTTCAAGCGCTAAACAGGTGTCTTTTGGTGTGGGACCCATGGGATGGGACTAGATCACAATGGCACAATAGAGATAGAAGGCCGATCAATGGGTAGAATTAGGATTTTAGCCTAATTAAAATAGGGTTAGGTTTTCAGCCTAATCAAAGCAGTAATCTAAGACAAGTGTAAACAATGACAATCAAAGCAAACAGTTAAACAAATTTTAGCCCAGTTTAATCTTTCCTTTATTTCCTTTTATGCTAGAACTGTTGCTAAGTCTATTATCTTTATCTTGCTTAGAAATGCTAGTAATTACTTTCACTCACCAAACTTTTAGTCTGACCCACTCCTCTATTTCCCCTTTTCACCCCATAGGCCAACAGAGGCAAGGATAGTTGATTCAGATTTCTTGGAGATACATTCCTGGAGTTCTTCATGTATTCTTCTTCTTTTCAGTTTTTTTTTTCATTTGGTTTTTGATGTACTGGTACTTATGAGAGGGATGATTATTTTATTGTATTCTGATTTTATGAGACAGAGATGTATTTTTCATAAGACATGTGTATTTGGTTTTTGTGACATGTAATGTTTTTTAGACTTATTTATGAAGTTTTATTTTGAATAATGAGTTACCATTTAAATGTTTCCGCTATTTATATTTATTTTCTTGTAAATCTTAGTCTTTGTGATGCTTTAGCTATACCTATAATGCACCATATCCTTTAGCGTGCTCTTTTTGGGTATACTAAGGGGTGTGAGGTGTTTTATTTAATGTACGTGTAAAAATAGTCTTTTTGGGACACTGTCTCGGATTTCAACGAAACCAGTTTCATTGGTTTTGTAATAGTGAATTATTTTATGCTGTCGAATTTCATAGCAATTGGATGTGTCGTTTGGTCATGTGAGTTAGAAACGCATCGAAATTAGTTAAAGGAATTAAAATTAATATAATTTGATTTTGAAAAGCTATCTTTTGAATAAGATGGAATTGGCTTCCGATATATATATATATATATATATTCCATTGTGTACGAAATAAGGATATAACATATAGAACACCAGGCGACACGCATCCTTTTGGAGTTCGGAATTTTCACAGATGAACAGTCCATAGAAATTTTATAAATAGCCCTCAACTTTCTTCCATTTGCAACCAACCCCTAGCTTTTGTTTTAAGCTGCCATTAAAATATGATCCATCCACCGGCCAACGTCGATCGGAGCCTCTAAGGGCTGATTTGACCTTCGACTTCAACTAGGGAATGTAGAGAGCATCGATACAAGCTTATTCCACGGACATATCGTTGAACGACAAGCCGAGGTAGCCGTTGAAGGGCTCATTTTGCGAGTAGTTTTGGGGTCACAATCTCGTTTTTCACCCATGCGCGCGGTTAGCAGGCGAGGGCTGCGGTAGTGGAGGCAATCATGGCGGCATTAGCGACGGCATATGGCTGGCGGCGAGGTTCTGGCAAGGCACGATTGAATCAAAAAAAGAGAAGAAGAAACACACACGAGCTTGAGCTTGGAGTTGCAGACGAGAGGGAATAAGGGTAAGGTAAAGTTTATATTATTTTAATTAAGTTAAATAACCTTTTATTATATCGAGTGTTAATTAATCCGTAACTTTCTCGTACTAGGTCTGTTTCGACCGCGACAAGTTATGTTGTGTTCGTGTCAACGAACACTACGCTATGGAGTTCGATTGGAAGAATTCGGAGCTAGTTGGAATTTTGAGTTAAATTAAACGACCTTACAATTTTAATTCAGATCGAAGCACTTAGGCGATTTACCGCATTTTTATGAGTAAACTCACCTCTTTGGCCTGCTTGTATTTTTATACAAGTGAGAATAATTTTATTTATGTTGTTTGTTGCTTGTTTGGATGATATACTATATTTATTAGTTGGTTTGGATATACTCCCGCCTATTGGGGCGAATGAGACCCTATTACGTTTCGATGTAAGAGTTGATGACCCTTTGTATACGAATCCTGCCTCGAAGCGGTTGATTTTTACATTATTTGATTATATGCTCTCTATGATGCAGGGGACTAGTTGGAGCAATCCAACAGGATTCTCAGAACGTTGATTTTACTGTTCATATATATTGTGATATATGAGGTGATGGATGCCATATTATTGATTATGACATGATTGACTTATTTAGTGTTATAGTAATATTGGGCCTTATTTTTTGTATTTTTGAAATACTAAAACGATGATATCGATTTCAAAATGATTTCAAAGTAATTTTAAAAGTATATATGTTTTAGTAATTTTTTAAATTATTAAAAGCATGAATTTTTTTAAACAAATAAAAAGTTATGATTTTTGATGTTATAAAAGTATAGTTTTGAGAAATAATTTGATTTGGGATTTTTGAATAAATTTATATAAAGGATTTATAAAGGTATATTGTATAGATAAAGTAATGGATTTTCAAATGGTGTTTTATGGAATAGTAAATGAATTTGAAGTTTTCTCAGAAATGGATTTGTAAATGGATTTTACAAATAAATTTAATTTATAAGGAAATGGATTTATAAGTAGATTTTGATAGTAGAATTAGTTTTTATAAAAAATGGATTTATAAATGGAATTTTGTGAATAAAGGAATTTTATAAATAAAAGTTTTATAAAATAGAAAGGAGATTTATTAGAATAGTTTTGTAAATATAGAAATGACTTATGTTGGGATTTAAATATGGATTTTTATTTAAAGGAATGTTTGAAAGAAATATTTTGATGGAGTTAATGGTTTTAAAAAGTAATTTATCTTTTGGAAGTAAAGGCTTTGGAAAATAATAATTCCAAATGGAATTTAATGGTTTTGAAAAATGATTTAAAATGTGATAAGTAACGAAAACATAGATTTCAACATTTATTATTGTAATAGACGTTTTCAGGAAATATGGAAGGCATGAACTATAACATTTGTTGTTATAGTAAACGATTTCCGAAAGGAAATGTTTCATATAGTATATTGGATTATATATGTACACACTAATTAATCGAATCCTTTTACTATTGTTTTGGGTTTTCGTAACAATGTTTACGGTACATTCGTTTTGACCCAATAAATTATGTTTTGACCTTCCATTGTGAAATACACGAATTGGTTCTTGTGATCAAACTAAAGGCTTGGTGGTGTAGGAGCATTGCTTCCTATACTTAACATTCATCCGGAGGCATATCAACTCTGGAGTTGTACCGTTATAGAAATCTATTTGGCGTGTCTCTAAATGGTCGTGTTATTAAATATGCTTATATCATTAATATAAGTATATGGAAATATTTTCTAAGTGTTGAAAATGAAATGATTTGTGAATATGCTTATACCCTTAATGTAAGTATATGGAAATGTTTTCCAATATAGAAAGATTTGAAATGATTTTGAGAATATATCCTTTTAAAGATAATTTTGAAGCAAATATTTGGAGATTGATTGAATTAATAAGAAATTAATTAATGGGCCTAGTGACTACTTGTGTGCCAGATATTATTTGTTGCTTTGATAGTTAAATAACCGACTATCAAATTTGGCTTCTTTATCGTTGTTGATCTGAAGAGACCGGAGCTAGATTTATCTGAGAACCACTTCAGACCAAGATATATGCGTTCGAATGTGCATGTGTTGGAAGACATTGATATTTGGAAATTTCTTAATGAAGGACTGTTTGTTGATCATTTGTTGATAAACTCCCAATATACATATAGTAGCAGTGGTCTCTTCGTTATGAAATATCCAATGCAAGGACTTCTCGCTACTAATCCTAGGGGTAATTCCCGACAGAATGTGGTAGGAAAGTACCTTCGGTTTGTCCTGTTCTTGGATAACTTGTATGAATGAATGTTTGATGTTGCATTTATAATTACATTGATTGCTCTCTGTAAACGTATATTATGCTTGATGGTGGAGAAGGCAACTTCTCTTAGCTTTACATCCTTTCTTGAGATGTATAAGCTAGGGAGTTATGCGTTTATAGAAATCGGTTGTGTGATTATGGAACGACAATGTGGCATTCAAATAGGAAAGTGAAATGTGCAATGTGAAAGGTAACCATTACCTCAAGCCTCACACCCGGAAATGATCGAAACAAGGTAGATGCAACAAAACTATGTGGTTCGCAACCATTAGGATATGATTATCCACTCTAGATATATTTATTCCTGCTATGACGTTTAGGTTTTAAATTATTATGGATATATGCTATGAGGGCCCTCGGATAGGTCGGTAACGACCAGGGTGATCACATATTCGGTACTATTTAGTGAGAAAGATAGGTCGGTCCTGCATTGGTAGAGGGCAGATGTTCTATAGCTTCGGTACATTCCTCTAGAGATATAGTGCTGGAAGGTAGTCCCTTCACATGGTCATTTTGTAATGACCCGTCTTTTTGACCCTTGAAGATCGACACTAATACATCCATCATATTTCGTCCTAAACAACTAAGTGTCAGAAAGATAGATTGTTAGGGGAAAGAAAGGAGATAGAAGATAGGAGAAACTAAACAATCATAGAATCTCACAATGCAGCAGAATAACATATATTAATCAACACAATACTTTATAAAGTCATTTCAAAAATGATACATCAGAGTCATACTAACATAATTCTACACCTGGACAGTTAAAATAGCTTGTCCCTACCTAACTGATACAAGATACATATAATACAGCGGAAACAAAATAATAACTAGCTATCGATGAAGCCTTCTGCTCCAAGCTCCTCTAAAATGCATCTATGGGAAACCTGAACTACTTGGCTGCCCATAAAAATTTGATCAACCAAGAGTTTTAGGAAAAGAAAATAAAAATCCGGATCAGACATGTGTCTGTTGTGAGTAAACACAAACAACTGAATTATTATGTTTAAAACCCTTTTAAAATCAAAGGTATCTCGTAAGACCACGCTGCACATAAAAACAAACGAGTTTTTACCTTACGATAACCAAAACACTTTTTATAGAAAATCCAGTGATATTATAATAATGTCCAAAGGTCAAAGTAAAATATGAAAATAGCTGAAATGCTAGCATCCCACATTTCAACATAGTTGGGCACAATCAAAACCGTATGACGTTTATTGGAGAATGGATTCCATACTATGACAAGGCACCGGGGTACCACCTATCACGATACACGTCTAGAAAATGTACCGAGGACCTTGCTGGGATCTCCTGCCAACACAAGACCGGCCTTCCCCTGATTGGATAGTACCGAATATTTCATCACCCCGGTTCCTTTGCAACTCTTTTTATTTGAGATCTCATGCACAACCAATCCATAGATATGTAGCTGTATCTAGAAAGGTTATGGCACACCTTAATGAGAGTGACCCACTTAGCCTTGCTGCATCTTCCCTAATTTTAGTCATTCCCGGTTGATGAGGCTTGAGGCTACGCTTACCTTTTGAATAGCAATCCCACTTGGAATGCTACCACTGCCTTCCAAGCAGTAATGCAGTGCCATCATTCATCCATACAAGTTGTCCAGGATAAGGGCAAACCGAAGGCACTACTTCTACTACATTCATTTTGGAATCACCCTCGGGACTAGTAGCAAGCAACCCTTGCACTTCAATGCTCCAGCTTTCGATTCCATATTCTTTAAGATGTCTTCAGTTCGAAACGCTTGAGTTGGATCGATGTGGGTTTCAGGTAACAGATCCGAACCCGGTCTCTTCAAAACAACTTTCGATAATTTCTAGTGAACTCATCCTGGTGCTTTAGGAAATAAACAGACAAAGATGAGAACGATGTTCACCTCCTAACTGTTAGTGGACGGATTTCCTTATCTTTTTGCCTAGAAGAATAAAACGAGGTTTATACGCATGGTACAACATCATTGGGGATGATTGTGCCATATAACTCACGTGTTTCTCCTATATATTTCCAAAGTTACATTTAGGTCCAAATTTGATAGTCGGTTATTTAACTATCAAATAAACAATTAGTCAACATTGATTTGATTCCATATGGGATCCACTAAGCCTTTATTAATTAATCTTTCATTAGTTAAAACACTTTGCAAAACTCGATCAAAAGATCTTTTTAAAACACTATTCCAAAAACCCATTACATCCCTTTTATACTTGGAAAACATTTTTACTTATCTCAAGATATAAGTATTTACCGAAAACATTTGGAAAATTCCCTCTTTTCAAATTACATATTAAATGGTCAAGAAATTCCCTGTTCAAACCGTCACTTACTATAAAACCAATTCACTTTATACAACCCATTCACATATCCCTTATAAAAATTCTTTTTATAAGTTCACTTCATATTTCAACCCTCCTTATAGATTTTCAAACTAGATTCAAACTTCTTTTAAAATCTCTAAATGATTTATACATTCTCTTTCCATGTATAAAACTCTTTATAAAATTTCGTTTATAAATATCTTTGACATTATAAAATATCATTTACAAAATATCATTTTTAAATCACTTATAATATAATTTTTATTTAGTAAAACCCTTCTTATAAAAAACTTGTTATTTATAAATACATTCATAAAATAATTATATAAGTTGAAAATCATTTATAAACTTTAAAACCCCAGACTAATTAAAGAATTGAAGTTAATTCAAAATCATACATCATAAATCCAAAAAAATGCTTAGTAATCTCAATGGTACTAACCTAAGTTACCATTTAATCAATTTCATTTTCAAGTCATTCAACAATTTATTTACATTAGCCACAGACATGTAAATACACTTCATATCCAAATCAAGGATATAACATGTCAATATAAACTAATCAGTATAAACATGTCCAAATAACATAATAGTAGGATAGTGATTTGTCCTGCTAAATAAATGTCCAAACAATTCATTTCATATTATAGAATGGTGGTTTATTCTACTAACATATGTCCACATAATCATCAATCAATTTATAACAGAATGGGAATTTACTCTATTATTCTGTGCCACAACAACTAAACAATTACACTATAGCAGAACGGGGATTTATTTTGCTATCTAATGTCCACACAATCAAACAATCAACTTGTAGTAGAACAGAGATTTATTATGCTAATAGTTGTTGTCATCCTGCCTTTTGGCAAGGCCGTGACACCAAAGAATTGATTGAAAATGGAAGATAATCAGTCCCGACGACCAATTACCTACAAAGATCACTATGGATGCTGGTAAATTTTTTCCAAGTCCAGATCGAGCCACAATTGATAAGACATGACAAGCAAAGCTATGAAAGCCAGCATTTCAAATTTCAAGTTGATCGGAGTTCGTATGCTCGAGTTATGGATCGATTCAATTCTGTGAGAAGCACACTCTGTTCGTATCCATCATTTTGCATCGATCCACTTCATATCCATCACGTCCTCCCTGTTTCGTATCCATCAACTGTGGAGATTTCGTATCACTTTCACTTATATCTAGTTCGTATCGATCGTCTTATACACAGTTCGTATCGATCATCTTGCGCACAGTTCGTATCGATCACCAACAAACGATACGAACAACACTTAAATGGCGTCGATATGATCTTCAATCGATACGAAGAGTGTAAGTTTATATCGATATGAATTGGAGTGGAGACATCGATACGAAGCGGCCTCAGACATCGATGCAAAATGGAGATGAAGGCATCGATACGAAATGGCTCCTGAGTCATTGATTCGAAAGATGCGTGAAATGATCGATACGAACAGAGCTTCACATAATCGATACGAAGAAGGAATGGTCAAGTGGATGACTCGATCACTCGGCATGAAAAGTGGATCGATCCTAAAAGTTAGCGCCACGTCACCTAGCAAGCATGTGCCTGGAAATGACACGAAGGTATCGATACGAATCGTATCGTTACGAGCTCGGCAGCATATCAACAAATCAAACTTGCGATCATAACTCAAAATCTACAAGTCCAAATGCCACCAAATTTTCATAGGAGCTTGCGTACAACCTCAAGAATGTTCATGACCGATCCCAATCCAAAAGGAGCAGTTTTGGATCGATACGAAATTGGTTCGTATCGATCATGGATCGAGTCGAAATGTCAGGGGATCGATCACGTGGGCCCACCCACGTGAGAGAAGGAGTCTTCCGAGATCTGGGCGAGATATTTGTAGCCTACGCCTATAAATAGCAGCCCAAGAGCTTCAGAAAAGGGATCTTTTGGCTCTTCTATGCTGTTACTCTGCTGAACTCCATTGCAACTTGGATACTATCAATTATACTCTTATAAATTAGTAGAGAATCATCAATAAAACAACAACTCTTCAAAGTGGACGTAGGCTACAATGCCGAACCACTATAAATCTGGTCTTTCTACTGCTTTCCTTTTAATTTTTGGAGTGTAATTCATATTTACATACAATCTATCTATGATCTGTGACTGTGATTTGGTGCTTTCATCTGCAATTGGGTGTTTGTGACAATTTTTGGTGCAAACATTTTGGTGCTTTCACTGAGAAGTTGAACTCAAGGATTCTACAGCTTGGATTTTTGATTTGAAGGCTTAAGGACTTAAATCTGGAAAGCAAGGGTGAAGCAATCAACATGGAGACCAAGAGAAGAAAGGAGCCAGCATGAAGGAAGTTAGGAGGCATCCTTAGGAGCGAATCAGGCCTCAGTCTTCATCACCCGAGATGATGAAGGAAGCTATGCATGAGGGAATGTTGAAAAGGCAAGAAGAGATGATGTAGAACCTACCCCAGCAAATTGGACAAGCTAGAGTGCAGAATCAAAAGAACGCCACTACAAGGGGTGCTGGAGATAGGGATCAGGAGCATGGAACAACCAGGATTCAGAATAGAGTAGGACCATTAGGAGCAGCCCATGAGCTGGGGGGAAATCCCCAGGAGCATGATGATCCAACCTCAGGCAGGATACCAGGCGGAGCTGTTCAACAGGGCATTGATAGAGGAATGGATGCCTATCCAGGAGAGCAGATTCCACGATTCCCTCGTGAACTCGAACGGCAGATCGGAGGCAACAAACAAGGACTGCAGCTTAACGACAGTGACATATTGGCGGAGATGGTCAGACGAGCCATGAGAGGCGGATTAGTGAATAGAGATCTGGAAGATGTTAATAGGAGCCCCTTCACTCCCGTAATTAGGCAGGCCATGAATCCACCAGAATTCAAGCTACCGACATTGGAGGTGTATGATGGAAGGGCAGACCCTACTGTTCATCTGACGAGGTATATGCGGCATATGGAAGTACTGGGGGCATCAGAAGAGATCATGGCCCAATGTTTCCCACTGTATCTGACGGACATAGCAGCATTATGGTTTAGACAATTGGAGAGCAGTTCGATTGGAACGTGGACCGAGTTGACTGAAAAGTTTATGAGGCAATTGAGGGTTCACATCTCGAGGCCCAAGAATGTGATGAGTCTAACGACACTGAAGAAGAAGACCGGAGAGTCTTTGAGGAACTTCTTAACACGATTCAATGTAGTAGCGGCATCAGTGGATCGGCCAGATCCATCCATGGTTTTGATGGCACTGTATTTGGCATAGCTGATGGCTCAGAATTCAAGAATTCGCTGACGAGGGATCCACTATGGACTTAGGAGAGTTTTACCATGAGGCAGAAAGGAATCTGCGACAAGAGGATGCAAATGCTGAGAGAGAGGAAGGAGATGGGGTTGATGTTTATGCAGTCAAAAGCAGAGATCTGCCCGGAAAGGATTCAGGCAAGGAGAAAGGAAAATGGAAAGCAGAGGACAATTGTGATGAGCCAAAGCGGCCGCGAAAGGAGCCAAGATTCACCTCTTATTCAGAGCTGAACAAGACTTTGGAACAAATCTACCAAGACACTAGGGGGCAGGTTCCCTACCGGAGGCCGATGAGGAGGGATCCGACCAGCAGTGAGAGGAAATCAGACAAGCATTGCTTATTCCACGAGCTAAGCGTCCATAGTACAAATGATTGCAGGCACTTGAGGGATGAGATAGAAGGGCATATCCTGAACGGCATGCTATCATAGTACGTAAGAAGGCGAGCAACAACGGTGGAGCAAGAACGACGACCATCTGCATCAACTGGGGACGGCTCAGGATCGAGGCATCAGCTTGTCATTAACTGATTGAAATAATGACGAATAAGTCACAAACTCCACACTAGTGTGGTTAAGTCGCTTACACATGTACAGGATCATGAACGGTCCTTAGGCGTGCTCTGAGACGACTATCAACCACATTAGTGTAGGTGTCTGCACTTTGACGTCTCTGCTGTGCTTTTGTTTTCTATTCTTTGCATCTGGACTTTATTTGGTTGAACATTTTGTTTGTAAAACTCATTTTGAATGTAAATCAGGTATTTGTAATTCCATAACGGCTAAGTCACTTACACATGTACAGGATCGCGAACGGTCCTCGGGCATGCTTTGAGATGGCAATAAACCACCATAACAAACAATTCGGAAACTCACTCGAACGTGAAATCCGACATTAATGATACTAAGTCCCCCCCCCCCCCCCCCCCGAGCACACACAATTCGCCACGAATGGCACCCCGACCGCGAACGGTCACAATTCGAACGGCACCCGGCCTCGAACGGTCACCATTCGCCATGAACGGCACCTCGACCGCGAACGGTCACATACTGCCTCGAATGGCTTACGATCTCGAACGATCACCATTCATAGTCAGGTAAGACTATCAATCTCTTTACAGGTCATTAATAGGATACGAACATCCAGCTTATCGAACTACAAAACATACCTTACTATTGCAAGGCATGTTTTGAGGGGCAAGTGTCATCCCCTCTTTTGGCAAGGCCGTGACACCAAAGAATTGACTGAAAACAGAAGATAATCAGTCCCGACGACCGATTACCTACAAAGCTCACTATGGATGCTGGTAAATTTTGTCTGAGTCCAGATCGAGCCACAATTGATATGACATGACAAGCAAAGCTACGAAAGCCAGCATTTCAAATTTCAAGTCGATCGGAGTTCGTATGCTCGAGTTATGGATCGATCCAATTCTGTGAGAAGCACGCTCTGTTCGTATCCATCATTTCCATTGATCCATTTCGTATCCATCACGTCCTCCTTGTTTCGTATCCATTAACTGTAGAGATATCGTAGCACTTTCACTTATACCTAGTTCGTATCGATCGTCTTATACACAGTTCGTATCGATCATCTTGCGCACAGTTCGTATCGATCACCAACAAACTATACGAAACAACACTTAAATGGCGTCGATATGATCTTCAATCGATACGAAGAGTGTAAGTTTATATTGATACAAATTGGAGTGGAGACATTGATATGAAGCATCCTCATACATCAATGCAAAATGGAGATGAAGGCATCGATACGAAACATGCCAAGGACTATCGATACGAAACGGCCCCTGAGTCATCGATACGAAAGATGCATGAAATGATCGGTACGAATAGAGCTTCAAATAATCAATACGAAGAAGGCATGGTCAAATGGATGACTCGATCACTCGGCATGAAAAGCGGATCGATCCTAAAAGTTAGCGCCGCGTCACCTAGCACGTGCCTGGAAGTGGCACGAAGGAATCGATACGAATCATATCGATACGAACTCGGTAGCATATCAACGAATCAAACTTGCATCGATCATAACTCAAAATCTACAAGTCCAAATGCCACCAAATTTTTATAGGAGCTTGCATACAACCTCAAGAATGTTCATGATCGATGCCAACCCAAAAGGAGCAGTTTTGGATCGATACGAATTTGGTTTGCATCAATCATGGATCGAGTCGAAATGTCAGAGGATCGATCACGTGGGCCCATCCACGTGAGAGAAGGAGTCTTCCGAGATCTGGGGAGATATTTGCAGCCTACGCCTATAAATAGCAGTCCAAGAGCTTCAGAAAAGGGATCTTTTGGCTCTTCTACGCCGTTACTGTACTGAACTCATTTCAACTCGGATACTATCAATTGTACTCTTATAAATCAGTAGAGAATCATCAATAAAACAGCAACTCTTCAAAGTGGACGTAGGCTACAACGCCGAACCACTATATATCTGGTCTTTCTACTGCTTTCCTTTTAATTTTTTAAGTGTTCTTCATATTTACATACAATCTATCTGTGATCTATGACTGTGATTTGGTGCTTTCATTTATAATTGGTTGTTTATGACCATTTTTGGCGCAAACAGTTGTCCACACAAACACAAACAATCATATCATAACTCATTCACAGTCATTTGTATACTTAGTGGTATCGACATTTGAATCCCTTCTGTTCAAACCCATCTTTGAAAAAGAAGTACCTTTAAAACAATTTGGTTCCCGAAACAAAGGATTTAAAAATTAAAATTCCATTTTAAAATAATTAATTACAAGTTAAACTCTTTATTTAATCATAAGTAATCTTTTTTAAATTTGAACATAATTTAATTATATATTAATAAATAATTAAACCTTTAATAAATAATAAACAATAATTAATTAAACACTAATTAATCCTTTATTAGTTATTAAATAATCGACTAAACCTCAATTAATAATTTAATATTAATTAATCTCAATTAAACAATCATTAAAGTCTTAAATAATAAATTAGACCTTTAATAAATAATTTATAAATTAAAAACCTTAATTAATTTAAAATCAAACACATAGTTAATAATTAATTAATAATTAGCCCTATATTTAATTAGTAATTAAAAAAAAGTATATCATAGTTAATAATTGATTAAATAAAATTAATCTTATCCTTTTAAAGGTAATTAATTATTAACCAATCTTCACTTAATTAAAGTTAATAATCCTTATTAACACATAATTAATTAATAATTATTAAAACTTAGTTAATTGATTAATAATAATTAAATCCTTAAATTAATTTTTTAAAACATTATTATTAGGCTTATAAAACATTTACAAAACAAATTTAACTATGAAACTTAAATTTGAAAAATTCGGATTTTTAAAACGAAACTGCATCCATAGCTACTATCACCATGGACACCATAACTTGAAAATGTTTTGACTTTTCTTATTGAAATCTCAACAGTTAAATGTTTACCAACTTATCATAAACATAGCATAAGAGTTTGCATAAGAAAACAAAGTTGAAACTTTCAAATGATTTTCAATTTACTTTAAACTAAACACTAGTTTTTCCCACAAAGAAATCCAATCGTCAATACCGTATCAAAGTGTCCACTTTCTTAGCATGAAATCACATATACATGCCTAAAAATCCATAAACATATCACCATCATAGCACAAACCCAAAAATCACATTTTTATAATGAAACACAATGCTTTAGCTTTTCGATTCACAAGTCAATATCTAAACCGCAACTAGCAACATATACATATATTCAAACCATATAATATTCCAACCAAACAATCAAATTATTTTACATTTAATATTAAATAAATATAAAGGTAAAAATTTTCCAAAAGATAAAGAATTTACTCATCGAAAGTCCTTTGGAAACTTGATACATTTTGAAATTCGGAAAGCTTGGAAAATCACAAAATCTGCTCAAAAATAGGTCAACTTTCACTCGACTTTTGGATATGTAATTCTCAGATTTTGAAAAATTGGTCAAAAGGAAAGTTTAAGGAAATTCTTTCCTCTATAACTTAAAAAATGAAACACTCAATTTTAGTTATTTTTGAGGAAGATATGGCCCAAATAAGAAGGATCATTTTCAGACTTGGATTTCCAAGTCCCAAAATAATCGGTAAAGAAATGAGTTTTTGACATAGGTAGGCTCATAATTGGGAGAAATGATACAAATTTTTTTGCATTGAATTATACACGGTTTGTTTAAAATAAAATCTTGATTTGGATCTTTTTAAAAGAAGTTCTGATCCGGTGAATTTGGGGTAAAAATGGAGAAATTTGAAACCAATTTTGAAATGAATTTAAAAAGAAAAGTTTGTGTTTCTTTTTTTTCTTTCTTCTTTATACTTCAAAAAGGGAGAAGCCATGAAAAAATTGAGAGTGAAGATGGAATTTATAAAAATAGGAATGGAAATGATGAAAAATGAAAAGAAAATAAAGGAATTTGCTTTTATATAAAAGGCATAAGTTAAATTACCAAAATGCCCTTATGTACTTTACCCTCTACAAATTTACTCCACATCATCACCATGTCCTCAACTTGTCTCCGCCACTTAAAATTCAAAATTCTCATGAATAAACATGTTAAAACATGTTTTGACACGTTATGGTACCTAATGGTACTTATGTCAACTAATGATATGACTTATATATATATATAACTTAGTATACTTAGGTGTAAATACTTATATATGCATACACTAATACACACACATACACATATTAACTTACTTACAAATGTATGTATTCACACTAAAAAGTTCACAATGTTTCCAATAACTTTTAGCTGACGAAAAATCGAAAAAGAATTCCGGTCACATTTTCAATCTTTCTTCGAACTAATTATTTTTGCAAACAAAATTTGAAAAATATTTTACCATCATTGTTTATTGTTTAAAAGAGCTTTATTTTTATTATAAAATCTATATATTGAATATTTAAAAAAATTAAATATTCGCAAATCAAACCAGTGAAATTTCAGATAGTTACACATTTGTATGGCAATCCATTATCCACTACATGCCTGCCATTTTGTTTGTAGAGCCTAGTGTGCTGGAATTTAATAATGGTAACAATTTCGGCTATGATCAATATTATTTGTATACTAGACACTAGTATAATACAACTTGATTTGATATGAAATGTTTTGGTTACCATAAGGTAAAAACCCATATGTGTTTATGCATAGGCACGGTCTTACGAGATACCTTTGTTTGACAAAGGAAAGTTTTTATAATTTTAAAATATAGATGAGATGGGTTTTCTAATGCTGGTTTACCAGACTGATCTGAGCGTTCTTTCCTTTCAATGCTCGGGCCAGATCGAGTATATTTACTTCAGATTTGATGCTTTGGAGCTTCAACCGACGAGCTGGAGGTCTTCTGGTCGTATTCACGTATATGTTTATTTTTCTGCTGCATTTTTATTTCGATTATCAGCAAGTGTAAGGACATGTTATTATAACTGTCCAGGCTAATGATTAGTGATTGATTGTTCTACTCTAATGGATGTATGTATATTACAGTTTCTGTTTTGTAAAGATCATTGATATTATATTATATGATTGTTCCGCCGCGATGTGAGATTCTGTGATTATTTCAGTGTCTTCTCTTCTCTTCTTATTTTCTCTTCTTCTCTCTTCTTTTTTTCTCATGACTATCCATCTTTCCATTCAGTTTGGGTTGGACATGTGTGGTTTATTGTCAGCTCTAACGGGGTCGGATTTGCAGGTCGTCACACCCCATATCTCAACAGATCTCGAAACCACACATGGATTCCTACATCTTAAATAAATCTCGAACCTCTACATGGGTTCGAGCATCTCAATCAGATCTTGAATCTCCATATAGATTCCAGCATCTCAAATCTCCTCATAGGTTCCATCATCTTGAATGGATCACGAACCTCTTCCAAAGCATAGAACACATATATGGTTTTGAAGTGGTCACGGTTTTGAGTCATCTCATATAAGTACACTTCTCTTCTTACCGGGCGCTCCAAAACCAATCGGTAGATTTTTTGGTTTACTCAACTTTGGTTCTTTCATGAATAAGCAGGCAATATGTAAGGGTGGTGATCATCTCCTATCCAGATGGATTTCTTCACCATATTCTTAGAAGAGCGAGACAAGTTTATATGTATAGTATAGCATCTTTGAAGATAATCGTACCATATAATTCTCATGTTTCCTCTAGATATTTCTTAAGTAAATTTTGATCTAATTCGAAAATAATCAGAACGATCACATATAGAAGCTAAGTCTCATATACTTATCACATTTCCAACGTCTGCTATCTCTTGATCAAGAGTGAAGCCCGGTAGGTTAGAGCACTATTGCTTCTACACCCTACTTGAATCATCATTCTTAACCGTCAAAGATAGAAACAAGTCTACTTTGTTGGCTTTAGTGTTAAGTACACGACTAAATACTTTCCATAAACAAAAAAACACACAAAACATAAATAACGCACACAAAACATGATCAAGTCACATAAAAAACTTTTAATCCCCTTTTTATGTCCTTAACCCTTTATTAATTAAAACCTCTTTTGTTAGTGAAACTTCATTTTATCTTATAAAACTTCTTTCATTAATCAAAACTTCAAACTGATTAAACCTTTACTAATTAAACTTCATTATTAATTAAACTTCCTTTATTAATTAAAACTTCTATGATGATTAATATTCCTCTATTAATTGAAACTTCCTTTATAAATTTGTATGTGTGTGTGAATATATATATTTCTCTTTATAAAAGATAAAAGATATATACATGTATAATATTTCACTATTCATTTATACTCCTTTCAATACTTCAAGAAGTATTCATATACTTATCTTAATGGTATAAGTATATTCACAAATCACTTAACCAAATTTACTAACTATAAAATATAATCAAAAAGATTAAAAACAATTGTTACTTAAACATTCTTATTATAAATCCCTTCTCTCTTTTATACTTTAAACATATACTCTTTATATCTTTTTTCTAAAAGACTCTATACTTGTTATTATCTTTAAAATTACATTATTAAAGGTCTAAGCATATTTATAATCATTTAACAATATTTTCCCACTTTGAAATATAATTTAAGGGTTTAAAAACTAATATTACTAAAATACTATTTACTACAACCCCAAATCACGTCCTACTTAATAATTTTCTTTAAAACCCTCTTTAAATATCTGTAACGCCCCACCTCTATGCTCACAATAACAAAGAGTATTAAAAGAAATATTGTCTGTTATTACGAAGAATAAGGCTGGATAGGAGCGGACATCCGTAGTTGGCCTTACACTAGTATTGGTTACCTCGATAGGAGTGGTATATATTTTTCATTTTTCATCGCTTATTTATTTACTCCCATCGACATACCCAATTTCCAGTATAAAACGAACTACGATGGTTCATGATAGTTTAGGACAATATATATAATAATAACACAGATAATAAAATGCGAAACACAGATAACAAAAGTCTCATATATATATATATATATATAACTGATGTCAGTTACAATACATTTGACACGATACATATGATACAACTACAACTGTCGACTCTGGAAGTTATATACACAAGTACATTATCAACTAATATACATGAATACATATCATCCTATACAATGACACGACTACTACAAAATGACGAAGACTACTTCAGAAGATATGAAAAGACTTCATAGCTCAAGCAGCAACCCAAAGCAGGAAATCAACAACCTGAAATAACTCGGGTCTGACCCGAGTATTAAATTCAAAAGAAAATAATACACGGGTCAGTCTAATTCAAACTCAGTTATTAATGCATAGAAGCAGTAATAATTAAATAAGCAATAGACGACGGTCAAAAATAAATCTCGTCTATCCAACTCTTCAATAAGAGAATCGGATAACTGTAGATATAACACATAACAATGTTAAACAGCAAATCAGCAAATACGATCATCAATAAAAAAAAATTATTAATGAAGACAATTAGAAAACAACTGAATTGCCTAGCAATTGGTCAAAGTGAAACCCAAACCAGTGAAACATCATAAACAACAAAAATCTAATTAACGATACGATAATTAGAAAGCACATAATCTAATTATATAAAAGATAATTAGATATCAACAAAATCATCAGATTAAACCAAATCAGAATACAACTCAAAATATATTGAGTTGGCAACACGGAATAATTCCAACAAGTGAAATCATCAATTAACATCAAATCTGATTTGGCTGCAGTACACGCTCGCGTGTACTGCCTCGCCAAAATCAGATGTACACATAAATATATGCTAAATAAATCTCCAAGTGAAACGCAGTAAAACCCAAATGTTGAACAAGTTTAAAACAATGGGACAGCAAGAATATGAATGCAGCAGTATCACTGCAACCAGACCCCAATGAAGTACAACATGAAATCCAAATGCCATCTGATAACAGAAAATGCTAACAGCAAATCGAAACTGCAGAGGTCAAGTCATGGCCATCATGACTTAACACTACTGCAAACAAACAGAAACATATAGTGCAACTGGCCAAAGGTTCGAGTGCAAGTCCACTATCAGAATGTAGACTGCAATTAAACTGACCCAAATGCTCAATGCAACTTGAAGCCAGAGCAGTGTAACTTATAAGTCAAGTACTCATGATAACATGCCTCGAAGAACATGCCATAAAAGAGGCAAACTAGTGATGTACAACTGAATGCATCAGTGATCAATACAAGTGCAGACTCATGTGCTACTAGATAACAATGTAGCATGAAGGGAACATATAGAACAGTGAACAGAGTCGAAGCTACAACCCATTTCAATATGCAATGTACCCCAATACAAGTGAAAACAACAGGTGACAAGACTCAAGTGTAATGCACAGTGATCAAGCAAAATGTCTCAACACCAGGTCAAGATAAATGCCAAAGTCCAGGCACCTTTCCAAATAAACAAAGTCACGCCCAATCTCATATTCGAACAAAACTCAAAGTCATGCAATTAACAGCAGATGAAATATGAACAAAATGTTTTAGTGATGCACGGGAACCAAGACAACTACAACACAAATGGCTCTATCAATATATGGAACAGGATGATCAAACCCAATGTTCATGACAATGCAGACCTGAGTATACTGCAGTTCAATGAACATATATGCAAGCAAAGATTACAGGTACAACAACCTCAGTAATAAAATAGCCATGTTCGAAACCCAATACAGGGAACTACGTGATGAATAGGTATACCAGTGAGAGGGACGGCAAGAACATGAATGTACAATCTACAACAGACAGTGGAATTCAAATTCAGTTTCAAACAACACAGTATGCTGCAGAGAAAATGGAACTGCAGTTTCAATCGAAGAATCAAGCCAAAGTCTAAGTTAACCAGAACAAGTTCGAACAATATCAAGAGCCAAAGCCATGGCAATCACGACATAAAATCAATGCCATGACAAGCCATCCTCAAATCATACAAAATTGACAAAATCAAAGAAATCACCAACATCGAGCAAAATCGAACTGCCGAGATAAATTAAATCACAAATTCAAACGAACAAAACATAGGAATTTAAACCATATATAAACATGAGATAGAAGTAGGTGTGAGTGAAAAGAATCACTCACCTTTGCCGAAGCGAAGAACACGAACGATCGACGGAGCAAGCAACAAGAAAAACATCATTCGATCGATCTGATTGAAGTCGGCACCCTCGATTTTCCAAAGCCCTGGCTATCGAAATGATGAACGAACGAAAGGAATGAACGAGCAGCCATTTTTTTTGAAGCCCTAGTTTTTTGCAAAGGGGACGAGGCCGCCATTTTTTTTCTTTCGTTCGATTGTTTAGGGTTTCGAAAATGAAAAGGGAACGGTTTTCGAACGAACAAAAGGAGAATGGGTTTTGCCTCTGATAGATATCTCGGCAAAGCTAACAAATGAAGATGTGGCCCAAAACTAAGTTTTGAAGCCCACATAACAACAAATAAATTTAAAAAGAATTTCATCTAGATTAAATACTCTAATAGCAATTTGTTAGCAACTTTAATCGTCTAATGACGACAACTGACTTTTACAAAATCCCGGGTTGTTACAATATCTATTTACTTTTTCAAGGGTTTAAGATACTCAAACTTTGTCACAACAAACCAAAATTATTCACTTATAATTATCTTTAAAACATTCATTATTAAATATGTAAGCATATTCCTAAGTATAATTAATAAGCGTAAAAAAATAAATGTTACTAAAACATTATTTGCTACTACTCAAATACTTTTCTATACTTATTATTAACTTTATGATATTCAATTTAAAGTTCAAAGCGTATCCACTTTTAATTGAACTCCTCAATATAATTTATTTTAACTTATGGGTTGAAATCCAAACTTCCTTTACTACATTTATAATTACTTAACCTACTTTTCCCAACCTATACATTTGTTTAAAACCCTTTTTACAATGATACATAAATGTATACTAGGTCATTTATAAAATAAAACATTTAATAGTAAAAACAATGTAAAATAATATTATATTACATAAGCTTCTACTTATTTTAATAAAATATTTAACTAATTTTTTAAAAACTATATATATATAAAAGAGGGAATTAGGGAGAAGGAAAACTTTGAAAAAATTAAGCTGAATGACACCAAGTTACTTTTTTAGGCTGAAAGACAAATTTGGGAAAAAAAATTAGGCGGAAGGACAATGCTAATTATAACTAGCATTATATTCAGTTTTTACACTACACAAAATGCTAGTTATAACTAGCATTATATTTAGTTTTACACTGTATAAAATGCTAGCTATAATTAACATTGTCCTCTAGCCGAATTTTTTTTAAAGTTTGTCCTTCAGCCCAAAAATGTGACTTGTTGTCCTTCAGCCTAAATTTTTTTAAAGTTAGTCCTTGTGCCTATTTTCCGCTATAGAAAAATATTTTAAAAATACTTACACTATGGATTGAGCATTTTTTTAATATCACTTTAAAATACTTATTATATAATTTATTTAAAAACCATAAAAGCCTATTTTATAATTATAACCATTGCTTTAAAATCCATGAATAAATATCAGTAATATGTTTAAACCTTGATATTTTGTAGTAATAAGTACACTTATAGTAATTACTAAAAATATAAAGAAGCCCTAGGATATCTTTCAAAATTAACTTCAAAAATTACCGAACACAAGGCATTTTCAAAGTGCGTCCATAACAACCTCTTCACTTCTAATTTATACAACTTTGTTATATTATTGCTACAACTTTCCAAAACAATTTCTTTTTGTCAAACATACCAAAACATTTGTAGGGAACAACCAAATGTATATTTTCTAATATAATCATAATTAAACTAATTTAATATATGTTAAATACAAGGGATTTCAAAGTGCGTTTATAGCGATTATTTCGCTTAAAACATTCACAACACACTATCAACTTCATATATAATAACATCAAACATGTAAAAAATAATTCATGGTCACAATACATGTTATAGAGAGATATAAGAGAGATTATACTATATATAATGTTGTCACTTGCTTTACATATTAAGGAAGTGTCCAAAAGTAATAATCTCATTATTATTTATTTTAATTTATATTTAACACAATAAACATTATATACACAACATATACAAATTAAATGGTGAGTTAACTCATCCCAAGCCTAAGCTAAAACAAAATGTAGAAAATCTTGCTAAGAGTGCAAAGACGATGGCGACATCTCGATTAGACCTCGTATGCAAAATATATTGATTTTGTAAAAGTTGAGATTAAATAAAATAAACAATTTACTAATTACCTAAATATAATTTAATTACCTCATTAAAACCTTCTTCCCCGATCTATTTCCAGGTCATGCACATATCGTGCATGAGTAACCCATATCATCGAAAAATTCCATCATCTATTTCTTCCTCCACATTTAACGATTTGCCGCACCATCTTCGCCAACGTGCCTCTCTTCGTGCCCTCTTCGCAATGAACCAGAAGACTTCAAGCTCAATTCCCCTATAAAAATCTAACCTGCTCTTCATCTCTGTGACTTCAAAATGTCGCATTCCTTAATTCTCGACCATAGCTGCTACAAACTGGCAGGGATGTGGTTCTCGATAGGAGAAAAATGACGGCACATAGTTTCCTCCATCGACACCCCTAGGTTTAACATAACCAAACTATAGTTTGGTCGTACAAATGTTGGTCATCCTCAAGTTCAACCGCACCCCCCAAAACGTGTATGGATTTTAAGCTCTCACTCTTACAAGTGCAATGGATCAAACAATGTTGATTTTCATTATAGGTCTAGAAACAATTATAAGTTAGGAGGCGGCTATAGTTTTCTTTTTATAGGCAAAGAAGAATAAAAGGAGAAAGAGGAAAAGTGAAGAGAGAGGGAAGCGAAGGGGTACGATGATGTTTATAAAATAAAAGTATATTATATTTAAATTCTCTTTTAAAACTCAACATGTTCAAGCTCGTACGAACACAAAGGATATTGGATCGCTACGAAACTTGTCGACGTACATGTGGCACTAGTTTCATCAAAATCCAAGATAGTGCCCCAGATGATAATTTCCCACCTTCTGATATCGTTTTATATTTTCAATCACATTATCGATATTTCTTTGAACTATTTATTTTTTGTAAATATTTTTTGAAACAAATTTCTTACCATTTGTTATTATTTAAAAAGGGGTTAATAAGGTTATAAAATCAATTTAATTCATACACATCAGAATTTATAGATCGACCTTCGAATTTACCTATAACAACAGTTGTTAGGTATAATTTCAATTTTCTGTTTTACCTTGTCTTTAATCCTCTATCTATCTTATTTTATCTTTTATACCCAAGCTAGTATTGCAATGTCTCCGTTTGTTGCTCTTTATGAATGACCTTGCAGATCTCCATCTTGCTGGATTGAATCCGGTAATCGTTCGATTCATTGGTCCTTTCTGTATCTTAGAAAGGATTGATTCTTTGGCTTATCGTCCGGATTTGCCTGAAAAGTTTTCTGGAGTACATATCGTATTCCACTGTTTCGCATCTTTGTCGGTATCTTCATGATCCATCTCTTTTTGTCCAGTCTTTTGCTCTCGAGAGTTGGATATTGAGCCTAATCCGACTATCGAGAGGAAGCCACTTAGTATTGTCGATAGAGGTACGAAGCAGCTGAGAAGGTAATCTGTCAACCTGCTCATAGTGTAGTGTTGTACTGATGATCAGAATTATACCTGGAGACGGAGGAAAGCATACGTGCTTTGAATCTGGAATTGCTTGTTTCGGGTACTATTCTCCGTCCTATCTTATCTTTCTTTGTTCTTCCATGTCTCGTTCCTTTTCGAGGACAAAAAGTTTTGAGTGGGGGAGAGTGTAACAACCCATAATTTTTAACAACTATTTTTAAATTTATTTATTTGAAAACTTTGATTTTTAAATCATTTTAAATTGAAATATTGGAATTTTCCAATGTAATTTTGGATTTTGTTTGTAATTTATTTTCCAATTAAAATAAAACAATTATTTTCTAGAAATTTTATATTTTGGTCAACTTTGGTCAAACTTTGATTACAGTTGAAATTTTTAAATTTTAAATTTCTAATCTTTTTCTTTTAAACTGTATTTAATTCTGATATTCGTTCTGCTTTTCGTTTCGTTAAATTCTGTTTTATACTTTTTTAAAATTGATAAAATTCAGCGTTTATACGCAATTATTTTCTGTATTTTATTTTCTATTTCCTATGTTTATTTCTATACTTTTATTTTCTATTTTTATTTTATTTTTATTTCGGTTTGCATTTTGATTATTTATTTGGATTTTTATTTGAAATATAAGGTTGGAAAACTCAAAGGACTTCGGTTTCTCTTTCTTTAACTTGTGCCATTTCCTTTTCCCTAGCCTTTTCATTTGCTAGCTGTACATTTACTCTTCTTAGCCGTTCATTTCATTTGCAACTCACGTACACTTCATTTTTCATCTCCTCATTTTATTTGCGTGAAGAAAAAAATAGCTAGCTCTAATTCCATGGCTTCCTCCTTCTCTTTTCGATTTGTCTTTTGTCTTGTCTTCTAGCATGCTCGGCCACCATTCACCACACCTATTGCCGACCACATCACCTCCTCCTAACCACCTTCCACGGCAAGCAAACCCTTACCATGACCAGATCCATGCCAGGCCGTGACCACCAAGAGGAAATAGATCACCATCTCCTTGTTTCAAGCATAACCGAGCCCTCCTATGCACCACTTCCTCTCCTATTTTTCCTCGTCCACCAATTCAAACACCACACCTCTAGTCGTGCCTCATGATGCCTTGACCAAGATCCAACCCATGGTCGACCATGTTTAGCCTATGTCCGAGCCTATGTTGCTTGTGACTTTCCATTTTCCATGCTTTCTTGCCTTCCATCTTTTGTAACTTCCACCTCCTCACATTCCATTGTCCATAGCCGTGTACTGCTTACACTAAACCACTCTGGCCGAACCTATGTTGCCTCAAACAAGACATAGCCAAGCACAAGTGGTGATGGTCCAGCCCATTGTGACCATGGCCGAGCCCTTGTTGATTTAAAACAAGGTTATGTCTCTTTTTATTTCATACCCTTTTCATTGTTTTGATATATGTTCTTTTGTATTGAATCATACTTATGTGTTTTGTATTTGTTTATATACAAGATTTGGCTCTCCTATCACTCAAGTTTGAATCGTGCTTTATCGTGCCTTGTCGTGCTTTTCGGAGTTAGTTGTGTGTTTTAAATTGTCATCTCTAACTCTAAAAGGTGAGTTTATCACTCTCGACATTTGTACTTATATAATTGTGAAACAATGACATGTGAATTGTAGAAATTAATATGCTATGTTCATATATGCCTGTGATATGATTATATGATGTTTATATATTTGTTACATCATATAATATGATATTATATGCTCTACTGTTATTTTATTTCTGTATCTCACACTGCAAGTTCCCTTTCACTATGGGTTGAAATGATACATACCCGAACGGACTTTAGAATAAGGAAAAATCATTATGAGCTGAAATGATAGGCTCGAGTGATTTTTATTGTATTTTATTTGACTTGGGATTGCGGGTTTGAAATGATAGAACCCGGATTTTTCTTTTAAATTACGGATTGAAATGATACATATCTGTATCACTTGACCTAGGTTAGAAAATTTTTATACAGACCCATGGTTATATATTTAATAATATTTTCATAATTTTTTTAAGTATTTTTAAGTTTTAAGATATATGAAAATTTTACTTAAAAATTTGATTCAATGATTTTAAATATATGGAATTTTTATAAGTCAATAAGTGGTTTGAGTTTAAATTATAAAGTTATATTGGTTTTCTATAAGTTGGAATCTTTATATATATCAATAATTGGTTTTAAATTGCAATTTAAAGATCTTTATTGATGATAAATAACTTAATAATTAAATTTGATTTAATGTGGAATGTTTAAATCTAACCTAGTGATGGTCATAGATTTTATTTTATGAAATAGATATGTTTTGTAAATAAATAATTATGATTTAAAATGGTAAAACGTATCTTAAATTATGACTTAACTTTATAATGGAAATTTGGTTTTAATTGGAAATGTGAAGTTTGACTTATTAAAAGAATATTTTGTTTATGAAATGGGTATTTCAAATAAAGTGTTAAGTTATTTGTTAAAATAAAAAGTTAAGTAAATGGTGTACTTTTGACTTAATAAATGAATTATAGTAAATTTGGATATTTTAATTATAAAAGTTATTTTATGTAAACTATAAGTAAATTGATATCCAAATGAATATTTTTGAAATGTGAGATATGTTTTATAAGTTAAAAATGGCTAAAATTGAAGTTTTTAATGTTTCTGAAATGTTATAATAAATCTAGAATTGTATTGGCAGCATTTCCAAAGTGCTGCTGTTTCTAAAATTTAACTATGTTCTGAAATAACTATAATACTACAGAACTTTATAAGTGTTGCAGTTTCTGAATTTGAACTATTTCTGAAAATACCAATATGTCTACTACAACACTTTATAAGTGCTGCTGTTTCTTAAACTGAACTGTTTCGCAACACTAAAATACCTAATGTAGCACTTTATAAGTGCTGCTGCTTTTAATTGGCAATGTTTTTGAAATGTTAATATATTTACCGTAACACTTTATAAGTGCTGTTGTGGCTGAAATTTCAATGAACTTTGGAAATGAATATTATTTTGGAAGATTTTGACATTGAATTTAAATGGTTTAAATGAATATGTTTTGAGGTGAAATATAAACCATTTTTGAATTTTATAAGTTAATACAATGTTTTCGAAATTGGTATAATTGAACGAGTGAACTTGAAAATGCTATAACTTTGGTAATGAATATTATTTTTAAGGGTGTTATGATTTTTCTAAATATTATGATTTCCAAATGATAACATTTTAAATTGATATGGTTTCAAAGTATTATGGTTTCAAAGCGTTTGGTTTCAAAGGTGTTATAACTTTGAAAGTACTATGATTTTGGAAATGAATTTATTTGAAATAGTACTTAATTAAGAATTTTCTTTGAATATATTGATTTGCAATTGAAGATTTAAGAATATGACTTTATAAAGTGGTTTTGGTTTAAGATGATTTAAAAAGAAATATTTCAAGTTTAAATATATTGAGGGAAATATTCAGTGATTGGAAATCTGGGTTTTGTTCAAATGATATTTTGGTTTTGAAGTATAAACTAGTTTGAAATAGATATGATATTTGGTTTTGAAGTATAAATTATTTTGAAATAAATATCCATGGGTTATAATAACAGTTGGTTGTTAAAGAGACCGGGATCGGATATGGGCATACTCTCTGTCGATACCAAAAACCACTTTAACAACCGTGTACGCGGTGGAGATTCTAGAATGAAGTAGGATGGTGGCGACGATCCTATTGAGGTATATACGTGGACCCGACTCCCGTGAGTTGGCATAAGGTGGCTAAAACAGGAGCGATTGACGGGCCAATGAGGTAGCTCCTCTGATCGGACACACTTCTTCGTATACCATTATATTACTTTGTGATTGATTTGATGGCCATCCTCGATTTTTGATTTGGGAGTCTGTTCCAAGGTGGGCGGTAGTGGCTACTATGCGTTACCACCGGCCCGGATGCGTAATTGGTATATCTACCCTGACATTGCCTTGTTGTGCCGTGTTACCTACCATATCGAGCTTTACTACGAGTTTGGTTTTGTGCCGTAGCCTGTGGAATATTTAGGGTAGCCTCCCGATCTAGAGGTACGCTGATACTGGATAGACTGCTGGGACTATTATGTGTTAAGGTGGAAAATGCAAAGCCTTAACGCTATTTAAAAGTAAGTTTATTTTACTATTAGACACTATTATAATAACGTATATTACTACATAGTAGATAGTTTAACGGATCCTTAAAGAATGGGCGATCCCAAGCATTCTTTAAGTTACTTGTACCTTTATATTACAGCTCACTTGAGTTGGTTTACATTGTATAAGTATGTATGTCCTGACTCGAGTGTTTTGTGTTTTGCTTTACGCTCGGGTCAGACTGAGCTGTACCAGTATTCGGAACTCACCTTTGGAGTTGGAGCTTCTCTTGGATCCATCCATTGATTCTGCTTTCAGTCATTCTGTTGATTCCAGTGATGTATTCAGATCTTGTATTTGACTTTTGTATTTAGACATCTTTGTATTCGTAATTTCTGTTGTATCTTGTTGAACTATGTTATATTATATATAGTAGCTTCATGAACTACTATTCTTTGTTTCCGCTGCATTATTGTTATATTACTCTGTGTCTGTGATTATGTGATTATTTATTTACTGTATATTCTAAGTTTTGCCAAATTTATATTTACAATTTGGTATTTTGAGCAATTCAAGTTCGGCATGCGCGGATGCAAATGGTTGAAAATATCGGGCCGTTACAATATACATCAATTTTACCTATTTAACTCAATTAATTTTGTAATTTAAATTTTTTTAAACTATCCATATATACACATAACAATTGTAAATTATTATATTATAGCATTTAGGTCTAACACAATAAATCACATTTTTGTGACTTATAGGTGTGACTTAGATCCTCGATTATTACTTCAATTATTTAAATATCTAAGCCAGTGTGGACTTTACTGAAGTAATATAAAGATCATAAAGTCGTACGCTTCTCAATCTTTTAGGTGAAGTCCTACTTTAGAGTCCTCTTGAAGTTGGACCCTTATGCAGCGATATTTATGTACATTTGTCACTTCATCAAAACAATCACTTAGACATCTATGGTAAGGTCATTAGTCAAAGCACTAAAAGTATTCTTATTTAACCATAAAGTAAAGCTCCCTCGTTACTTAGTTCAATCGATGAAGATTATCATTAACCAAATTTACTATGTCTAGGGATTTCTAACTTTGTGTCAAAATCCAATCACGATGACACTAGCCTTCTATATCAAAGGAGAAAATTTCTCTCTTGAGTAGTGTTTCTCTTTGAATGTCTAATCCCATACTCAACTATGGACTTAACACTCAGTCATTTATATAATTAACCATCATCAAAGTAGGGAGTTGCCATATAAGAACTATAATACTCTCAAGTCAAAAAAACCATTATATATCATCACATAAGATCCTCTATTTTAATTTGGATATAACTAATACATAGAAGACTATGTTATGCAAAAATATAGTCCAGTACTATGTGCTTGGAGATTAAAGGAAGGTAGGTTTTTAAGTCTAATATACAAGTCAAAGGATGCATGTGCAAGTCATTAGTCCATTAGGAATCAAGAGAAGTTACAAGTTCATATGAAGGTAGTTTTGCAAAGAAAATTTCATTTGAGTCATCAAAAACAAAGTTCCAACTGTATTTCAAGCTAATCGACCGTTAAAATCCAAATCTTAAGATTTTTATCTATACACAAGAAAATTTAAAATGAGGCAGAAGAACTAAAAATATGCCCCTTTCCAGTAGAAGTACATGCCTATTTGTAAAAATCTTCAGCCTTTAGATTCATAACATGTGTCATTTGAGGAAATTGACAATCATGATTTTTTGATGTGGGCACAAGCTCGAGATGACATAAAGCACTGCCCTTCTTTAGCTCCTTCATGATGGCATGGCATTATTAGCACAATAGAAAAATGTCACATGGCCAATTAAGATGTTGATTTTAGGGATATTCTTCAGTCCAATAGCTCCAGATTGTCAACTTTCGATAGCTTGGTTTGTCAAAATATGATAGCCTTAAAGCATCTTCGATTAATAGCTCATTCCATCTGTGACAACCAGCACCCGATGGGCCTAAATTTCTGCTAAATAAAAAACTCATATCTACCAAAATAAGGATTGTTGGTTTGGTATCCTGCAAATAAACAAGTGAATGCATATCATATCACTTATAATATTACTCACATCGGAATAACAAAATATAATAAGCCACATAGAAACTAACCAAATCTTTGATGCTTCCAAGGTCTAATGTCCCAGTCAGTATCGAGTATGGTTAAGGAATTGTACTTCTACCTTTCCCACCTTGTACTAGTACTTATCCTTATAAGATATCCCATGGGTCATAATGATGAAGGGGGTCAGAACAACACTCTAGTGATTGGTAAATTATACGCTTTATACATAACACTAGTTTATGCCGATTGCCTTCTATCACATGTTGTGTGATTTAAATATACTTAGTCGTATCGACTCCATGTACGTGTATGATTCGCCCCGTCTACTTTTAGTAGATTATAACTATATAGGTATGCATCTATCTATATATGTGCGTGCGTGCGTGTGTGTATAACTATCATAGTCCTCTATTAGACCAAGATACTATTCCTACTAGTATCCATAACTCAGCACCCTATTAGGATCCATCACTCTCACCTATCATGTTTTTGTCGCCGTTCATATCGAGGAACTCTCGTAGTGCCTACTAACAACTTTCCAAAAATTTAGCTATAATTTAAGTTGCATTTTGGGGATTTTCGACTTGTCTGCTTCCTATTTCTAGACTCAGCGCCACCGGCTGTGGTCTTAGCTCCATGGATGTTAATACACTTCTCTAAAAGGTTTAGATAGCCTTGCCTCCTAACAAACAAACTAGCAAACAAAATGTTGGCGATGCATGACTTAATATGGACCATACACCAGTAAGCAGTGTAGCCCATTAGATCTATGTAACACTCCGTAAAATTAGCATTAATCGGTAAATCATTAATAAGGCTCCAAATATGATATTTGAGCAAGTGATGGAATTTAGCCACAAAACTTGCACCACTGCATATGTGGTGATTTTCTGAGCAACTTTAATATTTGGAGTGTCACGATCGGAGTTCAAACGAAAAAGTTATCAGCGTTTGAAGTTTCGAGAGAGGAATAATTAGAATAACAAAAATGGTAATAAATAAAATAAATAACCAGGACCCACTGGTCGACCGCCATTATGGGCCGGTTGACCACTAATTATCAAACGCTCATAGGGGTGCAGTCGACCGGTAGGCGAATGGTGGTTAGGGTATAAACATTGGCCCATGGTTCGAATTCAATATTTTTAATCGAACGGATACGATTGATTCGAGAGTCTATAAATAAAAGTCTAACCCCTCACTTCTCTTTTCATATTTTCCACTCAAGCAGCGAAGCTCTGCCATTTTTTCTTCTCCACATATTCTTCTAAATTATAAAATATTTTATGTAACGAACCGGATTTTCGACCCTCGAAAATCTACACTAGTACATCCACTGTATCACATGCCGAGTAATCGATTACCGAAAGAACCCGATTATTAGGGAAAAAGGAAGAAGAAAGAAGATAAGAAGAAAACTAAACAACATAAAATCTCACAGCAGAACAAAAGGTCTATAATATACAAATTTTTTTTATACAAAAGTAAAACTGTAATATATGTATATACATACATCAATCAGAGTATACTGACCTTTTTCAGCTCGAACAATTATAACAAACTGTCCTCACAATTGCTGATAAACACCCTAATGAATACACCGAAAAATAACCATCTACATGAATACGTCTCTGGGCCTCCAACCCGTCTTCTAAAGCTCCAAAGCATCAAAATCAATCTGTAATATGCTCGGTTTGACTCGAGCATTATAATAAAATAACACCCAAGTCAGTGTGGAAAACCAGTGTGAGAAAACACACCAAACTGGATTTTAAGGTTATGTAAAAATCTTTGAAAATCAAAGGTATCTCGTAATACCACGCCGCACATAAATATTGACGGGTTTTACCTCACGATAACCAAAGCATTTTCTATAGAAAATCCATTTATATTATAATAGCGTCTAGGGGTCAAGTAAAATATGAATATAGCCGAAATGCTTGCATCTCACATACCAACATATTTGGTATACAACTAAAATCGTAAAGCTCGTATTGGAGAATGAATTCCAACTAATAACTAGCTACTGGGGTACCGCCTGTCCTAGTACACCTCTAGAACAATGTACTGAGATCGTACCTAACGATCCCTGCCAGCCTACCCTTGCTGGACAGCACCGAATATGATCACCCTCCATTAATAGGCCCTGAAGCATACAAATGAGAGATAATAGCGACTCTAAATATGGATGATCATACACTACTTGGGAGCGACCTACTTAGCCCTACTGCATCTCCCATGTTTTAGTCATTCCCGGTTGATGAGGCCTGAGGCTACGATTACCTATCAAGAACATTTACACTTAGAATGCTTATTGCCCTCTAATGACAATGTGCTGATATCATTCATCCATACAAGTCCGTTTTGGGTCTGAACGAAACCGAAGGCACTATTCCTACTACATCCATTTTGGAATCACCTACAAGATAGTAGCGCTTAGCCCTTGCACTGCACATCTCTTTCTTCAATTCCATGCTCTTTACGATGTCTTCACTTCGAAAAGCATTCGTTGGATCGAAGTTGTTTCGGATAACATATCCGATCCTGGTCACTTCGAAACAATGTTCGATAATTTCCTGTAAACTCAAACCCGGTCTTTAGGAAATAAACATTCAAAGATAAGATTAGAGATCACCTTCTAACCGTTAGTGGATGGATTTCCTTATCATTGTCCTAGGAGAATGAAACGATATTTATATATAGAGTACAGCATCGTCGAAGATGACTATGCCATATAACTTACGGGTTTCTCCAAGATATTTCCAAAGTTACGTTTGGGTCCATTTTCGATAGTCGGTTATTTAACTATCGAATAACAAACATTCAATCAGGGATTCATTCCATAGGGAAAACAAACATTGGTTCAGTATATAAGCAATCACTAGCCACCTTTAATAAGTCTTTTATCCATGCAATTACTTTGTAAATTATTTGTATATAAACACCTTTACAAAGATATACTCGCAAATCACTATATTTTCAGTACTTAGAAAATATCCAAATACTTATCTCCAAGGTAAGAATTTATCCAATTTTTTTTGAAAAGGATTGTCTTTTCATTCGATTCTCAAATCATTTATAAATTCTCTTACAATTCCCCAAAACCATTTATAACCATAATATAAACCTCCGAAAAACCATTTATAATTCCTTTATAAAAATTCAATCACTTATAAACTTCTTCTACATTTAAAAAAATCATTTGTAAACCCTTTATAAATCCATAGATTATTTATAAAACTTCTCTTATAAATCTATAACTCGTTTATAAAATTCGTTGATAAATATCTAACCATTTATAAACTCTTCCACCTTACAAATAACCTTTCCTTAAGTCTTCAAACCGTTTTGTAAGCACTTTCATAAAATCCAAGTCTTTCAATTCCATTCATGCATCTCGGAAACATTTATAAATAATTAAAAATATTTTTGATTAAAAAAATCATTATATAATAATGGTTATCAAGAATAAACATTATAAATAAAAGGGAATTATCAACTTAAAACATCTTAAAATGATAATTAATAAAAATATTTGTTAATTAAATAATAATAATTAATTCCTTACCATTATTATAAATAATAATAATAATAATTGAATTTCAAAACCTTATTAATAATCCTTATTTTTAATTTTAAAACCATAATTATTCTTAAATAATTAACATGTTCACATTTTCATAAATTCTTTAAAACCATATTATTATAAACAAATACTTTTAAACAACACTAATATAATTTAAATAACTTTAAAATAATATTACTAAAATTAATTAAACTTAAAAAATATTAATATAATTAAATAACCTTAAAATAATATTACTATAATTAAATAACCTTAAAATAATATTATAATCAAATATCTTTCAATATTGATTTTCTATCACTACTGGGTTTTAGTTTTCAACATATAACAATGTTATAATCATAATGTCCATAATCTGGTTTATTTTTCAATAATCCATGTAAGAAAGCTTATTGAAAATAATTCAACAATAGCGTGGAATCCCGTTGGATCCCTCCAACCTGTTTCACCTTGCATCACAACTATTATATAATCACAAAATATAAATTAACCACTTCGAGGCAGGATTAATACACAAAGGGTCATGCGCTCTTACACGGGAATGTAATAGGGTCTCATCCGCTCCAATAGGCAAGAATATTCAATCCAACTAATATAAATATGGCAATTCATTCAAACAATCATCCAACAATTTTTATCAACCATATATCATACTAGTTGCTAAAATGGTTAGTTTAACGCACCGAAATTTTCTGCCATCGCCAGGGCGTTCCGGATTGGAACTAAAACCGAATAACGTCCAATTATTGTCCAAATTTCAACAGTTTCCCAATTCATCCAAACCAGGTCCAATGCGAAGCTTTAATCGTTACGAGCGCAATGAAAAAAGTTTCATCTCGACCGGATCTTGTATGATAGAGTTATCAATTTTATAAATTATCGATACATTTTTAAATTAATTAAAATAAACCAATACAACTTTAACAAAATTAAAAATTTACCCTACCCATTTCTTCCCCAACAAATGCCCTTCCTCCTGTGCACCCGTGCATCACCTTGCATGCTTCCTCCCCTTCTCCTCCGTCCATCCATGCCGCGCGCTGAGACCACCACCAAAACTTCTCCCTTCACGAGCCCTACGCGATGCTTCCATCACCTTGAACTCCGGTACCCCCTCGATTTCTACTTGCTTCTCCCTATCGCAACATCATAGTGCACGCAAGACCATTTTTGTCGTCGCACAGCTAAAAAATTTACGGCGAGCTGCATTTTCCACCCCGAATACGAATACGACCTTCATTTCGACCATCGATGCTCCTATCATCAGAAAACCCAAAGCCTAGAACTGCCCCTAAAATGTCGATCACCCAAACCATGATAGAGCATCACCTAACCCATATCACAACGAAGCTCTCATCGAATCATTATTTTTAAAGCTTGTTTCAATTTTTTTTATTGAGTAAATTTTGAGATATTAATTTTTGAATGAGTTGATTTTTTTCTTTTTACCAACCTTGTTTATATAGCGAAGGAAAGATGGGGAATATCGTAGAAGGGGTGTGGGCTTGTATACGGCCTAGCTTGATGGAGATGGAACATGGTAGAGGGGGTGGGCTTGGGCTGTGAATGGTCTAATCAATATATATATATATATAGTTTAAATTCAAAATATCTAGCTATATAATTTTGAACCCCGATAGAGATGTGCCGCCTGACGTTCTATATGTTATACCCGTATTTCAAATGCAATGGGGCTAGTTTTTGACCTAATTCGATCATATTCAGAAGACAACATTTTGAACCCAATTATTATATTAAATTTTCAATATTAAATTCTACACCTTTCAATCTCACATGATCAAATGATACATCCGATCGCTATGAAATTTGACAGTGTATTATGATTTATTCTTATGAATCCAATGAAAGTGGTATTGTTAAAATCCGAGACTATGCCCCGAAAGGCTATTTTATATGATAATTGAAACGAAGTATTTTGAAAATAAATTAAATCACTTTTAAATTCAACCTAATAGTTTTATTATCTTCATTCTTATTAAATATAATTTAGTTAAGATTTTAAATCATTTTTATCCAACTTAAAACCCAAAATTTAATTATTTACACAATTTTAATTATTAAATTCAACAATTAAATTATCAAATAAATCGCTATATTTCAAATTCGAGTTATTTGATCTATAAAATTAACTTTTCAATATTTAAAATTAATTAAATATTCCAATTTCAAATGACTAAAATTCTTAGTCATTACATTCTTCCCCCTTAAAAGAATTTCGTTCTCGAAATTGCCAAGGTGAGAAAAATGCCTAAACCCTTTACTTTTTAAAACCAGTTAGTTGGAATAACTTACCAAATCCTTTTGAGCCTTTAACTTTCTGAAACCAATTTGTTGAAACCTTATTATTACTTTTACTAAGTTTCCAAATTCATTCATAGATTCCATTCAATATCATCTCATCCAATCATTTCAGGCTATAACTCAAAATCAAATTTTAGTTATTAAATTTTTTCTTCAAAATAACTAACTCAGTAAATTTTCAAAAAAATTTCACCAGCGTCTCCTTTGCACGGCTAAATCAAAACATCCACAAATCTCCACTACGGACCCAAACCAACAAAAGAAACAAAAGCCAAGTGGCTCAACCATACAACCATCAAATCAAACAATGATTTAAACATGTACCTTTTAGTCATCAACCAAATTTCACATATGAAGCCAAAGGCATCACCTAGCTTTTACTTTTATTTACCCGCATCTTATTTACCAATGATATTTAATCATATAGTTCATAATCATATTAATTTGCAATTTCAATTTTCAATATTTGCTTCATTAAAGCCCGTACGATGTACATATATAATCTGTACGCACAATCAAATCTGATCGCTTTCTTGATCATATAATCTCACTTCCAAACTACTATCATTCACATGACCACTCTAATGCGGACTCAGGCCCGGTTCCTTGATTAGAAATCATCATTCTCCTTGCATAGCCATATACTATGATAGAGAATTCCATAATCAACCAAAAATCCATATCCAATATTCGCCGTCGAGAATCGAGTGAAAAAAAAATCCTAACTCGGATCGATATAAATCATCTCGAAATCATGTACTCGAATCTGGATCAAACCGTTATGCAAATAAAATAACATACGTACAACTTACATATTTATTTCCATTTACTTCCATTCAATTTATTTTCATTTAATTACTTATACGTTAATTTTATCTGCATTCAAATTTAAATCAAATTCCCTTATTCATATTAATTTCACTTACATTCAATTTTTCACATTGCTTTATTCACATTTACTTATTTACTTAATATATTCCTTTCAATACTAATGTCACTTAAGAACTATTCCATTGACTTTTCTTAAGTTTATTATAAACATTTTATACAACATTTCTTATGTTTATTTCCACTCTACAACCCAAGTTTATATCTATTTTTGATAAAATCTAATTTTATTTAAATCAATTCCACTATTCAATTTTTAATATTCAATTTTATCGACCAACATTCTAAAACCATATTCAACTCACAAATTAACCTAATTAGTTCATTCAGTAATTCATTTCAAATCTCAATCAATTTTATTTCAAAAACTCATTTCATTTAACTTAACTTAGATTGAATTTCTTTTCAAAATATATTTTATTTCACTTAAGTTAAGTTCCATTTCGTTTTTTGCTTTTCTTAACATTCATATTAAAAAATTTAAAATATTCTTTTAACTTACTAATTCTCAAAACTTATAAGTTATCAAACTTATTTTATCATATTTTCAATAAACACTTATGAAAATTCCTAGAGTTCAAACACCTTATTCATATTCATTTAAAATCACCTTGAAATAAAATATATACATAATTCCCTTGGTATATCAAATCCTTCTGTTGAATTTTAAAATCAAAACTAGTTTTACCAAAACAAAACTCCAACGGTAGCAATTCCCCCCTTGGAAACCTAAAAATGAACGTCGATGATGATGTAGTCATCATCGAAATTATTTTCCAGTGATCGAAGTGAGTTAGTGCTTTCTATTCCTTTTAAAACCCTTTTAGAAATATTTCATTACAAAAATATTTCCCAAATAATAATATTATTATTTTCAAAACATTGAAAAATCATTTCCAAACCAATGGGATTTAAATTCCCAAATTCCCAGCCTTTAAACCCTTTTTTATTTATAATCAACTTTTATACATCATATTTATATAATTCCATTTGTTTATATAAAATCAATTCCCAATTGTTAATCCTTGTCTGCATTATAATAATGACAACTTTTATTAGAGCACAAAAATAATAGCAAAGGATAATAATCAACATTATCATTCTCTAACAACCAAGCACACCATATATACTATAATAATTTTTGAAAAAAAATTGTTCCTTTATATATAGAATATAATCAAGGTAAAATTTTTTATTTACCCAATTTCCAAAACAATACCATGTCGGACTGCTCTGTTCAAGTGTTTAGAGATCCCTATCAATAACGTTATTTACTCGTATTGACCAAATCCATAAGCCACTGAATAGATCAACCAACATAATATAAACAATCTTTATATCACTAACAAATATGCGCTCATATATATATATATATATATACACACACACACACACTCAAACACATTCTAAGGTGCTATTTACCCTATCTCTAATGAGTTACCCCACCAAAGCTGTAATGGCTCGGATTTTTAGCCATCTCATACTGGGATAATTAACTAATTTTAATTTTTGAAATATTAATTCTTATAAGTCGAATAGGTAAATTTTCTGTTATTTGAAATGTCTAAATCCATAAATTGATTAAAAGCTATATTTAAATTTTAAAATATAGATTTCTAGACATGATAAGTTTTATAGATATATGTATATAAACTCCACCATTTAAAATTTAAGATGGAATATCCATATATGTATACATATAAGTATAAACAAGCTTTATGATGTTTAAAAATATATATGTAAGAATATACGTATATATATAAACGTATATATGTCCATATGAAGTGATGTATATGATAAAAAAATGTATAATGTAAATATGATAAAGTAAATATGTATAGTGTATATATATCCATACTTATATATTTATAAATGTATTTATAGCAAAGATAGTGTATATGATATTTATATATAGATATATAATGTAAAATCTTCATGATAATAAACTCCTAACTTTTGTTGAAATAAATATATGTATGTGTAGATATGATAATATATATATAAGTATGTGAGTATGTATGTACGTTAAATTAAAATAGTGGATAGTTAAACCTATATATATATGTATGTATGTATATATATACATAAGAAACATCATGATGGCAAGACATTAAATCAAGCTCACAAAATTTCAATTCAAGCCATAAAAGATCAAATCATCTTATATAAAACAAATCAAGTCTCTATATATCAAATCAAAGATGAAAAGAAAAAAATAAAAAAGAAATAAAAAAAAGGGAAGACCTGTATATATATACAGGCCTCTCCTCTCCCTATTTATATATACAGGCCGACCTGTTCTTGTCCATAAGAGTGCTGCCATTAAATAAATAAGCTAAGAGTGCTGCCATTAAATCAAGAGTGCTACCATTAAATCAAACATAAGAAGATAAAAGACATAAATAAGCCAAGATATTCAAAAAAAGCTTGAAGCTAGAACAAAAGAGAAGTAGTGTTCTTTTTTTGTTATAGTGAGTAAAACTAAACTTTTACTTACTAGAAAAATTTGTATGCATTTATATGTTTGTGAATTTGGATAAAATCTTGTGTTTGTCTAGTATCCTTGTGCTAAAAAGTGTTATGCCTTATATAAAATATGCATGTTTAGTCATTTTGTATACTCTGTAACTCAAGAGACATGAACAATACCTCTGTTCTTTTGAAAAAGTTAATATCTTACAACTTTAAAAATCATTTTCTCCCTATCTAGTTGGTTTTATATTATGACTCCAAAAGGAAAATGGATTGTTTTTTAATGCAGATTATTCTAAAATTTGTTTCATTAAGTATCATGAAGCATAGAAGGAGAAAAGTTCATTTTATAGTAAGTAACTTATAAATGGCCAAAAGTTTAATGTCACAATTAATCCTTTGATCATATGAAAGTGTTTGTCTTCGAAGTGAGGAATTTTGAAAGTGGTTTTGTGGTTTTTAGTCATGTATCGAGTGAGATAGAGGGAGTTGACCAAATTTCGGGTTTCAGTGAAATTCCGGCGGTCGAGGAGACATGGTGGCTTGGCGTTGGTTGTGGAGGTCGCTTGGGTGATGGTGGAGCTGGGAAAAATGGTGCGACTATCTTTGGTGGAGTGTAGCGTCGAGTGGTTGTAAATTTTGGGTTTAAGCTTGTTCGTGTGTGGGTTCGGTTTTGGTTCAACTAGCGGCGGTGTAAGAAAGGGTAGGGGTGCGGTATGGGGGAAGAAGGAAGAGGAGGATGTGGTGTAATGACCCTAAAAGAAAAAAATATATATAAAATAAAATGGAAGTCACATTTATTTTAAGAATTTCCGAAATTATAAAATATATAATGCATTAAAACAAAAAAAAGCTTATAATAAATAAAATGTGCATAGGAGCTTCTGTTTGATGAAATGCAAGGAGTTAAGGTGATTAAAAATTGGGATGCAAATAAAATGTAGTTCCATGTCCAAAGAATTATATAAATACATATACTTAATATATGGGGTGTTTTCTGTTTTATTTAAAGACAAGATAAAATGAAGTATAATCTATGGTTTAAATGTCTTATATATATATATATATATATTTATGCTAGAAATAATTAGCATGACATATGTGATTTTTTTTAACACATAAAGGTGTATGAGGAGTTGCTGTTTTAACTAAAGGCAGCAAAAAAAATATACAGGACCAAATATGAATTTTATATTTATTTCAAGCAAATAACATAGTGTGAATGATTTCTACATCACATGATAATGTATGATAGTATGCATGATTGAATGGAAATGGTAGTTAGGTAGAAAACACAAGGGGGTTTGCAATTTCTTTAAACTTAGAAGAAATAAATATAAACAAGGGGTCACATGCATATGGATTGAGTAAAATAGAGTCATGAAAATGGCATGAAGTGTTTAAAATGTTTGATTCCTGAAATAACTAATTAAGGTAACCAGAAGTGTGCATTCCCAATTAAGGACCACACAAGGAAATGATTTGTGCATGAATAGCTAAGGGCATCAAGGAAATTACCCATTTTTCTTAAACCCTAGAATGGTTTTATAAATACTTGCACATAACCATATCCACCATTCTCTCGGGATCAAAACAAAAATAAAATAAAATAGGAGAAATACTAGCTTGAAACTTTGGAGGATTTGCTGTTCAGGGGGTTTAAGGCAGTAAAAGGAGAAATATACATATTTATTTTGATTGTTGGCGGTATTATTTGAATGAATGAATGTATCTTTGTATCATTTGGTATTAACCAATAATATTTTAAGTATGAAATCTGCTAAATTAGGAAGACATTGCAAGTTCACCAAAAATTATGAATATGTGTATAAATTTGATAAATGCTCATACCAGTGAAAACTGGCCCTTTTGATTGCCCTTGCAATCATTTGGGTGTCTCATTAAAATTGGGGCAGCTCAGTGAATTGCTTGCAGGAAATTGAAGTTGGCTTAATGGATGAAGAAGGCATTAGCTGCTAACATAGATAAAAGAAACCAGTTTTAAATTTGCAGTTGTTTTGTAATGAATTTATTAGTCAGATTTCATGTTGTAGTTAAAATTAATTGTAGGGAGTTTTCTAAGTATTTGGATTAAATATGTACTTAAGTAAACTTGTTTTGAATGACTATTGATGATGTTTGGTTAACTGCTGATTTCATGAATGTCTGATTTGGAGAAACAAGGGGATGGACATATCATATAAATATGATATGTGTATGTGATAATCTTTGATTTTTATTGCCTGAATTTACATTATGATTTATTAAAAAAAATTAAAGAGCTAAGGTGGTTGATTTAATAAAATGAGCTCACAAGATTTGAGTAGGGGTATTCAAGAGAAAAGAATTTGTGCATGGCAGGTAAGTGATACAGGCTTGTGCATGAATTCTGGAGTAAGAATCAATTAACATGCATTTGTGTATTTGATTTCAAAAAAAAATTATGAAAGAAATAAACCTTGAAGTAATTGTATTTTGGTTAATGGATTGAAGGTATATGGATGCATTTCCAGGAATTTAAATTAGGCAGAAACATGCTTGTGTTGGGAATAGATCTTTGTAGAAGTTTGTCAATATGAGGAATATGGGTTTGCAAGTGGTAAAAGAGGGACTATGGCCGGCCTAGATGGCCATGGGTCAAACTCTTGTAGCCTGGAACCATTTTATTTCAACTCATGAAGTGTAAGTGCTTCCAGAACAAAAAAAAACTCCAAGCAACACTCAAATGACCCCGAGTACTTTCAATAAAACACCAAGTACTCTGCACTATGTTAAACTCAAATGTGCAGCATGGCTTTAATTGTTCAAACTGAAATGGTAAATAGGAATTAGTTCCAATGTTCATGCCTGCAAGTATAATTTTTGAAGTGATTTCATACAAGTACTTGATAACTATCATAAGGTCAATTAAATGCCATTTTAGTGTTAATAGATTTATTTAGGCAGAAAGTCTAGAAACCATGAGCATTACAATATTAGACATATAAGTATTATAATTGCCAAAAATATATCATTGGTAGTAGAACAAAATTAGGGAAGAAACAAATAGTTATGTTGTCAACACATATAGAATTTTGTTGCCTGTTTGATTCAAATTCTCTTTGCAAATTTGTTAGCTCTGAAAGGCAAAGGGAAACAATTATATATCATCAAATATGTAATTGTCTAAATCAGTTTTGTGCACTGATATGTTTATATTGGTAAATCCAGGGTCTTGGGAAAAATATTTGGAAATTATTTAAATATTCAAATATTGAAGAAATAGGGTTTAGTGGTGAATTCCTTTTGTATGCTAAAAAAATCTATGTGTTTTGGAGAGGGTCACCACAGTTGGTATCAGAGCTATGTTTTAAATAACATAGTGAATATTATTGTATGCATATGGATGTTTGAATGCATTATTTGAATTATTGGTGTTAGATGCTTTTGTTTTATGTCTGAATAAAAAAAAGTGTGCATGTGATACATGCACAGTGTGCACAGAAATAAGATAAACAAAGTAAAGACACCAAGAATGATGGGGGTAAACAAACTAACATAGAAATCATATTTATAGCAATATGGTAGGACCAAGACATCACACAGGTGCAAGACCAGCACGTGAGCCACCTGTGATAAATATGGAGGATTTTGTGAGATCTTTGAGAGATGGAATAGCACCAAGGCATGACAACCCTCATGAGGAGCTCTCCAAACTGCTCAAGACATGCACCAATTTGGGAGGAAAGGATTTTGAAGGCACTAAAGGAGCTATGGGTGTTCAAACTTGGATAAGAACTATGGAGAGGGTCTTTGCAGATATGCAAGTCAATGACCAAAGGAAGAGACAAATAGCTTTAAGGAGGTTGAAGGGGTTGCACTGGATTGGTGGGAAGTTGTGATAGCAGGAAGACCAGAGAATGACATCACTTGGGATGAATTCAAGGTCATGCTTGAGGCTAGGTTTGTCCCAGCATCTGCCAAGGCAACACTGCTAGAAGACTTTATTAGATTAAGGCAAGGAGGCATGAGTGTGAATGAGTACACTCAGAAATTTGAAGGACTATCTAAGTATGGAATGGTGTTAATAGGGAATGAAGAAGCAAAGAATGCAAGGTACATTCAAGGCTTGAACCCTAGTCTGTCAAGGGCAATGTTGCCATATAAGGATAAAACCTTTGATCAAGTAATTGATCTAACTCTCTCATTTGAGCAACATGATGCCACCAGAGAGAAATTCAGGAACATGAAGTTCAACAAGAAAAAGGGAGGTCAGAACAAGGTGCAACCTTATGACAAGAACAAGGCAAATAAAGGAGTTAAGAAGGGGGAAGGAGCAGTAGCACCTGAAAGCAAGAAACTCACTCATTGTTTTAATTGTGGGAAAGCTGGACATTATAGTAACCAATGCCCTGACCCTAAAATACCTAGAGGAGGCTGCTATAATTGTGGAAAGATGGGTCATCTAAAGAAGGATTGCCCAAAGACTAATAGAAGAACAGCAAGGATAGGAGCTTTGGCAACAAACAACACTGGAAATGTTGGGCAACTTGAAGGTATAATTTTTATTCATACCCAACCAATATCAGTAATATATGACATTGGTGCCTCACATTCACTAATATCTCTGAAAATTACAAAGAAGTTAGCACTTGCTTGTGTTTCTATTGATCAACCCTTAACTGTACACAGCCCTATAGGGAGTTATTGTATGTTAGGGATGAAGTGTATGGGTCTGAAATTAATTATAGGGGGTTGTGAATTTAATTCAGATCTATATACTCTAAATCATCCTGGTATTGGGGTAATTTTGGGGGTGGATTGGTTAATGAAAAACAAAGCAATTTTAAATTTAGAAAATCTTACTATTTCTTTGGAGACAAATGAAGGCAAAAGAATTACAATTCTAAGTGAAATAGCAAAGAATACATGTTTTAATAAAATCTAGAGTATTAATGAAGTTCAAAAGGAATTAAAAATAGAGGAAATTCCAGTAGTCAATGAATATATAGATGTGTTTGGAGAAGTGAGGGGAATTCCTCAAAACAGGCCAGTTGAATTTAAAATAAAATTAATGCCAGGAACTAGCCCAATCATTAAGAAGCCTTATAGAATGGGTCAAAAAGAGTTAGTGGAATTAAAACACCAACTAGAAGCGTTAGAAGAGAAGGGGTTCATAAGATCAAGCAGTTCTAGTTGGGGTTCCCCATTGCTCTTTGTTAAGAAGCATGATGGAACAATGAGGATGTGTGTGGATTATAGGGATTTAAATAAGGTGACCATCAAAAATAAGTATCCACTGCCTAGAATAGATGATCTATTTGATCAATTGCATGAAGCTAAAATATTTTCAAGGCTAGACTTAGCCTCTGGATTTCACCAAATGAAGGTTGCAGAGGAAAGCATTGAGTACACAGCCTTTAACAGAAGATATGGCCTTTATGAATTTCTAGTAATGCCATTTGGTTTAACCAATGCTCCCTCCTATTTTGTAGATTTGATGAATAGAATTTTTAGAGACTTTTTGTATAAATTTGTTTCGGTATTTATAGATGACATATTAATTTATTCAAAGTCAGAAAATGATCATGCTATGCATCTACATTTAGTATTATCCAGGCTTAGAGAACAAGAGTTAAAAGCCAAGTATTCAAAGTGTATATTTTGGCAACATGAAGTGAAATTCTTAGGACACATAGTGTCACGGCAAGGGGTGAGTGTGGATCCAAGCAAGGTCATTGCAGTTCAATCATGGAGTAGACCCAAAATAGTGACTGAGGTGAGATCATTCTTAGGTTTGGCAGGGTACTATAGGAGGTTCATCAAGGATTTCTCAAGAATAGCCACACTAATGACCAAGCTAACAAAGAAGAACCAACCATATGTGTGGACTGAGCAGTGTGATCAAGCCTTTGAAAAATTGAAGCAAGCATTGGTGGAGGCTCCTGTCTTGCAAATCCCAGAGGTAAATGAAGGAATGGTTGTATACACTGATGCTAGTGGGTCTGGGTTAGGTGCAGTGCTCATGCAACATGGCAAGGTGGTGGCATATGCATCAAGACAGCTTAAACCCAATGAGACCAAATATGCAACTCATGATTTAGAATTAGCTGCAATAGTGTTTGCATTAAAACTTTGGAGGCATTATTTGCTTGGGGCAAAATTTGAATTATTCACAGATCATCAAGCATTGAAATATTTATTTTCTCAAAAAGATTTGAATATGAGGCAAGCAAGGTGGTTGGAGTTTCTAGCTGCATATAATCTAGATATTTTGTACACTCCTGGAAAAGCTAATAGAGTGGCAGATGCTTTGAGTAGAAATCATATTAGATTAGCAAGTTTGATGATTGATGAATTTAAAGACCTTGCAGTGCTTGGGGAGGCAAATATATATAGCAAGGATGGAGTGAACTTTAAAGAGCATGGTGATATGGTGGAGTATGGTACACTGGGATTAATCACGGTAAAGTCTAACCTGGTTGAGAAAATTAGTGGCATGCAAGATCAAAATTTAAAGGAGAAGAAAGGAATGTTATTAAATAACATTGAGTCAGAGAATTTTAAAATAGATCCCAAGGGATATTTGAGGAAAAATGAAAAGCTTTGTGTACCAGACTTTGCAGAATTAAAGGAAGAAATCATGAATGAGCATCACAAAACCAAGTACACCATACACCCTGGTGGCACTAAAATGTATCATGATTTGAAAAGGAGCTACTGGTGGCCAGGAATAAAACAAGCAGTGGAAAAATATGTGGCAAAGTGTTTAACCTGTCAGCAAATCAAGGGAGACTATCAAAAGCCCTCTAGCATGTTACAACCTTTGGAGGTACCTCAGTGGAAATGGGAAAGTATTTCCATGGATTTCGTGGATGGTTTGCCTAGAACCAAGAAAGTTAATGATAGTATATGGGTAATTGTTGATAGACTCACCAAGTCTGCTCACTTTGTCCCTGTCAGGTCAGACAGAAATGCACATAGGCTTGCACAATTATTTATTAAGGAAGTGGTGAGATTGCATGGCATACCAAAGACCATTGTAAGTGATAGAGACACTTTGTTCACCTCAAGATTTTGGGAGAGCTTCCAAGAAGCAATGGGAACTCAACTTTGTTTAAGCACTGCCTACCACCCTCAAAGTGATGGGCAGACAGAGATAGTGAATAAAATATTGGAAGATTTACTTAAAGCATGTGTGCTTGATTTTGGGGGTAATTGGGAGGATCATATCCACTTAGCAGAATTCACTTATAACAATAGCTATCAGTCAACAATAGGAATGGCTCCCTTTGAAACCTTGTATGGGAGACCCTGCGTGTCTCCTGCCCGTTGGTTGGATGTGGGAGAGGGTGTAATATTGGGGCCAGATCATGTTAAAGAAACTTCCAACATGATCGAGTTAGTTAGGCATAGGATGAAGGCAGCACAATCAAGACAAAAGTCTTATGCAGATAGAAAGAGGAAGCCAATGGAGTTTGAAGTAGGAGAGTATGTTTTTCTGAAGGTATCACCAATGAAGAAGGTGTTCAAGTTTGGGAAATTTGGTAAGCTCTCACCAAGATTTTTAGGACCATATGAAGTCATACAGAGAATTGGTGCCATGGCCTATAAGCTTAAGTTACCAGAAGAATTGAGTGGTGTACATCCAGTATTTCATGTTTCTCAATTGAGAAAGTGGGTACATGATGAAGGAGCAATTTTAGAGTCACCTACTCAAATTCAAATTCATAAGAACTTGGTCTATGCAAATGAGCCAGTAGGGATTGTTGCTAAGGAAGAGAAGAGGCTGAGAAAGAAGATGATTAAACTAGTGAAAATTCAATTGAGCTTGGACCCCAATGATTGTACATGGGAGGTTGAAGACAAAATGAGGGCTAAATACCCCAATTTGTTTTCTGATGGAGAGGTATGTTTAAGTAGCTTTATGATAGTTTTCTGAATAATTTTATATAGTGCTTACTTTCATAAAATGTGAGTATGGAGTTAAAACAGACTATGGATTAGTGCTTTTATTTGGAGAATTAGAGGGAATTATGGGGACATAATTCCTTTAAGGGTGAGGGTATGTAATGACCCTAAAAGAAAAAAAATATAATAAAATAAAATGGAAGTCACATTTATTTTAAGAATTTCTGAAATTATAAAATATATAATGCATTAAAACAGAAAAAAAGCTTGTTAATAAATAAAATGTGCATAGGAGCTTCTGTTTGATGAAATGCAAGGAGTTAAGGTGATTAAAAATTGGGATGCAAAGCAAATGTAGTTCCATGTCCAAAGAATTATATAAATACATATATTTAATATATGGGGTGTTTTCTGTTTTATTTAAAGACAGGATAAAATGAAGTATAATATATGGTTTAAATGTCTTATATATATATATATATATATTTATGCTAGAAATAATTAGCATGACAGATGTGATTTTTTTAACACATAAAGGTGTATGAGGAGTTGCTGTTTTAACTAAAGGCAGAAAAAAAATATACAGGACCAAATATGAATTTTATATTTATTTCAAGCAAATAACATAGTGTGAATGATTTCTACATCACATGATAATGTATGATAGTATGCATGATTGAATGGAAATGGTAGTTAGGTAGAAAACACAAGGGGGTTTGCAGTTTCTTTAAACTTAGAAGAAATAAATATAAACAAGGGGTCACATGCATATGGCATGAGTAAAATAGAGTCATGAAAATGGCATGAAGTGTTTAAAATGTTTGATTCCCGAAATAACTAATTAAGGTAACCAGAAGTGTGCATTCCCAATTAAGGACCACACAGGGAAATGATTTGTGCATGAATAGCTAAGGGCATCAAGGAAATTACCCATTTTTCTTAAACCCTAGAATGGTTTTATAAATACTTGCACATAACCATATCCACCATTCTCTCGAGATCAAAACAAAAATAAAATAAAATAGGAGAAATACTAGCTTGAAACTCTGGAGGATTTGCTGTTCAGGGGGATTAAGGCAGTAAAAGGAGAAAACTAAGTGAGTATTTATCCCTTTGTATGCAATGGCATTAAGTCTTCTTGTATGCAACCTAAAATGTTATAAATCATTTAAATCTCTGAAATGATTTGTTATGGGTGAGATAGATGTTTGTTTGTGCATTCTTGTTTGGGGTTTTAATCTGTATGTGGGTTTTCAAGTTAAAATGGTTTGAGCATTTTTGTTCTATTTTATTATGAAGTATGGATCTGAATTATTTAGGAAATAGGCAGCAAGACAGTGATCTAGCTCATGTTTATTTCTTGGATAATGAAGCATGAAACTAAATATTCATATCATAAGTCAGAGGAGAATTTCTGGGTTTTTGAGGGATTTCCTTAATAAAACCCTATTCATATATTCACAATAATATAGAAGAAAGATAGTAGGATCATGATGCTCAAACTATTTTTAGGAAAAACCTTAGGTAGGCTGGGGTATTTTATGTAATAAGGAAAATAAATGGGGAACATGGGGTTGAACCAGAAAGTATTAAAGAAGATAAGACTTTCTGAAACATGAATGAATTGGGAGTTTTTATGATTGAATTCATAAATAGAAGCTTAATAAAATAAGCAGAAACTGGAGGGGGATTTATTTAAAAAAAATTAAATTGGTCATTTGGGAGTTAGTCAATGATCTGCTTGCTTCAAGTGGGAGTAAGTATATGCATGGTGCAATTGCACCCTGAGGCCTTTGTGTGTTGGAATAAATTAAATAACCTGGGAGTTTCCTTCACAATGCATACATGGTGTTCATTTGACAGGGAGTTAAAGACCATAAAATAAATGGAGAATGGGGTTTAAAAATCTGGATTATAAATATCCAGATATGGAGTTGAATCAACCTAGTTTAAATATTGTGCTTTGATTAATTGCTGGGTGAGATTGGGAGTATAAAATCTGAGTTTACTTATTCAGAAATGGAGAAAATGAATCAAGAAATATACATATTTATTTTGATTGTTGGCGGTATTATTTGAATGAATGAATGTATCTTTGTATCATTTGGTATTAACCAATAACATGTTAAGTATGAAATTTGCTAAATTAGGAAGACATTGCAAGTTCACCAAAAATTATGAATATGTGTATAAATTTGATAAATGCTCATACCAGTGAAAACTGGCCCTTTTGGTTGCCCTTGCAATCATTTGGGTGTCTCATTAAAATTGGGGCAGCTCAGTGAATTGCCTGTAGGAAATTGAAGTTGGCTTAATGGATGAAGAAGGCATTAGCTGCTAATATAGATAAAAGAAACCAGTTTTAAATTTGCAGTTGTTTTGTAATGAATTTATTAGTAAGATTTCATGTTGTAGTTAAAATTAATTGTTGGGAGTTTTCTAAGTATTTGGATTAAATATGTACTTAAGTAAACTTGTTTTGAATGACTATTGATGATGTTTGGTTAACTGCTGATTTCATGAATGTCTGATTTGGAGAAACAAGGGGATGGACATATCATATAAATATGATATGTGTATGTGATAATCTCTTATTTTTATTGCTTGAATTTACATTATGATTTTAAAAAAAAAACAATTAAAGAGCTAAGGTGGTTGATTTAATAAAATGAGCTCACAAGATTTGAGTAGGGGTATTCAAGAGAAAAGAATTTGTGCATGGCAGGTAAGTGATACAGGCTTGTGCATGAATTCTGGAGTAAGAATCAATTAACATGCATTTGTGTATTTGATTTCAAAAAAAAATTATGAAAGAAATAAACCTGGAAGTAACTGTATTTTGGTTAATGGATTGAAGGTATATGGATGCATTTCTAGGAATTTAAATTAGGCAGAAATATGCTTGTGTTGGGAATAGATCTTTGTAGAAGTTTGTCAATATGAGGAATATGGGTTTGCAAGTGGTAAAAGAGGGACTATGGCCAGCCTAGATGGCCATGGGTCAAACTCTTGTAGCCTGGAACCATTTTATTTCAACTCATGAAGTGTAAGTGCTTCCAGAACAAAAAAAAACTCCAAGCAACACTCAAATGACCCCGAGTACTTTCAATAAAACACCAAGTACTCAAGTTTGCACTATGTTAAACTCAAATGTGCAGCATGGCTTTAATTGTTCAAACTGAAATGGTAAATAGGAATTAGTTCCAATGTTCATGCCTGCAAGTATAATTTTTGAAGTGATTTCATACAAGTACTTGATAACTATCATAAGGTCAATTAAATGCCATTTTAGTGTTAATAGATTTATTTAGGCAGAAAGTCTAGAAACCATGAGCATTGCAATATTAGACATATAAGTATTATAATTGCCAAAAATATATCACTGGTAGTAGAACAAAATTAGGGAAGAAATAAATAGTTATGTTGTCAACACATATAGAATTTTGTTGCCTGTTTGATTCAAATTCTCTTTGCAAATTTGTTAGCTCTGAAAGGCAAAGGGAAACAATTATATATCATCAAATATGTAATTGTCTAAATTAGTTTTGTGCACTGATATGTTTATATTGGTAAATCCAGGGTCTTGGGAAAAATATTTGGAAATTATTTAAATATTCAAATATAGAAGAAATGGGGTTTAGTGGTGAATTCCTTTTGTATACTAAAAAAAATCTATGTGTTTTGGAGAGGGTCACCACATGTGGCGATCATTTTGGCATAGTCTGGTGGTTGATGGTGGTTTACGGTGGCGTAGCGAGGGGGTTAGGTGGTGTCGAGTTCGTTCCAGGTTTTGGTTAGAGGTTGGAAATTTTGAATCGAAGTTATTGGCGCATTCCAAGTGAGAAAACTTTGAGTGATGGTCGAAGGTGATGTACGAGGTCGGTCGGCAACGTAATTCGGTGGACGTCGTTCGTGTGCATGTGCACGATGATGTGCACGTTTGGGTCAGTGAAAAAGAAAGAGGAGAAAAGGAAAGCAGGAGGAAGAAGGAAGAAAAGAAATAAAAGGGATGGGCTGGAGCATTTTGTTTGGGCCGGTCTTCTTTGGCATGGGCTAGTGGGTTCTGGGCTGAGTAATGTTGGAATAAAATTAAAGAAATTATCTTATTTACAAACCTTCAAATTTTTAAACAATATTTCTTTTATTTTTAAATCAAATCGTCGAGCAAATTTTTACGTCGAGAATCTATCGCAAAATATTTTTGTATGAACTAATATCACCGGCTTTCCAGTCATGTAAAATTAAATGTTTTAAACTATTGAAATGAATAAATGAGAAATGTCTTAATTATAAATATTATGTTAATTAAATTATTATTAAGCGAATTATTAAAATTTTAAGAATAAATTATTTATTTAAATTTCTTGGATTTACAAATAATCTGGATTTAAAATACATAACTCGACTCTGTTAGTTGATAACCAATCCAATTCTAAATTGTAAATTGATTTTAACATCAATTATATATCGTTGATTGAGCTAATGGTCTATTGTTTCACTGATATTGTTCCTATATGTGGATTTCAATTATCTATTGTTTGTGCCATTAAGTAGCCAAATAAACTAGAATAGATATAATAAAACGTTGACACGTAAATCGACTTGTACTGATCACTATCCCGATTTTCGGAAAATGGAATGTGTAACATCCCGGATTTTTGAGCCATTGAATTTTGAACATTTAATTCATTTTAAATGTTCATTGTGGATTTCCAATTAATTTTGGAACAAAGAGAATCGAGTTTAATTTATAAAACGAGTTATAGATTTTAAAATATGATAATTCGATTCAAATTTGGAATAGTAATTAAATATGGGATTTGAAACAATTTGGGAATTTAGATGTAAATAGTAATAAAATGGTTTTAAAAATCTATTTTTAGTTATTTGAGTGTAAATAGCGTGGTGGGAATTTTAGACGAATTTAAAAGTCGATAAGTTATTATTTGGGATTTTATATTAATTTAATAATAGGATTTAATAATAAAATATTGCAATTTATCAGATTTTAGTCCGGAATGAGCCAGAATGATTTTTAATGTGTTTATAAATTTTATATGATTTATTGTTAAGTTATTAAAATTTTAAAAGCGAAAATTTTAAGCGTTTTTGATAATTTCAGAAAATCGCCTGATTTAATAGATGAGTTAAAATAGCCTTCCGGGGCACAGTCTCGGAATTCGACGAAACCAGTTCCATTGGATCCGTAATAGTTAGTTATTATCGGATTTCAATTTTCGTAGCAATCGGAGTTGTCGTTTGACCGTGGCAGCTCGAAACGCATCGAAATCGATTTAATTTTAAATTGATCGTTTAATTCCGTATCTCGCGCATACGATCAAATTATGCTTACGAAACCTATTCCATCGTGTCCGGAACATGGAAAAACCCCAGGGTAGCCTGTCGGAACGTGAGAATTGGATGTCGTGTGCATAAACTGTTAAATTGAGAAATTATATTAATTAAATAATATTAAACTATAATATATATACATTTTTATCTCAAACCCTAATCACTTTTATCACCGGCCGCCACCATATTCTTTCAATGGTCGGAAATCAACGATTTTCTCCTCCAAATCGCGATCAATCCACTCAATAATCTCAGAAACTTTCAACTGGAGATTCGAAGGGATCGACGCGAGCTACACATCCAACGGGTGGAATCTCGATCGAGTCGATGTGGAGGCCGGGATTTGCGTGTATAGGGCCACCGTTCGTGCATCGTTTCTGGGTTGGGGGAACCACCGGGCACCGCCGCGTTTGGATCGGAGGTGCAGGGGATGGAGGCGCATGTTGTGGTGGACTTTGATTTTCGGCTAGGGCTTCGTGGAGGGGGGCGATTTTGGTTGTTCATCGGTGGAGATGGGTTCGTTCTTGCCTGAGACGTTCGCGTGCGAGGGAAACATTCAAGCGGCCCTGATGTGTTAACTTGATGAGCGGCTAAGATGGTATTGTTTAAAAAAAAAGGATATTGTTTTAAATTATATACAGAACTTTATAAAATCGTAACGAGTTCATACGTACTCAGATTCGAACGAATCTGGAAGCATTGAAATCGTAGAAAAGAGTACTACGCAATGGAGCAGTTCCGGAGTCAGTCCGGGCAAGTAGAAATTTGAGTTAAATCGGACATCGTCCGGTTTAATTTAAATTTCGAACGCTCGCCGAAACTCAAGGTGAGTTTTTCTCACTCACATCTGGATGCTAGGCATTTTAATAGTTAATATTTAAATATCTGTGTGGAAGGCTGAATATAATTGTTATTATCAGTCTGGATTGATATTTATATTGTGATGTGCTAATACTGGTGATGCAGGGAGAAACAGGTTGGAGGGATCCAACTGGATTCCTCACAATTGTAGCAATTATTTTATAATTGATAGTGATACCTGTTTATATGTTGTGATTGATAAATCTGGAAATCTAATTGTACTGTGAAATTGTTGTATAAAGTATAATCACAGAATTAAATTATAAATGGCTAAAAAAAGTGTTTTTACGAAATAAGGTGAATTGTTAAATTTAGAATTTCAAAGAATAAAATTTGAAATCGGATTTGAAAGGAAAAATGTAAATTGGGCCAAATTGGGATTTTGAATATAATGGAAGGTTTATGAAATGGATAAATAGGAAGTATAAATTTCTGGAAATGAATTCTAGGGAAATTACAAATTTGTTTTTAAATAACGATGATTTATTTTAATAATGAATAGTGTTATCCGGAAATTTAAATGTGTTGGAATGAAGCTTCCAAATGTAAAATTTACAGTTTTAAATGTAAATAGAATATTTTAAATTGCCGTTTTCTCCATTGGAATTTTATTTAAGTAAATTGTAAATCTGGTTTCATTGAAGAATTCACCAAATGTTTATTTTAAAATGTTTAAGCTATATTTTTAAAATGAATTTCTGGATATGGGAAATTGAGTTGGAACTTCGGATGAAGTTATAGATAAGTATGGAATTGGGAATTTATGTCGTAAACATAAACTGAATTTGAAATAAATCGGATGGATTTATATGAAAGAATACTTTGGAATGTTTGAACGGGATAGTGTTTCCCTGGGGAAAACCAAGTTAGTGTTTTTAAAGATTTTATTTTATTTAAAAGTTAAGTTTTAAAATTGTTTAAAGAGTATTTTTAAGAAGTTGTTATTTTTAAAGTAACAAACTAATAATTTAGAAATCATAATGATTGGAGAATATATTAGTAAATATTTTTACAAATGGATTATCTAAAGGTTGGTTTTGACTTAAGTTATTGAAATTAGTATTTTTCTTCTTATAACGCTATTTTGAATTTAGTTAAACTAAAACCCTTATTTTTAAATCAAAGTTTATATGTTAATAACTAGTTTTCTTCACATATTTTAAATTTATATTTTGAGTAAATAAATAAAAGTAATTTTCCTATTTTAAAGTATATTTCAGTATAAAGTATTTTAGCTGTTTAATGCAAATTGTTTTATACTTGGTTTTTCCGATGGGAATAAAGGGTAAAAGATTTACCTTGTAAAGGAAGAGTGGAAAATCGTTTCAAATGAGTTTTGAAAATGTGAAAGATATTAGAAGAAAATAAATAATATGGAGATTATTTATTTTGTGATGGATGTGTATGGATGTTTGTGAACATTAATTGATAGTTAAATCACCGACTATCAATATTGGCCAAAAGCGCTGATCGTTTCGAAGAGACCGGGATCGAGTTTCCGTATACCGGGATTCTAGGTCTGGAGACTCGAAAACCACTTCGATCCGGTTTGTACGTTTCGCGAAAACGATTTCGGAGTCTAAGATGGAGCAGTGAAGTGCAAGGGCTAGTCGCTACTAATCCTGAGGATATTTCCAAAATGGATGTAGTAGGAGTAGTGCCTTCGGTTCCGTTCGGACCTGGGACGGACTTGTATGGACGAATGCTTGCGAAAACATCGTCACAGGTGGGCGATGGGCATTCTAAGGGATATGTGCTATAAAGGTAACACTTAGCCTCAAGCCTCATCAACCGGGAATGACTGAAAATCAGGGGTTATGCAGCAAGGCTTCGTGGGTAGCGCCCACTGGAGAGTATGGTCATCCCTGTCTAGATGTCCCTTTTTTCGGCTTAGTGGTGCGGTTGCTGATCACAACCGTGGGGTGATTATATTCGGAATTGCCCATAGGTGATTCCGGCCTTGTGTTGCAGGGGACTTAGGGTGGGTCCTCGGTACTGTGATCTAGGCCACGTACTGTGACAGGTGGTACCCCAGTGCCTAGTCATTCGTTGGAAATCCATTTTCCCTACGTGCCTTGTACGTGTTTTGTTTGTATACCTAGTATGCTGGAATTTAATGAATGTAACAATTTCGGCTATTTTATAAGTATTTGTATATAGACACTATTATAATATCAGAGGATTTTTATAAAAAGTGTTTTAGCTATCGTAAGGTAAAAACCCGACATGTTTATTTGTGGCGTGGTCTTACGAGATGCTTTTGTTTTCAAAGGATTTTTGAAACTTTAATAATCAATTGGGTGTATTTAAGATGCGCTGGTATTCCAGACTGACTCGGGTGTTATTTTATTATAATGCTCGGGTCAGGCCGAGTATATTTCAGGATAGGTTGCTATGGAGCTCAGGAGAGGAGCTGGAGTTCGAGGCGTATTTCTCGTACTTGTATTATTCCGCTGCTGTGATTGTTGTATTGACTGATTGACTGATTGACTGGTTATTTATGATTGTATTATGATATACTCTGATGATGATGTATTGTATATAAACAGATATAGTTTTCATTTGTGTAAAAATCTGTTCTATATATTATATTTTATTCCGCTGCGACTGTGAGGTTATGATGTTGTTTAGTTCATTCTTCTTCTTCTTCTACCTTCTTTCTTTTCCTACAATCTGTCTTTTCCGACGTTCGATCGTCGGCATATTATACTGTTGAGTATTTTGTGTCGATTTTCGAGGGTCGAGAAGGGCGGGTCGTCACACTTGGTATCAGAGCTTAGGTTGACGACAACCTAGGCTTTGGTGGGAAATTCTCATGTTAAATAGAGTCAGAAGTACTCTATAATGAGTTGAGTGTAATAATAGCTATGAAAGCGTATTTGTTAGTGGATATAAAATTGTTTTTGTACTGTGTTGACTTATCGGTTGAGTGTTTATGAATTCTGGTCGGTGCGGGAAGTACAACCGTATCGATAGGGATTTCTAAACTCTTAAACAAGATAAACCGACATAGTATTGTTTTTAAAGTGGGTAAATGAAATAATTTTACCCAAAATTATATTTTGATATAAAGAAATAATTTTCTAAATTATTATATGTATTGGATGCTTGTTTGGTTGTTTCTTCTATAATCAAATAAGAAATTAAAACATGATCGATAATTTGAAATGATATATATAAGAAAATAAGAAATTAAAATATTAAAATGGTTTATAACCAAATGAAATTGACTGAATATGTTTTAAATAAGAAAAGTAAAAAATTAAAATTTGATTCAAACTAGAATTTTGACCCCGGAAATTTTGAAAGGGATTTCAAATGGAATTAAACAAAGTTTTGGGAGTTTGACTTTGTGGAAATGTTAGAAATGTTTTCAAAAGCATTTGTAAGAATGGAGTATATTTTGGGGAAATATTTTTGAATAGAAATTGTTTTGAGTTGGATTTTGGAAGTGGAAAGCATTGAACTCACTTCAGTCGCTGGAAAATAATCCTGATGATGCTGGCCACATCATCAGAATTCATTTTCGAGTTTCTAAAGTGATGGATTGCTTCCGTGGTGATTGGTTAAGATATTTGTTTATACTTGTTTATATACAAGTTGTTTTAACAATTTTCAGGGGAAAATTGTTTTGGTAAAAGCAGATTGTTTTGGAATTTGGTATTTGATTTGGATATCAAATAGGAATGTGTTGATTTTGATTTCCAATTGGTTTTGAAATAAATCCGGGTAAATTGAATTCTGGGAATTCTGTTAAAATAAAAATGTGGAAATTGAAATAAATCAACTATAATTTTGAAAGGAAAGTTGGTTTAAGTAAGAAAGGAAAATGAAATTTTCATCCTGAAATTAAAATTTAATTCGAGTAAATGGAAGTAAATGAAGTTATTGAAGTAAATAGAAATTTGAATTTAACTTGGGATAAGTTAAATAAAATTGGGAACTGAAATTAATTTGATTTGAGTTAAGTTGAAAAGCAAAATGACCTTGAAATTGGGGGTCATTGTGTAATAAATTGTACCCATAAACTATTAAGTATTATACTTACAACCTAAAATTTGTGAATTCAAAATGGTGCCAATAACTTCATATTCTTAAGTTATAAAGTGTTATAATTTGAAGTTGTGATTAAATGGAAAGAGACTTAAATGGGCAATCTAAACCCTTAAATAGAAGTGAAATTGAAGTTCATTAATGGAAATAGCTGCATGGTGAGGCAAATTCAAACTTAATTCTAAATGGAATGTAAAGCAAGATAAGGTAAAGTGAGATATAGAAGATGTGGATAAACTTAAAATGGTAAACGAGTTTTGAATTTATTTATGGAGAAAATAAATTAAATTGAAATGAAATCCGAAAATACAGTTGTATTATAAACAATATTGAATGAAATTCAAATATTATTTAAGCAGAAAAGGAAGTGGAATGGATTTAAATTTGGCTAAACAAAAATTCAAGTAAACTTGGGATAAATTTGGATAAGAACCAAATTGAAAGGAAATTTAATTTAGTTGAATGAAGTAAATGCTCACCCAATGAAATCCAAAATGATTGTTTGGAAATGAATCCTGTATAGGCTAAATTAAAAGAAATGTGTATGGTAATGAATAGAAGTTTGATAGTTTGGTCAAAATTTGAAAGGTTAATAAAATCCAGTTTTGGGATGGGATTTAAGTTGGTAATAAGTGTTGGAAGTGAGGATGAATAATGGAATTAACTTATAAAAGAGATGGTTTGAATTGTAAATAAAATTCAAATGAGAGAAATAATTTAAATGGTCTCTTTGTTAATAAAATAAATTTGTACGTGGATGGGATAAATAAACAAAGAGCATTGAGGTTTTAAATGAATTGGAAATTGATTTAATGGGAATCAAATGGAAATCAAATAAAATTGATATAAGAAGATAATGAAACTATTGTGAAAGAATTTAAGCAACTTGAAAGAAAAACAAAATGATTTTGAATGGGCTTATTAAGTAATCTTGAATACAATTTGTTAAATAATAAAATGGAAATGCATGTGTAATTGTATTAATTTATTATTGAGATGAAATAAAATGTAAGGGAAATTTAATTTAACAATTGCAATGGAAGATAAAATACTTGGTTTGTGAACCAGGCGAAATTTAAATAAAATTAATATAAATCTAAATTGAAATTAATTTTAAATGGTTATAAGCTTAAGTGGCAATTGTTTTGCTTGAATGACGTAAAAATTTCTTGTATTCGAAGTTGAGATATTTAACAAGCAATGGAAATTGATTTTGAATAAATAGAAATGGATGGGAATCTAATTCAAAGAGTTTGTGTATAAATGTAAGTGAATTAGATTAAAATAGCTAATGGAATTGATTTTGAATCAATAGGAATGAATTGACCTTTTAATGAGTAATGTTTGCATGTGAATGGAGGTGGATCATAAAAGTAATGCAAATGCTTCAAATTTAAAATAAAATTTGATGGTGAATCAAATAGGGAATTTAAATTTAAATAAGAGATGTAAGTAAGACATATGTAAATCATATTTTTGAATAGAAATGAATTGGTTGTAACAAATATAAATTGCATATAGAGAATTTGAATGTAAGTCATTCAAGAGAAATAGAATGAAGTTTGGACTTGAATAAGTAATTTGAAAAGTGATTGAAAACTTTGAATTGTTGATAAAATATGGTGAACATTGTTAATGATGAAGTTTGCTTGGTTTGGTTATGAAATGGATATGTTTGGTTTGCATTTGTATTGGAAATGTTATGAAAATGCTCATATCTTTGAAAACTGATGAGTTTGTTGAGTAAGTACAGGTACGGGAGGCGTTCGAGAGAGTTGGAGCACGTATATGCATTAGATTAGCCGCTCGCTATTAAAATTTGCTAAAAAGGTACGCCTACGCAAATATAATTGGGAAAATGATATATATATTGTGATATATTTTGGTTTCCGGCCGTGTGAGCCGATGTATATATATTTGTGTATCCTGCGATATCGCAGAAGCTCCTCCGTACAAAGGAGACTCCGCCAAAATTTTCCAGAAATTTTGGGAGTTAGAAATTTTTTGGGGTTTTTGGGAAAATTTATTAATAAGTAAGGTTATTTTAAAAGCGAGTGTTAAAATAAAAGCTTTAGAGTAGATAAAGCAAATGGTTTTGAAATGGAGTTGAAACCTTTTGGGAAAGTGAATATAAGTTTTTAACTAAGCAAATTGGGTAAGTAAATGAGTTGGGAAGTATATTTCTACCTTAGCAAATTTCGGGGACGAAATTTTTATAAGGGGGGAGGAATGTAACATCCCGGATTTTTGAGCCATTGAATTTTGAACATTTAATTCATTTTAAATGTTCATTGTGGATTTCCAATTAATTTTGGAACAAAGAGAATCGAGTTTAATTTATAAAACGAGTTATAGATTTTAAAATATGATAATTCGATTCAAATTTGGAATAGTAATTAAATATGGGATTTGAAACAATTTGGGAATTTAGATGTAAATAGTAATAAAATGGTTTTAAAAATCTATTTTTAGTTATTTGAGTGTAAATAGCGTGGTGGGAATTTTAGACGAATTTAAAAGTCGATAAGTTATTATTTGGGATTTTATATTAATTTAATAATAGGATTTAATAATAAAATATTGCAATTTATCAGATTTTAGTCCGGAATGAGCCAGAATGATTTTTAATGTGTTTATAAATTTTATATGATTTATTGTTAAGTTATTAAAATTTTAAAAGCGAAAATTTTAAGCGTTTTTGATAATTTCAGAAAATCGCCTGATTTAATAGATGAGTTAAAATAGCCTTCCGGGGCACAGTCTCGGAATTCGACGAAACCAGTTCCATTGGATCCGTAATAGTTAGTTATTATCGGATTTCAATTTTCGTAGCAATCGGAGTTGTCGTTTGACCGTGGCAGCTCGAAACGCATCGAAATCGATTTAATTTTAAATTGATCGTTTAATTCCGTATCTCGCGCATACGATCAAATTATGCTTACGAAACCTATTCCATCATGTCCGGAACATGGAAAAACCCCAGGGTAGCCTGTCGGAACGTGAGAATTGGATGTCGTGTGCATAAACTGTTAAATTGAGAAATTATATTAATTAAATAATATTAAACTATAATATATATACATTTTTATCTCAAACCCTAATCACTTTTATCACCGGCCGCCACCATATTCTTTCAATGGTCGGAAATCAACGATTTTCTCCTCCAAATCGCGATCAATCCACTCAATAATCTCAGAAACTTTCAACTGGAGATTCGAAGGGATCGACGCGAGCTACACATCCAACGGGTGGAATCTCGATCGAGTCGATGTGGAGGCCGGGATTTGCGTGTATAGGGCCACCGTTCGTGCATCGTTTCTGGGTTGGGGGAACCACCGGGCACCGCCGCGTTTGGATCGGAGGTGCAGGGGATGGAGGCGCATGTTGTGGTGGACTTTGATTTTCGGCTAGGGCTTCGTGGAGGGGGGCGATTTTGGTTGTTCATCGGTGGAGATGGGTTCGTTCTTGCCTGAGACGTTCGCGTGCGAGGGAAACATTCAAGCGGCCCTGATGTGTTAACTTGATGAGCGGCTAAGATGGTATTGTTTAAAAAAAAAGGATATTGTTTTAAATTATATACAGAACTTTATAAAATCGTAACGAGTTCATACGTACTCAGATTCGAACGAATCTGGAAGCATTGAAATCGTAGAAAAGAGTACTACGCAATGGAGCAGTTCCGGAGTCAGTCCGGGCAAGTAGAAATTTGAGTTAAATCGGACATCGTCCGGTTTAATTTAAATTTCGAACGCTCGCCGAAACTCAAGGTGAGTTTTTCTCACTCACATCTGGATGCTAGGCATTTTAATAGTTAATATTTAAATATCTGTGTGGATGGCTGAATATAATTGTTATTATCAGTCTGGATTGATATTTATATTGTGATGTGCTAATATTGGTGATGCAGGGAGAAACAGGTTGGAGGGATCCAACTGGATTCCTCACAATTGTAGCAATTATTTTATAATTGATAGTGATACCTGTTTATATGTTGTGATTGATAAATCTGGAAATCTAATTGTACTGTGAAATTGTTGTATAAAGTATAATCACAGAATTAAATTATAAATGGCTAAAAAAAGTGTTTTTACGAAATAAGGTGAATTGTTAAATTTAGAATTTCAAAGAATAAAATTTGAAATCGGATTTGAAAGGAAAAATGTAAATTGGGCCAAATTGGGATTTTGAATATAATGGAAGGTTTATGAAATGGATAAATAGGAAGTATAAATTTCTGGAAATGAATTCTAGGGAAATTACAAATTTGTTTTTAAATAACGATGATTTATTTTAATAATGAATAGTGTTATCCGGAAATTTAAATGTGTTGGAATGAAGCTTCCAAATGTAAAATTTACAGTTTTAAATGTAAATAGAATATTTTAAATTGCCGTTTTCTCCATTGGAATTTTATTTAAGTAAATTGTAAATCTGGTTTCATTGAAGAATTCACCAAATGTTTATTTTAAAATGTTTAAACTATATTTTTAAAATGAATTTCTGGATATGGGAAATTGAGTTGGAACTTCGGATGAAGTTATAGATAAGTATGGAATTGGGAATTTACGTCGTAAACATAAACTGAATTTGAAATAAATCGGATGGATTTATATGAAAGAATACTTTGGAATGTTTGAACGGGATAGTGTTTCCCTGGGGAAAACCAAGTTAGTGTTTTTAAAGATTTTATTTTATTTAAAAGTTAAGTTTTAAAATTGTTTAAAGAGTATTTTTAAGAAGTTGTTATTTTTAAAGTAACAAACTAATAATTTAGAAATCATAATGATTGGAGAATATATTAGTAAATATTTTTACAAATGGATTATCTAAAGGTTGGTTTTGACTTAAGTTATTGAAATTAGTATTTTTCTTCTTATAACGCTATTTTGAATTTAGTTAAACTAAAACCCTTATTTTTAAATCAAAGTTTATGTGTTAATAACTAGTTTTCTTCACATATTTTAAATTTATATTTTGAGTAAATAAATAAAAGTAATTTTCCTATTTTAAAGTATATTTCAGTATAAAGTATTTTAGCTGTTTAATGCAAATTGTTTTATACTTGGTTTTTCCGATGGGAATAAAGGGTAAAAGATTTACCTTGTAAAGGAAGAGTGGAAAATCGTTTCAAATGAGTTTTGAAAATGTGAAAGATATTAGAAGAAAATAAATAATATGGAGATTATTTATTTTGTGATGGATGTGTATGGATGTTTGTGAACATTAATTGATAGTTAAATCACCGACTATCAATATTGGCCAAAAGCGCTGATCGTTTCGAAGAGACCGGGATCGAGTTTCCGTATACCGGGATTCTAGGTCTGGAGACTCGAAAACCACTTCGATCCGGTTTGTACGTTTCGCGAAAACGATTTCGGAGTCTAAGATGGAGCAGTGAAGTGCAAGGGCTAGTCGCTACTAATCCTGAGGATATTTCCAAAATGGATGTAGTAGGAGTAGTGCCTTCGGTTCCGTTCGGACCTGGGACGGACTTGTATGGACGAATGCTTGCGAAAACATCGTCACAGGTGGGCGATGGGCATTCTAAGGGATATGTGCTATAAAGGTAACGCTTAGCCTCAAGCCTCATCAACCGGGAATGACTGAAAATCAGGGGTTATGCAGCAAGGCTTCGTGGGTAGCGCCCACTGGAGAGTATGGTCATCCCTGTCTAGATGTCCCTTTTTTCGGCTTAGTGGTGCGGTTGCTGATCACAACCGTGGGGTGATTATATTCGGAATTACCCATAGGTGATTCCGGCCTTGTGTTGCAGGGGACTTAGGGTGGGTCCTCGGTACTGTGATCTAGGCCACGTACTGTGACAGGTGGTACCCCAGTGCCTAGTCATTCGTTGGAAATCCATTTTCCCTACGTGCCTTGTACGTGTTTTGTTTGTATACCTAGTATGCTGGAATTTAATGAATGTAACAATTTCGGCTATTTTATAAGTATTTGTATATAGACACTATTATAATATCAGAGGATTTTTATAAAAAGTGTTTTAGCTATCGTAAGGTAAAAACCCGACATGTTTATTTGTGGCGTGGTCTTACGAGATGCTTTTGTTTTCAAAGGATTTTTGAAACTTTAATAATCAATTGGGTGTATTTAAGATGCGCTGGTATTCCAGACTGACTCGGGTGTTATTTTATTATAATGCTCGGGTCAGACCGAGTATATTTCAGGATAGGTTGCTATGGAGCTCAGGAGAGGAGCTGGAGTTCGAGGCGTATTTCTCGTACTTGTATTATTCCGCTGCTGTGATTGTTGTATTGACTGATTGACTGATTGACTGGTTATTTATGATTGTATTATGATATACTCTGATGATGATGTATTGTATATAAACAGATATAGTTTTCATTTGTGTAAAAATCTGTTCTATATATTATATTTTATTCCGCTGCGACTGTGAGGTTATGATGTTGTTTAGTTCATTCTTCTTCTTCTTCTACCTTCTTTCTTTTCCTACAATCTGTCTTTTCCGACGTTCGATCGTCGGCATATTATACTGTTGAGTATTTTGTGTCGATTTTCGAGGGTCGAGAAGGGCGGGTCGTCACAGAATGATTACAAACAAATAAATTTCGATGGATTGGTCATGATAAAGTGGACATATGGAATGAATTTCCATATGTGAATAGTGAAACCCTGATTTGTAAAGTAGTTAACTGATCAAATTGCCTTTTAAAATTTTATTATTTGGATTCGAAGAGACCGGGATCAGATATCAGCATTATCTGGAACCACTTCGATCAAATAACCACTACAAACCTTTATGGTTTTGATTATAGAGCCTAGTATGCTGGAATTTAATTAATTTAACAAATTCGGCTATTTTAATAAGTATTTATACTTAGACACTATTATAATACCACTGGATTTTCTGTAAAAGTGTTTTTGGTCAGCGTAAGATAAAAACCCGTCGTGTTTATATGTGACGCGGTCTTACGAGTTATCTTGGTTTTTCGAAGGATTTTGATAACTTAAGTACTTCAAATTAAGTGTGTTTTACTCACGCTGGTTTCCAGCCTGACTCGGGTGTTACTTTATTGTAATGCTCAGGTCAGACCGAGTATTACAGATTCAGATTAGGTTGCTTTGGAGCTCAGGAGTCAAGGTGGATGGCAGAGACGTATTGCACGTATTTGATTATATTCCGCTGTGTATTGTAGGCTGTATATTCAGCATTTTTTGAGGATAAGTTGTTATAACTGCCAGATTTATATGTTGATGATTGTACTCTGATAATTTGTATGTATATTAACGTTACAGTTTTTCTTTGTATAAAAAGCTATTATTGTATATTATATTTTGTTCCACTACGATTATGAGATTCTGTGTTGTTATTATTTCTGTTTCTTCTTCTATCTCTTTTCTTCTTAAACCCTAACAATCTGGTATTTCCGGCACTCGATTGCTTAGCACTCTATACTATAAACGTATTAGTGTCGATTTTTGGGGTCGAAAATCGCCCGGTCGTTACACGTGGTTTCAGAGCCGAAGGTTAAGCGAGAACCTTAGCTCTGGTAGGGACTACTCATTAGAGATAGGGTCAGTAGTACCCTAGAATGAGTTGAGTGTATTATATATGAGGGCGTACTTGTTATTTTCTTATATAATGATTAAAAATAATTTTTATATAAGATTATATTTCGATACAAAAAGAAATAAATTTTCTGAATTATTATAGTATATTAAGGTGATTGGTTGTTGTTATTATAATCAAATAAAGATTATAAAATTTAAATTGTTATATATATATATAACCAAATAGAAATGGAAAGAATGAAATATACAAATGGGTTAAGCTAAAAATAGATTCAAACCAGAATTTAAAATCCCGAAAATTTCGGAAGTGTTTTTCAAAGTGTTTGAAATGAAATAATTTTACCCTGATTTTATTTTATATATAGAGATAATATTTCAGCAAATTATTTTGGAATATATGGTGTGTTTGGTTTCTAGATATGATAATACTGATTACTATCATAAATTGGGTGTTGTGTCTTAATGAAGGTGTTTATTACAAATTAAACAATGATAAGACATGGTGAAATGTTTTAAGGAAGTGAAATTATATAAGCATAATTCATAAATGTGATTTATAAATTAAAATGGATTTAAATTGTGAAGTTTTGAATCTAAGTCCCGGAAAATTTGAAATGCATTTCAAACTGTTTGAGGAAATAATAAGTAATATTATTTAGAATATTTTTGATATGGAAATTATTGTTTTCAAAACAAGGGTTATTCCCGAGGAATTAGTTTTGGATAAAAACCAAGGTTGGTTTAAAATTTAAAAGTGTGATTTGGTATATAAATGGATATATATATATATGTATATATGTGTATATATATATGTATATATATATATACATATGATTTCAAAGTTGATTTGAAATAAATAACGGGTATTGAATTATGTGATTCCCATTAAAATGAGATGTAGAACCAAAGGAAAAAAAATAGTTTTTGAACTTATAAGTGGGAAGTGATATTATTAAGAATTGAATTTTGGAATGTAAAATTTAAATTGAGTAAGTTTAAATGGATTGAACGAATTGGAAACTAACTTAGGCCAAGTTAAATAAGTTTTGAACTTATAACCTGAAATTGGAAATTTCAAGGTGAAATTAAAATTTAACTTATGGAAGTTAAATAAATTAAATTGTAAAAGAAAAGGTATAGATTTGATAAGGGGTGCAAAATAAGTTATGTATGTATGAATGATTTCAAAACTATTTTTGAAATAAAACGGTTTTGAATTCTGAAAATTTGTGATGGATGCTATTGATTGACGTAGATGATTTGGATGTTTATTTATTTTAATATACCCTGCTATCATCCCGTATATTATTTACAGTATATAAAACTGTAAATCGAATTATTTCGAATAAATTAAGAAATAGGTTGAAATGGCATATACCTATGGCATTTATTTTGGATTGAAATGATATATATCCATCCTTGAAATTAAATTGAAATAATGGATTCACTTGGTCATAGGATAGAAAATTATATACGGACACCAGATTGGTTAAATTAAATGATTTAAAAAAAACTTTGATTTGAAATTATTTAAGTAATTTTGATTTTAAGAAATAAAATCAAATTTATGGAAATGGAATCATTTTTGAACTCGAGTTTGAAATGTTAAAAATGAACTTGTCAATCGGAATTGTTTAATGAATCGGGTTTGAAATTTGAAGTAATAATTGAGAAATCACTTGAATTTCGGAAATTGATTTGTTTTAAAAAAAAGATTTGAACTCTTACTCGAACCTTGAAATAAATCCAAGTAAAAGTAATTTAAATGGATATTTCGAAATTTGAGCTCGGAATTGAATTATTTTTAAAGATTTGGATTGTTAAACTGAATATTGAAGGTTAATTTGACTTAAGTGATTTAAATCGATATTTTGAAAATCAAAATCGAATATATATAAATCGAAATGGTTTAAAATTGAGAATTGAATTGAAATTAATTCAAATTGGAATTGAATTGAATTAATTTGGAATCGAAATTGAAATCGATTTGAATTTGAAGATTGGGAATTGAATTAGTTTGACTTTGAAACTATTTTCAAATAAATTATTTTAATATAAACTGTGTAAAATCTATCTTCCTAAATATTCAAATTATTTTGATTTTCCAAGCTATTTTACTATATAAACCTTTTTTTAAAACTCAAACTATCTTTTATTAACTATTTAATTATTTTAAAACTATTCAAGCTATTTTCTAAATTCAAACTGGTCAGAGTGGAAATTGTTTATATTTAAATCATGGATTTAAATACAAATTGGGTTAAATTGAAGTTATAACCCAAAGGGAAATTCGAAGCAATTTTGAGTTGGAACCGAAATCGAGATATTAAGGCAAAAATGATTTTGAAGTGAAATAGTATATTTTGAGTAAATATGACGATTTTAAAAAGATTTAGTAGTTACTATAACTGAAATTTATTTTATAAGAAGTAAGAAATGTTACCAATAACTTTGTAAAGTAATCGAACTGGGAACAATTTGATTTTTCATAAATAAGGTTATGTATATTAGTTATATATTCAAACTCCCCTTGTTGAATTTATAACCAGAAGGAAAAGGTCTTTGAAAAGTATTTGGAAATACTAAATGGAGTTTATATAAGTATGAAGCGGAATCAGAAAAACTATTGATCCTTAAATTATTTGAGTTGGAAAGAATGATCTTATATGTATATTAAATTGAAATAGTTTTGGAACCTATTGATTTTTAAAGACATTTGATTTTGGAAAATAGTCGACTTTGGAAATTGGGTAAACCGAATATAAAAACTATCGATTTTAAGGATATCGATTTTATATAGATAAAATTTATATGTGATACATATGAAGTATATGATTTGAAAGGTACTATGTATATATATAGTATGATATGTTTTAAAACTAAAAGTATGGAAAGGCATCCCCACAAAACTTGAAATTTGGAGTAGGAGATCCACTAGATGGTTCTACCTAGGAATCCTCAGGATGGGTTCAATGAGAATTAGGATCCTACAGGATGTCCGGACAAAACTCATGAGTTCCTGGTGATCATTTGATTGTATAGCGTAAATCAAGGGGTATTATACCTACAGTTACGTTTGGTTTTGCTGTGATAGCAACGTAATCTTTGTGTAACCGCGATCTATCGTGGTTCCATAGCGTAATTCGGGAGGCATCGATTGCCTGCAGTCTAATTTTGAATTTGCTGTAATAGCGACGTAACATTGGTAGATTGTGATCTATGTGGTTTGGTTCCATAGCATAATTCGGGAGGCAGAAATTGCCTACAGGCTACGTTTGGTTTCGTTGGGATAGTGACGCAACCTTTGTGTAGCTACGATTTATGTGGTTTTGTTTTGATAGCGTAATTCAGTGGGCAGCGATTGTCTATAGACTACTTACAGTTTTGCTGTGATAGCAACGCAGCCTTTATGTAGTTGCGGACTACTGTGTTCCCATGGCAGAAGTCGAGGGGTGTTGATGCCTACAGTTTACTTATGATTTTGCCGGGATGGCGACACAATCATCGCGTTAACTGCGATCCATGGTAGTAAAGAAGGAAAACTAGGGGTGATACTTTCCATATCGTCTTGAAAGGATTTTCAAGTATTTTCACTGGGTGTTTAAATAGGTCTGCTAAGTACTTAGAGATTTTCAGTCTTACGCCTGATCAACGTATGACTAAATTTCTGTAAGAACAAGGATGGACTTGTTAAGACATCGAGTTATGAAAAATATTTTAATATCAAACTAGCTTGGTAATACTATGTACTTTAAAGTGTATGTATCCAAAAATGTACAATGTAAGAGTGAGGAGTTTAAAATGTTTAAAGGTGATTTATTTAGTAATATACATCAAAATTCTAGTTCTTGCTTCGTTCCTTTTCGAGAATGAAAAGTCTTAAGAGGGGAGGAATGTAACGACCCGGTTTTTAGCCATCTGATATTGGGATAATTAACTAATTAAAATTTTTGAAATATTAATTCTTATAAGTTGAATAGGTAAATATTCTAATATTTGAAATGTCTAAATCCATAAATTGATTAAAAACTATATTTAAATTTTAAAATATAGATTTCTAGATATGATAAGTTTTATAGATATATGTATATAAACTCCACCATTCAAAATTTAAGATGGAATATCCATATATGTATATATATAAGTATATACAAGCTTTATGATGTTTAAAAACATATATGTATATATATAAACGTATATATGTCCATATGAAGTAATGTATAAGAAAAAAAGTATAAATGTAAATATGATAAAATAAATATGTATAGTGTATATGTATCCATACTTATATATTTATAAATGTATTTATGGTAAAGAAGGTGTATATGAGATTTATATATAGATATATAAGGTAAAAGCTTCATGATAATAAACTCCTAACTTTGGATGAAATAAATATATGTATGTATAGATATGATAAAATATATATAAGTACGTGAGTATGTATGTACGTTAAATTAAAATAGTGGATAGTTAAACCTGTATATATATATATATATCTGTGTGTGTATATATACATAAGAGACATCATGATGGAAAGACATTAAATCAAGCTCACAAAATTTCAATTCAAGCCATAAAAGATCAAATCGGCTTATATATATCAAATCAAGTCTCTATAAATCAAATCAAAGATGAAAAAGAAAAAAAAAAGAAATAAACAAAAAAGTGAAGAACTGTACATATATACAGGCCTCTCCTCTCCCTATTTATATATACAGGCCGAGCCTGTTCTTGTCCATAAGAGTGCTGCCATTAAATAAATAAGCCAAGAGTGCTGCCATTAAATCAAAAATGCTGCCATTAAATCAAATATAAGAAGATCAAAGACATAAATAAGCAAAGATATTCAAAAAAATCTTGAAGCGAGAACAAAAGAGAAGAAGTGTTCATCTTTTGTTATAGTGAGTAAAAATAAACTTTTACTTACTGGAAAAATTTGCATGCATTTATATGTTTGGGAATTTGTGTAACGACCCGTATTTTACGGATCGAAACATTGTAAAACAGTTGACAATTGGTTGCATTGTTGATAAGTCTTTCAGAATTTTTCTAAGTCCTAAGTCGGTTTGGACGAGTTAAGGGATAAGTCTGGGTCGAGTTGCCGACTTAAGGAATTAAACGAGCTAAGGAAGAGTAGTAGGCGACCTAAGTATTCTGGGGTTAGGTCGTGAGGTAGAGTTAGGTCGGCAACGACCTAAGGAAACTGTTGTGAGCGACCTAAGTGTATGGGTGAGTTAAGTGTTAGGTCGGCAGTTCGAGTTAGCGACCTATGATAGTTAGGTCGGAGTTTACGACTTAGGTAGGGTAGCGACTTAAATGTAGACGACTTAAGAAAACCAGCGACTTATAGAATGTAGCGACTTAGTATCTTGGAGCGACCTATAGGTTAGCGACCTAAGAAGGTTAGCGTGTTAGCGACCTAAGAGTTAGGCGACTTAAGGAGTTAGAACATAACCCAGTTAGGTCGCGTGAGTAGTTTTATAGTATGGGTTGCTAGGTCGCAGGGTATAGCTTAAGTGTTAGGTCGCGTGATTTCTAAGTCGTAAGTCGCGCACTTGTTAGGTCGTAGGTTGCACGAGTTGTTAGGTCATAGGGCTTTGGCTTAGTAGTTAGGTCGCAGTCCAGTTGTTTGCGACTTGTGTTAGGTCGCGAGATTGTTAAGTCGCGTAAGTTTTAGGTCGCGTGCCAGCGTTGTTGAGTCATTAAGGCGCGCTAAGTCGTAAGTCGCTAAGTCGAGCATAGGCTAAGTCGTTAAGTCGAAGACTGTTGTGTCGCGTGCTATGTTAAGTCGGAGAGGCTTAGGTCGGAGACGACCTATGGAGATAGCCGAGTTACGACTTAGAGAGATTTTCAGCTATAAATAGGAGGGGTTGTTCTCACTTTTTGGGATCCGGATTTCGAAGCGACGAAGTGCTGCCATTTTGAGAGCTCGACTTCTACACTTCTTCACTTCTTTTCTCCACTCTAATCTAGTGCTTACATCCATCCAAGTTGAAGATCAAGATTGAAGATTCAAGAGCTTAGATTGAAGATCTTCATCTTTTCAAGAGAGATTTCTTCGTTTGAAGCGGATTCGTGATAGATCAAGCTTGATCCTTCGCTGTCCAGATCTGAAGCGTGTTGATTTGGGGTTGTTTAGGTGATTTGGTGAGTGGTGATTATCTCTCACACGGATCCAAAGGAGTATATCGGATTGTTGGCTCGTTTTGGTGTTAAAATAGTGATTTCCATGCATTTTCTTCATCCTAAGTGTAGATCCATATAGATCCATTGTTCATGATGATGTTACATCCATTTTATCATATGTTAACCTATGCAAGTTCATTCATCAAGTTGTAGAGATAATTCTCAAGTTTTCATGCTTGTTAGACTTTCAACTCTTTAATTACGAAAATGCCATTATCGTTATAATTGTCTACTTAGATCATATTTGAATGCTTGATTGTTTGGATTAATGTTTGACTTGGTTGATTGCTATGAATTAGATGATTGATGATTTGATTTAGACCGAAGACGATTCAAAAGCTAAGGGAAAGGCTCTTGAATTGGGAAAGCTGCTCGTGGCATATGTAGCGGGATGATGAAGCTCTTATGCATAGATTTGATGATGTGATGTTGAGATGAGGCTTTGCGAGGACGTGATGAAGCGAGGCAATCATGTGATGAAGACTTGGTCTAATCCAGACGGGATCATTCCAAGCATGTTGATAACTCGGTGATATGAATCGAGTTGAGGATAATGAATGGATATGAGAATAGTCGTCGAGGAGGATGACTAGGAGGCTTGGATAGCATCGTTGTTGAAGGTTCTAGCATGCTCTAAGCAAGAGTACGTTTGGGCAGATTCGATAGTCCCAACGACTAACTGTTGATGGTCGAGTACTCTGGGTAGATTAGATAGTCCTAGGCACGGGCTGCGACGACGTGCGGGAGTTATGTCTAGAACCGGGGTTTCCATTAGCCCTTGACGGACGGCTGAAAGAATGTGTCGGTCATTCAATTAACGGTGGTATCGAAGCAATGATAACAGTGATAGCCAGAGTCATGGATGTTTGGTTGTATCGTCATTCGGACCCAAGAGCGGTATTTTCTGGGTGCTTATCTGATTTAGGCCTTGGTACTTGGAAAACATCGTCCTTGACTCGAATGATTATTACTTTACTTTAAATTGTATGCTCTGCTATGTTGCTTCTGCTTAGTGTGTGTCTGGGGCTATCACTGTAGTAAGAGGTGGAGTGGGAGGGTTGTATTCGTATTCCTTTTCCTTTATGCTCTTTTGGTATGTTGTTAGTTAATTTACTGCTCACTAAGACTGTTGTCTGACTCAAGGCTTTATGTTTTTAATTCTTATTGCCTTGGGCTGTTCGTCCATTTTGGGACGGGCAGACTAGGTAGCAGGTGACAGGTGCTGTTCTCTTCTCACGATGCTGATATCGAAGACGAGCTAGAGGGTTGCATATTATCTTCTTATATGTACTGGATGTTCCGCTGTTTTGTATTCTCTGAGAGATATGTAGTGAGGCTTGATGTATTGACTATTTGGATGTTTGTATTCAACTATTATGGAGTTTTATATGATGGCATTTTGTTCTGTAAAGCTTCACTATACATATGTTCTATTGTATTTTGTCCATGCGCTATGAGTAATACGATAGATTCCGTTGTTTTAATTTACCCTGACAATCGTCCATGGTCGCCTGGCACACTTTACAGTGCACTTTCTCTAGATTCGGTGCAGGGGTCATGGGCGGTCGTCACATTTGGTATCAGAGCATTGGTTAATCGATTTTACCCAACGCTCGCCGTCGTAACTACGTATGAGAGACGTAATTGTATTTTGATGGATGAATACTATATATAATATAGTAGTTTAGTTGACTTTGAGTCCTTTATGCAGTTGTTTCTCTAGATGTTCTAATCATTCCTTTTTATAGATATTGAGAATGAGTCGAAGAGGGAGACCAGCTGCTAGGGAAGGCCGTGCTACTGAAGAGACTGCTGATTATGCAGCCATGTTTGAAGCTATGATGACTTCGATCATGAGAAGGATACCAGTTCCGGGGGCGGCAGTTGATGTTGGAGTTCAGGTTCAGACTCCGAAACCAGTGGATTTTGCTAAGTTGTGCAAGGACTATACTGCTCTTGGAGGGAAGGTTTTCTTGGGAACAGAATCAACTATCGAAGTCCAGAGATGGATAGACGCTTGTAGAAGGATCTTTGGTGATTTGGGAATTGATGATGCAACTAAGAGGAAGTTGGCATCAAGGCAGCTTCAAGGGAGAGCCTCTGATTGGTGGAACTCTATTACCATCAATACTGCGGAGGAAGAGATTACTTGGGAGCAATTCCAAGCTAGATTTGAAGCTAAGTTCATTTCTACAACTCAGAAGTCTGTTCTGTTCAAAAGGTTTGTGGAGCTCAAGCAAGGTGGAAGATCAGTTCTGGAGTATGTTTCTGAGTTCGAAGCTTTGTCCAAGTATGCCCGGTCGTATATTGAGTCTGCTTATCAGAAGAATGAGAAGTTTGTGACAGGCTTGGACAGTTATCTTGGGAGACAGTTGGTGGATCATTTGGACGATTCATTTGAGAAGCTTGTGGAGAAAGCTCATAGGCATGAGAGTCTGTTTCCTAAGGAAGGACCTGTTGTTGCTGTTACCAGGGGAGAGTCTAAACCACAGCAGGGTGGACACCAGAAGAGGAAGCAGCAGCAGCAGAAGGGTAAGGATGGCCAGAAGAAGCCGAAAGGCGAGGTGACTTGCTACAATTGTCAGCAGAAGGGCCATTTCTCTAAGGATTGTAAGAATCCGAAGGTGCCAATGAAGTGTCACAACTGTGACAAGCCAGGGCACATCAGGAAGAATTGTCCAGAACCGAGGAAGGACAAGCAGATTGTGCAAGCTTATGCATTAGGAGCTGTTCCGTCATCTTCGAAAGCTCCTACTGCTGAAGAGAAAGGAAAGAGTGTGGTTATTCAAGGTACTCTTTTCCTATGTGGTGTTCCAGTTAGAGTTCTGTTTGATACTGGAGCGTCGCATTCGTTTGTTTGTAATGAACTCGTAGGCCGGTTAGGTTTGGAACCGGATATTGTTAATAGGCCATTGGTTGTGACTAATCCAGTTGGGGGTTCGTCTTGTTTGTGTATGTTATGCCATGGTCTGATTGTGTCGAGTCATGGTTGCTCTTTTGTTTGTGATTGTTTTGTTCTTAACTTTGCGGGGTTCGGAATTATTTTGGCTATGGACTGGCTTAGGAAGTATGCGGCTAAGGTTGATTGTGAGAGGCTGGAGGTGACAGTCGAGAATGTGGAGGGGCGAAAGATTGTGATACGATGTAAGCATGAGGAAGGCGTCTTCATGAGCTTCATGTATTCGCTAGTTGTTCCACGGGATGGACTGCCTTTAGTGCCAATCGCAAATGGATTCGAGGATGTCTTTGACGAAGTCAAAGGGTTGCCGCCGCATAGAGAGATCGAGTTTCGTATAGATCTAGTTGAAGGAGCCAGACCTGTTGTGATGCCTCTTAGGCGGATGGCGCCTAGGGAACAGCAAGAGTTGAGGGTGCAAGTTGATGACCTTTTACAGAAAGGATTCATTCGGCGTAGTGTGTCCGAGTGGGGTGCACCATTTGTGTTTGCAACCAAGGCAGATGGGTCGTTGAGATTGTGTGTGGATTATCGTGAGCTGAATAAGGTGACTAAGAAGAACAAGTATCCATTGCCGAGAATAGATGACTTGTTTGATCAGCTTCACGAAGCCAAGGTGTTTTCTCAGATGGATTTGGCAACGGGATTTCACCAGTTGAGAGTGGCTAAGGATAGTGTGCCGAAGACTGCTTTTCGGACACCATCTGGTTTCTTTGAGTGGCTGGTAATGCCGTTTGGATTGACTAACGCGCCAGCATATTTTGTGGATCTTATGAATAGAGTGTTCAGAGATCAGTTGAACAAGTTTGTACTTGTGTTCGTGGATGATATTCTGATTTATTCCAGAATGGAAGAAGAGCACAAGACGCACTTGCGAATTGTTTTGGAGATCTTACGGAAGCATCAGCTGAAGGCTAAGTTTTCGAAGTGTCACTTCTGGAAGAGTGAAGTGAGGTTCTTAGGCCATGTGATTTCTAGAAGTGGAATAGCGGTTGATCCCGCTAAGGTGGCAGCAATCCAGGATTGGGTTAGACCTAAGAATGCATCTGATGTGAGAAGTTTTCTTGGATTAGCAGGATATTATCGACGGTTTATCAAAGACTTCTCCAAGGTAGCTGCACCGTTAACAGGATTGACGAAGAAGAACCAAGTGTTCGGTTGGGATGCTAGGTGTGAGCAAGCTTTCGGAATCCTGAAAGAGAGATTGATGAGTGCTCCTGTTTTGACTATTCCTAGTGGGAATGATGAGATGGTGGTTTACACCGACGCATGTGGTACGGGACTTGGAGCAGTGCTGATGCAGAAGGATAAAGTTGTTGCGTATGCTAGTCGACAACTAAAGCCGCATGAAAGGAATTACCCGACTCATGATTTGGAGTTAGCGGCGATTGTATTTGCTCTGAAGATGTGGAGACATTATCTACTGGGAGTCCGATTCGAGTTGTTTACAGATCATAAGTCGTTGAAGTATCTTTTCTCCCAAAAGGATTTGAATCTTCGGCAGCAACGTTGGCTAGAGTTTTTAGCATCATATGATTTTGGTATAGCTTATACTCCGGGAAAAGGTAACGCAGTGGCAGATGCGTTAAGTCGAAGACATGCAGGATTGGGAGCCATGTTTTCAGAATGGAAGAGTCTCGAGTATTTAGCTGGATTTGACTTCAAGCCTAGATGTGAATTGGAACCTGAGATGTTGGCAAACTTATCGATAAGACCTTCTCTTGTGAAAAGGATTGGCGAGAGCCAAAAGCGAGACGATAAGCTTGTCAAGATTATCCGTGAATTGGAATCTGGGTTGGATCCAGAAAAGGATAAAGGATTCGAGGTCGATCGAGAGGGTTGGCTCCGAAAGCAAGGACGACTAGTTGTTCCCGATATCGATGAATTGAGGAGTGAAGTTCTGAAGGAAAGTCATCACTCGAAGTTGACAATTCACCCTGGTGGAAATAAGATGTATCGGGGTATGAAGAGAACCTACTACTGGGAAGGTATGAAGAAGGATGTTGGAGATTTTATTTCCAAGTGCATGAACTGCCAGTTGGTAAAGGCTGAATAGAAAAAGCCAAGTGGATTACTTCAGCCATTAGAAGTTCCTACATGGAAGTGGGAGCAAATATCGATGGACTTTATTGATGGATTGCCTAGAACCAGAACGGGAAATGAAGGGATTTGGGTCATTATAGATCGCCTGACTAAGAGCGCGAGATTCATTCCTGTTCGATCGACTAGGACTGCATCAAAGTTGGCTGAGTTGTATGTTAAGTGGATAGTTCGATTTCATGGTATTCCGAAGAGTATAGTGAGCGATCGAGACCCATTGTTCACTAGTGGATTTTGGAAGAGCTTCCAGGAAGTTTTGGGAACCGAATTGTGTTTGAGTACAGCTTATCACCCTCAGACGGATGGTCAGACCGAGAGGGTCAACCGAGTTTTGGAAGATCTCCTCAGAGCTTGTGTTTTGGATTTTGGAGGATCATGGGAAGATCACCTTCATTTGGTGGAGTTTGCATACAACAACAGTTACTAGTCAAGCATTGGTATGGCACCGTATGAGGCATTGTATGGAAGGCCGTGTAACTCTCCGACATGTTGGTAGGAAACTGGAGAAAAGCTGATACTTGGGCCAGAGATGATTCGGCAGACTTCAGATTGTATAGAGATCATTCGGCAACGAATGAAGGCAGCCCAAGACCGTCAGAAGAGTTATGCTGATAAGCGTCGAAAGGATTTGGAATTTGACGTAGGAGATATGGTTTTTGTGAATATTTCTCCACTGAAGAATGTTATTCAATTCGGGAAGAAAGAAAAATTGACTCCGAGATTTGTTGGACCATTCCCGATCATCGAGCGAATTGGAAAGCTCGCCTACAGATTGGAGTTACCGGAGAAGATGTCGGGTGTGCACAATGTTTTTCACGTATCATATCTACGGAAGTATGTGCACGACTCGAATACCGTGGTTTCTGCTGATAGCTATGAAGATTTCGAAGTTGATCCAGTCGATAGAAGACCTCGTAAGCCGCTTCGTGTTGTGGAAACCGACACGAAACAGCTTAGGAGAAAGGTAGTTAAGTTGCTCAAGATACAATGGAGTGATGATGATAACGACTGTACGTGGGAGGTGGAAGAGAGGATGAAGGCAGCTCATCCTGAACTCTTCAAGGTATGGCCCTAAGGTGTCGTGTCATCTCACGATATTGTAACTTGTTCTAGTGTTAGAATTCTGTACGCTAAGCTAGAATTGGATGCATGGTTTGTTGATTGTTATGGTTGGTAGGCGTATAGAATAATCTTTGATTGCTTTGCTGTTTGGAATTTCGGGGGCGAAATTCCTAAGGGGGAGAGAATGTAATGACCCGTATTTTACGGATCGAAACATTGTAAAACAGTTGACAATTGGTTGCATTGTTGATAAGTCTTTCAGAATTTTTCTAAGTCCTAAGTCGGTTTGGACGAGTTAAGGGATAAGTCTGGGTCGAGTTGCCGACTTAAGGAATTAAACGAGCTAAGGAAGAGTAGTAGGCGACCTAAGTATTCTGGGGTTAGGTCGTGAGGTAGAGTTAGGTCGGCAACGACCTAAGGAAACTGTTGTGAGCGACCTAAGTGTATGGGTGAGTTAAGTGTTAGGTCGGCAGTTCGAGTTAGCGACCTATGATAGTTAGGTCGGAGTTTACGACTTAGGTAGGGTAGCGACTTAAAATGTAGACGACTTAAGAAAACCAGCGACTTATAGAATGTGGCGACTAAGTATCTTGGAGCGACCTATAGGTTAGCAACCTAAGAAGGTTAGCGTGTTAGCGACCTAAGAGTTAGGCGACTTAAGGAGTTAGAACATAACCCAGTTAGGTCGCGTGAGTAGTTTTGTTGTATGGGTTGTTAGGTCGCAGGGTATAGCTTAAGTGTTAGGTCGCGTGATTTCTAAGTCGTAAGTCGCGCACTTGTTAGGTCGTAGGTTGCACGAGTTGTTAGGTCGTAGGGCTTTGGCTTAGTAGTTAGGTCGCAGTCCAGTTGTTTGCGACTTGTGTTAGGTCGCGAGATTGTTAAGTCGCGTAAGTTTTAGGTCGCGTGCCAGCGTTGTTGAGTCATTAAGGCGCGCTAAGTCGTAAGTCGCTAAGTCGAGCATCGGCTAAGTCGTTAAGTCGAAGACTGTTGTGTCGCGTGCTATGTTAAGTCGGAGAGGCTTAGGTCGGAGACGACCTATGGAGATAGCCGAGTTACGACTTAGAGAGATTTTCAGCTATAAATAGGAGGGGTTGTTCTCACTTTTTGGGATCCGGATTTCGAAGCGACGAAGTGCTGCCATTTTGAGAGCTCGACTTCTACACTTCTTCACTTCTTTTCTCCACTCTAATCTAGTGCTTACATCCATCCAAGTTGAAGATCAAGATTGAAGATTCAAGAGCTTAGATTGAAGATCTTCATCTTTTCAAGAGAGATTTCTTCGTTTGAAGCGGATTCGTGATAGATCAAGCTTGATCCTTCGCTGTCCAAATCTGAAGCGTGTTGATTTGGGGTTGTTTAGGTGATTTGGTGAGTGGTGATTATCTCTCACACGGATCCAAAGGAGTATATCGGATTGTTGGCTCGTTTTGGTGTTAAAATAGTGATTTCCATGCATTTTCTTCATCCTAAGTGTAGATCCATATAGATCCATTGTTCATGATGATGTTACATCCATTTTATCATATGTTAACCTATGCAAGTTCATTCATCAAGTTGTAGAGATAATTCTCATGTTTTCATGCTTGTTAGACTTTCAACTCTTTAATTACGAAAATGCCATTATCGTTATAATTGTCTACTTAGATCATATTTGAATGCTTGATTGTTTGGATTAATGTTTGACTTGGTTGATTGCTATGAATTAGATGATTGATGATTTGATTTAGACCGAAGACGATTCAAAAGCTAAGGGAAAGGCTCTTGAATTGGGAAAGCTGCTCGTGGCATATGTAGCAGGATGATGAAGCTCTTATGCATAGATTTGATGATGTGATGTTGAGATGAGGCTTTGCGAGGACGTGATGAAGCGAGGCAATCATGTGATGAAGACTTGGTCTAATCCAGACGGGATCATTCCAAGAATGTTGATAACTCGGTGATATGATTCGAGTTGAGGATAATGAATGGATATGAGAATAGTCGTCGAGGAGGATGACTAGGAGGCTTGGATAGAATCGTTGTTGAAGGTTCTAGCATGCTCTAAGCAAGAGTACGTTTGGGCAGATTCGATAGTCCCAACGACTAACTGTTGATGGTCGAGTACTCTGGGCAGATTAGATAGTCCTAGGCACGGGCTGCGACGACGTGCGGGAGTTATGTCTAGAACCGGGGTTTCCATTAGCCCTTGACGGACGGCTGAAAGAATGTGCCGGCCATTCAATTAACGGTGGTACCAAAGCAATGATAACAGTGATAGCCAGAGTCATGGATGTTTGGTTGTATCGTCATTCGGACCCAAGAGCGGTATTTTCTGGGTGCTTATCTGATTTAGGCCTTGGTACTTGGAAAACATCGCCCTTGACTCGAATGATTATTACTTTACTTTAAATTGTATGCTCTGCTATGTTGCTTCTGCTTAGTGTGTGTCTGGGGCTATCACTGTAGTAAGAGGTGGAGTGGGAGGGTTGTATTCGTATTCCTTTTCCTTTATGCTCTTTTGGTATGTTGTTAGTTAATTTACTGCTCACTAAGACTGTTGTCTGACTCAAGGCTTTATGTTTTTAATTCTTATTGCCTTGGGCTGTTCGTCCATTTTGGGACGGGCAGACTAGGTAGCAGGTGACAGGTGCTGTTCTCTTCTCACGATGCTGATATCGAAGACGAGCTAGAGGGTTGCATATTATCTTCTTATATGTACTGGATGTTCCGCTGTTTTGTATTCTCTGAGAGATATGTAGTGAGGCTTGATGTATTGACTATTTGGATGTTTGTATTCAACTATTATGGAGTTTTATATGATGGCATTTTGTTCTGTAAAGCTTCACTATACATATGTTCTATTGTATTTTGTCCATGCGCTGTGAGTAATACGATAGATTCTGTTGTTTTAATTTACCCTGACAATCGTCCATGGTCGCCTGGCACACTTTACAGCGCACTTTCTCTAGATTCGGTGCAGGGGTCATGGGCGGTCGTCACAATTTGGATAAAATCTTGTGTTTGCCAAGTATCCTTGTGCTAAAAAGTGTTATGCCTTATATAAAATATGTGTTTAGTCATAATGTATACTCTGTAACTCAAGAGACATGAACAATACCTCTGTTCTTTTGAAAAAGTTAATATCTTACAACATTAAAAATCATTTTCTCCCTATCTAGTTGGTTTTAGATTATGATTCCAAAAGGAAAATGGATTGTTTTTAAATGTAGATTATTCTAAAATTTGTTTCATTAAGTATGATGAAGCATAGAAGGAGAAAGGTTCATTTTATAATAAATAACTTATAAATGATCAAAAATTTATAGTCACAATTAAATCCTTTGATCATATGAAAGTGTTTGTCTTTGAAAGTGAGGATTTTTGAAAGTGGTTTGGTGGTTTTTAGTCATGTATCGAGTGAGATAGAGGGAGTTGACCAAATTTTGGGTTTCGATGAAATTCCGGCGGCCGAGGCAACATGGTGGCTTGGCATTGGTTGTGGAGGTGGCTTGGGTGATAGTGGAGCTGGGAAAAATGGTGTAGCTCTCTTCGGTAGAGTGTGGCGTCGAGTGGTTGTAGATTTAGGGTTTAAGCTTGTTCGTGTGTGGGTTCGGTTTTGGTTCGACCAGCGGTGGCGTTAGGCAAGGGTAGGGGTACAATATGGGGGAAGAAAGAAGAGGAAGATGTGGCGATTGTTTTGGCATGGTCTGGTGGTCGATGGTGGTGTACGGTGGCGTGGCGAGGGTGTTGGTTGGTGTCGAGTTCGTTCCAAGTTTGGGTTAGAGGTTCGAAATTTCGAATCGAAGTTATTGGTGCGTTCCAGGTGAGAAAACTTTGAGTGACAGTCGAAGGTGATGTGCGAGGTCAGTCAGCGGCGTGATTCGGAGGATGACGTTCGTGTGCATGTGCACAATGATGTGCACGTTTGGGTCAGTGAAAATGAAAGAGGAGAAAAGGAATGCAGGAGGAAGAAGGAAGAAAAGAAATAAAGGGGATGGGCTGGAGCATTTTGTTTGGGCCGGTCTTCTTTGGCATGGGCTAGTGGGTTCTGGGCTGAGTAATATTGGAATAAAATTAAAGAAATTATTTTATTTACAAACCTTTAAATTTTTAAACAATATTTATTTTATTTTAAAATCAAATCGTCGAGCAAATTTTTACATCGAGAATCTATCGCAAAATATTTTTGTATGAACTAATATCATCAGGTTTCCGGCCATGTAAAATTAAATGTTTTAAACTATTGAAATGAATAAATGAGAAATGTCTTAATTATAAATATTATGTTAATTAAATTATTATTAAACGAATTATTAAAATTTTAAGAATAAATTATTTATTTAAATTACTTGGATTTACAAATAATCTGGATTTAAAATACATAACTAGACTCTGTTAGTTGATAACCAATCCAATTCTGAATTGTAAATTGATTTTAACATCTATTATATATCGTTGATTAAGCTAATGGTCTATTGTTTCACTGATATTGTTCCTATATGTGGATTTCAATTATCTATTGTCTGTGCCATTAAGTAGTCAAATAAACTAGAATAGATAGAATAAAACGTTGACACGTAAATCGACTTGTACTGATCACTATCTCGATTTTCGGAAAATGGAATGATTACAAACAAATAAATTTCGATGGACTTGTCATGATAAAGTGGATATATGGAATGAATTTCCATATGTGAATGGTGACACCCTGATTTGTAAAGTTGTTAACTGATCAAATTGCCTTTTAAAATTTTATTATTTGGATTCGAAGAGACCGGGATCAGATATCAGCATTATCTGGAACCACTTCGATCAAATAACCACTACAAACCTTTATGGTTTTGATTATAGAGCCTAGTATGCTGGAATTTAATTAATTTAACAAATTCGGCTATTTTAATAAGTATTTATACTTAGACACTATTATAATACCACTGGATTTTCTATAAAAGTGTTTTTGGTCATCGTAAGATAAAAACCCGTCGTGTTTATATGTGACGCGGTCTTACGAGTTATCTTGGTTTTTCGAAGGATTTTGATAACTTAAGTACTTCAAATTAAGTGTGTTTTACTCACGCTGGTTTCCAGCCTGACTCGGGTGTTACTTTATTGTAATGCTCGGGTCAGATTGAGTATTACGGATTCAGGTTAGGTTGCTTTGGAGCTTAGGAGACGAGCTGGATGGCAGAGACGTATTGCACGTGTTTGATTATATTCTGCTTTGTATTGTAGGCTGTATATTCAACATTTTTTGAGGACAAGTTATTATAACTGTCCAGATTAATATGTTGATGATTGTACTCTGATAATTTGTATGTATATTAACTGTTACAGTTTTTCTTTGTATAAAATGCTATTATTGTGTATTATATTTTGTTCCACTGCGATTGTGAGATTCTGTATTGTTGTTATTTATGTTTCTTCTTCTATCTCTTTTATTCTTAAACCCTAGGTATTTCCGACAGTTGATTGCTCGGCACCCTATACAGTAAACATATTAGTGTCGATTTTCGAGGTGCCCAGTCGTTACAAAAGCCAAGGTTCTTGCTTAATCTTCAGCTCTGATACCAAATGTTACGAACTAGATTTTTCACCCACGAAAATCGACACTAATACATTCACTGTATCACATGCCAAGCAATCTAATGCCCAAAAAAACCCAATTGTTAGGGAAAAAGAAAGAAGAAGAAGATAAAAAGAAAACTAAACAACACAGAATCTCACGGTGGAATGGAAAATCTATAATATACAACAAATCTTTACACAAAGGTCAAACTGGTATATATATATATACAGACATTAATCAGAGTATACTAACCTACTTTAGCTCGGATAGTTATAACAGCTTGTCCTCGCAATTGCTGATAAACACTATAATGAATACATCGAAAAATAACCATCTATGTGAATACATCTCTGGGCCTCCAATTCGTCTTCTGAAGCTCTAAAGCATCCAAATCAATCTGTAATATGCTCGGTCTGACCCGAGCATTATAATAAAATAACATCCGAGTCAGTCAGGAAAACCAGCGTGAAGAAACACACCCAACTAGATTTTAAGGTTATATAAAAATCTTTGAAAATCAAAGGTATCTCTTAAGACCGCGCTACACATAAACACGGATGGGTTTTTACCTTACGATAACCAAAATATTTTCTATAGAAAATCCATTTATATTATAATAATGTCTAGGGGTCAAGTAAAATATGAATATAGATGAAATGCTTGCACCTCACATTCCAACATATTTGGTATACAACTAATACCATAAAGCTCGTATTGGAGAATGCTTTCCAACTTAAGACTAGGCTATTTGGGTATCGCTCATCAAAGTACACCTTTAGAACAATGTACAGAGATCGTACCTAATGATCCCTTCCAACATTGGACCGGCCTAACCCTTGCTGGATAGTAACAAATATGATCAACCATCCAATAATCAGCCTCGAAGCATACCAAATGAGTGATAATGGCGACACTAGATAAGGATGATCATACCCTACTTGGGAGAGACCCACTTAGCCCTGTTGCATCTCCCCTGGTTTAGTCATTCCCGGTTGATAAGGCCTAAGGCTACGATTACCTTTCAAGAACATTTACACTTAGAATGCTTAATTCCCTCCAATGACAATGTGCTGATAGCATTCATCCATACAAGTCCGTTATGGGTTTAAACAAAACTGAAGACACTATTCCTACTACATCCATTTTGGAATCACCTGCAGGATTATTAGCAATTTTCCCCCAGACTACACATCTCTTTCTTTGATTCCATTCTCTTCACGATGTCTTCACTTTGACATGCATTCGTTGGATCGAAGTAGTTTTTGGATAACATATCAGACCCCGGTCTCTTTGAAATAACGTCCGATAATTTCCAGTAAACTCAACCTCGGTTCTTTAGAAAATAAACAGTCATAGATAAGATCGGAGATCACCTCCTAACCGTTAGTGGGCGGATTTCCTTATCATTATCCTAGGAGAACGAAATGAGATTTATATGCATAATACAGTATTGTCGGAGATGACTGTGCCATATAACTCACGTGTTTCTCCTAGTATTTCCAAAGTTACGTTTGGGTCCATTTCGATAGTCGGTTGTTTAACTATCGAATAACAAACATTCAATCAGGTATTCATTCCATGGGGAAAACCAACATTGGTTTAGCATATAAGCAATCATTAGCCTCCTTTAATAAGTCTTTTATCCATGCAATTACTTTGTAAATTACTTGTATATAAACAGCTTTACAAAGATATACTCACAAATCACTATATTTTCAATACTTAAAAAATATCCATATGCCTATCTAAACGGTATAACTATATCCAAATTTTTTTAAAAAGGATTCTCTTTTCATTCGATTCTCAAATCATTTATAAATTCCCTTAAAATTCTTCAAAACCATTTATAAATCATTTTATAAACCTTCGAAATACCATTTATAATTCCTTTATAAAAATTCAATCACTTATAAACTTCTTGTACATTTGAAAAAAATCATTTATAAACCATTTATAAATCCATAAACTATTTATAAAACTTCTCTTATAAATCTATAACCCATTTCTAAAATTCGTTGATAAATATCTAACCATTTATTAACTCTTTCACCTTGCAAATAACCTTTCCTTAAGTCTTCAAACCGTTTTGTTAGCTCTTTCATAAAATCCAAGTCTTTCAATTTCACTCATGGGTCTCGGAAACATTTATAAATAATTAAAAGTCTTTTGCTTCAAAACACCATTATATAATAATGGTTATAAACATTATAAACAAAAGGGAATTATTAACTTTAAAACATCTTAAAATAAAAATTAATTATTTAAAAAATATTTGTTAATTAAATAATAATAGTTAATCCTTACCATTATTACAAATAATAAGAATTAAATTTAAACACCTTATTAATAATCCTTATTATTAATTTCAAAACCATAATTATTCCTAAATAATTAACGTTTTCACATTTTTATAAATTCTTTAAAACCATATTACTATAAACAAATACTAATATAACTTAAATAACTTCAAAATAATATTACTAAAATTAATTAACCTTAAAACAATATTAATATAATTAAATAACCTTAAAATAATATTACTATAATTAAATAACCTTAAAATAATACTATAATTAAATAACTTTTAAACAATATTAATATAATAAAATATATAATCCTTAAAACAAATATTTCTGAAACCCAATTTCAAATTTAAGAATTGTTTCTCATCTCAAAACCAGTTCCGACTCAAATGGCCAATTATTGTATTTTTAAAATACTAATTTGAGGCCAGTAGCCACCTAACACTTAACCAAAATCAATATTGATTTTCTATCACTACTGGGTTTTAGTTTTCAACATATAACAATGTTATAACCATAATGTCCACAATCAGGTTTACTTTTCAATAATCCATATAAGAAATCTTATCGAAAACAATTCAACAATAGCTAGGAATCTCGTTGGTCAGGCTTACTTTTCAATAATCCATACAAGAAATCTTGTCGAAAACAATTTAACAATGCAAGGAATCCCGTTGGATCCCTCCAACCCGTTTCTTCCTGCATCACAAATGTTATATAATCATAAAATATAAATCAACCGCTTCGAGGCGGGATTCATACGCAATGGTTTATCCGCTCTACACGTGAATGTAATAGGGTCTCATCCACTCCAATAGGCGGGAATATTAAATCCAACTAATAAAAATATAGTAATTCATTCAAACAATCATCCAACAATTTTTATCAACTATATATCATACAAGTTGACCAAAAAGGTGAGTTTAACTCACCGAAATTTTCTATCGTCGCCGAGGAGTTCTGGTTTGGAACTAAAACCGAACGACGTCCGATTTTAGCCGAAATTTCAACATCTCCAAGGTCATCCAAACCAATTCCATAGTGAATCCTTCGTTGATTTGAGCACAACGCAAAAAGTTTTGTCTCAATCGGACCTCGTATGAAGGTGTTATCAATGTTATAAGTTATCGATACATTTTTAAATTAAATAAAATAAACTAATACAACTTTAACAAAATTACAAATTTACCCTACCTCTTTCTTCCCCAATCAGATGCTTTTCCCACTTTGCACATGTGCATCACTGTGCAGGCCTCCTTCCCATATCCTCCGTTCATCCACACCGCTCCCCGAGACCAACACAAAAACTTCTCTCTTCGCGAGCCCTACGCGATGCCTCCATCACCTTGAACTTGGTCCCCCCCTCAATTTCGACCTGCTGCTCCCCATCGCGACATCACAGTGCACGCACGACAATTTTTCTCACCGCACAATCCAAAACTTAGCGGCGAGCTGCCTTTTTCCACCTCGAACAAGAATATGACCTTCATTTCGACCATCGATGCTCCTATCATCATAAAACCCATATCCTAGATACGCCCCTAAAATATCGATCACCCAAACCATGATCGAGTGTCACCTAACTCATATCACAACGAAGCTCTAAACGAATCATGATTTTTAAAGCTTGTTTTAGATTTTTTTAAATGAGTAAATTTGAGATATTAATTTTTGAATGAGTTGATTTTTTCTTTTTACTGACTGTGTTTATACAGCGGAGGGAAAATGGGAAATATCATAGAGGGGGTGTGGGTTCGGCCTGGCTTGATGGAGATGGATCATGGCAGAGGGAGTGAGCTTGGGTTGTAAATGGTAAAACCAATATATACATACATACATATACATATACATATATATATATATATATATATATATATTGGTTAAATTCAAAATATATAGCTATTTAATTTCGAATCCCGATAGAGATGTTCCGCCTGGCGTTTTATATGTTATACCCCTGTTCCAAGTGCAATGGAGCTAGTTTTGAGGCCTAATTTAATCATATGTAGAATATAGCTTTTTGAACCCTATTATTATATAAATTTTCAATAGTAAATTTTACGCATTTCGATCTCACACGGAAAAACAATACATCTGATCACCATGAAATTTGATGGCATATTATGATTTATTATTACAGATTCAATGAAACTGGTTTCTTCAATATCCGAGACTATGCCTCGAAAGGCTATTTTTATATGTTAAATAAAACGAGTCATTTCCAAAATCAGTTAAATCACTTTTAAATCCAATCAAAAAGTTTTATTATCTTTATTCTTATTAAATAGAATTAAATAAGATTTTAAATCATTTTTATCCAACTTAAAACCCAAAATTTAATTATTTACATAATTATTAAATTCAATAATTAAATTATTAAATAAATTGCTATATTTGAAATTTGAGTTATTTAATCTATAAAATTAACTATTTAATATTTAGAATTAATTAAAAATTCCAATTTCAAATGACTAAAATTCTGGGTCGTTACATTATACATACATACATACATACATACACACACACATATATATACACATCGGAGAAGAGCGAAAAAGAAAAGAAAAGAAGAGAAGTAGCGAATCAATATGGCGTAAAAAGGTAATTTTCAATCTATACTCCCTTAACCTCCAATCTCTTCTTAGATTTGTAATTCTAATAATATGTATATACCTTGTTATATATTTTCTTTTGGATTAGAATGGAAAAAGCGGAGTCATTAAAGGATTTAGATTCATATCTGGAGATTTTGAAAGCTTAAAAAAGGTGAATGGGAAATTATGTAATTCGTTTATAATATAGGAATTTATTTCATTGGATTTCTATTTAATTTTTATGCTTAAATAAATATCTAAAATTGTTGGACTCATATCTTATGTAATAAAGTTTGCCTACATATTCTGCAATTTAGGAAGATTGAATAGGAATATTATTTACACCCAAATCTGAGAATCAATTCCCAAGCTATAAAAAGTTGAATATGGATAAAGACGTAAAATTTATTTTAGATCTACAATTGAGTTGTAAAGATGTTAGTATAATCTGGATTTGCCCTAATTTTATTGGAATGTAAATTTTTGTATGTTAGTTTGTTGGAAATATTGTCCTTTTAACCTCCATGAATTTGTCTGATATCTTAATTACATGGAAAAAGTGCAACGTTGATTTGACCGGGAATATACATAAAAAGAGGAAAGAGATGTATAAAGTATGGATTTTTCTTTCCATATTTTACACTATTTATTTCAATAAAATGAAAAAAATGATTGCTTGTAATTTCAAACGAAGCAAACCTCTAAATTTAGGTTAATTTATGGAAAGTTATAACCGTAAACCTTTTTAAAAGGGTATTTCTAATGGACTAAAATATAAAAAGGAATATTCTAGTTAAGGATTAATAACTAGAAGTATAACAATAAATATGTAAATACATATAACTGCGCTAAACATTCAAAATAAAAATATAATTAATACAACGTAATGCATGTTAATATTCGCAATAGGTATAATTAGAACGTTAGAATAAATCGTGAAATAAATGATAGAATTAAGAAATAAAGATGAAAAGATTGTAGCTACAAAATTAATAAGGTAACAAATGTGTAATAAATAGGGAGTTACAAGAATTTAAATAGAATAATGGGACTGATTAGTAAGATTAATGCGCATTTATGAAGGCTGATTAAAGAGATTAATATATATTTGTGAGGATTGATTAGAAAAATTAATATGTATTTATGAGGATTGAATAACGAGATTAATATTCCATTTATAAGGATCCGACTTAGTAAATAGTTTAAAGGAATTAATTGATGATTGATGAGAGATAGCCTAATTTAGACGTTAAAGACTAATTAATATGGGTAACGGACATTTATTAGATATTAAAAGGATACCAATGCCTAAGCATGAATTAGGAATAATAACTAGTGAATAAATACATATTAATACTATCAATTTCACGTAGAAATCAATATAATTTCTACAGTAGGGAATTATAGCTTAAACTATACATTTAGGATTTGGGTTATAGATTTGATTTAGTAGGTTGGGATGCGAGGTTAGTAGAGTTGCACAAAAAAAGTTTACCCTTCGCTCAGAGGCTACGAGTAGTTGTGTACATAATTTGGGACATCACCAACCATATGACCTATGGGAAAGGAATATACATTGCGGATAAGAAGAGGAAGATTATTCTAGTTGTTTTCCTTGGGTTTGAATTATTAAATGCCCAATGCTTTTTGGGAAATGGGGCCTACATCATATCCAATAAGAGATAGTAAGTAACCAAAGAGAATATTTCCTTGACTTACTTAAGTTAGTCTAAATAGGGATGTCAAATGCGGAAGGTCAGCGAGCTATGCCAGTAGTGGTACCAATATTTAGTTGTAGGTCTGGCAGTTAGGGTTTGACGCCCAACGATCCCAAACAAGTGGTAGCAAAGACTTGGTTTATGCCCTGATGGATTTCACTTCCTACTAGTGTAGAATCCGTATAGGATACACAAATGCCTCGTGTAGATGGTTAGTGAAAATTATTTTAGTAGAGGTAGACTAGTTGATCCTTAGATGTGTTTTTGAGTTACGGTAATAGTACGGTAATTAAATTCTATATTATATTATAAGCCATATATAGGTGTCATCGGTCTTTGTAGCTAGAACCAATAGATGAGCGTTGACGATACGAAGGGCCTACTTCATAGATAGTACATACAGCCACTCTCACTAGGGTACATCAGAGTTATGGTATGAACTAACCTAGCCAAGATTAGTTATAATTGCCTGCACACACACTTGCTGGTACAAAAACCAAGACACAACCTATAAATAAAAGATAGATAGATATTCAATCAGATGCTACGTCTTCATGCATCAAACCTCCTCCAGAATTGCTTCATCAAAATGCTCCTAACACGATCTTGACTACTTGGCTTCTCGAAAAAATAGAGCACCTAGAGTTGAAAACGAAATAAAATCTGGGTCAGTCATGGGACTGGTGTGAGAACTCAAAATATGGTGTTTGAAAATGAAAAGGTATCTCATAAGATCACGCTGCACATAAACATGGGTGGGTTTTTACCTTATGATAACCAAAACATTTTTACGTAAAAATAAAGGATGTTATTTTTAATGACATTCTTTCAAAACATTTGTGTTACCCAACACTTTGGCCCGGTTACATGGCGATAGTCGCAGAGCCTATGGTTGGACCTGGATGGAACTCAAGCTGAGAGAGGATTGGAAGTGTGAGAGACCGGTGTAACTCAAGTTTGGGTCGGCCTATACATGGATTGGTATATTTGGCACTGGCTCGACCAAGGTGGATCGGTGTAGGAGTGTAGCCAAGGTGGCTCGGCCAACATGGATTGGTGTAGGAGTGTAGACAAGGCGGATCGGCCAAGACAGGCAAGACAAAGTTGTTCGATCGAGATGGGTTCGATCCTAGTGGCTCAGTGTAGATGGGTTCAGCCCTGGTGGTTCGGCTAATTGTGGTCCGGCCTTAGAAGTATTATGTGATAACCCTGATTTTGTGAAGAAATTTCATGATTTAATTTAGTTTGTATTTGTTTGAAATTGCATTGAAAAGATAGAGATAGGAAACTGATTTGCAGATGCATAGTTTAAAAACATGTACATGTGCACAGGACAGTGCACAAACATGCACACAGTTTTCTATGTGATAAAATAGGCAACAGTTAATAAAAATGATAGGATAGATAAATTACAAATATATATATGTAGGCAGAAATGATCAAGTCTTGAAAAAAAAAGAGAAAGACTTAGGCCAGGATAGGCATACATGTATTATACAGGTGTACAAAACAAATGCTTGCTGAAATAAAAATTAACATTGCATGAAAATGGTATGAGCTTTTGAACAAACACTTTATCCATTTTAGCAATTCCTTTTTGCTTTAGAAAACAGAAATCATGCAAATAACATGACTGGGGTAATGAGGTATATTTTCTGAAAAAAAATAATAATAAAATGCCAGGACTACTTACCCATTTTCTCTAAAAGTAGAATGAGAGGTAGCTCATAATTGGTGGGGTAAAATTGGCATTAGGTAATTTCCTTAAACCCTAGTAGCAGCCAGAGTTTATATAAGAAGACCTGGTGTAGTAAGGTTTTTGGCTCTGCCTCATAAAAGAAAAATATATAAATATATATATAACAGAAGTTAGAAAAGAAAATGTGGAACACCAGTCATTAGAGTAGGAAGAAGGCAGAAGATCAAAGGAAGAAAAAGAAAAGCTTAGGAAAAAAAGAAAAAGGGATTAAGGTGAGTAATCTCACTGGAAATATTGGCAATAAGTCCTGAATATTGAGGCAGCCTAACTAAAATTCATATTTCATTTGTTTGCCAGCTGGATTCATTTTTATGATTTAGTAACTTTGACTTGTTTTATGATCTGTTTTAATGGAAACCTCTTTATATCGATTTACTCACTATGAAAAAGCCATGAATCTAATGTTTAAATAAGTTTTCTGTGTTATGATTTAACTTTGAGGTGAAGCAGTAATATGGGTTTTCTTTATACATTTATTAGTTTAAAACCCAGGATGCTTAATATGGATATATGGTATAAAAATGAGAAAGGATATGGGGCTGCAACCTTGTGTGTTTGCTTAGGTCTCATATTAACAGAAAAGAACTTATATAAAAAGGAAAGTTATAGAGGTGCAATGTATACATGTGCTAAGCCTCTACATTTATGAACTATCCAGTAAATCTTATACTTAAGATTTAGTCAGATTTGAAGATTTACATGGATCTGACTGAATCAGAGGTAGAAAAAGAAAAGAAAAACAAACAGAAAATTATCTATGACCATACATTTGTATTGGGATCTATTGAAGTCCATAGAAAAATAATATGTTTAAGAGACCACCTCTATTGTTATGATGAATTGCTTGTTCATGAAAATATGTCTTGTTAATCTTTGGATGTATGCCTGTGACTGAATGTATTATCCACTGCTTGAAACATGTGATGCAGAGAGGAAATTAACACTAAAGGGTAGTGACACTTAGTAATTTAACTAAGGATTTTGGATCTTAGGGCTACAAGATATAGCTTGGCAAGGTGAACATTGCAAGCTCACACATGGTATGTTTATACCCAGGGGCCTGAGTGTGTTGGGTTAACAGAGAATTATCCCAGGCAGTGTGTGTTTAAAAAGAGAAAGTAGCTAAAGACCATAACATATTTGATATTGAACATTAGAAATAGGTTCATATGAAGGCTTGGGAAAAATCCCTGAAGGCCAGAAAAATCTATGGATGAGGAATGATGATTTAATTGATGATTGTGTTGACTGTTTTAGGATCTTCTATGGATGAATTCTATGTTTGTTTTCTCTGCAATAAATCATGGAATTATGTATCATTTTGTGTACATGCCCAGGTTGCACAGAAATGAGTACAAGGGTAATATTGCATTCCTTTATTTATCTTAAAGTTATTTGAATATGAAAAAAAAACTATATGAAAATTATGTTTCCAATTAGATTACTCATACCAGACCAAGTCTGACCCATGTGTGTTTTGATGCACTATTGGGTGTCTCATATTTAATGAGGCAGTCCATAGTGATTATGCAGGTAAATAGGCATTTCATTGATCAAGCTTTGGATGGGTTGGCTGCTTAAGGAATTGGATGCAATAGTTACAAATTTACTGAAGTTAAATAGATGTTTATGCCAAATTTATGTTAAGCTATGTTGTTTAAGTTGCTTAGAAAAACCAGCGTACTGTTATTTTCTGTTTTGTAAGCATTGGACTTAAATAGGTGTTTCATCTGAAACTTATGGATTTTATTTTGAAAATGTTTTACTAAGTAATGTAGTTTTTAGGCCCTTTGATTAATTAATTTATGATGATAGGAAACCTAAGATTGTGAGGATTTATAAACTAAAAGAACAACTAGATACTTGACATGAGAAATTCATGTTTAAGTTGAAGAAAAAAATCTGGCAGAAAGATTTTGAGTTGCCTTGATAAGATAGAATAAAATAACATGTGTTTTGAGAGGAAACAGTTCAAAGTGAATATGGCTAACATAACCAATTTCTTGAGCCTGGGTTAAGCCAGCACTAAAGGTTTTCTAAACTAAACTTTCAGTTTGATGTTACAACCCAGGTACAAGCTAGACTCAGACCTTTTTACTAACAAGAAGAGAGAAAAATTAGGCACATGTAAGAGCACAGGAACATGCACACACACATGCACGGGCAAAAGCCCAGTTCATACAGTAATACAATTATGGGAAATACATACATAGTGTTAAATCTATAAGTCATGGAATCAATAGTTATGAAGAAGTAGACATGACTGGAAAATTTGAAAAAAATACTTTTGCTATGTGGAGAATCACTTGAAAATCCCCAAATAGATTCTCTGCTTCCAAACCTCTATACTCTGACATAAAAACAGAAAGTATCATATATATATATTTTCATATATGAAGGTTTAAGATAATTTGAACACAACAATATTTTTATATTAGTTTTAAGATCCTGGTTAGAAGGTGAACCAGAGAATGATATTCTCTTGACTAGGTGACCACTGGGATTAATTGTAAAAAAAAATTCTGAATTTTAGGTAAAAGAAAGTGGGTCATCTCATTTGGTATCAGAGCTATGTTGTTAAATAACATAGCAAAATGTTGTATGAACTTGTTTGCATTGGATGTATGGTGTGTTGACTGCTTTGGATGCCTTGTTTTAATTGATACTTATACTAATAATAATTACTAGGATTGGATAGAGATAAATTAAATGAGTAAATTTATAGAAAAAAAATGGACTAACCCAAGTGTCATATCCATAGAATCATGGTAAGACCCAGACAACAAGAGGTAGGATCAAGTGAACCACCAATGGTGAATATGCAAGAATTCATGAGAGCTATAAGGGAAGGGGTAGGCAATAGGCAAGAAAATCCACATGAGGAGCTTTCCAAACTACTCAAGACCTTTACCAATCTTGGAGGCAAAACTTTTGATGGAACAGAAGGGATCATGGGAGTTCAAAATTGGCTCAGAATTTTGGACAGGATTTTTACAGATATGCAAGTTGAAGACCAAAAGAAAAGGCAAATAGCATCCAGACAATTAAGAGGAGCAGCTTTGGACTGGTGGGAGGTTATCATAGCTGGAAGACCTGAAGGAGAAGTGACATGGGATCAATTTAAGGCAATGCTAGAAGGTAGATTTGTCCCAGCATCAGCCAAGGAATCTTTGCTAGAAGAATTTATTAAATTAAGGCAAGGGGCTATGAGTGTTACTGAGTATACACAGAAGTTTGAATCACTAGCCATGTATGGTGCAGTACTTATCACAACTCAAGAAGCTAAAAATGGCAGATACATTCAAGGACTGAATGCCAGCCTTTGTAGAGCTATGCTGCCATATAAGGACAAGACATTTGATCAAGTTTTGGATCTGACTCTGAGCTTTGAACAGCATGATAAAGCCAAAGAAAATTTTAGAGCATTCAAGAATAATCAAAATAAGAAAGGGAAGGGTAAGTTTCATCCTTATGATAAAAAGAAAACAGATGTAGCTTCCACCAAGAAACCAGAAGAGGCTAAGACTACTGAAGTTAAGAAGAAGATCACTTGTTACAACTGTGGCCAAGAGGGGCATATGAAGAATAGGTGCACTAATCCTAGACCAGCATCCTTCAAATGTCACCAGTGTGGAAAGGAATGTCACATAAGGAGGAACTATCCAGATTTTAGGCAAGGAAAAGTAGGAACCTTGGAAGGGAAAGGTAAAGCAACCGAGGGACCAAATGTTGAGAACCATGGCCAAGTTGAAGGTACTTTGCTCATTCACTCAATACCTTTTGTAGTAGTGTATGATACTGGGGCTACACACTCCTTGATTTCCCATGATATTGTATTGCATGATTGTTGATAAGCCATTGCTTATTAAAAGTCCTTTAGGTAGTTCCTGTGTTTTGGGTATGATGTGTATGAACCTGGGATTAAATATAGGGGGATGTGTGTTTAGTGCAGACCTATATGTGTTGCAATACCCGGGCATAGGAGTTATTCTAGGAGTTGATTGGTTGAGGAAATATAAGGCTATTATAAATATGGAAACATCTACCATATCACTAAAAATTTCTGATGGAAAAAGGGTAGTTGTTCTGTGTGAGGCAAACAAGAGCAGAAATATAGCTACTCTTGTTACTTTGTCTAGTGAGAATCCCATGCCCACATTAGAAGAAATCTCTATAGTAAATCAATATACTGATGTGTTTGGTGAGGTTAGAGGAGTTCCAAACCATAGGCCAGTAGAGTTTTCAATTAAACTAATTCCAGAGGCTAGCCCAGTAGTTAAGAGGCCAACTAGAATGGGGCTTAAGGAATTGATAGAGCTGAAAAAGCAACTGGTTGAACTAGAAGAAAAAGGCTTCATCAGACCCAGTAGCTCATCATGGGGAGCACCAGTGGTTTTTGTTAAGAAACAAGATGGATCTCTCAGATTATGTATTGATTATAGGGAGTTAAATAAAATCACAGTTAAAAACAAATACCCCTTACCAAGAATTTATGATCTCTTTGATCAATTGAGTGGTGCAAAAATATTCTCTAGACTTGATTTAGCTTCAGGATTCCATCAAATGAAAGTAGAAGAGGAAAGCATTAAATACACAGCTTTCAACACTAGATATGGACTTTATGAATTTTTAGTAATGCCATTTGGTTTGACAAATGCTCCCTCTTACTTTGTTGATTTTATGAATAGATTTTTTAGAAAATACCGGGATAAATTTGTATTGATATTTATTGATGATATACTAATTTATTCTAAGTCAGTTGAGGAGCATGAGAATCATTTGCATATAGTACTTCATAAACTGAGGCAAGAAAATTTGAAGGCAAAATTTTCAAAATGCACTTTTTGGCAAAAGGAAGTAAATTTTTTAGGACATGTGGTATCAAAAGAAGGTATATCTGTAGATCCCAATAAAGTAATTGCAGTTCAAGCTTGGAAAAGGCCTACTAATGTCACAGAGGTTAGGTCATTTATGGGAATGGAAGGGTACTACAGAAGGTTTATAAAAGATTTTTCAAAGATTTCAATCCCATTAACCAGGTTGACTAGGAAGAATCGAGTATTTGCTTGGACTGAGGAATGTGAGAAAGCTTTTGGGAGGTTAAAAGAAGCACTGATACAAGCTCCAATACTGAAAGTACCTGAGGGGAATGAAAATTTAGTGATATATACTGATGCAAGTGGACAAGGGCTTGGGGCAGTATTGATAAAACAACACCAAGTGATAGCTTATGCCTCTAGACAGTTGAAACCCAGTGAGGTAAGGTATGCTACACATGACCTTGAATTGGCTGCTATAGTGTATGCTCTTAAATTATGGAGACACTATTTGTTGGGAGCAAGGTTTGAAGTTTACACTGACCATAAGTCACTTAAATATTTGTTTTCACAAAAAGAATTAAACATGAGGCAGCAAAGGTGGATTGAACTCCTAGCCTCATATGATTTTGAAATATTGTACACCCCTGGCAAAGCTAATAAAGTAGCAGATGCTTTAAGTAGACGGCATGCTAATGTAGCTAGGTTAATGATAGAAGAGTTTAACACTTTATCACTATTGATTGACTCAGAGGTAGAAAGTGAAAGTGTAGAAAATATGAGTATATGCAATGAGAATGTAGAAATGGGAAAGTTAAGTTTTGTTACTTTGGGGTCATAATTAAAGAATAAAGTTGTAAAATTACAAGATCAAGATCCATTTTTATTTGAGAAGAAAACTCAGATATTAAATGGAGAAGCAGTGGAAGGCTTTCTGTTGAATAAACAAGGCCATTTGGAGAAAAGAAAAAGAATATGTGTCCCTGTTATTGATGAGTTGAAGCAAGAAATCTTAGATGCTTATCACAAAAACAAATATACCATACACCCAGGAAGCACAAGAATGTATCACAACCTTAAAAGAGATTATTGGTGGAGTGGTATGAAGAGTGCAGTGGCATCTTTTGTGTCTAAGTGCATGGTTTGTCAACAGATAAAGGCTGAATATCAAAAACCCTCCGGCATGCTTCAACCTTTACCAATACCACAGTGGAAATGGGAAGACATATCAATGGATTTCATTGATGGTTTGCCTAGAACTAGGAGGGGAAATGGTAGTATTTGGGTTGTAGTTGATAGGCTAACCAAATCAGCCCATTTTATACCTGTGAAGTCAGAAAGAAATGCATGCACATTAGCTCAGTTATTTATTAAGGAAATAATCATACTACATGGAATACCAAAGACTATAGTAAGTGATAGAGACACCATCTTCACTTCAAAATTTTGGCAAAGTTTTCACAAGGAAATGGGGACTGATTTATGCTTGAGCACAGCATATCATCCTCAATCGGATGGCCAAACAGAAATTGTAAATAAATTGCTTGAAGACATGTTGAGAGCATGTGTATTGGATTGGGGAGGAAGCTGGGAGGATTATATATATCTAGCTGAATTTGCATACAATAACACCCATCACAGTAGCATAGGCATGGCCCCGTTTGAAGCTCTTTATGGAAGGCCATGTTTATCACCCTCAAGTTGGCATGAATCTGGAGAAAAGGTGGTCTTAGGACCAAAAAATGTAAAAGAAACTTCTGAAAAGATAGCTTTGATTAGAAAAAGAATTGCTTCTGCCCAAGATAGGCAAAAGAAATATGCAGATCAAAAGAGAAAGGAAGTACAGTATGATGTTGGGGATTTTGTATTTATTAAAATATCACCCATGAAAAAGGTTCTAAGGTTTGGGAAACAAGGAAAGTTGATTCCTAGATATATAGGGCCATATAAAGTTTTAGAAAGAATAGGAACTGTGGCCTACAGGTTAGAGTTGCCAGAGGAAATGAGAGCAATGCATGATGTTTTTCATGTATCACAGTTAAGAAGATGAGTTCATGACAAGGAAACAATTCTAAAATCTCCTAAGGATGTACAAATTGATTCTAGATTACTATATGAAAAAGAGCCAGTGGGCATAGTTGCCAGAGAAATCAAGAAATTGAGGAGCAAAGAAATAAAATTAGTGAAAGTGCAATGGAGTCTGGATCCAAATGATTGCACATGGGAGGTGGAAGATAAAATCAGAATTGATTATCCACAACTGTTTGATTGAATGAAAGGTAAATTTATATATATACTGATGAATGTTTTGACTGAATTGCATTGTGATTTTTTTTGGTTGTTTTGATATGCCTAGAGTTTAATCAAATGATTGATTTGAGAATGATTTGAGTTCAGAAATTGATTTTCTGAAGTAATGATACTTAAGTTAAGTATGAAAGAATTGTGGGGCACAATTCCTAAAAGGAGGGGTATATGTGATAACCCTGATTTTGTGAAGAAATTTCATGATTTAATTTAGTTTGTATTTGTTTGAAATTGCATTGAAAAGATAGAGATAGGAAACTGATTTGCAGATGCATAGTTTAAAAACATGTACATGTGCATAGGACAGTGCACAAACATGCACACAGTTTTCTGTGTGATAAAATAGGCAATAGTTAATAAAAATGATAGGATAGATAAATTACAAATATATATATGTAGGCAGAAATGATCAAGTCTTGAAAAAAAAAGAGAAAGACTTAGGCCAGGATAGGCATACATGTATTATACAGGTGTACAAAACAAATGCTTGCTGAAATAAAAATTAACATTGCATGAAAATGGTATGAGCTTTTGAACAAACACTTTATCCATTTTTAGCAATTCCTTTTTGCTTTAGAAAACAAAAATCATGCAAATAACATGACCGGGGTAATGAGGTATATTTTCTGAAAAAAAAATATAATAAAATGCCAGGACTACTTACCCATTTTCTCTAAAAGTAGAATGAGAGGTAGATCATAATTGGTGGGGTAAAATTAGCATTGGATAATTTCCTTAAACCCTAGTAGTAGCCAGAGTTTATATAAGAAGACCTGGTGTAGTAAGGTTTTTGGCTCTGCCTCATAAAAGAAAAATATATAAATATATATATAACAGAAGTTAGTAAAGAAAATGTGGAACACCAGTCATTAGAGTAGGAAGAAGGCAGAAGATCAAAGGAAGAAAAAGAAAAGCTTAGGAAAAAAAGAAAAGGGGATTAAGGTGAGTAATCTCACTGGAAATATTGGCAATAAGTCCTGAATATTGAGGCACCTAACTAAAATTCATATTTCATTTGTTTGCAAGCTGGATTCATTTTTATGATTTAGTAACTTTGACTTGTTTTATGATCTGTTTTAATGGAAACCTCTTTATATCGATTTACTCAGTATGAAAGAGCCATGAATCTAATGTTTAAATAAGTTTTCTGTGTTATGATTTAACTTTGAGGTGAAGCAGTAATATGTGTTTTCTTTATAGATTTATTAGTTTAAAACCCAGGATGCTTAATATGGATATATGGTCTAAAAATGAGAAAGGATATGGGGCTGCAACCTTGTGTGTTTGCTTAGGTCTCATATTAACAAAAAAGAAATTATATAAAAAGGAAAAATATAGAGGAGCAATGTATACATGTGCTGAGCCTCTACATTTATGAACTATCCAGTAAATCTTATACTTGTGATTTAGTCAGATTTGAAGATCTACATGGATCCGACTGAATCAGAGGTAGAAAAAGAAAAGAAAAACAAACAGAAAATTATCTATGACCATACATTTGTATTGGGATCTATTAAAGTCCATAGAAAAATAATATGTTTAAGAGACCACCTCTATTGTTATGATGAATTGCTTGTTCATGAAAATATGTCTTGTTAATCTTTGGATGTATGCCTGTGACTGAATGTATTATCCACTGCTTGAAACATGTGATGCAGAGAGGAAATTAAGACTAAAGGGTAGTGACACTTAGTAATTTAACTAAGGATTTTGGATCTTAGGGCTACAAGATATAGCTTGGCAAGGTGAATATTGCAAGCTCACACATGGTATGTTTATACCCAGGGCCTGTGTGTGCTGGGTTAACAGAGAATTGACCCAGGCAGTGTGTGTTTAAAAAGAGAAAGTAGCTAAAGACCATAACATATTTGATATTGAACATTAGAAATAGGTTCATATGAAGGCTTGGGAAAAATCCCTGAAGGCCAGAAAAATCTATGGATGAGGAATGATGATTTAATTGATGATTGTGTTGACTGTTTTAGGATCTTCTATGGATGAATTCTATGTTTGTTTTCTCTGCAATAAATCATGGAATTATGTATCATTTTGTGTGCATTCCCAGGTTGCACAGAAATGAGTACAAGGGTAATATTGCATTCCTTTATTTATCTTAAAGTTATTTGAATATGAAAAAAAAACTATATGAAAATTATGTTTCCAATTAGATTACTCATACCAGACCAAGTCTGACCCATGTGTGTTTTGATGCACTATTGGGTGTCTCATATTTAATGAGGCAGTCCATAGTGATTATGCAGGTAAATAGGCATTTCATTGATCAAGCTTTGGATGGGTTGGCTGCTTAAGGAATTGGATGCAATAGTTACAAATTTACTGAAGTTAAATAGATGTTTATGCCAAATTTATGTTAAGCTATGTTGTTTAAGTTGCTTAGAAAAACCAATGTACTGTTATTTTCTGTTTTGTAAGCATTGGACTTAAATAGGTGTTTCATCTGAAACTTATGGATTTTATTTTGAAAATGTTTTACTAAGTAATGTAGTTTTTAGGCCCTTTGATTAATTAATTTATGATGATAGGAAACCTAAGATTGTGAGGATTTATAAACTAAAAGAACAACTAGATACTTGACATGAGAAATTCATGTTTAAGTTGAAGAAAAAAATCTGGCAGAAAGATTTTGAGTTGCCTTGATAAGATAGAACAAAATAACATGTGTTTTGAGAGGAAATAGTTCAAAGTGAATATGGCTAACATAACCATTTTCTTGAGCCTGGGTTAAGCCAGCACTAAAGGTTTTCTAAACTAAACTTTCAGTTTGATGTTACAACCCAGGTACAAGGTAGACTCAGACCTTTTTACTAACAAGAAGAGAAAAAAAAATTAGGCACATGTAAGAGCACAGGAACATGCACACACACATGCATGGGCAAAAGCCCAGTTCATACAGTAATACAATTATGGGAAATACATACATAGTGTTAAATCTATAAGTCATGGAATCAATAGTTATGAAGAAATAGACATGACTGGAAAATTTGAAAAAAATACTTTTGCTATGTGGAGAATCACTTGAAAATCCCCAAATAGATTCTCTGCTTCCAAACCTCTATACTCTGACATAAAAACAGAAGGTATCATATATATATATATATATATATATATATATATTTTCATATATGAAGGTTTAAAATAATTTGAACACATCAATATTTTTATGTTGGTTTTAAGATCCTGGTTAGAAGGTGAACCAGAGAATGATATTCTCTTGACTAGGTGACCACTGGGATTAATTGTAAAAAAAAATTCTGAATTTTAGGTAAAAGAAAGTGGGTCATCTCATATTAGGTCTTACATCGCTCGGTCAAGGAAGGAAAGCCAAAGCTGCTTTTGTCGACTGAGGCTCGGCATTGATGGATCGACCTTAATGGTTCGGCATATGTAGATTGGCGTAGCTGGTTCGGTGCACATTGAGGGTGTTAGCATACTCTTGAGGTCTACAGCAAGGTAAGGAGATTGGCATTGCTTTGCTTCGAGATACACCACGGGTCGCTCCGAATCCCTTGAGAGCTTGCCTCGAGTCAGTAACTATATGACCAAAGTTCAGCCACAGGGGTTCGGAAACACCTGGCCATATTGGTTCGACATCACTTGGGTCAGTCAGTTTGGACTAGTACTAGTGGGCCGAGCTATCTTAGTCATGGGCCTGCACAGGGTAACCAGCCAACCTTCGTCTATAAATAGAGGGGCGGGGGTATAGTTGAAGGGACCTTTTTTTGGGAGCTCCAGGGATGCTCTGCCATTGTTTGTACTCATTTCTTTTCTGTTCAAATTTTCACTCAAGTTGTTTGTTTAGGGATTGTATCTGTATTCAAGTTATCGAAAGAGCAATAAAGATCACATTCAAAGTGGACGTAGGCAACTACGCCGAACCACTATAAATCTGGTGTCTCCATTTCTGTTGTTCTTTCTGCACTCAATTGCGTTTTCCTCAGTTTTAATTTACTTTCTTCATTAATCACTCTACAGAACTCTATTCAAGGGTGTTAGTGACCAATTTTGGTGCTAACATTTTGCAAGTAAACTTATTAATCTTAGCCGAAATTGTTACATTGATTAAGTTCCAGCATACTAGCCACAAAGTGGGTTCTACAATCAAAATGACAAGCACTTTTGGGGAATGGATTTCCTTACAAATGACCAGGTAAAGGGACTACCTTCCAGCAGTACATCTCTAGAGGAATGTACCGGGGCTATAGAACATCTGAACCCCTACCAACACAAGATCGGCCTACCTCTTCTTAGATAGTACCGAATATGTCATCACCCCGGTTGTTACCAACCTATCCGAGAGGTCTCTTAGCATACATCACAATAATTTAAACCCGAATGTTATAGGGAGTAGAAATATATCTAGAAGGGGATGATCATACTCTATTGGTTGCGAACCACATAGCCTTGCTGCATCTACCCTGTTTCGGCCATTTCCAGATGTGAGGCTTGAGGTAACGATTACCTTTCACATAGCACATCAATTCTCCACTTTGAATGCCACATAGCCATTCCATAATCACCAACTGATTTCTATAAACATATAACTCTTGAGTTCATACGTCTCAGGAAAGTTTGTTAAGCTAAGAGAAGTTGCCTTCTCCGCCACCAAGCAGAAATACATTCATAGAGATCAATTAATGTGATTTGAAAATGCAACGTCGGACATTCATCCATACAAGTTCATTCTAGGACTGAACGAAACCAAAGGCACTCCTTCTACCGCATCCTATTTTGGTAGTCACCCCTAGGATCAGTAGCAAATAGTCCTTGCAATTTGAAGATTTTCATAATGGAGCACTATTTGCCACCATAAATATATGATATGGTGAATTTCACCTCGAGGGACTAGTGTCAAGCAACCCTACATCATGAATATCTTTTTCTTCAATACTCTTATCTTCAACATGTTTACTTCGAAACATAAATTGGTTCGAAGTGGTTTTCGGATAGGAATTTTCCCAAATCCAACCCCGGTTTCTTCGAAATCCAATCATCGATATAAATTTTGTTTTATAAGTAGATAATTGTTGTTAGAGCTATTCATTTCTTTAACAAAATATCTTCAACAGATATAAAAAATATTCTTTAAGTAAATATGGAATCATTTCAACCTTCCTTTTGAAAATTTATCAAATTATTTTTAGAAAGTAACTTATGAGTATTTAAATTTGGAAAATTTAAACTTCTACCTAACTCATTTCCGACATTTTGACATTATCTATCCCTCGCCCAGGGAAGAGTCTAAGTGAGCCAAGGCACTTGTTGCTCCTGAACCTCTCCTTAGTTTAAGCACCTCACATCCGGATCTGACGAATAGGAAAATCCAGTCTGCACGTCAGCTTTTAGAGCTAAGATTAAGCCACTTGATTTTAACAGCTTTTCTTAAATCATGTATTAAATATTTTCAATAAATTATAAAATCCTCAAATCATCCTTAATCATTTATTTGAAATCATACACAAAAGATTTGGAAAATAATCGTTAAGTTTAAAACTTTATTTCTAAAGTTGTTGAAACGCAGAAAAGTACCGTGGAAAGTACTTAAAAGTTGATTTGATTTAAAACAGCTTTTCTAATATTTAAAAATCCATATTTTTTCAATTCAAATCTCTTTTAAAACATTTTAACATATTTATCAAATTTATTTTATATTTTTAAACATTTAAAATATTCATTACAAAGAATTTTATACTTTGGTCGCTTTATGCAAAAGCTTGATTTTTTTGGAAATTTGATTTGGACATATTTTAAAATCTGCAAGATGAAATCTTAATTTTCTTCCTTTATTCTAAAACTATGGATATAATAGTCCATAAAATTCTTATCTCGATGAATTCCGAACTAAATTCTATTCCGTATGGTCATTTGAATTCTTTGGTGTGAAATCGTGAACTATCGTAACGCCACACACCAAGTTTTGACTCATTTGTGGTTTTCATTTAAAACTTCTCGAAACAATTTTATATGTTTATGAAACATTGCTAAAATGCTTTCAATCATTTTAGAAGGTATTAAATAATTCCATATTACTTTTCAATTCATTTGGAAAGTGTTTTCCATGTGAAATAACGATGTGTATATCATGACTTGTTCAAACATTCATGTAAGATAAACAATATATGATGATCAAAATCATAAATAAACATTCATACAATCATATCACATCATCACATCCATATATATAGTAATTAGGAGTTCTCACTTTTGTTTCGATTTTCAATCGGAGAATCGGCTATTGTAACGACCCTAATTTTAATTAACACCATTTAGGATATTTAATCAGTTAAATAAAATAAAATAAAATAATGTAACAATTAGGGGAATGAGATTTGTGATTAATAGAAAGGTATCCATGCCCATTAAATAAGTAAACTAAGGGAATTAAAATCGATTAAGTTAGGGTAAGTGGACAAGGGTAATATAGGAATAAGTATATTCTTATACCCTAATGTTTGTACCAAAATTGGGCACAACACTCTCCGGACGTATTTGAAGAGATTAAAATGAAGAATATAAATGGAAAAGGAGGTTAATCTAACAAACACGCCAAAATGGACAAACATAAATGTAAGAACATAAGAATTTAGAGTGGTTCGGCATTATAGCCTACGTCCACTATGGAAAGTTTGTTGTTTTATTAACTTTGCTAACTGGTTACAATTGATTACAAATCAAGCACGCGAGTTACAATGGAGTTTTCATCAGAGTCTCAGTGTAGAAGAGTCAAAAGTCCCTTTTCTAAAGGCACTGGGCTGCTATTTATAGGCGTAGACTAGAAAAATCTAACATAGATCTCGGAATACTCCTTCTCACATGTGGGTGGGCCCACGTGATCGATCCAGGGTGATTTGGGATCGATCCTCAATCGATCCCCATACATTTTGTATCGATCAAAGTTACCTCCATTTGGGCTGAGATCGATCAGGGACAAAGTAGAGGTGGTACGCAAGCTCCTATGATAATTTGGTGGCATTTGGACTTATAGATTTTTAGTTATGATTGATCCAAGTTTCGATTTGCAAAAGGCTGCCGAGTTTGTATCGATCCCATTCGTATCGATTGCTTCAGATCCATGCTTGTTTGTATCGATCAGGTGACATGGCGCTATATTCTAGGATCGATCCCTTTTCATGTCGAGTGACTATTTCTTCCATTTGAATCGTGCTTCGTTTGTATCCACCCAATGTAACTCCATTCGTATCGTTCTTTTGCACTTCACTTCGTATCGATTCCCGAAGCTACTTCGTATCGATAGCTTAGTGACCGCTTCATATCGATAGGTGGACAACCTCTTCGCATCGATCACCGAGTAGTTGGTTTCGTATCGATGGGGCATGGCTTCTTTCGTATCAATCGGTAACGATCGATACGAACTGTATAAGTAGAAGATCGATACGCAGTGTGCATTCATGGGATCGATACGAAGTATCAACAGTTGATGGATACGAAGCAGAGCAAACATGATGGATACGAAGTGGAATAAATATGATGGATACTAAGTAGGGTGGTCATTGATGGATACGAATCGATGCTTTCTCCCTGAATTTTGATCGATCCATACTTGAGCATACGAACTCTGCTTGACTTGAAACTTGGAAAGTTGGTTTTCATAGCTTTGCTTGCTGTGCCATATCAATTGTAAGTCGATCCGGACTCGGTTAAAATTTACTAGTATCCATATTAGACCTGTGTATAACCTATCTTCGGGACGAACTGTCTTTGGTTTCAAGTTAATTTCTTGGTGTCACGGCTTTACCAAAAGGTGGGATAACATTTGCCCCCCAAAGTACATCTTGTGAGAATATGACGTGCTTTGAAAAGTTGCGATCTTCATTCTAAAAAGTTCTGCCTGATTCGTTGAATAGTTGTTGTCTTTTTGTCTAAAGATATAACCTTTGATTGATTTCCAGTAATATAAATACTGAATTGTTGGTTGCCAATGATTGTGCAGTGCATTATTATAACAGAGTGTCGAGTGTTAGCAATTTGTTGTTCACAGTTGTAATTGGCACCAGGTGAACATTCAATTCCTGTTAATTTTGAAAATTGAATGTTTGTTCGTCATGCATGAACGTATGTTAACCCGACTCTAGTTAACGTCTACACGTTCACGAGTCGTTGTCAAGTTTTTTTTATATCGAGTTTCATGTCGATCCTCTCCTGGACTGATGTGAAATTCGAGTTTTAACAATGCTTGACGGCCGTTTTAGAGTATCCTTTCGTATCGATCCTCTCCTAGATCGATTTGAGAAGTAGAAAAAACCTTATTTGTATCGATGGCAATCGATACGAATTAGTTGGTCCTTTAGAATTTTTCGTATCGATGGATACGAGTTTATGTGGACTTCAAAGCAATGGATACGAATTCGCCATTTCGTATCGATGGATTGCTGATGGGTCGGAATGGTCCTAACAAGTCTCTATTGTCTCGTTCGTATCGATGAGAGCTGGTGGATACGAACAGATGTGTCTGGATCGATGGTAAATGGACACGAATATGTTACTTCGTATCGGTTGGAGGGAAGGATACGAAGAGGGCTCTTGTATCGGTGATATTGGAGACCGTTTTAACCGGTCATTTTGCACTGGGAGACGAAACGACTTCTGCCTTGGTCTTTTATTCATATAAATATGCTCGGGACTTAGAAAAATTTCATCTGTTTTCATTCCCACACATTGACTTCGTATCGATCCGAGTTAAAGAGAAAATAAAAAACTGAATTTGCCTTTAGATCGAAACCTTGATTCCTCGAACCAATCGCTCAAATTAGGTAATTAATCGACCAAATTCAATCTTAAAACGATGAGAGTCAAATTCTCGTGTCATCCCACTTGCATTCGTGGCTGATTCTAGTTAAGAGGAGGCCGGAGATGGTCAGAGCAAGGTCGAGGAAGGCTGGAATGGTTTTTTTGCATTGCTTGGAGAAGAAGAAGTGTGGAGGGATGCTCAGCTTCAATTTCGTATCGATAAAGGGATGAAGAAGACTTGACTTCGTATCGACATAGAGTGAGGGATTTGTATCGATCAGGAATTGATTGGTGAAATGATGAGTTTTGTATCGATCCAGAGCGGTGACAATTCATATCGATTCGAAGCGATCGAAAAAAAATCGAAGAGCCAACGATCGCTACGAAATTTATGGTAGGTGATCAATACGAATTTCCTGGTTAGGGATCGATACGAAGCCAATAATCCTTAATCGATACGAAGTCCTATATAACACGATCAATATGAAGTTAATGAATCTCAAGGTTTCAAATCTCGGATTTTGGCCAATATCTCGGGCAAATATCTCGGCTGTCTCGGGCGATATTTAAAAGACTTATAACTAACCAAGCTGCCAAATCTCGGATTTTGGCTAATATCTCGGATTTTCATCTCGGCTGATCTCGGGGAGATTTAAAACCTTGATGAATCTCGATCGATATGAAACCAAAGCTTTTTGCGGAATGATTCGAGTTTGAACTTTGATGGATTTGAAATCTTTGCACACTTGAATATTTGACTCCGACGAGCTTCTGTTTTGTATAATTGGTCTTAACCGTTTCACTGCAAATTTGACTTCCCTTCGAAGCTCGTCGATGGAACTGTAACTTGACAAATTTGACGAACTTTAGCTTGGATCATTCCATGAAGTTTGGACGACACGGTTGTGACAGTCAACATGATGGTCACTTCGGTTGAATCTCGAAGTCTTGTCATTTGAACATCTCACAAATCTCGTAGAATTTCTTAAATATTATATAACATTGCACTGCACAACTCATTCACACACTTCACACTGTGGGGAACATAGGTTTATTGTCATCTAACGATGATTTTTACTGAGTTCAATAGCTATAGAACCTGGAAGTTCGCAATCATAGGATGTCCAGAGTCTACCCCTTCCCGCAATTGAAATGCCGGTTATTGTAGCCGACGCTATTAGTCCTGCTCTGGATGAACTACATGGAGCAGTTTTTATCGCACATCCACAAGACTCCATTCCTTCCAATATTTCTGAAGATATGCTGGGGAGGATTTGTCTAAGGCATGGGCTATCAATAAATGATGTCTTATTACCAGGGCTAGAGGATAGAGCCAACACTCCCCTGGAAGGGTACAGAGCCTGTAATAGATTTATGTGTGTTGTTGGGACACTTCCTCCTTTTAACCAATTTATCTGAGAAGTTCTAATTTTCTTGAGGATTGCTCCATCCCAATTGCATCTGAATGAGTATGCCCTGCTGAATAGTCTTTTTGTCATCTTCATGGAGCATCGCTTCTGCCCTTTGACGGTAGAAGAGATCAGATTCTTATTCAATCTAAAGGGTTGTGGGGACAACCCTTCCTTCACTTTCTTAGAGGCAATTATGAACTGTCAGATCATGGTCGGGGCTTGGAGCAAGCTGAGCTATTTCAAGATCGAATGGTTCTTCGTTCGGTGTCCACCGGGTTTCGCCAGACGGTAGCTAGCAAGACGTAAGTGCCCTATCCTTTTTGCCAATTAACTGGATAACAGTAGTCGACGCCGAGTCTAATACTTTCTTTCTTTTGCAGCTTCGATTCCGCGACCTGAAGGTGCTCAGTTTAAGGAGATTGTAAGGGTTCTTCAAGAGGTGCCCGCCGAGTACAGAGAGATCGATGAAGTCTTTACGGATGAAAATCTGATTGCCGTTGGGCTAATTGATAGAGATCAAAGCATCAGACTCGTAGGAGTTCTCAAGTTGGCTTTGGTGAGGCAAGCTTGAAGGAGAGCTCCTAGAATCATAACTACTAAACAAGGCGATGATGAGAATATGCCTGCCGGAGACGAGCCTATAGCTGGGCCTTCACAATGTCCTCGATCTTTAGAGCAAAAGAGAAGAGGCAAGTCTACTGCTCGAAAATCTATAAGCTGTAAGACCATTATAGTCTCTTTGCCTGTTACTAGTCAAGAGATTCCTCCTTCGCAGATGGAAAGCCCTTTTGGTAGACTGGTGGACATCCCCATTCGGGTTGACTTGCCTTTGCACTAAGATACCGGACTAGAGGGGCTTCAAAGTGCCTTAGACATAGGAGAGCCAACTCCTTTGAGTACGGTTATTACAACCGGTTGGTTAGGGGGTTTGCACATGCATGCACACACTTCACGTCACCACACAATCTCTAATCACACACTTCTCCGCCTTTGGAGATAATTAACTCTATTTCTCTTTCCATTTTTATAGATACAATGACGAAGCAAGGATCTGTGCTCGGTAGTCTTCGCGCCGCGCGCCATTCTTCCAGCTCATATTTTGAAGCTCGCAGGCATGAGGCTGAAAGAGATTATGATCGTCGTTATTCCAACTAGGAACGTGAGCACCGAGAGAGAGAGAGAGAGAAAGGGAGTATATGCACCGCTCACGGTCTCGCCCTCCTCCTCCTGGAATTCCTCCCAAACCGTCTAGTTCTGGTAGACATCCTTCGGATAGTCCGCGCCAAGTACTACCTCCTCAAACTTCAAAGTTAGACAAACTACGTCGGAGAACTAATGCCGAAGCTCCTATCGTCAGTACCGAATAGATGGCTTTAGAACCCACCGGGGAAGGAGCAATTAGAATCGCCAAGTTGAAGAAAGACTTTTCGACCGTTTGCTTTGATGGCGTTATATTTCCCCCACAGTTAAAGCGAATTCCCAGTAATGCAGAACAGACGGTACATGACTATCTTCATGATGTCTATAGTCAGTATCGGGAATGGATGAAGACAACCGAGAAAGCTTCAGTGGTGCCCTTTGAGCGGGCGAAGACAATCAAGAAACTAGAAATGGTCTTGCTCAGAGGGACCGCATAATTCAGCTGCTCACCAACGAGAATGAGTCTTCACGGAAAGCAGAGATGGAAGCTACTCAGAAAGCCGATGAGGCCAATAAGTATATGGAGAAAATGAGGCAGGAACACTTGGCCTTGGTCGAAGAGATGGGCCATAGGATCACTACGGTCGTAGCCGAAAGGGACGCCGCACTAAAAGAGCTTGAGAAACTCAAAGCCAAATTTGCTGAAGTCGTCAAAGAAAAAGACGATGCTAATAAATCCGCTCAGGAAGCATGCGAGCAGGCTATGGTGCTCAGGGATGAGAGGGATGCGGCAACGCTAAAGGTTCAGGAAGCCGATACCAGGTTGAAGTGAGAGCGGTGGAGGCCAGGTTGGAGGGTAACATTGAGGATCTCCTAATCACATATAACATCAATGTTATGATGCACCGTGACCTGAGCTGGCTCAAAGATTACCCATCACATCTGTGTAATGGTTGGTGCCATTTGGTAGAAGATAAGAAAATAGACCACAATACTATATCTATTGACGACTTCGAGCTAGAGAATCAGATATTGACCAAGGATTAAAGAAAGGTTCTCCATGATGCCATTATCACTTATGAAATGGAGAAGCTTGTCGCTCAGCATCTGGATGTTGGAGAGGGGTCTGGAGTTGATCATCACGAAGCAAGTTTTGAAATACCTACATCAACTTTTATAGTAGATCCTCCAGTTGTGCCTGCTTATGATCCCGATTAACCGAGTTTGTCCCCGGTTCGTAAGCATGTTTTTGAAGGTGCTCCGGCTCCATCCATGAGCCAATCTGAGGAAGGTATTTCTGAACACTTCTCGTATTTACTCAAAGTCGGGAGCATTGTCTGAAAATATCACTAACATCTTCCTTTATCTTTACTAAGTCATACAGTTTGTACCAGCCGAGCCTCCTGCATCCCAAGGACTGCATCATGAGCAGGAGGCCATTATGATGGAGGCGATGACCACTACGGCCGCCACATCGACCGGGGAAGTTCATGAGAGCGCTTTTATTCTTGATGAAAAAATGATGGAGGAACTCCTCGATCACTAGAGCGATCCACTTACTGATTTGCCTTTTGTCTTGGGCGAAGGTGTATTTATGACTAGCTCTTCAGGCCAAACTAGCAGCATCCCGATGGATGCTCAAGTGATTCATGAGGAAGAGATAATGGCGGAGATTAATGCCGAAATGGAAGCAGCCGCACAGGCCAGTAGTATTGGAGGTAGTAGATGGGTCCTGGCCTAGCTCCTCTACGAATGATTTCTCCCGGTGGTATAGTTGTCGACACTGGCATGCCTCCCTCGCCTTCAAACATCGAGAATGTTCCTATTGCTCCGACTCCATTCCAATTCCCATGAGTTCGGAGGAAGAGATTACCATAATTCCTCCGACCGGAGACCAACCACCAAAAGGCAAAGGCTCGAAGAGACATCCGAGCGGCAGTTCTAGTGGGTCAACGCCAAGGAAGAAGAAGAGGATGAAGGAGTAGCCATGCCTTTTTATTCCTTCTTTTGATATATAAGTAGAATATGACTTCATTTTTCTTTCCTTAGGCCATGTATAGATGCGGGTTCGGCCCCTGCTTATAGGAATTCTTGGAATATGTTTTCGTACTTGTTTTGTTTCCAAAGGATAGTAGAAATAAAATTCCTTTTTGTCTTCAGCATAACTCTGTGTATATTTTCTCAAGTGTTTCAATGCCCGAATTTCCATTCAATGTACTTGTGAAGCTTCAATCTCCGGATTGGACCTGAGTTTGGTTGTTAAATCCTGAAGTGATGGCTTCGGGTCATAACCAAATGTTAAGTCGAATCCCAATGTTGCGCTACTTCGGTTAGCGGCTTGTACTTGAGTTACGCCCCTAGTCTTGGGGATCAATCAAAGTAGTTGGTCGATAGTTGTTCTCCGCCATCAATAAATTGAATTTAACTAAGTCGAAACAAAGTTGAAGCGAGACGAGTTTGAGTGGTCAGATCACACTCGCTCATTTATTAATAATTATATCCGCACTCCGGGGATTGAACTTGTACGTCGATGGTCGGTCACGCCCGTTTAAACATTTAAGTTTAAGTCCGCGCTCCGGGGACATAGGTTATTTCGCGGGTGGTCAGTCACACCCATTTTGTACTTAGAATTATGTCCATGCTCTGGGGACTTAGCTCGGTCTATGGGTGGTTAGTCACACCCAATTTGTGTTTATACTCCGGTCTGCACTCTGGGGACTTGGAGTTGTCTCACGTGCGGTCGGTTCACACCCAGTTTGTGTTTATACTCCTGCCCGCGCTCTGGGGACCTAGAGTTAGTCGATGGGTGGTCAGTCACTCCCATTTTGATGTTTATACTCCAGTTCGCACTCTGGGAATCTGGATTTGATCGAAAGACGGTCAGTCACATCTGCCTAAGTGTTGGAATCTCGTTTACACTCGTGGAACGATAAGTTGATCAGGGACGTGGATGGTCGGATCATATCCACCCTGAGTAGGCAAACGAAGTCATAGATGGACGGGTCCATCCTCCTCGAGCTTGCAAAAATGGGGACGTGGTCGTGGATGGATGGATCCATCCTCCTCGAGTTTGTATTGTACATGGGCGAAGTCGTGCGTGGATGGATCCACCCTCCTCGAACCCACATTTTGGATTTTCAATTTATACTCCAGCTCGCACTCTGGGAACCGGAGTTTGTTGGAGGATTGTCATGTATCAATCCTTTTTGGCTTCAATGTAGTTGTTTGCCCCCGAGCCTGGGGTTTCACTTAGCGAGTGACCGGTTGTATCACAGTCACTCACTATTTGAATAAGTCCCACCGTGGGATGGAACTTAGCAATCCGTGCACTGTGATGGTCGCAAGACGCATTTCAAGAATCGCCGCTCTGGCTCGACGAGTTTGCATTTTATTAATGAAATAAGAAAGTATGGCAAAGTCAGTTGCCTTATTACAAGTTCAAATTTCAAAATACATAAACAAATTTCCAATGAAAAGTAGACTAAATGAATAAATAAAGCCTATCATGTGTAATAGCGCCAGAGACTCTCGCTATTCCAAGCTCTCGACAAAGGGAGACCATCAACAGTTGATAATTTGAATGTGCCGTCTCCGAGTTCCATTCAATATCATACGGTCCTTCTTATGTTGGTTTCATATGCGAAGAGACCGGATAAATTCTCTTGAGTACGAGATCACCAAGCTCAAAGGTTCTGGGTTGGACCTTAGCATTGTATAAATGGGCGACTCGACTTCGGTGTGCGGCTGCCCTCAAATCAGCCTCTTCGCGCTTCTGATCCAATAAGTCTAGGGATTCAGCAAGTAAGATGGAGTTCGTCTTTGGATCATAATATGTCACACGATGAGAAGGTACTTCCAATTCAACTGGAATAACAGCTTCAGAGCCGTAGGAAAGTGAAAATGGAGTGTGGCCAGTCGTGGACTTGTGGGTAGTTCGATATGCCCATAGGGCCATGGGAAGTTCATCAACCCATCTGCCTCTAGCCTTATCCAGTCATTTCTTCAGAATGGACTTAATAACTTTATTAACAGCTTTGACCTGTCCATTTGCTTCAGGGTGAGCAACTGTTGAGAACTTCTTTTGAATATTGAAACGTTGACAGAATTTCTTGAACTCGACACTATCGAACCAGGTCCCGTTGTCAGTGATAATTGTATATATGAGGCCAAAACGACATATGTTGTTGTAGACAACAAAGTTGATTACTTTCTTCGTCGTGATAGTAGCAAGGGGCTAAGCTTCTGCCTATTTGGTAAAGTAGTCAGCTTCAATGATGGCGTACTTTGCACCGCCTTTAGCAAGAGGTAAAGATCCAATTATATCGATGCCCCACGTGGCAAACGGCTAGGGACTGACCATCTATGTGATTAGGTAGGCGGGGCCCTTGGTATCCAGGCATGCTTTTGGCATCTATCACATTTCTTGGCGTAATCTGATGCATCTCGATTCACCGTCAGCCAATAGTACCCATATCGGAGTATTTTCTTAGCAAGGGCTTGCCCCCTAGTGTGATCGTCGCATTCTCCCTCGTGCACATCATGTAACACTCGTTTGATCTTGTCATGGGTGATACATCAGAAAAGGAACAAAGTATCCTCTTCTTTACATGACTCCATTCTGGATAATGAATCACGAAGCTTTTCGGAGAACTTGTCTTTTCTCATTTCAACACTTAGGAAAAGTTCCATGTTCAATATAGTTTCTGAGTGGGGTCATCCATGACTCCTTCTCGGGCGTTGCCTCATGCACCCAGTCCATCTCCATCTGATCGATACTCGGAGAGGTAAGTGTCTCAACGGGGACGAGTCCCATTTGCTGTGCTTCACCGGTGCTGGCTAGTTTAGCCAAAGAATCGGCCTTCTGATTGTGCTCTCGGGGTATGCAATGAATAACGTAGTAGTCGAACTGATTCAATACTTCTTGAGCCTGGGTAAGGTAAGCAGCCAATCTCCGATCTCTGGCTTGATATTCCCCTCGTAGCTGACATATGACCAGTTGTGAGTCGTAGTAAATCTCCACAGCAATAATTCTCAAGTCTCTGGCAAGTCTGAGTCCGGCGAGTAAAGCTTCATATTCGGCCTCTTTATTAGTCGCGCAGAATTCAAACTTCAAAGCATAGCATATGAATCAGCCTTCTAGGGTTTCGAGTACAATTCCAGCGCCTGAGCAGCGATCGTTTGATGCACCGTCAGTGTATAGCTTCCATAGGTGTTTTGGAGATTCACTGGTTTCGGCCAAGTCCTCCGGTATAGTAAATTCAGCTATAAAGTCCGTCAGAATTTGTCCTTGGATGGTCCGTCTTGGTGTATAAGCAATATCAAACTGACTAAACTCGATGTTCCACTTGAGTAACCTACCAGACGTCTCAGGCCGCGTAAGGACCTGTCGTAACGGCTGGTTGGTGTAGGTGTGATCGGATGAGACTAGAAATATGGACGGAGCTTCCTCGAGGAAATGACTAGGCAATAAGCCAGATTCTCCAACTTTGGGTAGTTTCTCTCCACCCCTGTTAATCGCTTGCTTATATAATAGACTGGTCGTTATATCCAATCTTCTTCCCAAATCAATGCAGCACTAATTGCGTTCGCTGAAATTACCAGATAGATGTAAAGTCTTTCATGATCAACCGTCTTTGACAGAATTGGTGGCATCGCGAGGTGTTGAATCAGTGCTTAGAATGAGCCTTCAGACTCCTCAGTCCATTCGAAGTTCGTTTTTCCTTTCCTGATCAGATTGAAGAAGGGAATGCATTTATCTGTGGATTTGGAGATGAATCTACTTAAGGCTTCCACCTTCCTGTTGAGGCTCTGTACTTGCTTTATAGTTCTAGGAGCCTTGAGATTCTGAATTGCCTAGATTTTCTCAGGATTGGCTTCAATTCTCTGAGCATTGACAATGAATCCAAGGAATTTTCCAGACGCGACTCTAAAGTGACATTTCAATGGGTTGAGCTTCATTTGGTACTGTTGGAGGATGTTAAACATTATTTCCAAGTCTTTGACATGATTGATGGAGAGACGTGACTTTACAAGCATATCGTCCACGTATACCTCCATGGTTTTCCCGATATGGTTAGTGAAGATTCGGTTCACAAGCCTTTGGTAAGTTGCCCCAGCGTTCTTGAGTCCGAACGGCATCGCTTTACAGCAATAGTGTCCCAGATCGGTGACAAAGCTAGTATGCTCCTGATCAGGTAGATGCATTAGTATCTAATTGTAGCTGGACTATGCGTCCATGAAAGATAAGAGTTCATGTCCGGCCGATGAATCTACAAGTTGATCAATTCCGAAAGCGGAAAGATATCTTCAGGACATGCTTTATATAGGTCTAAGTAGTCCATGCATGTTCTCCATTTCCCGTTAGATTTCCAGACAAGCACTAGGTTGGATACCCACTCTGGATACAATGCGTCTCGAATAAACCCGTTCGACTTGAGTTTATCTACCTCTTCCTTCAGGGCGGCATATCTCTCTGGATCCATACTGCGCCTTTTTTGTTTGACCGGGACATGCTACGAGTCAATATTCAATGCATGGCTCGCGATGTCCGGTAAGATCCCATACATGTCTAAGTGTGTTCAAGCAAACATGTCGAGGTTTTCCCGGAGAAATTCAACCGATTCCTCTCTCGTCTGTTGGCTTAGCTGAGATCCGACCTTTATTATTCTGGAGTCATCATCATCATCGATTGGAACATCGATCGTCAACTCTACCGGGGAAGCCTGACTGTCTTTGAATTCCTCTTCATTATCATCATCTCTTGGATCAAGATCTTTTAGGAATTGGTTATGGTGCCTGGGCCTAGGCCCAGGTGTTAGCTATCAATTATCAGTAAAACGGATGCAGAGAGATTCCTATACGTCCTTGCCCTTCGCTTTCCGCTACGCCTCCCGTAGCTCAGCAACATAAAAGGAGCGTCCAGCCGCCTGATCTCCTTGAACAAATCCAACCCCGTTATCAGTGGGGAACTTTAGAGTTAAGCACTATGGGGCAATGGCTTCCCTGAATTTAGCTACGGCCGGTCGACCCAAGAAAGCATTTTACGGAGAATTAATGTCTAACACAACAAACTGTAACATCCGGACTCTCTGACGATCTCTAATTCCCAACTCAGTTGGCAACTCCACCGTCCCAAAGGGTATCATTGCACTCCTACTAAAGCCATGTTTGCGAGACTAACACGGCTTCAAGTCCTTCGCTTCCATTTTCATCTGGTCATAAGCTCGTTTAAATAGAATATTCACGGAGCTTCCACTATCTACCAAGATCCTCTTCATCCAAGTAGGACCTACTTGACCCGATATGACTAGTGGATCGATAGTGGGGGCTTCGACTCTATCAGCATCTCTATTTCAAAAAATGATGTCGTCTGTCATCGTCTTTTATTGTTTCGCCGGAGCCCCATTATCAACATTACTGCAACATTCGAAGTCTGCATGCCTAATCGAACTGGCATACGATTCTATTTCCCTCCAGCTTTGATCAGCCAGATGAGGACCACCACTAACCGTATTAATAACCAATCTTGCGCCAGTACGCGCGAGTTCATCTGGTCTAGCCTAACTTTGACCTTGATTCTGGTTTGATGGGCCCGCACCTCTAGCTTGCAGCGACGGAACAAATTGTTCCAACTTTCTCTCTCAGATTAACTTCTCAATGATTTCTTGCAAATGACGACACTCATTAGTATTGTGGCCATAGTAATCATGGAATCCACAGAATTTCCCAATTTGAATTTGCCTTTCAGATGACAGTTTCGGAGCAGGCTTCTTATACTATCCAGTATTACAAGTTTGCACATAAACATTCTCCAAGGATGTATTCAATGGAGGTATATTGTTCAAACATGGGAGTTCTGCATCGCGGTCCACGATTTTGATCTCGCTTCTTACCCGGACCTCCATCGCCTTTCTGCTGATTCCGCTTATACTGTATATTCAACTGCTCTTTACCAGAACTCTCACCGGTTTATTTCACAGCAATGTTACTTTGAATGCCTTCGACACAAGGTCCCGCATCGTCCTGCTTCCTAGATCGTCTAGCGTCTTCCCTCCTCAAGGACTAGGCTGCCTTAGCATAGAAATGATCCAACGATGCGGGTGGCTTCCCAGCCAACCAATTGCCAAATTCGGAATCGAGGTCGATTCCCTTAGTCAACGCCATCAAGATGGAATTGTCATTTGGATTGCTGACCTCAGCACAAGCAGCGTGAAACATTTCCATATAATGTCTGAGTGGATCTCCTGGAGCTTGAGTGATGATGGATTAGGTGTTAACATCCTTCAGCCTTGTGACGGTCATACAAAACTGTTAAAAAAACTTGGTAGCCAGTTGATCAAAGCATGAAATGGATCGAGGTGGTAAATGGGTAAACCATATGGTTGTGATGCCCTCTAGAGAGATAGGAAAGCTTCTACACTTGACCGCGTCGTCAGCTCGAGTGGCGTTCATGAGCCATTCATACTTTAGGATGTGCTGATTGAGATCTGAGCTTCCTTCATAAACAGGTAAAGATGGCATTCTAAATCAGCGAGGTGGTTCAGCATAGAGGATGTCATCAGTGAATGGCGTATGACTCCGGGAGATTCCCCAATCGTTATTGGTGAGGCCTTGACTTTCGTGGATCATCTGACAGATCATGGTTGGAATGTCCAGCATTTGGATATTATGGGCCAAGGCGTGGTCGGGTTCCACGTTGCAAGGACAGTCCAGGCGGGTCGATGGTCCATGCCTCGCCTCCTTGGCTCCAGATCTTCGGGCACATACGGTTCAAGAGCATGATTGTGTTGATGAAAGGCTGGGATTGGTTGATTCTGAAGTTGAGCTTCCATATTTTTCACGGCAGCAGCTGCATGGCTATCAACAGTGTGATAAGGAAGTGCTCCTCCTCGGGAGGAGGGCCTAGCCTGGTGCCTCGTGGAGGGACCAGCTCCAGCTTGCCCGAGATTCAGAACACGCTAATGCCCGGAGGCTTGCGCGTAGCTTCCATCCAACCATGGACGTGTTGATCTACGGTTGAAATCAAAAGAGGCTGAGCTTTCGATGGATGAATAAGAGGCATGATCCCTTCTGGATCTCCTTCGTCTCTCCTTGTTAAGTTGGTGGGCTAGCTCCATGTTGGCACGGATCTGTTGCGTGAGCTCTTGATGGCTTTGGGTAAGCTCTCGCATAAGGATTTGGAACTCCTCCCTGGTGACAGGGCCTTGTGGATCTAAGGGTCCAGCCGAATTCTGACCTGTAGCGGGCAGTTGTGCAGGGTTCTGTCTATCCCATCCTTCTGGATTAGCAGTAGTTGAAGCAGTCCTTGTATTAACCAAGGTTGATGCAGTTCTTTCTTAGATTTGATGCAATCTGAATAGTATGGAAAGAACTCCTGGATGGTAGATCTGGATCTTCTCCTTAGATTTTACAATCCAACGACGGCAGTAGATCCAATGAGCAGGAGAAAAACTGGGTTCGCTCAGTGGAAGCACTAAAGTGTTTGTACCAAAATTGGGCACAACACTCTTAGGACGTATTTGAAGAGATTAAAATGAAGAATATAAATGGAAAATGAGGTTAATCTAACAAACACGCAAAAACAGACAAACAAAAATGTAAGAACATAAGAATTTAGAGTGGTTCGTCGTTGTAGCCTACGTCCACTATGGAAAGTTTATTGTTTTATTGACTTTGCTAACTTGCTACAATTGATTACAACTCAAGCACGCGAATTACAATGGAGTTTTCAGCAGAGTCTCGGCGTAAAAGAGTCAAAAGCTCCTTTTCTGAAGGCATTGGGCTGCTATTTATATGCGTTGGCTGGAAAAATCTGACATAGATCTCGGGATACTCCTTCTCACACATGGGTGGGCCCACGTGATCGATCCGGAGTGATTTGGGATCGATCCCCGATCGATCACCATACATTTTGTATCGATCAAAATTACCTCCATTTGGGCTGAGATTGATCACGGACAAAGTAGAGGTGGTTAGCTCCTGTGATAATTTGGTGGCATTTGGACTTATAGATTTTTAGTTATGATCGATCCAAGTTTTGATTTGCAAAAGGCTGCCGAGTTCGTATCGATCCCATTCGTATCGATTACTTCAGATCCATGCTTGTTTGTATCGATCAGGTGATGTGGCACCATATTCTAAGATCAATCCACTTCTCATGCCGAGTGACTATGTCTTCCATTTGAATCGTGCTTCGTTCGTATCCACCCAATGTAACTCCATTCGTATCATTCTTTTGCACTTCACTTCATATCGATTCCAGAAGCTACTTCATATCGATAGCTTAGTGACTGCTTCGTATCAATAGATGGACAACCTCTTTGCATCAGTCACCGAGTAGTTGGTTTCGTATCGATGGGGCATGGCTTCTTTCATATCGATCAATAACGATTGATACGAACCGTGTAGGTAGAAGATCGATACGGAGTGTGCATTCATGGGATCGATACGAAGTATTAACAGTTGATGGACACGAAGTGGAGCAAACATAATGGATACAAAGTGGAATAAATATGATGGATACGAAGTAGGGTGGTCATTGATGGATACGAACTGATGCTTTCTCCCTTGATTTTGATCGATCCATATCTTGAGCATACGAACTCCGATTGACTTGAAACTTGGAACATTGGCTTTTATAGCTTTGCTTGCTGTGCCATATCAATTGTAGCTTGATTTGGACTTGGACAAAATTTACCAGTATCTATAGTAGACCTGTGTATAACCGATCTTCGGGACGAACTGTCTTTGGTTTCCAGTTAATTTCTTGGTGTCACGGCCTTGCCAAAAGGCGGGATAACACCTAAACCCTTAAACCACATTCATTTTACACATCCATTCTCACAAACAAAAACATAAGAGCTGGCCACCATTAGGAAAGCAAGACGAAGATAAAGCTAAAATTAAGGGGAAGAAGCTTAAGCAACTTAATCAAAGATTAAATCTCAACTCCATAATCTTAAGTTAAAGGTGAATAATAACTACATCTCATGCTTTTAATTGATTTCGGATTTAGATTAAATCTAAGCTAATTTACAAATGTTTTTCCATGTCTTTGACTGTTAAATTGGATATATATGCTTGTTGATGATTTATGCAAATTCATATAGATTTTATGATATGTTTTAATATGAAAACCCTATTAAATGACATCCAAATGCCTTGCGATTTTACAGTAAGGTCAAAAATGATATTTTAGAGAGATGGTTTCAATTTTCATAATTTTTCGAACTAATGTGGATTTAATATTAATTTTCTAGTAAAGAATGTTATTTAGGTTTAAAAACTAATTACGGTTATTTTATGATGTTTTGGGTCTGAAATTAATATATGTTAGAAAACATATCAAAAATGATTTATGGGAACTTTTATGGATTTTTCCTAAGTGTTTTAATAGATATATAAAATTATTTAAGGTATGGGACTTAAATGTTTTACATTTTTATAAAAGTAGAAGGGGCATTTTGTAAATAATTTAATTTTTCAATTTCTGAAATTTCGGCAGTTCTTTTAGAAAATAAATTAGCAACCAATTATTTTTTGACAAACAAGGCAGATTAATTGACAAGAATTGCTTTAGAAGGTTAAAAATCAGTTTAAGCATGCTTTTTACATGTTTCACCACTTTCGTCACTTAGCATTCGACCCATTACTTTCGCCTCCATCACCATCGAAACCAATGCGCATGGTATCAGGACTTGATATGTAGTGAATTGGACATAGGAAAAAGGTATGAAGTCGAAACGAGGGGTACCGAAGGGGTCAAAGCTTTACTTTGTTTTTAAATGAAAATGCATCTGTTTTGCTTTTTCTTTCAACTTGGTTAGCTTCCGACTGGGTCAAATTGTTTTAAAGAAATGGTTTTGAAAGAGATTGCGCCTTTTATTTTAAGTAAATGCTTTCTAAGGGGCCGAAACCCCTGGCTGCCGCACCTTACCGATCAAAGCAATGCCTTCGAAAGGGTTTCTTTGTTTTAAAACCCAAGCCTCTTCTTGAATGCTTTCAAAGGGAGTGATTTCGACACCATCACTACTTTACATAGGAAATAGCTTTCGAAAGAGTGCTTTCGACTTCGTTAATTTTTTACCCTTTGTGATATTGATAGTTAAACACAATTGATTTCGAAAGGAATGGTTTATATGGTTTCAAAAGGTTATTCCACATGTTTTATTTGAACCCAATGCTTTCAAAAGGTTTGTTTATAAAAAAGAGTTTGAATGTTTTCAAAAGGTTTTAAAAGAAGGTTTCGAAGGATTGGTTCCCCAATGTTTTCGAAAGGTTTAAGTGGAAGGTTTCCAAATGTTTCAAAAGGTATGTTATAATGTACTAATAAGAGGATGTCTAAAGTTTTAAAGCTTTCAAAAGAAAAGTTTTCGTCAGGTTTATTAAGAATGGTTTCGAAAGGTATGTTTTGGCCTTTCAGCCTAAGGTTTTACTTGGTTTCAAAAGGGGTACTTTAAATGGTTTCGAAATGGGTACTTTCGAAGGTTTAAATGTTTTCATCAACAAAAGTTTTGTGTAAAGTATATATAACATGGCAAGGTGATTTGAGCAAAGTATAGAGTATATTTTCCTTGTTTAAAGTATGATTTAAAGGTTTAAATCAATTTGGGAGAAAATGTTTTCAAGGAAAATTTAAGGGTTAATGACCCTAAATAAAATTACTCAGATATTAAAATACCAAAAGGGATTGGTATAAGGTCGTGCCCTATACCTTAGCTGTTACCACCTAACTAATTTATTCCAAAATTCCAGTATGTAGGGCTTTGTCCCAAGTAAGACTAAAATGATATTACACACAGAATGGAATATATAGAGAGAGAGGATATGTTATTGGTGAGGCCGCAAAACCATTAGGATCAGTTGACCCTAAAGAATTATCTTAGGGACATACCGTCCAGAAGGGGAGCATCTAGCAGAAGTTAGATTATTTTTTTATTTTATCTTGTAGGCCCGAGTTAGCTAAAGGTTAGTAGTTAGCCAAACAAAACTATAGTGTTTGGACAGATAGTCCATTTGTTACCTTATTTATATACTTTCATGATATTGATATTATTGTTTTAACCGGTTTTGGTTCCAGGATTAAGTTTTGCAAAAGATATGTTTTAAAAGGATATTAGTAAAGGGAAACCTATTCCGCTGAGTGGCATGGTCTCACTTAATATCTAATATCGAGATGTATAATATTATTCACACTAGGCTTTATGTGATTCTTAGGTTTTAGTAGGTGGGCGAATAAAGCTTTCGACGGCGAGCAGGAGGTTGATGCTAGCTATTTAGGATTTTTTATGTTTTTATTTCTGCTATGTTGTATTAAGTCTGTTATGACTATTTAGTACTCTGGTCAACCAAGGGGGCATCTTCATATGTCTCTCTTGGCGTATTTTGTAATAATTATATTTGATCTGAACCTGGGAAACATTTGAGATTATGTCACTTGGATATGAAATGTTGTTTTGAAATGTAATTATAAAAATGTTTTAATCTGTAATGATTTTATTTCTTATTCAAGTTCTTCCGATATTATGGATACTATTAACATTACCATATTTGGTCACCGGAAGTTAATACTATGGATGACTGCAGCAACTGTAGTGCTTAGCTTCAGGCCTCCAGATAAGGGATGTTACAATTTGATATCAGAGCATATGTTTATGAAAAACTTTAAACTAAAATGATTTTTGAAAACATAATCCTAAGGAATTAGAGATAAGATTGGGTTATGGGATAACGCTATAGTAGCGTACTTGTATTTGCTATATATAAGTATACACTTTATCTCTATTCTCCTATCTCTCTTAGGCTATTCTTCTATATCTTATGAGGCTTGAATATAGATATGGATGCTAGAAGTGAAAGAGTTAACCTTGGATGGGAAGTACCACAACAAATGGAAATGCCAAACCAAATACCAGGAGAAATCCAGGTCAGGCTCAAGTTGGAAATATGGGTGCTAGAGTCCCGCAAGTTGACATGGGAGCAATGTATCAGTTTTTTATCAACATGATGCAGGCGAGTGTTGCTGCTGATTAGTTGGAAGAGGAGATCAGGAAGCTCCAGTGGTGAATAACTATGTTATTCTGAGTAGGGATTACGCTCAGTTGGGAGGAAAGCCATTTATAGGAACCGAGGACATTATTGAAGTAGAGAACTAGTTAATGTACTATGAGAGAATCTTTGGAGATTTGCGGCTCAATGATGAATAGAAGAGAAGGCTTGCTTCTAGATAGCTTCAGGGAACAGCGTTGTATTGGTGGAATAATGTGACGATGGGAGTAAACGAGGAGACAATGACATGGGTTGAATTCAAGAGAAGGTTTGGAGAGAGGTTTATGTCTGAGATTGTGAAGTCCTTTTTTCTCAGAAAGTTTTCTGAATTGGAGCAGGGGGAGATGACTATGATGGAGTATGCTATAAGATTTGAGGAGTTGGCAAGGTATGGCTATGCTATAGTGGATACTGCGATTAAGAGGAATGAGAAGTTCATCAAGGGGTTGGAGCCTGAGTTTGCTAGGGCAATGTTACCTCATATAAGGGATCCTTATGATGTTGTAGTAGAGATGGCTTTGAGGAATAAAGAGATGCTTGCTTTTCTGGAGAGAAATAAGGCAAAGGAAGTCTAGGTGGGGTAGAGTCAGAAAATAATTTTTTTCTATAAGAAAGAAGCTCAGAAAGGTGAAGCTGCCAAGAAAGGAAAGTCGGAGGTTGTCTGCTTTAAGTGTGATAAAAATTTCATTTTGCTAATGAATGTCGTTATGGAGATGAAAGTGATCGGGAAGAAGAATATCAGATGCTTCAACTATGATCAAATTGCACATTATAAGAACCCATGCAAAAGCCAACTAAGGATGGCAAAGAAAAGGTGTTTGCATTGGAGCCAGCTAACTCGAGGCCAACAGTAGAGGAAAAGGTAAAAGCTGTGTTGGGAGGTACGCTTTTGATTCATGGTATGTCTGTTAGTGTTCTGGTTGACACTAGCGCATCACATTCTTTTATATCTCATTCTTTGGTAGATAAGCTTAACCTAGAACCCTCATACTTAGTTACTACCTTAAGTGTTGCAAATCCGATAGGAGGATATGTGACACTTGGGTTGAAGTGTGACTACCTAGAGTTTGATTTGTTAGGTCATACCTTTGTTTGCAGTTTGCTTGTGTTTGACTTCGTAGGGTTCGAAATTATTTTTGGTATGGATTAGTTAAGTAATTACGATGCTAGGATATTTTGCTATGATAAGGAAACGTCACTTAGACACTCTGATTGTATTGATCGGATAGCATATACCGTAGTAAAACCTAGTTGTGAGGTAAACGCTTTGTTGGGTGCTGCGGAGGTAAAGGACGAGTTAAATCGAGTTCTCGTTGTTAGAGAATTCGTGGATGTTTTTGAACTTGTAGTAGGATTGCCATCGAAACGAGCCATTGAGTTTCAGATAGGTTTAGTTCCTGGAGGAGAATTAGTAAGTAAACCACCAAGCAGGATGACAACTACCGAGATAAGAGAGCTGAAGGTGCAGTTGGTAGATTTAGAAGGCAAGAATTTTATTAGGCCAAGTAGTTCACCTTGGGGAGCAACCACAATGTTTGCTAAGAAGCCGGACGGGTCGTTGAGATTATGTATCGGTTATCGTAAGTTGAATGAGAAGACGATAAATAATCGATATCTGTTACCCAGAATTGACGATTTGTTCGATCAGTTGAGTGGAGCCAGGGTATTTTCTCAATTGGATTTAGCAACAAGTTTCCATCATCTTAGAGTGGCAGAGGATAGTATTCCTTTGATGTCGTTTAGAACTAGATATGGATCGTACGAATGGTTAGTGATGCCATTAGGACTAGCTAATGCGCCAGCATTCTTTGTGGATTTGATGAAGTGAATTTTCCAGGAGCACTTAAATAGGTTCGTGTTAGTATTTATAGATAATATTTTGATACACTCTAAGGATGAAAGAGAGCATGAAGTTCATCTTAAAGTGGTGCTTGAGACATTGAGGAAGCATCCGCTAAAGGAGAAATTTTTGATGTGTCATTTCTGGAAGAAGGAAGTAAAGTTTCTTAGTCATGTAGTCTCAGAGAAAGGGTTATCTGTAGATCCGACTAAGATCAAAGCGGTGAATAATTGGAAGAGACCCGAGACAGTGACTGAGATAAAGAATTTTCTTGGAATAGCTAGGTACTATCGGAGGTTCATTATGGATTTTTCGCAAATAGCATCATCGATGACCAAGCTAACACGAAAAGATGTGAAGTTTGTTTTGACCGATAAGTGTGAGGAAGCATTCCAGATCTTGAAACACTTATTGAATAATGCACCTATGTTAGTTGTTCCAAAAGAGAATCATGACTTAGTAGCATATGAGGAACTTTGTTAATGCAAAAAGGTAAAGTGATTGCCTATGCTTCTCGACGCTTAGACCGTATGAGGTTAAGTACCCAACTCATGATTTGGAATTAGCTGCGGTGATTTTTGCATTGTAGGTGTGGAGAAATTACCTTTTAGGAGAAATATTTGAGTTATATATGGATCATAAGTCATTGAAATATTTATTCTCCTAGAATGAGCTAAATATAAGACAGCAGAGGTGGTTAGAGTTTTTAGCTACTTATGATTTTGGTATTGAGTACACACCAGGAATGGGTAATAAGGTTGCAGATGCACTTAGCAGAAAACATCAGAATGCATTGTTGGCAATGATAGCTAAGTGGAAAGATTTGGAAACGTTAACGACATGGAAAGTGCAATGGAGATATGAAGTTAGATCTAGTAAGGAGACTGATATGTTGTCATGTTTAGAAGTTCAACCAGTTATGATTGAAAAGATTGCTTCTAAACAAATAGAGGATCCAATATTAGTTGAACGGATTAGGAAGTTAAAGGATGGAACGGAGAACGGTGACTTGAAGGTTTTTAGTCTTGACCAGAATGGGTGGTTGAGAAAGAAAGGAAGATTGTGTGTTCCGAATGTGGGAGACATTAGGAAGGAAGTTTTAGAGGAATGCCATTGTTTGAAGTTCACTATTCATCTGGGAGGAACTAAGATGTATCAGGATATGAAAAAGAGTTTCTTCTGGGAAGGAATGAAGAGGGATGTAGGCTTATGGGTGAAGCGATGTTTGAACTGTCAATAGGTAAAAGCCGAACATCAAAAACCAAGTGGGTTACTTCAACCATTAGATGTTCATTTTGGAAGTAGGATTCTATTTCTATGGATTTTAAAAACGGGTTACCAAGATCTAATAGAGGAAATGAAAGTATATGGACCATAGTGGACATGTTAACCAAGAGTGCCCATTTCATTCCAGTTAAGTCAACCAAGACAGCACCTACTTTGGCTAAGTTGTTTGAAGAATATATTTAGACTTCATGGGATTCCTACTAGTATAGTAAGCGATAGAGATTCCTTATTCAATAACGAGTTCTGGAAGAGTCTACATAATATTTTAGGCATCAAGCTCAAGATGAGTACCGCTTACCATCCACAGACTGATGGGAAAATGAAAAGAGTAAACAAAGTCTTAGAATATTTGTTGCGAGCTTGTGTGCTAGACTTTGGAGGATAATGGAAGACCATCTACACTTAGTCGAATTTTCATATAACAACAGCTATCATGCTAGTACAAGGATGTCACCGTTTGAAGCTTTGTATGGAAGACCATGAAAATCTCCACTTTGTTGGTTAGAGACCGAGGATAGGTTGGTTCTTGGTCTGGATTTAGTTAGAGAAGCATCAGAGAAAATTGAGTTAATTCGAGCTAGAAAGAAGGAAGCTCTGTCTAGGCAGAAGAGTTATGCAGATAGAAGATGGAAGAACTTAGAGTTCTCAGTAGGAGATCATGTCTTCGTCATTGTATCACCGATGAAAGTTGTAATTCGATTTGGGAAATCAGGGAAATTGGTGCCAAGATTCATAGGACCATTTCCAAATGTAGAAAGGATCAGGAAACTCGCACATAGAGTAGAGTTACTGAAAATTTTGGCAGGAGTCCACGATGTTTTTCATATTTCTCATCTAAGAAAGTGTATTAGATACCCGAAGACTACTATAGCACCGTCTATGTTAGAGGACTTAGTAGTAGAGCCAAATTTGACTATAGTTAGAAAGACAGTTCATATAGTCGCAAGATATGAGAAGAGGCTAAGGAATAAGACAGTCACAGTAGTTAAGGTCCAGTGGAGTGAAGACGATAGAGACTGTACTTGGGAGACTGAGAGCAGGATTAGAGACGCTTATCATGATTTGTTTGATGGTATATTTTACCTTTTTGATTGGTTTGTTGAGTACCTTATCGTAATTTCGAGGATGAAATTATTTAAGGAGAGGAGTTTGTAACAACCCTAATTTTAATAACATTACTTAGGATATTTAGTTAGTTAATTAAATAAAATAATGTTACAATTAGGGGATTGAGATATGTGATTAATAGAAAGGTACCCGTACCTATTAGACAAGTAAACTAAGGGAATTAAAATGAATTAAGTTAGGGTACGTAGAAAAGGGCAATATAGGAATAAGTATATTCTTATACCCTAAACCCTAAAACCACATTCAGTTTACATGTTCGTTCTCACAAACAAAAACATAAGAGGCTGGCCACCATTAGGAAACAATAAGAATATAAAGCTAAAATCAAGGAGAAAAAGCTTAAGCAACTTAATCAAAGATCAAATCTCCGTCATCTCAAGCTAAAGGTGAATAATAACTACATCTCATGTTTTTAATTGATTTCAGTCTTAGATTAGATCCGAGATAATTTGCAAATGTTTTGCAAGGTTTTTGTTGCTAAATTGGAGATATATGCTTGTTGATGATTTATGCAAATTCATATAGATTTTATGATATGTTTTAAATGAAAACCCTATTAAATGACATCCAAATGTCTTGCGATTTTATAATAAGGCCAGAAATGATATTTCAGAGATGGGTTTCAATTTTCATAATTTTTCGAATTAATGTGGATTTAATATTAATTTTCTAGTGAAGAAAATGGTTATTTGGGTTTAAAAATTAATTATGGTTATTTTATGATGTTTTGGATCTGAAATTAACACATGTTAGAAAACATATTAAAAATAATTTATGTGAATATTTATAGATTTTTCCTGAGTTTTTTAATAGATATATAAAATTATTTAAGTTATGAGACTTAAATGTTTTATATATTTATAAAAGGAGAAGGGGCATTTTGTAAATAATTTAACTTGTTTATTTCTGAAATTTCGACAGTTCTTTTAGAAAGATATTAGCAACCAATTATGTATTGACAAATAAGGCAGGTTAGTTAAAAAGAATTGCTCTAAAAGGTTAAAAATCAGTTTAAACATGCTTTTTACATGTTTCACCACTTTCGGCACTTAGCTTTCGAGCCAGTACTTCCGCCTCCATTGCCATCGAAACCAATGCGCATGGTATCAAAACATGGTACGCATTGAATTGGACATAGGAGAAAGGTATGAAGTCAAAACGAGGAGTTCCGGAGGGGTCAAAGCTTTACTTTGTTTTTAAATGAAAATGTGCCTGATATACTTTTGCTTTCGACTTGATTAGCTTCCGACCGGGTCAAATTGTTTTAAAGAAATGGTTTCAAAAGAGGTTGCACCTTTGGTTTTAAGTAAATGCTTTCGAAGGGGCCGAAACCCCTAGCTGCCGCACCTTACCTTTCGAAGCAATGCCCTCAAAAGGGTTTCTTTGTTTTAAAACCCAAGCCGCTTCTCCAATGCTTTCGAAGGGAGTGGTTTCAACACCATCACTTCTTTACTTTGGAAATAGCTTTTGGAAGAGTGCTTCGACTTAGTTGCTTTATGACCCTTTATGCTGTAGATAGTTAAACCCAACTGGTTTCGAAAGGAATGGTTTTAAATGGTTTCAAAAGGTCATTCCACATGTTTTACTTGAACCCAATGCTTTCGAAAGTTTTGTTTATAAAAAGAGTTTGAATGCTTTTAAAAGGTTTTAAAAGAAGGTTTCGAAGGGGTGGTTACCCAATGTTTTCGAAAGGTTTAAGTGAAAGGTTTCCATTAGTTTCGAAAGTATGTTATAATATTTTAATAAGAGGATGTCTAAGGTTTTAAAGCTTTCAAAAGAAAGGTTTTTCAAGGTTTTCGAAAGGTTTATTAAGAATGGTTTCGAAAGGTATGTTTTGGCCTTTTGGCCTAAGGTTTTACTTGGTTTTGAAAGGGGTACTTTTAATGGTTTCGAAAGGGGTACTTTCAAAGGTTTAAATGTTTTCATTAACAAAGTTTTGTGTAAAGTATATATAACATGGCATGGTGATTTGAGTAAGCATAGAGTATATTTTTCTTGTTTAAAGTACAATTTAAGGTTTAAATCAACTTGAGAGAAAATGTTTTCAAGGAAAATTTAAGGGTGGATTACCCTAAGTAAAATGACTCAGTTATTAGAATACCAGATAGGATTAGTACAGTGTCGCGCCCTATATATTAACTATTAGCCCTAGCTAATTTAGTCCAAAATTTCAGCGTGTAGGGCTTTGTCATTAGTCAAGACTAAAATGATGTTACATATAGAATGGAATTGCAGAGAGAGGATAGGTTATTGGTGAGCCCGCGAAACCATTTGGATCAGTTGAACCTGGAGAATTAAGTTATGGACAGACCATCCAGAAAAGGAGTATCTAACTAAAGTTAGATTACTTGTTTATTTTGTCTAGTAGACCCGAGTCAGCCAAAGGTTGGTAGTTAGGCAAACAAAACTATAGTGTTCGGATAGATAGTCATTTTATTACCTGATTTATATGCTTTCATGATATTGATATTATTGTTTTAACCAGTTTTGGTTGCAGGATTAAGATTTGCAAAAGATATGTTTTAAAAGAATATTAGTGAGGGGAAACCCGTTCCGCTAAGCGATGTGGTCTCACTTAGTATTTAATACCGAGATGTATAGCATTATTCATCCAAGGCTTTATGTCTGACTCGAAGTTTATGTTTTTCCCCTTAAAATCTCAGGTGCTCAAAATTGATTTGCTGAGGGTTGAGGATTTTCAAGTTTTAGTAGATGGACGAATAAAGCTTTCGAAGACGAGCATGAGGCTGATGCTAGCTATATTTAGGAGTTGTTATGTTCTTATTTCCGTTGTGTTGTATTAAGTCTGTTACGACTATTTAGTACTCTGGTCAACCAATGGGGAATCTTCATATGTCTCTCTTGGTGTATTATGTAATAATTATATTTGATCTGAACCTGGAAAACGTTTGGGATTATGTAACTTGGATATGAAATGTTGTTTTGAAATGTAAACAGAAAAATGTTTTTGTAACGACCCGCTATTTTCAACCATATGCATCCGCACACGTCGAACTTGAATTGCTCAAAATATCAGATTGTTAATTTAAATTTGGCAAAACTCAGCATATACAGTAAATAAATCAATCACAGAATCACAGACACATAGTAATACAATAATACGCAGCGGAATAGATAAAATAGTAGTTCATGAAGCTACTATATAAACATCAGAGTTAAAAATAAAATACAACAGAATATCTCAAATACAGTGAAGTCTTCAGTACGAATAGATGACCTCTCTAAAAAAATAAACTGGAAAAGCTGAAAGCTGAATCGATAGTTTGATCTCCAAATGAAGCTCCAAACTCCAAGGGTGAGTCTCAAATGCTGTATCACTCAGTCTGACCCGAGCGTAAAGCAAAAACAAAACACTCGAGTCAGGATTAACATTCTTATATCAATAAATCCAACTCAAGTGAAATATCAACTGAAATACAAGTAACTTAAAGGATGTTTGGGATAACCATCCTCTAAGGATCCGTAGAACTATCTACAATGTAGAAATATACACTCTAACACCGTGGCCTTTTCCAATAAATTTATGATTCAAAACTAAGATATCATTTTCATTTCAAATATATCTCTTTTCCAAAATAATATATATAGGTTAAATAATTTATAAAGTAAAGTATTTATAATTTCCTCAAGTCTCACAAATCGATTCAAATCAACCCAAATTCCAAATTCAAATTTATCCAATGCTCAATTCATCAATTCAATTCAGTTCTCAATAGACCAATTAAATTTCAATATAATTCAAAGCTTTAATATTCAATATTATCAAAGTTAAATTTAACAGTTTCATATAGCTCTTGATTTAACTTCATTATTATTTAATCAGGGAGTATTCACTTAATAGATCAAATATCATTTACTAGCCTTAAATTACATTTTTAATAAATATTTCCTTAAATTTATTTAAACAAGAAATATTCATTAACTTACTTAAAAATCAAACCCAAGTTATAAATCATATCTTACATCTCAATTTCAATAAGTTTCAAATCGGTTTAATTAAATAAAATTCTTTATTGAATACAATTTCAACTAAATTCAAATTATCTTCCCAACCTTAACTTATTCAAATTATTACCAAAATCTATTTTGAAAAATATATTTAAATACTTAACCATATTATATGTATTAAATCAATCTTAATTAAATTAAATATTGTTATTAAATCTATATATCATTACCATTTACATATAATAATTTAAGAATCAAAATTTATTAAAACCATATATTTCTTTCCAAAACCATGGAATTTATTTTCAAAATATTTATATACGGACCAACGGTGTCTGTATATAATTTCCTATCCTATAATCAAGTGATACAGATATTTATCATTTCAATCCGTAATTTAAATATATACGGGTAGATATCATTTCGACCCGTAATCCCAAATTCAATCAAATGAAAATCGCTTGGGTCTATCATTTCAACCCATAACGATTTTCTCCTATTCTAAAGTCCGTTCGGGTATGTATCATTTCAACCCATAGTGAATTCTATATTAGCAGGTAACTTGCAGAGTGATAACAGATATGATAATAACATAGCAGGCATATATCATTAATATAAATAACAGATAATGGTGTCAGATGTCATAGGTGAACAATTACAGATAATAGCATATATAGCAAATTAAATAACTACAGCATCATATTTCAATTGTCGTTTCAATTGAAATCAAATTTAATAAATAAAAGAACGTTAATCGTGAGTGATTGTTCACTTTTCGAGGCTAGAGGATAGACAACAAAATGAGTTACGAATCGAAGCACGAATTCTGAATCGGAGCAAGATTGGTACGAATTTTGACGATCAAAGCAAAGATGGAAGTTGGAATTGATGGAAACAAATCAACACAAGTTTAATATAGACAAATCAAATATATGCTATATATAAACTTTTCTCTTAAATCAAATATAATATATATATATATAATATTTTGTTATTTTACAGATCTAAATATGGACTAAGTGACAAATTTTAAACACCTTATGTAACGACCCTGAATTTTTGACATTTGAAATATGAATATTTAATTGAGTTAAATATTCGAATGATAATTTTAATTTGAAATTCAATTATCGGAATGAATTTGGCGATTAAATTATTGAATTTAATTATTGAAACTGGGTAAAAAAAAAACTTTGAATCTTCAATTTTAAGCCGATTAAAAATAATATGAAGTCTTTGAAAATTCATATTGATTATACTGAAGATAATAAAAGTTTTAGAATCGAATTTGGAACTTTTTTGTTCGGTTTTGAAATTGTATCGTTTAATCGATATTTAAAAATAGCGTCCCGGGGCGCAATCTCGGAATTCGACGAAACCAGTTCCATTGGGTCCGTAATATTGTATTATTATCGGATTTCAATTTTCGTAATGTCCGGAGTTGTTGTGTGAGCGTACGATAGGCAAACGCGCTAAAATTTAATCAAAAATTTAATTTAATAACTGATACAAAAAGCTATCTTATCCATACGATCGAATTTGGACCCGAAACCTTTTCCATTGTGTTCGGAATAGGCGTATAACCTTACGAACGCCTGGCGGTACACCTTGATAGGAAGTTAAAAATTTCGTGTTGGGTTTGTCGAGATAATTTGAATTTGAATTTAAATTAAAATATATTTATACCCTAAGTCAACCCAGTTAAAATTCTTTCCCATCAGCTTTTCGTTTCAGCCAACCTACTCTGAAATAAGCCACCCTAGTAATCGATTATGCCTCCTTCTCTCGTTTGAATCACGCAACCTATCTCTTCAAGAAATTGAAGCAAATCAAAATAAGCATCTTCATTCAGAAAGAAAAAAAGGGCTGAAGTAAAGTATACTCGCGTTTAAAGGAAAAAAAAATGGCAGACCAAGAATTGCGAAAAAAACATCTCCAGTTTTTAACGAAATCGTTCCTCCTTTTCAAATTAAATCGCATGCCCTCTTTCCCGGTTCGACTTCGTTTGATTACCCTAATCGCGTGCATTCGAGCAAGGACTGCTCACTCTCGTGCGCGCGTTCATCAGTGACAACTAGCATAGGGTTTCGGCGAGCGGTAGAGGAGGCGAACGCGGCAGCATCAGCGAGGTGGTTTCGAAGGCTAGGGTTCATACACGCGACCGGAGGCAAGTGTGTGGTTGTGGTCGCGATTTGGGTTGGGTTCGACGTTGGTGGGTCGCGATTCAAATCACGACGAGGACGAGAGGTCGAAGCAGCAGCCAGGGGAGGCTCGCGCGAGCACTCGCGTAGGGATGGGTTCTGTTTGGAATGGAGGTCGCGAGGGTGTCGAGTGGCCTGGCGAATCGATGGTGGCAAGTTGGTCGATTTTGGAAAATCACGTCACCACGATGGGCGATGTCAGCTCAGAGGCGAAGCCGATAGGCTTTCGTGATGCTCCGGGTGTTGTCGTGAAGGTCGGGGATCATTGAGGCAGTGATGAGATGGGGCTTTAGTCGTTGCTTTAGATGGTGGTCGCGATGCCTAGGCAGCTACCAAGCTCTGAGAGATGTTATCGAGTCAGCGAGGTGAGGTTTTGCAAATTTCTTTGATTTAAATTTATTTAATCCATGTACAAATATACAGGATACAAGAAAAATTGGGATGATAGGACAGTAAACTGTAAATCAGAGAAAATATTTGTGTAGAAAGATTTTTGAAATTATATATATATATTTCAGTAAGATTTATAAAACGATTTATTTTCTCCAATATCTAGATTTATATACATAAGTGTTTATTTAGGGAATAGGAATTTTAAAACGATATGAAGTTTAGAAATAATTAGATTCTTGAAATCTATAAATTGTTTTTGTTGCTGAAAACAATTATGAAAAGGAAATTTAACAATTAGTTAATTCAATCTATAAAAATGGAAATTGAATTGTTCGATTTAATTTGAATATTGATAAATTGTATAATTATTTATACAAGGTCTAAAACGGTGAAGAAAACAAACTGGATTGGAAATGAATTGCAAATTAAAAAGCAAAGGTGAGATCTTCTCACTCAAAATTGAAAAATGGAATTTTCAGTTATTGTTTGTTTGCTGTTTGGATGTGATATTAGATATAGTAGGATATCTATATATGTATATAGCAATATATACATATTGGCATATGTATATATTGGATTGATTGATTTCCCGCCTCGTATAGCGGATGAGACCCTATTGCGCCGTTAGTAAGCGGATGATATTTTATAAAACCCATATACCGCGATATTCCACCTCGAAGTGGAATTGGTATTGTGCTAACATCTGTGGATGCAGGAAAACAGGTTGGAGGGATCCAACAGGATTCCTCAAAACATTTCAATTTATTTCATATGTTGTTTGATTGATTATTTGTAATCTGTAGATGATCATATCTGTGATTGAATGTATTGAGAGCTATAATTTAGCCGAATGTGTTTTTGGTATCGTTGGATACCAGAAATAAATGAAATTGGATTTCTGAAATTAAAATTGAATTTTAGATGGTTTGAAAGAATAAAAGAATTTATTTAAAAGGAGATAAATTTGTTGAAATCAAATTGATAATTGATTGGGTATTTGAAATAAATAGTTTGTGAAATCGATATAAAAATCTATTTGGTGTTTGGACAAAAAAATTGATTCTTGTGTTGAAAAATAAATTTGGAAATCGATTTGTGGAAACGATTTAGTCTTTGGGATTAAAGTTAAAATCAATTTGAAATGTGATTCGGTGTTGAAGTAAATTCAGAAATCAATTTGAAATTCGATTTGGGATTTGAAATAAAATGGAGAAATCAATTTTTAAAGTTGATTCGGGGTTGAAAATGAATATTTGGAAAACGATTTGAAAATCGTGTAAAAGTGGATTTTTAGGAATGTAAATTCCGAATAGAAGTTGTAAAGGAAAGGGAAATTTGTTTTAAAAATAAATATTGATTTATTTTTAGAAGTGTGGAAAATATGGTTTGAAATCGGATTTTCAAAGTGATGAAGTGTGGAAATAAATTTACAAATTTGAAATGTAAATTTGAAATAAATCGATAAGGATTTATCAAATTGGTTTAAATGGACCATAATATGATTTGAAATTGATTTTCAAACGTGAATTATGAAATGTGATTTGAAATTGAATTTTCAAATGTGAAGTGTGAAATACGATTTGAAATGGATTTTCAAATGTGAAGTATGGGAAATTATATATCTTGTGAAAAGATTTGAAATTTAATAAATAATTTGGGAAAAATTATTTGAATTGGATGTTTGTTATGAATGTTATTGATAGTTAAAGAACCAACTATCAATATTTGCCTTTGAAATGACACTTGATTTGTTTTTAAAACAAACGCTCATTATTCGGTTAAGCCGGGAGAGGACCTTTGTGTCATATAACCCATTCCGAATAGTGATACGTCGCGAATGGATAGCATTTGAAGACCGGTGTGAAGACCGGATATTTGTGAAAATGAAAGGACAACCTGTCGAATGTCTCTGCACCGAGTTGCTCCGGTATAGAGATTTATATCACTCTTTTTGTGATGGGAAGTCCGGACGTGATTAGTGAATATCCGGATTGCAAGGGCTTCTTCGGAAGTGCCTTCGGTTTCGTTCGATCCCGGAACGGACTTGTATGGATGTGTGTCTGACGTAACACTTTGAGATGTAAAGCTGGTTTCAATCAAATACATTTCTGTTGGTGGCGGAGAATTTATTCTCTTAGCTTAACACCCTTCTCTGAGACGTACGAGCTCAGAGGTTATGTAGTTGATGGTTACTAGTGATACATTCCCAAATTGGTAATGTGGCACACGAAGTGCTGTTGATCAATTGTGGATCAAAGCGTTGCTTTGTGAAAAAGCGTGGCTTTGTGAAAAAGCGTAGCTTTATGGACGAGACTTCGTCGAGCCTCACAACCCGGTAATGGTCGAAACAGGAATGTGCGACAAAGGTTTGTAGGGGTAGCGCCCCTAGGGTATGCCATTTCCTTCTGGATAAAAGGTGATATCATGGTATGGAGCCCAGATATTTTACCTATGTTGATTATACTTTGTGATTGTCGCTTTCGATTGAGGATCCTCGGATAAAGGTCGGTAACGACCGGGGGATGGCATAGCTCGTGTGTTAGTTACCTAGTTACAGCTCGGTTAGAGCGTGAGGTAGCGTCGGCCTTTTGTTTGCAGAGATCCGGTTAGGATCCGGGGCGTCTTTCCAGAGGCGTTTCTATTTCGGTAAGGAAGTTCCTTAGCCTGATCATTTGTTGGAAATCCAAAGAAACAATACGAACCATGTACGGTTTTTAATTGTATTACCTGCTATGGAATGTGGCGGTAACCTGCTATTGAACGTAGTAGCTATAGTAGACATACAACAATTGTTGTATGTTGGCTAAGATTGATATTATATTTTCGAAATGTTTTCCACACTAGACATTAATAATAATATCAACTGTTTTTGCGTAGTAAGCATTTTTGACTATCATAAGGGGAAATCTCCTCCAATTCTGCGTTTGCATTGTGTGTGTGGCGGGAGGCCTTATGGTAGTTTCATTTTCCAAAAGCATTGCGAAATTGTTTTATTTTCTTTGCGAAAATAATTGTTTTACGATCTCACACCAGTCACCATGACTGACCTGGAGTTTATTGTTCCCTTTCTAAACTCTGGGTGCCCATAATTTTCCACACGGGCAGCCTAGAGTTATGTTATCAGGATATTCTGGATATTCTGGAGCTTTGGAGATGAGCTGGATGGCGAAGCGTACTATCGTACTTGTTATTTATTCCGCTGTGTATTCTGTATGAGGACACGTTTATATAACTGTCCATTGTTGTAAACTCTGATGATTGATGTATGTATAAACTGACATAGTCTTTTGTTTTAAAGATTATTGATTTATCTATTATATATTGTTCCGCTGCGATATGTGAGATTCTGATATTGTTCCTGTTCTTTGTTTTCTGTGTCGTTCTTCTTTCTTTTTCTTCTATCTTTTCTTCTACGTCTTCTTTTAACCCTAAAGTTTCGCGTTTTCGCCATTCGATTTTTCGACATTTGGTACAGTGGACGTATCGGTGTCGAGTTTTCGGAAGACGGATTTGCGGGTCTTTACAAGTGGTATCAGAGCGAGGTTAAGCGACAACCCTGCTCTGTTGGGTGTTACTCATTAGAGATAGAGTCAGTAGTACTCTAGAATGAGTGTGAGTGTAATAATAGATATGAGCGCGTATTTGTTAGTGAATACAAAATTTATTTTGTATTGTGTTGACTTATCGGTTGATTGTTTATAGATTCTGGTCGATGCAGGGTGGCCAACTGTAATCGATAGGGGTTTCTAAACTCTTAAACAAGATAAGCTGACACAGTATTGTTTTAAATAGGGTGAATGAAATAATTTTGCCCAAAACTATTTTTTTTGTATAGAAAAGAAATGATTTTCTATGAATTATAGTAGTATATGGATGCTCGGTTGTTAGGAAGAGATAATATTGAAGTATTATCATTGATATATGGAATTGAATAAGAAATTCAAATAATAACCAAAGATTTGGAGATAAACTCATTTAACAAATGAAATTTATAAATATGAATTGGAAAATAAGGAAATAAATCCATATACAAATGAGATTTGGAAATGTGAATTGTAAAGGTAATTTACAAATTGAAATAGAATTCCAGAAAGAATACTTGAAAATAAATTCATTAATGGAATGTAAATAAGTTTGATAACTTATAAAAATATCTGAAATCTAATTGGAATGAGATTCAAATTGAAAATGAATGAATGAATTTGTGAATGAATAAATAAATTTGCAACTGCAAGTGCAAGAAAATGAAATTGAGTGTTAAAATTCATTTTGAATTTGTAAGTAAATAGAACTGGAATTGAATTTGATTTGTGGAAAACGAAGTGATGTATTAAACTAAAATTAGTAAGTGAAGCTAATTGAAGACTGACCAAATGAATAAGGTTCGAAACGAATTGAATTCAATAATTATAAATGAAATATTAATTGGATTTATATGAAATTGGTAATCCAGTTTAAATATAAGTGGTAATTGAAAATTAATATAAAAAAAAGTATGGAAAATACTTGTATTGAACTTAAGAAATAAGTGTGAAATTCTTAAGTAAATTTGATATTGAAAATATTCTAAGTTGGTGAATGTGAATATGAAATGCCAATTAAAATTGAATGGAATCAATTGGAAATGAAGTACTATACATATATGACATGTTTTCCAAACTAAGGATATGAAAAAGTACCTTCCATTGAAAAATTGTGAAGGTCTTGGAACTCAGTATGAGTATCCATTTGATCGTGATGGGATCATATTGATTGATCACGATGTATGCTAGCGTAATTCGAGGGGTGTGATACCCACAGTTACAAGCGATTCCACTGAGATAGTGGTGTAACCGCCGTGTGAACTGCGATCTATGGCAACAACCATGGCGAAATTTAAGAGATGAGAAATCTACAGATTACGAGCGATTCTACTGGGATAGTAGCGAAACCGCCGAGTAACTGTGATCCATGGGGGAACGTGCTTTCCATATCCATATTTAAAATGATTTTTAAGTATTTTCACTTGGAGTTAGAAAATTTTGAAATTTTTGACTAACGGCAAAAGATTTAAAAATTGGGAATTGAGATAAAAGTGAATAAAGCTCAATATTCAGAATTAGAAGATGAATCGAATTGAAGTAAAAAAATTCGAAATGAAAATCTGAATGAAAATCTGAAGATAAAATAAATTCAAATGAAATTGGAAATGCAAAATTGAATGAAAATAGATATGTAACTTCAATAGTGAAGTAAAAATGTATAAGAAGCATACATTAAAAATTGTGTAGTGGAATTTGCAAAATGGTTTGAATATTGTAACTAGATATTATGGCTAGTAGGATATATACAGGTGTATACAGGAATTGGAATTTTGATTTCAAAAATAAATTTGAATTGCTCGACAAAAAGGTACGTATTTGAATTTCAGTATGAAATTTGATGAGTTTCTGATTTTGCCGCTTGGCATTTTGTTTTCTTTTGAGATCTGAGAGTCCGTAGGGACGTTTTGTAGTCGTACCGTATTAGCCGCGCAAAGGAGACGCTGGCGAAATTTTTCGAAAATTTCGAGTGTTAGAAAAATTTTGAGAAATTTTGGATAATTTAAAATTTGAATTTAAATCTAAATTTGAATAAAGAAGTAAACAATGTTGTTTGAAACTTATTGAGGAGTTTGGAAAGTTAGTTGAAGCAATAGTGGGTTGTTAATAAAAAGATTTAGGTTAGTAAGTTAACAAAACTATTGGATTGTGAAAAATAGTAGACGAGTTAAGGACCATTTTTCCTAACTTGTAATTTCGGGACGAAATTCTTTTAAGGGTGGAAGATTGTAACGACCCTGAATTTTTGACATTTGAAATATGAATATTTAATTGAGTTAAATATTCGAATGATAATTTTAATTTGAAATTCAATTATCGGAATGAATTTGGCGATTAAATTATTGAATTTAATTATTGAAACTGGGTAAAAAAAAAAACTTTGAATCTTCAATTTTAAGTCGATTAAAAATAATATGAAGTCTTTGAAAATTCATATTGATTATACTGAAGATAATAAAAGTTTTAGAATCGAATTTGGAACTGTTTTGTTCGGTTTTGAAATTGTATCGTTTAATCGATATTTAAAAATAGCGTCCCGGGGCGCAATCTCGGAATTCGACGAAACCAGTTCCATTGGGTCCGTAATATTGTATTATTATCGGATTTCAATTTTCGTAATGTCCGGAGTTGTTGTGTGAGCGTACGATAGGCAAACGCGCTAAAATTTAATCGAAAATTTAATTTAATAACTGATACAAAAAGCTATCTTATCCATACGATCGAATTTGGACCCGAAACCTTTTCCATTGTGTTCGGAATAGGCGTATAACCTTACGAACGCCTGGCGGTACACCTTGATAGGAAGTTAAAAATTTCGTGTTGGGTTTGTCGAGATAATTTGAATTTGAATTTAAATTAAAATATATTTATACCCTAAGTCAACCCAGTTAAAATTCTTTCCCATCAGCTTTTCGTTTCAGCCAACCTACTCTGAAATAAGCCACCCTAGTAATCGATTATGCCTCCTTCTCTCGTTTGAATCACGCAACCTATCTCTTCAAGAAATTGAAGCAAATCAAAATAAGCATCTTCATTCAGAAAGAAAAAAAGGGCTGAAGTAAAGTATACTCGCGTTCAAAGGAAAAAAAATGGCAGACCAAGAATTGCGAAAAAAACATCTCCAGTTTTTAACGAAATCGTTCCTCCTTTTCAAATTAAATCGCATGCCCTCTTTCCCGGTTCGACTTCGTTTGATTACCCTAATCGCGTGCATTCGAGCAAGGACTGCTCAATCTCGTGCGCGCGTTCATCAGTGACAACTAGCATAGGGTTTCGGCGAGCGGTAGAGGAGGCGAACGCGGCAGCATCAGCGAGGTGGTTTCGAAGGCTAGGGTTCATACACGCGACCGGAGGCAAGTGTGTGGTTGTGGTCGCGATTTGGGTTGGGTTCGACGTTGGTGGGTCGCGATTCAAATCACGACGAGGACGAGAGGTCGAAGCAGCAGCCAGGGGAGGCTCGCGCGAGCACTCGCGTAGGGATGGGTTCTGTTTGGAATGGAGGTCGCGAGGGTGTCGAGTGGCCTGGCGAATCGATGGTGGCAAGTTGGTCGATTTTGGAAAATCACATCACCACGATGGGCGATGTCAGCTCAGAGGCGAAGCCGATAGGCTTTCGTGATGCTCCGGGTGTTGTCGTGAAGGTCGGGGATCATTGAGGCAGTGATGAGATGGGGCTTTAGTCGTTGCTTTAGATGGTGGTCGCGATGCCTAGGCAGCTACCAAGCTCTGAGAGATGTTATCGAGTCAGCGAGGTGAGGTTTTGCAAATTTCTTTGATTTAAATTTATTTAATCCATGTACAAATATACAGGATACAAGAAAAATTGGGATGATAGGACAGTAAACTGTAAATCAGAGAAAATATTTGTGTAGAAAGATTTTTGAAATTATATATATATATTTCAGTAAGATTTATAAAACGATTTATTTTCTCCAATATCTAGATTTATATACATAAGTGTTTATTTAGGGAATAGGAATTTTAAAACGATATGAAGTTTAGAAATAATTAGATTCTTGAAATCTATAAATTGTTTTTGTTGCTGAAAACAATTATGAAAAGGAAATTTAACAATTAGTTAATTCAATCTATAAAAATGGAAATTGAATTGTTCGATTTAATTTGAATATTGATAAATTGTATAATTATTTATACAAGGTCTAAAACGGTGAAGAAAACAAACTGGATTGGAAATGAATTGCAAATTAAAAAGCAAAGGTGAGATCTTCTCACTCAAAATTGAAAAATGGAATTTTCAGTTATTGTTTGTTTGCTGTTTGGATGTGATATTAGATATAGTAGGATATCTATATATGTATATAGCAATATATACATATTGGCATATGTATATATTGGATTGATTGATTTCCCGCCTCGTATAGCGGATGAGACCCTATTGCGCCGTTAGTAAGCGGATGATATTTTATAAAACCCATATACCGCGATATTCCACCTCGAAGTGGAATTGGTATTGTGCTAACATCTGTGGATGCAGGGAAACAGGTTGGAGGGATCCAACAGGATTCCTCAAAACATTTCAATTTATTTCATATGTTGTTTGATTGATTATTTGTAATCTGTAGATGATCATATCTGTGATTGAATGTATTGAGAGCTATAATTTAGCCGAATGTGTTTTTGGTATCGTTGGATACCAGAAATAAATGAAATTGGATTTCTGAAATTAAAATTGAATTTTAGATGGTTTGAAAGAATAAAAGAATTTATTTAAAAGGAGATAAATTTGTTGAAATCAAATTGATAATTGATTGGGTATTTGAAATAAATAGTTTGTGAAATCGATATAAAAATCTATTTGGTGTTTGGACAAAAAAATTGATTCTTGTGTTGAAAAATAAATTTGGAAATCGATTTGTGGAAACGATTTAGTCTTTGGGATTAAACTTAAAATCAATTTGAAATGTGATTCGGTGTTGAAGTAAATTCAGAAATCAATTTGAAATTCGATTTGGGATTTGAAATAAAATGGAGAAATCAATTTTTAAAGTTGATTCGGGGTTGAAAATGAATATTTGGAAAACGATTTGAAAATCGTGTAAAAGTGGATTTTTAGGAATGTAAATTCCGAATAGAAGTTGTAAAGGAAAGGGAAATTTGTTTTAAAAATAAATATTGATTTATTTTTAGAAGTGTGGAAAATATGGTTTGAAATCGGATTTTCAAAGTGATGAAGTGTGGAAATAAATTTACAAATTTGAAATGTAAATTTGAAATAAATCGATAAGGATTTATCAAATTGGTTTAAATGGACCATAATATGATTTGAAATTGATTTTCAAACGCGAAGTATGAAATGTGATTTGAAATTGAATTTTCTAATGTGAAGTGTGAAATACGATTTGAAATGGATTTTCAAATGTGAAGTATGGGAAATTATATATCTTGTGAAAAGATTTGAAATTTAATAAATAATTTGGGAAAAATTATTTGAATTGGATGTTTGTTATGAATGTTATTGATAGTTAAAGAACCAACTATCAATATTTGCCTTTGAAATGACACTTGATTTGTTTTTAAAACAAACGCTCATTATTCGGTTAAGCCGGGAGAGGACCTTTGTGTCATATAACCCATTCCGAATAGTGATACGTCGCGAATGGATAGCATTTGAAGACCGGTGTGAAGACCGGATATTTGTGAAAATGAAAGGACAACCTGTCGAATGTCTCTGCACCGAGTTGCTCCGGTATAGAGATTTATATCACTCTTTTTGTGATGGGAAGTCCGGACGTGATTAGTGAATATCCGGATTGCAAGGGCTTCTTTGGAAGTGCCTTCGGTTTCGTTCGATCCCAGAACGGACTTGTATGGATGTGTGTCTGACGTTACACTTTGAGATGTAAAGCTGGTTTCAATCAAATACATTTCTGTTGGTGGCGGAGAATTTATTCTCTTAGCTTAACACCCTTCTCTGAGACGTACGAGCTCAGAGGTTATGTAGTTGATGGTTACTAGTGATACATTCCCAAATTGGTAATGTGGCACACGAAGTGCTGTTGATCAATTGTGGATCAAAGCGTTGCTTTGTGAAAAAGCGTGGCTTTGTGAAAAAGCGTAGCTTTATGGACGAGACTTCGTCGAGCCTCACAACCCGGTAATGGTCGAAACAGGAATGTGCGGAAAAGGTTTGTAGGGGTAGCGTCCCTAGGGTATGCCATTTCCTTCTGGATAAAAGGTGATATCATGGTATGGAGCCCAGATATTTTACCTATGTTGATTATACTTTGTGACTGTCGCTTTCGATTGAGGATCCTCGGATAAAGGTCGGTAACGATCGGGGGATGGCATAGCTCGTGTGTTAGTTACCTAGTTACAGCTCGGTTAGAGCGTGAGGTAGCGTCGGCCTTTTGTTTGCAGAGATCCGGTCAGGATCCGGGGCGTCTTTCCAGAGGCGTTTCTATTTCGGTAAGGAAGTTCCTTAGCCTGATCATTTGTTGGAAATCCAAAGAAACAATACGAACCCTGTACGGTTTTTAATTGTATTACCTGCTATGGAATGTGGCGGTAACCTGCTATTGAACGTAGTAGCTATAGTAGACATACAACAATTGTTGTATGTTGGCTAAGATTGATATTATATTTTCGAAATGTTTTCCACACTAGACATTAATAATAATATCAACTGTTTTTGCGTAGTAAGCATTTTTGACTATCATAAGGGGAAATCTCCTCCAATTCTGCGTTTGCATTGTGTGTGTGGCGGGAGGCCTTATGGTAGTTTCATTTTCCAAAAGCATTGCGAAATTGTTTTATTTTCTTTGCGAAAATAATTGTTTTACGATCTCACACCAGTCACCATGACTGACCTAGAGTTTATTGTTCCCTTTCTAAACTCTGGGTGCCCATAATTTTCCACACGGGCAGCCTAGAGTTATGTTATCAGGATATTCTGGATATTCTAGAGCTTTGGAGATGAGCTGGATGGCGAAGCGTACTATCGTACTTGTTATTTATTCCGTTGTGTATTCTGTATGAGGACACGTTTATATAACTGTCCATTGTTGTAAACTCTGATGATTGATGTATGTATAAACTGATATAGTCTTTTGTTTTAAAGATTATTGATTTATCTATTATATATTGTTCCGCTGCGATATGTGAGATTCTGATATTGTTCCTGTTCTTTGTTTTCTGTGTCGTTCTTCTTTCTTTTTCTTCTATCTTTTCTTCTACCTCTTCTTTTAACCCTAAAGTTTCGTGTTTTCACCATTCGATTTTTCGACATTTGGTACAGTGGACGTATCGGTGTCGAGTTTTCGGAAGACGGATTTGCGGGTCTTTACACCTTATATTTCTTCACTATCTTTCAAATATATACCCAGCACATGAAAGAATATATATAACTACTCAAACTCATATACAACTTATACTTTATAATAAACGAAAAAATTTCAAGCTCTTGTATATTACTGCATATAAAACTAGCAGCCTGTACAATAACTATTATATGCAGATCTTACACAATATGATTCAAATCAATACCTTATATAAGCTAATACATAAACTAATATATATATAACCAACCTACATGCACTATTGATGAGTCAGTAACATTATAATAACATACATATAATACTCTTTAAATTTAAACCATATAGAAAAACCAAATCCATTTGAATTTATACAAGCTACTGAAAATTAAAGTGAAGATCATCAATGCAAAATTTAAGTGAGCAACTCAATTAATATTTATATGTATATATAAACATATTATCTTATATATATGCCAATACATAAAATATATATGTAGACTACATGTAAGCAAATGTATGCATGTAGGATATATATGCGAACAAACCATATACCTTTAAAATACCATATATATAATTAACATAACTTATATTTTAAAACTTAAAATAAAATAAAATAAATAAATCCCTCCATACTTACAACTGAAGCAGCACATTATAACCAAATAACAAATGCCCCTTTATAAACTTTCAAAATCTCATGAACCTATACTGTGTAAACCAAAACATAACAAAAGTATGTATACTTAAAAACCAGATAGTATTTTATATCTAAAACAATACATATATATTATATACTTAATAACATAACAAGACACTTTATATAACTTTGCAAATATAAACCAGCACATTCATTTTCAAACATATAAAAATATAACTTATACAGTTTTATAAATAACATAACATATACAATAGAAAGGGGCGGACCTGCTTGGTGGATCTGGGTTAGAGGAAGAACGGTTGATGGACGACAGAGTGGATCGAGCGGTGGAGGAGAAGAGGAAGGATGGAGGGTGGTGTTTGATAGGAGGAAGGAGCTCGGCCAGGCTCGCAGAGTGGTCTGGTATTGTGGTGGAGGAAAGGAGGAGGTCGGGAAGGCGGCGAAATGGGTCACGGCGATGAGGAGGATGGTTTGTGGTGGGGAAGAGGGGCAGTGCGCGGTTGATGGCACGACAGAGGGGAAGTGGGGCGAAGGTTGCCGTGGTGTTGGCCGAGAGAGAGGGTTGGTGACGGGAAGAGGAGTCTGACGTCGGGGTGGCTATGCGATGCTGTGCTAGGGAGGTTGGAGGTAGGGTCGGTAGAGAATGAAGAAGGTGAGTGGGTTTCATTTGCTGTGGAGTTTTGCGAGAAAAGAAGAGAGAAAAAAAATGAGGAAAGAACAGGAAAATGGCAGAGGAAAGGAAAAGAAGAAAAGGAAATATAAAAATTAACAAAACGTACCTGCCAGAATTAGAATATACACAAATTTCGATGTAATAGCAACGGTCATCCAAAAATTCAGCTGAAAAGATTAAAGCAAATAATTATTGCGATCCCGCTTACGTTTCAAATTTGAAAAGGACAGGGAAGTTAAAAGTCGCAATTTAGGGTACCGATATGACGAACAATTTATTGTTTCTGTCGCGTACCGGACCTCAAAATATAGAAATAAATATACAGTAGAGATCAGCACGACGAAACGATCAAAACGGTATACAAATATCTATGGCACGATCATCCAATCAAAAGTCGATAATCAGTACTAGAAAATGCTGCTATTTACCAGAATTAAGATAAACGGAGCAATAGAAGTCCAAATTTCGAAAAACGAAAGATGACGTCTCATTCAGAAGAGGATTTAGAAATTTTATATAGAAAAATATTCAGGTTTGGGAACTTATTTATTACCATCAATTTTTAACTGATTTAAATTGAGATAGAATTACACAATAAAATAAACATTCATATTATCAGATGAAAAATTACCAGTTAATATGCTTAAGCAGACATATTTCAAATATTAAAGTTTTATTTCCAAATTCAATTATTTAAAATTTCACAAAATTTTAATTAATTAAATAAATAAAATCACTAAAAATTTTGGGTCGCTAAAGTTTTAATCTTTGATGATTTTATTTCATATTCAAGTGCTTCTGATATTATGGATACCATTAACATTACCATATTTGGTCACCAAATGTTAATACTATGGATGACTGCAACATCTGTAGCTCTGCTACTCGAGATTCTTAGATCACGAATCCTTGCACACTCGTCTCTGAATGGCTTGGCTTGGACTTGGAGAGGGGGATGATTGCTCATTCCTTGGCTATGGAAGAGGAGGGCTCAGTCGTGGGTGATGGTGGTTGCGACTGTGGGTAAGGGAAAAGGGAAGGAGAGTTTCAGGTGTGGTTTTGCGGCGTTCGGATGGATATTTTTTTAGTATATTTCTGAATTGAATTTTGGCATTATTTAATTAAGGTGGAAAGCCATAGAAATGAAGATAGAAAGTTTGGAAATGAAGAAGAAGTGTGAAAAAAAGTGAAGTGGGTGGGTATTTATTGAAAAAAGTTTGGAATAAAATATTATTATGTAAAATGACCAAAATGCCCTTTACTTCATCTTTAGGTAAACTATATTTTTCAACACTTAACATCACCTTTTCACATCTCTACATTATGTCTTAATCACTTAGGTGTTAAGTAAAATAAAGTAAGATATTTGTTTAGATTTGATTTTGACACATTTGTCTTCTTGTGCTTACTTTTTGTTAATGATTTTTAGAATTCTCTAAAATTGTTTAGGAAAAGTAATCTTGTTTAGTGAATTAATTAATACTTTCCTTATTTAAATGTGTATACATATATATGAAAATAAAGATCAACAATGTTGCGACAACGTTTATTTGACAAAACGTTGATTTTCGACAAAATGTTTTACGGTCACGTTTTCACGTTTTTGTTAAACTATTTATTTATGTAAATAAACCTTGAAAATAAATCTATATACTATTATTAAAAATAAAAACCCTTAATAAAATAATTAAAAATAATATATTTAACCATTGAAACTTACTTTTCTAAAATCAGATTTTTGTCACTTTTACCGATATAAGCAACGGTTCTTATTTTTGTGTAAATTTCTATCTCCACATCATATCTAATATTACTTGAATCATAAAATCATATATATTCTATATTTAAAATCAATTTAAATATTATATTTTGGAGTGGTCAAATTCTGGGTCATTATAAATAATCCCTTAGTTCATTTTCTAAATTCTGGATCGAAATTATCAAGTAAAACACAAATCAAGGCCGGCAATTATTAGGAAGAAAAGGAAGAGGAAATCTAAAGAAATTCAAAGAAAAAGCTTAAGAAAATCAAACCACCACAAATCTCAATCTCTCTATCTAAATTATGGTGAATAATAGTATCCACCTCAAGTTTTTATGTTTATTTTCTGACCTGTGACCTATGTACGAATTGATTTTTGATAATATGCCATGTATGGATTGTTAAATCATTATTAGGTTAAACGATAATTTATTGGAATTTCAATGGAATTGATTTAATAAGTTTTAAGGGTAAAACCTAAGTTTTTAATCTCCTATTGATTTGAAATTTTGATATGCTGTTTAAAACATTATTTGGGAGATGAATTCCAATTTCATAATTTTTCAAGTTAATAGAAATATTTTACGAATTTCTAACATGAAAAATGTGTTTATTTCAAGTTTTAATTATTAAAAATAATCAATCATTATTTTGGTCTCAAAAATTTTATATGAGAAAGAATATAGAAATTCTGATTTTTGTTGTTTTTTAAGGATTTTTTCCCAAGTGATTATGATTTTCCATGAATTTACTATGCTAGAAAACCTATTAAATAATAATATTAATTGTATGGGCTTGCAAATTATTTTAAGGAAAGAAAAATGGCCTCGCAGCAGTTTTTTGAAAAGAATTTGATAAAGTATATTATTACCCAATAGAAATTTGACTAGGGATAAGAGTTGGTAAAAGAAACGGCTTTTTATGGAAATAGAACGGTTTTTGTTTAATTAGGAAATTGCCATGTCGTTAGATTTGAGTATTGAAACCCAAGTAAAAGCTAATATTCATGTCGCAGCTATGATCTCCGATATCGATATAAAGGATGCATATGATATCTACTTAGGTAGGTATGAAATGATCTGTTTATACAAATGTATAGGATTTTGCATTTCTTTCGACATCAATGGTTTCGTTACTTACAAAACATAATGCGACATCCTTATGTTTTAAGATTGGCATTCAGATTTTAAATGTTTTGGGGTTCGATATAAAACAATCAATGTCCTTCATTGGCTTTAAGCTTGATGTCCCTTGTCACCTTTTGTTTCTGACATTCTTTATATTAGCAGCATAAGTAGCGGCGGTTTTAAATAAGACGACATACATGCTCTATTGCAATGAATGCCACAAGTCTTATTTTCGACCTCATGTGCTTTGTAGCAATGATGTAGTAAACCTTCAGATATGATATTCTTTACTTTCTAAGCTAAAAGCCATATATTATGCAAACCAAATGCTAAGTTTTATAGGTGCGGCAATCTATATATTTTGTAGTGTGATAATCATGATTTTGGCCTTGTGGCCTTATGCTTTATAAAATTAGAATTTTTATTTTCGAAACTCAGTATAGAGGTTCGACATTATGTTTTAAAGGCTTGGATGCTGTAAGCTCACATATTTTAATAATTTTGTTAAATGGCACGATAAGCCCTCTGTTTTAAAGGTATGACATATCGAACGTATAAAGGGCTATTTTAAAATTGATTGTATAATATCATAAGGTTTTGGCTAAGTAATGGGCTATGTTTTCCTTGTTTTAAAAATGATTTTAAAGGATTAATAATTTATAGAGATAAAGGTTTTCAAAGAAATAAATTTGTGCCTAGCCCAAGTTTTATATGAATTTTTCAATAGAAATTATTACTTAAGGTTAAGTAATTTTGTGATGCTAATGATTGTTGATTGAACATATTTTGATGAATGATGTTATATGTTCTTATTATTATTTGATTAATTAATTTATATATTTATCATTATTATGCTTACATTATTATGACCCAACATTAGATTTTTGGATTGGGGTAGAGTTACCAATTAGGTAGTCTCGATGGTGAGTATGGTCGGATTTAAGTCCCGAGTGAGTGAAATTGTGTTCAGGAGATCAGATAGGTCTAATATGTTAGGATGCTCAGAACTGACCAAAAGGTTATGATTCCAAGAAAACTATGATTGGAGAAAGGTTATTAATGACAAATAACAGGTTCACTATGATCCCATGAGAACTATGATTGGAGAAAGGTTACTAGTGAAAACTAATAGGTTCATAGTGATCCGATGAAAACTATGATTGGAGAGAAGTTATTAATGTTGACTAATAGATTCATGGTGATCCCATGAAAACTATGATTTGAAATATATTATTAGTGACGGATAAGGTACATATTGATCCCATGAAAACTAAGATAGGATAAGTGTTATTAGTGAAACTAATAGGTTTATAGCGATTCTTTGAAAACTATGATTTGAGACAGACAGACTATTTCTAGGGAAGGGTAAACCTTGGGGTGCGCATAGCCCTAGGAGGACACATTAGTTAGACTTACCCATATTGCATACATGCATATGATCATGTTATGATTATTCTTGCCACTGTAGTTGCAGGTGCATGATTTGTGATTGACGTATCTGGATAAGACACCAGTGAGAGGAAAACTCGTTCCGCTAAGCAGCGTGGTCTCACTAGATATCTATTTTGGTTCAAGATGTTTATTATTATCCATAGCAGAATTTTTGTTTGATCAGAAGTTTTTGTTTTTCCCCTAAACTCTTGAGTAGTAAATTGAGTAGGTTGAGAGTATGAGCATTCAGTTTTGACGAATACGCTTTCGGTGACTCGCCGAACACAAATTATTTAGTATTAGGAATTTTAATTTTTGTTATGTTCTTTAAGGCTTATGCTATGTAACAACCCACCCTTTTAGGCGGTTTAAATCGACAATAAACCACACTTGTCTAATTCAAACCATTCAAAAGGGAGGATTGTTAATGGGGTAAATAAGAAATTAAGAGAAAAGAAAGAAAAAAACAAAATACAGAATCTCACAGCGGAAAGACAAAATATAATAATCAAATAAACCGTTCATGAAGCTGTTTTACAAATAACATTTGATTACACTTTTACAATATATCAGAGTTATACATACAGTAGGAATAAATAAATTATGCAGCGGATCAACATGATATAGTGGAATAATAATAATATAATACTAAACTCCGTCTTCATCCTCCAGAAATAAGGTCTTCAACACTGAAAAGCTAAGGTTGACCCGAGTGTAATGAAAAGACAAAACACTCGAGTTAGAACTAAAAGATCTTATGTAAGTTAAATCAATCTTAAATAAATAAAAATATGAGTGTAGTGGCTACAGAGATGTTAAGGGATTTTCCATCTCCTATCAAGTGTACAACGTAAATATAACTATTTAAGAGATTTCAAATAATTCGAAATACTAATTTTAATCACTTTAATTAAAATAAATCCGAAGTTTAAATTAAAACTTAAACCTTTCAAATAATTCAATCCAATACATAATCCAAATTCAAGAAATTATATGGGTATATATCACTTCAACCGGTATCCAAAATGAAAATTTCCAAATCAATGAAAATCGCTCGGGTTTATCATTTCAACCCATAACGATTTTCCCTAATCTATAAGATCGTTCGGGAATGTATCATTTCAACCCATAGTGATAATAGAGATATAGACATAAATAAACATCCAATCATCCAAAATGTCAACCAATAACATCCATCACAATTCATCATCCAAATCAGCCAATAAATCACAACAATTAATTGGTTATCATTATCAAGTGTTTAACTAGCAATTTATATTCAATATTAATTAAATGGAAATTTAATTCAATATAAATTCAAATTAAACTTTAAATGACAATTTAAATATACCAAACAACGATCAATAAATTTCTAATCACATCATATATTTAATCTAACTAACATAAGATGGTTTAGTATTTGTGAGTGGGTTAAAACACTCACCTTTGATTTATAGTCGAATTAAATCGGAACGAAGCCTAAAATTTGAATAGTCTTAGAATTTACCCAAACTAATTCCATAATGTTCGGAATTTCAATACAATCGCAACAAAGAAAACCGCGCGTGAATCAGAGCTCGTATCAAAAAGTTATGTGAGTTAGAAGTTTTAAAATTTTCAATTAAAATAAAACAAAACAAAAGGGTAAAATGGTAAATTCCTCACCATGCAAACCCTAGCAGAAACACGGTCGATCACGACCAAGCTACAACCATCTACCTTCCTCTTGAATTTGTCGCCACCTCGCAAGCCTACGACCAGATCAGAACGCCGCACCAAACTCCCCACCACAGGCCGACCCCACGGCCCACTCGCCACGACCTCCGCCGCCCCCATCAGCCAGCGTCGCCGCCCCTATCTTTGGACAATTCTGATGAGTCATGATGCCTATAACCAGAACGAAGACTAAAGATGCGTGCTACTCGACGACCTCTATAAGCCCATACCTTCTGATCGTCGTAAAATCGACGATCCACCGTTGGATCTAAAACCCTAGAAATGGATGGCTGTGAAAGATCGCCAATTTCTGGCCAAACGGTGACTTGAATTGAAAAATGACTTGCTATAGTAGATTACACTTATCGAGAGCTTTCCTATGATATATAATATGACATAGTTTGAGGAGTTTAAATTTTTCGATTTGATTTTTGTTATCCCGCCTTTTGGCAAGGCCGTGACACCAAAAAGTTGACTGGAAAACTAAAGACAGTTCGTCGTAAAAGTTCATTATACACTGTTTCTCCATGGATATCAATGATTTTTGTCCAAGTCCGGATCGGGCTACAATTGATAAGACACATCAAGCAAAGTCATGAGAACCAGCGTTCCAAATTTCGAGTCAATCGGGATTCGTATGAATGAGATATGATCGATGCATGTTAGGGAAGATGCGATGTTCGAATCCATAGGAGAGCCACTGTTCGAATCCATGACGTTCGTATCCATCGGCAGAAGTAGTTAGCCTCGTGCTTGCATCGTTCGTATCCATCAAGATAAAGTCCTTCGACTCCATCAAGCAAATCCTCGCGTACTCCAGTTCGAATCCATCAAGTGTCCTCTCTTCGAATCCCTCAAGGTCAAGCCACTTCGAATCCATGATACCACCTCACTTCGTTTCCCTCAGGTTGAAGTCCTTCGGATCCATGTACTTCGAATCCACAATGTTTGAGGCAACTTCGAATCGATCAACTTTGTACCCAGATCGATTCGAACAGACCTTCGCTCATTCGATTCGAAGAAGGATGTCTTCGAAACCACTGCCACGAATCCCCAGTCAAAACGGCAGCTAGAAACGTGGAGTCGACCTGGGCAACTCGGAGCACAAGGCGAATCGACATGAAGGAGGTGCTCCACGTCGTCACAGAAGCGCGCGCTAGATCGATTCGACCGAATCGATTCGAACTAGATCGATTCGAACCAGGCTAGTCAACCAGAAATGCAACCTTGAATCGATCATAACTTGAGATCTACACATCCAAATGCTATGAAATTTTCACAGAAGCTTGAGCACATGATGAAGAATGTCCACGCCAAATTTCAGCTCGTTTGGAAGATTTCTTGATCGATTCGAACCAAGGGTCGAATCGATCCTAAAGTGGGCCCGGATCTCCAGATTTCGGCCATGTGGGCCCCCTGATGTACCAGAACTGGTCTCCCCTCATTTTAGGCGAAATATCAGCCTCCTACACCTATAAATAGAGCCCCTGGTCATTCAGAAAGGGGGTCGAAGAATTCTAAGTACTGAAGAGCGCCCAGATTCTGCCAGATTTACTCCAGAACACCACTACTTCCTTAGATTCAGACTGTAATCATATAATCAGTTGTACTATCTCAGAAGAAATTGTAATCATTGAGTGAACATCAATAAAATCATCAACTTTAGAGTGGACGTAGGCAAGATCGCCGAACCACTATAAATCTCGTGTTTCTGTTCATTATTTCTGAATTGCGATACTCTGTTTGCTTAGATTTGAGATTTGTGTGTGATTATTGTTGATTTATATTCATACACTGGTGCTTTCACAACATTCGGGGTTTGTGACCAATTTTGGCGCAAACACTTTGGTGCTTTCACTGAGAACTGAACTCAGGAGTTCTATCATTTGAAAGTTGAATCATGACGAGACAAACTAGTAAAAGGCAGAGACCAGAGCGAAGTCAGCACGAAGGGAGTCAAGAGGCTTCCTCAGGAGCAAACCAAGCATCGATCTTCATCACCAGGGATGAGATGGAGACAATGATGAAGAGACAGGAGGAGATGATCCAGAATTTGCTTCAACAAATTGGACAGCTTGGAGCGCAAAATCAAGGAACAACCAGAATCCAGAACGGAGCAGGACCATCTGGCGCAGCGCCGGAGCTGGGGGGCATACACTTAGGACATGTTGATCCGAACCTGGGAAGAGAGACAAGGACATCCGAGCAACCTGGCGGCAATAGAGGGATGAACGCTCAGCCAGGGGGGGCAGACACCCGAGAGCTCACACGGACTCGGGGGGCAGATCGAAGGTAGTGAACAAGGACTACAGCTTGGAGATAATGATAGATTGGCAGAGATGGTCAGACGAGCCATGAGAGGCGGATTAGTAAACAAAGATCTTGAAGACGTGAACAAGAGTCCCTTTTCTCCTGCGATTAGGTTGGCTAGGAACCCACCAGAATTCAAACTGCCAACAGTAGAAGGGTATGATGGGAGGACGGACCCTGCGGTCCATCTAACGAGGTATATAAGGCACATGGAAGTGCTGGGGGCATCACAGGAAGTCATGGCCCGGTGCTTCCCATTGTATTTAACAGACATAGCAGCTTTATGGTTCAGACAGCTGGAGAGTGGCTCCATTGGGACATGGACCGATTTGATTGAGAAATTTATGAGGCAATTCAGAGTTCATATTTTGAGACCCAAGAATGTGATGAGTTTGGCAACGCTCAAGCAGAAAGCTGGGGAGTCTTTGAGGAATTTCTTGACGCGGTTCAATGCGGCAGCAGCATCGGTGTATCGGCCAGATCCATCCATGGTTATGATGGCAGCTGTGTCTGGAGTAGCTGATGGCACGGAATTCAAAAATTCATTAACTAAGGATCCACCAATGGATCTAGGAGAATTCTATCACGAGGCAGAAAAGTTTTTACGATTGGAAGACGCTAATGCTGAAAGAGAAGAAGGAGAGGGAATAGAAGTTTATGCACTTAAAGACAAAAAGCCTCTCGAAAATGATTCAGGCAAGGATAAAGTAAAACGAAAGGCTGAGGACAATGGTGACAGGTCAAAGCGACTGCGGAGAGAGCCACGATTCACCACTTATTCAGAGCTGAATGAGAGTTTGGAGCGAATCTACCAAGATACACGAGAGCAAGTTCCCTACCGTAGGCCAATACGAAGGGATCCCACTGTTGACGAGAGGAAATCAGACAGATACTGCTTATTCCACGAACTGAATGGTCATAACACTAACGACTGTAGACATCTGAAGGATGAGGTGGAAGGGCACATCAGGAACAGTATGCTACTTCAGTATGTGAGTAGGCGAGCTCCAGCGGTGGAGCCAGAGCGACCACCGTCTACATCAGCCAGGGGTGCCCCCGAGCCAGGCCATCGTATGATTATCAATTAGTTGAAATAACGATGGACAAGTTGTAAACCTCTCACCAACACGGGTAAGTCATTTACGCATGTGCGAGATCACGAACGGTCCATAGGCATGTTGTGAATGACTACTAACCCTATCGTTGTGGGAGTTTACACTTTGACATCCTTGCTTTGCTTTTGTTTCATTTTGATTTGAATATTTGAACTTGACTTTGTTTAACATTTCTGCTAAAGATTTATTTTCAATGAAAAATGCTACTTGTGATTTCATAATGGCTAAGCCACTTACACCTGTACGGGATCACGAACGGTCCCTAGCCATGCTCTGAGATGGCGATAAACCGTTGCAAGAAACAATCCGGGGATTCACCCGAACGTGAAACCTGGCATTGACGATACTAAGTCCCTCCCCGGGCACACTCAATTCGCCTCGAACGGCATCCGACCGCGAGCGGTCACAATTCGATCGCGAACGATCACACTTCGCCACGAATGGCACCCGACCTCGAACGGTCACCATTAGCCTCGAACGGCACCCGACCTCGAACGGTCACCATTTGCCTCGAACGGCACCCGACCGCGAACGGTCACACTTCATCTAGTATAACATTCGATCACGAACGATCACACTCTGCCTCATACGGCACTCGACCACGAACGGTCATAATCCATCATAATTCGTCTAGAACGACATCCGACTTCAAACAGTCACAATCCGTCTAGAACGATATCCGACTTCGAACAGTCGTAATCTATCTAGAATGACATTTGATCACGAACGATCACATTTTTGCCTCGTACGGCACACGATCACGAACGATCACATTCTTCTTTCCACGAAACCCGATCGCGAACGGTCACAACTCGCCTCGAACGGCACCCCTCACCTCAAATGGCTTGATCACGAACGGTCATCATTTGGGGCCATAAAGAAATGCTAGATCGCGAACGGTCGCATTCCACCTCAAAATGGCTAGATCGCGAACGGTCATCATTTAAGGTCAGATAAAACTATCAATGTCTTCGCAGGTCATCAACAGGATATGAACATCCAGCTAATGGCATTACAAAACACACCTTCCTATCGCAAGGCATGTTTTGGGGGGCAAATGTTATCCCGCCTTTTAGCAAGGCCGTGACACCAAAAAGTTGACTGGAAAACTAAAGACAGTTCGTCGTAAAAGTTCATTATACACTGTTTCTCCATGGATATCAATGATTTTTGTCCAAGTCCGGATCGGGCTACAATTGATAAGACACATCAAGCAAAGTCATGAGAACCAGCGTTCCAAATTTCGAGTCAATCGGGATTCGTATGAATGAGATATGATCGATGCAAGTTAGGGAAGATGCGATGTTCGAATCCATAGGAGAGCCACTGTTCTAATCCATGACGTTCGTATCCATCGGCAGAAGTAGTTAGCCTCGTGCTTGCATCGTTCGTATCCATCAAGATAAAGTCCTTCGACTCCATCAAGCAAATCCTCGCGTACTCCAGTTCGAATCCATCAAGTGTCCTCTCTTCGAATCCCTCAAGGTCAAGCCACTTCGAATCCATGATACCACCTCACTTCGTTTCCCTCAGGTTGAAGTCCTTCAGATCCATGTACTTCGAATCCACACTGTTTGAGGCAACTTCGAATCGATCAACTTTGTACCCAGATCGATTCGAACAGACCTTCGCTCATTCGATTCGAAGAAGGATGTCTTCGAAACCACTACCACGAATCCCCAGTCAAAACGGCAGCTAGAAACGTGGAGTCGACCCGGGCAACTCGGAGCACAAGGCGAATCGACACGAAGGAGGCGCTCCACGTCGTCACAGAAGCGCGCGCTAGATCGATTCGACCGAATCGATTCGAACTAGATCGATTCGAACCAGGCTAGTCAACCAAAAATGCAACCTTGAATCGATCATAACTTGAGATCTACACATCCAAATGCTATGAAATTTTCACAGAAGCTTGAGCACATGATGAAGAATGTCCACGCCAAATTTCAGCTCGTTTGGATGATTTCTTGATCGATTCGAACCAAGGGTCGAATCGATCCTAAAGTGGGCCCAGATCTCCAGATTTCGGCCATGTGGGCCCCCTGACGTACCAGAACTTGTCTCCCCTCATTTTAGGCGAAATATCAGCCTCCTACACCTATAAATAGAGCCCCTGGTCATTCAGAAAGGGGTCGAAGAATTCTAAGTACTGAAGAGCGCCCAGATTCTGCCAGATTTACTCCAGAACACCACTGCTTCCTTAGATTCAGACTGTAATCATATAATCAGTTGTACTATCTCAGAAGAAATTGTAATCATCGAGTGAACATCAATAAAATCATCAACTTCAGAGTGGACGTAGGCAAGATCGCCGAACCACTATAAATCTCGTGTTTCTGTTCATTATTTCTGAATTGCGATACTCTGTTTGCTTAGATTTGAGATTTGTGTGTGATTATTGTTGATTTATATTCATACACTGGTGCTTTCACAACATTCGGGGTTTGTGACCAATTTTGGCGCAAACAATTTTGATTTGCAATTGAATTTGGGAATTAGGTTTTGGTTTGTCTGCCATTAGAAAGACGAGATGAGAAAGAAATGTATGTATAGACAATATAAAATAAAAAGGCTACTAAGGTTTATAACCGCCTATATATAAGCAAAGGTAGATGAGAACAAATGGAAAGATCGAATTGGGTCGAAACGATAATGACGACCCGAAAAGCCCGTTTCGTTTCCGAAACGAAAATGGGTCATCCAATATATCAAAATATAGGTTTTCGATATTTTTAAACTTAATGGAACTAGTTTCAAACCCTAAATCCATTGTATACAGAAGTTTTAGCTTTTAAAATCAGATTATTTTAATTGAATTCATTAAATTGATTTCTACGCGTTTCGAGCCTGCACGATCAAACGATAAGTACGATAGCTACGAAACTTGAAATCCTATAATAATTCACTGTTACGGATGCGATGAAACTAATTTTGTCAAAATCCGAGACAGGGCCAAAATGGCTAATTTTCACGTTAAATTAAATAAGTTATTATTAAATTGATTAACCACCTTTTAAATTCTAAATTAAAAAGATAACAATTTATCATCCTTGATTACATATTAATTTATAATCTTTTGAAATAATTTTTTCATGTTAAATCCAATATTTAAATAATACATAAATTTCATAGTTCAATTTCAATTATAATAAAATTCCAGTTAATTACAATTTAAATTCCAATAAATGCTTTTGTTTTGATTTACACTCTTTTAATCCAATCATCTAATACCATATGAATCTATTTGACACTAGTTTATATTTTATTACATTCTTATTTTACAGTTATCATCTTTCACCATATTAATTGCGATATTTAACTACACTAAATTTCATTGATTACCAATTCAATATTCAAACGGATTAAATAAATGAGATGATAATTAAAACAATTATTTTATAATAAAAATCCATATCCATTAACTTAATATTTACAACCAAGGGTTATAAATTGCTTACAAAAAACTGATTTTATATTCTATATTAACCTATTTCAATTTATAACAATATAATTTCAACATTGAATTCAACATCTAATTTATCCCTTATTTACAATTTCAACCAAATTAACTTTACAATTATTTCAATTGATTGAAATTACATTAAAATAATTGTCAATAACATTCAGACAACATTATTAAACATATTCTAATTATTTTCTCATTAATAAATCATAAAATTTAATTTCTTCCAATATTAAATTCCAAAATCTTATTAATTTAATAGTTTTAATTATAAAAAATTATGGGTCCTTACATTCTATGTTCGAATGGATGCAATGACAGAATTCAGAATTATCAAGTATTAGACTCTGATCAACCAGGAAGCATATTCATATGTCGCTCTTGGTGTAATTGCTAACTATTATATTTTCTCTAAATGTGGGCAACAAATGAGATAATGTAATGAATGTGAAATTTTTATTTCTGAAATGTAATAAAAGTTTGATTAATGAAATGTGTTTTAAATAATTTCATATTCATGCGCTTCTAATGTTATTGATATAATTACATGGCCGCATTTTGTCATCGGTGAATAATACTATTGATGACTGCACCATCAGTGGTATCTTCGAACCTCTAAATGGGGGATGTTACATCTATTTCTATTCTCTTTTTAACTTTTAGTTTATTCTTTCCTGCTCTTTACTTTCTTTTTATTTAATTTCTTTCTTTATACGTATTGTGTATCATTTTCTTTTAGAATGTTTTAATCACATTTATAATCCTTTATTTAACATTTGGTGATTTTTTGCATTTTACTATACTGGAATTACGTCTCTTCCAATGCCAAGGTTAACATTGTATATTTCTATATCCTATCTAAATGGAATATTGTGTTGCATTTGGAATTACAAGTAATTTTCATTTTATAGTTATTGAAATAGGCGGTAGATATCCCTAATTTATACATATCTTTCTTTTTTGGATGTATTCCTTGTCATTTTAAACGACATGCTTTTACTTATAATTTTAAATTTGATAACCTATAGAAATCCACATTGCAACATCTTATATTCCAATGAATTAAAATACTATTAAGTCCCTATAATTTATCGTTAAACATAGTTTACACGTTTATTTTCAATAATCATTCAGTTTACAAATATGGAATAATTACATCATTTATAGGTTCATGGTCAACTATTATTCAATAATAAATTTATGTACTGTTAATACCCAAATCCTTCCCAAATTTACATTCAATCAACGTATGTATATCAAGTTAATAATTACATAATATGCAGGCAGAGTTTATAATTTCATTACATGTGTATAAGTTTAGCCAACAACTCCAGTTTACATTTCAGGCATAAAGGAATAGATCTATAACGATATAAATCTAATATTATACAAAAGTATATAATTTTTCCCACTCACCTTTTAGCTTTTCAAATCTCCAGATCAAATCTTTGTTATTCCACTCTGATCCACTTTCTTCATATTTGGATTTATACACTGAAGCGTATACAGAATTAATAGAGATCAAGATTAGAAAAGAGATTTGGAATTCAATTTGCATTTGATTCGAATTTACAATTTACCTTGCCTTTGGCAAGTTAATTTGAACCTATTCTCTACCTTAATTGTAACAGCCCGCACCTCACATAACACAGATATTATCCCCAACTTAGTCACCTCCACCTCATGGGCCAAGCCAAGGTGTGGGGTTTTGTTCCTCAAAAAGCCTCGACGTTGTTATGAGGTGAAGACTTTGGTATATAAGCACCCACTTTATAGTATTATCCACGATGTGGGACTATTATTCCCATTTTGAAGGGATGTTACAATCTCCCCCCTTAGAGCCCAACGTCCCCGTTGGCTCATGAACACAACACCACCCAGGCGTCGTGGCTGTAACACGTACAGACCACAATTACAGCTGGGTATGGCTCTGATACCATTGTAACAGCCCGCACTTCACTTAACGTAGATATTGTCCCCAAGTTAGTCACCTCCAACTCATGGGCCAAGCCAAGGTGTGGGGTTTTGTTCCTCAAAAGGCCTCGACGTTGTTATGAGGTGAAGCCTTTGGTATATAAGCACCCACTTTATAGTATTATCCACAATATGGGACTATTATTCCCATTTTGAAGGGGTGTTACATTAATCATCTTCTCCAGTTCTTCAATTCTGCATACTTATAAATTAGAACTATTTCTAGGAAATAAGAATTTTGGAGGAGAAGAGAAAATGGCATAACTTCTGTGCTCACTAGAAAATATGAGTTTGGAAGTAAGGGTTTAGGTATGTAGTTATAGAGTTCAAATCAATGCAAGCTGTTTGATTAGACTATTTTAAATCTGGGACATTCAGGCCAACATTTATTATCGAAATTTGCAAAACATGGCTCGATCTCTACAAGTCGACCTGGGTGCATCATGGGTCGACCGATGATGTATTTTTGACGTTAATTAATAAGCTTGTTGATTTTGTTTAATTTTTTTCCATTTGTGTTAATTCCTTTCCATCTTATTTTAGCTGAGATAATTCATTTCCATTATATATATATATATTCTCAAAATTGATTTGATGTTCAAGTTTCCATTAACGTTAGTCATTAGCATTAATTAACCTTTATTACCATAATCACATATATAATTATTTCAAATTCAAAAACTTCAAACGTTAATAACTTTTTCGTTTGAACTCCAATCGAAAAACTTTATATATGAAAACCGATCATAAAATTACGACGAACATAATGGTATAAGTTTCGTAGCCAAATTCTAAAGTTTACAAAAATTCTATTTTTTATCATTATTATTTAGTTATTAAATTTCTTTTAAATTAATTTTCATAAAATCACGAGGTTGTTACATTCTCCCTCCTTAAAGGAATATCGTCCTTGAAATTCCTCGAGGACTGAACAACAAAACATAACACACAAATATTCAAAACTAACAAATCAATTAGTGTATAAAATTTATTTGCAACCAATCATGTACAAGTGCACGGTGTATCACAATACATATGATATGTATGCAGAATATTTCTAATCTGTGCCTCTTATATGAATGCACTTTTAAACAATTTCAAAAATATGGTGCAAACATCCTAAATATACTGGCAGTTTTATATGCATGCTAACATTTGAAAAACAAAAAAGCTTGTTTTTACATCCAAATTTTTCCACACTTCTACAAATAGAAGTACAGTTCAATCAATTTTGCATCCAATACCTACCATCCAAAATCCTAGCACACAGTTGCTAACATCCAAATTTAGATATATCCAATTTTCTAACCCTATTTTCTATATGCTGGGAAAAGGGTTTAATGGAAAAATCTATATTTCCATCATTTTTCTCTTGGGTAACCAACTTTCCACTGTACTCTGTAACCTTCTCTTTGCCCTCCAGTTCTTTTCCAACTTTTCCATGTACAGTTTACATAGTTAATTTTTATCTTAAAGTTTTAAAACAGGGTTTATTTCGAAAATCAAGTTTTTGTTCGCCTATGGACAAGGTATATAGAAGAAGATTCCATAGCTAAAACAGCTTCCTCATCACTAACCTTATTTTATTTTGTTGTCACTTTTGCACAATAAAATCCATACTAACCAATATGTCAACTATTCCCCCATGTCAAGTATCCAAAATTTGATTTCTTTCTTTTATGCCTAAAAATATTTTTATATTATGTTTTTAAAATATTGGTAAAAATTTTAAACTTTAGAAAGTTTCATCACAAAATTTTGAAAACTTTTCACATAGGTATTTTATTTATTTCAAACCAAGAATTTTGAACAAAAATTCTCAAAAGTATACATATTATATATTTTCTTCAAAATAATTTATGTCACATCTCATGAAATCGGGGTTTAGTTAATAGTTTAACGTCCACAGTGGACTATCTACCTACACGGTGAATATCAACTTTTCAATAACTTTTCTTTCATTTATAATAATAACCAGCAAACATATTCACTTTTAAATTTCAGCTTTTAAAGTATAGGGACATGACATGTGGCTTTGCAACAACCTTACACTGTCCTTAGCTAGCCAAAATCTAATTCCCTAAAATTTTCTACTTTTTGGAGGTTAACTATTTTTCCTTTACTTTTAGTAGCTAATAAATTTCCTAAATTTATTTTATAACTTCTAACCTATTTTTTATTTTATTTTCTTTTGCTTTATTTAAGCATCTTTCCTGAAATTTCTTTCTTTTATTTTTTTCTCAATAATATCACAGTCCCTACAGAAAACATATAAAAAGGAACATTTCCACTAATATCGTATGCATTTTTAAAAAACAGAGACAACGAAAGTAACACTCCATCTCTACACCCATATCGTCCAAGAGTATTACAAAGTAATAATGTTAGATAATACAAAGAATGAGGCTATATGCGGTACATACGTGAATATTCCCTAAAATTAACATGGGTACATATTAAAACATCAAATAAACAACACATCTATACGAACGTAGTATCGATACAAAGCAATAAACATGCGTGCCTCCAGGACAGAACAATACATAGTATACAATGAATTATAGAGAACACAGAGTCCATTGTAGCAATAACATATTATATATATAATAAAATAATACAATAAGGGTACAACTCATCACAAATGTCAACTATCTCAATGTATTATAATAAATACTCAATATACATCCGGTATCAAAATATACAATGAACCAATGTCATATAAATATCATATAATCACCCTAGTATATGTCCCTTCTAAGCCCACTAAAACACAAGCTGATCAAGTCGTCCTTGTACTTGAATTGTCTCAGACTGACCCGAGTATTATATAAATAACACAAGGGTCAGGCTATGTCAAAAGCAAGGGTAATAAACATATGTGATTCAATATATGCAAGGTATAATGACAATATGGTGACATCCACAATATCAATAAATATGTGGTAATATATGCATGGTAAGTTTTTAAAATATATCTTAGACAATCAAAAATTATCATATAAAATCAAATATCACTAAACCATGCATAACGATGCTATCACCCATATAGAAACACATCACATCTGAATCACATAATCAACACAAATGGGTGAGTCATACGTATCCAGAAAAATATCATCAAATCTAGAAATATCACCGAATGAGATATCCTCAAGTGAAGTCGGGCGGTAATGAAACAATGCCCACAATTTCTCCTAATCTCATATTATAAAATGCCATAATCGAATCGATAGAATTAATAAGAAAGATTTAAGCCAGCTCATAACAATATCCAAATATAATCAATCAAACAAGTAGGTCGTGTGCTTGTAAAGAATAGGCCGACTTCTTGAGAAGTATACGGGTTGATCATAATTTGGACACAGTCTAAGGTATAATCTAATCCACACATAATATATGTCTATCTACCACCCTTATACAGACACATACACCAAAACCAGATAGGAGACTAATAACATGTCTGCTTGCTCTAGGAGACACATGTTGTCCACATGACACGACTCCTACAATCATTAGTAACCATTACCTCTCCCATCTTGGTATCAGGCTCGACAATGCCTAACCTCTTCGGCCAGGACTACTGACATGTGCCCCTATGGTAACTGACTACTAGCCTAGACGACACAAGGGGCAACCAAATCATGTGATGCACATCGAATTTAATGTACAACAACGGTTTCGTAATTGGAGGTGCGGCTTCCTCTATTAAGCCGCCATGTTATATACTATCCAATCTGGTTCAGTCCGAAGTAAAGGGAGTTGGTCATAAAGTAGATAGACACATATTATATATCTAATTTAAGGCTACTTCCAACCTACATATATACTCACCGCAACAATTCACACAACATACCCCCGTATGAGTGTCATCCACGAGCAAAGAATAACTAAATAAATAACACAACGGCTTCCCATACTACTACATGTTACTAGTCCATTTATTCAATGCTCACACATCAGACTCGCTCCTTCGATATTCTATTTATCAATCCAAAGAATAACCAGGAAAGTGTTAGTGAAAGTCCCATACCAGACGATATCATTAAACAATTTATTCAAATTTCTCGTGACACAAAATAAAGATCATCACAAGATCGCATAAAGGATGTCATCACTGTATCATATCAAATCACCATTCAAATCTACATCAACGGTGAATCATTCACAGTATCAAAATCTACATGGGAAGATAAGAAATCAGAAGACTTAGAAATCACACGTAAAATTCCAATTTTAATTTCAAAATGAAATAATAATAAAGTTCAACAGAATATTTCATTAAACAATTAAATCAAATATTTAAATATTTATATAAAACATTCGAAATCAATATATAAATCAAATAACCTTTATAGAAGTCAATCATAATTTTCTATAACTAGTTGTTCTTTTAAAATAAATATTTAAACATCAAAATAAATTCCTTTTTATTTAAAAATATAGCTTACTATGTAAAATTTCACTTTATACTCAATTTATATTAAAATCACTTAATACCATTAAAAAATCATTGCATAACCTTTCAATTATACGAAATCATAAATATTATAATTCCATATATTTAACTACTCATACAATCTCTATTTTCATTTTAAACCACCTTTTCTAAAACAATTCCCATAAATCTTTTTATATATCAAACCATACTTTATTATTTATTTTATAATATACTTCAATTTAATTTTAAAATACCAAAATTATTTTATCAAAATATTTAAAAATATTTTAAAACCTAAAAATCTACAGAACATCCAAATCATAAATCATAGAGCAAAAATTTTCAAAAATCATTAAATTATCAATATAAACTTTATCGTGTGGCCCAAATCGAATTATAATGAATTCCGGCTATCTAAACAATGTACACACAATTTAAATAAATTATGCATATTAAAATGCAAATGGATGACATCCCCTTTGCATTTTGAACTTTAAACCATATCATCAATCAATTAAACAATTAATTTCATCCAATAACTACCAAACGCAGTCAAACAATATATACTTAAATTTGTCATCAAGGCAGTAACTAATTAAAAGTATGTAAGTGAATATTTACACTATATATAGTTGTGAGTAAGTAAAATTTACTCGTCTATAACAATGCTGCTCCAAATCTTTGTTCGCTTAAACGTCAACAACAGTCAGCAAAAGCATCGCCAATTCACTGCCTTCCACCATCGTTTCCCGCTACCTAATGCTAGCCGCACTTAACTCCTCCACTACATACTTGAATGCCTCCATCTCATGACTACAGCTCGCAAGTCACCAACTACAGCCCACACATATTTGCCCATGCCATCGTACCTCCGCACCCGCCACCATCAAAGTCGTGTTTGTATGCTGCTACCATAAACACATGCATACCCAATTCAAGAAGCCAAGTCTTCATGCGTCGCTCCTTCCCTCTTTGAATCACCTTTAGCCACCACGTTGATTGCCTTGTCATGGTATCTCTCCCACTCGTGTCGCCTTTGGAAACAATCGCCAAAATCGATCGCAGTTTTTATTTCATTGTATAATTGGGTGCGAAACATTTCTAGAAAGGGGAACTTTCGAGAGAGCATAAGTGGATTAGGTAAGATTGTTTTAGAGTTTGAGAATTATAAGAGAAATAGAAAATGATGAGTGGGATGGTCTTAAATTTAGGCTCCTTTTAATTCTAATTCATTTTACTTTAATTAATTTTCTTCACATTTCAATTTATTATTTTAATTCTTGTCATTAGTTTTTTATATTTAAAATATTTAAATCTAGTTCAAAGTAATTTTAACTTCATTTTACAAGATATATTCTAATAATTGGATATTTTTTATTTACATCTAAATAAATTATGCATAAAGAATTTATTAGCTTAATTTAACTAAATAAATAAAAATCTTATGTTAAATACAATTTAGTTAACTAAAATTTATTTTTGAAATACTAACTTATCAAATATCAAAATTGAATACTTTATTTTAATTAAATTTATTTACTTATACGACGTAGAAAGCAGGTTTGTTACAGACTCTCCTTCTTATGAAAATTACATCCTCTCTATTTCTTATAGGGAGACACCAAACAACTCATGCCCTGAATTTCTTCATATCTACGATCTTTTATCAAACTAAACTATTCAATACTCTACGTGGTTCTTATACCAATTCTCTTATCATATGCTGCAATTCAAATAAATTCAATATAATGACTTTCTATTTTCGCATATATATAAAGTTTTTGTGAAAAATTTTCTAACTGCTAGATTTTCCAAAAAATTGGCACAGTCTCCTTTGTATGGAAAGCGTTCCGAAAGATCAAAACACAATTACATAATATACATCTTCGAAGAGGCATCCCAAAAATAGGACGTCCTAACACGGGGAATGTTACCCGGTACCTTGGCCTGGCTACACAAAGGTGATTAGGAGGACCAGACTTGACTATTGATGGGAAAGATGGCCATGAGAGACATCAATACGATCAGAGCATGATATGCGAATAGATTTATCCAGCCGAGGGTAAATAAGGTCGATGAATAGATGATACAGGACATCAGAATTTGGAGATTAGCTTGGTTGAATAGGGGTCGGCATAGACGTTTGGGAAATTGAAGGGTGCATGAATGGATTAGCATATTAGAGGAATATACAAGAAGGGGTTGGCATATTGGAGGGGTCAGCATGTAAATTGTTGAGATCGGTCGGCATGGTATCAGGTCAGAATGGAAATGGTAGGGATTGATTCGGCATGGTATCAGGTCGGCATGGTATAGATCGGGTCGGCATAGTATGTTGGGATCGGCATGGAGGTATGGTTTGTTTCGACATGATGATATAGATCGGCATAGTAAGTTGGGCTAAGCCTTCCTTATAGTGGGCCCAAGTAGCCGGGGAGGGTCCAGGTCTTAAGATGTCAGTCAGGTTGGAGGCTGCCTTCATCTATAAATACAGAGGCAGGGGGCAATTTTTGAGATCTCTTCTTGGACTGCTTTTCTACCGAAGCTCTACCATTGTTTATTCTTCGCTTTTGTACTAATGGATTCCAGCTGATCCAATCAGTCTTGTAATGATAATCAAGTGAAATCCCAATAAAATATGAAGTGGACATTGGCCAAGATTGTCGTACCACTATAAAAATCTGTTTGTTCATTTAATTCCTCTTCTTTTTTTTCAATTCCATTTTTGTTTAATCTCCATGAGATTCTATGGGTTTTGATGCCCATTTTTGGCGTCAACAGGGAATAATACGATATAATATATATCTATCACCAAAAGAAAAAATAAATACCTTTGTTTTGCATTATTAAGCGAGTTCGTTTAATTTATATGTAATTATACGCCAAATTTAATCCAAAGTCTTCATGTACTTATGCATATCTTAAACAACTATCAAAACATTTTTTGTGTGTGTATAATCATTATGAAATAGAAATAATATGCAGTTCATCATTGAATTATTTGGTATACTTTTAAAGAGATACATGCTTTCAATCTTTATATTTTTAAGCTAGGTATATTTTATTTTTTATTTGATGTATAGAATCTAAACTTTTGATTTTGCATTATTCTTACGAAGCAAAGCTTACATACTGTAACATCCCGCCTTTTTGTACGCTTTAAGCAGACACACGTGCCGACTCAAACCATATAGAAGGGCGAATTGTTATTTGGGGTGAATAAGAAAAAGAGAAAGAAATAAAAAAAATTAGAATCTCATAGCGGAATGACAAAATATAATAATCAAATAACAGTTCATGAAGCTGTATATAAAACATTTGATTATACTTATCCAATACAAAAATCAGAGTTACACATATCAGAGATAAATACATAACATTGTAGCGGAACAGTATGATGCGGTGGAATAATATAGTAAATAATAGTAGTACAAATCTTCGTCTTCATCCTCTAGAAATAAAGTCTTCAGATCCTGAAATGCTCAGGCTGACCCGAGCGAATTGAAAAGACAAAACACTCGAGTCGGAACAAAAAGATCTTATGTGAGTTAAATCAACGGTAAATAAATATGAGTGTAAACGGCGTCAGAGATGTTTAGGGTGTTTGACATCTCCTATCCAGTGTCTAACGTGAGTGTAGTAACTTAAGAAATGTTCGGGATTCACATCTCCTAATGATCAATTAAACTATCTACTATGTAGTACAATACACTATTATAATATGTCTATAGTAAGATAAACTATTAAAATAGCGTTAAGGCGTTACTCATATCCCCCTTAACACATTTTATAGGTATGCCAATAGTCTATAAACGACCGTAACTCCCCGTGAACTGGAGCCGTCAGAGGATACCACATAGGTACGACATATAACAAACTCGTAGAAGGCGTGCTAGGGTAGGTGACACAGCACAACTAGGCAATGCCAGGGTAGATATACCAATTACACTTCCGGACTGTTGGTAACGCATAACCACAACTACCGCCCAACTCGAAACACACTACCGAATAAATCACAAAGTCAGAATATAGTATCGATGGAGTGTGTCTGATCAAAGGAGCTACCTCATTGGCCCATCGGTTGCTCCTGTTTTAGCCACCTTATGCCAACTCACGGGAGTCGGGTCCACGTATATACCTCATATAGGATCGTCACCACCATCCTACTTCATTCTGGAATCTCCACTGCGTACACAGTTATCAATGTGGTTTTCGGTATCGACATAGAGTATGCCCATATCCGATCCCAACCACTTTAACAACCCATCGCTTATTAGTTATTACACACCGGATGGTTCTTTTACATTAGCAAAACCATTTCATAATTGATACCAAAATATCATATTCAATTCAAATCATACAACTTTCGAAATCATTATTCATATTTACCTTTGAAATCGTATCACATTTGAATTCATAGTTCGAAATTATATTTCCTTTCAAAAGTCATATTTCCAAAATAGGTTAAACTCTCATTTCAAAATATCATATTAAACCAAATATGTTATTTAATTCCCAATGTAGGTTATAACATCATTTACCCGTATTTGCTTTTAACCCAATGATTAGAGTATAAACACTTCTACTTTACTTAGCCTGGAATTTAGAAAATAGTTTAAATAGTTATAAATATTTATAAATAGTTAATATAGATTTAAAATAAATTAAATATAATTAAAATAGATTAAATAGCTTTAAAATAGATTAATTAGATTTAAAATAAGTTAAAACAGGTTAATTAGTTTAAAAGTTGAAAATCTTAATAATTAAAGTCTTTAAAATAATATATTTTTGAAATAGTTTATATAAAAATATGAATTTGAAATTTATATCAATTTAAACTATTTATTTCATTCCGGTACATTTGGACCATTTTAACATCCCAAAACCCAATTTCAAATTTTCCAATTCCAATTCTCAATAAAATATTTAATTCAATATCGCCTCCAATCCATGTTCGAAATATCAATTTAAATTACACCAAATTCAATATATTTCAAAGTTATATTTCAAACAATTTAAAATAATTCAATTCCGACAAATTTCACTTTTTATTCCAAATTCAACTTTGAAATTTCAACTAAATTCTTTTAACAATACCTTTAAACCGATTCCAATTTTTTTATCATAAACTTGAATTTCGATAATAATTCAATTCGTATAATCAATTTTTATTTCAAAGTATCATTTAAAAGGATTCAAAAATTTAAATCTTTAAAATCATTTAATTTAACCAATCCGGTGTCCGTATATAATTCTCTACCCTAGGGTCAAGTGATACGGATATTATGATTTCAATCCGCAATTTCAAATTTTACATTTACAGATATATATCTTTTCAATCCGCAATCTCGAAAATATTAAAATCCATAAAATCGCTTGAGTCTATCATTTCAACCCATAACGATTTTTCCTTACTCTATTGATCATTCGGGTATGTATCATTTCAACCCATAGTGAACTTGCAGTTTATAACGATATAAAATAAAACATCCATTCATCCAATATCAACAATCAACATCCATTACAAACATCATCCAAATCAATCAATAAATATCAATATAGAACTGATAATCAATAACAGGTATTTAACTGGCAATTTATATTCCAAAATAAATTAAATAACGATTTAATTCAAATAAATTCAAATTAACTGAGATGATGATTTAAAATATACCAAACAGTCATAAATAAATTTCTAATCACATCATAAATTTAATTTAACAAACATAAGAAATTTTAGAAGTTGTGAGTGGGTTAAAACACTCACCTTTGAATTTAAATCGAATTTAAATTCCATTTAAGCCCAAAATTTGAACGGTCTTAGAATTCGTCCAAATAAGCGCCAAAGTGCTCAGAATTTTGATACGATCCCAGCGGATCAAACCACGCGTAAAAACAACCTCGTATGTAAAAGTTAATAACATTTGAACGTTAAACGATTAAATTTAAAACAAATAAATTAGCAACTAATACCATTCCACGTCAACAAGCAAACTCACACAACTTTCTCAAACTCAGAGCAAACACGCGAACGCAGACAACATCAACCGCCACGCACGCACCCACTTGCCTCCGATCGAGACGCCACCACCCACCTGAAACCGCAGAGACCTCCCCCACGTCCAACCTCTCCCATGCACGACCACCCAGTCGCCAGATCAAGGTGAAATTCACGGCAGCCGCCGCCTAGGGTTAGACCCTAATCGAATTGTTTTGGTCGATCTAGCTGTTAACTCATCACAAAACTCACATGGATGTGATCCCCTCGGCTCTCTCCACAATGCTACATCATTGATTCGTCGATCAGTCGAAGTTGATCGACGATCAACGAACGACCAAGAATAGTTCTTCAATTTCTGGACGAACAACGGTTCAAATTGGAAAACGAATTACAGATCTGAGATGCGCTCGTCGAGAGCTTCATATCGATATATAATTCGATATAGTTTGTGGAGTTTGAAATTTTGATTTGGTTTTTGATTTGCAATTGGATCTAGAATTTGTTTGTCTGCCATTGGAATGAGGAATTGAGAAAGAAATATACGTACAGACAAATGAGAATAGAAACAACCTAGGGTTTATAACCAGATATATATAGGCAGATCAGATATAGGAACAAATGAATCGAATCGGTTAGAAAGTTGAACGATAAACGACCCGAAAAGCCCGTTCTGCCTCCGGAACGAAAATGGGTCATCCCATATATCAAAATAGATGTTATTGACATTTTTAAACTCAATGGAATAGGTTCCAAGTCCTGATTTCATCGTATGAAGAAGATTTATTAAAATCAGCTTATTTTAAATTGATTTCAATTAAGTTGATTTCTAGGCGTTTCGAGTCCGTACGATCAACCGACAAGTCCGATTGCTACAAAACTTGAAATCCTACAATAATTCACCATTACGGATCCAATGAAACTAGTTTCATCGAAATCAGAGTTAGTGGCCAAAATGGCTATATTTTAGTTAATTAAATAAATTAATTAAATCACTTTAATTCAATATTTAGTAACTCACCAATTTCATCATTTTGATTACTTAGACATTTATAATAATTCAAAACAAGTTTAGATATCAATTCAAAGTTAATTAATTTACCAATTTCAGTGTTTAATTTCAATTTCAGTAAATTCAGTAATTATAAATTAAAATTCAATAAATCCATTTATTTAATTTTTAAATTTTCATTATTCAACCAATTATCATCTTATTGGTATAATTAACATTGGTTTATATCTTAATACATTAATATTTTCCAATTTCCTCTTAATTTCAATTAACGAAATATTTAATTTCATTTAATTACAATAAATCCATTTATTATAGCTTAAATTCCAATAAATTGATAAATTTTGCTTTCCATTCTTTTTATTCAACCAATTGTCATATTATGAATAAATTTAACATTATTTTCAATTATTACCTTAATTTACATTAACATAATATTTAATTACATTTATTGAAATTTATTTCCAATTAAATTTACAGGCTAAATAAATAGGTAATATACAATAATTTGCCACAGTTAACCTTTAGTCACATTAATAAGCTTTTATTACTTACAAATCAATGTTATCATTTATTTTCGTAATACTAATTTCATTCAATTTCCATTAACTATCTATTATTTCCTTGGTTAATCCAATATTTCATATATTCACTTATATTCAATTTATAACCAAGTATAGCATTTTTATTATTTCAATTAATTGGAATTTCATTCAATTTATCAAAAATTTACTTTAATTAACATTGTTACATTTCATTTTAGTATTCATTTCATTATTACATTACAACTTTTTATTTCTTCCAATATTAAATAACAAGATTCATTAAATTAACAAATTAAATTATCGAAAATTTACGGGTTGTTACACTCTCCTCCACTCAAAACTTTTCGTCCCCGAAAAGGAAAAGAAGAGGAAAGAAAGGAATTTAGATGTCAAAATATGTTCTTCAAAATATTTAATTTATAAACAATAAATTTACAAAATAAAATAATTTGAATAAATATATCAATTTATAGCAATTAAATCCCTTTATATTCAAGTAACAAAAGTTTGGAAAACATTTCATAAAATTTTCTATGTCCAAAATTTACGAAAAATTTCGGTAGAGTCTCCTTTGTATGGAGAGGCTCATGAGAAAATAATAATATCAATAATAACAATATATTCCAAAAAAATTCAAAATAATATATCCTAACAGCAGGAACAATAATATAATATCGCTAGAAAACCGTAATTCGAGAACGTACCTATTTGTCAGGCAAACAACGCTTAATTACGAAACCAAAAGCAGTAGCAATTGCTTCCATAATCTGTATTTCACTTATATAATCCAAAAGAGTTAATAACTATAAAAATGAAATTTTCAAAGTTGTTTCAACCACTACCAAACAAATCAATATAAACAACAATCACTTGAAATCACAACATACAATCATCATATCAAATCAATATAATCAACCATCCATATCAACCAAAGCAAATAGTTTGTTCGGGTTAAGACACTTTCAATCACATAGAATGACAAATAACTACCAAGTATACCCTTTTACTCAACAGTCCTAAATAAAACTCAATAGATTATTCATACATTTAAACAATTAGAAGTATCATTTCCCAAACAATCCATAAACCAAACAAACAACAGATCCTAACATTATTTAAGTTTATTCTTATTAATTTCTTTTTCAAAGATTTGTTGTTCATTCATTTTTTATATTCATTCAGTGATTACTTCCTTTAATTTTTCATTTATTTCTTACAAATTTCTATTTCCATTCATTCATTCAGTGTTTATTTCATTTATTTTCATTCATTACTTACAAATTCATTTTTCATTTATGCACATAATGCAAATTCTTTTTACTTCATTACATTCATTTTATTATTTACTTTAATTATAAATAGTTTCAATATTAACTTAAGTTCAAAATCATTTACTTACAGTACTCATTTTCTATTTCATTTAATTAGTAGTATTAAAATTTTAACTCAAGTTTATATCTATTTTCATATCAAATTTCTTATTTATAAAAGTAAATTTCATTGAACACTTCCATTACATAAGTTTTACTTGTAAAAATTTCCATTACATATTCTTTTAACATTTCAACTTTTTATAAATGGTAAGTTTTATATATATATATATATATATATGTGTGTGTGTGTGTGTGTGTGTGTGTCTATAAGAATGCAATTGAAAGTTACACAAGTTTGACTTACTTATTTTAATTAACTTAAGGTTCAATAGTTATCATTTCCTATTTCCATATTCTTCTCGTTTATAGGTTACAAATTTCAAATTCCTGGTATATTTCAGTTATAACTTAGCATATCATTTCTTATTTTCATTTAGAAGTTCAATTATTAAATGGTTAGAATTTTATTTCATTACAATAATTGAAATCTCTAATTTATAAAAAATTTAAGAACTAGATGTCGGGTTTCCATTTTCAAATCATTTAAAATAATAATATCTATATAATCATATCTTTTATAAATATCGAATCAAAATTGGAATTCAAAATTAAGATTATCAAAACAATTGTGCAGTAAAATTACTACAATAGCCTTCCCACTTTGAAACTTGAAAATGAACGTCGATGATGCGTGCACTCATCACCAAAATTATTTTCTAGCGATAGAGAGGGGAGTAAATAACTTATTTCTTTCCAAAATTTCATTAAAACAATTCATTCAAATTATATTGAAATATTTATATCAGAAAATACTTCTAATAATATTATTATTATATCCCAAAATCATTTGAAAGAAATTTCAAAAATCCTGAAATTTAAGTTCTAAATTTCCAAATTTCATTTATTTTATTTTCAAATCTTATTTCCAACCAATATTTATAAATTTCACTACCTAACAACCAATATATTACAACCAAATATACATCATTTATAAATCATTATTTTATATATAAAAATGTACAATAGGTAAAATTATTTCATTTACCTACATTTCAAAACAATATTATGTTCGTGAGTCCTATTAAGCATTTAGAAATCCCTATCGATGTCATAGCGTCCTATGTACCGACCAGAATTTATAAATACAAAACGGAACAAATTAACTCAATACAAAAAAACCTTTTATAACACTAACAAATACGTTCTCTCATATATATACACTCAGTGACTCATTTTAGGGTATTACTACCCTATTTAATATGAGTAAGACCCCACAAAGCTAAGGTTATCACTAAACCAAAGCTCTAATACCAACTGTAACATCCCGCCTTTTTGTACGCTTTAAGCAGACACACGTGCCGACTCAAACCATACAGAAGGGCGAATTGATATTTGGGGTGAATAACAAAAAGAGAAAGAAATAAAAACAAAACAAAATCTCGTGGCGGAATGACAAAATATAATAATCAAATAATAGTTCATGAAGCTGTATACAAAACATTTGATTATACTTATCCAATACAAAAATCAGAGTTACACATATCATAGATAAATACATAACATTGCAGCAGAAAAGTATGATGCGGTGGAAGAATATAGTAAATAATAGTAGTACAAATCTTCGTCTTCGTCCTCCAGAAATAAAGTCTTCAAATCCTGAAATGCTCAGGCTGACCCGAGCGAACTGAAAAGACAAAACACTCGAGTCAGAACTAAAAGATCTTACGTGAGTTAAATCAATAGTAAATAAATATGAGTGTAAACGGCGTCGGAGATGTTTACGGGGTTTGACATCTCCTATCCAGTGTCTAACATGAGTGCAGTAACTTAAGAGATGTTCGGGATTCACATCTCCTAAGGATCCGTTAAACTATCTACTATGTAGTACAATACGCTATTATAATATGTCTACAGTAAGATAAACTATTAAAATAGCGTTAAGGTGTACCCATATCCCCCTTAACACATTTTATAGGTCTGCCAATAGTCTATACAGTACCGTAACTCCCCGTAAACGTGAGCCGTCAGAGGATACCACATAGGTATGACATAAAACAAACTCGTAGAAGGCGCGCTAGGGTAGGTGATATGGCACAACTAGGCAATGCCAGGGTAGATATACCAATTACACTTCCGGACTGTTGGTAACGCATAGACGCAACTACCGCCCAACTCGAAACACACTCCCGAGTAAAATCGAAGGGTGGCCACCGAATAAATCGCAAAGTCAGAATATTGTATCGATGGAGTGTGTCCGATCAGAGGAGCTACTTCATTGGCCCGTCGATTGCTCCTGTTTTAGCCACCTTATTCCAACTCACGGGAGTCGGGTCCATGTATATACCTCATATAGGATCGTCGCCACCATCCTACTTCATTCTGGAATCTCCACCGCGTACACAGTTGTCAAAGTGGTTTTCGGTATCGACAGAGAGTATGCCCATATCTGATCCCGGTCTCTTTAACAACCCATCACTTATTACACACCGGATGGTTCTTTTACATTTGCAAAACCATTTCATAATTGATATCAAAATATCATATTCAATTCAAATCATATCACTTTCGAAATCATTATTCATATTTACCTTTGAAATCGTATCACATTTGAATTCATAGTTCGAAATTATATTTCCTTTCAAAAGTCATATTTCCAAAATAGGTTAAACTCTCATTTCAAAATATCATATTAAACCAAATATGTTATTTAATTCCAAACGTAGGTTATAACATCATTTACTCGTATTTGCTTTTAACCCAATGATTAGAGTATAAACACTTCTACTTTACTTAGCCTGTAATTTAGAAAACAGTTTAAATAGTTATAAATAGTTAATATAGATTTAAAATAAATTAAATATAATTAAAATAGATTAAATAGCTTTAAAATAGATTAATTAGATTTAAAATAAGTTAAAACAGGTTAATTAGTTTAAAAGTTGAAAATCTTAATAATTAAAGTCTTTAAAATAATATATTTTTAAAACAGTTTATATAAAAATATGAATTTGAAATTTATATCAATTTAAACTATTTATTTCATTCTAGTACATTTGGACCATTTTAATATCCCAAAACCCAATTTCAAAATTTCCAATTCCAATTCTCAATAAAATATTTAATTCAATATTGCCTCCAATCCATGTTCGAAATATCAATTTAAATTACTCCAAATTCAATATATTCAAAGTTATATTTCAAACAATTTAAAATAATTCAATTTCGACAAATTTCACTTTTTATTCCAAATTCAACTTTGAAATTCAATGAAATTCTTTTAACAATACCTTTAAACCGATTCCAATTTTTTTTTATCATAAACTTAAATTTCGATAATAATGCAATTCTTAGAAATCAATTTTTATTTCAAAGTATCATTTAAAAGGATTCAAAAATTTAAAGCTTTAAAATCATTTAATTTAACCAATCCGGTGTCCGTATATAATTCTCTACCCTAGGGTCAAGTGATACGGATATTATCATTTCAATCCGCAATTTAAAATTTTATTTTTGCGGATATATATCAGTTCAATCCGCAATCCTGAAAATATTAAAATCCATAAAATCGCTCGAGTCTATCGTTTCAACCCATAACGATTTTTCCTTAACCTATTGATTATTCGGGTATGTATCATTTCAACCCATAGTAAACTTGCAGTTTATAACGATATAAAATAATACATCCATTCATCCAATATCAAAAATCAACATCCATTACAAACATCATCCAAATCAATCAATAAATATCAATATAGAACTGATAATCAAAAACAGGTATTTAACTGGCAATTTATATTCAATAATAAATCAAATAACGATTTAATTCAAATAAATTCAAATTAACTGAGATGATGATTTAAAATATACCAAATAGTCATAAATAAATTTCTAATCACATCATATGTTTAATCTAACAAACATAAGAAATTTTAGAAGTTGTGAGTGGGTTAAAACACTCAACTTTGACTTTAAATCGAATTTAAAATCCATTTAAGCCTAAAATTTGAACGGTCTCAGAATTCGTCCAAACCTGCGCCAAAGTGCTCGGAATTTCGATACGATCCCAGTGGATCAAACTGCGCGTGAAAGCAACCTCGTATGTAAAAGTTATTAACATTTGAACGTTAAACGATTAAATTTAAAACGAATAAAACAATTAAATTAGCAACTAATACCATGCCACGTGAACAAGCAAACCCACACAACTTTCTCAAACCCAGAGCACACGGGAACGCAGACAACATCAACCGCCATGCACGCACCCACTTGCCTCCGATCGAGACGCCACCACCCACCTGAAACCGCCGAGACCTCCCCCACGTCCAACCACGCCCACACACGACCACCTAGTCGCCGGATCAAGGCGAAATTCACGGCAGCCGCCGCCTAGGGTTAGACCCTAATCGAATTGTTTTGGTCGATCTAGCCGTTAACTCATCACAAAACTCACATGGACGCGATCCCCTCGGCTATCTCCACAATGCTGCATCATTGATTCATCGATCAGTCGAAGTTGATCGACGATCAACGAACGACCGAGAATAGTTCTTCAATTTCTGGACGAACAACGGTTCAAATTGGAAAATGAATTACAGATCTGAGATGCGCTCGTCGAGAGCTCCAAATCGATATATAATTCGATATAGTTTGTGGAGTTTGAAATTTTGATTTGGTTTTTGATTTGCAATTGGATCTAGAATTTATTTGTCTACCATTGGAATGAGGAATTGAGAAAGAAATATACATACAGACAAATGAGAATAGAAACAACTAGGGTTTATAACCGGATATGTATAGGCAGATCAGATATTGGAACATATGAATCGAATCGGTTAGAAAGTTGAACGATAAACGACCCGAAAAGCCTGTTCTGCCTCCGGAACGAAAATGGGTCATCCCATATATCAAAATAGATGTTATCGATATTTTTAAACTCAATGGAAAAGGTTTCAAGTCCTGATTCCATTGTATGAAGAAGATATATTAAAATCAGCTTATTTCAAATTGATTTTAATTAAGTTGATTTCTAGGCGTTTGAAGTCCGTACGATCAAATGACAAGTCCGATTGCTACGAAACTTGAAATCCTACAATAATTCACCGTTATGAATCCGATGAAATAGATTTCATCGAAATCCGAGTCAGTGGCCAAAATGGCTGTATTTTAGTTAATTAACTAAAATAATAATAAATTAATTAAATCACTTTTTAATTCAATATTTATTAACTCACCAATTTCATCATTTTGATTACTTAGACATTTATAATAATTCAAAACAAGTTTAGATATCAATTCAAAGTTAATTAATTTACCAATTTCAGTGTTTAATTTCAATTTCAGTAAATTCAGTAATTATAAATTAAAATTCTAATAAATCCATTTATTTAATTTTTAAATTTTTGTTATTCAACCAATTATCATCTTATTGGTATAATTAACATTGGTTTATATCTTAATACATTAATATTTTCCAGTTTCCTCTTAATTTCAATTAACGAAATATTTAATTTCATTTAATTACAATAAATCCATTTATTATAGCTTAAATTCCAATAAATTGATAAATTTTGCTTTCCATTCTTTTTATTCAACCAATTGTCATATTATTAATAAATTTAACATTATTTTCAATTATTACCTTAATTTACATTAACATAATATTTAATTACATTTATTGAAATTTATTTCCAATTTACAGGCTAAATAAATAGGTAATATACAATAATTTGCCACAGTTAACCTTTAGTCACATTAATAAGCTTTTATTACTTATAAATCAATGTTACCATTTATTTTCCTAATACTATTTTCATTCAATTCCATTAACTATCTATTATTTCCTTGGTTATACCAATATTTCATTTATTCACTTATATTCAATTTATAACCAAGTATAGCATTTTTATTATTTCAATTAATTGGAATTTCATTCAATTTATCAAAAATTTACTTTAATTAACATTGTTACATTTCATTGTAGTACTAATTTCATTATTACATTACAACTTTTTATTTCTTCCAAAATTAAATAACAAGATTCATTAAATTAACAAATTAAATTATCGAAAATTTACGGGTTGTTACACATACCATTTTGAATATAATTTATTTTCAGGAAATATTGTGAAGGACAAACTTAAAGGCTTTTTTGCTAGCTAGGATATCCCACTAATATTGTATTGTCAAGGACAAAAGCGTTAAAATATTTTAGATAACCTTAACTATTGTGCCCTCTTTCCGATCTCGTTCTTTTCCTCTTTAATTCTTCTTCACTTTTCTTTTTTATGTCCAAATTTGAATTTTCTTCTTTGTCCTTCTTTATTGTAGTGCGTGATTCACTCATGTTGTCACAACTTTGATTCTCCTTTCTTCTAATTTGATACCGTCAATTTTCAGATTTAGGTATGATTCTAGTTTTTTCCTTCTATTTTTTCTTCTATCGTATTTTTAGTTTGGTCGTTTCTAACATTGTTTTGTTTTTTTAATAATCAAAATTGGTTTTGTTGCTGTGTTTTCTTCTCTCATATCCTATGCAAAATTTGAGCAGTAGTTGTAACGACCTATATTTTTGACTATTTTAAACTATTAAATTTAATATGATTATGGAATAAAAATGGTTAGAAATAAATTTTAATGATTTATTAATGTAGTTTATTGAATATGAACTTGAATTAAATTTTTAAATAAACATTTTCGAAGATTTAGGCAATAACAAGTATCGAAATGAAATCTTAAGTATTGAATATGTTTATAATCAACATTATGAATTTAGTAATAAATGTTGAGTTACGGTAAATGTTAAATATGTTTATTATCAAGTGTTGAATATGTTTATTATCAACATTATTAATTTAGTAATAAATGTTAAATTCAATTTTATAAGTTAAATAACAAGTATTTCAATTATAGCGATTTACAGAATAATTAAACTGTTTAAATTTAATACGGGAAATTATTTAAATAACCGAATCTAGAATTTAATATGAATGAAAATGATGTCGAAAGTTGATCTAAATTTTATTTAAACAATAATGAAGGTTGTTAACTTTTAAAATTGAATTTAAAAGTGAATAAATAGAAACTGGAAATATTATATTTTAGTTAACGTGTTGTTTGGCCGTGCGAGCTTGAAACGCGTAGAATTTAATTTCAAAATTTAATTAAAATAATTTGATTTTGAAAAGCTACCTTTTGAATATGATGAAATTAGCTCCCAAAACTAGTTTAATTGTGTTCGGAATAGGGATAAAACACATAAAACGCCAGGCAACATGCTTCGTTTGGAGTTTGGAAATTTTGCGGGTCAATTGGATCAGAGATTTATATATTAGGCCATGATCATTTTATATCCCTAACTAAAGAAAACGCTGCAACTCCTTATAACGATATTTGTAACAACCTGAAATTTAAGCTATAGCAATCAATTAATGAATTAATTAAACAATAAAATAACTTTGTGAAATTATCTGAATTGAGTCGCGGGAGTTGCAGCATTGTGTCCATGGTAATTTCTGGTCAATTTCCATTTATAGATTGTCAAAATCCGAGCTAGAACGAAGAAGATAGAAAGAAGAAATCAAGAAATAAAATAAAAAATACATAGGGCTAGGTCGACCCTCCCATCAGCTAGGTCTACCTATATGTCGACCTAACTCATATAAGGGTCGACAGTAAGGTCGACCTGCCTTAGTTATTTGGACGACATTTCGTCCATATCAAATCGTGACATGTTTTGTTATTTTTACTCCATCTCGTGCGTTTATGCTTCCATCCGACGGTTCCCAGCGAGCCTATGACGTGGTTGCACCAGATTTAATCTTCAAATCCAACGGTCTGAGATCCACAAGTGACACTATAAATAAGACCCTAGGCTTAGCTATTTTTCTCATTCAGATTTTCTCCATCTGAGTTCATTGCCTGAGGTTGGACCATAAAAGGAATAATTTTCCTAGGAGAAGATCTTTCTAATTAAAACATTTTATACCCTAGAAGTGGATCCGGGAAGGCCAAGGGAAATAGCTAAGGAACACATGTGAGTGTTTAAGTAATTATTTTAGATTTTTAAGTAATTTAAAATATTAGGGTTCTCAATAGTTTTAATTTTTCTGCAATTTCGAGACCATTTTTTATAAGTTGTTTACAGTTAATTTTTGAAGTTCTTTTCAGTCTATTTTATCCAGTTATTTTTATTTAGCTATTTTATTCATTTATTTACAGTTATTTACAGTTATTTGTATTTTATTTACATCTAATTTGCGTTAGAATCTAGTCTGTAAATGTTAGTTTCTTTTTGTTCCTTTTTATGCAAATAAAATAATAAAAAGAGGATAATTCACTAATATGGACTAAAATATAAGAACACTAAATTAACAAAAAATTTGATGTAAATAAGAAGAACTGTAATAAAAAGAATATAGATTGAAATAGGCAAATTTGCAAGCAAATTGATAACTAGTAGTTATAACTAAAAAGAAAAGATAAAAGAGAAATTATAACGTAGGTTATAATTAAATAGAAAGAATAGAAAAGGCTTATTTTAAGGCTTAGAGTTAAGTTAATAAGAAAATAGAGCAGGATTAACAGAAGAGGCTTATTTTAAATACTTACACTAAGTTAATAAGCAAATATAGCAGAGATAACAGAAGAGTCTTATTTAAAAGACATATACTAAGTTAATAAGCAAAGAATGAAGTAGGATCTGTACCGGCAGCATTTCCTTATTAGTTAGGAACTGATGGTCTCACAATAGTTTAGGTGAGGTTGGGGCACTCTTATGCTGAAGTAATGGTAAATAAGAGATCAATAGATAGAAGTTAAATCGGTGGATTTGGGCAAGGGGCGCAACTAGATTTTGTTTGTTAGGATCCGTATCTGGCAGCATTTCCTTATCAGTAAGGAACAAATGGTCTTACAATAGATTAGGTAAGGCTGGGACACGCTTATGCTGAAACAGGTAAATAAGAGGTCAAAAGAGGGAGCAACAGATAGTGCGAACCAACGGTGGTCGAGCGTGCAGCCTCGAAGCAGGGATACAAATCGCTATTGAGTTCCAAAGTGCTAAACAGGTGTCCTTTTGCTGTGGGACCCACAGGGCGGAACTAGCTCACAGTGGTACAAAAGAGATAGAGGCTAATCAAAGGGTAGAATTAGGACTTCAGCCTAATGAGAGTAAGATTAGGATTTCAGCCTAATCAAAGCAGCAATCTAAGACAAGTGCAAAAAATCGAAATAACCAAAGCAAATAGTTAAACGGTATTTTATTTTAGCTTTATCTTTTCCTTTATTTCCTTTTATACTAGAACTGTTGCTAAGTCTATTATCTTTATCTTGCTTAAAAATACTAGTAATTACTTCCGCTCACCTAACTTTTAGTCTGACCCAGTCCTCTATTTTCTCCTTTTCCCCCTTAGGCCAGTAAGGCAGGGACAATAGATTTCGGATTTTCTTGGATATTCAGCTGCGGAGTTTTTCTTCATGTATTCTTCTCCCTTTCAGTTTTTATTTCATTTGGACTTGATGTACTAGTACTCTTAAGAGGGATGGTTTTATTTATGTACTCTGGTATTATGACTGAGATGGTATTTATCATGAGACATATGTATTTGGTATTTTGAGACATATTTTGGTTATGACTTATTTATGAAGTTTTTACTTTTTAATGAGTTGTTGTTTCCACTATTTTATTTATTGTCTTGTGAATCTTAGTCTCAGTAAAGTTTTAGCTATACCTACAACGCACCACATCTTTTAGTGTGTCCTTTTTGGGTATACTAAGGGGTGTGGGGTGTTTCACTTGGTATCAGAGCCTAAGGTTACAGGATTCCTAAAAATTTGTTTTAAAAATAAAGTATTTTTCCAAAAGTAATCTATTTTTAAAAGTAGCATATCTTCAAACTAGAAGTACTTTTCGAAAAGAAACTCTTATTATAGAAATGGTTTTTCAAGTATAAAAGAGAGTTTTTATAAAAATCCCTACAAGGTCCAGTTCAACCTTCTTTCAATTCTTTCAAGCCTAAATTTCCTTTTCTTTGCATAGTCTGGCTGACTGGTTCCGTAGAGCTACGGTACCAGAAGTGCAAGGGCAAGCGCCCAATACAACACCAGTAGGTGGAGATCCCATTAGTCCACCTACAGCAGCCAATTTTTCTAAGCTATGCAATGATTTAGCTAGTCTAGGAGGAAAGACATTTTCTGGCACAGCGGGTTTCGAGGAGGCATGAGCTAAGTTGAAGGATACAGAGCGAATGTTTAGGCTGTTAGGATTGGAGGACCGACAGAGAGTTCAACCTGCATCTTGGCAGCTGAAGGGAGAGCTTAAAGAGGTTCCTAAGTCAGAAAGCTCTAGGAAGTCGTGGTGGAAGAACAAGAAGGATAAGGACAAAAGGAAAGAAGGCGAACCTTAGAAGCGGAACAAGAAAAGCGGGAAATGTAATAACTGTGGATTGGTTGGTCATTACTCAAAGGACTGTAAGAATAAAATGATGAAGGGAAGGCGTTTCAACTGTGGGCAGCCTGGTCACCTTAGTAGAGCTTGTCCTCACGGGATGGGGCAGAGAGCAGGCGCACCTACAATGCAAGTACAGGCTTTGGATGCGGCACCTTCTAGTAGTGAACTAGATAGAGGTAGGAAAGTCACCATGGAAAGTTTTGATCTCCATTCCGAAATTTCCCATTCGGACTCTTTTTGACTCCGGAGCATCGCACTCTTTCATTTCTATTTCCTTGGTTGATTGTTTACACTTAGATATTTCTCTTGTAGTAGACCCTACAGTAGTTTCAAACCCCATAAAGGATCGGCACATTTATCCATGATTTGTAAGGGTTTGAAAATTTTCATATTAGGCATAGAGATTGACTGTGACACCTATGTATTGGGATTTTTAGGGTATGGGATGATTTTGGGAATGGATTGGGTATCCATTATGGAGCGATATTGGATTGCGAGAGGAGAGTCGTTAGACTAGAGACATGCAACAATAGGACTCTCGAGGTTTCTTGTGACCCACAAGGTTCAGTCAAGTTAAGCTTCCTTTATTCCCTTGATTCATCACTAAGAGAGCTAGATTCCATTCCAGTCGTTAGAGATTTCCCAGACATTTTTGAGGAGGTTAGGGGACTACCCTCTAAGAGAGAGATCGACTTTAGGATCTATATGAATAACAATGCTATGCCAGTGGCATTTCCCATGAGACACTTGAAAGGAAGGAGGCAAGTAAGCAGATTGGTGAGCTAGTGGAGAAAGGGTTCATCGGAAGGATTCTTTGAGTGGTTGGTTATGTCGCTTGGGCTAACCAACGCTCCAGCCTATTTTGTAAATTTGATGAGCCGTGTTTTGGAAATGTCCTAAATAAGTTCATAGTAGTATTCGTGGAAGACATTTTGGTGTTTTCCAAGAGTATGGAAGAGCATGCTATTCATTTAGAAGGGGTTCTTCGTACACTTCGCGTTCATCAGTTGAAGGAAAAATTCTTGAAGTGTCACTTTTGGCGTATGGAAGTGCGTTTCTTAGGGCGTAGAGAAGGTCAACACAAGGAATGAGTTTAAGAAACGATTCTGTACATTTAGGTTCGGATTGTGGAAATCCAAAGGGTTGTAGGCAAAGATTGGAGATGTGCAATGGATTCGGTTGAAAGAGAAGAGGAAAGCCCATGTGTAGATAATTGCAAAAATTATAATTGTTTCAAATAAGTGGATTTAACGGTAGTGCCTTGTTAAATATAAGCATATAAGAGGAATAGGAATAAAAGACTTTAGCAAGGAAATGAGATTTCCAAGGTTTAAGAAGGGTACTCCTAGGGTAATAAGAAGAAAATCCACTTTATGTCTAGCCCAATAAAATGAAATTGTTAGAATTGAAAAGTTGAAAAATATAATTGTTAATACTTTTGAGGAAGTAAATATTGGGTTTTTGAAAAAAAATGGTACGAAATTTAAATTGGTTTTTATATGATTTAAATTTTGTTAAAAATGAAATTATTTTTGAAGAATTATAGGGCATATATATATATATATATATATATATAGCTCGCTAGTTTCTTTGGAGGTAAACAAGGATTTTAAATATAAAAACCTAGAGTATATTAAGTATCGAAAATGTAGGTTGCAACATTTATTGTTGTAATAAATGTTTTCGTGGAAAATAAAGGGGGCATAGACTATAACACTATTGTTGTAGTAGGTGACTCCCAAGGGAAATTTTTTTACATAGTATATGAGATTTATTAGTATTTATTTTAATTAAATCCATACACTAGTAATTTTGGGTTGTAATAATAGTGTTTTACGTAACATCTGTTTTGACCCAAATAAAAATGTGTTTTGAAGACAATTTCTAAGTAGAGAAATAAAGTGGTTTGTAAGTACACTTATTATTTAAATAAGTATAAAAAAATATTTTCTAGTTATGAAAATATTAAAGACAGTTTTGAAAATGAGTTCATTTGAACAAAAAGTGGGTGAAAGTTAAATATTAGGAAATTAATAAATTTCATAGAAATTGTCTATCGTAAAAGAATATAGATCAAACATACTTTAATCTATTGAGACGAAATGAATAATGATAAAATTTTCTATTAAACCAAATCACAAATAAAGATGTTTTGTGCAAGTTATAAGGAATACGTGAAAGAGATGTACAAGGTATGGGAAGCACCATATTTTGTATAGCCTATTTCGAAAAATATAAAATAAGTTCCTTGTAATTTCACATGAACATGAAGTCCTCTTTTAAAGGATTCATAGAAGGTTTTAGCGTTAATAGTTTCTCACAAAAGAAAGTAGTTCCAATACATTAAGGTATAAAACCATTAGGTGTAATAAGAAGTGTAGTAAGTTAGAAACTCCATAAAGGTTAGGTAATTGGGAAGTTAAGGGGTTTTTAATAAAAATGATTGTTCTTATCTACCCCAGTTTTGCAAAATTGAAAATCTATGAAAAGATGATGTTTTGAAAACATCTGAGGACATTTTAAAGATATCTTAAAGAAAAATGGTTTGGTGAAAAAGTAAATAAGTTTTTGGAAGCGAAAAACTTAGTAACAGTTAAATTTAAAAATCCAAATTTTTATGAAAGCTGTAAAGGTCTTTAAAAGAAAAAGAGGAATAAGTTTTGAACTTAGAATTTGTAAGTTTTCCCCTAGGTTTGGGGAATAATGTAGATTCAAAAAGCTGTAAGGATGCAAGTCTAGAGAGATAAAATGTTAAGTAACCAAGTTCCTTTGAATTTAATAGAAACTTGAAAATAACACTTTTAAAGGCAAAAATTTTGGGATTTGATGTTTTAAAAATTTAAAAGCTTTAGTTTTTGAAATGAAATGATAAATACCAAACCAAACTTTTAAATGTGAAGTAGATAGGAATCATTTTCTAGGTGTGACAGAAAAAGTGTAAGGCTATGTAGGAGATAGCAGTGATTACTTTTAGAAGTAATAATAGAAGTTTCCGTAAAATGTATAGGACACTAGTGAGAACCTAGGATCATCGCTTCAGATGTGTAGACCATATAGTAAGGTTATATTAGTAGGATAGTAAGACACATGTAGTTGGGGATGTGTATTCTTGATTTTGGAGGAAATTTGAAGGAGCATCTTCCTTTAGTGGAATTAGCGTATAATAATAGTTTTCAAGCTAGCATTGGATGGCACCTTTCAAAGCTCTTTATGGAAGACCGTGCAAGTTGCCTGCATGTTGGCTAGAGTCTACAGAGAGATTGCTACTTGGTCCCGACATGGTTAGAGAGGCTTCGGAGGAGATTGATTTGATTAGGAGAAATACGTACCTCTTATCCACATCTTTTTGATAGAAAATTTTGAATTTCCTGTTTCCATCTTTAGTTTGAATAGGTTCTTTTCTTTATTATCCTTTGGGAGTGTAGATCTTAGGACTTAGCCTATGGAAGGTAGGATTTGGTATAAACATGTTATTAGAACATGTCATGTATGATGGATGCTAGTGGTTGCAAGTGTTTGCTAGTGGATGCAAATGGACGCATATATTTACACTAGGCACATTATCTCTTAGGGATGGCCTAACTAGGACACTAGGGCATATGCATATGGATGTGTGCGCATTTGCATTTTATTTTATTTTATTCCATGGTTGCTATAAATGGATGATTATCACATGATTGTTGCATTTGGATGATGATTGTAGCACACATATAGAACTATCAGTTATCATTAGGAAATTTGCATTCATTTGGATACATAGCATGGACATGATTGCATAAAAAGGAGGTCGACTGAATCAGTAGACCACCTAATCTTCTGCATTAGTTAGGGACATTGACGCTAAACTATTTGCATGTATATCATAAATTGCATTAGAAAAACTTAAGGACAATGGATGTAATGGATGATGGTCGAGTAGTTGGTTGTAGAACTTGGATGAAAATATTTATTTCATTCTTCTATCCTTAGAGATTTCGGGGACGAAATCCCTTTAGGAGGGGAGAATGCAACAACCCAAAATTTAAGCTATAGAAATTAATTAAAAAATTAATTAAATAATAAAATAAATTTGTGACACTATCATAATTGAGCCATGAGAGTTGCACCATTGTGTCCGTGGTAATTTTCTGGTCAATTTCCATATATAAATTCTCAAAATCCGAGCTAGAATGAAGAAGTTACAAAAGAAAGAAGAAATCAAAAAATAAAAGTAAAAAAAACATAGGGTTAGGTTGACCCTCCCATCAGCTAGGTCGACCTATATGTCGACCTAACTCATATAAGGGTCGATAGTAAGGTCGACTCGCCTTAGTTATTTGGAAGACATTTCGTCCAAATCAAATCGTGACGTGTTTTGTTATTTTTACTCCATCTCGTGCATCTGTGCTTCCATCCGACAGTTCCCAGCGAGCCTATGACGTGGTTGCACCTGATTTAATCTCCAAATCCAACGGTCTGAGATCCACAAGTGACACTATAAATAAGACCGTAGGCCTAGCTATTTTTCTCATTCAGATTTTCTCCATCTGGGTTCATTGCCTGAGGCTGGACCCTAAAAGGAATATTTTTCCTAGGAGAAGATCTTTCTAATTAAAATATTTTATACCCTAGAACTGGACCCGGGAAGGCCAAGGAAAAGAGCTAAGGAACACAGGTGAGTGTTTAAGTAATTATTTTATATTTTTAAGTAATTTAAAATATTAGGGTTCTCAATAGTTTTAATTTTTCTGCAATTTCGAGACCATTTTTATAATAGTTGTTTACAGTTAATTTTTGAAGTTCTTTTCAGTCTATTTTATCCAACTATTTTTATTTAGCTATTTTATTCTTTTATTTACAATTATTTACTATAATTTACAGTTATTTGTATTTTATTTACATTTGTTTTGCGTTAGAATCTAGTCTGTAAATGTTAGTTTCCTTTTGTTCCTTTTACGCGAATAAAATAATAAAAAGAGGATAATTCACTAATATAGACTAAAATATAAGAACACTAAAATTAAAAAAATTGATGTAAATAAGAAGAACTGCAATAAAAAGAATATAGACTGAAATAGGCAAATTTCTAAGCAAGTTAATAACTAGTAGTTATAACTAAAAAGATAAGAAAAAAGAGAAATTATAACGTAGGTTATAATTAAATAGAAAGAATAGAAAAGGCTTATTTTAAGACTTAGAATTAAGTTAATAAACAAATAGAGCAAGATTAACAGAAGAGGCTTATTTTAAAGACTTACACAAAGTTAATAAGCAAATATAGCAGACATAGCAGAGAAGGCTTATTTTAAGACTAAGAGTTAAGTTAATAAGCAAATATAGCAGACATAGCAGAGAAGGCTTATTTTAAGACTAAGAGTTAAGTTAATAAGCAAATATAGCAGGATTAACAGAAGAGGCTTATTTTAAAGACTTGCACTAAGTTAATAAGAAAATATAGCAGAGATAACAGAAGAGGCTTATTTAAAAGACTTATACTAAGTTAATAAGCAAAGATAGAAGCAGGACCCGTAACGGCAGCATTTCCTTATCAGTCATGAACTGATGGTCTCACAATAGATTAGGTGAGACTGGGACACGCTTATGCTGAAGTAATGGTAAATAAGAGGTCAATAGATAGAAGCTCAAATCGAGGGATTTGGGATAGGGGAGCAACTAGATTTTTTATTATTAGGACCCGTATCCGGTAGCATTCCCTTATCAGTCAGGAACTGATGGTCTCACAATAGATTAGACGAGGATGGGACACGCTTATGCTGAAGCAAGTAAATAAGAGGTCAAAAGAGGGAGAAATAGATAGTGCGAACCGACGGTGGTCGAGCGTGCGGCCTCGGAGCAGGGATATAAGTCGCTATTGAGTTCCAAAGCGCTAAACATGTGTCTTTTTGCTGTGGGGACCCACAGGATGAGACTAGCTCACAGTGGCACAACCGAGATAGAAGGTCGATCAAAGGGTAGAATTAGGACTTCAGCCTAATTATAGTAGGATTTGGATTTCAGCCTAATCAAAGTAGCAATCTAAGACAAGTGCAAAACAATCGCAATAACCAAAGCAAACAGTTAAACAGTATTTTATTTCAGTTTTATCTTTTCCTCTATTTCCTTTTATGCTAGAACTATTGCTAAGTCTGTTATCTTTATCTTGCTTAAAAATACTAATAATTACTTCCTCTCACCAGACTTTTAGTCTGACCCACTCCTTTATTTTCCCCTTTTCCCCCCTAGGCCAGTAGAGGCATGGATAGTAGATTTTGGATTTTCTTGGAGATTTAGCTGTGGAGTTTTTCTTCATGTATTCTTCTCCCTTTTCGTTTTCATTTCATTTGGACTTGATGTACTGGTACTCTTGAGAGGGATGGTTTTATTTATGTACTCTGACATTATGACTGAGATGGTATTTTTCATGAGACATATGTATTTGGTATATTGAGACATATTTTGGTTATGACTTATTTATGAAGTTTTTAATTTTTAATGAGTTGTTGTTTCCGCTGTTTTATTTATTTGCCTTGTGAATCTTAGTCTCTGTAAAGTTTTAGCTATACCTACAACGCACCACATCTTTTAGTGTGTCCTTTTTGGGAATACTAAGGGGTATGGGGTGTTTCAATATTGGTCGATATCCCTCAGCTTCTCTCCTCATTTTTTCCAATCCAAGCAACGAAATCAAAAATTTCCAAAAGGAAAATTGTAGATCTAGATGAGATCTATGCGTTGAATGGTTGGATCGTGCTAATACGTCTTGGATTTTCCAGAATCAAGCTCCGAAATTTACATCAGTTTTGGGTTTTAGGGCTTCATATCGCGTACGCGCAATGACCGAAGGGGGCTAGGGTGCTTGCGACGGTGCTGCGACGACGTTGGCATGGACTGGCGATGTTCGATCGATCATGTTATATATACATACGTACGTACGTACGTACGTACATATATACATACATACATATATACATACATACATATATACATACATATATATAAATATTTATACATATATATACATATATATATATAAAAAGAACGAAGCGAGCTCGGCTAGGATGGAGGAACGCAGGTTACTGCGCCGTGAGGAAAGGGCGATTAAGGTTAAATTAAATTAAATTGTTATGTTAATTAAGTTTTAATTATATCGTGTATTAATAAATTGCATAACTTTTCCATGCGAGGTCCGATCTGGCTGAAACAAGTTGCACTGGATTCGTATCGACAAAGGCTGTGACATGAAGTTGGTTTGAAATTTATTTGAATTTACAAAAATTTCAGTTTCAAATAAAGGTGAGTGTTTTAAATGCTCGCAAATGAATAAATTATTTTATATTAGTTAAATTGAAATCCTAAAGTGATTTAATTTTATTGATTGTTGTTTGGTAATTTAACTGACATATAAATCGACATAGAAATTTATATGTTTGGAATTTTGAATTAACAGTTAAATTGAAATTGAAATTAAACTGCCGGTAAAATTCACGATTATTGATAACTGGTTAATTGTTGTGATTTATTGACTAATTTGGATGTTGATTGTGATGGTTACCCATTGGTTGATATTTTGGATGATTAGATGTTTATGTATTTTCATGTATCCTTATTATCATGCTGTAGATTATTTGATGGTATATAGAACTGTTATTTGAATTATTTAGAATAAATTAAGAAATAGGTTGAAATGATATATACATATGACACTTATTTTGGATTGAAATGATATATATTCATCCCTGGAATTAAATTGAAATAAATGATCAGTTGGCCATTAGGAAAGAAAAATATATATGGACATTGGATTGGTTAAATTAAATAGTTCTAAATTCTTGGATTTGAATTTATTCAAATGATTTCATTTTATAAAAATAAAATTGAAATATAGAAATTGAATTAATTTCGAATTGGAGTTTTGAAATATGAAACTAAAATTTGTTAAAAGAAATTGTTCAAAAATGAAATTTGAGATTTTAAAGTTATAACTGAAATATGATTTAAATTATGGAAACTGATTTCTTTAAAAGATTTGAACTTTTATTCGAACTTTGAAATAAATCCAAGAAAAAGTAATTTAAATGGATATTTTAAATTGGAACTTGGAATTGAATTATTTTAAAAGATTTGAACCTTAAATTGAATACTAAAGTTTAATTTAACTTAAGTGATTTAAATCGATATTTTTAAATCGAACTTGAGATTGATATAAATTGAAATGGTTTAAAATTGAGAATTGAATTGATGCTCAAACCATTTGAATCGATTCTATGAAATGGAAATTGAATCAATTCGAATTGAAATTGAACTTGAATTTAAATTGAAATCGAAATTGAAATGGATTTGAATTGAAATTGGAATCGAAGTTAATTCGAATTGAAATCAAAATTGAGTCAATTTGAATTAAGTTTGAAAATGAGATGAAATGGAATAATTGACATTGAATCATTTTGATTGGAATTTGAACTTAGGTTCAGATTTGTTGAAATGGAAAGAGACAGTTTGAATTGAAATTATTTTCAAAATTAATTACTTTGATATAAACTGTTTAAAATCTATCATTTTAAATAATCAAATTATTTTGTTTTTCCAAGCTATTTTAATATATAAACCATTTTAAATACTCAAACTATTTTATGTTAAACTATCTTAACTTTTAAATTATTTAAAACTATTCAAACTATTTTCAAAAATTCAAACTGATCAAAGTGGGAATTTTTTATATTTAAATGCAAATTGGGTTAAAATGAAGTTATAACCTAAGTTGGACTTCGAAATGATTATTGAAGTAAAAATAGCATATTTTTGGTAAATATGGTATTTTTAAATGAAATGATATTTTGAAAGCGAATATGATATTTTGAAATCAAATATAAATTGATTTCGAAATGTAAAAGTACCAACCGGTGTGTAAAACGACGTTCCGTTGTTAAAGAGACCAGGGCCTCTTATTGGCATACTCTCTGTCAATATTGGAACCACTTTAACAACTGTGTATGCGGAGGAGACTCCAGAATGAAGTGGTTGGATTTGGCATCATTTGCTGGATTTGAAGAAAGAGAAAGATGATGGATAGACCCCGACGCTTATGCCAATTTGAAATGACTAAAACAGGACGACTTGACAGGGCCAAGCGAGCTGGCTACCCCTAACGGTCATCCGTTCTTCGATTTCTTTTGGACTTGATCCATACTATTACTTTTGATGTTGGTTTAGATTAGTGCACCTGATTTTGGGATAACCTCCCTTTGACTCGATATGGGATGGATGGACGCGGTGGGTGTAATACCCCAAAATTTTGTGAAAAATCATTTTTATAAAATGATTTAATTTTTGAAATATTTAGATTTAAATATGGTGAAATTTCTGGAATAAATAGTGTGCAAGTATATGTGTGCACGTGCACACTGAAATGGCACAAGGATGAACTCCAGATTTCTTGGATTAAAAACAAGAATTAAAAAGCAATACAAACATGATTTTGCAACATGGTCATTTGATTTCTGGGATTATATGGATCATCTTAGAAATAAGAAAAGTAAGTTTTACTTTAAATCAGTAAACAGATTTTATTTAAAACCCAGAAAAGAAAATTATACATATATATATTAAGGATTTGTAAACCTGTATACATATAGGTGCATATGTTTCTGAAATTAAAAAGGAATTAAATAAGCCTAGATAAGATATGTATACAAATATACATTTTTAAGTACTGAAAAGTATATATATATATATAAGCAAGTGAAACTATAACATTAAAATGACATGAAATGTGATACAAGTCAATATGCTTGTGTAGGCAAAAATAGCAAAGGGGATTCTCAGGAATAATTAAAATATGAAATAGGATAGTCACACTTTTAACATGACTAGGTGAGTGGCCATTTTCTGAAAAGTAAAAGAAAGAAAATGCAGCCTTTAAATTGGTTAATATGGCCGGGGTATTATGAATGAAAAATGCATGATGCTAGCCAGGACAGAAATGGAATTCTGTTTTAACAAAACCCTAGTGGGAAAGATGTATATAAATAGGCAGTTTTAGCCAGTAGAATTATTTTACCCCGAGCTGCTCAAAAATAAGAAAGGAAGAAAAATATTGGAAGGAAGAAGAAAACACTCATACAAGGATTTTCTGGATTAATAAGAGGAAGTATTTAGGTGAGTAACCTCACTGAGTTCATGGCATTAAGACCTGAGATGAGGCAGCCACTTTTTATTGCCATTTATATATATTTCTGGTTTTGATGTATATGATTTCATCAATGCTTTTTGGATGTCTTATTTTAAATCTGATATGATTTGATATGGATGTTTTGGTGATCTCTGCTTTGTTGAGACATTTGTCTTTGGATGTGTATCATACTGTTTTATTTATACTCATAAATAAAGTCTAGGATCTTGAAATTATATAGAGAATACTCTCAACTGTTATAGATCTATGGCATGGAAACTTTACAAAAATGTTGGGAGCTGCATTATACTTGGTATAAGTGCTGAGGCTTGAAAAGAAAAATGTTAAGGGTGCAATAGAAATTTTCTAAGTGCTGAGCCCTTAATCAAATCAAAAAAAAAAAGAAACCCACAAGCTAAAATTATGATTGAACCAGATCCTGAATCTGAATCAATCATAAAGGCTTGCAGATCAATATAATAAGAACATGCCATGCCTCTTTTTTTTACAGTTGAAAATATTCTTATATTTTACTAAGATCAAGACATATTGACCCTATTTAGGAAATAACTGTCTGCTTATTTCTGAGGAGAAATATGCTAGGAAAAATTATGGATGTTTCCATGTTTGCAGAGACATGTTCACTTAGCATATTTGATGATAGGATTTAAGACAATACACTAGTAAATAAACTAGGGAAGGAAAGGCCAAGAAAGCTGCTGGAATGCTTGTCATATTTGAAGTATGCAAGTTGGCACATGGTTTGTTTAAGCCCTGAGATCTTTGTGCAATGATGTGAATTAGTTCATTGCAATGTGTCCCAGTGATTCCTTAATAGCAGATGAGGCAGGGATTTAAATTGAATAATACAACCTGTAAATGAAGAAATAGGAATATGGATATTTCTTAGGTTGAATGGTATGGAACCAAGATGGTTCCAGTGAATGCAATTGTTGCAAATAGATAACTATGTTTGCATGACTATGTATGCAAGTGTAAGAATGATAAATGAATATATCATACCTAAATCAACTTAATTATACTATGTTAAAGTAATTGATTGCAGAAATTTGCTTAAATAACAAGTTAGTGCCCTTATATTCTCTATTGCTTAATATCATGAATGTATTGATGTTACTCATACCAGATCATAGATCTGACCATTGTTTGCTCATGGCATATGGGGTGTCTCATTTTAAAATGAGGCAGCCACTCATGCTCTTTCAGGTAACCCAGGCATTAAGTAAAAATGAAGTTATGGCTATTATGGAGGAGTGAATGAACATGCTAGCTAGTTTCAATAAGAGCTTAAATTGATTATATCTGCATGTATTCAGGAAAAATTTTATGTTTCTAAGATTTCCAGTCATGTAATGAATTCTATTATGGATAGATGGACTAGTTGTATCAGGTTAAATATATTGTTATGCACTAAGGTTTGATTTGTTTTTGAAGAAGTGTCTGAAACATAAACAAGAAATATATGCTCAAGTATCAGCTATAAAAATCTGGTAAGAAATATACAATTATGTGAGCTACTGTTTGCATAATTTATGTTATGTATTAGTTAATCTTGAAACATAACAGAGTACTGAGTTTTAGAATAAAATCTGGATTTAGCTAGAAGTAAACTTGTAAGGATTTTAGTTTTCTTTTTACTGAAATACTTTGTAAACAAGTTTGAATTCATTTCTGAATTGTATTGAGAAAAGTAAAATGTTTTTAAAGCTTCAGACAGAATGCAAAGAATGATATCTCCATTGCTTTGAACTAGTGTGTAGCAGATACAGGATTCATGAGTTAACCAGCTTCAAATAAATGAAGTATTGGTTGATCATGATAGATTGTATTCTGAAAATAAAAATGCATTTCAAAAGCTTAGTACATTTAGCACTTGTTTCACCCAGATTTCTAGTAAATGAGCAAGATATTGACATGTACATGTATACCTGTGTACATGTTGATATTTGGGCAAAAATATAAATATAAATTCCTAGAACAGTTGTAGGAATGGGTTTTAAAAATAATAAAGCAAGAAACTTTGTTTTGTAAGTTAGATTAAAGGATGAAATTAAGTATATAAGTGCAGATATAGGTAGATATCAGTTTTCAAACCATACAGGAAAAAAAAAACAAAAATTGTGTTTGAACCGACCAGCATAGTACTCGAACTCGTGACCTTTCATGTATAAGTTAGGCGCGTTTCCATTACGCCTAGATGTTGCTTGTGTTCACTTAGGATCCACTTTCTTTTAACCTGAGTTTGATACTATCCAGACTTTAAGACAATCATCTATATTATAAGCTTGTTTACCACTGATTATTACTTGATCATTTCTTAATTAGAATAACAGACTAAAGTACATGTTTCCAGTCGATTCTATGGTCAAAAATCAGGATACAATAATTAATCTGAATTGCTAAAATCTAAATCAAACAGAATGTTCTTGTACAACAAAAAAAATATAATACTCTGAATTTAAACAAGAGGAACACATACATCTTCATATGTATGTGTATGTTATTAGATATACACTGATATATTTATATTGGTAAGTTATTTTGATCCTGGATATATTTTGTTTATTGGAGAAAGAAAATGACCCTGGGAAAATACATTTGAAATGAATGATATATCTATATATCACCTCTTAAAAAAAAATCCTTATGAAATTAGGGTGGAAATAGGAGGGTCTTTTCAGTGGGCGATCGTGGCTACGATGCATTACCACCAGCCCTACAACCCAAACTGGTAGTATCCTACCTTGGGCATTGCCTCACGTGCCTTGTCATACTTTTATCCCTATACAAGACCACTATGATTTTGGTTTAGTGTTGTCGTATCATGGCGCATCTCTATCCCCTAACGTGCTACTGGAGCATTATATGCAAACTGTACGACAATGCTTAAAAACGTGTTAACGGAGATTAATGTAAAGCCTTAACACTAAGAAAAATATTTATCTTACTGATTAGACATTACATATATAGCGTATTTTACTACGTATAAATATTTTGACGGATCCTTAAGAGATGGAAAATCCCGTAACATCTGTTGAGTTATTGAATGCACGTTATACACTGGATAAGAGGTGTGAAACCCCGTAAACATCTCTGACGCTAATACACTCATGTTGTACGTGATATTGATTTGACTCGCTTAAGGATATTTTAGTCCTGACTCGAGTGTTTTGTCTTTTCATTATGCTCGTGTCAGCGCTTAGTTTTCAGCACATTGAAGTTTATTTTCTTAAGGACGAAGACGAAGATTGGTATATAAATATTACTAGTATTATTCCACCACATTGTTTGTCCTGCTACATTATTCCATTGTTCAATTGTATATATATAACTCTGATAAATGTTGTATAAATTATAATCGAATGTATAATATAAACAGCTTCATGAACTGTTTATTTGATTATTATATTTTGTCATCCCGCTGCATGATTCTTTATTTGTTTTCTTCTTTGCTTATTTTTCTTAATTAATCCAATTTATTATCTGTGTTTTGAATTACTTGGATTGGACATGTGTGGATTATTGTTGATTTAAACCTTCCGAAATGTGGGTCGTCGTAGTTAGTATCGGAACCTTAGCTTTGTGGGGTTTGACTCATTAGAGATAGGGTAGCAATACCCTAGAATGAGTTTGTTTGAGTGTGTACATATATGTACGAGAGCACGTACTTGTCAGTGTTATAAAATGTTTTATATTGTGCTTACTTATCTATTGAGTTGTTTATGAATTCTGATCGGTGCATAGGACGCCATGTTATCGATAGAAGTTTCTAAACACTTAAACGAGGCAAGTCGATATAATATTGTTTTAAGATAGGGTAAATGAAATAATTTTACCTAAATTATATTATATATATATATAATTTGAATGAGAATAAATGAGTAAGTGAAATTAATGTGAGTAATTGAATTTGACTTAAATTGGATTTAAATTGGATGTAAATAAATTGAATGCAAATTCTTTGTTCATTTGGAATCTGGGCTCTTCTATTTTCTACTTATTTTTTTATTCTTTATTTCATTTCGATTTTTTTTCCCTATCTTTTCTTTTTATTTCCTTCCATCGTTCCTTAAGTCCCATAAGGTTTGGTGATCATGTAAAATTTGACCCATTTTCTCATCAAGCGAGGGGTACGAAATAAATCAGATTGATTTTTCGATCAAAAAAAAGTACTAGGCCCAAAGCCATTCCCAGGGAACAGTGAAGCTTCATAGGGTCTTTCTATCTAGGTGCAGGTAGTCCGCATCTTCACAGACATGTCTATTTCACGAAGCCTCTCTCCGAGACAGTGTCCGGATCATTACGCTTTTCGTGCGGGTCGGAACTTACCCGACTAGGAATTTCGCTACCTTAGGACCGTTATAGAGAAAAGAACTTAAAGAAAAATACTTAATAACACGGCGATACATTTATACAAAACTTCTTCCCCGAGCACACGTAATAGAGCCATAGATAGTCAAATGAAATCCAATCCACGAAATAATTTGATATGTCGACAGCATCAATGTGGTAAAGGTCGTAATGCCAGAGGAATCATTACTGCAAGACATGAATTCCATTCGACCCAGAAATGAGACATTGGAAGAATATTTTTGGTCTTCCAATATCAATAGATTGATTGTTTCACTCTTGTATCTTCCAAAAGAGAAAAATATTTCTAAGAGTTTTTTCATGGATCCGCAAGAGAGTACTTGGATTCTCCCAATAAATAAAAAGTGTATCATGCCTGAATCGAATCGGGGTTCGCAGTGGTGGAGGAACCGGATCGAAAAAAAGAGGGATTCTAGTTGTAAGATAGCTAATGAAACCGTAGTTGTACCGGTTTCAAGACCGGAGCTATCAACCACTCAGCCACCTCTCCCGAAGGTAATCTCCATTTTATTCCTACGAATAGAACATGACCATATAAGATGATACACTAACTACCTGTATGTAGAAACCTCCCCGATTGAATCTATGTTTCGATATATCTACCTAATATACTATATATATAATATATATGCATGATATAGTATATTATATACGTTTGTAGCCTTGGATGATCCACATCTCCGGGTCAGGCGCTGATGAGCACAATGAACTATCCATGTGGCTGAGAGCCCTCACAGCCCAGGCACAACGACGCAATTATCAAGGCCGCACTCTACCACTAAGCTAATAGCCCTTCGTGCAGGCCACCCATGGGAGGCCTGCTATGCCAAAAGCGAGAGAAACCTCATCCCTCTATTTCCCTTTTATGCCCCAAAGTGAATGTTAAATAAAGAAAAGTTGACACACTTAAGTATAAGTGGTAAGAAATACTTTAAGATTAAATAATGAAATGGATAGATTTATAAAATAAATTGAATATGAAGTAAATAGGTTGTAAAACCATGTTTGGAAATACTAACTTAACTACTTTTAGTTATGGATTTTTATAAACTTAAGTAATGAGTTATGAAATAAAAATCTAATCTTAGTTTAAGTTAAAACAATGAATTTAAACTGAGAATTTGAGAATTTAAATTCCGATGCTTTTGAAATTGTTTTTTAAGATTTTGAAAATAATAATTAGTATTATTTGAAAATATTTAAGAATAGAAATTATTTCAAAAGGAATTAAAAGGAAATAAGTCCTATACTCCCATCTTTTGTCGTTGGAAAATAATTCCTGTAATGATAGCTGCATCATCGACATTCAATTTTGAGTCTCAAAGTGGGGGAGGCCACTTTATAGCTTTGCTACGTATTTGATTCAACAAATAGATTTTGATTTAAAATTTCTAATTATGATTTGATATATATATATATATATATGAGTATATATACTATTTCAGAATGATTTGAAATGCACTTGATATTTGAATTCTTAATTTTATGTTAATTAATGACTTTCAGTTGTAGAAATAAAGTGAATTATTTTGAATAATTGGAAACTTCTAAAATGGGATATAATAAATCAAAGCTAAGTTTTTAAATAAAAGACGAGAAGTTAAATTATAACTCTTAAATTTTAAGACAATGGAAATTTAAACTTGTGTAAATTATTGAACATTCTTTTTAATTAAAATAAATAAGATAAATTTCTATAGGATTCAATTACATTCTAAAAACATATATAAAACTTACCTTATATGTTAAAAAGTTGAAAGGTAAATATGAATGGTAACAGAATATTATACGAGTTTAACTTAAGTAATAAAAGTGCTTCAAATTGAAATTGTGTTTAAAGAAATGTTTATAAAAAAATTTAATTAAATTTTTTTAAAAGAAATATAATACACTTAATCAATGTTCTAAGGAATATTAAATGAATAATTTGAGTAGTAAAAAGAAAATACTATTTATATGTGAACTTAAGGGAAGGTAAATAAATAATAAATTAAATCTTATCATTGTAAATTGTTTGTAAAATAAAAAAATAAATTTGTAAAGAATGTTTTAAGATTTAGTTATAGCTTTTTGAGATAATTATAATTTGAATAATATTGTGTAGAAGAAGGTACATTAGTATAAAATGATTATAGACTTAAGAAATGATTAATGAAATAAGAAAGTTGAAATTTGAATTATGAAATGAAATTTTATTTAAGTCAGGTTGAATAAAATGAATTGATGAAATGATTTAATGAAATGAATTATAAGATGGAAGTTAACTTAAGAAAAGTTGATTAAAATTGATTGTGATAAAAAGAAAAATTTATTGATATGGATTTGAGTTATAAAATAAAATTTATTAAGTAAAATTAATGATATGAATCAGTGAAATGCACTAATGAAGGGAATCAATAAATAATATGAACTTAATATATGAAGTAATAATAATAAACATGAGTTATGTTTTATAAAATGTTTATAATTAACTTAATTAGTTTTATGAAATGGATTATTAATAATATTAGTATTAAAGAGAATATACTAAGTGGTAATGAAATAAAATTTAATTTAAATAAGGTTAAATGGAATGATTTATAAAATGGTTCATAAATGAATTTAGTATGAAATATGTTAAACATAATTGAAATAATTGAAATTTGAATAAACTGAATGTAAATGAAGTAGATCTAAATAAATTGGAAGTAAACCAATTAAATGTTAATAAAAATTGGATGTTAATAAGAAATGAATGTTAATAAGAAATGAATGTTAATAAGAAATAATAGTGTATAACTTAATTATTGACATTGAAAAATGCAAATTTTGATAGTTATGAATTAATTAGATGAATATTACTTGGTTGGATGATTTATTTGGTTGTAAATCATTGTTATAACTATTTTGATTGCATATGATTGATTTGTTGTGTAGTCGTGCTCGTATTTATGGTTTGGATTCATAATACATGTCATATGGTTCCATTAGACTCATATACACTGATATATCTTTTATAAGTTACTAATATTCCAAATTGCGTTCAAATAGGTACGTACGAAGACCGTTTGGACGTATACACGGATTTGATTTGCTTTTGCTTGCTTAGTATGAGCGAACTCGCTAGTATTAATAATAACAAGGTACATATCTCGGATTACATACCACACTTTTATGTTTTTTCCCTTCGGGATGCCTCATCATTGAGATGGGATGCATATTTGATATATTTGGTAAATATATTGTATTGTAAAAAAATTTCGATCGAGCCGCTCAAAGAAGACGCTGCCAAAATTTTCCGTAAATTCGGGTATTAGAAAATTTTTGAGCTTTTAAAATTTATAACTTGTTTTATAAATAAGTTTTAATTCCGTAAATTGATATCCGTGTGGCGTAGTAGAAGCGTAGTAATGGTTTCTAATAAGATTATAACGTTTATAAGTTGTAACGACTCGGTATTTTGGACCATTCAAATCGACAATAATCCACACATGTCTGGCTTGAATAATTCAAAATAACAGATTGTAAATAAATTTGGAGCAAATGAAATCAAATACACAGAATCATAGACACAGAACATATCAGAATAACTCGCAGCGGAATATAAAAAACCATAGTAGTTCATGAAGCTACTATAACAAACTCTCAAAACATAATACATAATATCTGCTTGAAAACATATACAATAGACATCTCAAATAAATAGAAGTTTATGAATACCAGAACTGAAATAGAACAACTGAACTGAAAGGAACAGATAACTAGACAAGCAGAATCTCCAGCGATTCCTAGCTCCAGAAAGAAATCCAAAGCTAAGCTGTAAATACTCAGGCTGACCCGAGCGTAAAGTAAAACACAAAACACTCGAGTCAGGACAATATATACTTATATAATGTAAACCAACTCAAGTGAACTGTAGTAGAAATGCACAATAACTCAAAGGATGCTTGGGATCGCCCATCCTTTAAGGATCAGTTAAACTATAAATTAAATACATCCCGTGGTTAAAATTTCAAAATGGTATTTTATACTTCGAAATCAAATATCATTTCAAAATTCAATATCCTTATAAAATCCATTTCAAAATATCAAAATATCATATTTCAAAATAATTTATATTTCGAAACAAATTACTTCATTTTAAATCATAAAAATGAAGTTAGTATATTTAATAATTAAAATTTTAAATTTCCAAAAATTTAACTTTTCAAAGTTCATTCGTTCACTTAAATTAATTAAAACAATGAAATTTCAACTTTCGCAGCATTTAGAAAATGCTACGGAAAGTCACATTTAAAATAGTTCAATTTAACAAAAGACAGCATTTAAAATTCTGTAATATGGTTACATTAGTTTCAAATAAACTTAGTTAAATTCAACCATTATAACATTTACAAAAATGCTATAATAGCCTTTAATTAAATTTAGCCATTTGGTTCATTATTATCAACTACAGCATTTACAAATGTTGTATTATCATTTACATTAGAATTTAATAGCGTTTCAGAAATGCAGTTAACTAACTTCAAATATTCAGTATAATTTCACAAACAATTATATTTTTATATAAATCATTTTTTTACTTATAAAATCATATAATTTCACTTTTAAAACAATTATTCAAATACCCTTATATTCATGATTTTATAAAGTTAAAACTCCATTCAAAAATCAAAATTTAATAATAATTCACTTATTAAATTCCAATTTTAAATTATAAATTCATTAAATTAAATTAACTTAACACTTAATTTTAAAATTTCAAAATAACTTAATTCCATTTTTATTTACTTAACTTAAAGTTCACTCTTAAGCCAAATTCACAAATTTCCAATTTTAGTTATATTTCGAAATTTCAACTTAAATATTCATTCATTTCACATTTTAACTTTATTCAAAATCATTAATATATTATAAAAATCATTTAAATTCACTTTAATCCAAATTATCATGAAGTTATCACATTTCATATTTAATTTAAATTCCAATTATCACCCAATTAAAATTTCCCAAAATAACTTACATTTCAAATTTTCTAGTTTTACCAATAATTTATTTCACTTATAAATTTTCAAAAATCAATAATGCTTACATAAATCATTTTTTATTTAGTTTAAATCAAATATTATAATATTTACATTTCAAAAATATTTTTAAGATTTTTATAAAAACATATTTTAACAACGGGTCTGTATTTCATTTCTAGTCTAAGTAAAGTGATACGGGTAATATATCATTTCAACCCGTAATTTACAAAGAAAACCCGGGTTTGATCATTTCAAACCCGCAATCCCAAGGAAATGAAAAATAATTGAAAATCATTCAGGCCTATCATTTCAGCCCATAATGATTTTCTCCTATTCTAAAGTCCGTTCGGGTATGTATCATTTCAACCCATAGTGATTCTAATCTAAAGGGAACTTGCAGTGTGATAAACTGATAAAAATAATAGAACAGCATAATATAACAGTAACATATAATATAATAGGTGTTTAAGCATGGGTGAACATCATAAAATCATAACATAGCAAGTGTAACATGATAATGCATTTTACAGATTCAAAAGGGGTCAATTCACTAGTTATATATGTACATATTGTCTGGTGAGAATAACTCACCTGTTAAGCTGGAGATTTGCCAACAAAGCTCACAACACAAAGATTACGAAGGCACGACAACTCTAATACAATTTGAGTGTGGAGAGAAAATCCAATGATATAGATCTTGTGTTACAACCCAAACAAAAATCAAAGCAAACCATAAATTTCAATACACTAGAAATGAAATAACTTTTAAATAAAAAGAGATACGAATGCCAAATCTTTTGCCTTGCTTTCTCTATTCTTTTGTCATGGCCTAGGGATGGTTTTGGCTCTGGTTTGAACAAGTTTGGCTCAGGTTTGGTCATGTGTATGCATGGCCTAGGTAGTAGAATATGAGGAGGAAGTTTATACAAAGGAATATGAAGAGTTTAAGGCAAAATTGGTGGGTTTTGTTCACAAAAATGGCTTGGCCATGGGCTTGTGTGGTCAGGTCAGAGAGGTATGGATCAGGTCAGTGGAAGGAAAGGTGTGTGGTGGTCTGGCCAGAGGTGGTGGAGGCGGCCTAAGGTGGTGGTGGTGGTGGAAAATGAAGTGGTGAACAAATAGTGGTCAAGCAACATGTTTTTATGGCTTGTGTTGCAATTTTTGTGGAGTTTTGGCATCATGGTGGCTTGGCCTTGGTCAAGACTAGAGGAGTAGCTGGTGGTGATGGCAGGGAAGAGATGTAGGGGGTGGTGGCCGTGGATATGGAGTGGAGGCCATTCAAAGAAGCAAAGAAAACAAGGCAAAATACATGAAAAATGAGAAGAAAAGTGTAAAAAGTAGCCATTACCCATAGATTTTTCTTGAAGCCATGAATGAATGAGAAGGTAAAATGTTTTTGGGTGAATGGAGGCTGAAAACTCACGGCTACAAACCAAAAATGCACGGCCAAGATAGTAATTGAGGAGTTATGGCAAATGAAAGGACAAAGGAGATGAAAGGACTTAAGGTAAATAAGCTTTTAAAACTCTTCATATTATTTTTTCTTTATATTCAAATAAAACAAAAATAAAATCAGTAAATTGACTTTAAAACCGAAACAAAGTAATATAAAATAAAAATAATTAATTAATTTTAAAGAAAATGGAAAAAGAATATAAGAAATTGCTTAAAAATTGAAAACAGGGTCTAGAAATTACAAATAAATCACTATTGACTTTGGAAAATTAACAACTTCATTTTAAAAATATTTTAAAACAAAAATGTGAAGTAAAATAATTCATTTATATTTTCAAAATGAAATAAATAATTAAATTTAGAGAAATTAGAAAAAGAACTAAAGAAATTGCTTAAAAATTCAAAACAGGACTTAAAATTTACAAATAGAATATCACTAGTTTTAGAAAATTTCTATTTCACTTTAAAACAAATAAAAGGTCAAATAAATAAAATAAATGAGGAACAAAATAAAGTGGGAATGAGAATCAAATAAGATTTAAAGAAAAAAAATAGAAAAATAAATAAAGAATTACTTTAATTAATTGAAACTGGAAATTAGAAATTGTAAGCAAAATACAACTGACACTGGAAAATGTCAATTATACTTTTAAAAAATGTTTTAAAACCAAAATATATGCACAACATGTTATTTTACCCATATAAATATAAATTAGAACATTACATGACCAAATAAAATATTATTTATACAATTTAAAATAAACAATTTGTTAAATACAGCAAATTACACACAATATTGAAAAAGGCATAACTTTCACATTATAAATCAGATTTCAACGAAACGAAAAGCATTATTCTTAAAATTTTATTTACTTTCATAATAAAAGGTAAAATTCAAATTTTCAAACTTTCAAATTTCTAAATTAAAAGTCAAAGTTTGACCATATTGACCAAAATTCACTTTTCTGGAAAATATTCTTTTTAGTCATGTTTGGAATTCTAATTCACATCAAAATCAAAATTTATATTTAAAATAACAAAATATATTCATTTTAATAAATAAAATAAAGTATTTAAATCAGGAAATTAATTAAAATAACCAAAATATACAATTAAAATAATCACAAAATACAGGGTTGTTACACTCCCCCCCACTCAAATCTTTTCGTCCTCGAAAAGGAATAAGGTACAGAAAACACAGAAAAGATAAAATGGAATAGGATTAAGACAAGATGACAAGAAGATTAAAATTATACCTGATAATTGTTGTTATGGTTAAGTTTAATAAGGCGGAGAATAGGAATAGCTAGAAGGGAAAATAGGACGAAAGACAAGGATGAGCCATTAATTTAAAATTGTTTGTTGAAGAGGTAAACAATATTTAAAACACTTTAAAATCTTTTAGAAAGGAAATAACTGATCAAAATATCCTTTATAATATTTTATCAAAATACTTTTTAACTCGATGTCTTAACAAGTTTACTTTCGTTCCTGCAGACTCTGGCCATGCGTTGATCAGGCGCAAAGCTAGAATTCTCCAGGTACTTAGTAGACTTGTTTCAACACCCAGTGAAAATACTTGAAAAACCTTTAAAACAGATATGGAAAGTACAATCCAAACAAAAACAAACAAAACCTTTGTCTAACCATGGTTCGTAGATACACAATGGTTACGCCTGGATCCCCCAGGAAACAATCCATATCCGTAAGCTTTCTCAGCCCTGCGAGTTACGCCATGATGACTAGTAGAATGCAGGATACACAATGGTTACGCCTGGATCCCCCAGGAAACAATCCGTACCCCCAGGCAAGACTCAGCCAAGCATTTGCGCTACTATTCGCGACCTACACAGATTGCAGGATACACAATGATTACGCCTGGATCCCCCAGGAAACAATCCGTACCCCTAGGCAAGACTCAGCCAGGCAGTTGCGCTATGCAGTCACGAGAGAACAATAAGACCATGGGTAACGCCATGGAATTCGAAGGACACTCGAGTATCATATCCGGAAAACCAAAAATCAGGGAGAATAATATCGATAGAATGAATCCAAGATGTGGCCACAAATCGGATATCAAGCAGAAGGCACTTTCCATATCTTTACTTCGAAAATATGTATCATATAGTACCTTTTCAAATCACTTTCAAATATCGTACTTATATAAAATCCATTATATATAAGATTTAATTTTCAAATCGAATACTTTCCAAAATCAATAGTATATCAAATCATACTTATATAGACTTCAATTATATAAGATTTCACTTTCAAATTGAGTACCTTTTCAAATCTATAGTTTTCGAATCAATTTCATACTCATACAAATCAATTTTATATAAGTTCGACAACTCCCAAATCAAGTGTTTAGTAACATAAGGTTCTCAAATTTAAATTTGTTTCAATATCAGTTCAATTTCAAAATCATATACAATTTCACCAAATTATTTTCTTCTCAAATTAAATATCTTTAGTTTCAAAGTTTCCAAAATAATAGATTTTTGAAAATAAATCCAAATTTCCAAATCAATATAATTTAAGTCAACCAATTCATTTCCAAAATCAAATGTTTTCAAAATCATCTTATACTTACGTAAGGTCCGTCTTATATAAGGATCAAATTTTCCAAAATAAATTTCGCTGTATGAAGAGCCATATGGGATTTGAATATCTTTGCTTTTATAGGTTATATATCTTTGTAATTTAAATTGGAAAAGTAAGGAAAGATATTCTAACCCGACAACTTTCAATTTCAGCGTCAAAATATATCACTGATATTAGAATATAAGATGTACACACGTCATCATTTCGCAAAATCACATTTGATCGCTCGCTCGATCACACAAGTTCGCTTTCGAACTAGTATTGTCCATTCGATTTCCCTAATGCGGACTTCGATATGGTTTCTCGACTAGAAGCCATCAGTCTCCTTGCATAGCCATATACTATGATAGAGAATTCTGGAATCAAGCCCAAAATCCATATCAAATATTCGCCATCAAGAATCGAATGAAAAATCCTAACACGAAATGGTGTAATCCACCTCGAACTTGTGTACTCAAACTTGGATCAAATTAATTATGCGAATAAAACAACATACGTACAACTTATATATTTATTTCAACTTGTTAAATATATATAGTTTCATAAAGATGTTACTAAGTTAAAACATTTAAACTAAATTTTATTCAAAATATTTTGAAGACCAAATTCTTTTTAAAACATTTCAAATCTAAATTTCATATTAGAAAATTTTAAATTTGCTTTATTCATTTACTTAACCAAACAGTTTCAACTTATTTAAATCATATTACTTCATACTTAAACATTCAAAACAAACTTATATACTTTATCAAATTACTTTTCAAAATTTCTTAGCTTTGAAAAGTTAACCTTGATTTGGAAGTGCTCGAACTTCGAAATAGTTGAAGAAATCATTTTCAAATTCAAGAGTTGGAAATTAGCAACAAATCAGTAAATCGATTTTAATAGATAGGGTTATATCAAATCCAAAACTCGAGGACTGAACACCGGTTCATTTCAAATCGTTTCAAATATATTTACATATATCTTTCGAATATCAAATCATACTTCGGAATTTGAAATCAAAAATGGTTTCACAAAATCACTCGCATAGCAAAGCTATTAAAGTGGCCTCTCCCTCACTCAGAAACTCGAAAATCAATGTCGATGATGCGTGCACTCATCACCGAAATTATTTTCCAGCGACACAAGTGAGTTCTGGACTTCCATTTACTTTGAAAACTTCTTTGAAATTCCTTCGAAATCATTAAAACCCATTAAAATCATTGAAACATTACTTATTCGGAAAAATAATTTCAAATCATATTATTTATTATTTCAAAATCCTAAAACCAGTTCCAAAATGCCGGAGTTCAATCACTTGAATTCAGATTCAAAACCTTCAGTTATAAATCATTTTATATGAAACCATTTCTTATAAAATTTTCACAATTTCAAATCCTTTCAAAACTTCAAATTCTCATTTTTTAAAAGGTTTATAATCCTTATCAAAAACATTTCATCTTTATATAAAAATATGGTCATCCTTATCAAAATAAAACTACGATGAATACAAAATTTTTAAAAGACAATCAACCACAAACTTTCCAAGGGACGATTCAAGGATGGATTTCAAAGCAAAACAGAGATTCAAATTTAGAAGGACTCTAATCAAATAGAATTATAATTCAAAGATAGGCTCAAACGAAGATAAGATAATTAAATTACCAAATACAGGATGGATAAGCCTATATGAATCGCGGGCGACCTTAACCGGTCAACCGTGACTTCAGGAATATAATCGTGCGAAAATCTAAGGCAAATCGACCTTCGATTGCCAGAGATAGAATCTAAATATAGCAGAAGATAGAAAACATCGTAAACCGAGGATACAGAAATATCCGATGAATCAATGCCAATTATAATCATTCAAAGATTGGCGGAATCGCCACCCTATAAAGGTCATACAAAGTGGAGTGATGCAATGCTCCAAAATCAAAAGAATACAATTATAGGAGATAGGAATGGATTTCAGAACAAGTGGGAGCGTTCCAAAATTCAAAGGAATCCTATTCGATAAGAATCCAAACGAAGATTAGAGATATATAACCTATATCGATACAGAAAAATTCCCATTCAAAATTTGGAATGACTCGAATTCATAACATACGAAAACAGAAGCATAAATATCTTTAGTTGGACAACTTTAGCTAAGCAAAAGATACAACAGAGTTTACTCAAAACAACCTAACAAACTACAGATTTTGCCATACTCAAAATAGATTCCTATCAACAATGGATCTAGATCAATCAAGAGAGAAGTTCAAAATTTTAGAGGATCCTAATCAAAGAAATTACTAACAAGGTGGATACAAAAGGAATGAAGTTTAAGAAATATTTTACTTTCAAAGCAAGGAAATTTATATCAAAATAATCTTTGAAAATTCTTTAAAAATCATTTTATACTTCGAAAATACGTTCTCTCACAAAGAAATGATTCTGAGATAGATTTCACTCATTCTAGGGTATTTCTACCCTATCTCTAATGAGTTTTTGCTCCGCAGGCTAAGGTTTGCCTAAAACCAAAGCTCTGATACCAACTGTAACGACTCGGTATTTTGGACCATTCAAATCGACAATAATCCACACATGTCTGGCTTGAATAATTCAAAATAACAGATTGTAAATAAATTTGGAGCAAATGAAATCAAATACACAGAATCATAGACACAGAACATATCAGAATAACTCGCAGCGGAATATAAAAAACCATAGTAGTTCATGAAGCTACTATAACAAACTCTCAAAACATAATACATAATATCTGCTTGAAAACATATACAATAGACATCTCAAATAAATAGAAGTTTATGAATACCAGAACTGAAATAGAACAACTGAACTGAAAGGAACAGATAACTAGACAAGCAGAATCTCCAGCGATTCCTAGCTCCAGAAAGAAATCCAAAGCTAAGCTGTAAATACTCAGGCTGACCCGAGCGTAAAGTAAAACACAAAACACTCGAGTCAGGACAATATATACTTATATAATGTAAACCAACTCAAGTGAACTGTAGTAGAAATGCACAATAACTCAAAGGATGCTTGGGATCGCCCATCCTTTAAGGATCAGTTAAACTATAAATTAAATACATCCCGTGGTTAAAATTTCAAAATGGTATTTTATACTTCGAAATCAAATATCATTTCAAAATTCAATATCCTTATAAAATCCATTTCAAAATATCAAAATATCATATTTCAAAATAATTTATATTTCGAAACAAATTACTTCATTTTAAATCATAAAAATGAAGTTAGTATATTTAATAATTAAAATTTTAAATTTCCAAAAATTTAACTTTTCAAAGTTCATTCGTTCACTTAAATTAATTAAAACAATGAAATTTCAACTTTCGCAGCATTTAGAAAATGCTACGGAAAGTCACATTTAAAATAGTTCAATTTAACAAAAGACAGCATTTAAAATTCTGTAATATGGTTACATTAGTTTCAAATAAACTTAGTTAAATTCAACCATTATAACATTTACAAAAATGCTATAATAGACTTTAATTAAATTTAGCCATTTGGTTCATTATTATCAACTACAGCATTTACAAATGTTGTATTATCATTTACATTAGAATTTAATAGCGTTTCAGAAATGCAGTTAACTAACTTCAAATATTCAGTATAATTTCACAAACAATTATATTTTTATATAAATCATTTTTTTACTTATAAAATCATATAATTTCACTTTTAAAACAATTATTCAAATACCCTTATATTCATGATTTTATAAAGTTAAAACTCCATTCAAAAATCAAAATTTAATAATAATTCACTTATTAAATTCCAATTTTAAATTATAAATTCATTAAATTAAATTAACTTAACACTTAATTTTAAAATTTCAAAATAACTTAATTCCATTTTTATTTACTTAACTTAAAGTTCACTCTTAAGCCAAATTCACAAATTTCCAATTTTAGTTATATTTCAAAATTTCAACTTAAATATTCATTCATTTCACATTTTAACTTTATTCAAAATCATTAATATAATATAAAAATCATTTAAATTCACTTTAATCCAAATTATCATGAAGTTATCACATTTCATATTTAATTTAAATTCCAATTATCACCCAATTAAAATTTCCCAAAATAACTTACATTTCAAATTTTCTAGTTTTACCAATAATTTATTTCACTTATAAATTTTCAAAAATCAATAATGCTTACATAAATCATTTTTTATTTAGTTTAAATCAAATATTATAATATTTACATTTCAAAAATATTTTTAAGATTTTTATAAAAACATATTTTAACAACGGGTCTGTATTTCATTTCTAGTCTAAGTAAAGTGATACGGGTAATATATCATTTCAACCCGTAATTTACAAAGAAAACCCGGGTTTGATCATTTCAAACCCGCAATCCCAAGGAAATGAAAAATAATTGAAAATCATTCAGGCCTATCATTTCAGCCCATAATGATTTTCTCCTATTCTAAAGTCCGTTCGGGTATGTATCATTTCAACCCATAGTGATTCTAATCTAAAGGGAACTTGCAGTGTGATAAACTGATAAAAATAATAGAACAGCATAATATGACAGTAACATATAATATAATAGGTGTTTAAGCATGGGTGAACATCATAAAATCATAACATAGCAAGTGTAACATGATAATGCATTTTACAGATTCAAAAGGGGTCAATTCACTAGTTATATATGTACATATTGTCTGGTGAGAATAACTCACCTGTTAAGCTGGAGATTTGCCAACAAAGCTCACAACACAAAGATTACGAAGGCACGACAACTCTAATACAATTTGAGTGTGGAGAGAAAATCCAATGATATAGATCTTGTGTTACAACCCAAACAAAAATCAAAGCAAACCATAAATTTCAATACACTAGAAATGAAATAACTTTTAAATAAAAAGAGATACGAATGCCAAATCTTTTGCCTTGCTTTCTCTATTCTTTTGTCATGGCCTAGGGATGGTTTTGGCTCTGGTTTGAACAAGTTTGGCTCAGGTTTGGTCATGTGTATGCATGGCCTAGGTAGTAGAATATGAGGAGGAAGTTTATACAAAGGAATATGAAGAGTTTAAGGCAAAATTGGTGGGTTTTGTTCACAAAAATGGCTTGGCCATGGGCTTGTGTGGTCAGGTCAGAGAGGTATGGATCAGGTCAGTGGAAGGAAAGGTGTGTGGTGGTCTGGCCAGAGGTGGTGGAGGCGGCCTAAGGTGGTGGTGGTGGTGGAAAATGAAGTGGTGAACAAATAGTGGTCAAACAACATGTTTTTATGGCTTGTGTTGCAATTTTTGTGGAGTTTTGGCATCATGGTGGCTCGGCCTTGGTCAAGACTAGAGGAGTAGCTGGTGGTGATGGCAGGGAAGAGATGTAGGGGGTGGTGGCCGTGGATATGGAGTGGAGGCCATTCAAAGAAGCAAAGAAAACAAGGCAAAATACATGAAAAATGAGAAGAAAAGTGTAAAAATTAGCCATTACCCATAGATTTTTCTTGAAGCCATGAATGAATGAGAAGGTAAAATGTTTTTGGGTGAATGGAGGCTGAAAACTCACGGCTACAAACCAAAAATGCACGGCCAAGATAGTAATTGAGGAGTTATGGCAAATGAAAGGACAAAGGAGATGAAAGGACTTAAGGTAAATAAGCTTTTAAAACTCTTCATATTTCTTTTTCTTTATATTCAAATAAAACAAAAATAAAATCAGTAAATTGACTTTAAAACCGAAACAAAGTAATATAAAATAAAAATAATTAATTAATTTTAAAGAAAATGGAAAAAGAATATAAGAAATTGCTTAAAAATTGAAAACAGGGTCTAGAAATTACAAATAAATCACTATTGACTTTGGAAAATTAACAACTTCATTTTAAAAATATTTTAAAACAAAAATGTGAAGTAAAATAATTCATTTATATTTTCAAAATGAAATAAATAATTAAATTTAGAGAAATTAGAAAAAGAACTAAAGAAATTGCTTAAAAATTCAAAACAGAACTTAAAATTTACAAATAGAATATCACTAGTTTTAGAAAATTTCTATTTCACTTTAAAACAAATAAAAGGTCAAATAAATAAAATAAATGAGGAACAAAATAAAGTGGGAATGAGAATCAAATAAGATTTAAAGAAAAAAAATAGAAAAATAAATAAAGAATTACTTTAATTAATTGAAACTGGAAATTAGAAATTGTAAGCAAAATACAACTGACACTGGAAAATGTCAATTATACTTTTAAAAAATGTTTTAAAACCAAAATATATGCACAACATGTTATTTTACCAATATAAATATAAATTAGAACATTACATGACCAAATAAAATATTATTTATACAATTTAAAATAAACAATTTATTAAATACAGCAAATTACACACAATATTGAAAAAGGCATAACTTTCACATTATAAATCAGATTTCAACGAAACGAAAAGCATTATTCTTAAAATTTTATTTACTTTCATAATAAAAGGTAAAATTCAAATTTTCAAACTTTCAAATTTCTAAATTAAAAGTCAAAGTTTGACCATATTGACCAAAATTCACTTTTCTGGAAAATATTCTTTTTAGTCATGTTTGGAATTCTAATTCACATCAAAATCAAAATTTATATTTAAAATAACAAAATATATTCATTTTAATAAATAAAATAAAGTATTTAAATCAGGAAATTAATTAAAATAACCAAAATATACAATTAAAATAATCACAAAATACAGGGTTGTTACATAAGTTGATTATTTTGAATAAAATATATCAAATGTTAAATTCCATACTTTAACCCCTTTTCGAGGACGAAAATTTTTGAGGGAGGAGAATGTAACGACCCATATTTTTAACTATTTTAAATTATTAAATTTAATATTATTATGAAATAAAAATGGTTAGAAATAAATTTAATGAATTTTTAATGTAGTTTATTGAATATGAACTTGAATAAAATTTTGAAATAAACAATTTCGAAGATTTAGGCAATAACAAGTATTGAAATGAAATCCTAAGTATTGAATGTGTTTATAATCAATAGCTTTAATTTAATAATAAATGTTGAGTTACGGTAAAATGGAAGTGGTTGTTTTATTATTTGAATTTGTTTCATAAGTAATTTTAAAAGTTAAATAACTAGTATTTCAATTATAGTGATTTATTGAATAATTAATTGTTTAAATTTAATATTGGAAATTATTTAAATAATTAAATCTAGAATTTAATATGAATGAAATTGATGTGGAAAGTCGATTGAAATTTTATTTAAACAAGAATGAAGGTTGTTAATTTTTAAAATTGAATTTAAAAGTGAATAAATAGAAATTGGAAATTTTATATTTTAATTAACGTGTAAAAATAGCCATTTTGGCACTGTCTCAGATTTCGACGAAACTAGTTTTATCAGATCCATAATAGTGAATTATTATAGAATTTCAAGTTTCGTAGTGATCAGACTTGTCGTTTGGTCGTGTGAGCTTGAAACACTTAGAATTTAATTTTAGATTTTAATTAAAATAATTTGATTTTGGAAAGCTATCTTCTGAATATGATGGAACTAGCTCGTGAAATTAGTTCCATTGTGTTCGGAATAAGGGTAGAACATATAGAACGCCAGGCGACACACTTCGTTTGGAGTTTGGAAATTTCGCGGGTCAATCGGGTCGGAGATTTATATATTAGGCCACGATCATTTCGTAACCCTATGTATAGAAAACGCGGCTGCTCCTTATAACGATATTAATGACCGATATTCCTTCATCTTCTCTCCTCATTTTCTTCCAATCCACACAACGAAATCAAAAATTTGCAGAAGGAAAATAGTAGATCACAATGAGATCTACGCGTTGAACGATTGGATCATGCTAATAGGTCTTGAATTTGCCATAATCGAGCTCCGAAATTCACGTCAATTTTGGGTTTTCGAGCTTTATATCGCATGCGTCGTTGACTGGGGGGCTGGGGTTCTTGCGGCGATGTTGGCTTGGGACTGGCAATGTTTGATCAATCGCGTTATATATAGATATATATATATATATATCTTTCACTACAACAAAAATACTCTATTACAACGTTTTTTTTACAACGGGCATTGGCTGCCTGTTGTAATAGAAGGCTATTACAACGGTCCATTCGGGCCCGTTGTAAAAGATGCCATATACAACGCCCTTTTTACAACGGGCAATGGCTGCCCGTTGTAATAGAATGCTATTACAACGGTCCTTTAATGCCCGTTGTAATAGATGCCAGTTTTACAACGATTCTTTGCTGCCCGTTGTAAAATCAAACCCCTTTTATCTGGTACACATTGCCCCAAAATCATTCATATTGAACCCTAGCGCTTTTTATTTCTTCCATCTCATATCTAAATCGATGTAAAAAAACTAAACAAATGAAAAATAAAATCGACGTGCGATTTGAGCACATCGCGATGAAGAAAAAATTTCTCCACCTCTGTTCAAAATTAACGAAGCCTTGAAGCAAACAAAATCCAATTGCTTGTCCCAAAAATTTCAATACCAAAATTAATCGACTTATCACGGTTTATAGTTCAGCCATTTTTGCAAAGTAAAGGGGAGCAAGGGTGGTTCAATTAGCAGGCGAGGCTGTTCTGTCGATAAAGTTCAGGTGGAGGTCGCGATGGATTGCGGTGGCTATGGTGTAGGTGACGGACGTGGGGCGAGTTTGTGCAGTGGTCGAGGCTGCGAATTAGAAGCAGTGATTGGGTTTTGCTGTAGGGGTTGTCGATGTTGAAGAAGAACTCATATAAGCAGTGGGGTATATACAGGGTGGGGTGCAGTGTTATGAAAAGTGACTGGTCTGATGAAGTTAAGTGGAGGAAGATCAGTGACAGTAGCAGTAAATGGATGTGGTCGGTGTTGAAGGCAGTGGTAGCAGATGATGTTATTGAAGTCGCGATTCTCGAATTGGATTGCGCGTTGAAGTTGAAGGTCGCAGTGATGGGTATGTTGTTTGTTTTCTCTGAGAATGAATTTTGGACAATATTTTGCTCCAGAGTTACATAAATAACTGGGCAAATTTTTCTTCTTCTTTTAGTCCATCAAGACAATGTAGAAATGAAAGTGGATGTGTTAAGTTTATGCTTCAAACAAAGAAAATAATCTAAAAAAAGCATACTGTCTAAAAAGATATTAGCGTTTGATTGCGTGTACAGTTAAATAATATAAAACAGAAGAAAAAAATGCACACACAATTTTGCATAATACTGTAGAAGTTAGTTACAAGATATGACATGGTAAAATGATTGAAACTCATAACTAACAAAAAGGGAAGGAAAAAAAGATCACTTGAAATTATCTGTCTTTTATATGAAGTTTTGATGAACCTGTTCTATTGCTTAAATTTAAAAACAGGATTCACAAGTTTGATAAGGAGGCACCACTATTTTCCTTCATTTCAAAATAGTAGGCTTGCATTTTCTCATCCTTGTTTTCTTTCAACAACTAGGAGGATGCCCATGCATATGGGGAACTTCGTAGTTAAAGCTTGTGTAGTATGATGTTAAGTGTCACTTAATCCCTTAGTTTGAGAAAAAATTAAGATATTATAACAGAGTATGTAAATATACATTAGCAGCAGCAATTGAATGAATAACCACCCATTGATAAAACCATAGTCTTAATGTTATAAGCACTTTTAGTAATATCCTTTAAATGCAGAAAGCATTGTCTAACCAGAAACCAGTTAAATTTATAATAAATGAGAGGACCATAAAAACGTAGATGGCAGCATTAGATATTTAAGGAAAAGAACTAAAGTTTATGTACAGAAATGCAGTAACTACGGCAGTTCGAGCGCTTCAAACCTCCTTCTTGTGACATTTTTAACGACGATTTTTGTTTTTCAAATCGTAGTTTGTTGCGACTTCTTTGATGTCCTTGAAAAACAAAAGTAAGATTTAGTTTAATGGTAGTAAGTACTGATCTGGAAATCAAAAGGGAGATAGTATATTATTTAAAAATAACAAATCAAAGATACGGGCTAAATTTTAACCTGTCAAGCAAATGGTTTTTACTTTTTAGTTTTATTTATTTATCAATTAGTCACTATTATTTTCAATATGATGTTCTCCATTTATTTATTTACATCATTCTAAACATGTATGGATACGCTGCTAAACTATTGGATAAATTCAAATAAAATATGAAATTTCTGTTTTGTTTGAACACGGATCATTATTAACAAATTTTGATTAAAAGAATCTAATTCGTGATTTTTAGTCTTACCGTTTGAATTACAAACCAATTGAGCCAACCCTTCTATGCAATGAATAACATATAAATTTTGTAATGTTTGTCAATGAGAACTCCCTTAACAAAAATATTATGTTTGTTAATCTTATTAACTATATAAAGCATTAATGCATATTTTCAGTTTTCTGTCAATATGCAGTGGATTTGACAAAAATATCAGGTAAAGGCGTTGTAAAGCAGTAATGAATGGCTCTTTAACCATTCATGATAACATCTACTACTGGCCACATTACTCGCCTATCACAGGACCCATTGACGAAGATATCATGTTGTTCTCTATGTCCAAATTCACTGGATACGCTGGCAGTAGATTCGGGTACAAATGCAGCTAGACTTACATACTCTACATATATATCATGAATAAATCCATTAACAAATGCCATATAAAATTATTAATGCATACATAATTACACTTTTGTTATTTAGGTGGGCACTAGTGAGAGATCGAGAGGTATATGATGCAGTAACCCGTGACATGGCATTGCTCAGCAAGGGGAGTTCTCATGACGCGCAACAACTGGCTTACATAGGTATAAACAGAAAATGACCGTGTGCATTTGAAATAAATGATAGGTTTTGCATGGTTAAGGTGTAACTACAGATATGAGATGGACGGTGAAAAAGTACTTGGGAAGGGATTTATCAAGAGCAAAGGTGGTGTAGATTTTGAGGCAGAAGCGCAGTACGCGCGTTTGAGCTTGATTAAGACAGAAGACGATTTTCGCCAACTAATGACCAAGAATCGGCTATGGATAATTCTGGGAGATCACTGTGAGAAGGCTGGAAGCAGTGCAGGAGTTGACTTGCAGGTAATGTAATACACAATGACCTATTTTTTTTCATTTCTCCTTGTACATGCTTGGACATAATATGAAATGGGAACTTTAGTAAAACACTCGCTTTAAGTTTCAAAATGCACCGCCATCATTTACCAAAAACAAATTCGAAAAACAGTTTTATTTTTTAGTTTCAGCCAAACTAAAAATATTTGAAGTTTCTAAAAATGCAACCGCAGATATTTATACTTTCCAAAATGCAACCGCCATCAAGTAGGAACTTTACCTTTACTTGAGAGGATTGGAAAGCTTTCATACAAAGTTGACTTCCATGTTTTGCATCCTAGGAATAGTTTAGCATGTAACAACAATGGATTCTCCTCTCATGAAAAGGTAAATTTTCTCCTCTCATGAACTTGGAAGTCTCTGTGGTGCATATTAACATATTGAACTTGAACTTGGAAGTCTCTGTGCTTAATTCATGTGTATGACATGTATATACAATTCCAAAATGTGACCACCTGAGTATTTCACTAGCAAAAGCACTCTGGTAAATTTCAGACATGCTGAGTATTTTGATGATTTGAAGGCTTATAGGCTATATAAGTTTAGTTTTATTTATTTATTATAGTAAAAAAACTATATTTTTTGTTTCTCCGATGTTAGCTCTCAGTTGTGGTGGATTTGAACTTGCACAAATTACTATTATATTTGTTACTTGTCATGGCCGATAAATTACTATTATATTTGTTACTTGTCATGGCTGATACTATACTAATCAAATCAATCAGACCGCTCGCATTCGCAGATCACGTTCAAGTAGCAGTAGGCTATGGAACTCAACGAAGCTCCTGCACTTCTTGCATCTGCAATTGATGCAAACCATTCATACATGCCATCATCCAGTATTATGTAACCATACTTTGCAATGCCTCAACTCATTTCTCAACTTAAAACCACATCTATTCCATTTGAGAGCACTCAAAATCGTACCAATGTATCAGCTGTGCCTGATGTAAAAAGCATTTTTAAATGTAATTTCAGACATGTATCTGATGAACTGAGTTTGACCACTACTTTATTCCTTTGTTTTAGGATACAAAGGAGCTGGAAGAGAAGAAGATAGGAGTAAAGAGGCTTGGAAGGAAGAAGACAAACGAGGCTGAGCATTTCTCATGGAAGAATGACGTGAAAGTGCCATGTGGGAGCATCGTGGATTCCGAGTACAAGGATAGCCCACTTGAGTACAATGAATATGTTGTCTATGATCCAAAAATGGTAAGAATTAAGAAGAATTATGTTTAACTCATGTTACACTTGATATTGTCAAAGCTCAGTGTAGGTTGACAACTGAAATTCTCAACGGTTGTTATGAAACTAGTCGTCATGTGTATATTAGAACTATGTCAATGTAAACTTATCTAACTTTTTGGAATGTGTTGGAATTTTATAACTCTAGCTTTTAGTCTTTTCTTATGTGATTTTGGTTGTTTTATGATAATATTTATTATTCGTTAAATTATTCATTATTGGTATGGATGTATGCTGCTGTAATTTTTTTTAAAATTTGCATTTATTTTGCAACGGTCAGAAACCGTTGCAATATCATGTATTACAACGGGCATTGCCCGTTGTAAAAAGTGTATTACAACGGGCATTGCCCGTTGTAAAAAGATTTATTACAACGGGCATTGCCCGTTGTAAAATATGGTCAACCTATTACAACATCGCCTATTACAACGGTCGGCTGCCCGTTGTGGAACACATATTACAACGGGCATTGCCCGTTGTAAAAAGCCTGTTTTGTTATAGTGTTTGTATGTATATATGTGTATATATATATGTATATATGTATATATGTATGTATATATGTATATATGTATATATAATAAGAACGAAGCGATACGAGCTCGGCTGGGAAGGAGGAACGCAAGTTACTGTGCGCGTGAGGAAGGGGCGATTAAGGTTAAATTAAATTATATTATTATGTTAATTAAGTTTTTAATTATATCGTATATTAATAAATTACATAACTTTTCCATGCGAGGTCCAATCCGAGCGAAATGAGTTGTATTGGATTCGTATCGACGAAGGCTACGATATGGAGTTGGTTTAAAATTTATTCGACTCTAAAAAAAATTTAGTTTCAAATAAAGGTGAATGTTTTAAACGCTCACTAGTGACTAAATTATTTTATGTTAGTTAAATTGAAATTATGAAGTGATTTAATTTTATTGATTGTTGTTTGTTAATTTTACTGACATAGAAATCGACATAGGAATTTACATATTAGGAGTTTTGAATTAACAGTTAAATTGAAATTGGAATTAAACTGCCAATAAAATTCTTGATTATTGATAAATGGTTAATTGCTGTGATTTATTGACTGATTTGGATGTTGATTGTGATGGATGCCTATTGGGGTATATTTTGGGTGATTGTCATGTATCCCTATTATCACCTTGTAGATTTTTTGTCGGTATATAGAACTGTTATTTGAATTATTTTGAGTAAATTAAGAAATAGGTTGAAATGATATATACCTATGACATTTATTTTGGATTGAAATGATATATGTCCATCCCTGGAACTAAATTGAAATAAATTATCACTTGGTCATAGGATAGAAAATTATATACGAATACCAGATTGGTTAAATTAAATAGTTTTAACTTTTTGGATTTGAATTTATTCAAGTGATTTCCTATTATAAAAATAAAATTGAATTGAAATATAGAAATTGAATTAATTTCGAATTGGAGTTTTGATGTGTGAAATTAAAATTTGTTGAACGAAATTGTTCAAAAATGAAATTTGAGATTCTGAAGTTATAACTAAAATATGATTTAAATTATAGAAATTGATTTGTTTAAAAGATTTGAACTTTTATTCGAACTCTGAAATAAATCTAAGAAAAAGTAATTTAAATGGATATTTCAAATTTGAACTCGGAATTGAATATTGAAGTTTAGTTTAATTTAAGTGATTTAAATCGATATTCTAAAATCGAACTCGAGATTGATATAAATTGAAATGGTTTAAAACTGAGAATTGAATTGAAGCTCAAACTATTTGAATCGAATCAATGAAATCGAAATTGAAGTTAATTAGAATTGAAACTGAAATTGAATTTGAATTGAAATCAAAATTGAAATGGATTTGAATTGAAATTGGAATTGAAGTTAATTTGAATTGAAATCCAAATTGAGTCGATTTGAATAGAGTTTGAAAATAATTTGAATTGAAATAATTGAAATTGAATCGGGTTGATTGGAATTTGGACTTGGGTCCAGATTTGTTGAAATGGAAAGAGACAGTTTGATGTGAAATTATTTTCAAAATAAATTACTTTAATATAAACTATTTAAAACCTATCTTTCTAAATATTCAAATTATTTTGTTTTTCCAAGCTACTTTACTATATAAACCATTTTAAATACACAAACTATTTTATATTAAACTATCTTAACTTTCTATATTATATAAAACTATTCAAACTATTTTCAAAAAATCAAACTGGTCAAAGTGGGAATTGTCCATATTTAAATCGTTGATTTAAATGCGAATTGGGTTATAATGAAGTTATAATCTAAGTTGGAATTCGAAATGATTATTGAAGTAAAAATAGCAAATTTTAAGTAAATACGGTATTTTTTAATGAAATGATATTTTGAAAGCAAATAATATTTTGATATCAAATATAAATAGATTTTGAAATGTAAAAGTACCAACTAGTATGTAAAATGACGTTTCGTTGTTAAAGAGACGGAGCCTCTTATTTGCATACTCTCTATCAATATTGTAACCACTTTAACAACTGTGTACGTAGAAGAGACTCCAGAATGAAGTGGTTGGATATGGCATCGTTTACTGGATTTGAAGAAAGAGAATGACGATGGATAGATCCCAACACTTGTGAAAATTTGAAATGACTAATAGGATGACTTGACAGGGCCATGCAGCTAGCTACCATAAGCGGACATCCATTCTTCAATTTCTTTTGGACTTGATCCATACTATTACTTTTGATGTTGGTTTCGATTGGCACACCTTGATTTTGGGATAACCTCCGTTTGACTCGATATGGGATGAATGGATGTGGTGGACGATCGTTACCACCAGCCCTGCAACTCAAACTGGTAGTATCCTATCTTGGGAATTTCCTCATGTGCCTAATCATACTTTTATCCCAATACAAGACCACTGCGATTTTGGCTTAGTGTTCTCATATCACGTCGCATCTCTATTCCCTTACGTGCTACTAGGGCGTTATATGCAAACTATACAACAATGCTTAAAAACACGTTAAGGGTGATAAATATAAAGCCTTAACGCTAAGAAAAATATTTATTTTACTGATTAAACATTACATATATAGCATATTCTACTATATATAAATATTTTGACGGATCCTTAAGAGATGGAATATCCCGTAACATCTCTTGAGTTATTGCACGCAGGTTATACACTGAATAGGAGATGTGAAACCCGTAAACATCTCTGACGCTATTACACTCATGTTGTATGTGATATTGATTTCATTCACATTAGGATATTTTAGTCCCAACTCGAGTGTTTTGTCTTTTCATTATGCTCGGGTCAGCTTTGAGTTTTCAATGCATTGATGATTATTTTCTGGAGGACGAAGACGAAGATTGGTATATTATTATTACTAGTATTATTCCACCACATTATTTGTTCTGCTGCATTATTCTATTGTTCTGTCGTATATATATATATAACTTTGATCAATGTTGTATAAATTATAATCAAATGTACAGTATAAACGCTTCATCAACTGTTTATTTGATTATTATATTTTGTTATTCCGCTGCATGATTTTGTATTTGTTTTCTTCTTTTTTCCTTATTAACCCCATTGATAATTTGTATTTCAGATTGTTTGGGTTGGACATGTGTGGATTATTATTGATTTAAATCTTCCGAAATGTAGGTCGTCACAGTAGTAGCATGTTTTTTCTCTTTTCTTTTCTTCTGTATGCAGCATCGTTTTTTAGTTTATTTTAAATCGAATGTTATTTATTTTTTGTTCACTGATGTTTATGTTGGATTCATATTGATTTGGATGAAAATTTATTGTTGTATGTAGTTTATTGTCGATCAGTGTTTAGATATCATTTTTAGTTTTTTAGTATCATTTTGACAATAATGAAGTTTTGAAGCATTTTAATGTTTTCTCTATGTATGGATGATGATGTGTAGCAAATAATAGATGGGTTAAATTAGTGTTTTGTTAATATCAAATATTTGTTGAAGTATGTTTTTGTATCAGTTTTACTATAAATTTGAGGTTCGGATTTTAGGTGTAACGGCCCGAAGATTTTCGACCCCGAAAATCGACACTAATACGTTCACTGTATAGAGTGCCGAGCAGTCGAGTGCCGGAAATCCCAAACTGTTAAGGTTAAGAAGAAAAGGAGGTAGAATAAGACTACAAACAACAGCACGGAATCTCACAATCATAGTGAACAATATATAATAGGAAATAACAACATTTATACAAAGAAAAGCTGTAACTGTCAATATAAATATACAAGATATCAGAGTACAATAAATCTGGACAGTTATAATAACTTGTCCTCAACTACTGAATAAAATAGCCTATAGTACACAGCGGAATACACTCATATGTCTCTGTCATCCAGCTCGTCTCCTGAGCTCCAAAGCGTCCTAACCTGAAAATCTGTAATACTCGGTCTGACCCGAGCATTACAATAAAGTAACACCCGAGTCAGGCTGGAAACCAGCGTGAGTAAACCCTTCTAAATATGAATTACTTAAGTCATAAAACTTCTTTGAAAAACCGGGGTAACTCGTACATCACTACGAGTTCTTATCTCGTTATAGCCAAACAGTTATTACACAAATCCATTGATATTTTAAAATAATATCTAAGTACCGTTACTTGATTTAAATGGTCAGATTTACCAAATTTTATTCAATTCCAGCCCATACGATTCTATAATCAAATCCGTAAAGGATTATAGTGCTTATTTAATCAAAGTGGTTCCGGATATCGCCGATATCTGATCCCGGTCTCTTCGAATTCAAAGAATAAATATAAGGAAGTCAGTTGTTTAAGTAACAATTATCGTAAGTGGAGACAATACTCGATTATGGAAACTTATTACATATTTTATTTCAAATAAATGCATCATTGTTTTAATCTCATTATTTTAATTTTGAAAACAGATATCCCACAGAATTTAGCAAAGATATAGATCGTTTACCCAATTTAACGATCTATAATCCAATATCCAAACGACTTATTCTAGGTTTTACTCCCCTTTGATTAGCCGTAATCATTTATATTTAAATCAAATTTATTACAAATAAAATAATTTATTGAATAACAAATGTTATAAAATACTATTCATTATCCATCAATTAATAATGATTTATTTCCATTAAATTATTCTTTAAAAATTATGAAATATCATTTCACTTTATTTTGAAATGGGAATATGCATTATCCTATTTATAATTTATAAACCCTATCCCTCCTTTTCTCTTTCTTTTTCTTTATCCTTTTATTTATTATTTTCTTCTTCTTTTATTATCCCCTTTATGTTTTTTCTATTTCTTTACCTATCCCTTTTCCCTTTTTCCTTTACTTTTTATTTTTACTCTTATTTTTTCCTTTACTTATTTTCTGGCCCAACCTTATTTTTTCGGCCTAACCCCTTCTCTTCTTCTTTCCTTTCTTTACTCCAGTATTCCTTTCTTCCCACCTTCTTTTCTTTAGTCCAAGTCTGAAACGAATGTGCACACACGTGTGCACATGTACACCTACTCCGACCATCGACTTAAGTTGCCGACCACCCACGCAAAACGCCATCAGCCACCTCCCTGCGTAACACCTCCTGAAACGCTGCCAAAACCATCCACGCAAAATTTGCACACCTCGACCATGTCTGAACGAATAACCCTTCCACCCAGATTCCCTTTCCTGGTAACCCCCACCACCGATCACCCTCTAACTTCACATAGAGACACGCCATTCCGTCCTCTTCCATCTCCACCAGGACCGCACTTCCCTATATCCCCATCGACACCGCACTTTACTCGAGAGCGAACCCACAACAAAGCCTCCCTAAAACCCTAAATTGCCATCGAATGACCACAACACGGCCTTAAAACCCAACGCTCCATTTTTCGCGAATCCCCCACCCATCCATCCTCCTTTAGCCCGAAGCTCGGTTCACGAATTAAGCTAGGTTGCCGGAAATCAACCCACAACCAAAAATCGGCCATCACTCTCCACCTCGCCAAATACGGCACTAAAATTCGTGGAAACACCACTAAACTTCATCATTCCCAAAGTCGAACCCATTCATCTCACTGAAAACACACATTACGATGATCAAATTTCTGGCAACATTGAGTTACAATCTGTAATTTCTACTTTCCGGTGTTATTACTTGATAATATTCTATAAAAATCATTTTTAAAATAAAGTATACGCAAATACAAACACAAGTTTTTCAATCATCACAACCTAAAACTAGTTAGGGGAAAAGATATAGATTTTTGAAAGATAAGCCTGACAGAAAAGAACAGAGCAGAGGCAAGGGTGTTGTACAGTCTTTTATATCCTTTCATATACATGCATATATACACGCATTTCTATACAAGCAATTTACTAAATACTGTTATTATTATTTTTCCTTAAGCATAATCACAAACTATAAGAAAAAGGTCTTGGTTTTAAAGGTTTACTCACCTTCCTCCATTGAACAGAGGCAAAAATGTGTGCAGACATTCACTATATCCATATACAGGCATATATACATTTATTTGTATGCAACCATATATCCAAAACTGATTTTACTATTCTACTTTTAAAACACTTTCATAGATTTATAGAAAGACTTTTAATTTAGAGAAGAAGTTACTCACAGTCAATCGCTTTTGAACAGAGATGCTTTGTTGTTGAACTGCTGCTAGCTTTGTTGACGATCCCCTCTATTTTGAGTTGTTTTGATTCTTCGTAAGTTTTGAAATGGTTGTATGTTTATTTCTCTTTTTTTTTCTTGCTCGAATGAATAAAAATTAACAAAGGCAGAGCCTTGATATAAAGAGGATGGCTGCATCTTGTATAGGCTCTTCATTTTTATTTTTTTGATTTGAAATATGTGGATTTGAACATAGGTTGATCTGTTTTAAACAAAAAGGTGATTTGATATAATATGGGCTTGATGTTATGTTTTATGTGCTTGCATTAAATGCCATGTCCCCTTGTATGTTTACATACATATCCATTGATATGTATATACATACCTCATACATATGTATACATATTATATTTTGTCTCATTGCCTTATATACAAATATTCATATATATATCTTACCATGGTTAATCTTATATTTTTGCTTATGTATACAATATTTTCATATACATTATTTTGTGTTTACCTGTACATTCACCTATTTACCACTCTATGTACATAAGTACATATACCTCTACTGGCATGTATTTATCACCATGTATGTATATATATATGTTTGGTTATGTACCTCATCCATATATGGTGTTGTTATAATATATATATATATATATATATATATATATATATATATATATATATATGCTTGCATATTTACCATATATACTTTTGCTAGTATTTGACATCATATGTTTTCATGTTTATACATATCTTCCATACATATTACTTATGTACATTTTGTCCTCATATGCATATATATATATATATATATATATTCACATTTATACAAACTTTCATGTATTTTATTTTGTATGAGCCTACATTCATATACTCGTATATGTATATACTTATATATATATTTTATTCACACCTTTACAAACTTTCCTATATTTTACTTCATATGAGTATATATACACATATATATTATTTGTATACTTATATTTATTCTCAAATGCCATAAGGCTTGTATAGATCTATTTATATATTTATGGATGTTTTATCTTAGTTTAAATGGTGAAGTATATAATATTTTCTATAAGATTTTTCATATCCAGAGATTTTATAATTCAATGTTTAATATAGCTTTTAAATCAATTTACATTTATCCTGATATTTTAATTATCAGAAATTTATCTGTTCGACTTATAAAATCAACATTTCAATAATTAAAATCAATTAATTACCTAATTAATTGCCGTCAAAACCCGGGTCGTCACATTAGGTATCAGTTTTATTGTCAGTAGGTATTAGTTTTGGAAAAACTGTTTTATTTTGTTTCTGATTTTTTTCTTTTGCAGTGGTGATAATAGCCTTCTGTTTATCTTCGATGATAATACTTTCAACACTCAATTTTTCATTGATTGTTGTTTTTATGATATGAAGAATGACATTTGTCGATATTGGTCTCAATTAGCTCCTTCATCCATCGAGATTTCTTATGTGCTTGAGAATAAAGTAATAATGGTTGATACCGATTCTGATCTTTCGAGCATACTTTGTTTTCAATTGTATAAGAAAAGTGCATTCTTTCATTTTACCGTTAAGATCAAGGGTTCTCAATTGGAAAATGTTGGTGGTGGTTCTACTTCAATTTCACTAATCTTCTTAGTCATTCATATTCTAGTGGATCTTTGTGTTCAAATGTTGTTGTTCATAGTAAAAGTTATTTGAAGGATATGTTGAAGAAAGGTTCGAAATTATCCATTTTTGATTTTGCTGATTTTTGTTTTGGAGGAACCAATAATTTTAGGGAAGTTTCGATAGCATACCAGATTCAAAAGGGATATGAATTAGAGTTTTTGAAGAATTGTTCTAGAAGAATTATTGCTATTTACTCTTCCTCTACGAATGGGTGTCTATTTAAAGTTCATGCTTCTTGTGATTACGGGCAACTTAATAGGTTTTTCATTAGAAGTTTGATTAATGATCAATCTTGTGGGGCTGGTTTTAGAAATTTGAATAATTCGTATCATTCTAGTGCATATGGTAAATTGTTTATTATTGATGAGATTCATGATTGTCCTAATAAAAATCCTAAAGATATAATAGATGATTTTAGAAGAGAGTACAATCTTGAGCTATCTTACTCTTTTGCTTATTGTGGAAAACAACTTGCTTTGATGGAATTGCATGGTAATGATGTTATGTCGTGCAATGATTTGAGTTGGTATTTAGAAGCATTGAAGCAGTATAATCCAGGTAGTTGTGTTGATATGGAAGTTAATGCTTGTACTAATCAATTTGAGAGAATATTTATTAGTTTTGGTGCTTTTTACTTGGTTTCAAGCATTGTCGACCTATGATATTTATAGATGCTACTCATTTAAGGGGACGGCCAGGGGTTTTGATGGGTGCTACTACAAAAAGGGCAATAAGGGCATTTTTTATTTTAATATGCTTTAATTTATAGTATCAGAATTTAGTTATCTTATTTTTAGGAATCAGTTTTTAGTTATCATTATCAGTTTGTAGGTATCAGTTTTTAGTTAATGGTAGCAGTTATTAGGTATTAGTTTTTAAGCTATGAGTTGATTGAATTTTATTTTAATATTTGTTTAAAACTGTTATATGTAGGTTTTTTCCCTTTAGCTATGGATATAGTTTCTTTAGAAAATGTGGATAATTGGAAATGGTTTTTGAATCATTTAAAACAAATGCTTTAAGAAGATCGTGATTTGGTTTTTATATTGGATTGCCATCAAGGTTTTATTTAGGCCTTCATGAAGTTTTTCCTTCAGCCTTTTACACTTATTACTATCTTCATATGGAGCATTATCTACTTTCAACAATTAAGGCAAAGAATTCAAATATGTCTATCATTGATTTGTTTAAGATGTGTTCTAGAGCTTCTAATTTGTATGAATTTGAAGAAGCACATTCTAAATTTTGTGAACTTGGTGGTGTTGCTTCTGTGAATTTCATGAAGGATAAGCCTTTTGATAAACGGGCTGATTTGTTTTTTCTAGGTAAACGATATGGTGAATATAGTTCAATTGTTGCTGAAAGTTTCAAAAGTTGGATTTTGGATGAACGGGCTTTGTCTATTACGGTATGCTTAGATGTAATTCGAATTAAAGTTATGGAACAAATGGCTAATAGGAGAGAGGAGTATCAATTATTGCATACTACTCTTTGTCCTTCTATTGAATCTCGTTTAAGTGAATTGATTGAAGAAGGATTTGGATGGGATGTATACAAGTCTTTAGAGTTTTGCTTCTAAAGTGAAATTGCCAAACTCTCATCGTGTTGATCTTAAAGAGTGGAGTAGTTGCAATCAATGGAATGTTACCGGATTTTCTTATGCTCATGCTATTAAGTGCATGAACAAGTCAAAGTTGTCCATTTATGATTTTGTTGAGTACTATTCTACCATTGATGCTTATCGTTGTTCTTGCTAATTCTATTAATTTTATTCCTAATTTTGATAAGCCAATTGTTGATGCAAGTGTTGAAGATGTTATTAAGCCACCAAAGCAAAAAAGGGGTGTTGGTAGATCTACTATAAAACGGAAAGGAGGATTTGCGTATTTTCAAAATAAACAAAATAGATATGGTGTATGCAAGCAATATGGTCACAACAAGCATGATTGGCAAGCTTCTAAGAAGATATAATTTGATTGTCAAGCTTCTAAGAAGATACTCTTGATTTTATGTCTTTTTTGGCAATTTTATGTAACTGAACATCTTTATATCAGTGTATTGGTTTATCCTATACTATATTTGGCAGTGACTTGATATTTTTATTTGAACTTTGATATTGTATCATTTTTAGTTTACTATTGTCTGTTTTGGAATATATATATATGTTGCATGTGAAGTAATGTGCTATAATTTTTATAGGTTGATCAGTTTATTTATTTTTATTGGATGTTCAGTATTAGTTTTGGTTCTATTAGTTTCAGTTTCAGGTCTGTAAAATATGTGGTATTAGTGGTTGTATGTTATTAGTATCAGTTTTAGATATTACAAATTATAGTATTGGGTTATGTTTGTTTTTATTCTATTTCAGGTATAAACAACTATGGTATCATTCTTTGCATACTATTCGTATCATTTGCACAAGATGATTTTTTTTTCTATTTTTGAAATGACTGAAATTATTTGTTTGCCGAGTTGTGAAGTGCAAAACTATATAAAGAAATATAAGCTTAAAAGTTAATATATATTGTATAGTATGTTATGGTGAACAGTTGGCAACTCTATATATGATGTAGAAGTTTAAAAGTGCAATTTGGTATATTGTTGTCATGAGATTATTTCAAACAACAACTTGGTATCAGTTTTTTAACGACCTGAATTTTGATCACTTTAATTAAAGGTATTTAAATTATTTTAAATATTCAAATATAGATTATTTTTCATAGTTAATCAAGTTTTAATTGATAAATAATAATAATGAACTTATTTTGGAAAAATGTCCACAAACATATTTCCTTTGGAAATATTCCGATAAAATGGCCGAAACCGTTTTATCAATAAACAGCTATATAATCATAAAACGTTGCGCACGGAGCTGGATACATACATTTATTTTTATAATTAAACAAGAATATGAAATAAAATAATTTATTTTATTTTTGGAAATTAAATGTATTTATGACATCATCAGTGCTGCCCTTATATTTAAATATTAATTTAAGAATTTAAATTGAGATTTAATGATTTATAATTATTATAATTATTTAAATAATTGTTTTTCAATGATAATAATTCATTTTAAATAGTTATAAAGTGATAATAAATCAATTATAATGGGTTTATAAAGAAATATATTTGATTTAGAGAATATAAGAAAATCTGTATCGCTTTATCGGTAAATAACAATTTTTGTAACAATTGTTAATATTAGTTTAAATGGTTTTATAATTCAAATGAGATAATTTTAATTAACTAATAATGATTATAAATTTATTTTCAATTTTTTTTACATATATAGTATGTTAACTAAGAAGTGAAAATGTGAATGATAATCGGTTTCTTAGTTTTCAACGGTTTATCGAACGAAAGTTGTTCGAAGTGATCGCAACATTGTTTGTTCTCTTGTGCACACACACACACACACACACACATATATATATATATATATATATATATATATATATATATAACAAGCATATACATATGCACATATACATGTCATATGAACATGAACCTATACGTAAGAATTTTCTATTTACATTATGAATTTACTTAAAGTAAATATACAAAATATCTAAGATATTTTTTACATTCTTACCACTTAAGCAAACTCAATATCTACTTTCTTACACACCAAGTACACACACATAGGGGGGAGTCCTTTCAGCCGTTAGAGGTGACATAAGATTGGTGATGAAATGGTGATGTAGGGTGGCCAAAATATCATGATATTTTGGAGAAGAACCTTGGCTATAAATACATCTCCTTTTGCATCCTCTTCATTCCACCGTATCTCCTTCATAACTGAATGAAGTTTTGTAATTCTTTTCTTAAAATCATTCTTCAAAATTTCAATGGCTACAACTTTCTAGTTGACCATTTCTTCCTATTCTAAGTTTAGACATGCTCATAACCCACTTCTTTCCATTGCATTTTCGGTCCCAGAATTTTAGTTCCGAGAAAGCCCTCTTCTCTTTTGATCATTTCTTCCTCATAACAAAATAAAGTCAAGTGTTTCTTTTCTTTGAATTGTGGAGAAATGAATTTGCAAGAACTTTTCTTTTCACCACTTTTCATATTTCTTTGAGTAACACGTCCAAAATTCAGTTAGAACTTGACCCATTTTCGGGTATGATTTTTGTAAATCCAAGAATGTCTCTTCTTCATTTGACAATATCTCATTAAAACTAATCCAAATTAGATGATTATTTTTTTGAAACTGTATCGAAAAGAATTTCCCACAACTTTCATGTTGAATACATTTCCAAATTTAGAGAGTAGAATGTCCAAAAACCAAAGAGAAAATGACCTATTTTTAGGTCTAGTTTTGGTAAATTCAATAAGAATCCAAAGTCTTACACCTCATTCCCCATGCTTGGCCGAGCACCACTTTTGGCATTGAATGGTCGAGCACACTAACAGGCAAGGTGTTGGGGTTCGTGAGCTCGGATCGCGAGTTAGTGAAGTTATAGCCCTTTTTCAATAGAAAAGCAAAGTGAGAACTCTAACTTTGAACCATTATAAGTAGTTATAATGTTTAACATAACTATCTGAATGCTGACGATGTTTGGATGTTTGGTAAATGAATGTTTGAAAAAATAATAATTAGCAGCATATAACTAAAAGTGAGAAAAATCCTAAACTATAGTATATATGTTATTGGATGATATATATGTTTGATTATGATTGTTGATGATGGTGGTTTAATATAGTTGTTGAATATATATATATATATATATGCAAGTCACGTTATTACACGTCGATAAGCACAAAGGAAATCACTTTCCATTATTTAACGAAATGACGTATATGGAATGTTTAAACCTCTTGAAAATGGTTTAATATGATTTAGAAATGTTTATAAACATTTAAAAGTGTTTTTGCAAAGTTTAAATGAATATTGAAAATTGAGTCAAAAGTAGGTGTGTCGCGTAATGGTAATCGCGATTTCGCGCCGCAAAAGTTAAACTAGTCTATAGAATGGAATATAGCTCGGAATTCTTCGAGATAAGAATTTTCTGAACTATTATATCCATAGTTTTCAAAAAAATAAAGAAAATCGAGAGTCGATAAGTACATTTTGAAATATGAGTAAAACATTTTTTGGAGAAATCGTGGTTTTGTAGTTCAGAATCCATAAAGGGATTTCTTTAAAATTGACATTTTAAAATTGTTTAAAAATATGAAATAAATTCTAAAAATCATTTAAAATGTTTTAAAAGTGATTCGAGTTATAAAAAATGAATTTCCAAATGATAGAAAAGTCGTTTTGATCAATATAGCTTAAAAAACACTTTCCGTAGCACTTTTCCATAGCACTTTTCCATAACTTTTGAAATATAGTTTTAAACAAAACCGTTCTTTTCCAAATCTTTTGTAAATTTCTTCTAATGATTAATAAAGTATTTTAAAAATGATTTAAAGGATTTATGCAATGGTTAAATAATAAATGATTAAAAGTCGATCAAGTAACTTGATCGCCTTATGAGTGACAAAGAGATAGTGTCTAGGCTTGAGTTTGGAAAACCAGTTTCTTGCTCTCCCTGGCTATCCTAACTGGCCCGATGGAGGGAATTGTAAATTTTATTTACATGGATCACAATTTTATAAATTATAAAGGATATAATTTTCCAGATATAAATAACTCAGGTTTTATGGGGATAATCTTCTTATACTTTGTGTTAAAGCCCGAAGAGGGAACTCGTACTGTTCGTGGAATTCAAAAGGTGATATTCCACCCATAGTACTTGTTGAATATGGGAATTGATATTGAGTAGAATTAGATGATTTCTATAGATTCTGTTCACTTAATATTTACTGGTTTTGGATTAACATCCTAGATAACATGGTTTTAACTCAATCAAAATTTTGATTTTTGAATAAAGAAATCTTAATTAATATTTAAATGGAATGATTTGGAAATATTTTCCTAAGCAAGGAATGAAATGATTTGGAATTTAAAAAAGTTTTAAGTAATCAAAATATTTGATAAATGAGGTTTAATGATTTCGTATACACCGGAAAGAATTTTTTTAAAATATATATCTCCAGAAGATATTTTGATAAAAAGAAATTAACGAATCAAAGAATAATTCCCTATTCACTAAACATCTTTTAGCGATGATTTGTTTGAAGGAACCGAGGTCGGATTTGGGTAATTCATATCCGAAAACCACTTCGAACCAATATACGTGTTCGAAAAATGAAGACAATGAAGGATGAAGACCGGAGATCTTCATAGTGGAAGGACTGCTTGTTGATAATTCTGGTTTGATCCCAAATAACTAAAGTAGCAGTGCTCCCTTCATTTATGAAAATCTTTGGGTTGCAAGGACTTCTCGCTACTAATCCTAGGGGTAACTCCTGACAGGATGTATTAGGAGAGTGCCTTCGGTTTATCCTATTCCTGGACAACTTGTATGGATGAATGTCTGATGTTGCATCTGTAATTACATTGATTGATCCCTATGAACGTATCATCTGATTGGTGGAGAAGAAGGCAACTTCTCTTAGCTTAACACCCTTTTCCCGAAACATACTAGCTCAGGAGTTATACGTTTGTAGAAATCAGTTGTGTAATTAAGGAATGGAAATGTGGCATTCAAAGTGGAATGTGTTATGTGAAAGGTAATCACTACCTCAGGCCTCATCAATCGGTAATAGCTTAATAGGGCATGCCGTAAGGCTATGTGGGTCGTGCCCATAAGGATATGGTCATCACCCTTCTAGATATATTTATTACCGCTATAACATTGGGTTTTATATTAATGTTGTGTATGCTGTGATCCTACGGATAGGTCGGTTACGACCAAGGTGATGTCATATTCGATTCTATCCACCACCAAGCGGGTCTGTGGGTAGGCCGGTCTTGCTAGGTGCAGAGGTTTTGAAGACATCGATCCTTGGTACATTCCTCTAGAGATGTACTATAGGAAAGGTAGTTCCTTACCTGCCATTGTATGGAAATCCATTCTCCAATAAGTACCTTCGGACTTGATTGTAGAACCTACTTTGTAGTTAGTATGCTGGAATTTAATAATGTAACAATTTCGGCTAAAATTCATAAGTTTATTTGAAAAGTATTTTCAAAAGAATGTCACTAAAAATAATATACAATGATTTTACGTAGCAAATGTTTTTGGTTATCATAAGGTAAAAAACCGTTCCATGTTTATGTGCAGCGTGGTCTTATGAGATACCTTTATTTTCAAAAACACATATTTTGAGTTTCTCACACTAGTCTCATGACTGACCCGGAATTTATTTTTCTTATCCCTTAAACTTTGGGTACCCTAATTTCTTCAAGCAGCCTAGTAGTCAGGTTTGTTAGAAGAAATCTAGTTGGAGCTCGAAGCATGGAGTTAGAAGATTCTTCAATGGGCTATTACCTTATTTCTACCACATTTCTGTACTATTGTATTCCGGATTTGTAAGGACGGATATTTATAACTGTCCATGTTAACTCTGACAAATGTATTTAAAATTTCCATTGTAAAGATATATATATATATTGAAATAATATATGTTTTTCCAATCGTGTGAGATTCTGTTATGTCTTTATTTTCAATCTTACCCTTGATAATCCGCCTCTCCGGCACTTGGATTTGCATCCCGTGAATATCGACGATGTATTAGTGTCGATTTTCAAGGGTCGAAGAATCTGGTCGTCACATTTGGTATCAGAGTTTAGGTTGAGCGAACACCTAAGCCGAGTAGGCGTAAAGTCTCATTAGTGATAGGGTTAGTAATACCCTGTGATGACTAACTCATTAGAGATAAGATAAGTGACATCCTATATTGAGTTGAGAGTATTATATGAGCGCATATTTTTTAATGATATATACAACTGATTTTGATTTTGGAAATTTTTAAATGAAATAATGTTACCTAGAATATTTTCAAAATATATAGTTATTTGAATGATAATACTTAGTTATTATCATTGATTGATTGGTTGTTTAATTTAATAGTTTAAATATGAAAACCTCATGAATTTAGTTTCACAATTTGACTATGGGGTATTCGATAATTTTGGTTTAAGGTTAAAGGAATTTATTTAAGATAAATAAATCTTATAAGTACGTTTTATATAAGCGATTTTATAAAATGGATTCATCAAACGTGCTTTATAAAAGAATTTTTGAGAATTTAAATTCCGGTATTTTTAAAAGGAATTTCTAATTATTTTTGGAAAAGGAGTAATAATAGTATTATTTCTAAAATGGGATATGAAAACGATAAATAATCTTATGATTAATTGGTTCGAGTGGCTCGAAAGTAACTAAAAATGGACAGGAGATGTATTGGGATGGTAAACACTTCTCTTATGTATTCCCCTTCTTATTAAGGAAATAACCGATAATATTGGTGGTATCCATTCCTTGGTATCATTTTTGAGTTACTCGATCTATATAATTTTCTAAAAAGTTAAAAAGGATAATGTGAATCATTTATTAACAAATTAATTGGTGGTTGTTAATTTTTATCAAAGTGCATTATCTTAATTGATAAGCATGGGTATGCTTTGATCTTAAAAAGAAATGGTTAAAGTTATTAATGAATGGTTTTGGGTTTGTAGTGAACGATGTTTTAGCAACATTTGTTCTTAAACCCTTGAATTGCATTTCGGAAGAAATCTTATAGATATATTTAGATCTTTAATAATGGAATTTCAAAGACAATAACATGTATTCGAATCTTTTATAAAAAGATAGAAAATGTTGTATGAAAATGAGTTCATTATAACAATATTTTGGGTGGTAATTGTTTTAATCACTTTGAATATATTTTAAAATAAAACTCGTTATGTAATTTGTGAATGTGCTTAAAACATTTGAATAATTATATGAATACTTTTAAGTATTGAAACTGATATATATGAATAATTAATTTAGTAAGGGAGGTTAATTAATAAAGAAGTATTAACTAATAAAGTAAGTTTTGACTAATAAAAGAAGTTTCATTAGATGCAAAGGTTTTGCATTTAAATATTGGTTAAAGGGAATAAATTATAATATAAGGAGTTTATTATGAATTAGAAATAAAAGATAATTTTTCACTTAAATTGAAATGGTTTCTTCAGAATGAAGATAATTTTTTTTTGTGAATAAATCTTTTAAAATGATTATATCTAAAGAAGCATCTTTATAACAAGGTTTGAATTAAAAAAAGGGTTTTATAAAATGTTTTCATAAAGATTTTGGGGGAAGCTATTAAGTACGTATGTTGTACGTAGATCATTTCGTCACACGATTTTAATCTAAGATTCGAGTATGGAACTTTGAGGTGTTTACACTAGTCTGAAAAATGATTTATCACTCGATTCTTGACAATGAACATTAATGAGGTTTTGTGGTTGGATACTTGAGTTTTCTATCATAGCTGAGAGCTATGCAAGGAAAACAAAAAAAATTCGATCAAAAAGCCCAATTGGAGTCTGCACTAAAGGATTGGGGGATCAATACTAGAGCGGAAGTAAAGTTGTGAATTCGAAAAGAAGATCGAATTAGATATTGTGTATAGATGATCAATATACATTGTACGGGTGCTAGTTCAATAATTAATGTTTTGGGCAAAACTTTTGGGTTTTTGTTTTGGGTAATTTCAAGGGCGAAATTCTATCGGGGGGGAGTATGTAGCGACCTAAATTTTGATCACTTTAATTAAAGATATTTAAATTATTTTAAATATTCAAATATATTTATTCATAGTTGATCAAGTTTTAAGTGATAAATAATAATAATGAACTTATTTTGGAAAAATGTCCACAAAAATATTTCCTTTGGAAATATTCCAATAAAATGACTTAAACCGTTTTATCGATAAATAGCTCTGTAATCGTAAAACATCGTGCATGAAGCTAGATACATACACTTATTTTTTTAACTGAATAAGAATATGAAGTAAAATATTTTATTTTTGGAAACTAGATCTGTTTGTGACATCATCAATGCTACCCTTATATTTAAATATTAATTTAAGAATTTAAATTGAGATTTAACGATTTAATAATTATTATAATTATTCAAATAATTGTTTTTAAATGATAAGAATTCATTTTAAATATTTATAAAGTGATAAAAAATCAATTATAATGGGTTTATAAAGATATATATTTGATTTGGAAAATATAAGAAAATTCGTATCGCTTTATCGGTAAAATAGCAATTTTTTAAACAATTGTTAATGATAATTTAAATGGGTTTATAATTCAAATGAGATAATTTTAATTAATTAATAATGATTATAAAAAAAATTATTTTTTTTAAATATATTTGGATGTTAACTAAGAAGTCAAAATGTGACTGATAATCGGTTTCCTAGTTTTCAACGGTTTATCGAATGAAAGTTGTTCGAAGTGATCACAACATTGTTCGTTCTCTTGTGCACATATATAAAACAAGCATAGAAATATACACATGGACATATACATGTCATATGCACATGAACCTATACATAAGAATTTATTGTTCACATTTATAAATTTACATAAAGTAAATATACAAAATATCTAAGATTTTTGTTACATCCTTACCACTTAAGCAAACTCAATGTCAACTTTCTTACACACCAAGTACACACACATGAAGGGGATTATTTTAGCCATTATAGGTGACATAAGAGTGGTGATGGAATTGTGACGTGGGGTGGCCAAAATATCACGCTATTTTGGAGAAGAACCTTGGCTATAAATACCTCTACTTTTGCATCTTCTTCATTCCACCATCTCTCCTTCATAACTGAACCGAATCTTGTAATTTTTTTAAACCATTCAAAATTTCAATGGCTACAACCTTTTAGTTAACCACTTCTTCCTATTATAAGTTTAGACATGCTCAAAACCCACTTCTTTCCATTGCATTTTCGGTCCTAGAAATTTTAGTTCCGATAATGCCCTCTCTTCTTTTGATTATATCTTCCTCATAACAAAATGAAATCAAGTGTTTCTTTCCTTTAAATTGTAGAGAAGAGAATTACTAAGAACTTTTCTTTTCACCATTTTCATAATTCATTAAGTAACACGTCCAAAATTCAGTTAGACGTTGACCCATTTTCGGATATGATTTTTGTAAATCTGAATGCCTCTTCATTTGACCATATCTCATTCAAAACTAATCCATTGGATGATCATTTTTTTGAAACCATACCGAAAAGAATTTACTACAACTTTCATGTGGAATACGTTTCCAAAATTAGAATGTCCAAAAACCAAGAGTAAATGATCTATTTTTAGGTCCAATTTTTGGTAAATTCAATAAGAATCTAAAGTCCACCACCTCATTCCCCATGCTTGCCGAGCACCACTTTTGGCATGGAATGGTCGAGCACACTAAGAGGCAAGGTGTTGGGGTTCATGAGCTCGAATCGTGAGTTAGTGAAGCTATAGCCCTTTTTACGACAGAAATCAAAGTGAGAACTCTAACCTTAAACGATTATAAGTAGTTATAAATGTTTAACATAACTATTCGAATGCTAATTATGTTTCGATGTTTGGTTGATGAATGTTTGGAAAAAAATAGCAGCATATAACTAAAATTGAGAAAACTCCTAAACTATAGTATATATGATATTGGATGATATATATGTTTAATTATAAGTGTTGATGATGGTTGTTTAACATAGTTGTTGAATATATATGCAAGTAACGTTAATACACATCAATAAGCACAAAGGAAATCACTTTCCATTATTGAATGAAATGGTGTATATGGAATGTTGAAACCTCTTGAAAATGGTTTAGTAATGATTTATAAATGTTTTATAAACATTTAACTATTTTGAAAAAGTTAAAATGAATATCGAAAATTGAGTCAAAAATAGGCGCGTCGCGTAACAGCAGTTCGCAATTTCACGCCATAAAAGTTAAATGAGTATATAGAATGGAATATAGATCGGAATTCTTCAAGGTAAGAATTCTCTGAACTATTTTATTCATTGTTTTCAAACAAAGAAAGAAAATCGAGATTTCGATAAGCACATTTTGAAATATGAGTAAAACTAGTTTTCGAAGAAATCGCAGTTTTGCAGTTCGGATTTCATAAAGAGATTTTATTAAAATTGACATTTTAAAATTGTTCAAAAATATTAAATAAATTATAAAAATAATTTAAAATGTTTTAAAAGTGATTCAAGTTATAAAAAATGAATTTCCAAATGATAGAAAAGTCGCTTTGATCAACATAGCTTAAAAAACACTTTCCATAGCACTTTTACATAGCACTTTTCTATAACTTCTGAAATACAGTGTTAAACGCAACCATTCTTTTCAAGATCTTTTGCAAATATCTTCAAATGATTAATAAATTATTTTAAAGATGATTTAAAGGAATTATGGAATGGTTAAATAATAAATGATTTAAAATCGATCAAATAACTTTATCGCCTTATGGGCAACAGAGAGATAGTGTCAAGCTTGAGTTTAGAAAACCAGTTTCCTACTGTCCCTGGCTATCCTAACTGGCTCGAATGAGAGAATAGTAAATTTGAATTACACGGATCAAAATTTTATAAAGGATATACTTTTCCAAATATAACTAGCTTGGATCTTATGGGGATAATCTTCTTATACTTGGTGTTAAAGCCCGAAGAGGGAACTCGTACTATTCGTGAAATTTAAAAGGTGATTTCGCCGTTATTCCATCCATAGTACTTGTTGAATACATGAATTGATATTGAGTAGAATTAGATGATTTCTATAGATTCTGCTCACTTAATATTACTAGTTTTGGATTAACATTCTAGATAACATTGTTTTAACTAAATCAAATTTTTGATTTTTGAATTAAGAAATCTTTGTTAATATTTAAATGGAATGATTTGGAAGTATTTTCCTAAGAAAAGAATGAAATGATTTGGAATTTAAAAAGGTTTTAAGTAATCAAAGGATTTGATAAATAAGGTTTAATGATTTTGTATATTCTGGAAAGAATGTTTTAAAAAAAATATCTCCAAAAGATATTTTGATAAAAAGAAATTAATCAGAATAATCCCTATTCACTTAACATCTTTTTATCGATGATTGGTTTGAAGGAACCAGGGTCGAATTTGGGTAATTCCTATCCGAAAACCACTTCGAACCAATATACATGTTTGAAAAATGAAGACCTAATAAAGAGAACGAATGATGAAGAATGGAGATCTTCATCGTGGAAGGACTGCTTGTTGATAATTCTAGTTTGGGTTCAAATAACTAAAGTAGCAGTGGTCCCTTCATTTATGAAAATCTTCGGGTTGCAGGGACCTCTCGCTACTAATCCTAGGGGTAACTTCTGATAGGAATTAGTAGGAGCATGCCTTCGGTTTGTCCTGTTCCTAGACAACTTGTATGGACGAATGTTTGACATTGCATTTGTAATTACACTGATTGATCTCTATGAACGTATCATCTGACTAGGAGCGGAGAAGGCAACTTCTCTTAGCTTAATACCCTTTCCCTGAGACATACGAGATCAGGAGTTATAGTTTGTAGAAATCAGTTGTGTGATTAAGGAATGGCAATGTGGCATTCAAAGTGGAATATGTTATGTGAAAGATAATCGCTACCCCAGACCTCATCAACCGGTAATGGCTTAAACAGGGCATGCCGTAAGGCAATGTGGGTCGCGCCCATAAGAGTATGGTCATAACCCTTCTATATATATTTATTCCCGCTATAACGTTGGGTTTTATATTAATGTTGTGTATGTTGTAGCCATGGACAGGTCGGTTACGATCGAGGTGATGTCATATTCGATTCTATCCATCACCAGGCAGGTCTGTGGGTAGGCCGGTCTTGTCAGGTGCAGAGGTTTCGAAGACGTCGGTACATCCCTCTAGAGGTGTACTATAAAGTAGTTCCTTATCTCATATTATATGGAAATCCATTCTCCAATAAGTACCTTTGGACTTGATTGTAGAACCTACTTTGTAGCTACGATGCTGGAACTTAATAATGTAACAATTTCGGCGAAGATTCATAAGTTTATTTAAAAATTATATTCAAAAGATTGTCATTAAAAATAATATACAATGATTTTATGTAGCAAATGTTTTTGGTTATCATAAGGTAAAAACCCGTTCCTTGTATATGTGCAGCATGATCTTATGAGATACCTTTATTTCTAAAAACGCGTATTTTGAGTTTCTGCAACGACCCACCATTTTGGACGGCTTAAATCGATCAATAAACCACACATGTCAACTCAACCCATTCAAAAGAGAAGATTGTTATTGGGGTAAATAAGAAAATAAGAGAAAAGAAGGAAAAATAAAACACAGAATCTCACAGCGGAATGACAAAATATAATAATCAAATAGACATTTCAAGAAGTTGTTTTACAAATAACATTTGATTACACTTTTACAATAGAAATCAGAGTTACACTTACTGCAGGAATAAATAAATAATGTAGCGGAACAACATGATGCAGTGGAATAAATATAATAAATAGTAATAATATACTGAATCTTCATCTTCGTCCTCCAGAAAATAGACTTCGGTACACTGAAAGCTCAGACTGACCTGAGCATAATGAAAAGATAAAACACTCGAGTCAGAACTAAAAGATCTTATGTAAGTTAAATCAATGGTAAATAAATATGAGTGTAACGGCTTCAGAGATGTTTACGGGATTTTATGTAATGACCCGCGGGATTTTCGATCCCCGAAAATCGACATCAATACATTCACTATATAGCATGCCGGGCAATCGAGTGCCGGAAATAACAAATCATTAGGGGTGAAGAAGAAAGAGATAGAAGAAAATAGAAACAATAACGCAGAATCTCATAATCACAGCGGAACAATATACAATAGATAAATACAGATCTTTATATAAAAGAAAATGTAACCGTTAATATACATATAATCATCAAAGTACAACAATTAACCAGTCAATATGGACAGTTATTGTAACTTTTCCTCACCAGTGCTGACTATACAGTCTACACACACAGTAGATTATAATTAAGTACGTTGAATACGCCTGAGACTCCTCTAGGTCATCTCCTGATCTCCAAAGTATCCTAACCTGAATCTGTAATACACGGTCTGACCCGAGCATTATAATAAAATAACACTCGAGTCAGTCTGGAAAACCAGTGTGAGAAAACACACTCAATTTGAATTATTACTGTTATCAAAATTCTTTGAAAACAAAGGTATCTTGTAAGACCACGCCACACATAAATACGACAGGTTTTTACCTTATGATAACCAAAACATTTTATATCAAAATCATCCGATATTATAATAGCGTCTATAGAAAATAAACTATAAAATAGCTTAAATGCTTGCATCTCACATTTCAGCATAGTTGGGCACATCTAAAACCGTACAGACTCGTAGTGGATATTGGATTCCATACAATGACTGGGCTACTGGGGTACCGTCCGCCAAAGCACATCTCTAGAAAAATGTACCGATATCGTACCTAATGATCCCTACCAACACAGTACCAGCCTACCCCTTGCTAGATAGTACCGAATATGTTATCACCCCGGGTGTTCCCACTCTATCGAGCGCTCTCTTTTCCATGCACAACCATATCCATAATTATAATATATCCGAGGGTATCTAGAAAAGTGATAGCATACCCTACTTGGGCGTGACCCACTTAGCCCTACTGCATCTCCCCTGTTTTAGTCATTCCCGGTTGATAAGGCTTGAGGATACGTTTTACCTTTTGAATAGCATTCAAACTTGGAATGCTAACACTGCCTTCAAGACCATGATGCAAATGATAGCATTCATCCATACAAGTTGTTCTGGGTCTGAACAAACCAAATCTCCAAGACCATTGTCTTCATTATCTTCACGAAATCACAATTCGTAACGCACAAATCGGATCGAAGTGGTTTTGGATAATTAAATCTGATCTCAGTCTCTTCGAAACGATTAACGAATTTGGCCAGATTTGATAGTCGGTTTTTTAACTATCAAATTACACGCATAAGCAGTCACTGGTCCCATATTATAAATCTTCAAACATTTATTTCAAAATATTTTTACAAGGTATATATTCAAATTTCTTTCAATATTTCAATATTTGAAAACGATTTCAAATACTTAAATCCATAACAGGATATTTCAATCCATATCAATACTTAGAAAAAAAAATTCAATTCCATTTATAATTCAACACTTCGGAAAATATTTCTATAGAAATCCTTCCAATCTAATACTTAGGAAATATATATAAGTATATTTTCCAAATCATTTTATTTCCAATACTTAGGCAATATTCCATTTATTTCGTACTTCTCAAATCCTTTATAATTTACTTGTAAATTCCTTCTCTCATTTATAACAGATTCTATAAGTTTTCGGAATAAATTGATTAACTTCCTTCAAATTTTCCAAAATCGATCGCACTTGTCTATAATTCCAACTACCCATTTCTAACTTCTTTTATCAATTCTAATTCATTTCGAAGTTCTCGTATTTCAACATTTCGAAAGTCTACTTATGTTTCTCGAATTTCATTACAAGATTTCTCTTATAAAAAACATATCCATTAAATAAACCCCGTTTGCAAATTTCGAGAGCATTTATAAATAAATTACAATCAGTTCAAAACTATATATATATATATGATAAGTATTTTAAAGGATAATAATTTATTTTTAAAACATGTTTAAGTAATTGTTTAAAATATTAATACACATTAAATAAACATCGATAACTTATTTCCCATTCATTTTTAAATAAAACAAATCGATTTACAAAGCTTATTATAAAAATGTGAATTCATTTCAATAAATATTAAATATTTGATTAGTCCATTTTCCGAAATATTTCAATACTAAAACAGCTTTAAATTACATAGTTTAATAAAAAAATCCCATTTTAAAACAAACTAAATTTCTAGACAAAAACATATGTTTATTTAAATTTCAATAACCAATTTCAATTTATAAATACCTCTCGATTCACAACACATCGATTTCATTCTGATTCCCTAACCATTCTCACATTCAAAAATAGAATCCACTATTTTTCCCAAAAATCGATTCCATATCTTGATATAAATTCACACTGTGAATTTATATTCCAATTTATCAATTGATATCATTTTCCCTTATTTATAAACATTGTTTATAAGTTTATTTAATCATTTGGGTTTTACTTGTTTATAAAAATAATCTTATTTCTAAAATATCATTTTATAAATCTATTTCTTTATAAATTCCATTTATTTTTCAAATCTATTTTAAATATCGATTTCAACTTCTTTTCCATATTTTGTTCAGAAATATCATTTAGAAATCCATTGTTAAAAATCCTTTATATAAATTATTTTAAAATATCTATTTAAAACATTTTACGAACAGTTAAGTACAAACCCAAAATCAAACCATTGTTTATCCAAATCAATTTCCTTTAAAATAACCCAAATTCCAATATAAATATATTTATATCTAAAATCTCCATTTAATTCCAAATAATATTTATGGTATTTAAAGTACCAAAATTAAGGCCAGTGCTACTCTAGCATTCAATAAATAAAATCACACAACAATCCATAATAAATTATTCAATCACATCATATATCACTATATATGAAAAACAATCAACATATTTGAGGAATCCAGTTGGATCCCTCCAACCTGTTTCCATACATCCGCAGACGTTATATAACATAAAATACCAATCCCACTTCGAGGCGGGATATCACGGTAATATAGGGTCATCCGCTATTATGCGGGGCGCATAGTGTCTCATCCGCTCCAATCGGTGGGAATATACCCAACTACTAATATATATACTACTACCATATGTAATATAATATTCAACTTATACTAATATATCAATTCAACCAATCATCTAATAATTTATTTTAATTGCTGTAAATTAAACCAGTCAACCAAATTGAGTGAGATTTTTTCACCTTTATTTCCGAATTTGCTGATCGTTCCAATTTAAATTCTATTGTGTAGATTCCACAGCTACGAATCCCACACGACTGATTCTGTTCGATTGAACCTCGTATAAGCAAATTTTGAATTATATAAATTAACGATTTCAAATTTTAATTATAATAAATTAATTAATTACTTGATTTTAAACTAATTACCTATTTACAAATTAATTAACCTCTCTTCTCAAATCTTGATCTGCCGTCTTCACGTGGCACTAACCCGCTTCCATCTCCATGCCAGCCAACAAACACCGACAACCCCAGCAGCTCCACCCGAAACCCCACAAACCTACAAAGCCAGCTCCACCTCTCCACCAGCCCGCTATCCCTTCCTTTGAACGCTGAAGCTCCACTCCAGTCCTTATGCAACCACTATGAAAATCAGCCGCATCCATCACCAACACTTTCAACTCGAGCCCATCCTCCACGTCACGACTCAGCCACCTTCCAAAATTTTCAACGCCGCTCCCATCCTGCAGCACCACCGCCGACCGCACATCGTCTCTACCCTCCAGTACCCTGCGACGCCCTATCACATCATCCACTATCGTGCCATCTCTCTACTGTGCACGCGCACGTATGCTCGAGAATGAAGATGCGACCCATGTGCTCGAACGGAGGCAGATCTCCCCTCCATCGCTGCTCTTGCCCTCGCGATTTCAATCGCGTGAATTTCCTCCCTTTTTTATTTGAACTGATGATTTTCGATTTGAAAGAAGAAAAGGAGAGGCTCGTTTTATATTGGGGAAAAGCTGCTTCGTGAATAGGGTGGCTCAATATAGGCTAGGTCGGCGATTGTACGTGTTTAGGGTGGCTGTTGATTTGATTTTATTATTTTATATTCAAAATATCTCACTTAGCATATCTTGAAATCCTGAACTCCTATCGAGGCATGCTGCTTGGCATTCCTAATGTTATACCCTTATTCCGAACCAAATGGGACTAGTCTTGAGGTCTAATTCGATCGTATGTGGAAGATAGCTTTTTAACTCAGCGATTTTAATTTAAATTAATTCAATGCGTTTTTAGCTTGCACGACCAAACGGTAAATCCAATCGCTACAAAATTTGAAATCCGATAATAATACAATATTACGAATCCAATGGAACTGGTTTCGTTGAATTTTGAGTATGCCCCGGATCGCTATTTTAACACGTCGATTAAATCGACGATTTCAAAAATTTACGAAGTCGCTTGAAATTTCAGTTTTAAAAACTTATTAACTCAATTCTAATTCAAATAGAATTTATATCAACATTAGAAATCATTTTGATTCATATTCAACTCAAACTTCAATTATTCACCATTTTTGTATTACGACAAATCGCTATATTTGAAATTTAAATTCATTTTATAATTTCAATGAAAAATCTTCATATTTAAAAATCAATTTATATACCAAATCCAATAATTAAAACCATTTAAGTATTCAAAATCAAACTATGGAAAATTAGAGTCGTTACATTCTTGCCCCCTTATAAAAGAATTTCGTCCCCGAAATTGCTAAGTAGGAAAAATGCAACAAACCCATTACTTTTCAAAAACCCACTTAGTGAAAATTCAATATTTCACTTCCTAAATCTTTTCGTTCCATACAAAACACTTAGTTCCCATTTCTAAACCAAAATCCTTTATTTCAATTACAATTCAAAATCAAATTTTGGCTAAAAAAAATTTTCTAAAAGTTTTCAAAATTTCTCTAACACCCTAAATTTCCGAAATTTTTATGGTAGAGTCTCCCTTGTACGGAGAGCTTTTTGGAATACGAAAAATATGATAAAAAGATATGCATCGGCTCTCATGGCCGGAAAACACAATATATAAATCAATATTTTATTCTTTTCGCACTAAATTTGTAAGTGTGCCTTATTTTAGTGTTATTAAGCGAGCGAGCTTAATTTATATGCAATTTCGCAATCCAAATCTAGCCAGATAGTCTTCTTGTACCCGTACTTACTCAATTTAAACACGTAAGTATCAAAAACATGAAATTTAACAACATTTCATTCATTTAACTAGTTAAACGCGTGAATTTCATAAGCAATGCATGTTATAACATGTATACTTAGAATGTATATGCAATTAAAAGGTACCAACACTTAATCTTTCGCTTCTAATTCAATTTATATGCCATTTATACAATTCCAAATGCTTCATCACTTATTTATAAGTATTTAATTCATATGAACACATATTATACCCATATTCATTTCAAATTGATTCTAAATCAATTTATTCACTTACGATTTATTTATATAATTTTATTTACTTCCATTTGCGTCAAACGATAATTTTTTTTCTCTTTCATGCAAATTCAGTGATATTCATTTAATAAAATAACCATTCCAGTTTATAGCTATTTTAAATTGATTCCAAATCAATTTAATTATCAACTTTTTATCAATCCATGTTCAATTTATTCACAAAATCTTGTTTTCTCACTTTTATATTCAATAACAAACCAATCCATGCCAATTCATTTATTTATGAATCATCTCATAAATTAATTACTTAAGCTGAATTTCATTCTTATCAACAATATTCCCAACCATATTCAATTTACACTTAAATTGAATTCATTTATAACTTAAGTCACCACCATTTCAATCCATTTCTGTTTTATTCTACAACATTTCAAGATATATCTAATTCGAATTTCATTCATAACTCAATTATCATTTTCAATATTCAATTCACTAATTAATTCTCTAATTAGTTTGCTTCCAATTTACTTAACGGGGTTAAGTTTCATTTCCAAAAATCACTTTATTTATCTTGACTTAAATGCAATTCCATTTAACGAACCATCACATGAATTTACTTAAGTCAAATTTCCATTCAAATATTTATATTAACTTAAGTTAATTTGTTATCATATAAACACTTTGACTATATACTTAAGTTCATTTTTATTACAATCAATTCCCATTCCATTTAATTTAACTTAAGTCCAATTCTTTCTCTTTTTTTATATATATACTTGGGTCCACATTCACTTCATCACAAATCAAATCCAATTCCATTATGTGATTCAAATTCAGATTTCCATCCTAGAAATCACTTAATTTAACTCAACTTGACTTAATCCCATTTAAAATTTATAACTTATAGTTATAAAAATCGTTTTACAACTCAAATTTTGTATTTACTCCAAGTTGATATCATTTCAAATCCAAATCGATTTTTAGTTAACCTATCTTAAGTTAAACCTCTATTCATGCCATTTATTTTAACTTACTTAAGTTAAAACTCAATTTCAAATTCAAATTTCACATCCTTCTTTCTTATCTTCATCAATTTTCAAATTATCTGTTCAAAACTTATTTCCTGATGTTTCTTTCCACACTTAGATTAGAACTCTAGAGTTTAAATACCCGGTTTTATTTCAAGTAATATATATAGCTCTTTTGTTTTAACAAATCATTCCTTTAGAATTTTCAAAATCAATTTGATTTTATCCAAAACAAATTCCCTTTGGAATTTTCAAAACAACACTTGTTTTATCAACAATTCCAAAACAAACAATCATGGTATCAATCCATCACTTAGAAACTCGAAAATGAACACTGATGATGCTGCAGTCATTATCAGAGTTACTTTCCAGCGACTGAGTTAGTTCAGTGCTTTCAATTTCTTTTAAATCCCATTTAAAACAATTTTTATTTAGAATATTTCAAAATAATAACACCATTATTTATTCCAAAATTGTAACAACCCGCATATTTATTGATTTTTATGTTTAAATATTTTATTTAAACATTTTATCGTTAATCGGATTTTGGTCCGAAAAGCTACTTTGTGCATACGGTCAAATTAGGACTCGAGACCACTTCCATTGAGTTCAAAATGACGTTTGCGATCTTTTTGAGTGTAAACTTCGATATGTTTGGAGTAAGTGGAATTTTCGTCACTTTTCCCGCCTTTGACTTTGGTTTGGACTGCACCTTCATTAAGCTCAGCCCAACCCCTCCTCTTCATAACTTCATCTCTTCACTAAACATTCAAGCTTCATCAAAAATGGAGAAGGGAAAGGGAAATTAAAACTCCAAGCTCAAATTCAATTGCAAACCCAACATTCAACTCCAAATTCAAGAAGAAGATAGTGGATTCAAGCTTTGGATTGCTTATCCTTGCTTTCAAGCTCCATCTTCATCCATTTTAGTGAAAAGGTGAGATTTTTAGTCTTACATCTTGCCTATAACTGTCATTGGACTGTTGGGAATGATTCCCTATCACATTAGCATCTTAGTTTGCTTTTGGTTTGAATTGAATGGGTGAAAAACCCAATTTTCAGCGTTGTTGGCAAATCTTGGGCACTAGGTCGCACTGCCTCGAAGAATAGCCATGCAGATTTTCGTTTGTGCTTAGGTCGTTCGGAATTGGGTCGCTAGGTCGTAGGTCGCTGGGCCATAGATCGCTCTGGCATGGAGAAGACTCTTCCTGCTTTTAGCCGCTCTGGACTTAGGTCGTTCGTCCCTAGGTCGTAGGTCGCTCGATTACCTAGGTCGCTCGCGAGTTAAGCCTTTGGTCGTTTGGCCTTTATAACTTTAGGTCGCTCGCGTGGTAATACTTTAGGTCGCGTGGCCATCCTACTTAGGTTGTAAGGCCACTAGGTCGTTAGACCTTTGACTCTTTAGGTCGCGTACCCCTTTAGGTCACGTGCCCAGTTAGGTCGCGAACCCTTTAGGTCGCGTGACCTTGTTTTATAACATTAGGTCGCACGGCTCCTCTCTGTTAGGTCGCTGGCCTTAGGTTGCCTTCCCCTTTAGGTCGTTTGACTTATTTGCTTTAGGTCGTTCGACAATTAGGTCGCTCGAGAGTCCTTAGGTCGCGAGTCCCTTAGGTCGCTCGCCCTTGTTTTGCCGTTCCACTGTTTAGCTTGGCTATGAGTTAGGTCGCTCGCGAGTTAACCCTTGGTATCTTGGCATTGTGCCACTAGGTCGCTCGGCACTTTGGTGTTAGGTCGTTAGTCCTTGTTTTCTTCTAGGTCGTTTGGCCTTGTTTAACGCTAACTCGTGAACACCTCTAGGTCGCAACCACTAGGTCGCTTGACCCTTTAGACCCCTAGGTCGCATCCATTAGGTCGTTCGACCTATTTGACTTAAAGTCTTTGCACTTCAATTCGACCTTGTTAGGTCGCAAGTATATTCCTACTTTGATGGTTTTGGGATTGATTTCTTTGGACTTTTCTCACGTCTTTGAATGTGAATTTATGTGATTCGATTTGTTTCAACAATCGTTTTGTGACTTGTCACTCTAAAGATATGAAGGTTTCAATACTAGTAGTAAATATCAAAACTCTTTCATCAAAACGTTTTCAACACTATTTTAAATACAAAACACGTTCTCTCAAACAGTTTTTCAATCTACTAGTATATACAAGCCTTTACTTCACTCGGATGAGAAATTGACTTAAACGACTTAGTAAAACGAGTGGTATGAAACGCTTGCGTTCACTTCGTCGGTTAGCTCTTGGACTTGTTCGATTGAACCCTTTTGTGACAATTTCCTAGTGGAGATCTACAGTTTGTTCGTAAATATTTAAGTTAAGCTAGTGGTTATGGGACATGAAGCTAAACTCATATATTTACTGGCTTAGTGTAATTGACACTTCCTTATGATCATGATGATCATTTTGTGATTTAGACTAGCGATTGAGCGATGTCTCTTTGTCTGCGAGGGAGACTAGACCCCGCTTTTGTGATGTTTCGCCATCACATATATGGGGTAGCACCCCATGGTCTTCGGGCCGTTCATGTGTTAAATTTAATGGATATCTTCCATGAGATAGCTTCTCGTTCATGTTTTATACGCGTTGGTGAGTTTTCATGCTCCCGTTCATGTGTTAGGCCTCCCCCTTTTTATGTGTTTTCTGGATTTCTTGTGATGATTTCTGGAATTTGTGCTTCACCAATTTTCATGATTTTCATTGATATGATATCAATTTTTGTGCATTGGTGAATTTATATGTTATTGACTTGTTATGAATACAAGTTTAGGGTATGATACCCTATTTTATCTTTGAGAAGATTCTTGTGATATTGATTAATCTCTTGTTGATTTTCAATTACATACTTATAGTAGTATGCTACGATGGTTATTACATGTTCATGCCATGTCTTTTACTTTATACCATATCATCTGATATTTATAGCTAGACTGATCCATTTATTATTTTCTTATAAATAATACTCGGGTCAGACCGAGATGTTACAGGTGCTTCTGCTTGACTTCTCTTCAGGATTATTCTGACTTTTGGCTAACTACATAGATTGTATTTTTTGGATGTACACATTTGAGATATAGACTCTATGTTGTGTACTTATTCTTTTGTATAGCACGTGTTGCTATTCTTTTGTATTATCGTGGATCTTTCCGACCACTACTCTGATATACACTTTCATGTGTTATATATATATTCATATCTTTTTTCGCCTTTGTGATATGGATGTCTGTGACTGATTATGTTATGATTACTTCTATGTTTGTTTCCAAAGAATATATATAGCCACCATGTGATAGCTTTGAGTTTGTATCGGTATGTCGGATTTCCTCCTTAAAAGATATGCATTCTATTCTATCTGACATATCGGTGCTCGCACAAAGAAGTTACATGGATGGTCGCTCCTCCATAGCCTTATTCTCCGTGCTAATTGACAGCACTACCTCGTAGTGTTCTTGGTTAGCGAGGGTATAGAGGTGGGGCGTCACAAAAATGCTTTGGAAAATATTTACAAACTTTCAGGGATTTTAAATTTCAAAATTCTGGTTTGAATCCAAATTTATTTTAGCTCATTTGTTTAAATCATTCTTATACCAATTCTATTTGGTTATATATAACCATTTCAATTTTATAATCATGTTTTGATTATAATCATAACATCCAAATACATCAATATACTATAATAATTTCAGAAAATTATTTCTTTTATATCAAAAATATAATTTGGGTAAAATTATTTAATTTACCCCATTTCAAAACAATACTGTATCGAATTACTCTATTCAAGTGTTTAGAAACCCCTATCGATACAATTGTACGGACTGTGCCGACCACAATTCATAAGCCGCTCAATAAATCAACCAACATAATATAAAACATTTTATATCACTAACAAATACACGCTCATATCTATAATACACTCAAACTCATTCTAGGGTACTACTGACCCTATCTCTAATGAGTAATCCCCCCCAAAGCTAAGGTTCTCGCTTAACCTTGCACTCTGATACCACTGAAATGACCAGTAGGATTTTCGACCTTCAAAAATCGACATCAATACGTTCATTGTATAACATGCCAAGCAATCGAGTGCCGGAAATACTAGATCATTAGGGGTGAATAAGAAAGAGATAGAAGAAAATAGAAACAATAACATAGAATCTGACAATCGCAGTGGAACAATATATAATAGATAAATTGAGATATTTATATAAAAGAAAATGTAACTGTTAATATACATACAATCATCAGATTACAACAATCAGCCAGTCAATATGGCAGTTATTATAACTTTTCCTCACCAATGCTGAATATACAATCTACACACACAACGGAATATAATCAAGTACGTGGAATACACCTAAGACTCCTCCAGCTCATCTCCTAAGCTTCAAAGCATCCTAACCTGAATCTGTAATACTCGGTCTAACCCGAGCATTGTAATAAAATAACATCCGAGTCAGTCTGGAAAACCACTGTAACGACCCAGTATTTTCAACCATTCGCATCCGCACATGTCGGATTTGAATTGCTCAAAATATCAGATTGTTATTTTATATTTGGAAAAACTCTGCATATGCAGTAAATAAATCAATCACAGAATCACAGACACAGAGTAATATAACAATAAGCAACGGAATAGATAAATAACAGAGTTCAAATAAAATACAACATAATATCTCAAATACAACGCTGTCTCGAATACAAACAGATGACAAGTCTGAACAAACAACTGGATAGCTGAAAGCTGGATAGATACAGATAGATCTCCAAGTGAAGCTTCAGTCTTCAAAGGTGAGTCTCAAAATGATGTGTCACTCAGTCTGACCCAAGCGTAAAGCAAAACACAAAAACACTCGAGTTAGGATTAACATTCTTATATCAATAAATCCAACTCAAGTGAAATATCAACCGAAATACAAGTAACTTAAAGGATGTTTGGGATGCTCATCCTCTAAGGAACCGTGGAACTATCTACTATGTAGTAATATACGCTACTATAATATGTCTATAGTAAAGTAAAAGATATTAAAATAGCGTTAAGACGTTACCCATATCCCCCTTAACACATTTTATATATTCCCAGAGTCTATACGATGGCGTAAGCTCCTCCGTAAACTGGAGGTTACCTGTGATAACCCGGATTTTGGGATATCTGTAAATTGATATTTAATTAGGTCAATTAATAGAAATTACTAATTTCTAGATTGGATAAATAAATCCAATAATAAATATTTATATCTAGATAAATATTTATTTGATAATCTCCTAATTTAATTACTTAAAATTTACAAATTATTCTTTAAAAACAAATAATGAATTGTTTATATATAATAGATTTTTAATAGAATTATTATTTACAAATTGAATTTGGGTTTGTTTAAATATATATTTGAGTTGATTTAAATTTGATTTTTAATTTAAATTTGAATTTAAAATTTAAAAGATTGATATCTTAAAATATTTGGATTTAAAAATATATATGATTTTATTGGAATGTAATTTGTTTTATATTATTTTCTTTAAAAGGGTTTTATTTATATAAATTAAGAAAAGTATTTATTAATTAGGAATGTCTGAATATATATATAAGTGGATTTGTAACTATAATAGTTGTTGACTCAACACGATGAATCTTATAGTAAATTAATTTAAATGAAAGGGTTTAAGTATAAAAATTAAATAAAATTTAAGTAAGGGTTTAAAACAAAGTTATAAAATTAATTAAAACAAGGACTTAAACATAATTTAAATAACAAATGACATTTGTAAAACTATGAATATAAGAAATAAACACTTGTAAACTTATGATAACAAGTGGCATCTCACAAAATTCTTTTAATTTGAAAATCGTATAAACATGTATAAGAGAAAATAACCAGGCTTCTCAATCTCTTTGATTCGTTCTCAGTTTATAACTTTTCAAACCTGAAACTAAAAAAAAAAGAATCAAAACAAATCAAACAACCTCTGTTCAATCTCAAACCTGAAAACAAATTAAAGCAAACTAAAGATCAGATTCAAGCTCAAGTGAATCAAAACAAAGCTGCAAAATTCAGGAATTCCAGATTTAAGCAACAGGATTTTTTTTCAAGTGTGAGATCCAGATCAAAATAAGTTTCCAGATTTTCAAAAAGGGTTTCTCTGTTCAAACTGAAATTGTGAGTAAACAAACCCCTAAAAGTTTAAATTAAGTTTAAATCTTGATCTCATGTGATAAAACTTGAAGTATAATTATGAGAAAATGTTTGTATGAATGGAATTATGCCTCCATGTCTGTTTTTGGTGTGCATATCAGTATGTTAGTATTGTTGTTCTATTCACAGGCTTTTAACCTGATCAAAAATCAAGTTCTTCCTTCCTGATCTTCTTTAGGCTATAATTTGTAAACAAAATTTATTTGTTTTAACAAGGTATTAATATATATATATATATATATATATTCAAGTGGAATCTGGAGTTAGTTTTTTCAGAAAGAAAGAAGAACTGTAGATCCTAATATATATCTGAAATTCGATCTAAACTATTTGTTGTTTCAGGATCATAATCAGATCAGTTATCAAATTATAGGATTTTTAAAAATAAAATCTTGATTTTTAATGTTGTAAATCATGGGAAATCAAGAGATGAACGTATTATGGGTTTCGAACGATTTATGGCGATCGGTGAGGTTCGAGTGGTCGGGGTTTATGCTGGCGGTAGAGGGGAGTATGGAGATCACAAGAAAAATGGTGGTTGAATTTATTGATCGTCGTGGTGACCGGACGATGACGATATAGGGTTTAGCAACGTATTTGAGTCGAGAGTGTTGACGAAGTGAATTCGACGTCGTGGGTTGACCGGAGTGGTTCGGAGGAGGGGGAATCGGAGCGTGGGTCTTCGGTGAAGCTATGGTCGGAGTTTCGAGGGTTCTGGTGAATCGAGGCGGCGGGTCGAGGAGGTTCTTGGATGAACTGTTTGTTCCAGGTGAAAGTTGATTTGTTCGATTTCGATTTCGTGTTCGTCTCGAATATCTGGGGGGTTAGAACGATGGAGCGGGTCGACAGCGACTTGGTGACGGTGGCGGAGTAGGTCGAAGTGGCTCCGACGATCTGTGCACGTGCACAAGTTAACGTTTGTATCTGGTGATTTTTTTTGTATTTGGGGAAGAAGCATTTCTCGAGTGTTTGGGAAAAAAACTCGGGTTTGAACTCGAGTGGTTTTGTGGGGATAAGCCTAGAAGTATTTTAACTTATTATTTTATAATTGTTTTCTTTAACAATTGAATCAGAGATTTTGAAAATTTGTTTAATCTAAATATTGTAAAATTTAAAGTGATTTTAAAACTTAAGTTTAAAATAAAAGTTTAAGATTTTTATAAAAGTAAGTTTTAAGATACAAATTGAAATTAGTTTTTAAAACTTCTATTTGATAATGATGTAAGTTATTTTAAAGAAGTTAAGTTTGTTTACTTTAAAAATTTCATAAGTTAAATGATTATTTATTCTAAAATTTTAATTAATGATTTAATTAAGTTAAGTTAATTAAATTGTTAAAATGTTTTAAAATGTTAATGGAAATTAAGGTATTTATAAGATAAGGTTTTATCTTAAGATGATTAAGGTTATAATGTCTTGAGATTAATTAGTTTAATAAAGGGGATTAAGTATAATTAATTAATTTAATTAATTAGTTATAAAGGATTAATTAAGTAATTAATTAAGAGTAGTTAATTGATTTGATTAATAAATAATTAAGGATTATAAATTAATTAATTAAAGGTTAATTAGTTGTAATTAAGAATTATTAATTAATGAATAGAGATTAACTAATTGAGTAATTAAGTTGTAATTAAGAATTAATTAATCAAGTAATTAAGATTGATTAATTAAGTAATTAGAGAATAGTTAATTAAGAAATTAGAGATTAATTAACTAGTAATTAAGAAGTACTTAATTTGTAATTAAGTTTCATTAATTAATAGAGTAAATTAATTAATGGAAGTAATTAAAGGGTTAGTTAATTAATGTAATTAATTAAGGATCATAAATTAATGAGAGTGATTAAAGGTTAATTACTATGAATGGTTAAGGATAATTAATTTGTGAAATTAATTAAAGGCTATTTACTTAATGTAATTTAAGTATAATTAATTAAGGATTGATTAATTAAGATGGATAATTAAAGATGATTAATTAATTGGTTTGTAATTAATTAAGGTTAAGTAAAGGTAATCTAAGTGATTAAAGATTTGTAATTAATTCAATTAGAAATAAATTAAATTAATTTTAGAAGTGATAAATCTTGCTTATGAAATATTTAATGATGTTCAATGCCTTGAATTGGTTGATATCTCTTATATGAAATGTTTGGATGGACAGTGATAATGTGGTTATCTATCAATAATGAATTTCTGTGTAAAAAGTGACATCATGTATTTAAAAGTTTGAATTGTATTTCATTTAAATAACTTGGGTTAAGATGACATTGGATTCGAAGGGACCGGAGTCGGGTATTAGTTAATACCCGAAACCACTTCGATTCTTTATAGATCGATATGTGAAGTAAGTATTGAGCATAACAAGTAATGAAGTACGAGTTACCCGGGATTTAAATAAGTTCTATGCGTTGGAATTTCATGTTAAATGAGTTTACTCATGCTGGTTTCCAGCCTGACCCGGGTGTTACTTTGATGTAATGCTCGGGTCAGACTGAGTATTACAGATTTTTAGGTAAGGACGTTCGGGAACTCAGGAGGCGAGCTGGATGGCAGGAACGTATAGAGTGTATTCCGCTGTGATACATTGTTATTTATCTGGGACATGTTGTTTTACTGTCCAGTGATTGTGAATGTTGTAACTCTGATGTATTAAAATGTAATTGACTGATACAGCTTTCTTTGTGTAAAGAATATTATTTGATATTATATTTTATCTGCTGCGAATGTGAGAATCTATGTCTTGTTCTGTTTCTTCTTCTATCTCTTTTCTTTTTCTTCTAACTATCTGGAATTTTCGGGTTCAAAAATTCCAAGTCGTTACAGTTGGTATCAGAGCTGAAGGTTAAGTGAGAACCTTGGCTCTGGTGGGTGTACTCATTAAAGATAGGGTCAATGGTATCCTAAGATGAGTTGAGTATATATATATATATATATATATATATATATATGAAAGCGTACTTGTTATTTTCTTATATAAAGGTTTTAAAATGGTTTTAAAAATAAATGATTTTTATATAAGTTTATCTTTTGATATATATAGAAATAATTTTCTAATTATTAAATATATTAAAGAAATTGGTTGTTGAATCATTGGAATAAAATAAAATAATGAGAATTAAGTGGTAATGGTAATACAACCAAATTGAAATTGAATGTAGATAAGTTTGAAATGGATCCAAACTGAAATTAAAATCTTGAATTTGTAAAAGTGTTATCAAAATAAAGATAATAATGAATTGGTTTCCAGATATGATAATCTTGGTTATTATCAGAAATGGTTGTAAACGATTAAGTAAAATGAAATGTTTTAGGGAAGTAAACTTTTAGGTAAGTATGACTTATAAATTGGAATTGAAGATAATTTTAAATTATGAAATTTTAAATGTAAATCTAGAAAACTTGAAATTGTTTTAAAGAAATTTTTTTTAAATTAAAAACCAAAGGTGGTTTAAAAATTTAAGGTATAACTTGGTGTGCAAAGAAAATAAATGTATATATGTGTGGATATACATAATATCAAAGATGATTTGAAACAAACTCTAAGTGTTGGGTTTTAAATTTTTCCTTGAAATGTGATATGAAAACCCAAAGTGATAAGTTTTTGAACTTATGAGTGGGAAGATTATTAATATAAAATTTAAAATTTGAAATGGGAATTCAAATTGGGTCTAGTCGACTGGATTAAATTGAATTTAACTTAAGGAAAGTTAAATGAGTTTAGAATGAACAACTTGAATTAGAAATTTCAAGATGAAATTAAAATTTAACTTGGGAAGTTAAATGGTTGATTTTAAATGGGAGTTATGAGTGATCTCGAAAATGGGTTTGAGATCTGGAAATTGAAAATGGAAAATAAATTAGAATCTGAAGATTAAATTGTTTTTGAATTCTTATTTGAACTTTGTAATAAGTTAAGTAAAGATAATTTTAAAATGGAATTTTGGAATTTGGATTCAAAATTAAATAGTTTAAAGATTTAAGTTGTTAAATTAAAAATTAAGGTTAATTTGATTTAAAAAGTAAAGGTTAATTTGATTTAAAGGATTAAATCAACATTTAAAAATTTAACTCGAATTTATGAAATTCGAGATGGTTTTAAGTTGAGATTTGAATAAAATTTGTTCAAATTGGATTGGATTTGAAATAATTTGGAATTGTGATTAAAGTTGAATAAGTTTAAAAATCAAATGGAATTTGATTTGAATTTGGAAAGGAATTAAGGTTAATTCAACTTGAATTGGGATTAAATCAATTTCAATGGAAATTGAAGTATTGAGTCAATTTAAATGGAAGTGGAAATTTAAATTGAATTGATGGGAAATTAAACAGTTTGGCTCTGGATTATTTTCAAAATAAATTGTTTTAATACAAATGTATTTTTCCAAACTATTTACTATACAATCTTTCTTCTTAAACCCCAAACTATCTTATACTTATTTTACAATTATTTTGGAACTATTTAACTATTTTGAAACTGTCTTATAAACTAATTACTATTTTTCAGTTACTTATATCTAATCACTATTTTAAAAACTATTTTGAAATTATCTAACTATTTTATACCTACTTAACTAGTTTACAGCTATTTTACAAACTAATAACTGTTTTTCAACTACTTATCTATTTTAAACTTTTTCAAGCTATTTTTAAGTTTAAATAGGTCAGAGTTCAAACTGTTTGTAATTGAAGTAATAACTCAATTGGAAATGGAAGCAATTGAGAATAAGAGAATAGAATTAAAGGAAATGTGGATAGAAAGGAGAAATTGATTTAGCTAATAATCAATAATGATAAATACGAAGGATGTACGTATATTATTCTATTCGCATAGTGATTTGATCCAGATTCGAGCACAAAATTTCGAGATAATATTATCAATCCGAGTTGGGATTTTTAGCTCGATTTTCGACGGTGAACCTGGATATGGATTTTTGATTGGTTCTGATATTCTCTATCATAGTTATGGCTATGCAAGGAGAATGACGGTTTCTGATCAAGAAACCAGATCTGAGTCCGCACTAGGAAGTCAGATGGACGATACTAGTTCGGAAGAGAAATTGTGTGATCAAGTGAGCGATCAGATTGATATTGCGTACGGATGATATGTGTACATCGTACGGATTTGAATAAAATTGATATTAAAATTTGTGGATAATAACTGTAAAATGATTTTGAAATGGAAGGGTATATTTTGGAAAAATAAATGATGAAATAAAATGGGAGTTGAATATTTCTATGATTAGAACTCATTTTATAGAAAAATAATATGGTTAATAACTTTATAAAAGATTTATCAAATTTGAATATTTGATTTGGAATAAAATAAAGTTATATATCCTTGTTATATAAGATAAATCTCCCCTTGTTGAATCTATAGCCAGAAGAAAAGGATTTTTGGAAATATTTGAAGTATAAAAGAGGTTTTATACAAGTTTGAAATGATCCAAAGATTTTCAAAGTTATATGTATCTATATATATAAAGGATCTTATGAGAATGATTTTGGAAAAGGTTTTGGGAACCTATGAATTTGGAAAAGGCTTTTGATTTTTGGGAAAATCAATTTTGGATTTTGAAAAGCCAAGTTTGGAACTATCGATTTTGGATATCGATTTTGTGTAAAGGAGATTTTGATATAAATCATAAAGGGTATGATTTGAAGATACTATAAGGGTATAGTATATAGTGTTTTGAGAATGGATTTGGGGAAAAAGGCGCTCCCTTGAAATGAACTTCTCAGGAGTGCCACAGGGTGGTACTGCCTTGAACCCTAAGGGGGGTTCTAAAGTTGATCCTGTGAGGAGTCCGGACAAAACTAGTTCCTGAGGATTATTTGTGTAGCGAAAGTCGAGGGGCTGGTGCCTACAGAGGCATTTGGGTTATGCTGTGACGACAGTGTAACTCGATGTCACTGCGATCTACTGCAGACCATGGCGAAAGTCGTGTGAGCCGCTGAGAGCCAATAGTCTATGTTTGATTTTATATTGGTAGATTGCGACACTATGGTAACATAGCGAAAGTCATGTGTGCCGTTGAGAGCCAACAGTCTGAGTTTGATTTTATATCGGTAGACTGCGACCTATGTAGGAGTGGAGAAGTTTCATTTTGACAGCGAAAATCGTGTGTGCCGCTGAGAGCCAACAGTTACATGGACTTTTGCTATGATGGCAACGTAACCCTGGAATGTAACTGCGATCTGTTGTGGGTTCCATGGTGTAATCAGTTACATGGACTTTTGCTGCGATGGCAACGTAACCCAGGATGTAACTGCGACCATGGATGGGGGTGATGATTTCCAGAGCATTCTCACCAAAGATATTCTCTCTATTTTCAAAAATGTTTTCTATATTTTCAATAGAATTATTTTTCAAGTATTTTCACTGGGTGTTGAAAACGGGTTTACTAAGTACTTATAGATTTTTAGTCCTACGCCTGATCAACGTATGACCGAATCTCTGTGAGAACAAGGATGGACTTGTTGAAACATCAAGTTATAAAAAGTATTTTTATAAAAACTATTATAGTAATATTATATAGATTTAAAAAAAAAGTGTTTTAAAAATGATCAAAGAAAATTTATCTGATTTTAAGCAATTTAATAAAATTGGCTTCGTTCCTTTTTGAGGACGAAAAGATTCGACGGGGGAGGAATGTGATAACCCGGATTTTGGGATATCTGTAAATTAATATTTAATTAGGTCAATTAATAGAAATTACTAATTTATAGATTGGATAAATAAATCCGATAATAAATATTTATATCTGGATAAATATTTATTTGATAATCTCCTAATTTAATTACATAAAATTTACAAATTATTCTTTTAAAAACAAATAATGAATTATTTATATATAATAGATTTTTAATAGAATTATTATTTACAAATTGAATTTGAGTTTGTTTAAATATATATTTGAGTTGATTAAATTGGATTTTTAATTTAAATTTGAATTTAAAATTTAAAAGATTGATATCTTAAAATATTTGGATTTAAAAATATATATGTATGATTTTATTGGAATGTAATTTGTTTTATATTATTTTCTTTAAAAGGGTTTTATTTATATAAATTAAGAAAAGTATTTATTAATTAGGAATGTCTGAATATATATAAGTGGATTTGTAACTATAATAGTTGTTGAATCAACATGATGAATCTTATAGTAAATTAATTTAAAGGAAAGGGTTTAAGTATAAAAATTAAATAAAATTTAAGTAAGGGTTTAAAACAAAGTTATAAAATTAATTAAAACAAGGACTTAAACACAATTTAAATAACAAATGACATTTGTAAAACTATGAATATAAGAAATAAACACTTGTAAACTTATGATAACAAGTGGCATCTCACAAAATTATTTTAATTTGAAAATCGTATAAACATGTATAAGAGAAAATAACCAGGCTTCTCAATCTCTTTGATTCGTTCTTAGTTTATAACTTTTCAAACCTGAAACTAAAAAAAAAAAGAATCAAAACAAATCGAACAACCTCTGTTCAATCTCAAACCTGAAAACAAATTAAAGCAAGCTAAAGATCAGATTCAAGCTCAAGTGAATCAAAACAAAGCTGCAAAATTCAGCAATTCCAGATTTAAGCAACATGATTTTTTTTTCAAGTGTGAGATCCAGATCAAAATAAGTTTCCAGATTTTCAAAAAGGGTTTCTCTGTTCAAACTGAAATTGTGAGTAAACAAACCCCTAAAAGTTTAAATTAAGTTTAAATCTTGATCTCATGTGATAAAACTTGAAGTATAATTATGAGAAAATGTTTGTATGAATGGAATTATGCCTACATGTCTGTTTTTGGTGTGCATATCAGTATGTTAGTATTGTTGTTCTGTTCACAGGCTTTTAACCTGATCAAAAATCAAGTTCTTCCTTCCTGAATTTCTTTAGGCTATAATTTGTAAATAAAATTTATTTGTTTTAACAAGGTATTAAATATACATATATATATATATATATATATTTTCAAGTGGAATCTGGAGTTAGTTTTTTCAGAAAGAAAGAAGAACAGTAGATCCTAATATATATTTGAAATTCGATCTAAACTATTTGTTGTTTCAGGATCATAATCAGATCAGTTATCAAATTATAGGATTTTTAAAAATAAAATCTTGATTTTTAATGTTGTAAATCATGGGAAATCAAGAGATGAACGTATTATGGGTTTCGAACGATTTCTGGCGATCGGTGAGGTTCGAGTGGTCGGGGTTCATGCTGGAGGTAGAGGGGAGTATGGAGATCACAAGAAAAATGGTGGTTGAATTTATTGATCGTCGTGGTGACCGGACGATGACGATATAGGGTTTAGCAACCTATTTAAGTCGAGAGTGTTGACGAAGTGAATTCGACGTCGTGGGTTGACCGGAGTGGTTCGGAGGATGGGGAATCAGAGCGTGGGTCTTCGGTGAAGCTATGGTCGGAGTTTCGAGGGTTCTGGTGAATCGAGGCGGCGGGTCGAGGAGGTTCTTGGATGAACTGTTTATTCCAGGTGAAAGTCGATTTGTTCGATTTAGTGTTCGTCTTGAATATCTGGGGGGTCGGAACGATGGAGCGGGTCGACAGCGACTTGGTGGCGGTGGCGGAGTAGGTCGGAGTGGCTTCGACGATCTGTGCACGTGCACAAGTTAACGTTTGTATCTGGTGATTTTTTTTTTGTATTTGGGGAAGAAGCATTTCTCGAGTGTTTGGGAAAAAAACTCGGGTTTGAACTCGAGCTGTTTTGTGGAGATAAGCCTACAAGTATTTTAACTTAAAAATAAATTTATGTTTTTGAAATAAGGGGAGAAAGAAAAGAAAACTCGGGGATGGACCCGAGGGATCTTCGGGTTTGACTCGAAGCGGCAGTGATAAGCAGTTTTAAAATGTTTTAAAATCAATTTATTTTTTAAATTTAAATTTAAATCTAGTTTAATCTTTCTTATTTAAACTTATTCTTTTATATTGTTTTCTTTAACAATTGAATCAGAGATTTTGAAAATTTGTTTAATCTAAATATTGTAAAATTTAAAGTGATTTTAAAACTTAAGTTTAAAATAAAAGTTTAAGATTTTTATAAAAGTAAGTTTTAAGATACAAATTGAAATTAGTTTTTAAAACTTCTATTTGATAATGATGTAAGTTATTTTAAAGAAGTTAAGTTTGTTTACTTTAAAAATTTCATAAGTTAAATGATTATTTATTCTAAAAATTTAATTAATGATTTAATTAAGTTAAGTTAATTAAAATGTTAAAATGTTTTAAAATGTTAATGGAAATTAAGGTATTTATAAGATAAGGTTTTATCTTAAGATGATTAAGGTTATAATGTCTTGAGATTAATTAGTTTAATAAAGGGGATTAAGTATAATTAATTAATTTAATTAATTAGTTATAAAGGATTAATTAAGTGATTAATTAAGAGTAGTTAATTGATTTGATTAATAAATAATTAAGGATTATAAATTAATTAATTAAAGGTTAATTAATTGTAATTAAGAATTATTAATTAATGAATAGAGATTAACTAATTGAGTAATTAAGTTGTAATTAAGAATTAATTAATCAAGTAATTAAGATTGATTAATTAAGTAATTAGAGAATAGTTAATTAAGAAATTAGAGATTAATTAACTAGTAATTAAGAAGTACTTAATTTGTAATTAAGTTTCATTAATTAATAGAGTAAATTAATTAATGGAAGTAATTAAAGGGTTAGTTAATTAATGTAATTAATTAAGGATCATAAATTAATGAGAGTGATTAAAGGTTAATTACTGTGAATGGTTAAGGATAATTAATTTGTGAAATTAATTAAAGGCTATTTACTTAATGTAATTTAAGTATAATTAATTAAGGATTAATTAATTAAGATGGATAATTAAAGATGATTAATTAATTGGTTTGTAATTAATTAAGGTTAAGTAAAGGTAATCTAAGTGATTAAAGATTTGTAATTAATTCAATAAGAAATAAATTAAATTAATTTTAGAAGTGATAAATCTTGCTTATGAAATATTTAATGATGTTCAATGCCTTGAATTGGTTGATATCTCTGATATGAAATGTTTGGATGGACAGTGATAATATGGTTATCTATCAATAATGAATTGTTGTGTAAAAAGTGACATCATGTATTTAAAAGTTTGAATTGTATTTCATTTAAATAACTTGGGTTAAGATGACATTGGATTCGAAGGGACCGGAGTCGGGTATTAGTTAATACCCGAAACCACTTCGATTCTTTATAGATCGATATGTGAAGTAAGTATTGAGCATAACAAGTAATGAACTCGTAGTGAAGTACGGGTTACCCGGGATTTAAATAAGTTCTATGCGTTGGAATTTCATGGTAAATGAGTTTACTCACGCTGGTTTCCAGCCTGACCCGGGTGTTACTTTGATGTAATGCTCGGGTCAGACCGAGTATTACAGATTTTCAAGTAAGGACGTTTGGGAACTCAAGAGGCGAGCTGGATGGCAGGAACGTATGGAGTGTATTCCGCTGTGATACATTGTTATTTATCTGGGACATGTTGTTTTACTGTCCAGTGATTGTGAATGTTGTAACTCTGATGTATTAAAATGTAATTGACTGATACAACTTTCTTTGTGTAAAGAATATTATTTGATATTATATTTTATCCGCTGCGAATGTGAGAATCTGTGTCTTGTTTTGTTTCTTCTTCTATCTCTTTTCTTTTTCTTCTAACTATCTGGAATTTTCGGGTTCGAAAATTTCGGGTCGTTACATTACCCAGAGGACACCGCATAGGTACGGTACGAAACAAACTCGTAGAATGCGCGATAAGGCATACGACATGGCACTCGTGGCAATCCCGGACTGGTGGTAACGCATAGCAGCTACTATCGCTCACCTCATGACACACTCCCAAATAAAAGTGTGCACCCAATCAAATCACAAAAGCAATAGAATGATATCGAAGAAATGTGCCTGATCTGAGGAATGACCTCACTTGGCCGGTATGGCTCTTGTTTTAGCCTCATCAAGCTGACTCATGGGAGTCAGGGCTACGTAAATACCATATAGAACCGTCATCAAACCATCCTACTTCATTCTGGAATCTCCACCACATACACAGTTGTTAAAGTGGTTTTTGGTATTGGTAGAGAGTATGACAATATCTGATCCCGGTCTCTTTAACAACCAAACGTTATTATAACACCATGGTCATTTCAAAAATAGTTTATACTTCAAAACCAAAATATCATATCCATTTCAAAACTATATCAAAATGATATCATTATTCACTCAGTAACGACCGTGATTTCTGAATCACTATCGTAATAAATAGTCTAAAAATCGGTAACGACCGTAATTTTTGAATTACTGTCGGAGTAAATATTTTAGATAGAAAACTTTTTAATTTGAAATTTGGAAAAAAATTTAATTGCAAAAATGTTGCAAAGTCAGTGAATACTTTTAAGTGGTTGCATATTTGAAAAGAAATGCATATGTGCGTGTGAGGCTAAGCCCATTCAAAAGCAAAAATGTGAACATTTTGTTTGCTGTCACCAAACACTACAAAAGAATTTTGGATTCCCTACGCCAGTTTGGCGTAGGCGCGGCGTAGGGAAAAGATTTTACCTACGCCATCCCTACGCCAAAGAAGAGGTTGGAAAACAATGCGTCGCAAAAAAATCCCTACACCTTCCCTACACCGCATTCCATACGACTTCCCTACGCCTATTTCCATACGCATTCCCTACGCCTAATTCCATACGTCTTCCCTACGCCTAATTCCATACGTCTTCCCTACGCATAGCCTTCTTCTTTTTAAAGTGCAGAAATCGGATTTTCCTTACGAGTTCCATACGCCTTCCCTACGCCACCGTACATCAAAATTCAATACACTACCACAGATCATAATAAAATATAATAAACCCGAACATCAACAACAGAAAGCATTAAATATAATATATAACCACATGCAAAATCGTAACAATATATATCATTACAAAACATTAATGTAGAATGCATATCATTGTCAAATTACCATAAAATTGCTACAAATGTATTTAAAAAAATCATGTCCAACAATAAAATAAAGTTGCTACATAACTCAAACATAGTTGTTTCACCTAATTCAAACATCATACAATGTACCTTATAAAAATAGAACATCAAACCCACAGTCAAAACAAGACTAACTCACGAAGTATGTCATATCTCCGATCCTTGCTCCCGCCTCAACCCCCGTATAAACTCTTGCACAGAATTCATCTCTTCCTGCATGGAAGATAAATCCCCTTGTAGTTTGTTAATTGTAACATCCATTTCTTGATTTTTACTTCTTAGCTCTTCTACTTCCTCTACAAGTTTCTTTCTGTCATCTGAAACTCCAAACCTAGCAGTGTATGTATTGTCTCTATATATCTACATATAAATTATTTAATCAAATTAGTACAACGAAAATAAAAAAATATTGCATTTAAATATCATCTCTATCATGACAGTGAGATTTTCGGTTACATGCATGTCTATCAATACAGTGAGATTTTCTGCTACATGCATGTCTATCAATACAGTGAGATTTAAATATCATCTCTATCATACATTGAGATTTAAATATCATCTCTATCATACAGTGAGATTTAAATGATCATCTCTATCAAACTATATGCTTATAGAATCAAAATTAGTACATATAAAGAAGTATTTTATTTTTTCAAATTCATATATAAAACCCATATATCTGCACTTGATGTTCTTAAAAACTGCCATATTTAAAAAATTGGGTTTTCATGAAGTGTTTGAGATTGAATATGCATATGTGTCAAATCTCTAGTTGCCTATTTCAATTATTTCCTCAACTATCAGCTAAAACAGATATTAATAAAAATCCTAGATACAAAAAGCTGGTTAGTACCAAAATCTTTAAACTGTAAATTTAACAAATAAGGTGTCGCCAAATTAGAAGTACTTTTACAAAAATTATCCTTCAATCTATCTTCTAGAAGAAAAATCCTATTATAACAATAAATATCCATAACCAAATAATCTGAAAACAACCACTTACGGTACAAAATCAAAATTCTAATACTCCTCAAACTATTACCAATTATAAGAAGGGAATACTGAGCTTATACATTAAGCAGTATTAGGTGAAGTGATAGCCACTTGACTAAGAAATCAACTTGATATACATGAATAAAGTATTTTTGGGTAAACAAAACTAACTCACATTGTAAGCTAAAGATTTTAGTCTTCTAAACCTGCTATTGACGGTTGATGTGAACTGTAATCTAATATAAGTTGAATTGTTTTAGCAAAAAGCTTATATGAGTTGTTGTGAGCAAAATTGATCTAGTATTTCTGATACAAAACCAAAGTAATGCATTATTTTGTAAACTACTCGATGGTACTGGAATGAACTACTTTTTTTATTTAAATGTCACCTGGTCATTATAGATTCATAAGTACCTTGTTGCTTGTTCTACCCCACGAGACCCTAACAGTTTGCTGACCTATCATAGTTCCATTCATCCTTTGAATCGCTTCTTCAGCAGAGAGCCTTGGCATTCTTGACAGTGTGTCCATAATTTCCCAAAAAGCATCTCTAACTCACAAACTGTAAAAATAAGTGCGCTGAAGACTGTTAAATAAGACTATAAGAGAAATATTAATGAAATAAACTTTATTAAATAGTATCTTACCATTTGTCACTGTTTTTGAATATAATTCAGCTTGTCTACCTTGGCAATGTGAGCAAAGTGTTTGATCAGCTGCATTTTTACTGAACATAAACAATATAAAAAGGTTACTTTTTTTATTTAACATGATTGCAGTTTATCAAAAACATTTAGGTGAGTATAAAATGCATTAGCTCATTGTACTGTACTTGATTACTGCTTTGCATCCAAGACAGGTATTGGATTTCTCAGTGAATTTCATTATCCCACCACTTGAAGGAGTAGAAATAGATACAGATCTGGTGTGACTTCCATGTAGAAGTTCTTTGCTCGCATTTTTCAAAATTGGCTCGAATATTCTCAACAAAGGCTGCTCATATTTTAAGAATATAAATGTTAGATATAAAATGAACAAAACATATTTTGCACGAATATCAAGTAACCAAACCTTGCTGATTTGATTCTCAAGGTAGTATTGAGGGTCAATTGGAATATTGTTCTCAAGGACATAGATAGGATCCTCTGATTTCTCATACGCCTAATTTCAAAAAGAAGAAATAATTGAACTGTTACAATATAACTGAATAAAGCTGCAATATTAAGCAAAAAGGAGGATTAAATTACCTTAGCAACTTTTGCAGCTTTAATTATGAAACTTGGATTCGCTTACGGAGAGAAGGGCGGAGCGGAAGGAGGAGAGGACGGAGAGAGGATGGAGAGAGCTCGTGATAGAGGAATTTGTTTACGGGTATGAAACTTGGATTTAGATCTAGGGTTTACTAATTTGGGGATTAGAAAGATGTGGTGTTTGGGTTTTCTCTAAATGTTTAATTTAGAGTGGAGGGAACCATGGAGGGAACATGAAAATTTTCAACCATCAGTGAAGTGTAAAAATGAACATTACTAATTAAATATTTTTAGTTTCGAAAGCGATTTATTGAAAAATTAAATTATATATTTTTATAATATAATTTCAAGTTAAACTACAAAAGTTAATAATTGTCTGGCGTAGGTAAAGCGTAGAGAAATACCAACCTCTTTCCTCCACAGACATAGAGAATGCGTAGGGGGAACAATAAGGTGTATGGAATGGGTAGGCAATTCCCTATACATTCTCTACGCCGTAGTCAATTGTTGGAGAACCTGGTGCGCGTAGGAAATGTGTAAAGAATTCTCTACGCCGTCTCTACCCTTTCCCTATGTTTCCACGTTTTCCCTACACCGCGCAGGGAATTCTGGGTTGGAAAACAGCCCTCTTTTTAGTAGTGAAAGTTTGTAAAGCAAAGTGAACACATTATTCACCATCATCATTTTTATGCAGCAATGTACTTTTCTTTCCTAATGCACGTCTACCATAAATGCATATGTACTCCATCTCCTTGCCAGCACATTATTTTTGACTTGCGCACATAGAAATTTAAAAGAAAAGTATGCTGCACCTTTTCCTTGCTCATTTTCCAGTAGCATTCTTTTTGTTGCTTTCAATTATGGTAGCTCTGCAAGTTTTAATGGCATCTCCACAAATTTCTAGCTCCCTCTTGCATCTCTGTTGCTAGTCTTTTTGGAACCAATTCTAAGGTGAAGTAGTAAAGCAAGTTCAAGCATTTTATGCGTCACCAAATATAGGTTCTGGGGGCAATCTTCATTTCATCATATGCGTAAAGTACGTGTTACATATAAGTATCTTCCCAAAAGTCATTGCATAGTTGCGTGCATACCTACTTTGTAGTTCTAGGCATCACATTTTAGTGTATGCCAGGTGTTGTTTTATGCACCTAGACTTTGCAGTTGAATGTCCAGATCCCTTCATCTACTTGCGTGCAAATATGGAGTTGCTAAAATAGTGCTGCTCAGCTCATTTTGTTTGCATTTTGTCCATGCACGTAAATCTCTTTTTCCAGTGCATTATTTTTGGTGAAATTATAGTGGGCAGTCCACTAATTAATTAATTTGCGTTGAACCGGTGTTACGGTTTAAAACGTATTCTGTTGCCGTTATTTTTATAATGGAATTTGTACGCCGGTAAAATATTTTGAAGCGTGTTGTTTTAGTGACTTTTTTTTTGACGAATAAAAATTTCTGTTGTTTTGACTTCAGTAACCGTCAATTTTAAAGTGAATTTTAAATCGGTTATCCCGCAACGCTGATTTGGTATCCGTTTTTACGGTGTTTTGTGAAGCGCAATTTCCTCGTCGAAATTGCTACAGATGTTGCTGTTTTAATCACGTATTTTAAAAATCATTTTAAAATAAAAGTGTTTTCAAAAATTTTACAGTTTGCGCTTTCAAAAGAATGAGGAAGCGATTTAAACGCTTCAACAAAATTGAGGACTATGAACCCTCACTTTTACTGATTCGCTTAATTCCGGACTTGTCCGTTTGAGAACGTAAAATGTTATTTATTTAAAATACACAATTTTGCACTTTCAAGGAAACGATGAAGTGATTTAAACGATTTAGCAAAAGTGCGGAATATGGAACCACACTTTTACTATTTCGGTTAATTCCGGACTCGTTAATTGAAACATCTGTTGTTTGATGATTCTGATGATTTTGTTGGGCTTTCGAGCCACTCTGTTGGACCTTCGGGTCATCTGATGGACCTTCGGGTCAATTACCAGTACTAGACCTTCGGGTCACTCTGCGGACCTTCGGGTCATCTGATGGGCGCCAAAATTTATAGTACTTGGTAGGCTTCGGCCATCTGAGATGCACGTGCGGCGTTGCTAAAACTCGCCATCTGCTGGGATCGATCCACCTTTTATGCTGATTTTTCTAGTTATCTTGTTTTGATTTCTAGATTTTGCGACTGTTGATTTTCTAGTTATCTATTTTGATTTCTGGATTTTGTGAATTGCGGCTTTGAATTCAATTATGAATTTGGAAGTTGAGTTTGAGTATAATCTCATCTGAGATTATAAATTTGCGTATTGCTGTTTTAAATTCAATTGTGAATTTGAAAACTGATTTTGATGGAGTTTAAATTGAGATTTCTTCATTTAAACTATGCTGATTATTTATGCTGTATAGTCTCATTCGAGACTATAATTATTTGTTTAAGTGTTGTTTATCATTCACTTATTTCTGAGAATAAATTAGACTGATCCGTTTATTATTTTCTTTTAAATAATACTCGGGTCAGACCGAGTCATTTCAGGGTAGTCTCTATCTCTGATTCAGTTGCAGCTTCAGCTTTTGGGATATCACTTCATCTTTTGTCTAGCCTTCGAGGAGTTCTTTTGGTTTATTAGTCCTCATCTTATGTATGTATTGATGGATATGTATATGTATCGGTTCATGTGCTATCGATTGTTGTAGCATGTATTCCAGACTAGTCTTCCGCTATATATCTGATATTTCTGTTCTGATGTGATTATACTATTTGTGTTATTGTTATTATGAGTTGTTCTAGATTTTTCTTAAGCCACCGTAGTTTCGTTTTATATTTGGATTGAATATATATCTTTGAGAGTAATTTACACAACTCCTATTGATATAATCAATACTCGTCTAAGGCATAACTTACGGATGGTCGCTTCTAACAAGCCTTATTCTTCGCAATAGCAGACGTTATTCCTTATAATAACCTTTGTTATTGTGAGCATAGAGGTGGGGCGTCACAGCTTGGTATCAGAGTTGAAATTCAGAATAAATTGTAATAAACACAGAACAGAAAAAGAATGGAACATGTGTTACAACAATTCGGGAATTTTATTCGTGCCTTTCTAATCTATTCTTTCCACTTAACATGTGGAGTACGTCTAGGAATAAATTTTATATTTCGTAGTATTCCATTTGTTAAACTTCTTATCAATTGTGTATTGTTTTAACTAATCCTTTTCTTCTCTTCTCTCTCAGCCTATGGCTGGAAGAGGTAGAGGGAAGCGTTCTTCTGCAGGCCCGTCTAGTGGTTCTCATCCGGACGGAGTCTACATGTCAGCTGATCAGTTTATGGAGCTATTTCGGGGTACTCAGCCTCCTGTTGCTACTCCCGCAGCTCCAAATCACAAGTCTGCCTTCGCTCGCATGTGTAGTGACTATTCCCACCTTGGGGGTCAGCCTTTCAAGGGATCGGAAAGTGTTATGGAAGTTCAGACTTGGTTGCGCACTTGTGAGCGCTTATTTTCTCGGATGGATCTTTCGGATCATCATCGCGTTCTAGTGGCATCTAGCATGTTGCAAGAGCGTGCTCTTGACTGGTATGAGCTCTTTATTTCGGAAGTTGATGAGTTCTCTTTCTCATGGGTTCAGTTTAAGGAAAGATTCGAACTTAAGTTTGTTCCTGAATCGGAAAAGGCAAATCTTGCTCGTAGTTTCCTTGAGTTGAAGCAAGAAGAGTCATATGTTTCTGATTATGTTGCATCTTTCGAGGCCTTATCCAAATACGGAGTTGAGTTCATTAATACTCCGCGTAAGAAGAATCTTCGTTTTGTTGATGGATTGATGAAGTATTTGAAGAAAGTTCTTTTACTTCAGCTTAAGCTCTCTTTTGAGGAGCTGGTTGATTCGGCTCTTTATCTTGAAGCTGTTGAAAAGGAACGTGATAGTTGTGATGATGTTGAGGTTTCTAAGAACCCCAACAAGAAGAGGTTTCCTTTTCATAAGCCTAATTCTTCTAATCAGAAGAAGAAGAAGCAAGCTACCTCTAGTTCTCAGCCTAGTAGTGCACCTTCTGTTCAGAGGGCGTGCTATAATTGTGGTTCTCTGGATCATCTTCACCGTAATTGTCCTAAGCCTCGTGTTTGCCTATATTGCAAGAAAGAGGGTCATTGGATTTCTGATTGTCCAACTGCCCTTTAGGGGTCTCAAATCCTGGAAGCTTAATGTTGCTTAAGCTTCTGGTAATCCTTCTCAGTCCGAAGGTATCACTCCTTCTGTTTTGAAAGGTTTTATTTTATTTCATTGTCGTTCTATTAGAGTTCTTTTCGATACGGGTGAATCACATTCGTTCCTATCGAAGGAGCTTGTTGATGTTATTCCTTTGGATGTTGTTAATCTTTGTGACCCTTTGAGGATTGTGAAACCTTTTTGTGGATTCGCTACTCTTGGTTTGTTGCATGTTGGTGTTGGGATTATTCTATGTGATTTCTCCTTTCCGTGAATCTGCGTGTTACGGATTGGCTCATCCGTTATGAAGTTCAAATCCTTTATTCCGAAAGAACTTTATATTTCCAGCATTCCGATGCTATTGAGCAGCTATCTATTATATTTTGAAGCATGGACCATACTTCGAATGCTCTTATTTCTTCCTTCGAATCGGAGGTTGTCTTAGCTAATATTTCGATTGTTAATGATTTTTCTGATGTCTTCAAGCCCATTTCATGTTTGTCGCCGAATAGGGCAATTGAGTTTCGTATTGATCTTATCTCTGGTGCTCATCCTGACAATCGTCCTCCCACGAGGATGTCTGCTAAGGAAAAGGAGGAACTCAAGCAATAATTATCTGTATTGGAAGCCAAAAGATTTATTCGTTCTAGCTTTTCTCCGAACTCGATCTTACTATCGGTTTTCATTTGGCTAAAAGTTGCGGAAGTTAGCATTTTACTTACCGCATTCTGCACTCGTTATGATTCTTATGAATGACTTATTGTGTCATTCAGTTTTCCCAACTTATTTCATTCATTTTATGAATCGAGTATTCTACGAATATCTCGATGACTCCATTTGTGTATTTATTGAGTTTGGATGAAAACAACAATTTAAAATTTTGCAAATCTTTTTCATAAGATTTATTTACAAGTATAATTGGATTTGTGTTCATCATATAGAAGACGATTTCGTGATTGTATTGCCCATTGAGTGCTTTAAGAATTCTGGTCGATGCGCTTGATCAACATTATCGATAGGAATTTCCTAAACTCTTTGATGAGACAATTTGACACAATAATTGATCTATAAAAAGTAAATTTTTCTAGAAAATGATTTCATAATGATAATTGAAATTTTGGAAGTTTTAGCTTTTCAGGAAAGTAGATGATTTAAAAAAAAACTCTTTTTCGATACTCTTATCCTTGTGGTTCCCGAAGGGAACCAAGACTCTATTGTTTATACCAATGCTAGTCGTATTGGTTTGGGTGCTGTTCTCTTGCAAAAAGAAAATGTGCTATCACTTATGCTTCTTTACAATTAAAGCCGATCGAGACTAGGTATGCCATTCATGATCTAGTGCTCGCGGCTATTGTTTTGCTTTTAGAGTTTGACATCGTTATTTTTGGAAAGGAGTGGTGTTCTCCACTCTGATCACTAATCTCTGAAGTATCTATTCACTCAGAAGGAATGTAATTTGAGACAACAGCGTTAGCTCGAATTCCTAGCTTCTTATGATTTCGATATTCAGTATACCCTTGGTAAGGGTAATCGAGTTGCTGATGCGCTTAGTCGCAGGCAGCAAATTGTTGTTTCCACGATGCTAGCAGAGTGGAATATTTTGGAAGCTTTATCTTTTTGTGATATTAGAGGCTGTCCTTCAGTTTCTGATTCTCCCGTTCTTTTATTTAGCATGGAAGCTCGTCCTAGTTTGTTGGATCGTGTTGTCGATGCCTAGAAACAAGATCCACATATTGCCTATCTTATTCAGAGTTGTAAATCAGAATCCCGAAGTGATGATCTGAAGGATTTCGATATTGATATTCATGGTTGTATTCGGAGGAAGGGTAGATTGATCGTGCCTAGTGTTTCTAATCTTAGAAATGACATTCTTGAGGACTGTCATCGCTCTAAGTATGCTATCCATTCGGGTAGTATTATGTTGTATGCTGTTGTGAAACGCTTATACTTTTGGGAGGGTATGAAGCGTGAGGTTACAAGTTATGTAAGTCGTTGCTTGACTTGTCAACTTATTAAAGCAGAACACCATCGCCCTAGTGGTCTTTTGCAACCTCTTGAGATTCCATTATGGAAATGGAATCAAATTTATTTGGACTTCAAGGATGGTCTACCTCGTTCGAGGTCGGGCCGTACTAGTGTTTGGGTGATTGTTAACCGATTGACCAAATTAGCCCATTTTATTCTTATCAAGTCCAATCGGGCTGCGTCTTGACTTGGGAGATAGTTGGGAAGACCATTTATCTCTTGTTGAATTTGCTTGTGACAACAGTTTCCAATCCAGTATCAATATGGCTCCTTTCGAAGCTCTTTACGGAAGACTGTGTCGATCACCAGCTTGTTGGTTGGAATCGGAGAAAAAGTTAGTTCTCCACCCCGATTTTATTCGTGATTATTCTGAGGGGGTTGATATTATTAGATAGAGAATGAAGGAGGCTCAGAATAGGCAGAAATCTTATGCCGATCATCGTAGGAAGCCTTTGGAATTTTCTGTTGGCGATCTCGTATTCATTCGTGTTTCCCCGATGAAGGGTGTAGTGCGTTTTAGTCACTCCGGGAAATTGGCTCCTCGATATGTTGGACCGTTTCCTATTACGGAACGCATTGGCCCAATTGCTTATCGTGTATCACTACCTGCTCAGTTTTTGGGAATTCATGACGTATTTCATGTGTCCCAACTTCGTCGATGCCTTCGAGATTCAGATTCTATTATTGATCCTCCTATGTTGCAAGATCTTGAGATCTCACCCGACTTGTCTATTGTGCAAAATCCTATTCGTGTGCTAGCTTCGGAGGTTAAACGCCTTCAGAATAAAGAAGTCCCGCTTTTGAAAATTCAATGGTCAGCAAACCCCAAAGATTGCACTTGAGAAACCAGAGAATTCATCGAGCGTTCTTATCCGGGTTTTCTCTCCTCTTCGGGTAGAGGTGAGCATTCTTGATCTATCCTTTCTTTTTAAAAAAAAAAATCTTTGTTGTAATGATTTATTTGTGTTGTTGACTGCTTCTATTATGAAAATTGCGGGGACGCAATTTTTATAAGGGGGGAGTCTGTAACGACCGTGATTTCTGAATCACTATCGTAATAAATAGTCTAAAAATCGGTAACGACCGTAATTTTTGAATTACTGTCGGAGTAAATATTTTAAATAGAAAACTTTTTAATTTGAAATTTGGAAAAAAAAATAATTGCAAAAATGTTGCAAAGTCAGTGAATACTTTTAAGTGGTTGCATATTTGAAAAGAAATGCATATGTGCGTGTGAGGCTAAGCCCATTCAAAAGCAAAAATGTGAACATTTTGTTTGCTGTCACCAAACACTACAAAAGAATTTTGGATTCCCTATGCCAGTTTGGCGTAGGCGCGGCGTAGGGAAAAGATTTTACCTACGCCATCCCTACGCCAAAGAAGAGGTTGGAAAACAATGCGTCGCAAAAAAATCCCTACGCCTTCCCTACACCGCATTCCATACGCCTTCCCTACGCCTATTTCCATACACATTCCCTACGCCTAATTCCATACGTCTTCCCTACGCCTAATTCCATACGTCTTCCCTACGCATAGCCTTCTTCTTTTTAAAGTGCAGAAATCAGATTTTCCTTACGAGTTCCATACGCCTTTCCTACGCCACCGTACATCAAAATTCAATACACTACCACAGATCATAATAAAATATAATAAACCCGAACATCAACAACAGAAAGCATTAAATATAATATATAACCACATGCAAAATCGTAACAATATATATCATTACAAAACATTAATGTAGAATGCATATCATTGTCAAATTACCATAAAATTGCTACAAATGTATTTAAAAAAATCATGTCCAACAATAAAATAAAGTTGCTACATAACTCAAACATAGTTGTTTCACCTAATTCAAACATCATACAATGTACCTTATAAAAATAGAACATCAAACCCACAGTCAAAACAAGACTAACTCACGAAGTATGTCATATCTCCGATCCTTGCTCCCGCCTCAACCCCCGTATAAACTCTTGCACAGAATTCATCTCTTCCTGCATGGAAGATAAATCCCCTTGTAGTTTGTTAATTGTAACATCCATTTCTTGATTTTTACTTCTTAGCTCTTCTACTTCCTCTATAAGTTTCTTTCTGTCATCTGAAACTCCAAACCTAGCAGTGTATGTATTGTCTATATATATCTACATATAAATTATTTAATCAAATTAGTACAACGAAAATAAAAAAATATTGCATTTAAATATCATCTCTATCATGACAGTGAGATTTTCTGTTACATGCATGTCTATCAATACAGTGAGATTTAAATATCATCTCTATCATACATTGAGATTTAAATATCATCTCTATCATACAGTGAGATTTAAATGATCATCTCTATCAAACTATATGCTTATAGAATCAAAATTAGTACATATAAAGAAGTATTTTATTTTTTCAAATTCATATATAAAACCCATATATCTGCACTTGATGTTCTTAAAAACTGCCATATTTAAAAAACTGGGTTTTCATGAAGTGTTTGAGATCGAATATGCATATGTGTCAAATCTCTAGTTGCCTATTTCAATTATTTCCTCAACTATCAGCTAAAACAGATATTAATAAAAATCCTAGATACAAAAAGCTGGTTAGTACCAAAATCTCTAAACTGTAAATTTAACAAATAAGGTGTCGCCAAATTAGAAGTACTTTTACAAAAATTATCCTTCAATCTATCTTCTAGAAGAAAAATCCTATTATAACAACAAATATCCATAACCAAATAATCTGAAAACAACCACTTACGGTACAAAATCAAAATTCTAATACTCCTCAAACTATTACCAATTATAAGGAGGGAATACTGAGCTTATACATTAAGCAGTATTAGGTGAAGTGATAGCCACTTGACTAAGAAATCAACTTGATATACATGAATAAAGTATTTTTGGGTAAACCAAACTAACTCACATTGTAAGCTAAAGATTTTAGTCTTCTAAACCTGCTATTGACGGTTGATGTGAACTGTAATCTAATATAAGTTGAATTGTTTTAGCAAAAAGCTTATATGAGTTGTTGTGAGCAAAATTGATCTAGTATTTCTGATACAAAACCAAAGTAATGCATTATTTTGTAAACTACTCGATGGTACTGGAATGAACTACTTTTTTTATTTAAATGTCACCTGGTCATTATAGATTCATAAGTACCTTGTTGCTTGTTCTACCCCACGAGACCCTAACAGTTTGCTGACCTATCATAGTTCCATTCATCCTTTGAATCGCTTCTTCAGCAGAGAGCCTTGGCATTCTTGACACTGTGTCCATAATTTCCCAAAAAGCATCTCTAACTCACAAACTGTAAAAATAAGTGCGCTGAAGACTGTTAAATAAGACTATAAGAGAAATATTAATGAAATAAACTTTATTAAATAGTATCTTACCATTTGTCACTGTTTTTGAATATAATTCAGCTTGTCTACCTTGGCAATGTGAGCAAAGTGTTTGATCAGCTGCATTTTTACTGAACATAAACAATATAAAAAGGTTACTTTTTTTATTTAACATGATTGCAGTTTATCAAAAACATTTAGGTGAGTATAAAATGCATTAGCTCATTGTACTGTACTTGATTACTGCTTTGCATCCAAGACAGGTATTGGATTTCTCAGTGAATTTCATTATCCCACCACTTGAAGGAGTAGAAATAGATACAGATCTGGTGTGACTTCCATGTAGAAGTTCTTTGCTCGCATTTTTCAGAATTGGCTCGAATATTCTCAACAAAGGCTGCTCATATTTTAAGAATATAAATGTTAGATATAAAATGAACAAAACATATTTTGCACGAATATCAAGTAACCAAACCTTGCTGATTTGATTCTCAAGGTAGTATTGAGGGTCAATCGGAATATTGTTCTCAAGGACATAGATAGGATCCTCTGATTTCTCATACGCCTAATTTCAAAAAGAAGAAATAATTGAACTGTTACAATATAACTGAATAAAGCTGCAATATTAAGCAAAAAGGAGGATTAAATTACCTTAGCACCTTTTGCAGCTTTAATTATGAAACTTGGATTCGCTTACGGAGAGAAGGGCGGAGCGGAAGGAGGAGAGGACGGAGAGAGGATGGAGAGAGCTCGTGATAGAGGAATTTGTTTACGGGTATGAAACTTGGATTTAGATCTAGGGTTTACTAATTTGGGGATTAGAAAGATGTGGTGTTTGGGTTTTCTCTAAATGTTTAATTTAGAGTGGAGGGAACCATGGAGGGAACATGAAAATTTTCAACCATCATGAAGTGTAAAAATGAACATTACTAATTAAATATTTTTAGTTTCGAAAGCGATTTATTGAAAAATTAAATTATATATTTTTATAATATAATTTCAAGTTAAACTACAAAAGTTAATAATTGTCTGGCGTAGGTAAAGCGTAGAGAAATACCAACCTCTTTCCTCCACAGACATAGAGAATGCGTAGGGGGAACAATAAGGTGTATGGAATGGGTAGGCAATTCCCTATACATTCTCTACGCCGTAGTCAATTGTTGGAGAACCTGGTGCGCGTAGGAAATGTGTAGAGAATTCTCTACGCCGTCTCTACCCTTTCCCTATGTTTCCACGTTTTCCCTACGCCGCGCAGGGAATTCTGGGTTGGAAAACAGCCCTCTTTTTAGTAGTGAAAGTTTGTAAAGCAAAGTGAACACATTATTCACCATCATCATTTTTATGCAGCAATGTACTTTTCTTTCCTAATGCACGTCTACCATAAATGCATATGTACTCCATCTCCTTGCCAGCACATTATTTTTGACTTGCGCACATAGAAATTTGAAAGAAATGTATGCTGCACCTTTTCCTTGCTCATTTTCCAGTAGCATTCTTTTTGTTGCTTTCAATTATGGTAGCTCTGCAAGTTTTAATGGCATCTCCACAAATTTCTAGCTCCCTCTTGCATCTCTGTTGCTAGTCTTTTTGGAACCAATTCTAAGGTGAAGTAGTAAAGCAAGTTCAAGCATTTTATGCGTCACCAAATATAGGTTCTGGGGGCAATCTTCATTTCATCATATGCGTAAAGTACGTGTTACATATAAGTATCTTCCCAAAAGTCATTGCATAGTTGCGTGCATACCTACTTTGTAGTTCTAGGCATCACATTTTAGTGTATGCCAGGTGTTGTTTTATGCACCTAGACTTTGCAGTTGAATGTCCAGATCCCTTCATCTACTTGCGTGCAAATATGGAGTTGCTAAAATAGTGCTGCTCAGCTCATTTTGTTTGCATTTTGTCCATGCACGTAAATCTCTTTTTCCAGTGCATTATTTTTGGTGAAATTATAGTGGGCAGTCCACTAATTAATTAATTTGCGTTGAACCGGTGTTACGATTTAAAACGTATTCTGTTGCCGTTATTTTTATAATGGAATTTGTACGCCGGTAAAATATTTTGAAGCGTGTTGTTTTAGTGACTTTTTTTTTTGACGAATAAAAATTTCTGTTGTTTTGACTTCAGTAACCGTCAATTTTAAAGTGAATTTTAAATCGGTTATCCCGCAACGCTGATTTGGTATCCGTTTTTACGGTGTTTTGTGAAGCGCAATTTCCTCGTCGAAATTGCTACAGATGTTGCTGTTTTAATCACGTATTTTAAAAATCATTTTAAAATAAAAGTGTTTTCAAAAATTTTACAGTTTGCGCTTTCAAAAGAATGAGGAAGCGATTTAAACGCTTCAACAAAATTGAGGACTATGAACCCTCACTTTTACTGATTCGCTTAATTCCGGACTTGTCCGTTTGAGAACGTAAAATGTTATTTATTTAAAATACACAATTTTGCACTTTCAAGGAAACGATGAAGTGATTTAAACGATTTAGCAAAAGTGCGGAATATGGAACCACACTTTTACTATTTCGGTTAATTCCGGACTCGTTAATTGAAACATCTGTTGTTTGATGATTCTGATGATTTTGTTGGGCTTTCGAGCCACTCTGTTGGACCTTCGGGTCATCTGATGGACCTTCGGGTCAATTACCAGTACTAGACCTTCGGGTCACTCTGCGGACCTTCGGGTCATCTGATGGGCGCCAAAATTTATAGTACTTGGTAGGCTTCGGCCATCTGAGATGCACGTGCGGCGTTGCTAAAACTCGCCATCTGCTGGGATCGATCCACCTTTTATGCTGATTTTTCTAGTTATCTTGTTTTGATTTCTAGATTTTGCGACTGTTGATTTTCTAGTTATCTATTTTGATTTCTGGATTTTGTGAATTGCGGCTTTGAATTCAATTATGAATTTGGAAGTTGAGTTTGAGTATAATCTCATCTGAGATTATAAATTTGCGTATTGCTGTTTTAAATTCAATTGTGAATTTGAAAACTGATTTTGATGGAGTTTAAATTGAGATTTCTTCATTTAAACTATGCTGATTATTTATGCTGTATAGTCTCATTCGAGACTATAATTATTTGTTTAAGTGTTGTTTATCATTCACTTATTTCTGAGAATAAATTAGACTGATCCGTTTATTATTTTCTTTTAAATAATACTCGGGTCAGACCGAGTCATTTCAGGGTAGTCTCTATCTCTGATTCAGTTGCAGCTTCAGCTTTTGGGATATCACTTCATCTTTTGTCTAGCCTTCGAGGAGTTCTTTTGGTTTATTAGTCCTCATCTTATGTATGTATTGATGGATATGTATATGTATCGGTTCATGTGAACTATCGATTGTTGTAGCATGTATTCCAGACTAGTCTTCCGCTATATATCTGATATTTCTGTTCTGATGTGATTATACTATCTGTGTTATTGTTATTATGAGTTGTTCTGGATTTTTCTTAAGCCACCGTAGTTTCGTTTTATATTTGGATTGAATATATATCTTTGAGAGTAATTTACACAACTCCTATCGATATAATCAATACTCGTCTAAGGCATAACTTACGGATGGTCGCTTCTAACAAGCCTTATTCTTCGCAATAGCAGACGTTATTCCTTATAATAACCTTTGTTATTGTGAGCATAGAGGTGGGGCGTCACTAAATAATATTCATTTCCAAAATCATAACACTTTCCAAAGATTTACACTTCTGAAATTATAACATTTTTGAAACCTTAACACTTATGAAATCGTAACACTTTGAAAATTCGTAGCACTTTGAAATCATACTACTCCCACTTAAATAGTTTAGATATTAAAATAGTATATAATAAAATAGTTTATAAAGTAATTAATTAGTATATTAAAATTGTTAAAAATTAAAATAGTTTATATTAAATTAATTTATAAAGTAAAATAGTTTAAATATATTTAAAAGTACTTTATATAATAAAATAGTTTCCTTAAATTTCACAAATCGATTCAATTCAACTCTAATTTCAAAATTCAATTTAAATTAAATCTCAATTCACCAATTTCAATCCCGTTCTAAAACCATTTAAATTTATATCGATTTCAAATATATATATAAATTACAATTTAAACCATTTCAATTTCAATAGATTTCAAAGCTTAAATTCATTTATATTTTAAATTCAACTTTACCATTATTTAATATTGAAAAATTCACTTAGTCAATCCAATATCATTTAAATAAAACCTTAAATTACAATTACACAAACTAAATATTCCCTTCAGTTTATTTACTTGAAATATTCATTTAATCACTTTAAATCAAAATCAAGTTAGAAATCATATCTTTAAAATCTCAAATTTAATAAGTTTCAAATCGGTTTTATTTAAGAAAAAAAAATTAAATAAATTTCAAGTTAATTTCTATTTCTCTTTCCAACTTAATTTATTAAAATTATTATAAAATCTATATTAAAGATATAATATCTTAAAATCAATATTTATTTAAACCACATATATTTCTTTTCAAAACCTTGAAATCATTTTCAATATATATATATATATATATAGACCAACGGTGCCTGTATAAAATTCTCTATCCTATGGTCAAGTGATACATATATTTATCGTTTCAATCCGCAATTTAAATATATATGGGTATATATCTTTTCAACCCGCAATCCCAAATGCAATTAAATGAAAATCGTTTGATTTTATCATTTCAACCTATAACGATTTTCTCCCATTCTACAGATCGTTCGGGTATGCATCATTTCAATCCATAGGGAGTTCTATATTAACAAGGAACTTGCAGAGTGATAACAGATATGATAATAATAACAGGCATATATTATCAATAACAATATAATATAAACAACAGGATATGTTGTCATATCCCATAGGTGAACAATTACATATAAATGCATATCATATATAACAATTTAAATAAGTAACAGTTCAATTTAGAAGTATATTTCAATTGTCGTTTCAATTGAAATCAAATTTAATCAATATAAGAACGTTAATCGTGAGTGATTTCTCACCTTTTGAGGCTAGAGAAGGATGAGAACAAGATGAGAACGTGAATGAATAAACACGGATAATTGACAAATCACCGGACAGATTCAGACAAGCACGAAGTGACAACGGAACAGCGAGAAAACAAAGCAAATCTAACCAAATTCGAAGAAAACACGAATCAGAATCAATCTTGATGTGCATGGAATAAATATATATATATTTTTCTCTAAAATCCATATTTATTATAGAATCCATATTAAATTTACACACATACACACAAAATATAAAATCTTTATATGCTCTGTTTCAAAATTATTTTCAACCCATATGTAAAGCAAGTCAGGCTTATGCAAAGTAACTTAGAAACGTGTACATATGTCTTTGCTTCACCAATATATAAAATGTTCGGACTCACTAACCAAAAACAATACCTATACTAATATACAAAATCATTAAACAGCACATATAGTACCGTCTTGAGAATATATATAATATATGCTTAGGTATACAACACTGATTATACATAACTTACAAACATTTACATATATAAATTATTGTACCATATATATAACTCGCGCAGTATATATATAACAAATATAAAACATATACCGTAACTTCATATATTCTAGTATAGATATAAACTACATATAGCCCTGAATATATTATATAACCTATATTAACTATGCAGGCTACAACATATAGACAACTTAGTGTAATATACCATATCATAACTTATTTATAAACAACAGATTATATGCAACTTGCACAATTTTTAAATATGTATAAAACCTTTTACAACCTATATTAAAACACTTATAAAGATCAAAATAAAACCTTTATATAATATGTGGAAAAAGTTGAAACACATATAATAAATCAAAATCTCAACAATTTATGTTTTAAAACCAATGTCCCCTTTTTTTCTTTCAGATAGGCTGATATGTGTCAAAATAATAGGCAGACTTGACATACAACAAACAATATGCAGACCATCCAATATATATAACAAATATATGCTCTACTCAATTATATGCAGACTTGAATTCACACTGTATATATTTAGATATGCATTTCAAACTAGCATAGAAACTTACATTTTTTTTTTCTAAAGCTGATATATACAACTTGATATTTAAAACAGAAATTACAACTTTAAACTTACTCATATATATAACATATGACCAACATTATATACTATATATACAATATACACTAGCAGAAATAAAATACTATATATGCACTTTTAAAACCATAACATAAAACTGCAACCCATACTTTGTAATACTAGTTATATTTTATATATTATCATATGCAACAATGTTTAAACTGAATATATATTTATACACTTAAGCACTTAAAGTAATAAAACTTCAGCAACTATATATAATATACTTATACTTAGACCAGCAACAACAAATTCATACAACATAAATATATATATTTTAAACTTATTTATGTATAAAAGAGAACTATAGCATATATATACCTATAGACTTAATGCGAATGTGAGGACCACCAACATTCCATCACTCCAATGCCTCACAAGGTCACAAGCTCCCATTACTGAGTTCGGCCATTGGGTGATTCGATGGACTTCAGGTTCAAGGGGGCTCGGTTGTGCTGGTGGTTGGGAAGAGAGGAAAGGTGGCGAGACGAGGAGGTGTGAGGAGTGGTGATTATGATCGGCGGCCAAACAATAGGCTTGAGGCTGGGTCGAGGTGGATCAGAGGGGCCGAGGGAGGTGAGAGTGGAAGGTGAAGCTTGGTAGAGGCTTGTGAAGTGGGAGGCCTGGTGTGGGGAAGGAGAAAAGAAAAGAAAAAAAAGGAGGAAGAAGCTGGTTGGCAATAGGAATGGAAGAGGAAGCAGGTTTCATCGATAAAGAAAATAAACAGGCCGATCCAGTATACTTTCGCATATTATATACTTCAGTAAATAGGAGGAATAGAAAAGAAAACAGCTGTAAGCAATAAAAGAAAAATATAAACGTATATTATATCATACGTTTCATCAAGTGAAACGTGCAGAACCAAATCTGAAGCGTTCCAAACAATGAACGGTCAGATACCATACATGAAGATAAAGAAATAGCAACGGTCAAATGCCTTGATCTGGTGAATAATTAAAGCAATTAAATAACACGTTGAAATTTGAAACCGAAGGGAAGGGTACAGTCGCGATTTTCGGTACCGATACAGTTATCGGTTTCGCGAATTCCGCTATGTGCCGGACTTCAAAACAAAGAATTGAATATACCATAGAGAGCATCACGACGAGACCATCAAAACGATATACAGATATCAGTGATAGGATCATTCTATCAAAAGTCGATATTCGGTACCAGAAAATGCTGCCGAATTGCTAGAAATAAGATGAACGGAGCAACAACAGTCAAAATTTGAAGAAACGAAATATTACGTCTCACTCAGAAGATGATTTACAAATTTATTGTATAAAAATATTCAGGTTTGGAAAACATTTCATTATCATCAAATATTAACTGTTTTAAATTTAAATAAAATTTCCACAATAAAATAAACTTTCAAATTATCTGATGAAAATTTACCATCTGCTATATTTAAATAGACGTATTCCAAATATCAAATTTTTATTTCCAAATTCAATTATTTTAAAATTTTACAAAAATTCAGTTAATTACGTTATTAAAACCATTAAAATTTGCGGGTCGTTACACTCTCCCCCACTCTAAACTTTTCATCCCCGAAAAGTAACGAGGTAGGAGAATGAAGCAACTAGAAGAAAAGTAGATTGAAATACAACAATACCCAATTAATTTAAACCATATAAACTCTATTTATTTTAACATTGGTTTATATTTAATTAGTTTATTCCAATCATTTCATTTAATAAATCAAATTTATTAGGTTCACATTTGATGGGTTTCATTTCCATATATTTATTCAATTGGTTTGTTTCCAAATTTATTAACATTTATTACAAAAATTTTCACAACAAGATTTGTTTTATTTTACTCATCTATTAAATCTATTTTATCAACCATAGTTAATTCCACCTCAACATTCAACTTTAACTATTCAAAACCATATAGATTTCAATTTTAGACAAATTAATATTCAACAAATTTGGTTTAATCCATCCTATTCAACTAATAAATAGTTATTCAATTTAAAATTGTTTTTCTTCCATTTTATCAACATTTCTTTCAAGCAAATTCATTTTTTTAAAATCAACTCATTTAATTTATCCATTTATCTTCAGCTAAGTTGATTCCACAAAAATTCAAGTTCACTAGCCTTAAGTTCATATTTATCTGTTTAAATGGTCTTCCCTTTTATTTATTAAATTTATTTTACTTAATATATATTTTGCAACATATATTACGTGTATAAACATTTATTACAACCATTTATTATTCAACAAATCAATTCTCTTTTATTTATTCAATTTACTATCCAACTTATTATTTATAAATTTTCTTAACAAAATATCATTTTGATATCCACTACTTATATCATAGTGTATACTATCCAATTACATTCTAATTACATTTAAAATTCTCTAGGTAAGTTATATTGATGTTTTCAGAGTGTAATTAAATACTATACAAATTTTCCTTTTATTTACAACATTTATATCAGGCCATATTTTTGTTTGAACAATTTAATACTTAAGTTTTCTTCTTGTACAACCTTTTATTATATCCTAACATTTTAACTTTTTGAATATTTTAGGCAAGTTACATATATTAGAATGTTAATTTAGTGTTATACAAATAAGTTTTTATTCAATTCATTATTTCAGGTTGGTTTAGTTTCATTTATCATTTCAGATTATTCCATTTATTCAAAAATTTCACTTTATTTCAATAATTGAAACCATTTCTTAATATAAAACTTAAGATTCAAATTTTCGGTTTCACTTCAAACTACTTTGAAATAATTATATACATATATATTTTATAAATCAACTCATATTCAAGAAATTCAAGTCAAATTCTTTTTCCAAAACAAAAGTGTTGCAAAGCTACTAAAGGGGCCTCTCCACTTCGAGACTTGAAAATGAATGTCGATGATGCTGCTGTCGTCACCGAAAATTATTTTCCAGCGACAAATGAGGAGAGTACTGATTTACTTCATTAAAAATCTTTTGGAAACAATTCTCATTTAGAAATACTTTCAAATCATATTTTTCAAAATATGGAACACTAAATTTAGAAATGCACCGAAAATCAAATTCTCAACTCTTTAATTTGAATTCATTTCATTTTTAAATCAAATTTTATAACCATATTTACAAATAAAAAAACAACAGGTAATGATTTGGAAGTGTTAACCAAGAAATAAATGATAACCAAGTATTATCATTTCTAACAACCAATTCATTTAACTATTTAATTTCATAAAATTATACTTATATATATAATACAAAATTCATTTCGTTTACCAAATTTGGAAATATTACTGTTTCGGTTTGCTCTGTTCAAGTGTTTTGGAATTCCTATCGATAGCGTTAGCTAGACGATTCGATCAGAACCCAAAATTCAAACTTAACAACTCAAACAACACAACATAAAATATTAATTACAAATACACTCCCTCACACGATGATTCCAGAATAAATCTTAGAACAAGGATTGATATTCAAATTTAGAGGAACCCTAATTAAGTAGAATTCTAACTAGAGGATAGGCTCGAAACGAAGGTAGGATAATTAAATAGCAAAAGAGAAAAGATGGATAGACTTATACAATCACGGGCGACCTTAACCGGGTCAACCGTGACTTCAAGAATAAGATCGATGCAAAATTCTGAGGTAAATCGGCATTCGATCGCAAGAGATAGGATTCAGGCATAGCAAAAGATAGCAGCGTCTAAACCGAGGATACGAAAATCTCCAGTGACCCATTGTAAAGGAGTTTCGCCCCTTTACAAATCATTCTAAGATTGGCGGAACCGCCGATTCATTATAGGGATCAACAGGAGTGGAGTTATGGGATACTCCAAAATCAAAATCATGAATAGGGAGAGACAAGAGTGGATTTCAGGACAAAGATTGGGTTCCAAAGTTTGAAGAAATCCGAATCAAAGAGGGAGAGATTCAAGCTCGAAAGAAGGTGATTCTGAAATTAAATTTACTCTATATGCTAAGTTTTGCCTAAACCAGAGCTTTGATACCAACTGTAATGACCCAGTATTTTCAACCATTCGCATCCGCACATGTTGGATTTGAATTGCTCAAAATATCAGATTGTTATTTTATATTTGGCAAAACTCAGCATATGTAGTAAATAAATCAATCACAGAATCACAGACACAGAGTAATATAACAATAAGTAGCGGAATAGATAAATAACAGAGTTGAAATAAAATACAACAGAATATCTCAAATACAATGTTGTCTCGAATACAAACAGATGACAAGTCTGAACCAACAACTGGATAGCTGAAAGCTGGATAGATACAGATGGATCTCCAAGTGAAGCTCCAATCTCCAAAGGTGAGTTTCAAAATGTTGTGTCACTCAGTCTGACCCAAGCGTAAAACAAAACACAAAAACACTCGAGTCAGGATTAACATTCTTATATCAATAAATCCAACTCAAGTGAAATATCAACCGAAATACAAGTAACTTAAAGGATGTTTGGGATGCCTATCCTCTAAGGATCCGTGGAACTATCTACTATGTAGTAATATACGCTACTATAATATGTCAATAGTAAAGTAAAAGATATTAAAATACCACTAAGGCATTACCCATATCCCCTTAACACATTTTATATATTCCCATAGTCTATATGATGGCGTAAGCTCCTCCATAAACTGGAGGTTTACCCAGAGGACACCGCATAGGTATGGTACAAAACAAACTCGTAGAAGGCGTGATAAGGCATGCGACACGACACTCGAGGCAATGCCAGTGTAGATATACCATTTGCACTCCCGGACTGGTGGTAACGCATAGCAGCTACTATCGCCCACCTCATGACACACTCCTAAATCAAAGGGTGCACCCAATCAAATCACAAAAGCAATAGAATGGTACCTAAGAAATGTGCCTGATCGGAGGAATGACCTCACTTGGCCCGGTATAGCTCCTGTTTTAGCCCCATCAAGCTGACTCACGGGAGTCAGGGCTACGTAAATACCATATAGAACCGTCATCAAACCATCGTACTTCATTCTAGAATCTCCACCACGTACACAGTTGTTAAAGTGGTTTTCGGTATTGGCAGAGAGTATGACAATATCCGATCTCGATCTCTTTAACAACCAAACGTTATTATAACACCGTGGTCATTTAAAAAATAGTTTATACTTCAAAGCCAAAATATCATATCCATTTCAAAACTATATCAAAACGATATCATTATTCGCTCAAAATAATATTCATTTCCAAAATCATAACACTTTCCAAAGATTTACACTTCTGAAATTATAACATTTTTGAAACCATAACACTTAGGAAATCATAACACTTTGAAAATTCTTAGCACTTCGAAATCATACTACTCCCACTTAAACAGTTTAGATAATAAAATAGTCTATATAATAAAATAGTTTATAAAGTAATTAATTAGTATATTAAAATAGTTAAAAATTAAATAGTTTATATTAAATTAATTTACAAAGTAAAATAGTTTAAATATATTTAAAAGTATTTTATATAATAAAATAGTTTCCTCAAATTTCACAAATCGATTCAGATCAACTCTAGTTTCAAAATTCAATTTAAATTAAATCTCAATTCACTAATTTCAATCCCGTGCAAAAACCATTTAAATTTATATCGATTTCAAACACGTATATAAATTACAATTTAAACCATTTCAATTTCAATAGATTTCAAAGCTTAAATTCATTTATATTTCAAATTCAACTTTACCATTATTTAATATTGAAAAATTCACTTAGTCAATCCAATATCTGTAACGACCCGATATTTTCAACCTTTCGCATCCGCACATGTCGGACTTGAATTGCTCAAAATACCGTGTTGTAAATAAAAATTTGGCCAAACTCAGAATATACAGTAAATAAATAATCACAGATCACAGACACAGAGTAATATAATACAGCGGAAGTAAAGAAATAGTAGTTCATGAAGCTACTATATAAATACATCAAAGTTAAGGAAGATATAATAGGAATACCAAGATACAACAGGAGTAACAGTATGATAATCAGGTACAACTCAGAATACAACTGGAATCAACTAGATGACAAAATGAATAGATATCTGGATCTTCAAAGAAAAACTCCAGCTCCAAAGGTGAGTCTCAAATGTTGTATCACTCAGTCTGAACCGAGCGTAAAGCAAAACAAAAAACACTCGAGTCAGGACATACATACTTATATAATGTAAACCAACTCAAGTGAACTTTAATAAAGGTACAAGTAACTTAAAGAATGCTTGGGATCGCCCATTCTTTAAGGGTCCGTTAAACTATCTACTATGTAGTAATATTCGCTATTATAATAATGTCTAATATAGAATAAACATACTTTTAAATAGCATTAAGGCTTTACATTTTCCACCTTAACACGTAATAGTCCCAGTAATCTATCCAGTATTAGCATACTCCCAAAATGAAGGCTACCCTCGATACTCCACAGGCTACGGGAGAAATCACAACTCGTAGTAAAGCTCGATATGGTAGGTGACACGGCACACAAGGCAATGCCAGGGTAGATATACCAATTATGCACACGGACTGATGGAAACGCATAGCAGCCACTACCGCTCCACCTCGGACAACACTCCCAAATCAAGGGGTGCGCCCAATCAATCACAAAGTAATAGAATGGTATCGAAGAAGTGCGTCTGATAAGAGGTGCTACCTCACTGGTCCGAGATCGCTCCTGTTTTAGCCACCTTATGCCAACTCACGGGAGTTGGGTCCACGTATATACCTTAGGATCGTCGCCACCATCCTACTTCATTCTGGAAACTGCACCGCGTACACAGTTATCAAAGTGGTTTTTGGTATTGACAGAGAGTATGTCCATATCCGATCCCGGTCTCTTTAACAAACAATCATTATTATAACCCATGGTTATAATTTTAAAATAATATTTTATACTTCAAAATAGAATATCATTTCAAATCCAAATCTTTATCAAAATAAAGATTAAATCAATTCCAAACCATTTCAATATATTTAAAATATCATATCATTTCAAAACTTCATTTCAAATCATTTCAATATATCAAAATATCATATCTTTCCAAAACTTCATTTCAAATCATTTTAATATACCAAAATATCATATCTTTCCAAAACTTCATTTCAAATCATTTTAATATATCAAAATATCATATCTTTCCAAAACTTCATTTCAAATCATTTTTAATATCAAAATATCATATCTTTCCAAAACTTCATTTCAAATCATTTTAATATATCATAATATCATTTGAGTTCAAATCTAAATATTCAACTTTAAATACTTTTAAATTTAAAGATATCATTCATTTATTATCATTTCAAGTCACCTTTTAAATACTTTATATTTCAATCAAAACAATTCATCTAAACCATTTAAAAGTGTAATTATTATACTTTCAAAACAAGTATTCAATTTCCAAAGTTTTAAACTATTCTGAGTTCATTTACTAAGTTAAAAACCATAAACATTGAAAATTTTAGCCTTTCACAGCATTCAGAAAAAGCTGTTATAAGTTATACTTGAAAACATTTTTATTCAACAAAGACAACATTTTAAAACTGCTGTTAAATCTTAGTTTAGTTGAAATTTAGTTTAAAACAGGAAAGACAGTATTTCCAGAAATGTTGTAATAGCTCAGGTTTCAAAATAAGGGTTTTAAATTTCTTCAGCAAAGACAACAGACCACTACAGCAGTTACAGAACTGCTGTAATAGACCTGAGTCAAGTTTTAGTCTATTTAGTTCAACTACAGCAACTATAACATTTCAGAAATGTTGTAATAGATCTTTTACTCAATTTTAGTTCAAATCAGAAATCATAGCATTTCTGAATGCTATAAAAAGTAATTTTCAGATTTTAGTGTATTTCCAACAAATAATAACCTTCAATATTAAACCTTTTAAACATTATAAAAATCATATTTTGACATTCAAAAATGTTCATTAAAATTACTCTTTTAATTTATGATTTTTATAAGAAACATTTACAGTAAAATCCAAATTTCCAGTAATTTTACTTAACAAATCCAAATGTACAATTTTCTTTTCATCACATTTTAACAAATAAACTTAACACTTATATTTTATTTCCATTTCACAAATTAAACTAAATTTTCAATTTTATTTAATTAACTTAAACCTTTAATAAAACCAAATTCACATTTCCAAGTCAAGTTATATTTAAAATTACACTTTTAAGCATTCATTTATTTAACCATTTTAATACATAGAAAACTCAATAACACTTTATTAAATCATTTAAATTCAATCAAATTATCATATTTGCCATTTTACAAATATAATTAAATTTCCATTTTATTTATATAACTTAAATATCATTTTTAAACCAAAATTCCAAATTTCCAAACTTAAGTTATATTTCAAAAATTCACTTTTACCATTCATTTAAATTCATTTTTAACTTCTAGAAAAATCCAAATTTCTTTATTTAAACATTAAAAATCCAATTTAAATCAAATTTTCATAATTTTACACTTTTAAAAATATTTAAAAATATTCAAAATACTTTATAAAAATCACCACGGGCCTGTATATAGTTTTCTAACCAAGGTCAAGTGATACAGATATGTATCATTTCAATCCGCGGTTTAAAAAGCAAAAATCCGGGTTCTATCATTTCAAACCCGCAATTCCAAGTTAAAATAAAATAAATAAAAACCGTACATGCCTATCATTTCAGCCCATAATGATTTTTCCCTATTCCAAATTCCGTTCGGGTATATATCATTTCAACCCATAGTGAATCTAATCTACAAGGAACTTGTAGTATGATAATGGGTATAAATGAACAGTTCAACAATAAATAACAGTAACAGATAATATGACAGGTAAAATAACAGGTTTAGCATCATATAATTAATAATCATAGGCAGCTATAACATCATATATAATATTCAACACATTCAATTGTTGTCAATTCATATTTGCATAATTATAAATGTCAAGTGAGATTTACTCACCTCTTTGTGCTGAAGTTTGCAAATCAAATGACACAACGAATTTCAGAAAGCACGATATGGCATGACCTTTGATTTGAGTGGAGAGAACCAAGATATACATCTTGTATACAACAACAAAACAAAGCTATATAAATATAGTTACAATACAAAGGTTAATTGAAACAAGATTGGAAATAAAGTAGACAAGAACATCACCAAGCTTTCGAACAGGCTTAACCACAATTCAATGTATGCTCGACCATACATGCTTAGGCTCGGCTTTGGCATGTTTTTAGGTGGGAAATAGATCAGGTTTGGACATGGAAATACATGGTTAAGTCAAGAATACAAATGGTCTTGGAAGTTACAAAGCATGGAAGGTCAATGAACTAGGCAAAGTGGAGTTTTGGTGAACTTTTTGGGCTCGGCTACATGGGTCTATGGCTCGGCCATGGCTTGTATAGGTCAGGTCAGATCTGGAGAGAGGCTAAAGTGATGGGTAGTGGTAGTATCTAGGTGGTGGTGGAGCAATAGGTGGTGGCCAAGGTGATGTATGTTGGTGGTGAAGAAGCTAGGCTAGGCTACATGCATAGTTTAAGGGTTTTGGACATTGTTTTGTGTTGTTTGCATCAAGGGGAGGTCATGGCACTTCCTGATCAGAGGAGGGGAAGGTCAGGCTGTGGATTAGGTGGGGAATGAAGTGGTGGTGGTGGTCGGAGAAGATTGTAACGCCCCACCTCTATACCCACGCTAACCAAGAACACTACGATGTAGTGCTGTCAATTAGCACGGAGAATAAGGCTGTGGAGGAGCGACCATCCATGTAACTTCTTTGTGCGAGCACCGATACGTCAGATAGAATATAATGCATATCTTTTAAGGAGGAAATCCGACATGCCGATACAAACACAAAGCTATCACACGGTGGCTATATATTATCTTCGGAAAACAAACATAGAAATAATCATAACATAAATCAGTCACAGACATCCATATCACAAAGGCGGAAGAAGATATGAATAAATATATAACACATGAAAGTGTACATCAGAGTAGTGGTCAGAAAGATCCACGATAATACAAAAGAATAGCATCACGTGCTATACAAAAGAATAAGTACACAACATAGAGTCTATATCTCAAAGGTGTACATCCAAAAACTACTAATCTAAGTAGTTAGCCAAAAGTCAGAATAATCCTGAAGAGAAGTCAAGCAGAAGCACCTGTAACATCTCGGTCTGACCCGAGTATTATTTATAAGAAAATAATAAACGGATCAGTCTAACTATAAATATCAGATGATATGGTATACGGAAAAAGGCATGACATGAACATGTAATAACCATAGCGACATACTACTATAAGTATGTAAATGATAATCAACAAAAGATTAATCAATATCACAAGAATCTTCTCAAAGATAAAATAGGGTATCATACCCTAAACTTGTATTCATAACAAGTCAATAACACATGAATTCACCAATGCACAAAAACTGATATCATATCAATGAAAATCATGAAAATTGGTGAAGCACAAAATTCCAGAAATCATCATCAGAAATCCAGAAAACACATAAAGGGGGGGAGGCCTAACACATGAATGGGAGCATGAAAACTCACCTACGCGTAAACACATGACGAGAAGTTATCTCATGGAAGCTATCCATTAAATTTTCACACATGAATGGCCCGAAGACCATAGGAAATGTGATGGCGAAACATCACATGATCGGGGTATAGTCTCCCACGTAGACAAAGAGACATCGCTCAATCGCTAGTCTAAATCACAAAAATGATCGTCATGATCATAAGGAAGTGTCAATCACACCAAGCTAGTAAATATATGAGTTTAGCTTCATGTCCCATAACCACTTGCTTAACTTAAATATTTACGAACAAGCTGTAAATCTTCACTAGGAAATTGTCACAAAAAGGGTTCAATCGAACAAGTCCAAGAGCTAACCGACGAAGTGAACGCAAGCGTTTCATACCACTCGTTTTACTAAGTCGTTTAAGTCGATTTCTCATTCGAGTGAAGTAAAGGCTTGTATATACTAGTAGATTGAAAATCGGTTTGAGAAAACGAACTTTTGATACTTAAAAATAGTGTTGAAATCGCTTTGATGAAAGAGTTTTGATATTTACTATTAGTATTGAAACCTTCATATATCTTTAAAGTGACAAGTCATAAAACGATGGTAGAACAAATCAATTCACGTTCGAAGACGTGAGTAAAGTCCAAAGAAGTCAATTCCAAAACCATCAAAGTAGAAATTCTGATCAATGTTTTTCAGACGAGATTGCCTACGCAGAGTAATACGGGGTTCGACCTAAGGAGAAGTAGGTCATACGACCTAAGGGAAGACTGCCGTGCAACCTAGCTGAAGAACAGGTAAAATGACTAAGTACTAACTCGCGAACGACTTACGACTTAAGGGATAAGGTCATACGACCTAAGTGGAGAATGCCAAGCGAGCTAGCAGAAGAACAGGTCAAACGACCAAGTACTAACTCGCGAACGACTTACGACTTAACGAAGTCAAGCGACCTACGACTTAGGGTCAAGCGACCTAAGAGAAGCAGCGGGAATGTTAGGTCTGAGACGACCTACGACTTAAGGTTATACGACCTAACAGTTGCGAGCTAGCGGAGTTGGCATGGCCGAGCGACTTAAGAGAAGCAGCGACCTACGACTTAACGATTTAAAGCCAACGACCTAGGACTTAAGAGTCATACGACCTAGGACTTTAAGGGAGGCAAGAGACTTACGACTTAAGGGAGGTAAGCGACTTACGACTTAAGGGATAAGGTCATACGACCTAAGTCTTGAACGACTTAACGACTTAAGCCTTTAACGACTTAACGACTTAAGCCAGGGCGAGCGAGCTAACTGCAAAACGACCTACGACTTAAGGCCTTTAACTCCTGAACGACTTATGCCATTAGCTCCTGAACGACTTATGCCTTTAGCTCCTGAACGACTCAAGCCAGTAACTCGCGAACGACTCAGGCCAGACGAACAGAAATACACGCGCGCGACCTAAGCCCTTAACTCGTGAACGACTCACGACTTAGGCTTAACTCGTGGACGACTCAGCGAAGGCAGAAACGACTTAAGGCCAGAAAAATCACCAAAACGCTGAAAATCGAAGTTTCTCGCCAATCCAATCCAAACCAAATGCAAATGTTGATGCAAATACAATAGGGGATCATTCCCAACAGTCCAAGATAGATATAGGCAAGATGTGAGATCAAAAATCTCACCTTTTCACGGAATTTGATGAAGATGGAGATTTGAGAGCAAGGCAAGAACACCACCAAGCTTGAATCAATGGTCTAAACGTGAATTTGATGTTGAATCTCGGATTTGCAATGGAATTTGTGTTTGGGAGTTTTAATTTCTCTTTCCCTCCACCATTTTTGAAGAAGCTTGAAGTGATGAAGAGAAGAGGGGTGGGCTGAGTTAAGAAGGTGCAGTCCAACCCAAAGTCTCAAGCGGGAAAAGTGACGAAAATTTCACTATCTCCAAACATATCGAAGTTTACACTCAAAAAGATCGCAAACGTCATTTTGAACTCAATGGGGGTGGTCTCGAGTCCTAATTTGACCGTATGCAAAAAGTAGCTTTTCGGACTAACATCCGACTAACGATAAAATATTTAAATAAAATATTTAAATATAGAATTGATAGATATGCGGGTTGTTACAAAGATGGTGGTGGTTAAGGCCGAGCAAGACAAGAGCAAGTCAAGGCAAAAACATAGAAAATCACATAGAAAAAGTGAAGAGAAAAGAGGAAACCATTTCCAAATATTTTCAGATCTGAGTTTGGCCATGAATAATGATGGAAATGAGAAGGTTTTCACGTGAAAATGGAGTAAGAAACATACGGCTACAATAAAGAAAGGAACGGCCAAAGAAAATGAAGAGACTAGGCAAATGAAAAGTCATAGATTTAAAGCTTTTGTCTCTTGAAATTTCTATTTCTTTAAATCAAATAAACAAATAAAAATTCAGTAAATGAAAATTAAAAATGAAACAAAGTAAAATAAAATAAAAATAAATAATTAAATTTAAAGAAAATAGAAAAATAATTAAAGAAATAGTTTAAAAATTCAAAACAGGACTTAAAAATTACAAATAGAATATCACTAGTTTTAGAAAATTTCTATTTCACTTTAAAACAAATAAAAGGTCAAATAAATAAAATAAACGAGGAACAAAATAAAGTGGGAATGAGAATAAAATAAGATCTTAAGAAAAATAGGAAAATAAATAAATAATTACTTTAATTAATTGAAACTGGAAATTAGAAATTTTAAACAAAATATAACTGACACTAGAAAATGTTAATTACACTTTTAAAAATGTTTTAAAACCAAAATATATACATAACATGTTATTTTACCCATATAAATATAAATTATAATATTACATGACCGAATAAAATATTATTTATATAATTTAAAATAAACAATTTTTGTTAAATACAGCAAATTACACACAATATTTAAAAGGGCATAACTTTCACAATATAAATCTGATTTCAACGAAACGAAAAAGCAGTATTCTTGAAATTTTATTTACTTTCATAATAAAAGATAAAATTCAAAAATATAAACTTTTAAAATTTTAAATTAAAAGTCAAAGTTTGACCATATTGACCAAAATTCACATTTCTGTAAAATATTCTATTTATACATGTTTGAAATTCTAATTTACATCAAAATCAAAATTTATATTTAAAATAACAAAAATTATTCATTTTAATAAATAAAATAAAGTTTTTAAATCAGGCAATTCAATTTAAAATAATTACAAAATTCAGGGTTGTTACACTCTCCCCCACTCAAAACTTTTCGTCTCCGAAAAGGAATGAGGTACGGGAAAACATAGAAAAGATAGAATGAAATAGGATTAAGACAAGATGACAAGAAGATTGAAATTATACCTGATAACTATGGTTATAGTTAAGTTTAACAAGATGGAGATGATCTTCCCAAGATCCCCCAAAATCAAGGACACAAGCACGAAAAAGATCCTCTAAAATCTAATTCACCCTTTCTGTTTGACCGACGGTCTGTGGATGGCAAGCAGTGCTCAGAATCAAAATGAGTACTAAAGATTATCAAAGATTATGAAAAGATTTCTAAACAGACTGGCATAAGCAATAGCCTTCCCATTCTGTAGCAAGATGAGGGAAAATAAGGACATCCAAAAGATAGTTTGAAAACAAAAGAAGATAAGGAAAATAAGGAAAACTAAGAGATGGTTTGAAAAACAAAATAAGATAATAAGTTTGAAACCATGGAATTTTCAACTTAAATTGATAATTAATTTTTCACAAGTTAAATAAATCTTAACTATCTCAAATTTCATTATCTTATCATCCAATTTTCTTAATTTAACAATCTCTAAGATCATGGATTTGAAAAATCATTTATTATACTCGTAATGTATTCAATAAATTTATTTCTTCTTTATTCCTAATTAAAATTAAATTTATTCCTCTCAATATTTTTATCACCTATGTTAAATATGTTTACATTTATTATAACTGCTTTAATTTATTCTTAGTCCCTTTAACATCATTTTATTGTAAGTTATTCAATTTGCTTCTGTTAATCTTTTTATAACTAAAATTTAAGTGTATAACATTCATTATAACCACTCAAATTCTATTCATAAAATCTATTAATATTGTATATTATCCAATTACATTGTTAACTTCAAAAAAATTTAGGTAAGTTATATTAGAATGCAATGGTGTATTATACAAATGAAACTTTCCAATTCAATTATCTCAATTTTTAATCCTTTATTCAAAAATTTTGATTTCCTTTTTATAATTGAAATTATTCTTTAAGATAAAATTTAAGAATAAAATTTCTGATTCCTTTCAAACCGTTTAGAGATAAATAAATGTATGTATAAAATTTGTCAAATCAAATTTAAATCATACCTCTATATATATTATAAATCAAGTCATATTTTATAAATTTCAAATCAATTAAATTTCAAAGCAAAATTGTAGCAAAGCTATAGAATAGTCTCTTCACTTCGAAACCCGAAAATGAATGTCGATGATGCTGCAGTCATCACCGAAATTATTTTCCAGCGACAAAGAAAAGAGCACTGATTTACAAATTAAAAATCCTTTGAAACAATTTCTACTAGAAATACTTTTAAATAATAAATTCTTTTAAAACTTTCAAAACAAGGTTTGAAATCATCGAAAATTTAATTCTCACATTCTTGATTTAAATCCATTTAAATTTCCAAATTAATTTATAACCATGTTTAATTATTTAGATAAGAAACTAAAGCCAATGATTATAAAATACATACAAAGTTAAATATTATTTCTTAACACCCAATTCCATTAATTATCAAAATTCAGAAAATTAACCTTATACATATTATAATTATACAAAATTTATCCATCTACTAAATTTGAAAACCATATTGTGTCAGTTTGCTCTGTTTAAGTGTTTTGGAGATCCTATCGATAGCGTTGATCAGACGAACCAATCGGAAACCTACATCAACATCAACAACTCAAACAACACAATATATAAAACATCTTTAAAATATAAAATTTCAAATACAAGATTAATTTTCAAAATAAGGATAGGGATTCAGAGTTGATGGTCTCAAATCAAAGAGAACTCTGATTTGAATATAAGTTGAAGACAAAAGATAAGATGATTAAACAACAGAATAGGAAGATGGGTAAGCCTATATAAATCGCGGGTAACCTTAACCAGGTCAACCGTGACTTAACGAAAAAGATCGTTGTGGATTTTCTAGGGTAAATATACATTCGATCTCAAGAGATAGAATTCAGGCATAGCAAGAGATAGTAGCATTGTAACCAAGGATACAGAAGTCTTCGGTGAATCAATGCTTTTTGTAAAGAAGTTTCACCCCTTTACATGTCATTAGAATAATAGCGGGACCGCCAATTCATTAGAAAGATTATTCGGAGTGGAGTTATGGGACACCCCAGAATCAAGAAGACACGAATAGGGGAGGACAAGAATGGACTTTGGAACCGAAGGGAACGTTCCAAAATTCCAAGGAAACCGAACCGAAGAAGAAGGAATTCAAGTTCGAACGAAGGTGATTCTGTAATTAAATTTACTCTATATGCTAAGTTTGCCTAAAACTAGAGCTCTGATACCAACTGTAACGACCCGATATTTCCAACCATTTGCATCCGCACATGTCGGATTTGAATTGCTCAAAATACCGCGTTGTAAATAAAAATTTGGCAAAACTCAGAATATATAGTAAATAAATAATCACAGATCACAGACACAGAGTAATATAATGCAACGGAAGTAAAGAAATAGTAGTTCATGAAGCTACTATATAAATACATCAAAGTTAAGGAAGATACAATAGGAATACCAAGATACAACATGAGTAACAGTATGATAATTAGGTACAACTCAGAATACAACTGGAATCAACTGGATGACAAAATGAATAGATATCAGGATCTTCAAAGCAAAACTCCAGCTCCAAAGGTGAGTCTCAAATGCTGTATCACTCAGTCTGACCCGAGCGTAAAGCAAAACACAAAACACTCGAGTCAGGACATACATACTTATATAATGTAAACCAACTCAAGTGAACTGTAATAAAGATACAAGTAACTTAAAGAATGCTTGGGATCGCCCATTCTTTAAGGGTCCGTTAAACTATCTACTATGTAGTAATATTCGCTATTATAATAATGTATAATATAAAATAAACATACTTTTAAATAGCATTAAGGCTTTACATTTTCCACCTTAACATGTAATAGTCCCAGTAGTCTATCCAGTATTAGCATACTCCCAAAATGGGGGCTTCCCTCGATACTCCACAGGCTACGGGAGAAATCACAACTCGTAGTAAACCTCGATATGGTAGGTGACACGGCACACAAGGCAATGCTAGGGTAGATATACCAATTACGCACACGGACTGATGGAAACACATAGCAGCCACTACCGCTCTACCTCGGACAACACTCCCAAATCAAGGGGTGCACCCAATCAATCACAAAGTAATAGAATGGTATCGAAGAAGTGCGTCCGATAAGAGGTGCTACCTCACTGGTCCGAGATCGCTCCTGTTTTAGCCACCTTATGCCAACTCACGGGAGTTGGGTCCACGTATATACCTTAGGATCGTCGCCACCATCCTACTTTATTCTGGAAACTCCACCGCGTACAAAGTTGTCAAAGTGGTTTTCGATATCGACAGAGAGTATGTCCTTATCCGATCCCGGTCTCTTTAACAACCAATCGTTATTATAACCCGTGGTTATAATTTTAAAATAATATTTTATACTTCAAAATAGAATATCATTTCAAATCCAAATCTTTATCAAAATAAAGATTAAATCAATTCCAAACCATTTCAATATATTTAAAATATCATATCATTTCAAAACTTCATTTCAAATCATTTCAATATATCAAAATATCATATCTTTCCAAAACTTCATTTCAAATCATTTTAATATATCAAAATATCATATCTTTCTAAAACTTCATTTCAAATCATTTTTAATATCAAAATATCATATCTTTCCAAAACTTCATTTCAAATCATTTTAATATATCAAAATATCATTTGAGTTCAAATCTAAATATTCAACTTTAAATACTTTTAAATTTAAAGATATCATTCATTTATTATCATTTCAAGTTACCTTTTAAATACTTTATATTTCAATCAAAATAATTCATCTAAACCATTTAAAAGTGTAATTATTATACTTTCAAAACAAGTATTCAATTTCCAAAGTTTTAAACTATTCTGAGTTCATTTACTAAGTTAAAAACCATAAACATTGAAAATTTCAGCCTTTCACAGCATTTAGATAAAACTGTTATAAGTTATACATGAAAACATTTTTATTCAGCAAAGACAGCATTTTAAAACTGCTGTTAAATCTCAGTTTAGTTGAAATTCAGTTTAAAACAGGAAAGACAGTATTCCCAGAAATGTTGTAATAGCTCATGTTTCAAAATAAGGGTTTTAAATTTATTCAGCAAAGACATCAGACCACTACAGCAGTTACAGAACTGCTGTAATAGACCCGAGTCAAGTTTTAGTCTATTTAGTTCAACTACAGCAACTACAGCATTTCAGAAATGCTGTAATAGCTCTTTTACTTAATTTTAGTTCAAATCAGAAATCATAGCATTTCTGAATGCTATAAAAAGTAATTTTCAGATTTTAGTGTATTTCCAGCAAATAATAACCTTCAATATTAAACCTTTTAAACATTATAAAAATCATATTTTGACATTCAAAAATGTTCATTAAAATTACAATTTTAATTTATGATTTTTATAAGAAACATTTACAGTAAAATCCAAATTTCCAGTAATTTTACTTAACAAATCCAAATGTACAATTTTCTTTTCTTCAAATTTTAACAAATAAACTTAACACTTATATTTTATTTCCATTTCACAAATTAAACTAAATTTTCAATTTTATTTAATTAACTTAAACCTTTAATAAAACCAAATTCACATTTCCAAGTCAAGTTATATTTAAAATTACACTTTTAAGCATTCATTTATTTAACCATTTTAATACATAGAAAACTCTATAACACTTTATTAAATCATTTAAATTCAATCAAATTATCATATTTGCCATTTTCCAAATATAATTAAATTTCCATTTTATTTATATAACTTAAATATCATTTTAAAACCAAAATTCCAAATTTCCAAACTTAAGTTATATTTCAAAAATTCACTTTTACCATTCATTTAAATTCATTTTTAACTTCTAGAAAAATCCAAATTTCTTTATTTAAACATTAAAAATCCAATTTAAATCAAAATTTCATAATTTTACACTTTTAAAAATATTTAAAAATATTCAAAATACTTTATAAAAATAACCACGGGCCTGTATATAGTTTTCTAACCTAGGTCAAGTGATACGGATATGTATCATTTCAATCCGCAGTTTAAAAAGCAAAAATCCAGGTTCTATCATTTCAAACCCGCAATCCCAAGTTAAAATAAAATAAATAAAAACCGTTCAGGCCTACCATTTCAGCCCATAACGATTTTTCCCTATTCTAAAGTCCGTTCGGGTATGTATCATTTCAACCCATAGTGAATCTAATCTACAGGGAACTTGTAGTGTGATAAACAGGTATAAATGAACAGTTCAACAATAAATAACAGTAATAGATAATATGACAGGTAAAATAACAGGTTTAACATCATATAATTAATAATCATAGGCAATTATAACATCATATATAATAATCTACACATTCAATTGTTGTCAATTCACATTTGCATAAGTATAAATGTCAGGTGAGATTTACTCACCTCTTTGTGCTGAAGTTTGCAAATCAAATGACACAACGAATTCCAGAAAGCACGATATGGCACGACCTTTGATTTGAGTGGAGAGAACCAAGATATACTCTTGTATACAACAACAAAACAAAGCCATATAAATATAGTTACAATACAAAAGGTTAATTGAAACAAGATTGGAAATAAAGTAGACAAGAACATCACCAAGCTTTCGAACAAGTTTTGCTTGACCACAACTCAATGTATGCTCGACCATACATGCTTAGGCTCGGCTTTGGCATGTTTTCAGGTGGTAAATAGATCAGGTTTGGACATGTAAACACATGGCTAAGTCAAGAATACAAATGGTCTTGGAAGTTACAAAGCATGGAAGGTCAATGAACTAGGCAAAGTGGACACTACAACAATAAGACCCTATTACAACTGTATTTTTACAACTGTCACAAAATGCTAGTTGTAATATAGGTTTTTTACAACTCTTTTTCTCAGAAAGTTGTAATAGATGCCTATTACAACCTTTGTTTTTTGCTAGTTTTAATAGACGTCTATTTTTAACTACTCTTCTATTCTACCAATTGTAATAGATATCTATTACAACCTTTTTTGTTTGCTAGTTGTAATAGATGTCCATTTTTAACAACTTTTCTTTTCTACCAATTGTAATATATGCCTATTACAACCTTTTTAATTTGCCCATTGTACTAATTAATTAATAATTATAATTAAATAATAATACGTAATAATTAATAAATAATAATAATAATTATTAAATAATAATAATTAACAATTAATTTGGAATATGAAATAATTAATATTAATAAATAATAATATTAATAATTAATATTAATAAATAATAATATTAATAATTATTATTCAATAATTAATATTAAATAAATAATAAAAAGAATTAATTTTTAATAATTAATATTAATAATTAATAATTAAGAAATAATCATTAATATTAATAATTAAGAAGTAATATTAATAATTAATAAGAAATAAATAATAATTAATATTAATAATTAAGAAGTAATATTAAATATTTAGTTATTAAGAAGTAATAATTAATAAAAATAATTAATAATTAATATTAAACAATTAACAACTAAAAAATAATAATTAATATTGATTATTTATAATTAATAATTAGTCATTATTATTAATAATTAAGAAGTAATAATTAATAATTAAGACTAATATTTACTATTTAATAATTAATTATTAATAAGTAATTTCAAAAAATTGAGAAGTAATATATATTATTAGTATTTAATATTTAATGGTTATATTTGATATTTAAAAATTCAAAAAGTTTAAAATTTTGAAATTTTCTAAATTAAATTTTAAAATATTTATAAAATTTAGAAATTTTCATAAAGTAAAAAAAGAAACTAAATTTTTAAATAAATTTAAAACTTTATAAAATATTCAAAATATTTCACTTGTTCACTTTTTGGCCGTAGCCGAATTTTTTTGGCGGTAGCTAAATTTTTTTGGCGGTAGCTAAATTTTTTTGGCGGGCTCACCGATATATTTCACTATGCCCATGGTTCCTTTAATTAAAATTTTCTTCACCGCTTTCCCAATTCTCCAAATCTCAAGTCATTCCTCTCACTACAGCTCACTTTCTCTCGCCCCATTCTCCTATTCTCCCTTGCCTGCGTATGCATTCCCAGCATCTTCACCAGCGGTCCATGGTAGTCGGCCCATGCCACATTTTACGGCAACAGCGATGCATCCGGCACTATGGGTACTTTTCCCTAAATCCCCTAAACTCTCCTACATAACGTTTTCCCTAAATTTTTGTTTCTATTTCCAATTTATTTTTGAAAAATAGGTGGAGCATGCAGGTACCGAAAACTGTATAGCCAAGGGAATGGAACGGTCACGGCGGCGCTGAGCACGACATTGTTTGACAATGGCATGAGCTATAGCTCTTGCTTAGAAATCAAATTCGCGAATGTTCCTGTTGGTGCCATGGCAGAAGTCCATCAATTATCGTGACGACGACCAACTTTTGCCCACCTAATTTTGCTCGAGCGTTTGATAATGGTGGGTAGTGTAATCCTCTGCGTGAGAATTTCGACCTGGCAATGCCTGTGTTTTTGAAGATCGCTGAGTATAGGGTTGGGATTGTGCCTGTTACCTATTGAAGGTAATTTTTACATTTTATTTTGTACTCTACTGATTTTTCAGAACGTAGCAAGGTTGGTAAAAGCTTTCTTAGGATTGGTTCGGCGAATACTTACTAACTAACCACAAACTTTCTTCTTTTTTTAGTGGAGAGCTGTTCAAAGTTAATAAATATGCAGATTAACTGGATAGTTCTGAAATCAAACTTTTTCAATTTCTGAAGAACATATTTTAGTGAAAGAAAATGAACTGCTACCTATTAAAATCAACTATTTTAAGGATATTAAAATCAAAGTCAACTACTTAGAACAATACAATTTGAAAAGCAGGTATGAAATAGGGATATTTGAAGAAAATGGTCACAATCCTGATGTACAGTACAAGTAATGAACATGAAATAAGATTTCATTTACTTTGTTAAGAAAATAGGCATAAAGTCCTATTTTACCTTTTCAAATCATGATATGTTATACTTATAGCTTTTGTAGTGAGTGAATCTAGCATATATAAAAAAAATATTTTGGTTCAACAATATCTCCCAACCTTTTCTTAACCAATATAATCAAATTCAAGTAGTCTTTCCAACTGGTACTGCTAATTAATTATTATTTCTAGTTTGCATTGCTGATTAAAATTACTGTATTACGTACTTATGATCATAAGAATGAGCTATGTAAGAAAGTGATGAAAAATCTAGCTCTGTACTAGATGTATCTGTAATTATTATTATTATTATTATTGCATTGTTTTAGATTATGATGTCACTATTTGCATTATGCGCAATTTTTTCCAGAGGTACATATATCAACTACTTGTCATATTATTTTCCTCGATTGTAATGGTATGCACATAATTCCGTGTTTATACTCTTCTAGTAAATATTCTGTTAGGCATGGGGCGATGTATTAACAAAGCATTAATTATTATTATTATTTTTGAGAAACCAAGTTAAACACATATAATGATTTGATTCTGTATAGATTCTGGTAGACGAATGCAGGATTGAAAGAGATTTTGTAGCCAGTAATAACCATGCGATGGTCTCGAGACCTTGATTTCATACGCCACGCAAACAAAAGCAAATTTGCAACAAACAACAATGTATCGACAGGAAGGTGGTGAGCAGCACAATCTAAACAAGAGCAGTAGGTATTGCTGAGCAAAGAAATGCAATGATACTAAAGCACTACAGTAAAAAAAAATATGAAGCGGATCTAAACAAATAGTCTGGTCTGAATATGCAGAGGGAATGAAGGGTAAGATGAATTCAATTGCTGTAATGAAGAGAAGCATGCACCTATATCAACTGACCAATTCTCAATCATGTACTCTACTTGAGAATAACTGATCGCGAGCAACAAGATAGATAATTAGTTGAACGAAGGTGCATCATGTTTTGTTTCAGCTAGGGTGCGTCTTGTTTTGTTTCCCTTTTGGGAAAGTGTTTATAGAAAATGGTGGTATTTATTTATAGATCTCATACCCCTTTTTTGATTCAATGCTTTATACAATGAGTATATTTGTGTGTTGTTCTTATTGAATGTTGTACCAGAATACTTGGATTAGTAGTTTGTTCTATTGCTACTTGGAAAAGCATGTTAACATAAGCATCTTCATCATGTTTTGTCTAGCCTTTTAGTGAAATATCAATTATACATAGTTAAATCTGTAATGATTATTCCAGTCTGGATTTAAGCTCATATTTGTTTCTATAATGCTAATCGCAGTGGTAATGGTTATAATATTTTTTGCTTTCTTTTTACCACAACTGCTAAACGCAGTTGTAAAAAAGTCTTTTACAACTGGCAATAGCAGTTGTAAAATTTTTTTTACAATTGTCTAAAGCAGTTGTAAAAAAGTCTTTTACAACTGCTTTAGACAATTGTAAAAAATTATTTTACAAGTATCGAAGACCGTTGTAAAAAAATATTGCTCTATTACAACTCCGGATATAACGACCGGCGGCCGCCCGTTGTAATAGACCTATTACAACTGTTTTTGGCAGTTGTAAAAGGGTATTTTTGTTGTAGTGGTAGTATTGGTGAACTTTTTGGGCTCGGCTACATGGATCTATGGCTCGTCCATGGCTTGTACAGGTCAGGTCAGATCTAGACAGAGGCTAAAGTGATGGGTAGTGGTGGTATCTAGGTGGTGGTGGAGCAATAGGAGGTGGCCAAGGTGATGTATGTTGATGGTGAAGAAGCAAGGCTAGGCTACATGCGTAGTTTAAGGGTTTTGGACATTGTTTTGTGTTGTTTGCATCAAGGGGAGGTCATGGCACTTCCTGGTCAGAGGAGGGGAAGGTCAGGCCATGGATTAGGTGGGGAAGGAAGTGGTGGTGGTGGTTGGAGAAGATGGTGGTGGCTAACGCCGAGCAAGGCAAGAGCAAGCCAAGGCAAAAACATAGAAAATCACGTAGAAAAAGTGAAGAGAAAAGAGGAAACCATTTCCAAATATTTTCAGATCTGAGTTTGGCCGTGAATAATGATGGAAATGAGAAGGGTTTCACATGAAATTGGAGTAAGAAACATACGGCTACAATAAAGAAAGGAACGGCCAAAGAAAATGAAGAGACTAGGCAAATGAAAAGTCATAGATTTAAAGCTTTTGTCTCTTGAAATTTCTATTTCTTTAAATCAAATAAACAAATAAAAATTCAGTAAATGAAATTTAAAACTTAAACAAAGTAAAATAAAATAAAAATAAATAATTAAATTTAAAGAAAATAGAAAAAGAATTAAAGAAATAGTTTAAAAATTCGAAACAGGACTTAAAAATTACAAATAGAATATCACTAGTTTTAGAAAATTTCTATTTCACTTTAAAACAAATAAAAGGTCAAATAAATAAAATAAATGAGGAAAAAAATAAAGTGGGAATGAGAATAAAATAAGTTCTTAAGAAAAATAGAAAAATAAATAAAGAATTACTTTAATTAATTGGAACTGGAAATTAGAAATTTTAAACAAAATATAACTGATACTAGAAAATGTCAATTACACTTTTAAAAATGTTTTAAAACCAAAATATATACATAACATGTTATTTTACCCATATAAATATAAATTATAATATTACATGACCGAATATAATATTATTTATATAATTTAAAATAAACAATTTTTGTTAAATACAGCAAATTACACACAATATTTAAAAGGGCATAACTTTCACAATATAAATCTGATTTCAACGAAATGAAAAGCAGTATTCTTGAAATCTTATATACTTTCATAATAAAAGATAAAATTCAAAAATTTAAACTTTTAAATTTTAAATTAAAAGTCAAAGACCATATTGACCAAAATTCACATTTCTGTAAAATAATCTATTTATACATGTTTGGAATTCTAATTTACATCAAAATCAAAATTTATATTTAAAATAACAAAAATTATTCATTTTAATAAATAAAATAAAGTTTTTAAATCAGGCAATTCAATTTAAAATAATTACAAAATACAGGGTTGTTAAAATATCATTTAAATAAAACCTTAAATTACAATTACTGCAACTAAATATTCCCTTCAGTTTATTTACTTGAAATATTCATTTAATCACTTTAAATCAAAATCAACTTAGAAATCATATCTTTAAAATCTCAAATTTAATAAGTTTCAAATCGGTTTTATTTAAGAAAAAAAATCAAATAAATTTCAAGCTAATTTCTATTTCTCTTTCCAGCTTAATTATTAAAATTATTATAAAATCTATATTAAAGATATAATATCTTAAAATCAATATTTATTAAAACCACATATATTTCTTTTCAAAACCTTGAAATCATTTTCAATATATATATATATATATATAAATATATATATATAAATATATAGACCAACGGTGCTTGTATAAAATTCTCTATCCTATGGTCAAGTGATACAGATATTTATCGTTTCAATCCGCAATTTAAATATATACGGGTATATATCTTTTCAACCCGCAATCCCAAATGCAATTAAATAAAAATCGCTTGGGTTTATCATTTCAACCTATAACGATTTTCTCTTATTCTACAGATCGTTCGGGTATGTATCATTTCAACCCAAAGGGAGTTCTATACTAACTCGGAACTTGCAGAGTGATAACAGATATGATAATAATAATAACAAGCATATATTATCAATAACAATATAATATAAACAACAGAATATGGTGTCATATCCCACAAGTGAACAATTACATATAAATGCATATCATATATAACAATTTAAATAATTAACAGTTCAATTTAGCAGTATATTTCAATTGTCGTTTCAATTGAAATCAAATTTAGTCAATATAAGAACGTTAATCGTGAGTGATTGCTCACCTTTCGAGGCTACAGAAGGACGAGAACAAGATGAGAACGGGCACGAATAAACACGGATAATTGACAAATCACCGAACAGATTCGGACAAGCACGAAGTGACAACGGAACAGCGAGAAAGCAAAGCAAATCTAACCAAATTCGAAGAAAACACGAATCAGAACCAATCTTGATGTGCATGGAATAAATATATATAATTTTTTCTCTAAAATCCATATTTATTGTAGAATCCATATTAAATTTACACACACACACAAAATATAAAATCTTTATATGCTCTGTTTCAAAATTATTTTCAGCCCATATGTAAAGCAAGTCAGGCTTATGCAAAGTAATCAAGAAACATGTACATATGTCTTTGCTTCACCAATATATAAAATGTTCGGACCCACTGACCAAAAACAATACTTATACTGATATATAAAATCATTAAACAACACATATAGTACTGTCTTTAGAATATATATAATATATGCTTAGGTATACAACACTGATTATACATAACTTACAAACACTTACATATATAAATTATTGTACCATATATATAACTCGCGCAGTATATATATAACAAATATAAAACATATACCATAACTTCATATATTCTAGTATAGATATAAACTACATATAGCCTGAATATATTATATAACCTATATTAACTAGGCAGGCTACAACATATAGACAACTAAGTGTAATATACCATATCATAACTTATTTATAAACAGCAGTTTATACGCAACTTGCACAATTTTTAAATATATATAAAACCTTTTACAACCTATATTAAAACACTTATAAAGGTCAAAATAAAACCTTTATATAATTTCTGGAAAAAGTTAAAACACATATAATAAATTAAAATCTCAACAATTTATGTTTTAAAACCAATGTCCCCTTTTTTTCTTTCAGATAGGCTGATATGTGTCAAAATAATAGGCAGACTTGACATACAACAAACAATATGCAGACCATCCAATATTTATAACAAATATATGCTCTACTCAATTATATGCAGACTTGAATTCACACTGTATATATTTAGATATGCATTTCAAACTAGCATAGAAACTTACATATTTTTTTTTCTAAAGCTGATATATACAACTTGATATTTAAAACAGAAATTACAACTTTAAACTTACTCATATATATAACATATGACCAACATTATATACTATATATACAATATACACTAGCAGAAATAAAATACTATATATGCACTTTTAAAACCATAACATAAAACTGCAACCCATACTTTGTAATACTAGTTATATTTTATATATTATCATATGCAACAAAGTTTAAACTGAATATATATTTATACACTTAAGCACTCAAAGTAATAAAACTTCAGCAACTATATATAATATACTTATACTTAGACAAGAAACAACAAATTCATATAACATAAATATATATATTTTAAACTTATTTATGTACAAAAGAGAACTGTAGCATATATATACCTATAGACTTAATGCGAATGTGAGGACCACCAACATTCCATCACTCCGATGCCTCATAAGGTCACATGCTCTCATTACTGACTTCGGCCACTGGGTAATTCAATGGAGCTTCGGGTTCAAGGGGGCTCGGTTGCGCTGGTGGTCGGGAAGAGAGGAAAGGTGGCGAGACGAGGAGGTGTGAGGAGTGGTGATTATGATCGGCGGCCAAACAATAGGCTTGAGGCTGGGTCGAGGTGGATCGGAGGGGCCAAGGGAGGTGAGAGTGGAAGGCGAAGCTCGGTAGAGGCAAGTGAAGTGGGAGACCTAGTGTGGGGAAGGAGAAAAGAAAAGAAAAGGAGGAAGAAGCAGGTTCACCGATAAAGAAAATGAATAGGCCGATCCAGTATACTTTCGCATATTATATACTTCAGTAAATAGGAGGAATAGAAAAGAAAACAGCTGTCAGCAATAAAAGAAAAATATAAACGTATATTATATCATACGTTTCATCAAGTGAAACCTGCAGAACCAAATCTGAAGCGTTTCAAACAATGAACAGTCAGATACCATACATGAAGATAAGGAAATAGCAATGGTCAAATGCCTTGATCTGGTGAATAATTAAAGCAATTAAACATCATGTTGAAATTTGAAACTGAAGGGAAGAGTAAAGTCGCGATTTTCGGTACCGATACCGTTACCGATTTCGAGAATTCCGCTGTGTGCCGGACTTCAAAACACAGAATTGAATATACCACAGAGATCAGCACGACGAGACAATCAAAACGATATATAGATTTCAGTGATAGGATCATTCTATCAAAAGTCGATATTCGGTACAAGAAAATGCTGCCGAATTGCCAGAAATAAGATGAACGGAGCAACAACAGTCAAAATTTGAAGAAACGAAATATGACGTCTCACTCAGAAGATGATTTACAAATTTATTGTATAAAAATATTCAGGTTTGGAAAACATTTCATTATCATCAAATATTAACTGTTTCAAATTTAAATAAAATTTCCACAATAAAATAAACTTCCAAATTATCTAATGAAAATTTACCATTTGATATCTTTAAATAGACGTATTCCAAATATCTAATTTTTATTTCCAAATTCAATTATTTTAAAATTTCACAAAATTCAGTTAATTACGTTATTAAAACCATTAAAATTTGTAGGTCGTTACACTCTCCCCCACTCAAAACTTTTCTTCCCCGAAAAGTAATGAGGTAGGAGAAAGAAGCAACCAGAAGAAAAGTAGATTGAAATAAAACAATACCCAATTAATTTAAACCATATAAACTCTATTTATTTTAACATTGGTTTATATTTAATTAATTTATTCCAATTCATTTCATTTAATAAATCAAATTTATTAGGTTCACATTTGATGGGTTTCATTTCCATATATTTATTCAATTGGTTTGTTTCCAAATTTATTAACATTTATTTCAAAACATTTCACAACAAGATTTTTTTTATTTTACTCATCTATTAAATCTATTTGATCAACCATAGTTAATTCCACCTCAACATTCAACTTCACTATTCAAAACCATATATATTTCAATTTTAGACAAATTAATATTCAACAAATTTGGTTTAATCCATTCTACTCAACTAATAAATAGTTATTCAATTTAAAATTGATTTTCTTCCATTTTATCAACATTTCTTTCAAGCAAATTCATTTTTTTAAATCAACTCATTTATTTTATCCATTTATCTTCAGCTAAGTTAATTCCACAAAAATTCAAGTTCAATAGTCTTAAGTTCATATTCATCTGCTTAAATGGTCTTCCCTTTTATTTATTAAATTTATATCAAAATCATCCGATATTATAATAGTGTCTATAGAAAATAAATTATAAAATAACTGAAATGCTTGCATCTCACATTTCAGCATAGTTGGGCACATCTAAAACCATACAGGCTCGTAGTGGATATTGGTTTCCATACAATAACTGGGCTACTGGGGTACCGCCTGCCACAGTACACCTATAGAAAAATGTACCGAGATCATACCTAACGATCCCTGCCAACACAGGACCGGCCCACCTCTTGCTGGATAGTACCGAATATGTTATAACCTTGGGTGTTCCCACCCTATCGAGCACTCTCTTTTCCATGCACAACCATATCCGTAATTATAATATATCCGAAGGTATCTAGAAAAGTGATAACATACCCTACTTGGGTGCGACCCACTTAGCCCTGCTGCATCTCCCTTGTTTTAGCCATTCTCAATAGATGAGGCTTGAGGCAACTTTTTACCTTTTGAATAGCATTTGAACTTGGAATGCTAACACTGCCTTCCAGACCACGATGCAAATGATAGCATTCATCCATACAAGCTGTTCTAGGTCTGAACAAACCAAATATCCAAGACCACCGTCTTCATTATCTTTACGATATCACAATTCATAACGCACAAATAGGATCGAAGTGCTTTTTGGATAATTAAATCTGATCCCGGTCACTTCGAAACGATTAACGAATTTGTCCAAATTTGATAGTCGGTTATTTAACTATCAAATTACATGCATAAACTGTCACTAGTCCCATATTATAAATCTTCAAACATTTATTTCAAATTATTGTTACAAGGAATATATTCAAATTTCTTTTAATATTTCAATATTTTAAAACGATTTCAAATACTTAAATCCATAACAGGTTGTTTCAATCCATATCAGCACTTAGAAATATTTTTTTTTTCAATTCCATTTATAATTCGACACTTTGGAAAATATTTCTGTAATAATAATCTCGTAGTTAAAATATTTGAAATCCTTCCAATCCAATACTTAGGAAATATTTATAAGTATATTTTCCAAATCATTTTATTTCCAATACTTAGCAATATTCCATTTATTTCATACTTCTCAAATCCTTTACAATTTAATTGTAAATTCCTTCTCTTATTTATTATGGATTCTATAAGTTTCCAGAATTAATTAATTAACTTCCTTTAAATTTTCCAAAATCGATTGCATTTGTCTATAATTCCAACTACACATTTCTAACTTCTTTTATGAATTCTAATTCATTTCGAAGTTCTCGTATTTCAACATTTCAGAAGTTTATTTAAGTTTCCAGAATTCAATTACAAGATTTCTCTTATAAAAAACATATCCGTTAAATAAACACCGTTTACAAATCTCGAGAGCATGTATAAATAAATTACAACCATTTCAAAACTCTGTATATATGATAAGTATTTTAAAAGAAAAATAATTTATTTTTAAAACATGTTTAAGTAATTATTTAAAATATTAAAACACTTTAAATAAACATCGATAACTTATTTCCCATTCATTTTTAAATAAAACAAATCGATTTACAAAGCTTATTAAAAAAAGTGAATCATTTTAATAAATATTAAATATTTGAATAATCCATTTTTCGAAATAATTCATACTAAAACAGCTTTAAATTACGTAGTTTAATAAATAAAAATCCCATTTTAAAACAAACTAAATTTCTAGACAATTTTTTTAAAATTTCAATAACCAATTTCAATTTATAAATACCTCTCGATTCACAACACATCGATTTCATTCCAATTCTCTAACCATTCTCACATTCAAAAATAGAAGCCACTAATTTTCCCAAAAACCAATTTTCATATCTCAATATAAATTCACACTGTGAATTTATATCCCAATTTATCAACTGATATCATTTTCCCTTATTTATAAACATCGTTTATAAATTTATAAACTCATTTGGGTTTTTCTTGTTTATAAAAATAATCTTATTTCTAAAATTTCATTTTATAAATCCATTTCTTTATAAATTCCAACTATTTTTCAAATCTATTTTAAATATCAATTTCAACTTCCTTTCCATATTTTGTTCAGAAATATAATTTAAAAATCCATTGTGCTCAACCCCCTTCCACGTCGCGACTCAACCCCCTTCCAAAATTTTCAATGCCGCTGCCATCCTGCCCCACCACCGCCGACCACACTTCACCTCTACCCTCCAGCACGTCGCGATGCCCTATGACATCATCCACTGTCATGCCATCTCTCCCCTGTGCACGCGCGCGTATGCACGTGAACGAAGACGTGACCCTTGTGCTCGAATGGAGGCAGATCCCCTCTCCATCGCTGCTCTTGCCCTCGCGATTTCAATCGTGTGAATTTCCTCCCTTTTTTTATTTGAATCGACGATTTTAGATTTGAAAGAAGAAATGGAGAGGCTCGTTTTATATTGGGGAAAAGCTGCTTCGTCAATAGGTGTGACGACCCACATTTCAAAAGGTTTAAATCAACTATAATCCACACATGTCCATTCCAAACAATCCGGAACATAGATAATCAATGGGGTTGATTAAGAAAAATAAGAAAAGAAGAAGAAAAAAAACACAGAATCTCACAGAAGAACGATAAAATATAATAATCAAGTAAACAGTTCATGAAGCTGTTTATATTATACATTTGATTATAACTTATAAAACATTTATCAGAGTTACTCTTGTACAACAGAACAAAATTTAATGCAGCATACAACATGATGCAGGAATAATAATAGTAATAATATACCAAATCTTCGTCTTCGTCCTCCAGAATAAATCTTCAATAAGCTGAAAACTCAGGGCTGAACCGAGCGTAATGAAAAGACGAAACACTCGAGTCAGGACTAAAATATTCTTATGTGAGTCAAATCGATATCGCATATGACATGAGTGTCATGGCGTCAGAGATGTTTACGAGTTTTCACGTCTCCTATCCAACGTACAACGTGTGTGCGATAACTCAAGACATGTTACGGGATTTTCCATCTCTTAAGGATCCATCAAAATATTTATATGTAGTAGAATACGCTATATATATAATGTCTAATCAGTAAAATAAATATTAAAATAGCGTTAAGGCTTTACATTATCCTCCTTAATGCGTCTTTAAGCATTATTGTGCAGTTTTCATATAAAACACCAGTAAACCGTTGGTGGATAGGGATGTGCCGTGATACAAGACCACTAAACCAAAATTGTAGTAGTCTCGTATAGGGATAAAAGTATGACAAGGCACGTGAGGCAATGCCTAAGGTAGGATACTACCAGTTTACCCTTCCCGGCTGGTGGTAATGCATCATAACCATGATCGCCCACCACGTCCAACTCTCCTAAAAGTTCGAGGGTGCACACCAATCAATCACAATGTAAATGATGGTAATACGAAGAAGTGTGTCCGCTTGGGGTAGCTAGCCCGCTTGGCCGGTACGGCTCCTGTTTTAGTCATTTTAATTTGGCACAAGTGTCAGGCTAATCCATCATCGTTCTCTTTCTTCAAATCCAGCGAGCGACGCCAAATCCAACCACTTCGTTCTGGACCATCACTCTACGTACACAGTTGTTGAAGTGGTTCCAATATTGACATAGAGTATGCCAATAAGAGGCTCTGATCTCTTTAACAACAAAACGTCGCTTTACACACCAGGTTGTTCTTTTACATTTCGAAAGCAATTTGTACTAGATATCAAAATATCATTTTTGTTTCAAAGTCAAATTTATTTCGATATCATCATACTTACTCAAAATATACTATTTCATTTCAAAATCATTTTCGCCTTAAAAATCCATTTCAGTTCCAATTCAAAATTGCTTCGAATTTCCATTTTGGTTATAACTTCAATTTAACCCAATTCTTATCTATGATTTTAGTATAAATATTCTGTAACGACCCGTATTTTACAGATCGAAACATCGTTAAACAGTTGACCTTTGGTTGCATTGTTGTTAAGTCATTTTAGATTTTTGGCAGAATTTGGTTAAGTCTTAAGTCGTGACCGACTTATAGGATTGGCGACCTAAGGGGTAGGTCGGCGAGGACTTAAGGAAGTAAGCTGGGAGTGTTAGAACGACCTAAGTAGTTAGGTCGTGTGAGAGCTAAGTCGTACAGGGGATAGGTCGTAGACGACTTAGAGATTAGGACGTCTTGGTTTAGGTCGTAGGCAACCTAAGAGGTAGCGTGACCTAAGTGGTTGGAGCGACCTATGGAATGTTGTGACCTAAGAGTGTTAGCGAGTTATGAGGGTGTGCGACCTAGTGGTTATCTAGTTAGTAAGTTAGGTCGGCAACGACCTAGAGAAGCTGGGTAACAGTAAGCGACCTAGGAGTTAAGTGTTAGGTCGTAACACTGTTAGGTCGCATGGGTCTAAGGTATTAGGTCGTAACCTCGTTATGTCGTAGGTCAGCAAGGCAGTTAAGTGTTTGGTCGCGTGAAGACGTGTGTGTTTTGTAGGCAGTTAGGTCAGCAATGACCTAAGTTAGGTCGTGGACTTCTATGGTTGTTAAGTCACGATGTGTTAGGTCACTGAGGAGTTGAGTCGTAGCCTATGTGTTAAGTCATGACCGACTTAGGAGATTGGTTGGTAGGTCGTAGCATTCTTCTGAGTCATAGGTCGGAAAAAGGCTTAGGTCGGTGGGAAGCTTAGGTCGGTGGGAATCTTAGGTCGGAGGGGCTTAGGTCGGAACCGACCTATGGAGGCAGATGACTTAGTGAGATTTCTGCCTATAAATAGAAGGGGTTGGCTTCATTTTTGGGATCTGGATTTCGAAGCGACGAAGTGCTGCCATTTTGAGAGCTCGACTTCTACACTTCTTCACTTCTTTTCTCCACTCTAATCTAGTGCTTCCATCCATCCAAGTTGAAGATCAAATTGAAGATTCAAGAGCTTAGATTGAAGATCTTCATCCTTTGAAGTGAGATTTCTTCGTTTGAAGCGAATTCGTGATAGATCAAGCTTGATCCTTCGCTGTCCAGATCTGAAGCGTGTTGATTTGGGGTTGTTTAGGTGATTTGGTGAGTGGTGATTATCTCTCACACGGATCCAAAGGAGTATATCGGATTGTTGGCTCGATTTGGTGTTAAAATAGTGATTTCCATGCATTTTCTTCATCCTAAGTGTAGATCCATTGTTCATGATGATTTGACAACCATTTTACTAAGTGCTAACCTATGCAAGTTCATTCATCAAGATTGTAGAGATATTTCTCGTGTTTTCATGCTTGTTAGACTTTCAACTCTTTAATTATGAAATTGCCATTATTGTGATAATTGTCTACTTAGATCATATTTGAATGCTTGATTGTTTGGATTAATGTTGACTTGGTTGATTGCTATGAACTAGATGATTGATGATTTGATTTAGACCAAAGATGATTCAAAAGCTAAGGGAAAGGCTCTTGAATTGGGAAAGCTGCTCGTGGCATATGTAGCGGGATGATGAAGCTCTTATGCATAGATTTGATGATGTGATGTTGAGATAAGGCTTTGCGAGGATGTAATGAAGCGAGGCATCATGTGATGAAGACTTGGTTTAATCTAGACGGGATCATCCCAAGCATGTTGATAACTCGGTGAAATGGTTCGAGTTGAGGATAATGGATGGATATGAGGATGGTCGTCGAGGAGGATGACTAGGAGGCTTGGGTCTCATCGTTGTTGAAGGTTCTAGCATGCTCCAAGCAAGAGTACGTTTGGGAAGATTCGATAGTCCCAACGACTAACTGTTGATAGTCGAGTACTCTGGGCAGATTCGATAGTCCTAGGCACGGGTCACGATGACGTGCGGGAGTTATGTCTAGAACCGGGGTTACCATTAGCCCTTGACGGACGGCTGAAAGAATGTGCCGGTCATTCAATTAACGGTAAAACCGAAGCAGTGATAACAGTGATAGCCAGAGTTATGGATGTTTGGTTGTATCGTCATTCGGTCTCAAGAATGGTATTTTCTAGGTGCTTATCTGATCTTGGTTTAGGCCTTGGTGGTTTGTGCTTGGAAAACATCGCCCTTGACTCGAGTGATTATTGCTTTACTTTAAATTGTATGCTCTGCTATGTTGCTTAAGCTTAGTGTGTGTCTGGGGGCTATCACTGTAGAATGAGGTTGGAGTGGGAGGGTTGTATTCTTATTCCTTTCCCTTTATGCTCTTTTGGTATGTTGTTAGTTAATTTACTGCTCACTAAGACTGTTGTTTGACTCAAGGCTTTATGTTTTAATTCTTATTGCCTTGGGCTGTTCATCCATTTTGGGACGGGCAGACTAGGTAGCAGGTGACAGGTGCTGTTCTAGCTTTCCACGGTGTTGATATCGAAGACGAGCCGAAGGGTTGCATATTTTCTTCTTACTATATGTACTGGTTGTTCCGCTGCTTTGTATTCTCTGAGTGTTATGTATTGAGGCTTGTTGTATTGACTATTGAGATGTTGTATTCAACTATTATGAAGTTTTATTGATGAGATTCTATTCTGTGAAGCTTCACTATATATATGTTCTATTGTATTTTGACCATGCGCTATGAGTAATACGATAGATTCTGTTGTTTTAACTTACCCTGGCAATCGTCCATGGTCGCCTGGCACACTTTACAGCGCTCTTTCTCTAGATTCGGTGCAGGGGTCATGGGGGGTCGTCACATTTGGTATCAGATCATTGGTTAATCGATTTTACCCAACGCTCGCTGACGTAACTACGTATGAAAGACGTAATTTTAATTTTGATGGATGACTACTATATATAACATAGTAGATTAGTAGAGTTTGAGTCCTTTATGCAGTTGTTCTCTAAGATGTTCTGATCATTCCTTTTTATAGATATCGAGAATGAGTCAAAGAGGGAGACCAGCTGCTAGGGAAGGCCGTGCTACTGAAGGAACTGCTGATTATGCAGCTATGTTCGAAGCTATGATGACTTCGATCATGAGAAGGATACCAGTTCCGGGGACAGCAGTTGATGTTGGAGTTCAAGTTCAAACTCCAAAGCCGGTGGATTTTGCTAAGCTGTGTAAGGACTACACTGCTCTTGGAGGAAAGGTTTTCTTGGGAACAGAATCAACTATTGAGGTCCAAAGATGGATAGATGCTTGTAGAAGGATCTTTAGTGATTTGGGAATTGATGATGCAACTAAGAGGAAGTTGGCATCAAGGCAGCTTCAAGGGAGACCCTCTGATTGGTGGAACTCTATTACCATCAATACTCCGGAGGAAGAGATTACTTGGGAACAATTCCAAGCTAGATTTGAAGCTAAGTTCATTTCTACAGCTCAGAAGTCTGTTCTGTTCAAGAAGTTTGTGGAGCTCAAGCAAGGTGGAAGACCAGTTCTTGAGTATGTTTCTGAGTTCGAAGCTTTGTCCAAGTATGCCCGGTCATATATCGAATCTGCTTATCAGAAGAATGAAATTTTGTGACAGGCTTGGACAGTTATCTTGGGAGACAGTTGGTGGATCATTTGGACGATTCGTTTGAGAAGCTTGTGGAGAAAGCTCTCAGGCATGAGAGTCTGTTTCCTAAGGAAGGATCTGTTGTTGCTGTGACCAAGGGAGAGTCTAAACCACAGCAGGGTGGAAACCAGAAGAGGAAGCAGCAGCAACAGAAGGGTAAGGATGGCCAGAAGAAGCCGAAAGGCAAGGTGACTTGCTACAATTGTCAGCAGAAGGGCCATTTCTCGAAGGACTGTAAGAATCCGAAGGCACCGATGAAGTGTCACAACTGTGACAAGCCAGGGCATTTCAGGAAGAATTGTCCAGAACCGAGGAGGGACAAGCAGGTTGTGCAAGCTTATGCTTTGGGAGCTGTTCCGTCGTCTTCGAAAGCTCCTACTGCGGAAGAGAAGGGGAAGAGTGTGGTGGTTCAAGGTACTCTTTTCCTATGTGGTGTTCCAGTTAGAGTGTTGTTTGATACTGGAGCGTCGCATTCGTTTGTTTGTAGTGAACTCGTAGGCCGGTTGGGTTTGGAACCAGATATTGTTGATAGGCCATTGGTTGTGACTAATCCAGTTGGGGGTTCGTCTTGTTTGTGTATGATATGCCGTGGACTAGTTGTATCGAGTCATGATTGCTCTTTTGTTTGTGATTGTTTTGTTCTGAACTTTGCAGGGTTCAGAATTATTTTGGGTATGGACTGGCTTAGGAAGTATGCGGCGAAGGTTGATTGAGAAAGGTTGGAAGTGACAGTCGAGAATGTGGAGGGGCGAAAGATTGTGATACGATGTAAGCATGAAGAAGGCGTCTTCATGAGCTTCATGTATTCGCTGGTTGTTCCATGGGATGGACTGTCATCAGTGCCGATCGCTAATGGATTCGAGGATGTCTTTGACGAAGTCAAAGGGTTGCCGTCGCATAGAGAGATCGAGTTTCGTATAGATCTAGTTGAAGGAGCCAGACCTGTCGTAATGGCTCTTAGGCGGATGGCGCCTAGGGAACAGCAGGAGTTGAGGGTGCAAGTTGATGATCTTTTTTACAAAAAGGATTCATTCGGCGAAGTGTGTCCGAATGGGGTGCACCAGTTGTGTTTGTAACCAAAGCAGATGGATCGCTGAGGTTGTGTGTGGATTATCGTGAGCTGAATAAGGTGACTAAGAAGAACAAGTATCCATTGCCGAGAATAGATGACTTGTTTGATCAGCTTCACGAAGCCAAGGTGTTTTCTCAGATGGATTTGGCAATGGGATTTCACCAGTTGAGAGTGGCTAAGGATAGTGTGCCGAAGACTGCTTTTAGGACACCATCTGGTTTCTTTGAGTGGCTGGTAATGCCGTTTGGATTGACTAACGCGCCAACATATTTTGTGGATCTTATGAATAGAGTGTTCAGAGATCAGTTGAACAAGTTTGTACTTGTGTTCGTGGATGATATTCTGATTTATTCCAGAACTGAAGGAGAGCACAAGACGCACTTGCGTATTGTTTTGGAAATCTTACGGAAACATCAGCTGAAGGCTAAGTTTTCGAAGTGTCACTTCTGGAAGAGTGAAGTGAGGTTCTTAGGCCATGTGATTTTTGGAAGTGGAATAGCGGTTGATCCCGCTAAGGTGGCAGCAATCCAGGATTGGGATAGACCTAAGAATGCATATGATGTGAGAAGTTTTCTTGGATTAGCAGGATATTATCGTCGGTTTATCAAAGACTTCTCCAAGGTGGCTGCACCATTGACAGGATTGACAAAGAAAAACCTAGTGTTCAGATGGGATGATAAGTGTGAGCAAGCTTTCAGAATCCTGAAAGAAAGATTGACAAGTGCTCCTGTTTTGACTATTCCTAGTGGGAATGATGAGATGGTGGTTTACACCGACGCATGTGGTACTGGACTTGGAGCAGTGCTGATGTAGAGGGATAAAGTTGTTGCGTATGCAAGTCGACAACTGAAGCCGCATGAAAGGAATTACCCGACTCATGATTTGGAGTTGGCGGCGATTGTTTTTGCTCTGAAGATGTGGAGACATTATCTATTGGGAGTTCGATTAGAGTTGTTTACAGATCATAAGTCGTTGAAGTATCTTTTCTCCCAAAAGGATTTGAATCTTCGACAGCAACGTTGGTTAGAGTTTTTGGCATCATATGATTTTGGTATAGCTTATACTCTGGGAAAAGGTAACGCAGTGGCAGATGCGTTAAGCCGAAGACATGCCGGACTGGGAGCCATGTTTTCTGAATGGAAGAATCTCGAGTATTTAGCTGGATTTGACTTCAGGCCCAGATGCGAATTGGAACCTAAGATGTTGGCAAACTTATCAATAAGACCGACTCTTGTGGAAAGGATTGGCGAGAGTCAAAAGCAAGATGATAAGATTGTCAGGATTATCCGTGATTTGGAATCTGGATTGGATCCAAAAAAGGATAATGGATTTGAGGTCGATCGAGAGGGTTGGCTTCGAAAACAAGGACGACTAGTTGTTCCCGATATAGATGGATTGAGAGATGAAGTTCTAAAGGAAAGTCATCACTCGAAGTTGACAATCCATCCAGGGGTAAATAAGATGTATCGAGATATGAAGAGAACCTACTATTGGGAAGGTATGAAGAAGGATGTTGGAAATTTTATTTCCAAGTGTATGAACTGCCAGTTGGTAAAAGTCGAACAGAAGAAGCCAAGTGGATTGCTTCAACCATTAGAAGTTCCTACATGGAAGTGGGAGCAGGTATCGATGGATTTTATCGATGGATTGCCTAGAACCAGAACGGGAAATGAAGGGATTTGGGTCATTGTAGATCGTTTGACTAAGAGTGCACGATTCATTCCTGTTCGATCGACTAGGACTGCATCAAAGTTGGCTGAGTTGTATGTTAAGTGGATAGTTCGATTCCATGGTATTCCGAAGAGTATAGTGAGCGATCGAGATCCATTGTTCACTAGTGGGTTTTGGAAGAGCTTCCAGGAAGTTTTGGGAACCGAGTTGTGTTTGAGTACAGCTTATCACCCTCAAACAGATGGTCAGACCGAGAGAGTCAACCGAGTTTTGGAAGATCTTCTTAGAGCTTGTGTTTTGGACTTTGGAGGATCATGGGAAGATCACCTTCATTTGGTGGAGTTTTCATACAACAACAGTTACCAGTCAAGCATTGGTATGGCACCGTATGAGGCATTGTATGGAAGACCGTGTAACTCTCCGACGTGTTGGATAGAAACTGGAGAAAAGCTGATGCTTGGGCCAGAGATGATTCGACAGACTTCAGATTGTATAGAGATCATTCGGCAACGCATGAAGGCAGCCCAAGACCGTCAGAAGAGTTATGCTGATAAGCGTCGTAAAGATTTGGAGTTCGACGTTGGTAATATGGTTTTTGTGAAGATTTCTCCTCTGGAGAACGTTATTCGATTCGGGAAGAAAGGAAAATTGACTCCGAGATTTGTTGGACCATTCCCGATCATAGAGCGAATTGGAAAACTCGCTTACAGATTGGAGTTACCGGAGAAGATGTCGAGTGTGCACAATGTTTTTCACGTATCGTATCTACGGAAGTATGTGCACGACTCGAATACAGTGGTTTCTGCTGATAGCTATGAAGATTTCAAAGTTGATCCAGTCGATAGAAGACCTCGTAAGCCGCTTCGTGTTGTGGAAACCGACACGAAACAGCTTAGGAGGAAGGTAGTTAAGTTGCCCAAGATACAATGGAGTGATGATGATAACGACTGTACGTGGGAGGTGGAAGAGAGGATGAAGGCAGCTCATCCTGAACTCTTCAAGGTATGGCCCTAAGGTGTCGTGTCATCTCGCGATATTGTAACTTGTTCTAATTTTAGAATTCTGTATGCTAAGATAGAATTGGATGCATGGTTTGTTGATTGCTATGGATGGTAGGCGTACAGAATAGTCTTTGATTGCTTTGTTGCTTGGAATTTCGGGGACAAAATTCCTAAGGGGGAGAGAATGTAACGACCCGTATTTTACGGATCGAAACATTGTTAAACAGTTGACCTTTGGTTGCATTGTTGTTAAGTCATTTTAGATTTTTGGCAGAATTTGGTTAAGTCTTAAGTCGTGACCGACTTATAGGATTGGCGACCTAAGGGGTAGGTCGGCGAGGACTTAAGGAAGTAAGCTGGGAGTGTTAGAACGACCTAAGTAGTTAGGTCGTGTGAGAGCTAAGTCGTACAGGGGATAGGTCGTAGACGACTTAGAGATTAGGACGTCTTGGTTTAGGTCGTAGGCAACCTAAGAGGTAGCATGACCTAAGTGGTTGGAGCGACCTATGGAATGTTGTGACCTAAGAGTGTTAGCGAGTTATGAGGGTGTGCGACCTAGTGGTTATCTAGTTAGTAAGTTAGGTCGGCAACGACCTAGAGAAGCTGGGTAACGGTAAGCGACCTAGGAGTTAAGTGTTAGGTCATAACACTGTTAGGTCGCGTGGGTCTAAGGTATTAGGTCGTAACCTCGTTATGTCGTAGGTCGGCAAGGCAGTTAAGTGTTTGGTCGCGTGAAGACGTGTGTGTTTTGTAGGCAGTTAGGTCGGCAACGACCTAAGTTAGGTCGTGGACTTCTATGGTTGTTAAGTCGCGATGTGTTAGGTTGCTGAGGAGTTGAGTCGTAGCCTATGTGTTAAGTCATGACCGACTTAGGAGATTGGTTGGTAGGTCGTAGCATTCTTCTGAGTCATAGGTCGGAAAAAGGCTTAGGTCGGTGGGAATCTTAGGTCGGAGGGGCTTAGGTCGGAACCGACCTATGGAGGCAGATGACTTAGTGAGATTTCTGCCTATAAATAGAAGGGGTTGGCTTCATTTTTGGGATCCGGATTTCGAAGCGACGAAGTGCTGCCATTTTGAGAGCTCGACTTCTATACTTCTTCACTTCTTTTCTCCACTCTAATCTAGTGCTTCCATCCATCCAAGTTGAAGATCAAATTGAAGATTCAAGAGCTTAGATTGAAGATCTTCATCCTTTGAAGTGAGATTTCTTCGTTTGAAGCGAATTCGTGATAGATCAAGCTTGATCCTTCGCTGTCCAGATCTGAAGCATGTTGATTTGGGGTTGTTTAGGTGATTTGGTGAGTGGTGATTATCTCTCACACGGATCCAAAGGAGTATATCGAATTGTTGGCTCGATTTGGTGTTAAAATAGTGATTTCCATGCATTTTCTTCATCCTAAGTGTAGATCCATTGTTCATGATGATTTGACAACCATTTTACTAAGTGCTAACCTATGCAAGTTCATTCATCAAGATTGTAGAGATATTTCTCGTGTTTTCATGCTTGTTAGACTTTCAACTCTTTAATTACGAAATTGCCATTATTGTGATAATTGTCTACTTAGATCATATTTGAATGCTTGATTGTTTGGATTAATGTTGACTTGGTTGATTGCTATGAACTAGATGATTGATGATTTGATTTAGACCTAAGATGATTCAAAAGCTAAGGGAAAGGCTCTTGAATTGGGAAAGCTGCTCGTGGCATATGTAGCGGGATGATGAAGCTCTTATGCATAGATTTGATGATGTGATGTTGAGATGAGGCTTTGCGAGGATGTAATGAAGCGAGGCATCATGTGATGAAGACTTGGTTTAATCCAGACGGGATCATCCCAAGCATGTTGATAACTCGGTGAAATGGTTCGAGTTGAGGATAATGGATGGATATGAGGATGGTCGTCGAGGAGGATGACTAGGAGGCTTGGGTCTCATCGTTGTTGAAGGTTCTAGCATGCTCCAAGCAAGAGTACATTTGGGAAGATTCGATAGTCCCAACGACTAACTGTTGATAGTCGAGTACTCTGGGCAGATTCGATAGTCCTAGGCACGGGTCACGATGACGTGCAGGAGTTATGTCTAGAACCGGGGTTACCATTAGCCCTTGACGGACGGCTGAAAGAATGTGCCGGTCATTCAATTAACGGTGAAACCGAAGCAGTGATAACAGTGATAGCCAGAGTCATGGATGTTTGGTTGTATCGTCATTCGGTCTCAAGAGCAGTATTTTCTGGGTGCTTATCTGATCTTGGTTTAGGCCTTGGGGGTTTGTGCTTGGAAAACATCGCCCTTGACTCGAGTGATTATTGCTTTACTTTAAATTGTATGCTCTGCTATGTTGCTTCTGCTTAGTGTGTGTCTGGGGGCTATCACTGTAGAATGAGGTTGGAGTGGGAGGGTTGTATTCTTATTCCTTTCCCTTTATGCTCTTTTGGTATGTTGTTAGTTAATTTACTGCTCACTAAGACTGTTGTCTGACTCAAGGCTTTATGTTTTAATTCTTATTGCCTTGGCCTGTTCGTCCATTTTGGGACGGGCAGACTAGGTAGCAGGTGACAGGTGCTGTTCTAGCTTTCCACGGTGTTGATATCGAAGACGAGCCGAAGGGTTGCATATTTTCTTCTTACTATATGTACTGGTTGTTCCGCTGCTTTGTATTCTCTGAGTGTTATGTAGTGAGGCTTGTTGTATTGACTATTGAGATGTTGTATTCAACTATTATGAAGTTTTATTGATGAGATTCTATTCTGTGAAGCTTCACTATATATATGTTCTATTGTATTTTGACCATGCACTGTGAGTAATACGATAGATTCTGTTGTTTTAACTTACCCTGGCAATCGTCCATGGTCGCCTGGCACACTTTACAGCGCTCTTTCTCTAGATTCGGTGCAGGGGTCATGGGCGGTCGTCACATTTGGTATCAGAGCATTGGTTAATCGATTTTACCCAACGCTCGCTGACGTAACTACGTATGAGAGACGTAATTTTAATTTTGATGGATGACTACTATATATAACATAGTAGATTAGTAGAGTTTGAGTCCTTTATGCAGTTGTTCTCTAAGATGTTCTGATCATTCCTTTTTATAGATATCGAGAATGAGTCAAAGAGGGAGACCAGCTGCTAGGGAAGGCCGTGCTACTGAAGGAACTGCTGATTATGCAGCTACGTTCAAAGCTATGATGACTTCGATCATGAGAAGGATACCAGTTCTGGGGACAGCAGTTGATTTTGGAGTTCAAGTTCAAACTCCAATGCCGGTGGATTTTTCTAAGCTGTGGAAAGACTACACTGCTCTTGGAGGAAAGGTTTTCTTGGGAACAGAATCAACTATTGAGATCCAAAGATGGATAGATGCTTGTAGAAGGATCTTTGGTGATTTGGGAATTGATGATGCAACTAAGAGGAAGTTTGCATCAAGGCAGCTTCAAGGGAGAGCCTCTGATTGGTGGAACTCTATTACCATCAATATTCCGGAGGAAGAGATTACTTGGGAACAATTCCAAGCTAGATTTGAAGCTAAGTTCATTTCTACAGCTCAGAAGTCTGTTCTGTTCAAGAAGTTTGTGGAGCTCAAGCAAGGTGGAAGACCAGTTCTTGAGTATGTTTCTGAGTTCGAAGCTTTGTCCAAGTATGCCCAGTCATATATCGAATCTGCTTATCAGAAGAATGAAAAGTTTGTGACAGGCTTGGACAGTTATCTTGGGAGACAGTTGGTGGATCATTTGGACGATTCGTTTGAGAAGCTTGTGGAGAAAGCTCTCAGGCATGAGAGTCTGTTTCCTAGGGAAGGATCTGTTGTTGCTGTGACCAAGGGAGAGTCTAAACCACAGCAGGGTGGAAACCAGAAGAGGAAGCAGCAGCAACAAAAGGGTAAGGATGGCCATAAGAAGCCGAAAGGCAAGGTGACTTGCTACAATTGTCAGCAGAAGGGCCATTTCTCGAAGGACTGTAAGAATCCGAAGGCACCGATGAAGTGTCACAACTGTGACAAGCCAAGGCATTTCAGGAAGAATTGTCCAGAACTGAGGAGGGACAAGCAGGTTGTGCAAGCTTATGCTTTGGGAGCTGTTCCGTCGTCTTCGAAAGCTCCTACTGCGGAAGAGAAGGGGAAGAGTGTGGTGGTTCAAGGTACTCTTTTCCTATGTGGTGTTCCAGTTAGAGTGTTGTTTGATACTGGAGCGTCGCATTCGTTTGTTTGTAGTGAACTCGTAGGCCGGTTGGGTTTGGAACCAGATATTGTTGATAGGCCATTGGTTGTGACTAATCCAGTTGGGGGTTCGTCTTGTTTGTGTATGATATGCCGTGGACTAGTTGTATCGAGTCATGATTGCTCTTTTGTTTGTGATTGTTTTGTTCTGAACTTTGCAGGGTTCAGAATTATTTTGGGTATGGACTGGCTTAGGAAGTATGCGACGAAGGTTGATTGAGAAAGGTTGGAAGTGACAGTCGAGAATGTGGAGGGGCGAAAGATTGTGATACGATGTAAGCATGAAGAAGGCGTCTTCATGAGCTTCATGTATTCGCTGGTTGTTCCATGGGATGGACTGTCATCAGTGCCGATCGCAAATGGATTCGAGGATGTCTTTGACGAAGTCAAAGGGTTGCCGCCGCATAGAGAGATCGAGTTTCGTATAGATCTAGTTGAAGGAGCCAGACCTGTCGTAATGCCTCTTAGGCGGATGGCGCCTAGGGAACAGCAGGAGTTGAGGGTGCAAGTTGATGATCTTTTTTACAGAAAGGATTCATTCGGCGAAGTGTGTCCGAATGGGGTGCACCAGTTGTGTTTGTAACCAAAGCAGATGGATCGCTGAGGTTGTGTGTGGATTATCGTGAGCTGAATAAGGTGACTAAGAAGAACAAGTATCCATTGCCGAGAATAGATGACTTGTTTGATCAGCTTCACGAAGCCAAGGTGTTTTCTCAGATGGATTTGGCAATGGGATTTCACCAGTTGAGAGTGGCTAAGGATAGTGTGCCGAAGACTGCTTTTAGGACACCATCTGGTTTCTTTGAGTGGCTGGTAATGCCGTTTGGATTGACTAACGCGCCAGCATATTTTGTGGATCTTATGAATAGAGTGTTCAGAGATCAGTTGAACAAGTTTGTACTTGTGTTCGTGGATGATATTCTGATTTATTCCAGAACTGAAGGAGAGCACAAGACGCACTTGCGTATTGTTTTGGAAATCTTACGGAAACATCAGCTGAAGGCTAAGTTTTCGAAGTGTCACTTCTGGAAGAGTGAAGTGAGGTTCTTAGGCCATGTGATTTCTGGAAGTGGAATAGCGGTTGATCCCGCTAAGGTGGCAGCAATCCAGGATTGGGATAAACCTAAGAATGCATCTGATGTGAGAAGTTTTCTTGGATTAGCAGGATATTATCGTCGGTTTATCAAAGACTTCTCCAAGGTGGCTGCACCATTGACAGGATTGACAAAGAAGAACCTAGTGTTCAGATGGGATGATAAGTGTGAGCAAGCTTTCAGAATCCTGAAAGAAAGATTGACAAGTGCTCCTGTTTTGACTATTCCTAGTGGGAATGATGAGATGGTGGTTTACACCGACGCATGTGGTACTGGACTTGGAGCAGTGCTGATGTAGAGGGATAAAGTTGTTGCGTATGCAAGTCGACAACGGAAGCCGCTTGAAAGGAATTACCCGACTCATGATTTGGAGTTGGCGGCGATTGTTTTTGCTCTGAAGATGTGGAGACATTATCTATTGGGAGTTCGATTCGAGTTGTTTACAGATCATAAGTCGTTGAAGTATCTTTTCTCCCAAAAGGATTTGAATCTTTGGCAGCAACGTTGGTTAGAGTTTTTGGCATCATATGATTTTAGTATAGCTTATACTCCGGGAAAAGGTAACGCAGTGGCAGATGCATTAAGCCGAAGACATGCAGGACTGGGAGCCATGTTTTCTGAATGGAAGAATCTCGAGTATTTAGCTGGATTTGACTTCAGGCCCAGATGCGAATTGGAACCTGAGATGTTGGCAAACTTATCAATAAGACCGACTCTTGTGGAAAGGATTGGCGAGAGTCAAAAGCAAGATGATAAGATTGTCAGGATTATCCGTGATTTGGAATCTGGATTGGATCCAGAAAAGGATAAAGGATTCGAGGTCGATCGAGAGGGTTGGCTTCGAAAACAAGGACGACTAGTTGTTCCCGATATAGATGGATTGAGAGATGAAGTTCTAAAGGAAAGTCATCACTCGAAGTTGACAATCCATCCAGGGGGAAATAAGATGTATCGAGATATGAAGAGAACCTACTATTGGGAAGGTATGAAGAAGGATGTTGGAAATTTTATTTCCAAGTGTATGAACTTCCAGTTGGTAAAAGTCGAACAGAAGAAGCCAAGTGGATTGCTTCAACCATTAGAAGTTCCTACATGGAAGTGGGAGCAGGTATCGATGGATTTTATCGATGGATTGCCTAGAACCAGAACGGGAAATGAAGGGATTTGGGTCATTGTAGATCGTTTGACTAAGAGTGCACGATTCATTCCTGTTCGATCGACTAGGTTGCATCAAAGTTGGCTGAGTTGTATGTTAAGTGGATAGTTCGATTCCATGGTATTCCGAAGAGTATAGTGAGCGATCGAGATCCATTGTTCACCAGTGGGTTTTGGAAGAGCTTCCAGGAAGTTTTGGGAACCGAGTTGTGTTTGAGTACAGCTTATCACCCTCAAACAGATGGTCAGACCGAGAGAGTCAACCGAGTTTTGGAAGATCTTCTTAGAGCTTGTGTTTTGGACTTCGGAGGATCATGGGAAGATCACCTTCATTTGGTGGAGTTTTCATACAACAACAGTTACCAATCAAGCATTGGTATGGCACCGTATGAGGCATTGTATGGAAGACCGTGTAACTCTTCGACGTGTTGGATAGAAACTGGAGAAAAGCTGATGCTTGGGCCAGAGATGATTCGACAGACTTCAGATTGTATAGAGATCATTCGGCAACGCATGAAGGCAGCCCAAGACCGTCAGAAGAGTTATGCTAATAAGCGTCGTAAAGATTTGGAGTTCGACGTTGGTAATATGGTTTTTGTGAAGATTTCTCCTCTGAAGAACGTTATTCGATTCGGGAAGAAAGGAAAATTGACTCCGAGATTTGTTGGACCATTCCCGATCATAGAGCGAATTGGAAAACTCGCTTACAGATTGGAGTTACCGGAGAAGATGTCGAGTGTGCACAATGTTTTTCACGTATCGTATCTACGGAAGTATGTGCACGACTCGAATACAGTGGTTTCTGCTGATAGCTATGAAGATTTCAAAGTTGATCCAGTCGATAGAAGACCTCGTAAGCCGCTTCGTGTTGTGGAAACCGACACGAAACAGCTTAGGAGGAAGGTAGTTAAGTTGCTCAAGATACAATGGAGTGATGATGATAACGACTTTACGTGGGAGGTGGAAGAGAGGATGAAGGCAGCTCATCCTGAACTCTTCAAGGTATGGCCCTAAGATGTCGTGTCATCTCGCGATATTGTAACTTGTTCTAATTTTAGAATTCTGTATGCTAAGCTAGATTGGATGCATGGTTTGTTGATTGCTATGGATGGTAGGCATACAGAATAGTCTTTGATTGCTTTGTTGCTTGGAATTTCGGGGACGAAATTCCTAAGGGGGAGAGAATGTAACGACCCGTATTTTACGGATCGAAACATCGTTAAACAGTTGACCTTTGGTTGCATTGTTGTTAAGTCATTTTAGATTTTTGGCATAATTTGGTTAAGTCTTAAGTCATGACCGACTTATAGGATTGGCGACCTAAGGGGTAGGTCGGCGAGGACTTAAGGAAGTAAGCTGGGAGTGTTAGAACGACCTAAGTAGTTAGGTCGTGTGAGAGCTAAGTCGTACAGGGGATAGGTCGTAGACGACTTAGAGATTAGGACGTCTTGGTTTAGGTCGTAGGCAACCTAAGAGGTAGCGTGACCTAAGTGGTTGGAGCGACCTATGGAATGTTGTGACCTAAGAGTGTTAGCGAGTTATGAGGGTGTGCGACCTAGTGGTTATCTAGTTAGTAAGTTAGGTCGGCAACGACCTAGAGAAGCTGGGTAACAGTAAGCGACCTAGGAGTTAAGTGTTAGGTCGTAACACTGTTAGGTCGCGTGGGTCTAAGGTATTAGGTCGTAACCTCGTTATGTCGTAGGTCGGCAAGGCAGTTAAGTGTTTGGTTGCGTGAAGACGTGTGTGTTTTGTAGGCAGTTAGGTCGGCAACGACCTAAGTTAGGTCGTGGACTTCTATGGTTGTTAAGTCGCGATGTGTTAGGTCGCTGAGGAGTTGAGTCGTAGCCTATGTGTTAAGTCATGACCGACTTAGGAGATTGGTTGGTAGATCGTAGCATTCTTCTGAGTCATAGGTCGGAAAAAGGCTTAGGTCGGTGGGAAGCTTAGGTCGGTGGGAATCTTAGGTCGGAGGGGCTTAGGTCGGAACCGACCTATGGAGGCAGATGACTTAGTGAGATTTCTGCCTATAAATAGAAGGGGTTGGCTTCATTTTTGGGATCCGGATTTCGAAGCGACGAAGTGCTGCCATTTTGAGAGCTCGACTTCTACACTTCTTCACTTCTTTTCTCCACTCTAATCTAGTGCTTCCATCCATCCAAGTTGAAGATCAAATTGAAGATTCAAGAGCTTAGATTGAAGATCTTCATCCTTTGAAGTGAGATTTCTTCGTTTGAAGTGAATTCGTGATAGATCAAGCTTGATCCTTCGCTGTCCAGATCTGAAGCTTGTTGATTTGGGGTTGTTTAGGTGATTTGGTGAGTGGTGATTATCTCTCACACGGATCCAAAGGAGTATATCGGATTGTTGGCTCGATTTGGTGTTAAAATAGTGATTTCCATGCATTTTCTTCATCCTAAGTGTAGATCCATTGTTCATGATGATTTGACAACCATTTTACTAAGTGCTAACCTATGCAAGTTCATTCATCAAGATTGTAGAGATATTTCTCGTGTTTTCATGCTTGTTAGACTTTCAACTCTTTAATTACGAAATTGCCATTATTGTGATAATTGTCTACTTAGATCATATTTGAATGCTTGATTGTTTGGATTAATGTTGACTTGGTTGATTGCTATGAACTAGATGATTGATGATTTGATTTAGACCGAAGATGATTCAAAAGCTAAGGGAAAGGCTCTTGAATTGGGAAAGCTGCTCGTGGCATATGTAGCGGGATGATGAAGCTCTTATGCATAGATTTGATGATGTGATGTTGAGATGAGGCTTTGCGAGGATGTAATGAAGCGAGGCATCATGTGATGAAGACTTGGTTTAATCCAGACGGGATCATCCCAAGCATGTTGATAACTCGGTGAAATGGTTCGAGTTGAGGATAATGGATGGATATGAGGATGGTCGTCGAGGAGGATGACTAGGAGGCTTGGGTCTCATCGTTGTTGAAGATTCTAGCATGCTCCAAGCAAGAGTATGTTTGGGCAGATTCGATAGTCCCAACGACTAACTGTTGATAGTCGAGTACTCTGGGCAGATTCGATAGTCCTAGGCACGGGTCACGATGACGTGCGGGAGTTATGTCTAGAACCGGGGTTACCATTAGCCCTTGACGGACGGCTGAAAGAATGTGCCGGTCATTCAATTAACGGTGAAACTGAAGCAGTGATAACAGTGATAGCCAGAGTCATGGATGTTTGGTTGTATCGTCATTCGGTCTCAAGAGCGGTATTTTCTGGGTGCTTATCTGATCTTGGTTTAGGCCTTGGGGGTTTGTGCTTGGAAAACATCGCCCTTGACTCGAGTGATTATTGCTTTACTTTAAATTGTATGCTCTGCTATGTTGCTTCTGCTTAGTGTGTGTCTGGGGGCTATCACTGTAGAATGAGGTTGGAGTGGGAGGGTTGTATTCTTATTCCTTTCCCTTTATGCTCTTTTGGTATGTTGTTAGTTAATTTACTGCTCACTAAGACTGTTGTCTGACTCAAGGCTTTATGTTTTAATTCTTATTGCCTTGGGCTGTTCGTCCATTTTGGGACGGGCAGACTAGATAGCAGGTGACAGGTGCTGTTCTAGCTTTCCACGGTGTTGATATCGAAGACGAGCCGAAGGGTTGCATATTTTCTTCTTACTATATGTACTGGTTGTTCCGCTGCTTTGTATTCTCTGAGTGTTATGTAGTGAGGCTTGTTGTATTGACTATTGAGATGTTGTATTCAACTATTATGAAGTTTTATTGATGAGATTCTATTATGTGAAGCTTCACTATATATATGTTCTATTGTATTTTGACCATGCGCTGTGAGTAATACGATAGATTCTGTTGTTTTAACTTACCCTGGCAATCGTCCATGGTCGCCTGGCACACTTTACAGCGCTCTTTCTCTAGATTCGGTGCAGGGGTCATGGGCGGTCGTCACATATTCCAACCTTAACCGGTTTGAATTTTTAGAAAATAGTTTGAATAGTTTTAACTGCATTAGATCTCAGCGTTTAACTCTAAGTGCGGTGGAATGTAGAAATTCATACAAAAAGATTTGGGAGCAAACGCTGATAATGTTATTAGGCTTCAATTCATTGCCGCCTATCATTATCCCCTTTCCTAAAATAATTCATTTTCCCTCCGTCGTCTCTTCCTCGCTTCATCTCCTTCGTCTCCACGATTTGTCTCAAAGCTCGATTGTCACCTAACTCCTCTTTTCATATGTGGTACTCAAAATTTCACTAAATTTTATTTTTGTTATTTCTAGGTTAGTCGATTTTACGTAACCTATGCTGATTTCGGTTTTTACTATATAGGTTTAATTCATTACTTTCTCTTTCCCAAATTTTGTTTTCCCTCTTCCATAACCCTAGCTTGAATTCTCGTCTACTCTATTCATGTTGCTCCACTCACCTCTAACTGCACCTCCACCTCAGCCTCGAACTTCACCCCTTCCAGCTTGACTGCTTCGTCCAAATTACACAACGTGACTGGCGGTGACACTGTGACGGTACCTGGAGTGCTCCTCTAGACTTCGATCTTACGGGCTAGTTGACCGCTGCTCCTTCGTCCTGCGACTGCAACTTGTAGATACTTCTCTGGCCGTTGGCTGATTTGATTGCTGAATGAGGTATGTTTTCTATATTTGTATAATTTGTTCAGATATATTTGGTAGATACGTTGTACTATTTGGTATAAATTCTAAGTTGATTATTACTTATTAAAAGTCTGAAGCTATGTGTTAAGTAACAAACAACATGCAATTTTTGTGCCTAAATATTGAGGTAGATTTGTTAACAGAAACAGAATATTGTTGTTATAGTTACACTATAGAAGTATGATGAATTATGATGGTTAACCGAGGGTGGAAGATTGCGATAATACTAAATAATTGTTCCTGTATGTGTAGTGTGTGCTAGTTGGTTTCAATATATTTTCCCCTTGACAATTAGTTATCAATTTTTTACCGTGCTCTTTTCCTTGTAACATTTCAATTTCCACTCTAGTAGATGTTTAGGTTTTTTAATGCGGCGATGTTACCCATTTAAAGAAAATGTTTGCATGATTTCAATTTAAGTGCTGCAGGCTGCAGAAATTTGATTTTAAAAGATCTGTACGCTTACATTATATCATGAATCTCCGGATACAAGATTTATGGTATTAAGTGATACTACTCTAATACTTATATTATAGTTTCTCCTAAGATTTAACATGCTTAAATGTGTGTTCTAATAATTTTGTAGGTGTATTCAATTTGTGCAATAATATTTATAAAAAAAAATAGGATCTCCCTTTATCATTTTCTTGAATTATTTATTGTTGTGAATTATTATTGTTCAACCAATGCGTCAAAATGTGTACATGTTTTCATTTACTTTCAAACTTGATCACTTCAGATTATCATCACAGTCTTAAAATCTGTAATGACATTTGAAGAAAAATTCTTTTGTTTGTTATATGTTTACTTACTTTTCTACAATTCACCATGTTAATACTTGAAACTATTAACCATAATGAAAACTATCTACGTACTCTATTTTACTTCATATATTATTTCCCACTACATATTGCCTTATTTTTCATTATCGAAGAAAATTACTGAAACTCTAACCCCTTCTTCTGCCAAAAGAAAGCTTACCATTACAAAAAAAATCAACAGTTTCTACTTTGATGGATTCATGCGAGGTTATTTTATTTTTTCATCAAATCAGGTTTGTAGAAAGGTTTACCTTTTTTGTTTCTGCAAGCTAATCGATTTAAAAATGATAATTTTAGCACTGGAAATCTAGTTTCATTTTTTATCTGATAACCGAAACAGTATAGGGAAGAACGATGATGGATGCAATGATAAGTAATCCAAGTTTCTATTATTTTCCGAATTGAATAACTAGATGACAATAGGGAATTTTTTGGAGGTATTTTCTTTTGCCTGTAAATAATTTAACATTGGAGTATTAATTCAAATTGTTTAAAAGTACATAATTTCGCATCTTAATATTAATATGGTTTGTATTGCCGTTTGACGTCGTGGAGCTGGTCGAAATGCGTAAAATGAAGCAATGTTTTTTTGGGGGGCAGTTAGAGCTATTAGGGTGGATTTAGGACTGCATTAAAATTAGGTTTAAAACAACCAGAAATTGTTGATTTCAGAATATATAATTGATACAATTAAATTCCAAGCAGTCGAATTTTTTTTTAAAATTCCTTTATTTTTTCTTTAGATTTTTGGTTCCTTTCCTTATTTTCAGTCTGCTTTGATTGGCATAGTTTAACAAAATTCCATTTATCTTTGTTCTGAAGCGACATTTCAATTCTTTTTTTCAATTGTATTTTTTATTCATTTATAAAAGGCTAAGATACCGATTGGTTTGAAAACGAATTTTGTGTTTTTCATTTTCAATATGTGAAGCTGAAGAGAAGAAAGTGGAAAATCCTAGTCATTTCAACAAACTAAAGGAAAAGAAAGAAAAAAACCATTTCAGTCTAAATCCACTATTTTCCACGCCTTTTGTACTTCAATGCAAACAAAAAACTTAAATTATTGGAATTTTACTGCTCTTTTTTTTAAATTTGCTCATGCTTTGTTTAGATGATGGATAGCGCATGTAAAAAAACCACCACCTGGTATCATGATAACCTTTTATCAAAAGCTACTGACATATGGCTAGCATTTTGTTGATTATGTACAATTTGATGTACTCATTATAAAGCTTCATCAATCCTATCTAATCAAGGGAAAACAATTCTTATGTTTAATTAACGTTATATCTTTAGGACAATATGATGATTATGGTTACCCTTGTTTATATGAATTAGTAAACATTAGATATAATTGTTCATGGTTTATGGTTATGACTTTAGTTGAATCAAAGTTAACTACATACTATTTATTCACAGGTCGTGCTATTGTGCACTTCAAATTTATTGTACATAAGGTACTACCGATAAGAAAATTGAAAGGCAAGGAGAAACAAACATATTTTCCATTTCTCCAACCATACTTGTAAGTTAATTTATTCCTTTATTACCCTTGTTTGTATAAAAATTCACGTACTATATTTATACCTTGCATCCATGATTATACTTTTGCCTCGATGGCGCTAATTTCTAACAATGTTCCTCATTTCTTCTAGTTGTTACAGGCATGATTCTTGTTTAGTTTTTTGGCTTTAATAAAGAGTCTAAGCCACTTCATTAATGATATGCACCTTTGATTTGCATTTTGCATTTCTATTTTTAACAAAATGTTGCATACTTTCACTTGAACTTGCATTTTAGTTTTTGGTTCATTGGTACATTTGTTTGCATACTTTCATTTTGCATTTGAAAAAGAAACAACAATCTTGGTGTTGCATTTTGCTGTTGTGCTTTGTCTCATTGTGTGTCAGTTTCATTTTGCTTGCATTTTCATTGAAAAAAAAATTTTCTCTATCATATCTACTGTGTCATTTCTGTTTTAAGGTTGTGCATTACATGTTCTGGTTTCCGTTTAGTTTGCAATTCTATTTCTATTGTGTTCATCTCCTCTTTTCTCTTCATTTCATCTTTCCATAATATTGTGTTCATTTAGTTCTTTTGTTCAATTTCATTATGTCATTCAAATGCTCTAGTTTTTGTTTTTGTTCTATTGTTGCATGTTGTTGTTCATTTAGTTCTGGTTTTGGTGACTGAGCTCTTCAAGGAATTTTGTTTTACTTTTTAAGTCTTTACACTTCAATTAACAAAAACAACAGTCCATGGGGTGATAGGGCGATCGTTATCAAGGATTACTCTTGATTGTAAAAATTCCATTTCAGGCTTTAATATTTTGATTCGCTCGCCCTAACATCAGGGAATTACTTTACTTCAGAATGGTTTGTAGATTAATGTGATAACTGTCAAGCCTTCTTGTTTGAATAGGCTGAGATGGTGAGGGTCAGAAATGTATATGTGGAAATTGAGGTGTTTATGTTGATGTTCTAAAAATTGAAATGTTCATGTGGAAATTTAGGCTCAGCACTACAGGTTCCTACCTATATCCTTTCTTTTCTCTACTACTAGAATTTTTCAAACTAAAAATTACATTATCTGACGCCTGTAACCACTGCACACCTACGACATCGATTACTTGAAAGCCTTTAGATCAAATAGTGCACGTTCAACGAGAGTCAATTAGTAAATGATTTATAGTGCCTTTAATTTGACCCTTATCCCTCGGTCTATTTGTATGTAGGTACCCCACGCCGTGCTTGTGAAGTTGAAGCAGGGGCTTCAGGTCCTTTAGAGTCTACATTCTAATCGCCTAATGGATCTTCCTCTGGTGAGTCGTCTTCAGATGATTCTGATCCATCTTCAGATGATTCTGATCCATCTTCCAATGATTCTGATTCATCTTCAGATAATTCGAGTTCATCTTAGGTGTGGCACCCTCCATTAGGTATATATACTTTAATAATATGTCATAGACTTGAAGTTTTTAGTCCGACTACGAACTCTTCAATATGTGCAAATGATAACCTCAGATGTTTGATTACAAGATTTATTTGTCAAGTTTGCTTTATTTCTAGAGTTGACAAAATGATAATGCTATATAGATGCTAGGTTCAATTTGTCAAAGTCCAGAAGGAACCATAGATATAATATAGTTTCCTGCTAAGCAAGGTAAATTTGGCAAAGCTTCTATCCTTATTTTCTCACCTGCAGGTCATTGTATTTTCGTTTCCTGCTAAGTAGTTTTATTGAATTTCGAGTTTGAAAAATCCAAAAAAATTGCTTACAGTGCATTGAGCTATACTTTAATATGTCTTTAACTTAAATATGCAATACATTGTATTGGTTTATGGAGTTTATTTTTAATTAATGAAACATATGCATTTATAAGGACTTATTGCATGTTATTAGCAGATTATTGGTTCTGAAAAAATAGCAATGTACATGAGATGTGCATTAAGTCTACAAAGACAATTATCATCTTTTGAAGAAGGGCGTCTCATGACTTCCAGTGTAAGTGATTCCTACTCCCGGTTTAGTTTTTTTCTTCTAATTTTTATATATTAGATGTACTGAAATTACAATATCGATGTTATTGATGATGCTAGATGGAGTTTCTAAATAGGTGCTTAACCTAAGGCATATAAAATTTGGTCCTTCCCTCTTTTTGATCATGGGACTTGAATTTTGATCTCCTAAGGCATATAAAATTTGGTCCTTCCCTCTTTTCATAATTGGTCTTTCAACAGTAGGCCCCTTAAAAGTCTCGCTTCAAACTCAAAATCAACAAGGAAAATTTCATGCATTGTATTGGCAGTACAAAGTTTTATAACTTTCTATCTAATATGAGTTTTTAGTTGGTTTTATTTGTATTATTACATGAGAGTTGTGTAGAATGTTTGCAAGATTTTTAGTTGGTTTCTTCCGACTATATTGAATGAACCACAGATTACTACTCTTAGAGCATCACAAACATTTAGTATGATAAATATTGTCAGCTCTTAGAATTTTTATTGCTCTTATAATTTATCAAAACAATAAATATGAAATGATTTTCTTTATGCAACTCCTTTTCCATCGTACCTTTAAATGGAAAAAAAGTGACTAAACAGTAAACTGATAATGTATGATGCATCTATTGTAACTTAGTACAATTTGTTATGTATACTAGTATTAGTAATGAATATTTTTTACATTTGCTAGGCATGGCTACAAAATCAGTTTGGAGTTCTTCATGATGGGAAAAAATCGAATCTTGGTTCCATCTCAACTTGTAAGTTCAAATTGGAGTAACCAGTGGCCTTTCTTTATGATAGTATACTGGCGCTCTGATTGCCTTTTCTAATAGTATAAAACAAATAATACAAAATAATTGATCAGTGGTTAATACAGTAAATCAATCCTAAGTGATGTTTGGTGTACTATTAAATCTCTTCTGTTTGTTTCCATAAAAATACATACATCTTAAAATTTTCATTTTAGGATATGTTTCAAATTATACGCTATCTGCTACGTAAGAAAGTTCTAATGTCATAGTCTGACTTGACTTCATAATATTTATATGTACTGCCAAAATTAATAATAGTTAATATATCACAACGGTCAATTATAAGCCACTTCATCCTAGCATTTATATATACTAAATAATTTTGTTCTTCTGCTTTCAACTATTTCGAATACAAATTTTATAGTTGCTTTTTTGGCTATTGCAAGGTAAATAAGCATTATATGTATCCGAAGTATGTAAGTACTTCGTATGGAATAAAGAAACTTATAGTATTCTTAGTATTCTTATATGTAAATATTTCATGTGCAAATAAAGCAAGAAACCTATTATTTATGCCATTTTCATATCTATATACATATTTCCTGAAGTATATAAAAATTCTCACCTGCACTCTAATCTATTCTATTATATTAAAAGAAAATTAAATTTGTGACTGTTTGTATCCTTTTCTCTCATTCAATCTAAGATCATATACTTATTTCTTCTTTATTTGAATAAACATTTGCATTTATCCCCTCTATCTATTCTTTTTCCATTTTTATCCTCTATTAAAATTGTATATGGATTAATTTGATGAATGACATACCTCTTGCTCAAAAACACTTAAAAACTGAGCAGTCAGTACCAATATGGTTTTCCTGATTATACCAATGAAGACAAATGCTAATTTGCAGTTGGTTCCTGTTAAATGTCTTTGTTGTGCAGACATATTCTTTCAGATGGTACTAATGTCCTTCCTTTTGTTTTCTTAATTGTAAAATATTTTAATAACAGGTCAAACAGTTATCTATTTAATTGACTTTTTACACATTAGTTATGCTAAATATCTAATTTTGTAGTGTTACTGACATAATTGAATATTTTCATTATCTCTGATGCAGTTGATCGAATGAGCAAGGACAAAACGTGTTTGTTCTAGAGTACTCAAAGGTAATGTTGTACTTCAAAATTTTATATAGAAACATAGCACAACAATGCTTAAATGAGTTCCACTTGATTATCTACAGATGAACTAATATTGTTTCTATGTAATTAAAAGAGAGCGTGCACTACGATGACACTTAACATATCTACACCCCTTAATTATGTATCTCCTTTTGTGCATGTTAGTTGTAGACAATATGAGCCTGCATATTATATCAATCAAATTGGTAGGGCTAGATATCTTAACTATATATATGCAATCATATAATAAAGGTGGAATTAAGTAGGTTAGAGTGGCATAATCTATTCTTAACTTAAATAGGCATCTTTTGAACTATTAAGACCGTGACATGTAATCCATTTGAGTTTTAAATTGCCAGTGAGGACGCATAGCACTGTTGTTTCTCTTACCAGCTTCCTGGCTAACATATTAAGAGTAGACTAAGGATGGTAATGAATATTGCAAGATTATATAAACAGAGAGTACAAAAAGAAGATAACTATACTCAAAAGAGAGAAGTTCTCACTGCACCTTAGTAGCAATAGCCTTAGTAACAGTATACTCAGCTTTGTAGTAAAACACGATTAGTCAACTTCCATATAAACTAAAAAAAGAAAAATAAAATCCTACATTTACTATATATATAGAAGCCAAGAGAGGAGTTGCCCCCACTTAGCTTTGTAGAAATAAATATATAGAAAAAGTTGCAAAAATAATTGATTGATGTAGTGATTTTAGACCCTAAAAAGAGAAAAAGAAGAAGGTTACAACTCAATTGTAATATATGGACATTATAATAAGCGTCTTGCGAGCTGTGGCATTCAAGTTTTACCAATTTTCCTTCTCTAGCAAAATTGTTCAATCATAACAAAAAGTAAAGAATATCTGAGTTTCACATTAAAAAATATATCTTTGAATCTAAATCATGAACAAAAACACTAATAAGTGATTTTCTAAAAATTCTAAAAATGAATTGTTCCACTTTCTATAAGAGTAGAAAAATATGTTAATCTTAATTTCCTCTAAGATTATAACAATACTAGAAAAATAACCTGTTATGTAAATGGATTTAATTTTTTGATACTAATTACTTTCATTTCTATGAGATATTGCAAGAATTCAATTTAACTCGCAAGGTTACATTCAACTTGAAGTAAATACTAACCTTGTACAAATTTTAAAACACTCAAGAGAAATTCACCCAAGAGATCAAACAACCATTGATTTGTTCAATGTCTTAGACTTGAGACTAAAGTATACGTAATTAATATATATATATATATATATACACACACACAAACACATATTTGGTATTTGGCGATTTGCAGTTTGATTGTAAGGTCAGCGGTTCAGGTCAGTAACAGGGAGGAAGCAGTTTGCTTGGTATGTTGGTTGATATTGATAGGAAGATGGCAGTGGAGATGAGATGCACGGAGACTGTTAGTGTGTATGTCAGGGGAAGAAATATGCTGATGGTGGCAAGAGTTTTGTGAAGATGTCTGAAGTGGTGAGAATGCAATGATGAAGTATAGGGGTGCAGTTCAGTGATGGGTTAAGTGGAAAGAAGTGGTGTGACTGCTGGCAGTTATGGTGTTTGGAGAGGGATGGGTTTGCAGTGTGAAGTAGAGGTGATAATGAAGTAATGGGGGAATTTCTGGTTGCATATTTGTATTGCAGTTATGACTGGGGGTAGCAATGAAGGGGAAGGCAGTTTGTTGACAGGTGATGTAGATGGTGGTGGTATAAATGTATGCAGAAGTGAGTTTGTTTGTGCTTTGGTATATGGTCGGAGCAACTGCTGTAGGGGATGGGTCGGAAGTATGTATGCGGTTGAAGAAGGTGGTGATCAAGTTTGGTTTATAGATATTGTGCATTTGTCTAATTTTGTATGGAGTTGGTTTATAAATTTTATCTCTCTTTACGGGTTTATGTAAACTTTGTTCATGGATATTGTGTTCAACTTATTTTATGGAAGTGATTAATAGTTATGCTTTTATTTTACAATTTTTAGTTTGATTTGTTTGTGTTATGTACATTAACTGATTAAAATATAATTAAATGTAGTTTATATTAATGATATGTGTGAATATTGCAATGGCACAACATTGCTGTCAATTCTTTGGAAAAAAAATGCATATCTCTACGACAGCGTTTATACATTGCTGTCAATTCATTGGAAAAAAATGCATATCCCTACGACAGCGTTTATACATTGCTGTCAATTCATTGGGAAAAAAATGCATATCCCTACGACAGCGTTTATACCTTGCAGTAGAAAACTATTAACAGCGTTTATACCTTGCAGTAGAAAAATTATTAACAGCGTTTAAAAAACGCTGTAGAAAGTGGGTTTTTGACAGCGTTTATATTTTGCAGTTAAAAATTTAGGGTCAACGACCGCATGTCGTTATACAGCGTTTTTAAAAACGTTGTGAAAACTTTTAACAGCGTTTTTCAAACGCTGTGAAAAGTCTTTTTTGTTGTAGTGTAAAATAGTTAAGTATTAAAATGATTTATATAGTAAAATAGTTCAGAAAATCAAAATAATTTGAATGTTTAAAAGATAGGTTTTAAATAGTTTATATTAATTAATTTTATTGAAAATAGTTTCAAAGTCAACTGATTCAATTTCCAAATCTTCTCAATTCAAATCAATTCAATTTCCATTTCCATTTATATTGATTCAATTCCGATTTCAAGTCGAATTTTACTACGATTCCAAATTAATTTCGATGTTAATTCCAAATTAATTTTGATTCGAATTTCAAATTAATTTCAATTACAATTCCAAATAATTTCAGTTTCAAATTTGAACTATTTCGATTTATATCAATTCCGAGTTCGATTTTCAAAACTTTGAATCAAAACACTTAAATCTAGTTTACCTTCAATACCCAATTGGAAATCAAAATCCTCAAATATAATTCAATTCCAAGCTCAATTTTGAAACTGTTCGATTTCCATAAATTTGATTTCAGAAATCAAATCATTTAAATAAATTTCAAATCAAAATTTTAAAATCTTTTAATTTAACCAATCCGGTGTTCATATATAATTTTCTATCCTATGGCCAAGTGATCAGTTATTTCAATTTAATTTCAGGGATGGATATATATCATTTCAATCCAAATCACAATGTCATGGGTATATATCATTTCAACCTATTTCTTAATTTATTCAAAATAATTCAATTTATAGTTTTATATACTGTAAATAATTTACCAGGTGATAACAAGACATATAAAAATAAATAAACATCCAATCATCTAAATATCAATCAATCGACATCCATCACAATCAATCATCCAAACAGTCAAAATAATTCACAATAATTTCATAGTTATTAATATTGGTATTTTGCTGGCAATTAAATTCCAATTTCAAATTTAACTGTCAACTTTAACATTTAACAGTTAAATCAAATGACAATTTAGATGACAATTAAATTTATCAAAGAGCAATCAATAAATTTGTATCACTTCATAATTTCAAATTTAACTAGCATAAAATATTCTAGTACGTTGTGAGCGTTATAAAACACTCACCTTGAGTTTTCAATTTTAAATCAAACCGAACGATGTTTGATTTAACCTAAAATTTTAGCCATTCCCAATCGTCTCCAAATCAATTCCACAATGTAGTGCTTGTCCCCACGATTCTATCGCTGCTTGTTTCGTCCAATTCCAACCAAGTATGGAGAAGTTATAGAATTTTAAAGATACACGATTTAATATATATATATATATACATAAATTTACAAATTTCTTTTTATTTTATTTTAACCTTCATCAAAGCCGTTTGTTCTAGATCCAGCAATCACGGCCGCATACTATTCTTCCTCCTCCTCGCACATTCGAGAAATGCACATCAGCTATAACGACCCACTATTTTGGACCATTCAAATCGACAATAAAACCACACATGTCAGACTTGAATAATTCAAAACAATAGATTGTAAATAAATTTGGAGCAAATAAAATCAATCACAGACATAGAATATCAGAATAACTCGCAGCGGAATAAAAATAACATAGTAGTTCATGAAGCTACTACAATACATAGTCTCAAAACAAATACATAATACCAGAGTCTGAAAGCAAATACAACTGGAAATCCAAATACATAAGTTCACTAATACATAAGCAAAGGCTGAAAGGAAATAACTGAAATAGAAATAAATAGACAACTAGATAGATAGATAAGTCTCCAGCAAATCTCTAGCTCCAAAGATGAATCCAAAGCTGTGATACTCAGGCTGACCCGAGCGTAAAGCAAAACACAAAACACTCGAGTCAGGAAATACATACTTATAAAATGTAAATCAACTCAAGTGTATTGTAATAGAAATGCATCAATAACTTAAAGGATTCTTGGGATCGCCCATCCTTTAAGGATTCGTTAAACTATCTACTATGTAGTAATATACGCTATTATAATAATGTCTAAAGTAAAATAAACTATTTAAAAATAGCGTTAAGGCGTTACCCATATCCCCCTTAACACATTTTATAGTGCCAATAGTCTATACAGTACCGTAATACCCCGTAAACTGGAGCTACCAGAGGATACTCCATAGGTACGATACAAATCAAACTCGTAAAAGGCACGCTAGGGTAAGTGACTTGACACAACTAGGCAATGCCAGGGTAGATATACCAATTGCTCATCCGGACGGTTGGTAACGCAAAGACACGGCAATCGCCTAACTCGAGCCACACTCCCGAATCAAAGGGTGCACCCAAACAATCACAAAGTAATAGAATGGTATACGATGGAGTGTGTCCGATAAGAGGAGCTACCTCATTGTCCCGGAATCGCTCCTGTTTTTACCACCTTATGCTAACTCACGGGAGTTAGGTCCACGTAAATATACCTTAGGATCGTCGCCACCATCCTACTTCATTCTGGAATCTCCACCGCGTACACAGTTGTTAAAGTGATTTTCGGTATCGACAAAGAGTATGCCCATATCCGATCCCGGTCTCTTTAACAACTAATCATTATTATAACCCGTGGTTATTTATTTCAATTGGTTTATATTTCAAATCAAAACATATTTATTTCAAAGCCTTTAAAATATGATGTCATTATTCTTTCAAAAAAAACATTATTTATTTTCCAAGATTGTAACACTTCCAAATTAATTCACTTAGTTATAACACTTCGAAAATGTAATATTTAGAAACCATAACACTTTTAAAAAATGTAAGATTTATATAGTAGCATTTCAAAAATGTTACATTTTTAGAAGTAGTAGCATTTTTAGAACATAACCTTAAATCCATAGCATTTTGAAAATGCTGCAATTTCTATTATATTTTCTACTATAACATATTTAAAACACCATATCTTATATTTTTATCATAGTTATTATATAAGATCTATTTTACTTTACAAACTTATTTATTTGGATATTAATTAAACTATGATTTTAGTTACATAAAACTTATTACTAAAATATCCAATTTAAACTGTATTTCTCATATTAGATTAAATACATTTTTAAACCATTTATTAACTTATAAAATTTTAACTTATAAAAATAATCAGTATATATTTTTAAATCATTTAAATCAAAATTTAAGTTAACATTTCATAATTTAAAATTCCAAATACATATTATTTTTCAGAAATATTTATATTTAAAAATTAAACCATAGGTCTGTATAATATTTTCTAACCTAGGTCAAGTGATACAGATATATATCATTTCAATCCGAAATATAAAAATTCCTAGGTTTGATCATTTCAAACTTGCAATCCCAAGTCAAATAAAAATCGCTCAAGCCTATCATTTCAGCTCATAATGATTTTTCCCTATTCTAAAGTCCATTCGAGTATGTATCATTTCAACCCATAGCGAGGGAACTTGCAGCGTGAGAAACAGAAATATAAAATAAACAGTATAGCATAGCATATCATGTCAGGTGATGAAACAGGTATAACATTAGGTTATAACATCATATAATATCATATCACAGGCATATATGAAACTACTATCATCATGGCATATAACTATTACAATTCACAAGTCTTCAATTCACTATATTATAAGTACGAAGTCGAGAGTGATAAACTCACCTTCTTTGGCTAGAGATAACAATTCAAGACACAAGATCAAACTCTGAAAAGCACGACAAAGCACGAATCAAATTTGAGTGGAAGTAGAGCCAAGATCCAAATCATGTAAACAAACAAAAGTAAAACATATATAAGTAAATTAATTATACATGAAAATTAATTAAAAGACAAAGCAAATGAGCTAGTCTATATGCTAGTGGGCTCGGCCATCATAGAAATAGGCTAGTCAGCATGAAAGTGGGCTCGGCCATGATGAGTTTGTTGACAACTAAGCACGGCAATGGTGAATACAAGGGAATGACAAGGCATGGAAGGCAAAAAGACAAGGGGAAGTGCCCTTTTGAGTTCGGCCTATGGTCAATGGGTTCGGCCACTTTGGTTTGTGGTTCGGCCCTAGGCACTTTGGGTTCGGTCATGTTGTGATTTGGGTCAAGACACTATTGGGTCACGGCTAAGGATTTGGATGGTCACGGCTAGCAAGGAGGAGGTGGTGGCCGAGGCAATAGGAAAGGGGATGATGATGTGAAGGCCGGCTAGTGTTTGGGTTTTGGGTGTGTGATGGTTCGGCAATGGCTTTTGGCAAGGATTGTGGTGGTTCGGCCTTAGGTAGGTCATGGCTATGGTGAATGGAGATGATGGCCGATCAACTTGGTGGTGAAGGCAAGGAGAAGGGAAGGGTGATGGCAAGAGTTATGGCCGAAAATAGATAATGGAAAGGAGGAAACAAAATGAAAATAAACTGAGAAAGAAGAAGGAGAAAACTTACTGTATTTTTTCTCAAAGCAGGAAGAAGAATGAGGAAGAGATGAGAAGTTAGAAGTTTTGTACGTACATTTCTAAAGAGATGTCTTTACAGAAATGAATAGGCAAATAGATGTCTCTTGGTTAACCTAGCCCATTAGCCAAAGCCTATCGACAAATAACAAGCCAATTTCTAAACCAAAACTAGCCCAAACCCAATTAAAAATAGGAAAATAAAATATAGAAAAATAATTGCGTGTAAAAACGCTGAAACTTTACAGATTTGAAAAGTATAAATCAGAATTTAACGAAACGAAAAGCATAGAGAATGATAGAATGAAATTCAGCTTCAAAGAAAAAGAATAAAAATTTAAAATTCAAATTTACAATTTTCAACCGAAAGTCAAACTTTGACCAAAGTTGACCAAAAATTTAAATTTCAGAAAAATCTTTATTTTATTATATTTGGAAAAATAATTCTCAACAAATCCCTAAAATACATTGTAAAATTCCAAATTTTCAATTTTTAAATGACTTAAAATCAAAGTTTTCAAATAAATTTAATTTAAAATATTTGTTAAAATTACGGGTTGTTACACTCTCCCCAACTCAAAGCTTTTCGTCCTCGAAAAGGAACGAGACATAGAAAAACAAAGAAAGATAAGATAGAGTAACGAATAGTACTTGAAACAAACAATTCTGGATTCGAAGCACGCATGCTCTCCTCCATCTCCCAGGTACAATCTCGATCATCAGTACTCCACTGCACTTTGACCAGGTTGACAGATTTCCTTCTCGGTTGCTTCGTACCTCTATCGACAATACGAAGTGTCTTCCTCTCGATAGTAAGGTTTGGCTCAATATCCAAACTCTCGAGAGCAGAAGGCTGGACAATCAAAGATGGATCATGAAGATACCAGCGAAGATGCAAAACATGGAATACATTATGCACTCTAGAAAACTTCTCAGGAAAATCCAAACGATAAGCCAAAGAACCAACTCTCTCTAAGATGCGGAAAGGACCAATAAACCTAGGAGCAAGCTTCCCTCTCCGACCAAACCGAATCACATTCCTTAAGGGAGAGACCTTAAGGAAAACCAGATCACCAACACAAAACTCCAAACTCCTCCTACGCCGATCAGCGTACTTCTTCTGCCTATCCTAAGCACTCCTCATTTTCCTCTTAATCTCCTCAACTCTCTCAGAAGCCTTCAAAATCATATCAGGACCAAGAACTAAATGATTATCGGATTCAATCCAGCAAGATGGGGATCTGCAAGGTCGTCCGTAAAGAGCAGCAAACGGAGACATTGCAATACTAGCCTGAGTTCAAAAGATGAAATGAGATAGATAAAGGATTAAGATAAGATTAAGATAGAAGATTTGAGATTATACCTGATAACTGTTGTTATAGGTAAATTCGACAAGATGGAGATGATCTTCATAAGATCCTCCATAATCAAGAACACAAGCATTAAGAAGATCCTCTAGAATCTGATTCACTCTTTCCGTTTGACCGTCGGTCTGCGGATGGTAACCAGTGCTCAGATTCAGATGAGTACCCAAAGATTCCTAAAAAGCTTTCCAAAACTGGCTGGTAAAGATGGGATCTCGATCACACACAATACTGACAGGAACACCACGAAGACGGACAATCTCCCTCATATAAATCTCAGCCAAACTCAAAGCAGAACGGGTAGACTTGATCAGAATGAAATGAGCCGACTTGGTCAATCTATCCATAATAACCCAAATACTCTCATTACCCCTCCTAGTCCTCGGTAATCCATCAATAAAATCCATAGAAACCTGTTCCCAATTCCAATTGGGAACCTCAAGAGGCTGCAATAAACCAGGGGTCTTCTGATGATCGGCCTTGACTTGCTGACAAGTCGCACACCTACTAACAAAATTGGAGATATCACACTTCATACCTCTCCACCAATACAGATTCTTCATATCCTGATACATCTTCGTCACTCCTGGATGAATAGAAAGTCTGGATCGATGATTTTCCCGAAGTAACTCTTGCCTCAAACCATCAACATTTGGGACACAAATCAGATCATTAATCCTCAAAATCCCTCTATCATCGATCTGGGCTCCACTACCATCTTGACTACCACCAACCCTACTACAAACATTCTCCTTCATAAGCCTAAGCATCTGATCCTCATCCTGCTTAGCAATGATACGATCCAAAAGAGGAGAAGAAGAAACAACAAGCTAACACGACATCGTCTTCTTCCGACTCAATGCATCGGCCACAACATTAGCTTTTCCAAGGGTATAGTTGATGTCAAGGTCATAAGAAGCAAGGAACTGAAGCTACCTAACTTGTCTTTGATTCAAATCTTTCAGGGTGAAAATATATCTCAAAGACCGATGATCCGTAAAAGCTCAAACTTAGTTCCCAAAAGATGATGCCTCCAAAGCTTTAAAGAAAAAACCATGGAAAGCAATTTCAAATCATGAGCAGCATAATTGGCTTCATGGGTCTTCAACTAACGACTGGCATAAGCAATAACCTTCCCACCATGCATCAGAACAGCTCCCAAACCTTCACGACTAGCATCAGTGTATACCGTTAATCCCTCATTTCCATTTGGAACGGCAAGAACTGGTGCGGAGGTAAGCTTGCGCTTCAACTCATTGAATGCGGCTTCACACTTATCATTCCATATAAACTTAGCATTCTTTCAAGTCAAAGCAGTGAGAGGTGCAACAATCCGAGCAAAATTCTCAATGAATCTCCGATAATAACCGACAAGGCCTAGAAAACTACGGATATCAGATGGAGTCCTAGGAATTTCCCAATCCTGAAATAGAATAGGGAAAAATAAGAACTACAAAGAAAGATAGAATGATTAGATTACAAAAGAAAGAATGAGAGAAGGAAGACTTACATTGATCGCAGCGACCTTGACTGGATCAACAGAAACTCCACTACTAGAAACAATATGTCCAAGAAATCGTACTTCATCCTTCCAGAAATGGCATTTAGAGAATTTAGCTTTTAATTGGTGACTCCTATGAGTCTCTAGAACAGAATTCAAATGGACCTTATGTTCCTCCTCTGACTTAGAGAAGACAAGAATATCATCGACGAAGACTAGAACAAACTTGTTAAGAACATCACGAAAAACACGATTCATCAAATCAACAAAGAAAGCTGGGGCATTAGTCAAACCAAAAGGCATAACTAACCATTCATAGAAACCATTCTCAGTACGGAAAGCAGTCTTAGGAATACTTTCCTCGGCAACTCTGAGCTGGTGGAAACCTATGGCAAGATCAAGCTGAGAGAATACAGTAGCTCCATAAAGCTGATCGAACATATCATTGATACGAGGCATAGAATATCTGTTTTTCATAGTGAGCTTGTTCAGTTCCCTATAATCAACACACATTCTCAAAGAACCATCGGACTTAGTGACGAAAACCACTGCTGCTCCCCATTCGGAATGACTAGGTCTGATCAGACCCTTTGAGAACAAGTCCTCAATTTGCTTCCTCAACTCAACCTTCTCGCGGGGTGCCATTCTTCTGGGAGGAAGAACTACAGGTCGAGCTCCAGGAATAAGATAAATACAGAAATCGATTTCCCATTTAGGAGGTAAAGAAGCGACTTCACCAAATACATCGGGATAGAGTTTAACCACAGGGGTTGAATTAAGATCACCAGGAGAAGAATCAAGAGAATAAATAAAACTGCCAACATAATCCTGAGGCATACAACACTAAATCACCAAAGAATTACCATGATCATCAACAAGAAAAATAGTTCGGGTTTTATAAGAGATAACGCTTTCATGCCTCTTTAGCCAATCACCTCCAAGCAACAAATCAAAAGCATCGAATCCAAGAACATAGAAATCACCAGAAAATCGATGGTTAAAATAGAGGTGTTTCACTTGGTTACAAATCCTACTAAGATTCATGCACTACACCAAAACTTACTTTTAACTACACTCATTCTCAGCGTTTGAACGTTAATTGCAGTAAAAGTTAATTAATTCAGAAAATAATTTGCGTTAAAACGCTGAGGATTCTCTTGTGTCAATGTCATTTATCTGCCGCCACTCTTAATATACTTTTACCAAAAATTTCATTTTCCCTCTTCTATCAAAACTACTGCTCCCTCATCGTCCCTCATTTCATTCTCCTTCGTTTGTAGTTTCCCCCAAATTTTGCTTATTTTTCGATGTTTCTTTGGTGGACTTGATCGTCATCGCCCTAATTACGTGTTCATACTTCAGGTAGCCCTAGTTCCCTATTTTTTCTTTATTCGGTTAATCGAATTTTAGGCGTATTTCGTCTGTTGATTTTGATTTTCATATTCCAAATACCCTGCTTTGGTATTGCTGTAAGTCGAACTTTGTTCGATTATCAATTGTCGGAATGGCTTACTAGAAACTCGGTGAACTCGAGTTGTTGATAAAGTTTCGATTACTACAGGTAGCTTTAGGTGCTTCAGTAAATGAAACAAAACGCTTTCATTTGATTTATATAAGCTAAGAAACTAACAGGCGACAGTTTCGCCTGAAACTTGTTTTTACGGCTCCTTGTGGACCGGTGAAGAACAGTGCTGGAGCAATTGAAATATTTGGCTCTACCTCCACCAATCGAAAATGTTTCAAAAGGTTCAGATCGTACATTAGCATATCTGAGAACGTGTAGGCTGCGGTATAGTTATGCTGCTGCTCATTGTTAGTGCACCTAGTTGTTTATTTTGTTTTTTGTTGCAGTACTTAATATTTTAAGTAGTAACTAACACTTTGTTTGGATGTCATGTAAAAAGGTTTTCAACTTCCTGTAAGCTTGTCAATATAGTACAACACGTACTTAGTTTACATCGTGACTTGACAAAGGTGAACTGTACTCATAATTTTTATCTAATATAGATGGGCCACAGAGAGCATAAATTTGGCTTGCAAATTGGGTTACCATGAAATAAGTTTTCTTAGGCTGGAATAAGTACTTTCTTTAAGGCATTGACCCATCTGTTTAGCTTTTGGGGTTCAATTGGATCAATATTCTAGTGCTTCTAGATGAAATAAGTGTGTTGCATACATAGAACATGATTGAGTATGTCTTATCGTTAGTGCTATTTCAAGCATAATGCTTATGGATTTTGAACTCATATTAAAAACTCATATATATTGAATACAAAGGAACCATGAAGGTCAGTCTTTCATAAATAGTTAAATACCCACAAATACAGAGAATATGACACAGAAAGTTGCAGGATTTAGAATATAGTTAAAGGTACCAATAATAGATACATGTTGAACTAGAACTGTATACGAAGTGCTTGAGAGGATCCTTGTATTGGAATATTATAAGGTAAAGTTTCGGCATCCAGATCATTTGCTTCCTTCTCATTGTCTTTCCTACTACCCCTTCTAATAGCAGAGAACACTTTAGTTAATATCTTGGTCTTGATTTGGCCTCTCTTAGGCGCTGGATTTCTCAGACTTGGTTTCTTCTCAATTCCGGGAACTTGGTAAGCTGTCGACATAATGATTAATTGTTTAGAAGAGTAGTGTATAGATGAAGATGAATTCTACTTAGGTTGATAACAAGCATGACAGATTGAAGTATTTATCGATGGTAAATGGGCTTTTGACTATAGTTTGGAACTTTGGATTATTTAGAATAATATTACACTGGGCACTTTAAATTCAAATTGTCCCAGACTCCAAAGATATTTTGTACTATTTTTTTTATCCACTTAAGCCTACTGAAGATAATTTTTTGGATATAGAGGTTTATGCATATAACACATATGTGTGCATGTTTTAGCATATGTGGACACTTCGCAATCAAATTTTGTTACCTAACTTGTTAGGATTATCCATTTTGTTAAATATAATAGCTATGTTGTCAAATTTTTTATTATAAAGTTTATCAATCATAACTTTGCATAAGTATGCGAGAAGATATGTTAGACACTGCAGATTTTGTAGCTGATTTATACATGATCAAAAGCTTTATGTTCATATGAAATATCAGTATATTTATTATGCAGTATAGTTTAATCATAGTGCAAAATATGCTCTATGTTTAGATGCCATGATAGTTTACATTCAAATATTTTTAATCAAAGTATATATTATGTTATTTCAAGTGCAGCATAATCCAACTGCATTACAGTATCTAGAGAAAAAAAAACGAAAAATAGCTAGAGCATAAAAACTTTTTGCTTAAATCTTGCTACTCATTTGTCGAATAAATTATTAATTTTGCCTTGTAATATAAAAAGTAAAGGTGTTAAACATTTAATATCATCTTATATCAAGTAATGACAATTTTGTAATAGGAATTTGTTTGTGTGAACTTCTTCCTCCTCCTTTTAATTTCTATAAACGGTTTTTGATGGAAAGAGAATCCGATCACATTCTTGAGGGCCTTACCATTATGCTAGTGGTCCTCAGCTACATGTATGAACTTTAGGCTGATTACCGAAGTTCAGTCAAAATAAACTAAACAAACCACATTTACAATTTACTAACACTTCTTTGATCAATCTAAAAAATCATATTGTCAATGACACACACAGTTAATCAGATACAAAACTAAGTATGACAATCACATGAGCCCAACTTCTTGGAGAATGTTCTCTATCCTTGATTGAATGTTTAAGTGCACCTTTAAAATTATGTATAGTTCTTCTGTTTTGATCAAAATTGTCTCCTTTAGTGAAGATGGATATACATAGACTGGTTGAAATGTGAAGAATTTGATAAGAACAAGTTGTTCGGATGATTGGATCCCTACAGCATCTTATAATTTGGGTTGATAGAGCAATTCTGTGTTCTGGAATCTTTCTATAAAAATCTGTAGCTGTGAATATAAATAAGAAACTGGTTGTCTATTGAAAATTTGTTAATCATTATTAATAAAGGGAATGAAGTTTACATATGTTCTATTTTTCTAACAGCTGTTACCTTCATATATTTTTTGGAAACAATTTGGTGCTAATGTTGTATATGATTCCGACATTGTTGTATAAGTGGATAAAATTGTTGTTAATGGCGCAAGCCAGGTATCAGGAGAGGGGTAATGCATAGACATTACTCTGGTGCTACAAAATGGCACCATTGTAATGGCAAATTTTTTGAAAACAGTTTGGTGCTAATAACAAAATGACTAATTTGTAGAGTTCTGTCATTTTCAGTCTAATGTGGCCATGAAGTAGCTAATAACAAATTTATTTTATGCGTGCAGGCTTTGAACAGTTGATATTTGTAGAGTTCTGTCATTTTCAGTCTAGTGTGCTTAAACAACAAGGTATGAAACAGATGCTAAAAACTCTGAAGTATTATCATTATTGTCTATTAGTTTACCATCAAATAATTTCACAATTATGTTTTATTCCCTTCCATATTTCATCAAAAGGCTACTCTAAATTCAAATTACACCTTTAAATTCTTTGATGTCCGATTGCCTCTATAATCAGATTATAACAGTCATTATTTTTTGTGAAGTTTATTAGCCAAACCATGGTAATAGGGTCATTTTTATATACTAGTAATGTGTACATGATTGGTTAGTAAGTTGTAAAGTTTATTTTCCCTAAATTCTTACAACTACCTTTATACAAATAAAACAGTTCAATGATAATTTAATAAAGGATATTTGTCCTTTTAACTTTTCAATCATTATAAATCAGATAATATTCTTAATAATAATTGTTAGAAATACTAAAGGGTATATACCAATTGTTATGTTCAAAAATTGAATTTTAGATGGGAAATATATATTCATTGTTAAATCGGAGTGGAGATTTGTTGCCTTTTAAAATCTTTCCAAAGAGCCCACTTTCTACGTGCAAATGTATAAATAAAAATTTATAAGCTCAAACATAACACATATGTATAGTACTAGCTGTCTAGTTGGTTAAATTTGTCATTTAAATAAAAATTCTTCAAAAAATAAAGTAGGATAGTAGATTTCATTTGATGACGTTAATGGCTTAAATTTAATATATGCAGTTCAATGTTTTAATTTATATCGTTTAATAAGATTAACGGAGGCTTGTTGAACTTAGGTTGAAACCATAAAGAAGATTGCAAAGGTCAAAGCTATTAAAGAGAGGAAAAAACAAGAATCAGAGGTTAGCAGTTTAGTTCTATGCAATATGTCTGGTTTGATGTTGGTCTTTTTTCTGACAAATACAAGCATTACCGTCTTGTATCTTCTGCTAAGTATTCAGTTGTGTAGTTAATTGTAAAGTGTAGCTAAAAAACATGTGACATTTTCTTGAGTGTATTAGTAGTACACAACTGGTCTTGCATTCCATTACGTTATCATTTATGTGACTATAATTTGATTTTAGCAATGCACCTACGAACTAATTGATGGCATTGGGATAATTTATTTGTACATCTTTCTTGGATATCAACTTTGTTAGGGTTTTTACTTCAGCATGAAATGTCTTAAATGATTATATGTTTTTCTTCTTTTACTTTAAACTTGGAAAGCATATTTTTAATTCTCTAACCTATCAATTTTAAAAGCATATCCTAGTTTTTCATATCTTTTTGGTTTGTGCGCACATGCCCTCTTGTAGCTAAAATAGCACATATAACAGACTATATGTTCTTCGCATATACACATAAACACTTACGTTAAATAATTGAGAACTCTTAATATTTATTTACTTCCTACTATAATCACAGCTTGAACTTGTGTTGGTTACGGAGAAACTGCAGGAGCTTCATTCAATTAGAATTCAAAAGCTGAAGAAACAAGGCATGTACCTTTTCCTTCCTCTTTTTTCTTTTTGTTTCTTTTTTTGCAATCATTGAATAGCTAGCATCATGTGCATCTTAGTGAAACTTTAGCATCTGTTTAAATAACATCAGTTTAAATAACATGTTTGCCAAATATGGGATGTAGTTTAATTAGATATGATTGTTTTTTCTTTTATTTTTTAAAATTCTTTCAGTTTCTATTTGTACAACTTTAGCATCTGTATCACTTTTAGTTTTGATGCAATAACAAGCAACAATCATCAATGTTTAAATTGAAATACTCTCCCAACTAAAGGCCCGGATTCAGTTTTGAAACACAAACAAAGCATGATATTTGCTGCCAAAAGAGTTAATCAATTAAAAGTTTGCTTGTACTATCAACTCCTGGGCTATAAAAATGAATGTTTGGTTATTACAACTGGAAGCAGAAAGTCTGTGATATTTTACTATGTTGTGTTCTTGCATTTTGACAATATATTTTTCTCTTTGGATTTGTTTGTTTTGAGCATTTGTTTTGTTGTCTTTTATACATAAAAAAATTATTTGTCCATTTCTACTAAGAACTGTTTGGTCGTTATTATCATATATATATATATATATTGTTCATAATCAATAATTAATTTCTATTTAAATTTTAGATTCTTTGTTGCATACATATATTGTATATGGTGATGGAGAGAGATTGGTTGCGTCTACATAGGTAATCATGTAGCAGCTAATTTAGACTTAAATTTAGAATTGATATTTTGATAATAAAAGCTAATATTTTTGTTGTTTTCAAATTTTAATCATAGGACTAGTAGAGAGTATGGCCAAGGAGCTCGGAATTTTGTGTGTGTTGCAAAGAAAAATTTAGGAGATGTGGAAAAAATATTCTGTCCTTGTTTAGATTGTCGAAATCTTAGTCGTCATTATGGTGAAACCGTTGTTGAGCACCTGATTATAAAGGGAATGGATCCTAAGTATAAAGATGATATATGGTATAATCATGGCGAGAAAGTGAATGATGAAAAAAAATTAAAATGGGTGAGATGTACGACTTGCTCAAAGCGATTCACTATGAAGATGAAGATTATTTCAATCATACTTTTTTTGATGACGACAAAGATAAGGACGATGCACAAAGACGCCATGATGATTTACTTAAAAATTTGGAAGATGCAGAAACCCCACTGTATCCTGGTTGCATAGATCATACAAAGTTATCTGCCATTACTATTTTGTATAATCTTAAATGTGAAACTGGATTATCTGATACTGGTTTTGATAAACTTCTTACCGTCCAACATTTGTTTTTACCAAAGAATAACGTACTTCCCAAGACTTTATATGAAGTAAAGAAATTCCTCAAACTATTTGATATGGGTTTTGAAAAAATTCATGCTTGTGAGAATGATTGTTGTCTTTTCCGTAAAGAGTACAAAAATTTAAATAATTGTCCGAAATGTGGTTCATCACGATGGAAGATAAATCAAGATACAAAAGAGATTATGCAGGGTATCCCAATTAAGGTGTTGCGATATTTTCCAATAATTCCAAGATTTAGAAGAATGTTTAGATCTGGAAAAATGGCAGAAGAGTTAAGATGGCATTTTAAAAATAAAAGTAATGATGGAAAGATGCGGCACCCCGTAGATTCCGTGACATGGAGCATGGTTGATGAAAATCGGAAAACATTTTCAGCCGATCCACGTAATCTTAGACTTGGTCTAGCTACAGATGGGTTCAATCCATTTTCTATGTTAAGCTCCAAGTATAGTTGCTGGCCAGTAATGCTTGTTACATATAATTTGTCGCCTTTGTTGTGCATGAAGAAAGAGAATATCATGTTAACACTTCTAATTCCAGGTCCAAAGCAACCAGGAAATGATATTGATGTATATCTAGAGCCATTAGTAGAAGACTTGCATTACTTGTGGAGTACTGGAGTTGAGACATATGATGCATTAAGTAAGACAGTTTTTAACATGAAGGCTATTTTACTATGGACGATAAATGATTTTCCAGCTTATGGTAATCTTGCTGGATGCCTATGGTTAATAGTTTTGTTAATGTTATGTTTCCTTTAATGCAGAAATAGAAAAGTAGCAGTCCTTCTTCCATTTGTAAATCTGATGTTTGGATTAAATCTCACACTCGAAAAAATGGTGAACCAGTGAACCCGCATGTTGCAGATACTATCGTAAGTGCTATGTTGTTTTTATTTTAGCGTAATTTTTGGAAAATATATAATTTTGAACTCTTCTACAAAATATAATTTGTGTTCACTTTGTAGGAGAAAATAAAGAATGCTGAAAAGGAATCACCGTCTAGCTTAACTTGTAAGATCAAAGAAGATGCCCTCTCATTGGTGTTGGGAAAAGATAGACCGGGACGACTACGAGGAATGGGAAGGGGTGTAACCATGACCACTGCAGTTTTGTCACAAATCAAAGATAAACAAGTAGCTCAATGTCAGCATAGGATTTCAGAGCTAGAGCAGTTGATTCACACCGTAATGAAACGTCAGGTATGTCGATAATCACTTTGTGTAAATATGAAAGCTTAGTTAGCATGTATGTGATCCTTGCATTGTATGATTTTCGACTTAATTTGTGTAATCATTCTCTTATTAAAAGCTACATGCTAAATAAGAAGTTAAAATTTAATTCCACCTCTTATTTTCCTCAAAACATGTTTTAAATTAAACTTTTATTTTTAGTTTTCTAAAAATTAATTGTGAAAATTTGTTTATAAAAATTACTGAGTTGTGTAGCTTCAGATTTTAAATTTATTATATGTATTTGCTGTCTTTGGTTGCTGGCCTAACTTTGAATTTTTATCCTTATGAGAGTACAAATGCGATTTTGCAATACATTTTTATCCTTATGAGATTTTAAAGCATTCACTTTTAAATTAAAGCATAATATGTACTAAACCAATATTGTCTTTTCAACACTTATAAAGTAATGTATTTTCAACACTAAACTAATATTGTCTTTTCAACACTAAACCAATATTGTCTTTTCAACACTTTTAAATTAAAGCATAATATATTTTTATCCTTATGAGATTTTAAACCATCCGCTACAATTCGACCAATCTGCAAAACAAAAATACCTTTTACTTGCGATTAAATTGCTGACTCCTCATCCATCTGCAAAATAAAAATATCCTTATCTGGTTACTCTACAAATGATGTATCATTTCCATACATAAGTTTGTCAATTGTTATATCAAAATTCATTCTGAAAATGTATTCTCTTTGAAATTTGTACTTGTTTTCATCATAAGTGGAATAAATATACAAGTTCACTACAGGTTCACTACAATTTCACTGCAGGTTCAAATTCTCTAATATTTTTGTAATATTATTGATTTGCAGGATAAAGAAAATTGTGGAGGAGAGAACGTATCTCAAACGGTAAAAATATACGATAGTAAGGTTAAAACATCATACATAATTTGATATCTAAATCAGAAGTTATGTATTTTATTTTTTATTAATTGCAGAGTAAGCATAATGAAATAGGTGACGGTTGTAGTTTGCTGAATTGGCACGGGAATGATGATGAGGTAATTGCCGAAGGAAAAATCGTGCCAAGTGATCCAAACGATCTTCTCAATGGAGTACCTTTAGGTCCGAATGCCAAGAAAATTTTGGTAGTCCATCCTAAAAAATCCGATGTTTTTTGTGGAGGCCTTCACCTGGTATGGTATACATAGGAGACGCCAAGAATGAGAAGATAGCATGGCCAGCTGATAGAGTTGTTATCCGCATAAAATAAAACTCTGAAAAAGAAAACGAGGTATGAAAAACTCTCTACAAATATAGCATTGATATGTGTCTTTGCATCCACCCTTTTGAACTGGAGGTGGCAGATTCCTAGTCATGTTTTTGCCACTATTCAGAGCTTTGTTATCGTCATCTAGGAAACGATGTGGTAAATAATAAGATTTGTTTAGCATCTACACATTAAAAATCTGTATAATGCAACGGTAAAAATATATTTATAAGAGAACCGTGGAATTAACATTGATATTATCCAAACTAGTCCATGTTCCCATTAGATTAGTACATTCTTTTACATATTAAAACTAAAATATGTGAAAATCCAACTACCAGAAGCATCAGTTCCATAGAGTCGAATACTAATTTATTACACATTTCTAGCTATGTTAGTATTATTATTTTTAATAACATTTGGTGGGTGAAATCAAGTTTAAAGTTTGACAAATGATTGTTGAAAATTTGACAATGTTGATTTGCTTTGTATTGAATTGGTTGACACATGATAAAATGTTGAATGAAGTAAGACTATAGAAACAATACTTTTATTAGATGACTATAATTTTTTTCTTTGATAGAGCAAAACCAATAGCACAGAAAAAAAATGCAAGTTGTTCGATTGAGGTGGAACTGAAGTATTGGTTGCCGAAGGACGTGTGCACTCGAGTGATTCAAATCAGATTATTAATGGTGTTCCTCTTGGACCAGAAGCCGCAATAGTTTGGGTGGACAATCCGATAAAAGAAGATGCCTTTTTGTGGAGGCCCATAGCAGGTGTGACATGTATCGGAGAAGCCGTCGGTAAGACAATAGCATGGCCATCATCAAAATTGGTTTTTGAAAACACAATACCATCCACTCCTATGAGCAACGTTCCAACATCTCGTACGGTAATATATTATATTGCTAATATTTATATATACGATTTGTTGATAATGTATCAATACTTTTTTTAATATCATAGAGTGCAAATTACGCGATGAATAACAAGTGCAAGTTATTTGCTGTGGAGGGCACAGGAAAAATTGTAGCTGAAGGCACCATATCTTCAACTAATCCAAATGATTTGGTTCATTCTATTCCACTAGGACCAAATGCAATAAGAGTTTGGGTGGATATTGTCAAAGACCTGAATGCGTCTTTATGGAGACCTACGTCATTCATGGAATGCTTATCAGATGCTATTGGTTCGACGGTAGCATGGCCTACTGCGAATGTTAGTGTGGACTCAACTTCAGCAGTTTGAAATATTTGTATAGTTTGGCAGTTTTCAGGTAACTACCCTTGAACTTCAAGTTATTTAATATGCTCGGGAGGGTACATCAAGTCTTAAAAACTTTTATTAGATAAAAAAAATGCATCACAGCCCATCAAAGAGATCTGAATATTAAAATGCAGATGAGGAATTTTATAAAATTAAGAAGATTTGTGACAAACAACTCTGTGGGTAATATATATAAATGTAATCAAGAGAAGTAGAATTTTTATCAAATTTTATCTAATTTAATGTTTTTCTGAATAAAATAATTTATCAAGACAGTACTTACAATATATATATATATAGGATATAGGGTATTAGCCTTTTGTAATTCAGAAAATGCTCTATACTCAGTATATATATAGAGCTTTGGCCGTTGACTAGGGTTACGCAATGAATCGATAGCGGGCGTGGGCCACATGACTCGCTTTATGTTAAGGCTAGGGCCAAAGGGTTTGAGTTGGGGGAGGTTCTTTCCCCCGAGTTGAAGTAGTTTCCAAGTCTGTTAGGTGATTCGAAAATTAGGTTTTGTTCTACTGCAGTTGTTTGGAGCTACGTCCACTAGTGAATGAAACTTTTTTTTTGTTCTCCACAAAGGTCCGAGAGGACCTGATTGACCTTGTCAGCTCATTGGCTCGTTAGGGACCAAGGGGATATAAGAAACTAGGGTCCTCAATCATGTTGCACGTTAGTCATATAGTAGTTCATGCTAAATTGTATTGCTCGCAGTTTGAATTATATACAGTTCATGCTCACAGTTTAAGAACTTGCCTTCTTACTTATGTCTCAGAGCTACTGCAAGCCTGCAAATTGCTTGGTTGGATCATGAATAACTGCTGCAACTTGCGGACGCGTTGTGATTCTATGACAGTTGACTTAGAGTTTTCATGCAACTTAGGGTCTATGACCATATTATATTTCATTTTCTTGCCGATATTTTAGGTTATGAACTATGTACAATATTGTATTGTTGCTGCCTGCCTTGTTGAACTTTGTACTATATGTATTATTGTTGAACTGGGAGTGAGTACTATCTGAATTGGATTGCATATGGTATTATGTATTATTGTTGAACTGGGGAGTGAGTACTATCTGAATTGAATTGTACTATATGTATTATTGTTGAACTGGGGAGTGAGTACTATCTGAACTGAATTGCACGAAGTATTGTAATTGTAATGTACTGAGTATAGAGCATTTTCTGAATTCTTTGGAAAAAAAATGCATATCCCTATGACAGCGTTTATACATTGCTGTCAATTCATTGGAAAAAATATGCATATCCCTACGACAGCGTTTATACATTGCTGTCAATTCATTGGGAAAAAAAATGCATATCCCTACGACAGCATTTATACCTTGCAGTAGAAAACTATTAACAGCGTTTATACCTTGCAGTAGAAAAATTATTAACAGCGTTTAAAAAACGCTGTAGAAAGTGGGTTTTTGATAGCGTTTATATTTTGCAGTTAAAACTTTAGGGTCAACGACCGCATGTCGTTATACAGCGTTTTTAAAAACGCTGTGAAAACTTTTAACAGCGTTTTTCAAACGCTGTGAAAAGTCTTTTTTGTTGTAGTGGTGGGACCCCCAATAGGATTAGTAACACACAAAGGTACAGCCGCAAACTTGGGTGAAAGGAGATGCTCAAAATTATCACAAAGATCCACAGAAATAAAACTATGGGAAGCTTCAATATCAAATAAAACACGAATAGGAAAATTAAACAGAGAAAAAGTGCCCTGGAGAGTACCTTGGGTATCACTAGGAGCAGGTGGAGTAGGCGGAGCATGAGTGGAAGAAGTCATAGCAAAGACTCCAGATGTCTTGCCCTTCTGATACAAGGGGCGATCCTTCTTGAAATGGCCAGGCTGCAAACAGACATGACAGAGGTTGTTCCTGGTATCCTGAGGTGGAGGAACAGCAGCACCAACTGAAGTAGGGCAACTATTGGCATAGTGTCCCTTCTGATCACACTTGAAGCAAGTGATGGAATATAGGTCAATAGGATGCTTTCGAGGAGTAGATCCTAAACCAAGATTCTTAAGCCAATTCTTCTTCTGCTGATGAAAGTTAGGCTTCCTCTTCTTAGAGTTACCAGAACCAGGCTGAGATGGAGAAGCATGAGGAACAGAAACTTCCTTAGAAGTGCGGTTCTCATATCTAATGGCCATGTCCATCAATTCCGTGAAGGTACCATGCACATGAGAAATGAGACGATCATAATACTCTGGGCTAGCTCCAGCTATAAACTTCTCATTCTTCTTAAGAGAGGTGTCAATCAGGCTAGGTCCAAACTTGGAAAGTTCATTGAACTTCTGCTCATACTCAGAAAATGACATGCTCCCCTGCTTAAGATCTATAAACTCCCTGTATAGCTGGGACTTCCTGGCTTCGGGCATCCACTTTGCCACAAAAGCCTCCCTGAAATAAGATATCCAAACTAAGAATATCCAAAGAGAGAAAACTGAACCAAACTCAAAAACTAACTCAAGAAGATACCTAAACTGCTCCTAAGAAATATTTGCCTCAACAGTCTGAGCTGTAACAAACTCCCACCAATCCTGGGTTGCCTCCTGCAACTGCCAAGCTGCCAACTGACGCTTCTGAGCATCAGTGATCTCCAAACCAGTGAAAATCCTCTCTAAACTCCTCAACCACTGCTAAGCCTCTATAATGCTCTCAGATAAACTTGGTACCACCAAACTGAGCGAATTCCTTACAGAGAGTAGTGAATCTGATGGGTGCAACAGGCTCAGGAACTGGGGCAACACTACGACCCATACCTTTGGCATTCCTATGATTCATCCTGGAAAAATAAAGAATGAATTTTAGGAAAGAGGTAAAATAGAAAGACAAAGATAAGATTCAACTAGAATGGGAATCCTAATCAAAGAATTCTAATAAACAAGGTGGATTCGAAAGGAATGAAGTTAAGAAAATGAGATTTTAAAACAAGAAAATTTTATATCCAAAATAATCTTTTAAAATCCTTTAAAATCATTTGAAAATCACTTTATACTTAAAAATACGTTCTCTCACAAAGAAATGATTCTAAGACTGATTTCACTCTTTCTAGGGTATTTCTACCATATCTCTAATGATTTTTTGCTCCGTAGGCTAAGGTTTGCCTAAAACCAAAGCTCTGATACCAAATGTAACGACCCACTATTTTGGACCATTCAAATCGATAATAAAACCACACAAGTCGGACTTGAATAATTCAAAACAATAGATTGTAAATAAATTTGGAGCAAATAAAATCAATCACAGAATCACAGACACAGAATATTTGAATAACTCGCAGCGGAATAAAAATAACATAGTAGTTCATGAAGCTACTACAATACATAGTCTCAAAACAAATACATAATACCAGAGTCTGAAAGCAAATACAACCGGAAATCCAAATACATAAGTTCACTAATACATAAGCAAAGGCTGAATGGAAATAACTAAAATAGAAATAGATGGACAACTAGATAGATAGATAAGTCTCCAACAAATCTCTAGCTTCAAAGATGAATCCAAAGCTGTGATACTCAGGCTGACCCGAGCGTAAAGTAAAACACAAAACACAAGATTCAGGACATACATACTTATAAAATGTAACTCAACTCAAGTGTACTGTAATAGAAATGCATCAACAACTTAAAGGATGCTTGGGATCGCCCATCCTTTAAGGATCCGTTAAACTATCTTCTATGTAGTAATATACGCTATTATAATAATGTCTTAAGTAAAATAAACTATTTAAAAATAGCGTTAAGGCATTACCCATATCCCCCTTAACACATTTTATAGTGCCAATAGTCTATACAGTACCGTAATACCCCATAAACTGGAGCTACCAGAGGATACTCCATAGGTACGACACAAATCAAACTCGTAAAAGGTGCGCTAGGGTAAGTGACAAGGCACAAGTACCAATTATGCATCCGGACTGTTGGTAACGCAAAGCCATAGCAATCGCCTAACTCGAGCCACACTCCCGAATCAAGGGGTGCCCCAAACAATCACAAAGTAATAGAATGGTATACGATAAAGTGTGTCCGATAAGAGGAGCTACCTCATTGGCCCGGAATCGCTCCTGATTTTGCCACCTTATGCTAACTCACGGGAGTTAGGTCTACGTAAATATACCTTAGGATCGTCGCCACCATCCTACTTCATTCTGAAATCTCCACCGCGTACACAGTTGTTAAAGTGGTTTTCGGTATCGACAGAGAGTATGCCCATATCCGATTCCGGTCTCTTTAACAACTAATCGTTATTATAACCTGTTGTTATTTATTTCAATTGGTTTATATTTCAAATCAAAACATATTTATTTCAAAGCCTTTAAAATCCGATATCATTATTCTTTCAAAAAAAATCTTATTTATTTTGCAAAGTTGTAACACTTCCAAATTAATTCACTTAGTTATAACACTTCGAAAATGTAATATTTAAAAACCATAACACTTTTTAAAAATGTAATATTTATATAGTTGTAACAACCCAATATTTTTGAAAATATTTTAAATTATTTTAAATTAAATTTTATTTCAATATTTTATTTTTAAAACATTTTAGAAGTAAAGTTATAATTTTCCAAAGTTAATTGCATTTTTGTTTGCAATATTTAATTCTAGTTTCAATATAATAAGCTATTTTCTTTATTTACTTTTATTTTCTTTTTTATTTTTCCTAAGAATAATTGTTTATTTTCATTTTTCACTTTATTTTGTTTGTCTTTTATTGTTATTTACTGATTTTATTTTGTTTATATTGAATTAAAAAGAATTGGAAATTCTAAGAGACAAAAAGGCTTTTAACTTTTGACTTTTCATTTGCTTGCCTCTTCACTTGCTTTGGCCGTTCCTTTCTATTGTTTTGCCGTGTGTTTTAATTTGTTTTTCACGTGAAAACTTCCCATTCATTTCATTTCTCATGGACAAACTCATTTCTGAAATTTTTGGTAATGGCTTCTTCTTCCTTTTTCTACTTTTTCTCTTCATTTTTTTCAATTGTTTTGCCTTGCTTTTCTCTTCATGTGCTCGGCCTATACCCTCCACCATCTCCACCGACCACCACATCACCTTCTTCCTCATCATCCACGGCTTCAAACATCACCATCCCTCTGACCAGTTCAGGCCGTGACCATCCCTTGAACCCATCACCACAAAAACATTGAAAAACTCCAAAACAATGTTATAGCCGAGCTCTATCTTCACCACCCCTTCTTTGTAGCCACGGCCACCACCCTAGAACCACCACCACTTGATGACATCACCTCTGACCATCATGGCCTGACCTGTAGCAGCCCCTGTCCGAGCCACTTGACCCATAGGCCGAGCCTAGATGCAACCAAAACTTCATTTGTTAGCCTTGCCTTTTGACCTTCCACTTTGCAAACCCCTACCCCTTTGCATTCCTTTGTAGCCGTGCCATTCTAAGTCCAAACCATATCCTTTCCACCAATTTAATCATCATGGATGAGCCAATATAGTGTTATGGTCGAGCATATGTTGAGTTAAAAACAAGCAAATTTGATTAAAAGCTTGGTTATGCCTTTTGTCTAACTCTATTTCCATTTTTGTTCCAGTAATCTTTGTATTATAAATATATATTTATATTACTTTATTTTTTTGATGAATACAAGATTAATATCTTGGCTATCTCTCCACTCAAATCAAGTCGTGCTATCATGATTTCCGAATTTTTGTTTGTGTGTTTGATTTGCTAACTCCAGCGTAAAAAGGTGAGTATTCACACATGACATTTATACTTATATAATTTGTGAAGTGACAACAAGTGAATGTGTAGAAACTTTTATATCATGTTATACCTGCCTGTGATGTAAATTATATGATGTTAAAACCTGTTATAAACTTGCCACATCATCTGCTATGTTATATTTTATTATTACTGTTTATTCATTTCTGTTAATCACACTGCAAGTTTCCTGTAGAATAGAATAACTATGGGTTGAAATGATACATACCCGAACGGACTTTAGAATAGGGAAAGATCGTTATGGGCTGAAATGATAAGCCTGAGTGATTTTTATTTAATTTTATTTACTTGGGATTGTGGGTTTGAAATGATAAAACCCGGATTTTCTTTGTAAATTACGGATTGAAATGATATATTATCCGTATCACTTGACTTAGGCTAGAAAATATTATACAGACCCGTGGTTATTTTATATAGTTTTCGGGAAATTTTTAAGTATTTTTAAATTTAAAAATATGATAATTTGATTTAAATTGAATTTAAAATTATTAAATAAAGAAATAATGATTTTTCTATGTATTAAAAATGTTAAATAAATGAATGGAAAAATTGTGATTTAAAACATAACTTAATTTGGAAATTTGTGATTTGATTTTAAATGGAAGTTTAAGTAAATTAAATAAAAATGGAAATTAAGTTTTATTTATGAAATGGAAATTTAAATTTAAGTGTTAAGGTAAATTGTTAAAAATGAAAAGAATAAGAAATTGTACAGTTGAATTTAATAAGAGAAATTTTGGAAAATTTGATTTTTATTGTATAATTTTTCTTTATAAAAATCATAAGTTAAAGGTATTTAAATGAACATTTTTGATGTGGAAAAATGTTATTTTTATAAGTTAAAATGATTTAAATTGAAGTTTATTTGTGGCAGGAATTCTATTTAAAATTTGGAAATTCTTTTAGTAACACTTCAGAAATGCTATCGTTTCTGAAAATGAACTAAAATTTGAACTAATAGAATCTGCAGCACATTGTAAGTGCTGTAGTTGCAGAAGTGAACTAAAAGGGTAAAATTAACTAAGGGCTATGACAACACTTTGTAAGTGCTGTAGTTGCAGAAACTAAACTTGAACCTGAAACTAATGAAAGAGCTATTGTAGCACTTGTTAAGTGTTGTAGTTGGCTGAAATGAGATTTTTGAATATAACTGAACTACTGCAGCAGTTTTGTAAACGCTGTCTTTTCTGAATTGAATTAAATCTTTTAAATTGAACCCTGAACTACTACAGCAGTTTTGAAATGCTTTCTTTTTTGAACTGAACTTGTTTTCAAATGCAACTGAATTACTACAGCAGTTTTTAAATGCTGTCTTTGCTGAAATGAATTGTTTTCAAATATAACTTATTGCAGCATTTTCTAAGTGTTGTGAATGCTGAATTTTCAATGTTTTGAAGTATTTAAGTAAATAAATAAGCTTCAAAAAGGCTAAATTTTTTGGGAATTGAATATTTGATTTAAAGATATAAATGACTTCACTTTCAAATGGTTTAAATGAGGTATTGATTTGAAATATAAACTATTTTGAAATTTATAACCACGGGTTATAATAACGATTGGTTGTTAAAGAGACCGGGATCAGATATGGACATACTCTTTTTCGATACCGAAAACCACTTTAACAACTGTGTACGCGGTGGAGTTTCCAGAATGAAGTAGGATGGTGGCGACGATCCTAAAGGTATATTTACGTGGACCCAGCTCTCGTGAGTTGGCATAAGGTGGCTAAAACAGGAGCAATTGACGGGCCAATGAGGTAGCACCTCTGATCGGACACACTTCTTCGATACCATTCTATTACTTTTGTGATTGATTGGGTGCACCCCTTGATTTGGGAGTGTGGCTCGAGGTGGGCGGTAGTGGCTGCTATGCGTTTCCACCAGCCCGGATGCGTAATTGGTGTATCTACCCTGGCATTGCCTGGTTGTGCCGTGTCACCTACCATAGCGAGCTTTACTATGAGTTTGAATTTCTCCCGTACCTGTGGAGTATTGAGGGTAGCCCCCAATCTGGGAGTATGCTAATACTGGATAGACTACTGGGACTATTACGTGTTAAGGGGAATATTGGGTCACTCCTTAATGCTATTTTAAAGTATGTTTATTTTATTATTAGACATTATTATAATAGCGAATATTACTACATAGTAGATAGTTTAACAGGTCCTTAAAGAATGGGCGATCACAAGCATTCTTTAAGTTACTTGTACCTTTATTACAGTTCACTTGAGTTGGTTTACATTGTATAAGTATGTATGTCCTGACTCGAGTGTTTGTGTTTTATTTACGCTCGGGTCAGCCTGAGTATTCACAGCTTTGGACTTCACTTTCTAGAGCTAGGAATCGCTGGATATTATGCTTATCTAGTTATTTATCTATTTCAGTTTCAGTTGTTCTATTTCAGCTTTTGTATTTGTGGACTTCTATATATTTGGGATTTCTACTGTATTTGTTTCAAAACTGTATTTGTTTCAGAACTGTGTATCTATTTTTGAGACTTTGTATTGTAGTGGCTTCATGAACCACTATTTATTTTATTTTTCACTGCGAGTTATTCTGATATTCTGTGTCTGTGATTGGTTTTATTTGCTCCAAATTTTATTACAATCTGTTATTTTGCATTATTCAAGTCTGACATGTGTGGATTATTGTCGATTTGAATGGTCCAAAATAGTGGGTCATTACATTTGGTATCAGAGCTTTGGTTTTAGGCAAACCTTAGCCTATGGAGCAAAAACTCATTAGAGATAAGGTAGAAATACCCTAGAATGAGTGAATTCAACCTCAAAATCATTTCTTTGTGAGAGAATGTATTTTCAAAGTATAAAATGATTTTTAAAAAGGATTTTTCAAAAGATTTTTCAAAGATCATTTTGATATAAAATTTTCTTTGTTTTAAAAGCAAATTTTCTTAACTTCCTTCTTTTCGTATCTACCTTGTTAGAAATTTCTTTAATTAGGATATTCATCCAAGTGATTTTATCTTGTCTTATCTTTGTCTTCTCTATACCTTTATCCTAAAATTCATTCTCGATATTTTTCAGGATGAATTGTGGAAATGCCAGAAGTAGGGGTCGTGGTACTGCCACAGCTCCTCAACCTACTGCACCTGTTAGGTTTGCTGTTCTATGTAAGGAATTCTCTCAGCTTGGTGGTACTAAGTTTACCGGTTCAGAGAGTATTATCGAAGCCCAGCAATGGTTACGGAGTTTAGAGAGGATCTTTACCGGTCTCAAGATTACTAATGCCCAGAAGCATTAATTAGCAGCTTGGCAGCTGCAAGAGTCAGCCTTGGATTGGTGGGAGTCTGTTACAGCTCACACTAACGAGGGTGATATTTCGTGGGAGCAGTTTAGGTATCCTTTATGTTATCTTGAATTTTGTTCCCATTTCCTTTCTTTTGAATCTATCTTAAGTTTTGTTTCTGTATCTTCTTTCCAGGGAGGCTTTTGTGGCAAAATGGATGCCCGAAGCCGGGAAATCTTAGCTTTATCGTGAATTCATGGATCTTAAGGAGGGTACCATGTCCTTTTCTGAGTATGAGCGGAAGTTCAATGAACTTTCCAAGTTTGGTCCTAGTCTTATTGACACCCAGCTTAAGAAGAATGAAAAGTTCATAGTTGGAGCTCGCCCATAGTTCTATGATCGTCTCATTTCTCATGTTCATGGCACTTTCACCGAGCTTATGGATATGGCTATTCGTTATAAGAACCCTACTTCCAAGGGTCCCGCTGTTGCTAGTGCTCCTGCATCTCCGTCTTCCTCTACTAACTCTAAGAAGAGAAAGCCAAATTTCCACCAGCAGAAGAAGAATTGGCTCAAGCATCTGGGTCTGGGATCTTCATCTTCTCCTTCTCAGAGACATCCTATCGACCTATCTACCATTACCTGTTTCAAGTGTGATCAGAAGGGATACTATGCTAATAGTTTCCCTACTTCAATTGGTGCTGCTGTTCCTCCACCTCAGGGTACCACGAACAATCTCTATCATGTCTGTCTTCAGCCTGGTCATTTCAAGAATGATTGTCCTTTGTATCAGAAGGGCAAGCTATCTGGTATTTTTGCTGTTACCTCTGCTTCTTCACCTGCTCCACCTGCACCTGCTCCTGCTCCTAGTGATGATCAAAGTACTCTATAAGGCACCTTTTCTTTATTTAATCATCATGTTCGTGTTTTATTTGATACTGGAGCTTCGCATAGTTTTATTTTTGTTGATTTGTGTGATAAGTTTGAGCATCTCCTTTCTCCTGAGTATGCTTATGTTCCTTTATGTGTTTCAAATCCTATTGGGGGTTACACAAATCTTAATAGGATTTGTAAGCATGTGAAACTCTTTCATTCTGGTTATCGAGTTTTCTAGAGATTTCTATGTTTTGGGTTTCGATGCTTTTGATTTATTGCTTGGGGATGATTGGTTAAGGAATCATGATGCCCGTATCTCTTGCAAATCCCGAATTGTGTCTCTTGTGGGAGATAAGGGTGATCCTTTGATTATTCAGTGCCGCATGCCTCAGGATTTCGCTGGAAATTTTATCTATTCTCTGGATTCTTCTCCTGTTGATCTTCAGTCGACTCGTGTGGTCAAACTCTATCCCGATGTATTCGGTGAAGTCACTGCTTTACCCCCTAAGCGAGAAATTGATTTCCGTATTGATCTTATTCCTGGAGCTCGACATGTAGTTCTTCCTCCTAGAAGAATGGCACCCCGTGAGAAGGTTGAGTTAAGGAAACAAATTGAGGACTTGTCCTCCAAGGGTCTAATCAGACCTAGCTATTCTGAATGGGGAGCAGCGGTGGTTTTCGTCACTAAGTCCGATGGTTCTCTCCGGATGTGTGTTGATTGTAGGGATCTGAACAAGCTGACTATGAAAAACTGATATCCAATGCCTCGCATCAATGATATGTTTGATCGGCTTTATGGTGCTACTGTTTTCTCTCAGCTTGATCTTGCCACAGGTTTACACCAGCTCAGAGTTGCTGAGGAAAGTATTCCCAAGACTGCTTTCCATATTGAGAATGTGTTCTTTGAATGGTTAGTCATGCCTTTTGGTTTGACTAATGCTCCTGCTTTCTTTGTTGATTTGATGAATCGTGTTTTTCATGATGTGCTTAATAAATTTGTTCTAGTCTTTGTTGATGATATTCTCATTTTCTCTAAGTCTGAGGAAGAGCATGAGTCACATTTGAAATCTTCTCTTGAGATTCTTAGAAATCATCAGTTGAAGGTTAAATTTTCTAAATGCCATTTCTGGAAGGATGAAGTCCGATTCCTCGGGCATACTGTTTCTGGTAATGGAGTTCTGTTGATCCAGTCAAGATTGCTGCGATCAATGTAAGTCTTTCTTTCCTTATCTTTCCTTGTTTCATTCAATTTATTCTATCTTTCCAGTTGTCCTTATTTATCCCTATTCTGTGCAGGATTGGGAAACTCCTAAGACTCCAACTTATATTCGTAGTTTTCTGGGCCTTGCCGGTTATTATCGGAGATTCATTGAGAATTTTGCTCTGATTGCTGCACCTCTCACCGCTTTGACTCGAAAGAATGCTAAGTTTATTTGGAGTGATGAGTGTAAAGCTGCATTCAGTGAGTTAAAGCACAAGCTTACTTGTAACGACCCTAATTTTCAACCCAATTTAAAATTTTAAATCCATCGTTTCAATAAAAAAAAAATTCGAAATTTTAAACGATCTAAATTTACATCCAAACTTTATTTGTGACATACGTCTAGTTAGATATAGACATAGAAAAAGTTTCGTTGGAAAATATTACAGTAAAGTCCGTTCGCGTTTTACTGTATATCAATCCGCATAAAGCTGCGAAAAATTTATCTTCCAAATCTAAATATTTTACACAGTCCGCTTGTAAAAATTATTCTGATCGAGATTTTATAATTCGTTTCGTCTAAAACTGTCATCGCCTGCTTCGTTTATCTTATTTTGCAAAACGTACAATTTAAGCGACGTAATGCCAATTTTATAAAATCATCGTATCGCAATAATCTGTATACCGTTGGAAGCGTACCGTCGCGCTGATCAAAACGGTATATTAGTTTGTGTCATTCGGAGTTCGGAATTAGAAGTTACTGACATTTTATCGGTTGATAAACTGTCCGTTACAAACAGTTATTCGGCTCCTATTGGACTGAATTGGTGTGAGAATCAAAGCAGCCCGGTCAGCAATCATTCTTGAAAAGCCAAAAGCCTTTTGGTTACCGAGATAATTAATTAAAGCCTTTTGGAGTCCCAAAACCGTCATCATTGCTGTACTATTTCCCATAAACCTGGTTACAATTCATAATTCAAACCCATTCTTTATGTTAGCAATTCCCTTCCTCCCTCAGTTCTTCTTTCTTTCTCCTGGTAAGTTTTAATTTCTTTTGTCTTCCATTGCATGAACTCCCACTGCAAATCTATCCTCAGCAACCCACCAGACCCCTGCTGCCACTGCCCTAACCCCAGCGACCCACTACCCGAACCTCAACCCAGCCTGCCGTGCCCAGCCTCCCGTGCCCAGCCTCGCCGTACCAGTCAACCGTGCCCAGCCTCCCGTGCTTAGACCTCCGTGCCACCACCCGCCTGCACGCGCACCCAGTTCCGCTGCCAGTGCCCACTCGCCTTCACCAGCCCTGCTGTCCCCCACCAGACCTCCTGGCCCCGCCTGCCCATCACCCAGCACCTCCCAAACGCCTGCAGACGCGCCACCCAGACTCCTGGCCCACTTGACCTCCACGCCTGCTGCCACTCGCCCAGACCAACAGCCATGTCCTTCCACCCAGTACTTCGCCTCAACCCAGACACCCGCGCCACCTGGCCCTGACACCGCACCCAGCCCTACGGACCCACTACTAGACCGCCAGACCCCACAACCCACCCGTGCCACCCAGACCGCAGCCGAGACCCCTGCCGTTCGCCACCACCAGCCGAATCACCAACAGCCACTGCCGAACCACTTCCCAACTGGCAACCCGCGTAGTCGTCAACGTTGGTCCTCGCCTTGCCGGAGATAGTGTTGCGTATAGTTTGATTATACTTGTCTAGCTATTAATATACAACGTTGTCTTGTTATTTCAGCTGCTGATCCGGAATCTCAAGCCTAGGCTTCGTCTATTTTGTCGTCATACCCTGCTTCTTTGATTGGTATGAATATATATGTACAATCTATACATATATCTTGTATTGAACAAATCGTAATTGAATTATTATTCTCTTGCAGTTTGTTGTTTGTTAGTGTTGTGCTTGTTCATGCCTCTTATCTATCGTCTTCGTGCTCGTTGTCAAACTTCTTACCACGCAAGGTGAATATTTTCTATTCACGACTCAAAATATCTCTTATACTATGATAATTAGATGTTGGATGTTATGAATGTAATTTGAACGTTAAATTGATTGATGTTAAAAATTGAATTGAAGTTAGTATGTTAAATAGTTATGACACCAATTTACTATGTGATATTAAATTTGTTGTTATTGAATTAATAATAAATTTGAAACTGAATTTGATATAGAATAGATATAAAATTTCGAATGACATATGTTAAACTTGACCTCTTATATGATGAATATTGAATAGTTAAATTTACCCTTTAAATTGCTTGACTTGTGGAATTGATAAATGTCACTTTAGACTACTGAACGTATTGAATTAACCGTTGTAATTGAAATTGAACGACCAAGTGAAACTGAAATGTTATAATCTTTAATCTACATGAAGTGATAGTGTAGATTCTAGAAATAGTTATATTAATTGGCGTAAATAACAAACGCGAATTAATACGATTATTTCGGGATTATTTGAAATTGTTGAATTGTTACAAATGGATGCTATTGCTTGTTTATTTACTTTGACACCATCCCAGCTATCACACTGCAAGTTCCCTTTGTATGTTTGATTTTGAATTTAAATAGAATTGGGTTGAAATGATAAATACCCAATTGAATGAATTGGCCTAGGATAGATAATTAAAATAAGAAACCGAACGGTCAACAAAGAACGTTTTGAAATTGAGACTTATTTGAAATCATGGAATGAACTTAGAAAACTATATGGTAATTTGGTAACGTGAAATAAATGAATTTGTTTGAAATAAATAAAATGATTTTATTGAATGAAATAAATGAATTTGTTTTGAAATAAATAAAATGATTTTATTGAATGAAATAAATGAGCTTGTTTGAAATAAATAAAATGGATTTTATCGAATTAAATAAATTAGATGTGTTGGAATAAAGAAATGAATTTAATTGAAATAAATGAGAACGAATTAATGTAATGAATTGAAACGGATTTGTGAATTTATTTGGTTAAACAAAGTGTTTTGACAAAGTTAATCGAAATGAGATTTAAGAAGTAAATAGGTTAGAAGATAAAGTGATTAAACTTCGAGTTTTGATAAATGAATAAACGAAGTTTTGACAAAGTGAATGTAGTAAATGAAATTGATATAGAAATGAACCTAGGAATGTAAATACGGATTTAAAGAATAAAACTTGATTTAATGAGTTGAACTAAGATTTACTATTGCATGTAATCCATGAATTTGAATTTGATTTAATAAGTGAAATGTTGATTTAACGTGAATACTTAAATTTTGGTAACTAAAGGGCTTGAACTAGAGTTTCTTTTCGAAATAAGATTTTATAAATAAAATGAACCGAATTATGAAATATCAAATTTGGAAGTCAAATTTGCAACTTGACCTTTGGACTTGATTTGTTTTAACTTTAATAAAAAGTTGACTGTTGGGTAATTAATACGTAGTTATTAAAGAGTCCGGGATCGGATTATGGACATACTCTCTGTCGATACCGAAAACCACTTTAATAACTAATATACGCGAAGTGTTGATCCAGAATGAAGTGGATGGTTTGATGTACGCGTTGACTGAAGAAAGAGAACGATTTTGGATGACCCTTGACATGACTAAAACAGGAGCCGCGCCGGGCCATTGAGGATCGCCATCTCTAGCGGACACACTTCTTCGATACCTTATCTATTACTTATGTGATTCGATTTGGGTGCACCCCTTGATTTGGAAGTGTTGTTTCGCGGTGTTGGGGTGGTAGCTGCTATGCCCAACATCAGTCCGGATCAGGCAACTACTAGTATCCTAGTTGGTATCGCCTCATGTACCTTGTCATACTAATTATCCTATCGCGACAACTACGATTTTGATTTGTACCTTTAGTATATGGATTGCCCTCTGGTGACTTCCGGTTTTGGGGAAACTACGGTCTTGTATATGCTTTTGGGAATAAACAGGTTAAGAGGTGTATGGGCCCTGCTTAACCCTATTTTGATATCTTACTTTATGGATTAGACATTATCTATTTAGCGTATTCTGTAGGTAGTTTATCGATCCCTTAATGATGTTATATTCACCTTTGAGTTATGGACTTTATTATATGCATTGATTATCCTGTATAAGATTTTGAGTCCTGACTCGAGTGTTTCTTTTGCATATGCTCGGGTCAGTCTGAAGATATTCCGTTGCTGGTCAAGGTTGGTTGAAGATGCTGAAGGCTTAGCTTTTATCTATATCATTTTATTTTCAGTATTTGATGTACTTATGTATTGGACATCTTGTATCTCTTTCAGTCGCTTTATGTTGAGACATTGTTGTATTCTCTATAGTAGCTTCATGAACTACTATTATGACGATGTATTTTCCGCTGCATTATTCTGTGACTGTTCTGAGTCTGTGATGTTGTATTGATTCTCATTTACATTTATGTACTTATAATCCCATAATGTTCTGTGTTTTGTATTATTTAAGTTGACAAGTGTGGATTTTTGTCAATTTAAATGGTCCAAATATACGGGATGTCACAGTTGGTATCAGAGCTCTGGTTTTCCCAAAAACCTTAGTTCGGGATTATAAAGAAACTCATTAGAGATAGAGTAGCAATACTCTAGAATGAGGAGAATCAATTCAATATCCAAATCCTTTCGAAAAATTCAAGCCCCTTTGATTCGTTGATTAGTTTTCTTAGCATTCTATTATCTTATCTTTGGTTCTAAATCTCTTTTGGTATTTCAGGATGAGTACCAGAAGAAATGTTAGAGGAGGAAGAGGCAACGGTCCTGCCCAGGCTGCACCTGCCGCTCCAGCTCCTGTCAAATTCACTACTCTTAGCAAGGAGTATTCGCAACTGGGAGGTACTAAGTTTTCTGGATCCGAGAACATCATAGAGGCTCAGCAATGGCTTAAGAGTTTGGAGAAGATATTTTCTGGATTGGAAATTACTGATGCTCAGAAGCGTCAGCTTGCTGCTTGGCAACTCCAAGATGCCGCACAAGATTGGTGGGAATCCGTTACCTCTCGTATCGAGGAGGACACCATCACTTGGGCCCAGTTTAGGTATGAATAGTTTGGATTCTAGTGGTTTAAATTCTTCCTTCTATCTTTGAAATGTTATTCATCTTGCCTATCTTTGATTAGGGATACCTTCTCGGCACAATGGATGCCAGCTGCTGGGAAAACCCAACTTTATAGAGCTTTCATGGATCTTAAGCAAGGCAGTATGACTATTTCTGAGTATGAGAGGAAATTTAATGAACTCTCCAAGTTTGGACCGGGTTTGATTGATACACCCCTTTTGAAGAACGAGAAATTCATTTTGGGAGCTAGACCAGAATTTTATGACTTGCTCACCGGACACATTCGCTCCACTTTCACAGAGCTTATTGATTTTGCTCTTAGATATGAGGCGAAGCCTAAGGGATCCATTGCCAAGGCTGCTCCTACTCAGCCCTCTTCTAGCCAGCCCGGGAAGAGGAAGATGAACTTTGATCAACAAAAGAAAGCTTGGCAGAAGACTACAGGATTGGGATATGCTCAGAAAAGCCCTATCGATCTTGCTAATATCACCTGCTTCAAGTGCGATAAGAAGGGCCATTATGCTAATAGCTGTCCATCTACCGGAGCTGCTATTCCACCACCTTCTACGACTAGGAAAGACTTGTGCCATGTATGCCTACAGCCAGGTCATTTCAAGAAAGACTGCCCACTATACAAGCGTGGTACACCCTCTGGAGTATTTGCTGTCACCACACCTGCACCATCTGCACCACCCGCTCAGGATGACCAAGGTACTTTGCGTAGTATATTTCATTTACATGCTACACCTGTTAGAGTATTATTCGATACTGGTGCTTCTCATAGCTTTATATCTGTTGACATTTGTAATAAGCTCAAGATAGAGTCCACTCTTGCCACTACCTTTTTATGTGTCTCAAATCCCATCGGAGGACCTGCTAACCTCCGAAGTATCTGCAAGGATGTTACATTGATGTATGATTTTTCTCGATTTACTTGGGATTTCTATGTGCTTGGATTTCAAGCATTTGACCTTCTTCTTGGAGCTGATTGGTTAAGCAAATTCGATGCTGTCATCTCTTGCAAATCCCGATCAGTTTCATTAGTAAGCGGCCAAGGCTTACCACTCGTCATTAAATGCAAATCACCTCAGAAATATGCCGGAAGCTTCATCTTCTCTCTTGATGCTCCTCCCGATGATCTTGTCACCACACCCATAGTTCAGTCATTTCCCGATGTATTTGGCGAAGTCAGCTCTCTTCCGCCTAAACGGGAAATAGATTTCCGTATTGATCTAATTCCTGGAGCTACGCCCGTAGTTCTCCCGCACCGAAGGATGGCTCCTAAAGAAAAAGCCGAATTAAAAACTCAAATTGAGGATCTATTTGCTAAGGGCTTGATTAGAAGAAGTTGTTCCGAATGGGGCGCTGCAGTTGTATTTGTCACCAAATCAGATGGATCTCTTCGCATGTGTGTTGACTATAGAGAGCTCAACAAGCGCACTCTCAAAAATCGTTATCCGATGCCTCGCATCAACGATTTATTCGACCAGCTTCATGGTGCTAAAGTTTTCTCACAACTTGATCTAGCCACTGGGTTCCACCAACTCAGAATAGCGGAAGATAGTATCCATAAGACAGCTTTCCGGACCGAGAATGGATTCTATGAATGGTTGGTTATGCCATTCGGTTTGACCAACGCACCTGCTTACTTCGTCGACTTGATGAATCGAGTCTTCCGTGATGTCCTTAATAAGTTCGTTCTTGTATTCATTGATGATATTCTTGTCTTCTCTAAGGACAAGGAAGAGCATAAGGCACACCTTGCTTATGTTCTGGAAACTCTCCGAAATCATCAACTTAAGGCCAAATTCTCTAAATGCCACTTCTGGCGAGATGAAGTGAGATTCCTGGGCCACATAGTTTCTGAAAATGGAATTTCGGTCGATCCAGCTAAGATCGCCGTAATCAATGTAAGTTCCACCCTATTCGCTATTTCTATTCAATTCCTCTTATCACTTTCTAATTTGAAATTTTCTACAGGATTGGGAGACTCCTAAAACTCCTACAGATATTCGTAGTTTCTTGGGTTTAGCCGGATATTATCGCAGATTTATTGAGCACTTTGCCCGGATTTCTGCCCCACTTACTGCTTTAACTCGGAAGGATGTTAAGTTTATTTGGAGTGAGAAGTGCGAATCAGCTTTCAATGAGTTGAAGAGTAAGTTAACTTCAGCCCCAGTTCTTGCAGTCATCGATGGAAGTGAAGGATTGACTGTTTATACAGATGCTTGCCGAGAAGGTTTAGGCGCTGTTCTTATGCAAAATGGGAAGGTTATTGCTTATGCTGGTCGTCAGTTGAAGACCCATGAATTGAACTATGCCACTCATGATCTTGAGCTTCTTGCTGTTGTATTTGCTTTGAAACTTTGGAGGCATCATCTTTTGGGAACAAAGTTCGAACTATTCACTAATCATAAGTCCTTGAGGTATATCTTTTCTCAAAAGGATTTGAACCAGAGGCAAGTCCGATGGCTTGAATTCTTAGCTGCATACGACCTCGACATCACTTATACACCGGGGAAAGCAAATGTTGTAGCAGATGCTTTGAGCCGCAGCAAAGCATTGTCTTGTTGCAATCTTATCGAAGGCATGTTATTCCAGCTTAGTATCTCTCCATCTCTTATGGATCGCATCAAAGCTAAGCAATATGAAGACACTTTGCTCTATCGTATGAAGGAATTAGTTATGGGTAGAGTAAGTAATGCCGACAACAAAATGGGTGCACAAGTTGATAGTGATGGAGTTTTGAGGATCGACAATCGTATTTGTGTTCCTAATGTCGATGGTCTTAGACAGGAAGTGCTGCGAGAAAATCATAAGTCTTCGCTTTCATTTCATCCCGGTGCTACCAAAATGTACCAGAATATGAAGAAACTATATTGGTGGAGTGGAATGAAGCGCGATATTTCTATCTATGTTAGCAGGTGCACCACTTGCCAACAAGTTAAAGCAGATCATAGAAAGACAGCAGGATTGCTCCAACCGCTAGAGATTCCAGGTTGGAAATGGGAACAGATTTCTATGGACTTTATTGATGGGCTGCCAAGGACTAGAAAGGGTAATGAAAGCATATGGGTAATTGTCGATAGACTGACGAAGTCCGCTCACTTTATTCCAGTCAAGACCACTCGTACAGCTTCGAGTTTGGCCGAGATATACATGAGGGAAGTTGTTAAGCTTCACGGTGTACCATCTAGTATTGTATGCGATCGAGACCCTATTTTCACCAGTAAATTCTGGAAAGCATTCCAGGATACTTTGGGCACCAAACTGAATCTGAGTACAGCTTATCATCCTCAGACAGATGGTCAAACTGAGAGGGTGAATCAGATTTTGGAAGATCTTCTTCGAGCTTGCATTATCGACTTTGGTGGATCTTGGGAAGACCATCTTCACTTGGTTGAATTCACTTATAATAATAGTTACCAGGTAAAGAATTTGCATTTCAAATTTGAATAAGTATATTTGAATTGAATTAATTATCCTTAAAAAACCAGGCAAGCATTGGTATGGCACCGTTCGAAGCCTTATATGGACGGCCATGCAAATCGCCAGCTTGTTGGATTGAATCGGGAGATCGATTAGTGCTTGGACCAGAAATGATTATGGAAGCTTCTGAAAAGGTCGAAGAAATCAGGAAGAAGATAAAGACGGCACAGGATAGACAGAAAAGCTATGCTGATAAAAGGAGAAGAGATCTCGAATTCGGTGTAGGAGACAAAGTATTTCTGAAAGTGTCGCCTTTGAGGAATATTGTTCGCTTTGGAAGGAAAGGAAAATTAGCTCCCAGATTCGTTGGTCCGTTTGAGATTACAGAAAGAGTTGGAACATTGGCCTATAGAGTTGCATTACCAGAAAAGTTCGCTGGTGTTCACAACGTGTTCCACGTCTCACATCTTCGCAAGGTTGTACACGATCCATCTATGACCATCCCTACTGCTCAGTTGGATGAAATAGTTATTGAGCCTGACTTGACTATCGAGCGAAAGCCACTTCGGATAGTTGATCGTGAGACAAAGCAACTCAGAAGAAAGTCGGTAAATCTCGTCAAAGTACAGTGGAGTACAGATGAGCGAGATTGCACGTGGGAAACTGAGGATAACATTCGGAATTCAAACCCCGAACTATTAATTTCAGGTATTATTCAAATTTCTCAAAATCTATCTTAACTTTTCTACTTATTTCATTTCTACTTCACTCGTCTCGTTCCTTTTCGAGGACGAAAAGTTTTGAGTGGGGGAGATTGTAACGACCCTAATTTTCAACCCAATTTAAAATTTTAAATCCATCGTTTCAATAAAAAAAAAATCGAAATTTTAAACGATCTAAATTTACATCCAAACTTTATTTGTGACATACGTCTAGTTAGATATAGACATAGAAAAAGTTTCGTTGGAAAATATTACAGTAAAGTCCGTTCGCGTTTTACTGTATATCAGTCCGCATAAAGCTGCGAAAAATTTATCTTCCAAATCTAAATATTTTACACAGTCCGCTTGTAAAAATTATTCTGATCGAGATTTTATAATTCGTTTCGTCTAAAACTGTCATCGCCTGCTTCGTTTATCTTATTTTGCAAAACGTACAATTTAAGCGGCGTAATGCCAATTTTATAAAATCATCGTATCGCAATAATCTGTATACCGTTGGAAGCGTACCGTCGCGCTGATCAAAACGGTATATTAGTTTGTGTCATTCGGAGTTCGGAATTAGAAGTTACTGACATTTTATCGGTTGATAAACTGTCCGTTACAAACAGTTATTCGGCTCCTATTGGACTGAATTGGTGTGAGAATCAAAGCAGCCCGGTCAGCAATCATTCTTGAAAAGCCAAAAGCCTTTTGGTTACCGAGATAATTAATTAAAGCCTTTTGGAGTCCCAAAACCGTCATCATTGCTGTACTATTTCCCATAAACCTGGTTACAATTCATAATTCAAACCCATTCTTTACGTTAGCAATTCCCTTCCTCCCTCAGTTCTTCTTTCTTTCTCCTGGTAAGTTTTAATTTCTTTTGTCTTCCATTGCATGAACTCCCACTGCAAATCTATCCTCAGCAACCCACCAGACCCCTGCTGCCACTGCCCTAACCCCAGCGACCCACTACCCGAACCTCAACCCAGCCTGCCGTGCCCAGCCTCCCGTGCCCAGCCTCGCCGTACCAGTCAACCGTGCCCAGCCTCCCGTGCTCAGACCTCCGTGCCACCACCCGCCTGCACGCGCACCCAGTTCCGCTGCCAGTGCCCACTCGCCTTCACCAGCCCTGCTGTCCCCCACCAGACCTCCTGGCCCCGCCTGCCCATCACCCAGCACCTCCCAAACGCCTGCAGACGCGCCACCCAGACTCCTGGCCCACTTGACCTCCACGCCTGCTGCCACTCGCCCAGACCAACAGCCATGTCCTTCCACCCAGTACTTCGCCTCAACCCAGACACCCGCGCCACCTGGCCCTGACACCGCACCCAGCCCTACGGACCCACTACTAGACCGCCAGACCCCACAACCCACCCGTGCCACCCAGACCGCAGCCGAGACCCCTGCCGTTCGCCACCACCAGCCGAATCACCAACAGCCACTGCCGAACCACTTCCCAACTGGCCACCCGCGTAGTCGTCAACGTTGGTCCTCGCCTTGCCGGAGATAGTGTTGCGTATAGTTTGATTATACTTGTCTAGCTATTAATATACAACGTTGTCTTGTTATTTCAGCTGCTGATCCGGAATCTCAAGCCTAGGCTTCGTCTATTTTGTCGTCATACCCTGCTTCTTTGATTGGTATGAATATATATGTACAATCTATACATATATCTTGTATTGAACAAATCGTAATTGAATTATTATTCGCTTGCAGTTTGTTGTTTGTTAGTGTTGTGCTTGTTCGTGCCTCTTATCTATCGTCTTCGTGCTCGTTGTCAAACTTCTTACCACGCAAGGTGAATATTTTCTATTCACGACTCAAAATATCTCTTATACTATGATAATTAGATGTTGGATGTTATGAATGTAATTTGAACGTTAAATTGATTGATGTTAAAAATTGAATTGAAGTTAGTATGTTAAATAGTTATGACACCAATTTACTATGTGATATTAAATTTGTTGTTATTGAATTAATAATAAATTTGAAACTGAATTTGATATAGAATAGATATAAAATTTCGAATGACATATGTTAAACTTGACCTCTTATATGATGAATATTGAATAGTTAAATTTACCCTTTAAATTGCTTGACTTGTGGAATTGATAAATGTCACTTTAGACTACTGAACGTATTTAATTAACCGTTGTAATTGAAATTGAATGACCAAGTGAAACTGAAATGTTATAATCTTTAATCTACATGAAGTGATAGTGTAGATTCTAGAAATAGTTATATTAATTGGCGTAAATAACAAACGCGAATTAATACGATTATTTCGGGATTATTTGAAATTGTTGAATTGTTACAAATGGATGCTATTGCTTGTTTATTTACTTTGACACCATCCCAGCTATCACACTGCAAGTTCCCTTTGTATGTTTGATTTTGAATTTAAATAGAATTGGGTTGAAATGATAAATACCCAATTGAATGAATTGGCCTAGGATAGATAATTAAAATAAGAAACCGAACGGTCAACAAAGAACGTTTTGAAATTGAGACTTATTTGAAATCATGGAATGAACTTAGAAAACTATATGGTAATTTGGTAACGTGAAATAAATGAATTTGTTTGAAATAAATAAAATGATTTTATTGAATGAAATAAATGAATTTGTTTTGAAATAAATAAAATGATTTTATTGAATGAAATAAATGAGCTTGTTTGAAATAAATAAAATGGATTTTATCGAATTAAATAAATTAGATGTGTTGGAATAAAGAAATGAATTTAATTGAAATAAATGAGAACGAATTAATGTAATGAATTGAAACGGATTTGTGAATTTATTTGGTTAAACAAAGTGTTTTGACAAAGTTAATCGAAATGAGATTTAAGAAGTAAATAGGTTAGAAGATAAAGTGATTAAACTTCGAGTTTTGATAAATGAATAAACGAAGTTTTGACAAAGTGAATGTAGTAAATGAAATTGATATAGAAATGAACCTAGGAATGTAAATACGGATTTAAAGAATAAAACTTGATTTAATGAGTTGAACTAAGATTTACTATTGCATGTAATCCATGAATTTGAATTTGATTTAATAAGTGAAATGTTGATTTAACGTGAATACTTAAATTTTGGTAACTAAAGGGCTTGAACTAGAGTTTCTTTTCGAAATAAGATTTTATAAATAAAATGAACCGAATTATGAAATATCAAATTTGGAAGTCAAATTTGCAACTTGACCTTTGGACTTGATTTGTTTTAACTTTAATAAAAAGTTGACTGTTGGGTAATTAATACGTAGTTATTAAAGAGTCCGGGATCGGATTATGGACATACTCTCTGTCGATACCGAAAACCACTTTAATAACTAATATACGCGAAGTGTTGATCCAGAATGAAGTGGATGGTTTGATGTACGCGTTGACTGAAGAAAGAGAACGATTTTGGATGACCCTTGACATGACTAAAACAGGAGCCGCGCCGGGCCATTGAGGATCGCCATCTCTAGCGGACACACTTCTTCGATACCTTATCTATTACTTATGTGATTCGATTTGGGTGCACCCCTTGATTTGGAAGTGTTGTTTCGCGGTGTTGGGGTGGTAGCTGCTATGCCCAACATCAGTCCGGATCAGGCAACTACTAGTATCCTAGTTGGTATCGCCTCATGTACCTTGTCATACTAATTATCCTATCGCGACAACTACGATTTTGATTTGTACCTTTAGTATATGGATTGCCCTCTGGTGACTTCCGGTTTTGGGGAAACTACGGTCTTGTATATGCTTTTGGGAATAAACAGGTTAAGAGGTGTATGGGCCCTGCTTAACCCTATTTTGATATCTTACTTTATGGATTAGACATTATCTATTTAGCGTATTCTGTAGGTAGTTTATCGATCCCTTAATGATGTTATATTCACCTTTGAGTTATGGACTTTATTATATGCATTGATTATCCTGTATAAGATTTTGAGTCCTGACTCGAGTGTTTCTTTTGCATATGCTCGGGTCAGTCTGAAGATATTCCGTTGCTGGTCAAGGTTGGTTGAAGATGCTGAAGGCTTAGCTTTTATCTATATCATTTTATTTTCAGTATTTGATGTACTTATGTATTGGACATCTTGTATCTCTTTCAGTCGCTTTATGTTGAGACATTGTTGTATTCTCTGTAGTAGCTTCATGAACTACTATTATGACGATGTATTTTCCGCTGCATTATTCTGTGACTGTTCTGAGTCTGTGATGTTGTATTGATTCTCATTTACATTTATGTACTTATAATCCCATAATGTTCTGTGTTTTGTATTATTTAAGTTGACAAGTGTGGATTTTTGTCAATTTAAATGGTCCAAATATACGGGATGTCAATTTTTGTCAATTTCTGAGTCTGCACCAGTTCTTACCGTTCCAAATGGAAATGAGGGATTAACGGTATACACTGATCCTTGTCGTGAAGGTTTGGGAGCTGTTCTGATGTAGGATGGTAAGGTGATTGCTTATGCTAGTCGTCAGTTGAAGAAACATGAAGCCAATTATGCGGCTCATGATTTAGAGTTGCTTGCTGTTGTTTTTCTTTAAAGCTTTAGAGGCATCATCTTTTGGGTACTAAGTTTGAGCTTTTCACAGATCATCAATCTTTGAAGTATATTTTCATTCAGAAGGATTTGAACCAGAGACAAGTTAGGTGGTTAGAGTTTCTTGCTTCTTATGACCTCGACATCAACTATACCCCTAGGAAAGCTAATGTTGTGGCAGATGCTTTGAGTCGGAAGAAGGCTATGTTGTGTCAGTTGGTTGTTTCTTCTTCTCTTTTGGATCGTATCATGGTTAAGCAGGATGAGGATGAGATGCTTAGATTGATGAAGGAGAATGTTCGTAGCAGAGTTAGTAGTAGTAGTCTCGATGGCAGTGGAGCTCAGATCGATGATAGAGGTATTTTGAGGATTAATAATAGGATTTGTGTCCCGAATGTTGATGGATTGAGACAGGAGTTACTTCGGGAGAATCATCAGTCCAGACTTTCTATTCATCCGGGAGTGACTAAGATGTATCAAGATATGAGGAAGTTGTATTGGTGGAGAGGTATGAGGCATGATATCTCCATTTTTGTTAGTAGGTGTGCGACTTGTCAGTAAGTCAAGGCCGATCATCAGAAGACCCCTTGTTTGTTGCAGCCTCTTAAGATTCTCAATTGGAAGTGGGAACAAGTTTCTATGGATTTCATTGATCGATTACCGAGGACTAGGAGTGGTAATGAGAGTATATGGGTTATTGTGGATAGATTGACCAAATCAGCTCATTTTTTTCCGATCAAGTCTACATGTTCTGCTTCTAGCTTGTCTGAGATCTACATGAGGGATATTGTTCGTCTCCATGGTGTTCCTCTCAATATTGTTTGTGATCGTGATCCTATCTTTACTAGTCAGTTTTGGAAAGCTTTTCAGAAATCTTTGGGTACTCATCTGAATCTGAGCACTGCTTACCATCCACAGACCATAGGTCAAACGGAAAGGGTGAATCAGATTCTAGAGGATCTTCTTCATGCTTGTGTGCTTGATTATGGAGGATCTTGGGAAGATCATCTCCATCTTGTCGAATTTACCAATAACAATAGCTATCAGGTATAATCTAAACTTCTATTTTAAGTTTATCTTAATCCTTTATCTATCTCATTTCTATCTTTGAATTCAGGCCAGTATTAAGACGTCTCTGTTTGTTGCTCTTTACGGACGACCTTGTAGATCTCCATCTTGCTGGATTGAATCCGGTAATCGTTTGGTTCTTGGTCCCGAGATGATTTTAGAGGCTTCTGAGAGAGTTGAGGAAATTAGGAGGAAGATAAGGATTTCTCAGGATAGGCAGAAGAAGTATGATAATAGGCGTAGGCGGAGTTTGGAGTTTGCTGTTGGTGATTTGGTTTTCCTTAAAGTCTCTCCCTTAAGGAATGTCATTCGATTTGGTCGTAGAGGGAAGCTTTCTCCTAGGTTCATTGGTCCTTTCCGCATTGTGGAAAGAATTGGTTCTTTGGCTTATCGTCTGGATTTGCCCGAGAAGTTCTCTGGAGTGCATGATGTATTCCACGTTTCTCATCTTCGTCGCTATCCTCATGATCCATCTCTTATTGTTCAGCCTTCTGCTCTTGATAGTTTGGATATTGAGCCTAATCTGACTGTCGAGAGGAAGCCACTTCGTAATGTCGACAGAGGTACGAAGCAGCTGAGAAGGAAATCTGTTAGTTTGGTCAAAGTACAGTGGACTACTGAAGATCGAGATTGTACCTGGGAGATGGAGGAGATCATTCGTGCTTCGAATCCGGAATTGTTTATTTCAGGTACTATTTGCTTTTCTATCTTGCTTTTCTTTGTTTTCCTTGTTTCGTTCTTTTCGAGGACGAAATGATTTGAGTGGGGGAGAGTGTAACAACCCAATAATTTTGAAAATATTTTAAATTATTTTCAATTAAATTTTATTTCAATATTTTATTTTTAAAACATTTTAGAAGTAAAGTTATAATTTTCCAAAGTTAATTGCATTTTTGTTTGCAATTTTTAATTCTAGTTTCAATATAATAAGCTATTTTCTTTATTTACTTCTATTTTCTTTTTTCTTTTTCCTAAGAATAATTGTTTATTTTCATTTTTCACTTTATTTTGTTTGTCTTTTATTGTTGTTTACTGATTTTATTTTGTTTATATTGAATTAAAATGAATTGGAAATTCTAAGAGACAAAAAGGCTTTTAACTTTTGACTTTTCATTTGCTTGCCTCTTCACTTGCTTTGGCCATTCCTTTCTATTGTTTAGCCGTGTGTTTTAGTTTTTTTTTCCCGTGAAATCTTCCCATTCATTTCATTTCTCATGGCCAAACTCATTTCTGAAATTTTTGGTAATGGCTTCTTCTTCCCTTTTCTACTTGTTCTCTTCATTTTTTTCAATTGTTTTGCCTTGCTTTTCTCTTCATGTGCTTGGCCTATACCCTCTACCATCTCCACCGGCCACCACATCACCTTCCTCCTCATCATCCACGGCTTCAAACATCACCATCCCTCTGACCAGTTCAGGCCGTGACCATCCCTTGAACCCATCACCACAAAAACATTGAAAAACTCCAAAACAATGTTATAGCCGAGCTCTATCTTCACCACCCCTTCTTTGTAGCCACGACCACCACCCTAGAACCACCACCACTTGATGACATCACCTTTGACCATCATGGCCTGACCTGTAGCAGCCTCTAACCGAGCCACTTGACCCATAGGCCGAGCCTAGATGCAACCAAACCTCCATTTGTTAGGCTTGCCTTTTGACCTTCCACTTTGCAAACTCCTACCCCTTTGCATTCCTTTGTAGCCGTGGCATTCTAAGTCCAAACCAGATCCTTTCCACCAATTTAATCATCATGGCCGAGCCAATATAGTGTTGTGGTCGAGCATATGTTGAGCTAAGAACAAGCAAATTTGATTAAAAGCTTGGTTATGCCTTTTGTCTAACTCTATTTCCATTTTTGTTCCAATAATCTTTGTATAATAAATATATATTTATATTGCTTTATTTTTTTGATGAATACAAGATTAATATCTTGGCTATTTCTCCACTCAAATCAAGTCGTGCTATCGTGCTTTCCGGATTTTTGTTTGTGTGTTTGATTTGCTAACTCCAGCGTAAAAAGGTGAGTATTCACACATGACATTTATACTTATATAATTTGTGAAGTGACAACAAGTGAATGTGTAGAAACTATTATATCATGTTATACCTGCCTGTGATGTAAATTATATGATGTTAAACTCTGTTATAAACTTGTCACATCATCTGCTATGTTATATTTTATTATTACTGTTTATTCATTTCTGTTAATCACACTGCAAGTTCCATGTAGAATAGAATCACTATGGGTTGAAATGATACATACCCGAATGGACTTTAGAATAGGGAAAGATCGTTATGGGTTGAAATGATAAGCCTGAGCGATTTTTATTTAATTTTATTTACTTGGGATTGCGGGTTTGAAATGATAAAACCCGGATTTTCTTTGTAAATTACGGATTGAAATGATATATTATCCGTATCACTTGACTTAGGCTAGAAAATATTATACAGACCCGTGGTTATTTTATATAATTTTCTGGAAATTTTTAAGTATTTTTAAATGTAAAAATATGATAATTTGATTTAAATTGAATTTAAAATGATTAAATAAAGAAATAATGATTTTTCTATGTATTAAAAATGTTAAATAAATGAATGGAAAATTGTGATTTAAAACATAACTTAATTTGGAAATTTGTGATTTGATTTTAAATGGAAGTTTAAGTTAATTAAATAAAAATGGAAATTAAGTTTTATTTATGAAATGGAAATTTAAATTTAAGTGTTAAGGTAAATTGTTAAAAATGAAAAGAATAAGAAATTGTACAGTTGAATTAATAAGAGAAATTTTGGAAAATTTGATTTTTATTGTATAATTTTTCTTTATAAAAATCATAAGTTAAAGGTATTTAAATGAACATTTTTGATGTGGAAAAATGTGATTTTTATAAATTAAAATGATTTAAATTGAAGTTTATTTGTGGCTAGAATTCTATTTAAAATCTGGAAATTCTTTTGGTAACACTTCAGAAATGCTATCGTTTCTGAAAGTGAACTAAAAACTGAACTAATAGAATCTGCAACACTTTGTAAGTGCTATAGTTGCAGAAGTGAACTAAAAGGGTAAAATTAACTAAGGGCTATGACAGCACTTTGTAAGTGCTGTAGTTGCAGAAACTAAACTTGAACCCGAAACTAATGAAAGAGCTATTGTAGCACTTGTTAAGTGCTGCAGTTGGCTGAAATGAGATTTTTGAATATAATTGAACTACTGCAGCAGTTTTGTAAACGTTGTCTTTTCTAAATTGAATTAAACCTTTTAAATTGAACCCTGAACTACTACAGCAGTTTTGAAATGCTTTCTTTTCTGAACTGAACTTGTATTCAAATGCAACTGAATTACTACAGCAGTTTTTAAATGTTGTCTTTGCTGAAATGAATTATTTTCAAATATAACTTATTGCAGCATTTTCTAAGTGCTGTGAATGCTGAATTTTCAATGTTTTGAAGTATTTAACTAAATAAATAAGCTTCAAAAAGGCTAAATTTTTTGGGAATTGAATATTTGATTTAAAGGTATAAATGACTTCACTTTTAAATGGTTTAAATGAGGTATTGATTTGAAATATAAACTATTTTGAAATTTATAACCACGGGTTATAATAACGATTGGTTGTTAAAGAGACCGGGATCGGATATGGACATACTCTCTGCCGATACCGAAAACCACTTTAACAACTGTGTATGCGGTGGAGTTTCCAGAATGAAGTAGGATGGTGGCGACGATCCTAAAGGTATATTTACGTGGACCCAACTTCCATGAGTTGGCATAAGGTGGCTAAAACCGGAGCGATCGACGGGCCAATGAGGTAGCACCTCTGATCGGACACACTTCTTTGATACCATTCTATTATTTTTGTGATTGATTGGGTGCACCCCTTGATTTGGGAGTGTGGCTCGAGGTGGGCGGTAGTGGCTGCTATGCGTTTCCACCAGCCCGGATGCGTAATTGGTGTATCTACCCTGGCATTGCCTAGTTGTGCCGTGTCACCTACCATAGCGAGCTTTACTACGAGTTTGAATTTCTCCCGTAGCCTGTGGAGTATTGAGGGTAGCCCCCGATCTGGGAGTATGCTAATACTAGATAGACTACTGGGACTATTACGTGTTAAGGGGAATATTGGGTCACTCCTTAATGCTATTTTAAAGTATGTTTATTTTATTATTATACATTATTATAATAGCGAATATTACTACATAGTAGATAGTTTAACGGATCCTTAAAGAATGGGCGATCCCAAGCATTCTTTAAGTTACTTGTACCTTTATTATAGTTCACTTGAGTTGGTTTACATTGTATAAGTATGTATGTCCTGACTCGAGTGTTTGTGTTTTATTTACGCTCGGGTCAGCCTGAGTATTCACAGCTTTGGACTTCACTTTCTGGAGCTAGGAATCGCTGGAGATTCTGCTTATCTAGTTATTTATCTATTTCAGTTTCAGCTGTTCTATTTCAGCTTTTGTATCAGTGGACTTCTATGTATTTGGGATTTCTACTGTATTTTTTTCAGAACTGTATTTGTTTCAGACTATGTATCTATTTTTGAGACTTTGTATTGTAGTGGCTTCATGAACCACTATTTATTTTATTTTCCACTGCGAGTTATTCTGATATTCTGTGTCTGTGATTTTGTGATTGGTTTTATTTGCTCCAAATTTATTACAATCTGTTATTTTGCATTATTCAAGTCTGACATGTGTGGATTATTGTCAATTTGAATGGTCCAAAATAGTAGGTCATTACATTTGGTATCAGAGTTTTGGTTTTAGACAAACCTTAGCCTATGGAGCAAAAACTCATTAGAGATAGGGTAGAAATACCCTAGAATGAGTGAAATCAACCTCAGAATCATTTCTTTGTGAGAGAACGTATTTTCAAAGTATAAAATGATTTTTAAAAAGTATTTTTCAAAATATTTTTCAAAGATCATTTTGATATTTCTATGATCGTCTCATTTCTCATGTTCATTTCTATGATCGTCTCATTTCTCGTGTTCATGGCACTTTCACCGAGCTTATGGATATGGCTATTCGTTATGAGAACTCTACTTCCAAGGGTCCTGCTGTTGCTAGTGCTCCTGCATCTCCATCTTCCTCTGCTAACTCTAAGAAGAGAAAGCCCAATTTCCACCAGTAGAAGAAGAATTGGCTCAAGCATTCGGGTCTGGGATCTTCATCTTCTCCTTCTTAGAGACATCCTATCGACCTATCTACCATTACCTGTTTCAAGTGTGATCAGAAGGGAAACTATGCTAATAGTTGCCCTACTTCAATTGGTGCTGCTGTTCCTCCACCTTAGGGTACCACGAACAATCTCTGTCATGTCTGTCTTTAGCCTGATAATTTCAAGAATGATTGTCCTTTGTATCGGAAGGGCAAGCCATTTGGTATTTTTGCTGTTACCTCTGCTTCTTCACCTGCTCCACCTGCACCTGCTCCTACTCCTAGTGATGATCAAGGTACTCTACAGGGCACCTTTTCTTTATTTAATCATCATGTTCGTGTTTTATTTGATACTGGAGCTTCGCATAGTTTTATTTCTGTTGATTTGTATGATAAGTTTGAGCATCTCCTTTCTCCTGAGTATGCTTATGTTCCTTTATGTGTTTAAAATCCTATTGGGGGTCCCGCAAATCTTAATAGGATTTGTAAGCATGTGAAACTCTTTCATTCTGGTTATCGGTTTTTTGGGGATTTCTATGTTTTAGGTTTCGATGCTTTTGATTTATTGCTTGGAGATGATTGGTTAAGGAATCATGATGCCCGTATCTCTTGCAAATCCCGAATTGTGTCTCTTGTGGGAGATAAGGGTGATCCTTTGATTATTCAGTGTCGCATGCTTCAGGATTTTGCTGGAAATTTTAGCTATTCTCTGGATTCTTCTCTTGTTGATCTTTAGTCGACTCGTGTGGTCAGGATTCCCTCGTGAACTCGTGGGACAGATCAGAGGTAGCGGACAAGGATTACAATTTGGCGACAATGACAGATTACCGGAGATGGTCAGACGAGCTGTGAGAGGTGGATTGGTAAATAAAGACTTAGAGGATGTGAATAGGAGTCCCTTTACTCCTACTACCAGGCAAGCTAGGAACCCTCTGGATTTTAAGCTACCAACGTTGGAGATGTATGATGGGAGAACGGATCCCACCATTCACCTGAAAAGGTACATGAGGCATTTGGAGGTACTGGGGGCATCGGATGAGGTCATGGCTCGATGTTTCCCTTTGCATTTGACGGATACCGCAGCTATGTGGTTCAGACAGCTGGAGAGTGGTTCCATTGGCACTTGGACAGAGCTGATTGATAGGTTTATGAGGCAATTTCGGGTCCATATAGTCAGACCCAAGAACGTAATGACCTTGACATCGATGAAACAATGAAAGGGAGTGTCGCTCAGGGATTTCTTAACCAGATTCAACACAGCGGTAGCTTCAGTGGATCGACCCGATCCGTCGATGGTTTTGATGGCAGCAGTTTCAGGAATTGCAGATAATTCGGATATCAAGATATCGTTGGAACGGGACCCACTAAGGGATCTCGGAGAGTTCTACCATGAGGAGGAAAGGTTCCTAAGGCAGGAAGATGCGCAGGCTGAGAGAGTAGGGAGAGAGGATGAAGCTTATGCAGTGAGGGGTGGAGGTCCACCCAGGGAGGATCCAAGTAAAGACTATAAAGGAAAAAGGAAAAAAATGGCAACAGTGGCACTTCGAAGAGGCCTCGAAGGGAGTCAAAGTTTTCTTCTTACACAGATTTAACTGAGACTCTAGAAAGGATTTACTTGGATACTCAAGGGCACCTCCGGTATCGAAGACCGGCTAGGAGGGAACCATCGGAATACGAGCGGGCGTCAGGAAAGCATTGCCTATTCCATGAGCTGGATGGGCACAACACGAATGATTGCAGGCATTTAAAGGTTATCATTGAGGAGCATGTAAGGAATGGTCACCTGCAACAATACATAAGGAATCGAGCTGTAGCAGTGGAACGAGAGCGGCCACCGCCTACCTCGAACGAAGGTGGCGTTGGATCTAGTCACCGCCGGCTTGTTATCAATTGAATGGATTTATGGTTCTGAATAAGTAATAGAACTCAAAGTAATACGGTTAGGTCACTTACACACGTACGGGATCGAGGACGATCCCTAGGCGTGCTCTGAGATGACGAAAAACCGTACTGCTTGGATCTATGAAATCCTGTTTTCTTTCTGTTTTCTACAAACTCTGGTTTCTTCTTTGGTACTTTGGACATTAATTCCTTTTATTGTACGAACTTCTGCTTTGATAACTGAATTCTATAATGATCGGGATTGGACTAATTCAATAAATAATACAGGCCAAGCGATTACCGTCCCGACCGGAGAGACGGGACAGTAATCACGAGTTACGAGTCCCTTTGCCGGAGAGCAATGGAATGGACTCGAACAGAATGAACAAAGTCCTCGGTCGGAGAGCCGAGGCCAGAGAAATAAACAAAGTCCTCGACCGAAGAGTCGAGGCAGGAGAATATAAAAAGTCCTCGACCGGAGAGTCGAGGCCGGAGAATATAAAAAGTCCTCGACCGAAGAGTCGAGGCCGGAAAATACAAAGTCCTCGACCGGAGAGTCGAGGCCGAAGAATATAAGAAGTCCTCGACCGGAGAGTCGAGGCCGGAGAATACAAAGTCCTCGGCCGGAGATCTGAGGCCGGTGAATATCAAAGTCCTTGGCCGGAGAGCCAAGGCAGGAGAATACGAAAGTCCTTGGCTGGAGAGCCGAGGCCGGTGAATATCAAAGTCCTTGGCCGGAGAGCCAAGGCCGGAAAACACTAAAGTCCTTGGCCGGAGAGCCGAGGCCGGTGAATATCAAAGTCCTTGGCCGGAGAGCCAAGGCCGGAGAATACGAAAGTCCTTGGCCGAAGAGCCAAGACCGGAGAATACGAAAGTCCTTGGCCGGAGAGCCGAGACCGGTGAATATCGAAGTCCTTGGCTGGAAGGCCGAGGCCGGGGAACTTACAATCCCTTGACCAAAGAGCTAAGGCTGGAATAGGGAAACGCGACTCGACGAGGTCTACAGATTCAAGGTTAAACCCGGAGAGGTCATGAATTTAATAATATGGTCATGAACGAGATATGGACTTCGGATATCGGATTTGAGGCTATTCAATACACACCTTCCAATAGCAAGGCATGTTTTGGGGGGCAAAGTGTTAACCCGCCTTTTTTCAAGGCCGTGAACAGGCGGATTTAACCAAATCGACTGCTCATTTGATGGGACCGGAATACAATTAGTTGCAGCCAGCTGGATGGATAGACGGTCAGTCAGGGATGGTTCAATATGCATGGCTCGGCCTAGGTAGGTCGGTAGATGCCGCTCGGCATTTGGATGGTTCGGCATGGTGGGTCGCTCGGCATCATGGGCCGCCCGACATCGTGGGTCGCTCGGCATCATGGGTCTTTCGGCATGGTGGGTCGCTCGGCATGGTGGGACGCTCGGCATGGTGGGACGCTCGGCATCCTAGGTCGCTCGGGATCGTGGGCCGCTCGGCATGGTGGGCCGCTCGACATCATGGGTCGCTCGGCATGGTGGGTCGCTCGGCATTTGGATTGTTCGGTCACAAGTGGCTCGGCCTCGATGGTGGTTCGGCATGGTTGAAGGTGGCCCAGCATTTTGATAGTTCGGCATGTGTGGCTCGAGAATGAGGAAGTAGGTTCGGCATTGAGTTACTTCGAGTCAAACATTAGGTTACTTCGAGTCTCTCTTGGGATAAAGCTGGATCGACATGCTCATATTTTAGGCTCGGTCACAATGATAATTTTGGGTCGGCAATAGCCTTGTTGGGCCCGGATTACTCAGGAGGCCCAACTACCGGGATTCGCTTATAAATACAGCATGAGGAGGTTCAGAAAGGGGATCTTCTCTTCAGCTCTCTGACTTTCTACTTTCTAAGGCTAAGGCTACTCCGCCATAGTTGTTTTGAAAACTTCGGACTGTAACTGTATTTGATTCTCATATCAATAAAAAGGATACTTCTAAGTGGACGTAGGCCAGAGTTAGCCGAACCACTATAAAATCTATTGTCCTTTACTGCTTTCTTTTTAATTTTTACTGTTCTTCACATTATTACTCTCTACATACATTCTGTCTGTGAGCTGTGATTGGTATTTGGTGCTTTCAATTGGATTTTGGTGTTAGTGACCAATTTTGGCGCTAACATCAAGTTATAATTTCAAAATCAAATTTAGTTAACAAAAAATTTTCAAAAATTTCCAAAATTTTTCTAACAACCTAAATTCCCAAAAACTTTTGGCAGAGTCTCCCATGTATGGAGAGCATTTTACAATATCATAAATATGATAAATATAATATTCATCGACCCACACGGTAAAAAACACAATATATACCTATATTTAACTCATTTTCGCTTTTAATGCATAAGCATACCTTATAGCGTTATTAAGCGAGTTCGCTTAATTTATATTCAATTACGCAACTTAAATTCTATCCAAACAACTTCATGTACCTATACTTACTCAAAATAAGCACATAAGTTCAATAACCATGAAATTTCATAACATTCCATTCCTTTAACGAACTCAAACACATATTTTTCAGAAAACAACATATTAAAACATGTTTATTTTAGATGCATAAACTAGTACATGGTTCAAACATTCAATTATCCATTTCCAATCAATGTATATTCAATTTTATTCAATTTCAAATTGATTCACATTCACTTATTTACATTTATTGAAATCAAAATTTTCTTACATTCAATTATTAAAGTTATTACATTCAATTTACTTTACAACTTAAGTTCATTTTCATTTTGAATCAAATTCTATTTTATTTGACTCATTTTGTTAATTTATTCCCTTAACAGATTTTGTTTATTCGTTTCCATTAGCTTCCTTAAGTTAAATCAGATTTCACATCTCATTTTAGATTTACTTTTTCATATCTTAGATTTTCACTAATTTTGTTTACTTATATTTATCAATTCTGTGAGTTACAGGACTTACATGTTTTCACAAACTCTTCAATTGTAACATCCACATTCTCCCTTTCCATTTACCTTCACAAATTTTCATTTAATACTAAATTCATTCGTTAAACATTTCATTTATCATTTCTTTAGTTTCACTATTTTATAAAGATTCGTTTCTTTTTATTTCAACTTGTTCAAGTTTATAATTTTCTCAAAAATTTACAACTTAATTTACAACATTTTTTGCAAATTTACATTTAATTCTATAAACAACTTACAATATATTATTTCATTCATTCGTCTACTTCCTTAAGTTCCATTTACTTGTTCAATTTGGTCATTAATCATTTCAATATACACTAATTAAGTAGATAACATCTATTATAACAACTTAAATTTCATTTATAAACATTTTAATTACTTAAGTATTGATTTACATGTATAATATTCCATTACATATTCTTACAAACATTTTAACTTCTTAAATATTTATGCTAAGTTATTTTGATGCTTTAGAATGTAATTGAGTATTATACAAATTAATCTTATTCATTTTATTTAAGCTTTCATGAGTTAAACTGCATTTATTTACTTTATTTCACTAACTCGATTAATTTAACATTTCTTAAGTTAATTTTTTTTTCTATTCTCGAATTCAAATTTCTTTTATTTGCTTAATCAAAATATTCTACAATTTTTTAAATTTAATTTTACTTTTCTGTTCAAATCTATAAGTTATAAACTTACTTTTATTTATATTATTTCAATTTATAAGTTCAAAACAGTTTTTATATATTTATTAACTCATACTTAGAATATCTTTTGCAATAAAATTTGTTTTAATCAAAAATAGATTTCTTTTTGTAGCAATTCTCACTCAGAAACTTGAAAATGAATATTGGTGATGCTGTAGTCATCCCCAGAATTATTTCCCACCGACCAAAGCGAGTTCAATGCTTTTATTTCTTTCAAAAATCTTTTCAAAATACGTCTCTCGTCAAAACACTTCCAAATAATGTTATTATTAATTTTTGAAGGCTTTGAAAAAAAATTTGAAAGCAACTGTAATGACCCGGTATTTCGAACCATTCGCATCCACACATGTCAAACTTGAATTGCTCAAAACAACAGATTGTTAATTTTATATTTGGCAAAACTCATCATATATAGTAAATAAATTAATCACAGAATCACAAACATAGAGTATTACAATAATAAGCAGAGGAAAAGATAAATAGTAGTTCATGAAGCTACTATATAAACAACAGAGTATGAAATAAAATACAACAGAATGTCTCAAATACAATGTAGTCTCGAATACAAACAGATGACAAGTCTGAACAAAACCATTGGATAGCTGAAAGCTGAATAGATACAAATGGATCTCCAAGTGAAGCTCCAACTCCAAAGGTGAGTCTCAAATGCTGTGACACTCAGTCTGACCCAAGCGTAAAGCAAAACACAAAACACTCGAGTCAGGATTAACATTCTTATATTAATAAATTCAACTCAAGTAAAATGTCAACTGAAATACAAGTAACTTAAAGGATGTTCGGGATTTCCATCCTCTAAGGATCCATGGAACTATCTACTATGTATTAATATACGCTATTATAATATGTCTATAGTAAAGTAAACTATTAAAATAGCATTAAGGCGTTACCCATATCCCACTAAACACATTTTTATATATTCCCATAGTCTATACAGTACCGTAATTCCTCCATAAACTGGAGGGCTATCAGAGAGCACTCCATAGGTATGGTACAAACCAAACTCGTAGAAGGCACGATAGGGCATGCGACAAGGCACTCGATGCAATGCCAGGGTAGATATACAGTTTGCGTATCCGGACTGGTGGTAACGCATAGCAGCTACTATCGCCCACCTCGCGACACACTCCCAAATCAAAGGGTGCACCCAATCAAATCACAAAAGCAATAGAATGGTATCAAAGAAATGTGCCCGATCGGAGGAATGACCTCACTTGGCCCGGCGTAGCTCCTGTTTTAGCCGCATCAAGCTGACTCACGAGAGTCAGGGCTACGTAAATACCATATAGAATCGTCACTAAACGATCCTACTTCGTTCTGGAATATCCACCACGTACACAGTTGTTAAAGTGGTTTTCGGTATTGGCAGAGAGTATGACAATATCCGATCACAGTCTCTTTAACAACCAACCGCTTATTTCACACCGTGGTCATTTCATTTCAAATAGTTCATACTTTATATCAAAATATCATATTCATTTCAAAACCATATCAATATAATATCATTATTCATTTTAAATAATATTCATTTCCAAAATCGTAACACTTTTGAAATCACAACACTTTTGAGATCATAACACTTTGGAAATCATAGCACTTTTGAAATCATAACACTTTGAAATCATAACACTTTAAAATCATAATACTTCCAACTTAAACAGTTAGATATTGAAAATAGTATATATATTTAAAATATTTATAAATTAAAATAGTTTATATATTAAAATAATTTATCTAATAAAAATAGTTTTCTCCAATTTCACAAGTCAATTCAAATCATCTTAAATTCCGAAATTCAATTTAAGTCAATTCTAGATTAACCATTTTAATTTAAAGGTCAAAGATTCAATTTAAATTCTTAATAAACCATTTCAATTTATATCGATTTCAAATCCAAGTTTGAACTATCACTTCAATTCAAATAAGATTCAAGTTTAAATATTCAAGCATCTACAATAAAATTTCATTACTTCAACATTTAACTTTAATTTTATTCAAATTGGAAAGTATTCACTTAATCGTTTAATAACAATTTATAAAAACCCCGATTTATACATTTAAATAAATATTATATATTCAATCTTAAGTTTATTAAAAATTGAGAATATTCATTTAATCACTTTTTATCAAATCAAGTTATAAATTATATTTTCAAAATCTCAAAATCAATGAGTTCAAATAAATTCATATTTAAATTCAATTATTAACCAATTAAATTTCAAGTCAATTTTACTTTATTTTCCCAACCTTTATTTATTAAAGTTATAAAAATCTATTTTTAAAATATTAATATAATTTAAATAAATACTTAAACATATTATAAACCCATTTAAGTTAAATTTATTAACTTAAATCTTATTTTATATATTTTTAAGAAGAAAAATTATAAGAAAAATCTTAAAAATTTAATTTCCAAACTAACTTATAATTTTAAAATTTCCAAAACATATAATTTTTAAGAATCTACAGTAGCATTTATATATATAATATCTTAAAATCAATATTTATTAAAACCATATATTTCCTTTCAAAGCTTTGGAAATCATTTCAAAATATATATAGACCAACGGTGTCTATGTATAATTTTCTATCCTATGGTCATGTGATACAGATATTTATCATATCAATCCGCAATAAAATTATCTACGGGTAGATATCATTTCAACCCACAATTAAATTATCTACGGGTATATATCATTTCAACCCGCAATCCCAAATTCAATGTCAATGAAAATCGCTTGGGTTTATCATTTCAACCCATAACGATTTCCTCCTATTCTACAAGATCGTTCGGGTGTGTATCATTTCAATCCATAGGGAATTCTAAACTAACAGGGAACTTGCAGAGTGAGAACAAATATGATAATAATATACTTATCAATAACAGGCATATATCATCAGTGATAAATTAAATGAAATATAAACAACTGGATATGGTGTCACATCTCATAGGTGAACAGTTACAGGTAATGGCATATCATATATAGCAATTATAAAATTAATAGTTCAAATTAACAGCATGTTTCAATTGCCGTTTCAAATGAAATCAAATCTAATAAATATAAGAATGTTAATCGTGAGTGATTTCTCACCTTTCGAGACTAGAGAGGGAACAGGACAAGCACATGGAATGAATCATGAATTTGAAAATCGACCAATTCAAACAATAAATGTCAAAGCGAAGTAGCGGGACACGGATTTGACGGATGAAGATGATAAATAGGAATCGATGAGAACAGATCAACTAGTTGGAAATAAACCAAACAAAATATATGTTATATATATAAATAATTTTCTCTAAAACCATCTTTAAAAACATATATTTATAAACAAAATATACAATCTATTGTTTTGAGCAATTCAAGTTTGACATGTGTGGATGCGAATTATTCGAAATACCGGGTCGTAACAGCAACCGATTTTAAATTCAAAAATTCTTGACTTTTAAATTCTTTTTACTCATAAACTATATTATAAATATACTTATACAAATTTCATTATATTATCACCAAATCATTATTTTAAACAATTCTTATTGCAATTAGATTTCAATTCAATTTAATTATCGAACACGTCGTAAATTAAATTCACAAAGTATTCGTTTTGATTTAATTCGACCAAAAATTGATGATAACCGAATATTATCATCTCCTAACAAGAACTTCATTAAAATTATCATTATATTGAAATTTATATATATAAACATAATTTAGGTAAAATTATTTCATTAACCTATTTTAAAACAATATTATGTCGACTTGCCTCGTTTAAGTTTTTAGAAACGCCTATCGATAACACGGCGTCCCGCGCATCGACTAGAATTCATAAACAACTCAACGGATAAGTAAACATAATATAAACATTTTATAACACTAACAAGTATGCTCTCTCATATATATACACTCAAACATACTCATTCTAGGGTATTACTATCCTATCTCTAATGAGTCAAATCCCACAAAGCTAAGGTTATCGCTAAACCTCGCTCTGGTACCAACTGTGACGACCCACATTTTAGAAGGTTTAAATCGATAATAATCCACACATGTCCAATCCAAACAATCTGGAACATAGACAATCAATGGGGTTGATTAAGAAAAATAAGAAAAGAAGAAGAAAACAAACACAGAATCTCGCAGCGGAATGATAAAATATAATAATCAAATAAACAGTTCATGAAGCCTTTCATATTATTCATTTGATTATAACTTATAAAACATTTATCAGAGTTATTCATATACAACAGAACAAAATATAATGCAGAAGACAACATGATGAATGAATAATAATGGTAATAATATACCAAATCTTCGTCTTCGTCCTACGGAATAAATCTTCAATAAGCTGAAAACTCAGGGCTGAACCGAGCGTAATGAAAAGACAAAACGCTCGTGTCGGGAGTAAAATATTCTTATGTGAGTCAGATCGATATCGCATATGACATGAGTGTCGCGGCATCAGAGATGTTTACGAGTTTTTACATCTCCTATCCAGTGTATAACGTGCGTGCAATATCTCAAGAGATGTTACGGTATTTTCCATCTCTTAAGGGTCCATCAAAATATTTATATGTAGTAGAATACGCTATATATATAATGTCTAATCAGTACAATAAATAATAAAATAGCGTTAAGGCTTTACATTGATCCCCCTTAATGCGTTTTTAAGTAACACCAGTAAATCGTCGGTGGATAGGGATGTGCTGTGATACGACAACACTAAACCAAAATCGTATTGGTCTCGTATAGGGATAAAAGTATGACAAGGCACGTGAGGCAATTCCCAAGGTAGGATATTACTAGTTTACCCTTCCCGGCTGGTGGTAACGCATCATAGCCATGATCGCCCACCACGTCCAATACTCCCAAAAGTCCAAAGGTGCGCACCAATCAATCACAATGTAAATGATGGTAATACGAAGAAGTGTGTCCGCTCGGGGTAGCTAGCCCGCTTGGCTAGTACGGCTCCTGTTTTAGTCATTTTAGTTTGGCACAAGTGCCAGGCTAATCCATCATCGTTCTCTTTCTTCAAATCCAACGAGCGACGCCAAATCCAACCACTTCGTTCTGGACCATCACTCCACGTACACAGTTGTTAAAGTGGTTTCAAAATCGACAGAGAGTATGCTAATAAGAGGCTCCGGTCTCTTTAACAACCAAACGTCATTTTACACACCGTTTGGTTCTTTTACATTTCGAAAGCAATTGTACTTGATATCAAAATATCATATTCGCTTCAAAATCAAATTCATTTCGAAATCATCATACTTACTCAAAATATACTGTTTCATTTCAAAATCATTTTCGCCTTAATATCTCGATTTCTGTTCCAATTCAAAATTGCTTCGAATTTCCATTTGGGTTATAACTTCAATTTAACCCAATTCGTATCCATGATTTAAACATAAATATTCCAACCTTAAACAGTTTGAATTTTTAGAAAATAGTTTGAATAGTTTTTAAAATAGTTTAAATAATTAAAATAGTTAAAATAGTTTAAATGGTTAAAATAGTTTAAGTATTAAAATGATTTATATAGTAAAATAGTTTAGAAAATCAAAACAATTCGAATGTTTAAAAGATAGGTTTTAAATAGTTTATATTAAATACTTTTATTGAAAATAGTTTTAAAGTCAGCTGATTCAATTTCCAAATCTTCTTCATTGAAATCAATTCAATTTCCATTTCCATTTATATTGATTCAATTCCGATTTCAAGTCAAATTTTACTTCGATTCCAAATTAATTTCGATGTTAATTACAAATTAATTTCAATTCGAATTTCAAATTAATTTCAATTACAATTCTAAAACAATTTCAATTTCAAATTTGAACTATTTCGATTTATATAAATTCCGAGTTCGATTTTCAAAACTTCGATTCAAAACACTTAAATTTAATTTACCTTCAATACCCAATTGGAAATCCAAATCCTCAAATATAATTCAATTCCAAGCTCAATTTCGAAACAGTTCGATTTCCATAAATTCGATTTTCATTTTCTTAAAATCAAATCATTTAAATAAATTTCAAATAAAAATTTGAAAATCTTTTAATTTAACCAATCCGGTGTTCGTATATAATTTTCTATCCTATGGCAAAGTGATCGATTATTTCAATTTAATTTCAGGGATGGATATATATCATTTTTCAATCCAAATCAAAGTGTCATAGGTATATATCATTTCAACCTATTTCTTAACTTATTCGAAATACTTCAATTTACAGTTTTATATACTGTAAATAATTTACTAAGTGATAATAGGATATACAAAATTAATTAAACATCCAATCATCCAAATATCAATCAATTGGCATCCATCACAATCAATCATCCAAACAGTCAAAATAATTGACAACAATTTCATAGTTATTAATATCGGTATTTTACGGACAATTAAATTTCAATTTCAAATTTAACCGTCAAATTTAATTTTTAACGGTTAATTCAAATGACAATTTAGATGACAATTAAATTTATCAAACATCAATTAATAAATTAGTATCACTTCATAATTTCAAATTTAACAAGCATAAAAATATTCTAGTACGTTGTGAGCGTTATAAAACACTCACCTTGAGTTTTCAATTTTAAATCAAATCGAACGACGTTCGATTTAACCTAAAATTTTAGCCATTCCCAATCATCTCCAAATCAGTTCCACAATGTCTTGCTCATCGCCATGATTCCATCGCCGCTTGTTTCGTCCAATTCCGACCTCGTATGGAGAAGTTATAGCATTTTAAAGCTTACATGATTTAATATATATATATATATATATTTAAATTCACAAATTTCTTTTTATTTTATTTTAACCTTCATCAAAGCCGTTCGTTCTAGATCCAGCAATCATGGCTGCACACTATTCTTCTTCCTCCTAGCACGTTTGTGAAACCCACATCAGCCGCCTCCTTCCACCATTAACCGCGACCACCATGTCCCACCGGAGAACGATCCAAGATTGCTATCGCCTGCGCCTTGCTCTGGCGCCTCCACGGCCTGAGACCAGCCCAGCTCAACCCCTCATAGACATGTAGAACTCCCCATAAATGGCCAGTGAACGCGACTCCACTGCTCTCTCCTCGCTGCGCCAATCACGATCACCACCGTTGAAACACAAGAGCTCGACGAGCTCGACAATTCTCTAGTTGAAGCTTTTTCACGAAAGCTGAAGGATTTGGAGAAAAATCGAGGGAAAGATGATGATGTTTCAACCATTGGAATAAAGTGGAGGCACTAGGGTTTTCTAGTGTGATAACGCGCATATATATACATGTAAACATATTATTTTAATATATATTATCTTTACTGTTCACGTACCTTTCCAGACGAAATTCCAAACAACACATGCCGCCTGGCATTTATAATGTTTTACCCCTATTCTGAACATAATGGAACATGTTTCGGGGCCTAATCTGATCGTATGTGGAAGATAGCTTTCTAAATCGAATTAAAATATTAAATTTTCGATATTAAATTCAATGGGTTTCTATCCCGCACGACCAAACGGTAAATCCAAACACTACGAAATTTGAAATCTGATAATAATACACTATTACGGATACAATTGAACTGGTTTCATCGAATTCCGAGACGATGCCCCGGAAGGCTATTTTAACACGTCGATTAATTGAGCGATTTTCAAAATTGACGAAATTACTTGAAATTCCAATTTTTAGTACTTACTTACTCATTATAATTCAAATAGAATTTATATCCATATTAGAAACCATTCCAATTCATATTAAACCATAAATCCAATTATTTACACTATTCCAAATATTAATTTCACTATTAAATTAATATGTATAAATTTTCAAATTTTAATTTATCGACATTTAATTCCATTCAAACGTCCACTATCATCACTTAAATTCAATTAGAGTTTAAAACAACTTTAGAAATCATTTCCATTCACATTTAACTCTAGATTTACATATTTATCCAATTTCAAATATTAAGTTTATTATTCACCAAATCCATTTAATCGCTATATTTGAAATTTTAAACCATTTCACTAACTCAACCAAAATCTCCATATCCAAAATAAATTAATATTTAAAATTCAACATTTAAAAATAAATTATACATTCAAAATCAAACGACCAAAATTCCGGGTCGTTACAATAGGGCGGCTCGAGAAAGGCTAGGTCGGCGATTGTACGTTGTTAGGGTGGCTATTGATTTGATTTTATTATTTTATATTCAAAATATCTCGCTTAGCATATCTCGAAATCCCGAACTCCTATCGAGGCATGCCGCCTGGCATTCCTAATGTTATACCCTTATTCCAAACCCAATGGAACTAGTCTCGAGGTCTAATTCGATCGTATGTGGAAGATAGCTTTTTAACTTTGATTTAAATTAATTCTCTGCGTTTTCAGCTCACATAACCAAATGGTAAATCCAATTGCTACGAAATTTAAAATCCGATATTAATAGCCTATTACGGATCCAATGGAACTGGTTTCGTCAAATTTCAAGACTGTGTCCCGGATTACTATTTTAACGCATCGATTAATCGACGATTTCAAAAATTGACAAAGTCACTTGAAATTTTAGTTTTAAAACTTATTAACTCAATTCTAATTCAAATAGAATTTATATCAACATTGGAAATTGTTTCGATTCATATTCAACTCAAATTTCAATTATTCACCATTTTCGTATTACGACAAATCGCTATATTTGAAATTTAAATTCATTCTATAATTTCAACCAAAATCTTCATATTCAAAAATCAATTTATATACCAAATACAATAATTAAAACCATTTAAATATTCAAAATCAAACGACGGAAAATCTAGCTCATTACATTTTACATCTCCTATCTAATGTCTAACATGCGTGCAATAACTTAAGAGATGTTCGGCATCCCATCTCCTAAGGATCTATTAAACTGTCTATATACATAGTAAAATACGCTATTATAATATGTCTACAGTAAAGTAAAGTATTAAAATAGCGTTAAGGTGTTATCCATATCCGCTTTAACACATTTTTTATAAATGTCATAGTCTATACTGTACTGTAAACTCCACCAAATCGGTGGGCTATTAGGGAGAACTCCATAGGTACGACAAAAACCAAACACATAGTGGGCTCGATAAGGCATATGACAAGGCACGTGAGGCAATGCCAGGGTAGGAATCTACCGTTTGCAGAACCAGGCTAGTGGTAACCTATAGTAGCTACTACTGCCTACCTCAGAACACACTCCCATAATCAAATCGAGAGGTGGCCACCATATCAATCACAAAGTAATAAATATGGTATCGAAGAAGCATGTTCGATCGGAGGAGCGACCTCACTTGGCCTGGGTATAGCTCATGTTTTAGTCATATCAAGCAGACCCGAGGGGATCAGGGCTACGTTCATACTCATATAGTAGAGTTCGCCAAACCATCCTACTTCGTTCTGGATTCTACACCACGTGCACAATTGTTAAAGTAGTTTCCGGTATTGGCAGAGAGTATGACAATATTCGATCCTGGTCTCTTTAACAGCCAAACACTTATTTCACACCGGTTGGTTCTTTTATATTTCAAACAATTCATACTTCATATCAAAATATCATATTCATTTCAAAATCATATCACTTTCGAAACCATTATTTTCAAAATCATATTCACTTCCAAATTATAATTGTTTGCACCAAAAATGGTCACAAACCCCAAGTGTTGTGAAAGCACCAGTGTGTGAATACAAATCAGCAATATTCAGACACAAATATCAGATCTAAGCAAGCAACAAACAACGATCCAGAAATATTGAACAGTGACACGCAATTTATAGTGGTTCGGCTATCTCCGGCCTACGTCCACTTCAAGGATTTTTATCTTTTATTGATGTTCTTCACCGATTACAGATGATTACAGCAAGTATAATGAATGGATCTGAATATAACAGCAATGGAAAGGAGTAGAGTTGAATCCGGCAGAGTCTGGACGTTGAATCGCTGAAAGATCCCCTTTCTGTAGGCTTCAGGGGGCTATTTATAGGCGTAGGAGGCTTAGATCTCGCCCAAACTTCAGGAGACTTTTTCTGACACGTGAGGGGGCCTACGCGACCGGTCCCACCAAGTTTCAACTCAATCTGTGATCGATTCGAGTCAATTTCGTATCGATCAGGAAATGCTCCAATCGAGCTGAAACTTGGCAGGATTGCTCTTTACCTTGCATGGAAGCTACTCTGAAAATTTCGTTGCATTTGGACCAGCGGTTTGTGAGATATGATCGATACAAGATTGTATTCTCGTGTGTGCTGCTCTGTTCGAATCCATGGATTCGTATCCATCGCTCCGAATCGACCTGGGCACGTGAGCGCGCAGTGACGTGGTGCGGAACTCTTGGATCTTTCCACCTTTTTTGCCGCGTCGAACGAGTCATTCGCATCTAGCGCTGAAGTTTCGCGCATACCAGCTCTTTATTCGCATCCACGTGCTTCTGTCTTTACTCGAACCGGTTATCGATTCGTCGTAGTCCACGTTCGCATCGATTATACGGATACGAAGAAGGACATATGCGCTATCGATTCGAATAACTACGAACCACATGGATACGAACCAAGGTTCCATAATCGATTCGAACTGGGTATACCCCTGATCGATACGAAATGCTTCGCCTACGATGGATACGAGCTAAACTGATATGACGCTACCGCCTACGGATCGATGCGAGGAGTCCAACACCGTATGGATTCGAACAACTCCGATTCGAACAAAGTTCTAGAACGGATTCGAACAGTTTGAGGCGGCGTCGCCCAAATGGACACGGAGCTGATCGATTCGAACAAGCCAATGCGATGGTTTCTGATGGATACGAAATCTGATCGATTCGAACAGGCCTTTGATGGATACGAACAACGCACTTCATCTAACTTGTATCGATCACATCTCGCTCATCTGAACTCCGATTTACCTGAGACTTGGAGCACTGGCTTTCATGGCTTGGCAAGTCATGTCTTGTCAATTACAGCCCAATCCGAGCTCGGACAAAATTCATCGATATCCATGATCATCCTGCAATGCATATTTAATATTCATGGTTGGTTAATATTGATTTCAGTTAATTTTTGGGTATCTCAGCTTTGCCAAAAAGTGGGATAACATTTTGCCCCCCAAAACATGCCTTTTGGTAAAAGGTGTGTTTTGATTAGCCTCAATTCGAATGTAGTAAGCTCGGGTTTCATTCGAATCTTATGATATTTTCAATCGAGTTCATGGCTGTTCGAAGCCGAAGCATTATCAATTTCTGCCAGTGGAAGTTAAGAATGAAATTCTACAGTCTCTCCGGACTGTTGTCGATCGCTCCGGACCCTTGCGAAGCCCATTCTAGACTTAGCGGTTGAATAGGAAGATCCTCTTGCACTCGGGCATTGCTTTCTACTCCTTGCACTCTGGCCCCAGTTAGGACGTGAAGCGATGTCTTGGCCGTTCTGGGCCGATCGTAGCCTCTCCGGGCTCTCGCTGGGTCCCATCCTGTCACTCTCCGGTGAAGGGGAAACAACGTTAAGTGGGTCGATCCTGTCGCTCTCCGGCGAAGCGACCCAATTCTTGCACTCCGGTTCAGTGTATCTGAACATTAAGCGATGTCTTGGCCTAAATCGTCGGCCGATCATAGCCTCTCCGGGCCCTTGCTGGATCCCATCCTGTCACACTTCGGTGAAGGGGAAACAGCGCTTAAGTGAGTCGATCCTGTCGCTCTCCGGCGAAGCAACTCACTTCTTGCACTCCGGACCCCGTCTCTCCGGGTAGGGTCATAAAGCGATCATAATTTTGTATTAATACGTAATATTCGTCCTTTAACTCTCTGGTCAAAGGCTTATTCAGGAAATTCAAGTTTATTTATTAAATTCAGACCCTAGATGTTCAATCTCAAACATCAGGGAAAAAGTAAACAATGCCTCTCCGGGCTGAACGGTCTATACCATCTCAGAGCATGCCTAGGGGTCTCTCTGGTTCCCGTACATGAGTGGGTGGAATAGCCGTTTTATTTTGAAAGCAAATCTAATGAAATTATTCGGCCGAAGTCCAGATCTCGAACTTGGCCCTTGCCATCTTAATCAGTTGATGATGAGTCGTGATCCCGATCCAGGATCGTTTCTGTTAGTTGGAGGCGGTAGTTGTTCAGGCCTTACCGCTGCTGCCCGTTCCCTGACATATTGTGGCAGTTTACCATTCCTGGCATGTTCTTCCACCTCATCCCTTAGGTGGCGGCATTCATCGGTAGTGTGTCCATCCAGCTCATGGAATAGGCAGTATTTTCCAGTCCTGCGTTCCCGCTCCGTGGGATCTCTCCTGGGTGGTTTTCGATAGGGGAGTTGCCCCCGAGTTTCAGTGTAAATCCTTTCCAGGCTTGCCGTCAAATCTGTGAATTGCCTGAATCTGGGTTCCCGGAATTTCTTCCGTTTATCAGGACCGTCCTGTGCATCGTCCTGCTTTCTCTTGCCTTTGTCTACTCCAGATTGTCCTCCTGCGGTTCCTTCGCTTCGGGTAGTGTTTATTTCCTGCCTCTCGGCTCGGGATTCCTCTAGTCGAATGAATTTTTCAGCTTCATGATAGAATTCCCCTAGATCTTGCGGTGGATCTCTGGTCAGAGAATCTTTGAATTCGGTGCCTTCTGCAATTCCTGCTACTGCCGCCATCAAAATCATTGATGGATCCGGGCGATCTACAGAAGCCACCGTTGCATTGAATCGCAATAGAAAATCTTTTATGGACTCTCCGGTCCTTTGCTTTATCGAGGCTAAAGTCATCACACTCTTGGGTCGCGTCACATGGACCCTAAACTGTCTCATGAAGCATTCCACTAACTCACCCCATGTCCTGATTGATCCAGTCTCTAGTTGTCTGAACCAAAGCGCAGCCAAATCTGATAGAAATAAAGGGAAGCATCGTGCCATCACTTCCTCGGATGCCCCCAGCACTTCCATATGCCTGATGTATCTGGTAACGTGCATGGTCGGGTCTGACTTTCCGTCATACGGGTTCAGCGTCGGCAGTTTGAACTTTGGAGGGTTCCTTGCATTCCTGATATTTGGAGTGAACGGACTCCGACTGACTTCCTCCAATCCTCCGATAGACAATCCTCCTCTCATGAGTCGTCGCACTAGTCCAGCCATCTTTTCATCTCCATCCTGGGGTTGCCCTCTTGGTCTTGAAGGGTATTCTGGTATGTACTCTTCGTGTGGCCCGTTAGTATCAGCATTGGCCCTAGCTTGTTGAGCTCCGTCTGTCGGCCTTCCAGTATCGGATCCCGTGGGTCTGCCCCCGAGTCCTTGTCGATTGTCCACTGGATCTGCATTCTGTCCCTCATCAAGTTCCGCAGTCCCAGCTCCCTGTTCCACATTCATAGCCGCTGTAGCTGGTCCTAGGCTCTGCGTCCCTGCAGCTCTCATCTGTTCAAAGAAATTCTGCAGCATCTCTTGTTGACTTTTCATCATTCTTTCGTGCATCAGATTGGTCATGGTCTCCATTTCGTCTCTAGTGATGTAGATCGAAGCCGGCTCTTCTCCAGCACCAGAGGATGCCTCTTGACTTCCTCCTTGATGGCTTCTCTCAGCTCTTTGTCTTCTACTTGTTTGTCGAGTCATTGTCTTCAAATCTTCGAGTTTTCAAATCTGAACTTCGAATCTGGTGTAGCGGGTGCTAGTCCTTCTCGGTGAAAGCACCAAAGTGTTTGCACCAAAAATGGTCACAAACCCCAAGTGTTGTGAAAGCACCAGTGTGTGAATACAAATCAGCAATATTCAGACACAAATATCAGATCTAAGCAAGCAACAAACAACGATCCAGAAATATTGAACAGTGACACGCAATTTATAGTGGTTCGGCTATCTCCGGCCTACGTCCACTTCAAGGATTTTTATCTTTTATTGATGTTCTTCACCGATTACAGATGATTACAGCAAGTATAATGAATGGATCTGAATATAACAGCAATGGAAAGGAGTAGAGTTGAATCCGGCAGAGTCTGGACGTTGAATCGCTGAAAGATCCCCTTTCTGTAGGCTTCAGGGGGCTATTTATAGGCGTAGGAGGCTCAGATCTCGCCCAAACTTCAGGAGACTTTTTCTGACACGTGAGGGGGCCTACGCGACCGGTCCCACCAAGTTTCAACTCAATCTGTGATCGATTCGAGTCAATTTCGTATCGATCAGGAAATGCTCCAATCGAGCTGAAACTTGGCAGGATTGCTCTTTACCTTGCATGGAAGCTACTCTGAAAATTTCGTTGCATTTGGACCAGCGGTTTGTGAGATATGATCGATACAAGATTGTATTCTCGTGTGTGCTGCTCTGTTCGAATCCATGGATTCGTATCCATCGCTCCGAATCGACCTGGGCACGTGAGCGCGCAGTGACGTGGTGCGGAACTCTTGGATCTTTCCACCTTTTTTGCCGCGTCGAACGAGTCATTCGCATCTAGCGCTGAAGTTTCGCGCATACCAGCTCTTTATTCGCATCCACGTGCTTCTGTCTTTACTCGAACCGGTTATCGATTCGTCGTAGTCCACGTTCGCATCGATTATACGGATACGAAGAAGGACATATGCGCTATCGATTCGAATAACTACGAACCACATGGATACGAACCAAGGTTCCATAATCGATTCGAACTGGGTATACCCCTGATCGATACGAAATGCTTCGCCTACGATGGATACGAGCTAAACTGATATGACGCTACCGCCTACGGATCGATGCGAGGAGTCCAACACCGTATGGATTCGAACAACTCCGATTCGAACAAAGTTCTAGAACGGATTCGAACAGTTTGAGGCGGCGTCGCCCAAATGGACACGGAGCTGATCGATTCGAACAAGCCAATGCGATGGTTTCTGATGGATACGAAATCTGATCGATTCGAACAGGCCTTTGATGGATACGAACAACGCACTTCATCTAACTTGTATCGATCACATCTCGCTCATCTGAACTCCGATTTACCTGAGACTTGGAGCACTGGCTTTCATGGCTTGGCAAGTCATGTCTTGTCAATTACAGCCCAATCCGAGCTCGGACAAAATTCATCGATATCCATGATCATCCTGCAATGCATATTTAATATTCATGGTTGGTTAATATTGATTTCAGTTAATTTTTGGGTATCTCAGCTTTGCCAAAAAGTGGGATAACAATAATCATTTCTAAATTATATTCACTTTCAAAATCATTATTCACCTTAAATCATATTCGTTTCAAAATCATAACCACAAAAATAGGTTAACAAAATATTCACATTTAAATCAATTAAATCTAAATCACAACAGTACCAACTTTAAACAGTTGAATATTTAAATTAGTTTATATATTGGAATAGTTATACATTAAAAACAGTTTATATTTTAAAAAAAAGGTTATAGATTAAAATAGTTTATATATTAGAAATAGTTTATATATTAAAATATATGTATTAAATGTTGTTTATTAATTTAAAATAATATTTCTTAAAATATTTTATATATTAGAAATAGTTTATAAATTAAAATAGTGTATATATATTAGAAATAGTTTATGTATTAAAACAGGTTATGTACTAAAAATAGTTAATGTATTAAAAATTATTAATATATAAAAATGGTTTATATGAGAAAATAGTTTATATGTTAAAAGAGTTTGTATATTAAAAGAGTTTATATCGAAATTAGTTTCAAATTAGAATTGTTTCTTCCAATTTTACAAATCAATTCAAATCAGCTTTAGTTCCAAAATTCAGTTTAAATCAATCTCAGTTCATCGATTTCAATTCAAAAGGCTAATGGTTTCAATTCAAATTTTCATTAAAACCATTTCAATTTATATCGATTTCAAGTCCATGTTTGAACTACAAATTTAAACCACTTCAAATTTAATAGGTTTCCAAGTTTAAATATTCAAACGTTCACAATAACTCAATTTTGATAAATTTCATTTATGTTTCAAATTTCAACTTTAAGATTTCAATTTAAATTCTTTAAACAATTCATTTAAACTAATTTCAATTTCAACTATTTAAGCTTGGATTTGAAAATAATTCAGTTCATATAAATCAAATTTTATTTCATAATATCATTTAACTGGATTTTAAAATTAAGGGTTTAAAATCATTTAATTTAACCAATCTGGTGTCTGTATATAATTTTCTACCCTATGGTCAAGTGATACAGATATATATCATTTCAAACCACAATAATTTAAATTTACGGGTATATATCATTTCAACCCGCAATCCCAAGTAAAATTCAAAATCCAAAAAATCGCTCGAGTTTATCATTTCAACCCATAACGATTTTTCCCTAATTTATAAGATCGTTCGGGTATGTATCATTTCAACCCATAGTGATTTTTATAACAATAACTAAGGGAACATGCAGTGTGATAACAACATATAAATAAATATAATATCCAATCATCCAAATATCAACAATTAAACATCCATCACAATCATCATTCAAATCAACCAATAAATCACAACAAATAAACTGGTTACCATTATCAGGTATTTAACTAGAAATTAAATTCGATATTAATTTAAATGGCAACTCAATTCAAAAAAAATCTAATCAAATTTAAATGACAATTTAAAATACCAAACAACAATCAATAAATTTCAAATCACATAACAAATTTAATTTAACTAACATAAGATGGTTTAGTATTCGTGAGTGGGTTAAATCACTCACCTTTGATTTATCGATGAATGTAGCCAAACTAGTTCCATAATGTCCAGAATTTTGATACGATCGCAACAGAGAAAATCACGCGTGGATCCGAGTCAGTATGCAAAAGTTATGATCGTTAGAACATATATATTTAAAATTAAAAATAAACATAAAAATAACAAGGGGCAATATAGTAAATAATGTTACCATCTTAAAACCCTAGCCTACAGGACGTTTGACTATCTCGATCAACCCTTACAACCGCCGCTCCATTAAACTTGAACCGCCGCTGTTAGATGCCATTACGCCATGACCAGGGCATACCACCGCGCTGCCATCGTCCACGTGCCCCCTCACCTCAACCGTGGCCACCTCCGGCCCATCACAGATGCTTCATTGCGCCGCCATATATCGCCATTTTTTAGCGATTTTTGACATCTTCGGCAAGATGTAACCATATAGATCGACTCCATAAATCCTCCTCTACAGGCCTATACCCTCCGATCGTCGTAAAATCGACGATCCACCATTGGATCGAAAACCCTAGGAATGGACGGTTGAGAAAGATCGCCAATTTCTGGCCAAACCATTATTTGATTGCAAAAATGAACAGCAGCAGTAGATTGTGCTCGTCGAGAGCTTTCCAATGATATATAATTTGATATAGTTTGAGGAGTTTGAATTTCGATTTGAAATTGAATTTGGTAATTAGGGTTTCTGCCATTGGGAAGGAAGAAAGGAGCAGATGGAAATGTATGTACATAAATAAGAAAAAGGCTGCTAGTGTTTTAGAAAAGAAATCTATTTATATGGACAAAGATAGATAAGAACGAATGGACAAATCGAATTGGGTCGAAATGATAACGATGACCCGAAAAGCCCGTTTCGTTTCCGAAATGAAACTATGTCATCTCATATATCAAAATAGATGTTTTCGATATTTTTACACTCAGTGGAACTAGTTTCAAATTCTAATTCCATTGTATACAGAAGTTAGCTTTCAAAATCGATTATATTCATTTAAATTCTTTTAATTGATTTCTACGTGTTTCGAGCTCGCATGATCAAACGATAAGTCTGATCGCTACGAAACTTGAAATCCTACAATATTTCACTGTTATGGATCCATTGAAACTAGTTTCGTCAAAATTCGATACATTGGCCAAAATGGCTAATTTTCACATTAATTAAATAAAGTATTATTATATTAATTTAATCACTTAACAAAATTATCATTCTTAATTACATAGAAATTAATAATCTTTTAAAATAAATTTTCCATATCAAATTCAATATTTAAATATTGCACTAATAACAGTGTTCAATTACAACTGTAATAAATTGTGACGCCCCACCTCTATACTCACACTAGCCAAGAAAACTACGGGGTAATGCCGTCGACTAGCATGAAGAATAAGGCTGTTGAGGAGCGACCATCTGTGTAAGTGCTTTGTGCGAGTACTGATATGTCAGATAGTATTATATGCATTTCGTTTCAAGAGAAAATTTGACACATCAATTACAAACTCAAAACTACTACACAGTGGCTATGTGGTCTTCGGAAACAAATATAAAATAAGCTTAACACAAATCAGTCATAGATATTCGTATCACTAAGGCGGAAACAGATATGAATATATCACATAAAAGTGTACATCAAAGTAGTTGTCATATAAGATCCACTACATCACAAAAGAATAGGTACAAGTGCTAGACAAAAAAATATGTATACATCAAGGAATCTCTATCTCGAATGTATAATAACAAAAACTACTAAGCTAAAGTAGTTAGCCAAAAGTCAGATGACATACCTTGATAAGAAGTTAAGCAGAAGCACTTGAAATACCTCAGTCTGACCCGAGTATTATTTAAGAAGGAAATAATAAACGGATCATTCTAGCTATAAATATCATATAAAATGAGATAGGATAAGAGATATGACAAAAACGTATGATAACAATAATGCCATACTGTGAGAAGTATACATTAGATAACAACAAAAATCATACAATATCTCAAATTTTCTCAAACACCAAAAAGAATGTCGTATTCTTTATTTTATTCACCAAACCACAAATATTGGTAAAGCTTATCAATATTAATCACGAAAATTGGTGAAACACAAATTCTAGAAATCATCAATTAGAAATCCAGAAATCACAAATGGGAAGGCCTATCAAAAGCGGAGCATGAAAACTCACCAAACACCTGTATCACAAACAGGACGCTATCCTATGAAAATACGGGGTACTGTACCCCATTGGGGACAGATAAGTTGAACATCGATGCACCTAAAAAGATACGCCCCATGCACAGTCGAACATCGACGCACCTGAAAAGATACGCCCCATGCACATACCTATTGAGCGGAACATCGACGCACCTAAAAAGATACGTCCCATGTGTCGAACTCATTGAGCCGATTGCTCCACAAACGGTCAAAAAGACCAGGGGTCGCTAGCCCCTAAAAATGATATGAAGCTCCATAAAACTGGGTACAGTCCCCCACGTGGACAAAGAGACATCGCATATCGCTAGTCTGAACCATAAAACAATCACCATCAATCAATAAGAAGTGTGAATTACACTAAGCTAGTAAATAAATGAGTTTAGCTTCATGTCCCATAACCACTGGCTTACTTTAAATATTTATGAACAAATTGTAGATTTCCACTCGAATATTGTCACAAGATTTCAATCGAACAAGTCCAAGAATTAACCGACAAAGTAAACGCAAGCGTTTCATACCACTTGTTTTGCTAGGTCGTTTAATTAGATTTCTCATACGAATGAGGTAAAGATTTGTATATACTAATAGATCAGAAAACGGTTTTAAAAACGAGCTTTGTATTAAAAAATTACTTGAAATCATATTTGTGAATGAGTTTGAATATTTACTACTAGTATAGAAACCATTGTATTTTAAAGTGACAAATCACAGAAATGATTGTAAAAACAATCAATCACCAAAAATTCACATACGATGACGTGAATCAAAACAAAAGAGATCGATATCAAATCCATCAAATGGATATTCCCAAAAATCCAGAAAAGAAGTCATCAATGTCGATAAAAGTGATAACAACTAATCGGATCAACAAAAAAATCGATAAAACGGAAATCCACTCAAAAATAGGCAATATGGCTGAATTAGCAGCCCCAGACGTCTGGTGGTTTCCCAGACGTCTGAGCTGAAAGATTGGAATTTTCATTCCAGATCGTCCAGACGTTTGGGAAGTAAGCTCAGACGTCTGAGTATTATACCAGACGTCTGAGCTAAAGCTCAGAGTAAGATTTAACCTAGGCCATTGATGGCCAATTCAACTCCGAAGCAATCGAATGAGCGACGATGGCTAAGGATTTATGCCAAGCGACAACCCAGCCCTATAGACTCATCAATACACTTCGAACAACATGTCCAAACATCCATATAAGGATTTTCATAGATTTTGACTTCAAAATGCCAAAATTTGGAAAATTCGCCAAACTAATTCAATTCAAAAGCAAATGGACATGAAATAGATGTTAGGAATTCATACTTAACAACTATCAAAGGTATAGACATAGATGTGAGTTCAAGAACTCACCTTTGAACCCAAAAACAAGAAATGAGAAGCTCTAAACCAAAGCAAGATCGATTTCTCTTCACCAACACCTCAAGAATCTTCAATCTATTACCAAATAATGAATTTCCTAAGTTAGGTTATAGGAATTTCTGAAAATTGAAGAGAGATTGAGATGGAGAAGATGAAGATGATGCTTACCTAAGCTTCTCTTTGATTTTGGAGCTTGAATCTTGAATTTCCTAGTAATCTAGGGTTTAGGAATTTTAATTTCCCTTTCTTTCCCCCATTTTCCTTTTGCTTGACTGTTAGGAAATAATAGAATGAATGAAGTGGAGTTGGAGGAGGAGTTAGGGTATTAGATGAGTTGGTGGACTGAAACTCAAACCCAAAACCCAATAGAAAAATAGCAAAATTCTACTCAACTCCGAACATATCGATGTTTATACTCAAAAAAGATGTAAACATCATTTTGAACTCAATGGAAGTGGTCTCGAGGCCGAATTCGACTATTTACAAAAAGTAACATTTCGGATTTTAAATTCAATAAACGATGCTATATTTAAACAAAACATTTAAATATATAATCGTAAAATATGCGGGTTGTTACAGACTCCCCTCCTTAAAGAAATTGCATCCACGGAATACTTAAGAGGAAAATAGAGTAACAACCACTCTAAGGCATAATAACACAAAAGAAAATTTTGAAGTGAGAAGTTCACCTTATAGAGCACGAGAGAGTAAGTCCGGATGTGTTCGCTCGATGAATTCTCTGGATTCCCAATAACAATCATTAGAATTTGAGGACCATTGAACTTTCACAAGCGGAACATCTTTATTTCAAAGGCGTTTAACCTCCGTAGCAATGATACGAATAGGATGTTGCTCGTAAGTCAAATTAGGTGAAACTTCAATTTCTTCAATAACACCGGGCTCAAGAATAGAAACAGAATCTCTAGGGCATTTCCGTAGTTGAGAGACGTGGAATACGTCGTGAATAGTAGAAAATTGAGCTGGTAATAAAAAGCGATAAGCCACGGTACCAATGCGTCCGGTGATGGGAAATGGGCCAATGTATCGAGGTGCTAATTTTCCTGATCGACTGAAACGCACAACACCCTTTATAGGTGAAACACGTATGAAAACCAAATCTCCCACAGAAAATTCTAAATTCTTTCTTCGATTATCGGTATAGAATTTTTGTCTACTTTGAGCTTCTTTCATCCTATAATGAATAAGGTCAATCTTTTCTTATGCATCACGAATAAAATCTGGACCTAAAACCGGCTTCTCACTGGCTTCAAGCCAACACGAAGGAGATCGGCATGGCCTTCTGTAGAGTGCCTCGAAAGGTGCCATACCAATACTAGATTGGAAGCTATTATTATAGGAAAACTCAACAAGAGAAATATGATCTTCCCAACTTCCACCAAAATCAAGAACACAAGCACGAAGGAGATCTTCAAGAGTTTAATTCACACGCTCCGTTTGTCCATCGGACTGGGGATGATAAGTGGTGCTCAAATTAAGCTTCGTTCCCAAAGCTTTTTGAAGACCCTTCCAAAATCCACTAGTAAACAATGGATCATGATCGCTAACAGTAGAAGTAGGAACTCCATGCAATTTAACAATTTCTTTAACATAGAGTTTGGCCAAATGAGGTAAGGTCCGATTGGACCGAACGGGAATAAAATGGGCAGATTTTGTAAGTCTATCTACAATCACCCATAGATTGTCATGACCCAAACGAGAACGGGGAAGACCGTCAATAAAGTCCATAGAGATTTGATCCCACTTTCAAACGGGAATGTCTAAAGTTTGCAATAACCCACCAGGTCTTTGATGCTCGGCCTTTATGAGTTGGCAAGTCATGCAACGCTTAATAAAGTTAGCAATATCAGATTTCATTCCATCCCAATAATAAAGTCACTTCATGTCCGCGTACATTTTACCACTACCGGGATGAATGGTAAATTTAGAATGATGAGAATCTTCTAAAATGTCTTTACGAAGATCACTTATATTTGGTATGATTAGTCTACCAAATTTTCGAATACCTCCATGAGCATCGATTTCAAAGTTTTTTAGACCATCAATATTATTTTTATCCCTACAACTTTGGTTAAGAAGAGCCAATTCAGGATCATGCTTTTGAGCTTCAAGGATGTGGTCTAAAAGATATGGATGAGCCTCAAGGCTACATAAAACAAGAGATGAACATGAATCGGATTCACGATCTCGAATCTCACAAGTCGACAAAGTCTCGAGATCATTCCATTCGGATATCATCATGGAAACAACCACTTGTTTCTTACGACTATGGGCATCGGCAACACGATTGCCATTTCCGGGAGTATAAAGAATATCAAGATCGTAAGATGCAAGAAAATCGAGCCAACGTTGTTGATGCAATTAGTTCCTTTTGAGAAAATAAATACTTCAAAGATTTATGATTGGTGTAGAGAACAAATTTCTCTCCCAAAAGATAATAATGCCAAATTATAAGGGTGAAAACAATAACCGCGAGCTCTAAATCATGAGTGGCATATCTAGTCTCGGCTGGCTTTAATTGCCTAGAAGCATAAGCGATAACACGTTCTCGTTGCATGAGAACGACTCGCAAACCAACACGACTAGCATCGGTATAAACAATAAAGTCTTGGTTCCCTTCGGGAATCACAAGAATAGGAGCATCGGAAAGGAGTTCTTTTAATTTCTGAAAAGCAGCTTCACATTTGACTGACGAAATGTACTTAACTCCCTTCTTTGTCAAACTAGTAAGAGGTACGGAACTTTTAGAAAAGTCTTTTATGAACCGGCGGTAATAGCCCGCCAATCCAAGAAAGCTACGAATTTTCGTCACACTCTCCGGTCTCTTCCAATTTTGAATCGCTTCAATCTTTGAAGGATCCATAGAAATTCCCGATTCAGAAATAATATGTCCTAAAAATTCACACGAGATTGCCAAAAGTGGAACTTAGAAAATTTTCCTTTCAATTGATTGCTCCTAAGAGTTTCCAAAACAATCCGAAGATGTTTTTCATGCTCTTCCTCGGTTTTAGAATAAACAAGAATATCATCAATAAAGATGAGAACAAATCGATCGAGGAAGTCTTTGAAAACTCGATTCATAAGGTCAACGAAATAAGCGGGAGCGTTCGTTAAACCAAATGGCATAACAAGCCATTCATAAGATCCATAACGAGTACGGAACGACGTCAAAGGAATGCTATCCTCTGCAATACGAAGCTGATGAAAACCGATTGCTAAGTTTAACTGTGAAAAGACTCTAGCACCGCTAAGTTGATCGAATAGATTATCAATCCGTGGTAAGGGGTATTTATTCTTGATGGTGAGATCATTGAGCTTGCGGTAGTCAACGCAAAGCCTAAGTGTACCATCGGATTTCTTCACAAAGATAGCTGAAGCTCCCTAAGGAGAGGAACTAGATTGAATAAATTGTTTTGCTTCCAATTCGGATAATTGTTTATGCATCTCCTCATTTTCCTTATTGGACATACGATAAGGAGGACGAGTGATAGATAGAGCTCCAGGGATTAGATTAATTCTAAACTCAATTGCTCGCGAGGTAGTAATCCTAAAACGGGCTCAAATATATCGGGAAATTCACGAACAACGTGAATGAGGGAAATGAAATCTTCCTTATCATCATTATCATCATCATGCGGGTTTAGAGAATATAAGGATGCTACCGAATTGGAATCTGAATCTTTAAGAATAATAGAAATCTGCTTAACAGATTGAGGATGTCGAAGATGGATAATCCTCTCGGGACATAGGATGTGGGCTTCATACTGGTTAAGCCAATCCATTCCCAAAATCATTCTGAAACCTAAGTAACGCATAACATGCAAATCGGCACAAAAAGCATAATCACATAAAATAATCTCGACATCTTTACAAAATAAACTGAGTATTGCGGATCCACCAACCGGATTCGCAATTCTCAGTGAAGTTATCAAGCTAATAACATTCAAAGAAAAAGTATCGACAAGTTCTTTTGATATAAAAGAGTGAGATGCACCCGTATCAAATAGAACTATAATAGGATGATCACGAAACATAATAATGCCATCAAGGACAGAATGAGAAATACCTTGACCAAGAGAAGTGTTACTAGGAGCTTGCACAACATTTAGCTTTCCCTCCTTCTTGCTTTGAAGTTTGGGACATGAAGATATATGATGACCCGAACTTTTGCAATAGCGGCAATACAGGGGTTTCGTATACCTATTTGCATAATGGTCTTTAGAACCACAATTGTAGCATTCTCCATGATTAGGGGTAGGAGTCTTTGCTACAGAAGTTGCGTGCTTCCCTTTCTTGTTGGGATTAGGGCCTTTGAACTTAATAGGCCTCTTCTTGTTGATGTTGAAGTTCGGTTTGACACCCACAACTTCAGCATCACTTTCTTTATCGGCCTCTTCAAGTCGAAGGGTGATATCAACAAGCTGATTGAAAGAAACTTCTAGTTTCAGAAATAAAGGCTTTTTGAGGTTCTTATTCAACCCATAGACAAACCTCTGATTTTTCTTCAATGGGGTATTAATATACTCGACCCCATATTTAGAGAGAGATTCAAAAGATGCGACGTAATCCGTCATAGAAGATTCACTTTGAACAAGGTCAATAAAGCGTCGGGCCAAAGTTACTTTTTCAACTTCCGACACAAACTTCAACTTGAACCTTTCCCGGAATTTCTCCCAAGTAAGATCCGCTTCGGTAATCTCAGAAACCAAAAGCCTATACCAATCTAATGCTCTCTCTTGGAGCATACTAGAAGCCACTTGGACTCGATATAGATCTACAAGATTCATGCGAGAAAAGATGCGATCGCATGTTCTAAGCCAAGTTTGGAATTCTATAACATTTTCGGAACCCCTGAATGGCCTTCCACCTAAATTAGTATAATCACTACACAAGCGTGAAAATCCAGATTTAGGATGAATAGGCTCAGGAATGGGTCCGGCAGCTTGGGCATTCTTTACAAGATCCAAAAGCTGTTGGGCAGACATGAATACGCCATCCTGAGGAGTAGCACTAGATTGACCGGCGCTGGGACGGCCAGGTCTAACCATTTCTCTTCTTTAAGAAAGAAAGAAAGAAGAGGAAAAAAAAGGTTATTCTCAGAATGAATATCAAACAAATTTGATTGATAAAACAAGGCATCACAACAGAAAATAGGATAGAACGGGTCCAATGACCCGAATTAAATCATAAGGCACGATTCCTAAGAAAGACTTAGGACAATGATCCTTGCTAGATTATTCTGCATTGTTCCGAAGTTTGGCTCTGAAACCAAGCTGTGACGCCCCACCTCTATACTCAAACTAGCCAAGAACACTACGGGGTAATACCGTCGACTAGCACGAAGAATAAGGCTGTTAAGGAGCGACCATTTGTGTAATTGCTTTGTACGAGTACCGATATGTCAGATAGTATTATACGCATTTCGTTTCAAGAGGAAATCTGACACATCAATTTCAAACTCAAAACTACTACACAGTGGCTATGTGGTCTTTGGAAACAAATATAAAATAAGCATAACACAAATCAGTCACAGATATTCATATCACTAAGGCGGAAACATATATGAATATATCACATAAAAGTGTACATCAAAGTAGTGGTCATATAAGATCCACTACATCACAAAAGAATAGGTACAAGTGCTAGACAAAAAATATGTATACATCAAGGAGTCTCTATCTCGAATGTATAATAACAAAAACTACTAAGCTAAAGTAGTTAGCCAAAAGTCAGATGATGGACCATGATAAGAAGTTAAGCAGAAGCACCTGAAATACCTCGGTCTGACCCGAGTATTATTTAGGAAGAAAATAATAAACGGATCAGTCTAGCAATAAAAATCATATAAAATGAGATAGGATAAGAGATATGACAAAAACGTATGATAACAATAATGCCATACTGTGAGAAGTATACATCAGATAACAACAAAAATCATACAATATCTCAAATTTTCTCAAACACCAAAAAGAATGTCGTATTCTTTATTTTATTCACCAAACCACAAATATTGATAAAGCTTATCAATATTAATCACAAAAATTGGTGAAACACAAAATCTAGAAATCATCAATTAGAAATCTAGAAATCACAAAGAGGGAGGCCTATCAAAAGCGGGAGCATGAAAACTCACCAACACGTGTATCAAAAATGGGACGCTATCCCATTAAAATACGGGGTACTGTCCCCACTTGGGGACGGATAAGCTGAACATCGACGCACCTAAAAAGATACGCCCCATGCACAGTCGAACATCGACGCACCTGAAAAGATACGCCCCATGCACATACCTATTGAGTCGAACATCGACGCACCTAGAAAGATACGCCCCATGTACCGAACTCGTTGAGCCGATTGCTCCACGAACGGTCAAAAAGACCAGGGGTCGCTAGCCCCTAAAAATGAGACGAAGCTCCATAAAACTGGGTGCAGTCCCCCACGTGGACAAAGAGACATCGCATATCGCTAGTCTAAACCATAAAATGATCACCATCGATCAATAAGAAGTATGAATTACACTAAGCTATTAAATAAATGAGTTTAGCTTCATGTCCCATAACCACTGGCTTAACTTAAATATTTACGAACAAATTGTAGATTTCCACTCGAAAATTGTCACAAGATTTCAATCGAACAAGTCCAAGAATTAACCGACAAAGTAAACGCAAGCGTTTCATACCACTTGTTTTGCTAGGTCGTTTAATTAGATTTCTCATACGAATGAGGTAAAGGTTTGTATATACTAATAGATCGGAAAATGGTTTTAAGAATGAGCTTTGTATTAAAAAATAACGTTGAAATCATATTTGTGAAAGAGTTTGAATATTTACTACTACTATAGAAACCTTTGTATTTTAAAGTGACAAATCATAGAAATGATTGTAAAAACAATCAATCACCAAAAATTCACATACGATGATGTGAATCAAAACCATATAAATCAATATCAAATCCATCAAATGGATATTCCCAAAAATCTAGAAAAGAAGTCATCAAAGTCGATAAAAGTGATAACAACTAATCGGATCAACCAAAAAATCGATAAAACGGAAATCCACTCAAAAATAGGCAATATGGCTGAAATTAGCAGCTCTAGACGTCAGGTGGTTTCCCAGATGTCTGAGTTAAAAGACTGGAATTTTCATTACAGATCGTCCAGACGTTTGGGAAGTAAGCTCAGACGTCTGAGCTATACATCTGGAATTTTTGTTCCGATGACCCAGACGTCTTAGTATTATACCAGACGTCTGAGTTGAAGCTCAGGGCAAGATTTAACCTAGGTCATTGATGCCCAATTCAACTCCGAAGCAATCGAATGAGCGACGATGGCTAAGGATTTATGCCAAGCGACAACCCAGCCCTATAGACTCATCAATACACTTCGAACAACATGTCCAAACGTCCATATAAGGATTTTCATAGATTTTGACTTCAAAATGCCAAAAATTGGAAAATTCGCCAAACCAATTCAATTCAAAAGAAAATGGACATGAAATAGATGTTAGGAATTCATACCTAACAACTATCAAAGGTATAGACATAGATGTGAGTTCAAGAACTTACCTTTGAACCCAAAAACAAGAAATGAGAAGCTCTAAAACAAAGCAAGATCGATTTCTCCTCAACAACACCTCAAGAATCTTCAATCTATTACCAAATAATGAATTTCCTAAGTTAGGTTATAGGAATTTCTGAAAATTGAAGAGAGATTGAGATGGAGAAGATGAAGAGGATGGTTACCTAAGCTTCTCTTTGATTTTGGAGCTTGAATCTTGAACCTTGAATTTCCAAGTAATATAGGGTTTAGGAATTTTAGTTTCCCTTTCTTTCCCCCATTTTCCTTTAGCTTGAGTGTTAGGAAATAATAGAATGAATGAAGAGGGGTTGGAGGAGGAGTTAGGGTATTAGATGAGTTGGTGGGCTGAAACCCAAAGCCCAATAGAAAAATAGCAAAATTCTACTCAACTCCAAATATATCGATGTTTATACTCAAAAAAGTTGTAAACGTCGTTTTGAACTCAATGGAAGTGGTCTCGAGTCTGGATTCGACTGTTTGCAAAAAGTAACATTTCGGATTTTAAATTTAATAAACGAGGTTATATTTAAACAAAACATTTAAATATATAATCGTACAATATGCGGGTTGTTACATAAATTCATTAATTATAATTTAATTTCCAATAAATTCATTTATTTTGATTTACATTCTTATTATTCAATCAACAATACCTTATGAATATAATTAACATTTGTTTACATTTTATTATATCCATATTCTATAGTTATCATCTTAACTCATATTAACTGCAATATTTAATTATATTAATTTAAATTGATTTACAATTAATTGCAAATGGATTTGATATCAAGATGATAACCTATCAATTGTTATACATTCATAATTCAAACACATTTCTATGTTTATTGTTTACAAACAAAGCTAACAAATTCACATACTAATTAATTGATTTCATATTCTTTAATAAACTTATTCTAATTTGTAACATATAATTTCAATATTAAATCCAACATTTAATTTATTCCTTATTTACAATTATAACCAAATTAACTTTACAATTATTTCAATTGATTGAAATTACATTAAAATAGTTATCAATTAAATTCAATAACATTATTAATTATGTTATAATTATTTTCCTCGTTAATTAACCATAATTTTAATTTCTCTCAACATTAAATTTCAAAATCTTATTTAATTTAATAGTTTTAATTTCTCCCAGTCATTATGTATTGAACAGAGGAAAAGGCCTCCGTAATAGTTGGACGATAGTAAAAAGTCATAGCAATACCCATAGCTACTTGTACTAAAAAATAAGTAAGTGTGATTCCTCCTAGACAATAAAATATGTTGACATGAGGAGGAACATATTTACTAGTTGTAACAACCCGTAAATTTTAATAAATTTTATTTGTTTTATTAGGATATTTAATTGAAATTTTATGAAATTTTAAACGATAAAATTTTGAAATAAATTTTTTATATTTGGAATACGTCTAATTAAACATAGCACTTGGTAAATTTTCATCTGAAACTATGCAAGTTTATTTTCTTATGTAATTTTATTTCAATTTAAATCAGTTAATAATTGACGATAATAAAATGTTTTCCAAACCTGAATATTTTTATATAGAAAATTTGTAAATCATCTTCTGAGTGAAAAATCATATTTCGTTTCTTCAAATTTGGACCGTTATTGCTCCGTCGATCTTATTTTCGGCGAAATAGCACCATTTTCGGTACCGATTATCAATTTTTGATATGATGATCGTAACACTGATATATGTATACCGTTTTGATCGTCTCGTCATGCTGATCTCTGCGGTATATTCATTCGTGCAGTTTGAAGGTCGGAACACGATGAAATCGGTGAACCGATCAGGCGTATCAATTCCGTATTTTGGACCTGTGCCTTTTCATTGCTCCCCGAGGAAATCAATAGCCTTGGTGTAACGACCAGAATTTTCGAACCCGAAAATTCCAGATAGTTATGAAAAAGAAGAAAGAGGTAGAAGAAGAAGAACAGAACATCAACATCTCACATTCGCAGTGGATAAAATATAGTAGTAAATAATAACAGTTTTACAAAAGATTACTATATCTGTCGATTACATTTTAATACATCAGAGTTTTACATATCCACAGTCACTGAATATATACAGTAATCATGTCTCAGAAACAGAATAATATACTGCAGCGGAAATACTCTATACGTACTTGCCATCCAGCTCGTCTCCTGAGCTCCAGGACGTCCCTACCTGAAAACCTGTAATACTCGGTCTGACCCGAGCATTACATCAAAGTAACACCCGGGTCAGGCTGGAAACTAGCGTGAGTAAACCCATCTAACTTGACATACTAATAATAAACTTATTTAAACCCGGGGTAGCTCGTTCCTTACTATGAGTTCTTAACTTGCCATAGTCAATTACACATCTTTTAATCATATCTAAGCAATATTACACAGATTTAATGGCCAAGTTTTCATCATTTATTCCATTCCAACCTATTTATTCCAAAGTCAAATTCATAAAGATTTTTTTTTATTTAAATTAATTTCAAACCTTTAATCACTTAAATTATCTTTACCTAATCATTAATAAATCTTTTAACTATCCATCTTAATTTATCATCCTTGATTACTTATCTTCAATTTCGCAGGGTAATTATCCTTTAATAAATGACACAAATTAACTATCTTTAACCATTTATAGTAATTAACCTTTAATTACTTTCATTGATTAGCCTTAATAAATCATAACAGTAATTAACCATCCTGTAATTACTTACCTTAATTAATTAACTCCATAATTAATTTTATTAATCCTTTAATTAATTACCCCAAGTAATTATTCCTTAATTACTTCTCCTAAGTAATTAACTTAAATCGCTTCATTAAGTATTTATCTCTTATTTGACCAACTTTATAAATTATCCATAAATTAATCTCATTAATTAATTTACCGTAATAAATTTAATCCAATTAATTAACTTAAACTAATTACATTAATTTATTTATTTCTTAACCATTAGTTAATGATCCCAACATTTACTACATTCATTAACTTCTCATTAATTACTTTCTCAAGGTAATTATCTTTTAATCATCACATCATTAACTAATTTCCTTCAGTAATTAACAATCTCTTAATTACTTTCATAAAGTAATTGTTCTTTAAATTAATTACCATAATTTCATCATTAACACTCCATTTGGAAACAATTTGAAAACCAATTTTATAATTGAAAGTATAAAATTTCCTTTAACACAACAATTTAAAACATTGAAATTTAACTATTAAAATCTTTGAACTTGTTCAAACTTGTTAACTTTGATTTTCTTAGCCTTAAAACTGTTACTAGTTCACTTTAAACCAGAACATGTTTACCTTTAAATTTTTAAAAAAAATACTGGCTCGAATGAATCTCAAACCCGAGCCTTAACCAATATTACCCGAGCTTGCACCCGTGTCACTCGTTGCCTTCTTCCTTCGAGTCACGCTGCCCCTCTACTCGAGAACGTCCCGAGTAACCTGTTTCTTCCCAAACGAAACATCTCCAGATATCAAAGATACAACGGGCACATGCACAACCACCCAAGCCTCCTCCGACCATCTTTCTGGTCGCCGACCAACCACGCAAGGCCTCGACAACCTTTTCCACAACCCAGATCCAAAAATCCTACCACAAATCGAAATTCGACCTTCAACTAGAAACTACAGCAACTCAACCCCCAAAACCCATCGCCTCAGATGGTCGCCACCACCGGAAGCTCCAACCCTCACCTCAAAGTACCGCCGCAACCACCACGCTACTATTCCCAAGTCGCGATCGACTCCGGTCACGTATCGACGACGAGAACCCCACACCGATGCCGACTTCAACACGGAAGCTAAAACCCTATTTTGATCGATTACGAACAAATCAAACATTGGAAAACTATGATTATATTTTCCCAACATCCTCAACATGGAAACAAGCTTCACCCCCAGATTCCAGCTAAAATCGTGGAGTTGATCATCGGCCATTTATCAAATTGCCGAAAATCTTAATTCCCTAATTCCCAATTGGATATCAATCTAAATTTTTTGCAATACATACTAAAATTCATCATTTCCAACTAACAATCCAACTATATATTTCAAAGCAAGAATTAAAGATAACAGATTTTGACATGAATTAAGATTTCACTGTGTTTCCTATTTAAACACTATCTGTACGTTTAAAATTTTAGAAATTATTTTTAAAATTACTAACAAGCATTAACATACATTTTTCATTTATATGTCAAATTCAAATAAGGTATAGATCTGCAGGATTTTGGAATTTTCCCTAAGAAGAATAACTCCTGTAAATAACAGAGGCAAACTCTTTTTTTTTATTCATACAGGCACATCCAGTATTCAACATGCATTCATGTAAACTAATATTCATTATCAAGCAAATTTCATTGCATGCCTCATCATTCAATCTCAGACAAATTTTAAAACTGTTTTTAAAATAATTTACTCACCTGAAGACACTATTGAACAGAGAACACTGTGATGTTCTTGAATCTGCAGCATAATCCTGCCTCTTGAATTTTGTTCTGTTCTTTCTAAATTAAATTTGAGTTTGTTTCTTTTTCTTGTTTTTTTTCTCAAGTATTCTTATGTGGTATTTCCTTTTCTTTTCTGAACGAACTAAAAAGGAGATGTATTCATATATATACAAGATAATCAGGATGTATAAGGGAAGGTGGTAACTGGTCAGCTTCTTCTTTTATGAACAGGTTTTTCTAAATATTTTGAAATGACAAAATTTGGGCTTGAGCAGATAGCATTAAATGCTAAGGTTCCCTAATTAGTTTACAAAACTTACCCTGTTGATTTTTTTAATATTTATTTAGTACATCTCCTATATATTTTTTCTTTTATTTCGGCTGAGAGGATTTGCTGTGGCTTATACATGAAGCTAATATCTCTTCTTTTAATTGTATATTGTGTACACTTGTATTTATCCTATACATATATATATACTCGTCCTTATTTTTCTTTTCTTACTTGACTGGTTTGCTTTCATGATTACTTACAGCCTCGCGAATATGTGTTTCCAGAACTTCACTTGTTCATTTATCTTGCCTTGTTTTACACTTATACTTTGTAATATAAGTAAATTTCTATATTAACATGAGGTTAGAATTTTAGGAAATGTGTTTACTTATGTCTACAAAACCATATCTTCTATTTCTAACCCAAATACTTACTTCCTTGTATTTCTTTATATATATTGTTTATTCTTTTTAAAGCTTAAGTACCAAACATTTAATGTACATCCATATTTTATTTTATGCTTATGAATTACTCCCTAGAGAAAATAAAATAAAACTATCTATGTTTATATATAGAACACTACATTAATAAATGTTATTTGAGAGTTATAATTTGTTAAATTTAAATGATTTATAGAAGAGATTATAAATTCCTATTATCATTTAATTAATTAATATATTACATTTATTAAACAATATTTTAAACAACCCTTAAATAAATCTTGAACTTAGGCTAAGATAAAATTTAGCCCATTAAACATTTATCTTAAATATTTTAAAGCTATATATATTTAAATTAAATCATTATTCCCAAATTACCCAAAATATATTAGAATTTGAAAACAATATTCATTTATTTATTAAACTTAAAACCAAGCTTATCTGTTTACAATATACAAATATACATATACATTATAAATAGGAACAATTTATTAGTTTTTAAAATATAAATTATCAGTTAAATATTTATTTAAAAGAAGATTATTAAATCAAATTTCGATCTTATTAACAAATATTATCAAATCAATTTAGTTTCTAATACAGATTATTAAATTGATATTGCCAGAAATTCCGGGATGTCACATTCCTCCCCCCTAAAAATCTTTTCGTCCTCGAAAAGGAACGAAACCAGAATTATTAAAATACTTAAAATCAGATAAATTTCTTTGATCATTTTTAGAATCACTTTAAAAATCTATATAATATTACTAAAATGGTTTTTATAAAAATACTTTTATAACTCGATGTTTCGACAAGTCCATCCTTGTTCTCACAGAAATTCGGTCATACGTTGATCAGGCGTAGGACTGAAAATCTATAAGTACTCGGTAAACTCGTTTCCAACACCCAGTAGAAATACTTTGGAAAATAATTTTATTGAAACAGTTTTGAAAATAGGGAAAATATCTTGGTGAAAACGCTCTGGAAATCATCACCCCCGTCCATGGTCGCAGTTAACCCGATGGTTACGTTGCCGTCCCGGCAAAATCCACAGATAACTGTAGGTCTCCGCACCAGTCGATTACGCCATGGAACCCGCTACAGATCGTAGTTATACCCGGGCCTTACGTTGCTATCACAGCACAAACCCATATAACTGTAGGCATCAACGCCACCGAATTTCGCTGCCAAAAGAATGAAACTCCTCCACTTGACCATAGATCGCAGTCTACCGATGTTGCGTTGCCTTCCCGGCAAAATCAAGTGTAGACCGTTGGCACTCATCCTCCACACGATTTTCGCTATGGTCCCCACAATAGATCGCAGCGACATCGAGTTACACTGTCGTCACAGCACAACTCAAATGCCCCTGTAGGCATCAACACCATCGACTTTCGCTACCCAATAATCCCCAGGAACTAGTTTGTCCGGACTCCTCACAGGATCAACTTTAGAACCTCCCCTTTAGAGGCTCAAGGCAGTACCACTCAGTGGCACTTCTGAGAAGTTCATTCAAGGGAGCGCCTTTTTCTCCAGAGCCAATCTCAAAAACACTTTATACTATACACATATAGTATTTTCCAAATCATACACCGAGTATGAATCACATATAAGTGTCTTTACACAAAATCGATTCCCAAAATCGATAATTCTCCAAATAGGCTTTTCCAAATTCAAATATTGATTTTACTCAAAAATCAAAAGCCTTTTCAGAAATCCATAGGTCCCTAAAATATTTCCTCAAAATCATTTTCACAAATCCTTTTTATATATACATATATATAATAATCTTGGAAAATCTTTAATTCAATTCATACTTGTATAAATTCCCTTTTTATACTTCAAATACTTTCAAAAATCATTTTCTTCTGGCAATAGATTCAACAAGGGGAGTTTTCCATATATAACAAAGATATATAACCTTGTTTAGCCCAAATCAATATTCAAATTTTGATTACTCTTTTGTAAAGTCATTCTCCATATTGCTTACTTTCATAAAATAAATTTTAATCATAGAAATGTTCAATACCCACTTTACTTCATCATATATTTCATAAAATATACTTTCAATTTCAAAAATCATTTACAGTGCTTATCCACAAATTTTCAATATCAATTTTATTGAAATTCGTACGATGTACCCATACCATCCGTACGCAATATCAATCTGATCGCTCACTCGATCACACAATTTCACTTCCGAACTAGAATTGTCCACCCGACTTCCTAGTGCGGACTAAGATCTGGTCTCTTGATCAGAAACCGTCATTCTCCTTGCATAGTCACAACTATGATAGAGAATACCCAGAATCAATCAAAAATCCATATCCAGGTTCACCGTCGAAAATCGAGTGAAAAATCCCAACTCGGATCGATAATATTATCCCGAAATTCTATGCTCGAATCTGGATCAAATCATTGTGCGAATAGAATAATATACGTACATCCTACGTATTTATTTTCATTGATTATTAACCAAATCAATTTCCTTTCCATTCACATTCACTTAAATTTTCATCTACTTATTAACAATTGCCTTAGTCCCCATTTGGATTATCACTTCAATTCTTATCTCAATTAGGTATTTAATCAATAACAGTTTGGACTCCGATCAGTTTATATTTAGAAAATAGCTTGAAAATTTTAAAAATAGATAAGTAGTTGAAAAATAATTATTAGTTTGTAAAATAGCTGTAAAACAGTTAAGTAATTGTAAAATAGTTGGAAAATATTAAAATAATTGCAAAATAGTTGTAAAATAGTAATTAGTTATATAAACAGTTGAAAACAATAATTAGTTCATAAACAGTGGTAAAATTATTAAATAGTTTTAAAAAAATAATTGTAAAATAAGTATAAAATAGTTTGGCCTTGAAAAGTAAGGTTAGATATAGTAAATAGCTTAGAAGGATAGATTCAAGAAACTTATATTAAGATAATTTGTCGAAAATAGTTTCAGAGTCAAACTGTCTCACTACCCAACCTTTAACTCAATCATTCAATTTAAATTTCCATTCAAATTGACTCAATACCAAAATAACTTCAAATTCCAAATTAAATCCACTTCAATTTCAAATCATTTCAATTTCCTTATGCATTAATCCTAATTCCCATTTGAAATTTATACTTATCCATCTTCAATTTTAGTTTATTCAGACTAAATTCAATTTAAACTAATGAAATCTATATTTCAACTTTAAACCATCTCGAATTATATAAATTCGAGTTAAATTTTCAAATGTTGATTTAACCCCTTAAATCAAAACAACTTATATTTTTAAACCATTAACTCCGAGTCCAATTCTCAAAATTCCATTTCATATTATCCTTACTTAACTTATTTCGATGTCCAAATAAGAGTTCAAAACAATTTTATCATAAAAAGTTCATTTATTACCAAATTTTATCTTCCAGTTTTGAAATTAGTTCTTAAACAATTTTAAAATTTTAAATTCAATTATTAACATTTCAGTTCAAAGTGATCTCATATCCTTAATTCAAATTAAATTTAATTTCCATTTTATTTCAATACTGGATACATTACCACGCTTCATTCTCATTTATTTAACAAATCCAATTCAGAATTCAAAGATTATTAATAATAATAGGATGATATTATCCAATTTATTCTAAATCATCCATCCATTTTCAATTTCCAAGTCTCAAACCCATTTGAGATCAGTCATAACTTTCCATTTAAACCAATCATTTAACTTTCCCAAATTAAATCTCAATTTCATATTGAAATTTCCGATTCAGGTTGCCTTTTAAATTATTTAACTTTCCCAAAGTTAAATTTATTTTACATAATCCAGTAAATTTACACAATTTGAATTCCCATTCAAATTTTAAACATCAGATTAATAACCTTCCCACTTAGGTTTAAAACTTGCTTCACTTTGGGTTTCACATCACATTCCAAGGAAAATTCAAAACTATACCTTAGAGTTTATTTCATTTCATCTTTGATCTGATGTATATCCACATATATACATATTAATTTCCTTTACACACCAGGTTATACTTTAAATTTTAAACCACCCTGGTTTCAAATCAGAACAAATTCCTTTAAATTTTTAGACAACTCTTGTTTGATATAGGACCCTTTTTATTAAATAATACTATTTATTATTCTTTATTACTTTGATTTTTTTTTTCCAAATTCTGGACCCAGATTTAAAATTTCACAATTTAGATCATTTTCAGTTCAAATTTATAAGTCATATTTACCTAGATGTTTTACTTTCCTAAAACTTTTCATTATTAATCACAATAATCATTTACAATTATTACCAAGGTTATCTTATCTAGAAACTAATTCTAATTCATCTTATTTAAAACTCTTCCACAATATTCAAGATTTTAATTTCAGTTCGAATCCATTTCAAACTTATCTTTATTGAATTTCAATTTTGGTTGTATTTCTATGAACACTCAATTTAATTCCAATAATTTAACAACCAATTACCTTAATATTTGCTAGAAAGAAATATTGCTTTATATATCAAAATATATTCTTATATAAAATCATTTAAAATCTTTATATAAGAAAATAACAAGTACGCTCTCTCATATATATATATACGCTCAACTCATTTTAGGGTACCATCGTCCCTATACTTAGTGAGTATCCCCCACCAGAGCCAAGGTTTTCGCTTAACCTCTCAGCTCTGATACCACCTGTAACGACCCGGAATTTTCGAACCCGAAAATTCCAGATAGCTATGAAAAAGAAGAAAGAGGTAGAAGAAGAAGAACAGAAACATCAACATCTCACATTCGCAGCGAATAAAATATAGTAGTAAATAATAACAGTTTTACAAAAGATTACTATATCTGTCGATTACATTTTAATACATCAGAGTTTTACATATCCACATTCACTTAATATATACAGTAATCATGTCTCAGAAACACAATAATATACTGCAGCGGAAATACTCTATACGTACTTGCCATCCAGCTCGTCTTCTGAGCTCCAGGACGTCCCTACCTGAAAACCTGTAATACTCGGTCTGACCCGAGCATTACATCAAAGTAACACCCGGGTCAGGCTGGAAACCAGCGTGAGTAAACCCATCTAACTTGACATACTAACAATAAACTTATTTAAACCCGGGGTAGCTCGTTCCTTACTACGAGTTCTTAACTTGCCATAGTCAATTACACATCTTTTAATCATATCTAAGCAATATTACACAGATTTAATGGCCAAGTTTTCATCATTTATTCCATTCCAACCTATTTATTCCAAAGTCAAATTCAGAAAGAATTTTTTTTATTTTTTTTTTATTTAAATTAATTTCAAATCTTTAATCACTTAAATTATCTTTACCTAATCATTAATAAATCTTTTAACTATCCATCTTAATTTATCATCCTTGATTACTTATCTTCAATTTCGCAGGGTAATTCTCCTTTAATAAATGACACAAATTAACTATCTTTAACCATTTATAGTAATTAACCTTTAATTACTTTCATCGATTAGCCTTAATCAATCATAATAGTAATTAACCATCCTGTAATTACTTACCTTAATTAATTAACTCCATAATTAGTTTTATTAATCCTTTAATTAATTACCCCAAGTAATTATTCCTTAATTACTTCTCCTAAGTAATTAACTTAAATCGCTTCATTAAGTATTTATCTCTTATTTGACCAACTTTATAAATTATCCATAAATTAATCTCATTAATTAATTTACCTTAATAAATTTAATCCAATTAATTAACTTAAACTAATTACATTAATTTATTTATTTCTTAACCATTAGTTAATGATCCCAACATTTACTACATTCATTAACTTCTCATTAATTACTTTCTCAAGGTAATTATCTTTTAATCATCACATCATTAACTAATTTCCTTCAGTAATTAACAATCTCTTAATTACTTTCATAAAGTAATTGTTCTTTAAATTAATTATCGTAATTTCATCATTAACACTCCATTTGGAAACAATTTGAAAACCAATTTTATAATTGAAAGTATAAAATTTCCATTAACACAACAATTTAAAACATTGAAATTTAACTATTAAAATCTTTGAACTTGTTCAAACTTGTTAACTTTGATTTTCTTAGCCTTAAAACTGTTACTAGTTCACTTTAAACCAGAACATGTTTACCTTTAAATTTTTAAAAAAAATACTGGCTCGAATGAATCTCAAACCCGAGCCTTAACCAATATTACCCGAGCTTGCACCCGTGTCACTCGTTGCCTTCTTCCTTCGAGTCACGCTGCCCCTCTACTCGAGAACGTCCCGAGTAACCTGTTTCTTCCCAAACGAAACATCTCCAGATATCAAAGATACAACGTGCACATGCACAACCACCCAAGCCTCCTCCGACCATCTTTCTGGTCGCCGACCAACCACGCAAGGCCTCGACAACCTTTTCCACAACCCATATCCAAAAATCCTACCACAAATCGAAATTCGACCTTCAACTCGAAACTACAGCAACTCAACCCCCAAAACCCATCACCTCAGATGATCGCCACCACCGGAAGCTCCAACCCTCACCTCAAAGTATCGCCGCAACCACCACGCTACTATTCCTAAGTCGCGATCGACTCCGGTCACGTATCGACGACGAGAACCCCACAGCGATGCCGACTTCAACACGGAAGCTAAAACCCTATTTTGATCGATTACGAACAAATCAAACATTGGAAAACTACGATTATATTTTTCCCAACATCCTCAACATGGAAACAAGCTTCACCCCAGATTCCAGCTAAAATCGTGGAGTTGATCATCGGCCATTTATCAAATTGCCGAAAATCTTAATTCCCTAATTCCCAATTGGATATCAATCTAAAATTTTTGCAATACACACTAAAATTCATCATTTCCAACTAATAATCCAACTATATATTTCAAAGCAAGAATTAAAGATAACAGATTTTGACATGAATTAAGACTTCACTGTGTTTCCTATTTAAACACTATCTGTACGTTTAAAATTTTAGAAATTATTTTTAAAATTACTAACAAGAATTAACATACATTTTTCATTTATATGTCAAATTCAAATAAGGTATAGATCTGCAGGATTTTGGAATTTTCCCTAAGAAGAATAACTCCTGTAAATAACAGAGGCAAACTCTTTTTTTTATTCATACAGGCACATCCAGCATTCAACATGCATTCATGTAAACTAATATTCATCATCAAGCAAATTTCATTGCATGCCTCATCATTCAATCTCAGACAAATTTTAAAACTGTTTTTAAAATAATTTACTCACCTGAAGACACTATTGAACAGAGAACACTGTGATGTTCTTGAATCTGCAGCATAATCCTGCCTCTTGAATTTTGTTCTGTTCTTTCTGAATTAAATTTGAGTTTGTTTCTTTTTCTTGTTTTTTTCTCAAGTATTCTTATGTGGTATTTCTTTTTCTTTTCTGAACGAACTAAAAAGCAGATGTATTCATATATATACAAGATAATCGGGATGTACAAGGGAAGGTGGTAACAGGTCAGCTTCTTCTTTTATGAACAGGTTTTTCTAAATATTTTGAAATGACAAAATTTGGGCTTGAGCAGATAGCATTAAATGCTAAGGTTCCCTAATTAGTTTACAAAACTTACCCTGTTGATTTTTTTAATATTTATTTAGTACATCTCCTATATATTTTTTCTTTTATTTCGGTTGAGAGGATTTGTTGTGGCTTATACATGAAGCTAATATCTCTTCTTTTAATTGTATATTGTGTACACTTGTATTTATCCTATACATATATATATACTTGTCCTTATTTTTCTTTTTGTTACTTGACTGGTTTGCTTTCATGATTACTTACAGCCTCGCGAATATGTGTTTCCAGAACTTCACTTGTTCATTTATCTTGCCTTGTTTTACACTTATACTTTGTAATATAAGTAAATTTCTATATTAACATGAGGTTAGAATTTTAGGAAATGTGTTTACTTATGTCTACAAAACCATATCTTCTATTTCTAACCCAAATACTTACTTCCTTGTATTTCTTTATATATATTGTTTATTCTTTTTAAAGCTTAAGTACCAAACATTTAATGTATATCCATATTTTATTTTATGCTTATGAATTACTCCCTAGAGAAAATAAAATAAAACTATCTATGTTTATATATAGAACACTACATTAATAAATGTTATTTGAGAGTTATAATTTGTTAAATTTAAATGATTTATAGAAGAGATTATAAATTCATATTATCATTTAATTAATTAATATATCACATTTATTAAACAATATTTTAAACAACCCTTAAATAAATCTTGAACTTAGGCTAAGATAAAATTTAGCCCATTAAACATTTATCTTAAATATTTTAAAGCTATATATATTTAAATTAAATCATTATTCCCAAATTACCCAAAATATATTAGAATTTGAAAACAATATTCATTTATTTATTAAACTTAAAACCAAGCTTATCTGTTTACAATATACAAATATACATATACATTATAAATATGAACAATTTATTAGTTTTTAAAATATAAATTATCAGTTAAATATTTATTTAAAAGAAGATTATTAAATCAAATTTCGATCTTATTAACAAATATTATCAAATCAATTTAATTTCTAATACAGATTATTAAATTGATATTGCCAGAAATTCCGGGATGTCACACTTGGGCTATTAATGTTCCTTGAATCAACGTCTTAATCTTTGCTCTAACTCTTGCTATTCCACCTTTTGCTTATTTTGCTACTTTATATTTTTTATTCTTTTCGGTTAGTTCATTTTTTTTGTTCACTCTACTTTCTTCCCACTGCAACATTTCCTTCTCCTGTTCTTTCATGGTTTCTCCCCCTCCATTCGAAAAACCTCACCACCTCAAACGAATCCACCTCCTTCTACTGCTTTCCTCTACATCATGCTTGCACCCCCGTTTTCCCTCCACCACCGCTACCTCGTTCTCCTCTTCCTTGACTTTGTCCATCCCCACCACGAGTTGCCGAAGCCACCTCCCCGCATAACCGCATCTTCTCCCGCTGTTCGCCTGACAACTGTCCCCTCGCACCTCAGTGCACAACCCTCAGTCGAGATCGCATTCACCTCACCTGCCTCCAACGCCGTAGCTCCTCCGCCTTGGCCATCTCGGAGCACCCCGCCCTGCGCCTCCTCTTTCGACTGTACCTTCCACTCTCCCTACCGTAGCCGCCTGAGACGACAGCTCCTCTATTCGCCACCGTGTCCTTTATTTGCTCGACTCTCACCATTTTTCTACCCTCCGTGCTTATGTGTATAATACCAACTAGCAGGTCAGTATATAATTATATTTGTTAGTTATATTATATTAGTTACTAAAACATGTTAGTATAGTTTATCGTATGAGTATAGTGTAACAACCCTGTATTTTGTGATTATTTTAATTGTATATTTTGGTTATTTTAATTAATTTCCTGATTTAAATACTTTATTTTATTTATTAAAATGAATAAATTTTGTTATTTTAAATATAAATTTTGATTTTGATGTGAATTAGAATTCCAAACATGACTAAAAATAATATTTTCCAGAAAAGTGAATTTTGGTCAATATGGTCAAACTTTGACTTTTAATTTAGAAATTTGAAAGTTTGAAAATTTGAATTTTATCTTTTATTATGAAAGTAAATAAAATTTTAAGAATAATGCTTTTCGTTTCGTTGAAATCTGATGTATAATGTGAAAGTTATGCCTTTTTCAATATTGTGTGTAATTTGCTGTATTTAACAAATTGTTTATTTTAAATTGTATAAATAATATTTTATTTGGTCATGTAATGTTCTAATTTATATTTATATGGGTAAAATAACATGTTGTGCATATATTTTGGTTTTAAAACATTTTTTAAAAGTATAATTGACATTTTCCAGTGTAAGTTGTATTTTGCTTACAATTTCTAATTTCCAGTTTCAATTAATTAAAGTAATTCTTTATTTATTTTTCTATTTTTTTCTTAAAATCTTATTTGATTCTCATTCCCACTTTATTTTTTTCCTCATTTATTTTATTTATTTGACCTTTTATTTGTTTTAAAGTGAAATAGAAATTTTCTAAAACTAGTGATATTCTATTTGTAAATTTTAAGTCCTGTTTTGAATTTTTAAACAACTTCTTTAGTTCTTTTTCTAATTTCTCTAAATTTAATTAATTATTTCATTTTTAAAATATAAATGAATTATTTTACTTCAAATTTTTTTTAAAATATTTTTAAAATGAAGTTTTTAATTTTCCAAAGTCAATAGTGATTTATTTGTAATTTCTGGACCCTGTTTTCAATTTTTAAGCAATTTCTTATATTCTTTTTCCATTTTCTTTAAAATTAATTAATTATTTTTATTTTATATTACTTTGTTTCGGTTTTAAAGTCAATTTACTGATTTTATTTTTGTTTTATTTGAATTTAAAGAAAAAGAAATATGAAGAGTTTTAAAAGCTTATTTACCTTAAGTCCTTTCATCTCCTTTGTCCTTTCATTTGCCATAACTCCTCAATTACTATCTTGGCTGTGCATTTTTGGTTTGTAGCCGTGATTTTTCAGCCTCCATTCACCCAAAAACATTTTACCTTCTCATTCATTCATGGCTTCAAGAAAATCTATGGGTAATGGCTACTTTTTTTACACTTTTCTTCTCATTTTTCATGTATTTTGCCTTGTTTTCTTTGCTTCTTTGAATGGCCTCCACTCCATATCCACGGCCACTACCCCCTACATCTCTTCCCTGCCATCACCACCAGCTACTCCTCTAGTCTTGACCAAGGCCGAGCCACCATGATGCCAAAACTCCACAAAAATTACAACACAAGCCATAAAAACATGTTGTTTGACCACTATTTGTTCACCACTTCATTTTCCACCACCACCACCACCTTAGGCCGCCTCCACCACCTTTGGCCAGACCACCACACACCTTTCCTTCCACTGACCTGATCCATACCCCTCTGACCTGACCACACAAGCCCATGGCCGAGCCATTTTTGTGAACAAAACCCACTTATTTTGCCTTAAACTCTTCATATTCATTTGTATAAACTTCCTCCTCATATTCTACTACCTAGGCCATGCATACACATGACCAAACCTGAGCCAAACTTGTTCAAACAAGAGCCAAAACCATCCCTAGGCCATGAAAAAAGAATAGAGAAAGCATGGCAAAAGATTTGGCATTCGTATCTCTCTTTATAAAAATATTATTTCATTTCTAGTGTATTGAAATTTATGGTTTGCTTTGATTTTTGTTTGGGTTGTAACACAAGATCTATATCATTGGATTTGCTCTCCACACTAAAATTGTATTATAGTTGTCGTGCCTTCGTAACCTTTGTGTTGTGTGCTTGTTGGCAAATCTCCAGCTTAACAGGTGAGTTATTCTCACCAGACAATCTGTACCTATATAACTGATAAACCGACACCACTTGAATCTGTAAATGTATTGCATCCTGTTATAACTTCTATGTTATGATTATATGATGTTCACCCATGCTTAAACACCTGTTATATCATATGTTACTGTTATATTATGTTGTTCTTTTATTTTTATCAGTTTATCACACTGCAAGTTCCTTTTAGATTAGAATCACTATGGGTTGAAATGATACATACCCGAACGGACTTTAGAATAGGAGAAAATCGTTATGGGCTGAAATGATATGCCTGAATGATTTTAAATTATTTTCATTTACTTGGGATTGCGGGTTTGAAATGATCAAACCCGGGTATCTTTGTAAATTACGGGTTGAAATGATAAATTACCCGTATCACTTTACCTAGGCTAGAAAATGAAATATAGACCCGTTGTTAAAATATGTTTTATAATTATTTTTAATATTTTAGAAATGTAAATATTATAATATTTTGATTTAAACTAAATAAAAATGATTTTTGTAAAGCATTATTGATTTTCTGAAAATTTATAAGTGAAATAAATTAATGGTAAAATTAGAAAATTTGAAATGTAAGTTATTTTGGGAAATTTTAATTTGGTGATAATTGGAATTTAAATTAAATATGAAATGTGATAAATTCATGATAATTTGGATTAAAGTGAATTTAAATGATTTTATAATATATTAATGTTTTTTTTGAATAAAGTTAAAATGTGAAATGAATGAATATTTAAGTTGAAATTTTGAAATATATCTAAAATTGGAAATTTGTGAATTTGGCTTAAAAGTGAATTTTTAAGTTAAGTAAATAAAAATGGAATTAAGTTATATTTGAAAATTTAAACTTAAGTGTTAAGTTAATTTAATTTAATGAATTTATAACTTAATATTGGAATTTAATAAGTGAATTATTATTAAATTTTGATTTTTGAATGGAGTTTTAACTTTATAAAATCATGAATATAAGGGTATTTGAATAATTGTTTTAAAAGTGAAATTATATGATTTTATAAGTAAAAAAATGATTTATATAAAAATATAATTGTTTGTGAAATTATACTGAATATTTGAAGTTAGTTAACTGCATTTCTGAAACGCTATTAAATTCTAATGTAAATGATAATACAACATTTGTAAATGTTGTAGTTGATAATAATGAACCAAAGGGCTAAATTTAATTAAAGGCTATTATAGCATTTTTGTAAATGTTATAATGGTTGAATTTAACTAAGTTTATTTGAAACTAATGTAACCATATTACAGAATTTTAAATGCTGTCTTTTGTTAAATTGAACTATTTTAAATGTGACTTTCCGTAGCATTTTCTAAATGCTGCGAAAGTTGAAATTTCATTGTTTTAATTAATTTAAGTGAACGAATGAACTTTGAAAAGTTAAATTTTTGGAAATTTAAAATTTTAATTATTAAATATACTAACGTCATTTTTATGATTTAAAATAAAGTAATTTGTTTCGAAATATAAATTATTTTGAAATATGATATTTTGATATTTTGAAATGGATTTTATAAGGATATTGAATTTTGAAATGATATTTGATTTCGAAGTATAAAATACCATTTTGAAATTTTAACCACGGGATGTATTTAATTTATAGTTTAACTGATCCTTAAAGGATGGGAGATCCCAAACATCCTTTGAGTTATTGTGCATTTCTACTACAGTTCACTTGAGTTGGTTTACATTATATAAGTATATATTGTCCTGACTCGAGTGTTTTGTGTTTTACTTTACGCTCGGGTCAGCCTGAGTATTTACAGCTTAGCTTTGGATTTCTTTCTGGAGCTAGGAATCGCTGGAGATTCTGCTTGTCTAGTTATCTGTTCCTTTCAGTTCAGTTGTTCTATTTCAGTTCTGGTATTCATAAACTTCTATTTATTTGAGATGTCTATTGTATATGTTTTCAAGCAGATATTATGTATTATGTTTTGAGAGTTTGTTATAGTAGCTTCATGGACTACTATGGTTTTTTATATTCCGCTGCGAGTTATTCTGATATGTTCTGTGTCTGTGATTCTGTGTATTTGATTTCATTTGCTCCAAATTTATTTACAATCTGTTATTTTGAATTATTCAAGCCAGACATGTGTGGATTATTGTCGATTTGAATGGTCCAAAATACCGGGTCGTTACAGTTGGTATCAGAGCTTTGGTTTTAGGCAAACCTTAGCCTACGGAGCAAAAACTCATTAGAGATGGGGTAGAAATACCCTAGAATAAGTGAAATCAATCTCAGAATCATTTCTTTGTGAGAGAACGTATTTTCGAAGTATAAAATGATTTTCAAATGATTTTTAAAGAATTTTCAAAGATTATTTTGATATAAATTTCCTTGCGTTAAAAGTAAAATATTTCTTAAACTTCATTCCTTTCGTATCCACCTAGTTAGTAATTTCTTTGATTAGGATCCTCTAAAATTTTGAACTTCTCTCTTGATTGATCTAGATCCTTTGTTGATAGGAATCTATTTTGGGTATGGCAAAATCAGTAGTTTGTTAGGATGCTTTGAGTAAACTCTGCTGTATCCTTTTCTTAGCTAAAGTTGTCCAACTAAAGATATTTATGCTTCTGTTTTCGTATGTTATGAATTCGAGTCTTTCCAAATTTTGAATGGGAATTTTTCTGTATCGATATAGGTTATATTTCTCTAATCTTCGTTTGGATTCTTATCGAATAAGATTCCTTTGACTTTTGGAATGCTCACTTGTTCTGAAATCCATTCCTATCTCCCCTAATTGTATTCTTTTGATTTTGGAGCATTGCATCACTCCACTTTGTATGACCTTTATAGGGTGGCGATTCCGCCAATCTTTGAATGATTATAATTGGCATTGATTCACCGGAGATTTCTGTATCCTCGGTTTACGATGTTTTCTATCTTCTGCTATATTTAGATTCTATCTCTGGCAATCGAAGGTCGATTTTCCATAGATTTTCGCATCGATTATATTCCTGAAATCACGGTTGACCGGTTAAGGTCGCCCGCGATTCATATAGGCTTATCCATCTTGTATTTGGTAATTTAATTATCTTATCTTCGTTTGAGCCTATCTTTGAATTAGAATTCTATTTGATTAGAGTCCTTCTAAATTTGAATCTCTGTTTTGCTTTGAAATCCATCCTTGAATCGTCCCTTGGAAAGTTTGTGGTTGATTGTCTTTTGAAAATTGTGTATTCATCGTAGTTTTTATTTTGATAAGGATGACCATATTTTTATATAAAGATGAAATGTTTTTGATAAGGATTATATACCTTTTAAAAAAAATGAGAATTTGAAGTTTTGAAAGGATTTGAAATTGTGAAAATTTTATAAGAAATGGTTTCATATAAAATGATTTATAACTGAAGGTTTTGAATCTGAATTTAAGTGATTGAACTCCGGCATTTTGGAACTGGTTTTAAGATTTTGAAATAATAAATAATATGATTGAAATTATTTTTCCGAATAAGTAATGTTTCAATGATTTTAATGGGTTTTAATGATTTTGAAGGAATTTCAAAGAAGTTTTCAAAGTAAATGGAAGTCCAGAACTCACTTGTGTCGCTGGAAAATAATTTCGGTGATGAGTGCACGCATCATCGACATTGATTTTCGAGTTTCTGAGTGAGGGAGAGGCCACTTCGGTAGCATTGCTATGCGATTGATTTGTGAAACCAATTTAGATTTCAAATTCCGAAGTGTGATGTGATATTCGAAAGATATATGTATATATATTTGTAAAATTTGAAATGAGCCGGTGTTCAGTCCTTGAGTTTTGGATTTGATTTGATATAACCCTATTTTTGGAATGGATTTACTGATTTAATTGTGATTTCCAACTCTTGGATTGAAATATGATTTCTTCAACTATTTTAAAGGTTCGAGCACTTCCAAATCAAGGTTAACTTTTCAAAGCTAAGAAATTTTGAAAGGTAATTTGATAAAGTATATAAGTTTGTTTTGAATGTTTAAGTATGAAGTAATATGATTTAAATAAGTTGAAACTGTTTGGTTAAGTAAATGAATAAAGCAATTTTAAAATTTTCTAATATGAAATTTAGATTTGAAATGTTTTGAAAAGAATTTGGTCTTCAAAATATTTTGAATAAAATTTAGTTTAAATGTTTTAACTTAGTAACATCTTTATGAAACTATATATTTAACAAGTTGAAATAAATATATAAGTTGTACGTATGCTGTTTTATTCGCATAATTAATTTGATCCAAGTTTGAGTACACAAGTTCGAGGTGGATTACACCATTTCGTGTTAGGATTTTTCATTCGATTCTTGATGGCGAATATTTGATATGGATTTTGGGCTTGATTCTAGAATTCTCTATCGTAGTATATGGCTATGCAAGGAGACTGATGGCTTCTAGTCGAGAAACCATATCGAAATCCGCATTAGGGAAGTCGAATGGACAATACTAGTTCGAAAGCGAACTTGTGTGATCAAGCGAGCGATCAAATGTAGTTTTGCGAAATGATGACGTATGTACATCTTATATCCTAATATCATTTATATATTTTGACGCTGAAATTGAAAGCTGTCGAGTTAGAATATCTTTGCTTACTAAAAGAAAATTCCAATTTAAATTACAAAGATATATAACCCATAAAAGCAAAGATATTCAAATCCCATATGGCTCTTCATACAGCGAAATTTATTTTGAAAAATTTGATCCTTATATAAGATGGACCTTACATAAGTATAAGATGATTTTGAAAACATTTGATTTTGGAAATGAATTGGTTGACTTAAATTATTGATTTGGAAATTTGGATTTATTTTCTAAATCTATTATTCTAGAAACGTTGAAACTAAAGATAATTAATTTGAGAAGAAATAATTCGGTGAAATTGTATATGATTTTGAAATTGAACTGATATTGAAACAAATTGAAATTTGAGAACCTTATGTTACTAAACACTTGATTTGGAAGTTGTCGAACTTATATAAAATTGATTTGTATGAGTATGAAATTGATTCGAAAACTATAGATTTGAAAAGGTACTCAATTTGAAAGTGAAATCTTATATAATTGAAGTCTATATAAGTATGATTTGATATACTATTGATTTTGGAAAGTATTCGATTTGAAAATTAAATCTTATATATAATGGATTTTATATAAGTACGATATTTGAAAGTGATTTGAAAAGGTACTATATGATACATATTTTCGAAGTAAAGATATGGAAAGTGCCTTCTGCTTGATATCTGATTTGTGGCCACATCTTGGATTCATTCTATCGATATTATTCTCTCTGATTTTTGGTTTTCCGGATATGATACTCGAGTGTCCTTCGAATTCCATGGTGTTACCCATGGTCTTATTGTTCTCTCGTGACTGCATAGCGCAACTGCCTGGCTGAGTATTGCCTAGGGGTACGGATTGTTTCCTGGGGGATCCAGGCGTAATCATTGTGTATCCTGCAATCTGTGTAGGTCGCGAATAGTAGCGCAAATGCTTGGCTGAGTCTTGCCTGGGGGTACGGATTGTTTCCTGGGGGATCCAGGCGTAACCATTGTGTATCCTGCATTCTACTAGTCATCATGGCGTAACTCGCAGGGCTGAGAAAGCTTACGGATATGGATTGTTTCCTGGGGGATCCAAGCGTAACCATTGTGTATCTGCGAACCATGGTTAGACAAAGGTTTTGTTTGTTTTTGTTTGGATTGTACTTTCCATATCTGTTTTTAAAAGTTTTTCCAGTATTTTCACTGGGTGTTGAAACAAGTCTACTAAGTACCTGGAGAATTCTAGTTTTGCGCCTGATCAACGCACTACCAGAGTCTACAGGAACAAGGATAAACTTGTTAAGACATCGAGTTATAAAAGTATTTTGATAAAATATTATATAAATGATACTTTGATTAGTTATTTCCTTTTTAAACTATTTTAAAGTGTTTTAAATATTTTACCTCTTCAACCAACAATTTTAAATTAATGGCTCATCCTTGTCTTTCGTCCTATTTTCCCTTCTAGCTATTCCTATTCTCCACCTTATTAAACTTACCCATAACAATAGTTATCAGGTATAATTTTAATCTTCTTGTCATCTTGTCTTAATCCTATTCCATTTTATCTTTTTTGTGTTTTCCGTACCTCATTCCTTTTCGAGGACGAAAAGATTTGAGTGGGGGGGAGTGTAACAACCCTGTATTTTGTGATTATTTTAATTGTATGTTTTGGTTATTTTAATTAATTTCCTGATTTAAATACTTTATTTTATTTATTAAAATGAATAAATTTTGTTATTTTAAATATAAATTTTGATTTTGATGTGAATTAGAATTCCAAACATGACTAAAAATAATATTTTCCAGAAAAGTGAATTTTGGTCAATATGGTCAAACTTTGACTTTTAATTTAGAAATTTGAAAGTTTGAAAATTTGAATTTTATCTTTTATTATGAAAGTAAATAAAATTTTAAGAATAATGCTTTTCGTTTCGTTGAAATCTGATGTATAATGTGAAAGTTATGCCTTTTTCAATATTGTGTGTAATTTGCCGTATTTAACAAATTGTTTATTTTAAATTGTATAAATAATATTTTATTTGGTCATGTAATGTTCTAATTTATATTTATATGGGTAAAATAACATGTTGTGCATATATTTTGGTTTTAAAACATTTTTTAAAAGTATAATTGACATTTTCCAGTGTCAGTTGTATTTTGCTTACAATTTCTAATTTCCAGTTTCAATTAATTAAAGTAATTCTTTATTTATTTTTCTATTTTTTTCTTAAAATCTTATTTGATTCTCATTCCCACTTTATTTTTTTCCTCATTTATTTTATTTATTTGACCTTTTATTTGTTTTAAAGTGAAATAGAAATTTTCTAAAACTAGTGATATTCTATTTGTAAATTTTAAGTCCTGTTTTGAATTTTTAAACAACTTCTTTAGTTCTTTTTCTAATTTCTCTAAATTTAATTAATTATTTCATTTTTAAAATATAAATGAATTATTTTACTTCACATTTTTTTTAAAATATTTTTAAAATGAAGTTTTTAATTTTCCAAAGTCAATAGTGATTTATTTGTAATTTCTGGACCCTGTTTTCAATTTTTAAGCAATTTCTTATATTCTTTTTCCATTTTCTTTAAAATTAATTAATTATTTTTATTTTATATTACTTTGTTTCGGTTTTAAAGTCAATTTACTGATTTTATTTTTGTTTTATTTGAATTTAAAGAAAAAGAAATATGAAGAGTTTTAAAAGCTTATTTACCTTAAGTCCTTTCATCTCCTTTGTCCTTTCATTTGCCATAACTCCTCAATTACTATCTTGGCTGTGCATTTTTGGTTTTTAGCCGTGATTTTTCAGCCTCCATTCACCCAAAAACATTTTACCTTCTCATTCATTCATGGCTTCAAGAAAATCTATGGGTAATGGCTACTTTTTTTTACACTTTTCTTCTCATTTTTCATGTATTTTGCCTTGTTTTCTTTGCTTCTTTGAATGGCCTCCACTCCATATCCACGGCCAATACCCCCTACATCTCTTCCCTGCCATCACCACCAGCTACTCCTCTAGTCTTGACCAAGGCCGAGCCACCATGATGCCAAAACTCCACAAAAATTACAACACAAGCCATAAAAACATGTTGTTTGACCACTATTTGTTCACCACTTCATTTTCCACCACCACCACCACCTTAGGCCGCCTCCACCACCTTTGGCCAGACCACCACACACCTTTCCTTCCACTGACCTGATCCATACCCCTCTGACCTGACCACACAAGCCCATGGCCGAGCCATTTTTGTGAACAAAACCCACTTATTTTGCCTTAAACTCTTCATATTCATTTGTATAAACTTCCTCCTCATATTCTACTACCTAGGCCATGCATACACATGACCAAACCTGAGCCAAACTTGTTCAAACCAGAGCCAAAACCATCCCTAGGCCATGAAAAAATAATAGAGAAAGCATGGCAAAAGATTTGGCATTCGTATCTCTCTTTATTAAAAAATTATTTCATTTCTAGTGTATTGAAATTTATGGTTTGCTTTGATTTTTGTTTGGGTTGTAACACAAGATCTATATCATTGGATTTGCTCTCCACACTCAAATTGTATTAGAGTTGTCGTGCCTTCGTAACCTTTGTGTTGTGTGCTTGTTGGCAAATCTCCAGCTTAACAGGTGAGTTATTCTCACCAGACAATCTGTACCTATATAACTGATAAACCGACACCACTTGAATCTGTAAATGTATTGCATCCTGTTATAACTGCTATGTTATGATTATATGATGTTCACCCATGCTTAAACACCTGTTATATCATATGTTACTGTTATATTATGTTGTTCTTTTATTTTTATCAGTTTATCACACTGCAAGTTCCCTTTAGATTAGAATCACTATGGGTTGAAATGATACATACCCGAACGGACTTTAGAATAGGAGAAAATCGTTATGGGCTGAAATGATATGCCTGAATGATTTTCAATTATTTTCATTTACTTGGGATTGCGGGTTTGAAATGATCAAACCCGGGTATCTTTGTAAATTACGGGTTGAAATGATAAATTACCCGTATCACTTTACCTAGGCTAGAAAATGAAATATAGACCCGTTGTTAAAATATGTTTTATATTTTTTTTTAATATTTTAGAAATGTAAATATTATAATATTTTGATTTAAACTAAATAAAAATGATTTTTGTAAAGCATTATTGATTTTCTGAAAATTTATAAGTGAAATAAATTAATGGTAAAATTAGAAAATTTGAAATGTAAGTTATTTTGGGAAATTTTAATTTGGTGATAATTGGAATTTAAATTAAATATGAAATGTGATAAATTCATGATAATTTGGATTAAAGTGAATTTAAATGATTTTATAATATATTAATGTTTTTTTGAATAAAGTTAAAATGTGAAATGAATGAATATTTAAGTTGAAATTTTGAAATATATCTAAAATTGGAAATTTGTGAATTTGGCTTAAAAGTGAATTTTTAAGTTAAGTAAATAAAAATGGAATTAAGTTATATTTGAAAATTTAAACTTAAGTGTTAAGTTAATTTAATTTAATGAATTTATAACTTAATATTGGAATTTAATAAGTGAATTATTATTAAATTTTGATTTTTGAATGGAGTTTTAACTTTATAAAATCATGAATATAAGGGTATTTGAATAATTGTTTTAAAAGTGAAATTATATGATTTTATAAGTAAAAAAATGATTTATATAAAAATATAATTGTTTGTGAAATTATACTGAATATTTGAAGTTAGTTAACTGCATTTCTGAAACGCTATTAAATTCTAATGTAAATGATAATACAACATTTGTAAATGTTGTAGTTGATAATAATGAACCAAAGGGCTACATTTAATTAAAGGCTATTATAGCATTTTTGTAAATGTTATAATGGTTGAATTTAACTAAGTTTATTTGAAACTAATGTAACCATATTACAGAATTTTAAATGTTGTCTTTTGTTAAATTGAACTATTTTAAATGTGACTTTCCGTAGCATTTTCTAAATGCTGCGAAAGTTGAAATTTCATTGTTTTAATTAATTTAAGTGAACGAATGAACTTTGAAAAGTTAAATTTTTGGAAATTTAAAATTTTAATTATTAAATATACTAACGTCATTTTTATGATTTAAAATGAAGTAATTTGTTTCGAAATATAAATTATTTTGAAATATGATATTTTGATATTTTGAAATGGATTTTATAAGGATATTGAATTTTGAAATGATATTTGATTTCGAAGTATAAAATACCATTTTGAAATTTTAACCACGGGATGTATTTAATTTATAGTTTAACTGATCCTTAAAGGATGGGCGATCCCAAACATCCTTTGAGTTATTGTGCATTTCTACTACAGTTCACTTGAGTTGGTTTACATTATATAAGTATATATTGTCCTGACTCGAGTGTTTTGTGTTTTACTTTACGCTCGGGTCAGCCTGAGTATTTACAGCTTAGCTTTGGATTTCATTCTAGAGCTAGGAATCGCTGGAGATTCTGCTTGTCTAGTTATCTGTTCCTTTCAGTTCAGTTGTTCTATTTCAGTTCTGGTATTCATAAACTTCTATTTATTTGAGATGTCTATTGTATATGTTTTCAAGCAGATATTATGTATTATGTTTTGAGAGTTTGTTATAGTAGCTTCATGGACTACTATGGTTTTTTATATTCCGCTGCGAGTTATTCTGATATGTTCTGTGTCTGTGATTCTGTGTATTTGATTTCATTTGCTCCAAATTTATTTACAATCTGTTATTTTGAATTATTCAAGCCAGACATGTGTGGATTATTGTCGATTTGAATGGTCCAAAATACCGGGTCGTTACATATAGTGTAGAGCTATTTTACACTGTTGTATATATACATATGGATTAAATATAAAGTAGGGTATTATATTTGTATGTAAGTGTATATATGGGTTTTGTTGTTTATATGTAAGTTATAATGTTTGTTATAATTCTTTACAGTAGTATAATGTGTATATGAGCCGTGGGTTTTATGTATATTGATTTTATTTGATTTCGAATTTTATAAGGGTCAATTGTTTGTTCGCATATATATATAATACTTTGAAATATATATATATAATCATATATATGTTATACTGATCTTGATATAAGCACTGGTCTTAAAAAAAGTATAAAGGTTTATATATGTTTGTAGTTATATATGTTCGGTTATATAAAGTATATACATATTTGTTTATGAATGTGATAGTACAAATTTTTATATATAAGCTGCAGTCTCCGTTTTTTTTGGCAAGTTTAAATATAGTGTAGTTTATGTATCAGTTTATATGTTATTTTATATATTATATAAGTTGTTTATGTGTATGGGACCGTACAAAAAAAACTTGTTGTTTATAAGAGTTTTCCTGTGGTGTCATATGCGTTTTACAATAGTGTAAGTGTGTATTGTTTCTATAATAAATATTGATTTAAAACTAGAACTGTTATGTAAGTTTATAAATATATATATATATATATGTATGTATTAGTTTACATATTAGTTTGTATATACATGAGTTTGGTTTTGAATATGTATATAGAAATTTTATTTTATTATGTGTTTAAATTTAAATATTAATTTGAAATTATATATATATATATATTATATACTTTGATTTGTAATATATGTGTTTAACTAAAATATTGAACTGAAAATGTATACTTTATTTTAAATATATGTTTTTAAAATTGGTTTTAGAGAAAATTTATTATTATATATATAACATATATTTGTCGGTTATATCCAGCTATTTGATTTATTTTTTCGTCGATTCTATTTATCAGCTTTGATCATCAAATTCGTAACAATCTAGCTTTGCTTTGGAATTCGTGCTTGGATTCGTAATTCAATTTCAGTGTCCGTATCAATGTCATCTCCTATTCTATCTAGCCTTGAAAGGTGAGCAATCACTCACGATTAACGTTCTTTTATTTATTAAATTTGATTTCAATTGAAACGACAATTGAAATATGCTGCTGTTAGTTATTTACATTGCTATATATATATGCTATTATCTGTATCTGTTCACCTATGACATCTGACACCGTTATCTGTTATTTATCACTAATATAAATATGCATGTTATATTATTATCATATCTATTATCACTCTGCAAGTTCCCTGTTAGTATAGAATTCACTATGGGTTGAAATGATACATACCTGAACGATCTATAAAATAGGAGAAAATCGTTATGGGTTGAAATGATAAACCCAAGCGATTTTCATTGAATTGAATTTGGGATTGCAGGTTGAAAAGATATATACCCGTATATATTTTAAATTGCGGATTGAAATGAAAAATATCCATATCACCTGACCATAGGATAGAAAATTTTATACAGACACCGTTGGTCTGTATATATATATTTTGAAAATGATTTCTATGGTTTTGAAAAGAAATATATGGTTTTGATAAATATTGATTTTAAAGATTTATTAAAGTTGATTTAATAAAGTTGATATATAACATGTTTAAGTATTTATTTAATATATATATGTTTTCAAATAAAGAGTTTATAATGATTCAGGTTGGAAAGATAAATTTGAAATTGATTTGAAATTATATTTATTTAAGAATTTTACTTAAATAAGTTTGATTTGAAATTTATTAAATTTGAAATTTTAAAGATATGTTTTATAACTTGAATTTGATTAAAAGTGACTTAAATGAATATTTCAAACTTATATAAATTCAAATGGGATAATTTGTTTATTTAAATTTGTAAATTTAAGTTGTATTTAGATGATTATTGAAATGATTAAGTAAATATTTCAAAACTAAATAATTGTAAAGTGAATTTGATATATATATGAAATTATCGAATTTAGTTTTGAAATGTTGAATATATAAAACTTTGAAATATATTGAAATTGAAATGGTTTATTTTGTGATTCAAATCTGTATTTGAAATCGATATAATTTGAAATGGTTTATTGAGAAACTAAATTTAGTGGAAATTGATGAAATAAGATTTAATTAAATATGAATTTTGTATTTCGAGTTGATTTGAATCGATTTGTGAAATTTGAGGAAACTATTTTATTATATAAAGTATTTTTAACTATATTTAAAACTATTTTACATTTTACTTTATAAATTATTTTAATATAAACTATTTTAATATAAATCATTTTCAATATAAATTATTTTATTATAAACTATTTTAACTTATAACTATTATATATAAACTATTTTATTTTATAAACTATTTTATATATATACTAATTTTAATATCTAAACTGTTTAAGAGGAAAGTGTTATGGATTTCAAAGTGTTATGATTTCAAGCTATGATTTCAAAGTGTTATGAATTTCAAGGTTTTGATTTCCAAAGTGTTTTGAGTTTTAAAGACTTATGATTTCGAAAGCGTTATAACTTTGGAAAGTGATATGATTTATGGAAGTGAATATTTTTGAAATGGAAATGATATCGTATTGATATGTTTTTGAAATGGAAATGATATTTTGGTTTTGAAGTATAAACTATTTTGAAATGACCGCGGTGTTATAATAATGTTTGGTTGTTAAAGAGATCGGGATTGGATATGGGCATACTCTTTATCGATACCGAAAACCACTTTAACAACTGTGTACGCGGTGGAGATTCCGGAATGAAGTAGGATGGTGGCGACGATTCTATATGAGGTATATACGTGGACCCGACTCCCGTGAGTTGGCATAAGGTGGCTAAAACAGGAGCAATTGACGGGCTAATGAGGTAGCTCCTTTTATCGGACACACTCCATCGTATACCATTATATTACTTTGTGATTGATTTGGTGCGCACCTTCGGATTTTGGGGGATGTGGCTCGAGGTGGGCGATTGTTGCAGCTCTGCGTTACCACCGGCTCGGAAGTGTAATTGGTATATCTACCTTGGCATTGCCTAGTTGTGCCATGTCACCTACCCTAGCGTGCTTTATTACGAGTTTGATTTGTGTCGTACCTATGGAGTATCCTCTGGTAGCTCCAGTTTACGGGGTATTACGGTACTGTATAGACTACTGGCACTATAAAATGTGTTAAGGGGGATATGGGTAACGCCTTAACGCTATTTTAATAGTTTTACTATAGACATATTAATAGCGTATATTACTACATAGTAGATAGTTTAACGGATCCTTAGAGGATGGTTATCCCAAACATCCTTTAAGTTACTTGTATTTCAGTTGAAATTTCACGTGAGTTGGATTTATTGATATAAGAATGTTAATCCTGACTCGAGTGTTTTGTGTTTTGCTTTACGCTTGGGTCAGACTGAGTGATATAGCATTCGAGACTCACCTTTGGAGTTGGAGCTTCGCTTGGAGATCCATCTATCGATTCTGCTTTTAGTTATTTAGTTGATTCCAGTGCTGTATTCAGATTTTGCATTCGACTATTGTATTGAGACATCTATGTATTCGAGACCTCTGTTGTATCTTATTTAACTCTGTTATATATATAGTAACTTCATGAACAACTATTCTTTTGTTTCCGCTGCATTATTTTTATATTACTCTGTGTCTGTGGTTCTGTGATTATTTTATTTACTATATATGTTGAGTTTTGCCAAATATAAAAATTAACAATCTGATATTTTGAGCAATTCAAGTCCGATATGTGCGGATGCGAATGGTTGAAAATTTCAGGTCGTTACACTAGTTATATCATCTGTAAATGCAATATATCCAAAAAAGAAAAGCAAAGCAAACGAATCATGCCCAAAAGTGAACCAACCCCTTGGTTCACGACGAAAAATACCATCAGATTTTAAATTAGCCCGGTCTAATTCAAAAATTTCGCCTAATAGTTTTAATTATCGATAATCACACCAGTCCCATGACTGATCCATAGTTTATTTTTCTTATCCTTAAACTTTGGGTCCCCTAATTTCCCCGGGCAGCCTACTAGCCAAGTTTGTTAGAAGAAATCTGGATGGAGCTCGAAGCATGGAGTTAGAAGATTCTTCAGTAGGCTATTACCTTATTTCCATCACACTTCTGTACTATTGTACTCCGCATTTGTAAGGACAGATATTTATAACTGTCCATGTTAACTCTGACAAATGTATTTAAAATTTCTACTGTAAATAAATATATATAAATATATATGTATGTATAGAAATAGTATATGTTATTCCAATCGTGTGAGGTTCTGTTCTGTCTTTATTTTCTTTCTTACTCTTGATAATCTGCCTCTTCGGCATTTGGATATGCAACACGTGAATACCGAGGATGTATTAGTGTCGATTTCCGAGGGCCGAAGAATCTGGTCGTCATATACATAGGTTCAGTTTTGCTATGAATTGTAGTGAAAATAATTTATAAAATGAACAAACTTGAATTTTAATTAAACAGATACTATGTATGAGTTTGCACTATTTTGGTATCTCTTTTGATATGCATGACAGTAAACTAGATAATTAAATTTATAAAGCATCTTATTATATCAAATAACTACTGGGTATCATTTTTTCATAAATGCAGGTATAAGTTTTACTATTTAAAACAATTTACGAAATCTTGAGGCTTGAATTGTGATATCCCGGAAATTTGGCAATATCAATTTAATAATCTTTATTAATAATTAAATTGATTTGTTGATTTATTTTATAAATTGACAAGTTTATTCATTTTAAAAGGTTAATAATATTTTAAATTGGCAAATTTATTTCTTTTGAAAACTAATAACATTTTAATTTGGGGATATCTTTTCTAAAATTTTAATTAGGAAGATTTATCTTACTAAAACTAATATAAGTGTTTATATTTATAATGTATATATATAGGTATATATATTATAAATAGGGAGGAGTCTTTAATTTAATAAAAGGATAAGTTATCAAATTATAATATATATGTATATATATATTGTTATTTGAAGTTATGTATTAAAATTAAATATGATAATTATAAAGCTAATGTTAAAAGTATTTCCATTTAGAATATATATAATTGTATATATTGAAATGGAAAGAATATTGAATTTGAATTTAATAAAGTATTTTCAAACTTTAATATTTATATAATTTGTAATTTGGAAATTTGTAATTTAACTTAATACTTTTGAAAATGATATTTATGATTTAAATAACAAGAATAATTTCTTATTTAAAATATATATGTAAGCTTAAGTTTAAATAAGATTTAAATTAGAAGTTCATTTGTTTTTTTTTCCTTCATTTTAATTTTAACATAAGGTAAATTGTTTAAGATTCTTATACAAGGAGTTAAACTAAATTTCTCAAATTTATAAACATATGTTATATGATTTGATCAAAATATAAGTTACTTGAATATTTATTAAAACCTAAAGCTTAAATTATAAAAAGATAAATACAATACATACACATAAATATTTCATAAATATACATGTATAACTTAAATAAATTAATTAAAGACAAGATGAAAACACTTGTTAACTTTTTAAATGTATGTTAAGACACTTGTAAATCTAAATGTATAGGTGTAAGCTAAATAATCAACCCAAGGACAAATGTCCACATTTTCTTTTAAGAATTAAAATAAATAAATTAAAACATATAAAAGAAGAAATCTATTTTCGTTTTTCAGCTGAATTCATTTTTCCTTCTTTCACAACTAAGAAAGAATATCATTCGAATCTAAAAATAAATGAAAGACTGGAAACCTGAAAATCAAAAGAAGACTGAAATCAAAATTGAAAGAAAATCTGTAAAATCTGGAAATTTAATCAAAGGCAAAGGATAATCTGGAAATAAATCAGAGGCAAGCAACTTCATCAATTCAAATGCAAGATGTAAACTTCAACATGCAATTCAGATAATATTCAATAGCAAAAGAAATTCAAGAAGTTTAAAATCTGGAACAAGCCTGGAAACTGTTCTCTGTTCAGATTTTCTGGTGAGTAAATTATTTTAAAAACAGTTTGAGATGGTTTAGACTCTAATGCATGTGTTAAATCTGTGGATTGATCTTGGTGATTGCATGAAAATCTTTTCAGTATTTATATTATTGAATCTATATGATCTGTATATATGTGAAATAGGCTGTTTATATATGAATCTCTGTTTCTGTTTTATTTAAGATCCAAATTCTCTTCAAAATTTCAAATCTTCCACTAAACATCATTATTTGACATTGATGATTGAATAGAAGTTGTTTGATATGGTTTGTTGTAAATTTTAAAAATAGTTTCTTAATTTAAAACACAACAAATAATTTTGAAATTGGAAAATACAGTAAATCTTGATTTATGTCAGGAAATCAATAATCTTAATTCTTGCTTTGGATCATATAATTAGATTAGTGGTTGGAAATGATGAATTTTAATATGCATTTCAAAAATTTTAAGTTGATATCCAATTGTGAATTTGGGAATGGAGAGTTTCGGCAATTTGATCAATTGCCGATGATAAACTACATGATTTAAGCTAAAATTTTGATCAAAGCTTGCTTTAGTGATGTGGATGATGGGAAAAATACAATTGAATTTTTCCAATTGTTGAATTGTTCGAATTCGAACAAATTAGGGTTTAAGGGTGGTATCGACTTTGGTGGCGTCGCGATGATTTCGAGAGATGGTGGTGCGATCGCGAGTTGAGGGATGGTGGAGTGGTGATGCTTCGGTGCTCTGGAGGGAATACTGGAGCTTCCAGTCAACATGATCGACGGTGGCGAAAGTTTTGGGTGGATCGAGTTGCCCCAGGAATTCGATCGATGATCGAAATCTCGTTTCGATGATGGAACTTGGTTGCTGGGTTGGTGGTTGGGATGTCGAGGCCAAGGGGGACTGGTCGACGATCAAAGTGAAGGTCGGAGAGACGTTGAACGATCGTGCACGTGCACGTGTGCACGTTCGTGTAACAGAGGGATCGACGTTTTGGGGAAGAAGGAAGAGACTCGGGATAGCTCTCGCGTTTTAGGGTAGGCGACTCGAAGCAGATGAAAAGGCGAGTGACTCGAAGCTAGCTCGGGGAAGAAACGTGTTTGGCTCGGGTAATTTGAGTATACCAGGTTATTAAAGAATGTACTCAAGCATTTCAAATGTTTCAAAGTTTAAAGTAAAGTAAAAACAAGTTTTCCAATTAAAGTTATTTTCAAAGAAAATTATAAAGAAATGTTTAAAATAGATTTCAAGTTTTATTTTGAATGGATAAGTTTAGAAAATATAATAATTAAGATTTCAAAGATAAATATCCGTTTAAATTATTAAATATGTTTAACTGGGTTTTAAATATATCAAAAATTTAATGTTTAAATTGTTTGTTTCTTAAGTAAGATTTATATTTCAAATATATAATTGATTGTAAATTGGTTTTAAATAAGTTAATAATTGGAATAAGTAATTAAATTAAATAAAGAGTTTATTCTTAATTAGTTAAGTTGAGATTAATTAAGGATAATTAATTTTAAGGTTAATTACTTAATTGTAATTAAGGATAATTACTTAATGAAGTAATTAGTAGAAATAAATTAATTAAAGATTAAGTGATGATTAATTGATTAATTAATTAATGTAATTAATTTTAGGTTAATTAATTAGTCTAATTAGTTAAGATAATCATTTATGATTAATTAAGTGTAATTACTTAGTCAAGTAATTAATGGATAATTACTGAATGTAATTAAGAAAAGAGTAATTAATTATGAAAGTAATTAAATGGAAGTGATTAAGGGTTAATCACTTAATGTTATTAATTAAAGGATTTATTAATAAAATTAATTAAAAAGTTAATTGATTAATTAATTAATTAAAGAGTAATTAATTAATTAAAGGGTTAAGGTTAATTAATAATGTGATTAATTATTTGCTAAGGTGATTAATTAAATGAGTAATTAATTAATGGAAGTAATCAAAGGATTAATATAATTAATTAAGGAGTTAATTAATTAAGGTAAGTAATTACAGGATGGTTAATTACTGTTTATGATTAATTAAGGTTAATTAATGAATGTAGTTAATTAAAGATTAATTATTTAATTAACTAGAAGGTAATTAATTAATGAAGTAATTGGAGTATTATTAATTAATATAATTAATAAAGTTAATCAAGTTTGATTAATAAAAGAAATTAATTTAAGTATGATTAATTAATTATAATTAATTGAGGATTAATGTAATTAATTATAGTTAATAAATTAATGAAGGTTCATTAATTATTGTAATTAATGATAGTAATTAAAGGTAATTTTAATTACTGTATATGGTTAAGGCTAATTACTTGAATGTAATTAAAGTATAATTAATCCAGAAAGATTAATTAAGGAAGTTCATTAAGAGATGATTAATTAATTAATGATAGTAAGCAGGATTAAGATAATCCAAATAATTAAAGAATAGTAATTAATTTAATTAAAGGTTAATTAAATTGATTTGGAGTTAATCAATTCTGTTTATGGATGATTGATTGATATTGGATGATTGATATTGGATGATTTGGATATCTCTGATATATGTGATATGCTGCTTTGTGAGATGAATGTTTGATATAAAGTATCTGTGATAATATGATTTATCTATCTGTTTATATCATCCTGAATAAGTTTAAATGTTTAAACCTTTAAACAACTTGGCCTTAAAAGATACGTTTTGGATTTCGATGAGACCGGGATCGGGTTTCCGTATACCGGTATTCCAGGTCTGGAGACCCGAATACCACATCGATCCAAATTAACGATAGGTCGTGAATCTCAAGTGAAGATGAAGATTCAGAGTGCAAGGGTTATTGTCGTTAACTCTGAGGGTGATTCCAAAACGAGTGTAACGAGATAATGCCTTCGGTTTCGTTCGAACCCGGAACGAACTTGTATGGATTGAATGCTTTCAGCACATCGTCAGGCGGACGATGAGCATTCTAAGTGATATGTTCTGATTAAAGGTAATCGTAACCTCAAGCCTCATCAACCGGGAATGGCTAAAACAGGGGAGGTGCAGCAAGGCTTCGTGGGTAGCACCCACTGAGAGCAAGATAGATCCCTGTCTAGAGGTCCCTTTTCTTTTATTCGGCTTAGTGTGTGGTTGGTCGCGCCAACCACGGGATTGTCTTGTTCGGGATTATCCAGTAAGGGATGGTTCCGGCTTTGTGTTGCAGGGGAGCGGGCGTACTCCTCGGTACGGTGATCTAGGCCACGTACTGTGACGGGCGGTACCCCAGTAGCCCTGCCATTGTATGGAATCCAAACTCCAATAAGTGCCGTACGTATTAGTTGTGCCCAACTATGTTGGAATGTGAGATGTAAGCATTTCAGCTATTTTCGTATTTTACTTGAAAACCCTAGACCCTATTATAATATAACTGGATTTCCTATCAAATGATTTGGTTAGCGTAAGGTAAAAACTTTTCCATGTTTATGTGTGGGAAGTCTTACGTGATACCTTTGTTTTCAAAAGGTTTTGAAGTTAAACAATTTTAAACCGTTTACTCACACCAGACCCATGTCTGACCCAAGTGTTTATTTTATGTTTTATTAAACCTTGGGTACTCAATTTTTACGAGTAGCCAAGGGATTCAGGTTAGCTTTGACGAATCTATGGAGGAGATATGGAGCAGGAGGCTTCAGCATTCGTAGATATATAGTATTCCGCTGTGTTGGTTTCTCTGAGTCGTTTGTTTGAGTTGTATCTTGTGTTGTATAATAGACAGGTTTTATAACTGTCTATTTTGTGATGTATAAGTTGTGTACTCTGATTATGTAAAGACTATGTAATAGTTATGTGATATATTATATTTGTTTCGTTCCGTTGTGAGATTCTGATGTGTTGTTATTCTTTCTTTCTCTTCTTTTCTCTTTTCTATCCCTTTCTTTCTTCATAACGATGCGTCTTTCTATGGAGAGAAAGTCGTGGTCGTCACATATGGTATCAGAGCAGTAGGTTGAGTGAATACCTAGGCTCTGGAGTGGTGTCTATCTTGAGAGCGCGTAATTGTTAGTTATATAAAAATGATTTTATATTGTGTTAATTGATCGGTTGAGTGGTATATGGATTCTGGTCAATACGAGTAGCTAACGTTATTGATAGGGATCTCTAAACACTTGAACCAGGCCAACGGACACAATATTGTTTTAAATAGGTAAATGAAATAATTTTACCCAGAAATAATTTCTATATAAAAAGTATCATTTTAAATATATATATTTCTACCTATTTGTTGGGTTACCTGTTCGGGTTTTCCAATATAAGTTATAAAGGTAGATAAGGTGGTAGTGTGAGTAACACGACTACCAATAGTTAGAATTTGAGTGTTGAGGTTGGAAGTATATCTGACGAGACTGTAGACCTAATACTGTCTCGAATGAACTTTGTTGTGGTGTAAAGATTTCATCGATCTCTGAAGGAAACCAGTTATGGTTTAGAGTTTATCTTTGAAGTTGGATGAATAGAGTAGATCTATTGGATGAGCTGAAGAGAGTGATGGTATTTTGGTAACCTCAGGAAGTAGTAGCTGTGCGATGAGACACGGTGGCTATGGACGTTTCTGAAGATGTTTCTTCTGGAACAAGTTTGAAGAAGTGAGTCTGTGTCAGTGTTGTGGCTGAGTCCAGTGGGGTGTTTCTATTTGCTTTGAGGTCCGAGTTTCTCGAGGAGTTTCGGATAAGAAGTCTTTGGTTTGTGGCAGCAGTGCAGCTCGGAGTATTCTGTGTTGGCAGAAAGTTTCTGGCTGAGCAGTTTTTCTGAAGGTGAAGTTCAGAAGCAGTAGAGTGAATCCATTTCTTCGATGGATTGGTTAGTCAAATATAAGCTGTTCTGATTAGTGAAGAGAGAACAGTTATCTTTGGAAATTAGGCTGAGCTGATCGCAAAAGTGACTTGCGATTGTTTAAGTATTCTCTTGGGATTATTGGAGATTGAGATTCCGTATCGACTTGATTCGTGGAGTTACCAGAAGTTCAGCTTAGTAGAAGGATGTCTCCTAGAGAATAATTTGGTGAAGCAGCTCAGGATTCTTTGGAGAGGGATTGACCACACCTAATTTTCTGGTGAGGATTCTGTTAAGGTGTTTTGACCAAGTAGAATGGTTCACTAAGATTTTATAGATATGGTGAACTGTGGATGATCAAGTTTGTGCTCGAGTTTCTCCGATGGCATTCTCATCTGTTCCAGATCAGAGTTGTGCAGCGAAAGCAAGATAACAGCTATTCTAGAGTGGGAGCAACCGGGAGTTGTGATTTTCTTGGAGTAGAGGATTTCTATAGGAAATTCAAGTGTATCTCTAAGTGTGAAGAAATTTTCGGGATTTGGAGGTAAAGTTGTCAAGTGCAACTGTTTTGACTATTTCAGATAGGAGAGGTAGTGCGAAGTTCTCTAATGTTTGTAAAGTAGAGTTGTGTTTTGGATTTCGGCATATTTTTGAGAAACCATTTTGTTGAGTAGGATCCGGAAATTGGTTTGATGTTGGTCTAATCTGTTTCAAGAAGCATCAGCAAGGGTTAAGCTGATCAGGAAGAATGAAGTGACTCAGGATCGTCAAAGGAGTTATGCAGTTAAGAATTGATGGAATTTGGAAATTGATGTTGAAATTGGATATTGTTTAAGTTTTTCTCCGATCAAAGGAGATATAAGATTTGGTAAGACTGGAGAGTAAGCTCCGGAAGTATTATGAGATTTTTCTGTGTTCTTTGGAGATTAGATTTTGATCCCCAGGATTGAGTTGCCAGTTCGGATAACTGGAATTCATTTTATTTCACATATCTCTGAGGAATATGTGTATGATTCATCGAGTGATGGAATCAGCAGTTCAGAAGGATAGTTGGGATGGTTTTGAGTTAGTCTGATATCTTGTTCAGATTTGTGATCTAGAAAGGAAGGACTTCTAGATCATTGTAGATAGTTAGTTTAGATCTTGTAGAACGAGTCTCCCGGTATATATATATACTTGGGGAAACTCGAGTAAATTCTATCCAGATTTTGACTGGATAGTTAAATTTGTTTGATTAAATTGTTTGCTATGGTTGTTAGAATATGATTGATATCTATGGTTGCTGTTTAAAATAAAATTTTGCTGGGTTATTAAATTATCTTTGCTTTTAAATTTCGGGGACGAAATTATTTTAAGGGGGGAGGAATGTGATATCCCGGAAATTTGGCAATATCAATTTAATAATCTTTATTAATAATTAAATTGATTTGTTGATTTATTTTATAAATTGACAAGTTTATTCATTTTAAAAGGTTAATAATATTTTAAATTGGCAAATTTATTTCTTTTGAAAACTAATAACATTTTAATTTGGGGATATCTTTTCTAAAATTTTAATTAGGAAGATTTATCTTACTAAAACTAATATAAGTGTTTATATTTATAATGTATATATATAGGTATATATATTATAAATAGGGAGGAGTCTTTAATTTAATAAAAGGATAAGTTATCAAATTATAATATATATGTATATATATATTGTTATTTGAAGTTATGTATTAAAATTAAATATGATAATTATAAAGCTAATGTTAAAAGTATTTCCATTTAGAATATATATAATTGTATATATTGAAATGGAAAGAATATTGAATTTGAATTTAATAAAGTATTTTCAAACTTTAATATTTATATAATTTGTAATTTGGAAATTTGTAATTTAACTTAATACTTTTGAAAATGATATTTATGATTTAAATAACAAGAATAATTTCTTATTTAAAATATATATGTAAGCTTAAGTTTAAATAAGATTTAAATTAGAAGTTCATTTGTTTTTTTTTCCTTCATTTTAATTTTAACATAAGGTAAATTGTTTAAGATTCTTATACAAGGAGTTAAACTAAATTTCTCAAATTTATAAACATATGTTATATGATTTGATCAAAATATAAGTTACTTGAATATTTATTAAAACCTAAAGCTTAAATTATAAAAAGATAAATACAATACATACACATAAATATTTCATAAATATACATGTATAACTTAAATAAATTAATTAAAGACAAGATGAAAACACTTGTTAACTTTTTAAATGTATGTTAAGACACTTGTAAATCTAAATGTATAGGTGTAAGCTAAATAATCAACCCAAGGACAAATGTCCACATTTTCTTTTAAGAATTAAAATAAATAAATTAAAACATATAAAAGAAGAAATCTATTTTCGTTTTTCAGCTGAATTCATTTTTCCTTCTTTCACAACTAAGAAAGAATATCATTCGAATCTAAAAATAAATGAAAGACTGGAAACCTGAAAATCAAAAGAAGACTGAAATCAAAATTGAAAGAAAATCTGTAAAATCTGGAAATTTAATCAAAGGCAAAGGATAATCTGGAAATAAATCAGAGGCAAGCAACTTCATCAATTCAAATGCAAGATGTAAACTTCAACATGCAATTCAGATAATATTCAATAGCAAAAGAAATTCAAGAAGTTTAAAATCTGGAACAAGCCTGGAAACTGTTCTCTGTTCAGATTTTCTGGTGAGTAAATTATTTTAAAAACAGTTTGAGATGGTTTAGACTCTAATGCATGTGTTAAATCTGTGGATTGATCTTGGTGATTGCATGAAAATCTTTTCAGTATTTATATTATTGAATCTATATGATCTGTATATATGTGAAATAGGCTGTTTATATATGAATCTCTGTTTCTGTTTTATTTAAGATCCAAATTCTCTTCAAAATTTCAAATCTTCCACTAAACATCATTATTTGACATTGATGATTGAATAGAAGTTGTTTGATATGGTTTGTTGTAAATTTTAAAAATAGTTTCTTAATTTAAAACACAACAAATAATTTTGAAATTGGAAAATACAGTAAATCTTGATTTATGTCAGGAAATCAATAATCTTAATTCTTGCTTTGGATCATATAATTAGATTAGTGGTTGGAAATGATGAATTTTAATATGCATTTCAAAAATTTTAAGTTGATATCCAATTGTGAATTTGGGAATGGAGAGTTTCGGCAATTTGATCAATTGCCGATGATAAACTACATGATTTAAGCTAAAATTTTGATCAAAGCTTGCTTTAGTGATGTGGATGATGGGAAAAATACAATTGAATTTTTCCAATTGTTGAATTGTTCGAATTCGAACAAATTAGGGTTTAAGGGTGGTATCGACTTTGGTGGCGTCGCGATGATTTCGAGAGATGGTGGTGCGATCGCGAGTTGAGGGATGGTGGAGTGGTGATGCTTCGGTGCTCTGGAGGGAATACTGGAGCTTCCAGTCAACATGATCGACGGTGGCGAAAGTTTTGGGTGGATCGAGTTGCCCCAGGAATTCGATCGATGATCGAAATCTCGTTTCGATGATGGAACTTGGTTGCTGGGTTGGTGGTTGGGATGTCGAGGCCAAGGGGGACTGGTCGACGATCAAAGTGAAGGTCGGAGAGACGTTGAACGATCGTGCACGTGCACGTGTGCACGTTCGTGTAACAGAGGGATCGACGTTTTGGGGAAGAAGGAAGAGACTCGGGATAGCTCTCGCGTTTTAGGGTAGGCGACTCGAAGCAGATGAAAAGGCGAGTGACTCGAAGCTAGCTCGGGGAAGAAACGTGTTTGGCTCGGGTAATTTGAGTATACCAGGTTATTAAAGAATGTACTCAAGCATTTCAAATGTTTCAAAGTTTAAAGTAAAGTAAAAACAAGTTTTCCAATTAAAGTTATTTTCAAAGAAAATTATAAAGAAATGTTTAAAATAGATTTCAAGTTTTATTTTGAATGGATAAGTTTAGAAAATATAATAATTAAGATTTCAAAGATAAATATCCGTTTAAATTATTAAATATGTTTAACTGGGTTTTAAATATATCAAAAATTTAATGTTTAAATTGTTTGTTTCTTAAGTAAGATTTATATTTCAAATATATAATTGATTGTAAATTGGTTTTAAATAAGTTAATAATTGGAATAAGTAATTAAATTAAATAAAGAGTTTATTCTTAATTAGTTAAGTTGAGATTAATTAAGGATAATTAATTTTAAGGTTAATTACTTAATTGTAATTAAGGATAATTACTTAATGAAGTAATTAGTAGAAATAAATTAATTAAAGATTAAGTGATGATTAATTGATTAATTAATTAATGTAATTAATTTTAGGTTAATTAATTAGTCTAATTAGTTAAGATAATCATTTATGATTAATTAAGTGTAATTACTTAGTCAAGTAATTAATGGATAATTACTGAATGTAATTAAGAAAAGAGTAATTAATTATGAAAGTAATTAAATGGAAGTGATTAAGGGTTAATCACTTAATGTTATTAATTAAAGGATTTATTAATAAAATTAATTAAAAAGTTAATTGATTAATTAATTAATTAAAGAGTAATTAATTAATTAAAGGGTTAAGGTTAATTAATAATGTGATTAATTATTTGCTAAGGTGATTAATTAAATGAGTAATTAATTAATGGAAGTAATCAAAGGATTAATATAATTAATTAAGGAGTTAATTAATTAAGGTAAGTAATTACAGGATGGTTAATTACTGTTTATGATTAATTAAGGTTAATTAATGAATGTAGTTAATTAAAGATTAATTATTTAATTAACTAGAAGGTAATTAATTAATGAAGTAATTGGAGTATTATTAATTAATATAATTAATAAAGTTAATCAAGTTTGATTAATAAAAGAAATTAATTTAAGTATGATTAATTAATTATAATTAATTGAGGATTAATGTAATTAATTATAGTTAATAAATTAATGAAGGTTCATTAATTATTGTAATTAATGATAGTAATTAAAGGTAATTTTAATTACTGTATATGGTTAAGGCTAATTACTTGAATGTAATTAAAGTATAATTAATCCAGAAAGATTAATTAAGGAAGTTCATTAAGAGATGATTAATTAATTAATGATAGTAAGCAGGATTAAGATAATCCAAATAATTAAAGAATAGTAATTAATTTAATTAAAGGTTAATTAAATTGATTTGGAGTTAATCAATTCTGTTTATGGATGATTGATTGATATTGGATGATTGATATTGGATGATTTGGATATCTCTGATATATGTGATATGCTGCTTTGTGAGATGAATGTTTGATATAAAGTATCTGTGATAATATGATTTATCTATCTGTTTATATCATCCTGAATAAGTTTAAATGTTTAAACCTTTAAACAACTTGGCCTTAAAAGATACGTTTTGGATTTCGATGAGACCGGGATCGGGTTTCCGTATACCGGTATTCCAGGTCTGGAGACCCGAATACCACATCGATCCAAATTAACGATAGGTCGTGAATCTCAAGTGAAGATGAAGATTCAGAGTGCAAGGGTTATTGTCGTTAACTCTGAGGGTGATTCCAAAACGAGTGTAACGAGATAATGCCTTCGGTTTCGTTCGAACCCGGAACGAACTTGTATGGATTGAATGCTTTCAGCACATCGTCAGGCGGACGATGAGCATTCTAAGTGATATGTTCTGATTAAAGGTAATCGTAACCTCAAGCCTCATCAACCGGGAATGGCTAAAACAGGGGAGGTGCAGCAAGGCTTCGTGGGTAGCACCCACTGAGAGCAAGATAGATCCCTGTCTAGAGGTCCCTTTTCTTTTATTCGGCTTAGTGTGTGGTTGGTCGCGCCAACCACGGGATTGTCTTGTTCGGGATTATCCAGTAAGGGATGGTTCCGGCTTTGTGTTGCAGGGGAGCGGGCGTACTCCTCGGTACGGTGATCTAGGCCACGTACTGTGACGGGCGGTACCCCAGTAGCCCTGCCATTGTATGGAATCCAAACTCCAATAAGTGCCGTACGTATTAGTTGTGCCCAACTATGTTGGAATGTGAGATGTAAGCATTTCAGCTATTTTCGTATTTTACTTGAAAACCCTAGACCCTATTATAATATAACTGGATTTCCTATCAAATGATTTGGTTAGCGTAAGGTAAAAACTTTTCCATGTTTATGTGTGGGAAGTCTTACGTGATACCTTTGTTTTCAAAAGGTTTTGAAGTTAAACAATTTTAAACCGTTTACTCACACCAGACCCATGTCTGACCCAAGTGTTTATTTTATGTTTTATTAAACCTTGGGTACTCAATTTTTACGAGTAGCCAAGGGATTCAGGTTAGCTTTGACGAATCTATGGAGGAGATATGGAGCAGGAGGCTTCAGCATTCGTAGATATATAGTATTCCGCTGTGTTGGTTTCTCTGAGTCGTTTGTTTGAGTTGTATCTTGTGTTGTATAATAGACAGGTTTTATAACTGTCTATTTTGTGATGTATAAGTTGTGTACTCTGATTATGTAAAGACTATGTAATAGTTATGTGATATATTATATTTGTTTCGTTCCGTTGTGAGATTCTGATGTGTTGTTATTCTTTCTTTCTCTTCTTTTCTCTTTTCTATCCCTTTCTTTCTTCATAACGATGCGTCTTTCTATGGAGAGAAAGTCGTGGTCGTCACATGAATTTTAATCATACAGCTACTAAGTATGAGTGCTGCATTATTTTTTATATTACTTTTGTTATATATTACAGTACAGTAAATTTAATTCGTAGAGGTTTATGTTATATGTAACAACTAATGGTATCATTTTGCATGAATATAGGTATCGGTTTTATTGTAAATAACATTTGAAATAAATAATTTATAAAATAATCAAGTATTATTTTCAATCATACATGTAGGTGAAAAAATAGTATCAGTTGCTGCACACTGCTGGTATCAGTTTCATTTGTAAATAGAAACATATTTACTATCATAACAGAATATCATGAGAAGTTAAACAAAACTAATTTTTTCAATGTTTGAAATAAGTACGTAGTCTTTACAACAAATTAACATAAAACCAAGAAGTGTTTTTATCGGCATTAAAAGAAGATCTATTTACTATTACTTTTAACACAATATCTCAAATGTATATTAGGACAAATGAACATAACATTAAGTTTTGCAAACAAATTCGCTTCTTTTATTTTTTGTTCTTCTAGGCATGACATGTACTTGGACAAATTCCAGCAGTGCTCATCGTCTATCAGTATTGCATGTACAGTTCTTGCTCTTGTTGACAATATTTGCTCGGTTTCTATTTTGATTGGTATTCTACTTCCGTTGAGTGAAATGATGAATATCATTACGTATATGCCAAAGTCAAGCCTGTTTGAGCAAAAATATATTGTTAGTATCAGTTTGCATCAGTTGTATTATCAGGTTTGTAACTAATATAAAACATCGAATTTCAGAGATAATGGTACAAACATATCATATGCTTTGAATTAAAATATTTAACAGTTTTACTACCACACTTAACATTAGTTTTAGTATGAGTTTTAGTGTTTGTAGTTATCATTTTAAGATTTTTTTAATAATTCTTTTGTTTTATTTTTGATTATGTATACATTTAGTGTCAGCGTTGTGCATTCACGTATCAGTTTTGTTTATGTTGGTATCAGTTTTGTTTATGTAGGTATCAGTTTAGTTCTGAACTAAATGTTTATTGAATTGAAAGATAATATTTTTTGTATGAATCAAATTCAATTCAATGTAAAAGGCATACAAAGATGTATAGTAGTTTGTATGAAATATTATAATGCAAAAAGACAACTAGTTTTAATAATGAGCAACTGTCAATTAAGTGTCACTACTAGTTTCAACAGTAGTGTCGATTTTCTTCTTAGGAGGTATCATTTTTACCAAGGAAAAAAAACTTGCGTGTCCTCTTCTTGCTATGCACACTTGATTTGATGCAATTCATCTGGCTTCACCTCCATATCTTGTATATTATTCTTTTTTTAGATTTCTTGAAACATTTCTTCTATTTATTCTCTCTATTAAAGACAAAATGATAAAAAGTTATGTTATGTTCACTTTTATTAATTGTATTAAGTAATTTTTTTTAAAAAAATTATCATACCAATTTCATAGCTTCTTTCAAGCTGGAGTTGTTTTTTTCATTAGATCTTCTAGGGCATCTAGAATCTACATGACACCATTGCATTGTTGGGTATGTCAAAGTGACTAACGTCTAATGGTTTTCACAGTGCAAAGAAAAATAAACATCTTCTGCATATTTATCCTGTACAATTTTTTCAACCATAGGCAGGACCAAACTTTTTTTAACACCTTTTATATCACAAACAACTCCTTTTCGTTGAATATGAAATTAAATTACAATTTAATGTATGAAGAAATTATTATGTACTTGCACATTAAAGTTTTATTTACTATCATCATGGTTATGAATGCATAGTTATGTTCTGCTAGTCAACATTTAGATATATACCTATCAATTATCTGTATTAAAAACATGAAATTATTTGTTTTTTTATTGGTGAAGCAATTTTAAATGATAAATAGTATGAGTAATGTTAATAGTGGCTGTGTATATTGATTAGTATAAAAATAACTAAGCATCAACTCAATTCAAACAGCTTGTGGGTATCAGATTTTGCATTGATTTGCTATTAGTTTTGTGGTACATGGTATTGAAAATATTTTTCTAAAATTAATTATTGTCATATTTTATGATCTAGGATCTAGGTATCATTTTTTCTCTTATTTTGGTATCAGTTTTGATGTAAATTACAATGAAAATAACTTAGAAAGCAAGCAAGCGTTAATTTCAAACATAATTCTATTAGGTATCATTTTTTTATTTCGATATTATTTTGGTCATATATGAAAGTTAAATAAATATTTAAAATTTTGGAGCATCAACTTTTATCAAAACAGAAATTAAATATCTGTTTTTCATATATACAAGAATTGGTTTTTTTATACAATAGTGAAAATAATTTATAAAATAATAAAGCATTAATTCTAATCAAGGAACTACTTGGTATCAGTTTTTCACTATTTTGGTATTGCTTCTATCATATGTGATGGTGAACTAAATAACTAAATTTTCAGAGCATAAAATTATAACAAACAGAAACTAGGTATCATTTTTGAATATATATGTAGGTATCAGCTTTGTTATAAGTAACATAAAATAACCAAGCATGAATTCCTATCAAACAGCTATTAGATATTGGTTTTTGTACTAATTTTGATTGATATCGGTATCATTAAAGAAAAAATTAAATTTATGCACCTACCCATCTATATAATTTCCTTATAGTACATGTCGTAGTGCTTTTTTGTTATGACACATCCTCCTTTGATTGTTCCATTATCCTCTTATGCTACTTCACTATTTTAATAGAAAAGATTTATATAAATTAATTAAACTTATTTTCATATGTAGCATTAGTATAAATATCTGTAAACTTACTTTTGTGATGATGTCAGAGAAAAGAAAGTTTTGATTACATTTTGTTGTTCTATATTGAGATATATCAAACATTTGCAGTGTCCAAGTCCTAACTTCGAAAGTGTTGGTTCTATTACTACAAGTGGCATTGGAAAGTCATCTTTTGTACTTTTATTTTCATCATCTTTGTTTTTTTTTGGGGTTTGGCTTATTTGCTACTTTTTTCTGTTTTTGATCATAGTTAAAGCTGTCGCTTTGTTTTCTTATTCTTGTTTTTTCTTTTAGTCTTTGGATATAAGAAGTTGTTTTTCTTTCCTTTGCTTTGATTTTTCGGCCAGTTGATTTTGCCATTGTTGTTTTCCCTTTTCGACTAGTAGGTACTGTTGGTTTCTCTTCATCGTCTAGTTCAGTTTTTTCGCTTTAAACGGTTGTGTGTTATATAGTTTAAAAATTGGAGGAGTGAAGTCAAGTACTGAAACATGGTAGGGTAAAATTTGGCTTTTGATATCGGTATCTTCTTCCATTTTTTGAGCATCTTCTGTTTCTTTTTGTTGCACTTGATTTCCATTTTCTGCTTCCACTTGTTGATGCATTTAAGTTGGTATTGAGCTGGTTTTTCTACATCATGCTCTGGACTTTTTTGTTCATTTTTCGATTCTTCATTTTCCATTTTTTTGAGCAATTCGTTTTCTGTTTCCATCTGCACATTTTTGTGCACTTATGCTGGTCCTTCTATTGATTTTTGTATATCATGTTCTAAAACGATCCGGAATTTTCGTCATTCGATTTTGAATATTTAAATGGTTTAAATATTTAATTTGGATTTATAATTTAGTTAGTAAGATTTTAAAACTGAAAATTTTAAGCGATTTCGTTAAAATAGAAAACCGTCGATTTAATCGACGCGTTAAAATAGCGATCCAAAGCAAAGTCTCGAAATTCAACGAAACCAGTTCCATTAGATCCGTAATAGTGTATTATTATCGGATTTCAAATTTCGTAGTGTTTGGAGTTATCGTTTGATCGTACGAGATAGAAACGCGTTGAACTTTATATCGAAATTTAATATAATAATTGGGTTCAAAAAGCTATCTTCTCCATACACTTGAATTAGGACTCGAAACCTTTTCCATTGTGTTCGGAATAGGGGTACAACATTATAAACGCCTAGCGGCACGCCTCGATAGGGTGTCGGAATGGTAAGTTACATTAAATGGGGATATTTATTATTAAATAATATTATAATTTGTCAAAATCAAGCCTGCCTTCTAAAACAGGCCACACACTTTTCTTTTAATTCAAAATCATGTTCATTCTTTTCTCCCTTTCATTCTTTCAGTTCACTTTAAAATCGAAGATCAAATCGTTCTCAAAAAAATGACGGTATTCTTTTCCTCTGGCAACCAAAAACGATATCGCATTTATCTTCCCCCTCGGTTTTAAATCGGACATCAATGAAATTTCATCAAACTTAGTTCGATTTCAAAATTCAAACCCAAGAATTCTTTTCCCTTTATACAAAAATGCGAGCCTCCCCTCCTTCGAATGGAATCTGAGCAGAAAAATATAAATTTGGGAGGGACTACAAACTTAAATATCAAGGTGAGAAAAATTCTCACTCATTTGGATTATCTGATTAATTTTAAAAATAGTTAAAATTAATTATTGAATGCCTGGTTTATTTAATAATTATCTAATGAATGATATATAATATATATATATATAGTAGTATATATATATTAGTATTTGGAGTGATATTCCCGCATATTATAGCGGATGAGACCTTAAGCGCCCCGTATAATAGCGGATGACCCTATATACCGCGATATCACCCTCGAAGTGGGATTGGTATTTTTTATTATGTTGTATTAACATTTGTGGATGCAGGGAAACAGGTTGGAGGGATCCAACTGGATTCCTCAAAGATGTTGATTAATTTTCATATATAGTGATATATGATTAGTGTGAATAATCTATTATAGATTATTGTTATGATATTGAATTATTAAATGCGAAAAATAGCACGGACCTTAAATTTGGTATTTCAAATACAATAAATAGTTAATTTTGAATTTGAAAGAATTAAAAAGCAGATTTTGAATATAAAAATATTTATAGGGAAATTTGGATTATTTTAAACGATATTAAGTGGAATGAAATATATATATATATATAAAATTTGATTTGGGTTATACTTAACTATTCGGAAATTTGTTTAAATAAAGGATTTTAAATAAAATTATATAAATGAATTTGAAAATGATATTTTGAAAGTATGGAAAGGAGTTGAAATCGATATTAAAAACAAATTTGAAATTAAAATGAGATTTATTGAGGAAGGGATTTATAAAATGAAATTTTATAAATAAAATTGGTTTTATAAATAAGTGAAACTCAAAGGAGTTTATAAATTTATAAACGATGTTTACAAATAAGGAAAATGATGGTCAGTTGATAAATTGGAAATATATGTTTACGATGTGAATTTATATCAAGTTATGGGAATCATTTTGGTAAAGAAATAGTGGAATCTATTTTTGAGTATGAGAATAGTGGTAGAATTGAGATATAATCCATGTGATACGAATCAAGTGGGATTTATAAACTGAATTTGGCAATATTGGAATTTTAAAATAGATTTTTGTCGAGGAATTAAAAATTGTTTAAATAGGATTTTTATTTACTATGCTATATAACTTAAACTATTATTTAGATTAGAATATTCCAAAAGGTTAGTTATTATAATGTTTAATATTTATTGAAATAAATTCTAATTTTTATTAATCAGCTTTGTAAATTGATTAGTTATTAAAAATGATTTGGATATGAGTTATCGATGTTATTTGGAATGTTTTGGTTTACTTAAACATTTTTAAAAATAAACTACTATTCCTTAAAAATACTTATTGTATATATATAGTTTTAAAGGATTGAAATTTATTTATAAATCCTCTCGAGATTGGAAGCGAAGTTTATTAAACGATTATGATTCTAGAAGAGAAATCTTATAATGTGATTTTGGGAGCTTGAAGAAAAATTCCAATGTGTTAAAAATACGAGAAATTCCGAAAATGAATTAGAATTCATAAAAGAAGTTAGAATTGGAGATATAGACAAGTGCATTCGACTTTGGAAATATTAAGGGGTTTACAAATAAAATTTGTAAAGAATTGTGAGAGTAGGAAATAAATGGGCTATTTCCTAAATATTAGGATAGAAAGATCTTAGGAAATATACTTATAAATATTCCTAAGTATTGGATGGAAAGGATTTGAAAATAGTTAACTTCGAGATTTTAAATATAGAAAATATTTTCAAAGGGATGAATTATAATTCGAAGCGAGAAAAAAAAATTCTAAGTATTGAAATGACTTGAAATATCCTATTAAGGATATAACAATTTAAGTTTGATTTCCACTATGGAAATATTGGAAGGGTTTGAATATATATATATATATATTATAAAGATATTTTGAGATTATTTTTGGAAAATTATATTAAGGCCAGATGATTGCTTATGGATGTTTTATTGATAGTTAAATAACCGACTATCAATATTGGCCAATTTCGTTAATCGTTTCGAAGAGACCTGGATCGGATTTAATTATCCGAAAACCACTTCGATCCGGTTTTGAACATTACGAATGACACCGTGAAGATGATAAAGATGGTGATTCGATTTGTCCAGACCCAGGACAACTTGTATGGACGAATGCTATCAGAACATCGTCATTGGAGGACGATGAGCATTCTAAGTAAAATTGTTCTTGAAAGGTAACGTTTGGCCTTGAACCTCATCAACTAGGAATGATTAAAACAGGGGAGATGCAGCAAGGCTAAGTGGGTCGCACCCAATTAGGGTATGTTATCACTTTCTAGATGTCCTCGGAAACCTTTATATTATGGATATGGTTGTCCATGAAAGAAGGAGCGCTAGATAGTAAGGGTGGGAACACCCGAGGTGATAACATATTCGATCTATCCAGGTTAGGGGTAGACCGGTCTTATGTAGCAGGGTATCCTGGCGATGTTCCTTGGTACATTGTTCTAGATGTGTACTATGATGGGCGGTACCCTAGTGGCCTAGTCATTCGTATGGAATCCATTCTCCAATACGAGCCTTACAGTTTTGTTTGTAGAGCCTAGTATGTTGGAATTTAATTAATGTAACAATTTTGGCTATTTGAATAAAGATTTGTGTTTAGACACTATTATAATATCAGAGGATTTTCTATAAAAATTGTTTTGGTTATCGTAAGGTAAAAGCCCGTCGTGTTTATGTGTGACGCAGTCTTACGAGATGTGACGACCCGCCCTTTTGACCCTCGAAAATCGACATAAATACGCTCATTATATAACATGCCGAACAATCTAGTGTCGAAAAGACAGATTGTAGAGGGGAAAGAAAGTAGGTAGAAGAAAGAAGAAACCAAATAACAGAATGTGACGACCGCCCATGACCCCTGCACCGAATCTAGAGATAGTGCGCTGTAAAGTGTGCCAGGCGACCATAGACGATTGTCAAGGTAAGATTTAAAACAAAAGGATCTATCGTATTACTCACAGCGCATGGACAAAATACAATAGAACATATGTAAAGTGAAGCTTTACAGAACAAAATGACATCATATAAAACTCCATAATAGTTGAATACAAGCATCCACATAGTCAATACATCCAGCCTCACTACAAATCTCTCAGAGAATACAAAACAGCGGAATATCCAGTACATATAAGAAAATAATATGCAACCCTCTAGCTCGTCTTCGATATCAGCATCGTGAGAAGAGAACAGCACCTGTCACCTGCTACCTAGTCTGCCCGTCCCAAAATGGACGAACAGCCCAAGGCAATAAGAATTTAAAACAAAAAGCCTTGAGTCAGACAACAGTCTTAGTGAGCAGAAAATTAACTAACAACATACCAAAAGAGCATAAAGGAAAAGGAATAGGAATACAACCCTCCCACTCCAACCTCATTCTACAGTGATAGCCCCCAGACACACACTAAGCAGAAGCAAACATAGCAGAGCATACAATTTAAAGTAAAGCTACTATCACTCGAGTCAAGGGCGATGTTTTCCAAGTACCAAGGCCTAAATCAGATAAGCACCCAGAAAATACCGCTCTTGAGTCCGAATGACGATACAACCACACATCCATGACTCTGGCTATCACTGTTATCATTGCTTCGATATCACCGTTAATTGAATGACCGGCACATTTTTTCAGCCGTCCGTCAAGGGCTAATGGAAACCCCGGTTCTAGACATAACTCCCGCACGTCGTCGCAGCCCGTGCCTAGGACTATCGAATCTGCCCAGAGTACTCGACCATCAACAGTTGGCCGTTGGGACTATCGAATCTGCCCAAACGTACTCTTGCTTAGAGCATGCTAGAACCTTCAACAACGATGCTATCCAAGCCTCCTAGTCATCCTCCTCGACGACTATTCTCATATCCATTCATTATCTTCAACTCGAATCATATCACCGAGTTATCAACATGCTTGGAATGATCCCGTCTGGATTAGACCAAGTCTTCATCATATGATGCCTCGCTTCATTACACCCTTGCAAAGCTTCATCTCAACTTCACATCATCAAATCTATGCATAAGAGCTTCATCATCCCGCTACATATGCCACGAGCAGCTTTTCCAATTCAAGAGCCTTTCCCTTAGCTTTTGAATCACCTTCGATCTAAATCTAGTCATCAATCATCTAGTTCATAACAATCAATCAAATCAAACATCAATCCAAGCAATCAAGCATTCAAAAATGATCTAAGTAGACAATTATAACAATAATGGCATTTTCGTAATTAAAGAGTTGAAAGTCCAATAAGCATGAAAACATGTATTATATCTCTACAAACTTGATGAATGAACTTGCATAGGTTAACATATGATAAAATGGATGCAACATCATCATGAACAATGGATCTATATGGATCTACACATAGGATGAAGAAAATGCATGGAAATCTCTATTTTAACACCAAAACGAGCCAACAATCCGATATACTCCTTTGGATCCGTGTGAGAGATAATCACCACTCACCAAATCACCTAAACAACCTCAAATCAACACACTTCAGATCTGGACAGCGAAGGATGAAGCTAGATCTATCACAAATCCGCTTCAAATGAAGAAATCTCTCTTGAAAAGATGAAGATCTTCAATCCAAGCTTTTGAATCTTCAATCTCGATCTTCGATTTGGATGGATGGAAGCACTAGATTAGAGTGGAGAAAAGAAGTGAAGAAGTGTAGAAGTCGAGCTCTCAAAATGGCAGCACTTCGTCGCTTCAAAATCCGGATCCCAAAAAGTGAGAACAACCCCTCCTATTTATAGCTGAAAACTGCCTGAGTCGTAACTCGGCTATCTCCTTAAGTCGTTGCCGACCTAACATATGCCGACCTACGACCTAAAAACCCCCACGACTTAACAGAGCCTCCGACCTAACCCTTAGCCAACAACTCCGACCTAACAGATACGCGCGCCTCAACTCCTACGATCTAACACTTCTGCGCATACGACCTAACTATTAAGTCGACCTACGACTTAACACATACTTCGACCTAACACTTAGACGAAACCCAGCGACCTACGACTTAACAGGTTACGACCTAACACTTAGACGAAACCCAGACTTACGACTTAACTCCTTAAGTCGCTCACTACTACTTAGGTCGTTGCCGACCTAACTACACTGCTAACTTCTATAGGTCGTCCCAACCGACCTAACAACTTAATTACTAAGTCGCTAACCCGGAACCACTAGGTCTGCCTACCCTTGAGTCGCCATATCCTTAAGTCGGTCAGTCTTTAGGTCGTTAACTCTCCCTGCCGACCTAATTACTTAACTAAATCCTAGGTTGCACAATTTTATAGGTCGCTCCAACTAACCCACGACCTAACACTAACTCGCAAGTCCTTAACTCGGTCACGACTTAGCTCTTAGGTCGTCCACGACCTAGGACTTAGACAAATTTCCCCAAAAATCTGAAATGACTTAAAAATGCAAAAATTCCAGATTTGACGAACTTTTCGATCCGTGAAAAATACGGGTCGTTACATTCTCTCCCCCTTAGGAATTTCGCCCCCGAAATTCCAAGCAAACAAAGCAATCAAAGACTATTCTGTACGCCTACCATCCATAGCAATCAACAAACCATGCATCCAATTCTAACTTAGCGTACAGAATTCTAAAATTAGAACAAGTTACAATATCGTGAGATGACACGACACCTTAGGACCATACCTTGAAGAGTTCAGGATGAGCTGCTTTCATCCTCTCTTCCACCTCCCACGTACAGTCGTTATCATCATCACTCCATTGTATCTTGAGCAACTTAACTACCTTCCTCCTAAGCTGTTTCGTGTCGGTTTCCACAACACGAAGTGGCTTACGAGGTCTTCTATCAACTGGATCAACTTCAAAGTCTTCATAGCTATCAGCAGAAACCACTGCATTCGAGTCATGCACATACTTCCGTAGATACGATACGTGAAAAACATTGTGCACACCCGACATCTTCTCCGGTAACTCCAATCTATAAGCGAGCTTTCCAATTCGCTCGATGATCGGGAATGGTCCAACAAATCTCGGAGTCAATTTTCCTTTCTTCCCGAATCTAATAACATTCTTCAGTGGAGAAATCTTCACAAAAACCATATCCCCTACGTCGAATTCCAAATCCTTTCGACGCTTATCGGCATAACTCTTCTGACGGTCTTGGGCTGCCTTCATTCGTTGCCGAATGATCTCTATGCAATCTGAGGTCTGACGAATCATCTCTGGCCCAAGTATCAGCTTTTCTCCAGTTTCCAACCAACATGTCGGAGAGTTACACGGTCTTCCATACAACGCCTCATACGGTGCCATACTAATGCTTGACTGGTAACTGTTGTTGTACGCAAACTCCACCAAATGAAGGTGATCTTCCCATGATCCTCCGAAGTCCAAAACACATGCTCTGAGAAGATCTTCCAAAACTCGGTTGACTCTCTCGGTCTGACCATCTGTTTGGGGATGATAAGCTGTACTCAAACACAACTCGGTTCCCAAAACTTCCTGGAAGCTCTTCCAAAATCCACTAGTGAACAATGGGTCTCGATCGCTCACTATGCTCTTCGGAATACCATGGAATCGAACTATCCACTTAATATACAACTCAGCCAACTTTGATGCAGTCCTAGTCGATCGAACAGGAATGAATCGTGCACTCTTAGTCAGACGATCCACAATGACCCAAATCCCTTCATTTCCCGTTCTGGTTCTAGGCAATCCATCGATGAAATCCATCGACACTTGTTCCCACTTCCATGTAGGAACTTCTAATGGCTGAAGCAATCCACTTGGCTTCTTCTGTTCAGCTTTAACCAACTGGCAGTTCATACACTTGGAAATAAAATTTCCAACATCCTTCTTCATACCTTCCCAATAGTAGGTTCTCTTCATATCCCGATACATCTTATTTCCACCTGGATGAATTGTCAACTTCGAGTGATGACTTTCCTTCAGAACTTCACTCCTCAATTCATCTATATCGGGAACAACTAGTCGTCCTTGCTTCCGAAGCCAACCCTCTTGATCGACCTCGAATCCTTTATCCTTTTCTGGATCCAATCCAGATTCCAACTCACGGATAATCTTGACAAGCTTATCATCTCGCTTTTGGCTCTCACCAATCCTTTCCACAAGAGTGGGTCTTATCGATAAGTTTGCCAACATCTCAGGTTCCAATTCACATCTAGGCCTGAAGTCAAATCCAGCTAAATACTCAAGACTCTTCCATTCTGAAAACATGGCTCCCAATCCTGCATGTCTTCGACTTAACGCATCTGCCACTGCGTTACCTTTTCCCGGAGTATAAGCTATACCAAAATCATACGATGCCAAAAACTCTAACCAACGTTGCTGCCGAAGATTCAAATCCTTCTGGGAGAAAAGATACTTTAACGACTTATGATCCGTAAACAACTCGAATCGAACTCCCAACAGATAATGTCTCCACATCTTCAGAGCAAATACAATCGCCGCTAATTCCAAATCATGAGTTGGGTAATTCTTTTCATGCGGCTTCAGTTGTCGACTGGCATACGCAACAACTTTATCCTTCTGCATCAGCACTGCTCCAAGTCCAGTACCACATGCATCGGTGTAAACCACCATCTCATCATTCCCACTTGGAATAGTCAAAACAGGAGCACTCGTCAGTCTCTCTTTCAGGATTCCGAAAGCTTGCTCACACTTAGCATCCCAACTGAACACTTGGTTCTTCTTCGTCAATCCTGTTAATGGTGCAGCTATCTTGGAGAAGTCTTTGATAAACCGTCGATAATATCCTGCTAATCCAAGAAAACTTCTCACATCTAATGCATTCTTAGGTCTAACCCAATCCTGGATTGCTGCCACCTTAGCGGGATCAACCGCTATTCCACTTCCAGAAATCACATGGCCTAAGAACCTCACTTCACTCTTCCAGAAGTGACACTTCGAAAACTTAGCCTTCAGCTGATGTTTTCGCAAGATCTCCAAAACGATACGCAAGTGCGTCTTGTGCTCTTCTTCCGTTCTGGAATAAATCAGAATATCATCCACGAACACAAGTACGAACTTGTTCAACTGATCTCTGAACACTCTATTCATAAGATCCACAAAATATGCTGGCGCGTTAGTCAATCCAAACGGCATTACCAGCCACTCAAAGAAACCGGATGGTGTCCTAAAAGCAGTCTTCGGCACACTATCCTTAGCCACTCTCAACTGGTGAAATCCCATTGCCAAATCCATCTGAGAAAACACCTTAGCTTCGTGAAGCTGATCAAACAAGTCATCTATTCTTGGCAATGGATACTTGTTCTTCTTAGTCACCTTATTCAGCTCACGATAATCCACACACAATCTCAACGACCCATCTGCCTTGGTTGCAAACACAACTGGTGCACCCCACTCGGACACACTACGCCGAATGAATCCTTTCTGTAAAAGATCATCAACTTGCACCCTCAACTCCTGCTGTTCCCTAGGCGCCATCCGCCTAAGAGGCATCACAACAGGTCTGGCTCCTTCAACTAGATCTATTCGAAACTCGATCTCTCTATGCGGCGGCAACCCTTTGACTTCGTCAAAGACATCCTCGAATCCATTAGCGATCGACACTGATGACAGTCCATCCCGTGGAACAACTAGCGAATACATGAAGCTCATGAAGACGCCTTCTTCATGCTTACATCGTATCACAATCTTTCGCCCCTCCACATTCTCGACTGTCACTTCCAACCTTTCGCAATCAACCTTAGCCGCATACTTCCTAAGCCAGTCCATACCCAAGATAATTCCGAACCCCGCAAAGTTCAGAACAAAACAATCACAAACAAAAGAGCAACCATGACTCGACACAACTAGACCACGGCATAACATACACAAACAAGACGAACCCCCAACTGGATTAGTCACTACCAATGGCCTATCAACAATATCCGGCTTCAAACCTAACCGGCCTACTAGTTCATTACAAACAAATGAATGCGACGCCCCAGTATCAAACAAAACTCTAACTGGAACACCACATAGGAAAAGAGTACCTTGAACAACCACACTCTTTCCCTTTTCTTCAGCAGTAGGAGCTTTCGAAGACGACGGAACAGCTCCCAAAGCATAGGCTTGCACAATCTGCCTGTCCTTCCTTGGTTCTGGACAATTCTTCCTGAAATGCCCCGGCTTGTCACAGTTGTGACACTTCATCGGTGCCTTCGGATTCTTACAATCCTTAGAGAAATGGCCCTTCTGTTGACAATTGTAGCAAGTCACCTCGCCTTTCGGCTTCTTCTGGCCATCCTTACCTTTCTGCTGCTGCTGCTTCCTCTTCTGGTTTCCACCCTGCTGTGGTTTAGATTCTCCCTTGGTAACAGCAACAACAGGTCCTTCCTTAGGAAACAGACTCTCATGCCTAAGAGCTTTCTCCACAAGCTTCTCAAATGAATCGTCCAAATGATCCACCAACTGTCTCCCAAGATAACTATCCAAGCCGGTCACAAACTTCTCATTCTTCTGATAAGCAGATTCAATATATGACCGAGCATACTTGGACAAAGCTTCGAACTCAGAAACATACTCAAGAACAGATCTTCCACCCTGCTTGAGCTCTACAAACTTCTTGAACAGAATAGACTTCTGAGCTGTAGAAATGAACTTAGCTTCAAATCTGACTTGGAATTGCTCCCAAGTAATCTCTTCTTCCGGAGTAGTGATGGTAATAGAGTTCCACCAATCAGAGGCTCTCCCTTGAAGCTGCCTCGATGCCAACTTCCTCTTAGTTGCATCATCAATTCCCAAATCACCAAAGATCCTTCTACAAGCATCTATCCACCTCTGGACTTCAATGGTAGATTCTGTTCCCAAGAAAACCTTCCCTCCAAGAGCAGTATAATCCTTGCACAGCTTAGCAAAATCCACTGGTTTCGAAGTTTGGACTTGAACTCCAACATCAACTGCCGCCCCCGGAACTGGTATCCTTCTCATGATCGAAGTCATCATAGCTTCGAACATGGCTGCATAATCAGCAGTCTCTTCAGTAGCACGACCTCCCCTAGCAGCTGGTCTCCCTCTTCGACTCATTCTCAATATCTATAAAAAGGAATGATTAGAACATCTAGAGAAACAACTACATAAAGGACTCAAACTCTACTAAGCTACTATATTATATATAGTAATCATCCATCAAAATACAATTACGTCTCTCATACGTAGTTATGACAACGAGCGTTGGGTAAAACCGATTAATCAATGCTCTGATACCAAATGTGACGACCGCCCATGACCCCTGCACCGAATCTAGAGATAGTGCGCTGTAAAGTGTGCCAGGCGACCATAGACGATTGTCAAGGTAAGATTTAAAACAAAAGGATCTATCGTATTACTCACAGCGCATGGACAAAATACAATAGAACATATGTAAAGTGAAGCTTTACAGAACAAAATGACATCATATAAAACTCCATAATAGTTGAATACAAGCATCCACATAGTCAATACATCCAGCCTCACTACAAATCTCTCAGAGAATACAAAACAGCGGAATATCCAGTACATATAAGAAAATAATATGCAACCCTCTAGCTCGTCTTCGATATCAGCATCGTGAGAAGAGAACAGCACCTGTCACCTGCTACCTAGTCTGCCCGTCCCAAAATGGACGAACAGCCCAAGGCAATAAGAATTTAAAACAAAAAGCCTTGAGTCAGACAACAGTCTTAGTGAGCAGAAAATTAACTAACAACATACCAAAAGAGCATAAAGGAAAAGGAATAGGAATACAACCCTCCCACTCCAACCTCATTCTACAGTGATAGCCCCCAGACACACACTAAGCAGAAGCAAACATAGCAGAGCATACAATTTAAAGTAAAGCTACTATCACTCGAGTCAAGGGCGATGTTTTCCAAGTACCAAGGCCTAAATCAGATAAGCACCCAGAAAATACCGCTCTTGAGTCCGAATGACGATACAACCACACATCCATGACTCTGGCTATCACTGTTATCATTGCTTCGATATCACCGTTAATTGAATGACCGGCACATTCTTTCAGCCGTCCGTCAAGGGCTAATGGAAACCCCGGTTCTAGACATAACTCCCGCACGTCGTCGCAGCCCGTGCCTAGGACTATCGAATCTGCCCAGAGTACTCGACCATCAACAGTTGGCCGTTGGGACTATCGAATCTGCCCAAACGTACTCTTGCTTAGAGCATGCTAGAACCTTCAACAACGATGCTATCCAAGCCTCCTAGTCATCCTCCTCGACGACTATTCTCATATCCATTCATTATCTTCAACTCGAATCATATCACCGAGTTATCAACATGCTTGGAATGATCCCGTCTGGATTAGACCAAGTCTTCATCATATGATGCCTCGCTTCATTACACCCTTGCAAAGCTTCATCTCAACTTCACATCATCAAATCTATGCATAAGAGCTTCATCATCCCGCTACATATGCCACGAGCAGCTTTTCCAATTCAAGAGCCTTTCCCTTAGCTTTTGAATCACCTTCGATCTAAATCTAGTCATCAATCATCTAGTTCATAACAATCAATCAAATCAAACATCAATCCAAGCAATCAAGCATTCAAAAATGATCTAAGTAGACAATTATAACAATAATGGCATTTTCGTAATTAAAGAGTTGAAAGTCCAATAAGCATGAAAACATGTATTATATCTCTACAAACTTGATGAATGAACTTGCATAGGTTAACATATGATAAAATGGATGCAACATCATCATGAACAATGGATCTATATGGATCTACACATAGGATGAAGAAAATGCATGGAAATCTCTATTTTAACACCAAAACGAGCCAACAATCCGATATACTCCTTTGGATCCGTGTGAGAGATAATCACCACTCACCAAATCACCTAAACAACCTCAAATCAACACACTTCAGATCTGGACAGCGAAGGATGAAGCTAGATCTATCACAAATCCGCTTCAAATGAAGAAATCTCTCTTGAAAAGATGAAGATCTTCAATCCAAGCTTTTGAATCTTCAATCTCGATCTTCGATTTGGATGGATGGAAGCACTAGATTAGAGTGGAGAAAAGAAGTGAAGAAGTGTAGAAGTCGAGCTCTCAAAATGGCAGCACTTCGTCGCTTCAAAATCCGGATCCCAAAAAGTGAGAACAACCCCTCCTATTTATAGCTGAAAACTGCCTGAGTCGTAACTCGGCTATCTCCTTAAGTCGTTGCCGACCTAACATATGCCGACCTACGACCTAAAAACCCCCACGACTTAACAGAGCCTCCGACCTAACCCTTAGCCAACAACTCCGACCTAACAGATACGCGCGCCTCAACTCCTACGATCTAACACTTCTGCGCATACGACCTAACTATTAAGTCGACCTACGACTTAACACATACTTCGACCTAACACTTAGACGAAACCCAGCGACCTACGACTTAACAGGTTACGACCTAACACTTAGACGAAACCCAGACTTACGACTTAACTCCTTAAGTCGCTCACTACTACTTAGGTCGTTGCCGACCTAACTACACTGCTAACTTCTATAGGTCGTCCCAACCGACCTAACAACTTAATTACTAAGTCGCTAACCCGGAACCACTAGGTCTGCCTACCCTTGAGTCGCCATATCCTTAAGTCGGTCAGTCTTTAGGTCGTTAACTCGCCCTGCCGACCTAATTACTTAACTAAATCCTAGGTTGCACAATTTTATAGGTCGCTCCAACTAACCCACGACCTAACACTAACTCGCAAGTCCTTAACTCGGTCACGACTTAGCTCTTAGGTCGTCCACGACCTAGGACTTAGACAAATTTCCCCAAAAATCTGAAATGACTTAAAAATGCAAAAATTCCAGATTTGACGAACTTTTCGATCCGTGAAAAATACGGGTCGTTACACAGAATCTCACAGCGGACTGAATAACATATAATATGAACAGTTACACAAATCAAAACTGTAATATACATATCCTACACCAGTGTACTCAAATCAATAGTTACCAACCTGGACAGTTATAACAACCCGCCCTCACAATTGCTGACAACAAAACACTGCAGCGGAATAAAATCAAATACGAGTAATACATCATCGCCATCCAACTCGTCTCCTGAGCTCCATAGCATCCTATCCTGAATCTGTAATACTCGGTCTGACCTGTGTATTATAATAAAATAACAACCGAGTCAGTCTGGAAAACCAGCGTGAGAAAACACACTCAATTTGAATTTAAAATTTTCAAAATCCTTTGAAAATCAAAGGTATCTCGTAAGACCACGCCACACATAAACACGATGAGTTTTTACCTTACGATAACGGATAACCAAAATATTCATATCAAATCCTCTGATATTATAATAGTGTTTAAGTACAAATACTTATTCAAATAACTGAAATGCTTGCATCTCACGTTTCAGCATAGTTGGGCATAATCAAAACCGTACAGCGCTTATTGGAGAATGGATTCCATACAAATGACTAGGTACTGGGTATCACCTGTCACAGTACATGTCTAGAACAATGTACCGAGGACCATGCCGGGATCCCCTGCCACACAAGACCAGACTATCCCTAACCTGGATAGACCGAATATGCTATCACCCCGGGTGTTCCCGCCCTTTATCGAGCTCCTTCCATAAATCGTAGTAATAATAATATCCAAGGATATCTAAATGGTGATAAACATAACCTAATTGAGTGCTACCCACTTAGCGTTGCTGCATCTCCTCTGCTTTTCAGTCATTCCCGGTTGATGAGGCTAGAGGCTACGACTACCTTTTATGGAATTTTCTATTAGAATACTCATTGTCCTCAAATGACAATGTACTGTTAACATTCATCCATACAAGTCCGTTCTGAGTCCGAACGAAACCGAAGGCACTATTCCAACTACATCCATTTTGGAATCACCCTCGGGATTAGTGGCGATTAGCCCTTGCACTTCACTGCTCCATCTTCGACTCCATGCTCTTGTCTTCATTTCGAAAACGTACTCGTTGGATCGAAGTGGTTTTCGGAAAACAAATCCGATCCCGGTCTCTTCGAAACAGCGTTCGATATTTTCCGGTCAACTCAACCCTGGTTCTTTAGGAAATAAACAGACGAAGTAAGATCAGAGATCACCTCCTAACCGTTAGTAGACAGATTTCCTTAACATCATCCTAGAAGAACGAAACGAGTTTATACGTACAGTATAGCACCTCGAACGATAACTGCACCATATAATTCCTGTGCTTCTTCTAGATATTTCCAAAGTTATATTTAGGTTCAGATTTGATAGTCGGTTATATAACTATCAAATAAACAATCAATTCAACAAAATACTTCTGTTCACTGAAAAGCACCAAGTCTTATTTAATTTAAATTTTAATAAACTAAATCACTTTATCCAAAAGTATATACTTATCTTATCAAATTTAGTATATTCACAAATCATCCTTTTCAAAAATATTTGAAAACCCTTTTAAAATAAGGTGGAAAGTACCACTGCGGTATCAAACCATGGATCACAGCTCAATGGTTACGTCTCTATCATAGAGAAATCCAAGACTTAACTGCAGGCACTCACTGCCTCTGATTACGCCATGCGAATATACCATTACTTCCCGAAACTTTATTTAAAATTAACTCAAAATATGCTTTTAAATTTCCAAAATAGTTTCCAAGTTTAATCTAGGCAAATATACTTGAATAAAAGTTATTATACAAAGCCATGTTAATATTTAATAATTATCTTTTAAAAACAAAATTGCAGATTAGTTCTTAAATAAAAAAAAATCTTTAACAATCATTATAAAGTAACTAATTAATAATAAAATATGCTTTAAACAATTTAAAACAATTATAATAACTAGTTTCTAGAATATTTTTAACACTTTAAAAATTTCCGAGTTAATAATTAAAAATCCTCTTCTTAAAACAAGCCCAATTTCTCGATTCCAATTTCACTTTGTAAATTTGGAAATCTTACTTGAGTCCAGTATAACCAATTTTATACTTATTTCCAGATTCACTTCTATCCTTCCAATTTATTAAAAATCTCAATTTTAATCATTTTATATTTAACAAATACCACTTAAGAATTTATTATTTAAAATTCTTTTAATATACTTTATTCCAAAATCCCTGTTTTACAATATCCCGAAATAGTTAAACACAATTTCAAAAGTTTTTATTTTGTCCAATTAATTTATCCAAAACTCTATATGAACATTTTACTTCAAAATCCTTATTTACAATTCTTTACCAATTTAAAACCCTATTTAATTGGTATTTAAAGATACCAAAATCCAGGCTAAAACTGCCATAGCATTCAATCAATTTAAATCACATAATAAACTGTCACAGATTATTCCAAACAAGCATATACCACTATATATGAATTAAGTTCAACATTTTAGAGGAATCTAGTTGGATCCCTCCAACTTGTTTTCCTGCATCCATAGATGTTAACACAACATAAAAATACCAATTCGCTTCTAGGCGGAATATCGCGGTATATATGGTCATCCACTATTATGTGGGGCGTATAGGGTCTCATCCGTTATATATATGTGGGAATATCAATCACTCCAATATATATACTACTATATATAATATCACATCCAATTGATTATATTTTATCAATTTAACCAACCAATCATTAATTAATTTTTAACTGTTTAAAATTAAAGCCAGTAGTCCAAAATTGAGTGAGATTAACTCACCTTGATTTTTATTTCGCCAAATATTCAAATTTTAAATTAAATCGAACACGTTCGAGTTAACCTAAAATTTTAACTTGCTCCAATCGTCTCCAGATATGTTCCGCAGTGTAGTGCTCATCGCTATGATCCCGTTGCCGCTTGTTTCGTCCGATTTCAACCTCGTATGACGAAGATACAAGGTTTTAAAGATTTGAATATAATTTATAATAATAAATTTATTTTATTTTATTTCAAAATGAATCTGGCCATACATTCTGAAATGCAGATCTAGGCTGCATGCTCATCTCTTCTACCCTGCTTTTACTCGTTCCAGGCCATGATCGAAAACAACCAAGGTCGCCTCTCTCATCCTCATGCTGCTCTCACCTCGATCATCTAGGAATTGATCGACCGCCGCCATTTCGTGCGCCCACTCTAGCTCTACCAACGGCCGAAGACACGAGATGCTCGGCCACTCCAACACCTCATATTTCGTGCTCGAACGTTAGGACTTGACAGCGAGAATTCCAGTGATCCACCCCACCTTTTCCGATCACAACCATCGAATGCATAGATCCCATTGCCCCCTACGAACTTCCAATTGGAATTTTTCGATAATAGTCAATGGATTGGGAGAAAAATAATAGAGAAGAAGAGAGCTTTTCGGCCATTGAATACGTGAGTGGCGGCCGCGTGAAATTAGATTAGGGTTTACTGTTTGAAACGGTGTATATACACGTATATGAATATTATTTTAATATTATTTTCAAAATTAACGTGCTTTTTCGAACAATCTCCAAACGAGATGTGCCGCCTGGCGTTTATAATGTTTTACCCCTATTCCAAACACAATGGAACATGTTTCAGGGCCTAATTCAATCGTATGTGGAAGATAGCTTTTCGAATTGATTTAAAATATAAAATTTTCGATATTTATTTTCAACGCGTTTCCGTCCCGTATGACCAAACGGTAACTCCAAATGCTACGAAATTCGAAATCCGATAATAATAAACTATTACAGATCCAATGGAACTAGTTTCGTCAAATTCCAAGACTATGCCCCGGAAGGCTATTTTTAACTCGTCGATTATATTAAGCGATTCAAAATCTTCGAAATCATCTAAAATTTCAATTTTTAAAACTTACTAACTCCATTATAAATCAAATAGAATTTATATCCATATTTGAAATCATTCTGATTTATTTTAAATCAAAGTTCAATTATTTACACTATTACTATATATATATATATATATATATATATATATATATATATATTAATCCCACTGTTAAATTAATATATAAATCCTAAATTTTAACTTATCGACTTTTAGTTCCATTTCAAAAGTCCACTATCATCACTCTAATTCAAATGGAATTTAAAACCAACTTATAAACCATTTTCATTCCCATTTAACTCCAGATTCCCATATTTGCCCAATTTCAAATATTAAATTTATATTTACCAAATCCAATTAACCGCTATATTTGAAATTATAAACCATTTTACTAATTCTTCCATATTCAAAATAAATCAATAATTCAAATTCAAAATTTAAAAATAAATTAAATGTTCAAATTAAACGACCAAAATTCGGGGTCGTTACACGAGATACCTTTGTTTTCAAAGGATTTTGATAACTCTAATAATTCAAATTGAGTGTGTTTTCTCACGCTGGTTTTCCATACTGACTCGGGTGTTATTTTATTATAATACACAGGTCAGACCGAGTATTACAGATTCAGGATAGGATGCTATGGAGCTCAGGAGACGAGTTGGATGACAGAGACATATCTCTGTATTTAGTTTATATTTTCGCTGTATGAGGACAAGTTAGTAATCTGTCTAGATTGATTGTTATATATTGTACTCTGATAATGGTATGTATATTAATAGCACAGTTCTTGTATTTAAAAACTGTTAGTATATATTATATTTTGTTCCGCTGCGATTGTGAGATTCTGTGTTCTTCTATCTTTTTCTTCTTCTTCACCCCTAGTTATTCGCCCTTTCGTACACTTTGGGTTGAATGAGGTAGAATTATTATCAACTCAAGTGGTACGGAACTGCAGGTCACTACACTTGGTATCAGAGCTGAAGGTTAAGCAAGAACCTTGGCTCTGGTGGGGATTACTCATTAGAGATAGAGTCAGTAGTACTCTAGAATGAGTTGAGTGTAATAATAGCTATGAGGGCGTATTTGTTAGTGAATATAAATGGTTTTATATTGTGTTAATTTATATATTGAGTGGTATATAAATTATGTTCGAGTAGTGGGATGCCACTAAATTGATAGGATTTTCTAAACACGGTAAACCGACATGGTATGGTTTTGAAGCGGGTAAATGAAATAATTTTACCCAAATGATATTTTGATATAAAAGAGAATAATTTTCTAAAATTATTATAGTGATGTGTTTGGGTGTTATTATATAATCAAAAACAAGATTATAAAAATCAAAAATGGTTTATAAAAACCAAAATTAAATTGTATAAGTATGAATTATACAAATGAGTTAGAAACCACAAATGGATTCAAACCAGAATTTGGAATCCTGGAAGTTTAAAAATGTTTTCAAAAGTGGTTAAAAGGAAAATGGAGTTAAATTTGAGATTTTTGAAAGAAATTGGTTTTAAAATGGATTTTGGAAGTGATTTAGCATTGAACTCACTTCAGTCGCTGGAAAATAATTCTGAAGATGATGGCCGCATCATCGGTATTCATTTTCAAGTTTCTAAGTGATGGATTGCTGCCGAAATTGATTTGATTCAGATTTGTTGGGCAAACAAGTTTTGTTTAAAAAAATTCTGAAAGGAATTGTTTTGGATAAAATCGGGTTGATTTTAAAATTCGAAGGAAATGGTTTGTCAAACCAGAAAGAGTGTGTGTGTGTGTGTATTTGATTTCGAAGTGATTTAAAATAAATACCGGGTGTTTAAAAATTCTGGAATCCTGTGGAAGATGATATTTATACAGAAGGAAGTGTGAAAAAATTGAAGTTGAAATAGAATTTAAGGTGAGGAAGTTGAAATGGAAATTCAACTTAAGTTAAGTTGAGTAAATTAAATTTCAGAAATTTAATTGACTGTATTTGAATTGAATTAATATAGTATACTAATGAAATGGGAGTTAACTTAAGCGAAGTAATTGAAAAATATAATGAAATTGAATGAATTAAAAATAAAATTTATTGAAGTGAAATTTAACTTAAGTATGAATTACTCGAATTGGTTTTGAAATGTTAATTAAAAGGAATTGGAATTTAAATAAAAAGGTGAATTGGATTTGAGTTATATGGAATTGAATTAAAATATGTAAATGTGAATTATAAAGTGACTATATAATAAGTTTTAAAATTTGAATTGGATTAGAAATAATGTCGAATTGAAGTAAATATAAATTTCGAGTTGTGAAATAATTATATAACCATATGGATAAATCTTAAATGAAATAAAATTTGAGTGTAAATTTGAAATTGTGAATAAATAAATTTGAATAGCTTATAAAAATTGAAATTAATGGAATAAAAATATATTTAGGCTACAAATAAATGTGAAATCTCGAGTTAAAAATAAAATGTGAATATATTCGAGCATAGAATTGATGGAAATGTGAAAAATAAATTGTGCGACTTATAAAATTGAAAAGTGAAACAGAAAATCCAAAAATAAAAATGGTTGATTTTTTGGTAAGGGAAATTAAATCCAAAACTTGAATTATAAAAAGGAATTTGAACTCAAGAAAATTAGAAGAAGTGATTTTTGAGATAAAAATCAAATATTGAGTTATAAATTTGAAGTGAACTAATTATATAATTAATTAGTTAAATGAATGTGAAGATGGAATTTAACTTGGTTAAGTTAAAATTGAATTGTGGATTAAAAATGGATATTGGAAATAGAACTTGGGTTGTAAATAAAATTTGACTTAGATGGTAAACGAATTAATTATAATTGGAAATATTGTCGAATAAAATAGAAATGGATTGGGATAGTGATGATTTGAGTTACAAATAAATTCAATTCGAGTATAAATAAATTGAATATGGCCTTGATATCATTTAATGAATTCAAAAATGAATTCGAGTATGGAATTAAAATTTGAAGTGGATAAAGTGAATGAACTAATTAAATTAATTAGTAAATGAAATGGAAGTTGGTTGAAATAAAATAAACTTAAGTTATAAGGTTGAAATAATTGCAATTTAACAAATTAACTTAAGTTAATATTTGAATGAAAGCTTAGCTCAAATAAATTGTGAAATGGTTGTTTAAATAAATTAGCATGAAATGTTTCCGAGTTAATTAAAATGGATTTGAATATAATAAAAGTGGATATTGGTGAAACGAAAATGAATTGATTGAGAATCTAATTGAAATGGAATAAAATTTAATATAAATTGATTTGGAATCAATTTAAAATAGCTATAAACTAAAATGATTATTCTATTAAATAAATGTCGCTGGAATTGCATAGAAAAATTGGCGTTTGGCGTAAACGGAAGTAAATAAAATTCTATGAATTAATAGAAGTGAATAAATTGATTTCTAAATCAATTTGAAATGGATTTGAGTTTGTTTGAAATAAAAATGGATTGAATGCAAGAAAATTTGGTTGTAAATCATTTGAATTGAATAAAATGATATATAGATTGATTGGAAGTAATTAAATTAGCATCAGAACCCTGTAATTGCTTATAATACATGTTAGCGTGATTGGTTTATGAAATCCATGTGTTTCAACTATTTAAACAAGTGGAATGTTATTGAATTTGATGTTTTGGTACTTATGTGTTTAAAATGAGTAAGTATAGGTACCCGAAAGCTGTCGGGCTAGATTTGGGTTGCGTAATTGCGTATGAAGTAAACTTGCTCGCTTAATAATGCTTCAAAACGCTAAATAAGGTACGTTTTCGGATTAAATACTGCAAAATATAAAATTTTGATATATATTTTGTTTTCCGACCGTGTGGGTCGATGTATATATATTTATCTCTCTTCTCATATTGAAAAAGGTCCTCCGTATAAAGGAGACTCTGCCGAAATTTTTCGGAAATTTAGGGTGTTAGAAAATTTTTGAAAACTTTTGGAAAATTTTTGTTAACGACAATTTGATTTCAAATTGAAATTGAAATAAAGGGTTTTGGAATTAGAATTGAAAACTAATTGTTTTGGTTGGAATAAAAAGATTAGAAAAGTGAATATCGAGTTTTAACTAAGTAGGGTTTTAATAAGTAACGGGTTTGGAGTATTTTCCTGCCTTAGCAATTTCGGGGACGAAATTAATTTAAGGGGGGAGGAATGTAACGACCCGGATTTTTCATTGTTCGATTTTGAATATTTAAATGGTTTAAATATTTAATTTGGATTTATAATTTCGTTAGTAAGATTTTAAAACTAAAAATTTTAAGCGATTTCGTAAAAATAGAAAATCGTCGATTTAATCGACACGTTAAAATAGCGATCCGAGGCACAGTCTCAGAATTCAACGAAACCAGTTCCATTGGATCCATAATAGTGTATTATTATCGGATTCAAATTTCGTAGTGTTTGAAGTTATCGTTTGATCGTACGGGATAGAAACGTGTTGAAATTTATATCGAAATTTAATATAATAATTGGGTTCAAAACGCTATCTTCTCCATACACTCGAATTAGGAGTCAAAACCTTTTCCATAGTGTTCGGAATAGGTGTATGACATTATAAATGCCCAGCGGCATGCCTCGATAGGGTATCAGAATTGTAAGTTACATTAAATGGGATATTTATAATTAAATAATATTATAATTTGTCAAAATCAAGCCTGCCTTCTAAAACACGCCACACCCTTTCCTTTCAATTCAAAATCACGTTCATTCTTTTCTCCCTTTCATTCTTTCAGTTCACTTTTAAATCGAAGATCCAATCGTTCTAAAAAAAGGCGGTATTCTTTTCCTCTGGCAACCAAAAACGATATCGCATTTATCTTCCCCCTCAGTTTTAAATGGAGCATCAATGAAATTTCATGAAACTTGGTTCGATTTCAAAATTCAAACCAGTGAATTATTTTCCCTTTATAAAAAAGCATGAGCCTCCCCTCGTTGAATTCGAAATCACGAATCAAAAAAAAGGGCAGAACAATGTCGCGCCTGGGCCGAAGCAATAAAAGCAAAGGAGGAAGTGACGGTGGCGTTCATTCTTGAAGGAGGGATCAAATCGCCTGAGAGCGATTAGCAGATGCAAGTATTTCGAGCTCAAGTTCGAGCTCGAGTGCGAGGCGTGGCGAGGTGGATCTGACAGGGGAAAACTGGATTCATCACGCGAATTCATGGTGGTGCGGAGGGAAGGGGATGGTGGCAGCGTCCAGGCGAGTGTGGAGGGTAGGGCATGCGAGTGTACGGGGTTGTTGTCACGGTAGTTCGAGCGTATGGAGGTCGAAGTCACGATGGCCGCGACCTGATGGGGAGCACGCGAACGTGGTGGCAGGCGTTGTCGAAGTTGGCCAAAGTGGATGAAGTTCTTTGTTTCAGCATTGATGAAGGATGGATCAGATGTGTTGTTGGTGATGGAGGAGGCTTTGGTGGGGTCCGTCGATCCATGGTGATGAGTTTCACGGCGGTAGTAGGCGAGTTGAGGGCAGTTGATCGATAGAGGAAGGTAAATTAATTTAAAAACAATTTTTAAATACAAATTAATTATTGATTAATTTATTTTTAAGCTCGTTAATCCACTTAAAATTCATACAAGGTCGAAATCGAACGGAATCTGAGTAGAAAAATATAAATTTGGGATGGATTGCAAACTTAAATATTAAGGTGAGAAAAATTCTCACTCATTTGGATTATCTAATTAATTTTAAAAATAGTTAAAATTAATTATTGAATGCCTGGTTGATTTAATAATAATCTGATGAATTATATATTATATATATAGTAGTATATATATTAGTATTTGGAGTGATATTCAAGCACATTTTAGCGGATGAAACCCTATACACCCCGCATAATAGCGGATGACCCTATATACCGCGATATCCCAATCGAAGTGGGATTGGTATTTTTTATGTTGTATTAATATCTGTGGATGCAGGGAAACAGGTTGGAGGGATCCAACTGGATTCCTCAAAAATGTTGATTAATTTTCATATATAGTGATATATGATTAGTGTGAATAATCTGTTATAGATTATTGTTATGATATTGAATTATTAAATGCGAAAAATAGCACGGACCTTAAATTTGGTATTTTAAATACCATAAATAGTTATTTTTGAATTTGAAAGAATTAAAAAGGAGATTTTGAATATAAAAATATTTATAGGGAAATTTGGATTATTTTAAACGAAATTAAGTGGAATGAAAAATATATATATAATTTAATTTGGGTTATATTTAACTATTCGGAAATTTGTTTAAATAGAGGTTTTTAAATAAAATTATATAAATGAATTTGAAAATGATATTTTGAAAGTATGGGAAGGAGTTGAAATCGATATTAAAAACAGATTTGATATTAAAATGGGATTTATTGAGGAAGTGATTTATAAAATGAAATTTTATAAATAAAATTGGTTTTATAAATAAGTGAAACTCAAAGGAGTTTATAAATTTATAAACGATGTTTATAAATAAGGAAAATGATGGTCAGTTGATAAATTGGAAATATAAGTTTACGATGTGAATTTTTATCAAGTTATGAGAATCGTTTTGGTAAAGAAATAGTGGAATCTATTTTTCAATATGAGAATAGTGGTAGAATTGAGATATAACCCATGTGATACGAATCAAGAGGGATTTACAAACTGAATTTGGAAATATTGGATTTTTAAAATAGATTTTTGTCGAGAAATTAAAAATTGCTTAAATGGGATTTTTAATTACTATGCTATATAACTTAAACTATTATTTAGATTAGAATATGCCATAAGGTTAGTTATTATAATGTTTAATATTTATTGAAATAAATTCTAATTTTTATTAATCAGCTTTGTAAATTGATTAGTTATTAAAAATGATTTGGATATGAGTTATCGATGTTATTTGGAATGTTTTGGTTTACTTAAACATTTTTAAAAATAAACTACCATTCCTTAAAAATACTTATTGTATATATATAGTTTTAAAGGATTGAAATTTATTTATAAATCCTCTCGAGATTGGAAGCGAAGTTTATTAAACGAGTATGATTCTAGAAGAGAAATCTTATAGTGTGATTTTGGGAGCTTGAAGAAAAATTCCAATGTGTTAAAAATACGAGAAATTCCGAAAATGAATTAGAATTCATAAAAGAAGTTAGAATTGGAGATATAGACAAGTGCATTTGACTTTGGAAATATTAAGGGGTTTACAAATAAAATTTGTAAAGAATTGTGAGAGTAGGAAATAAATGGGCTATTTCCTGAATATTAGGATAGAAAGATCTTAGGAAATATACTTATAAATATTCCTAAGTATTGGATGGAAAGGATTTGAAAATAGTTAACTTCGAGATTTTAAATATAGAAAATATTTTCAAAGGGATGAATTATAATTCGAAGCGAGAAAAAAAATTCTAAATATTGAAATGACTTGAAATATCCTATTAAGGATATAACAATTTAAGTTTGATTTCCACTATGGAAATATTGGAAGGGTTTGAATATATATATATATATATATATATATATTATAAAGATATTTTGAGAATATTTTTGGAAAATTATAATAAGGCCAGATGATTGCTTATGGATGTTTTATTGATAGTTAAATAACCGACTATCAATATTGGCCAATTTCGTTAATCGTTTCGAAGAGAACGGGATCGGATTTAATTATCCGAAAACCACTTCGATCCGGTTTTGAACATTACGAATGAACACCGTGAAGATGATAAAGATGGTGATTCGATTTGTCCAGACCCAGGACAACTTGTATGGACGAATGCTATCAGAACATCGTCATTGGAGGACGAGGAGCATTCTAAGTAACATTGTTCTTGAAAGGTAACGTTTGGCCTTGAACCTCATCAACTAGGAATGACTAAAACAGGGGAGATGCAGCAAGGCTAAGTGGGTCGCACCCAATTAGGGTATGTTATCACTTTCTAGATGTCCTCGAAAACCTTTATATTATGGATATAGTAAGGGTGGGAACACCCGAGGTGATAACATATTCGATCTATCCAGGTTAGGGGTAGACCGGTCTTATGTAGCAGGGTATCCTGGCGATGTTCCTTGGTACATTGTTCTAGATGTGTACTATGATGGGCGGTACCCTAGTGGCCCAGTCATTCGTATGGAATCCATTCTCCAATACGAGCCTTACAGTTTTGTTTGTAGAGCCTAGTATGTTGGAATTTAATTAATGTAACAATTTTGGCTATTTGAATAAAGATTTGTGTTTAGACACTATTATAATATCAGAGGATTTTCTATAAAAATTGTTTTGGTTATCGTAAGGTAAAAGCCCATCGTGTTTATGTGTGACGCAGTCTTACGAGATGTGACGACCCGCCCTTTTGACCCTCGAAAATCGACATAAATACGCTCATTATATAACATGCCGAACAATCTAGTGTCGGAAAGACAGATTGTAGAGGGGAAAGAAAGTAGGTAGAAGAAAGAAGAAACCAAATAACAGAATCTCACAGCGGACTGAATAACATATAATATGAACAGTTACACAAATCAAAACTGTAATATACATATCCTACACCAGTGTACTCAAATCAATAGTTACCAACCTGGACAGTTATAACAACCCGCCCTCACAATTGCTGACAACAAAACACTGCAGTGGAATAAAATCAAATACGAGTAATACATCATCGCCATCCAGCTCGTCTCCTGAGCTCCATAGCATCCCATCCTGAACCTGAAATACTCGGTCTGACCCAAGCATTATAATTAAATAACAACCGAGTCAGTCTGGAAAACCAGCGTGAGAAAACACACTCAATTTGAATTTAAAATTTTCAAAATCCTTTGAAAATCAAAGGTATCTCGTAAGACCACGCCACACATAAACACAACGAGTTTTTACCTTACGATAACGGATAACCAAAATATTCATATCAAATCCTCTGATATTATAATAGTGTTTAAGTACAAATACTTATTCAAATAACTGAAATGCTTGCATCTCACGTTTCAGCATAGTTGGGCATAATCAAAACCGTACAGCGCTTATTGGAGAATGAATTCCATACAAATGACTAGGTACTGGGTATCACCTGTCACAGTACATGTCTAGAACAATGTACCGAGGACCATGCCGGGATCCCCTGCCACACAAGACCGGACTATCCCTAACCTGGATAGACCGAATATGCTATCACCCCGGGTGTTCCCGCCCTTTATCGAGCTCCTTCCATAAATCGTAGTAATAATAATATCCAAGGATATCTAAATGGTGATAAACATACCCTAATTGAGTGCTACCCACTTAGCGTTGCTGCATCTCCTCTGCTTTTCAGTCATTCCCGGTTGATGAGGCTAGAGGCTACGATTACCTTTTATGGAATTTTCTATTAGAATACTCATTGTCCTCAAATGACAATGTACTGTTAACATTCATCCATACAAGTCCGTTCTGAGTCCGAACGAAACCGAAGGCACTATTCCAACTACATCCATTTTGGAATCACCCTCGGGATTAGTGGCGATTAGCCCTTGCACTTCACTGCTCCATCTTCGATTCCATGCTTTTGTCTTCATTTCGAAAACGTACTCGTTGGATCGAAGTGGTTTTCGGAAAACAAATCCGATCCCGGTCTCTTCGAAACAGCGTTCGATATTTTCCGGTCAACTCAACGCTGGTTCTTTAGGAAATAAACAGACGAAGTAAGATCGGAGATCACCTCCTAACCGTTAGTGGACAGATTTCCTTAACATCATCCTAGAAGAACGAAACGAGTTTATACGTACAGTATAGCACCTCGAACGGTAACTGCACCATATAATTCCTGTGCTTCTTCTAGATATTTCCAAAGTTATATTTAGGTTCAGATTTGATAGTCGGTTATATAACTATCAAATAAACAATCAATTCAACCAAATACTTCTGTTCACTGAAAAGCACCAAGTCTTATTTAATTTAAATTTTAATAAACTAAATCACTTTATCCAAAAGTATATACTTATCTTATCAAATTTAGTATATTCACAAATCATCCTTTTCAAAAATATTTGAAAACCCTTTTAAAATAAGGTGGAAAGTACCACTGCGGTATCAAACCATGGATCACAGCTCAATGGTTACGTCTCTATCATAGAGAAATCCAAGACTTAACTGCAGGCACTCACTGCCTCTGATTACGCCATGCGAATATACCATTACTTCCCGAAACTTTATTTAAAATTAACTCAAAATATGCTTATAAATTTCCAAAATAGTTTCCAAGTTTAATCTAGGCAAATATACTTGAATAAAAGTTATTATACAAAGCCATGTTAATATTTAATAATTATCTTTTAAAAACAAAATTGCAGATTAGTTCTTAAATAAAAAAAATAAATCTTTAACAATCATTATAAAGTAACTAATTAATAATAAAATATGCTTTAAACAATTTAAATAATTATAATAACTAGTTTCTAGAATATTTTTAACACTTTAAAAATTTCCGAGTTAATAATGAATCTGGCCATACATTCTGAAATGCAGATCTAGGTTGCATGCTCATCTCTTCTACCCTGCTTTTACTCGTTCCAGGCCATGATCGAAAACAACCAAGGTCGCCTCTCTCATCCTCATGCTGCTCTCACCTCGATCATCTAGGAATTGATCGACCGTCGCCATTTCGTGCGCCCACTCTAGCTCCACCAACGGCCGAAGACACGAGACGCTCGGCCACTCCAACGCCTCATATTTCGTGCTCGAACGTTAGGACTTGACAGCGAGAATTCCAGTGATCCACCCCACCTTTTCCGATCACAACCGTCGAATGCATAGATCCCACTGCCCCCTACGAACTTCCAATTGGAATTTTTCGATAATAGCCAATGGATTGGAAGAAAAATAATAGAGAAGAAGAGAGCTTTTCGGCCATTGAATACGTGAGTGGCGGCCGCGTGAAATTAGATTATGGTTTACTGTTTGAAACGGTGTATATACACGTATATGAATTTTATTTTAATATTATTTTCAAAATTAACGTGCTTTTTCGAACAATCTCCAAACGAGATGTGCCGCCTGGCGTTTATAATGTTTTACCCCTATTCCAAACACAATGGAACATGTTTCAGGGCCTAATTCAATCGTATGTGGAAGATAGCTTTTCGAATTGATTTAAAATATTAAATTTTCGATATTTATTTTCAACGCGTTTCCGTCCCGTATGACCAAACGGTAACTCCAAATGCTACGAAATTCGAAATCCGATAATAATAAACTATTACAGATCCAATGGAACTAGTTTCGTCAAATTCCAAGACTATGCCCTGGAAGGCTATTTTTAACTCGTCGATTATATTAAGCGATTCAAAATCTTCGAAATCATCTAAAATTTCAATTTTTAAAACTTACTAACTCCATTATAAATCAAATAGAATTTATATCCATATTTGAAATCATTCTGATTTATTTTAAATCAAAGTTCAATTATTTACACTATTACTATATATATATATATATTAATCCCACTGTTAAATTAATATATAAATCCTAAATTTTAACTTATCGACTTTTAGTTCCATTTCAAAAGTCCACTATCATCACTCTAATTCAAATGGAATTTAAAACCAACTTATAAACCATTTTCATTCCCATTTAACTCCAGATTCCCATATTTGCCCAATTTCAAATATTAAATTTATATTTACCAAATCCAATTAACCGCTATATTTGAAATTATAAACCATTTTACTAATTCTTCCATATTCAAAATAAATCAATAATTCAAATTCAAAATTTAAAAATAAATTAAATGTTCAAATTAAACGACCAAAATTCGGGGTCGTTACACGAGATACCTTTGTTTTCAAAGGATTTTGATAACTCTAATAATTCAAATTGAGTGTGTTTTCTCACGCTGGTTTTCCATACTGACTCGGGTGTTATTTTATTATAATACACAGGTCAGACCGAGTATTACAGATTCAGGATAGGATGCTATGGAGCTCAGGAGACGAGCTGGATGACAGAGACATATCTCTGTATTTAGTTTATATTTTCGCTGTATGAGGACAAGTTAGTAATCTGTCTAGATTGATTGTTATATATTGTACTCTAATAATGGTATGTATATTAATAGCACAGTTCTTGTATTTAAAATCTGTTAGTATATATTATATTTTGTTCCGCTGCGATTGTGAGATTCTGTGTTCTTCTATCTTTTTCTTCTTCTTCACCCCTAGTTATTCGCCTTTCGTACACTTTGGGTTGAATGAGGTAGAATTATTATCAACTCAAGTGGTACGGAACCGCAGGTCACTACACTTGGTATCAGAGCTGAAGGTTAAGCAAGAACCTTGGCTCTGGTGGGGATTACTCATTAGAGATATAGTCAGTAGTACTCTAGAATGAGTTGAGTGTAATAATAGCTATGAGGGCGTATTTGTTAGTGAATATAAATGGTTTTATATTGTGTTAATTTATATATTGAGTGGTATATAAATTATGTTCGAGTAGTGGGATGCCACTAAATTGATAGGATTTTCTAAACACGGTAAACCGACATGGTATGGTTTTGAAGCGGGTAAATGAAATAATTTTACCCAAATGATATTTTGATATAAAAGAGAATAATTTTCTAAAATTATTATAGTGATGTGTTTGGGTGTTATTATATAATCAAAAACAAGATTATAAAAATCGAAAATGGTTTATAAAAACCAAAATTAAATTGTATAAGTATGAATTATACAAATGAGTTAGAAACCACAAATGGGTTCAAACTAGAATTTGGAATCCTGGAAGTTTAAAAATGTTTTCCAAAGTGGTTAAAAGGAAAATGGAGTTAAATTTGAGATTTTTGAAAGAAATTGGTTTTAAAATGGATTTTGGAGGTGATTTAGCATTGAACTCACTTCAGTCGCTGGAAAATAATTCTGAAGATGATGGTCGCATCATCGGTATTCATTTTCAAGTTTCTAAGTGATGGATTGCTGCCGAAATTGATTTGATTCAGATTTGTTGGGCAAACAATTTTGTTTAAAAAAATTCTAAAAGGAATTGTTTTGGATAAAATCGGGTTGATTTTAAAATTCGAAGGAAATGGTTTGTCAAACCAGAAAGAGTGTGTGTGTGTGTGTGTATTTGATTTCGAAGTGATTTAAAATAAATACCGGGTATTTAAAAATTCTGGAATCTTGTGGAAGATGATATTTATACAGAAGGAAGTGTGAAAAAATTGAAGTTGAAATAGAATTTAAGGTGAGGAAGTTGAAATGGAAATTCAACTTAAGTTAAGTTGAGTAAATTAAATTTCAGAAATTTAATTGACTGTATTTGAATTGAATTAATATAGTATACTAATGAAATGGGAGTTAACTTAAGCGAAGTAATTGAAAAATATAATGAAATTGAATGAATTAAAAATAAAATTTATTGAAGTGAAATTTAACTTAAGTATGAATTACTCGAATTGGTTTTGAAATGTTAATTAAAAGGAATTGGAATTTAAATAAAAAGGTGAATTGGATTTGAGTTATATGGAATTGAATTAAAATATGTAAATGTGAATTATAAAGTGACTATATAACTATAAGTTATAAAATTTGAATTGGATTAGAAATAATGTCGAATTGAAGTAAATATAAATTTCGAGTTGTGAAATAATTATATAACCATATGGATAAATCTTAAATGAAATAAAATTCGAGTGAAAATTTGAAATTGTGAATAAATAAATTTGAATAGCTTATAAAAATTGAAATTAATGGAATAAAAATATATTTAGGCTAAAATAAATGTGAAATCTCGAGTTAAAAATAAAATGTGAATATATTCGAGCATAGAATTGATGGAAATGTGAAAAATAAATTGTGCGACTTATAAAATTGAAAAGTGAAACAGAAAATCCAAAAATAAAAATGGTTGATTTTTTGGTAAGGGAAATTAAATCCAAAACTTGAATTATAAAAAGGAATTTGAACTCAAGAAAATTAGAAGAAGTGATTTTTGAGATAAAAATCAAATATTGAGTTATAAATTTGAAGTGAACTAATTATATAATTAATTAGTTAAATGAATGTGAAGATGGAATTTAACTTGGTTAAGTTAAAATTGAATTGTGGATTAAAAATGGATATTGGAAATAGAACTTGGGTTGTAAATAAAATTTGACTTAGATGGTAAACGAATTAATTATAATTGGAAATATTGTCGAATAAAATAGAAATGGATTGGGATAGTGATGATTTGAGTTACAAATAAATTCAATTCGAGTATAAATAAATTGAATATGGCCTTGATATCATTTAATGAATTCAAAAATGAATTCGAGTATGGAATTAAAATTTGAAGTGGATAAAGTGAATGAACTAATTAAATTAATTAGTAAATGAAATGGAAGTTGGTTGAAATAAAATAAACTTAAGTTATAATGTTGAAATAATTGAAATTTAACAAATTAACTTAAGTTAATATTTGAATGAAAGCTTAGCTCAAATAAATTGTGAAATGGTTGTTTAAATAAATTAGCATGAAATGTTTCCGAGTTAATTAAAATGGATTTGAATATAATAAAAGTGGATATTGGTGAAACGAAAATGAATTGATTGAGAATCAAATTGAAATGGAATAAAATTTAATATAAATTGATTTGGAATCAATTTAAAATAGCTATAAACTAAAATGATTATTCTATTAAATAAATGTCGCTGGAATTGCATAGAAAAAATTAGCGTTTGGCGTAAACGGAAGTAAATAAAATTCTATGAATTAATAGAAGTGATTAAATTGATTTCTAAATCAATTTGAAATGGATTTGAGTTTGTTTGAAATAAAAATGGATTGAATGCAAGAAAATTTGGTTGTAAATCATTTGAATTGAATAAAATGATATATAGATTGATTGGAAGTAATTAAATTAGCATCAGAACCCTGTAATTGCTTATAATACATGTTAGCGTGATTGGTTTATGAAATCCATGTGTTTCAACTATTTAAACAAGTGGAATGTTATTGAATTTGATGTTTTGGTACTTGTGTGTTTAAAATGAGTAAGTATAGGTACCCGAAAGCTGTCGGGCTAGATTTGGGTTGCGTAATTGCGTATGAAGTAAACTTGCTCGCTTAATAATGCTTCAAAACGCTAAATAAGGTACGTTTTCGGATTAAATACTGCAAAATATAAAATTTTGATATATATTTTGTTTTCCGACCGTGTGGGTCGATGTATATATATTTATCTCTCTTGTCATATTGAAAAAGGTCCTCCGTATAAAGGAGACTCTGCCGAAATTTTTCGGAAATTTAGGGTGGTAGAAAATTTTTGAAAACTTTTGGAAAATTTTTGTTAACGACAATTTGATTTCAAATTGAAATTGAAATAAAGGGTTTTGGAATTAGAATTGAAAACTAATTGTTTTGGTTGGAATAAAAAGATTAGAAAAGTGAATATCGAGTTTTAACTAAGTAGGGTTTTAATAAGTAATGGGTTTGGAGTATTTTCCTGCCTTAGCAATTTCGGGGACGAAATTAATTTAAGGGGGGAGGAATGTAACGACCCGGATTTTTCATTGTTCGATTTTGAATATTTAAATGGTTTAAATATTTAATTTGGATTTATAATTTCGTTAGTAAGATTTTAAAACTAAAAATTTTAAGCGATTTCGTAAAAATAGAAAATCGTCGATTTAATCGACACGTTAAAATAGCGATCCGAGGCACAGTCTCAGAATTCAACGAAACCAGTTCCATTGTATCCATAATAGTGTATTATTATCGGATTCAAATTTCGTAGTGTTTGAAGATATCATTTGATCGTACGGGATAGAAACGTGTTGAAATTTATATCGAAATTTAATATAATAATTGGGTTCAAAACGCTATCTTCTCCATACACTCGAATTAGGAGTCAAAACCTTTTCCATAGTGTTCGGAATAGGGGTATGACATTATAAATGCCTAGCGGCATGCCTCGATAGGGTATCAGAATTGTAAGTTACATTAAATGGGATATTTATAATTAAATAATATTATAATTTGTCAAAATCAAGCCTGCCTTCTAAAACACGCCACACCCTTTCCTTTCAATTCAAAATCACGTTCATTCTTTTCTCCCTTTCATTCTTTCAGTTCACTTTTAAATCGAAGATCCAATCGTTCTAAAAAAGGCGGTATTCTTTTCCTCTGGCAACCAAAAACGATATCGCATTTATCTTCCCCCTCAGTTTTAAATGGAGCATCAATGAAATTTCATGAAACTCAGTTCGATTTCAAAATTCAAACCAGTGAATTATTTTCCCTTTATAAAAAAGCATGAGCCTCCCCTCGTTGAATTTGAAATCACGAATCAAAAAAAAAGGGCAGAACAATGTCGCGCCTAGGCCGAAGCAATAAAAGCAAAGGAGGAAGTGACGGTGGCGTTCATTCTTGAAGGAGGGATCAAATCGCCTGAGAGCGATTAGCAGATGCAAGTATTTCGAGCTCAAGTTCGAGCTCGAGTGCAAGGCATGGCGAGGTGGATCTGACAGGGGAAAACTGGATTCATCACGCGAATTCATGGTGGTGCGGAGGGAAGGGGATGGTGGCAGCGTCCAGGCGAGTGTGGAGGGTAGGGCATGCGAGTGTACGGGGTTGTTGTCACGGTAGTTCGAGCGTATGGAGGTCAAAGTCACGATGGCCGCGACCTGATGGGGAGCACGCGAACGTGGTGGCAGGCGTTGTCGAAGTTGGCCAAAGTGGATGAAGTTCTTTGTTTCAGCATTGATGAAGGATGGATCAGATGGGTTCTTGGTGATGGAGGAGGCTTTGGTGGGGTCCGTCGATCCGTGGTGATGAGTTTCACGGCGGTAGTAGGCGAGTTGAGGGCAGTTGATCGATAGAGGAAGGTAAATTAATTTAAAAACAATTTTTAAATATAAGTTAATTATCGATTAATTTATTTTTAAGCTCGTTAATCCACATAAAATTCATACAAGGTCGAAATCGAACGGAATCTGAGTAGAAAAATATAAATTTGGGATGGATTGCAAACTTAAATATTAAGGTGAGAAAAATTCTCACTCATTTGGATTATCTAATTAATTTTAAAAATAGTTAAAATTAATTATTGAATGCCTGGTTGATTTAATAATAATCTGATGAATGATATATTATATATATAGTAGTATATATATTAGTATTTGGAGTGATATTCACGCACATTTTAGCGGATGAAACCCTATACACCCCGCAAAATAGCGGATGACCCTATATACCGCGATATCCCAATCGAAGTGGGATTGGTATTTTTTATGTTGTATTAATATCTGTGGATGCAGGGAAACAGGTTGGAGGGATCCAACTGGATTCCTCAAAAATGTTGATTAATTTTCATATATAGTGATATATGATTAGTGTGAATAATCTGTTATAGATTATTGTTATGATATTGAATTATTAAATGCGAAAAATAGCACGGACCTTAAATTTGGTATTTTAAATACCATAAATAGTTATTTTTGAATTTGAAAGAATTAAAAAGGAGATTTTGAATATAAAAATATTTATAGGGAAATTTGGATTATTTTAAACGAAATTAAGTGGAATGAAAAAGATATATATAATTTGATTTGGGTTATACTTAACTATTTGGAAATTTGTTTAAATAGAGGTTTTTAAATAAAATTATATAAAGGAATTTGAAAATGATATTTTGAAAGTATGGGAAGGAGTTGAAATCGATATTAAAAACAGATTTGATATTAAAATGGGATTTATGGAGGAAGTGATTTATAAAATGAAATTTTATAAATAAAATTGGTTTTATAAATAAGTGAAACTCAAAGGAGTTTATAAATTTATAAACAATGTTTATAAATAAGGAAAATGATGGTCAGTTGATAAATTGGAAATATAAGTTTACGATGTGAATTTTTATCAAGTTATGAGAATCGTTTTGGTAAAGAAATAGTGGAATCTATTTTTCAGTATGAGAATAGTGGTAGAATTGAGATATAACCCATGTGATACGAATCAAGAGGGATTTACAAACTGAATTTGGCAATATTGGAATTTTAAAATAGATTTTTGTCGAGAAATTAAAAATTGCTTAAATGGGATTTTTAATTACTATGCTATATAACTTAAACTATTATTTAGATTAGAATATGCCATAAGGTTAGTTATTATAATGTTTAATATTTATTGAAATAAATTCTAATTTTTATTAATCAGCTTTGTAAATTGATTAGTTATTAAAAATGATTTGGATATGAGTTATCGATGTTATTTGGAATGTTTTGGTTTACTTAAACATATTTTAAAATTAAACTACTATTCCTTAAAAATACTTAGTGTATATATAGTTTTAAAGGATTGAAATTTATTTATAAATCCTCTCTAGATTGGAAGCGAAGTTTGTTAAACGAGTATGATTCTATAAGAGAAATTTTATAGTGGAATTTTGGGAGCTTGAAAAAAAATTCCAAAGTGTTAAAAATACGAGAAATTCGGAAAATGAATTAGAATTTATAAAAGAAGTTAGAAATGGGTATTCGGAGATATAGACAAGTGCATTTGACTTTGGAAATATTAAGTGGTTTACAAATAAAATTTGTAAAAAATTGTAAGAATAGGAAATAAATGGGCTATTTCCTGAATATTGGGATAAAAAGATCTTAGGAAATATACTTATAAATATTCCTAAGTATTGGACAGAAAGGATTTGAAAATAATTAACTTCGAGATTTTAAATATAGAAAATATTTTCAAAGGGATGAATTATAATTGGAAGCGAGAAAAAAATATTCTAAGTATTGAAATGACTTGAAAATATCCTGTTAAGGATATAACAATTTAAGTTTGATTTCCACTATGGAAATATTGGAAGGGTTTGAATATATATATCTTATAAAGATATTTTGAGAATATTTTTGGAAAATTATAATAAGGCCAGATGATTGCTTATGGATGTTTTATTGATAGTTAAATAATCGACTATCAATATTAGCCAATTTCGTTAATCGTTACGAAGAGACCGGGATCAAATTTAATTATCCGAAAACCACTTCGATCCGGTTTTGAACGTTACGAATGAACACCGTGAAGATGATAAAGATGGTGATTCGATTTGTCCAGACCCAGGACAACTTGTATGGACGAATGTTGTTGTTTTATTTTTCTTCTATCATTTTCTTCTTCTTCACCACTAGTTATTCGTTCTTTCGTACACTTTAGGTTGAGCGAGGTAGAATTATTATCAACTCAAGGGGTACGGAACTGCGGGTCGCTACATGTTCAACTGTTCTTTCTTCATTTTCTTCATTTTTTTCTGTTGCGGATATGTTTTTTGCATTTTCTGTTTCCTTCTCTATACATGTATTTTTGTTCACTTCAGTTGTTATATTTTCGTTTTGTACACTGGAATTGGCATTTTTCTCTTCAAATTTTTCTTCATTGTCTTTCTTCACTTCAGTTTCAGAATTTTCTTCACTGTCTTAAGCGTTTGAATTCTTTTGTTCATTTTCTTGCAATTTTGACTTCATTTCTCTCAACTCTTGTTTTAGTTTTAGAATTTCTTACTCGGCTTTTATCCTCATTTTTTTTCTTTTTCCGATTCTTTCTTTCTTTTTTTGGCTTCATCTTCCAAATCTTTTATACATTTGGAAGATTCTAATACTTATGTCTTCTTCAAATGATCCTATACTTTCTTCAGCTTCTTCAAAGTTTCTTTTTTTCCCTTGCTTTTCATTTTGTTTATTGCACAACCATTGTTTTATTGCTGTTGTTTGAAGAAGTCTTTCTTCATGTGGAAGAAGATTAGTTATTTCTTTCACTTATATAATTGTTATGATAAATTTTGTTTAGTTTTCAGCTATGATATTATCTTATAACTTACAATGATAATTGAATTTTTATTATAAACAAAAGAGGTAATATACTGAGGCAAAACTGATATTAAGTAGAGGCAAAACTGATACCAAGAATTTAAACTGATACTACGTAGAAGCTAAACTGATACTATGTAGAGATACAAATTATATTAAGTTTTGAAACTAGTACTATGCATAGATAAAAACTGATATCACGTATTGGAACTGATACAATATATGACTTAATAATTCATAGTATGTATGGTCATAAATTATAGAAGAAAAGTTATAGTGCTAAAATTTATTCTAAGTAAGAGTTAAAATGATATTGATTAACACAGATAAAATGGAATTTTAACTTACATCACCGTCTTTGACATTGTCGAAAAATTGTTTGACTACTATGTCTTTAAGCTTTCTCAAATCCTATTTTGCAAATCGTGGTAAATCTTCAGTGCATTGCCGTTTTGGTTGAATTGGTTGCAACTTCTCACATATGTAGTATTATTAGGATATAAAGAACTGATTAGATATGATTATTAAAAATAATATATATTTTAAATAATAATATTTTGATTATAATATCTTACCAATGGAAGCATGGAGCATCGTACATGTTTCTTAGTTTGTGGATGAATTTTTTGACAAATTTACTGAAAATTTTCTCTATTGTTAGAGGCCAAGAAAATGATTGTATTATTTCAAAATCAATCAAGAATGGTAGAATTCCCAATCTCAATTTTTTTTGGTTGTTTAGGCAGAAAAATGTTAGTAGTATTTCCATTACTATTAACAATGGTAGGTCTTCCTCATACCACTTTCTCTTCTTTGCTACTTCTTGTTTTATTCTTCTTTCAACAACATTTCTTGTATTGAAAGTGCAGTTGTCAAAATTTCTTTTTGCAAATTCTTTGCACTCTACTGGAATTGTTTTAGTTTTACCTATCATTTTCTGTGTAGGTTCAATGTTTACTCCTTTCAATGGTAACCCAAAAAGCAAACTTATGTCTTTTGCAGTTACTTTCATTTTTTCTTCTCCAAACAAGAACATATCGGTTTCAACTGAGTAACATTTGTATAAAGCATTCAAATTGTGTTGATGCTTCTTGCATTCTTTCATCGTTATTTTTTCTTTATAAAACACTTTAAAGAAGTTGTAGAATAGTGTCTTCTTTAATGTGTCCATTTGTTTTTTGGATAGGCAATTGTTTTGCTTTACCAATTTTACCGTTTTGAATATCGCTTGTAATCCACATCTGTAAGCTCTGTCTTGCTTTCTATCTACAGCTTTTGCTATTTTCTGCTCTCCTCCTTTTGATATGACTTTCATGCATGTAGGATGTGGATTTACAAAATCATCATCATCCTATTGTTTGAAATAGAGGCAATAAGTTGAAAGTGAAACAAATTATGTTGAAACATAACAATATGTTGGGTATCAGTTGCAATGAAATAACTTGATGCAAATATATAAGAAATATCATTTTTACAGTTAATAGGTACAGGAAATTTTCCTCAAGGACACGTTTTAGGGCTTTTTTGGATGAAGGACGGCCCGCTAATATTTTTCTCCAAAGGAAAAATTATCTTTTTTCCCTTTCCAGCCCAATTTCGCGCGTTTATTCTTCTTTTTTCTTTCGATCAAATTTTTTCAGTCGCGATCAAATCTCTTTCTCCTAATTATAATATCGATCAACTTCGTTCGTTTATTTCAGATCCGTCCTTCTGAAAATAAAATCGATCACCTTCGTTCGTTTATTTCAATTCCGTCCTTCTGAAAATAATATCGATCAACTTCGTTCGTTTTTTTCAATTCCGTCCTTCTGAAAATTGTACTTCATCGATCATCTTTTTTTCTTACGTGCGTTTGTTGATCTTGTACTTTTCATATTTGTACCGTGATCTCGTTCTTTTTAGGTATGCTTATATTATTCTGTTTTTTGTTGTTTTTATGTTCGAGTTAAAAAAATTTGTCTGTGCTTTCTATTTGTGTTCATTTTTTTGAATGATATGCAGTGTTGTTCTTCTCATTGTTTGTTCATTCGTCGATGGAAAATTGTGGAAGTAGCAGCAGGTTTTTTATTATTATACTCGTTTCTTTATGCAGTGTTGTATTCTAGTTAGCTTTTCATTTAATTTATCTTGCATTTTCTTGCATTAATGTTGGGATGATTGGAAAAGTATCGTTGCTTGGGTTGTATATAAAGTTGTGATATAGTGGAAAACTATTGTACTTTAGGTTCAGTTTCTAGGTATCATTTTTATTTTTTCTTAGTATCATTTTTTTTATTATCAGTAACTAGGTATCAGTTTTGTATACGGTAGGTATCAGTTTTGTGAAATTGAATAATTAAAGTTCTAAATTGAATGTATTTTTACTAATGTTTATTTTTTATTTTTTTTGACAGTGGGGATAACAGTCTTCTTTGTCTGTTTGTGTTGAATAATAACACCTTTAGCACTCGATTGTCTATTGATTGCTCTTTGTATGATTTGAAGAATGAGATATGTCGATGTTGGTCTCAATTAACTCCTCTTTCTATTCAGATTTCTTATGTACTTGAGGACAAAGTTATTATGGTTGACACTGATTCTGATATTCAGAGTATAATTTGTTTTCAGTTATACAGGAAAAGTTCTTTTTTTGGTTTTACTGTTAAGGTTAAGGGTTCTGAATTGGAATATCTTGATGGTGCTTCTATTTCAAGTTCATCCGTTGTTCGTGCTTCTTCATCTTCAACTGTATCTGTCTGTTCAAATGTTGTTGTTAATAGTAAAAGTTATTTAAAAGATATGTTGAGGAGAGGGTCGACATTAAGCATTTCCAATTTTGTTGGTTTTTGTTTTGGAGGAGCTGAACATTTTAGAGAGTTTTTGATGGCATATCAAATTCAAAAGGGGTATGAATTAGTATTTTTAAAGAATTGTGCTACAAGAGTTACTGTGATTTGCTCTTCATATAAGGATGGTTGTCTTTACAAAGTCCATGGTTCCTATGATTCTGGAGAATTGAAAAGGTTCTTTATGAGAAATTTGGTTCCTGATCATTCTTGTGGGGCTGGTCTTAGACATGTGAATAATCCACATATATCTAGTTCGTTTGTTAAATCGATGATTATTGATGAGATCCGCGATTGTCCAAGTAAAAAGCCTAAGGATATTATACCTGATTTTAAAAGAGAATACAATTTTCAGTTGTCTTATGGTTATGCTTATCATGGGAAACAACTTGCATTGATGGAGTTGCACGGTAATGATGCTTTGTCTTATAACGATTTGAGTTGGTATTTGGAAGCAGTGAAGAAATCTAATCCAGATAGTTATGTTGATATGGATGATGATCCTTGTAGTAATGAATTTGAAAGGGTGGTTATTGCTTTTGTCACTTGTTTACTTGGTTTCAAGTCTTGTCGTCCTATGATATTCTTAGATGCTACTCACTTGAAGGGACGTCCTGGTGTGTTGATGGGTGCTACTGCAAAAAATGGTGATCAAGGTATGTCTTTGTTTTCAGATTTGAGTTATTTGTATTGAGATCATAATACTTGGCATAATAAATAATATACATTTTTTATCATAATTTGTATTCTGTTGGTATCAGTTTTAAGAAATGTAGTTTATAAGTAGCAAGTTTCTAGTATCAGAATTTTCATTGTATTGAATTGTAAGTTTGTATTTGGTATAATAATTTCATACTGCTAAACAGGAGATTAGTATCAGTTTTTGTATAATCTTAGTATCAGTTTCAAGTATGTTCATATATGGTATCATTTATAGTTATGTAGTATTGAAATTTCCTTTGTATCATAATATATGTCAATTTTTGTTTCTTTGTTGTTTTAGAATGAAGATTACTGTGCATAATGTTGTGGTTATTAATATTTTTTATAATGGTCATATCAGGTTTTAGGTATCAGTTTTGTTACTGTCAGTATCAGTTTTATGAATTGTTTTATATTTATGGTCGTAGTTACTTTTAGTTTTTTTTACTAATTATTTTTGCATTTGCAGGTTTCTTCCCTTTAGCTATGAGTGTAGTTTCTGTAGAAAATGTGGATAACTGGACATGGTTTTTGAACCATTTAAAACAAATGCTTCAAGAAGAGCGTACATTAGTTTTTATGTCAGATCGCCACCAAGGTTTGCTTTCAAGTGTTCGTGATGTTTTTCCTTCAGATTATCACAGTTATTGCTATTTGCATATGGAACAAAATCTTCTTTCAGCAGTGAAAGCCAAAAATGCAAATGTGTCTATTGTTGATCTATTCAAAATGTGTTCTAGAGCTTCAAATCTATATGAATTTGAAGGAGCATATTCTAAGTTTTGTCAAATTGGTGGTGTTGCTGGTGTTAATTTTTTAAAGGATAAGCCATTTGATAAGTGGGTGGATTTATTTTTTCCAGGGAAACGTTATGGCGAATATAGTTCCAATGTTGCAGAAAGTTTTAACAGTTGGATTTTAAATGAACGAACATTACCTATTACTTTGTGTTTAGATGGTATTCATGTTAAGATTATGGAACAAATGGCTAGAAGAAGAGAAGAATGTCATTTGTGGAGAACAAGTCTATGTCCTTCTATGGAGTTACGTTTAGATAAGTTGATTGAAGAAGGATTTGGATGGGATGTATATAAATCTTCTGATTTTGCTTATGAAGTGAAATCTCCAAACTCTCATTGTGTTGATTTGAAGGAGCGGGTTTGTAGTTGCAACCAATGGAAAATTATGGGATTTCCTTGTGCTCATGCTATAAAGTGTATGAACAAGTCTAAGTTGTCTGTATATGATTTTGTCGAGAAGTATTTCACTGTTGATGCTTATCGATGTTCTTATGCCAATGCTATAAATCCTATTCCAAATTATGATAGGCCTATTGTTGATGGTAGCATTTAAGATGTTATCAAGCCACCAAAGGAGAAACGTGGTGCTGGTAGACCATCAATCAAGCGCAAAGGAGGATTTTCATATTTTCAGAACAAGCAAAATAGATGTGGTGAGTGCAAGCAGTTTGGTCATAATAAACGGAATTGTCAAGCTTCAAAGAGGATTTGATTTTACATTTTGAATTTGTTTAGATTAATAAGTGGTTGTGTGACTTGTTTTGATTGTTTACTGTAATTGAACCTTGTTATTAATTTGTGTTCAGTATAACATATTATCAACTTGATTTTAATTTCAGCTATGTAGTATAAATGATATTATCAGTTTTAGTATTAGTTATATGTTTTTACAGTATCAGTTTTGGTGTTTATTTATTTATTTATTTCAAACATTTGTTTTGATATTTGTTGCATACTGTTAATATCAGTTGTTTAGTATCATGTTACGCATTTTGTTGGTATAAATTATGGTATCATTTTTTCTTTGTGTGATATCAGTTTTGTTTAATTTTGTATATTTTAGTTATTTATAATAAAGTAGATATTATAGTATATGGGATATGTTAATCATTGTGTAATTGATTGAAGAAGATGATTGAATTGATATATGCTTTCTTTTGGTCGGAGATAATGTTTGTTTGATTGGATATAAGGACTTTAGTATCAGTTTTGGTTAGTTTTTAGTATCAGTTTCGTGTATTATAATACATTCTACAACAGACATTAGTACTAATTAATAATTATAATGATATCTTGTGTTAGCAAAAACTGACACTGGCGTTAATTGTTGTTTCATAAAGTATGTTGAGTGTTAGTTTGAGCAAAACTGATACTATTATTTATTAAAACCGATACCCAGTTACTGTTTGCTATTGATATATGATATGAAATCTTATAATATTATTATACAACTGGTAATTGAATCATAAAACTGATAATATTATGTAGGATCAATAGTTGCATGATAGAACATTCACTGAATAATCTTGTTATAATATAAACTTCAGGTTAACAAATGAAAATCAATTACAGCAAATCATTCCACCAGATCATCATTGTTTTTACAAGTAAGATCAACATTGTTTTAAGAACAGAACATCACCAGAAATATGTTCATAGTTTGTACAACAAATTGTACTAATATAAAGCATTGATTGTACCAACATTAAAACAGAAATTAAATTCAACTACATATAACAAAATATCTAAAATGTACATCAGTTCATGTGAAAATAGTAGCACTTTTTGCAAGTTGTTTGATTTGTTCATTTATCTTTCTTCTTCCAAACTTGACATGAATTTGGCTAAGCTCCAGCAGTGCTCTTTGTCAGTTAATATCTTATGTGCAATTCTTGCTCTTGATTTCAGCATTTGTTCAGGGGCTATTTTGAGTGGTATTTGACTTTTGTTCATTGATATGATGAATATCATCACGTATATACCACAGTCAAGTCTGTTTAAAAGAATATTAGCAATATCAGTTTTGTCAGTTTAAGTGTCAGTAGGTATCATTTTGAACAACATAAACAACTTACGTGTCTGATCCTTGTTGTGCACATGATATCTGATGCATTTCATTTGCCTTCACCTCCTTATCCTGTATGTTTTTCTTTTTCCAAAGTTCTTTCAGCATTTCTTCAATTTTATTTCTCTATTGAAGACAAAAAAATACAAAGTTAGTTAATGTTCGATTTGTTTAATTAAATTATTTTGTTTCCTAACAAAAATATATCATACCAATATCATTGCCTGCTTTAGACTGGGGTTGTTTCTTTCATTAGAATTCCTTCTTGGACGTCTAGAATCTAGATGACTCCATTACATTGTTGGGTATGTCAAAGTTACTACTGTCCAATGGAATTCACAATGCAATGGAAATTATATAGCATCTGTGTATTCATCATCCACAATTTGTTCAAGGAAAGGCAGCACTAAAGATTTTATAATTCCATGTATATTGAAAACTATAGCTTGCTGTTAAATAAAAAAATAAGTTAGAATTCAATATATATTTAGCATTTATCATATTATTGTATATTATAGTTTTATTTACCGTCATTATTGTTGTGAATGCATAGTTGTGCTCTTTCAGCCCACATTTAGATAAATACCAGTCAATTATCTACATTAACAACAAGAAAATGTAATTTTTTGTTACTGGTGAAGCAATATTCAATGATAATTAGTATCTTTTGTTTAAATAGTGCTAATATATATTACAAATTACAAGAATAATTAAGCATGAAATATGATGAAACAGCTTCTGGGTATCATTTTTGCACTGACTTAGTATCATTTTTGGACATGCTATTAAATCAATTGCTATTAGAAAACAAAAGTATGAATTTATATCAACTGCTACTAGGAATTAGTTTTGCACTATTTTGGTATTTATTTTGTCATACATGATATTTAATACATAATTCAACTAATAGACCACCACTTTGTAATAAATAGTAATTAGGTATCATTTTTGGCTATAAATAGGTATCAGTTTTGGTACAAATAGCAGTGGACATAGCTATTACACATTTTTTTTTGTAATTATTTTTATTGGTAGTAGTATTATTAAACAAAAAAAAGTGTGTACCGATCCATGTGTGGCATTTTCTTCAAGAAGTTCTTGTAGTACTTTTTTTGTTATTATACATCCTCCTCTGATTGTGTCATTATCTGTCCATGCTATATCTCTGTTTTAAGAAAATAAGGCACATATCAATTATACAATGTTATTTTAACCAGCAAAATTAGTATATATGTTTGTATACTTACTCTTTTGATGATGTCATAGCAAAGAAAGTTTTGATTGTATTTTGTTGTTCTATATTCAAGTATGCCAAAGTTTTGCTGCAGTGTCCTAGTCCTAAATTTGAAAGTGTTGGCTCTATTACTTGAATTGGCATTGGGATTGACTCTTCTGCACTTTCTTTTTCATCATTTTCTTCCAGTTTTTCATCATTTTCATTTGCTTTAGGTTTTTGTTTTTTGCTGTTTTTTTCATTCTCTGACCATATTCAAAGCCGGGGCTTTCTTTTTTTTCCTTGCTCTTGCTTTTATTCTTTTCACATAAGAAGATGGCTTATAAACTATTTGTTTCCTTTTCCGACCAGAAGGTTTTGCTGGTTTGTTTTCTTTGTCCTTTTCTGTTATTCCCTCTTGCAACTGTTGTGTGACGACCGCCCATGACCCCTGCACTGAACATAGAAATAGTGCGCTGTAAAGTGTGCCAGGCAGCCATGGACGGTTGCCAAGGTTAAATTAAAACAGTAGAATCTAACGTATAACTCACGGCGCATGGATAAAATACAATAGAAAGTATATATAGGGAATCTTTACAGAACAGAATCTCTATTAAACCTCATAATAGTTGGATAGAAACATCTGAATAGTCAATACATCAAGCCTCACTACATAACACTCAGAGATTTATATAAAGCAGCGGAACATCCAGTACATATAGTAAGAAAGTAATATGCAAGCCTCCAACTCGTCTTCGTCATCAGCATCGTCAAAAACTAAGAACAGCACCTGTCACCTGCTACCTAGTCTGCCCATCCCAAAGCAGATGAACAGCCCAAGGCAATAAGAGTTAAACATAAAGCCTTGAGTCAGACAACAGTCTTAGTGAGCAGTAAATTAACTAACAACATACCAAAAGAGCATAAAGGAAAAAGGAATAGGAATCCAACCCTCCCACTCCACCTCTTTCTACAGTGATAGCCCCCAGACACACTAAGCAGAAATAAATATAGCAAAACAGACATTTAAAGTAAAGCAATTATCACTCGAGTCAAGGTCGGTGTTTTCCAAGTACAAACCCCCAAGGCCTAAACCAAGATCAGATAAGCACCCAGAAAACATCGCTCTTGAGACCGAATGACGATACAACCAAACATCCATGACTCTGGCTATCACTGTTATCATTGCTTCGACACCACCATTAATTGAATGACCGGCACATTCTTTCAGCCGTCCATCAAGGGTTAATGGCAACCCCGGTTCTAGACATAACTCCACACGTCGTCGCAGCCCGTGCCTAGGACTATCGAATCTGCCCAGAGTACTCGACTACAATCATAGTCTTTAGGGACTATCGAATCTGCCCAACGTACTCTTGCTTTGAGCCTGCTAGAACCTTCAACAACGATGAAATCTCAGCCTTCTAGTCATCCTCCTCGACGACTATTTCCATACTAGCTCAAGCGCCTCTCGAGCAAACCATTATCCTCAACTCGAACCATTTCACCGAGTTATCAACATGCTTGGAATGATCCCGTCTGGATTAAACCAAGGATATCTCATAGCATGCCTCGCTTCATCTCATCACAGCAAAGCCTTATCTCAACATCAACATCATCATATCTATCCATATGAGCTTCATCATCCGCCACATATGCCACGAGCAGCTTTTCCAATTCAAGAGCCTTTCCCTTAGCTTTTGAATCATCTTCGACTAACTTGTCCAAATCAAATCATCAATCAACTAATTTACAACAATCAATCAAGTCAAACATTAATCCAATTAATCAAGCATTCAATACATGATCAAATAAGCAATTATAATATAATGGCAATTTCGTAAATAAAGAGTTCAAATCTAACAAGCATGAATCATGAGCAATATCCCTACAACTTGATGAATGAACTTGCATAGGTTAACATGTAGTAAAATAGATGTCAAATCATCATGAATAATGGATCTATACTTAAGTTTATGAAAATGCATGGAAATCACTATTTATCACCAAATTAAGCCAACAATCCAATATACTCCTTTGGATCCGTGTGAGAGATAATCACCACTCACCAAATCACCTAAACACCTCAAAAGCAACACACTTCAGATATGGACAACGAAGGATCTAACTTGATTCTCTGAAATCCCGCTTCAAACGATGAAATCCCACTTCGATGGATGAAGATCTTCAATCTAAGCTCTACGATCTTCAATTTGATCTTCGATTTGGATGGAAGGAATCACAAGATTAGAGTGGAGAAAAGAAGTGAAGAAGTGTTGAACTCGAGCTCTCAAAATAGCAGCACTTCGTCTCTTCGAAATCCGGATCCCAAAAAGTGAAGAAAAACCCGCCTATTTATAGGCTGAATTCCTTAGGTCGCTCGCTATTTGGTCGTCCACGACCTAAGAAACCCCACGACCTAAGTCTTAACGACCTACCAATCTCACGACCTACGACCTACTAATCTCACGACCTAACGCATGCGCGCGACCTAACAGCTTAGCCTCCACGCGACCTAGCATAAGTCGTCTACGACCTAACGACTTATCATAAGTCGCGACCTAAAATGTCGCGACCTAATAATGTCACGACCTATGACACATACACGGCTTAACTGAGACGCGACTTAATGTATATGCGACCTAACACTTAGGCACGACCTAAGACCCAACGAGATATGAGTTAGCACTTATACGACCTAACACATGTGCACACGACTTAGCGACAATGCGACCTAACAACTTACGACTTAACCTCTTTAGGTAGTCTAACGACCTAAACTTAGGTCGCTCATGACCTAACAAAACACAGACCACTTAGGTCGCTCACGACCTATCCCTTAAATCGTTAACTCGCCCAGTTCTTAAGCCGCTAATTCTTAGGTCGTTGCTTCCTTAGGTCGATCAAATCCTATAGGTCGTCCCAAACTATCATATGACCTAAACCACTACGCGACCTAATTGCTATACGACCTAAGTCCTTACCTCATCCAGTCCCTAAGTCGTTAACTGCTACCACCTTAGGTCGCCAACTCCTATAAGTCGCTCCACTTCCTTAAGTCGTCTACTCCGACCTAACTTATCCCACGACCTAAGCCACCACACGACTTATCTTTCAAACGACTTAAGCTCTAGTCGACCTAAACTCTGGATGACTCATCAATACCAACAGTCCAATAACAACTGTTTTACGATGTTTCGATCCATAAAAATATGGGTCGTTACATTCTCTCCCCCTTAGGAATTTCGCCCCCGAAATTCCAATCAAACAAGAGCAATCAAAAGCTATTCTGCATGCCTACCATCCATAGCAATCAACAAACCATGCATCCAATTCTAGCCTAGCATGCAGAATTCTAAAATTAGAACAAGTTACAATATCGCGAGATGACACGACACCTTATGGCCATACCTTGAAGAGTTCAGGATGAGCTTCCTTCATCCTCTCTTCCACCTCCCATGTACAGTCGTTATCATCATCACTCCATTGTATCTTGAGCAACCTAACTACCTTCCTCCTAAGCTGTTTCGTGTCAGTTTCCACAACACGAAACGGCTTACGAGGTCTCTTATCGACTGGATCAATCTCGAAATCTTCACAGCTATCTGTAGAAACCACTGTATTCGAGTCGTGCACATACTTCTGTAGATATGATACATGAAAAACATTGTGCACACTCGACATCTTTTCTGGTAACTCCAATCTGTAGGCGAGCTTTCCAATTCGCTCGATAATCGGGAATGGTCCAACAAATCTCGGAGTCAATTTCCCTTTCTTCCCGAATCGAATAACATTCTTCAGTGGAGAAATCTTCACAAAAACCATATTACCTACGTCGAATTCCAAATCCTTACGACGCTTATCGGCATAACTTTTCTGACGGTCTTGGGCTGCCTTCATTCATTGCCGAATGATCTCTATACAATCTGAAGTCTGTCGAATCATTTCTGGCCCAAGTATCAGCTTTTCTCCTGTTTCTAACCAAGACGTAGGAGAGTTACACGGTCTTCCATACAATGCCTCATACGGTGCCATACCAATGCTTGACTGGTAACTGTTATTATACGAAAATTCCACCAAATGAAGATGATCTTCCCATGATCCTCCGAAATCCAAAACACAGGCTCTAAGGAGATCCTCCAAAACTCGATTGACTCTCTCGGTTTGACCATCTGTTTGGGGATGATAAGCTGTACTCAAACACAACTCGGTTCCCAAAACTTCCTGGAAGCTCTTCCAAAATCCACTAGTGAACAATGGGTCTCGATCGCTCACTATACTCTTTGGAATACCATGGAATCGAACTATCCACTTAACATACAACTCAGCCAATTTCGATGCAGTTCTAGTCGATCGAACAGGAATGAATCTTGCACTCTTAGTCAAACGATCTACGATGACCCAAATCCCTTCATTCCCTGTTCTTGTTCTAGGTAGCCCATCAATAAAATCCATCGATACTTGCTCCCACATCCATGTAGGAACTTCTAATGGCTGAAGCAATCCACTTGGCTTCTTCTGTTCGGCTTTCACCAACTAACAGTTCATGCACTTGGAAATAAAATTTCCAACATCCTTCTTCATTCCTTCCCAGTAATAGGTTCTCTTCATATCCCGATACATCTTATTTCCACCTGGATGAATTGTCAACTTCAAGTGATGACTTTCCTTCAGAATTTCATTTCTTAATTCATCTCTATCGGGAACAACTAGTCGTCCTTGCTTCCGAAGCCAACCCTCTCGATCGACCTCGAATCCTTTATCCTTCTCTGGGTCCAATCCAGATTCCAAATCACGGATAATCTTGACAGGCTTATCGTCTCGCTTTTGGCTCTCACCAATCCTTTCCACAAGGGTCGGTCTTATCGATAAGTTTGCCAACATCTCAGGTTCTAATTCACACCTAGGCCTGAAGTCAAATCCAGCTAAATACTCGAGATTCTTCCATTCTGAAAACATGGCTCCTAATCCTGCATGTCATCGACTTAACGCATCTGCCACTGCGTTACCCTTTCCCGGAGTATAGGCTATACCAAAATCATATGATGCCAAAAACTCTAGCCATCGTTGCTGCCGAAGATTCAAATCCTTTTGGGAGAAAAGATACTTCAACGACTTATGATCTGTAAACAACTCGAATCGGACTCCCAATAGGTAATGTCTCCACATCTTCAGAGCAAAAACAATCGCCGCTAACTCCAAATCATGAGTCGGATAATTCCTTTCGTGCGGCTTCAGTTGTCGACTTGCATACGCAACAACTTTATCTTTCTGCATTAGCACTGCTCCAAGTCCAGTACCACATGCGTCGGTGTAAACCACCATCCCATCATTTCCACTTGGAATAGTCAAAACAGGAGCACTTGTCAATCGCTCTTTCAGGATTCCGAAAGCTTGCTCACACTTAGCATCCCATCTGAATACTTGGTTCTTTTTCGTCAATCTTGTTAACGGTGCAGCCACCTTGGAAAAGTCTTTGATAAATCGACGATAGTATCCTGCTAATCTAAGAAAACTTCTCACATCAGATGCATTCTTAGGTCTAACCCAATCCTGGGTTGCTGCCACCTTAGCGGGATCAACTGCTATTCCATTTCCAGAGATAATATGGCCTAAGAACCTCACTTCATTCTTCCAGAAGTGACACTTTGAAAACTTAGCCTTCAGCTGATGTTTCCGTAAGATTTCCAAAACAATACTCAAGTGCGTCTTGTGTTCTTCTTCAGTTCTGGAATAAATCAAAATATCATCCACGAACACTAGTACGAACTTGTTCAACTGATCTCTAAACACTCTATTCATAAGATCCACAAAATATGCTGGTGCATTGGTCAATCCAAACGGCAATACCAACCACTCAAAGAAACCGGATGGTGTCCTGAAAGCAGTCTTCGGCACACTATCCTTAGCCACTCTTAACTGGTGAAATCCCGTTGCCAAATCCATCTGAGAAAACACCTTAGCTTCGTGAAGCTGATCAAACAAGTCGTCTATTCTCGGCAATGGATACTTGTTCTTCTTAGTCACTTTATTTAGCTCACGATAATCTACACACAACCTCAGCGATCCATCCGCTTTGGTAACAAACACAACTGGTGCACCCCATTTGGACACACTACGCCGAATGAATCCTTTCTGTAAAAGACCATCAACTTGCACCCTCAACTCTTGCTGTTCCCTAGGCGCCATCCGCCTAAGAGGCATCACAACAGGTCTGGCTCCTTCAACTAAATCGATACGAAACTCGATCTCTCTATGCGGCGGTAACCCTTTGACCTCATCAAAGACATCCTCAAATCCATTAGCGATTGGCACAGATGACAGTCCATCCCGTGGAACAACCAGCGAATACATGAAGCTCATGAAGACGCCTTCGTCATGCTTACATCGTATCACAACCTTTCACCCTTCCACATTCTCGACTGTCACCTCCAACCTTTCACAATCAACCTTTGCCGCATACTTCCTAAGCCAGTCCATACCCAAAATAATTCCGAACCCCGCAAAGTTCAGAACAAAACAATCACAAACAAAAGAGCAATCATGACTCGATACAATCAGACCACGGCATAGCATACACAGAAAAGATGAACCCCCAACTGGATTAGTCACAACCAATGGCCTATCAACGATATCCGGTTCTAAACCCAACCGGCCTACAAGTTCATTACAAACAAAAGAATGTGACGCCCTAGTATCAAATAACACTCTAACTGGAACTCCACAAATGGAGAGAGTACCCTGAACCACCAACTCTTTCCTTTCTCTTCAGCGGTAGGAGCTTTCGAAGATGATGGAACAGCCCCCAAAGCATAAGCTTGCACAATCTGCTTGTCCTTCCGCGGTTCCGGACAATTCTTCCTGATATGCCCCGGCTTGTCACAGTTGTGACACTTCATCTACACCTTCGGATTCTTGCAATCCCTGGAGAAATGGCCCTTCTGTTGACAATTGTAGCAAGTCACTTCACCCTTCGGCTTCTTCTGGCCATCCTTACCCTTTTGCTGTTGCTGCTTCCTCTTCTTGTTTCCACCCTGCTGTGGTTTAGACTCTTCCTTGGTCACAGCAACAACAGACCCTTCTTTAGGAAACAGATTCTCATGCCTGAGAGCCTTATCCACAAGCTTCTCAAATGGATCGTCCAAATGATCCACCAACTGCCTCCCAAGATAACTGTCCAAGCCTGTCACAAACGTCTCATTCTTCTGATATGCAGATTCAATATACGACCGGGCATACTTGGACAAAGCTTCAAACTCAGAAACATACTCAAGAACTGGTCTTCCACCTTGCTTGAGCTCCACAAACTTCTTGAACAGAACAGACTTTTGAGCCGTAGAAATGAACTTAGCTTCAAATCTGGCTTGGAATTGCTCCCAAGTAATTTCTTCCTCCAGAGTATCAATGGTGATAGAGTTCCACCAGTCAGAAGCTCTCCCTTGAAGCTGTCTAGATGCAAGCTTCCTTTTGGTTGCATCCTCAATTCCCAAATCACCAAAGATCCTTCTATAAGCATCTATCCATCTCTGGACTTCAATGGTTGATTCTGTCCCCAAGAAAACCTTTCTTCCAAGAGCAGTATAGTTCTTACACAACTTAGCAAAATCCACCGGTTTTGGAGTTTGAACTTGAACTCCAACATCTACTGATGGCCCTGGAGCTGGCATCCTACCCATGATCGAAGTCATCATAGCTTCGAACATAACTGCATAATCAACAGCTCCCTCCGCAGCACGGCCTTCCCTAGCAGCTGGTCTCCCTCTTCGACTCATCCTAAATATCTATAAAAAGGAATGATTAATACACCTTAAGAACAACTGCATAAAGGACTCACATACTTCTAAGCTACTATATTATATATAGTAATCATCCATCAAAATACAATTACGTCTCTCATACGTAGTTACGTCAGCGAGCGTTGGGTAAAATCGATTAACCAAGGCTCTGATACCAAATGTGACGACCGCCCATGACCCCTGCACTGAACATAGAAATAGTGCGCTGTAAAGTGTGCCAGGCAGCCATGGACGGTTGCCAAGGTTAAATTAAAACAGCAGAATCTAACGTATAACTCACAACGCATGGATAAAATACAATAGAAAGTATATATAGTGAAGCTTTACAGAACAGAATCTCTATTAAACCTCATAATAGTTGGATACAAACATCCGAATAGTCAATACATCAAGCCTCACTACATAACAGTCAGAGATTTATACAAAGCAGCGGAACATCCAGTACATATAGTAAGAAAGTAATATGCAAGCCTCCAGCTCGTCTTCGTCATCAGCATCGTCAAAAACTAAGAACAGCACCTGTCACCTGCTACCTAGTCTGCCCATCCCAAAGCAGATGAACAGCCCAAGGCAATAAGAGTTAAACATAAAGCCTTGAGTCAAACAACAGTCTTAGTGAGCAGTAAATTAACTAACAACATACCAAAAGAGCATAAAGGAAAAAGGAATAGGAATCCAACCCTCCCACTCCACCTCTTTCTACAGTGATAGCCCCCAGACACACTAAGCAGAAATAAATATAGCAAAACAGACATTTAAAGTAAAGCAATTATCACTCGAGTCAAGGTCGGTGTTTTCCAAGTACAAACCCCCAAGGCCTAAACCAAGATCAGATAAGCACCCAGAAAACATCGCTCTTGAGACCGAATGACGATACAACCAAACATCCATGACTCTGGCTATCACTGTTATCATTGCTTCGACACCACCATTAATTGAATGACCGGCACATTCTTTCAGCCGTCCGTCAAGGGTTAATGGCAACCCCGGTTCTAGACATAACTCCACACGTCGTCGCAGCCCGTGCCTAGGACTATCGAATCTGCCCAGAGTACTCGACTACAATCATTGTCTTTAGGGACTATCGAATCTGCCCAACGTACTCTTGCTTTGAGCCTTCTAGAACCTTCAACAACGATGAAATCTCAGCCTTCTAGTAATCCTCCTCGACGACTATTTCCATACTAGCTCAAGCGCCTCTCGAGCAAACCATTATCCTCAACTCGAACCATTTCACCGAGTTATCAACATGCTTGGAATGATCCCGTCTGGATTAAACCAAGGCTATCTCATACCATGCCTCGCTTCATCTCATCACAGCAAAGCCTTATCTCAACATCAACATCATCACATCTATCCATATGAGCTTCATCATCCGCCACATATGCCACGAGCAGCTTTTCCAATTCAAGAGCCTTTCCCATAGCTTTTGAATCATCTTCGACTAACTTGTCCAAATCAAATCATCAATCAACTAATTTACAACAATCAATCAAGTCAAACATTAATCCAAGTAATCAAGCATTCAATACATGATCAAATAAACAATTATACAATAATGGCAATTTCGTAAATAAAGAGTTCAAATCTAACAAGCATGAATCATGAGCAATATCCCTACAACTTGATGAATGAACTTGCATAGGTTAACATGTAGTAAAATAGATGTCAAATCATCATGAACAATGGATTTATACTTAAGTTTATGAAAATGCATGGAAATCACTATTTTAATACCAAATCAAGCCAACAATCCGATATACTCCTTTGGATCCGTGTGAGAGATAATCACCACTCACCAAATCACCTAAACACCTCAAAAGCAACACACTTCAGATCTGGACAGCGAAGGATCTAACTTGATTCTCCGAAATCCCGCTTCAAACGATGAAATCTCTCTTCGATGGATGAAGATCTTCAATCTAAGCCCTACGATCTTCAATTTGATCTTCGATTTGGATGGAAGGAATCACAATATTAGAGTGGAGAAAAGAAGTGAAGAAGTGTTGAACTCGAGCTCTCAAAATAGCAGCACTTCGTCGCTTCGAAATCCGAATCCCAAAAAGTGAAGAAAAACCCGCCTATTTATAGGCTGAATTCCTTAGGTCGCTCGCTATTAGGTCTTCCATGACCTAAGAAACCCCACGACCTAAGTCTCAACGACCTACCAATCTCACGACCTACGACCTACTAATATCACGACCTAACGCATGCGCGCGACCTAACAGCTTAGCCTCCACGCGACCTAGCATAAGTCGTCTACGACCTAACGACTTATCATAAGTCGCGACCTAAAATGTCGTGACCTAATAATGTCACGACCTATGACACATACACGGCTTAACTGAGACGCGACTTAACGTATATGCGACCTAACACTTAGGCACGACCTAAGACCCAACGAGATATGAGTTAGCACTTATACGACCTAACACATGTGCACACGACTTAGCGACAATGCGACCTAACAACTTACGACTTAACCTCTTTAGGTAGTCTAACGACCTAAACTTAGGTCGCTCACGACCTAACTAAACACAGACCACTTAGGTCGCTCACGACCTATCCCTTAAATCGTTAACTCGCCCAGTTCTTAAGCCGCTAATTCTTAGGTCATTGCTTCCTTAGGTCGATCAAATCCTATAGGTCATCCCAAACTATCATATGACCTAAACCACTACGCGACCTAACTGTTATACGACCTAAGTCCTTACCTCGTCCAGTCCCTAAGTCGTTAACTGCTACCACCTTAGGTCGCCAACTCCTATAAGTCGCTCCACTTCCTTAAGTCGTCTACTCCGACCTAACTTATCCCACGACCTAAGCCACCACACGACTTATCTTTCAAACGACTTAAGCTCTAGTCGACCTAAACTCTGGATGACTCATCAATACCAACAGTCCAATAACAACTGTTTTACGATGTTTCGATCCATAAAAATACGGGTCGTTACATGTTGTGTGATATTGAGATTGAAAGATGGAGGTGTTAGGTCTTGTACTACATCACTGTATTGTGCAACTTTGCTCTCTTTATTAGTATCTTCTTCCAATTTTTGAGCCTCGTTTATATCTTTTTTTATTGTTTTATCTTCATTTGTTTCCAACACTGTTTCATTTGTTTTGTTCAACACTGTTTCAGTTGTTTGATGAACTTGTTCTGTACTAGTGTCAGTAGTTGTGTCTTCAACTTCTTCTACATTTTTTTCAGTTGAGAATCTGTATTAACAATAAGAAGCTGTCAGTTTTTGTTATTGGTGAATGAATATAATATTATTAGTATCAATAATGTTAATAGTGGCGGTTTATGGGTATCATTTTTGCATAGATATCAGTTTTTCAAACACAAAGTAAGTATCAGTTTTTCATACATATAGGTATCAGTTTTGATTTATTTCATAGTGAAAATTGTTTGTAAAATAACCAATCATCAGTTATAATCAAACAACTGATGCATATAAATTATGCATTATTTTGGTATTAGTTCTCTACTAAATGATGGTGAACATAAATAGTTCAATTTACATACCATTAAGTTATAAGCAATGGAACGTAGGTATCATTTTTTAATACATTTAGGCATCAGTTTATTTTAACTTATACTCAGAATTATTTCTAATATTTATAATATAAGCAAGCATGAATTTACTGAACCAAAGTGCAACCAAATCTGATAAAAATAAAGGGAAACATCGTTCCATCACTTCCTCGGATGCTCCAAGTACTTCCATGTGTCTAATGTATTTGGTAATATGCATGGTTGGATCCGACTTCCCGTCATACGAATCCAGCATTGGTAGTTTGAACTTTGGAGGGTTCCTTGCATTCCTGATATTCGGAGCGAACGGACTCCGACTAACTTCTTCCAATCCTCCTCCTGACAACCCTCCTCTCATGAGTCGTCTCACTAGGCCAATAATTCTTTCATCTCCATCTAGGGGTTGCCCCCTTGTCATGTCTCTGTCTTGCCCTCCGAGTCTTGTAGGGAATTCTGGTACGTACTCTTCGGGTGGTTCGTTAGCATTAGTGTTGTCCCTAGCTGGTTGAGTTCCTTCCAAAGGTCCTTCTGCGTTGGATCCTGCGGGCCTGCCCCCAAGCCCTTGTTGATTGCCTTCTGGTTCTGTATTCTGTCCTACGTTGGGTTCCATAGCCCTAGCTCCTTGTTCCACATTCACAGCCGCCGTAGCTGGTCCAAGGTTCTGTGTCCCTGCAGCTCTCATCTGCTCGAAGAAATTCTGCAACATCTCTTGTTGGCTTTTCATCATTCTTTCCTGCATTATGTTATTCATAGCCTCCATCTCATCTCTAGTAATGTAGATCGAAGCTTGTCCTTCTCCAGCGCCAGAGGATGCCTCTTGACTTCCTGCCTGTTGGCTCCTCTCAGTTCTTTGTTTTTTACTTGTTTGTCGAGTCATTGTAGAGTCAAATCTGAATCCTCAAAATTTCAAATCTAAACTTTGAATCTGGTGTAGCGGGTGCTAGTTCTTCTCAGTGAAAGCACCAAAGTGTTTGCGCCAAAAATGGTCACAAACCCCAAGTGTAGTGAAAGCACCAGCGTATGAATACAAATCAACAGTATTCACACGCAAATCACAGATCTAAGCAAATAACAAGCAACAATCCAGAAATGATGAACAATGACACGCAATTTATAGTGGTTCGGCTATCTCCGGCCTACGTCCACTTCAAAGTTTTTATCTTTTTATTGCTCGATGCTTGAAGATTACAATTTCGTGTGTTGTATTACAACTAATTTGCTGAGCTAAGTCTGAATCTAAGGCAGCAATGGTGATCTGGAGTAAATCTGGCAGAGTCTGGGTGCTCTTTATCTCTCAAAATTGTCCGACCCCTTTTCTGAATGACCAGGGGCTCTATTTATAGGTGTAGGAGGCTGATATTTCGCCTAAAATGAAGGGAGACCAGTTCTGGTACGTCAGGGGGCCCACATGCCCTCTTTATGGAAATTCGGGCCCACACCGGGATCGATTCGACCCTAGGTTCGAATCGATCAAGAAATTGTCCAATCAAGCTGAAATTTGGTGTGGACATTCTTCAACATGTGCTCAAGCTTCTGTGAAAATTTCATAGCATTTGGATGTGTAGATCTCAAGTTATGATCGATTCAAGGTTGCATTTCTTGTTGACTAGCCTGGTTCGAATCGATCTAGTTCGAATCGATTCGTTCGAATCGATCCTCCTGCACGCGAAGACAATGGCGTGGTGCGCCTGCCTCGTATCGATCCGCTTCTCTCTCCGGACTGACTGGGTCGACTCCATGTTCTTCGCCGCTTTGACTGGGTAGTTTCGTGGTAGTGGATTCGAAGACATCCCTCTTCGAATCGAATGAGCGAAGGTCTTATTCGAATCGATCTAGTTACGTTCGTTCGAATCGAGTTTGCTATGCTGTATTCATTCGATTCGAAGTTATTCCTGCTGGATGGATTCGAAAATGAGCTACACTTCCTGGATTCGAAGTAAGGCTACGCCTCCTGGATTCGAAGCTCCTTCTCTTTATGGATTCGAGGACAGGAGTGCCATCGATTCGAACAGGAGCGAACTCGATGGGTACGAAGTCGATGGAGTCGCATTTTATGGATTCGAATGGATTTTACCTAGGGGATTCGAGGACAGGAGTACCTTGATGGATTCGAACTTATACCACCTTATCCATCTTTTGTTGGCGATATCTTGAGCATACGAACTCGGATTGACTCGAAACTTGGAACGTTGTTTCATCTGGCCTTGCTTGACATGTCTCATCAATTGCAGCCCGATCCAGACTCAGACAAAATTCATCGATATCCATGGTGAACCTGCGATGCACAATCGATGTTCATGACTAATAATCATTGATTTTCAGTTAATCCTTGGGTATCTCGGCTTTGCCAAAAGTTGGGATAACATTTTGCCCCCCAAAACATGCCTTTTGTTAAAAGGCGTGTTTTGATCAGTCTCAAGTTAAATGCAGTGAGTTCATGTGTTTCTCATAGCTTATAGCATTTTCAATCAAGTCCATGGCTGTTCGAAGCCGAATTGTTATCAATTTTTTCCAATAGAAGTTAAGAATGAAATTCTGAAGCCCCTTCGGACTGTCGATGGTCACTCCGGACCCTTGTCAAACCCATTCTAGATTTAGCGATTGAATAGAAAGATCCTATTGCATTCCGGCGTTGCTTTCTATCCCTTGCACTCTGGCCCCAGCTAGGGCGTATAGCGATGTCTTGGTCATTCTGGACCGATCGTAGCCTCTCTGGGCTCTTACTGGATCCCATCCTGTCACTCTCCGGTGAAGGGGAAACAACGTTAAGCGAGTCAATCCTGTCGCTCTCCGGCGAAGCGACTCACCTCCTGCACTCCGGTTCAGTGTATCTGAACATTAAGCGATGTCTTGACCTGAATCGTCGGTCGATCACAGCCTCTCCGGGCTCATGCTGGATCCCATCCTGTCACTCTCCGGTGAAGGGGAAACAACGTTAAGTGAGTCAATCCTGTCGCTCTCCGGCGAAGCGACTCGCCTCCTGCACTCCGGTTCAGTGTATCTGAACTTTAAGCGATGTCATGGCCTAAATCATGGGTCGATCATAGCCTTTCCGGGCTCTTATCGAATCCTGATTCAATCACTCTCCGGTGAATAGGAAACGATGCTTAAGTGAGTTGATCCTGTCGCTCTCCGGCGAAGCAACTCACTTCTTGCACTCCGGACCCTGCCTCTCCGGGTAGGATCATAAAGCGATCATGTTTATATTGATGTTTAATGTTTATCCTTTAACTCTCCGGTCAAAGGTAAATTCATGTTTATTTACTGAATTCAAGTTCCAGTGTTCAATCTCAAACAAAGGGAAAAAACTAGATAAAGCCTCTCCGGGCGGAGCGGTCTATTACCATCTCAGAGCATGCCTAGGGATCTCTCCGGTTCCCGTACATGAGTAAGTGGAATAGCCGTTTTATTTTGAAATCAAATCTAAGGAAACTAAGTGACCAAAGCTCATATCCTGAACTTGGCCCTTGCCATCGTGATCAGTTGATGATGAGTCGTGATCCCGATCCAGGATCATTCCTGTTAGGTTGAGGCGGTAGTTGTTCGGGCCTAACCGTCGTTGTACGTTCTCTGACATACTGTGGCAACCTACCACTCCTGGCATGTTCTTCCACCTCATCTTTCAGGTGGCGGCATTCATCGGTAGTGTGCCCATCTAGCTCATGGAATAGGCAGTATTTTCCAGTCCTGCGTTCCCGCTCCGTGGGATCTTTCCTTGGTGGCTTTCGATAGGGGAGTTGCCCCCGAGTTTCGGTGTAAATTCGTTCCAGTCCTGCCACCAAGTCTGTGTATTGCCTGAATCTAGGCTCTCGGAATTTCTTCCGTTTGTCAGGACCATCATGTGCGTCATCCTGCTTCCTCTTTCCTTTGTCTGCCCTGGACTGTTCCGTGGCGGTTCCTTCGCCTTGTGCAACATTTATTTCCTGCCTCTCGGCCCGTGATTCTTCTAACCGAATGAATTTTTCAGCTTCATGGAAAAACTCTCCGAGATCTCGCGGTGGATCTTTAGTCAAAGAGTCTTTGAATTCGGTGCCTTCCCCAACTCCTGCCACTACCACCATCAGAATCATTGATGGATCCGGGTGATCTACAGAAGCCACCGTTGCATTGAATCGTAGTAGAAAATCTTTTATGGACTCTCCGGTCCTTTGCTTTATTGAAGCTAGAGTCATCACACTTTTGGGCCGTGTTACGTGGACCCTGAACTGTCTCATGAAGCAATCCACAAGCTCGCCCCATGTCCTGATTGATCCAGTCTCTAATTGTCTGAACCAAAGTGCAGCCAAATCTGATAAAAATAAAGGGAAACATCGTGCCATCACTTCCTCGGATGCTCCAAGTACTTCCATGTGTCTAATGTATTTGGTAATATGCATGGTTGGATCCGACTTCCCGTCATACGAATCCAGCATTGGTAGTTTGAACTTTGGAGGGTTCCTTGCATTCCTAATATTCGGAGCGAACGGACTCCGACTAACTTCTTCCAATCCTCCTCCTGACAACCCTCCTCTCATGAGTCGTCTCACTAGGCCAATCATTCTTTCATCTCCATCTAGGGGTTGCCCCCTTGTCATGTCTCTGTCTTGCCCTCCGAGTCTTGTAGGGAATTCTGGTACGTACTCTTCGGGTGGTTCGTTAGCATTAGTGTTGGCCCTAGCCGGTTGAGCTCCTTCCAAAGGTCCTTCTGCGTTGGATCCTGCGGGCCTGCCCCCAAGCCCTTGTTGATTGCCTTCTGGTTCTGTATTCTGTCCTACGTTGGGTTCCATAGCCCTAGCTCCTTGTTCCACATTCACAGCCGCCGTAGCTGGTCCAAGGTTCTGTGTCCCTGCAGCTCTCATCTGCTCGAAGAAATTCTGCAACATCTCTTGTTGGCTTTTCATCATTCTTTCCTGCATTAGGTTATTCATAGCCTCCATCTCATCTCTAGTAATGTAGATCGAAGCTTGTCCTTCTCCAGCGCCAGAGGATGCCTCTTGACTTCCTGCCTGTTGGCTCCTCTCAGTTCTTTGTTTTTTACTTGTTTGTCGAGTCATTGTAGAGTCAAATCTGAATCCTCAAAATTTCAAATCTAAACTTTGAATCTGGTGTAGCGGGTGCTAGTTCTTCTCAGTGAAAGCACCAAAGTGTTTGCGCCAAAAATGGTCATAAACCCCAAGTGTAGTGAAAGCACCAGCGTATGAATACAAATCAACAGTATTCACACGCAAATCACAAATCTAAGCAAATAACAAGCAACAATCCAGAAATGATGAACAATGACATGCAATTTATAGTGGTTCGGCTATCTCCGGCCTACGTCCACTTCAAAGTTTTTATCTTTTTATTGCTCGAAGCTTGAAGATTACAATTTCGTGTGTTGTATTACAACTAATTTGCTGAGCTAAGTCTGAATCTAAGGCAGCAATGGTGATCTGGAGTAAATCTGCCAGAGTCTGGGTGCTCTTTATCTCTCAAAATTGTCCGACCCCTTTTCTGAATGACCAGGGGCTCTATTTATAGGTGTAGGAGGCTGATATTTCGCCTAAAATGAAGGGAGACCAGTTCTGGTACGTCAGGGGGCCCACATGCCCGCTTTATGGAAATCCGGGCCCACACCGGGATCGATTCGACCCTAGGTTCGAATCGATCAAGAAATTGTGCAATCAAGCTGAAATTTGGTGTGGACATTCTTCAACATGTGCTCAAGCTTCTGTGAAAATTTCATAGCATTTGGATGTGTAGATCTCAAGTTATGATCGATTCAAGGTTGCATTTCTGGTTGACTAGCCTGGTTCGAATCGATCTAGTTCGAATCGATCCTCCTGCACGCGAAGACAATGGCGTGGTGCGCCTGCCTCATATCGATCCGCTTCTCTCTCCGGACTGACTGGGTCGACTCCATGTTCTTCGCCGCTTTGACTGGGTAGTTTCGTGGTAGTGGATTCGAAGACATCCCTCTTCGAATCGAATGAGCGAAGGTCTTATTCGAATCGATCTAGGTACGTTCGTTCGAATCGAGTTTGCTATGCTATATTCATTCGATTCGAAGTTATTCCTGCTGGATGGATTCGAAAATGAGCTACACTTCCTGGATTCGAAGCAAGGCTACGCCTCCTGGATTCGAAGCTCCTTCTCTTTATGGATTCGAGGACAGGAGTGCCATCGATTCGAACAGGAGCGAACTCGATGGGTACGAAGTCGATGGAGTCGACTTTTATGGATTCGAATGGATTTTACCTGGGGGATTCGAGGACAGGAGTACCTCGATGGATTCGAACTTATACCACCTTATCCATCTTCTGTTGGCGATATCTTGAGCATACGAACTCGGATTGACTCGAAACTTGGAACGTTGTTTCATCTGGCCTTGCTTGACATGTCTCATCAATTGCAGCCCGATCCAGACTCGGACAAAATTCATCGATATCCATGGTGAACCTGCGATGCACAATCGATGTTCATGACTAATAATCATTGATTTTCAGTTAATCCTTGGGTATCTCGGCTTTGCCAAAAGTTGGGATAACAACGGGTGAGGAATCCAGTTGGATCCCTCCAACCTGTTTCCCTACATCCACAGACGTTAGCACAATACCAATTCCACTTCGAGGTGGAATATCGTGGTATATGGGTTTTTATAAATATCATCCGCTTACTAACGGCGCAATAGGGTCTCATCCGCTATACGAGGCGGGAAATCAATCAATCCAATATATACATATGCCAATATGTATATATTGCTATATATATATATATATATAGATATATCCTACTATATCTAATATCACATCCAAATAGTCAAATCAATAACTGCAAAAATCAACTTTTCATTTGAGTGAGAAAAATCTCGCCTTAGCTTTTAATTTTGCAATCCATTTTTGTTCCAGTTTGTTTTCTCCAAATTTTCACCTTGTATAAAACAAGTATACCACTTTATTAATATTCGAAATAAATCGAATAATCGATTATTGTAAAATTTATTTTCTTAACCAAAAATTTTATTTTTAACTAAATTTCCTTTTATAAATAGAATCTTTTAGTAACTAAAATAATTAATCAAATTAATTACCCTAATACCTTATTTTAAAATAACAAGCAGATCTAAGATGTGTATATATTTTATTTTCTCAAAACTTCATATATACTTATTATTATTATTATTTTCTAACAGAAACTCTAACTATGTATTTCCTATTTTAACCCTTATATTGAAACAAAATCATCTTGTACTTTACTGTAAATCAAAAACTCAATATACATATTATAAATTTTTTCAAATTAAAACAAAACTGTTAATACCTTACAGTATGTCGTAGTCGAGCAACCCAGCACTCGAATGCCTCGCCTTCAACGTCACCACCATCTCGCGCTGCCCCATCGCCATCGGCCTCCACGCGAACGTGCTTGCGCCTGAACCAGGCCTATCACCATTTACATGAAAACCCTAGTAAGTCGCGACCCTTCGCCAACGCGTGTTGCCAACACCGCCACGGCCTCGAGCGCGCACTCGAGAAGAACGACGAACCCAGATGTGTCGCCACATGTCGCGAAACCCAAGAACGCCGCGATCTCCTTTCTGCATTCGATGCGCCGAGAAATCCTATCATTGGTCGAAACTCCACCTTCAAACGTCGCGACGGCCTTGTGTGCGCACGCCATTTTCGATTTCGAGATTTCAGTGAAACATTTGACTTTGGGGGAAAGACGAATTGATTTGAAGGATAAAGCTCGGCTATCGGTTAATTTGAACGTGACTTTTTCTTTTTGTTTTGAATCTGAGGAATGGGGGAGAAGAAAGTTGCGTGATTTTTAAAAGAGAGGGGGGAAGATAGGAGAACACGATCTCTGGCGTGATACTAGGCGTGAGTTAAGGGAGAGGAACGTGCTGTCTTTGACCAAAAATTTAAATTTTAAATTTAAATTGAATTTGATTAAATTCCAATGCGTTTAGGTGTCGTGTGCTCACAAAACAACTCCGAAAAATACGAAATTTGAAATCCGGTAATAATTCAACATTACGGACCCAATGGAACTGGTTTCGCCGAATTCCGAGACTATGCCTTGGACGGCTATTTTCAAATATCGATTTAAACGATATAAATTCAAAACTGAACAAATCATTTTCAAATTCGATTTTTGAAGCTTCAATTATCTTCAGTATTATCATTAAAAGCATTTGAAATATTTTTCTTCGGCTTAAAATTAAAGATTCAAATTTTTATTCGACTATCAATAGATTAAATTTTAAAATTTAATCGCCAATATCAAAGTTATATCGGGGATTCAAATTAAGTTACCGTTCAAATATTTAAAATAAATTAAATATTTTCAATTTAAATTTTTCAAAATTCAGGATCGTTACATAAAGAGAACATAAAATGTACACTGATAAATACTACTATAAGTAAGAATTAACTTTAACTTACATTGCCAACTTTTATATCATTCAACAATTGTTTCACAACAATGTCTTTAAGTTTTCTTACATCCCATCGTGCAAATCTGGGTAAATCTTCAGCAAGTTCCTTTCTTGGTTGAATAAGGTTCATTTTCTCACAGATGCAATACTATAAAAATTTAAAGATATAATTAGATAAGAATGTTGAATATAACAATTTTTTTAAATTAATAATATTTTGCATAACACATCTTACCAATGGAAACATTGAACATCCAGACATGTTTCTTGGCTTAGAGATAAACTTTTTGACAAATTTACTAAATTTTTTCTCTATTGTTTGTGGCCATGAGACAGTTTGCATTGTTTCACTGTCAATCAAATAGGGTAGAATTCCCCATCTCAGCTTTTGTTGGTTGTTGGGAAAGAAAAATGTCAATATATTTTCATTACTATCAACAAACGGAGATCTTCTTCATTTTCTTTTTTCCTTTTTGATATTTCTTGTTTTATTCTTCTTTCCACAACATTTCTTGTTATGTAAGTATTTGTGCCAAAGTTTCTAGTTGCAAAGTCTTTGCAGTCTGGTGGAATGGTTCTGCTCGTCAATTTTTTTGTCGGTTCTATGTTTATTCCTTTTAATGGCAGACCAAACAGCAAGCTTATATCTCTGGCAGTTACCTTCATTTTGTCTTCTCCTAAGATGAAGGTATCAGTTTCCATACAGTAGCAGTTGTATAAAGCATCCAAGTTTTGTTGATGCTTTTTGCACTCTTTCATTGTTATTTTTTCTTCATAGATGACTTTGAAGAAGTTGTAAAATGGTGTCTTCTTTAAGATGTCAAATTGCTTTTTGGTCAATCCATTTTTTTCTTTGACCAGTTTTAATATCTTGAAGATAGCTTGTAAGCCACATCTATAAGCAGTTTCTTGCTTAACATGTTCCGATTTTGCTATCTGTTTTGTTGTTTGTTCTGATGTTGCATGCATGCTTTTACGACATGGATTGACAAAATCATCATCGTCCTATTTCATGAAAATGTGGCATTAAGTTGTTAGTGAAACAAACAGCATTGAAACAAAACAATATATAACATGATATACCGGTTTCAGTTTCTACAAACATGAGATAAAACATGGTATTTTTATTTAACTAAAATTTGCTATCATTTTTGCTAAATGTAGGTATCAATTTTTTAATAATTATGGTTGAAATACTTCTAAAATTGGTACATAATAACTTCAAAAGAAACATACTGCATGTATAATTTTTAGCTTTTATTTGTGTTATTTTTGTTGCAAATTACAATGACAGTAATTTGTATAATTAAAAGTACAAAGTTTACAAAAGATAAAGTGAGTAGCATGTTTATAAGGTGTATGCATCAGTTTGGTTCTAACAAACAGTATATCAATTTTAAGATATGATGTCCATAAAAACAGATAGTAGGTATCAGTTTTTCATTTCATTGATTTCAATTTTATATTTGTGATAGTGGGTATTGTTTTATGAATATACCTATATCAGTTTTGTTATAAAGTATATAATTTTAAAAAAAAAATTATGAAGTTTTTTCTTCAGTTAAACAAACAATAGGTTCATTTTTTGAAATATAGGTATCAGTTTGTTATATAGTGGGTATCATTTGTGAATTATAGGTATCATTTTATTGAAAAATTGCAACATTGTCAAATGAACTAAAACGTTTTATACAATGGGTACCATTTTGTAAGAATTTAGTTTCAGTTGTACTAGAAAAAAGATGGTGAAATAATTTGTAAACTAAAATGAGACAGCTACACACAATTAGACTATAGGTATCACTATTGCAGTATGTTGGTATCAGTTTTTATTTGTGTGCTTAATTTAATTTTCCTAAATACAAAGTATCACATTAATTATAACAGATGTTTGGTATCATATTTTCAATATATTAGTATCAATTTTGTAACAAATAGCAATGAAATCTATTTTTAAACCAACTAATCTTTGACTTCTACCAAACAAACTATAACTATCACTTTTTGAACATGAAAATCTTTATTAGTGATATGGCTTGTACATTTACCGTGTTCGCTTGTTCGTCTTCAGATTCCTCAACAGCTATTTGCTTTGCCTTATTTGTTTCTGCTTTTTCCTGTTATACATATTAACAATATTAAAATACATCTAAAGATTAAATAGTATCAGTTTTATAACTGAATGGTATTAATTGCCTTTTGAAGTTGCTGCTGAATTATTTTCTCTTTTTTTTTCTTCGATCTTAATTCTCTTTTTTGCATTTGTTGTCCAGTTGATTTGTCACCAGGTGTTTTTTCCTGCATGGTTTCTTCATTCTTCTGTAAAATAAGTTCAATAGTATCATAATCAATGTACAATGGATTTGTTATGCTACATTTAATAATATCATTTACCTTTTCTTCTGTTCTGTTTTGTTCATGTTTCCTTTTTGTTCTTCTTTCCCTTTGTTGCTATATATCTTCTTCCATTAGCCTTTTTGATAGTTTTAATTTTGTTGATTTCTGCTGCGTCTTAACTGCTAGGTTTTCAATTTCGTCTCGATTCTTAGATTTAGTTTCTTTGTTTCCAGATTCGAGCTGATGATCAAAATGAGGCGCTAGGGTATTAGGTTTTTGTCGAATATCATATTGAGGGGATAAGGTATCAGATTCATTCTCAAACTCTGCTTGTTCTTTATTTTCTAACGAATGCGATTGAGATGGAGGTAGTGATCTTGCTGTGGTTTCGTTTGCCATTTTTTCTTAATTTTAATTTTGTACCGTGAAGATGAGTGTGGATTTCAAAATTGCACTGGAAGACGAATGAATGGAATGGAAATGTGTTTTGACGCGCAAATGGGCTCTGGGCCTGTCCTTTGGAAGAAAATTTTTTGTGCCGGTCCTTATGAATAAAAATTTTAAATAATTTGTCCTTTAAAAAAAATTCCCCTAATAGGTATTAGTTTTGTTAAAAAAGGTATCATTTTCACAAAAATGTGATTTGAAACAATTTTGAAAATTTGAAACTATAACTTCAAGTATATGAATTGTAGATATCATATTTGATTCATAATGGTATCGGTTTGATAATGTCGCTATCATTTTTTATTCATAATGGCATTAGTTTTTGAATAAAATGTAGTGAAAACAATGTATACAAGTAAAAAGTACAAGCTTTTGAAAAACATGTTAGTGGTAATATTTTTGCAATTTATTGGTATTACTTATGCTACAATTACATGGAAAATGTTCTATAAAATATTAGAAAGATATCAACTTTATTCTAAATAGCTAGTGGGTATCAGTTTTGTTGAATATTGGTGTTAGTTTACATAAAAGTGTAGTTTGAAATAATTTTGGAAACTACAAATCATTTAACTCAAACATAAACAGTTTAGGTGCCAGTTTTTATTTATAATGGTATAAGCTTTTAAACATAATGTAGTAATAACAGTTCAAAAAAGTAAAAGGTACAAATTTGAAATAAACATACTTTGGTATTGTTTTTTCTAAAAATACATTGAAAATTATTTATAAAATTATAAGTCATCAACGCTAGTTGAAATAGTCAGTGTGTATCATTTTTTTTACATATAGATATCAGTTCTCATAAACAAGATATTTTGAATAATTTTTAAAATTCCAAATTATTGCCTTTAAGCATACAAACTGCAGGTGTCATTTTGGTTTATAAAGGTGTTAATTTTTATAAAAAAATATAATAAAAACAAGTTATCAAAGCACAAAATAAATACTTCATACAAAATGATTATTTGTATCATTTTTTGAAGATATCAATGTCATCTTTATTACCAATGATTTGGAAAACAGTTTATAGAATTATTAGTTTTCAATTGTACTGAAAACAAATGGTGATTATCATTTCTGTTAAATTTAGGTCTCGGTTTTTAAAATTTACAGTTGATATATTTTAAAATTTTAAAATTATTAACATCAAACAAACAAATTGGAGGTATCATTTTTAGTTTATATTAGCAATAGTTTTATAACAACTTGCAGTGAAAACAATTTTCCAAATTAAAAGTATCAACTTCAAATAAATATGAAGTGAGTATCATTTTTGTAAGTATTGGTATACGTTTGCTACAAATAAGACTGGAAATTAATTTCCAAATTACAAGGTATCAACTCCACACAAACAGACGGTGGGTATCAGTTTTGTAGTCTGTTAGTATTTTTTATCATAAAAATAATTTCTTCAATTACAAAGCACCAATTTAAATTAAACAAATAAAATTAAACAGACAAAGGGTATCATTTTTCCAATATACCAGTATCAGTGTTGAAATAAATGATAATGAAACCTATTTTCAAAACTTCAAAGCCTTGTCTTTTACCAAACAAATTATAGGTATCATTTTTGCAATATGTATTATGTCATAAAATGATAATGTGTGTAATTTTACTGAATTGAGTTGTTCGTTTTCTAATTTTTCATCTGCAATTTGTTTTTCTTTTCCTTTTTAAGATTTTTCATGTTTAACATTTTTGATACTATTAGAATACATTTGATAATATGATATTGTTAGTATCAGTTTTATAATTTTGCAGTATCATTTACCTGTTGAATTGTTTTTTGAATTCCTGTTTGAATTTCCTTCTGAATTGTTTTTTCATTTTTTCTCTTCGACCTTTGTTCTTTTTTTTTGCAGACGTTCTTCAATTATTTTCTCAGCGGCTGTTTTTTGCTGCATGTTTTCTTCATTGTTCTGTCAAATAAATTCAATATTATTATAATAAAACTATATTAACTTTGTTATACTTGATTTTATAGTATCAGTTACCTTTTTTGGTATATTTTCTATTATTTTTGATTGGTTTTGATCTGCTCTATTTTGTTCATTTCTTCTCTTTGTTCTTTTTTCTTGATTTTACTTCCTTTCTTCTTCTACTGGCGATTTTTTTAATTGTAACTTGCTAGCTTTTGCTTTCATCATTTCTGCTTTCGACTTAAATTGAGCTTGGTTTTCCTTTTTTTCCATTGTGTATTGTTGTTGAATATCTACTGGAGGTACTGTTTTGGTTTTTTTCAATTTGGAGTTTGTTACTGATTTTCCATTGAAGATAGGTCATCTATTTCACGAATCAGTGATTGTTGTTTAATTTCTGGTTATTGTTCATCGTTTGTCGATGTTTACGCTTGTGTAAGAGATGACGATTTACTTCTGCTTTGGAGCGCCATTTTTGTTGTCAATTAGAATTTTGTGAGCAATTGAGCGAATGAGCGAAGTAAGAAGAGGAATGGAATGAATCGGTAAAGCAGTGTATTGTTTTAAATCGCTACTGGACTTTAGGCTTGTCCTTCATAGAAAATTTTGTGCGCGTTTCCTTCTGACTACTTATTTAATGTAGTTTATCCTTTTAAAAAAATTTCCCATTTATTTTGACCACTTAAACTTACAAACAATCCCGATGTAACCATTGGCTCCGCATTTTGTTCAGATTTGGAAAACAATGTTGGGAAGCCAACAATAACTACAAAATTTAATTTCATTTCCAAATTGTTACATCAGCATACACTCTTGCCATTTTTGGCCAATTAGTTTTGTTTTCTACTAGACACAATGATTTGTTTTGTAACCTAAGTCCCTACCAATATAAATGCTTTGCTCTTTCTATATGCTAATACTATGCTTCAGCCTCTTTAACCATTGCATTTGATTTGTCTTTACATTTACATATGGTGATACATGTTACAGCGAAATGCATAAGAACTGACACGCATACATGGTACGTTTCATAAATTCATCTTCCATTTTTTTTATCGTACTACTGCGTATTGCAGCACTAGTTCAGCTGCATATAGCAGCAGTCAGTGTCGCTGCTATGTTCAGACGTTAGAAAGTTATGATGTTTATGAACTTTGAATATACAATATTTAAATATATTACATAAATACACTGATTTTATTTGTAGTCATGTACAAATATGTGTGTGTGTTTTTATGTTTTCAATGACATAAGGTATTCTAAAAAATCATTTAGATATTATTTAGGTCCTTTGGATTCAATTCAAAATAAAATTAACATATGTTACCCATAACAATCATGCACATGTCATTGTATTCTAGTGGTTTTAGTTCTCAATCTTAGGTTCCATATACACTCACCCTGTCCCTGAATAAAGCCCCCACACTACAAAGCAGTCCAATGCCTGAGAGTTAATAGGCAGACCAACGGAACGTTCCAGAACCAGAGTCTGGTCCTGTGCTGCTTTAATCGTTGGTACTTTTTATATATTTTCTTCCAGAAATCCTACTAATACACACACACACGACTGTTTTTCTAATTTTTGAATTGCTTTAGGACTTGAACTGTATGAGAGGCTAACTACACTGGGTGTGTCAATTAATTTAGTCTATACTATATTATTATTAGTGAGTTGAATTTCAAGCTCACACAGGCCCCCTTGAAATTTGGCAACTGAACAGTCGCATTTTTAATTTCTTTATATTCCAAACTTTAAAATGTGATAATTTTTTCTACATTGATTGGATTTAAGAATCGTTTTCACTATTAAATCTCAAATTTAATTTGCTTTCCAATGATATCCATTGTTGATAGCTAAAAATAAATTTTTTAAAATCATAATTTTATATAGCAGCTTTAATTGCACAATTATTTTGTGTCACCGTTGTATACCGCGTTTCTGTAACAGCATTATTATGATGATCATAAACATTACATAGTAGTTTTACCTAGACTATTATAATGTATTTATTATCTTTTAACATATTTGAAAGGAATATTTTTTTTGAATTATACAATTATGGTTGCCTTTGAATATTGTAACTACATTATGTAATAAAGTAATAATCTTGATTGTGTTTGATAGTATTCAAACTTAGTGCAGTTATAATTTAACCCCATCAAAAAATGGTGTAATAATTTATAGGCATTTTTTGAATTAATTTAACTACGTTAGCATTTTTTTATTGCATTTACTATTGACGATTTTGACTATATTTGATAATTTTATTCAATTTTAAAACAGTTATAAATTAATGAAATTAAGAAAATGCAATTATAATTTACCAGCAAGTTTTGGGTAAATTTAACTATATTTAAAGATTTTTAACCACATTTATGTGATGAAGTAATAAATTTGGCTACATTTTATGAATTTATTCAATCTTAATACAATTAAAATTTAACTACATTAATAAAATGCAGTTATAATTTAATGACAATTTTGAATTATGCATGGTAGAAATTGAATATTTCAGCTATATTTATGTGATGTAGTAATAATTTTGGTTGTACACGATGATTTATTCGAGCTTACTGTAGTTAAAATTTAAATGCATTAAGCAAAAGCAGTTATTATTTTTGCAGTATTTTTGGAATTAAGCAATTATTGTTTTTGAATATTTTAACTGCATTTGTGTGATGCAATACTAATTTAGCTGTAGTAATAATTTTGTTTGATGTTAATGATAGTTATTTAACCGCATTATGAAAATATAATTGAAAAATGAATTTTGATTTTTGATAGCTTGAGATGATTAAATAATGACTTCACATAATTAATGCTTGATTCAACCGTGCAGCTCAGCGTTTAATACATTGCTTTCAGGTTTGATGACATAATTTGGCTAAGTTTACTCAATTTCGTTTACAATCACGATGATCAATAATACAATAAGCATATAAGTTGTTGTATTCGGGCTTAAGGTAGATGCACAGTTTAAGTGCTGGGTCAAAACATGTGTTGTAGTGAGAATAATGTTGATAACCACCTAAAAGAGTTTATTTTTTATTTTTTGCAGTAAATTCTAAAATCACTTGCACCACCACCGTCGGAAAACTTCTAGAAAACAATTGATGAATGTATCTTTGTATAGATGATTATGTAGTCATAGTTTGATTATTAGATATAGTTAATAGGTCAGACGAGCAATGAGAGAATTTAGTAATAATACTGCATCAATGACACTTTTGCCTTTTTTGGCTGCAGGTACAAATACCTTCAATGGTTAAAATAATTGACTGATGTAATGCATCTATTAAGGCCAAGAAAACATCACCTATTTGCGCTCAAGCTAATATCATACACGCGTTGCTAGCAGTTATTTCTGAGGCTAAAAAATGAATAGACTTCTCACAATTGTTCTCTTCTGTATATTTTGGATATTTTCAAATATTGGTTACTACGACCAGCTATATGCCGTGTTTTGTACCCTGCATCGACATAGATCAGATTCGGTGAACAATAGTAATTTATATTGGAACCCATGTTATTTTCTTATTGCATCATCATTTCTATTTCAATTGAATCTTCTGTTTTACTACTTTTCCCATGTACTACATCTGTTGTTTTTTCTTTTTTCTTTTGCTCCCTTTTTTCAGCTGCTGACAAATACTTTTCCTGACTGTTTACAAATTTCATCTTATTACTATATTTCTCCCCATTGCAAAAAACTTTTGTTACTCTTATTTAATTGAATCAAACTGCACCGTGTCTTTGTGTCTGCAGTTCACAGTGAATACTTCAACTATATCTATGAACATTGAAGCAGCTGTGTAATTGCAAAAGCAACAACATTGGCGTTATATGCCACAGTGAATATATCTATGCATTAGCGGATAAATTTTTAACACATTATCCTCTAAATAGTCTGTGAACTTTAACATATTCATTGTAATTGTTTTGTTCGATTTTAATTGTGATTATCATAACCAAATATATCTATGTATTCTTTATCCTACCAAATTGTTATTCATGATGTAACACTATCGTTCAACAATGTTTTTTCATTACCACCATATTAAATTTCTTATACATTTGGATATGACCTATGCAACAACAATATTTTTTCAACATCCGTGTGCGAAGCACGGGTTCGCACTAGTTATGTATATAACGGACACCATGCATTTTGGTAATTCTGTAGCGGCTAATGTTGTAACTAACTTCATGGGCTTCTTTTATGTTAGTTTATTGGGAGGGTTCATGGTTGATATTTATTTTGGTCACTATCTCACCATTGCTATATTCACTAGCATTCAAGCTACTGTAAGTTTCTAATATGTATTTTGATTTTATATGGAGATTGGTCATTTATTTTTATTGTTTTAAAAAAAACTTCTAAGTATGATATTAACAAACATAATGGCATCACTACACCAGAAAAGACTTTTGGTAGCGTTGAAAAAACGCTACCATAACTTATGGTAGCGTTTTAGAGAACGCTGCTATACGACGTGCAACTAAAAGTCTAAAACTTTTTGTTGCGTTGTAGTAAACGCTACCAAAAGTCACTTTTAAATGCAACTACGGGTATTTTCTGTAGGATTTAAAAAACGCTACCAAAAGTCACTTTTAAATGCTACTATTTACAGTTGATGGTTTATACCATTTCCAGCAATCGCTTATATACTATTCATATTAAAACGAACGATCAATCGCATAATTTTCATATATTCAAACAAACAATTAAATCACATAATTAGCATATATATACCAATATATATTAGAAAATAGTTCTGCAAAAATGTACATGTACAAAAGAACAAAGTATTAAAAGAGATAAGTCCATATGTACAAAAGACTTTGCAATACCCCCTCCCACTCGTGATTATTCTCCAGCTAACACGGATTGGACCCCACAACAACCACCTCTTCTGGATTGGAGTCATCGCAACTGAGCTTCGCTTTTTCTCACCTCGGCTTGCATCTGTAATAGCATTTATGTTTGCACCATACTTTGTTAACTGCTCATTTCAAGATGGCCGGTGCCTCAACATATATCCACATTCTCTAGTCACACTGTTCTTAACCTCAGCATCCGCCCTTAGCTAGTAGTATACCTCCAACAAGCACACTGTTACTGCACTTCAACTAACTTAGTTTCAGCAAACTATATAACATATCAGCCATCACACATCAAAGAAAGTCAACCTCCTATCCTCAGATCGGATCCCTGCAAATAGTTTCAGCCAGCTCAGTGCCAGCTTCACATCAGATCTCCGGATGTGTGCAGTGCAACTCAAACTTCGGTCAAGTCTTCTGACTAGCCACATTCAGTTTCAGTGATCGGCCATGTCTCCCTTTTGATAAGCATTTACTGTTGTCTTTGAATCCTTGAAACGTGAGCTGCTTCATTTTGGTCTTTCCTATTTTGCACCTGCTTTAGTTTCATGGCATCTTATGCTGCAATAATTCCATGACCGTGCAGTTCTTTTGGTAATGTTGAATTCAAGGCAAGTAAAAATTTATTTGTTGCGTTATCTTTTAATTAGCACGGGAGAGCATCATTTGGTAGTGTTGACAAGACATATCATCCCAGATGGTTTACAACATATACCAAAGCTGCTGAACAATAAATTTAGAGTAAATATTTGTGGAGTGCATGACTACATGCACGTAATTATGAAGCTGAAAGAATGCATCTAACATGCAGTTTACCTGGAGATGGAGATGGGTTCCTACAGGATAAACATGGTACGTACACGAAGACTGAATTTTAGTATGTGTAAGAATGGCATCTAAACTATAAAATGAACTCATTTTTAGAAAGCGACAAGAAACTTTACTAACAGAAAAAAATTAGATTCAACAATTTAAATCAAGAAGTTACTTTGTCATTAGGAAGTAGTTCAGCTGCTTCCCGCATTGGAGCATCGAAATCAATGTGTTGAACAATGGACTGGTCTACTTTATTTTCCATCAAATATCTTTGAATGGGGTGCCTTACACAAAAATTTGAAGGATACAAACCCACATAAGTCCCTTTCACCTGCAAAAGACAAAACTGGTATATTTCATTGTCATGGGACTCATAATACTGGTATGCAAAATTACGACAGTAGCTAAACTGGGAAACGATGACAACATGAGTGTTTATATTAAGTTACTATGTCATATACTAATTTGATATCTTTATTAGCCACAAGTTAAGAAAATAAGAAAAAGGAAATTTGCTTTGTTAACCTTTTGTTCATCTAACCTGTTTCAACAAACTCAAGAAGAAATGCATGTTTAGTAATGAATCTAAAGTGGGCTGCTTGTTAACAACTTGTTGGCTATCATTATGTCAGTGAATCGGCAATTAACAAATTATTTGAATTACATGGTCAGCAAGCAGAAACTCATTTACTAGGTAATAAAATAAATGTGGTGAATTATTGGGTTCCAACATTATTAATTAAACTAAATCATGTGAGCTTCTTTTACAAAGTCAGTGGTTCAGAGGAAAATTCTTCAAGCCATAATATCACACGAACAAATAATTGGACGGTGTGATCTACCATAACAAACTGGAAAACCGTGATTGGATTGATATAACTTTCCAACAGCTTGAGAGCCAACCAATGCCATATATTCCTATTCTGGAGACCACTCACCCATCATCTTCAATACTTGCATTCAAACTATTGCCAATGGCCTGAAACCATTTAAATATCTTATTCGTTGGCATAAGAATCCAAAAACAAAGATACAGGTGAACCATTTTCCAAATTTTCAAAATCGGAAACCAACTGTACACCATAATCAAATATAGCGGAAATCAAGATGGCCATCGAAAAGAACAATGTAATAAACCACAAAGAAAATACTGATCTCTGAACTCTCGCCGCTAAATGGTAGGAACTACTAGAGAGCACACTAACCAAATTTTTACTACATCTCTCCTCTGTGCTTTCCCATTTGCAACTGCCTTCATCATATATTATCACTTGATTAACGAAGAATATTATAATTTTCACCCACTAATTTTATATGAACTACTTATCTATACTTATTAATACTGAATATAACTTTGACTTTGCATCATATGTTATCACATGATTATAAATGTGCATTTCTAGGAACAAAATTATTTTTTCACTAACCTTCAAAGATTTTTTTTTACTCAATACTAGGTCTTTTCCACTCCATATGCAAGGAATCTAAAAGGAGAAATAGCATATCAATATCAACTACTAACTCGTGTTTCAAACGTACAAAGCACAATTGACAAAATTTTGATTTCATATACACATGAACTCAAAATCAAACTAAATCAAGGTTTTCTCAACGTACCTCTCATCTATAAATGAAATAACCACTAACGATAACTTTAGAAGTAACCCAAACCATACATACTCCATGTAGCAATAGTAGACAGAGATGGGAGATCATATTTCATGAGTGACTAAGCAAATTATAGCAAATAATACAATAGTAATTAAAATTGGTGACAACAATCTGGTGTGTTCTCTCATTATGATCTTTTTTTCTGACCAAGGTATAAAAATATAAGTCTTTACCGCTAGATAATACCATCTGTGTGTATAAAGTCACCCGTTTCAGAAATAATAGTTGATAAATGAACAATCTTTCACAATAAAGCTCGTGTTTGACTTTGTATGGGTTACTTAATAAACCAAGATGCAAGCACTTATGACTATATAGCAACTGCTATGTTAGTTAACAAAATAAAAGGAGGACAGGAACATACCAAATAGTGCAGAATCTTTACGCCACAACTTCCGCAGAGAAATTTGGATCTGTATCCCATTTGTATCCACATCCTCTATTCAATATTACATATCAAAACATAGAAAACTGTATAAAACCACCATATGCAGCATGGTTGTTATTGTTTCATTATAGTAAACTGTTACCTTAAGTTCATTTCATTTGAAAATAATATTGTTAACAGCGACCCTGCTCATTTCTGCTTATTTTAAACCATGGAATACATGAAAATTTAAATGATCGTACCAAACAAAGATTAAAAACAAACGACAATTAAGTATATAGTGATGCATCCCATAATCTTATGTTCAATACTTAATCAAGTAATAAAAAACAGCACTATAAAATCTATATATCCACACCTATCACTTCGCATTCTATACAAAGTCACAAACAGTTGAAAATGGAAGCAAAGGTACCAGCCTGCATTGTATTAACAGTAGCGTTAGTCTTTTCACTCATTAACAAAACAAACGCAGTAGGAATAGCTATATACTGGGGTCAAAATGGGAACAAAGGCAGTTTGGTAGATACCTGTGCTACTCAAAAACATTTATTTTCCAAAACCCCAAAACTAAAATTGAAAATTCATATAAACTTATTGTCTATGATTCCAGAAGTAAACATATCAGTGACAAAATTGATGTTCCTCTTTGAAATATCCACCCATGGCAAATAAACCTTCATAATATTTTGTGTTTCGAAGTTTCCAACAAATGGATCTCTCAAATGTAATCTTTCTATGTCGTCTGGGCATTGAAGAAAATCATGAAGCTTCACTTGATTCCAAGCAACTTCAATTCCTTCATACTCAGCGAAGATTAAGAACCCTCAACTTGATTACAGTGCATAAGAAAACTGTAGCTTCAAGCTCCAGCAACCCTTGTCATGAACGCACAATTTCAAATTGAAAAACAAAAACAATTTATGTACCTTGAATCGGCTGTACAAAATCAAATCCTCAGAGCAAAGAGTATTCATGATGCCGAGATGCGGAGCTGTAGATCTGATTTGTTAAGGAGCGAAGGCGGAAATTTTGTCAGAGCTAAGGGTATCGACGATGCAGAGATGTGGATCTGAGATCTGAAAAAGCAGCGTTAATGGAAATTTTTGTCTCCGAGCGAGGCGGAAATTTTGTTGAGGAGCAAAGCGAAGGAAGCTGAAGCGAGGGAGGAAAATTTTGATGATGGCGGAAAAATTAAGTCAGTGGAGGGAAGGCTTGAAAAATAAATGTAAAGAGCGGTATGTTTCAGAAAAATTAGAATAGAACGTAACCAAGCCCCCCAAAACAAAAGTAAAGACAATATTGGTTGCATTCACAACACAAACGCTACTAATAAATGCAACTAAATGTAGGTTTTCTTGTAGTGCATTTATCAAAAATTTTGGTTTGAAATCTTGCTTTTGAAGGCTAGGTAATGCAACTTTGATTTAGTCATGTATTTAAATTTATTATGCATGTAGAATATTAATGAATTTAACATGTACACCAAATTTTAATTAATTTCATTATTAAAATGATTAATTGATTACAAGGTGCATTCACTACTAATAAATACATTAGTTTGAAATGCTGAGAAAAAAATGAGAAACACATTAATTCTTTGTTGACTAAAAGCTTTGCCCATAAGATCCTTGTTTTTGATGTTGTTATAAGAAAAGTCCTTATGTTAATGAGTATGTAAATTAGATCTCTGTTTTTACTAAATCAGAAAGTGCAAACTAGCTTGCGTTTTTCTTATAGAAAGTGCAAGTTAGCTTACGCTTTTCAAAAATTCTAAAATTTTCAAAATTTTCAAACATTTAAAAAAATTCAAAATTAGAAATCGCAAGTAAACTTGCATTTTTCAAAAATTTCAAAATAAATATAAGTTAACAAATTGCAAGTTAGCTTGCATTTTCTGTCAGAAAAGTGCAAGGCACTTTGCGTTTTATATTTTTCAAAAATAAGGACCAATTTTACATATTCATTTCTATAGGGACTTTTCTTATAACAACATAAAAAACAGAAACCTGTGATTCTTTTCTTGAATAATTAAACTACCAATAATAGTTGTATCTTAATTATTATTTATAACTTTTGTAACGATCCAAGATTCGATCACTCTAAGAGATAATATTTAATGGATTTTAAATATTAAAATATAAATTTTTATAACGCAAATAATATTATGTAAGATTTTAAGATATATTTTTACAGAAAAATAAGAACTTTTGATTATAACGGGAAAAGTGACAAAAGTCAGTTTTCAGTAAAATTAAGTTTTAATGATTAAATAAATTATTTTAATTTTTTAAATAAGGACATTTTATTTTTAAATAATGAATACAAGCTTATTTGCAAATTTTGTTTACAAATATACGTAAAAATGTGACCAAAATCGGATTTCGAATTCAAAACGACTTAACGGTCAAAAGTTACGTTCAAATATCGCAACATTGATAGTTAAAACACTTTAAAACATACTAATATACTTAGTAATACATATATATAACATATATAATTAATAATTACTTTTAAAAACTTTAAAGTACAGAAAAGTAAGATATATTACCAAACGTCAACAAAATCTCACCAAAACCGATGTAATCTTCACTTTAAGCCATAAATCCATCCAAATACATCCCTCAAGAGCTAAGAAAGTAAGAAAAGAGGACATGAAGTGATGGAAGCACACGGAGAGGTCTTGGGCCATGCGTAATGGTGTGATGGGGATGAGTAAAATAGTAAAAGAACAATGCTTAAGTGTTAAGGAAATTAAAGCTACATATACTCAAGATTCCTTCTCATTTCTTCACACTTCATTCCATTCTTTTCTAAGCTTTTTCCTTCTTCTTCCTTAGAGCATTAATGCTTCCATGCTAACTTAAAATAATTCAAAGTAATAACAAAGTTTTGTCGGAAAATCAGAAATTAATAGTCCACTTAAGTTCAAAATCAAGTTAGTAAGCTCCATTCGTCTCTCCACCCAACACTACGCCATAAATGGCCTACTGCAACACAAAAAAAATGTTGGCTCAGGCCCGAAAAATGTTGCCATAGGTCTATGGCAACACTTTTAGGGTGATGCAATTTTTGCCGTTGCCTTAGACCTCAAAGGCAACATTTTGACTATCTAAGGCAACATAAGTAATATTGTTGCAATAGAACCCTATTTGGGTCTATGGCAACACCCATAGGTATCTATAGCAACATTCCAAAATGTTGCTATAGATATGAACTTTTTGAATTTGTGGGGCCCACAATGTAGAGCATATTTGATTTTTTAATAAAAATAAATATTTTATTTAATAAAATGCTATTGCACAGAATTTGATATTTAAACAGTAATTTATTTAAATAAATATTTTATTTCAACATTTGAAATAGTACAAATTCCAAACTCCACTATTTTACAATTCCATGATATATAACACCGATATTCACATATACAGATATTCCTCACTACATCACTCAGTTCGCTCATTACATATGCAGTTTCAATTTATACAGACACTGACACTGACAAATATATGCCGAGCCGAAGGCGAGCCGAGTGCCGAGCCGAAGGCGAGCCGAGAAGCGGGTCCGGGCGCAGCGCCGGCGGGGGTCCGGGGCACCGCAGTCCCGGCGGGGATCGACCTTCTTTGAAACCTGTCTTCAAGCTCATGCACATTTGATTTGACTCTGTCTTCAAGCTTATATCCAGCTGTCCAGTCTTCAATACCTGTCACATATAATTCAAAAGCAGTAATCTGGAAAATAATATTTAACTCGAACAGAAAATGAAAATGTTTTTGTTATATTATTTGCCTCAGGTATTTGGGTTGTTTCTTTTCATAAGTGCATAAGCCAAACATGAATGCAACACATGGATACAAGGCAGTATGGAAGACAGCAAGCAACAGTTCAGGCAAAAATGCACAAAGGAGAAGCCAAGTGCACAAAGTAGTACTCAACACAGCAAGCAACATAACATGACCAAGAAATGCATGTACATGGATGAACATACATGCATCATAAGGCTTGGTACAAGAAACTACTCAAGTGCAACTACTCAAGTGCAAGTTCATACTCAAGTGCAGCCAGATATGTAGACAAGACAAAAAAACAAACACGGCACAAGGTCAAACCCGAGTCATCGACTGGATTCAACTCAGGGCCAAGCAACCAACAAAACAAACAAGAACCAGGTTCAGCAAAATATAGACAAGCCATTGCAAGAAACACAGCAGTACACATAGGCAGCCCATCAAGCAAAAAAAGTGAATGCATCAGGCATGTACAAGAGAAACCTAGGTAGTAACATGATATACAGAGGACTTGGAGCATCAGTTCATGTTAAAGAACAAGGTTAGCATGGTACCAGTTCAGTCCAGACCAAGCAAAACCAACAAAGCTCAACACACATATGTTTGTATTCATCATTGCAATCCAACATACCAGATTTCTCAAAGTCCAACAGAAAGATTAAACTCGAGATTATAGGAAATAAAGCCTATAAATAAATCCCAATTCATCATCGGCAAAAGCGTGCGAGTGTAACCAATATCAAGAATATTCAAGTAAACCTGAAGGCAGAAAACATACCAAATAATATCACATCGCACCCGACGACGAAGTCAAAGCAATTCGAGCAATCAATCAAGGAGAACGAAGGAGCAAGCTACCAGGAACGTTTCTCACACTAGATTCGATCAATCAGAGCATCAAAGCAATTAGAATCGCGTGCCCTAGTTTTCACCGAAACCAATTCGACTACCCCCTGCCACTCTGACATCAGGCCCCAACCACGAAATTGCGACCAAATCAGCAACTCCCTGAACCATCGCAATCCCACAACCTTACCTCGAATCACCAGAATCGCCAAAAACCTGAACAAAATCGCAAATCCGGAAGTAGTGAGGAAAACTGACGCGAGGCGAAAGAAAATAACGGAAATTGATATGGCCGACAAGGGATAAAAGCAAAGCCAGTTATTCTCCAGATCGAAGAAACAAGGAGGAGCGGAATAAAAATTAGGGATTGGAAAATTGGGGATGAGAAACGAAAGCGGATGAGTGAAAAGTAAAGCGGGAAATGGAAATTGGTAAGGTGTGGATCGGTGGTGTGAATCGACGGTTGAGATTTTGTTTTAAATGGTGGTGTGGATCGCTGAGGTGTAAATTTTTTTTAATTCTTTAATCTGAAAACATCTATGGCAACACTATATAAAAATGTTGCATCGTGTTACACTTGTTTAGCTAGAGCAACACATTTCTATGGCTAAGGTAACACCAAAAATACAACGTTGCAGTAGGACCAAAATTCTATAGCTATCGCAACATTTTAGCTGGCAACACCTTGCAAAAATGTTGCAGAAGGTCATTTATGGCGTAGTGCAAGGATGAGCCCATTAAGAGTCATCTGCGTCTCTTTTCATCTCAACTTCCAAGTTAGCGGAGCTATAGTCGGATTTCAGGAAGTTTCGGAAAATAGTAGCGAAGCTACGGTCAAATCCGTAGTAACAAAGTTAGCAAAATTGTGAGATAACTCTACCTCTTCTCTACTTTTATGCTAGACGTGCCTTTGTACTTGTTATATTGCTCGATATCATGTTTGGATGTTATATGGATGTTGAATGGTTGTTTGGTTTATATCATAACAAGTCACGACAAATTACATGTCGGAAAATCACAAAAGGAATATCTTCCTTATTTAAATTCAAAAGTGTATACGACTTGTTAACCTCATTTCAAAACATGAGAAAATGGTTTTAAATGACTTAGAAATGTTTCAAAAGTATTTAAAAAGATTTTGGAAAAGATTTGGAAAGAGTTGGAAAACAACTAGAAATATGCGCGTCACGTAACGGTAGTTCGTGATTTCGCGTCGTAAAAGTTTAATATATTTATACAATGGAATTGGAATCCAAATTCTTTGAAATAAGAATTTTCCGGACTCTTCACACTATAGTTTTCAAATGCAAAAGAAAAATTAAGATTTCATTTAAAAGAACTTAAAATATGTCCAAATCAAGTTTCTGGAAAATCGCGCTTTTGCAGTTAAGTGACCAAAGTATAAAATTCTTTAAAATGAATATTTTTGAATGTTTAAAAATATGAAATAAATTTGATAAATACGATATAATATTTTAAAAGAGATTTAACATATAAATGTGGATTTCCAAATGGTAGAAAAGTTGTTTTAATCGAATAAGTTTTTAAAACACCATCTGAAACACTTTTCTACGGCAGTTTCAGTAAACTTTAGAAGTATAAATTTAAACGTAACTATTCTTTCCCGAATCATTTATAAATGTCTTCGGATAAACAATTTATATTTTAAAGATGATTTGGAAGTTTTAATAAGAGTTTAAATGAATGGTTAAGAGGAATTGTTTATAACACTTAAATATTATGATTGAAATCATTTTCATGAATATAATAACAAAAGGAGTGCGAAAACGACTAGTGCATATGTCCAGCCTGTGAGATCTAAAAAGGTAAAACAAGGTGTGTAACTAAGGTTACGGATGGAGCAACTAGTGTCCTGAACTTACTTGGTCTCTGTTTTTTCTTTCTAGGCCAGGGGTGGAACAGATCGAAGGGAAAGCCTAGATTCTCTAAAAAGATCCTATTTATGTTTTCTTAAATGATAAAGTACCCTTTAGAAATGATTTTCAAGAAATAAAAGAAAATGAATTAAAGAGAGGTTTAATAAATCCATATATGTTGAAATGAATTTGGAGATACATATATATCTCTAAAGATATTGCTGAATGAAAATGTTATTTACTAGTCACCCACACTTAACATTGTTTTTCCGATAATTGGATTTGAAGAGACCGTGGTCGGATTTGGGTGATTCCTATTCGAAATTCAATTTACGTTTCGAAATAAAACATGTTGAAGATAAGATCATTGAAGACGAGGATATTCATTATATAGGACTACTTGCCACTAGATCCTCGGGGAAATTACCATATCATATATCTATGGTGAATTTAACGACCCGTAATTTTACCACTTTGAAATTGAAATATTTAATTTATTTTAAATATTGAAATATAGAATTTTCAAACTTCATAATCATATTTTATGTGATAAATAGGAGTGATAAGCTTATTTTTATAATTTCATTACAAAATCAAGAAGTTTGGATTTTCATCGAAAAGTGACAAAAGTCGGTTTTCGAAATTTTTTAATATACATTCGGATAATTGTATAAATGATAAATAAATCATTTTAATGGTTATACGATGATATGATAATAATATAAATTTTATTTATAATGATTTTTATAAACATATAAACTTTTTCATAAAATTGATCAATTTTGTCGCACGTTGACAAATCAACGTCGTATTTTCTACAATTAGATTTTAATATTATTTAATAAGGTTTTATAACTAAAATAAACGTGTTTTAATTAATTGAAGATGATAAGAAACTTATTTTTAAGTTTTGTTTACATAAATAAATAGATTAACAAAAACGTCAAAATGTGACCGTAAAACATTTTGTCGAAAATCCACTTTTATTCAATATAAGTTGTCGCAACGTTGTTGCACCTTTATTTACATATATTGTATACATATTTAAATAGGTTAAGTATTAATAAATTCACTAAACAAGATTACTTTTCCTAAACAACTTTAGAAATTTCTAGAAAATCATTAACAAAAAGTGAGCACAAAAGGACAAGATGTGTCAAATCAAATCCAACAAAAATATTACTTTATTTTTCTTAAAGCTTAAGTAATTAAGACATAAAGTTGTGAAGTGAAAAGTGATGGTAAGTGTTGAAAAAGTAAGTTTACTTAAAGGTTAAGTAAGGATATTTTTGTCATTTCAACTTATAATATTTTATTCCAAAAATTTTCGTACAAATACCACAGTTCATTCTCTTATTTCTTCAAAACTTCTCTTCTCTCTTTTCTAAAGCTTTCTTCTTATTCTTCTTTCTTAGAGTTTCAACGGCTTCTTCTCTTCTCTTCCCTTGATAACTTTCTTAAAAATATATCAAATCAATTTCAAATTCCACCAAATTTTTCCAAATACCTTAGAATACCATTAAAATATGCTTTAGCCTCTAAAAAGTAGAAAAATGATAGAGGAAGGGGTGGAGTAGGAGGTGGCTGAACCTAGGAGAAGGTGGAGGATGGATATGACCGAGATCAAGCAAGGAGGAAGGTGGCCAAGAGTAAAGAAAGGCAAGGAGGTCATATGCATGTAGTTTAAGAACAAGAAATGATGGTTTTAGTAATGTTTTGTTGAAGTTGAAAATGATAAAGAAGTGTTGTTATAATGAATGTTGGTAGGAAGTAAAACGATTCGGTTAATGGTGAGTAAACTCTTATCTCTTTTAAATATCATAATTATTGTTATGCTATATGATCATGTTTACACCCTTATGATGTAATGATAATTAATACTATTTTGTGTTAATATGAATGTTTGGATGTTATATGGATGAGTTTGGTTCAATGGATGAATTGTTGATGATAACATATTGGCATCTTAGCTAAATTGGTTGTGTTTACTTATATGAAATTGGTAACCATTCCCTTTGTTAAGTAAAGACTATGTATATGGTATATTTGGAAAAGTGAGCCTCTTTTCAAAATCAATTTTGAACAAGAAATTCAATTTGGAAAAGATAGAAATTAATATGGAAAATCAAAGAAAAAATATATAAAAGTTGAAATTATTTTGGAAATGGAAATTTATATCTGAAATTTTAAAGATAATAAATTTTAAAAGTTTAAAGTTTCGAAAATAAATGGCACATAGTTTTAAAAGGTTTAAAAGATAGAAATTTTAATATTATAATAATATAATATGAGATATTTTGAAATAAGTGAAAAATAGATATTAAATCATCAAAATAATAAATTATTGATTTTAAATAGTTAATAAATGGTTTATAAGAAAATAAAGATGATTTGGAAGTGTTACGACAAATATTTAAAAACAAGTCAAAATTAGGCGCGTCGCACAAAGGTAGTTCTCATTTTCATGCCGAAAATTTCAAATGAGTGTACGAAGTGGAATATAGCTCAGAATTCTTCGCGATAAGAATTTATTGGAATATTATATCCATAGTTTGTAAATGAAGAAAGGAAATCGAGATTTCATCTTGTAAATTTTAAGTTATGACCAAATAAAGTTTCCAGAGAAATCACGCTTTAAAAACGACCAAAGCCTAAAAATCATTGAAATGAATATTTTTAAATATTTAAAAATATGAAATAAATTTAATAAATGTGTTAGAATGTTTTTAAAGAGATTTGAATAGAGAATATAGATTTTCAAATATTAGAAAAGTTGTTTTAAATCAAATCAGCTTTTAAGCACTTTCCGCAGCACTTTTCTGCTGCCGTTTCAATAACTTTAGAAATGAAGTTTTAACTTAACAACTCTTTCCTAAATCATTTATAAATTCTTTAAAATAAATAAATAAGTGATGAATGATGATTTGGAAGTTTTATAAGAGTTTAAATGAATGGTTAAGAGAATTTTTTTATAACACTTAAACAATTATTTGAATGTAATAACAAAATGAGTATGTAGAAAAGACTAGTGCATTTGCCCCGCCTAGTGATCGTGAAAGATAAAATAAAGTATGTAACTAAGGTTATGAATGGAGCAACCAGTGCCCTAAACTTACCCAGCCTCTGTTTTCTCTTTCTAGGTCAGGAGTGGAACAGATCGAAGGGGAAGCCCGCATGCTCTAAAATGAAAGGATCATATTTAAGTTTTTTCTAAAATAAAAATGATTGAACAAAGTTTTTCATTAATATAAATAGTTCTAGTCAAAGTCGGTATTATGTAATGAGGAGGGAAGTTTGTACTATCCGAGTAAATTTAAAAGAAGCGATTTTCCACCGTTATTCCACAAATCGTGCAAGTTGAATATGGGAATTAATGTAGGTAAAATTAGTCAATTCTTTTACTCAATATAATTGGTTTTGGGTTTATAGTTAATGATGTCTTAAATAACATTGTTTTCGACCCAATTAAGACATATTTCAAAAGATGGAATTTTATTTGATTTGAAAATTAAATGACAATAAGATTTCCAAAGTTAAAGGATTTTGATTTATCGCAAAAAGTAAAAGGTGATAAGAGGTATAACAAATCCTATATACACCTATTATCGATGATTGAATTTTGAAGAAACCGGGGTCGGATCTAGGTAATTCCTATTTAAAAACCACTACGAACCAATTTACGTTTCGAAGTAAAACATGTTGAAGATAAGATTTACTAAAGACGAAGATATTCATAATGTAGGGCTGCTTGCCACTAGTCCCTCGAGGTGAAATTTACCATATCATATATTTATGGTGGCAGTAGTGCTCCGTTATGAAAATCTTTGATTTGCAAGGACTAATCGCTATAGATCCTAGGGGTGATTCTCAAAACAGGATGCAGTAGGAGGAGTGTCTTCGGTTTCGTTCAGTCCCGTAACGAACTTGTATAGACGAATAAATCTTATTAATTAATCTCTATGAACGTATTTCTGCTTAGTGGCGGAGAAGGAAACTTCTCTTAGCTTAACCCCCTTCCCTGAGATGTACGAGCTGAAATCGGTTGTATAAGGACATGTTTCTTCGACCCCCAGAAATCGACACTAATACATCCTCGATATTCACGTGCCGTAAATCCAAGTGCCGGAGAAGCGGATTCTTAAGGGTAAGAAAGAAAAATAAGATAGAACAGAACCTCACATATGTTATTTCAACAAATAATCATTACAGCGAAAATTTAAAATACATTTATCAGAGTTAAACATAAACAGTTAGAAATTCCTGTCCCTACAAATTTTGCACATTACTATAGTATAAGAGTGTGGTAGAAATAGGTAACAAATCTTCAGAAAATATTCAGACTCCATGCTTCGAGCTCCATCCGACTTCTTCTAAGCTAAACCTGACTACTAAGCTTCTTGAGGAAAATTAGGGCACCCAGAGTTTAAGGAAAAGGGAAAATAAATTCTGGATCAGTCATGGGACTGGTGTGAGAACTTAAAATACGCATTTTCAAAACAAAAAGGTATCTCATATGACCACGCCGCACATAAACACGGAACGGGTTTTTACCTTATGATAACCAAAACATTTTATGTCAAAATAATTGTTATTATTTTTAGCGACATATCTTTGAAACATTTGCAAGTAAACTTATTAATCTTAGCCGAAATTGTTAAATTAATCTTAGCCGAAATTATTACGTTGATTAAATTCGAGCTATACTAGCCACAAACGCGGGTTCTACAAATAAACTGGCAGGCACTTATTAGAGAATGGATTCCATACAAATGACAAGGTGAAGGGACCATCTTCCGGTAGTACATCTCTAGAGGAATGTACAGAGGCCCAACAAATGGTCCTCTACCAACACAAGACCGATCTACCTTTCCTTAGATAGTACCAAATATGTCATCACCCAGATCGTTACTGACCTATCCGAGGTACCTCGTAGCATACATCCACATTAATTTACATTCCGAATGTCATAGTGGGAAGAAATATATCTAGAAGGGGATGATCATATCCTAGTGGTTGCGAACCACATAGCCTTGCCACATCCAACCCTGTTTCAGTCATTTCCGGGTGTGAGGTTTGAGGTAACGATTACCTTTTCACATAGCCCATCAATCTTTCTTTGAATGCCACACTACAACACTTATTGACTTCCATAAACCTACAACCTTCGAGCTCATACATCTCAGAGAAGGGTGTTAAGCTAAGAAAAGTTGCCTTCTCCACCACCAAACAGATGTACGTTTATAAAAGTCAACGATGTAAGTCTCAAGAATGCAATGTCAAATATCCATCCATACAAGTTCGTTCTGGGACTGAACGAAACCGAAGGCACTCTCCTACCACATCCTATCGAGAATTAACCTTAGGATTAGTAGCGAGATATCCTTTCAACCCAAAGAATTTCAGAAATGAAAAGACTACTACTACGTAGTATTTGAAAGCTAACCAGAATTATCAATAAGTAGTCCTTTCATCCCAAAAATGCCTGCTCTTCATTGTTATTCTCTCTATCAGGTTTTCATTTTTCGAACGCATACATCAGTTCGAAGTGGTTTTCAGACAGGAATTTCTAAGATCCGACCCCGGTTCCTTCGAATCCAATCATCAACAAAAAGAGGTTTTGTGAATAGGGAAGCATTATTTAATTGATTAAGTTCTTTTTATCAAAAATCTCCCTCAGAGAAATATATTTCTAAAACATTTTTTCCGATATATACAGAATCATTAACCATCTCTTATCAAATCTTTGATTTCTTAAAATCATTTTAAATTCCAAATCATTTCATGTTTTCTTAGGAAAATATTCCAAATCATTTATTTAAATCCCAGCAAAGATTTCCAAATCATAACTTTTAACACGGATCAAAAACAATGTTATTCAAGACATCGTTTACTATAAATCCAAACTAATAAATTATAAATATTGGAATGAAATTAATTCCAAATCATCACATTTAAGACTTAACAAAGATTTCTTAATTCAAAACTCTAAATTTTTGTTGAGTTCAAAACATATTATCTAGGATATTAATCCAAAACCAGTAAATATTAAGTGAGCAGAATCTATAGAAATCATCTAATTCTACTCAATATCAATCTTGTATTCAACAAATACTATAGGGGGAATAACGGTGAAATCACCTTTTAAATTCCACGAGTAGTACAAGTCCCCTCTTTGGGCTTTAACACCAAGTACAAAAATATCATCTCCATAAATCAAGTTGTAATTAAATTTGGAAAATTTAATCTTTTTATACTTAACTCGTTTCTGACATTTCCCCCTTATCCATCCCTCACCCAGGAAAGCGGCCAGGTGAGCCAGGGCACTGGTTGCTCCTGAACATCTCATTAGTTCAAGCATCTTACATCCGGATCTCATGAATAGAAAAGTTCAGCCTACTCGTCGGCTTTTAGAGCCAAGATTAAACCACTTGTTTATAATAGCTTTTCTTTAAATCATTCATTTGAACCTTCTTCAATAAGCTAGAAAACCTCCAAATCATTATTATAACTCTTAATTATCCATTTGTAAATATTTTTAAAAGATGTGGATAAGAATCGTTAAGTTTAAAACCTTATTTTGAAAGTTATAGAAAATTGCTGTGGAAAGTGTTGTGGAGAGTGCCTTTTAAGCTATATTGATCGAAATGACTTTTTATTATCTGAAAATCCACTTTTCTACTCAAATCACTTTTAAAACATTTTAAAAAATTTATAGGATTTATTTTACATTTTTAAATAATTTAAAACATCATTTTCAAAGAAATCCAGTTTTGGATTCTGAACTGCAATTTCAGGATTTTTCAAAAACTTGTTTTACTCATATTTCAAAATCTACTTGTTGAAATCTCGATTTTCTTTCTTCGTTGGAAAACTATGGATATAATAGTTCGGAAAATTCTTACCTCGAAGAATTCTGAGCAATATTCCATCTTTTACACTTGTTTGACTTTTATAGCGCGAAATCGCGAACTACCGTTATGCGACGCGCTTATTTTTGACCAAATTTTCTATTTCTTTTCAAATTTCATCAAAACACTTTTAAATGTTTAAAAAAAATTCAAATACATTATAAACCATTTATAAGAGGTGTAACAATTCCATACACACCATTTCATTAATTTAAGGAAAGTGATTTCCTTTTGTGTTTATCAACGTGTATATTCGTGACTTGCATATATATATATATATATATATATATATTCAACAACAACATTAAATAACCAAACTTGATGATCAAAGCATATTTAACATATATTTGCAACATCATATCATCATTCCACATTTAGTATAATATAGTCTAGGAGTTCTTACCATAATCAAACCAAACTTCCTACCAACATTCAAATCACCACAATACTTCATCTAAATCATTACTAAAAAACTCAACCATGCTTTAAAAGTGCTTAGCCACCATTTCTACCTCCTCCTTGCTCACGGCCCATGCTCCCATCATTTCCAAACTCTCGGCCTTCACCACCCAAGCATCATTCCTCACGGCCAAGTACCATTAAAGAAGAGAAGTGAAATAAGTAGATTAAGAAGAGGTTAGAGATTAATTAGCGGATTGGTGCTTAAGCATTCTACTATTTTTAACCCTCCTTCATCTCTTAAAGAGGAGAAGCCATTAGAGAGCATTAAGAAGCTCAAGAATGGAGAAGAAGAAGAATGAATTTGTGAAGACTGAAGGAGGATATAGATGGGTATTTATAGGAAAAAAAGAGTAGTATAAAGGATGATATGCATTCACCACTTTTTCCCGAGCTTCTCCAACACATTACCCTTCAAAATACACGACCAAAGCCTCCCCCCATGTTCCCATCACTTCCATCCACTCACATGTGCACATGTTGACTTGTTTAAGCTTAAGAAGGAAGCTTTACTTAAAATATCTTTTATATTTTATAATATATACATGTTTAAGTGTAAATGTACTTATGTATATGTTTATGTGTATGTTAGGGTATCCATTTATGTGTTATATATGTTTACATGACATATAAAGCAACGTTGCATTAATTTCGAACAACATTCGTTCGATAAACCGTTGTCGATCAAAGAACCGATTCCTGGTCACATTTTCACTTATACTTTAACGTACATATATTTGTAAAAAAAAATTAAAAAAATTCTTATCATTTTAAATGAATTAAAATGATCATGTTTGATTTATAAAACCATATAAATTTATATTAACAATTATTTACAAAAATCGCTATTATACCGATAAAGCGATATCGATTTTTCCTTATATTTTCAAATCAAATATATCTCTTAATAAAACTATTATAAATGATTTATTATCACTTTATAACTATTCAAAATGAATTATTATCATTTAAAAACAATTATTTGGATAATTATAATAATTATAAATCATTAAATCTCTATTTAAATTTAATAAATCAATTATCATTTTTAAGGGCATTATTAACAATGTCAAAAACACATTTTATTTTCAAAAACAAATCAATTAATTATATTTCATATTCTTATTTAATTATAAAAATAAGTGTATGTATCCAGCTCCATGCACGACGTTTTACAATTATAGAGCATTTACTGATAAAACAGTTTTCGGCCGTTTTATCGATTTAGATTTCGAGGAAAATATTTTTGTAAATATTCAAAATAAAATTACTATACTTATTATTACTCAAAAATATATTATTTGTATTATCAACCTTTTATTTAAAAATAAATATAATTTATCAAAGTGATAAATTTGTGGATCATTACAGACTCCCCCCTTAAAAGAATTTCAACCCCGAAATTACCCAAAACAAAAATCCAAAGGTTTAGCCAAAATATTTATTTTTAACTTACATCCGCACGATGTACATAGATCACCCGTATGCAATATCTGATTTGATCTTCTATTTGAATCCATAATTTTACTTCCGAACTAGTATTGATCCCCCGATCCTTTAGTATGGACTCTGACCAGGCTTTCTGATCAGAACTTTAGTTCTCCATGCATAACTCTCAACTATGATAGAAAACTCAAGTATCCAACCCTAAACCCTCATCAATGTTCGTCATCAGGAATCGAGTAATAAATCCTCTTTCGGATAAGTGTCAATCATATCAAAGTTCTGCACTCGAATCTTAGATTAAATCGTGCGACGAAACAATCATATACTCCATATATATTATTAACCTTCCCAAAATTCTTATGAGAATATTTCATAAAACATTCATCTTTATTCAAACTTTTATAAAGATACTTCTTTAGAAATAACCATTTTACCTTTTTGTTTATTTTTTCAAATATTTATCCACAAAAATATTTCTATCTTTTTTTCCCAAAAGAAATCGATCATCCATTATTTAGAATAATACCATTATAATTATTATTTCAAAATTCCTTTTAAATTTCTTTGTTAATAAATATCCTAATAAATTTATTTCCAAACTTATTTTATATTACATAACTTTCCCATTTATACTTTTTCAAAACATTAGGATATCCATCTTTCTCAAACATCATTTTATTTTTTCTATTCAAACTTTAGTTTATAATATATACTTTATAAAATATATCCTATAAATAATTTCTTAATTTAAACCCTTTTTATAAAGATACTTCTTTATATTACATAATATTTTTATTATAATACTTCTCTAAACTTATCTTCCTTAAAAACTCATTTTTAAATAATTCATTAAATTGATAAATCACCATAAACTTCATTTAGCCGATATCAAATGTGAAAACATTCGTTATTTAGTTTAAACTTACTTCATCAATTAACACTCCTTTATCAATTAAACATCCATTATACATATATATTCTCTTTACTTTTAAAGTTTCAATATATCAAAGTATTCATATACTTATTCAATTGCTTTAAGTATATTCATAATTTACTTAACTATTTTTTTTTCTTACCTTTTCAAAGAGATTAAAACAATTAGTACCAAAACATTGTTATAGTGAACTACTTTTCTTTTATTAAATAAAAATTTTACATTTACTATCTTTAAAATATAATCGAAGAGATTAAAACAATTACTACCAGAACATTATTAAAATGAACTTTTTTTAATAACATGATAGTCATAATATTTTCTATCTTTTTATAAAAGATTCTAATACTTGTTATTATCTTTAAAATCCCATTATTAATGATCTAAATATACCCATAAAATTTCTTCCAAAGTGCCATTCAAGGGTTTAGAAAGGAATACTGCTAAAACATCGTTTACTACGAATCCAAAACAATTTATTACTAACTTTAACCATTTCTTTTAAAGATCAAAGCATACTCATACTTATTAATTAAGATAATATACTTCAATAAAAATTGACAACCATTAATTTATCAAATAAGTGATTCAGATTATCCTTTTTAACTTTAGAGAATTATACTGATCGAGTAACTCAAAAACGATACCAAGGAACTAGGTACTACCAACAGTATCGCATATTTCCTTAATGAGGAGGTGAATACTTAAGAGAAGCGTTTGCCATCCAAACACATCTCCTGCCGATTTTTAGTTACTTTCGAGCCACTTGGATCAATTAAACATAAGACTATTTTTCATTTTTGAAATCCCATTTTAGAAATAATGCTATTATTATTCCTTTTCCAAAAATCATTTGAAATACTTTTCAAAAATACCGAAATTTAAATTCTCAAAAAATCCTTTATAAAGAATGTTTTATAAATCCAGTTTATAAAATTTGTATATAAAACGTATTCATAAGATTTTTTTATCTTAAATAAATTCCTTTAATAAACATTAATTGAATACTTCATAGTCAAACTGTGAAATTAAATTCACAAGGTGTTCATGCTTAAACCTTTTTGTTAAACAACCGATCAATTTATGATAATAACTGAGTATTATCCTTTCCTTAATCCAATAACAAAAAAATATTCATTATATTAAAAATATAATCGTTGGTAAAATTATTTCATTTACCAATATTTCAAAGACAAAATCATCTAACTTCAAATGTTTACTTTTAAAGAGTGGTATTAAAGTAGAGACAATTATCATTTTATAAACCTTCGCACTATTACACCATTAAATCCTTCCAACCTAGGGTCCAAAAAATATTTCCCCCTTATTCCTTAAACCATTCCAACTCAAAATACTATGTCAAACACACTACTCATACATACTTACTTAACCGGATTTTATTCCTACTCTTCTGAGTCCGATGACAATTGCGGACTCTAACATCCCAAATCAATCATTACCTCCTCTTCTTCCTCTTCTTCACTATCCAACTCATCATCGGCCTCGTTGCCGTCTTCCTATTATGCTCCAGTTGATGTATGAACTGGACGATGCCCCTTGGCATATAGCATTTTCCCCGCTCATATCTCATATCACATTGCTGCATTTGCTTGATATGATAGCGTTCAGGTCTTCCATTGGCTCATCTTCCTTAATTAATTCCAGAATGGAACTAGCGGGATCCGCTATCCAATTGCCCTCCAAGGCTTGCCCGGGTTCGTCGTCGCTTGAGATTATGATCATTTCCGGAGCTAGAGGTAGTACAAGGATTCCTGGAACAAAGTACCTATCCTCATTCCTACGAGTATATAGGACATAGTCTTCCCTAATCGGAGATCCACCATTCCTAGGCAGACATTCTGGCTTTTCTTCCCCATCGCTAGAGAGAACTATGAGGCATTCGCTATAGAAGACTCTCGTTTCACATTACTTCCCTCATATGGTTTATACAAGGCAAATAATCATTATTTTAGACACAAGTAGTAGGTAATTCCTAGCATATTCTTAGGTAGACAGGTTTGGTCAATACTCAGAAAATGTTTCGAGATTTCTAAAGATAGCTTTTAAAATTCTTTGTATAAAAGGTTTCACTATTTTGAAACTCTTTTGAAAATTCTAACAAAATATTATTTTCTTTTCAAATACATACATACATACATACATACATATATATATATATATTTAGGTAAAATTATTTCATATAAAACTAAATTCATTTATATAGTTTATTAACAAATACGCGCTCATATATAATACTCTCAAAGTCATTCTAGGGTATTACTATCCTTATTTCTAATAAGTTACTCATCCTAGGGCATAACTAACCCTTTCTTTGATGAGTCTTTTACCCCTATCAGGCTCTGGTGTTCGCTCAACCTAAGCTCTGATACCACGTTGTAAGGACCCATTTCTTTAACCCCCAGAAATCGACACTAATACATCTTGGGTATTCATGTGACGTAAATCCAAGTGCTAGAGAAGCAGATTCTTAAGGGTAAGAAAGAAAAATAAGATATAATAGAATCTCACATATGTTATTTCAACAAATAATCATTACAACGGAAATTTAAAATACATTTATCAGAGTTAAACATAGACAGTTATAAATTCCCGTCCTTACAAAATTTTCACATTAATATAAGAGTGTGGTGGAAATAGGAAACAAATCTTCAGAAAATCTTCAAACTCCATGCTTCGAGCTCCATCCAGCTTCTTCTAAGCTAAACCTGACTACTATGCTGCCCGGGGAAAATTAGGGCACCCAGAGTTTAAGGAAAAGGAAAAATAAACTCCGGGTCTGTCATGGGACTGGTGTGAGAACTTAAAATATGCATTTTCAAAATAAAACGGTATCTCATAAGACCGTGCCGCACATAAACATGAACAGGTTTTTACCTTATGATAACCAAAACATTTTTCGTCAAAATAATTTTTATTATTTTTAATGACATATCTTTGAAACATTTGCCAGTAAACTTATTAATCTTAGCCAAAACTGTTATATTGATTAAATTCCAGCAATACTAGCCATATCGTGAGTTCTATAAACAAATTGGCAGGCACTTATTAGAGAATGGATTCCATATAAATGGCAAGGTGTAGGGACTACCTTCCAGCAGTACATCTCTAGAGGAATGTACCGAGGCCCAACAAGTGGTCCTCTACCAACACAAGACCGACCTACCTTTCCTTAGATAGTACCGAATATGTCATCACCCTAGTCGTTACCGACATATCTGAGGTACCTCATAGCATAAATCAATATTAATTTACATCTCGAACGTCATAGCGGGAAAAATATATCTAGAAAGGGATGATCATACCCTAATGGTTGCTAACCACATAGCATTGCCGCATCTAACCCTGTTACGGTCATTTCCAGGTGTGAGGCCTGAGGTAACGTTACCTTTTCACATAGCCCATCATCTTTCTATGAATGCCACAATACCATTCTATCGATCACTTACTGACTTTCACAAACATACAACCTCCGAGCGCATACGTCTCAGAGATGGGTGTTAAGATAAGAGAAGTTGCCTTCTCCGCCACCAAAAAGATGTACGTTTATAAACGTCAACGATGTAAACCTCAAGAATGCAATGTCAGACACCCATCCATACAAGTTCATTCTAGGACTGAATGAAACCGAAGGCACCCTCCTGCTATATCATGTCGAAAATTAACCCTAGGATTAGTAGCGAGAAGTCATCGCAACCTAAAGCATTTCAGAAATGAAAAGACCACTACTACTTAGTATTTGGGAGCTGACCAGAATTATCAACAAGCAGTCTTTCATCCTAAAAATCCCTGGCCTTCATTCTTATTCTCTCTATTAGGTCTTCATTTTTCGAGCGCATACATCGGTTCTGTGAATAGGGGAGCATTCTTTAATTGATTAAGTTCTTTTTATCAAAAATCTCCCTCGGAGATATATATTTCTAAAACATTCTTTCCGATATATACGAAATCATTAACCCTCTCTTATCAAATCTTTGATTTTTTTAAAACCATTTTAAATTCCAAATCATTTCATCTTTTCTTAGGAAAACAAATCATTTATTTAAATCCTAGCAAAGATTTCCAAATCATAACATCTAACATGGATAAAAAACAATGTTATTCAAGACATCGTTTACTATAAATCCAAACGAATAAATGATAAAAAACAATGTTATTCAAGACATCATTTACTATAAATCCAAACGAATAAATTTCAAATATAGGAATGAATTAATTCCAAATCATCTCAATTAAGTCTTAACAAAGATTTCTTAATTCAAAACTCTCAATTTCGATTGAGTCAAAAACATATTATCTAGGATATTGATCCAAAACCAGTAAATATTAAGTGAGCGGAATCAATAGAAATCATCTAATTCAACTCAATATTAATCCCCGTATTCAACAAATACTATAGGCGGAATAACGGCAAAATCACCTTTTAAATTATAGGAATAGTACAAGTTCCCTCTTCGAGCTTTAACACCGAGTACAAGAAGATCATCTCCAGAAAATCAAGTTGTAATTAAATTTGGAAAATTTAATCTTTTTATACTTAACTCGTTTCCGTCATTTCGACCTTATCCGTCCCTTGCTCAGAAAAGAGGCCAGGTGAGGCAAGGCAGTGGTTGCTCCTGAACATCTCCTTAGTTTAAGCACATCACATTCAAATCTCATGAATAGAAAAATCCAGTCTACTCGTCGGCTTTTAGAGCCAAGATTAAACCACTTGTTTATAATAGTTTTTTCTTTAAATTATTCATTTGAACCTTCTTTAATAAGCTAGAAAACATCAAAATAATGATTAAAACTCTTAATTATCCATTTTTAAATATTTATAAAAGATTTGGATAAGAATCGTTAAGTTTAAAACCATAGTTTGAAAGTTATAGAAAAGTGCTGCGGAAAGTGCCTTTTAAGCTACATTGATCAAAACAACTTTTTATTATTTGAAAATCCATTTTTATTACACAAATCATTTTTAAAACATTTTAAAAGATTTATAAGATTTATTCCACATTTTTAAACAATTTAAAACATCATTTTCAAAGAAATCTAGTTTTGGATTGTGAACTGCAATTTCAGGATTTTTCAAAAACTTGTTTTACTCATATTTCAAAATCTATTTGGCGGATTTCGATTTTCTTTCTATGTTGGAAAACTATGGATATAATAGTTCGGAAAATTCTTATTTCGAAGAATTCCAAGCTATATTCCTTCTTTTACACTTGTTTGACATTTGTAGCGCGAAATCGCGAACTACCGTTACGCGACGTGCTTATTTTTGACCAGATTTTTTGTTTCTTTTCAAACTTCACCAAAACACTTTTAAATATTTATAAAACATTTCAAATATATTATAAACCATTTATAAGAGGTTTAACAATTCCATACACACCATTTCATTAATTTAAGGGAAGTGATTTCCTTTTGTGTTTGCCGACGTGTATATTCGTGACTTGCATACATACATATATATATATATATATATATATATATATATTCAACAACAACATTAAACAACCAAACTTGATGATCAAAGCATATTAAACATCCATTTGCAACATCATATCGTCATTCAACATATTATATAATATAGTTTAGGAGTTCTCACTATAATCAAACCAAACTTCCTACCAACATTCAAATCACCACAATACTTCATCTAAATCATTACTAAACAACTCAACCATGCTTTCAAAGTGCTTAGCCACCATTTCTACCTCCTCCTTGCTTATGGTCCATGCTCCCATCATCTCCAAACTCTTGGCCCCCACCACCCAAGCACCATTCCTTACGGCCAAGTGCCATTAAAGAAGAGAAGAGAAAGAAGTAGATTAAGAAGAGGTGAGAGAGTAATTAGCGGATTGGTTCTTAAGCACTCCACTATTTTTAACCATCCTACTTCCATTAAAGAGGAGAACCCATTAGAAAGCATTAAGAAGCTCAAGAATGGTGAAGAAGAAGAATGAATTTGTGAAGAATGAAGGAGGATATGGATGGGTATTTATAGGAAAAAAGAGAAGTACAAAGGAAGATATGCATACACTACTTTTTCCCAAGCTTCTCCAACACACTACCCTTCAAAATACATGGCCAAAGCCTCCCCTCCATGTGCCCATCACTTCCATCCACTCAAATGTGCATATGTTGATTTGTTTAAGCTTAAGGAGGAAGCTTTACTTAAAATATAGTGAATATTAGGCTCAGGACCCTAATAAGTTTCAAAATACACAAACTCCAGTAAAAAAAAGTATGTAAATTAGGTACCTAGAATTAAGTTACTAATTAATTGCATATAGTTATGCAATTATTCACTGAATAATTGTAGACATTTATGCAATTATATCCAAAAGTTGCATAAATTTATGCAATTTATTCGGTGAATAGTTGCGGATATTTCCGCAATTTTTTTGGTGAATAATTGCGGAAATATCCGCAATTTTTTGGTGAATAATTATGAAATTTTCCACAATTTTTCAAAAAATTGCGTAAATTTCCGCAATTTTTCAGCTAATAATTGTGGAAATGTCTGTAATTTTTTAATATAATTACATAAATGTCTGCAATTATTCATTGAATAATTGCATAAGTGTATGCCATTATTCGGTACTTAATTCTAGGAACCTAATTTACAAACTTTTTTTTACTAGGGTTTTTGTGTATTTTGAAACTTTTTAGGGACTTGTGCCAAACTGTCCCTAAAATATATTTTATAATATATATATATATATATATATATATATCTGTGTGTGTGTTTAAGTGTAAATGTATACATGTATATGTTTATTTGTATGTTAGGGTATGCATTTATGTGTTAAATATGTGTACATGACATATAAAACAATGTTGCAATGATTCCGAACAATTTTCGTTCGATAAATCGTTGCCCATCGGAGAAACGATTCTCGGTCACATTTCCACTTATACTTTAGTGTACATATATTTGTAAAAAAAATTCAAAATAAATTTCTTATAATTTTATATATATTAAAATGATCATATTTGATTTATAAAACCATATAAATTTATATTAAAAATTATTTACAAAATCGCTATTATACCAATAAAGCGATATCGATTTTTCCTTATATTTTCAAATCAAATATATCTCTTTATAAAACTATTATAAATGATTTATTACCACTTTATAACTATTCAAAATGAGTTATTATCATTTAAAAATAATTATTTGAATAATTATAATAATTATTAAACCACTAAATCTCTATTTAAATTTAATAAATCAATTATCATGGCTTTGCCAAAAAATAAATCAATTATCATATTTAAGGGCATTATTAACAATGTCAAAAACACATTTTGTTTTCAAAAACAAATCATTAATTATATTTCATATTCTTATTTAATTATAAAAATAAGTGTATGTATCCAGCTCCATGCGTGATGCTTTACGATTATAGAGCTTTTACTGATAAAACAATTTTCCGTTATTTTATCGATTTAGATTTCAAGGAAAATATTTTTGTAAATATTTATTCAAAATAAAATTATTATTACTTATTATTACTCAAAACAATATTATTTGTAATATCAACCTTTTATTTAAAAATAAATATAATTTATCAAAGTGATAAATTTGTGGGTCGTTACAATTTGTATGCTTATGGAATGGCAATGTGGCATTCAAAAGAGGAAAAGATGACATGCTATGAGAAAGGTAATCGTTACCTCCTGCCTCACACCCGTAATGACCGAAACAGGGTAGATGTAGCTAGGATATGTGGTTCAAAACCATAGGGTATGATCATCCCCTTCTAGATATATTTCTACCCGCTATGACGTTCGGGTTTAAATTAATGTGGTGTGTACTAGAGCATGCTCGGATAGGTGGTAACGACCGGGGTGATGACATATTTGGTACTATCTAGGAAGAGGTAGGCTAGTCATGTGTTAGTAGAGGACCATCAGTTGGGCCTCGGTACATTCCTCTAGAGGGTATTGCCCTAATGTAGTCCCTTCACCTGGTCATTTATATGGAAATCCATTCTCCAATAAGTGCCCGCAATTTTGTTTGTATAACCCACTTTATGGCTAGTATGCAGGAACTTAATCAATGTAACTATTTCGGCTAAGGTTAATAAGTTTACTTGCAAATGTTTTCAAAGAATGTCATTAAAAATAATATCAAATGCTTTGATAAAAAAAATTTAGTTATCATAAGGTAAAAACTAGTCTGTGTTTATGTGTGGCGTGGTCTTATGAGATACTCTTTCTTTTCAAAAGATTTTTGTCACCAATCTTTAGATCTATGACACTGTCATTTATGAATTGAGTTTCTCATGCTGATTTGCCAGACTGATTTGGGCATTTTTATACTCGGGTCAGATCCGAGTAGTTTTAGGATTAGCTGAAGACGTTTGGAGTTTCCAAAGGAGTGCTAGAGATCTTCATCCATGTATAGACGTATTCTATTTTCACTGCATTTGTTTGATGTTTTTCAGCAATTGTAAGGACAAGTATTATAACTGTCCAAGTTAAATTTAGGTTAGACTCTGATATATGTATTTTTAAATTTGCCGCTGTAAAGATTATTGTTCAATACTATATGTTATTCCATTCGAGTGAGATTCTATTATGTCTGTATTTTCTTTCTTACCTTTAATGATCCATTTTTCATTCAATTTGGGTTGGAATATGCGGTTTATTGTCGATTCAACGTGTATGGAAATTTAGGTCGTTACATTGGCAGTAGTGCTCTGTTATGAAAATCTTCGATTTGCAAGGACTAATCGTTGTTGACCTTGGGAGTGATTCCCAAAACAACATGTGGTAAGAGAAGTGCCTTCAGTTTGTCATGTTCTTGGACAACTTGTATGGAAGAATGTGTGACGTTGCATTTTAAAATCACACCGATTGATTTCTCTAAACATATTATCTGTTTGAAGGCGAAGAAGGCAATTTCTCTTAGCTTAAGACCATTTTCTAAGATGTACGAGCTCAGAAGCTATTCGTTTGTGGATATCAGTTGCATGATTATGGAATGGCAATGTGGCATTCAAAGAGGAAAGATGATGTGTTATGTGAAAGGTAATCGTTCCTCAGGCCTCACACCCGAAAATGACCAAAACAGGGTAGATGCAGCAAAGCTATGTGGTTTACAACCATTAGGATATGGCCATCCCCTTCTAGATATATTTCTACCTGCTATAATGTTCGGGTTTAAATTATTATGGTGTATTCCAAGAGATGTCTCGGATAGGTCGGTAACAATCGGGGTGATGACATATTCGGTACTATTTAGGAAGAGGTAGGTCGGTCTTGTGTTGGTAGTGGACCATCAGTTGGGCCTCGGTACATTCTTGTAGAGATGTACTGTTGGAAGGTAATCCCTTACTTGGTCATTTATTGGAAATCCATTCTCCAATACTTGCCTGCCATTTTGATTGTAGAGCCAAGTATGCTGGACTTTAATAATGGTAACAATTTCAGCAATTTGAGTATATTTACTAGAAAAGTATTTTCAAAGAATGTCGTTAAAAATAATATCAAATGATTTTACGTAGCAAAATTTTCTAATATCATAAGGTATAACCTCTCCTGCGTTTATATGCGGCGTGGTCTTATGAGATACCTTTTATTTCAAAAGTATACGCTCTTTTAAGCTTTCTCACACCAGTCCCATTACTAACCCGGAGTTTATTTTCTTTTTCTTTAAACTTTGGGTGCCCTATTTTATCGAGCAGCCAAGTAGTCCGGATCTGTAACAACCCGCATATTTTACGAATGTATATTTAAATGATTTATTTAAATATAGCATCGTTAGTCCGTTGTAGGCCCGAAAGTTACTTTTTGCAAACAGCCGAATTGGGACTCGAGACCACTTCCATTGAGTCCAAAATGGAGTTTGCGGCCTTTTTAAGTATAAACATTGATATGTTTGGAGTTGAGTAAAATTTTGATGTTTTCATTTAGGGCTTTGGGTTTGGGTTTCAACACATTAACCCAACTCTACTCCATTCCTCTTCATTCCTTCATAATATTTCCTAACACTCAAGCTTTAGTAAAAATGGGAGAAGAGAAAAGAAATTAGGAATTACTAAGCCCTAATTCTCTTAGGAATTATCATCTTCAAGCTAGAAATCAAAGAAAAGCTTATCCTCCCTACTCTAGCGCTACGCACCTCAGGGAGGTAAGCATCCTCTTCATCTTCTCCATCTCAATCCCTCTTCAATTTTCAGAAATTCCTATAACCTAACTTAGGAAAAACTTCACCTTTGATATTAGATTGAAGATTCTAGAGGTGGTATTGAAGAGAGTAAACCTATTGCTTGTTCTGGAGCTTACCATTTGTGTTTGGGTTTAAAATGTGAGTTTTTGAACTCACATCTACGTCTATAGCTTTCGTTGTTGTTAGGTATCAATTCCTAACATCTATTCATGTTCATTTATTTTTGATTTGGATTGATTTGGTAAATTTTCCAATTTTTGGCTTTTGAAGTCCGATTTTTGTGAAAATCCTTTTATGGGAGTTTGAACATGTTTACCGGGGTGTATCGAAGAGCCTATTAGGCTGGGTTGTCGCTTGGCATAAATCCCTAATCGCCATTGCTCGAACGGTTGTTTTTCCGGTAGGATTTTGCCCCACTTGGGGCTAGGCTGACCATGCTCTGGAAGCAGGTTCAGTCGACTGAACCAGTAAGTCAGTCGACTGAACCAGGGGCAGAAAACATTCTATTCCTGTGTTAGTCGACTGATCACCTGGGTCAGTCAACCGAGCCTGGAAACCGAAAGTTTCCAGGCATTGTGTCAGTCGACTGACCTGCTTGTCTCAGCCCAATTTGCCTATTGGGTATGGATTTCCAATTTTTAACCGATTCGTGTTGATCCGATTTGTTGTTATCATTTATTATTGACTTTGATGACTTCTTGTTCAGGATTTTGGGAAAATCCATTTTGATGGATTCAGTATCGATTTATATGGATTTGATCCACGTCTTCGAATGTGGATTTTGGTGATTGATTGTTTCTACAATCATTTCTGTGATTTGTCACTTTAAAATATAGAGGTTTTCTATACTAGTAGTAAATATTCAAACTCTTTTACAAAGATGATTTAAACTCTATTTTCAATACAAAGCTCGTTTATAAAACCATTTTCCAATCTATTAGTATATACAAACCTTTACCTCATGCATGCGAGATATCCAATTAAACGACTTAGCAAAACAAGTGGTATGAAACGCTTGCGTTTACTTTGTTGGTTAATTCTTAGACTTGTTCGATTGAACTCCTGTGACAATTTTCGAGTGGAAATCTACAATTTGTTCGTAAATATTTAAGTTAAGCCAGTGGTTATGGGACATGAAGCTAAACTCATCTATTTACTAGCTTAGTGTGATTCACACTTTTTATTGATCGATGATGATCATTTTGCGCTTTAGACTAGCGATGTGCGATGTCTATTTATTTGTGTGGGGACTAAAAACCCCGTTTGTGGAACTTCGGTTCAATTTGGTGGGGTAGCGACCCATGGTCTTCGGGCCGTTTGTGGAGCTTCGGCTCAAAATTTATGGTTAGCGACCATGGAATAGCGTTCCGTTTATGGTACACGTGTTGGTGAGTTTTAATGCTCATGTTTGTGATAGGCCTCCCCCCTTTGTGATTTCTAGATTTCTAGTTGATGATTTCTAGAATTTGTGTTTCACCAACTTTCGTGGTTTGCATTGATGAGCTCTATCAATATTTATGTTTTGGTGAATAATTTAAAGAATGTGATTCTTTTTGGTGTTTTGAGATGATTCGAGATATTGTATGATTTTTATTGTTAATTGATGTATACTTGACACAATATGGCATTTTATTGTTATCATATGTTTTTTATATCTCTTCTTATATCTCATTTTACATATGATAATTATAGCTAGACTGATCCGTTTACTATTTTCTTCTTAAATAATACTCGGGTCAGACCGAGATGTTACAGGTGCTTCCGCTTGACTTCCTATCAGGGACTATTATCTGACTTTTGGCTAACTACTTAGCTTAGTAGTTTTTGTTATTATACATTTGAGATAGAGACTTCATGATGTATAATTATTCTTTTGTCTAGCACTTGTACCTTTTCTTTGTGATGTAGTGGATCTTGTTTGACCATTACTTTGATGTACGCATTTACATGATATATTTATATCTGATTCCGCCTTTGTGATATGAATATCTGTGACTGATTTGTGTTATGTTTATTTCTATATTTGTTTCCGAAGGCCACTTAGCCACTGTGTGGTAGCTTTGAGTTTGTATTTGATAAGTCGGATTTCTTCTTGAAACGAAATGTTAGTTATATTATCTGACATATCGGTACTCGCACAAAGCAATTACATAGATGGTCGCTCCTCAACAGCCTTATTCTTCGCGCTAGTCAATGGCATTACACCGTAGTGTCCTTGGCTAGTGTGAGTATAGAGGTGGGGCGTCATAGCTTGGTATCAGAGCCAAACTTCGGAACAATGTAGAATAATCTAGCAAGGATCATTGTCCTAAGTCTTTCTTAGGAATCATGCCATAGGATTTAATTCGAGTCTTCGTACCATTCTATCCTATTTATTTTTACGATGCCTTGTTTTATCAATCAAGTTTGTTTGATACTCATTCTGAGATTAACCTTTTTCTTCTTCTTTCTTTCTTTCTTAAAGAAGAGAAATGGTTAGACCAGGTCGTCCCAGCGTCGGTCAATCTAGTGCTACTCCCTAGGATGGAGTATTTATGTCTGCTCAGCAACTTCTAGATCTTGTGAAAAATGCTCAAGCTATCAGACCCATTCCATAGCCCACTCATCCTAAATCTGGGTTTGCACGCTTGTGCAGTGATTACACCAACTTGGGTGGAAAGCCATTCAAAGGTTCCGAGAACATTATAGAAGTCCAAGCTTGGCTTAGAACATGCGATCGTATCTTTTCTCGCATGAATCTTATTGATCTTCATCGAGTCCAAGTGGCTTCTAGTATGCTCCAAGAAAAAGCATTAGACTGGTACGAGCTTTTGATCTCTGAAATTATTGAAGCGGACCTTACTTGGGAGCAATTCCGGGAACGATTCGAGTTAAAATTTGTGCCAGATGCTGAAAAAGTATCTCTAGCTCGACGCTTCATTGACCTTGTTCAAGGTGAATCTTCTGTGACGGATTACGTCGCTTCTTTCGAATCTCTATCTAAATATGGGGTCGAGTATATTAATAACCCATTACAGAAAAATCAGAGATTTTTCTACGGGTTGAATAAGAATCTCAAGAAGCCATTACTTCTAAAACTGGAAGTTTCTTTTGATCAGCTAGTTGATATCGCTCTTCGACTCGAAGAGGCCGATAAAGAAAGTGATGTTGAGGTCAAACAAAATATCAACAAGAAGAGACCTTTTAAATTCAAGCCTAATCCCAACAAAAAGGGGAAGCAAACAACTTCGGTAGCAAATACTTCTAACTCTCGTCGTGGAGAATGTTACAATTGTGGTTCAAAGGACCATTATGCAAACAAGTGTGTGAAGCCCCTTTCTTGCCGCTATTGCAAGAGTTCGGGTCATACTATATCTTTGTGTCCCAAACTTCAAAGCAAGAAGGAAGGCAAGCTAAATGTTGTACAAGCCCCTACTAACACTTCTCATGGTCAAGGTATTTCTCATTCTATCCTTGATGGCATTATTATATTTCACGATCTTCCTATTCGAGTTCTTTTTGATACGGGTGCATCTCACTCTTTTATATCAAAAGAACTTGTTAATGCTTTGTCTTTGAATGTTATTGGCTTGATGACTTCATTAAGGATTGCGAATCCGGTTGGTGGATCCACAACACTCAGTTTACTATGCAAAGATGTCGAGATTATTTTATGTGATTACTCTTTCCATGCCGATTTGCATGTTATGCGTTACCTTGGTTTCGGAATGATTTTGGGAATGGATTGGCTTAACCGTTATGAAGCCCATATCCTATGTCCTGAGCGGACTATACATCTTCGGCATTCTCAATCTGTTAAGCAGATTTCTCTTGTTCTGAAAGATTCAGATTCTGATTCGAAAGCATCCTTGTATTCTCTAAATCCTTATGATGACGATAATGATGATGAGGAAGATGCCATTTCCCTCATTCACATTGTTCGTGAATTTCCCGACATATTTGAGCCCGTTTTAGGATTACCACCTAAGCGAGCAATTGAGTTCAGAATTAATCTAATCCCTGGAGCTCTACCTATTACTCGTCCTCCTTATCGTATGTACAATAAGGAAAATGAGGAGATGCGTAAACAATTATCCGAATTGGAAGCTAAAGAGTTTATTCGTTCTAGTTCCTCTCAATGGGGAGCATCAGCTATTTTTGTGGAGAAATCTGATGGTACACTTAGGCTTTGCGTTGACTACCGCAAACTTAATGATCTCACCATCAAGAATAAATATCCCTTACCTCGGATTGATGATCTATTCGATCAACTTAGTGGTGCTAAAGTCTTTTCACAGTTAGACTTAGCAACCGGTTTCCATCAGCTTCGTATTGCAGAGGATAGCATTCCTTTGACGTCGTTCCATACTCGTTATGGATCTTATGAATGGCTTGTTATGCCATTTGGTTTGACGAATGCTCCAACGTATTTCATTGACCTTATGAATCGAGCTTTCAAAGACTTCCTCGATCGATTTGTTCTCATCTTTATAGATGATATTCTTGTTTATTATAAAACCGAGGAAGAGCATGAAAATCATCTTCGTATTATGTTGGAAACTCTTAGGAGAAACCAGTTGAAAGCAAAATTTTCTAAATGCCACTTTTGGCAATGTCGTGTGAAATTTTTGGGGCATATTATTTCTAAATCCGGAATTTCCGTGGATCCTTCAAAGATTGAAGCGATTCAAAATTGGAAGAGACCGGAAAGTGTGACGGAAATTCGTAGCTTCCTTGGATTGGCGGGCTATTACCGTCGGTTCATAAAAGACTTTTCTAAAATTTCCGTACCTCTTACTAATTTGACAAAGAAGGGAGTTAAATACAATTGGTCTAACAAATGTGAAGCTGCTTTTCAGAAACTAAAAGAACTCCTTTTCGATGCTCCTATTCTTGTGATTCCTGATGGGAACCAAGATTTTATTGTTTATACCGATGCTAGGCGTGTTGGTTTGGGTGCCATTCTCATGCAACGGGAACGTGTTATTGCTTATGCTTCTAGGCAATTAAAGCCTGCCGAGACTAGATATGCCACTCATGATTTAGAGCTCGCAGCTATCGTTTTCTCCCTTAGAATTTGGCGTCATTATCTTTTGGGAGAAAAATTTGTTCTCTACACCGATCATAAATCTTTGAAGTATTTATTTTCTCAAAAGGAACTTAATTTGCATCAACAACGTTGGCTCGAGTTCCTTGCATCTTATGATCTTGATATTCTTTATACCCCCGGAAAGGGAAATCGTGTTGCCGATGCCCTTAGTCGTAAGCAACAAGCGGTTGTTTCCATGATGATATCCGAATGGAATGATCTCGCGACTTTATCCACTTGTGAGATTCGAGATCGTGAATCCAATACATGTTCATCTCTTGTTTTATGTAGCCTTGAGGCTCATCCTTCTCTTTTAGACCGCATTCTTAAAGCTCAAATGCATGATCCCGAATTGGTTCTTCTTAGCCAAAGTTGTAGGGATAAAATTGATATTGAAGGTTTGAAAGACTTTGATTTTGATGTTCGTGGCGGCATTCGAAAATTTGGTAGACTTATCGTGCCAAATATTTGTGATCTTCGTAAAGATATTTTAGAAGATTCTCATCGTTCTAAATTTACCATTCATCCTGGTAGTAGTAAAATGTACGCGGATATGAAGCGACTTTATTATTGGGATGGAATGAAATCTGATATTGCCAACTTTGTTAAGCGTTGCATGACTTGCCAACTCGTAAAGGCCGAGCATCAAAGGCCCAATGGGTTATTGCAACCATTGGAATTTCCAATATGGAAGTGGGATCAAATTTCCATGGATTTTATTGACGGTCTTCCCCGTTCTCGTTCAAGTCATGATAGCCTATGGGTGATAGTAGATAGACTTACAATATCCACCCATTTTATTCCCATTCGGTCCAATCGGACCATACCTATTTTGGCTAAACTCTTTGTCAAGGAAATTGTTAGATTGCATGGAGTTCCTACTTCTATTATTAGCGATCATGATCCATTGTTTACTAGTGGATTTTGGAAGGGTCTTTAAAAAGCTTTGGGAACAAAGCTTAATTTTAGCACCGCTTATCATCCTCAGTCCGATAGACAAACCGAGCGTGTGAATCAAACTCTTGAAGATCTCCTTCGTGCATGTGTTCTTGATTTTGGCGGAAGTTGGGAAGATCATTTTTCTCTTGTTGAGTTTTCCTATAACAATAGCTTCCAATCTAGTATTGGTATGGCACCTTTCGAGGAACTTTACGGAAGGCCATGCCGATCTCCTTCGTGTTGGCTTGAAGCCGGTGAGAAGCTGGTTTTAGGTCCAGATTTTATTCGGGATGCCACAGAAAAGATTGATCTTATTCGTCATAGAATGAAAGAAGCTCAAAGTAGGCAAAAATCCTATGCCGATAATCAAAGAAGGAAATTAGAATTTTCTGTGGGAGATTTTGTGTTCATTCGTGTTTCACCTATGAAGGGTGTTGTGCATTTCAGTCGTTCGGGAAAGTTAGCACCTCGATATATTGGCCCCTTTCCCATCACCGAACGCATTGGTTCCGTTGCTTATCGCATTTTATTACCGGCTCAATTTTCTGCTATTCATGACGTATTCCACGTCTCTCAATTACGGAAATGCCTTCGAGATTCCGATTCTATTCTTGAGCCTGGTGTGATTGAAGAAATTAAAGTTTTGCCTAATTTGACTTATGAGCAACATCCTATTCGTATCATTGCTTCGGAGGTTAAACGCCTTCAAAATAAAGATGTTCCTCTTGTGAAAGTTAAATGGTCCTCAAATCCAAAGGATTGCTCTTGGGAATCCACAGAATTCATCGAGCGAACTCATTCGGACTTGCTCTCTCGTGCTCCTTAAGGTGAACTTCTTATTTCAAATTTCTTCTTTTTGTGTTGATATGCTTTTATAGTTGTTACTTCTTATTTATTTCTTAAAGATTGCGAGGACGCAATTTCTTTAAGGAGGTGAGTCTGTAACAACCCGCATATTTTACGATTGTATATTTAAATGATTTATTTAAATATAGCATCGTTAGTCCGATGTAGGTCTGAAAGCTACTTTTTGCAAATAGTGGAATTGGGACTCGAGACCACTTCCATTGAGTCCAAAATGGTGTTTGCGACCTTTTTAAGTATAAACATTGATATGTTTGGAGTTGAGTAAAATTTTAATGTTTTCATTTAGGGCTTTGGGTTTGGGTTTCAGCACATTAACCCAACATATTAACCCAACTCTACCATTCCTTTTCATTCCTTCAAAATATTTCCTAACACTCAAGCTTTAGTAAAAATGGGAGAAGAGAAAAGAAATTAGGAATTATCATCTTCAAGCTAGAAATCAAAGAAAAGCTTAGGTAAGCATCCTCTTCATCTCCTCCATCTCAATCCCTCTTCAATTTTCAGAAATTCCTATAACCTAACTTAGGGAAAACTTCACCTTTGATATTTGATTGAAGATTCTAGAGGTGGTATGGAAGACAGATCAACCTATTGCTTGTTCTAGAGCTTATCATTTGTGTTTGGGTTTAAAATGTGAGTTTTTGAACTCACATCTACGTCTATAGCTTACGTTGTTGTTAGGTATCAATTCCTAACATCTATTCATGTTCATTTGTTTTTTATTTGGATTGATTTGGTGAATTTTTCAATTTTTCGTTTTTGAAGTCCGATTTTTGTGAAAATCCTTTTATGGGAGTTAAACATGTTTACCGGGGTGTATCAAAGAGCCTATTAGGCTGGGTTGTCGCTTGGCATAAATCCCTAATCGCCATTGCTCGAACGATTGTTTTACCGGTAGGATTTTGCCCCACTTGGGGCTAGGCTGACCATGCTCTGGAAGCAGGTTCAGTCGACTGAACCAGTAGGTCAGTCGACTGAACCAAGGGCAGAAAACATTCTATTCATGTGTCAGTCGACTAATCACCTGGATCAGTCGACTGTGCCTGGAAACCGAAAGTTTCCAAGCATTGTGTCAGTCGAATGACCTGCTTGTCTCAGCCCAATTTGCCTATTGGGTGTGGATTTCCAATTTTTAATCGATTCGTGTTGATCCGATTTGTTGTTATCATTTATTATTGACTTTGACGACTTCTTGTTCGGGATTTTGGGAAAATCCATTTTGATGGATTCGATATCGATTTATATGGATTTGATCCACGTCTTCGAATGTGGATTTTGGTGATTGATTGTTTCTACAATCATTTCTGTGATTTGTCACTTTAAAATATAAAGGTTTTCTATACTAGTAGTAAATATTCAAACTCTTTTACAAAGATGATTTAAACTCTATTTTCAATACAAAGCTCGTTTATAAAACCGTATTCCAATCTATTAGTATATACAAACCTTTACCTCATTCGTGCGAGAAATCCAATTAAACGACATAGCAAAACAAGTGGTATGAAACGCCTACGTTTACTTTGTCGGTTATTTCTTAGACTTGTTCGATTGAACTCCTGTGACAATTTCCGAGTGGAAATCTACAATTTGTTCGTAAATATTTAAGTTAAGACAGTGGTTCTAGGACATGAAGCTAAACTCATCTATTTACTAGCTTATTGTGATTCACACTTTTTATTGATCGATGATGATCATTTTGCGATTTAGACTAGCGATGTGCGATGTCTATTTATTTGTGTGGGGACTAAAAACCCCGTTTGGGGAACTTCGGTTCAATTTGGTGGGGTAGCGACCCATGGTCTTCGGGCCATTTGTGGAGCTTCGGCTCAAAATTTATGGTTAGCGACCATGGAATAGCGTTCCGTTTGTGATAAACGTGTTGGTGAGTTTTCATGCTCCCGTTTGTGATAGGCCTCCCCCTTTGTGATTTTTGGATTTCTAGTTGATGATTTCTGGAATTTGGGTTTCACCAATTTTCGTGGTTTGCATTGATAAGCTCTATCAATATTTATGTTTTGGTGAATAATTTAAAGAGTGTGATTCTTTTTGGTGTTTTGAGATGATTCGAGATATTGTATGATTTTTATTGTTAATTAATGTATACTTAACACAGTATGGCATTTTATTGTTATCATACGTTTTTGTTATATCTCTTCTTATATCTCATTTTACATATGATAATTATAACTAGACTAATCCGTTTATTATTTTCTTCTTAAATAATACTCGGGTCAGACCGAGATGTTACAGGTGCTTCCGCTTGACTTCCTATCAGGGACTATTATCTGACTTTTGGCTAACTACTTAGCTTAGTAGTTTTTGTTATTATACATTTGAGATAGAGACTCCATGATGTATAATTATTCTTTTGTCTAACACTTGTACCTATTCTTTGTGATGTAGTGGATCTTATTTGACCATTACTTTGATGTACACATTTACGTGATATATTCATATCTGATTCCGCCTTTGTGATATGAATATCTGTGACTGATTTGTGTTATGTTTATTTCTATATTTTTTTCCGAAGGCCACTTAGCCACTGTGTGGTAGCTTGGAGTTTGTATTTGATATGTCGGATTTCCTCTTGAAATGAAATGTAAGTTATATTATCTGACATATAGGTACTCGCAGAAAGCAATTACAGAGATGGTCGCTCCTCAACAGCCTTATTCTTCGCGTTAGTCGACGGCATTACACCGTAGTGTCCTTGGCTAGTGTGAGTATAGAGGTGGGGCATCACAGGATCATTTTTGGAGCATTTTGGGAAGCATTTTGGAGAATGGAGCTAGAGCATCTTATGTGGATGTCTATCCATCTTTTTATTTTCCGTTGTGTCTAGTTGTTTGTACTAGAAAGTACGGGAGCATGCAGTTATAACTGTTCCTGGCTTGGTTAGTTCATACCATAACTCTGATATACCCTTATGAGAATGGTTTTATGTACTATCTATCTATATAGTCAAATGAAATATATGAATTTGTTTTTCTATTTTCTACCTTTACTTTATTTTACCCCTGATAATCTCCCTCCCAGCTCTTGGAAATACGACATGTGAATACTGTGGATGTATTAGTATCGATTTTTGAGGGTCGAGGAGACGGGTCGTTACAACTTTTCCAAAATCTTTACTATTTTTTTCAAATCATTGTGTCGAGACGCCTCATCCTAATGTTAAAGAATCCCTATCGATAATGTTGGCCGGATGCATAGACTAGAATTCTTAAAGCATTTGATGGAAAAATTAACACTAATATTTTCTTGTTGACCAAAACATTTTCTTGTTTAAATAAAATATTTATTTTTTATTTATTTTTATTTTTTTAAATTTATTTATGCATCAATTCACTAATCATCTATAACAATAAAATTATCACTCAACAACCATAAAATCAACCAAGCATTTCACGACAATACATGCCTTTACAAAAAAATGCCCTCAGCGGAAAGCTATTTATTCATTTCCGCTATGAAACTCCTATCACTATTGGATCACTTCATCCAGATTCCAACGGCATAGAGGTATACTCACCTTCACTAATGTCGACATTACTAATCGGACTAAATATTCTCTACATCAATACCTCCCTCTCAACTTAAATTTCACTCAGAGACAAACACACTAAATTGATAGGGATAAAATAATTACACATACACACACATATATATAACAGAAAAAAGAACATGTACGCCCCTTGATAATTACCCCAGTAATCATCTTACGTCCTTATCATTTCTTAAATATAAACAATAATCTACCACACACCCATGGGGAACAAGGACTCTAATGCTCTTTAAGGTCTTGATTCGTGTCTCTTATGCATAATGTATTCTTCTGAAATTGCTATGATACCATTTTGTAACACTTTACCTCTATACCCATAATGTCCAATATTATTACAAAGTAATACTGTCAAATAATACGGAGAATAAGGCTATATGGGGTACACACATGAATATTTCCTCAAACTAACACTGGTAAGTATTAAAATATCAAATAAAATACATATTTGTACGTACATAGTATCGATACAAAGCAATAAACACACGTGCCTCTAGGACAAAACAATCCATAGTATATAGTGTATTACAAAGAACACAGAGTGAATCACAGCGATAACATATTATATATATATATATTACAATAGTACAATAAAGTTTCAACTCATCACAAATGTCAACTATCTCAATGTATTCTAATAAATAATTAATATACATCACAGTATCAAAATATACAATGAACAATGTCATATAAATATCATGTAATCATCCTAATATTTGTCTCCTCTAAGCCCACTAAAACACAAGCCAGTCAAGTCGTCCTTGTACCTGCTCTAACTGGCCCGAGTATTATATAAATAACACACAGGTCAAACTATATCTAAAGCAAGGGTAATTAACATATGCAATTTAATATATGTAAAGTATAATAACAATATAGTGAAATCCATAATATTAATAAGTATGTGGTAACATATGCATGTTATGTAATTAAAATGTCTTAGACAATCACAAATGTATCACATAACATCAGATATCACCAAACCATGCATAAAAATTTCATCGACCATATAAAAACAAATCATATTAGAATCACATAATCAATACAAAGGGGTGAAACGTACATATCTAGAAAAACATCATCAAATCCAGAAATATTACTAAATCAGATATACTTAAGTGTAGTCAGAAAGTAACGAAACAATGCCCACAATCTCTCTCAATCTCATATTATAAAATACCATAGTTGAATTAATAAAATTAATAAGAAAGATTTGAGCGAGTTTATAACGATATCCAAATATAACCAATAACAAGTAGGTCGTTTGCTTGTAAGGAATAGGCCGTGTGCCTGAGAAGGATATGGGATTGACCATACTTTGGATACAATCTCGGGTGTAATCTCATCTATACATAATATATTTTTATCTACCACCCACATACATACGCATACACCAGAAACAGACGAGAGACTGATAGCACGTCTACTTGCTCCAGGAGCCACTTGTAGTCCATATGACATGACTCCCACTGTCATCGATTACAATTACCTCTCCAATCTTGGTATCATGACAATGATTCACCATAGGCTCAACAACGTGTAGCCTCTTCAAACATGACAACCGACACGTGCCTCTATGGTAACTGACTACTGGCCTATGCGACACAAGGGCAGCCAAATCCTAAGATGCGCATCGAATATAATGTACAATTTTAAATGATGGAGAATTCTATCGATTAGAAAACCGTTGAAAATATATCTTTATAAAAACCATAAGTGCACGACGTACAATCATAGTACGTATGCAAGTACGGGTCGATCCACAAGGAAATAATTAAATTCTAATATTACTCAATCAAATTAGCCTAAGATTTTGAAATTGTTTAAACTAAGATAATTGTAGAAAAACAAACTAGAGCAAAAGTGAATAAAACTATGAGATTAAGAAGCAATTTATAGGCAAATCCACTTCCAATTCATATAAATCAACACAAAATTCATCTATAATCTCTCATTTAAATTTTAAGTAGAAACGATTGATTTGTTTTTTATAAGTATGATTTATTTGTGCTATTAATTAGCATAATAAACCATCAAACTCTAACACACCATTCAAATCCACTTGTTAACTCTCATGAAAATTACATGAAATTAAAAATAAAATCTATATTAAGCATGATCTATAACTATGAATTAGTAATACAGAGCATCAAATTTTGATTCTAGTTTGACTTTCATCATCAAAATTACTTAGGCAAATGATCAAATAGTTTATGTTTATAATGAATACGGCTAGCATATTTGAGATATCAACATAGACTATCAAATTCACTACAAAAAAGAAACATAAACTATCATCATTGATAATTTTCATTAAGCACAAAAGAGAGATCATAAATGCAACCACGTTACATTGATTTAGTATGATTCATGAGAGCTTCATTACCCCTAAATTTAAGGGGATAAGCTTCTCATATTTGAATTCATATCAACAAAAAAAGATTAAGCATAAAAAGAAGGGAAAATGAGAGTTAATTAAAAGAAAAGAGAGCTAACTACTTGCATGAAATAAAATTAAACTAATTCCAAGAATTAATTCTATGCTACTAACATGAAATAAGAGAAGCATAAACTAAGTAAGAGAGCATAAAATAACAATATAAGAGAAAAGAGCATGTAAACAAGAGCAAATAAGAAGAAGGCTAAGAAGCCATTAAAAATACATTTTACTTATCATTGATTTTGTGGCTACAACATGCATAAAAGAGATATCATTTACATGAAACATAAGGGTATCTATAGATGCCTAAAACCCTAATTCCGTTTTTAGGGGATTGTGATGACCCACATTTCTGAAGGTTTAACTCGACAATAAACCACACATGTCCAACTCAAACAATACGGAACATAGATAATCAATGAGGTTAATTAAGAAAAATAAGAAAAGAAGAAAACAAACACAGAATCTCGTAGCGGAATGACAAAATATAATAATCAAATAAACAGTTCATGAAGCTATTTATACTATACATTTGATTAAAATTTACAACATCTATCAGAGTTATATATACAGCAGAATAATAGAATAATGCAATATAACAACATGATGCAGGGAAATAATACTAGTAATAATATACCAAATCTTTGTCTTCATCCTCCAGAATAGATAATCATCAATGCACTGAAAACTCCTGGCTGACCCAAGCATAAAGTGTAACGATTAGGATTTTCGACCCTCGAAAATCGACTCAAATATGTCCACTGTATTACATGACGAGGAATCGAATGCCGGAAAACACGATTGTTAGGTGAAAGAAGAAGAAAGAAGAAACTAAACAATAACATAAAATCTCACAATCGCAGCAGAACAATAATAACATATCTTTATACAAAAAGAACTATAATTGTTATCTATACATAACATCATCAGAGTACAACAATAAACAAATCAATCCGGATAGTCATCATAACTAGCCCTCACGGGTGCTGAATATACAGCCTACACATACGCGGAATATAACCAAGTACGTGGAATACGCCTGAGAATTCTCTAGCACGTCTCCTATGCTCCAAAGCATCCTAACCTGGATCTGTAATACTCGGTCTGACCCGAGCATTATAATAACATCCAAGTCAGTCTGGAAAACCAACGTGAGAAAACACACTCAATTTGAATTTAATTATTTTCAAAAATCTTTTTGAAAAACAAAGGTATCTCGTAAGACCATGCCATACATAAATATAATGGGTTTTTACCTTATGATAACCAAAACCACTTTTTTATAAAAATCCTATGATATTATAATAGTGTCTAAGTACAAATACTTATTAAAATAGCCGAAATTGTTACATTAGTTAATTTCTAGCATACTAGGCTCTACAATCAAAACTGAAAAGGCATGTATTAGAGAATGGATTTCATACAATGACTAGGCACCGGGTACCACCTATCACAGTACACGTTTAGAAAATGTACCGAGGACCTTGCCTGGATCCCCTGCCAACACAAGACCAGTCTACTCCTAACCTGGATAGTACCGAATATGTCATCACCCCGGTTGCTTTGCAAACCCTTTTGAGATCTCATGCACAACCAATCCATAAATATGTAGATGTAGTATATCTAGAAAGGTGAAAACATATCCTAATGGGTGCGACCCACTTAGCATTGCTGCATCTCCCCTGATTTTTAGTCATCCCCGGTTGATTAGGCTTGAGCTACAATTACCTTTCAAGAAATTTACACTTAGAATGTTTATTTCCCTCCAATAGCAATGTGCTGATAGCATTCATCATACAAGTTGTTTAGGATCTGAACAAACCGAATCTCCAAGAACTCCATCTTCATTATCTTCACGATATCACAATTCGCAACGCTCAAATCAGATCAAAGTGGCTTTTGGATAATTAAATCTGATCTCGGTCTGTTCGAAACAATCAATGAATTTGTCCATATTTGATAGTCGATTATTTAACTATCAAATTACACACATTGTAACATCCCGAAAATTTTCGACTTTCGAAAATTCAACATCGATACTCACTTTATCGACTGCTGAGCCATCGAATGCCGAAAACCCGAAAAGTTATGGTTTTAAGAAAGAAGAAAAAAATAGAAGAAGAAGATAGAAGAAAAAGAAAGAAGAACAACAACAGAACAACAGAACAGCAACAGAAAACAATATCAGAATCTTACACATCGCAGCGGAATAATATACAATAGATAATTACTAGTCTTTTAAAACAAAGAACTATATCAGTTTATATATACATCAATCATCAGAGTCAATATACAACAATGGACAGTTATATAAACTTGTCCTCATACAGAATACACAGCGGAATAAATACTATCAGATACAAATACTACGTCTCGTCATCCAGCTTATCTCCAAGCTCCAGAACATCCAGAATATCCTGATAATCTAACTCTAGACTGCCCGTGTGGAAATTGGTGGGCACCCAGAGTTTAGAAGGGAACAATAAACTCCGAGTCAGTCATGGTGACTGGTGTGAGATCGTAAAACAGTTATATCTTTAAAAAAACAACAAGATAATTTCTAAGTCAAATCGAAATGCTTTTGGAAAATGAAACTACCATAAGACCTCCCACCACACACACAATGCAAACGCAGAATTGGAGGAGATTTCTTCTTATGATAGTCAAAGATGCTTACTACGCAAAATCAAATCATTTTTGATATTATTATTAGTGCATAGTGTAGAAAACATTTCGAAAGTATAATATAAATCTTAGCCAGCATAGACATTTCGAACTATGCCTACTATAGCTACCATCCAAACAGTGGGGCGCCACCATAAGTGAATGATAGGTTCTACAACTAAAACCGTACAAGTCACGTATTGTTTCTTTGGATTTCCAACAAATGGTCAGGCTAAGGAACTTCCTATCCACGATGGGTACGTACCTGGAATAGACGACCCGAGAACCTAACGTTACGGTTAGATCTCTGCCAACACAAGGCCGGGTTACCTCTGCAAAAATAGGTAACTACTGACACGCGTATGCCATCCCCCGATCGTCACCGATCTTCCCGAGGATCCCCGATTTCCAACAAACCACATAGAAATAATAATGCAGTAACCACAGAGGTTAAGTATCTGGGCTCCATACCATGATACCACCTTTATCCAGAAGGAATGACATACACTAAGGGGCGCTACTCCCTAGAACCTTGCTGCATCCTTCCTGTTTCGACCATTTCCGGGGTGTGAGGCTCGACGAAGTCTCGTCCACAAAGCTACGCTTTCTTAAAAAGCCCTGCTTCGGGTCAAACAAAATGATCAACCTATGATCACAAAGATATAAGATCAAACAAATGATCATATCACAAATGATCAAACACTGATCATTTCACAGCAACACTTAGTATGCCACGTTACCAAATTGGGATATATCGCTGATAAATTTCAACTACATAACCTCTGAGCTCGTACGTCTCAGAGAAGGGTGTTAAGCTAAGAGAATAAATTCTCCGCCACCAACAGAGATGTATTTGAAAGAAATCAGCTCAATATCTCAAATTGTAACGTCAGACACACAATCCATACAAGTCTGTTCCGGGATCGAACAGAACCGAAGGCACTTCTCACGAAGCCCTTGCATTTCCGGATAATTTTCAATCACGTCAGGACTTCCCGTCACTAAGGGTGATAAAACCTCTAAATCGAAGATCAGTCGATGTAGAGTAACTCGACGGTAATCCTTCCGTTTTCAAAAATATCCGGTCTTCAACACCGGTCTTCAAATGCGATTCATAACGACGTATCACATATTCGGAATGGGTTATACGACCCCATGGTCCTTTCCCGGTTAACCCGAATAGTGAGCGTTTATTAAAAAATAAGCGTGGCATTCAAATTCATCCAATTCACAACAAATACCTACCTAAAGGTAATTATTGATAGTCGGTTATTTAACTATCAATAAAGATGCGCAACATCATCAGATTCCAAATAATTTTCCAAATTATTTCATCTTCAAAAATATCTTTACTAGATATAAAATTTCCACACTTAACCATTTGAAAACAATTTCAAATCAATTTCCACATCTTATTTTATCTTTGAAGATAAAATCTCAAAATAGTTCATTTCATATTGGAAAGCATTTCCATACTTATTTAAAAATAAGTAATTCACAAATCATTTATTTTCAACATTTGAAAATATTCGATATACTTAAATCAAATTAAGTATATATTTATTCTTTAAGGAAATCTATTTTCTATAACAACATCAATTTGAGTCAAAAACGAATGTTACGTAAAACATCGTTACGACGACTCAAAAATCACTAGTATAGGGATTCGAAATTAAGATAGATATGTAAAACCCAACACTAGATAAAAAACATTTCCTTTCGGAAATCATTTACTATAACAACAGTGTTATAGTCCACCATTTCCTTATTTCTCGAAAACACCTATTTCAACAAGAACTGTTGAAATCTATGCTTTCGATTCACAATACGTTTTAAACCATCTTTAAAATGTTTAACTTCATTTTTAATATCACTTCTTCAAAAACGTATCCATTTTACTTAATATTATATTCACTGTCCAAAATCGTGAATATAATTCACTTAACCCAATTTCAATCTTTTCTACACATTTTTATTTCAATAAAAATTCGCTATCCAAAACCGCGAATATATCTTCTTTAACATTTTAATTTATCAAATCCAATTGATTTCGAATTTATAAAACAACGTTTATAAATCCTATTTCTATTTTCTAACGACTTCAATTTAATAAATCTCCTTTATTACCAATTTGATCTATAAATCTTCTTTAATGACCTATTCAATTCACAATTCAATTTTTCTACCATAATCCATACTATAAGTTAAATACTTATAATTTCATTTATTCCACAGAAATCATTTTCCATTTATAAGTTCACAATTTATAAATTTCATTTATTTATAAATTCTTAAAAATTCATTTTAACACTTATAAAAACTCGTTTTATAATACCAACATTTTTAATTGATAAAGTGTCAACTTTATAAACCTTTTAAATAAACCGTTTATAATATTTTTAAAAATCTCAACTTAAACCATTTTATAAATAAATCGACTTTTATTTCAAAAATCACCTTACGGTCATAATTCACAAAAATCTTAACTTTTATAACTTCAAAATTCTAGACGTTTATTTTTCTGAAATAAATCAATTCAAAAATTCGATAAACGTCTACTTTTCAAAAATCACTTTAAAATCCTTTTTAAAATAAAAGTCGTTATTTTTACATTTCAAAACTGAATCCGATGATGCAACAGCATCGATCAGTCCATCACAACAGTCAATATCATATATCACTATGATAACAGAATATATCAAAATATCTGTAAATAAATAAATACTGGTGAGGAATCCAGTTGGATCCCTCCAACCTGTTTCCCTGCATCCAAAGATGTTAGCACAATACCAATTCCGCTCCAGTACGGAATTATCGCGGTATATAGGTTTTTTTATAAATCCGCTTACTAACGGCGCAATAGGGTCTCATCCGCTATACGAGGCGGGAAATCATCAATCCAATATATACATATGCCAATATGTATATACTGCTATATATATAGATATATCCTATCATATCTAATGGCACATCAAATAGCAATCAACACAATCAATAACTGCAATTCAAAATTAATTCTGAGTGAGAAGATCTCACCTTAGTTTTTAATAGCAATCCGTTTCCATTTTCGGCTGTTTCTTCATTTCAGCCCTCACGCCGAGTATCACTGCCAACCCGCCAACCTATCCTCGCCCATCGCCAACACCAGTACAACAAAATCGAACCCCAACCACCAGCTATCACCAAATTGAAGATCCTTCGATCGTTGATCGGTTGCCAGCAGCTCGTTCCAGAGCTCGAGCCACCGTGCCACGAACCCAAATTCGAAGACGCGCCATCGTCGCTGCTCCACTTCGCCGCGAACACACACGCGGCCTGGCATCGCGACTGCCACCTACTCGAACGCGCTACCCCAGAAATTCGCCAATTAACACCCCACGCGAATGAAATCGCATTGTCCACCATCGATCGCTGCTCGATGGAACTGCCTCGATTCGAGCTTCAAACGATCGCGACCTCACGTTCTCACCCATGGCGACTCGCCTCCTCCAGACTCGATCACACGCACGCTCGCGAACGTCGCCTGAGTCGCCGCTCAGACAAAAATTGAAGTCGCGAACTGATTTTCATCTTTTGCTTAATTTCTGAGAACAAATCCCTTTTTTTTTTTTTGATTAAAGAGGAGAAGGGCTTCGGTTTTGAAAATGAAGAAGGAGGGGAAGAAATCGATCAATTTGGGCATATGGTATTCGTTCGTTCGAACTGGGAGGATGGAACGATTTCTTTTATTCGAGACTGTTAGCGGCCATTTTTATTTGTTTTCTGCTCGACATTTTTATTTCGTTTTCGATTTGAACTGGAGAGGGAGAGGGATGGATATCATAGCATCGGCCACGCCTTGAGATGATGGGATATGGTTTGCACGATAAATTTCGTGATATCAGGCGCGATACAAGGAAGATAATTTGCTGACTTTGACCAAATTTTAATTTTAAATTTTAAATTGAATTTCATTTTTATTTCAATACGTTTGCATATCGTATGATCACGTATTAATTCCGAAAATTACGAAATTTGAAATCTTACAATAATATCACATTACGGATCCGATGAAACTGGTTTCGTCGAAATCCGAGACCGTTTGAAAAATGACTATTTTAACTCGACGATTTAAAATTAAAACGATATCGATGCGTTTCGAGTTGCCAGGGTCAAACGACAACTCCGATGGATACGAAAATTGAAATCCGATAATAACTAACTATTACGGATCCAATGGAACTGGTCTTGTTCAATTCTGAGACTGTTCGAAAATTGACTATTTTTACAGTCGATAATTAAATATTAAAATATTCCATTTTCACAGATTAACTCCAAATTCTATTTTAAAAGTTCTATAACCTTTCTATAACTCCAGTATGATTAAATAAAATTTTACAAATCATTTCCAGCACATTAAACCCATACTTCAATTATTTCTGGAATTTCAATCATTAAATTATCGATTTAATTGACCAAATTAAATCCAATATTCGAATAATAAATTATTCGACTTCTAAATTCCATTTATTAATATTTAAAATAAATTAAATATTCAAATTTTAATTATCAAAAATTCTGGGTCGTTACAAACTTCCCCCCTTAAAAGAATTTCGTCCTCGAAATTACAAGTTAGGAAGAAATGTCCTTAACTCGTCTACTATTTTTTTCACAATCTAAGAGTTTTATCCAATCATCAAAACAAATCTTTCTACTAAAGATTTGTTATTAATTCAACTAAATTTCCAGCTTCAATTCTAAGTTTCAAACAACATTGTTTTACTTTAAAACTCAAATTTAAATTCAAATTCAAATTTAAACTTTCAAAAATTTTCAAAAATTTTCTAACGCCCTAAATTTCCGAAAAATTTCGCCAGCGTCTCCTTTGCGCGGCTAATACGGCACTACTACAAAACGTCCCTACGGACTCTCAGATTTCAAAAAGAAAAAGAAAAAGCCAAGCGGCTAGACAAGAAATCATCAAAATCTCATATTCAAATTTAAATACATACCTTTTTGTCGAGCGATTCAAATTCTCTTCTAAATTAAAATCCTAATTCCTTTACACCTGTATATCCTACTAGCCATAATGTCTAGTTACATATATTCAAACCATTTCGTACATTCAATTACAAAACTTTCAATATATACTTCTTATACATCTCTAATTCACTATTGAAGTTATATATTCAATTTCGTTCAATCTTTACATTTCAATTCCATTTGAATTCAATTTTATCTTCTATTCTGAATATTGAATTTTTATCGACTTTCATTCATATCTGCACTATTTTTTTTTAAATTAGTTCCAATTACTAATTCACTACAAATTCTAATCTACTTATTCAAATTCGGTTTCAACATTCAGTTTTAATCTTATTCACTTCATTTATTCAAATTTATTTACTCATTCACACATTCTTTCATTTTCAATTTGAATCTCATTTCTATCAAATTCCAAATATTTTATAAGTCTTCGACTTATTTACATCTTGATTTATAAAATCATCCATACATTCATATTACTAATTCTATTATGAATTTTATCTTCAATTATCCCTTTTGAATTCTATTTTCATTTGTAAATCATATTTACAATTCATATTCATAATTTTTATTCATATATGAATTCATCTCTTTATATTTCAATTCACATTTATAAATTTCATTCGTTAAATGGATTTTTATTTAAACTTTAAACTTTACAAGTTATCAACTTCATTCAAAACCATTTTGAAAACAATTCAAATTATCCTTTGAATTTCCAAAACAAAATCCAAATTTTTTTTTCAAACAACTTCTATTTAAAACAATTTGGCAGCAATTTCCTCTTTTGGAAACCCGAAAATGAACACCAACGATGCCGCGGTCATCATCGAAGTTATTTTCCAGCGACCGAAAAGAGTTTAGAGCTTTTCATTCCTTCAGAACATTTTTCAAAACCTTTGAAATCCATTTTCAAATCAAAAATGATTTAAACTTCCAAATTTCCAAAATCTTCAAATCCTTTTCAAAACATTTCCAAAATCTTCTCTGGAATTCTGTTTTAAATTACAAATCACATTTATAATTTATATTCTCAAATTTCATTTGTATATGGATTTATTTCTTAACTTTGGAGTTACGATTTCAATTTCTTATTCAATTTCAGTGATGATAATTCACAATTATTACTTCCTAACATCCATGCAACCATATACTATAATACTTTATAGAAAAACATTTATTTTCTATACAAAAATAGTTTTGGGCAAAATTATCTCATTTACCCTATTTAAAACAATACTGTGCCGAATCGTTCTATTCAAGTGTTTAGAGATCCCTATCGATAGAGTTGTACGGACAATACCGACCAGAATCCATATACCACTCAACAAACCAATCATCACAATATAAAACAATTTTATATTCAAATAACAAATACGCGCTCATATCTATAATTACACTCAAACTCATTCTAGAGTACTGCTGACTCTATCTCTAATGAGTAACACCCAACAGAGCAGGGTTGTCGCTTAACCATATGCTCTGATACCACTTGTAACATCCCGAAAATTTTCGACTTTCGAAAATTCAACATCGATACTCACTTTATCGACTGCTGAGCCATCGAATGCCGAAAACCCGAAAAGTTATGGTTTTAAGAAAGAAGAAAAAAATAGAAGAAGAAGATAGAAGAAAAAGAAAGAAGAACAACAACAGAACAACAGAACAGCAACAGAAAACAATATCAGAATCTTACACATCGCAGCGGAATAATATACAATAGATAATTACTAGTCTTTTAAAACAAAGAACTATATCAGTTTATATATACATCAATCATCAGAGTCAATATACAACAATGGACAGTTATATAAACTTGTCCTCATACAGAATACACAGCGGAATAAATACTATCAGATACAAATACTACGTCTCGTCATCCAGCTTATCTCCAAGCTCCAGAACATCCAGAATATCCTGATAATCTAACTCTAGACTGCCCGTGTGGAAATTGGTGGGCACCCAGAGTTTAGAAGGGAACAATAAACTCCGAGTCAGTCATGGTGACTGGTGTGAGATCGTAAAACAGTTATATCTTTAAAAAAACAACAAGATAATTTCTAAGTCAAATCGAAATGCTTTTGGAAAATGAAACTACCATAAGACCTCCCACCACACACACAATGCAAACGCAGAATTGGAGGAGATTTCTTCTTATGATAGTCAAAGATGCTTACTACGCAAAATCAAATCATTTTTGATATTATTATTAGTGCATAGTGTAGAAAACATTTCGAAAGTATAATATAAATCTTAGCCAGCATAGACATTTCGAACTATGCCTACTATAGCTACCATCCAAACAGTGGGGCGCCACCATAAGTGAATGATAGGTTCTACAACTAAAACCGTACAAGTCACGTATTGTTTCTTTGGATTTCCAACAAATGGTCAGGCTAAGGAACTTCCTATCCACGATGGGTACGTCCCTGGAATAGACGACCCGAGAACCTAACGTTACGGTTAGATCTCTGCCAACACAAGGCCGGGTTACCTCTGCAAAAATAGGTAACTACTGACACGCGTATGCCATCCCCCGATCGTCACCGATCTTCCCGAGGATCCCCGATTTCCAACAAACCACATAGAAATAATAATGCAGTAACCACAGAGGTTAAGTATCTGGGCTCCATACCATGATACCACCTTTATCCAGAAGGAATGACATACACTAAGGGGCGCTACTCCCTAGAACCTTGCTGCATCCTTCCTGTTTCGACCATTTCCGGGGTGTGAGGCTCGACGAAGTCTCGTCCACAAAGCTACGCTTTCTTAAAAAGCCCTGCTTCGGGTCAAACAAAATGATCAACCTATGATCACAAAGATATAAGATCAAACAAATGATCATATCACAAATGATCAAACACTGATCATTTCACAGCAACACTTAGTATGCCACGTTACCAAATTGGGATATATCGCTGATAATTTCAACTACATAACCTCTGAGCTCGTACGTCTCAGAGAAGGGTGTTAAGCTAAGAGAATAAATTCTCCGCCACCAACAGAGATGTATTTGAAAGAAATCAGCTCAATATCTCAAATTGTAACGTCAGACACACAATCCATACAAGTCTGTTCCGGGATCGAACAGAACCGAAGGCACTTCTCACGAAGCCCTTGCATTTCCGGATAATTTTCAATCACGTCAGGACTTCCCGTCACTAAGGGTGATAAAACCTCTAAATCGAAGATCAGTCGATGTAGAGTAACTCGACGGTAATCCTTCCGTTTTCAAAAATATCCGGTCTTCAACACCGGTCTTCAAATGCGATTCATAACGACGTATCACATATTCGGAATGGGTTATACGACCCCATGGTCCTTTCCCGGTTAACCCGAATAGTGAGCGTTTATTAAAAAATAAGCGTGGCATTCAAATTCATCCAATTCACAACAAATACCTACCTAAAGGTAATTATTGATAGTCGGTTATTTAACTATCAATAAAGATGCGCAACATCATCAGATTCCAAATAATTTTCCAAATTATTTCATCTTCAAAAATATCTTTACTAGATATAAAATTTCCACACTTAACCATTTGAAAACAATTTCAAATCAATTTCCACATCTTATTTTATCTTTGAAGATAAAATCTCAAAATAGTTCATTTCATATTGGAAAGCATTTCCATACTTATTTAAAAATAAGTAATTCACAAATCATTTATTTTCAACATTTGAAAATATTCGATATACTTAAATCAAATTAAGTATATATTTATTCTTTAAGGAAATCTATTTTCTATAACAACATCAATTTGAGTCAAAAACGAATGTTACGTAAAACATCGTTACGACGACTCAAAAATCACTAGTATAGGGATTCGAAATTAAGATAGATATGTAAAACCCAACACTAGATAAAAAACATTTCCTTTCGGAAATCATTTACTATAACAACAGTGTTATAGTCCACCATTTCCTTATTTCTCGAAAACACCTATTTCAACAAGAACTGTTGAAATCTATGCTTTCGATTCACAATACGTTTTAAACCATCTTTAAAATGTTTAACTTCATTTTTAATATCACTTCTTCAAAAACGTATCCATTTTACTTAATATTATATTCACTGTCCAAAATCGTGAATATAATTCACTTAACCCAATTTCAATCTTTTCTACACATTTTTATTTCAATAAAAATTCGCTATCCAAAACCGCGAATATATCTTCTTTAACATTTTAATTTATCAAATCCAATTGATTTTGAATTTATAAAACAACGTTTATAAATCCTATTTCTATTTTCTAACGACTTCAATTTAATAAATCTCCTTTATTACCAATTTGATCTATAAATCTTCTTTAATGACCTATTCAATTCACAATTCAATTTTTCTACCATAATCCATACTATAAGTTAAATACTTATAATTTCATTTATTCCACAGAAATCATTTTCCATTTATAAGTTCACAATTTATAAATTTCATTTATTTATAAATTCTTAAAAATTCATTTTAACACTTATAAAAACTCGTTTTATAATACCAACATTTTTAATTGATAAAGTGTCAACTTTATAAACCTTTTAAATAAACCGTTTATAATATTTTTAAAAATCTCAACTTAAACCATTTTATAAATAAATCGACTTTTATTTCAAAAATCACCTTACGGTCATAATTCACAAAAATCTTAACTTTTATAACTTCAAAATTCTAGACGTTTATTTTTCTGAAATAAATCAATTCAAAAATTCGATAAACGTCTACTTTTCAAAAATCACTTTAAAATCCTTTTTAAAATAAAAGTCGTTATTTTTACATTTCAAAACTGAATCCGATGATGCAACAGCATCGATCAGTCCATCACAACAGTCAATATCATATATCACTATGATAACAGAATATATCAAAATATCTGTAAATAAATAAATACTGGTGAGGAATCCAGTTGGATCCCTCCAACCTGTTTCCCTGCATCCAAAGATGTTAGCACAATACCAATTCCGCTCCAGTACGGAATTATCGCGGTATATAGGTTTTTTTATAAATCCGCTTACTAACGGCGCAATAGGGTCTCATCCGCTATACGAGGCGGGAAATCATCAATCCAATATATACATATGCCAATATGTATATACTGCTATATATATAGATATATCCTATCATATCTAATGGCACATCAAATAGCAATCAACACAATCAATAACTGCAATTCAAAATTAATTCTGAGTGAGAAGATCTCACCTTAGTTTTTAATAGCAATCCGTTTCCATTTTCGGCTGTTTCTTCATTTCAGCCCTCACGCCGAGTATCACTGCCAACCCGCCAACCTATCCTCGCCCATCGCCAACACCAGTACAACAAAATCGAACCCCAACCACCAGCTATCACCAAATTGAAGATCCTTCGATCGTTGATCGGTTGCCAGCAGCTCGTTCCAGAGCTCGAGCCACCGTGCCACGAACCCAAATTCGAAGACGCGCCATCGTCGCTGCTCCACTTCGCCGCGAACACACACGCGGCCTGGCATCACGACTGCCACCTACTCGAACGCGCTACCCCAGAAATTCGCCAATTAACACCCCACGCGAATGAAATCGCATTGTCCACCATCGATCGCTGCTCGATGGAACTGCCTCGATTCGAGCTTCAAACGATCGCGACCTCACGTTCTCACCCATGGCGACTCGCCTCCTCCAGACTCGATCACACGCACGCTCGCGAACGTCGCCTGAGTCGCCGCTCAGACAAAAATTGAAGTCGCGAACTGATTTTCATCTTTTGCTTAATTTCTGAGAACAAATCCCTTTTTTTTTTTTTGATTAAAGAGTAGAAGGGCTTCGGTTTTGAAAATGAAGAAGGAGGGGAAGAAATCGATCAATTTGGGCATATGGTATTCGTTCGTTCGAACTGGGAGGATGGAACGATTTCTTTTATTCGAGACTGTTAGCGGCCATTTTTATTTGTTTTCTGCTCGACATTTTTATTTCGTTTTCGATTTGAACTGGAGAGGGAGAGGGATGGATATCATAGCATCGGCCACGCCTTGAGATGATGGGATATGGTTTGCACGATAAATTTCGTGATATCAGGCGCGATACAAGGAAGATAATTTGCTGACTTTGACCAAATTTTAATTTTAAATTTTAAATTGAATTTCATTTTTATTTCAATACGTTTGCATATCGTATGATCACGTATTAATTCCGAAAATTACGAAATTTGAAATCTTACAATAATATCACATTACGGATCCGATGAAACTGGTTTCGTCGAAATCCGAGACCGTTTGAAAAATGACTATTTTAACTCGACGATTTAAAATTAAAACGATATCGATGCGTTTCGAGTTGCCAGGGTCAAACGACAACTCCGATGGATACGAAAATTGAAATCCGATAATAACTAACTATTACGGATCCAATGGAACTGGTCTTGTTCAATTCTGAGACTGTTCGAAAATTGACTATTTTTACAGTCGATAATTAAATATTAAAATATTCCATTTTCACAGATTAACTCCAAATTCTATTTTAAAAGTTCTATAACCTTTCTATAACTCCAGTATGATTAAATAAAATTTTACAAATCATTTCCAGCACATTAAACCCATACTTCAATTATTTCTGGAATTTCAATCATTAAATTATCGATTTAATTGACCAAATTAAATCCAATATTCGAATAATAAATTATTCGACTTCTAAATTCCATTTATTAATATTTAAAATAAATTAAATATTCAAATTTTAATTATCAAAAATTCTGGGTCGTTACACACATAAGCAGTCACTAAGCCATATTATAAATTTTCAAAACACTTATTTCAAAACATCTTTACAAAGATATATATTCGAATCTCTTTCAATATTTCAATATTTGAAAACGATTTCAAATACTTAAATCCATAACAGGATATTTCAACCCATATCAACATATAGAAATATTTCCATATCCAACTTATAGTTCATTACTTAGAAAAATATTTCTATATAAATCATTTTGTCGCCAAATATCTCCAAAACCTATAATTCCAATACTTAGGAAAATATTATAAGTATATTTTCCAAAACCAATTCTAACATCAACACTTAGGAAATTTTCATAGCTTATCTCGATTGTATGAGTATAATTATAAACAAAAGGATGTTCCCTTTTACCCACTTAATAAGCGCTTACAAATTCATTTGCGAATTCCCAACCCATTATAGCTTAGTTTATAAATTCTCGGAATCCATTTCAAATTCCTTTTACAATTTCAAAGAAATTATCGATTATATTTATTTATGATCAACTGACAATTTATAACTCCTTTTGAATTCAGATTCATTTTCTAAAGTTCTCGTATCTAAACAAATTTGGAAATATTCTTTTCTCAAATCTCTTAAGTTCCCGAATTCCATTATAAGATTTCTCTTATAAAAACACATCCATTAAATAAAATCCCATTTACAAATCTCGAGAGTATTTATAAATAAATTTGCAATTACTTACATTTAAATTATATATATATATATATAATAATAATAATAAATTTCAAAAACATGATTAAATAATTATTTAAAATATCAAAGCACTTTTAAAATAACAATAGCTAATTCCAATTCATTTATTAAATTGTTAATCGATTTACAAAACTGTTTATAAAGCTTAGAATTCATTTCAACAAATTTTAAATATTTAAATAACTACATTCCTGAAATATTTTAATCCAATTAATAGTTTTATGAAGTTACATAGATTAATAAATAAAAATCCCTTTTAAAAAAAATTCTTTTCTTGATAAAAATATATTTTTAAATTCCAATATATCCAATTTTGTATTTATAAATCTCTCTCGATTTATCACAAATCGATTTACGTTTCCGATTTCATAACCCTTTTCCACATTCCAAAAATACTATCTACCATATCTTTTAAACCGATTACTCTATCTCATTATAAATTCTCACCGTGAATTTATATTTCAAATTTATCAAATGATAATCATTTCATTATATTTATAAACACTGTTTATAAACTTCATAATCTTATTTCAAGTTTACAATGGTTTCATACCACTTAAATCCATTTATAAATCGATTTCTAATTAAAATTGAATTTATAAATCTATTTCTTAAATAGTCCCAAACTATATTCAAAAAACCATTCAGATCTCAATTTCAACTTTCATTTCATAATTTAAGAATCTTATTAAAAATCCATTTGTTTTAAAAATCCTCAATTTAAAATTTTCAATTTGGAACCATTTTATGAAATAGCTAAATAAATGTCCAAAATCCAATCATTTATTTTATCCAGTTCAATCCCCTTTAAATAATCCCAGAATTCAATATAAATATTTTCATCTCCAAAATCGCCTTTAAATTTCCTTTTTAAATTCAAAAATATTATTTATAGTATTTATAATACCAAAATTAAGGCCAATGCTACCATAGCATCCAATAAATTCAAATCGCACAGCAATCCATAATAGATTATTCAATCACAACATATATCACTATATATGAAAAACAATCAATATATTTGAGGAATCCACTTGGATCCCTCCAACCTGTTTTCTTTGCATCCACAGATGTTATATAGCATAAAATACCAACCCCGCTTCGAGGCGGGATATCGCGGTAATATAGGGTCATTCGCTATTATACGGGGCGCATAGTGTCTCATCCGCTCCAACATGCGGGAATATATCCAACTACTAATATATTTACTACTATATATATAATATATCATCCACCTGATAAATTATTATCAATTCATCCAATCGACCAATAAATAATTTTTAATATTTTAAATTAAACCCAACAATCCAAATGAGTGAGATTTACTCACCTTGATTTTTATTGTTGCTTCCACGTTCCACTTCCAACTAGCTTAAAATTCCAATAGCTCCAATCCTAGCCAAAACAAATCCATTGCGTAGTATTCGTCAATAAGATTCTAACGCAAAACCCGTATTCAAATCCGACCTAAAACGAATGAGCTATCAATTTTATAAGATTTCAATTTATATAATTAAATTAGTTTAAAAAATTTAAAGAAGTTTGTTACCACACCTACAAGATATGGCCAAAGGCCCGCTACAATCTTTCTTCCCCAAACATTTTCTTCTCCTTTTCAAAAACCTGGAACCGCCTCCTCCACCGCGCATGTACACGTGCCACACTCCGGCATTCGTTGTTCCGAGACCACCAACACGTCGAGCATCAAAATCTCTACGCAATCCATACCTCGGCGACAACCCTGGAACCACCATAGAGATCGCAACCTGATGCTCTTCACCACGCTTTGGTATAGTCGCGACTTCCAATAGACAATCAGACTTCATAATATTTTGGTCGGCGATGCTCTCACCCACCTTGAAATCGAATCCAACTTCCAATTCGACAATTGATGCACGAATTCACCATAAAACCCAACCCTAGCTTGACTGTCTTCGACCAAGCATATGAAAAACACTGCCACACCCTACGAGACTTGTACTAGATCAAAGGCTAGGTGAAAACATGATTTTTGAAACTAATTTCATGATTTTTAGTTTAGTATTTTGCTAAGGTTCTATCTTTTTTTATAGCTGCGCGTTTAAAAAGAAGAGTGAGTGATGGGAGACAACGTAGAGTTAGGGTGGCTGAACGTAGGGTGGCTTGCTTTAGATAGGTCTGCTATATAGGTGTTGACTTAAATTTTATAATATTATTTAATTTTAAAATATCTCGTTTAGTAACATAAAATCCCAAACCCCTATTGAGGCGTGTTGCCTGGCGTTCCTAATGTTATACACCTATTCCGAACTCAATGGAACAAGTCTCGAGCCCCAATTCGATCGTATAGAGAAGATATCCTTTTGAACCCAATTATAATATTAAATTTTCGATATCAATTTCAATGTCTTTCTATCCCGTACGACCAAACGATAACTCCAAATGCTATGAAATTTGTAATAATACACTATTACGAATCCAATGGAACTAGTTTTGTCGAATTCTGAGACTGTGCCCCGGAAGGCTATTTTTATATGTTAATTTAAACGAGTTGTTTTTAAAATCGAGTAAATCACTTATAAATCCAATTTTATAAAAAAATTATTAACTTCCTTCTTATTAATTGAAATTAAATAAGCATTTAAATCAATTTTATCCAAATAAAATCCAAGATTTAAATTATTTAAACGATTTTCAATTATTAAATTGAACAATTTATTTATCCAATAAATCGTTATATTTGAAATTCAAGTTATTAAATCTTTAAAATTAACTTTTAAATATTTAAAATCAATTAAACATTCCAATTTCAATTAACCAAAACTTTGGGTCGTTACATTCTTCCTCCCTTAAAAGAATTTCGTCCCCGAAATTGCCAAGGTAAGAAGAATGGCCTAAAACCCATTATCTTTCTCAAAACCAATTAGTTGAAATAACTTCCCAAAATCAATTTGTTGAAACCTCATTATCACTTTTACTAATTTCCAAATTCATCCATAGATTCCAAATAATATTATTCACTCAATCATTTCAAGTTATAATTCAAAATCAGATTCTAGTTATCAAAAAAATTTAACTCATTTAATTTTTTGGAAAATTTCGCAAGCGTCTCCTTTGCGCGGCTCGCTCAGAACAACTACAAATCGCCACTACAGGCCAAATTAGCAAAAGAAAACAAAATCCAAGTGGCTCAACCATAAAACCATCAAAACAAACAACAATTTAAACATGTACTTTTTTGTCGAGCAATCAAAATTTTCTTATGAAATCAAAGACATCAATTAGCTCTTACTTTTATATACATGTATCTTATATACCGGTGATATCCAATCATATGATTCCAAATCACATTAATCTTGAAATTTTAATTTCCAACATTTTCTTTACTGAAACCATACGTTGTACATATATCATTCGTATGCAATATCAATCCAATCGCTCGGTCGATCACACAATTTCACTTCCGAACTAGTATTGTTCACACGACCCCTCTAGTGCAGACTCAAATCTGGTCTCGTGATTAGAAACCGTCATTATCCTTGCATAGCCATATATTATGATAGAGAATCCCAGAATCAACCAAAAATCCATATCCAGTGTTCGCCATCCAGAATCGAGTGAAAAATCATAATTCGGATCGATATAAATCATCTCGAAATTCTGTGCTCAAATCTGGATCAAACCATTATGCGAACAAAATAATATTGAAAATTGTTTTCTATGATATTTATTTCTTTGAATTTAAGATACTTGATCTGAAAATTCTAAACTATAAACCAGTTACAGTAAATGAAATAAATAGCATATATTAAGTGGTTGAATTGAGCTTCGTTTTTCATATGTTGTTATAGTAATAGTGAAAGTAGTGGGAGCATGTCATATAACACTTATTGTTCATATCAAGTTACGAAAATTATTTTCGTAAAACATACAAAACATTATTTATGAAATAATTATTATTTTTTAGCATTGACTGAAAAATAGACATAGTTTCATTTCAATATGAATATTCATTATAAAATAAAATTATAATAATCATATTTGTGGTGAATTGGGAAATCCAGAAGTATCTAAATTATTTGCAATCATTTTAGAATTATGGACTAAGCTAAAGTTAAGAGAAATAATTTGTAACATCCCATTATCTGGTTGATTATGTATTTGGGATTTATTTGAAAAATAATAATTTGAAATTTTATTTAGTCCAAAAGTTGTTTGGAAATTTATTTTATCAATGGAAATAATATTTGTGAAATTTTGGAAATATTTTATAATTGTTGAAAATTGAAAATTGTTATTTTATTAAAAGAAAAATCGTTACAAGGATAAAATAAAATTTGGATTAAAACGTCTCGAGTAGAATTTTAATCAAAGACCGAATCACGGTAGGACAATAACGTGGTTAAGGGTAAAATTATTTAAAGGAAATTAAAATAAATAAACTTTTCCTTGACCATCATGTGTGTGCTTATTAGAATCATTATTCTAAATTAATGTATATGCCTCCTTATCAATTTCGTCAGTCTACATTAACCTACACACTTCTAGATTACCCTAAAAGATTCTCGACCCACACTTATAAAAGGTCGTTACTAGTTTCCTGTTTAGTTCATCATTTCTAACTTAAATAAGCAGATCATACAATTTTCATCTTCATCGAAGTAAACACCTACACACCATTACCTTGCTTCATTTTCAACTTCATTATCAATATATTCTTTCACTGTATAGCAAAACAAAGTGAGTGTAATCTTTCGTTTACAAATATATATGAGTGATTCTTTTTGTTTCAATTCCATATTCACATTCTCTTATTTACTTAGTATATTCCTTTAAATACTAATATCATTTAAGAATTATCCCACCAAATTATACATTCAGCACATTTCACTTCATACTTACTTCATTTATGAATTATTCCATAAAATCTTCTTAAATTTATAAACATTTATACCACTTCTTATGGTTATCACCACTTCACAACCTAAGTCCTTATCCATTTTGTGACGACCGCCCATGACTCCTGCACTAAACATAGAAATAGTGCGCTGTAAAGTGTGCCAGGCAGCCATGGATGATTGTCAGAGGTAAGTTAAAACAGCAGAATCTATCGTATTACTCACAGCGCATGGATAAAATACAATAGAGGAGAAATATGCATAGTGAAGCTACACAGAACAGAATCGTATCAAATAAGCCTCATAGTAGTTTAATACAAAAATCTGAATAGTCAATACATCCAGCCTCACTACATATCTCTCAGAGAATATACAAACAGCGGAACATCCAGTACATATAATAAGGAAATGATATGCAAGCCTCCAGCTCGTCTTCGTCATCAGCATCGTTGGAAACTAAGAACAGCACCTGTCACCTGCTACCTAGTCTGCCCATCCCAAAATGGATGAACAGCCCAAGGTAATGAGAGTTGAACATAAAACCTTGAGTCAGACAACAGTCTTAGTGAGCGGTAAATTAACTAACAACATACCAAAAGAGCATAAAGGTAAAAGGAATAGGAACCCAACCCTCCCACTCTACCTCTTTCTACAGTGATAGCCCCCAGACACACTAAGAAGAAGTAAACAAAGTAAAGCAAACATTTAAAGTAAAGAAATTATCACTCGAGTCAAGGTCAATGTTTTCCAAGTACAAACCCCCAAGGCCTAAACCAAGATCAGATAAGCACCCAGAAAATATTGCTCTTGAGACCGAATGACGATACAACCAAACATCCATGACTCTGGCTATCACTGTTATCATTGCTTCGATACCACCGTTAATTGAATGACCGGCACATTCTTTCAGCCGTCCGTTAAGGGATAACGGTAACCCCGGTTCTAGACAGAACTCCGCACGTCGTCGCAGCCCGTGCCTAGGACTATCGAATCTGCCCAGAGTACTCAACCACCAACTGTAGTCTTTTGGGACTATCGAATCTGCCCAGCGTACTTTTGCTTTGAGCCTGCTAGAACCTTCAACACGATGAAATCTCAGCCTTCTAGTCATCCTCCTTGACAACTATTCTCATACTAGCTCAAGCCTCTCTCGAGCCAACCATTATCCTCAAACTCGAACCATTTCACCGAGTTAACAACATGCTTGGAATGATCCTGTTTGGATTAAACCAAGGCTATCTCACATCATGCCTCGCTTCATCTTATCATAGCAAAGACTCATCTCAATATCATCATCAAATCTATCCATATGAGTTTTATCGTCTGCGTCATATGCCACGAGCAGCTTTTCTTATTCAAGAGCCTTTCCCTTAACTTTTGAATCATCTTCGACCAACTTGTCCAAATCAAATCATCAATCAACTAATTTATAACAATCAATCAAGTCAATCATTAATCCAAGTAATCAAGCATTCAAACATGATCTAATAATCAATTATAACAATAATGGAAATCTTGTAAATAAAGAGTCTAAATCTAACAAGCATGAATCATGAGCAATATCTCTACAACTTGATGAATGAACTTGCATAGGTTAACATGTAGTAAAATGGATGTCAAATCATCATGAACAATAGTCTATACTTAAGTTTAAGAAAATGCATGGAAATCACTATTTTAACACAAAATCAAGCCACCAATCCGATATACTCCTTTGGACCCATGTGAGAGATAACCACCACTCACCGAATCACCTAAACACCTTAAAAGCAACACACTTCAGATCTGGACAGCGAAGGATCTAGCTCGATTCTCCAAAATTTGGCTTCAAACAATGAAATCTCTCTTCGATGGTTGTAGATCTTCAATCTAAGCTCTTGGATCTTTGATTCGATCTTCGATTTGGATGGAAGGAAGCACAAAATTAAAGTGGTGAAAAGAAGTGAAGAAGTATAGAACTCGAGCTCTCAAAATAGCAGCACTTCGTCGCTTCAAAATCCGGATCCCAAAAAGTGAAATAGAACTATGTATTTATAGGCTGGAAATCCTTAGGTCGTCCGCCCCTTAAGTCGTCCACGACCTAACTATCCCCGACCTACGACTTAACGACCCAAGCCTATGCGCATCCACGACCTAACGAGTTAGCAAATACTACGACTTAACTTCATAAGTCCTTACGCGACCTACGACCTAACACTCATAAGCGGCTTAGCGACTCAACGACCTAACACTTTACACAGGGTCTCAACGACCTATCCTTAACTCGTCCACGACCTAACTTCCTTAGGTCGTTAACTCACTCAACCCCTTAAGTCGTCTACCCCTTAAGTCGTCAACTTCCTTAGGTCGTCAACTTCCTTAGGTCGCTCACCTAAGCCACTAAGTCGCTCCATAACCCAACCTGCTACACGACCTAACTCTGGACGACTTAAACTCTGGTCGACTTAACAACACTAACGACCTAATCACAATAGTTCTACAATCTTTCGATCCGTAAAAATACGGGTCGTTACACATTTCTAAATCAAATCCAATTTCAATTTCATCTGACTCAATCCATTTGTTTAAATTTCAACCATATTCCAAAATCATATTCACTCGCTAATTTATTCAATTAGTTCATTCCTCAATTCATTCCCAAAAATTATTTTATTTAACCTAACTTAGACCAACATTTCAAATTTAACTTTATTTATCTTAATTTAAGTTAAATTTCATTCCATAGTTCAATTTATCATTCACATCCAAAAATTTAACATTGTTTTAACTTTCTAGTTTTCAAATTTGATAAGTTATCAAACTTATATCCTCATATTTTCAGTAAAACATTTTAAATGAAAATCCCATAGTTTAAACGCCTTATTCTAAAGTATTACAAATCATTTTTGAAATCATATATAGATATATATACTCATAATCACTTGGTATATCAAATCATTCATTTGAATTTAAAAAAAAACCAGTTTTACCAAACAAAACTCCATTGGTAGCAATTCCTCTCTTGGAAACTCGAAAACGAACGTCGATGATGCTGCAGTCATCACCGAAATTATTTTCCAGCAATCGAAGTGAGTTCAGTGCTTTCTATTCCTTTTTAAACCATTTTAAAAATATTTCAATTCAAAAATATCTCTAAATAAAACTATTATTATTTTCCAAAGCTTTGAAAAGCATTTTCAAACCAACGGGATTTAAATTCCCAAATTTCTAGCTTTTAAATCCTTTATAAATCGTTTTTATAAACCATATTTATATAATATACTTCAGGAATTTCACTTCCTTTCAGTTTATAAATCACATTTATAAACTATAAATAATCTCACTTTAGTTATATAAAATCACTTCTTAACTAATAATCTTGTTTACGTTATAGTATTAACCTATATTCGATCACAAACAACAATCAACAAATGATAATAAGCAAATATTATCATTCTCTAACAACCAAGCACACCATATATACCATAATAATTTCTGAGAAATTATTCCTTTACATATAATACTATAATTAGAGTAAAATTATTTCATTTACCCAATTTCAAAACAATACTATGTCAAATTGCTATGTTCAAGTGTTTAGAGATCCCTGTCAATAACGTTAATTACTCGTATTGACTAGAATCCATAAGCCACTCAACTGACCAATCAACCCAATATAAAACAATTTTTATAGCACTAACAAATACGCGCTCATATATATACACACTCAAACTCATTCTAGGGTGCTACTGACCCTATCTCTAATGAGTTACCCAACCAAAACAAAGGTTCTTGCTTAATCTTCAACTCTGATACCAACTGTAACGACCGGGATTTTCGACCCTTGAAAATCGATAATAATACGTCCACTGTATTACATGCCGAGAAATCAAATGTCGAAAAACAAAATTGTTAAGGGAAAGAAGAAGAAAGAAGATAAGAAGAAACTAAGCAATAATACAGAATCTCACAATCGCAGCGGAACAACATATAATAGATAAAAACATATCTTTATACAAAATGAACTATAACTTTTATTTATAAATACCATCATCAGAGTACAACAAACAACAAATCAATCTGGACAGTTATAATAATTAGTCCTCATAGGTGCTGAATATACAGCCTACACACACAGTAGAATATAATCAAGTACATGGAATATGCTTGAGAATTCTCCAGCACGTCTCCTGTGCTCCAAAGCATCCTAACCTGGATCTGCAATACTCAGTTTGACCCAAGCATTATAATAAAATAACACCCGAGTCGGTCTGGAAAACCAACGTGAGAAAACACACTCAATTTGAATTTAATTATTTTCGAAAATCCTTTTTAAAAAACAAAGGTATCTCGTAAGACCACGCCACACATAAATACGGTGGGTTTTTACCTTATGATAACCAAAACCACTTTTATATAAAAATCCTGTGATATAATAATAGTGTCTAAGTACAAATACTTATTAAAATAGCCGAAATTGTTATATTAATTAAATTCCAGCATACTAGGCTCTACAATCAAAACCATAAAGGCACGTATTGGATAATGGATTCCATACAATGAATAGGCACTGGGGTACCAACTATCTCAGTACACGTCTAGAAAGTGTACCAAGGACCTTGCCTAGACCACCTGCCAACACAAGAATGGCCTACCTCTGACCTGGATAGTACCGAATATGTCATCACCCTGGTTGCTTTGCAACCCTTTTGAGATCTCATGCACAAACAATCCATAAATATGTAGATGTACGATATCTAGAAAGGTGACAGCATACCCTAATAGGTGCGACCCACTTAGCCTTGCTGCATCTCCCTTGATTTCCAGTCATTCCCGGTTGATGAGGCTTGAGGCTACGATTACCTTTCAAGAAATTTACACTTAGAATGCTCATTGCCCTCCAATAGCAATGTGCTGGTAACATTCATCCATACAAGTTGTTCTGGGTCTGAACAAACCGAATCTCCAAGAACTCTGTCTTCACTATCTTCACGATATCACAATTCGCAATGCTCAAATCAGATTGAAGTGGTTTTCGGATAATTAAATCCGATCCAAGTCTATTCGAAATGATCAATGAATTTGGCCATATTTGATAGTCGGTTATTTAACTATCAAATTACACACATAAGCAGTCACCAAGCCATATTATAAATTTTCAAAACATTTATTTCAAAATATCTTTACAAAGATATATATCCAAATCTCTTTCAATATTTTAAAATGATTTCAAATAGTTAAATCCATAATAGGATATTTCAACCCATATCAACACTTAGAAATATTTCCATATCCAACTTATAATTTATTACTTAGAAAAATATTTCTATATAAATCATTTCATCGCCAAATATCTCCAAAACCTTTAATTCCAATACTTAAGAAAATATTATAAGTTTATTTTCCAAAACCATTTCTAATATCAACACTTAGGAAATATTCATAGCTTATCTCAATTGTATCAGTATAATTATAAACAAAAGAGGATGTTCCCTTTTACCCACTTAATAAGCATTTACAAATTCATTTGCGAATTCCCAACCCATTATAGCTTATTTTATAAATTCCCAGAATCCATTTCAAATTCCTTTTACAATTTCAAAGAAATTATCGATTATACTTATTTATGATCAACTAACAATTTATAACTCCTTTTAAATTCAGATTTATTTTCCAAAGTTCTCATATCTAAACAAATTTGGAAATTTCCTTTTCTCAAATCTTTTAAGTTCCCGAATTCGATTATAAGATTTCTCTTATAAAAACACATCCATTAAAAAAATCCCATTTACAAATCTCGAGGGTATTTATAAATAAATTTGCAATTACTTACTTTTAAACTATATATATATAATAATAATAAATTTCAAAAACTTGATTAAATAATTACTTAAAATATCAAAGCACTTTTAAAATAAACGTCAATAGCTAATTCCAATTCATTTATAAAACTACTAAAAGATTTACAAAACTTGTTTATAAAGCTTAGAATTCATTTCAACAAATTTAAAATATTTTTATTAACTAATTTCCTGAAATATTTTAATCCAATTGATAGTTTTTTAAAACTACATAGTTTAATAATTAAAATTCCCTTTCAATAAAAATTTCACTTCTTGATAAAAAATATATTTTTAGATTCCAATATATCCAATTTTGTATTTATAATTCTCTCTCGATTTATCACAAATTGATTTACGTTTTCGATTTCATAACCCTTTTCCACATTCCAAAAATAGAATATACCATTTCTTTTAGATTACTCTATCTCATTATAAACTCTCATCGTGAATTTATATTTCTAATTTATCAAATGATAATCATTTCACTGTATTTATAAACATTGTTTATAAACTTCATAATCTCATTTCCAGTTTACAACTGTTTCATATCACTTAAATCCATTTATAAATCGATTTCTAATTAAAATTCCATTTATAAATCTATTTCATAAATAATCCAAAACTATATTCCAGAATCCATTCAAATCTCAATTTAGACTTCCATTTCGTATTTTAAGAATCTTATTAAAAATCCATTTGTTTTAAAAATCCTCAATTTAAAATTTTCTATTTGAAACCATTTTATGAAATAGCTAAATAAATGTCCAAAATCCATTCGTTTATTTTATCCAAGAAAATCCCCTTTAATAATCCCATAATTCAATATAAATATTTTCATCTTCAAAAACGCCTTTTAATTTCCTTTTTAAATTCAAAAATATTATTTATAGTATTTATAACACCAAAATTAAGGCTAGTGCTACTATATCATCCAATAAATTCAAATCACACAACAGTCCATAACAGATTATTCAATCACGTCATATATCACTATATATGAAAAACAATCAATATATTTGAGGAATCCAGTTGGATCCCTCCAACCTGTTTCTCTGCATCCACAGATGTTATATATCATAAAATACCAACTATTAGCACCAAAATTGGTCACTAACACCCGAGAAAAAATTTGTGTAGAGAGATTAATGAAGATAGAAAATTAAAACAGAGGAATGTATGCTAAATTAACTGCAAAAACTAGAACACCAGATTTATAGTGGTTCGACGTAACTGCCTACGTCCACTTTGAGTTTTGTCTTTATTGCTTTTCCAAATAATTGAATACAGATACAATCCGTACACCAACAACTTGAATACAAGTTTGAACAGAAAATAAATGAGTCTTGAAAATGGCAGTCTCCCCGGAGTTCCCGAAAAAAGGTCCATTTCACTGTGCCCCTGCCCTTCTATTTATAGGCGAAGATAGGCCGGACTTCCCCCGCGGACCCAGGAACAAGATACTTTGGCCCGTAGTAAGTGGCTTCCGTGCACCGAGCCAGGGATGCCGAACGAGGGATGTCGGTCGTGAACTGTCTGCATCGATCATCAAGTGACTCAAGGTAAAGTTTTGCCAAACGTCCTCAGTTTGTTGTGGGCTTGACAGCTTGTTAACTCCTTTAGTATGCACTGAGCCAGAGATGTCGAACGATGACGTTAGGCATTAGGCCGAACGAAGCCGAGAGATGCCGAGCGACGTTGGTCGAAATAGAGAACGCCGAACGAGGTATGCACGTCGAACAGTACTCGTATGCCCAGCGAGGCTTGTACGCCGGGCGAGGCTCTTAGGCCGAGCGGCATGCCTATGCCGAGCGAGGCCCTTAGTGGTGAGCGAGGGATAAATGCCGAGTGACATGATCTGGCCGAGCGACACTTGGGCCGAGCGGCATGCCTATGCCGAGCGACCAAGTGCCGAGCCACCCTAGCCGAGCGCTGGTGGTCGAATGAGGGATGCCTGGCACTCAGGTCAATAAACGGTACCTCGTTCCCAAGAAAGTTACTGGGTAACATCTGCCCCCCAAAGCGTATTGTGTGAACCAGCACGATGCGCTTTTAACCACGAGCAATTCATTTTTTTCCTTTAAGCCCTTGCTCTGACTTCTCAATGGTGGATTCTTGCGATCTCCTGAATCTCGAGCGATGCCTGAATGTCGAGCGTGGCCTGAATGCCGAGCGAGGTCTTGTATGTTGAACCATCGAGATATCTTGACCGGTTCCACTGGTTGATGCATGTTCACCTCCCCTCTTTCCTATATAAGCTAATACTTCTCTTTTTTATCCTTTTTACTTTTACTTCCCTTCTATAAGACTTTCGAACTCGTCTTCCTCCAAACTCCTGCTAACACCTCAATCTTCCTTTTCTTCCCAAGTCCAGTGCATTGCCTCACAACCTCTCCCAACAACGAACCTGAACGAGTTTCAATTCCAAATCCAGTATTTTCCTAAGCTTCGAGCCATTTCCTTAGGTATGAATTTTTCACCTATTCGACTCTCCCGATTAGGGTTTTTGCACGAGACTCGAATTCATAACTTTCTTTCAAACTATAAACAGTAGAAGTCGTCTAGATGAGGAGGATGAATCTAAGGTTTAAACATTCCTTAGGGTTAGATGGAGAGGAGGAAGGAAGAGGATGGTGCAAGTTTTTAGGACGTAGGTTCATGTTGGGTTGCTGACTGAGGGAAGAGGGAGCGTGGTTGGCTCAGTAGAAATTAGCGAGATTAGGAAGTGTTGGTTGAGCACGGTGTACGGGTAGGAGTGACGTTCGACTGGCCACTTAGAAAGGTGTTTAGGTTACTCGAAGAAGTGAGTTGGAATAAGACGTTTGGCTGTGGCTCGGTATCGTCTGGGGCGAAGGAGAGTGTAGGATTTAGTCCCTCGAGTGTTGTGTTATGGCCTGGTTAAAGACCACGGGCCTGGTCCGGTATGCCGAACGAATGTGGTTCGGTATGACTCCCGCGTGCCGAACGGTGAAGAGGGAGTGTAGGAGAGAAGTGTGAGTCGGGTTCAGTGTGCCGAGCGGATGCGGCTCGATGTCGAGGCTTTTGAGTGTCGCAGTAGGCAACAACAGTCGAAACCATCCCAACTCGAACATAGTTCATGTCGACTTTATTCATTTCCTATGCCTAAACACATGACAAAAAACAAGGACAAGGACTTAAGCAAACAAGCATATCGAACTAATTCGGACTGATAACTTCCCAGTTTCAACAACTATAATCCTGAATTTAACTCGAGTAAAACAAATAATAGCCTTCAACATATAGTGCCAATGCCGAGTTCAAAATTGAAACCATCATACAACAGGCTATCGGAGACGGTCAATGATGACGGTCTTCGAAGATGACAGTCCAAAGCTTAACTTTATTTTATCAGCTTTATGACTTTTAATTCTTTTATGCTTATACTCGAACAATTGCACTAGTCCACACACCACACGGGGGGAGCACTTTTGTCGTTATGTCTAATATTGATTGTCTTTCAAGTATAGTTCAAACAGGTGTTTAATCAAATTCAACATTCATTGAAGATGTTTAGAAAGTCAAGCTCCGTCACAGTTTCAGATAAACCCGGGCTGAGTTTTCAATAGGAAGTGGTTGGAACTTCAAATCCATCAACAACTCTCGTACAAGATATTCTGAGTCCCACGATCGCATCTGTTGACCTGGCTCCCAACGCCCAAGATGCAGCGATCTTTCTAGACAATCTGGTCGATTCTCAAGCTTTGAGAGTTAATGAAAGCGCCCTTCGCCGTCTATGCTCGAGACATGGAATTCCTTTTGACGATGTACTGGTCCCATCAGAGCAAGATCATCCCCACCTGCCCCCAGCCGGATATACGGCCTGCAACAAATTTATGTGCTGGGTTGGTAGCGTGCCACCATTCAACTCCTTCCTCCGCGACGTGCTGCAATATATGGAGATCGCCCCAGCGCAGTAACATCCCAACAGTCACGCGTTTTTGTATGGCACGTGCATTCTCTTCATGAGTATTCTATTCAGGCTCCCGACTCCTGGCGATATCCGCTACATTTACCATTTCAAGAGGCGGTTCGACAACCCATCCTTCGTATTCCTCGAGCTACATAGCAAGTGCCAAATCCTCACAGGGGCGTGGAGCAAATTCGCCCAATATAAGCAAGGGTGGTTTTACGTGCGCTGCCCCCCTGGTTTTGCGAGGACATGGCTGGAAGGGAGTAAGTTCCTTTTCTAGATCAATAGTCGTACGAGTCAGGAAGTGCATTCTTTCTAAACCTTTTCTCAATTTTCTACAAGCATCAGCCCACGTCCCGAAGGATTCCGGGTACTCTGAGGTAGTCGAAGCTATTCGAGCTGTCCCCGTGGAAGATAGAGACATCAAATCCATCATTTCCAATGAATCGCTCTCGAAATTTAGGCTGCTGGCGAGAGGTCGCCGAATAAGTCTTCCTCACGGTGCCACTTCAAATGGACCTGCTTTGGATAAAGGCAAAAGGCAAGCTGGGCCTTCGTCACATGGTGCTCTTGACACACCTGAGGAGGGCGAGATTAGAGAAACTAAGGTGTCTGAAGCACCGGGTGAGAATGTTAGTCCCATTCTGGAACCGGTGGTTGAGGTACACGATATTGAAGTAATGCCTCCTCCTTCAAAGGGAGAGAAGAAACTGGCTTACAAATTGAGGAAAAAGACAGTGGGCGGAACCTCAAAGGTCACAATCATTCTAGTAGAGAGAGAGCCTTCTCCTCAACATCTAGAGAGTTCATTGAAAGGCTTGTCCGACCTTACAATTCCTGATGATTTGCTCAACTACGGTTTCGACGACCCGGAAGCCATAAAACTTCATTCGCCGGCGAAAGGCAGTGAAGGCGTTCCAGGCCATCACCAAGGAGAAAGAACTCCAATAAGTAGAGCTAAAGAAACTGGTCCATTGGGGGGAAACACTAGGACACACACGAACACTCACACTTCACCTTGCACTTAAACTTCAGCCGTCATGCCATTTTTGCTAACTTGTCATCACTTAACTTCTACCCAGGTGATATGGGACACTCTCACGGATTCGACCGCCTTCGCGGCTCTTCCATTTTCCATCCTTCCAGCCGAGACTCTGGATATGGCAACGTCGAGATAGAGGTGACGACAGTGATAGAGATTATCGCTCTCGAGATTCATCTTCTCGAAGGAAAATTCACAATCACTCATCGTACTCCAATGATCCCCCACCTCCACTGGATCAAGGCAGGGAGAAATCAGGTCAAAGGGGACCACCATCTGAAACTCCTCGCGACCAACATTCGGGTTCCTCAAGTTCTAGGCAGTCTCGGGAGGTTCATAAGAAGTCCGTAGTTTCGACAAAGCAAACCTCCTCTACTCCTGCACCTGATCCGTCGATAGCGGAGAAACTTGTCGAGCTTAAAGCGACATTCCCAAAAATATGTTTTGACGGACTAAAATTTCTTCCAGCCATCCATCCTATTTCGGGGAATGTTAAGCAGAGTGCCCTTGCTTGCACCAATGATGTTTATGTCCAACACGACGCATTTGTTCACTTGGTAGAAAACGTTTCTGAAGTTTCTATGGAACGCTAACATGAAATCGATCGTCTGAAGCTCGAGGCCATCCATGACAAAGACATCATTAGGGCCCAAGATAAAGAGCTTTCCACGTATAAATCTAACCTTGAGGCCTCCCAGAAGAACGCTAAAGATACTACAGAGGCAGTCAGTCGCCTGGAGGCCACACACAAAAAGGAGATCGATGAAGCCGTCCAACGCTGTGGCGCTTTAGCTTTAGAGAAAGACTCCATTCAAAAGGAGAGAGACGCGTTCGCTCAACGAGTCAAAGAGTTGGAAGAGATACTTCTCAAAGAGAAAGAAGAAAAGGTTGCTTCTCAAGAGGAGTTGCAACGTTACTGCGACGAGATTGTCGCTACACGACTCCTGAAGATAAAGCTCGATGAAGAACTATCCAAGGCCGAGACACTGAAGGATGAAGCCCGTGAAGAGGGCAAAAGAATAGCGTTTACAGAGATGGACTCTCACCTTGAGGCGGCCGCTGAAGCTGGTAGGGAGGAGATCAAATTCTAATTCGATCCGCTTATAGCCGAGTACAACGCTCGAGTACTCATGCATCGTGACTTAACATTTCTCAGCGAGGGTTACCTCGAACCTTTGGCCGAAGCATGGGAGACTTTGATAAAGATCAAAAAGGATGAGTCGGAGACTGAAGAGGTTGACGAAGAAGCTTTAGCGAAGGAATTTCTCCGAGGGAATGAGCCTTCGGACTTGTCTGCAGCGAAGGCTCTTTACAGTAGAGACTCCCCTTTATCAAATGGAAAAGACGCCATTGCCGATCCGTCCGGAACCGAGTCTCCGGTTCCTCCCCCTACTCTGTCGTCCAGTCGTCCACCACTTGACCCCTTCGAGCAACACATTGGCTATGACTCGGAGGACCCTGGACTTAATATTCACATTCTATCTCCTATTCCAGAAGGCGAAACTCCCCGAACAGTTGAGTGTCAACCAGATACTGGTACATAACTTTTCCTCCAAAGTTCAAAGGGTTCTCGCTTTCAGCGAGTGACAAATGTATTCTAACATTTGTTTCTTATGATTCCGCGTAGGTCATCCTTATCCCGTACCTACTCCAAGGAGCGATGCCGCCACGGAGAAGGAGAAGAAGACGGGAGAAACAACGCAAGCAGAAGAGACTCCCGGACCTGATGCTCAAGTGATTGAGGCGCTTAACGAAGACAAATCTGACAATCCGTCGCCCATCGAGGAACATTACGAAGTTGAAATTACTGGCACCTCCAAACACAATTCAAAGCTGAGCATGAAGGAATAGGTCATTGAATAGGGGAGAGAGAAAGTCGAAATTAAGGCCGAGCCTCAAGTGGTAGAACTTGATGACCCACTGAACAGGCCTTTGAAGATTATTCTTCCAGGTGGGACCAGGCCGTTAGAAGCTCCTCCTTCCTCTGACACCCTTTCTCTGGCAAGCAAAAAGTCTAAGAGAAAATGCGTTGGGGAGGAGTTGTCAGAGAAATCGAAGAAGCCAAAGAAGTAACTATCATGCTCGTTCAACGAGAATCAGCCTGGATTATGTAATTATTTTTATCTATTTTCATAGCCATTGTAGATAGACTTTTTGCCCCGAATTTAGGAGAAGTTGTAGTAGGACTTCATTTTGAATTAATGAATAAAACTTCGTTCTTTGTCTTTTAAATGACTTTTGTTGTTCAGCTCACTGTATAACTCGTAGTCGAAATCCGAAATCTTGTGAGTTACATAAGCCCTAGTTCACTTCCATATGACTCGGAGATTTTTTGGATCGCTTATACTCTAATTTGTACTTTGGGGACTCAGAGTATTCCAGTCCACGCTTAGGGGACTTTAGAGATTTCGAAGTTGTTTATACTCTAGTCCGCACTCTAGGGACTCAGAGTACTCCAGTCCGTACTCTGGGGACCTAGAGATTTTTCAAGTCGTTTATACTCTGATCCGCACTCCGGAGACTCAGAGTACTCCAGTCCGCGCTCATGGGACTTGGTGATTTTTTAATCATTTATACTCTAGCCCGCACTCTGGGGACTCAGAGTACTCTAGTCCGCACTCTGGGGACTAAGAGATTTTTTAGTCGTTTATACTCTAGCCCACGCTTTGGGGGACTCAGAGTACTCTAGTCCGCACTCTGGGGACTTAGAGATTTTTTAGTCATTTATACTCTATCCCGCGCTCTGGGGACTCCGAGTACTCTAGTCTGCACTCTGGGGACTTAGAGATTTTTTAGTCGTTTATAATTTAGTCCACACTCTAGGGACTCAGAGTACTCTAGTCCGCACTCTGGGGACTTTGAGATTTTTTAGGTCGTTTATACTCTAGTCCGCGCTCTGGGGACTCCGAGTACTCCAGTTCGCACTCTGGGGACTTAGAGAATTTTTAGTCGTTTATACTCTAGTCTTCACTCTGGGGACTCAGAGTACTCTAGTCCGCACTCTGGGGACTTAGAGATTTTTTAGGTCGTTTATACTCTAGCCCGCACTCTGGGGACTTAGAGTACTCCAGTCCGCACTCTGGGAACTTAGAGATTTTTCAAGTTTGGGTGTGCGTTTATACGCCAGACAGAATAATGCAATTTAATTTTCGTCATAGAATTATACTATACGGAAACATCAATAGTTCATGGAAAAGATGGCTTCAAGCCTTTATTGATTATAACAAATTTAAACAAACTGAATTGTCTTATTGCATGCCAAAAATTAAAAACACCAAATTGAACATACATTGGAAATAATTGCAACTAAAATGCAAAAAGAAATAGACTAGGTATAATAACGACGCAAATGCTCACTATTCCATGCACGAGGAAGTGTCACGCCATCTACGGTCGTTAGCTTGAAAGTTCCTTCTCCAAGCCTCCGTTCGATGACATATGGACCTTCCCATGTGGGATTCAAATGTGATGGGGTCGGAAAAACTCGCTTCAAACGAGATCACCCGCATTGAAAGTTCTCGGTCGGACTTTTTCATTATAATACCGAGAAACTCGGCGCTTATGTGCAGCCGCTCTTAAATCAGCTTCTTCACGTTTTTCGTCAACAAAGTCCAACGATTCCAATAGAAGATTCGATTCGTCTTAGGATCATAATAAGTTACCCGATGAGAAGGAACTTCAAGCTCCACGGGTATCACAGCTTCAGTGTCGTATACCAAGGTGAATGGAGTATGGCCAGTCGCAGACTTGTGGGTGGTTCTGTAAGCCCAGAGCGCTGTCGGAAGCTCATCCACCCACTTGCCTCTAGCCTTTTCCAGTCGTTTCTTTAATATTAGCTTGATTATTTTATTTACGGCTTCCACTTGTCCGTTTGCTTCAGGGTGAGCGACCGCCAAAAACTTTTTATCAATATGAAATTTCTGGCAAAATTCTTTGAATTCTCTACTTTCAAATTGAGTTCCATTGTCCGTGATGATAGTTCGCCGGAGGCCAAAACGGCATATGATGTTTCGTACAACGAAATTAATTACTTTTTTGGTGGTGATCGTAGCTAAAGGCTCTGCTTCTACCCACTTAGTAAAGTAATCAACCGCAACAATTGCATACATTGTACCACCCTTGGAAATCGATAAGGAACCGATTATATCGATCCTCCAAATCGCAAATGGCCAGGGACTAACCATTTGTGTGAGTTCCGCTGGCGGAGCTCTCGGGATTTTCGCAAACTTTTGACATCTGTTGCATTTTCTTACGTAATCTGCAACATCCCGATTTACAATGGGCCAATAGTATCCATAGCGGAGGATCTATTTTGCCAGTGTTTGCCCCCCAGTATGGTCGCTACATTCGCCCTCATGAACCTCTTTCAAGACCCGTTTTATCTCGTCGTGGGCGATGCAATGAAGTAATGGAACCGAGAACCCTTTTTGATACATTATTCCGTCCTGCATCACATATCTTGAGGCTTTGCGTACGACTTGTCCTTTTTCGTTCCTCTTTTCAGGAAAATCTCCGTGTAACAGGAACTGTTTGAATGGGGTTATCCATGATTCCTTTTCAATTTCTGCTTCTAGCGGAAAGTCTATTTCCATCTCGTTTATACTTGGAAATTGCAAAACTTCAACAGGAACCAAGCCCATCTGTTGTGCATCGCCAGTACTTGCGAATTTTGCTAATGAATCGGCTTCCCTGTTTTGTTCACGCGGGACATGCGAAAAATCATAATACTCAAGGTCTGCTAAAAGTTCTTGAACCCGAGCGAGGTATGGAGCAAGCCTTTACCCCTTTGCTTGATAATTTCCTCACACTTCATATACCACCAATTGAGAGTCACAAAAGATCTCAATCATTTTTATTCCAAGCTCCCTGACAAGTTTTAAGCCAGCGAGCAATGCTTCGTACTCTACTTCGTTATTCGTGGCTGGAAAATCAAGCTTCAACGCATAACAGATAGATCGGTTTTCAGGGGTCACTAGAATAACATCGGCTCCGGAACAACGGTCATTTGACGCCCCATCGGTGTATAACTTCCATCGAATGGGGGGGTAATGTCTTCATTACTTTGCTCGATAGGTATTGTGAATTCTGCAATAAAGTCTGCTAACGCCTGTCCTTGGATAACTCTCCGTGGCAAGTAGGTAATATCGAATTGACTTAACTCGATGTTCCACTTTAGCAACCTTCCAGAGGTTTCTGATCGCTGGAGCACCTGTCGTAGAGGTTGATCGGTATAAACACAGATCGGGTGTGCTCAAAAGTATGGACGAAGCTTGCGTGATGCAATCACCAAGCAGTAGGCTAGCTTCTCAATTTTAGGATAATTTCTTTCTGCCCCCATTAAATGTTTGCTAACATAGTACACCGGCTTTTGAACTCGGCCCTCCTCGCGAACCAATGTCGTACTGATGGCATGTTGAGATACGGCCAAGTATACATATAATACTTCGTGGTCTATAGGCTTCGAGAGCATCGGTGGACTTTCCAATTGTCTTACCAGAGCTCGGAATGCATCCTCGCAGTTGGGCGTCCATTCAAAATTCCTTTTTCCTTTGTTTATTACATCGAAGAAAGGAATGCACTTGTTAGTCGCTCTGGATATGAATCGACTCAGCGCGGCCACTTTTCCATTCAAGCTTAATACTTGCTTTATAGTTCTTGGCACTTGAATGTCTCGAATAGCCTGAATCTTCTCTGGGTTAGCTTCAATTCCTCGTGCGTTAACGATGAAACCCAGGAACTTCCCTGACGCAACGCCGAAGGAACACTTCAGAGGATTGATTTTCATTCCGTAATACCTGAGTATACCAAACATTTCCGCTAAGTCTCAAATGTGGTCGTTTGACTGTCGTGACTTCACGAGCATGTCATCCACATAGACTTCCATCGTCCTACTGATTTGATCTTTAAACATCCGATTCACCAGACGTGATAGGTTTCTCCCGCATTTTTCAATATAAAAGGCATCACTACGTAACAGTATAGTCCGACGTCCGTGACAAAACTAGTGTGTTCCTGATCCGGGATGTGCATCGGGATTTGATTGTATCCCGAATACGCGTCCATAAATGATAATAACTCATGTCCAGCCGTTGAATCGACCAGCTGGTCAATTCTGGGTAAAGGGAAACTATCCTTAGAGCAAGCCTTGTTCAAGTCTGAGTAATCAACACAGGTCCTCCATTTCCCGTTCGCTTTTCTCACCAACACGGGGTTAGACACCCATTCAGGGTAGAGGGCGTCACGGACGAACCCATTGACTTTGAGTTTGTCCACCTCCTCTCTGAGAGCAGCGGACCTCTCTAGGTCCATCCCTCTCCTTTTTTGCTTTATTGGGATGTATTTTGGGTCTATGTTCAACATATGACTCGCAATGGCGGGAGAAATCCCGCACATATCACAATGTGTCCAAGCGAAAACATCCAGATTCGCTTGGAGGAAATCAGTAAGATCCTAGATCATCGAGGGGTCAAGTTGTGATCCAATCTTAAGTACTCACGATGGGTCATCATGGCTGAATGGAATGTCAGTTGTCAGTTCAGCCGGTGCTGCTTTTGCCTTCTTGGATTCCTCATCATCATCTCTCGGATCTATGTCTCTATAGATCCGACCATGTTGCCCGAGCCAAGGCTCGGGCACTACTTGTCAATCTTTTGCTACTTGGATGCGGACAGAGCTGTCCACAACCTTTCCTTTCTCTCTTCGCTGAGCCTCTCTCAACTCAGCCACATAACACGCACGACCAGTCGCTTGATCGCCATGCACTACACCAACTCCACTTTTTGTCGGAAATTTCAGAGTTAAACACCATGGGGCCAAAGCTACCCTAAATTCTGCCAGGGCCAGTCGACCCAAGAACACATAATGGTAGGATCCGCACCCTCCTACGTTCACCTTCCCCAAGTTCAACTGGCAATTCAACAAAGCCCACCGCGTCGGTAGCCGCACCATTAAAGCCATGAATACGGGCTTTAGATGGTTTCAGGTCCTTTGTCTCCATCTTCATCTGATCATATGCCTTTTTGAAGATGATATTAACAGAACTTCCACAGTCAATCAGTATCCTTCTCACAAATGCTGGCCCGATAGTGGCCAAGATGACCATCGGGTCAATGGTAGGTGCCTCCACCTGATCGGCATCTCTACTTCTAAACACTATATCATCCGTCATCATTCGCTACTGCTTAGCTAGGGTACCGTCTTCCGTGTTTGAATAACACTCGAAATCTGCGTGCTTCAGGGAACTACCATAACGCTCCATCTCTTGCCAACTCTTGTCTGCCGGGTGAGGCCCTCCGACTATCGTATTTATGATTAGTCTTCCTACGGTCCGAGCTGGTTCCTCAGGTCGATGCGGAGCCTGCCCGTGATTGGGATCGGATGCCCCATGTCCACCTTCCTGCAGATTCTTAACGAACTCCTGCAACTTCTTTTGTCGAAACAGCTTTTCAATCGCATCATGGAGGTGCCTACACTCCTCGGTATTGTGCCTGTAAGTCTCGTGGAAGCGGCAATACTTCCTAGTCCGCTTTTTCTCTTCGGTGGACTCTTTTGGTCGTAGCTTTCGATATTGGAAAGTATTACAAGTCGACAAGTAAATATTCTCCAGAGATGCGTTCAAAGGAGTGTATTCGTTGTAAGTTGGGATCCTTGGTTTCCACTTTTCGGCTTCCCTCTTCTTTCTAGGATTTCCCCCACCAGATCATTTAGATTTTTCAGGCTTGTTTTGGACATTGGCTTGTACTTTTCCAATGTTGTCACTGGATTGTTTTACAGCAATGTTGCTCTACACTGTCTCCTTGCCAGGTACAGGTGCATTGTCTCGCCTTGTCCACCTAGCTTCCTCCCTTCTTATAAATTGGTGTGCCTTTGAATAAAAACATTCCAGCATAGTTGGAGGCTTTCCCGCCAGCCAATCTCCAAATTCTGAATCCGGATTTACCCCTCGCATCACGGCCATTAAAATAGCATGGTCGTTGGGGTTGCTAACTTCAGTTGCAGCAACATGGAACCTTTGTAAGTACTCTTTCAACGACTCCCTTGGAGCTTGAATTACACTGGACAAGGACATCATGTCCTTGGGACGAGTGGCATGAATCCTAAATTGTTCCACAAATTTTGTCGCCAACTCATCAAAGTTGGAAATAGTCCGTGGAGGAAGTCGGGTGAACCACATGGTAGCGATCCCAGACAGAGTTATTGGGAAACATCTACACTTGGTTTCATCGTTCGCTCTAGTTGAGTCCATCATCCATTTATATCTCATCACATGCTATCGGGGATCAGTCTTTCCTTCGTAGGCCGGAATAGTCGGCATGTTAAACTTCCTGGGGTACTCGGCCTGTAAGATAACATCTATGAACGGAGTATGACTCCTGGATATCCCCCAATCATCATTTGATAAGCCTTGATTCTCTCTCATCAGCTGTCTAACCATAGCTGATAGGTCTGGGGTTTGTATGGAAGATGGCAGGTTAGTGTCTGTCCTGCGAGATCGTTCTGGTCGGTGTCTCCTCTATTGGTGATCTACCAAGTGTGTGTCCTGGGGACCAGCATCATTAGGGCCTTGGTGTGCCGGCTGTCCGGCTTCCACTCGTACTCCAGATCCTAAGTTTCCCATTCTAGCTTGAGTGTGATTTTCTTAGTATAGGTGAGGAGCCATTGCTCCAGGTAGAGAACCCAGACCATCCCTGGTTGATCGATCAGCAGCACCTGCTTGCGTTGTTTCTGTTCTACGACGTCTATGCCTGGGAGGTTCATCAGACGAAGAAGAGTTGTCGGATGAGGAGTAAGGAGCGGGGCTTCCTCCAGCATTCTGATGTTGTTGTTGAGTAAGCTGAGTCATAAGGTTAGCGTTAGCTTGGATCTGTTCGCTAAGTTGTCTCCTGCTCTCCATGAGTTCTCTCATCAGCTCGTTGAACTCTGTCCTAGTGACAGCTTCCATTTGATTTTGGGCAGTGACAGTCCCTGTGCCCAGATTAATCTGTTGATTGCTGGGTCCTACTTGTTGGACACTAGCATCTCGTTGACATCTGCGTTATAGGAGGCTGATCTAGGACGTGATCTTTCCATTATAGAGTTATCGGTAGAAACTCTGAGTAGAATCAATGGATTTCCTGTGAATGACTTGGATCTCCTTCGGGGGATTTCTTCAATCAAGTAGCTAAAAAGTAGATCCTAATGGCCTGAGAATGGCTCTCAGTGAAAGCACCAAAATGTTAGCACCAAAATTGGTCACTAACACCCGAGAAAAGATTTGTGTAGAGAGATTAATGAAGATAGAAAATTAAAACAAAGGAATGTATGCCAAATTTACTGCAAAAAACTATAACACCGGATTTATAGTGGTTCGGCGTAACTGCCTATGACCGCTTTGAGTTTTGTCTTTATTGCTTTTCCAAATAATTGAATACAGATACAATCCGTACACCAACAACTTGAATACAAGTTTGAACAGAAAATAAATGAGTCTTGAAAATGGCAGAGTCTCCCCAGAGTTCCCGAAAAAAGGTCCATTTCACTGTGCCCCTGCCCTTCTATTTATAGGCGAAGATAGGCCGGACTTCCCCCGCGGGCCCATGAACAAGATACTTCGGCCCGTAGTAAGTGGCTTCCGTGCACCGAGCCAAGGATGTCGAACGAGGGATGCCAGTCGAGAACTGTCTGCAGCGATCATCAAGTGACTCAAGGTAAAGTTGTCCCGAACGTCCTCAGTTTGTTGTGGGCTTGACAGCTTGTTAACTCCTTTAGTATGCACCGAGCCAGAGATGCCGAACGATGACGTTAGGCATTAGGCCGAACGAAGCCGAGAGATGCCGAGCGACGTTAGTCGAAACAGAGAACGCCGAACGAGGTATGCACGCCGAACGACACTCGTATGCCGAGCGAGGCTTGTACGCCGGGCGAGGCTCTTAGGCCGAGCGGCATGCCTATGCCGAGCGAGGCCCGTATTGGCAAGCAAGGGATAAATGCCGAGCGACATGATCTGGCCGAGCGACACTTGGGCCGAGCGGCATGCCTATGCCGAGCAATCAAGTGCCGAGCCACCCTAGCCGAGCGCTGGTGGTCGAATGAGGGATGCCAAACGATGGCACTCAAGTCAATAACTGGTACCTCGTTCCCAAGACAAGTTACTAGGTAACACCAACCCCGCTTCGAGGCAGGATATCACGGTAATATAGGGTCATTCGCTATTATGCGGGAGGCATAGTGTCTCATCCGTTCCAACAGGCGGGAATATATCCAACTACTAATATATATAGTACTATATATATAATATAACATCCAACTGATAAATTATTATCAATTCATCCAATCAACCAATAAATAATTTTTAATATTTTAAATTAAACCCAGCAATCCAAATGAGTGAGATTTACTCACCTTGATTTTTATTGTCGTTTCCACATTCCAGTTCTGAGGTGTTCGAATTTAGCTTAAAATTCCAATAGCTCCAATCCTAGCCAAAACAAATCCATCATGTAGTATTCGTCGATACGATTTTAACGCAAAAACCCTTATTCAAATCCAACCTAAACGAATGAATTATCTATTTTATAAGATTTCAATTTATATAATAAAATTAGTTTAAACAATTTAAAGAAGTTTGTTACCACACCTACAAGATACGGCCCAAGGCCTGCTGCCACTTTTCTTCCCCAAATGTTTTCTCCTCCCTTTCAAAACTTGGAACAGCCTCCCCTACTCTTCACGTACACGTGCACACGTGTCACACTCCACCATTCGTTGTTCCAAGACCACCAACACGTCGAGTATCAAAATCTCTACGCAATCCATACCTCAGTGACAACCTCGGAGCCACCATAGAGATCGCGACCTGATGCTCTTCACCAAGCCTTGCTACAGTCGTGATTTCCAATAGGCGATCGGACTTCATAATATTTTTTCGCTGATGCTCTCACCCATACTGAATTCAAATCCAACTTCCAATTCGACAATCGATGCACGAATTTGCCATAAAACCCAACCCTAGCTTGACTGTTTTCGACGAAGCCTATGAAAAACACTGCCGCACCGTATGAGACTTGTACTAGATCAAAGACTAGGTGAAAACATGATTTTTGAAACTAATTTCGTGATTTTTAGTTTAGTATTTTGCTTGATCTAATTTTTTGAAGGTTCTTTTTTTCTGCGCGTTTAAAAAGGAGAGTGAGTGATGGGAGACAACGCAGAGTTAGGGTAGCTAAACGTAGGGTGGCTTGCTTCAGATAGGTTTGCTGATATAGGTGTTGACTTAAATTTTAAAATATCATTTAGTTTTAAAATATCTCATTTAGTAACTTAAAATCCCGAACCCCTATCGAGGCGTGTCGCCTGGCGTTCCTAATGTTATACCCCTATTCCGAACGCAATGGAACAAGTCTCGAGCCCCAATTCGATCGTATGGAGAAGATAGCTTTTTGAACCCAATTATAATATTAAATTTTCGATATTAATTTCAACGTGTTTCTATCCCTTACGACCAAACGATAACTCCAAACGCTTCGAAATTTGAAATTCGATAATAATACACTATTACAAATACAATGGAACTGGTTTCATCGAATTCCAAGACTGTGCCTCGGAAGGCTATTTTTATATGTTAATTTAAATGAGTTATTAAAATCGAGTAAATCACTTATAAATCCAATTTTAAAAAAATTATTAACTTCCTTCTTATTAAAAAAAATTAAATAAGCCTTTAAATCATTTTTATCCAAATAAAATCCAAGATTTAAATTATTTAAACGATTTTCAATTATTAAATTCAATAATTTATTTATCCAATAAATCTTAATGTTTGAAATTCAAGTTATTAAATCTATAAAATTAACTTTTAAATATTTAAAATCAATTAAATATTCCAATTTCAATTAACCAAAATTCTAGGTCGTTACATAAAGTAAAACAATAAACTCAGGTCAGAAATAAAATATTCTTATATGTGTCAAATAAATATCATATATAACATGAGTGTAATAGCGTCAAAGATGTTTACAAGGTTTTACATCTCATATCCAGTGTATAACGTGCATGCAATAACTCAAGAGATGTTATAGAATTTTCCATCTCTTAAGGATCCGTTAAAATATCTATATATAGTAGAATACACTATATATGTAATGTCTAATCAATAAAATAATTATTTTTACTAGCATTAAGGCTTTACATTAATCTCCTTTAATGCGTTTTTAAGCATTGGCATACAGTTTGCATATAATCCCCAGTAGCACCTTGGTGGATAGGGATGCATCATGATACGACAACACTAAACCAAACTCGTAGTGGTCTCGTATAAGGATAAGAGTATGACAATGCACGTGAGGCAATGCCCAAGGTAGGATACTACCAGTTCGGGTCGCAGGACTAGTGGTAACGCATCGTAGCCACGACTGCTCACCGCATCCATCTATCCCATATCGAGTTAAAGGGAGGTCATCCCAAATCAAGGTACACCAATCGAAACCAACATCAAAGGTAATAGATGGACCGAGTCCAAAAATAAAATTAAAGAATAGGTGTCCAGTAGAGGCAACTACCTTCATTGCCCCTGCCAAGTCGTCCTATTTTAGTCATTTCAAATTGAAATAAGTGTCGAGGCCATCCATCATCGTTCTCTTTTTCAAATCCAACAAAGTACTCCAAATCCAACCACTTCATTCTAGAGTCTCCTCCACGTAGATAATTGTTAAAGTGGTTCCAATATTGACAGAGAGTATGCCAATAAGAGGCCCTGGTCTCTTTAACCATCAAACTTCGTTTTACACATCAGTTGGTGCTTTTAAATTTCAGAAACCATTCATACTTGATATCAAAATATCATATTCACTTCAAAATATCCTTTATTTCAAAATCATATTTACTTAAAATATGTGAATTTCACTTGAAAAACATTTCATTCCAATATCTCAATTTCACTTCCAATATCTTTTCGAATTTCAACTTAGGTTATAACTTCATTTTAACCAAATTCGCATTTAAATCCACGATTTAAATATAAACAGTTCCCAACTTGAACGATTTGAATTTTTAACATATTTTGACTAGTTAAAATAGTTTGAAAAGTTAAATAGTTTGAAAAATTAAGATAGCTAAAATAGTATAGATATTAAAATAGGTTATATATTAAATGATTTGGTAATTTAAATAATTTAAAAGGATGAATTTTAAAATATCTTATAGTAAAATAGTTTATAGTGAAAATAGTTTCAAATTTAAAACTGTTTCATTCCATTTCCTATAAATCTAGACTCAAGTCCAAATTTCAAATAAAATGGGTTCAATTTCAAATCTTTCAATTCAACCGACACAAATTTGATTTAAATTCAAATCAACTTAATTTTGATTTCAATTCGAATTAACTTCAATTTCGAAATATTCATTTTTTTACTTCAAATTCAATTCAACGATTCAATTTAACGGTCTAAATTTCAATTCAATTCTTATTTTAAACCATTTCAATTTATATAAATCTCGAGTTCGATTTCAAAATATTGATTAAAATCACTTAATTCAAATTAACTTCAAAGCTCAAATTTTAGATTCAAATCTTTAAATTAATTCCATTTCGAATATTTCAATTCTGAGCCTAAATTATGGAATATCAATTTAAATTACTAACCAAGATAATCTCCAAAGTTCGAATAAAGGTTCAACTATTTAAAACAATTTCAATTTCCATCAGTCGAATGATTTCTCGATTTTAACTTCAAAATTTCAAATTCGATTCTTTAAACAATTTCTGTTAACAAAATTCTAAATTCAACATTTCAAAACTCAATTACGAATTAATTTAATCTTTATAAATTCGATTTTTTTTTCTTTAAAACAAAATCATCTAAATAGATTCAAATTCAAGAAATTAAAACCATTTAATTTAACCAATTCGGTGTCCATATATAATTTTCTATCCTATGGCCAAGTGATCAGTTATTTTGATTTTTAATTTCAGGAATAGATATATATCATTTCAATCAAATCAAAATGTCATAGGTATATATCATTTCAACCTATTTCTTAATTTATTCGAAATAATTCAATTTATAGTTTCATATACTGTCAATAATATACAGAGTGATAACAGTGATATATAAAATAAATAATCATCCAACCATCCAATATATCAACCAACAACATTCTATTTCAATCAACATCCAAATCAGCTAATAAATCACAACAATTAACTAGTTATCAATAATGGGTGTTTAACTAGCAATTTAAATCTAACTATAAATTAAATTCCTGATAGTTCAATTCATATGGCAATTTAAATGTCAGTTAAATTATCAAACAATAATCAATAAAATTAAATCACTTCATAATTTAAATTTAGCTAACATTAGGATAATTTAGTATTTCGTGAGTGGGTTTAATCACTCACCTTTATTTGAAACTGAAAATTTTTCAGCTTCAAGTAAATTACAATCCAACTCCATGTCGTAGCCTTCGTCGATACGATCGCAACGCGCCTTGTTTCACTCAAATCCGACCCGTATGAAAGAGTTATGCAATTTAATAATATAATGAGGAAATTAAATTTAATTAACTAAAAAAATAAAACAAAACCTTCTCCCCCTTGTACACGCGCGGGTCGAACACGACTCATGTATTTATTTATTTTTCTTTTTTTCCTGCAAATCGATCGCTCGCTCAAAGCACCTCTACGACTACCGCCGCCTCGCCCGCTAGCGCCACCGCAGCCTCCGCCACGCGTGCGCTATAAATCCATGAAACCCCAAAATAGCAGCTTGCGTCGCAACCACCTAGCCACCGCCTCGCTCCACTTCGGCTCAATTCAACCGGTCATCTTCTACATCTTGCCAAGACGAACAACTTTCATGTTCAGTCCATCGCTTGAAAATGTCGTTATTGGCTCCGATCGATGGTGATAGTTGGATGTGAGATTCCTTTTATTACGACTAAGACAATAGAAATTAGGGTTTGCAAAATGAAAGGAAGTTGAAGCTATTTGTAGAAAATTTCCTGGCACTATTCATCCATGAAATTTTCGAACTCCAAACGAAGCGTACCGCCTTGCGTTTTATATGTTATACCCATATTCCGAACACAGTAGAATATGTATCAAGCACCAATTCCATCATATTCAGAAGATAGCTTTTCAAAATCAAATTATTTTAATTAAAATCTTGAAAATAAATTCTATGCGTTTAAAGCTCGCACAGCCAAACGATAAGTCCGATCACTACGAAACTTGAAATCCTATCATAATTCACTATTACGGATCTGATGAAACTAGTTTCGTTGAAATCTAAGACAGTATTCAAAAAGACTATTTTTACACGTTAATTAAAACACGTAATTTCCAAAATCAATTTGTGACGCCCCACCTCTATACTCACACTAGCCAAGGACACTACAGGGTAATGTCGTCGACTAGCATGAAGAATAAGGCTGTTGAGGAGCGACCATCTGTGTAATTGCCTTGTGCGAGTACCGATATGTCAGATAGCATGACATGCATTTCATTTCAAGAGGAAATCTGACATATCAAATACAAACTCAAAGCTACTACATAGTGGCTATGTGGCCTTTGGAAAAAAATATAAAATAAGCATAACATAAATCAGTCACAAATATTCATATCACTAAGGCGGAAACAGATATGAATATAACACATAGAAGTGTACATCAAAGTAGTGGTCATACAAGATCTACTACATCACATGTAACGCCCCACCTCTATGCTCATAATAACAAAGAGTATTAAAAGGAATAATGTCTATTATTACGAAGAATAAGGCTGGATAAGAGCGACCATCCGTAATTGACCTTACACTAATATTGGTTATCTCGATAGAAGTAGTATATACTTTTTATTTTTCATCTATTATTTATTAACTCCCATCGACACACCCAATACTAGTATAAAACGAACTACGATGGTTCATAATAGTTTAGGACATTAGATATAACAATAACACAGATAATATAAATGCGGAACACAGATAAAAACAAAAGTCTCATATATATATAACTGATGTCAGTTAATACATAGTTGACACAATACATATGATACAACTACAACTGTCGACTCTAGAAGTTATATATACAAGTACATTATCGACTAATATACATGAATACATATCATTCTATATAATGACACGACTACTACAAAATGACACTGACAACTTCAGAAGATGTGAAAAGTCTTCATATCCTGAACAGCAACTCAAAGAAGAAAATCTACAACCTGAAATAACTCGGGTCTGACCCGAGTATTAAATTCAAAAGAAAATAATACACGGGTCAGTCTAATTCAAACTCAGTTATTAGTGCATAGAAGCAATAATAATCAAACATCAAATAGACGACAATCACAGAACCTCGTATATCCAACTCTCGATACGAGAATTGGATAACGGAAGATATAACACTAAACAGTGTTAAACAGTAAATCAGCAATCCAAATCGATTTAAACAATTGAAATGTCAATTTAAAACAACAGTGCTGATTGGCTGCAGTACACGCTAACGTATACTGCCTCGCCAATATAGTGTATCAAATACTCAAAAGATCAATGAATCCGAAAGTCAATAAATCCAACACAAATCAAAATGAACCATTTCAAAATACGCTTAATAAAACAGAAACAGATGACATCAGATCAAATTAAATCTCGGTGTGGCTGCAGTACACGCACGCGTGCACTACCTCGCCACTACCGTACGTCGAAATTGCAAAGGTCAAGTCGCGGCTAATGATACTCAACACAGCTACAGAAAAATGAACCAGAGGAAGTCCAGATATAAAGCAACCGCAACTCAAAACAACACAGAAGATCAATGGATCAGTGTGGAAGCAAATTAGCATCGACCCCCAAATAAAATGCAAAAGGGCAAGCCAATGACTTAACAACATCAAATATCTCAATGCATGACTTGGATATACAATCCAATATATGGCACGACCTGTACAAAAGCAACCTGGAGCAACAGAACTAAATGGCAACACATAGCAGTATAGGTATGGCAAAGATGAAATATATATGAACCAACATAAGCATGTGAATGCAAGGTCAACCAAACTGGACCCATATACTCAATACAACTACGACCTTATAGGAACCATGACTAATTGGAACCACGCTGTAAATTGGAACTGCAACAGCCGTAATGGCGACATGTGGTATACAACTGTGAAATTGGATCATGCAAGTATCAGACTCGAGCATATAGGCTACCACTTCATGTGGAAGTGAATTACAAATATAAGGAGTGTCATGACCAACAGGTACACATAATGCAACAGTAGAGAGGCACATATGCAAGGGATGATACATGCACTCAAAACACTGCAGATTCTAAATGAAACATACATGAATAAAGTCCCACTACAACACAAGAAACTGCAATTGTATGAGGGTTGTAAGACCAACAGACCAGAGAATAGTGCCAACTTGATTAAAGTTGCAGACCGACAAAAAAAACAACTCGCGTCAATGCAGTAACATACGTACATACTTGTATGTATACTGAAAATAAACAGTAAGGCACAAACACTATAGGTATGAAGAATGGAAAAAGTCGACAATGCAAACAAAAGACAATAAAAAGAAAGCCTCATCATCAATATGACCAGGCTCGAGTATAAGTGAAGTGCATCTGACTGGAACAAATGCCCCTGAGAACTCGACAAATTGCGACAAGCTAGTGCAAGCAAACAAGTAGCAGTTTTGATCAAAACAGGGAATATAAATCAATGATATATTATCACAAGATTCAAGTAGAAAACAAGATATCATCACAAGTCACCATGGCCTCAGTCAGAAATGCCGAAGCCAGCATAAATCAATTGCCCGAATTTAGAACCAGGTGAACCAGGGAATCAATGTTATATCAAAGCAATTTATCAACATCAAACCAAAACGAATGGCCACAAATCAGAGGGATCAGGGCCACAAGTATATTAGCGAAGTTAACCAGAGGCAAAACAAACCAGGAGATGTCAGATAAATCTCAAGTAACAACATACATCGAAACAAGTTTACCAAAAACGAACAATATCAAGAGCCGAAGCCACTTTTAAAATGTCGAAGACATTATCAGAACAAACCAATAAGCAATAGACAGAGAACGAAATCATCAACATCGAAACGAGTGAACAACCCAGAAATCAGCCCCAATATTCAAACGAAATCGAATAGTCGAGAAAATCAAACATCTGAAGTATGAAATAGATGTGAGCAAACTCACCTTTTTCGCCGCGACTCGGAGAAATCTTGAACGAGCACGATGCGAAGGAAATACCGATCGCCAGCACTCTCGATCGAGATAAGCAAGCAATGAGAAACCTCCTTTGATCGATCCACAGCAAGCTGCGATCATGAATGTCACAAAGCCCTAGCTTTTCACAGAGGGACGAAGAAGAGAACGAGCGCCACCATTTATTTTCATTCGTTCGATTTATTCTAGGGTTTTGAAAATGAATAATGGGGAGAAGGGGACGGTCGCACTGCAATAAGAAGGGAATGGCATCGAATAAAAATATGGGCCGAAATTAATTTTTAAAGCCCAACCATAATTAATTAAATTTTTATTTTTTTTATTTATTTATTCTTTTAAATGAATTCAACCAATTTAAAATACCAACAGTAATTAGCTACCAATTCAATCGTCTAATGACGATGATCAATCGATATGAAACCTCGGATTGTTACAGACTCCCCTCCTTATAAAAATTGCGTCCTCGCAATTTTCATAATTAAGGTCGTCAATAACAATTATTTCTATAACATAACTGGTTAAGCTAGAGAAATAAAAGTCAAAAACACCAACGCCAAAGAAATCTTTTAATTCTAATAAAGAAATTCACAAATTCTCAACAAAATCTAATTATCAATTAGATAATCTGAAAACACAAAGCTGAATAAATGCAATTATCAGCAATATTCAATTACCAATTAGATATTCAGAGATATAGAAATCTTAAAACAGCAATATCTAATTATCGATACGATAATTAGAAAACAACAAATCTAATTATCAATAAAGATAATTATGAAACACAAATCACAAATTGCAAACTGCAAATATCTAGTTATCCAGTTGATACTCAGAAAACAATTCATCAAATATCAAATTATCAAAGACGATAATCAGAAAACAAATCAGCACATATCTAATTACCACAAACGGTAATTAAAATTTCAAATCAACAATTGTTCGATTATCAAAGACGATAATCAAATTTCAAATCAACAAATATTCGATTATCTAAAGCGATAATCAAATTTCAAACCAACAAATATTCGATTATCAAAAACGATAATCAAATTTCAAATTCAATAAATATTTGATCATCTCAAGCGATAATCAAATTTCAAATTCAACAAATATTCGATTATCTAAAGCGATAATCAAATTTCAAACCAACAAATATTCGATTATCAAAAATGATAATCAAATTTCAAATTCAATAAATATTTGATCATCTCAAGCGATAATCAAATTTCAAATTCAACAAATATTCGATTATCAAAAGCGATAATTAAATCTCAAATCAGCAATTAATTAATTATCTAACAGCGATAATTGAATCTCAAATCAACGAATATTTAATTATCTAACAGCGATAATTAAATCTCAAATCAGCAAATATTTAATTATCTAACAGCGATAATTAAATCTCAAATCAACAAATATTTAATTATCTAACAGCGATAATTAAATCTCAAATCAGCAAATATTTAATTATCTAACAGCGATAATTAAATCTCAAATCAACGAATATTTAATTATCTAACAGCGATAATTAAATCTCAAATCAGTGAATATTTAATTATCTAACAGCGATAATTAAATCTCAAATCAACGAATATTTAATTATCTAACAGCGATAATTAAATCTCAAATCAACGAATATTTAATTATCTAACAGCGATAATTAAATCTCAAATCAGCAAATATTTAATTATCTAACAGCGATAATTAAATCTCAAATCAACGAATATTTAATTATCTAACAGCGATAATTAAATCTCAAATCAGCAAATATTTAATTATCTAACAGCGATAATTAAATCTCAAATCAACGAATATTTAATTATCTAACAGCGATAATTAAATCTCAAAACAACAAATATCCGATTATCAAAAACGATAATCAGAACTCATATCAACAAATATCTAATTATCTGAAGCGATAATTAAAACAACAAATATCCGATTATCAAAAACGATAATCAGAACTCATATCAACAAATATCTAATTATCATAAGCGATAATTAGAAACAACAAATATCTGATTATCAAAAACGATAATCAGAACTCATATCAACAAATATCTAATTATCATAAGCGATAATTAGAAACAACAAATATCTGATTATCAAAAACGATAATCAGAACTCATATCAACAAATATCTAATTATCATAAGCGATAATTAGAAACAACAAATATCTGATTATCAAAAACGATAATCAGAACTCATATCAACAAATATTTAATTATCATAAGCGATAATTAGAAACAACAAATATCTGATTATCAAAAACGATAATCAGAACTCATATCTACAAATATCTAATTATCATAAGCGATAATTAGAAACAACAAATATCTGATTATCAAAAACGATAATCAGAACTCATATCAACAAATATCCAATTACCTGCAGATAATTGGAAACAACAAATATCTAGAAATCAATTAAGAAGACTAGAAAATCAACATAAAAGCTTGGATCGATCCCATCAGATGGCGAGTTTTTAATTCGCCGCACGTGCAACAACATATAGCCGAAGCCTACCAAGTACTCAACATAATTTTGGCGCCCAACAAATGACCCGAAGGTCCAACATATGACCCGAAGGTCTAGTACTGGTATTTGACCCGAAGGTCCAACATATGACCCGAAGGTCCAACATAGTGGCTCGAAAGCGCACGAAAACATCAAATATTTCAATTAACGAGTCCGGAATTAACCGAAATAGCAAACGCACATGTCCCATACCACGTGTTTTACTAAATCGTTTGATTCTCTTCATCGTTTCCTTGAAAGTGTAAAATTCATCAAAATCATCAAAACAGCAGATATTCAATTAACGAGTCCGGAATTAACCGAAATAGTAAAAGTGTGGTTCCATACTCCGCACTTTTGCTAAATCGTTTAAATCACTTCATCGTTTCCTTGAAAGTGCAAAATTGTTAAAATTCCTGAAAACAATTTTATTTATTTTGTAAAAATAACAATTCACATTCTCAACTGAACAAGTCCGGAGTTAAGCGAATCAGTAAAAAAAAAGGGTCATAATCCTTGATTTTGCTGAATCGTTTAAGTCGCTTTCTCATTCTTTTGAAAATGCAAACTGCTAAAATTTTATAAAACAATTTTCCAATCATGTGATTAAAACAGCAAATCAGTAACAATTTCGGTAAGGAAATCGTACTTCTCAAAATACAGTAAAAACGGTCACAAAACAGCATTGCGGAATAACTGCTTGAAAATCCACTTTTAAAATTTGACGGTTACTGAAGCCAAAGCGTCAGTAATTTTAAAACATCAAAATCATATCAAAACAATCTACATCAAAATGTAATATCAGCGAATTCTCATCCATCAAAATGTCAACAAAACACCGTGCTTCCAAAAATTTAGCATTGGTGTAAAAATTCCGTTATAAAAATAACGGCAACAAAATACGTTTCATAACCTAGCATCGGTTCAACGTAAAATAAATACAGTAACGTGCAATTTATTTGCACGCACCTTACAATATAAACAAGGAAATCATTAGAGTGTATCTTCAATGAAGACAACTCAAAACAGCAAAAGCTAATCAATAGATGATTAGTACAAAAGAAAGCCAGCGGAAATTTCAACAAAATCACATATCTGCAATTTCTTAGAATCCTCAATTCGGATTCGAAATTCTCAAAGAAACGAAATTATTACAGCTATGTAAACAACAAATGAAATTCATATCAATTTCGTATTTCGATTTTTAAATCAAAAAGATTATCAGTTGTACTCAGCGAAGACAGTTTCACTGTTTCCGCTGCGCACTCTGATAAATAGAACACAAATCAATCAAATCATCAGAACACAATTTCATCAAAACAACAAAACACAATTCCACTTTTATTTTTAAATAAAGATATTTAAAAATTTCATCAAAATTTCAAAATTTTAGTTTTGACTCAAATCACAGATAAAACATCGACCAATAGTTGTAACATATGTTCCATCCAAGTTATGTTTTATATTATGTCCATAAACCCCAGGCTCTGATACCAACTGTAACGCCCCACCTCTATGCTCATAATAACAAAGAGTATTAAAAGGAATAATGTCTATTATTACGAAGAATAAGGCTGGATAAGAGCGACCATCCGTAATTGGCCTTACACTAATATTGGTTATCTCGATAGAAGTAGTATATACTTTTTATTTTTCATCTATTATTTATTAACTCCCATCGACACACCCAATACTAGTATAAAACGAACTACGATGGTTCATAATAGTTTAGGACATTAGATATAACAATAACACAGATAATATAAATGCGGAACACAGATAAAAACAAAAGTCTCATATATATATAACTGATGTCAGTTAATACATAGTTGACACAATACATATGATACAACTACAACTGTCGACTCTAGAAGTTATATATACAAGTACATTATCGACTAATATACATGAATACATATCATTCTATATAATGACACGACTACTACAAAATGACACTGACAACTTCAGAAGATGTGAAAAGTCTTCATATCCTGAACAGCAACTCAAAGAAGAAAATCTACAACCTGAAATAACTCGGGTCTGACCCGAGTATTAAATTCAAAAGAAAATAATACACGGGTCAGTCTAATTCAAACTCAGTTATTAGTGCATAGAAGCAATAATAATCAAACATCAAATAGACGACAATCACAGAACCTCGTATATCCAACTCTCGATACGAGAATTGGATAACGGAAGATATAACACTAAACAGTGTTAAACAGTAAATCAGCAATCCAAATCGATTTAAACAATTGAAATGTCAATTTAAAACAACAGTGCTGATTGGCTGCAGTACACGCTAACGTATACTGCCTCGCCAATATAGTGTATCAAATACTCAGAAGATCAATGAATCCGAAAGTCAATAAATCCAACACAAATCAAAATGAACCATTTCAAAATACGCTTAATAAAACAGAAACAGATGACATCAGATCAAATTAAATCTCGGTGTGGCTGCAGTACACGCACGCGTGCACTGCCTCGCCACTACCGTACGTCGAAATTGCAAAGGTCAAATCGCGGCTAATGAGACTCAACACAGCTACAGAAAAATGAACCAGAGGAAGTCCAGATATAAAGCAACCGCAACTCAAAACAAAACAGAAGATCAATGGATCAGTGTGGAAGCAAATTAGCATCGACCCCCAAATAAAATGCAAAAGGGCAAGCCAATGACTTAACAACATCAAATATCTCAATGCATGACTTGGATATACAATCCAATATATGGCACGACCTGTACAAAAGCAACCTGGAGCAACAGAACTAAATGGCAACACACAGCAGTATAGGTATGGCAAAGATGAAATATATATGAACCAACATAAGCATGTGAATGCAAGGTCAACCAAACTGGACCCATATACTCAATACAACTACGACCTTATAGGAACCATGACTAATTGGAACCACGCTGTAAATTGGAACTGCAACAGCCGTAATGGCGACATGTGGTATACAACTGTGAAATTGGATCATGCAAGTATCAGACTCGAGCATATAGGCTACCACTTCATGTGGAAGTGAATTACAAATATAAGGAGTGTCATGACCAACAGGTACACATAATGCAACAGTAGAGAGGCACATATGCAAGGGATGATACATGCACTCAAAACACTGCAGATTCTAAATGAAACATACATGAATAAAGTCCCACTACAACACAAGAAACTGCAATTGTATGAGGATAGTAAGACCAACAGACCAGAGAATAGTGCCAACTTGATTAAAGTTGCAGACCGACAAAAAAAACAACTCGCGTCAATGCAGTAACATACGTACATACTTGTATGTATACTGAAAATGAACAGTAAGGCACAAACACTATAGGTATGAAGAATGGAAAAAGTCGACAATGCAAACAAAAGACAATAAAAAGAAAGCCTCATCATCAATATGACCAGGCTCGAGTATAAGTGAAGTGCATCTGACTGGAACAAATGCCCCTGAGAACTCGACAAATTGCGACAAGCTAGTGCAAGCAAACAAGTAGCAGTTTTGATCAAAACAGGGAATATAAATCAATGATATATTATCACAAGATTCAAGTAGAAAACAAGATATCATCACAAGTCACCATGGCCTCAGTCAGAAATGCCGAAGCCAGCATAAATCAATTGCCTGAATTTAGAACCAGGTGAACCAGGGAATCAATGTTATATCAAAGCAATTTATCAACATCAAACCAAAACGAATGGCCACAAATCAGAGGGATCGGGGCCACAAGTATATTAGCGAAGTTAACCAGAGGCAAAACAAACCAGGAGATGTCAGATAAATCTCAAGTAGCAACATACATCGAAACAAGTTTACCAAAAACGAACAATATCAAGAGCCGAAGCCACTTTTAAAATGTCGAAGACATTATCAGAACAAAGCAGTAAGCAATAGACAGAGAACGAAATCATCAACATCGAAACGAGTGAACAACCCAGAAATCAGCCCCAATATTCAAACGAAATCGAATAGTCGAGAAAATCAAACATCTGAAGTATGAAATAGATGTGAGCAAACTCACCTTTTTCGCCGCGACTCGGAGAAATCTTGAACGAGCACGATGCGAAGGAAATACCGATCGCCAGCACTCTCGATCGAGATAAGCAAGCAATGAGAAACCTCCTTTGATCGATCCACAGCAAGCGGCGATCATGAATGTCACAAAGCCCTAGATTTTCATAGAGGGACGAAGAAGAGAACGAGCGCCACCATTTATTTTCATTCGTTCGATTTATTCTAGGGTTTTGAAAATGAATAATGGGGAAAAGGGGACGGTCGCACTGCAATAAGAAGGGAACGGTATCGAATAAAAATATGGGCCGAAATTAATTTTTAAAGCCCAACCATAATTAATTAAATTTTTATTTTTTTATTCTTTTAAATGAATTCAACCAATTTAAAATACCAATAGTAATTAGCTACCAATTCAATCGTCTAATGACGATGATCAATCGATATGAAACCTCGGATTGTTACATCACAAAAGAATAGATACAAGTGCTAGACAAAAGAATATGTATACATTAAGGAGTCTCTATCTCGAATGTATAAAACCCAAACTACTAAGCTAAAGTAGTTAGCCAAAAGTCAGGAGCTAGTCCCTGCTAAGAAGTCAAGTGGAAGCACCTGAAACACCTCGGTCTTACCCGAGTATTATTAAAGAGGAAAAATAAAAAACGGACCAGTCTAGCTATAAATATCGGATAAGATGAGATAGGATAAGAGATATGACAAATATATATGATAACCACAAAAATCATAATATCTCACATTTTCTCATACACCAAAAAGAATGTCATATTCTTTATTTTATTCACCAAGTCACAAATATTGATAAAGCTTATCTAAGCAAATCACAAATATTGGTGAAACACAAATTCCAGAAATCATCAATTAGAAATCCAGAAATCACAAAAAGAGAGGGAGGCCTATCATAAACGGGAGCATGAAAACTCACCAACACGTGTATCACAAACGGGACGCTATCCCATGAGTCGCTAATCCATAGAGTCGGTGCAACGACGTAGTACAATGGTACGCTCAAGGAACCTGAAACTCAAATAAGCTGGAACAAAGACGTAGTACAACGGTACACCCGATGAATCGAACTCCGTAAAAAGCCATGGGTCGCTAGCCCATAAAAATGAGACGAAACTCCACAAAACGGGGTACCGTCCCCCACGCGGACAAAAAGACATTGCATATCGCTCGTCTAAACCACAAAATGATCATCATAGATCAATAAAAGTGTAAAATACACCAAGCTAGTAAATAGATGATTTTAGCTTCATGTCTCATAACCACTGGCTTAACTTAAATATTTACGAACAAATTGTAGATTTCCACTCGAAAATTGTCACAAGATTTCAATTAAACAAGTCTAAGAATTAACCGACGAAGTAAACGCAAGCGTTTCATACCACTTGTTTTGCTAAGTCGTTTAATTGGATTTCTCGTACGAATGAGGTAAAGGTTTTTACAATCTAATAGATTGGAAAATGGTTTTAAAAACGAGCTTTGTATTTAAAAGTAGTGTTGAAATCGTTTTTGTGAAAGAGTTTGAGTATTTACTACTAGTATAGAAACCTTTGTATTTTAAAGTGACCAATCATAGAAACCATTGTAAAAACAATCTATCACCAAAAATTCACATTTGACGACGTGAATCAAAACCATAGAAATCGATATCAAATCCATCAAATGGATATTTCCAAAAATCCAAAAAAGAAGTCATCAAAGTCGATAATAAATGACAACAACCAATCGGATCGACAAAAATCGAAAAAAATGGAAGTTCGCATAAAAATAGGCTAAGTGCTAGATTTTAACAGCGCTAGACGTCTGGTGGTTCTCCCCAAACGTCTGAGCTGAAGGTCTGGAATTTTTCCAGACCACTCAGATGTCTGAGCTTAAGGTCTGGAACGTTTGTTCCTTTGCCTCAGATGTCTGAGTGTTTTACCAGACGTCTGAGCTGAAGCTCAAGGCAAAATTTGCCTAGGCCAGTGATGGCCAAATCAACTCGGAAGCAATCGAACAAGCGATGGTGGCTAGGGATTTATGCCAAGCGACAACCCAGTCCTATAGGCTCTTCAATACACTCCAAACAACATGTCCAAACATCCTTAGTAGGATTTTCATAGATTTTGACTTGAAAATACCAAAAATTGGAAAATTCACCAAACCAATTCAATTCAAAAGCAAATGAACATGAAATAGATGTTAGAAATTCATACCTAGCAACTATCAAAGGTATAGACCTAGATGTGAGTTCAAAAACTCACCTTTAAATTCAAAAATATGGAATGAGAAGCTCTAAAACAAAGCAAGATCAATTCCTCTTCACTACACCTCTAGAATCTTCAATCTATAATCAAATAAAATGAATTTCCTAAGTTAGGTTAAAGGAATTTTCTGAAAATTGAAGAGAGATTGAGATGGAGAAGATGAAGAGGATGCTTACCTAAGCTTCTCTTTGATTTTAGAACTTGAATTTGAATTTCCTAAGAATTTAGGGCTTAGGAATTTTAATTTCCCCTCTTTTCCCCTATTTTTCTCTTTAGCTTGAGTGTTAGGAAATGAGGAGTAGAATGAATGAAGAGTAGAGGAGTTAGGGTATTTGGTAGAGGAGTTGGGTTACCTTGTTGGGTAGTGGGCTTGAACACAAACTAAAGCCCAAACAAAATACCAAAATCCTAATCAACTCCAAACATATCAATGTTTATACTCAAAAAAGTTGTAAACATCATTTTAAACTCAATGGAAGTGGTCTCAAGTTCTAATTCGACTGTTTACAAAAAGTCATATTTCGGACTTTAAATTCAACAAACGATGCAATTTTTAAATAAAACATTTAAATATATAATCGTAAAATATGCGGGTTGTTACAGACTCCCCTCCTTAAAGAAATTGTGTCCTCGCAATACTTAAGAAGAAAATAAAGAGTAACAACCACTCTAAAGCATAACAACACAAAAGAAAATTTGAAGTGAGCAGTTCACCTTAAGGAGCACGAGAGAGTAAGTCCGGATGTGTTCGCTCGATGAATTCTATGGATTCCCAAGAGCAATCATTAAGATTTAAGGACCGTTGAACTTTCACAAGTGGAACATCTTTATTACAAAGAAGTTTAACCTCCGTAGCAATGATGCGAATAGGATATATCTCATAAGTCAAATTAGGTGAAACTTTAATTTCTTCAATAACACCGGGCTCAAGAATAGAGTCGGAATCTCTAAGGCATTTCCGTAATTGAGAGACGTGGAATACGTCATGAAGAGCAGAAAATTGAGCCGGTAATAAAAGGCGATAAGCCACGGAACCAATGCGTTCGGTGATGGGAAATGGGCCAATATATCGAGGTGTTAACTTTCCCAATCGACTGAAACGCACAACACCCTTCATAGGTGAAACATGAATGAATACCAAATCTCCCACAGAAAATTCTAAATTCCTCCTTCGGTTATCAGCTTAGGATTTTTGTCTACTTTGAGCTTCTTTCATCCTATGACGAATAAAATCAATCTTTGTTGTGGCATCCCGAATAAAATCTGGACCTAAAACCAGCTTCTCACCGGCTTCAAGCCAACACGAAGGAGATCAGCATGGCCTTCCATAGAGTGCCTCGAAAATTTCAATAGCTATACTAGATTGGAAGCCATTATTATAAGAAAAATCAACAAGAGAAATATGATCATCCCAACTTCCACCAAAATCAAGAACACATGCACGAAGGAGATCTTCAAGAGTTTGATTCACACGCTCTGTTTGTCCATCGGACTGAGGATGATAAGCGATGCTAAATTTAAGCTTCGTTCCCAAAGCTTTTTGAAGACCCTTCCAAAATCCACTAGTAAATAATAGATCATGATCGCTAACAATAGAAGTAGGAACTCCATGCAATTTAACAATTTCTTTAACATAGAGTTTGGCCAAAAGAGGTACGGTCCGATTGGACCGAACGGGAATAAAATGGGCGGATTTTGTAAGTCTATCTACAATCACCCATAGACTATCATGACTCGAACGAGAATGGGAAAGACCGTCAATAAAGTCCATGGAAATTTGATCCCACTTCCAAATAGGAATGTCTAAAGGTTGCAATAACCCACCGGGCCTTTGATGCTCGGCCTCAACAAGTTGGCAAGTCATACAACGCTTAATGAAGTTAGCAATATCAGATTTCATTCCATCCCAATAATAAAGTCGCTTCATGTCCGCATACATTTTACAACTACTGGGATGAATGGTAAATTTAGAACGATGAGAATCTTCTAAAATGTCTTTACGAAGATCAACGATATTTGGCACGATAAGTCTATCAAATTTTCGAATGCCTCCACGAGCATCGACTTCAAAGTCTTTCAAACCATCAATATTATTTTTATCCTTATAACTTTGGCTAAGATGAGCCAATTCGGGATCTTGCTTTTGAGCTTCAAGGATGCGGTCTAAAAGAGAAGGATGAGCCTCAAGGCAACATAAAACAAGAGATGAACATGAATTGGATTCAGGATCCCGAATCTCACAAGTGGACAAAGTCTCGAGATCATTCCATTCGGATATCATCATAGAAACAACTACTTGTTGCTTACAAGTAAGGGCATCGACAACACGATTTCCCTTTCCAAGAGTATAAAGAATATCAAGATCATAAGATGCAAGGAATTTGAGCCAACGTTGTTAAAGCAAATTAAGTTCCTTTTGAGAGAACAAATACTTCAAAGATTTATGATCGGTGTAGAGAACAAATTTCTCTCCCAAAAGATAATAACGCCAAATTCTAAGGGCGAAAACATTAGCTGCAAGCTCTAAATCATTAGTGGCATATCTAGTCTCGACAGGCTTTAATTTCCTAGATGCATAAGCGATAACACATTCCCGTTGCATGAGAATGGCTCCCAAACCAACACGACTAGCATCGGTATAAACAATCAAGTCTTGGTTCCCTTCGGGAATCACAAGAATAGGAGCATCGGAAAGGAGTTCTTTTAATTTCTGAAAAGCAGCTTCACATTTGTCTGACCAAATGTACTTAACTCCCTTCTTTGTCAAACTAGTAAGAGGTATGGAAATTTTAGAAAAGTCTTTTATGAACCGACGGTAGTAGCCCGCTGATCCAAGAAAACTACGGATTTTCGTCACACTCTCCGGTCTCTTCCAATTTTGAATCGCTTCAACCTTTGAAGGATCCACGGAAATTCCGGATTCAGAAATAATATGCCTTAAAAATTTAACACGGGATTGCCAAAAGTGGCGCTTAGAAAATTTTGCTTTCAATTGATTACTCCTAAGAGTTTCCAACACAATCCGAAGATGTTTTTCATGCTCCTCCTCGATTTCAGAATAAACAAGAATATCATCTATGAAGATGAGGACAAATCGATCGAGGAAGCCTTTGAAAACTCGATTCATAAGGTCAAGGAAATAAGCCGGAGCATTCGTTAAACCAAATGGCATAACAAGCCATTCATAAGATCCACAACGAGTACAGAAGAATGTCAAAGGAATACTATCATCTGCAATACGAAGCTGATGAAAACTGATTGCTAAGTTTAACTGTGATAAGACTCTAGCACCGCTAAGTTGATCGAATAGATCATCAATCCGAGGCAAGGGATATTTATTCTTGATGGTGAGATCATTAAGCTTACAGTAGTCAACGCAAAGCCTAAGTGTACCATCGGATTTCTTCATAAAGATAGCTGAAGCTCCCCATGGAGAGGAACTAGAACGAATAAACTGTTTTGCTTCTAATTCAGATAATTGTTTACGCATCTCCTCATTTTCCTTATTGGACATATGATAAGGAGGACGAGTGATAGGTAGAGCTCCAGGGGTTAGATTAATTTTGAACTTAATTGCTCGCTTAGGTGGTAATCCCAAAACGGGGTCAAATATATCAGGAAATTCACAAACAATGTGAATGAGGGAAATGACATCTTCCTCATCATCATTATCGTCATCGTGTGGATTCAGAGAATATAAGGATGCTACCGAATTGGAATCTGAATCTTTAAGAATAATAGAAATCTGCTTAACAGATTGAGGATGTCGAATATGGATAGTCCTCTCGGGACATAGGATGTGGGCTTCATAATGGTTAAGCGAATCCATTCCCAAAATCATTTTGAAACCTAGGTAGCACATAACATGCAAATCGGCTCGGAAAGCATAATCACATAAAATAATCTCAACATCTTTACAAAATAAACTGAGAGTTAAGGATCCACCAACCGGATTCGCAATTCTCAATGAAGTCATTAAGCCCATAACATTTAAAGACAAAATATCAACAAGTTCCTTTGATATAAAAGAGTGGGATGCACTCGTATCAAAAGGAACTCGAATAGGATAATCACGAAACATAATAATGCCATCAAGGAAAGAATGAGAAATACCTTGACTAAGAGAAGTGTTACTAGGGGCTTGCACAACATTCAGCTTTCCCTCTTTCTTGCTTTGAACTTTGGGACAAGAAGATATAAGATGACCCAAACTTTTGCAATTGCGACAATAAATGGGTTTCGGACATCTATTTGCATAGTGGTCCTTAGAACCACAATTGTAGCATTCTCCACGATTAGGGGTAGGAGTCCTTGCTACCGAAGTTGCTTGCTTCCCTTTCTTATTGGGATTAGGTTTGAACTTAATAGGCCTCTTCTTGTTGATGTTGAAGTTCTTGGCATCGACAACTTCAACATCACTTTCTTTATTGGCCTCTTCAAGTCGAAGAGCGATATATACAAGCTGATCAAAAGCAACTTCTAGTTTCAGAAGTAAAGCCTTTTTGAGGTTCTTATTCAACCCATATATAAACCTCTGATTTTTCTTCAATGGGGTATTAATATACTCGACCCCATATTTATAGAGGGATTCAAAAGATGCAACATAATCTGTCACAGAAGATTCACCTTGAACAAGGTCAATAAAGCATCGAGCTAAAGTTACTTTTCCTACTTCGGGCACAAACTTTAACTCGAACCTTTCCCGAAATTTCTCCCAAGTAAGATCCACTTCAACGATTTCCGAAATCAAAAGCTCATACCAATCTAACGCTCTTTCCTGGAGCATGCTAGAAGCCACTTGGACTCGATGTAGATCCATAAGATTCATGCGAGAAAAGATGCGGTCGCATGTTCTAAGCCAAGCTTGGACTTCAATAACGCTTTCGGAACCCTTGAATGGCCTTCCACCCAAATTGGTATAATCACTGCACAAGCGTGCAAACCTGGATTTAGGATGAGTAGGCTCGGGAATGGGTCCAGTAGCTTGGGCATTCTTTACAAGATCCAAAAGTTGTTGGGCAGACATAAATACACCATCCTGAGGAGTAGCACTAGATTGACTGGCGCTGGGACGGCCAGGTCTAACCATTTCTCTTCTTTAAGAAAGAAAGAAAGAAGAGGAAAAACGTTATTCTTAGAATGAATATCAAACAAACTTGGTTGATAAAACAAGGCATCAAAAAAGAAAATAGGATAGAACGGGTCCTATGACTCGAATTAAATCCTAAGGCACGATTCCTTAGAGAGACTTAGGACAATGATCCTTGCTAGATTATTCAACATTGTTCCGAAGTTTGGCTTTGATACCAAGCTGTAACGCCCCACATATATACTCACACTAGCCAACGACACTACGGAGTAATGCCGTCGACTAGCATGAAGAATAAGGCGGTTGAGGAGCGACCATCTGTGTAATTGCCTTGTGCGAGTACCGATATGTCAGATAGCATGACATGCATTTCATTTCAAGAGGAAATCTGACATATCAAATACAAACTCAAAGATACTACACAGTGGCTATGTGGCCTTTGGAAAAAATATAAAATAAGCATAACATAAATCAGTCACAAATATTCATATCACTAAGGCGGAAATAGATATGAATATAACACATAGAAGTGTACATCAAAGTAGTGGTCATACAAGATCTACTACATCACAAAAGAATATATACAAGTGCTAGACAAAAGAATATGTATACATTAAGGAGTCTCTATCTCGAATGTATAAAAACCAAACTACTAAGCTAAAGTAGTTAGCCAAAAGTCAGGAGCTAGTCCCTGCTAAGAAGTCAAGTGGAAGCACCTGAAACACCTCGGTCTTACCCGAGTATTATTAAAGAGGAAAAATAACAAACGGACCAGTCTAGCTATAAATATCGGATAAGATGAGATAGGATAAGAGATATGACAAATATATATGATAACCACAAAAATCATAATATCTTAAATTTTCTCATACACCAAAAAGAATGTCATATTCTTTATTTTATTCACCAAGTCACAAATATTGATAAAGCTTATCTAAGCAAATCACAAATATTGGTGAAACACAAATTCCAGAAATCATCAGTTAGAAATCCAGAAATCACAAAAAGAGGGGGAGGCCTATCATAAACGGGAGCATGAAAACTCACCAACACGTGTATCACAAACGGGACGCTATCAAATGGGTCACTAACCCATAGAGCCGGTGCAACGACGTAGTACAACGGTACGCCCGAGGAACCTGAAACTCAAATAAGTCGGAACAACGACGTACTACAATGGTACGCGCGATGAACCAAACTCCATAAAAAGCCATGGGTCGCTAGCCCATAAAAATGAGACGAAACTCCAAAAAACGGGGTACCGTCCCTCACTGCGGACAAAAAGACATCGCATATCGCTCGTCTAAACCACAAAATGATCATCGTAGATCAATAAAAGTGCAAAATACACCAAGCTAGTAAATAGACGAGTTTAGCTTCATGTCCCATAACCAGTGGCTTAACTTAAATATTTACGAACAAATAGTAGATTTCCACTCGAAAATTGTCACAAGATTTCGATCGAACAAGTCTAAGAATTAACCGACGAAGTAAACGCAAGTATTTCATACCACTTGTTTTGCTAAGTCGTTTAATTAGATTTCTCGTACGAATGAGGTAAAGGTTTTTATATACTAATAGATTGGAAAATGGTTTTAAAAATGAGCTTTGTATTTAAAAGTAGTGTTGAAATCATTTTTGTGAAAGAGTTTGAGTATTTACTACTAGTATAGAAACCTTTGTATTTTAAAGTTACCAATCATAGAAACGATTGTATAAACAATCTATCACCAAAAATTCACATTTGACGACGTGAATCAAAACCATAGAAATCGATATCAAATCCATCAAATGTATATTCCCAAAAATCTAGAAAAGAAGTCATCAAAGTTGATAATAAATGACAACAACCAACCGGGTCGACAAAAATCGAAAAAATGGAAATTCGCATAAAAACAGGCAAAGTGCCAGATTATAACAGCGCCAGACGTCTGGTGGTTACACAATTTAATCATTTTTAAATTCAAATTTAAAAGTTAACAATTTTCATTCTTGTTTAACTAAAATTTAAATCAACTTCCGACATCATTTTCATTCATATTAAATTCAGGATTCAATTATTTAAATAATTCCAATATTAAATTTGAACAATTTTAATTATTTAGTAAATCGATATATTTGACATACAAGTTATTTAACTTATAATTTTCCTTTAAAACGAATTCAAATAATAAAACAACTATTTCAATTTTACAATAATTCAGCATCTATTATTCAATTCTTGTTATTGATCACAACACGTTAAATATATTGAACTTCATTCTAATACAAATAATTTCCTTAAATCTTATCAAAATTGTTATTCCAAAAAATTTCAAGTTCATATTAAATAAATTACATAAATAAAACATTAAATTTTTGTGTCTAACAATTTTTATTCGGTAATCATAATAAATTCAATACTGTATAATAGTTAAAAATACGGGTCGTTATAGGGACTAACAAAAATGTCTTTGAGATTGTGTAACCTCCAAGTAATCATTAGGGAATTAATTAATTCCATTAACATGCCTTTAAGTCTCCATTAACATGTGCATGTGCTTTTAGTTATGGTCCATTAGTTAGTGGACATGTGGGCTCCTCCACGTTGCATGAATTCTTTTATTTCCTTTCTTCATTTGCTTTCAACGTATGTTCATGCATACATTCATGAAGCTCCATCCAATTTACACTCAATTTCCTACAAATAAAAATAAAAATATGCAAATAAATTTTCGCAAAATTAATTCATACACAAAATTACCATTTTTTCCCCTAAATCAAGATTAGTGAATGATGATTTGAAAAAACTTAGATGTTGGTTTAAACATGTAAAATACCCTAATATGCTCTCTTATTCTAATAAAAGAAGATTAAATATGGGACTAAAAATATACACTTTACGTGCACATCAAATACCCCCACACTTATCTTTTTATTCATCCTCTAATCAACTAAAACTAGGGTAAATCCTTTTTCGTAGAAAACACGATTGCATTGAGCGTATGCAACAAGCTATTAAACCTCTAGGTGTCCCTAATCGGACGAGTGTTGTCTCGTGAGGGTTTTCAACGGATACTGCCCATAAAATCCAAATGCCATATGCAAATTCTAATGCGACTACATGATACAGGCTTTCAAAAATATTTACAAATGAAGAATTTACTTTTAAATTGACACGAGTTAGTTTAATATAAGTTTTGGTTATTATCAAGAAATTTTAATCTTTTTACTCATCAAAACTTCGAACAAAAATTAAGTTATCATCACAATTAGACTCCAGTTTTGCTAGTTGTTTCGGTTGATAACATAGTGCAACTATGAAATGAATCTTTTCTTTGATTATCAAAGTTTTGCAAAGTGGCATTTTTATTTTTTTTGAATAACAAGTCAAATCAAATAAATGAAGATAGTGCTTAGGTTTCAATTTCTTGCTCTCTCTTTATTTTGAAGAATATTAACATCATTATTTACATACCTAACTCGGATAAATTGAGGCCATATATACCAATCATGCACTGCCTTCCGGGCTTACGTGAGAAGGTTACAGAGCGTGGCGAGTGTACACACTTACGTGTGAACACATGGCTCTAGGTTTTCTTATTTTTTGTGAAATTTTTTTTCTCTTTTTTTGTTTCTTATTTTTGAAAAGAGAGAGTTATGAAAAATCATCTTAGCACCACTTAACTTAGAAGACCAAAAATATTATCGCCTTTACTTTAAATCAACTATTCTTTTAAACAAAGATTACAATTAGGATATACTTTATAATTATCACCTATAAACCTTCCTACGTACTAGTTACACCATCGTTCCTTGTAATCAAGCTTTTGTTTTTATTTTTTTAAGATAAATAAATTTTCAAAATTTTCAATTTAATAACAAAAAATGTATACTTATTCTATCATGTTTCTTTAAAAGTAAATCAATATGCTAAAAATATTTGTCTTGGGTTTTTTCTTTGTTTTGTTTTTGGAAAGAAAATGCAAAAATAAATGACGAAAAATCAAAATAAACATGAGACTCTACTTGATTTTGACTATGTCCCCACGGTCAATGCATGATATAATGAGTGTAACAGAGAAAAATATGTACATATTTACAAGAGAGGGTTAAAATTTCTTACTAGACGTAGTGTGCCTCATGAAAAATCTTGAGCTCCTCCTCTTAATCACTCACCAACTCCAAGTAAGATTTTAAACGATGACTATTGACTTTAAAAATTAACCCACCCCTAGGGTTTTCTATTTCTATGGCACCATGTGGAAACATAGTACGTACCACATATGGTCCTGTCCACCTTGATTTCAATTTTCCAGGGAACAAATGAAGTCGAGAGTCATACAAAAGAAATTTTTTATTTGGCGAGGATGTTTTCTTTAGGATTGACCCGTCATGACACTTATTTTTTCTTTGTATATTTTCTCATTTTCATACGCATCATTCCTAATCTCCTCTAATTCATTGAGTTGCAATTTTCTGCTTTCGCTAGCTTTTTCAAGATCAAAGTTTATGTTCTTAATCGCCCACAATGCTTTATGTTCATGTTCAATAGGTAAGTGACACGCTTTACCATAAACTAACCTAGAAGGAGACATACCTAGATTATTTTTATACACAGTTCTATAATCCCAAAGTGCATCTATCAATTTTTATAACCAATCTTTTCGATTTTTATACATAGTTTTCTCCAAAATTTGCTTGATTTGGTGATTCGAAACTTCAACTTGACCACAAGTTTGAGGATGATAAGGAGTGGATAACTTGTCGGTTATCAAATATTTCTTCATTAGAGTTTCAAATAATCAATTACAGAATGGGTTCCATTATCGCTTATTATTGTGCGAGGTGTTTCAAACCTAGAAAAAATGTTTTCTTTTATGAATTTCACAACAACTTTGTGGTCATTTTTTTACATGGAATGGCTTCAACCCATTTAGAGAATTAACCAACATCAAGAAGAATGTATAGATTTCTGAAAGTGTTTGGAAATGGTCCCATAAAGTCAACACCCCAAATGTCAAAGATTTTGATTGTATGAATGGGTTCTAAGGCATTATGTTTTGTCGAGAGATTTTTCCTAACATTCGGCAACGATCACATGTTTTAAGTAGTCGATTGCATCTTTGAATAATGTAGGCCAGTAAAAACCACATTGAAGCTCATTTTCCGCTGTTATGTTAGGACCGTAGTGGCCACCACAAGCTTGGTGATGACAAAATGAAAGGACACTCTTAATTTCGCAATCTGGGATGCAACGTCGAATGATTTGGTTGGAACAATACTTAAACAAGTATGGATCATCCCAATAAAGTACTTGACTTGGGAAAGAAACTTATATTTATCTTGTTTCGACCAAAAGGAAGGAGTTTCCTTAGTGACTAAATAGTTTACTATATCAGCATACCATGGATCGACGGAAATAGAAAGGAGTTGTTCATCAGGAAAATTCTCATTGATCGGTAAAGAAAATGGTGTGTTTGGAAGATGTGACGGATGATGAGCAATGACATTGTCCGATCCTTTTATATCTTTGATCGTAAGCTCATATTCTTAGAGTAAAAAGATCTAATGGATCAAACGAGACTTAGCATCCATTTTAGTGAAAAGATACCTAAGAGTGGAGTGGTTAGTGTAAACCATAATGTGTGAGCCAATCAAATATGGTCGGTACTTTTTGAGTGCAAAGACTACCACTAGAAGCTCTTTTTCGATGGTTGTGTAATTGAGTTAAGCATCGTTTAGAGTCATACTAGCGTAGTAGATGAAATGAAAATTTTTGTTGATGCATTGTCCTAGGACAGCACCAACCGCAAAGTTAGAGGCATTGCATATTATTTCAAAAGGAAGATCCCAATTGGGCAAGCAAATAATTGGAGCAGAAATGACTTCATTTTTGAAATGTTCAAAAGTAGAAACATAGTCAAATTAAAGTCAAATGGAACAGCTTTTCCAAGAAGAGTTGTCAGAGGTCGAGCTATTTTACTAAAGTCACTCATAAAGCGTCGATAAAAACCAGCGTGACCAAGAAATGAACGAATGTCCTTGACAGATTTGGGAAAGAAAAGTTTTTCATTTACATCAATTTTCTGCTTTATCTACCTCAATGCCTTTGTTTGAAATAACATGCCTAAGAATAATGCCATGTTTGACCATAAAATGGCATTTTTTCAATTTTATGTTAAGTACTTGTCCTTCCATCGATTCAGAACTATCTTGAGATGGTGTAAGCATTCAAGAAGATTGTCCAAAGCTGGAAAAATCATCCATAAACACTTCCAGAAAGCAATCGATCATGTTGGAAAAGATGCTGACCATGCATCTTTGGAAAGTAGCAGGAGTGTTGCAAAGGCCAATTGGCATACGCAATACGCAAAACTGTCAAAGGGACACGTGAAAGTCATTTTCTCTTGATCTTTGGGAGCGATCGGAATTTGATTATAACCAGAATAACCATTAAGAAAGCAATAGAATTCGTGGTCGACTAATCGTTCAAGAATTTTATCAATGAAATGAAGAGGAAAATGATCTTTATGTGTTGCAGCATTTAATTTTCGATAATCAATGCAAACACGCCAACCCGTTTGATTACGAGTTGGAATGAGTTCATTAGCGTTGTTCATGATAACGGTAAGTTTGCACTTTTTAGTTACGATATGAATTCTGCTAACCTACGAACTATCAGAAATGGGTTATATGATTTCGTTATCGAGGAGTTTAAGAATTTTATCTCGAGCCATATCCTTTATTTTGGGGTTAAGCCTTTATTGTGCGTCATGAACAGGCTTGGCTTCATCAACTAAGTGGATGCGATGTTGAACAAGAGCGGGACCAATTCCCTTTATATCGGTAATCGACCATCCAATTGCTTCTTTATATTTTGACAAGATTGAAAGTATGGAGGTTTCTTGATCAAGAGAAAGATATGAATAGATTATGATTGGAGATGTTTCACTGTCACCTAAGTATGTGTACTTAAGGTGATCAGGAAGACGTTTGAGTTCCAACCTAGGGGGTTGCTCAATCAAAGAATTCGGTTGAAGTTCAGACTCAACCGTCAGGGGTTCAAACTGAATCGTATTTTCAATCTCGTTAGCCTTGTCTTGAAATAGTTGTTCGTATTCAGTCTCGTGTTCATTGTTAAGGTCAACAATTTCGTTGTCAAAATTTTTTGAATCGAGCTAACTTCCAATGTTTGGTCAAGTGGTTCGTTCGATTGATTTTCAAGATTGAAGATGTTAAGATCCAAAGTCATGTTTCCAAAAGAAATTTTCATCGAACCATTTCGACAATTGATTAGGGCATTCGATGTGGCCAAGAAAGGCCATCCTAAAATCAATGGAATTTGACTCATCGGATTGTTCATAGGTTGTGTTTTAAGGATGATGAAATCGATGGGGAATATGAATTGACCGATTTTGATGAGTACGTCCTCGTTTTCTCCCATGGGTTTCTTTATCGAACGATCGACAAATTGAAGAGTTACTTTTAGCGGTTTTAGCTCACCCAAGCCAAGTTGCTAGTGAACTGAATAACGAATCAAATTGACACTCGCACCCAAGTCTAGTAAGCACTTATGAATCCTCTGGTCTCCTATCATGCATGAGATCGTCGAACATCCACGATCTTTGTATTTTACAGAAATTGACGGAGACAAGAATTCGCTAAGACCGACAGCTAAGAAGACATTCTTGGGTACATGAGTGTGTCGTTTTTGAGTACACAAATCCTTTAGAAACTTAGCTTAAGTTGGGACTTGTTGAACGATATCAAGAAGAGGGATGCTTACTTTGACTTGTTTGAAAATTTCCAACATCTTTTCCATTTGGTCGGAATGTTTCTTAGGTCAAATACGATGTGAAAATGGAATTCAATACTCAGTAGGTCGGTCTATTTGAGTAGAAGAAGAATTTGGATTGGAATTTGATTCGATATTTGACTTGATGTTTTGTTCAGAATCGCTTGTCTTTTTTGAAGTGTCAAGAGGAGCGTTTGGTAAATCGTTTGGATTGACAACTTGATTATCGATTTGTTTGCCAGAACGTAAAGTCGTGATAGCATTTATCGTTTCACATTGCTATCTTAAACAGCATGAGCTTGGTTCGAGTCCTTGTTTCGATTTATAGGGTTCATAATTGGCTGACTTGGGAATGTGCCTCATTCACGTTCACTCACAAAAGTTGCTAATTGACTTGTTTGCATCTCAATTTTAGCAATTGATTGAATCATATTTTACATCTATGGGGTTAACAAAATTTATAAATTGCTATTTGATTGGAGGTTTGAGTGGTCTCTTTAGCCAAAGTTTTAAGACTTTTCTCAAGTGAAGTCAATCGTTTATCGTCTCTAAGGGAGTAAAAGATTGTTGCGGTTGATTCTAAGATGGAGGTACAAAATTTTGTTGAAAGTGATTAGGCTGAAAAGGCGGAGTTAAAGCATTGTTCGGAAATGCTTGAAAATTGGGACGAACCAAATTCGTGTTAGAATTATTTTGGTTCCATGCAAAGTTAGGATGATTTCTCCAACCGAGGTTGTACGTTGGATAAAACGGGTCATTCTTAACCTTGTTAAAAGCATTGAGTTGTTCTACTGAATTAGGGCACTAATTGGCGATGTGATTCAGATCGCTACATTCGACCATGACTATCGACACGTGCCTTATGGTAACTGACTGCTGGCCTATGAGACACAAGGGGCAACCAAATCCTATGATGCACATCGAATATAATGTATAATTTTAAACGATGGAAAATTCTATTGATTAGAAAACAATCAAAAATATATCGTTATAAAAACCTCAAATGCACGGCGTACAATCGTAGTGCGTATGTGAGTACAAGTCGACCTATAGGGAAAGAATTAAATTCTAATATTACTCAATCAAATTAGCCTAAGATTTTGAAATTGTTTAGATTAAGAAAATTGTAGAAAACAAACTAAAGAAAAAGTGAATAAAACTATGAGATTAAGGAGCAATTTCGAGGCAAATTCACTTCCAATCATTCATATAAATGAACACAAAATTCATCTATAATCTCTCATTTAAATTTTAAGTAGAAATGATTAATTGTTTATTATAAGTATGATTTATTTGTGCTATTAATTAGCACAACTTAAACCATCAAACTCCAATACACCATTCAAACCCACTTATCAATCTCATGAAAATGACATGGAATAAAACATAAAATCTATTTTAAGCACGATCTATTTCTATGAATTAGTAATATAGGGCATCAAATTTTGATTTTAGTTTGACTTTGATCTTCAAAATCTGTAACGATCCCGGACTTTAATTAAATTTAAATTGATAACTAATTTGATTTTTTGAATAAAAAATCAAAAATTAATCGATAAGCGATGCGAGTTTCCCCAATTCAAATAATATATGTTATTTATTAATAAAGAAATGATTTTTTATAAATTATTTTAATTTAATAATGAGTTATTTTTAAACAATGTTATTAATGTAATGTCTTTACAAATGGATTTTTAATATAAATAGAAATGGTTGTTTCAAATTTATTTATATATAAATATGTATATTTTGGAAGAAACTATGATTTGTAAATTTGAAATAAAGTCTTTCAAATTGTTTAAATTAAAATAAACTTTATAAATATTAAGCATAAGTATAAAAATAAATAATTTGAATCTATAAAATAAATATATAGAGAAATACAATATATTAGTATTAAAGTAAAAATAATAATAAAATATTTAAACTAGAAATAGAAATAAATAAAGGATAAATAATAAAAATACAAAGTAAATATATAAATCTTAGTTTCATGTTAATAAATCTTAATAAGATAATACAAAAGTAATAAAAGTAAAATAAAAATAGAAGTTCACTTATTTTATAAAGTAATAATAATTAATACTTAAGCTATGAATAAAAATAAAAACATTGATATATAAGATGAATTATAGGATTGTAAAATATAAAGTAACCCATAGATAAAATCTAATAACATATTAAATTTTACATTATAAAGGAATGAAACAAGTCAAAAGGAATTCACTTATATTACAAAATAATAAGATTTAAAGAAAATAAAATGTATTCAAGTATGAAACCAGAGAACAACAAAAGTGTTTAAAGATAAGTTTAAACAAATATACATCCAAGTGTGTTCAAACAAGAACATAAAAATATGTAACTGGGCTTGCAAAGGAAGACAGAGCAAGGTACAAAATAAAATAAAGCAAATAAAGGTAAGTGTGTACATGATAATAAATGTTGCCCTCCTTAGTACATGAGGAAAACATCTCCAGCCACCGAAATGAAGAAAAATATTCATTTTTACATGTCAATTAATGAAGCCATCACGTTCAAGTATATCAGCCTCCAAACATAAAAATATCACTGATCAATTTGTACAAACAAAATAATATATCACCTGTACAACCCATTTTCTATATATCAAGCTTCTCCTCATTTCAGTCAAGCTGAGTAAAACTAGAGTAAACATCATCTTCATTTTCATCAGTTCGTTCATTTCAAAACTGAGAAAAATCTGAAATTGAAAAAATCATTCAAAACTTAAACAAACAACAACATAAATCAACTCAATCCAGAGAATCAAGAAAAGATTTCAGCTTGCAGCTTTTCAAAGCCTGTTTCAAGCATAAAAGGGAAACTCTGTTTCTTCTGAAAATCAGGTGAGCAAACCTCTTGAACCTGTTATTATATTTTGATGTTTGGATTGTCACTTAAAGTATGTTATGAAGATTGTTTATATGGCTGTTAAAAATACATGTATGTCTGTATATATATACACAAATGAGTATATGCATGTCTGTATTCCAGGCAACATGTCTCTATTTAGTTTTACAGGCTCATCTCCCCTAAAGAAAATTCAATTTATCTTTATTTAAGACAGTATAGGTTATGATGTCTTAAGAGAATATGTTTTTTGAATGTAATACAATTTTTAAAAATAATTTCAAATGAAATTACTAAGTTTTCCTCTGATAATATTGAATTATACAACAAGAACAAATATATCAGAAAATTCGACCAACATAATTGAAAGTTTCATATATATATTCTGGTTCGTACTCAAAAAATGATGATTTTTGGGGACCGAAATATAAATTTTAAGTTTGTAAATGATGAGTAATCGCGAGTAGAACGGGATTTACATCTGCGTCAATTTCTGGTGAACGGAGAATATTGAGTTCTCGAGATTATGGCTGAAGCTTGCCTGGAGGTGGGTGGTTTCAGGAAAAATGGTGACGAATTTTTTAATGTGTCGTGGTGGCGCATCGACGATAAAATAGGGTTTAAAGCCCTGTTCGAGTCGACAAGGTTTGCAAGGTGATTGTGTAGGCATGGGTTTATCGGAGTTGACCGGACATGGGGGAATCGATGCGTGGTTGATCGACGAAGCTTTGGTCAGAGTTGTGATGTTTCAGGTGGACGGGAATGACGAGGCGAGTCGATTTTGTTGATCGGAGTTTGGGTTCCAGGTTGTGTCGAGTAGCTCGATTTCGAGTTCGTTGTCGATTCAAGGTTCTGGGTGATCTTAGGAATTGAGTAGATAGTCATCGATGTGTTGAAGACAGCGAGGTCGATCAGAGTTGATCGGAACTCTTGTGCATGTGCACGAGTATCGTGTGTATCTGGTGATTGGGGAAGAAGAAGTTCAACTCGAAAATGATCTCGGGAAAAAGAGGTTGTGGCTCGAGTAGACTATCGGGATGGTCTCGGGTTGTTTGTAATGATAACAAGGTTTTAAGTTTTTAAAATAAAAACCAAGTGTAAAAGGAAAGGGAAGGGATTTACTCGGGGACGTGCTCGGGAAAAATATGGTTGGAGCTCGGGGAAATGAAGTGATTGCTCGGGTTGGTGATCAAAACAGTTTTTGAAGTAAAAACTTAATAAAGTTAATTTACTTTTAATGGTTAACTAACTTTTAAAGCTTAAAGTTAATTTACTTGTTAAATGAAATTAATTACTGGAAGTGAATTACTTAATAAAGGTAATTAATGAATAGTTGATTTAAAGGATAATTAATTCCTTAAAAATAATTACTTAAATGAAGGTAATTAGGGATGGATAATTATTGATTAAAGATTGATTAATCAAGTATCTATAGGATAATTACTTAATGTGATAATTACTTAAAAGTTAATTACTTAATGTAATTAATTAAAGGTTAATTAAATGTAAGTAATTAAAGGATAGTTAATTACTCAATGGAAATAATTAAAAGGTTGATTTGTTAATTAATTAAAGGTTAATTAATTAATGATTAAAGGTGAATTAATTAATGATTAATTAACCAGGATTAGTAATTTATTCATAAGTAATTAATCTGATTTAAATTTATCAGATAATTAATTGATCTTACTTATGGATGTTTGGATTCTATTGGATGTAGAGTTGTTAATATCCCTTGATCTGTGATGCTGTGTGATATATGCTGATTTGTGTGTGATCTGTTCTATAGTTCATTTATCTGGGATGAATGTAACATGTTATCTATAATTTATGTATCTGTGATCTGTGAATAGAGATAAGCATTATAGTTTATACCGCTTATCAACTATATTTCTGTATTCTGATCTGTGATGATTGAATGATGTTGCAATACTATGTGAAACCCCTGGACTACACCATACACACACAAATATGGATTTCACGTGGAAATCGGTTAAGTCACAGATGATTTAAATTTAATGTTTTTTGAAATTGAAATTTTAATTTCAAATGATTTTGAATTGGAAATTGGGGTTTAATATGAAAAGCTTTTGAAATGGAATTTCAAAGATAAAACTTATTTTCGAATAACTTGATTAAGTTTTGAAATTTAAATAATTTGATTTAAAGTTGAATTCAAGTTTGAAATTGAATTCTATGATTTGAAACTAAGGATTAAAGATGCTGTACAAGTTATATATGGGTTAAACCATTTTAAAGGTATTGATTTGGGAATTTGAATTAATTCAAGGGTTTTAACTCGTGTAAATATAACTGGATTTTTCTAAAACAAAACTATTTGTTTCCAAATAGTAAAAGCTTTCACATAAGTAATGAACTTCCAATTTATGTTAAAGGGATTTCAAAATGATATTTCCAAGTTATGAATAAATTTTTGGAAATAGTTTGAAAGCTATCAATTAAATCTTTATTTAAAGATTGGACGAGTTAATCCAAATTGAAATGGAAATCGACTTTAAAATCTATGAATGGATCTTTGTGAAACTGGGTGAACTTTGTGGATTGAATCTTTTTACGTAAAAGATTAAAATGGTAATGTGTTTAAACCATTTGAAAGAAAAGTTTTGGGTAATAAGTTGTGACTTAACTGAAATCCCAATGTCCATATGTTTTTAAATATTGCGCTCATTATTCGGTTTAGCCGAGAGAAGACTTTGTGTCATATAACCCATTCTGAATAATGATACGACGTATATGGATAGCATTTGAAGACCGGTGGTGAATACCGGATACTTTCGAAAACGAAAGGACAACTCGTCGAATGTCTTTGCATCGACTGATCTTCGATATAGAGATTTTAGCACCCTTTGTGATGGGAAGTCCAGACGTGATTAGAAATTATCCAGATTTGCAAGGGCTTCTTTGGAAGTGCCTTCGGTTCTGTTGCAGAACCGGAACAGACTTGTATGGTTGTATGTCTAACACTACACTTTGAGATATAAAACTGATTTCTTTCAAATACATTTCTGTTTGGTGGCGGAGAATTTATTCTCTTAGCTTAACACCCTTCTCTAAGACGTACGATCTCAGAGGTTATGTAGTTGAAGGTTATCAGTGATATACTCTCAATTTGGTAGTGTGGCATTCTAAGTGTTGTTGTGTGTTGGTGATCAAAGCATGGCTTTGTGAAAAAGCGTAGCTTTATGGACGAGACCTCATCGAGCCTTACAGACCGGTAATGGTTGAAACTGGAAAGATGCGGCAAGGTTTCAGGGGTAGCTCCCCTAGGGTATGTCCATTCCTTCTGGAAAAGGGTGGTATTATGGTATGGATCCCTGATACTTACTCATGTGGACACTCTAGTATATTTACTACTGTGTGATGTTGGTGTAGAGAGCTCTCGGATAAAGGTCCAAAGGACCGATGGTGGAATATCTTAGGTTTACTACCCGGGAAGGGGGTAACCGACCTTGTGTTGGCAGAGAGCCAGGTGGTTCTCGGGGCGTCCCGCCAGAGGCGTTCCCATATGGCAATAGGAAGTTCCTTAGCCTGACCATTTGTTGGAAATCCAATCAAACAATACGAGCCTTGTACTGTTTTAGTTGTAGAACCTGCCATTTAACATGGTAGTTATAGTAGGCATAATATAATGGTATCTATGCTGGCTAAGATTAATATTATACTTTCGAAATGTTTTCTGCACTATGCACTAGTAATAATATCAAAGAATTTTTCTTGCGTAGTAAGCATGTTTGACTATCATAAGAAGAAATCTCCTCCAATTCTGCGATTGCATTGTGTGTGTGGCGGGAGGTCTTATGGTAGTTTCATTTTCCAAAAGCATTGTGGGTTTCAATGTTTAAAGTTCTTTTGTTGTTTGTTTAAGAATAAACTATTTTTGTTGCTCACACCAGTCCCATGACTGACCCGGAGTTTATTGTTCCCTTCCTAAACTCTAAGTGCCCACAATTTTCCACACGGGCAGTCTAGAGTTGGGTTTTTCAGATAGTCAGGTTTAGTAGACTAGTTGGAGCTAGTTCAGTTCATTGGAGATCTGGACTGACGTTGCTTATCTTTGTGCATCATGATAGGGGTTCGAGCTGATGTTGGAGTTATTGGACTCATTCTCCTTTGAGGATCATTTGGAGTTATCACTTCTGTTTTCCGCTCTATCATTATTTATCTCTGATATTGCTATGTATTATTGATATCATTGTTGTATATCATTTTGGATATTGTATTCATTGGAGTTGTATATGATATCATTCATTCTTTCTTCCGCTGTGTTGTTATACTTATTGTGTTATAAGCTCCGGGGAGCCAGATTCGGCGTTTAAATCTACGGCATTTGAGTACAAGTGAAGTACGGGTGCTGATTTTCAAAGGCCGAGTCCGGGGTCTTTACAGTGGTATCAGAGCTAAGATTGAACTTTAGCTCAGGAGTATAACACATTAAGTAGCTCATTAGAGATAGGGTGAAGTATACCCTAGAATGAGTATCCCTAAGATATCTGTCCGTACGCCTCAGTAAATTCTCTTGCTATTCACTGATAGTAAGTATGAGTGCAAGAAGAGGATGAGATAGGGGACAGGGGAATACGACTATAAATGATCAATACCCTGTAACAACCAGGAAACAATCTTTTCTTTATCAATCTCTTTTGTTCAGCATCTCTTCTCAATTCTTCGATGATTTCTGGTAGATCCAAGAAGGAGATTTGATATATTAATATGGGACATAAACTCCAAATAGGTCAGAATTGTTTGTTTGGATAAATTGGTTGCTTTGGTTGCTATGGTTGATAGGTATACTTTAGTTCTAAACTAAAAATTTGAAATTGTATCTATATATCTATACAATTTGGGTCCCAGTATATTCTACGAATGGTTAGTTATCCTTTCAAACTAACTGATGCCCCTGCATATTTTGTAGATCTAGATAACCCGAGTATTTTGTGAAGTGTTAAACAGATTCGTTCTTGTATCTATTACTGATATTCTGATTTGGCAACCCAAATGCAGAATAAATATTCAGTTGATTTGATGAAACATTTTTCATATATCTTTGTGTCTCCCTGGCAAATTTCGAGGACGAAATTCTTTTAAGGGGGAAGTCTGTAACGATCCCGGATTTTAATTAAATTTAAACTGATAATTAATTTGATTTTTTGAATAAAAATTGTAAAATTAATCGATAAGTGATGCGAGTTTCCCCAATTCAAATAAAATATGTTATTTATTAATAAAGAAATGATTTCTTTTATAAATTATTTTAATTTAATAATGAGTTATTTTTAAACAATGTTATTAATGTAATGTCTTTACAAATGGATTTTTAATATAAATAGAAATGGTTGTCTCAAATTTATTTATATATAAATATGTATATTTTGGAAGAAACTATGATTTGTAAATTTGAAATAAAGTCTTTCAAATTATTTAAATTAAAATAAGCTTTATAAATATTAAGCATAAGTATAAATATAAATAATTTGAATCTATAAAATAAATATATAGAGAAATACAATATAATTAGTATTAAAGTAAAAATAATAATAAAATATTTAAACTAGAAATAGAAATAAATAAAGGATAAATAATAAAAATATAAAGTAAATATATAAATCTTAGTTTCATGTTAATAAATCTTAATAAGATAATACAAAAGTAATAAAAGTAAAATAAAAATAGAAGTTCACTTATTCTATAAAGTAATAATAATTAATACTTAAGCTATGAATAAAAATAAAAACATTGATATATAAGATGAATTATAGGATTGTAAAATATAAAGTAACCCATAGATAAAATTTAATAGCATATTAAAATTTACATTATAAAGGAATGAGACAAGTCAAAAGGAATTCACTTATATTACAAAATAATAAGATTTAAAGAAAATAAAATGTATTCAAGTATGAAACCAGACAACAACAAAAGTGTTTAAAGATAAGTTTAAACAAATATACATCCAAGTGTGTTCAAACAAGAACATAAAAATATGTAACTGGGCTTGCAAAGGAAGACAAAGCAAGGTACAAAATAAAATAAAGTAAATAAAGGTAAGTGTGTACATGATAATAAATGCTGGCCTCCTTAGTACATGAGGAAAACATCACCAGCCACCGAAATGAAGAAAAAATATTCATTTGTACATGTCAATTAATGAAGCCATCACGTTCAAGTATATCAGCCTCCAAACATAAAAATATCACTGATCAATTTGTACAAACAAAATAATATATCACCTGTACAACTCAATTTCTATATATCAAGCTTCTCCTCATTTCAGTCAAGCTGAGTAAACTAGAGTAAACATCATCTTCCTTTTCATCGGTTCGTTCATTTCAAAACTGAGAAAAATCTGAAATTGAAAAAATCATTCAAAACTTAAACAAACAACAACATAAATCAACTCAAGCCAAAGAATCAAGAAAAGATTTCAGCTTGCAGCTTTTCAAAGCCTGTTTCAAGCATAAAAGGGAAACTCTGTTTCTTCTGAAAATCAGGTGAGCAAACCTCTTGAACCTGTTATTATATTTTGATGTTTGGATTGTCACTTAAAGTATGTTATGAAGATTGTTTGTATGGCTGTTAAAAATACAAGTATGTCTGTATATATATACACAAATGAGTATATGCATGTCTGTGTTCCAGGCAACATGTCTCTGTTTAGTTTTACAGGCTCATCTCCCCTAAAGAAAATTCAACTTATCTTTATTTAAGACAGTGTAGGTTATGACGTCTTAAGAGAATATGTTTGTATGAATGTAATACAATTTTTAAAAATAATTTCAAATGAAATTACTAAGTTTTCCTCTGATAATATTGAATTATACGGCAAGAACAAATATATCAGAAAATTCGACCAACATAATTGAAAGTTTCATATATATATATATATTCTGGTTCGTACTCAAAAAATGATGATTTTTGGCGACCGAATTATAAATTTTAAGTTTGTAAATGATGAGTAATCGCGAGTAGAACGGGATTTACATCTGCGTCAATTTCTGGTGAACGGAGAATATTGAGTTCTCGATATTATGGCTGAAGCTTGCCTGGAGGTGGGTGGTTTCAGGAAAAATAGTGACGAAATTTTTAATGTGTCGTGGTGGCGCATCGACGATAAAATAGGGTTTAAAGCCCTGTTCGAGTCGACAAGGTTTGCAAGGTGATTGTGTAGGCATGGGTGCATCGGAGTTGACCGAACATGGGGGAATCGATGCGTGGTTGATCGACGAAGCTTTGGTCAGAGTTGTGATGTTTCAGGTGGACGGTAACGACGAGGCGAGTCGATTCTGTTGATCGGAGTTTGGGTTCCAGGTTGTGTCGAGTAGCTCGATTTCGAGTTCGTCGTCGATTCAAGGTTCTGGGTGATCTGTGGGCTTGAGTAGATGGTCGTCGATATGTTGAAGACAGAGAGGTCGATCAGAGTTGATCGGAACTCTTGTGCATGTGCACGAGTATCGTGTGTATCTGGTGATTGGGGAAGAAGAAGTTCAACTCGAAAATGATCTTGGGAAAAAGAGGTTGTGGCTCGAGTAGACTATCGGGATGGTCTCGGGTTGTTTGTAATGATAACAGTGTTTTAAGTTTTTAAAATAAAAACAAAGTGTAAAAGGAAAGGGAAGGGATTTACTCGGGGACGTGCTCAGGAAAAATATGGTTGGAGCTCGGGGAAATGAAGTGATTGCTCGGGTTGGTGATCAAAACAGTTTTTGAAGTAAAAACTTAATAAAGTTAATTTACTTTTAATGGTTAACTAACTTTTAAAGCTTAAAGTTAATTTACTTGTTAAATGAAATTAATTACTAGAAGTGAATTACTTAATAAAAGTAATTAAGCTAAATTTGTTAAAGATTTAAATTTGATAAATCAAGTAATTAATGAATAGTTGATTTAAAGGATAATTAATTCCTTAAAAATAATTACTTAAATGAATGTAATTAGGGATGGATAATTATTGATTAAAGATTGATTAATCAAGTATTTATAGGATAATTACTTAATGTGATAATTACTTAAAGGTTAATTACTTAATGTAATTAATTAAAGGTTAATTAAATGTAAGTAATTAAAGGATAGTTAATTACTCAATGGAAGTAATTAAAAGGTTGATTTGTTAATTAATTAAAGGTTAATTAATTAAGTATTAAAGGTGAATTAATTAATGATTAATTAACCAGGATTAGTGATTTATTCATAAGTAATTAATCTGATTTAAATTTATCAGATAATTAATTGATCTTACTTATGGATGTTTGGATTCTATTGGCTGTAGAGTTGTTGATATCTCCTGATATGTGATGCTGTGTGATATATGCTGATTTGTGTGTGATCTGTTCTATAGTTCATTTATCTGGGATGAATGTAACATGTTATTTGTAATTTATATATATGTGATCTGTGAATAGAGATAAGCGTTATAGTTTATACCGCTTATCAACTATATTTCTGTGTTCTGATCTGTGATGATTGAATGATGTTGCACTACTGTGTGAAACCCCTGGACTACACCATACACACACAAATATGGATTTTACGTGGAAATCGGTTAAGTCATAGATGATTTAAATTTAATATTTTTTGAAATTGAAATTTTAATTTCAATTGATTTTGAATTGGAAATTGGGGTTTAATATGAAAAGCTTTTGAAATGGAATTTCAAAGATAAAACTTATTTTCGAATAACTTGATTAAGTTTTGAAATTTAAATAATTTGATTTAAAGTTGAATTCAAGTTTGAAATTGAATTCTATGATTTGAAACTAAGGATTAAAGATGTTGTACAAGTTATATATGGGTTACCATTTTAAAGGTATTGATTTGGGAATTTGAATTTAATTCAAGGGTTTTAACTCGTGTAAATATAACTGGATTTTTCTGAAACGAAACTATTTGTTTCCAAATAGTAAAAGCTTTCACATAAGTAATGAACTTCCAATTTGTGTTAAAGGGATTTCAAAATGATATTTCCAAGTTATGAATAAATTTTTGGAAATAGTTTGAAAGCTATCAATTGAATCTTTATTTAAAGATTGGACGAGTTAATCCAAATTGAAATGGAAATCGACTTGAAAATCTATGAATGGATCTTTGTGAAACTGGGTGAACTTTGTGGATTGAATCTTTTTACGTAAAAGATTAAAATGGTAATGTGTTTAAACCATTTGAAAGAAAAGTTTTGGGTAATATGTTGTGACTTAACTGAAATCCCAATGTCCATATGTTTTTAAATATTGCGCTCATTATTCGGTTTAGCCGGCAGAGGACTTTGTGTCATATAACCCATTCCGAATAATGATATGATGTATATGGATAGCATTTGAAGACCGGATACTTTCGAAAATGAAAGGACAACTCGTCGAATGTCTCTGCATCGGCTGATCTCCGATATAGAGATTTTAGCACCCTTTGTGATGGGAAGTCCGGACGTGATTAGAAATTATCCGGATTTGCAAGGGCTTCTTTGGAAGTGCCTTCGGTTCTGTTTCAAAACCGGAACAGACTTGTATGGTTGTATGTTTGACACTACACTTTGAGATATAAAACCAATTTCTTTCAAATACATTTCTGTTTGGTGGCGGAGAATTTATTCTCTTAGCTTGACACCCTTCTCTGAGATGTACGAGCTCAGAGGTTATGTAGTTGAAGGTTATCAGTGATATACTCTCAATTTGGTATTGTGGCATGCTAAGTGCTGCTATGTGTTGGTGATCAAAGCATGGCTTTGTGAAAAAGCGTAGCTTTGTGGACGAGACCTCATCGAGCCTCACAGACCGGTAATGGTCGAAACAGGAAATATGCGGCAAGGTTTCAGGGGTAGCTCCCTTAGGGTATGTCCATTCCTGTTGGAAAAGGGTTGTATTATGGTATGGAGCCTTGATACTTACTCATGTGGACACTCTAGTATATTTACTACTGTGTGATGTTGGTGTAGAGAGCTCTCGGATAAAGGTCCCAAAGAACCAGGGGTGGAATATCTTAGGTTTACTACCCGAGAAGCGGGTAACCGGCCTTGTGTTAGCAGAGAGCCAGGTGGTTCTCGGGGCGTCCCGCCAGAGTCGTTCCCATGTGGCAGTAGGAAGTTCCTTAGCCTGACCATTTGTTGGAAATCCAATCAAACAATACGAGCCTTGTACGGTTTTAGTTGTAGAACCTGCCATTTAACATGGTAGCTATAGTAGGCATAATATAATGGTACCTATGCTGGCTAAGATTAATATTATACTTTCGAAATGTTTTCTGCACTATGCACTAGTAATAATATCAAAGAATTTTTCTTGCGTAGTAAGCATGTTTGACTATCATAAGAAGAAATCTCCTCCAATTCTGCGATTGCATTGTGTGTGTGGCGGGAGGTCTTATGGTAGTTTCATTTTCCAAAAGCATTGTGGGTTTCAATGTTTAAAGTTCTTTTGTTGTTTGTTTAAGAATAAACTGTTTTTGTTGCTCACACCAGTCCCATGACTGACCCGGAGTTTATTGTTCCCTTCCTAAACTCTAAGTGCCCACAATTTTCCACACGGGCAGTCTAGAGTTGGATTTTTCAGATAGTCAGGTTTAGTATACTAGTTGGAGCTAGTTCAGTTCATCGGAGATCAGGACTGACGTTGCTTATCTTTGTGCATCGTGATGGGGGTTCAGCTGATGTTGGAGTTGTTGGATTCATTCTCCTTTGAGGATCATTTGGAGTTATCACTTCTGTTTTCCGCTGTATCATTATTTATCTCTGATATTGCTGTGTATTATTGATATCATTGTTGTATATCATTCTGGATATTGTATTCATTGGAGTTGTATATGATATCATTCATTCTTTCTTCCGCTGTGTTGTTATACTTATTGTGTTATAAGCTCCGGGGAGCCAGATTCGGCGTTTGAATCTATGGCATTTGAGTACAAGTGAAGTACGGGTGCCGATTTTCGAAGGCCGAGTCCGGGGTCTTTACAAAATCACTTAGGCAAATGATCAAATAGTTATGTTTAGAATGAATTAAGCATAGCCTATTTGAGATGTCAACATAGACTATCAAATTCATTAACAAGAAGAAACATAAACTACCATCATTCATAATTTTCATTAAGCACAAAAGCGATCATAAATGCAACCATGTTATGTTGATTTAGTATGATTCATGAGAGCTTCATTACCACTAAATTAAAAGGGTTTAGCTTCTCATATTTAAATTCATATCAACACAGAAAGATTTAAGCATAAAAAGCAAGGAAAATGAGAGCTAATTAAAAGAAAAGATAGTTAACTACTTGCACGAAATAAAATTAAACTAATTGCAAGAATTAAATCTATGCTACTAACATGAAATAAGAGAAGCATAAACTAAAGAAGAGAGCATAATATAAAAATAGCATAAGAGAAAAGGGCATGTAAACAAGAGCAAATAAGAAGAAGGCTAAAAATCCATTAAAAACACATTTTATTTATCATTGATTTTGTGGCTACAACATGCATAAAAGAGAGATCATTTACATGAAACATAAGGGGTATTTATACATGCTAAAACCCTAATTCTATTTTTAGAAGACTACCAAAATGCCCTTGAGATTGTGTAACCTCCAAGTAATAATTAGGGAATTAATTAATCCCTACTAACATACCTTTAAGTTTCCATTAACATGTGCATGTGCTTTTAATTATGGTCCATTAGTTACTGGGTATGTAAGCTTCTCCATGTTGCATGAATTCTTTTATTTCCTTTCTTCATTTGCTTTCAACATATCTGCATGCATACATCCATGAAGCTCCATCCAATTTGCACTCGATTCCCTACAAATAAAAATAAAAATGTGCAAATAAATTTTCTCTAAATTAATTCATAGACAAAATTCCTATTTTTCCCTCAAATAAAGATGAATGAATGATGATTTGAAAACAATTTAGATTTTAGTTTAAACATGTAAAATACCCTAATATGCTCACTTGTTCTAATAAAAGAAGATTAAATATGGGAGTAAAAATATACATTTTTACGTGCACATCATACCACAATGGTGTCGCGATCGGGGGCGTGACATCCTTGATAAGGCCGCCAGGGTGGAGACTAGCCAATCTGGTTCAATCCCAAAACATAAAGGGAGTTAGACAAAAGGTAGACAGATGCATAGTATATATCTAATATAAGGCAATACTAGCCTGCACATGTGCCCATCGCAGCTAGTCACACAACATAACTCCTTATGAGTGTCATCCACGATCAAAGAATAACTAAATAAATTACATAACGGCATCCCATACCACTGCATGTTACAAATCCATTTATTCAGTGCTCACACGTCACACCTGCTCCTTCGATATTCTATATAATGATTCCAAGAATAATCAGAAAAGTGTTATCCAAAGTCCCATACCAGATAATATTACTAATCAATTTATTCAATTTCTCTTCACAAAGAATAAAGATCATCACAAGATCACATAGAAGGATGTCGCCACCACATCATATCAAATCACCATTCAAACCTATACCAACGGTGAATCATTCACAATATCAAAATCTGCATGGGAAGATGAGAAATCAGAAGACGTAGAAATCACACGTAATATCCCAATTTTAATTTTAAAATGAAATAATAATAAATTTCAACAAAATATTTCATTAAACAATTAAATCAAAGGTTTAAATATTTTATAAAACATTCAAAATCAACGTATAAATCAAATATCCTTTATAGAAGTCAATCGTAATTTTCTATAATTAGTTATTCTTTTAAAATAAATATTTAAACTTCAAAATATATTCCTTTTTATTTAAAAATATAGGTTACTATTTAAAATTTCACTTTATGCTCAAATCAAATTAAATCACTTAATATCATTGGAAAAATCATTTCGTAAGCTTTCAACTATACAAAATCATAAATATTATAATTCTATATATTTATTTACTCATAAAATCTCAATTTTCTTTTTTAAATCAACTTTTATTACTAAAATAATTCCCATAATAATTCTTTTTTAATTTCAAACCATACTTTATTTATGTATTTATTTTATAATATACTTTAATTTAATTATAAAATACCAAAAATAATTTATTAAAACTTTAAAAAATATTTCAAAACCTGAATATCAATCAAAAATCCAAAACATAAATCAGAAATAAATTATTTTTGAAAATCATCAAATAAATATAAACTTTATCATGTAGCTCGAATCGAATTACAACGAATTCCAGCCATCCAAACAATGTACACAGAACTAAAATAAATTATACATATCACAATTGGATGACATCTCCTTTGCATTTGAACAAACCAACCAACCAACAAAATCAACAAATTACCATAACATCATTCCAATCCTAAGTCAAACCATATCATCCATCAATCAAATAATTAATTTAATTCAATAACCATCAAACATAACCAATCAATCTATACCAAAATTAATCGTCAAGGAAATAACCAATTAAAGTATGCAAGCGAATTTCTACACTGGATATAGTTGTGAGTAAGTAAAATTTACTCACTAAAAACAATACTGCTCCAAAACCCTACTCGCTTAAATTCCAACAACAGCCAGCAAATGCATCGCCAATTCACTGCCTTCCACAATCGGTGCCCACTGCCTAACGCTAGTCGCACTCATCTCCTCCACTGCCTACTCGAATGCCTCCATCTCATGCCTACAGCTCGTAAGTCACCGGCTCGAGCCCAAGCACATTCGCACATGCTATAGTACCTTCGCATCCACCACTATCAAGTCGTGTTTGTATGCTGCTATCATAAACACGTGCATACCCAGGACGAGACGGCAAGCCTTCAGGCGTCGCTACTCCCTTCTTTGAATCACTTTCAGCCACCACGATGACTGCCTTGTCGTGGCTTCTCTCATGCTCGTGTCACCTTCGGACAAAATCGCTAGAATAGATCGTGATTTCCATTTCATTTTTTTATTGGGTGTGAAACGGTTTTTGAAGAAAGGAAATTTCGAGAGAGTGTTAGAGGATTGGGTAGGATCGGTTTAGAGTTTGAGAATTATAAAAGAAGCTGAAAACGATGAGTGAACTTGGCTTAAATTTGGGCTCTTTTAATTCTAATTCATTTTAGCTTATTTAATTTCCTTCACATTTCAATTTATAGTTTTAATTCTTATCATTAGATTTTTTATTTAAAATATTTAAATTTAGTTCAAATTAATTTTAACTTTATTTTACAAGATATATTCTAATAATTAGATAGTTTTATTTACTATTAAATAAATTATTGTTAAAGTATTTATTAATTCGATTTAATGGATTAAATCAAAATCTTATATTAAATAGAATTTAATTAACTAAAAATTATTTTCAAATATTAACTTATCAGATATCGAAATTGTATATTTTTCTTTAATTAAATTTATTTACTTATATGGCGTAGAAAGTAGGGTTATTAAACCAATGCTTACAACTAGAGTTGTTATGGTAATGATTATCGTTACCATTTTGTAAATACCGTTACCGTATCGTTTTTACTAGTAAACTAAAATTGTTTACCGTTATCGTTACCGACTGAATGGTATACCGATGACTGGTATACCGATAAATTAGTAACTGTTAAACTGGTAATGGTAAATTACCATTTCTCTAGAAAAATAATAAGTTGATATTTTTACACTGAATGATGATTCGTTATATATCTCATTGGGTCACTTAATACAACATCTTGCTTCTAAATGCCCCTAATACAACATCTTACATGAGTTGAATTACTGAAATAAATTGAACCGTTTTCTTGCTTCTAAGTGTCCATAATACAACATCTTACATGAATATCAATGTATTATGAATGGACTGGTAAATTACCGTTACCGTTAGTTTTGAAAAAATATTACCGATGTTTTACCGTAAAATATGGTAAATTTACCGTTACGTACCGATTATGCCGGTATACCGGCTTTACATTAAAATGGTGACCGATTGACTGGAAATGGTATGGTAATGGTAAATTTACCATTACCATAATTGCCCTACTTATAACCCAAACTCAAAGAAACAACTGTAGGAAACTGCCCTTCAATATCAACTTACATTACTGATGTTGTTACTCTAACACTTCTTACTTAAACCGAATATACCTTTCTACGCGCCATCCTTCTACAACCCACATATCTTAACTTTCCTTCATGACTTCCAATGAATTGCATATATTCATTACTTCCATTACCAAAACCTATTATGGAAAAAAATGTTCATCCCCACACTACAGTGGGTAATAAATACAAACTATGCACATATTAAATAACTCATTGGCAACTTGGCTTGGTGGAATAACTTTTCCACTCTCCATCTTCTCTTCCTTAACTTTGAGTCTACCAATATCCTTTGTGTGTATTTGTCATCTCATTACCCTCTGTTACTATCTTCTTTTAATCTAAATCTTGGCATCTATTCTCTTCATCCTTAATCCTTCATACGAGAATACTCTAGAACTCATAGAAGTGTACTTTAATACAATTTATCATTCCGTTATGGGTTCTTCTTATGTGTTGCACATATGTTTAACCAAATATTCCTAGTTCTCGCAAATATTTCTTACACTCTATGGGGATTCCTTATTTCTAGTCTATGAGTAATCATCGCTATCTTCTTTATACACTTACCTTTTACCCCGTCTTACCTAGGCAGTCATTTATGTCTACTCCATATTAAAATTTTGATTCGGTCTTTGTAGATTTTCTTCAAAATTAAAAATTAAAAATTTTGAAGCATTTAATCCCAATTATTTTTTATCTTTAAAGTACAACTTAGAAACTTTTTAGCAAATTTAAAAGAAATAACTTAGTGTCTTAACTTTCGAAACCACGATTAATTTTTATTTTGAAGTTATGTTCCTTTTAAAGATCTTTTTCAACTTTTACTCCTTAAAAATTGGGATTTAACTCAAATCGTTTATTATGTTTTTCTTTCAAAAACTCAACTGTTACGAACCTTTTCTTTTCAAAAATGCACTTTACGATGTTTTTAGACATCTTTTATAATTTTAAACAATAAAAACTGGAGTAGATAAGAACAACTCTCACTCTACCATTTTCTTATCACTCATACTATCACCACTTCCGATCCTTGGCGGAGTCTATAATATTATGTATGTGGGACTTTTAAAAGATACTTTTAATAAATGCTCACAATAAATGATAAATGTTCATTTTCCTTTGTTTTGCCTTTAATTTTCTATTTTGCTTCTAATTAGATTACTAGCATTATTTTCAATATAATCTCCTAATGTTATTTCTAATTACTAACATTATTTTATATTAATTCCTAATATTATTTTTTAATGTTACTACTATTTAATTTTCTTTTACCTAATCTATTGTTATGGCTTATATTTACGTAGTCCTACTCTTAATTGATTATCTCCTAAATTAAACATTCACAGTGCATTCGCCTACTGCTCTATTTTCGGATTCTACTCTTATTTCTCATCCTCTTTGCACTATTTCAAACTTGCACCACTTTCTATTGTCCATCCCTAAAATGAATTTTTCAACTTATAAATTTTTCATCTTAGAAAAATCAACGAGCTATAGACACTTTATTATTTTTTTTAAACCTAATAACTTTTCTTTTTCATAAAAACCCCTTTTAATAAAATTTTAGTTTTTAACAAATTTTAATGTTCACTACAACATTATACCTAAATAAAATGTAGGTATTTTATTTTTTTGAAAATTTAACATTTACTTGCTCTTCAAAGGTAGGATTTCTCTATTTAAATAAACAATTTGAAAATCATTTCAAATATATCATTTCTATATTTTCTCTAACTTTATATTAAAATCATTTCAAATTTTATATTAAATTCTTCTATATGGGGTCAGACTTGGAATGGATTTTATTTGTCTCTTCTTTCGGACTTTTCTTCAACTTACCGACTTATCTTCTTTAAAATACTAAAAATTAGGCTATTATCTTTGGGTGACTACTTCACACTTTACTTCAAGAACTCAATTGCTTCTGGATATCTACAACATATGGATGCTTAGTTTTCTCTTATCTTGACCTTCTGTACATCATATATCAGCATCATACGGGGATCTACATTCATTGGGCTATTGGATCCTAATTAGGGAGTCATTTACTATCTCGCTTCAGGGATCTTCCATATGCTATACTCATGCTATTTAAGTCAATGCCTTTCCATACGACCCATTTCCCATGAGGTAATCGGGGTAGGTGTACATCTTCAGCTTCTTCCCTTATTCTGACTCATAATTTAATTATCCATTTTTAGTGTGTGGACGCAACTACTTTATAGTCAGAATGATTAAAATTAGCATACAAAATATTTATATTTACAGAAAAAATACAAATACATTCACCCAATGTTTCCTAATTTTTCAAGATCAATTAATCTAAGCACTGATACCAAATATAACAACCCGCACACTAATGGGTCCAAATTTCCGCTAAGTCGGAAACCTATGTCCATCAAAGTTGGATCATTGTTTTGGTATCCTACAAATAAATAAGTAAACGCATATCAGAGCACTAACGTAACTCACAGCAGAGTACCAAAATATAATAAGTTGCATAGTTAGTAACCAAGGTTAGACACTTCCAAGGTCCAGTGTCCTTGTCAGTATTGAGCATGGTTAAGGAACTTGTCCTTCTACCTATAACGACCCAAAATTTTATCATTTAAAATATGGATATTCAATATATTATTCAATAATTATTATGTGGACTTTATAACTCAAAATACCCCTTTTCAAATATTGGCTAGTGATGGAAAAATGATTTTAAAAATGTGTTTATAGAAATATCTATTGCAAAGGAAATTAGAAAATGTGACCGGAAAGCTTTTTGAAAATTTTCAATTTTTCACCATTAAAAATTTGTTAAAAAGGTTGTATAACGTCTTAATACATTTAAACACACACTTGTAAAATTAATAAGGTTTAATTAAGTGTGTAAAAGGGTAGGGATATGTTTACTTAAGTGAAAGAAAAGATGTGATAAATTTCAAGTGTAAAATTTAAATAAAAAGATTATGTAATGTCACATTCAAATGCAACATCATGGTACAATAGAAAGGTATTATTTTGTGGATAAAGAGGTGGACCCTTGCAAGTTGCATGTGCAACATGGTAAAGGGAGGTTGGGTGATGAGGTGGCATCAATCTAGTGGATGGTATATGACATAAGGGCTTAAAAGTAATTTCATTTCATCCATTTTTATAAAAACAAATTTCCACTTTCTCTCTCTTTTCCATTTCGTTTCTTGTTCTTTTTAAAACTATATCTTCCTCTTTCTTAAAGTTTCAAACCATTCTAATGGCTTCCACTTTGAATTCCTAAGTTTAAAAATAAAACAAAATTCAACTTTATAACCTTTTAAATCTTATTTAAACCACTTACATTCTTCCTACTCCTGTCCTTCTTTGAATTTCAAGCCGTAAACCCTCTATACAACTAAGGCCCAGCCCACATCCACCCATGGCCGAGCTATATAGCACTTAAGCCGAGCCCACTTTTAAGATTAAAGGCTAAAAATCAAATCTTTTTCAAAGAAATACAAAGTCCTAAGTTCTTTTGCAAATTTGAAAATATTTTGGTTAAGTTTGGTGAGTAAACTTTTTATTTTTTTGGAAAAAGCTTTTAACTTTTATATTTTGGATAATTTATTGAAAATATGTTGGTTGAAATTTGTTGGATTATAATGTGATTGGTTATATATGTATGTTGTTTATATGTGATTGAAAGTTAGACTTGAAAATGAAGTCTAATATGGTATTTGATTGTAAAGATGTGGTCTTTACTTATGTTTATTGTGTGATATGATTTTGTATGTATAATCATGAATATGTGGTTGTATGTTATGGAAGTTAGCATTTTGACATGTTAAATGTGACTTGAGATCCGTTGGAAAATAAAGTGGTTTACTAGTTTTTAATTATTAAATGATTTAAAGATTTCTAACTTTATTTTAGTTTTCAAACCTCTTGCTTTTGTTTATAAAGTAAGTAAATTTAAAGAGTTAAAGTTTGGAAAAGTAACTTAGAAACAAATTCTAGTACGGCATCCATAGCGATAGTCACCATGGAAGTAGTTTGGAAAATAAAGGGTTTTTCTAAAAATAAAAGTGTTTTCTTCTTAGTTGTTTTTGTACCATTTTCAAATCATTAATTAAGTATAAAAAGTAAATCATATTTAATTAATTATGAGTTTTTAATAGTTATTTATTTGTTAATTAATTAAAGATAACTAATTATTAATTAATAATTAAGTAAAAGTAATTAGTACATTAAGTATTAGTTAAGTTAGTTAATTATGATTAATTAATTAAGAGAGTTTTAATTAATTATTAATTAAGTAAAGAGTTAATTCAATGTTGATTTTTATTTATTAATTTTAATTATTTAATTAATCATTTTTTAATTAGAGTTAAATTATTAATTAATTACTATCAAGTAATGTTTAATAAATTAATTTATTTAGATTTAATTAAGATTTTATTAAGGTTTAGTTTAGTTTAATAAAGATTTGAATTTATTTTAATTATGATTTGATTATTAGTTATATTAATACTAATTATAATTAAATAAAGATTTATTTTAAACTCTATTAAGTTATATTTTAAGTGAGCTTCCTTTTATAATTAAATTGATTTTTAACAAAGAATCTCTCAGCTACGCCATTAAATAGCCAAACAAATAAGGTAGTTATAATAAAACGTTGATGCATTTTATTGGAAGTAAGTCGTCTTGTATTTAGCACAAATGTCGAATGTTAGAGACATGAAAAATACAAGGGAGTTGATTTTGATAAGCGGATCATGATAACTTAAGTATATGGATGATATTTCCATATACCAATCTTTACACCTCGATAGCGAAGTTGTCCACTATCGATAACTTGAGCTTTTTAAAATTATCCAATTTTGTTTCGGAGAGAATGAAATTGGATAGCATGCGTTATCCAAAAACCACTTTGAACCAACATACGCGTTCGAATTGGAAACAACTAGAATCAAAGACGAAGATCTTTAAAGTGCAAGAGAAACTTGCTACCAATCCTGAGGGTGATTCAAAATGGATGTAGTAGAAGTAGTGACTTCGGTTTGTTCATCTCTTGAATGACTTGTATGGACGAATGCTAACATTACATTATTACCAAGAAGGCAGTGTTAGCATTCCAAGTGGGAAGTGCTAAAGAAAGGTAAAAATGTAGCCTCGGGCCTAATTAACTGGGAATGACTAAAATATAGGAGATGCAGCATACCTAAGTAGGTCGTTCCAATTAGGGTATGGTCATCCCTGATCTAGATCGATTACTATATTCTCATATAAGCTTCGGGGCCCAATGCGGTTGTTGATCACATTTGGTACTATCTATTAAGGGATAGGTCGGTCCTGTGTTGGCAAGGGTTGATAGTTTCGACCTTGGTATGTTTTATCTAGAGGTGTACTATGGCAGGTGGTACCCCAGTAGCCTTGTCGGTATGGAAATCCAACTTGCAATAAGTGCCTTGCGGACTTAGTTATACCCAAATACATTGAAATGTGGTATGCAAGTATTTCAGTTATGTTCTATATTTACTTTCAAACCCTAGACATTTTTATAATATCATCGGATTTTCTTTAAAAGAGTTTCAGTTACTGTAAGGTAAAAACCCGTCTGCGTTTATGTACGATGTGGTCTTACGAGATACCTTTGATTTTAAAGGTATTTTTGAAGAATAATTCAGTTGTTTGAGTTTACTCAAACCAAACTCATGTTTGACCCAGAGTTTTATTTTCTTTCCCTAAAACTCTTGGGTACTCAAATTTGTATGAGTAGTCGAGTGATATAGGTTTCCCACGGATGCATTTTAGAGAAGCTTGGAGTAGGTGGCTTCATCGATATGTAGCCATTTAATATATTTTTCCACTATGTATGTATGTATTTTGTACAAGTAATGTTGGGACATTAAGTTATAACTGTTCTAGGTTGAAAACTTGTACTATTATGACTCTGATGACCAATTTAGCAATGGCTATGTATGATTTTATATTGACTATTATATATTGTTCCGTTGCATTGTAAGATTTTGTGTCATTTAGTTTTCTTCTTGTGTTTCCTTTTCTTTTACCCCCAATGGCATGTCTTTTGAAGTAAGAAAGGCGGTTCTTCACACGTGATATCAGAGCAAGGTTGGGCGAACACATCCTTAGGGTTGGGGTCAACTTCATGAGCATGGATTTGTAAATTTTATTTCGTATATACATATATATTCCCTTATAGTTAGACCAACCTTGACAGGTTTAAGTAGTACCTTTCTTAAAGATTTATCTTATCTAAGTATTCTAAGAGTTATCTTACAAATCCAGGTAGTGAGAAGCAATAAGACCAAACGAGGTAGGGGAGCTAGCAGTACAATAACCATCATTGGTCGAGCTCCAAACACTGGCAGAGTTGGAATTATGGAAGAGGAAGCACTAGTGCAGCTAAGTTTGAATTTTGCAACCATGTGCAAGGATTGCACAAATCTTGTAGGAAAACCATTTAAGGAAATTGGATCTATCATGGAAGTTCAGGCTTGGTTGCGATCATATGGGAAGATTTTTAATGGTCTTGGTCTATCAGATGAGCAAAAAATGTTCTTAGCATCATGCCAATTGTAAGAGGGAGTAGAGACTTGGTGGGACTCCCTTACCGCTAATGTTTCGGAAGTGGATTTTCCGTAGGCCTGATTGAAGGAAGCTTTTAAGGATCACTTCTTGCGTGCTGCTTGGAAGACTAGGATGTAAAGGAATTTCATGGACTTGAAGCAGGGTAACTTATCAGTAGCGGAGTATAAGACGAAAAGTAATGAACTATCTCGTTTTGGACCTGAGTTGATCAATATCCTATTGAAAGAGAATGAGATATTTGTTATGGAAATGAGACAGGATTTCTAGGAAAAGATGTTCTCTCATCTTAAGGGTTTGTGGATTTGATTGACATAGCTTTAAGATAGAAGGTTTGGAAAAAATGAAGCCAACATCAGTAGCACTCAGTCAAAATGCCCGTAGCAACAATCTAAACAAAAGGGAGCTTAATCTGAATAGGAAGAAGCAGGGAAAGAAAAATTTAGGAGGGGATAAGGGAAACAAGTTCAAGGATGTTAATTGTTGCCTCCACAAGTAGAAGGATCATATTTCGAAGTTTTGTCCGAATTCTTAAACTTCTAAGTTGTAAGAAGGACCCATATCTCCAGTGCTTCAGAAGACGCTATGTTTCAATTGTCATCAGTGGGGTCATATGATAAAGAACTGGCCCCTTATGAGGAAGGAATAACAGGCCATGATGTATGCTAATAAGGATGAGCCATCGTCTTCTACAGATATGAAGGGAAAGGGCATCCTTGAAGGTACTTTACTGATTAATGGAATTTTTGTTAAAATATTGCTTGATACCGGTGCCTCCCATAGCTTTATTTCTTTAGAATCAGTAAACAAATTTCATCTTGTATCAACTATTATAGAGAACCCTATTTGTGTATCGAACCCCATAGGTGGTGTTACCCATTTGAGTATGATCTGTGAGGATGTGCAAATTTCCTACCTTTCCCACCATTTTTCTTATGAACGTTCTAGATTTTAACCGGCTTGATATTATTCTTGGTATGGATTGGTTATCGAAGTATGGAGCTATCTTAAACTTTAGTGAGAGGGATGACCAATTTGGGAAGAACCACTAAAGATTGTGAGAGAATTCCGGTATTCATATGTGTAGTTTCATGTATGCTTTGAAGCATCCTAAGATTAGTTGGGGTCTATAGAAGTTGTTAAGAATTTTATAGATATGTTTGAAGAGGTTAATAGTGTACTCCCACACAGAGTGATAGAGTTCTGCATTGATTTAGTTCCTAGTGTGAGACCTGTGATTCAACCTAAGTGAAGGATGGCTCCGAGAGAGATGTAGGAGCTAGTAAGTCAAACCTAGGATTTGCTAAGAAGACGATTGATTAGGCCAAGCCGGTTGAATTGGGGATCGGCTGTGGTTTTTGACATTTAAGTATGATGGGTCTTCAAGACCGTGTGTAGATTATCGAGAGTTGAATAAGCTGACCTTTCAAAGTAAGTACCCCTTACCCCTCATTGATGATGTTTTTAACTGGCTTCATGGGGCAAAGGTATTCTCTCAGATGGACCTGGCTAGAGGATTTCACCAGTTAAGGGTAGCTAAAGATAGTATACCCTTAACTGCATTTAGAGGACCAGACTTTTTCTTTGAGTGGTTGGTTATGCCTTTTGGGCTAACCAATTCACCTGCATATTTCGTGAAACTTGTGAGTCGCATTTTGAAGGATGTTCTCAATAATTTCATGTTAGTCATTATCGATGACCTTCTTATCTACTCCAAGTCTAAGGAAGAGAATTGACATCATTTGGAAGTGGTGTTAGAAACATTGAGGAGGAATGTTCGAAAGGCGAAATTTTCTAAGTGGAATATTGAAAATTAAAGGTAAGGTTCTGATGACATATTATGTCAGGAGATGCATTTCTGTGGCTCCAGCGAAAGTAATGGCTTTTCAAGAATGGAAGAAACCGAACACTCCTACTGAAGTTCGTAGTTTCTTAGGCACAGCATGATACTGTAGAAGGTTCATTCAGGATTATTCCAAGATTTCCTTACATCAGACTTAGCGGACGAAGAAGGATGAGAAGTTTGTGTAGACTCCAAAGTGTGTGGAAGCATTTTTGGAGTTGAAGAAAAGATTGACTAGTGCCCCAAATTTAGCTGTCCGGGACGAAAGCAGTGGATTTACAATGTATATCGACTCTTGTGGAATGGGATTAGGTGCAGTTCTGACGCAACATGGAAGGGTGATTGTATATGCTAGCAGGCGGTTGAAATTGCATGAGAAGAATTATGCCACTCATGATTTGGAATTGTTAATGGTCGTGTTTGCTCTGAAGATGTGGAGACATTACTTGTTTGGTGTGAACTTTGAACTCTTCACGGGCCATAAGTCCTTGAAATATCTTTTCACTCAAAGAGATCTGAACTTGAGGCAACAACGTTGGTTATAATTTATAGCATCCTATGATTTAGATATCCTTTACACACAGTTAAAGCTAATGCGGTAGCAGATGCTTTGAGCCAGAATGTAGTCTTGGGTCTCTTGGAGGCTACTTCGACTCTTTAGGAAAGTATTATGAACAATCAAAGGAAAGATAGTATTTTGGAAGAATTAATTCAAGGAGTCGAAGAAGGTCGATGCTTAGATTTTGAGATTGATAGCCGAGGTGTTTTAAGGATGAATAGAAGATTGTGCATTTCGGATGTTGAGGGAATTAGACATGAAGTTTTGATGGAATGTCACAAATCTAATTTGAGTATCCACCCTGGAGTTTATAAGATGTACAAGGATATGAAAAGAGTATTTTGGTGGCCTAGAATGAAGAAGGATATCTCTATCTTTGAGAGCAGGTGTTCTAGTTGTCAGTAGATAAAGGGCGACCACCAAAGGACTGTAGGATTACTTCAACCACTAGAGATTCTGAATTGGAAGTGGGAACATATATCCATGGATTTTATTGATGGATTGCCTCGATCTATGGAAGGGAATGAAGGAGTGCGGGTCATTGTGAATCGGTTGACTAAGAGTTCTTATTTATACTGATCAAGCCGATCGGGACTGCAGCTTCATTGGCGGAGATTTATAAGAGGGAGATTGTTCGTCTGCATGGAGTTTCAGTAAGCATAGTAAGTTATCAAGATCTTATCTTTACTAGCCAGTTCTGGGAAGCATTACAAGTAGCTTTGGGAACAAAGCTAAGCTTGAGTATAGCCTACCACCCTCAAACTGATGGTCAGACTAAGAGGGTTAACCGCATGTTGGAGGATCTATTGAGAGCCTACATCTTGGACTTTGGAGGGTCTTGGGAAGATCATCTACACTCGGTAGAATTCTCCTACAACAATAGTTACAAAGCTATCATTGGTATGGTGCACTATGAAGCTTTGTACGGAAGGTCGTGTGTTTGAAAGCTAATTTTCCATCGAATTAGAAAATAGCCGATAAATTTAAGTTTAAAGTTAACCGCAAGCGCACGGTGTACAATTCTAGTACGTGGCAAGTACGAGTCAATTCGCAGGGAATTGTTTAGATTTAAAATTTCTATTCAATCAAATTAAACCAAGATTTGAAGTTGCGATTAGCTAAAAATGTAAAACAAAAAAGCTAGAACAAAAGTGATTGAAAATATGAGATTAGAAAACAATTTAGAAGCAAATTCACTATCATTTTTTTACATAAATCAAAACAAAAATAATCTATGATCTCTATTTTGATCTTAAGTGGAATTAGTGATACATTTATCATAAGTATGGTTTATTTATGTTATTAATTAACATAACTTAAACCATCAAACTATAATACAACAACCAAATCCACTTATCAATTCTCATGAAAATGAAGTCGAAGCAAAAGCTATTTTAAGTATAATCTATTTACTATTGTATTTAGTAACATAGATCATCAAATGTGGATTCTACTTTAAATTCATAATCAAAAATCAATTAGTAAAATGATGATGTAAATTGTGTTTATATTTGAGTAAGAATAGCCTATTTGCAAATACAATATAGGCTATCAAATTCATTTTTATAAACTTACTTCAACATTCACTTTTCATAAAGCATAAAAGAGACCATAAATCACAAAATATGTTGAATTTACATAATTTAAAGAGCTTCATTGCCCTTAAATTGAAGGAGGTTAGCTACTCATTTGTGTTATCATTTCAACACTTGTAAATTTCAACATAGAAAAGAAAGCAAAATGAAAGCTAATTAGAATAAAAAAGAACTAAACAATTTGCATAAAAATAAAACTAGGCTACTAAAATCAAATAAAAGAGCATGTAAATAAAAATGAACAAGAAAATAAAATAAGAACACGGAAGAAGTAAAAGAATAAGAGGCTTAGGAAGCCATTTTTATTTTATATAACTTTGAGGCTACAACTTGCATGCTAATGTCCTAAGTAATTAAAAGATCCATTACATGACATAAGAGGGCTATTTATACATGCACAAAACCTTAATCCATCTTTTAGGGGGATTCTCAAAATAACCCTTAGGAAGTGCGGCCATCAAGTTATCGTTAGTCTCTAATTAATCCATCATCAAGTGTGCATGTGACTTTAAACTCCACTAACTTGTGCATTAGCTTCTAATTGTAGATTAAGGTAAGTGGGTAGGTGAGGCCCTCCATGATGCATGAGTTGTATTATTTCCATCTTCATTCCTTTGTTTCCATCCTTGTGCATGTATATTTCCATGAAAACATCTTCATATTTCCATCCAAAATTCCTATCATAAAAAAAACGTGCAAGTAAATATTCTCAAAATTAATTTGTGCACAAAATTACTATTTTACCGCCATAATGTTGTATGAATGATGACTTGAAAGCATATTTGAAATTTGGTTTTAAACATGTAAAAATACCCAATTATGACATTTATTTAAATAAAAATAGATTAAATAAGGATGTAAAAATAAGATCATTCACGTGCACATCAAATACCCCACACTTATCTTTTTCCTCGAATAAGAAAAAATAAGATAAATCTGTTTTCGTAGGAAACATGACTGCATTGAGCGTATGCAACAAGTCGTTAAACCTCTAGGTGTCCCTGGTAGGACGAGTATTGTCTCGTGAGAGTTTTCAGTGTATACTACCCACAAAATCCAAATGCAATATTATATTCTCCTAAATGTAAGATTTATTTACAAAGACATGGATGCAAGTTTTTGAAAATATTTACAAATGAAGAATTTACTTTCGAATCGACATGAATAAATTAAATATAAGTTCTGGTCATTATCAAGAAATTTAAGTCCTTTTACTTGTCAAACTTCAAACAAAAATTAAGTAAACTAGACTCCAGTTTGGCTAGTTATTTCGGTTGATAAGATAGTGCAACTATGAAATGGATCCTTAGTTGATAATCAATGTTTTTCGAAGTGGTATTTTCTTTTCTTTTGAATAACAAGTCAAATCAAATAAGTGAAAATAGTGCTTGGATTTCAATTGTTTACTCTCTCTTTATTTGAAAATTTTATTGATATTAACAATATTTACATATTCCTAACTCAGAAAACTGAGGCTAGATATATGACTCATGCACTACCTTTCGGGCCTATGTAAGGGGAATATAGAACATGGCGAGTGAACACACAAGTGTGTACATCTATCGACTGTAGGCATTACTAATAAAAGAATTTTTATATACATACACCTAACTCGGATAAACTGAGGCCAGATATACTAATCATACACTTTCTTTCGGGCTTATGTGAGAAGGGTACAGAGCATGGTGAGTGTACACACTTGCGTGTGAACACATGGCTCTAGGTGTTAATAATATATATATATATATATATATATATGTGTGTGTGTGTATGAATATATATTTTTTCTATTGTTTTTTTTTTTGCTATATTTTTTTTGTTTTTCGAAGAGAGAGTTTTGCGGCATCATCTTAGCACCATTTAACTAAAAAGATAAAAAATGTTATATCCTTTACTTTAAATTCACCATTTTTTAAACAAAGATTTTCAAATAGTATATACTTCATAATTATCATTCATGAACCTTCCTATATACTAGTTTAACCATCGTTACATGTAATCAAACTTTATTTTTATTTTTATTAAGACAGATAATTTTCAAAGATTTCAATTTAATAACCAAAACTTGTACTTATCCTATGGTGTTTCTTCAAAAATAAACCAAGATGCTAAAAGGAAATTTTGTTTTGAGATTATTTTTTATAGAAATTTTTAGTTTTTGAAAGAAAATGAAAATTAAAAAATGCCATGAAAGTTAAAAAAAATTGAAGATGAGACTCCCGCCACACTTCATTTTAACTGTATCCCCACAATCAATGCATGATATAATGAGTGTAACGGGGAAAAATATGTACATATTTATAAAAGAAGGTTAACATTTCTTACTAGACATAGCATGGCTCATGAAGAATCATGAGCTCCTCCTCTTGATCACACGGCAACTCAAAGAAAGGTTTCAAACGATGATTGTTGACATTGAAAATCAATCCATCCCTAGGGTTTTTTATTTCTATGGCACCATGTGGAAAAATAGTTCATACCACAAATGGTCCGGTCCATCTCGATTTTAGTTTCCCAGGGAATCAGTTAAGTCTAGAGTCATATAAAAGAACCTTTTGGTTAGGCAAAAACATTTTTCTTAGGATAGACTTGTCATGAAAAAATTTTGTTCTTTCTTTTTAAATCTTTTCATTTTCATAGCAACGCTCCTAAGTTCATCTAGTTCGTTGAGTTGTAGTTTTCGGTTTACGCTGGCTTTATCAAGATCAAAGTTTAAGTTCTTTATTACCTATAACGTTTTATATTCGATTTCAACTGGTAAATGACAAGCTTTCTGGTAAACTAAATGAAATGGGAACATCCCAAGGTTAGTTTTAAAAGCGGTACGGTAAGCCCAAAGCGCATCAGGCAATTTCTAAGATCAATCTTTACGATTTTTATTAACAGTTCTCCAAGATTTGTTTTACTTGATGATTTGAAACTTTAACTTGGCCACAAGTTTGAGAATGATACGGAGTGGATAACTTATGGGTTATCGTATTTCTTCTTTATGGTTTCAAAAGAACGATTGCAAAAATGGGTTCCGCTATTAGTGATTATTGTGAGAGGTGTTTCGAACCTCGAAAAGTTGTTTTCTTTAAGGAATTTCACAATAATTCTATAGTCATTGGTTTTACACGGAACGGCTTCGACCCTTTTCGAGACGTAATCAATAGTGAGAAGAGTATACAAATTTCCAAAAGAATTAGGAAAAGGTCCCATAAAGTCGATACCACAAACATCAAAGATTTCGATCGTAAGAATGGAGTTTAAAGGAATCATATTTCATCGAGAAATTCTTCCAAGCATTTGGCATTGATCGGAAGTTTTACAAAATTCGAATGAGTCTTTGAAAAGAGTAGGCCAATAGAAACCACACTGAAGCAACTTTTCAGTAGTTTTTCGAAGACCGAAATGTTCGCCGCATGCTTGATCGTGAAGAGCGAGAGAACACTTTTGATTTCATAATCTAGAATGCATCGTCGAAAGATTTGGTCTGTACAATACTTAAAGAAGCATGGATCGTCCCAATAGAAATATTTTACTTGGGACATGAATTTGCATTTGTCTTGTTTGGACCAAGATGATGGAGTTTCTTTAGTGACTAGGTAGTTCACTATATCAGCATACCATGGATCGATAGAAATAGAAAGAAGTTGTTCATCGGGGAAGTTTTCATTGATTGGTAAAGGAGATGGTATGTAGGGAAGACGAGACAAGCGATCGGCTATGACATTGTCAGATCCTTTTTTGTCCTTGATTGTAAGATCTAATTCTTGTAGTAAAAGGATCCAATGAATTAAGCAAGACTAGCGTCCTTTTTAGCGAATTGGTATCGAAGAGCAGAATGGTCCGTGTAAACAGTTATGTGTGATCCTATCAAATATTGTTGGAATTATTCGAGAGCAAAAAATACCACTAAAGCTCTTTTTCAGTGGTTGTGTAGTTAAGTTGAGCATCGTTTAAAGTCATACTAGTGTAGTAGATAACTTGAAGGATCTTGTTGATGTGTTGTCCTAAGACAGCACCAACTGCAAAGTTCGAAGTATCACACATTATTTCAAATGGAAGATTCCAATTCAGTGAACAAATTATAGGAGCAGAAACAAGTTCGTTTTTGAGACGTTCAAAAGAAGAGATACAATCAGAGTTCAAGTCAAAAGGAACATCTTTTTCAAGAAGAGTCATAAGAGGTCGAGCAACCTTGCTAAAATCATTTACAAAGTGTCGATAAAAACCCGTGTGTCCAAGGAAAGAGCGAATGTCTTTAATAGATTTTGGAATGGGTAGATTTGCAATGACATCGATTTTCACTTTATCTACCTCAGTGCCCTTATTTGAAATGACATATCCAAGGACTATGCCTTGAGTGACCATAAAGTGGCATTTTTCCCAATTTAGCGTAAAATGTTTATCCTTGCACCATTTAAGAACCAATTCAAGATGGTGCAAGCACTCAGAAAAAGAATTTCCAAAGATTGAAAAATCGTCCATAAACACTTCAAGAAAATGTTCGATCATATCAAAAAAGATGCTGACCATGCATCTTTGAAATGCAGTAGGAGCGTTGCAAAGGCAAAAAGGCATACATCAATATGCAAAAGTGCCAAAGAGACACATGAAAATTGTCTTCTCTTGATCTTCGAGAGCGATTGGAATTTGGTTATAGCTGGAATAACCATCAAGAAAGCAATAGAATTCATGGCTGGCTAAATGTTCGAGAATTTGGTCAATAAAAGGAAGAGGGAGGTGATCCTTATGTGTTGCGGCGTTTAGTTTTCGATAATCAATGTAAACACGCCAACCCGTTTGAGTATGAGTTGGAATAAGTTGATTAGAATTGTTCTTGACAATGGTAAGTCCAGACTTTTCCGGTACAACATGAATTGGGCTAACCCATGAACTAGGAGAATGGATAAATGATTCCGTTGTTGAGAAGTTTAAGAATTTCATCACGCACTGCATCCTTCATTTTTGGATTAAGCCTTCATTGCGTGTCACGAACAGGCTTGGCATCGTCAATTAAATGGATCCAATGTTGAATAGGAGCGGGACTAATTCTCTTTATATCGATGATCGACCATCCAAGTGCTTCCTTGTTTTTCAAAAGGATTGAAAGTAAGGAAGTTTCTTGATCAAGAGAGAGAGTCGTAGAAATTATGACGGAAAGGTTTCATTATCACCTAAGTATGCGTATTTAAGGTGATCGGGAAGGGGTTTAAGGTCCAACCTCGGGGGTTGCTCGATCAAAGAATTAGGTTGAGATTCAGACTCAACTGGAAGAGATTTAAATGGGAGCATGTATTCAGTCTCATTCAAGATTTCATGAAACAATATTTCGTACTCGGCCTCGCGTTCATCGTTAAGGTCAGTCGTCTCGTTTTCAAAGTTTTCTTGAATGGCATTAACTTCCAACGTTTGGTCGCTTGGTTCATTCGATTGATTTTCAAGATTGAAAATGTTAAGATGCAAAGTCATGTTTCCAAAAGAGATTTTCATCGAACCATTGCGACAATTGATTAAGGCATTTGAGGTGGCTAAGAATGGTCGCCAAATATCAAAGGGATTAGGCTCGTAGGGTTGGTTACAGGTTGTATTTCAAGAACGATAAAATCAACGGGGAATATGAATTGCCCTACTCTAATGAGTACATCCTCAATTTCTCCCACAGCTTCTTAATGGAGCGATCATCGAATTGAAGCGTGACCTTTTGGTTTGAGCTCACCTAAGCCTAATTGTTCATACACAGAGTATGGAATCAAACTGACACTTGCGCCTAAGTATGTCAAGCATTTGTTAATCGTCTTGTCTCCAATTGTATACGAGATTGTGGGGCAGCCAGAATCTTTGTATTTAAAGGGAATGGATTGGGACAAGACTTCACTCAAACCGGTCGTTAGGTAGAATTTTTTGGGCACTTGAGTGTCACTTTTGGGTACACAAGTCCTTAAGAAATTTAGGGTAAGTTGGGACTTGTTGAATGATGTTAAGAATCGGGATGTTAACTTTCACTTGTTTAAAAATTTCCAACATCTTTTCCATTTGGTCCGAGTGTTTCTTTGGTCAAAAACGATGTGGACATGGAATACGATACTCAATAGGGGGTCTAATTGAGTAGAAAAAGAATTCTGATTGGCATTTGATTCAATGTTTGGCTCCATGTTCTGTTCAGATTCGTTTGTGGTTTTAGAAGTGTCGAGAGGGGTTTCTGATAAATTGTTTGGATTAACGACTTGATAATCGATTTGTTTACCGGAATTTGTGATAGCAATCAATTGGGTTACGTTGCTATCTTAAAGAACATGGGCTTGATTCAAATTAGCATTTTGAATCCTTAGGATTTGGAACAGGCTGGCTTGGGAATGTGCCTCGATCACATTAACTTACAGACGTTGCTAGTTGACTCATTTGCATTTCAAGTTTTGCAATCGACTGACTCATGTTTTTCATATACGAGGTCAACAAATTTTGCAAATTATTGTTTGATTAAAGGCTTTTAGTAGTTACTTTAGCCAATGTTTCAAGACATTTTTCAAGTGAACTTAAACGTTTATCGTCTTGGGAAAAGGGAGCAAGATTTGGTTGAAAATTTGATTGTTGCGGTTGATTTTGAGACGGACCCACAAAATTTGGTTGAAAACGATTTGTTTGCAAGGGAGGATTCGAAGCATTATTCAGGAATGCTTGAAAATTGGGACGAACTATATTCTTGTTGGGATTATTTTGGTTCCAAGCAAAATTCGGATGATATCTCCAACCAGGATGGTACATTAGAGAGAACGAGTCATTTTTAACATTGTTGAAGCGTTGAGTTGCTCGATAGAATTAGGGATTTGATCGGCTATATGATTTGGATCGTTACATTTGTAACACATGGGTTGGGAAGCTTGGTTCATTTGGTTTGATGAGAAAACATTGTCTAAATTATTAATCATTGCGTCGTTTTTAGCTTCCAAAGCCAGAGCTGATCCTATCTAGTGTGCACTTGATCGTGAGTAAATTGATTTTTGTTTGAACGTTCCCATTGGGACGACTTTTCAGCTAGACTTTCAAGAAATTTCCAAGCATCATCGTGGTGTTCGGTGAGAAAGTTGCCTTGATTCATGGTTCGTGAGCTGTTTTCAAGTCCATCGTATAAGATTTGGCAAAGCGTCCATTTTTCGAAGTTATGGTGTGGATATTTTATCAAGAGCTCTTTAAATCTTTTAAAATATTTTCTGAATGGTTCTCCCCTGAATTGATGAAAATTTACGATTTCGTTTCGGATTTTAGATGTTTTTTCCAAGGGGTAGAATTTTTCTATGAAAAAATTCACAAATTCTTCCCAAGTTTTAATCGAATTAGATGGTAAGCTATACAACAATTTTTCAGTGTAATCCATAAGAGCGAATTTAATTAATTAGAGTTTGATTCCGTCATCAAAAAGTTGTTGGAGTTTCATGGTTACGCAAATTTGTTCGAATTTCGTCAAGGAAATGTATTGGTCATCGTGTTCAAAATTGCCAAATTTTGGAAGCATGGCAATATGGTTCGAGTGAATTTCAAAATGGTTACCCGTAGGGGGGGGGTAACGTGATGCAAGATGGAATAGAAACTCTATCAGAAAAGATTATATCCATAAGAGTTTGAATGGCGTTCTTGTTCTCCATTTCAAGAGGATCATTTATTCGAGTTAAACGATTTGTAGAAGGGTCACGAGCCCAATGATTCGTAGAAGTGTCACGAATCCAAATACTTATGCACTAGCGAGAAAAATAAGGGAAGGGAAAGAAGTTAGAATCGAGTTTAAGAGAAAGAAGCAAGGTTTAGAAAACGAAGTGAGAAATTGTTTGTTTTTTTACCTTTTTTTAAGGAGGAAATATATTCACTAAGAGAAATTTATTTTTCAAAAATGAAATTTGATTTTTGTTTTGTTTTTTTCGCTTTTAAAATTTTTTTTATATGTTTTTGAAAAGATTATATATTTTTATTTAGATTTTTGTTTTTCGAAAAAGAAACTTAAGAATTTTATTTATTTTGATTGAAACATTTCAAAGGAAAGGATTTAAAAGGATTTTATTTTATTTTTTGTTTTGGATTCAAAAAAAACTAAGTTAAGTTAAATTAACAATTTTTTTGGTTTTGGATTTTTGATTTTTTTTTTAAATATGCATGAACTAATGCAACTAAATGAATGCAAAGGAATTAATTACAAATTTTCTATCCTTAGTACCAAAATTGTATGATCACACTTTGTCTTAAATCAACAAAATATTTCTTAGCCAGGTAACGGGCAGGAGTTATCGGTGCACCATGAATCATCGTAGCAATGCAGCAGAAGTTTTAAGTACCTTCAGAGAAACAACCACTATAATATTTATGAATCACCGTAATATTTATAAATGGTTATCGCTATGCCGTAGCCTAGACACCAAGAAATAAAATTGTTCAAAGAAGATAACTGTCAAGATACAATTAAGCCCTGGGTGGGATCGCGACTCCCTTAAGTTTGAAGTCTAACCATTATTAGTCAATTTCTAGAATAAAATGCAATTTGTGAGCCAAGGAAGGGATGATAAAATCACCCACCTTATGTGGATTTCAGTGTCTCCCTTAAAAAGAAAATAAGATGGTATGACTGCAAAACAAGAATTAAACGTGTATTAACAATGCAACTACAAATGAATTTTTTTTTGAATTTTTTTATAAAATGCAAGAATCCAACAATGCAAAGCTAATTAAAAAAAAGATGATGGCACGATACCCGAGCATGCAAAATTATTAGATATTTTTTTTAGTGGTGGTATTTTTTAGCAAGCAAAGCAACGCGGTTTTTAGCAAGCACTTCTTTCTATCTGCTTTGACAACCTGAAACGAAGTTTAAAAAAAAAATACAGGTTTTTTTATATAAGGATGGAACATAAAACAAATTAAAACAAAACACAACAAATTTAAAACGAAAATGAAAACACACAAAACAAATTGAAACTTGTTATTATATATTTTTTTTATTTTTCCTTTAAATAAAGAGAGGAACTATTGGTAAAATAAAAGATTTTTTATTGAAATTTTATGAACAGAAACTTAAAAGGTTAACAAAATAAATAAATAAAAGGAAAAAAAGAATGAAGTTTTAAACATAGCCAAGCCCAAAACAAATATCATACTACATAAAAGAAATGGCAGTTCGCACCCAAATCAAAATCACTTAACAACGATATCACCAAATTTAATTCACACAATCGAATTTGCAAAATTCACCACTTCAGATTTCCGCAACCATATACACAGCAATTTTTTTGAATTTTTATTTGGTTATGGTGGTTTTGGATTGCGGTTATGAGGAGAGGCAATAGTCGAAACTCTTGACTGAAGGCGGTGGTCGAGACCGTGAATGGGGAGGTTTGTGAGGAGGTTGGTAGTTTATGTTCGCGAATTGTAAATGATGGAGTAATTAGTGAAGTGTTGGATGCATATTCGATGTTAGAGGTGGTTGAAGGAGAAGGTTTGGTGGCACTATGGTGATGGGGTTTGTGATAGTTAGGTGATGGTGTTTTGATGGAAGGAGGACAAGGGGTGGCATGCAAAGGTTGATGAGGTATGTAGCAGTAAGGGTAGAGGATTTGATGACTGTGGCTACGAGTTGATTTTGGAGGGAGGAGCAATGAGTGGTTTGTGTGTGATAAAGGTGAGTGATTGTATGCAGGGGTTGTGGTGAGGTTCAGGCAATGAGCAGTAGTGGTGGTGTGTGAATGTTGCAGGCAGTTTGTCTGGAGAATGGTGAGTATACATTTTGACGTAGAAATGGTAGGAGGCGATGAAGTAATGGCAGGGGATGATGGTGTTTTTGACAGGGATTGTTGAAGTGGTGGTTCAGATATAGGTAGTTGTTGGGTTGCAAGCAAGTGGGAAGGAGGATTGATGGCAAAATGTTGGAGCAGAGATGATAGTATGAAAGTGGGGTTGTATGATGTATGTGGAGAAGTTGCTAGTGAAATGGATAGAGTTAGGGGATGTTATTTTGGTTGTATAGTAGTGGAAAACTGTGTCACTAGCTTGCTGCAGTCAGGGTTAATAGTTGAAGCAAAGACATGGAGGTGGTATTGGGAGTTTGTATTAGTGGTAGTAGAATATAAGAATGCAAGGATATATGGTGACGGGTATGTGATATGTGGTGGAGGTGGTCTGCTATAATGTAACATCCTCCTACTTGGAGGCCCAAAACTAACGTCTATGTATGCTGAAGTCATCCATAGTTATTAATCCTTGGCAACCAAATACGGCGGTGCTAGATACATTATACACAGATCACAGAAATAAGAAAAAAATTCAACAATTCAAAAACACATTTAAAACATTCGATGTTCTTACATAATCCCAAAAACGTTAACCACGTTCAGCAAAATATAATTATTACATATATTCCAAGAGCGACATATGAAGATGCCCCTTGGTGGATCAGAGTATATAATAAAGCCAATAAATCTGCCTTTACAAACAAAACACACAATGGAAAAAGATATCTCTAAATAACTATATGCCTAATGCACGCCTCCGGAAGCTTTATTCATCTAAAAAGAGAACCTGAAAACCCTAAATCTCAAACTACTCAAAATCAATTGAGTACCCGAGAGTTTAAGGGGAAAACAAAAAATTCGAGTTAGACGTAAAGCCTAGTATGAATAATAATCTATCATCTCAAACCCAAATAGATATCTAGTGGGACCATGCCGCATAGCGGAACGGGTTTTCTCCTCATTAGTATCCTAAAACCTTTATAAAACCATATATTGTGCTCCTGCATCCACAATAGTTAAAAACATAGTATTTCAAAACATTATAATGATATGCAAAACAAGTAAATCACATCTGGATTACACATCCCCATTCATTCTGACTATCTGTCTCAATTATAGTTTCTAGGATTACTATTAACCTATTAGTTTTCATGGGCTAACTAATAACCGGTTAAATGTTTATGGACTATATGAATCGATTACATAGTTTTCATGGGATTACTAAGAACTTATTGGTAACTCGAATATCTTTCTATGATACCAAGCTGTAACGCCCCACTCCGAGGCCCACATTAGCAAAGAGTATTACAAGGTAATACCGTCTGCTAATGCGGAGAATAGAGCTGGATAGGAGCGACCATCTATAGCCTTGTCTTAACTATCTACTGAATACGTCAAAAAATGTAGCATATATTTTTTTTTCATGTGGATCGACATATCCAATAGATATTTAATACAAAACTATAATGGCTATAAGATCTAACAGAACAAAATATAACAACTCAAATGTAAAACACATCACAGAACAGTAGATCATCACATACATATACACATATACTGGTACATCACAGAGTAAATAAAATGATACATGTCAAGTGGTGTAGCAACCACAATATACAGGCGAGTCAAAAGAATATACATATCAGAGTTACAAACAAAAAGGACTACACAAAAAGCTATAACAAAAGGAACTAGCAGAAAAGTCCATGCGGAAGTAGAATAGGCTAAGTCCAAATGATATGAAATTTGGCAGGAATATAGTTCAACATTCCTACTTAAATCTGCAAAAAGAATCATTCAAATACGATTTGAAACGAAGAATCTGCGTCGTTTCAAAGTCGGACCAAAACAAGGTAAAATCGCTGAATTTCAGCAGGCTGTGGGTTCATGTTCGATAGCCATTTTTAAATAGTAAACCAACCCAGATTGTTATTAAAACTTTCAGAATTATAATTCAATACTCCAAAGCTTCAATCTTGCTGCATTAATTCGAGCTTTTGCATCTAAACAGCAAGGTGAGTTACAAAACTCACAAAAACTAGCTGAGCCAAGCTCAAAATCGCCAAAATTGCTTTGTAATTCGTTTTGCTTTCAATTTTGTTTCTGTGTCAAAACCTTCTCTGGTTGCTACTTTGAATGCTTGTAACTTTTGATTCCGGCAACGAAATGCTGCCGGATTTATTGCATTTGATAGCTTGCATGTTGAACTTCATTTCTGCAAATTTTGGTTGAATAATATGGTCATTTGTGTGTTCAAATCGTCGCTGCAAAATCAGTGCACAAACTAGAAATTATCCTGTGCTAGTTTTCATGGACCGACTCGGAACCTATTGGCTACCTTTAAATATCTTAATCCAGGTATAGTTTTCATAGGCTAACTATAAATCTATTGGCCCCTTCCATTGTCAATCATAGTTTTCATGGGCTGACTATGAACCTATCACTTGGCAATTTAACTCATGTTGCCCACATGATTCTAATTATTCCATGTTACCCACATGTTTAACTACCATTCATGTTATCCACACGATTCTAATTATGATACATGTTATCCACATGTTCATATTTACCCATGGTACCCACATGTTTAAGCACACCAATATTATCCACATGTTGAACCTATGTCTATTGGTGTCCCCAATTAGGTTATCTTACTTAGTAACTTATGACATAATAAATACAATGGTATCCCCAAATTATAAGTGGTATCTCCAATGTTTAGTGTCAAAACATATAAGTGTTGGTATCCCCAACTATTTTGTTGAACTCATTAAATCCACCCCGGTATCCCCAAGGTTAAACAACATTTATTATATAAGTTTACCCACCTTACATATTCGAAAAAATCAAGTGTCATATAAACATACCCTTTCGAAAATATTCCCTTCGAAGTGGTACCCTTCGAAAGTATAGAACTTGGTTAAAAGAAAACAATTTTACAACCCCCTTCGAAAGTATCCCCTTCGATGGCAAAGAAAACAAAGCAAACATATTTGAAAGCAAAAAAATCAACTCCTTCGAAAATATAAAACTATGTTTTAGCTATAACTTTTTATAGGTGTAGAATTATGGTTTCTAACCTATTCCATTGTGTTCAAATGATGGGTTGCCTTTCCTTAGAGTGGTCACGACAGAAAAAAGGGCTTACGGCTAGAAAGTTATGCTTATTTGAAGTATTGTAAACAAAGCTAGTGAAAACTACTACGAAAGGGGCTTCAAAACGCTTGAAAGGGTGCTTTCGATTGCTTCGAAAGGATGCGGTCGAAAGGGGGTTTCGACAAGGTCGAAAGGTGGTTCCGAAAATGCTATAGAAAGATCCAGAACTGATGTAGAAGGGTGCAGTCAAAAGGGGGTTTCGACTAGGTCCAACGGCAGAATCGTAAATAACTTGAAAGCTGTTATTTTGCTAATTAAAGTATATTATTTTCACCAACTCCTATTATTTATCAAATTTCTATTGGTTAATGACATATTTCATCACTTTCTTTATAGAAAAACTGCTATAGATTAGATTTTATTATTTCCAAAATTATTTTCAAAATATTTAATTATATTAATATTTTAATATAATTATTAAGCCTTTTTAGCTTAGAAAATTCATACTAAATCGAAATCACTTGGGAAAAATCCCAAAAATTCATCAAAAATCTAAAATCACATTTTCTACATTAAATAAAAATTTCAAGGTAGAATTCATTATTTTATTATTTTTAATAATTAAAACCCGAAATAAATGCCTTTTTCACCTTAGAAAATTCATAAAACATTCCTATTAACTCCGAAAATTATGAAATAAAAAAAATCTAAAATTATGTTTTACACAACATATCCAAAAATCAAGTCGTTTGGAGGTCGTTTATTAAGGATTTTACTTTAAAACCCATCATTTTTATTCCATAAAAATTTAAATAAATCACCATAAATATTTATTCTATCCAAACAATGATTATTAGATCCAAACATGATCAATGCAACAAAATACATTTGGTTACTATCCATAATCGAACCAAAACAAGGAAAAATGAGCTAATTTATACTATTATTCACCTTGATTAAGTTGTTGGAGTTTGAGATTTGTCCTAGCTTTAATCTTCTAGCTTTCTCTCTTGGATCTTCCAAGTTTGATGATCTCCTAAGATGTTTTAATGGCTAGCTATAACTTCTCTTTTATGTTTATTTTGATTTATGAAATGGTAGGTGAGAATAAAAGAGGGCTTAAGGGTATATGGGTATGGCTATTCCCATATTGCCCTCCTCTTATTTTCCTAACTTATAAATTATAAACCATACTTATACATTCATTAGTTTAGCCGTGGCCAAGTTAATTGACAATTAAATCTCAACTCCTTAATCAACCACATTATTCTATTTAATTTATCTATTTAAATGTCCTGAATAATGTTAAACAAAAATTAGGGGTGTTACAGGCTCCCTCCTTAAAGATTTCATCCTCGAAATTCAGTAAGGACTACAAACAAGCATAAAAACCATGCAAACAAAAGCTAGTATATCCTGCCAGCCAATAAGTCCATATAAAACAAATATAGAACATACCCTCATAACAGCCCAGGATAAGTATCCCTAATTCTGTCTTCTTTTTCCTAAGTACAATCCTTCACGTTATTGCTCCACTGAACTTTCACCAACTTGACTGTCTTGTTTCTCAACCTATTCTCATCTCTCGCAAAACCCTGAACTATTTTCCTAACAACAGTCAGATCTGGTTCTACTACTAGATCTTCTAATGTAGTCGAAGTGTTAGTGGTCTCTAGATCATTCACATACTTACGAAGATGAGACACATGAAACACATTATAGACACTTGCCAAACTTCTCTGTAACCCTACTTTGTATGCGAGCTTTCCGATCCTCTCTATGATTGGGAACGGTCTAACATACCTCGATGCCAGTTTCCCTGACTTTCCAAATCGTACCACACCCTTCATCGATGATACTTTAATGAAATTCTATCTCCAACTGAGAACTCTAGATCCTTATGCCTCCTTTCTACGTAACTCTTCTGCCTAGACTGAGCTTCCTTCATCCTACCTTGGATCAACTCAATCTTCTCGTTTTCTCTTACCAGAATGATCCTAAGACTAACCTGTCTCCTGTTTTCAACCAACATGCTGGTGAACTTCCATACAAAGCTTTGAAAGACGCCATTCCAATACTAGTCTGATAACTATTATTATAGGAAAACTCAACCAAGTGTAGGTGATCTTCCCATGATCCACCAAAATCAAGCACCCAAGCTCTCAACAAATCCTGAAGTACCTCGTTGATTCTCTCTGTCTGCCCATCTGTCTGAGGGTTGTAAGCGGCTATTATTAAGATTTCTTGTTGACACCCCAAAGTAATGCTAAGAAAGATGAATAATCTTTTTCATGAACAATGAGTGTGATTCCCTAAGGAATTGCCTTTCGATTTGGCTTTATTTATTGATATTTCTCAAATCCGACCTTTCAACGATGTCGAAAGGTATGGTCTCTAGGTTAAGTGACCTTTTGATCCTGTTGATCTAGTGTGAGTTCTCCTTCGAAAGCCTTCCTTTCAATTAGATTGAAATTCTTTGAATTAGGTCTTTTAAAGGTAGGTTTTGACCTTGTCAAAAGCTATGGGAACGACTTCCTTTGGATTAAATCTGTAAGTCCAGGTTTTGGTATTTAGAGAATAGGTTTCGACCTTGTCGAAAGCTTTAGATTACAGAATTGATGGCTTCGAAAGGTTACAAAAGATGTTAGGGCCAAAAGAGGTGTCGACTTTGTCGATAGGTTCCTTTCGATGGGGTTAAACCTGAAATATAACGGTTAATCTAACAAAAGCTTTCGTAAACAGTAAATAGATCAATAATGCACAAGACTTCCCTTTTCCCATCTAAAGAAATTTTATTTCATCAAATTCCCAAATCTATAATCTCCAAATTAGGGTTACAATGCTTTGTTAAAGAAAATACAAGTTTGGAATGAGAGAAATCTGATCCCCAAAACATGACCCCTTGGGTCTTATTTATATATGCAGACGTCCCTCTTCCACGCCTTTGCTCTCGACAATGTCGAAAGGTCCTCAACTTATATGGTGTTGTGAACCTTTCGACCTGGTTGAAAGGTTCACCTTTTACATGCTATTATATGCCTTTCGACCTGATCGAAAACTATGCCTCCTTTCGACGTTGTTGAAAGGTTTCCCTTTATATGCTGTTATGAACCTTTCAACTTGATCAAAAGCTATGCCTCCTTTCGACGTTGTCGAAAGGTTTCCTTGTTCTTCTTGTCATACTCTAGCAATTCCTTCATTCTCTCTTAACCTTTCGACCTGATCGAAAACCATGCCTCCTTTCGACGTCGTCGAAAGGTGTTGTTAACCTTCTTTCGCATCTGAGTATTGCTTTCTTCATAGCACCTTGTCGAAAGGCGTCCTGGATGGATCTTTGCCTCCTTGTTATTAGTGAAGTAAGTTTGAAACCTTCGACATGGTCGTTAGGTTGATTACATTGGTTTCGTAGAGATTCAACTGTCATTGGTTTTGATGTTGTTGAGTAGCCCATGCTCTTGTTTTGATTTGATGCAGAACCTTTTTCGGGACCATACTGGTTTCGAACGATTCGAAATACTTACTATAGCTTTCGAAAGGGTTGCTAATACTTGCTTAGACTTCTTCACCTTCTCTGAAAGGTAAGAACTCATTGGATATTGTAAGGAGGGACCTTCCGACACCTTCGAAAGGTCTTGAAGCTGTTAAACTTTGATGGCGGCATCCCTTCGACTCCTTCGAAAGGTGAATATTTGGAGTAACATACCCCCCCTTGCGAAGGGATGCTCTCGACTTTCCAAGTCGTCTTTGTCGAAACCTAAAAGCTTCCAGCCTCTTGCTCTTTCCATGTGAATCTGGACCGTCCATTTAAATTTGGTCCAACGGCTGATAATTTTGGGCGACTTTTCTTATAAGTACGCCGCCCTTCTTCTACTTCTTTTACTTTTCTGCAACCAAAATTTCAATCACAAGTAAAAGAATACTCAAAAATTTCAATTTTTTTATTTGCTTCCAAAAATCATAGTAATCATAATATCTAATTCGTAAGTTTAGGTTATACCCTATTTCGATAGTTTTTTTATGTTTTAATCAAGTTTTACCTTTTTAGATTTCAAAATCGAAATTCGATTTTGAAATTCCTTAATCTCGACTTTTTAAGAGTAGATTTGGTTTGATTGGCTGAAAAACTTCTCCTTAATTCAGTTCCATGAATTAATAGATTTCATTTCTCGTTTTGGATTTTCATCGTAACATTTACAGTTTATGTTCTTCCTTAGTAAATCTAAGTCTTTAGTTTATAATTATCTTCGTGCTTATGAAATCGAAAGAGGTCGATTCCTGTTGAAATCCCCCCTTTTGTTTTTTTGTTTTTATGAAATCCATTTTCTGAACGGGTTTGGTTAATAAATTTTGAAACCCTGGATTTGCAATCGGGTTTGGAGAAGGCGCTGTAATTTGTTTTCTTCGCCCGGAAGTTTCAAATGTACAGATGAAAAATTGCCGCCATAAAATGACATTTCTAGCCCTTCGAAAGAGATTGAGGTGGCAATATTGGATTTTATTTCTTAGCCCCTTTCGATAGGGTCGAAAGGTATTGTGCCAATTTGATCAACTTTGTCGTAAGGATATGTAGCTAAGTAGAGTGTGTATACCTCTTTGATAGCAAAACGTTTCAACTTAGTCGAAACCCTTTGACCCCTTTCAACAATTAGTTTCCGACGAGGTCAAAACCATTTGAACCTTTTGACAATTAGCTTTCGACAAGGTCGAAACCTTTTGAACCTTCAGGTTGAAACCCCGTAGAGTTTTCTCTATCCATCTTTGTCGAGACGTCTAAAGTATATATGAGTTTAACTTGAAACCTTTCGATTTCAATGGGTAGGCTAGGTTCCGATAACCCTAATATTTTACTCAAGAATTTTAAGTCATTGGTTTCGATAATGTCGAAAGATCTTGTTGTTTAGCTTCATGTAATGCTTGTATTGTATCTAGGCTCCAATAGAGCTTTCGACATTATTGAAAATTGATGAATGGTTTGATGTTACGTCTCATCCTTTCGACTTTGTCGATAGCTCAAGGAACACACATTTTTTTAGGCTTTCGACAATGTTGAGGTATGCTTGTTTTAAGTTGATGCTATTGTCCTTTCGACATTGTCGAAAGCTCAAGTTATTTGGTTTTTTACTTAAACAGTTTGCACAATCTTGAAGTTTTATGTATGTTTTCACGTTTAAGTTATCTAAGTATATTTCTTTTTTAATTCTCGAATGCATTCCAAATTCATAAATTACCAAGGATTTTAACTAAAATGATTTCACCTGGCAGGATCATAAGTTCTCCTAAGAAAGCTGAAACCATTTCTAAGCGTTCTCCAATTGCATCCTAAGATGAAGTTAATGCCAACCTTAGGGATTTTGGTATCACTGGAATTGAAGCCATCCTACCTCAGGAAACTAACACCATAGACAACCCTCCTGAATGGTATTTTGCTAATACTGCCATCCACATATGGCGTGGGGGATTCTTACCTTTTCTATAGTTTCTATCTGCATATTTATCTCATGTTAGAATCACCCCGATACAGCTATCTCCAAACATTTACACTCATCTCTTGTCTTTAGAGATGTTGGCACTAGAATCTGGGCTTCCTTCTCTTAACGCTAAAGTGCTAAACTTCTTAACCAAGTTGGCAAGGCTGAGCAATCTCAATAACCAAATATATAGGGTCAACCCCTATAAGAAGTTAACATTAGATGGGGTCAACCCCTATAAGAAGTTAACATCAGATGGGGTCAACAAATTCAAGGACTGGGAGAACTAGTTCTTCTTTGTCAAATGCTTTGCTGATATTCGTGGGACTTTTACCTCTCCCCGTAAGTTTGATCTTGTGTTGTTTCCCCCCTACTTTATGTTTTCCATTAACTAATCTCTTGCTTTATCAGGTGTTTCTTCCAAGAAGCTTAATGATGTCAACAAGAGGACATTTGATTCTCTAATTGTGGCTTCAAGAAAAATTAGGAGCAGATTGACGCTTCTAACTCCCTCAAACATAAGAAAGCACTCTCTTCCGCTAGTGGGACGAAGTATCTTAGGTACTCCTCCCTCTGTCTTGCACACTTCACGCGGCAAACGCTTTCTCTCTTTGGGAGATGCTGAACACTTCTCCCCAATGTCGTATATCTATGTAGACCCTTCTGGTATATTTTGATTTAGAATTTTCGTTTTTGTCCTTAGCATTCTTTGAATTATTTTGACTGATTCTACATCTGCTTGAATTTGTTCCACCTTCTTCCCAAGTCATTGTGTCTTCTAGCGGCACTGTCTCTCCTCCATCAACTTCTAGAGTGACATCAATCATGGCAGCCTTTGCAAAATCCAAGAAAACTTTTAAAAGAACACTAATGGAGTCTCCAGAAGATGCAGCCCCGTAGAAAGTCACTAAAATCATTGAAGTGGAGGAAGAAGAGGAGAGCATATCTTCTGAACAAGTTACGAAGAACCCTATTGTTGAAGCCCCCAAAGATAAACTGGAGCAAACTCCAACTATTCCTGACCCTTTTTCTCACATCTCTATTTCTGATTCCCCAGCAGCACTTGAGCAGATGCAGCTTGCCTTATTGATGACTCCTTCCATGAGGTAGATTCCTCCAAAGTCATCACCTTCTACTCCTTTATCTACAAATTTTGATGAAGCTCATCTTGCATTCTGAATCCTTCACTTCTTCTTGTCCACCCTCTTTCACTCCAGACTTAGCAGCGAATTATCGCTCTCTAATGGAGCAGCAATTTCTGGTAAGCTCTTACTCAGTCGACCTTATCATCATTGGTTTTCTCAAATCGCTAACTTGCGTTACACTTCTCGCTCCAAATTTCTAGGAATTGGATAGCTTTGAACGAATACGTTTCAAACTCTTTAGCCAAATCCTCCAAGAGTTTAAAAATCAAGTATCTTCCATGACCGCTGCCAAAAACGACGCGTCCACAGAGTTGGAGCGAGTATAAGCTTCCGTTGCCCGGGTCAAGGCTGATTTAGAAGCAGAGAAGCAGGCCCACCAACTCACTACTGATGAAAAACTTGCCATGGAACTCACTCTGAAAGATACGAAAGATGAAAAGGCCCGGTTGCTAAGAACTCTTCGTTGAAAGATAAATTCAAGAAGACCAGAGCTTCGCTTAAACTTGTTATCCGTACCCTTTCTAATGTCAAGCAGCAAGTATCTCAATTTGTCGATGTCACCCTTGGACCAATGATGCTAAAGAACTATGAAGATGCCCGTATGCTCGCATATACTGATAACTACATGAATTGCTCTAACTTTGGTTTTCCTTCACTTGACCCTGTTCTTAGCCGAAAGAGTGATGGGCAAAATCAACTAAATGAAGCAGGGTATTGAACCCGAGGGCGAGGAGGAAGTTAATGCAGTTGAAATCCTTTCTTTTGATGTCCCCTCCTTCGAAATCGAATCTGACTCTGAAGAGGAGGGCGACATAGATGACGCTGATGAGGAAAAGGATGATGATGGTGGTGAAGGCAATGACAATGATAACGACGACGAAGACGACAATGATGATGACCCTACCGGGGGACAAGGCCTTAATGGAGACAAAGGGGGTCCTTTTGGAGTTTTAGAAAAGGACGGTGGTGATCAAGCTGAACTTCATGAGAAAGAGCCATCCCCTCAAAAGGATGTTCCACCTGCATCCCCTAGGCCTTCTGCTGCTCCAGAAGGTGAGCCTGCTCCTGCCCAAACTGAGGATCAAAAAGAAAATGAGCAAGCCTCCTAGGCTTCTGTTCCAATTTCCCAAGTATGGAATTCCCTGTTTAAATATCTTTCTCTTCGAAGATAATAGTTAGTGTAAAATCATTCATTTTGAATAAGAAGGAAGTCTCTATTTACCTATAAAACAAAACTTGAAAGGAAACAAGCAGAAATTAACAAGTTTTATAGGGAGTTAGACAAACACATAAAGGAGCATAACATCCTCTCTGAAAAGTATCACAGTCTTGACCGGAGTGCCTCTGCCCTAGCATCTTTTAAAAATCAGTGGGCTACCTCGTTATTAAAGAGAGCGTGTCTCCGATACGACGCTCTCTTAAAGGAGAATCGGGAGTTGCTTATTTTATTTTGGATGATGATTGAAGAAAGGGATATTTTAATTAATGTCTTGTATAAGGCTTACTATAGACATTCAATTATAGATTTTTCGTACTTAGGTGAATTCAGCGGGGACTTACTCAGACGTTTTCACAAAAGATATTTAGACGAATTCGGATCTAACCCGCATCCCGGAGCTTTTTGGAATTTACCCCAAGTCAGGCCGGTTCCTCAAAACCACCCCATTGAGAAACTTAAGTATTATAAAGATAAATTTGTTTTTGAGTTTTTCTCTGGATCTATTTTGTATGAACCAGATGAATGATTATAAACATGTAATAGTTAATTGATTTATAAATATATGTTTTAGCTCTGTTTTCTTTATGCTTAGCTTCTCTTTACCATACTATTTTAGAATGACAATTCTTTAGGTCGACTCATTCCTAGATACCACTTAAGACAATATGTTAAATTGAGAAGGTTTTACTTTGAAAATGCATCAATTTTAAAGACTTCAAAATTAGCGGGATATTGCTTTCTTCGGGATTTACAAAAATTGCACTTGGAATATCGTCGCCTCCATTTCGACTTCCTTGGCACTAAGAAGAAATCATTCCTTAAAGATATCAGAACGTCTCACTCTAAATTAATTTGTAGTCGCGATAGTCCCCCAGTTGGGAAATGGGACTATAGCCAATGCCCATCGGTAATAACCCCTGAAGGAGTTATTATGCCCTTTGATTCGATAGTTATGCTTTCAGCTAACTCTCTAGATAAAGTTAGGAAAGTAGTTTCTAAACTTTAAATGTAATCCAATTGCATGTTATATCTTTTAACTTTGTTGTTGTTTTAGTTCTAATTCGTTGCTATAATAATAAAGATATCTTTTATCCCTATCTTGATTTCCATTTTATTCCTTTTGCTTAAATAGGAGCTACAGTTGTCTACAACACCTCTTTCTCATAATTTATTGTCACGCATTGATGCTATCAGAGAGAGACAGTTGACAACGAGTGGAGGGATCGTTGTCAACGACAAAGTCTTACTAAAGCATTTTGGCGACAATACTGAAGCCGTGAAATGGCACAAGAGATACTTTCTTCAAAAGACTATTGCCAGCAACCACAAAGATTATATTTCCTATCTCAAGGCGGAAATTAAAAGTAAAGATGAGACGATTACTACTCTTAAGCATCAAGTAAAGACAAATTCCTCCATTGACATTGATTAGAAAATGTCAGAACTTATTCAACGGATAAGTGACTTGGAGCTAAAATTAAAAGATAGCCAAGCCCAATGTGCCTCTTTGGAATTTATTATCGGGGACAAGACTTCAAAAATTGATTTTCCTGTCCCTCAAGCAACTCCTCCGGCTGTTAAGCCTACAAGGTCAAAGCTTCTTGCGGCCCAGAAATTTCCAACTATGATCAATCCTCCCCTAGGCTTAAATGATAATGTAGTGAGGAACTAGTGTCAGAGAGTAAAATTTAAAATAACTAAATATTTTGATGAGCAGTAGAAAGTGAAGTACTTCCAAACTATTAATGAGTACGCTGCTAAGAATCAGAAGCTAGAACATGACAACTACTTGCTTGACAAGCGCGTCGTAGAGTTGGAAAGAGAAAATAAAACAGTTAGAGCTACAAACAGAGCTTTTAATCACGACCTGAAGACCAACATTGATGCGATTGACGACGAGAACAGAACAAGAAGAAAGGAAAAGAAAATTAAGGAAGTTCTTAGCATGGCCATCTGACACGTAGTAGATCCTTTAGTTGCGGAAACTCTTGATAAATCCGCCCAAGGTTTGTAACTCATCTATATGTTTGAGCCATGCAAATCTATCTTGTATATAATTTTGTTGTTTGTAAATGATTTCATAACTTATGTGAATCACATAAATTTTGTAAATATCACATGATTTATAACCCTTTTTTGTAATGTCGCCTTTGAACTACTCATTCATTGATTTTTTGGACTTGCCGGATCTTTTGTTATTCCTCGTTGTTATGATTTTCCTGAAAAGCATATAGCAAACAATATTTCTAATTGTTAGCTTGAAATTGACATATTTGTCTATGTATGTTATTTTCTTAGATTAACAAATCATCCTGTTAATTGTATGAAAAATAGTTTATACTAAATGTTAAAATCTCATCTTTAACCATGATGAGAGATGACCAAGAATGTAACTCCTTCCACTTGGCTGGAAAGTTTGAAATTTGCTGATAGAAAATTCTGCTTTATCATAGGGGCATAAATATTAGAATGTAACCTTTATTTAATAAAAAACTTGATTTAGAAATCAGTGTTTGAAATTTTCAAGTAGTAACTCTTTGACCCATTCCTCAACATTAATGGTATTTGAAAAGTAAGAAACTCGAAGTTCCCATTTGGAAACTCTTAACAGCGATCTTTATGATAATATTCTTTGGCACAGATTTGGGCATTTGGCATGAATAGAAATCGAAAGATCTTGCACCAAGATTAGGGTTTTCATAAGTAGCGGTCTCGATACCTAGATTCGGATATAATAAATTAATGATTGATAAATACCCGAAACCCAGATTCGAGTGTTAGATGTTGATATTCTTATATAAAAGAACCAAAACCCTAATTTGGTTATTAATAGCTGATGTTTAGAAATGAGACTCCCGAAACCTAGATTTCGGTAATAGTAAGTGGAGTTTTGTTCTACTCCTCTACTTCCGCCTTCTTTGACATATATGAACCCTTTAGGTTTTAAATAATCTGATTAACTGCCGACGTCTTAGTCCATGATCGAATATGCTTTTTCTCGAGCTTGAACATCTTAGTTCATGATTTTACGAGCTTCTTCTCGGGCTTGGACATCTTAGTCCTCTATTGAATGTGCCTCTTCTTGGGCTTGGACATCCTAGTCCATAGTTTAATGGGCCTCTTCTGGGGCCTGGACGTCTTAGACCATTAATGTCTGGTGCTCTTGATTAGCTCATCTTAGAAGCTAGAACCAATTACTTACCCGAACTCCCTCCAGGAGCGCCCTGCCCTGGCCCTTTCGTGGCATGGACAAGGGTTTGTTCGGTGCTTTAACCTGGCCATCTTATGGCGCGGCTAAAGGCTTACTCCATCCTCCCTCCAAGAGGTGCCTTACCGTGGCCATAGCATGGCGCGGATAAGGGCTTGTTCGGTGCTTTAACCTGGCCATCTTATGGTGTAGCTAAACGCTTACTCCATCCTCCCTCTAGGAGGTGCGACCTGACTAGAAGTGCAGTCAAGGGCTTGTTCAGTGTTTTAGCTTGGCCATCTTATGGCGCGGATAAAGGCTTACCTGCCCTCCCTCCAAAAGGTGCTCTGCCCTGGCCATCTCGGCGCGGACAGAGGCTTTTCTACCATCTTAGGTTGACTGCCATCTAAGGTAGTATCCAAATATATGGAGCATTTCACTCCCAACCATGTAGATTTTCTCTTTATAGAAATTGCTCTTTATTAATTCCATCTCAAATTATTTTTACAAATTCATGAATCTTTCCTTACGAAAGAAGTTTATGATCATCCCCTCCAAGGCTCTACAATGGTTAGTCTCATGACCATTCATCATGTGATAGTGCCAGTAGGATCCTCCCAGGTTTCTTTCATGTTTTGGCCTTTTCTTTTGTGACGGCCAATAGTTGAGTTCATCCTTAGTAAGTAGATATTTTCCGTAGATGTGGTAAATTTGCATTCCTTTAGAAGTCTAGATTTGAAGGTTGATTCTCGGGGATGACTCTTTAACTTTTTGCTCTTTGGCCTCATTGTTTCATTCTCTTCAATTGCCTCTTGAGTTGGAAGTGTTATTATTGCAGTTGGTTGCCACTTGTGTGCAAAGGCATTGTAATCATGCATTATTTCTTTCTCAAAGATTGTGCCCTTGGAATAATGTTGAATTTTTCTTCTCATTTGATTAAAGATATTGTCACTTCCATTTGTCCTCTTTCCGAGTGCAAAGATTGGGGTAGGGCCAACATGGAAGGGGTTTAAGCTCCATTTTCAGGTTCATAAGATTCTGCTTTTTCTGGTTTGTAATTCTAAGAGCTTTGAACCTTGGTCTTTGCTCTTCATCTTGATTGGAGTCCTTTTTATTACTTGGGAGAACCTTGTTAAATGTGGTTCAGAAGACACTAGTTCAGATCGTTTAATTCTACTAGCCATGATTTTCCAAATCAAATAAGCTTTAAGAAGGATTGATCCGAGCAGAGTTAGTGGTTTAACCAAGTCGGAGGTTTGGGCCCTCCTTCTAGCGCCAAAAATGTTAACAAGATTTCTTGTCAACACCCTAAAGTAATGCTAAGAAAGATGAGTAATCTTTTTCACAAACAGTGAGTGTGATTCTCTTAGGAATTGCCATTCGATTTGGCTTTATTTATTGATATTTCTCAAATCAGACCTTTCGACGACGTCGAAAGGTATGGCCTCTAGGTTAAGTGACCTTTCGATCCTGTTGAGCTAGTGTGAGATCTCTTCGAAAGCCTTCCTTTCAATTAGATTGAAATTCCTTGAGTTAAGTCTTTTAAAGGTAGGTTTCGACCTTGTCGAAAGCTATGGGAATGACTTCCATTGGATTAAATCTATAAGTCCAAGTTTTTGTATTTAGAGAACAGGTTTCGACCTTGTCGAATGCTTTGGATCACAGAGTTTATGGCTTCGAAACGTTACAGAAGATGTTAGGGCCAAAAGAGGTGTTGACTTTGTTGATAGGTTCCTTTCGATGGGGTTAAACCTGAAAAATAAAGGTTAATCTAACAAAAGCTTTCGTAACAGTAAAGAGATCAATAATGCACAAGACTTCCCTTTTCCCATCTAAATAAATTTTATTTCATCAAATTCCCAAATCAATAATCTCCAAATTAGGGCTATAATGCTTTGTTAAAGAAAATACAAATTTGGAATGAGAGAAATCTGATCCACAAAACGTGACCCCTTGGGTCTTATTTATATATGCAGGCGGCCCTCTTCCGCGCCTTTGCTCTTAACAATGTAGAAAGGTCCTCCTTTTATATGCTGTTGTGAACCTTTCGACCTGGTCGAAAGATTCGCCTTTTACATGCTGTTATGCCTTTCGACCTGATCTAAAGCTATGCCTCCTTTCGACGTTGTCGAAAGGTGTCCTTATTCTTCTTGTCATACTCTAGCAATTCCTTCATTCTCTCTTATACTTTCGGCCTGATAAAAACCAATGCCTCCTTTTGATGTTGTTGAAAGGTGTTGTTACATTCTTTCGCCTCTGAGTATTGCTTTCTTCATAGCACCTTTTGACATTGTCAAAAGGTGTCATGGACGGGTCATTGCCTCCTTGTTATTAGTGAAGTAAGTTTGGAGCCTTCAACATGGTCGGTAGGTTGATTACATTGGTTTCGAAGACATTCAACTGTCATTGGTTTGATGTTGTTGAGTAGCCGATGCTCTTGTTTTGATTTGATGCAGAACCCTTTCGGGACCATACTAGTTTCGACCGATTCGAAAGGCATACTATAGCTTTCGAAGGGGTTGCTAATACTTGCTTTGACTTCTTCACCTTCTTCGAAAGGTAAGAACTCGCTGGATATTGTGAGGAGGGACCTTCCGACACCTTCGAAAGGTCTTGAAGCCGTTAAACTTTGATGGTATCATCCCTTCGACTCCTTCGAAAGGTTGGATGGAATTCTTCTCCCTTGCTCTTTGTCTTGAAGAGGTTTCGACTTAGTCTAAAGGTGAATATTTGGAGTAACAGTGGTGCTCATCTTGAGCTTGGTACCGAACACATCATGTAGACTCCTCCAGAACTCGCTAGTAAACAATGCATCTCTGTCACTGACTATACTACTAGGAATTCCATGAAGTCTAACTATGTTCTTCATGAACAACTTAGCCAAGACAGGTGTCGTACTAGTTGACTTTACCGGAATGGAAAGGGCACTCTTAGTCAACCTGCCCATAATGACCCATATACTTTCATTTCCCCTATTCCTCCTTGGCAACCCATCTATAAAATCCATCTATATCGAATCACATTTCCATACTTGAATATCTAAAGGCTGAAGCAACCCACTCGGCTTTTGATGTTTGACCTTCACTTGTTGATAGTTCACACACTGCCCAACCCACAAGCCAACATCTCTCTTCATGCCTTCCCAATAGAAGCTCCTCTTCATATCTTGATACATCTTGGTTCCTCCAGGATGAATCGTAAACTTCGATCGATGACATTCCTCTAGAACTTCCCTCCTTAAGTTCTCTACATTGGGAACGCATAATAGTCCCTTCTTTCTTAACCATCCTCTTTGGTCAAGACTTAAATCCTTTAGGTCATCAATCTCTAATCCTTCCTCAAGCCTTCTGATCCTTTTGGCTAAATTTGGATCTGCCCTCTGCTTAGAAGGTATCCTCTTGATCAGCACTGGTCGAACTTCCAAACAAGACAATCTGGTAGTACCCTGGCTAGAACTAGTAGTAGATCTCAACTGCACACCACAACTGGCTAAAGCTTCTATATCCTTCCATTCTACCAACATCACTAACACCACATTGTGATGTTTTCTACCGAGAGCATCTGCTACCTTATTTCCTTTCCCAGGAGTATACTCTATACCGAAATCATAAGCAGCCAAAAACTCCAGCCATCTCTGCTGCCTCATATTCAACTCCTTCTGAGAGAATAAATACTTTATTGAATTATGGTCAGTATACAACTCAAATCTCTCCCCTAAGAGATAATGCCTCCAAATCTTAAAGGAAAATATCACCGCAGCTAACTCTAAGTCATGAGTAGGATATCTAACTTCATGCAGTCTAAGCTGCGTTGATGCGTAAGCAATAACCTTGCCCTTTTGCATCAATACTGCTCACAATCTAGTCCTACATGCATCAGTGTATACTACCAACTCTTGGTTACCATCTAGAACTACTAACATTGGCTAACAAATGCTTTAACTTAAGGAACCCTTCCTCACATTTGTTGGACCAAACAAACTCACATCCTTCCTGGTCAACTTAGTCAAAGGTGCTTCTATCCGTGAGAAATCCTTAATGAATCTCCGATAATAGCCGGCAAGTCCAAGAAAAATCCCGATCTCGGTTACCGTCTTTGGTCTCTTCCAATTATTGACTACCTCGATCTTAACTGGATAACTGATAATCCTTCCTCTGAAACCACATGACCAATAAATTTAACCTCTTTCTTCCAAAAATGACACTTGAAAAACTTCGCTTTCAGCTGATTCTGCCTCAGCGTCTCCAACAACACTCTAAGATGAGTCTCATGCTCTCTTTCATCTTTTGAGTATTCTAAAATGTCATCTATGAATACCAACACAAACCTATCCAAGTGCTCTCAGAAAAACCGGTTCATCGAATAAATGAAGAAAGCAGGTGCATTTGTCAATCCAAATGGCATCACCAACCACTCATACGAACCATATCTAGTCTGAAATGTCATCAAAGGAATGTTATCATCCACCACTCTCAACTAATGGAACCCCGTCGCCAAATCCAATTGGAAAAATACTTTGGCTCCACTCAACTAATCAAACAGATCATCTATCTTTGAAAGAGGGGACCTGTTCTTGATCGTTCTTTCGTTTAACTTACGATAGTCGATGCACGTCCTTAACGACCCATCGGGTTTCTTTACAAACACCGCGGCCACTCCCCAAGGTGAACTGCTAGGTCTAAAAAAATTCCTTCTGTCAAGATCCACTAGCTGCACTTTTAATTCCTTCATCTCTGTCGGTGTCATTCTCCTAGGTGGTCTACTGACAGGTTCAGCTCCTGGTACAAGGTCCATCTGAAACTCTACAGCTCATTTCGGTCGTAATCCAGTGACTGACTTAAATACATCTGCAAATTCTCTTGCTACGGGAACCTGACTAAGCACATCTCCCACCTCCATAGCACTTAACAAAGCACAAACACTCTTACTAGAACTCTCCACCGAGAAGATGATTCAGCTATGAGCAATGATATTTCCCCATCCTGGCAAAATATCCTAGCCTCATACTTACCCAACCAATCCATACCCAAAATGACTCCAAAATCTACGAAATCAAAGACATAAAAATTGCATGCAAACTTGTGACCTAACAAATCAAGTTCTAACTGGTCACATCTCATCCCAAGAGTTGCATGCCCTCCTATTGGATTTGCAACCCTTAAGGAGTAACAAGGTAGATGGGTTTTATACATAACCTATCAACCAAATAATGTCGTATAAATGAGTGTGATGCACCTATATTAAAATGTACCCTAACTAGTATACTCTGAATCAAAAGCGTACCTTCCATCACAATTTTCCCTTTCTCTATGGTAGTAGGTCTAGAAGAAGACGGTGGTCAAATAGCAAACACCTTGCCTCTGTCTGCGCTGACTGTCTCTGGACACCGGTTCTTATAATGCCCAACCTCATCATAAGAATTTCACATTCTTCTTCTCTACAGGCTTCGTTCCTTTACCAGTTCTGCAATTGTAGGCATAATGTCCCTTCTTATCACACTTATAACATACTAAATCAGCCTTCGCCTTCTTGGCAACATCCCCTTTTTAGGTTCCCTTCTTCTTGGAGAATTTTCTTTTCTTTCCCTGAGGGCCTTGGGACTCAATTGGTTTCTCCATTCCGAAAGTAGAAAACATCTCCTCATTCCGTATGGCCATCTCCACTACAACATCACTCGAATCTCGGAGATGTAGCATAGTCGCCCAAGCAATCTCGGGATTAAATCCTTTAATAAACTTCTCATTCCTTTTGATGACAGTGTCAATGGTAGCATATCCATATTTTGGATAACTCGTTAAACTTTGTACCATGCCCAATTACTGACATCTCTCCCTGTTTTAAGTCCATAAACTTTCTCAACAATGTAGATTTGGACACTTCGGACAAAAAATTCTCTTCGAATCTCCTTCAAAACTCTACCCAAGCCAACTCCTCCTCGAGAACTCCAATGGTAATTCCATTCCACCTATATAATATGGCAGCCTATAGAATGGCCTAAGAGAGAGGGGAGAAAATGTACTTATATACATATAGCAAAATACAAGTACATTATATAGTGTTAACCCAAACCACAATCTTATTCTTTAATTCATTAGGATTATGTTTGAAAACGTTTGGTTTATTTTATGTTTATCGTAAAACTATGCTCTGATACCAACTTGTAACATCCCCCTACTTGGAGGCCCAAAACTAGCGGCTATGGATGCTATAGTCATCCATAATTATTAATCCTTGGCGACCAAATACGGTGGTGCAAGATACATTGATACACAGATCACATAAATATGCAAAAAAAATTAACAATTCAAAAACACATTTAAAACATTTGATGTTCATTACATAATCCCAAAAACATTAACCACGTTCAGCAAAATATAATTATTACATATATGCCCAGAGCGACATATGAAGATGCCCCCTTGGTAGGTCAGGGTATATAATAATGCCAATAAATCTGCCTTTACAAACAAAACACACGGCGGAAAAAGATATCTCTAAATAACTATATGCCTCCTGCACGCCTCCGGAAGCTTTATTCATCTAAGAAGAGAACCTGAAAACCCTAAATCTCAAACTACTCAAAAATCAATTGAGTACCCGAGAGTTTAAGGGGAAAAAAAACTTCGAGTTAGACGTAAAGCCTGGTATGAATAATAATCTATCATCTCAAACCCAAATAGATATCTAGTGGGACCATGCCGCATAGCGGAACGGGTTTTCCCCTCATTAGTATCCTAAAACCTTTATAAAACCATATTCCGTGCTCCTGCATCCACAATGGTTAAAAACATAGTATTTGAAAACATTATAATGATATGCAAAACAAGTAAATCACATCTGGATTACACATCCCCATTCATTCTGACTATCTGTCTCAATTATAGTTTCTAGGATTACTATTAACCTATCACTTTTCATGGGCTAACTAATAACCGATTAAATGTTTATGGACTATCCGAATCTATTACATAGTTTTCATGGGATCACTAAGAACCTATTGGTAACTACAATATCTTTCTGTTTATCCTAGTTTTCATGGACTGACTAGGAACCTATTGACTATCTGTCAATATCTTAATCTAGGTATAGTTTTCATTTGTTAACTATAAACCTATTGGCCCCTGGCAATTTCAATCGTAGTTTTCATAGGCTGACTATGAACCTATCACTTGGCCATTTAACTCATGTTACCCACATGATTCTAATTATTCCATGTTACCCACATGTTTAACTACCATTCATGTTATTCACACGAATCTAATTATGATACATGTTATCCACATGTTCATATTTACCCATGCTACCCACACGTTTAAGCACACCCATGTTATCCACATGTTAAACCTATGTCTATTAGTGTCCCAAATTAGGTTACCTTACTTAGTAACTTATGACATAATAAATACAATGGTATCAACAAATTATAAGTGTCATAGTTATACAAATATTGGTATCCCCAATGTTTAGTGTCAAAACATATAAGTGTTGGTATCCCCAATGATTATACTAAACTCATTAAATCTACCCCGGTATCCTCAATGTTAAAAAACATTTATTATATAAGGTTACTCACCCTACATATTCAAAAAAAATCAAGTGTCATATAAACATACCCTTTTGAAAATATTCCCTTCGAAGTGATACCCTTCGAAAGTATAGAACTTAAAACAATTTTACAACCCCTTTGAAAGTATCCCCTTCGAAGGCAAAGAAAACAAAACAAAAATATTCGAAAGCCAAGAAATCAACTCCTTCGAAAATACAAACTTTTTTTAGCTATAACTTTTTATAGATGTAGAATTAAGGTCTCTAACCTATTCCACTAAGTTCAAATGATGGTTTTCCTAGAGTGGTCACAATAGAAAAACGGACTTACGATTAGAAAGTTATGCCTATTTGAAGTTTTGTAAACAAAGTTGGTGAAAACAGCTACGAAAGGGGATTCAAAAGGCTGCGAAAGGGTGCTTCCAACTGCTTCGAAGGATGCGGTCAAAGAGGGTACTTTGTTTACTAAAACAATGGTTTTATTTCCTTGTTTGACTATTTGGATGGTTACTTAAGTATTTTAAAATTCAGAAGTTAAATACTTAATGGGGTATGCGAAAACGACTAGTACACTTGTTTCATCTATGAGATCCAAGGACACTTGGGTGAGGGTCGAAACATGTCGAAGGGAAAGCCCGGGTGCTTCAAAATAAATATCAAACCGTTTTAACCAAGATAAAATAAAGTTTTATAAATATTTGATAGAATGAAGCATGGATTATCATTTATTGTTGTGTTTATTTCATTGATTGATTTTTTGAATTAGGCTCGGCCGGTTTATGAGCACTGATTATTACTTATTGATCGTTGACTTTGCTCGACCAGTTTATGAGCAATTAATTATCCATATGCATGGGCTGGGTAGAAAATAATTATAAGCTAACACCTTGCGATTATATCACGATTTGACTATAAGGTGTTTAGCAGTAATATTTGGTTTACTTCAATTTAATGAATTGTTTTGAAAATTGGTTTACAAGTTGAAATGTTATGAAAGGTTTTCCTTTAAAAGAGTGAAAATAGATATTGAAAATAAATATTTTGAAGTGATTTTATATAAAGAATGATTTTGTAGAAGTGTTTTATAAAAAGGAAAGAATTTTGAGGACTAAACCCGATTGTTTTAAGATGATTTTTAAAAGGATTTGGAAATGTAAATTATGATAGATTAGAAGTATTTGTAAGTATTAGTGTAAATGATTTTGCCACTTCGGGATATAAAGTAGTTTTTATGATACCAAAGATTCAGGTAACCCATAATCTACGAAACGCATGGCAAAGGAGGTGCAGATGTTCTGTAGCCTTGGTGTAGTCCACTCTTGGAATAGTGGGATGCACCAATCTATTATTTATTCAGAAAGCTAGACCCAGGGGCCTGGTTATGGCTAGAAACCTCCCGAGATTTGGTAGCATATAGTTTTATATGCTTGTAAATTGTTATCGTTTCAAAAAGGTGATTTGTTTCAGATCCTGAAGTAAAGGACTAGTTTGAATATAATTGATATATATAGTTCAAAAGTTTTGAAATAAGAATTCGGGAATAAAGTCCAAAGAGATAATTTACGTAAAGGTAATTAGATTTGGAAAATCTAAATATAAAGGTTAAGCCTAAGTGAGTAGTTTTGTGAATTGCATATTGTTTGTTGCATCATAGGTTACATAAGTCCTATTTACGGTAGGAGAACTACATTAGCTTGATCCTGTATCTAATTGGGTACCCAATTAGATAGGGGTACATAGGCAGTCACGAGTGGTAGTGATGCAGCCCCGAAAATAATATAACCATTTTTCTGTTTATTTGTTATTGGTTGTTGTTTATCTTGTGTTGTTGTATCTTTCCCCTTACTATTTTATTCTGCATTTACATTGTTTATTGAGTTCGCAGGTAAGGATATTGTTGTCTCTCTCATCAGATTGTGCAGTGGTAGATTTATTGCGTTTGATTTCGGTATGCATGCCTTGTAGAATAAATTAATTAATTACTCTAATAAGTTGTATACTTGAAATGTATCCTATACATTTAGTAGTGTTGAATATTTATCAAATATTATGTATTAAGTTGGTATTTTTTATTCGTAGTTTTAGAACGGACGTGTTTTTTAGCGATTTTGACTAGTTCGAAAACCCGGGTCGTTACATTTGGTATCAGAGCTTATGTTAGGTGCCTAAGTTAAAAAATTTCTAGGTTAGTAAATCAACCTAGGAATTTTAAAAATGAAACTATCTTAATTTGATAAATAAAATGGATAGGATAAGGCACCGTACCTTCGACCGACATAATGGGTGATGTTTATCTTTAGGTGTACTTAATTGTTTGGTTTCGTTATATTTTTCCGTCCTTGGAATTTCGGGGACGAAATTCTTTAAGGGGGAAAGTATATAACGACCCGTAATTTTACCACTCTGAAAATGAGATATTTAATTATTTTAAATATCCAAATACAGAATTTCCAAACTTAATCATTATGTTTGATGTGATAAATAAGAGTGATAAACTTATTTTTAGAATTAAATATATATTTTGAAGTTTTGCCGTAAAATTGACAAAAGCCGGTTTTCGATAAAATTTAATATACAATTGAAAATTTGTTGTAAATGGTAAATAACTCTTTTTAATGGTTATATAATGATATGATAATAATAGAAATTTGATTTATAAGGATTTTATAAATATATAAACTTGTTTTATAAAAATTGACAAATTTTGTCGCACGTTTACAAATCAACATCGTATTTTTACAATTAGATTTTAATATTATTAAATACGATTTTATAACTCAAATGAACTTATTTTAATTATTTTAATACGATAAGAAACTTATTTTCAAGTTCTGTTAACATAAATATATAGTTTAACAAAAATGTCAAAATATGACCATAAAACATTTTATCGAAAATCAATGTTTTGTTCAAAATAAGTTATCGCAACGTTGTTGCACCTTGTTAGCATGTTTTAACATATATATCACACAATTTAATAACTAAACAAGTTTACTTTTACTAATTATGATTAGGAAACTTCTAGAAGGTAATTAAGAAAAGTAAGTAAGGAAAAAAGTTAAAAAAGTAAACATCAAATCAAATCACATCAAAAATCTAAACAAATCTTCTCTTTAATCCACTTTTCCATCCAAATCATTTACTTAAGCCTTAAGTGACTAAGACATAAAGTAAGATGTGAAGGGTGATGGTAAGTGTTGAAAAGTAAGTTTACTTTAAGTTGAAGTAAGGGTATTTTTGTCATTTCACATAGTAATATTTTATTCCAAACTTTTCCTATAAATACCTACCATTTCTTTCACAAATTACATGCACTTTCCATTCTTCTTCTTCCTTTTCTAAGCTCTCTTCTTCTTGCTTAGAGCTTTAATGGTTTCCATGCTTCTCTTAAACAATTCTAAAAGCGTAACAAAGTTATGGCAAAAATAATCGATGAAAAAATATACCACTGAAGTCAAGTTCAAGCTAGTATGATCCATCCACCCAAGGCCGTGCCCACCTAAAAGCCATCTCTTCCTCTTTTCATCTCAACTTCTAGTATAGCGGAGCTATAGCCGGATTTCAAGAAGTTTCGAGAAATAGTAGCAAAGCTATAGTCAAAATCCGTAGTGACAAAGTTAGTAAAATTGATAGGAAGTATGGTTTAGATCTAGAGTTCCTTGCCTTAAATTTTGACGGAATGGAATCCAAAGTGAGTTATTTCTTTTTTTAACTTCATTAAAATCATTGCTAAATTGAAGGAACTTTAAATGTTAAGTGTTGTTTGAAAACCCTTGTTGAATGCTTGTTTACTTTGTTTGCTAAAACAATGGTTTTATTTCCTTGTTTGACTATTTGGATGGTTACTTAAGTATTTTAAATTTTAGAAGTTAAATACTTAATGGGGTATGCGGAAATGACTAGTACACTTCTTTCGTCTTTGAGATCCAAGGACACTTGGACGAGGGACGAAACAGTCGAAGGGAAAGCTCAGATGCTTTAAAATAAATTGCAAACCATTTTAACCCAAGATAAAAAAAAGTTTTATAAATATTTGATAGAATGAAGCATGGATTACCATTTATTATTGTGTTTATTTCATTGATTGATTTGAATTAGTGTGATATCCCGGGATTTTGGGCAATAATCAATTTAATAATCTATATTTAAAAATTAAATTGATTTGATGATCTTTGTTAATAAATTTGAATAAATTTAATAATCTAATTAAATAAATATTTAATTAGTGATTTATCTTTTAAAACTTTAATAGAATGATTTCTATTTATAATATATATATATAAGTGTATATATTGTAAATAGATGAGTTGGTTTGAATTTAACAAATAAAGTTATGTTTTCAAATTTCTAATATTTTGGTAATTTGGAAATTATGATTTAAAATAATATTTAGCTTTTCAAAGATATTTGATAAATAACTATATAGTTTTAAATACATAAGATAAATGTTTAATTGTTTAAAAATAGATTTTAGCTTAAGTTTAAATTTAAATAAAAGGTTTGTTTTATTTCTTTTTAAATATTACTTGATATATATGATTTAAAAATAGAAGTTAAAATACAATTTACATATGGTATCAATTCATTTAATAATAGAAGTAATTTATAATCTCTTTTATAAATTATTTAAAATTGTCAAATTTAATATTTTCAAATTATAATTATAATACTTTGATTTTATAAACATAAATAAATTTTATGGAAATAGAATTATTATTTTAAATATTTAAAAGGTAGTTATATATGTATATATATAACTTGATTTTAAATTGGATTTAAATTTAAATTGAATATGAATTTGGATTTATAATAGAAATTAAAATGAATAATTGGATAAGCTTTTAATTTTATATAATTCGGTTATTTACATTTTCTCTAAAAGAGAAATGCATATATACATTTACATTAGAATTTATTTATTAAGTTTAAAATCTTTATTAACATTTTCAAATAAATAAAAATATGTATTAATTACTAAAAAGACAAGTGTAATAAAATTAAGACACCTAAATAACATGTGTTAACTAATTAATAATACTACATGACAAATGTCAAGATATTGTAACAAGTGTCTTTTTATTTATTTTGATTTTCTTTTATTTTTAAACCACATTCTAATAATAAATACATATGCTTCCCATCTTCATTTTCTTTTCTATCTTTTTCTATTCAAAGCCAAGAAGAAATTCAGTCCTATTCTCAAACACAAAATCTGATAATCATACTTCCTCAAACAAACTTCTCAAAAACAATTTATAATCAAAACACTCCTCAAAACCAGAAAACAAAGCCTGTAATACATTCTTCGATCTGTAAATCAAAACCTGTAATCCATTTTCCAAATCAAAAGCCTGCAAATTCTTTTCAAACCTAGAATCAAAGCAGAGATCAATCTTCTCTGTTTTGAAAGCAAATCTGTAACCAAGTTGCAAAGCTCAAAAACTAAAACTAAAGCAAGTAATCAAAGCCTGTATTTCTTCAAGCCTGGAATCGAGTAGTCTCTGTTTCAAGCATATCTGTAGCTTGCATTTTCAAATCAAGTATAAAATTTAAACTAGAGCAAAAGCATTTCTGGTTGATAAGGCATTTCAGCATTAAAGTTTTAAAGAAAAAGAGTTTCGGTTTTAAAAGAGTTCAAAGTGTTCAAAAGGGTTTTCAAATTGAATCTGGAGGCTCTGTTCTTCAAAAATCTGGTGAGTAACATAGCAACTTAAATAATTTAGGTATATAATTATGTTGCAGGATTATTTCTGAAATCAAGTATGTTTTGGTGAATGCATTTTAGTATATCTCTGTGCATGTATATGAATATCTGGTTGAGTGCATTTTGCTATGTGTTTGATGTTTGTCTGTTTTAGTTTTCAGGCTCTAATCTTTGATTCAAAAATCATTATATCATGATCTAATTTTTATTATGATTTAAGATTAAAACAAAACTTGTTTGTTTCATCTTAGATTATAGTTTAAAATTATAATTAAATCAAAATGAAGTCTAACTGTCTCTGGAAGTAGGAAAACATCAGTGCATGTTAAATAATGTGAAAATTTAAATATTGAAATTTATAAATTCAGTATTATAAATTGAATTCGTAAACAAAAACATGATTTCTAACACTAAAATCAAGATTTTTATAAATAAGATGGAGATGCAAATTGGGTTTGAACTGTAATGAAACTTTTGGGGTTTTGGGGTGATCTATGTATTTGAATGTGTCGGGGTTCTTCAAAAGGATGGAGGAGTGATAGTAGTATCTTGGAAAAATACTTGATGGCGATGTATCTCATCGAGGAGGAAGCGGTGGCGAGATTCGTTAGGGAACCCTAGTTTTAACTAAGTATAGAGAATCGATCACCACGACAGTTTGGATTGATCGAGTGCAGAGATATTTTGGGAGATGGAAGGCTGGTCGTAGGCGAGGTCGTGGCCGGAGTAGCAACTTTCCTGGTGATCGGCGTTTCGAGAATTAGGCGTTGACAGGTTTGGGTTCAAGAGGGATTCGTGGTTCCAGTTTTTAGTTAGAATGTTCGATTTTGTTCGAATTCGTGTTGGAGGTCATCTCGGAATTCTGGGTGGTCGGATCGAGAGAGAAGGTCGACAACGACTTGTTGGTTGTAGCGGAGATGATCGGAGCAACGGTAAAGTGTTGTGCACGTGCACGTACATGTTTGGGTAGGCTGTGGTGTTTGGGAAAGAAGGGAAGGGCAACTCGGGTTGTTCTCGTGATTTGTGGTGGAAGTCTCGAAGTAGTTCTCGGGGGATTTGAAGGAGTAACTCGGGTAAATGTTGTATTACAGTTTTTAAAAAGAAATCTGTTTTGTTTTTAAAAATTTAAACCTGAAGTTTAAATTGTAAAGCAAAGTTGTAGACAAGTTTTAAATCTAAGTTTTAAATCTAATTTAATTTTAGTTTGAATCTTAGTTTTTGAAATAAAAAGAAGTTTTTAAATTTAAAATTTGTTTTAAACAAATTTGAATGTTAAGGTATATTTTAAATTGATTTGAATTTAAAATGAATTTAGTTTTAAATTTCTTTTAATTAAATAAATATTTCTTTAACATGTAATTTAAAAAGGATTTAAATAGTTTTAAAATTTTGTTAAAGTTAAAATTGTCTTCATTTTAAATCTTAATTTAAAATGAAATTTAAATGTAAATTTAAAGGTAAATTGGTTTAAATACTTTATTAATGATATTTTAAATCATTAATAGGAATAAAGTGTTATCTTAAAGATAATTAAGATTTAATGATATGGGATAAAATAAATTAGTAAGGTAATTAAAAGATAATTAATCAATTTAATTAATTTATGATTTGGATTTATAAATTAGTAATTAAAGGTTAAATTGATTAATTAGGACTTAATTAAATTAATTAAAGGGTAATTAATTTGAAATTAAGAATCATTAATTGATAAGTTAAGATTGTTAATTAATAGTTAGGAATAAATTATTTAAGTAATTAAGGATTAATTAAGTTATTGTTAGGTACTTAATTAATTAAGAAATGAAAGATTAATTTATTGGTAATTGGAATTAATTAAATTGTAATCAATAATGGTTAATTAAAGTTTAATTATTTAAGAAAAATAATTAAAGAATAGTTAATATAGATCATTAACTAAGGTTTATTAAATAATTAATTAATATGATTAATTTTATTTATTAAATAGATTAATTAAGGTTAATCATTTGTGAATTGTTTTACTTAATGGAAGTAATTAGGAAATTAATTACTCATTGTAATTAATTGAGTTTGAATTGATTAGTTAAGTTAATTAATTAAGTTTAATTAATTTAAGATAATCATTTAATGATTTGTGAAGTAATTACTAAATGTAATTTAATGAGGTATAATTACTTAGGAAGTAATTAATGGATAATTACTGATGTAATTAATAAAGTAATTAAAGGTAGTTAATTACTTAATGGAATTAATCAAGAGATTAATTAAGAAATTAATTAAGGAATAATTAATTTATTTTAAGAAGTAATTAAGGATAGTTAATTACTGAATGTGATTAATCAATAGTGATTAATAATTATGGTTTAATTAATTTAAATAAAGTAATTAATTAAAATGTAATTAAGGATCATTAGTTAATAATTGATGATATAATTAAGAATTGATTAATTTAGGGATAATTAATAAAGGAAGTGATTAATTAATGTAATTAATTAAGGAGTAAGATAATTAATTATAGTTAATTAATAAATGTAGTAATTAAAGGTTAATTACTATAAGTAGTTAAGAATAATTAATTTGTGAAATTAATTTAAGTGCTAATTACTTGAATGTAATTAAATGTAATTAATCAAGGATGATTAATTAAAATGAATAATTGGATAAGGGTGGATTAATTAATTGATAATTAATTAATAGTGATTTAAGCAAGATTGTTAATGATGGAAGTAATTAATTTAATTTACTTTAAATTAATTAGAGATGAAGTATTTAATTTAATTCATTTTAAATTAACTATAAAAGGTGATTAATAAATCATTTCTTAAGGATATTGAATGATATTGATTTACCTTGAATGGTTTGAGATCTCAGAGATGAGATAATTGATACTGTATGATTTGGATGCTTTGGTTGCATAATGCTGATGATATGGATTATCTGCTTTTAATGATAATGTTGATTATCTATTGTGAATCTGTGAATTATCTATCTGTGTGTAAATAGATAGTATAATTGAATTGTTTTAACTTTAAAAACAACTTGGCCTTAAAAGATACGTTTTGGATTTCGATGAGACCGGGATCGGGTTTCCGTATACCGGGATTCCAGGTCTGGAGACCCGAATACCACATCGATCCAAATTAACGTTAGGTCGTGAAATCCAAATGGAGCAAGTGAAGACTCGAGGTGTAAGAACTATTCTTTGTCAATATAACTCTGAGGGTGATTCCGTAATGAGTTTAACGGAGATAGTACTTTCAGATTCGAGATGAAGATTCAGAGTGCAAGGGTTATGGTCGTTAACTCTAAGGGTGATTCCAATATGAGTGTAACGAGATAATGCCTTCGGTTTCGTTCGAACCCGGAACGAACTTGTATGGATTGAATGCTTTCAGAACATCGTCAGGTGGACGATGAGCATTCTAAGTGATGTGTTCTGATTAAAGGTAATCGTAGCCTCAAGCCTCATCAAACCGGGAATGGCTAAAACAGGGGAGGTGCAGCAAGGTTAGTGGGTAGCACCCAAGTAGGACAAGATTATCCCTGTCTAGAGGTCCCTTCTTATTATTCGATTGAGTGGGCAGTTGATTGCAACAACTGCTGGGATGTCTTGTGCGGGAATTATCCAGTAAGGGATGTTCCGGCCTTGTGTTGCAGGGGATTGGGAGTGATCCTCGGTACGGTGATCTAGGCCACGTACTGTGACGGGCGGTACCCCGGTAGCCCTGCCATTGTATGGAATCCAAAATCCAATAAGTGACGTACGATTTAGTTGTGCCCAACTATGTTGGAACGTGAGATGTAAGCATTCCAGCTATTTCTGTATTTTACTTGAAAACCCTAGACCCTATTATAATATAACTGGATTTCCTATCAAATGTTTTGGTTATCGTAAGGTAAAAACTTTTCCGTGTTTATGTGCGGGAAGTCTTACGAGATACCTTTTCTTTCCAAATGGTTTTGAAGTTAAGCAAGTTTAACCTGTTACTCACACCAGACCCATGTCTGAGCCAAGTGTTTATTTCTATTTTATAAACTCTTGGGTACTCAAATTTTTACGAGTAGCCAAGGGATTCAGGTTTAGCTTTGACGAATATTCTGGAGGAGCAATGGAGCAGGAGGCTTCGGCGTTCGTAGATATAGTATTCCGCTGTGTAGATCTCTGTGATAGTGTTTGTATTGTATTTGAGTTGTAATGTCTAGACAGATGTTTATAACTGTCTAGTATGTGATGTATATGTTGTGTAACTCTGATAAGTGTTGTATATTATGTAATACTTTTGTTATTAATATAATTTATTCGTTCCGCTGTTGAGATTCTGTTGTTGTTCTTCTTCTCTTTCTTTTCTACTTTCTCACCTCTTTCTTTTCTTCAAAACGATGCGTCTTCCTGGACGTAGGATGGCGGGTCGTGACAATTAGGCTCGGCTAGTTTATGAGCACTGATTATTATTTATTGATCGTTGACTTTGCTTGACCAGTTTATGAGCAATTAATTATCCATATGCATGAGCTGGGTAGAAAATAATTGTAGGCTAACACCTTATGATTATATCACTATTTGACTATAAGGTGTTTAACGGTAATATTTGGTTCACTTCAATTTAATGAATTGTTTTGAAAATTGGTTTACAAGTTGAAATGTTATGAAAGGTTTTCCTTTAAATGAGTAAAAAGAGATATTTGAAAATAAATATTTTGAAGTGATTTTATGTAAAGAATGATTTTGTAGAAGTGTTTTATAAAATGGAAAAAATTTCAAGGACTAAATCTGATGGTTTTAAGATGATTTTTGAAAGGATTTGGAAATGGAAATTATGATAGATTAGAAGTATTTGTAATTATTAGTGTAAATGATTTTTCCACTTCGGGATATAAAGTGATTTTTATGTTACCAAAGATTCGGGTAACCCATAATCTATGAAATGCATGAGCAAAGGAGGTGCAGATGTTCTGTAGCCTCGGTGTAGTCCGCTCTTGGAACAGAGGTATGCACCAATCTATTATTTATTCGGAAGGCTAGATCCAGGGGCCTGGTTATGGCTAGAAACCTCCCAAGATTTGGTAGCATAAAGTTTTGTATGCTTGTATATTGATATCATTTCAGAAAGGTGATTTGTTTTCAGATCCCGAAGTAAAGGACTAGTTTGAATATAAATGATATATATTTCAAAAGTTTTGAAATAAGAATTCGAGAATAAAGTTCAAATGGATAATTTCCTTAAAGTTAATTGGATTTGAAAAATCTAAATATAAAGATTAAGCCTAAGTGGGTAGTTTCATGAATTGCATATTATTTATTGCATCGTAGGCTTCATGAGTCCTATTTGCGGTAGGAGGACTACGTTGGCTTGATCCTCTATCTAAATTGGTACCCAATTAGATAGGGGTACGTAGGCAGTCACAACTAGTAGTGATGCAGCCCCTAAAATAATATAACCATTTTTTTGTTTATCTGTTATTGGTTGTTGTTTATCTTGTGTTGTTGTATCTTCCCCTTACTATTTTATTTCACATTTACATTGTTTATGGAGTTCGCAAGTAAGTATATTGTTGTCTCTCTCATCGGAATGTGCAGCGATAGATTTGTTGCGTTTGAGTTCGGTATGCACACCTTATAGAATAAATTAATTAATTACTCTGATAAGTTGTATAATTGAAATTGTATCATATACATTTAGTAGTGTTGAATATTTATCAAATATTGTCGATTTAGTTGGTAGTTTTCATTCGTAGTTTTAGAACGGACGGGTTTTTCGGCGATTTTGACTGGTCCGAAAACCCGGGTCATTACAAACTATCATGTGGGTTGTAATGAGGAGGGGGCTAGAACAATGTTCTAGTGATTGGTAAATTATACATCTTATACATAACACTATCTTATGTCAATTGTTCACTATTTCATGTTATGTCTTTTTATATTTTATTGGTCGTCTTGACTTCATAACCACGTACGATCCATTCCCATCTACTTTATATATATATAGACACACACACACCATGGTGCCCTAATCGACCAAGATATTGTCCCCATTGGTATCTCTAGTTTAGCACCCCATCAGGATCCAATGCCTCATCATATCACAATCTTGTTGTTGTATAACTTGAGGAAGCCTGTAGTGCTTACTTACGGCCTTTCATACATTTCGCCATACTCTTTCCAATGGCCTTTCATACATTTTGCATTATTCTCTTTGGGGATTTTCTACTTTATTTGCTTCCTAACATGGACTGGCTCCACTAATCACCCCATTCTTTTTTGAAGGAATCTCGTTATAGGTTAACTTGTCTGGTACTAACAAACAATTGTGGCGATGCATGGCACAGCGTGGTCCAGCCTGGTAGGCTATAGATGAAGACCGGCTAAGTGTAACCATGTCCTTCCCATTGACCACTCGAGACTAACGAAGCTCTCACCCTATGATAGTCCTACCTCTAATTTTGGTACCAACACTCGCTGCATAGTGCACAATCTCGCTCATCATCTATTTAATTGCTTAGTGCAATCAAGGCAATACCCATCTCATAATTAAATTTGAAGCGGAATACTCGATCCTGATGGTACCTCTTCATCTATACGCAAGCGTATAATCTCCGCAGGTTCTATGGTTGGACTTGTCCCATATTAATATGGTGTTACAAAATGGTTGATAGCCCCTTATGGTGGGCATACTTCTATTGTCTAATCCTGCTGACCTTGCATTCCAACCTACTCTAATGAACTTCATCATTTTCTTTCTATAATTTATACATTAAATTATAATAATTCACACCCATCATAAACGCATATTCGAGGCTAGATATATACATATCTCTTATACATATATATTCCTATTATTACATTGTTTTACTTCCATTGCCTCTACAGTCCCTATAATTGACCTTAGGTCTGTATTATTATGTGTTTTACTTTCTTCTTTATGTTCATTTACCGCTTCCTCTTTGTCAAATCCTTAATATCATTGCCATTTTGTTCATTAGTTCCAACTTTTATTTCTATTCCCATTTCATTCTCAATTTCTTCTTCTTACCTATTTCCCATACTTTCTTTTTCACAACTTTCCATCTTTTTTGGATTGTTATTTCATTCATATCTTAATGTTCAACTTTTGGAATTTACTACATTTTAATACATTGGAACTAAATTTCTACTCAATAAATGTTAACCCAGTAAATTTTCATATCTTATCAAAAAGGGGAGATAATTGTGCAGTGTTTGTAATTTCAAAGAATTGTCATTTTATTTTCTTGAAATAGATGGTATAAAATACAGTGATTACCCATGTTTTGTACATCTCTTTTTTTCATACTCCAAATGCCACATTTTTATTTATTCTAAACTAAATAATATGCAAAAATCTACTTGTAATGTTCCAAGTTCTAATGCATTAAAATATAACAAAAACCCCAAAATCTAAATAAATTTTCATTTCAACTTAATTCATATTCATCCAATAAAAACAAATTTCTAATATGTGCTTCATTAAGATTTCATCTAATTCATGTTCGTCAAATAAATATAAATTTTCTAACCCTTATGCATCACTTTAGATTCACTAAATTCATATCTGACGTAAATGCCAATTCTAATCATTACGCAATTCGGTATCAATTTTTTGTAAAATTCCAAAATAGTTTTCATAACTAGAAAATATTGATTCGTCAATATAAATTACATAGGAAAGTTTAATTTCTTCAACATTTCTTATTCATGGATTCATTTGCAATTTAAATTCGGTTTCTCAAGCATGTAGGAATAGATATGCAATGATATAATCTAATATTTTATAAAAACATATAATATTCACACTCACCTTTTAAGTGCTCCCAAATCTCTAGATCTAATCCTTTTTATCTGTATTTTAACTTTTAACATCTAACTTCCTGTTTGGATTTCCATATAACATTTACATACAGATCTATTAGGATTTGGATTAGAGAAGAGATTTGGATTAATTTATTAATTAAAACCAGATTCAGAGTTTACCTCTGATGTAGCGACTTGGTTTAAACCTATTTTCTATTCTCTATCATCTTCTATCCTTCTCCAAAGTGTATACGTGCAAGTTAAATTTATTTCTATGAAATTTAGAATTTTAGAGGAGAAGAGAAAGTGATTGAGCTTCTCTGCTCATTAGAAAATTATGAGTTGGAAGTGAAGCCCTAGATCTATATTTATAAAGGTTCAAACCACTGATAACCATACGGTCAAATTGATTTAAATTCGGCCACATGGCCAAAATTTACTGTCGCTCCAAAAAAATCATAGGTCGACCTATAAGGACCCCAGGTCGACTACTACTGGTTGACTTAGGTGCTCCTTAGGTCGATCGGTGATACTTAATTTTGGTGAATTATCACCGTTAATTGATTTCGTTAATTACTTCCCTCGTTAACTCAATTACATTATCTCTTACCCAATTTTGATTACTTAACTTTTAGTAATGGTTAAGTTTAACATTTTCCAATTAACATTAATCAATTATTAATTATCTCCTTAATTACATATATAATTATTTCTGACACTAAAACTTCAAATGCTAATAACTTTTTCGTTTGAACTCTGATTGGAAAACATTATATATGAAAATTGATCAGAAAATCACTATAAACACAATGGTACAAGATTCGTAGCCAACCCTGAGATTTGCAAAAAAATTATTTTTCATTGTTTACTATTTATTAATTAATTTATTTTTAATTAATTAACGTAAAAACACCGGGTGTTACAATCCCCGCTTTAACTTTTTGCACCTCCACTACTTTAGAATCGCTAAGCGCTTTAACTACACAGTTGTGAGTCTTTTCATCTACTGTAATGAAGGTGGATTAGAGATACTTGGTGGTTATTGACTTATTTCCTTGGTTTTATTTATTATTTGTTTGGAAGGCATGAGCTTTACTGTTGCGTGTTTAAATATTGTCTCACCTTGGCTATTAAGTATAGTTGATGTGGATATGGTTTGCTATCCAAGTTGATGACTATGAGATGCAACGATCTTGATATTGATGATGTGATGTTGCAAGATATTTCCGATCTCGTGTCATGGTTAGAGATTGCAACGTTGATATTGACTTGTTGTATCTTGTGTTGGTGAATTGATCAGAGATGATATGATAGTTGTAGTGCTTGAGATGTCATTGATCGATGATGAGCTGCTTTGTGTTGAGTCTTTTGAATTATTGTTGATTGCTAAGATGATTCCTATTGGGGATGATGGTAGTCTGCTTGTTTGTGACCATACTGTAATGCTTAAGTCACAAATTGTTATTGCCTGAAACTAATGAACTCTATGTTATGAGATTCATTGGTGACTTACTTGTTGTTTTGATGGACAATTGATTCTGATTTGGTTGATCTTTGAAAGAGAGGTGATCGGATTTTTATTTATGCCATTGAAAGAAGAAATTGCAAGTTTCTCTTTGATCCTAATATAATGAAAATTGAGTTGTAATATGATTATCAGTTGAATTGAGAAGTTCGTAATATATAGCATTGATATTCTCATCGTCTCATCGGTTTAGGCAGTAGTAGTTTAGGGAAAGAAATGATATTTCTTGTATTTGAGTGATTGTACAGCGATTTTCAGTTTGATTGTTTCCAAAAAAATCTTTGAATAAATGGCATGGTCATATTTGATTGATTCTCTAATACACAAAAATTATTTCTTCCCTATACGTGAGAATCTGCCTGAGTGAATGCCGCCAAATATGAATATGTAGACTGATCTTTTCATTTGAACGGTTCACATCATATATTTCTTTTTCCGTAAATCTTAACTTGTTTCTCCTTCTTTGTATATCCAGCCTTTTATTTTACTGAAATGGAACTTTTCAACAACCAATATTTTTTTCACAAAAAAACTATAAACATACAATACTAGACAAACACATAAGATGTATTATATATTTATTAATATATCAAATAAAAATTAACTGCAATATCCGACAATATTTCCTTTTTGATCATAATAATAAATATATATTATTTTACAAACAAAAATAGATGTGTTTGAAATGTATTACGTGTAAATCAAGCATATGAAATGCAATGGAAGAAAATTTATTTAGAAACAAAATTATGCTTCGATGATTTGTAAATTATTTGTAAACTATAACATGCTCTTAAAGAAAATTCAAATATAAAAATATATTTATTATCATCAAACAAGACGTATACTCCATAGTTGCTTGCATGGATCTCGGCCTTCTTAAGCCGAATGTTAGTCCTATAGAAATGATCTTCTAACTTTAGAAGGAAGTCAGGTACCTAATTGGCACCTACTTCCATATTTTTCAAGCAAACATTAAGCCCATCTTTTACATAGGCATTCATAGCAATGCTACCCCCGGCAAGATGGGGTAGTATTTCTTTGTTTGTTACAAGGTCAATCCTAAGCTAATGCACACAGAGTTCCAAACCCCTAGTAAGTTCTTCTTGATGCCCTCTTTTCTTTGCCTCTTTCATTTGCTTAACTTACCCATTGATAAAGGATTCCCCTGCCTATGTCAGCGTCATCTTCGAGACACTGAAAGAACACTTGAACCTGCCAAAGATGGCCACTTCCAATATCTAGGATATGAGAATCTTAGTGACTAATAGCAACCTCCTTTCAAGTTAGGCTAATGAGGAAAAGCCAGACCATGGTTGTGGTGCAGGCCACCCCTATAAAGAGACCGATATAGAATATAGCTAAAGAGAAGTGGGACTGCTCCCGGATAAAATTTTAGGACAATATTGGGTGGGCCTATCATTTAGATAGAAAGAAAATATAATAATGTCATTACTAGTAAAGAGCCTGAACAATGGTAATATGTATGGCAAAACCGGTTGACGAACTTGATCAAGGCCCTATTTGTGGAAAACTATGATCTACCTATTTCTATGAACTTTTTGACGTCGAGGCCCTCTCAACTTCGGAGTGATGCAGCAAACAATATGGAGGTGGCGGGGGTGGTCGTGGTGGCCATTTTGACTAGGGAGAAGATTGACTCCTTGGCATGGTTGGCTAGTGAACTAGCCTTATAAATGCTTTCCTTTTTTTTGTATGTCTAACGAGGTAGGCTATGTGCCTACATTTTGTAGATGAATGAAATTCTTTTTGTTGTGAAATTTGTCTAAGAAATTGCTGCTTTATCTATCCTTGTGGTCAATGCATAGCTTGTAGGGTATCATACTTTGAGTAGCTATTATAGCCCCTGTACAAAATTGACTAGTACTCATCTTATTTTATGGGTCGGACTAGCTAGTGGACTCAGATACGAGCATTTTCCCTACTACCGATTGTTTATCAAATGCCAAGGCCAATATATAAGTCAGTCCACTTTGTGTCGTTTTGTTGTTGGGTAGTCCTGGCATGGTCCTAAGCGCTAAGTAGCTCGAGGCTTCTCCTATGTGACACACGACATGATGGAGTGGCAGCCTATCATGGCACGAACCTAAGCGTTGAGTGACTCGAAGGTTCTCCTAGGTAACTGCGATATAGGATTGAGTGGCAAGTAATTCGAACATGAACATAAGCACCTAGAAGCTCGAGTGTTCTTCGGGATGACACATTGCCAGTTAATGTTGAGCCTGATTTAATTTTTATGTTGGTGCACTACGAATGCCGAACTTCGGCTTAAGTTAGGGTAACAGTGCTAGTCTCAACAATAGTGCCCCATCTTATAAAAAGGATGGGCGCCATCATGGGTGATGGATAGAGGACTGTAGAGATCACATATCAACTTGTAGATATACCTTGACATGAAAAGAAGAGAGTCTCATCCATACTTATAGTGTAGGTGGGCAGTCCCCGAGGAAGAAAGTGAATGCACGATAGTTCAATCTTGCTGGATAGCATAGAAGTTCCCAAATAAGGAAGTGAATGCACGATATTTCACCCTCGTGAATAGTCAGCCCCTGTGAAGGAAGCTAAGACTCACACAAACTTTGGTAGCAAAGGTTGGCAGTCCCTAAACAAGGTAACAAGCACATAATAACTCATCTCTTTGAATATCCTATAGAGGTGGTCGGCAGTCCCGGCACAAACCTGGGCATGGGTTTGAAGGTTCTCTCGGGTGACACACCATTAGTTTAGCAGTCCTTAAACAAGGGAGTGAATGCACAGTAATTCACTTTCATTAGATAGTCGGCTAGCAAGGAGGGAAGCATTGAATAGATCACGCAGTCATTAGTAGTAGAGGTTGGCAGTCCCTAAACTAGGTAATGAGCACATAATAACTTATTCTCCTTGGATAGCCTTGGCGATCATGCTGAACAAAGTCGATTCTAAAGTCTTCGATGTATCCTTCACAAAAGATGTATCACATAGCATTATAATTGTAGCTAGCTCTCATACATGATAGGTCTGGAGGTACAATGTTTTATGGGAAATATGGGATCTATCCAAATGAGGGAGGTGGTAACCACTATTTGTTAAGACGACACTTATAACATACAGCCCCTCATAGTTCGGGTCGAGCACTCCTTTGCTCGGGTTCTTTATATTTACAAACACTCAATGCAGTACTAGGTCGATGACACTGGATTGTCAGAGCTTTACTCTTAAGTTGTAGCACTTGACTAACTTCATCTTGTAGGCTTTGGTGCGGATTTTGGCTTCAGCTCTTCAATCTGGACCTATATCTAGCCTGAGCATGAGTAGCTCTATGATTTTCTTGAGCTTGTAGGTAAGAGGTAGAGGTGAGAGGATGTCTATCTTAACGGGTAGCATAGTCCCATAACCATAGGAAAGTGAGAAAGGAGTATGGTCGGTTGAAGTACGGCTGGAAGTGCGATAGGACTAGAAAATGAGCGGCAGTTCTTTGGCCTAGTTCCCTTTAGCTTTACGAGGCATTTCTTGAGTGTTGACTTGTTGGTTTTGTTGGTGGTGTCAACTTGTCATTTTCTTGAGGATGGGCAATGAAAGATAAGCGTTTCTCGATCTCATTCCTCATGCAAATGTCTTGAAAAAGACTGCTCTCGAATTGAGTGTCGTTGTCGATGATGGACTTCTTTGGAAGACCGTATGGAAAATAATGTTCTTCTTGATTAATTTTAAGGTCTTACCGGTGGTGACCCCAGCAAGGGACTCGGCCTTGACCCATTTTTTGAATTAGTCGATGGTGACTATAGTATGGTTGTACCCTCCTTTAGCATTAGGCAGCTTTCCCATCAAGTCAGCTCCCCACATATTGAACGACCAAGTCATGGGGGTAACGAAGGTATGAGAAGTTATAAGGATCCTGATTAATTGTTGATATAGGTCGCATTTCTTGATGTAGTCCATGGAATCTTTAATCATAGTAGGCCAGTAGTAGCCTTATTGGGTGGTCTTTTTGTTGAGCTCTACTCCCAGTGTGATCCACACAAAACCCTTCATGTTGCACTTCCACGATCTAAAATGCATCATCTCCATATACGCACGATTAAAGTAGTGTAGAGTACCCCCACTCGTAGAGCTTTCCATTTACGATCGTGTAGTGGAGAGCCCAATAGAGAATCTTTCTGGCTTCCTTTTGGTCGGTAGGAATTTCCTCTTCTGTTAAGTATTTGACAAAGGGAATCATCCAGTTGTTTGTGGATGGCACATCAATCACCATATTGTTGCCCCGGTTCATAACAAGGGGCTCTTCGTATCTCTAAGAGTGTCCAAGGAGTGACTACCTTTGGGTTGTTTGCTACATTGGTCAACTATCAGCCTTGGCATTCTTCTCCTAGGTACCTAATCTAGCATGAACTCGACAAATAGGCCTATTATCTTCTTGCCCTCAATAACATATAAGGCCAATGTCTCACTCTTAACTTGAAAGAACTTTCCAATTTGATCGACAACCAATGATGAGTCGTTGAAAACATGAATGGAATCTACGTGTAATTCCTTCAGGATCCTTTGGCCGACCGACACAGCTTCATGCTCGACTTCATTATTGTTTGCATTGAAGGTAAGGCGAACCATAAAACATAGTTCTTTCCCAACAAGGACAATGCCGGCCCCTGCCTCCTTCTTGATTGACGCCCCAACCACTTACAGGTGCCAAACTTGCTGGCTTGTGACGGTCACCTCTTCGTTGTTGTCCAGGCTTGAGCACTTGGTAATGAAATCTGCAATAGTTTAGTCCATTATGGAAGTGCAAGGTTGGAATGAGATGTGATGCATTCCAATCTGGATAGGCTACTTTAATAGTCGGCCTTATCTGACAGTTCGGCTAAAGACTTTCCTCAAAGGCTAGTTTGTCAGAACTTTAATAGGATGAGCTTAAAACTATGGACGGTGTTTATGGGCAACCACAAGCAGGCATAAGGCAAGCTTCTTCAGCTTTGTGTATCTCATTTTTGGGCCTGACAACCTCTTTTTGACATACTAAATTGGCCATGGTACCTCCTCGTCTTCTTTAATTAAGGTAGCGCTGATCATGTGGTCAGTTACTGCTAAATATAGGTACAAAGTCTCCTTGTCAATGGACTTGGACAATATAAAAGGAGTGGCCAAATGCTACTTCAGCTCCTTGAACTGCATTCATCGCTCCAAGTAAAAGACTTCCCCATGTTGATTAGGTTAAAGAATAGAAGAAACTAGTTGATTGCCTTTGAGACGAACTAGCTTAATGCTGCTACCGTCCCATTCAATTTTTGGACTCGTTTCATAATTTCGAGGACATGCATATTTTGAATGACTTGGATTTTATCAGGGTTAATGTAACATTCCATAGAATTAACAGGAATTAAAAAAAATTATTAAAGCTCAAAAATAGAATTTTAGAAAATGTTGGAATTTGATCACAAAAAATGCACCATTGTAATCGTCATGATTTTCTAAGCAGCTTCCATATTTGGAGTTTTGCGATCGGAGTTCAAATGAAGAAGTTACTAGCGTTTCAAGTTTTTGAAAATAAAATAATTAAATAAGAATTAAAAGGAAATGAATAATAAAAATGTATGGACCTCCACCGGTCGACCCCCTCCTTAGGCTGGTCGACCCTAGGATTGAGCGATTGACCGATAGATGCAGTGGCAGCCAAGATTGAACCTCGACTGAATGTCCCAGATTTAACTAATTTAAATTTAATGAATTGAATTGATTCGAGTGCCAATATATACAGGCCTAGCCCCTCAGTTTTCTTTTCATATTTTTCGATTAGAGCAATGGAGCTCTGACATTTTCCCTTCTCCACTATTTCTAGAAATTATAAAATGTTATGTTAGATATATATATATATATATATATATATCGAGGAAGGGTGAAAAATAAAAGAGAAGAGTATGAGTGAATCAATGCTGCGAAAGAAAAAGGTAATTCTACAATCATAAATCTATATTCTCATTAACCCCAAATCTCTTCTCGGATCTGTAATTTAATGGTATATATATTTGCCATACATATTCTTTTGTATTAGAATGGGAAAGGAGTCAAATTAAATGGTTGGATTTGGATTTGGGAGATCTGAAAATCTAGAAAAGTGAGTGAGAAATTTTATGATTTATATATAACACTGAAATTTAGATCATTGACACAGGTCGCATCGTTTGGGGTAGTCGGTAGCATCAACGGTAAATTACTCATAACATCAAAATCTATATAAAGAAGACGAGAATTCTAATATTGTGTAAAATCATAACAATCAAGTATATATACATGAAAATATTTTTATCTGATTTTATTAAATATGAATAATATTTTAAAATACTTAAAACCTCAATTAATATTACTTATTTTCCAAATGTTATATATATATATACACACATAATCCATTTAAGTAAACATTCTCCAACCAAAATATATTTAATTTTAAATAGTTAATAACTTTTTAGATATAATTAATTATAATTCCAAATTTAGAATAGAATATCACATCATAAACTCACACATATAAATTATACAAACTATCAATAACTAAATTATTTCCAACATTCAATACATAATAATATAACTAAATATAATTAAAAATCCATAATAACCACTTTCGAATTATATTGAATATTTAATTAACTTTAAATTATTAACATGTATACATATAAATACATAACATGCTTTATATATAATTTATTACTCGTGAAGTTTTATTTCGAAAACTTAGAATGTTAGTTGAATTATGTTTCGTATTTTCAAAATATATATTTAATTTTTAAATGATTTATAATTAAATATCTAATTATCCTTTAATTAACTAAATTCTTTAAATAAATAAATTATGTATTATTTCATTAAATACCATATTACCTCTCAAAATACCTTTAATTTATTTACTTATGATAGGTTTAAATTTACATAAATTTATTATATTTTTATTTAAATTTTAAATCTTTTTAAACAACCTCATTACCAGTCGACCGAAGCTGGAGCAATTTTGCTCCTCACTGGTCAAATTTTGACGTATTCACCTCCTTCAACATTCCTATTTCAGCACTCCATTTCACACGTCATATATCAACTAAGTATCCTACCAATTCAAGCATATACAAATAAATTTATAGGATTAGGCATAGATTTTGTGAGTGAAACGCTCACATGTGCGCTGCTTCTTCTTCTCTCTACTCGCATGTCTCATTCCAGACTCCCAAAATTTGATCCAAACCCACTTTTCTTATTGCACAATGGTGTGATAAGATGTAGAAGTTAACATACTCAAATTTTGGAGTTTACTATTGTTATCCGGCATTTTGACCCAGCTATATCTGAACTGACTAGACAAGTTAGACTCGACTATCATCAATGCTAGTAGCCCAAAGCGATGATTGTAGGGTCCCAAAATCAAGCGTAGATGATAATATGAAGCAAGAGCATGAAAGTTCACTACTCCTCGAAGATGGATCAGGTATGATCTGAATTTTACACTATAGATCGTATCGTATCGATTCTACAACTCAATTTTACAGCGATGATCGGTCAATAACTCAAAATCTACACATGCTATCAACATAAAACTTGAAGTACAAGCCTACTACAACATGTGGAACACCACTTAGGGATCTCATTCCAATTGGAGGAAGTAGGAGGGATCAGCATAACTCTGTTTGGTGGGATCGGAAGAAATCAGAATTCAAGAAACACTACTTCACGGAAAATGCGATATCTCACAAATCGTACATCGAAATAGCACGAAATTTAGGAAACAAGTAGCTAACATCATGGGGCACCCCTCATATGGATCATAGCCCATTTGGACACACTAATGGGGATCGGTATCGATCCCTATTGTAGGCCCCAATGGGCCTGGAAATTTTTGGGTGGCCTCGTCTTGGTCTTCTGAACCTTCTATCGAAATTTCAGTCCGATCCGTGCACGTCCTCTCTTATAAATACAATAGACATGACATCAAAAAAGGGATCCTTCTTTCAGCTGAAAAGGCTCTTCCATTTTTATTTTTCATTCTTGTACTAATGGATCCTAGCTGATCTAAACATTCATGTAATGATAATTAAGTGCAAGATCAATAAAAAAATGAAGTTGATGTAGGCCATGATTGTCGAACCACTGTAAAATATGTGTGTTCACTTATGATATTTGCTCTATTTTAATTTCATTCTTCATTTAATCTCTACTAGATTCTATTGGATGTTGATGCCCATTTTTGGCATCAACAACTATAATTTGTTTGATTTTTTTATTTTCATAGTGATGAGGGTTTCTTGTGTTTATTTATAAGAAAGATAATTAACAAAGGAAAGTATGCATGAACGTTATACTGAAGAGGAGATAATTCACGAAATAGAGAAGTGTAGAAAATGGATTTGGCCTTAAGATTTTGGGGCGTAGGCTTAAATATATTAATATTTAATTTTCTTTTATTTATAAAACTATTTTTTTAATTTAAGTAAATACAAATTTCTATTTAAAAATTACTTCTTTTCCAAACCAATATTATATTTCAATTATATCATTTATAAAATACTATTTTCACATTTCTAACTTATTTCAATTTAAATGTCTTATTCTTTCACAACCCAAATCATTTTATTAAATAATTCCTAAACCAATTTATTAAATAAATCTCCAAATTCTATTTTAATCAACTAAATTACTATTATCAAATTTAATTAATTCTTATTTAAAATTTGGCTTATTACAGCTTGCATGCTATATTACATTATTTAATCTTTAGGGAATTTCGAGGATGAAATTATTTTAGAAGGGAAGAATGTAACACTATGTAGAATTAACAGGAATCAATAAATAATTATTAAAGCTCAAAAATAGAATTTGAGAAAACCTTGAAATTTGGTCACGAAACTTGCACCATTGTGTTCATGGTAGTTTTCTAAGAAACTTTCATGTATGGACTTTTGCGATTGGAGTTCAAATGGAGAAGTTATCTATGTTTGAAGTTTCCAGATTGAAAATACTTCAATAAGGATTAAACGGAAATAAATAATAAAACCGTGTGAATCACCACTGATCGACCCCCTCCTTCGGTCGGTCGACCACTAGCGGTCCATCCCTCGGGATGGAGTTGTCGACTGGTAAATGTAGTGGAGCCTAGGGTTAAACCTCGGTCGAACGACCCGGATTTAACTACTTTTAATCTAACGGATAGAATTGATTCATGCACCCATAAATGCAGTTATATCCCCTCACTTTTCTTCTCATATTTTCTGACCAGAGCAATGGAGCTTTACCATTTTCCTTTCTTCGCTATTTCTAGAAATTATAAAATATTATATATATATATATATATATATATTTGTAACATTTTCAATATATATATATATATCGGAGAAGGGCGGAAAATAAAAGAGAAGAAGAGAAGGATTGAATCAATGCTGTGAAAGAAAATGGTAATTTCTATAACCATAAATATATACTCCCCTTAACTATAAATCTCTTTTCAGGTCTGTAATTCTAATGGTATGTAGATATCTTATTATACATATTCTTTTGGATTAGAACGGAAAAGGAGTCAGATTAAAGGGACTAATTAGGATTTGAGAGATTTGGAAAGCTAGAAAGGCGAGTGGAAATTTATATAATTTATATATAACACTGAAATTTTTATATTTTAATTTTATTTTATTGTTAAGCCTATGTAAGATCTATTGGATTATAGGCTTAAAACAATTATCTTTAGTTGAAATCTTGCCTTCATATTCTGTATCGGGTAACTGGAATGGATGGTATTTACACCATAATTCTGGAAATTTGAAATCAGTCCCTAAATTTTTTTAAAGTAAAATGTTGATAGGGTTGTAAACTCATTACAACAAAACTTGTTATTAGTTGCATTTATTAGCAGCCTTTGACGCTATATACGACCGTAATAATTCTAAAATATGAAAATTAAAAAACAAACGCAGCTAAATAAATCTCGCCAACAATTCACTAAAAGTATGCTAAAATTTTATGTGGCCGCCCATGTCTATTTTAACCCTCATTTTTGTTATCCTCCTCTTAACAGAATGATGCAAACCCCAAAAAAAACTTTTTCAATTTAATTCAATGCCTTTGCTTTCTTCTCCTCTTTTATCAATCATCAATCAAATCCCTCATCTTCACCTTCCAAACTCACTTCATCTTTGGCTTCAACCCAAATCGAGTAATGAAGACCTAACGGTGAAGACGGGTAGAGGAGAAAGCATGCGCCCAGGCGGCTGAGTGATGAGGATGGTTATGCAATAAGGCTTGGCTGAGTATATGGTCCTAGCAACTTCGACAAGGCGACGAGGCGCGGATTTGACGATGATGCAGCTGACCAAGGGCTTGGCACTGGCGATTTGGGGGATTTGTGGTGTAGTTTGTTGGTAGTGATGGATAACGATGGGATGAGGCCACCACTATGTATTTGGGGGATTCACGATGTAGTTTGATGTACTGGTTATAGATATGCCCCATGGTACTGGGGATGCATAAATTTCAATATCTCAGAGGCTTTAGTTATCCGATAATTAAATACCTTTTGTATCCTAAGAAGTTGCCCTACCATAAACATGCTTGATTTAATGGTTAGTGCATTGCAAAATTTATATACTTTTAAAATTTGTACCGGTTTTATTAGTGAGCGATTGGTTATTTGTTTTATAGTGCAATTTTCCATAAATCACTGTTGGGAAGATTCATGCAGAGGTTTATTGTAATTGTCCACTACAATGATTCATTTGACTATGATTATTAATTTATTAAACATGAAACTTAGGGAACTACTGTTTATAACTAGATTTTATAGAGCTATGTCGGATTGATTTACTTATGTATGTAGATTAAATCAAATAAGACAACCACCAAAATTCAATCTGCAAAAATTTCGTTTGGTTTTTAGCACATATAATTGTGCGTTGGATCATCTACACTACATGAACTTATTCGGTTTGAAATGTTTAAGGTTTTACTGAATCCATTTTCAATAGCAGTTGATTTTAGTAGAATTGTTTTTCACGATCAATACATTTTATTTAACCCCGCTGTATTGTATGGACCATCCTACTTTTATAAATTTGTAGAAAGTGAAAAAAGAAACCAGCACCTTTCAGAATTGTATGCACTAACATATATAGTATTTCAATTTCTGTATTTCCATTTTTTTATGTTTTTGAATTTGGGGTTTTGTTATAATTTCATGAAATTGAGGTGAACATGGTGATTATAGATTGCTGTATGCCTGGCATATCGAGCTATGATTTACTAAAGAAAATCAAAGTAAGTTTACTTATTAAGCTTATTTGATTATTGTTAAAAGAAATTCGTTATTTGTTACAATGAAATTTAATTCTTTTATTAACTATTTTTATGCCTTGTTCAGGAATCATAATCTCTGAAGTGTATTCATGTTGTTATCATGTCTTCTGAGAATGAGCTTTTAAGGATTAACAAGTCTGCATTTCTCTTATTCATTTTCTTGTTACTTGCAATATTGGTATAACTAGTATTATTTTAGTGGGTAATAGGATGTTAGAGCTTGAGTAAGATTGAATAAATTCCTTACTAAGATAAATAGTTATTATTGTGCAAAAATTTTGATTTTAAAGGAATATAATGACTTGTTGGACTAAGGACGGAGGTTTGTAATGACTTGTTTGAGCATGTAATATTCTCAAATCAGTGATAAGATGAAGAAAATATTGCAATATGAACCAAAATATAGTTGCAATATGAACCAAAATATAGTTGCAATCGAACACTAAGAAACTACTGATATAGAATAGCATTAAAAAACGGAGAAGTTTATTCATGCTAATTAATATAATGAATTCAATTCCTCAATGCTTATTAGAATTGTCAATGTATCATGCTATGTATGTTAGTTTTTTTTTACTTACAAGGCAGATGAATTTTAACTTGAGATTTATTTTAAGTAACATAGGAGTGGACTAATTAAAATTTGTAAATTTTGGTAATAGCAACCATTATTTGTAAAAATAGCATATAATCACTTAAATAAAGAGTGTGTTTAGCACTTCATAATGAGGTTATTGGAAAATTGTAAAAAAAAAAAGGTTATCACTATAACTGGTTTGGAAAATTTAATATCTGTTAAATGTAAACATATTTTATCCATTTATTAAACCATCTCTATAAGGATTACTTAGAATAACAGAATATATCACTACAAGAAAAATAGTCTTTTATAGCGGCATATAGCCGCTATTAAACACAACTATAGTGGTTTGATAAACGATGTATATCGACATGTTATAAAAAAGAATTGCACATTTATAACACAAAAAAACCGCTATAAAAGAGCATGATTTCATAGCAAAAAGTAGCCGCTATAAAAGAGCATGATTTATAACGCCTATTTGCTGCTATCCTTTGGCAGTAACCTCATACATTGCACTATCTTTTTTATAGCACTTATGTCATATAGTTATAACACTTTTTAGGAGCTATGCTTTATTTTACTATATATTTGATGCACCCCACTATTACATTTTAATAATAACAATCAAAATGAATCTTCTTTAAATAGATAACAATTTGAACAATGTATGAACGAAAAATAATCGGCAAAGGTAATGCATATTCATGATAACAAAATTAAGCCGAATTTGTTGAATAACATCATGCTTACGAGTACAAAAATACAAAAGCAAAATTTTGTGATAAATAAAATGTGGGCATTTACAACCCACCCATACTCAATACAACTTCATACTAAATAATTTAAGTACTGTGAATCCGATCACAAACAACAAAATTCAAAACATGACCTAACTCTAGGCCTTTATTCCCAAACCATAAACACACTCAACAACCTAGACTAAGCAACTGACTTATTGAACACTGGCCATATAGGTGATCGAATCTACAACCCTTGTGCTGCAAAATTATATCAAAAATAAGCATAGTAATAAAAAATAAATTAAATGTTCAAAATCGAGAATTCAAATTGGGTATTACCTGTATCCCCATTCCTTGTCATACCAAGCCACAAGCTTAACAAAGTTATCATTCAAAGCAATTCCAACCTTGGCTTCAAAAATGCTCGACCTTCATTAAATAAAAATAAAAAAGGAATTCCATTAAATAGATTCAATATCCAGAGAAAAACCAATACCAGAAAATTATACTAGTAAAATATACCTGCTGTCGGCAAAAAAGTCGATAAATACCAAATCCTCTTCTGTGTACCCCAAGGTGCCCTTCAGTTTAGTCTCAGACTCCTCTCTGTGAATTTGACAAAATCATCAAATGAAAAATCGTATTTTGATATATGAATGCAATTAATAAGTGTAAGGTATGCTAATACTGTAACTTACTTGATAGCAGCCTTGATCTGATCATAAGTAGAAGTCTTCTCCAATCTAATAGTAAGATCAACAATAGAAACATCCACGGTAGGTACTCTGAATGACATACTAGTAAGCTTTCCATTCAATGAAGGAAGCACTTTGCCTACACCTATTTTCATTATAAATTGCATTGTTGATTTCATATTATTTGAGAAATATCATTAAAATGAAGGCCTCACCTTGGCAGCTCCAGTGCTGCTAGGAATAATGTTAAAGATGGCTGCTCTTCCACCTCCCCGGTTCTTAGAAGAAGGTGCATCAACAGTCTTCTGAGTAGCTGATGCAAAAAACAACTGAGGTCAACTCAAAAGGAGAGGATGTCTTGTATAAACTATTCGGCTTAATTTAAGTTGGTGAGTACCAGTGATTGAATGTACGGTGGTCATCAATCCCTCGACAATTCCAAATCTAATTGTGCACTGTACCATAACATATCATACACTGTCCATAATGCCACCCTGTACACCCAAAACCCCTCTACCAACATTCTCTGACCATCAAATACCCTCCTACATCCTACAACCTCTCATTACCCGCTCTACCAATCACCGCTACAACTTTAATTGCCTTCCACTTCAATCCACTTAACTGCATACACATATACTCCACTTCATACGCACATATTTCCTCTTCCACTTCAATTCATTTAACTGTGCATGCATACCCATGCCATTCCTCAAACTGTCGTTCAACTGTCACCTAAATACAACCATCTCCTCACCTAAATTCAAGTGAAATTATTATATTATCAATTTAGTGATTTATCATACGCATTAGATGAATTATTACTATTATTATTGTTATAAAATTGGTTAATTTTTATAATGTATTATTATTATTCAAAATTTAGTTAATTTTTATCAATCTTAGTTAAATTATTACATCATCCATCGACCAAGTTCTTTATCCGCTTCTGGATCACGTTTCATTTGTAACGAGACATTCATCCAAGTTGGAGCAATTCTTTTGAGTAGGTACTGTGGATTAAAAGGAAATTTATCTACCACTATTAACATCAATATGAAAACAGACATCTTTTGATGGGGTTCACTTTTTAGTGAATAATTTAACTGACATGGTTTAAACCTTATCATTCTCTCATGTAATTATTCACTCAATTCAGTTTTATGATTCTGAAGGACAACCAATCCTTTTTGAACACACGTTATGGAAAACTAGCAGCATAGTAGTGTGAGTTTTTAAGTAAATAGAATAGTGAAATTCTACATGAATTTGAGAGTGAAATTACTCTGAATCTTGAGAAAAAATTACACAAATTGACAGCACCGTACTAATGTTACATACCTTGTTGATAATTACAGGAGAGTTGCCAATGGGTTCAACATCAGTGATCGGACCCTTGTCTTCAGGATAATGTCTTCTTATAATTTTTTCATACTCCGTGGAATTCATGTAAGAAAATGGGTATGCGGCTGGATTACCATCTTTGGATAAGTTTGGCAAAGGCTTCACAAATATATGGTCTGGTTCTGCCATTAATATATATCTGTAATTAAAATGCAAAAATTTCTACTTTGAATAAATAAAGTAAAATGTAATAGAGAAATAAATTAACGAAACAATGGTACTTACTCTTCCTCAATATTTGCTTTTTCCAACCATTGTACAAATGGCCATGGCCTGTGTAGTATCATATAACCCTAGCAACATTCATAAAATTGTTGAATAAAAATAGTAGTTGATATAGTCAACAAATCGATGGCTATAGACCAAATAAAGACATTTGTATTTCAACCATAGGTATTGTTTACTAAGTAATGTTTATATACCACTAACATCTTTGGGACAAAAAATACAACGAAAAGTGTGGAGTTTGATTTCAAAGATACGTGCCTTTCTTTTTGGAGAATATACTAAAAATTTATTACTAGCTCAAGGACCAAAGTAATAGATAGAAATAGAACCTCTATTATATGGTATGAAACATTGTTGTTACCTATCTATACTAAAATTGTAAATACACAAATGAATATGGGATTTAAAATAATTTGAAAATATCTAATTTACAATGGAAAGGGGTGCACAAACTTCAATCAGATTCTCTAGACCCTCTATCTCCTATCTTGATCCAACTTCTATCTCCTTGCGTACATTGTCATCTCCATTTAAAGGGAAAATAACTTTTACGGAAAGGTGAAATTTTGTTGTCTTCTTAAATTCCAAAGGTTCATTTTTTTACTCAGTGTTAGTTTATCATTTTTTTTTTGTTAGTCAATTTTATCAGTGACTAGTAGTGTGGATTCTGTGGTTACTAACCAAACATTGTTAATGTTATTAACCATTTCATATTTCAGACATCAATACATCCATGACACAAATATATTTATTTCTTGAAATTAAAAATAGTTGAGAATATTGAATTATCCATTTACCTGTGTAAATGGACTCAATCTTTTTCCATCAACATATAATTAAGGAGAAACACGGGAAGAAAGAGTACTCAAGCTCCAAAACTAAGGAGAAGAAGATTACTAAAGCATTAAAACTTACACTAAATTTGTACCCACTTTGTTAAAAAAAGACAAATTTGTCAGCAAATATTATCGAACAAAAAGGTATCAAATAAGAAAATGAAATACATAATGAGTGCTTTATGGAAAGAGTATTACTAGAGTATTACCATAGGACAATTGCAAACAAAATAGGAAAAAAAAAATCAAAATATACTATACAATTTTCTAGAAATGTGACAAAATTCATAAGTAAGTCTATTAAGGTTGATGAGAATTAGTATTGAGTTTTTACTATGTACACAAAGCAACACAGACGATTGACTATGTATCCACTCTGTTATATCGATGTTATTGGTTTTTTTTTCTTTTTTATAAATCTTGACTAAGAATGCATTACCCATGTAGTTGTATTGTATTATAGTGTAAATATCATTAGTTTCTTCTTACCTATATTTTAAATATATTATATCTGCCTTAATTTTTAAAACAAGACAATTAACCGTATCTGCCTCGATTTTTCATCCAAGTTGTATGTTGTTAAATCAATGTTGATGAGAATTAGTACTAATTTTACCAAGCATATAAAACAAGAAAAGACTATTGACTACGTATCCAACTCTATTATACCACTGTTACTGGTTTTTGTATCTTTCAAATCTCGACTAAGAATGAGTTACCCTTGTGTTTTTATTATTACATACTAATAACCAAGGTAGCACTGAGAAAAAGAAGAAAAAAATCTATGAAACTACGTTCCAGTGAAAATATTAAGGACGTATATGCATTCATTTGTTTCAGTTGCTATCCAGCCATAACTCAACACAAATCTCTAAGTCATATTGCTTAAACATAACAGTGATTGCACTTGCAACCAGACATAACAATCTGAATACTTATGTTACTATAATCAATCTACACTAATATAGAAAAAAAATTCAATAGAAAGCTTTTATAGCTCTGTAAACAACCTTGCAACTTAAATGAAAATCTACTTGAATGCAAGTGGAGATAGAAAACAAAGGAAAAATCTGAGTCTGTGTCATAACATGGAGATTTTCCTTGTTATGACACAATCAATTACATTTGTGCACATGAACTGCAATTCGAATAAAATATAGTGTAGACGTAAATATGGGATTAACTATGCCATAACACAGAGGGTTGCACAATCATTTTTCTGACAAATTATGCAGGCAAACAACAATAATATCTTAGTCATCTATATTTTCTCAATGAATGCCTCTAATCAGCTGAAAATAGGGAGGTAAGGTGGGAGCACAAAGAATGTCCATAGACTCCACGTAGAGCTTGGATGAAAATAAGTGGTCACCACATAATTTGATATAAATAAAATTTATAAATAATAACAATAAAAATAATAAATATATACAGTAGAAAAATCAATTGGTTTTCATCGAAACATCACTAATTTTGATTTTAATGAGTGATGCATTCACTTAATTTATCGTTAATAAAATTCAAAATAAACAAAACAATATTGTAGAGAAATTAGGTACCAAAGTTAATAAAATTTATACCTAATTTTTTTTTTTCATAATCATGATTTATAATAAAAAGTACAATGAAAAATCTTATTATATTTGTAATAGATTGGTTTAGGTTGTATTCAAAAAAAAATTGCTTTAGGTTATATTCGAAAAATATATCGATTAAACTAATAATCAAATGTCTGAAGCGGCTAACAATAAAAAAAATGATACAATGCGGAGGTAATAATTTCAGCAGGAAATTAGTGATATACCTAGGAAGCAGATTAAGCATATGTAAATCCATCAAGAGAAGGCAATTGCATACTGAGTGGTCCGCCTAATCCATCAAGAGAAGGTAATTGCAAGCTTACTTCAACCATTACGCTTCTTTTGAAAATGAGAGGTGAAATGAAAACCCAAAAAATGTCATAGAAGAAGGCACAGCAAAGCAGAGCAGTAGCAACTTGGAAAGGAACGTATAAAATTTCAAGCATATCCATTAAGTTTACCAGTTTATAATTAGCTTCACTACATATTACATTGATATTTGGTAACTTATCAACTCGTAATCCTGATATCATTAAGTTCATACCCTGAAAATGAAAGAAAAGTTAATCTAACCATCAACATGACCTAGAACAATCTTACTTTTGCTAAAGTAATCTACACTTGAAAAATGATAATGTTAAACTGGGAGTGCGGATTTTTCAAATTATCTTAGTAGATGAAAATAAGTTCATCTTATTGCTAACATAAATTTAGATGAATAAAGAACAGAAGGTGGTATACGGCTTACAAGTAAACCTTGAAAAATCCATGCATATGAAGCATCTTGATGTGCAATCCAAAATATAGCAAATGCAGCGCAAAAGGGAAAAAACAATAGAAATATACTCGCTTCTCCAAGGAAAGGAAGATCCATTTTTGTTTCACCATAAACTCTAAATACGCTGCTGGAAACTTCTTTAGTAAGATATATAGGTTAAAATAGGAATTCATATTGATTTTCTGCTTAAATGCATAAATATTATCCTAAACTTGAAAAGGCTGCACTCTACTATAAATACCAATACAAATATAAGATGAAATTTGATTCAAAGAAGGGATAGTGTATTTTATTTGAGTTGAAGATGATTTTCGCATTTAAGAAATGAATCGCTTCCAAAAGATAAAATGGTATCAGACAAACTTCGCAAAAACTTACTTTGAAATAAGTGACTTATTAAATTCTACAAGTCATCCACTTAACAACACAGTGCAAATGCTTGTACATCAATCGATAAAGCGGGAGCAAGTATAATTTAACAATATAAGGACAATTTTCCTTTTTTGAAGACACTGCCATCATGGTAATCTGCATACACACGTGCGCACACATGCACATGTGTGTGTGCGCACGAGCTCTCTCTCTCTCCCTTTATGTTTCTTGGCTGTTAAGTCATGTTTAGTTTAGTCTTTATATATTCAATGTCTGAAACAATTTTCTCTAATATCCCTCTTTTATTCATGTGTGTGGCTGAACCACCCTTTTTAAATTATCTTATTTATCCATAAAGCCATTGCTAAATAAGCCACCAAGTTTGATTTTTGGCAAATACTGCACTTTGTCAAATGGCTGGCTTGTAGAGTTTAATAGCCTTGATCACTTTAATCACCCTTCAAATAAATAACTCGAATGGACTAGCAAGCACTATTTCTCACCGTATAGATTCAAGAGGCATACTTAAAAAATGCTGATGCAAGCATAAATCAAAATCAAAATAAATTATTGTTTTGAAGCATCAAATCAGTAAATGACATGAAAGCTGAAAGCATTTTGCTGATGTACAACACAAATATGCATACCGAAGCATGTTCAACTATATAAACACTTACACCGAACTATCTACAATGCTTGTTTCCTATGTGTAAAAAACGGAGAGAGAGAGAGAGAGAGATAAAGCGAGCTGTGATACTTTGAGTCTCCAAAAGTGGAATGAGATATTTAGAAAACTATTCTACAATTTGTACACAAACATCAACTACCTGACTTGAGCTTTCTACATACTGTTTTCAGAAATTAAGCAAAATTACTAAATGTGCAAAACTGGGAGCAAGAATGTTACCTTCAATGCAATATCCAAGCATGCATGTCTATATTTGGTTTTCCAAGAATTAGGCTCCATAGTGCACTAAGGCCTTGAGAAATGCGGTCTACCTATCTATTATCTTTTGTGTGTTTCTCGTAACCACATAACTGACTAAGATCTTTTAATAATTTAAACACAGATACTGGCAAAAAGAGTGCTTCACCTGATAGCCTACTGAATGACTTATCTGAAGCAGGCATGGCATCAAGCAAAAATTTTGCCTATATCAGTAAGTGTCATATTAAAATTTTAGAATAAATAATACAAATCATTACAAAAGAATAAAAATAAGAAGTAACCAACTAAAATGCATTGTTTGTTTTACCTACTATGCACCTATACAATAGTTTAACAACATTTTACAGTTTAATAGATGGAAGAAACAAAAACTAAAACCGAAATATTACAGGTGCATTTTGGTGGACTAGAAATTGTTAGCTGATAATCCATTTCCATGGATCGCATCGCATCATCCTAAGGCTCATAGTAATTTATGTTTTTAAGATTTGGGAACTGAAAATTAAGATATCTTCATCGAGAAGTTATGAAAATCATTATTGTTATTATCAACTTAGTTAATTTTTACGTGCTTATTTAATTTTTATATAACTTAATAAACGAAGTTAATTTCTATAATCTTAGTTTTTTCATTATTATATAAATCAGGAAATTATTGTAAAGGACAAAAAATTTCAGCGTTTTTGCCTCAAGGACAGGCCTTCAATATTTTATCCTGAAGGACAACTTTCTTTAGGTATCAGTTTTTAGTCATTGATAGTATCAGTTTGTAGTTATCGGTAGCAGTTTTTAGGTATCAGTTTTTAGCTTGGTAGCAGTTTTGTTGTCCTTATGAATAATTTTGGAAAATATTTGTCCTTGTGAATAATTTTTAGAAGAATGTTTGTCCTTATGGTAAAAATATTGAGGTTGTGTTTTATGAAATTAAGCAAAATTACTTGATTTTATTATTATTATTATTATTATTATATATCCAGTTAATTTTTATTATACTTGGTTAACTTTCTTAATATTTTATAATTTATTATTATTATTATAAGTATATAAATTTAGTTAATTTTTATAAACTTGGTTAATTTTACTACTATTATTATTATATATTATATATATATATAGTTAATTTTTATAATACTTAGATATAAAAATAGTTAAGACTGGTATGTTTTACCAATTATGTAATCTTGATGTAGCTGTAAGCTCCCTCGCATTAGATTGATGATGGACTATCAAAGGCTTTTATAAAAAAATTCAAATAAATATAAAAGGAAAAGCCTATTTTAGTGTGGTGGCATAAAATTGAAGTCAGACCAATCAATTTTATAGCATGATCAAAAAAAGAATGGTAAGAGAAGAAGAAAACCCCTTTGTATTAGACTGTGATACACTTCAGTATCATGGAACGAACATTCTCCATAAAAGCTGCAGCTTCTTTCTGGGAATTCAATTTTGAATGTAAACAATGTAACGCGCAACAAGTGATAACATATATGGTTACTGCTTCAGATTATAAATCTTCTAACCTGGTCATTCTTCACAACACTTGCTATATTTTCATCTAGAAGAGCCTATACCGACCTATTCAGCTCGTTTTTCTCAACCATGTCTAGTAACTGCGCACACATATAATCGAAGAACAATTCATTAATGCTATATTTGTTTCTTTAGTTGATCAAGTAGGGAATAAATTGAAATATTTTGTTTGACCTTGTTTTAAAATAGAATGATAATTAATAAGTATGTTAAAATGACACCTACGCTTATTCTGGTTATTAGAAAATGAGTTTAAGCTTCCAGTTCTTCACAAAACACAGTCATGACTCCTACCAGTTTTGTACGAAAAAATAAAGGTATTTAGATCATCTCATTTTATAAACAAAATTTTCCATTCTAAATACAAATATAGTTTGGGAACAAATGAGCAAAACATAACAAACTTTGGGATAAAAAAGCATATAGTAAAAGTACAATTTATTTTAGAATCAATAATTATATATATAATTTAGACTTCTTAATTGTAAATACAAATCAAAACATAGTCATAAAGATGAAAATTTAAGTTTTATTTTATAATGACTCCAATTGAATTGAAAAATCAAATTATGGAGATAATTTGATGTGCAGTAGAATGTTAGAATCATTAAAAAATTAAGTGGCATAAAACCTCAGCCGCCATCAGCTCGTCTCGCATGGACAATCTCTACCGCTCTCTCCATCGCGCACGAGTCAACCAAGCCGCGCTTCCTCCTATCGCCATGGTTCCATCGCCTTCCCTTCACCATTGTCAACCGCAAGTGAGCGTTCAATCCTATTTTTTCTTCTTTTTTTAGTGGCGAATTGATTGCCTGATTAGGGTTTTTGAGACAAAGAATAGGTGGAAATATTTAGAAAAATTGGCGGCCATGAAAATAAAGTGTGCCTTAGTATGCATTACACAACCAATTTACCCTCCAGATCCAAAAAATTAAGATGTACAATAACGCCATAAAATAAAGAGTTATCTATTAGAGTTATAAAAATACGTTTTTTTGTGGTGTATCATAATGTGCAATATAGTAGAAACTCCTACCATGGCTTTCTATTTCATACAGCAAACATTCACAAAATATTAATAGTAAATAAATATGTTACAGTATGTCCTATCACTTGGTTCTAGATCCAGAATGGACTATTTGTTTTCCTGCTCAACAATGACTATGTTTGACATGCATGGACACTTTGGGACACCTCTCATAAGCCATTGTATACAATAGCAGTTATATTTGGCTTAAGTGCAATTCAAAGTATAATTTGGATACTTCGGTGTATCAAGAATATTGTGTAATCTGAATCCAGTTAAATTTGATATTGTGGTGCACTAGGTCAAGCTTAAATACTTAAACAGACCTAGTCAAAATTCCTTAAACAAGAACTTTGCTTGTCAAGTGCACATGCCATTATGTTAGGTGTTGAAGGCACCGTCACTTTATGCAAACTCAGTCCAATCATTTTGTAATCTTATTGTTATGATAACTATATGGATGTTCACTATTAAGTCTTATCCCTTCACTATATAACTAGTATAGTTTCTCTTCTCCAAATCTATTGGTACCACTTCAGTTGCAGTCCTTAAACAGAAACATCCTATTTTTATTTGGCCAAACAAGCTTTTTCCCTTGCAAATCCTGGTAAATTAGATCAGATAACTCTTAGTGAAATATGTATGTCACTAACAAATTGTAAGATAAGCTAATTTTTGGGACTGCCAAACAAGATGCATATAATATGATCATATGCACTTTTCCTCATCAAAAAAGTTTGTGCTAGGCTATTCACATTTTTTATTTCTTTTCATGATGTGATATTGTTACTATGAAAGAGAAATCCCATTCTTAGATTATTATATATTGTAAACCTTTGGATGCTGAGTTGAAAATTTGAGACAAGTATATTCTTTGGAACAATATAAGAGTGAAAATCAATTCTTTAGGATTTGAAAAATAAGCTAATTTGTCAGATTTAGTGCTGATCATCCATATATTTTAGTGTTCGTTTGATCAATCATATGAATGTAGTTTGAGTTTGTTGACTATAAAAAGAATTGAGTGCAAGGTAGAGTAGTTATTTGACAATTTTAGTGAGGCATGGTAGAGTTATTAGATTGTTTTAGTATCAAAATGAAGTACTGTTTTGTGATACTAATACATACTGATAAACGACTAAATGAAGAAGTTAGTTTTGGAGTATAGTTGGACAATAATATATGTATGTATGTATGTATGTATGTATGTAGCCCATTTTATTGCTTGCATTTTTCATTTCATGGGTACAATCTTTTAGGATTCACGTGCCTGGCCTATTTACGTGTATCAATATTCATGTTACAAAATATGTGCCAATATTCGTGTTTCATGTGTACAATCTTTAAGATCGATGTGTATCAATATTCATGTGTATATATGCCTCGTGCATGTACATTTGTATCAATTTATGAATACATTACATTTGGTTGTGTACAAATTTGCATGCTAGTTTCTTTTTTTTCCATGCAATCTTCACTTATTTTAGTTAAATAGTTAAACTTTTATTTTCAGGAAAAATTAATCACCTCATGATTTAAGGTAGCTTGATATTTCATTTGTCATAAATCAATGTTTATCCTTGTTAATTTTTACATGACCAAATGATACCAATTTCATTGTTCTTTTAGATAGATTTTAGCAGGATCAAAGTAAAATTAACCAGAGGTCAAGGGTCCAACATGTATGATTGTGGGTCATCATGTTTATCAACTTCGAGGAGATATGCTTATAAATTATTTGATTTATTGCGTTTTATAAGTTTGTAACTTCGTGGAGCTATGAGTTTCTAGTAACAGTATGAACTATTTGGTAGTCTCTATTTATTATTCATTATCCCATCTTTACTTGTGGACAAATTTATGTGTGTTTCTCATTTTATTGGTACAACAGATTGGTGCAAGTTTTGGATATTGACTATCTTTTGTTGATCTTATGTTTGAATCTCATTTTCAAAGTATGGTTTCCATTGAAAAAGGTATTCATACTTTGATGCCAGAATTGTATTCATTCAAATTTTAAAGTCCTCTTCTTTGTGGTGAATATATAATTTTGGGTAGCTTATATTTTTACCTTAGTACTGCACTAGTTAGATTTCAACTACATTTCAAATAGTCTACGAATTAGATTTCGACTGTTTTTCAGATTGTAAACACATCCTAACTAGTTAATCATTAACTTACCTTATGTAAACACAGATTAAAAGTCTTCACTTGATTCATTTAGTTATCATGAAAATTATATAATGCAGTTTAAACTAGTTATGTACAATATTTATTAATTAGAAGATATTTGTATAGGTTCTCATTGTTGATTATTATACTTGTCTGCAGGTAAATAATGTATTTCAAAGAAATGATCGGCTGCATCAATGAATTAGTACGTGCCTTTAATAAATTAACCTATTTGTGTAAACTTCTCTTTGTACGGTTATGGGTTTTATGTTAATTTGGTTGTCTTTAGACCACTATATCTCTACGGTTATGGATTTCATGCGAGTGTGGTTATTTTGTTTAAAATATTTTGCATTGAATTGTTGGTATATCGTATTTCATTATGTGATTAATGTGTTTTTCGATTTTTGAATGTAATAATTATATATGTGTTTATTTGTTTCATATTGAAATATGTTAATTGTTACCATAAAATATATACCTTATGAACAAAACAATGAGGACACTGAATGAGCTACTACAACGATGGAAATCTTCACAAAAGGTCAACAATTTTTGGCAGCATTTAATAAATGCTGACAAAATACATATGGTGACAGACAAAAGATGCTATAATATTTTTTAATAGGTTCAATAACACTTTTTCGCAACGTTTATACGATGCTATGGTAAAAAATTTGGTTGCATTTAGAAAACGCTGCAATATGTTGTTTTTCGATAGCGTTTATTAAAAAGCAACGGAAAGTCCTAAATTTTTGGTTCTGTGTTTTTTAGCGGCATTCTCTAAAATGCTACTGTAGATTATGCTAACATATTTTATACGCCATCAAAAATACTTTTTGGTGTAGTGAGTTATTCTGGATTTATGGTAATTGGGTTGTAAAATGTTAGTATTAAATTAGATTGGCTTAATTTGACTTGGAATGTGAATTTCTATGTTTTAATTTATTGATAGCAAGATACGATTTAGTTGTATCTATTTCCATGTAATTTCATTAAATTATCTAATTCCACAAATGATAAAAAGTGCGCCAGTTGAAATATTAAAGAATATACCAAAAATGAAATGGGTGTGTAAAGTATGAATGTTCTTCTTCATAATTTGCACTGTCTATTTGAATAAAGAAAATAGATAATTTCTTATAATTTCAAATAAAGTAAAAGTCTCACTTGTGGGTAATTTATGGAAGGTTATAACGGTAATGCTTTTTGAGAAGGATAGCTCCAGTATATTAAAATGTGGAAATGAATGTTTTTATAAAACGTACATATAAATGTATGTTTCGAAATTCTTAATTATAGGAATTAATAAGTTAGAGATAGGAATACACACACACACAGACACACACACACACATAAAACTGTGTTTACCGATTTAGAATATACATATACATGATGTAATAAATAAATATAAGTTTGTACTCATATTAGTTATAATTAGGGTAACTAATTATTAATAGCATAGTAAATTATAAGACTAGAGGTTGAAAAGGTAAAGAGATAGTAACTCCAGAATTAATGGACAATGACTGCAAATTTAATAGGCAATAAATGTGTAGTTAATATGGAGTTACTGGAATTAAATAGGACATAAATACGGGTAATAGGATTGATTTAAGGGTATAATATGGCATTTATGGGGAAATGAAATAAGCATAATAAGTTGAATTTGAAAAGAATAAATAAATGTCATTAAAGACTTGCAATTTGAATAAGAATGACTATTTATTATGGACAATTAACATTTATGGAATATAAGAAGGAAACGAGAAATATAGGAAATAAGCATATAAAATAAGAAAAGGTATGCAGTGAATAAGTAAATTTGATACTGGTAAATAAACTTAGGAGGTAATATAATTTTCATCATGGGAAATTATATAGACTCAATTATGCGTTTAGGATAAAAATTAATTAGTGGGCCTAACCCAATAGTTAGGCTTAGGATGATTGGTTTGGTTTAGTGGGTTGGGATGTCAGGTGAGTACAATTACATAATAGAAGTTTGCCCTCAATCTAGAGGCTACCAACAGTTGTGTATACGTACTACTGATGTGGGACATCTCCAACCATAGGACTCGCGGAGAAGGGACATATATTTGCATATAGGTATGGGAAAATATACCAATGGTTCGCCTCGAATTTGAAGTATTAAATGGCTCGGTGCCTTTAGGGATGTCAAGTGGTTTACTTCGAAGTGGAAGGTATTAGATGACTATTGGGTCTGCCTCCTCTACATATAAGAAGTCTGAAATAACCTACGATGGGACCAAATAGGGAAATAGGGTCTACTTTATTTCTAATAAGAGGTATTAAGTAACTAGAATGGGTATTTTTCTTGACTTATATTAGGTAAGTCCAAATGGGATTTCAGTTGAGGGATGTCGGTGGGTATATTGGTATTGTTGGTAGAATTGTATTTAGCAGTGGGGCTGGCATTCCAACGGTGCCGAACGGTCGTTAGCAAAGACTTGGGTTATGCCTTGATGGATTTCACTTCCTACTATTGTGGAATCCGTATGGGATACGCTAAGACCTCAAAGTGTTATTTATTGTTTGTTTGTCAGAAAAGGGCAATTTAACCCTTAGATGAGTCTTTGAGATGCGTTAGTTATATGGTAATTAAATTATAAAGCCGTATATATGGGTCATCGGGCTTTGTGGCTAGGGACGATTGATTGGCGATTACGTTACGGAGGGTCCATTTTGAGGTTGAGGTATTAAATGGCCGTTGGGTCTGCTCCTCCTTATATAAGAAGTATTAAGTGGCCGGGGTTAATTTTTGGTAGAGTATGCTTATATAAATATATACAAATATATATATAGTTATACCTTGGAGAAGGTTAGTATGGATATATCGTACACGCATATGGGATTGAATGTATCAGCTATGAATAATAGACATAACGCTTAAATGGAAGTCAATTGGCATAAACTGGTGTTATGGGTAAAGTATGTAATTTTTCAGTCATCAGAACATTGTTCCGAGTCCCTCCTCATTACGAACCACATAATAGATTTAAAGGGATAAACTATTGGAGAAAGACGGGAATAGTAGATGGAGTAGTCTTCTTATTCATGCTCCGCACTGACAAGGAAACCAAATATCCGAGGAATAATATTGATTCCAAGGTTGGTAGTTTAGTCGGTATATATATTTTATTATATTTTACTATTTCGCTATGAGTTCATTCTTTGATATACTTATGTTTATTAGAGGTTACCAAAACTAATAATCCATGCCCTAATGGACTTAGTTTTCGATTTAGTCAAAATTCGGGTCCATTAAGGTGCGGATTGTTACAGTTAGCCTCAATACCCTTGGCCCTTACAATATAGCCAAAGAATTTACCAGACCAAACGGCGAAGAAGCATTTCTTCAGGTTCAGCTTCATGTTGTACTGGCACAGTATGATAAAAATTTCGACCAGGTTTTGTATATGCCCTTAGCCTTCATATACTTTTCCAGCATGTCGTCTAGATACACCTCCATAAACTTGTTGATTTATTTAGAAGACATGCGGTTGATGAGACACTGATAAGTAGCACTCGTATTTTGCATCCCAAATTGCATGGCACAATAACAATAGAGGGCGGTGTTTTTTATGAAGGAGGTGTGCTATTGGTCTAGGTCATGCATGAAAATTTGATTATACCTAGAATAGGCTTCCATGAAAGTGAGGAGTTCATGTTCACTAGTCGCATCTACTAGCTAGTCGATGTGTGGCAATGGAAAGCTGTCTTTAGATCAGACTTTGTTGAAGTCGAAGAAGTCAATGCAAGTTCTCCAAGACCTAATTAGCTTTCTAACCAGCACAGAGTTAGCTAACCAGACCAGATATTCTGCCTTCCTAATGAAGCCGGCCTTTCGAATGAGGCCATTGGCTAATATCTTCTCTACCTCTTTTAAGAGCTTGGTACTTTTCTGGATTGAGTGGTCGACAATTTTGATGGATTGGGGTGGCTTTGGAATCAATGTTGACTGCATGGAAAATGATCCTAGGATCAATGTAGCGAATGTCAACATGCCGTAAGCAAAGACTCTTTGCTTTGCTACAAGAATTTGATTATATCATCTCAAACTTCCGAGCTGAGTTCTATGCTGATTTAAAGAACTTTGTTGTGGCCAGAACAGTCTATAGAAATTGATTCCAAGCGAGTAGCCGGCCCATTCTTAATGTTTGAATCCCTTATGCGAGGGTCCAAAGGGTCGTCATCAAGATGGGTTTGTTTCTAGGTCACACTGGTCCAGCGGGTAAATCATGTGCTCTATGACATCCTCAACCAGGGCAAACATCCATGCTCAAGTCGGGGTATTGATGTTGCCCTCGACTCCCATAGATGAGTCTGCCGACGTTGGAAGGGTAGGAGTTGTGTGGGATGTCCCCACCTGCTAATGGGGCATGACTTGTTCATTCCATGCTGAGATGAGTTCTTCAGTTCCATGGGAAGTGGCCAAGAAGATAAGATTCCTTCCATCCCAGTCCTCGTTGAGTTGTGTGAGATGTCCCCACCTGCTAATGGGGAATGACTTGTTCATTCCATGCTGAGATGAGTTCTTCAGTTCTTTGGGGAGTGGCCAAGAAGATAAGATTCCTTACATCCTAGTCCACGTTGAGGTGCACAATCACAGCTGGACCCTGAATGCAGCTAGGCTCGAGGGTATTCTCACGTGATATGCCATTAGTTGATGTAGCTTCGCCGTGCTGGGTGGTCTTGGCACTAACCATAGTGCTGAGGGGCTTAAGATTGCCCCCGAGTGACACACTATCGATAGTTATCTTCAAGGGCAAGGATGGTCCTAACATGCCCCTGGCCGCTGCTAGGCTCGAGGATACTCTCAGGTAACATGTCATTGGTTTCAACGGTCTGAATGGGTAGGTCGGCTTCCACAAGGGGAGCCTTTAATGTTGATACCTCGACTTTAGGGTTAGAGGAGGTCTTGGCATGTAAGTGAGGGTTGCCCGACTTGGAGGTTCTCTCGAGTGACAAACTACTGATAGCGCAAGTTATTGCTGAAACATGAGGACATCTTTCTTTGCTTCCTTGAGGGAGACTCCATAACACTCCCAAGCATTTTATTGATTGCCTAGGATTTCTCTAAACCTGCCCGAGACAGAACTTCGTAACAAGCAGATTGTAGGAGACCATCATGCCTAATTCCGCAGGGGTTGGTTATCATATCAAGAAATTGTAAGAAGATGAGCACTCAACAATTACAAAATTTACCTGCATCTTTACTAAAGGGGCTCTTTGTTGAATGTGCTTACGAGGGAGGTAATGCCCACAACCCCAAAGTCAAAGTAGGCAAGGCATAGGGGGTAAGGCTAGAGGTAGGAGCATGAGAGCCTCAAAGACATATCTCAACATAATGTTGACGGAGCTTTCTCTTTTCACGAAATGTAATATCCTCCATTCTAAGGCTCAAAACTAACTGCTATGGATGTTGTAGTCATCCATAGTTATTAATTCTCGGTGATAAAATGCGGCCAAGTTAATCATATCAATAATCAGAAGCACATGAATATGAAAAAAATTCAACACAGGTTAATAACAAATTTTCATATGTCATTTCATATTCATTACATAATCCTAATCGCAATCCCATATTCTGAGAAAATATAATTATTATAAAATACTCTAAAAGCGACATATGAAGATGTCACTTTGGTTGATCAGAGTCAAATACTTGGCAATTATACAACTTTGTCGTTACATCCAAATGGACAAAACTACAAAGCGGAATTAGATAAAGTTTCCAATAGCTAGATTGCCTCATGCATGTCTCCGGAAGCTTATTCGTCAAATTGGAACATCAAAGCCCTTACTCTCGACCTATTCAAATGAGTACCCAAGAGTTTAAGGGGAAAACCAAAATTTTCGAGTTAGACGATAGTATGGTGTGACTAATAACCTACCAGCTCGAATCAAAATAAATATCTAGTAAGACCACGTCATTGAGCGGAACGGGTTTTCCCCTCACTAGTATATTAACCAAAACATAACAACCATATACTGTGCTCCTGCAACCAATATAATATAGAAAATAGCATTTATAATCATGCAACAAATATTGGATTGCACACCCCAATTCATTAGATTATCCATCTAAAATTCAAATGACTACCCGTCGCAATAAAAACTTTCCATCTTATTTTAATCTGACTACCCGTCTTATAATTCTGTGGACTATTCATCTCACATATAAGCATATTCGGAATTATGTGAACTATCCATATCATATGTAATTATTACTTGAATTGACCATCCCCATTGACTACCCATCACATATGGTTTGATTATTCAAAATTAAGTGGATTATCCATCATATATATTCTCTTTTAACTTAAAATGACGTGGACTATTCATCACACATCATATAGTTTTTCTAGGTTGACTATGAACCCTTCATTATCCTTACAGGGACTATCCATCTCCAACATGATGTGGATTATCCATCTCACATCCTATGGTTTTTCTAAAATGACTATGAACTCATCATTTCATTCTCGGTCTTAATCCATTCGACCCACTTGACCCACATGATTAATCTATGTCTATTGGTGTCCCATTTAGGTTATCCCCCCTTAATGTTATAACATTTCAAAATTTCATACATTGGTATTCCCCAGTTGTCTTTTTCCATTAAGGCGTCCAAGTGTTGGTGCTCTGTCCATTTGTACCAAATTCTTGAAGAATCATTCATGTTCCATCACGTTCGTTGGTAAAACTTGCCTTTAGGTTTATCGCGTATAACACCACTTGTCATGCCATTAGTGAAATCATCTTCATTACTTGTTTCCGTATAGTTTTAAACGCAACTGTATACTTCCTCACCGAATAAATAAAGATCCGTGTAACCCTGACGCCATAACTGTTAATAATAAACGTTTCTTTTGTAAAAAAAAATTGACCCCAAATTAAAAGCAAGTTAAACCGCAGAATCTCTGTCGGCAGTAACAATCACATTCACTTCGCATCACATAACCATATAAGTTTTTAATCATACAAGAAAATAGCCAAAATAATAGACTAGTGCCTCACAAGCTGCAGTCTGTGAGATTGATTTACATATACATAAGTTACAACATATGATTTATTTAGATGTGTTTATCTGCTTATCAATGTAGTAAATATATACAGCGCAGAAGAACGTAAAGGGAATGCATAAGTATTTGCAATAAAAAGAGAAGATAATGTAAGTTCTTATGGCTTTTAGTTCTTGCCTTCTCCTTCCACATCGTTCACACTAGCATTTCCATATTGAGGTGCACGAAACCTGCAATCACGATTTCTCAATGTACGTCTTCATATATCAATATCTGAAATCCATGAGGTTTAATATCAATTTAAAAAAAATCAAATAAAGTTGCCACATCAATATATATAAATTGCACAGGTTAAATATCATATTAAATTCCCAATATTCATAGGAAAAAAACACCAGTATAAACCTGTTTATAAGACCCATGGACATGGTATGGGAAAACAAATTTTGGCAATGTTATGAAGAGAAATATTATTGCTCATTCACTCTCCTGAATGTAGGAAGGCAGAAGGTAAAATATGGGAGGTTGCAAGTCCATATTACCGTATTGGCCACAAATTTTAAATGTACTTTTGAAAGGGGTTAAACAAATTTCAAAATGATCTGGTTTTTCACATAGATGATTAAGCTATCAACTAGAATATATCTACAAAAATTCACTTTCGTTCAAACAGAAATTCCACAAAAAAAACAAAAGGGAATAATAGAGGTTTGAAGGATGAGCGATCTAGTGTCTCTATATATACAATATACAGACAACACACGTCTCTCTCTCTCTATGTGTGTGTACATAAGGATCAATCATACCTCTTTAGTATTACATAATTCGAAATCAAATGAAACTTTAGCGATATTCAATCTACACTATGAACATCATCTACACAAAAAATGAGACCATTTTGACGCTTATAGCTTCTTTAAAAGATAAGTTCAATATTGACCGTTGAATTTAATATTCGATTTGAAATATTATTTTGAAAATGTTAAGATTATGCAAACAAATAAAAATTGTGAAGATCATCTTTAGTTATATATAAGCTCAACAAATTATCAAGGTGTAGCGCTAGGGTTCCAATTTCTCCTCATCCACACATAGTTGTACATATACAAGTACATATAATTTTGAACGTGTTTATTGATGCCAATGTGATTCGATCCAACTAAATACACAATCTAGAAACATATCATTGTCCAATGATATACATCTAAACTTTGATTTTGAACAAATCTAATTAATACCAATAGGATCTGACCTAAGACATTCGGACATTTTAGAGATCTGTCACCATTTAATAAAGAAGATCTCTTTGTATATATTTATGTATCGTAGATTTATACATACATACATATGTATGTATATGTACACACATACATATATATACGTGGGAGGGATATATATCGTTTTTTTAATAAATTCTTCTTAAATTCCCCTATCTTTTTGTATAGAAAATTTTCAAATCGAATTGAACTTATGTATATATGTTAAGTTCAATAGCTCGATTATCCATGCAAAATTTGAAATGGATTCAAAGTTTTAATTCTTCAAAATTGTGTGCTAAAATAAATCACGACAAAAATTATTTTAATCGCTGATTTGGAATATAGTTTAGAAGGATATAGTCATATAGAAATTTCAAAATGGTGTCAAACATTGTATAGATGATCTTGCTGATGAACATAATGTGTACATAAAAATTCAATTTGATCTGAAAATATTTGGCACAAAAGACAGCTGAGGATTTTAGGGTATAAACAAGAGAAGGATCTTGATCGCACCCCATATATGTGTACAGAGGTGGGATCCATAACCTCCTTACCTAGCCGCCTCCATCTTTTTATGTAAAACTTCTTTGAAATGAAAAAAAATGTACATATAATCTACTAATTACCATGATCATCTACACACAAAAAAAAATCGTTTTGACTTTTGAAACGTCCAACTCATACACAAATAGTGTGCGCGCGCACGCGCATACACATGCATTTAGAGTAGGAAAAAAAGGTTCAATGACGTATCTCTTTCAGTGCACTAATTTAGCACTTTTTATACTATTTTGGGCTATAGTTTCCTAAAATCCACAAAATTTTGCATCTATGTTCATATTAGTCACATCCAAACCAAATTGAGCTCATTTGAATATTTCTAACGCAATAAATATGATGTTTAAGAATTAATGATTAAAATAAACGTTTTAACGATGAACATTTGACTTACAATTTTGAAGATGCTAGAAGTTTCAAAATGATCTCATATTTCGTTAAGATCATATTCATAGTGTACATTATAGAAATTGAAAATGTAGCTCAAAGATATGATAGGTATGCCAAAAGGGATGCTCCAAAGAAGGGTATCACTAAAACTTTCATGCATACACACACGCATGGGGTATGGATCCGCTACACATCACTTCCTTACGCCCCTATGATTTCTAGCGCTATACAACTCAAAATCAAATGAAATTTTTACAATATCCTATCAAACTATGAATACCATGTCCAACGAAAATGAGACCATCTCAAAACTTATAACATGTCTAAAATGTTAAACTATGTATTAACCATTGAATTTAACTTTATATTCAAATATTATGTTTGAAAATGTTAAGATTATCCAATAATATTTTTTTCTGAAAATATCTTACATATAAAAACATACCCCAAAACTTTTGGTTTCATATAGAATTGTTATTAGTACAAGATGTGGCATAAAATGTATAAAGGTGCAGTTTATCCATCACACACGTATAATGTACATAGAAGGATCCATCGCTCCTCTCCTACACTTTTGTGTAAAATTTATTGAAATGAAAAAAACTTTGGAAGACATGATCTATTTATCATCGAGATCATATATAGAAAAAAACTGGATCATTTCAAAACTTTTAACTCCTTGAAAAATCACATTTACAATCAGGGTTGTCAATGGATACCCGAAAAATCCGAAATCCGTCCGCATCCGAAAAGCAAATAAATATCTGATATCCGAATAAACGGTGTGGATGCAGATACGAAGACATCCGCACCCGAAAATTATCTATTCGGTTTTCGTCAAAATTATAATTCAAATTATGTGCATTTTGGTACAGTAAATGATATTCATTTATTATTTTGTTAAGTTAGTAGTTTATATAATATGCATTTAATGCTTGTTAACTGCTTGAAACTATATATTATCATCATATTTGTTAATATTTAACACTTTTATAATCAATGGGATTGAAAAATATTTATGTTAAACTAAAATTTTCCCTTTATAATTCTTGATTTATTGATCGTTAGCGGATAGGATAATTATCTTATATCCGTCTGTATCCTTGGATGCGAATATCCGATATCCAAAAATGATTTCGGATGTGGATGTCCGAAAGCATCCGTTGACGGGCCTATTTACAATGGAAATGCATTTATAATGGACGATTATTATACATTTACAAATGATGGTTAAATCACATAAACCGTTGGCAGTTGCGATTTCGAGTTCTGATACGAAAAGTTAATCCTACATTCTGATGTCTAACCATACCAAGGTATTTTTGGTCTGATTCTTAAATTTAAATTTAGAGTCATGAATGGTTGCAACTATTTTTAGGCTTAAAATTTGAAGATGAAAACTCTTACATAAGGATAAGTTCTAGAGAGAAAAAAAATCTTCTAGTTTGGAACTTTGATACTATCATGAATTGTTCTAAGAAACTTCAAGTTTGGAACTTTCATTTCACTATTAACTGCGACTTTACGTATTTATGAATGCTCTTAATGTTATATTTTTTATTGCATCTCCTATTACACAAGCTATATGGTAATTGAGAATCATTCTAACTGTGATACTAACAATTGATGATAAAACAACATGATATTTTGCTGCAAGATATTATTTATCTATTTTAAGACGAAAAATTGCACGTACAACCTTGAATGGTCAAAGCTTTGTTTAAGCTCCATTCGGCCTGTATTCACATTCTCAGCATCTAGTGGCCCACTCAATCTTAGACAACATAGACCACCTAGAACTTAGCACATTTTAGACCCTGTCCGGAACTGGATGCATTGGGTATATGATGATGAAGAAAAAGAAGAAAGACACGTAAAAATGTTGAATCAAGTCAAAACAATTCTAGCATTCAATATTTTCATCAAAATCTCAAAATACTGACCAAACAAGACTTAGCTCCCTTGCTTTTCATAAAATATTTAAGGGAAAAAAATAAACACCCGATCTAATAAAAAGAGAAGGATGAAAGTGACTTATTTTGATTTTTTTTCCTTTCCCCTTTTTATTGATATTTCTATGTTAAAAGAGGAAGATGAGACAAAAACGATTATGTAGCATGTAAACAAATTCACTCTTGTATGGTATTTCTGTTAGATGGATTGTTGAAAATGAATGCAAGAACATAAGTTGTTTGGAGTTTGCACTTGCTAAAAAACAGTGGAATAATAAGAGTTCTGCATTTCATTTTCGCGATGGAGTCTACACTCATATCATGGTTCTTTCTTCTAATTCTTTGGTTTAATTAGGTGAAACTTTATGACAGTTGTGAATTTAATTATTCAAAAACTTTATCAACATTTACATAACTAATAAGTTAACAACAAATTTTCCAAAAAAAAGTAAGCAAGACTGAAGTGATATTGAAATCGAGTAATCAAGGTGAATTCACTTAATGTAATGGACTGCTTTCCACTGCAGGTGAGACAGCATCAACGTTTTTGTAGTTGTTTTATGACATAGTTTAAAGGTTCACCCCCCCCCCCCACAAACAAACCCCCACAAAAAAAACCACAACAGCACAAAAAACCAAAAAATAAAAGACTAAACTAGATGCTGATAAAATATAAATAGAGAAGATATGATAGATTTAAGATATTGATGTAATACCAAATACTATCAAAAGGTTGATCATTAATCAGCTCGTTATAAACATATATTAACCTATACAAAATAATTTGCTGATAAAATTTACAAGTACTTACACTTAAAATTGAACAACGTGACTGTACTTTTGATTTCTGTAATGGATTCAAGGTTTTAAATCTCGGTAAACTCGGCCGAGAACTCGTTTTTAAGGTCAAGCAATTCGAAACATGAAAAATCGGATACATCTCGTTGCAACTGAATCTCGGACGAGATATTCAAATCTCGGCTGATATCTCAAGCAACATCAATTTACGAGATCTCGGCCGAAATAACGTGTTTTCATTTTTTAATTGGGTTAGGCCTAGAATATATGCCTTGTTGGCTAAGCCCATAATTCATACTTTATTTCAACGAACAAGTTAGACTGTCAATTTCATTTCCAACCGCATTTTTTTCTACTCAAATACATGTCTAGGGTTTTTCTTTCTCATTTGAAACGTCGATTCTTCCTCAAATGCGCTTTTTCATCTCCAAATCCGGTAAGCTTTCATAGTAAGTTCTTTTCTTTTTGCAAAATCTTTCTGAACCCTAATTATTTTTATATTATTTCCTTTTCTAATTCCTCTTCCATTCAATTTCTATACTTTTTATAATTTTTTATTTTTTTCTATTATATCACTTTTTGAAATAAATTCACTACTATTAACTTTCAATTTCATAGCAAAATTCAAAAATTTGTTCGTAATCCAATTTTTGTGTGTTGGACTTTGATATGTTCTACTTAATCTTCTGTTTCTTAGTATGAATTTGTTTTTGTCACGGTTGACTTGAAATGCCAACGCCTTCTGCTAATTCAAATCATTCTTTTTAAGAGACATTGAAAGGTCTTGTCGTTGGGTTATTTTTCATTCTTGTTCAAAATAGTTTGTTAGTCAATATATTGTATGTTTGTTGAAATATATATGCATATACGTATATATTCTTGTTTAAAAGAATTATATTAGTGATGCTAATCTAGTTAAAATAGTATACTAATTTATACATTATCTATTAAAAGAACTTGAGTAATGAATTCAACGTTTTAGTTTTACATATTATTGTTTAAAAGAGTTGCTTGCTTGAATGTAAACCCATGAACCTAGTGCACAAGGCTCATGCACAATAGCGGGCTGAATGTAAACAATATAAAAATATCAAACAGTCCGAGATCGAAAATCAAATAAGCTAAAACATTTTTGTAATTAGTATTCATAACTTTAATTGCATAGTTGAATGCAAACCAATATTGAAAATATCAAATAGTTCGAAATTGTTCCGAGATATACTTTAGGGTCCGAGATGTAATCCCGAGATGAACACCCGATATAAATTTATCACGCCCGAGATGTCACCCGATATGAGATCAGATCTCTAAAATCTTCGAGATGAAACATGATCGAAATCCAAGATTTAAAACCATTCAACTTTTATTTCCAAATGTAAAAATTGCTTCGTTATTCAAAGCATAAATATATAGTCATTATAAAGTTTAGAGAGAGCTAAAATTAACTGAAATTCATCAATCAAATATCAACCAGTTCATTGTTTTGCAAAGAAAATAAGATATAAGTTGGATAAAAAGAATAAGGATGATAAAAAGACACATTTACACCCCATTAGATTTGCCCGCTTCTCTCACTAGTCAACAATTAACTTTTCATTGTTTAGAGAATGACCGAGTTAAAAATTATCAGAATTTGGAATGCATACATATATGCATATGCACGTGGACACACGCACGTGTCAATGTTGCTAAATTATGAATGATGTTTTAGGAGAGAGAAAGATTTTGGAATGTTGGAATGCCAAGCTGGTTGACTAGTGTTGGTTACATTTTGGGACAAGTCTCTATTTTGAAATCTAATTGAATGGTAACACATAAAGAATTTTGTCAGTAACACTATTTTTATCATTCTTGGCATCACCATTATTTCCTCATTCCTTTGCGACAAAAAGTAATATATACACACAAATAAATTGAATTTTACTCCTAGACAAATATTGATAACAACTTCAAACATTATCATTAAACTATTATACTATATATATTACACTTTTGAAAATTAAGAGAAGGAAAATCTATGGCATTTTTCATAAATTGCGAAAGTAAACAAAAAGTTACATCATCTACCAAATGCATAAGCTCCCCCTTGAGCTTGGTTTGGGTGGTAGGTTAATATGCAGTGGTACCTCTATTACTGAAGAGACTATTTCTGAATCTTGGTCAATAAATCAAGCATCCACAAAAGTTACATAATGGGAGACGTCCAACCAGTTAATATAGAGTAAACATCGAGCATAAAGGCAACTAGACAAACTTCATTAGAACCGTATATTTCAATGATAAGTGAAACAAAATTAATTAGATCGGAATGTATTTTAAAAGGGCGTATTAGTCCATGCTTTTGAGAGAAGCAATATAAAAAGAGTGATGATTTGCACTTCATAAATTATACTGATTTTCTAGAGATAACCTAGAAATTTGATGATGAGAATTAATTATATGGATATTGGTCAACAATGGAACTATTATGTGGAATTTGGTCAACAATAATCACGTTACTGATGTGCTGACTGATTTGCACTTTAATGCATAATGCAAGTTTGACAAAAAAAAATTAATAGTGATAAAGATACCAAGAGGGTTCGACCTCAAATGTTTGGGAAACACGGTTAAGTATCTTACCAGATTACTAGCAGTTTTCAACAAAACTTGATCAACTTTCTTTAAGTAATTTTTGATATTAAGTTAATGAAACCAAATTGATTCCGTTCACACACAAAGTGCAAACTAAACGCAAGTTATAACATGTTTCAATACTAATTTCTAAAATTGATAAGTGAAAACAAAAGCAACTTCATTCTTATAAAAAAAATATGTGTGAAAAAGCAAATAATTCGCACTTTAACATTTAAACAAGTGGTTGATGATAGCATGGTTTGAGAACTCGGTTTCGGTCTCGGTTTCGATCTCCTGAAATTTTATTGGTTTCGATCAATTTCGAAAATTTCGGAAATTCGGTTTTTGTTTCGGTTTCGGTGCAGATGTCAGATTTTTATATTTTTAACATAAAAGTACATACGTTACTAACAAGGTAAGGTCTGATATATTTAATATATAGCTATATTACTAATTTAGATCTATACATTATCTCAGTCCATATATTTTAATCACAGCCAGTATGTTTAAATAAAATTTCAGCCCAGATAAAATCTCAACCCGCCCATTCTTAATTTCAGCCCAGATAAAATTTCAGCCCAGATAAATTCCATACATTACCCAAAGCCCCACCCATTCTTTTTACCTTTTATCATTCCTAACCCTAATCTAACCGCCACGTTCCAGAACAAATGAAAAAAAATAAAAACTCACCTCAACTATGCTCGAAATCAACATCGTCATTTAAATTGCTTCCATCGAAGATCGAATTGCCCCTCTCGCAGCTCGAATTGCTCCTCCTCCTTAATCCCGATGCTCGAGATGGGTGAATTTCTTATGCTCGACTTCGGTGGTGAGTTATGCTTTCGAATTCATGAATTTATAAACAATTTTGATTCGTTTTTTACTGTATATTCAATTCGATTTGTTTTTATCTGTCTTTTACTTTTCTTTCTCACTCAATTCAAAAAAAAATTATTTCTTTTATTGTAAGTTGTCGAGACGGGATTTTAACCTAATCCCGTCTCGCCTCCGGCCGGAACCGAACCGAGATGGTCGGAATCTAGAGGTTCCGGCCGAAACCTTACACCATGGATGATAGTGATGAAAATACTTATTATACATGGAGAAAATCAAAAAGAAATAAATAATTGTAATACAGTAGCATACTAATAAAAACAGAAATGAAACAACACGCCCAAAAAAATGGTATTTGACATCCATATACAAAAATTTGTCTACTATGGGTTGATGTATCAAAAGAAGAGACATGGCACTCATTTCCTCAAATACTAATGACTGTTCAATGAATGAAAACCTTAAAAAGAAGTGAGTACAGGGGTTAAATAATGATGGAAGTTATTTACGGATAAGTACACGCAAAGGAACAAATGCTGTGGAGCCTCGATGCACAATATTGTGGATGGTGCAAGCATGAATCGGGGAGCACAAAGCAACGCATGGCGAACGAAGTGAGGCGCACAACAGACACGACATATGGTGTAACACCCCAGTTTTTTGTAACATTATTTAAGATATTTAATCAGTTGAATCAAATAAAATAATGTGTTGAGGCGGATTGAGATTTGATTTTAATTAAGAGTAGCTGTGCCATTTAAAACAAATGAATTAAAGAAAAGTTTAAAATGAATTAGAGGAGGGGTAAATTGGGAAAGAGGCAATTCATATATCTTTACTCATAGCCGTGTATAATTTACACGTTCATTTCATTTCAAATTTTTATAAAACAAGGCAGGCCACCATTAACAAGGAAAGGGGAAGAAGAAGTAAGAAAAACTAAAGGAAAAGCTAAATTCAAATCAAATTCATCCAAATCTCAAGCTTCTTTAATCGCTAATCTAAAGCTAAAGCGAATAATTTTTGCATCTTAAATTTTTATTGGTTTCGGTTTTAAGACTAAATCCGAATATTTTACATTGATTGCCATGTTTTTGAATGATATAATGATTATATATATTTGTTGATGATTTATGAATGTTCATATAGATTTTATAACATGTTTTGAGATGAATGCCCTATTAAATGACATCCTATTGCTTTGCGAACACTTATGAAGATCTAAAAAGATATTTTAGAAATGGGTTTCAATTTTCAGATTTTTCTGAATTTTTGTGGATTTAATATGAATTTTCTAGTAAAGAAAATGGTGTTTTGGATTATAAATTATTTACGAAAAAATAATTAATTATTTGAAATTGAAATTTTTATATGTTAGAGAACATATATGAAGTGATTTTCTGAAATTTTTTCAGAATTTTCCTAAGTGTTTTAATGGTTATATAAAATTATTTAATGTATGGGACTTAAATGTTTTATATAATTAAAGGGAAGATGTTTTTTTATAAAAGTGTTTAAATTGCTAAATATAGAAAGTCGGCAAGCAAGGTTTTCAAAATGGGATTTAAATCTTAAATCGCAAAGTTCAAATTTTAGATCGAAACGGGATTTAAATCGTATATCGTATATCCAAAATATCATCGTTTTACGGTTGGTATGCACTTTGAAATTGATTTTGACGTTTAAACTTCTACATTTAAACTTCTACAATTAAACTTAAAACTTAATTTTATCTCTTGTTCCAGTTTTATTTTGTTTTAAAAACATTATAATGGGAATTGTGAATCTAAATATGTATATTAAATATGTTAGTATGAGTAGGATGTGTTTTTTATAATTAAGTTTGAATCAGAATGTAAATCGAACTGTAAAAGAAGGGATCTAATCTAAATTGGGATTTAAATCGTAAGCTTTTAAGATTTTTGACAACAATGGTCGGCAGCACTTTTGAAAAGAAAAATCTGGCAACCAATCAGATTTAGACAAACAAGCCAGGTTAGGTACAAAAGAATAGTTTTAAAATACAAATAAACCGCCTTTTTATTGTTTCGTCTCTTTCGGCACCAGGTTCCGCCTCCATACTACCCTTCTGACACAGTCGAAACCAATGTGCATGGTATCAGGCAACTGGTACGTAGTGAATTAGAAGAAGGCGAAAGGTATAGGGTCGAAACCATGGGGTTTCGAAAGGGGTGAAGCACTGTTTTGATTTAAAGGAAAATACATTTGCTTGCTTTCGACTAAGTCAAATGGTTTAAAAGATATGGTTTCGATTGGGTTGCTCTTTTGTTTTAAATGATTGCTTTCGATAGAATCGAAACCTATAGCTACCGCTTCCTAGCTTTCAATCCAAATGGTCTCGAAGAGATTGTTTTGTTTTCTAAAAATTGGCCTCCTCTCCAATGCTTTCGAAGGGTCGTTTCGATACCATCACTTCTTTGTTTAAGAAATGATTTCAAAGCAGATGCTTTTGACACTGTCGGTTTTTTGATATTTTGCTCTACTTGAAAGTTTAATCCAAATGTTTTCGATCGAAACGTTTTAAAATGGGTTTCAAAGTAGTCAACTTCGAATGATTTCGAAAGATATCCACGTGTTTTAAGTTGAACCCAAAGTGCTTCCGAAAGAATTGTTTTGACTGTTTCGAAAGGTTTTCATTGAATCGTTTTGAAAGGGCAGTCAGCTTAGAGATTTCGGACAGTTAGTCCATTTATTTTCTGTTTTTAGCATAATGGATCTTGCTATATTATTATTATAATCAGTTTGATTAACCAGTTTGGTTATATGAAAGTATTTGCAAAATATATGTTTTGAAAAATGATATTAGTGAGGGAAAACCCGTTCCGCTAAGCAGTGTGGTCTCGCTCAATATCAGTAAATCGAGACGTAACAGAATAATTCACACCAGGCTTTTTGTCCGACTCGAAGTTTTTGTTTCCCCTTAAACTATCGGGTGCTCAAAATTGATTTGAGTAGGCTGAGGGTTTAGATTTTCATGTTTTTGCAATTTTGGCGAATAAAGCTTCCGAAGACAAGCAGGTGGTTGACGGATAGCTTTTGTAGGATTTATTTGTTTTGTTTATATTGTGTAAAGTCAGTTATGACTATATTGCTTTGATCATCCAAGGGTGCATCGCCATATGTCGCTCTTGGCGTATTATTGTAAAATTATATTTGATCATTGCCGGCATACGTTTAGGGGATTTTGTAACTTGAATATGACTTTGTTTGAAATGTAATCACTATAATTGTTTTTCTGAAAATCTGTGATTTTGTTCATATTCAAGTGTTTCTGATATTATGGATACCATTAACATTACCGTATTTCGTCACCAGAAGTTGATACTATGGATGACTGTAGCATCTATAGCGCTTAGTTTTTGGCCTCTAGATACGGGATGTCACAACTTAGTATCAAAGCCTAGATTTATGAAAAAAAAATTAACTAAAAATGATTTTGAAAACAAAATCCAAAGGAATTAGAGAAAGATTGAGGTTTGAGATAACGCTATAGTAACGTACTTGTATTTGCTATATATAAGTGTGAGTTTTATCTCTGGTCTTCTATCTTTGATTAGATTATCTTTTTGTATCTCATGGGGTTTGAATACATATGGATGGTAGAAGAGGAAGAGTTAACTCGGGAAGGAAAGCACCAAAGGGAATGCCGGACCTAATGCAGGGAGAGGTCAAGGTCAGGCACAAGCTAAGAATGTTGGTACTGAGGTCCCGCAGGTCAAAATGGAAGTTATGTATCAGTATTTCCAAAATATGATGCAGGCGGGAGTTGCAACTAGACTGTTATGAGGAAATGCTACAGGAGCAGGGGTCCGGAAGTTCCAGTGGTTAACCATTTTGCTAAGCTAAACGGAGATTGTGTTAAGTTTGAAGGGAAGCCGTTTAAGAGAACAGAAGATGCCATTGAGGTGGAGAACTGGTTGTTGCACTGCGAAAGGATTTTTGCATATTTGAGGCTCGATGATGAGTAGAAGAGGATGTTGACATCTAGAAGCTTCAGGGAGCTTCTTTGTACTGGTGGAATAGTGTGACCGTAATAGTTGATGAGGAGACAATGACCCGGAAGGATTTCAAGAGAAGATTCCAGGAGAGGTTCATGTCTGTTATAGCACAGTCGGCTCTGATCAGACAGTTTGCTGAGTTAGAACAAGGAGATATGTCAGTTGCAGAGTATGCCAGGAAGTTTGAAGAGTTGGCCTGGTATGAGTATGCTTCAGTGAATACAGTGATGAAGAGGAATGAGAAGTTCATCAGGGGATTGAAGCCTGAATTGACCAGGGCTACTTTGTCTCACCTTAGGGATCCTTCTGATATTGTTGTAGAGATGGCAATGAGGCAAGAAGAGGTTCTTGATTCCTTAGAGAAGAGCAAGGCTAAGGAGGTCCTGGTTGGGCAGGGCCAGAAGATGAAGTTTTCCCAAGAAAGGTGCTCAGAAGGGTGAAGCAGCCAAGAAAGGGAAGTCTGAGATTGTCTGCTATAAGTACGACAAGAAGGAGCACTTTGCTAATGAGTGTCGTGTTAGGAAGGCAAAGGATGTGGCTAAGGGGAAGAATGTCATGTGCTTCAATTGTGACCAGATTGGCCATTGTAAGAACCAGTGCAAGAAGCCCGTTAGAGATGGTAAGGGCAAGATGTATGCATTGGAGTCTACTGCTTCTAAGCCAACAGCCCAGGAGAAGGAAAAGGCGGTTTTGCGAGGTACGCTTCAGATTCATGGTATGTCTGTTAGCGTTCCATTTGATATTTGTACATCGCATTCTTTTATATCTAGATGTTTGATAGACAAGCTTAATTTTGAATTCACATATTTAATTACTTCCTTACGGATTGCGAATCCAATAGAAGGGTATGCAACTCTAGAGTTGAGATGTGACCATTTAGAGTTTGACCTGTTAGGTCATACTTTTGTTTGCAGTTTGCATGTATTTGATTTTGTGGAGTTTCGGATTATCCCTAAAATGGTTTGGTTGAGTAATTACGATGCTAGGATATTTTGCCAAAATAGAAAGATATCTTTTAGACACCTTGATTGTAGCGACCAGATTGTTATATCGTAGAAGGTTCTAGCGGTGAAGTGTTTTCTTTGTTGGGTGCTATTGAATCAGATCATGAGCTAAGCCGAGTTTTTGTGGTTAGAGAATTCACAGCTGTTTTTGGGTCTGTAGTTGGATTGCCACCAAAATGAGGCACTGAGTTTCGGATAAATTTGGTTCAGAAAGCAGAACCAGTGAGTAGGTCGCCGAGCAGGATGATCCCTACAGAGATGAGGGAGTTGAAAGTGCAGTAGGTGGATTTGAAAGGCAAGAGTTTTATCAAGACGAATAGTTCATCGTGGGATGCAGCAGCAGTGTTTGCTAAGAAGCCGGATGAATCGTTGAGGCTATGTATCGATTATTGTAAGTTGAATGAGAGGACGATAAAAGATTGATATTCATTGTCCAGGATTGACGATTTGTTCGACCAGCTGAGTGGAGCCAAGCTATTTTTCCAGTTGGATTTGGCAACAAGATTTCATCAACTCAGGGTAGCAGAGTATAGTATACCTTTGACAGTGTTCAGGACCAGATATGGGTCGTACGAATGGTTAGTTACGCCGTTCGGACTGACGAATACGCCAGCTCTCTTTGTGGATTTGATGAAACAGATTTTCCGAGAGCACTTGGATAGGTTCGTATTGGTTTTCATAGATGATATCATGATTTACTCTAAGGATGAAGGAGAGCATGAAGTTCAACTTAGAGTGTTGTTTGAGACGCTGAGGCAGCATCAGCTGAAAGCGAAGTTTTCGAAGTGTCACTTCTAGAAGGAGGAGGTGAAGTTTCTTGGTCATGTAGTCTCAGAGAGAGAGTTGTCAGTAGATCTGACTAAGATCGAGGCAGTGGATAGTTGAAACAGACCCGAGACGGTAACCGAGATAAAAAGTTTTCTTGGATTGGCTGGTTATAATCGGAGATTCATTAAGGATTCTTCACGGACAACGGCACAAATGACCAAGCTAACGAGGAAGGATGTGAAGTTTGTGTGGATCTTTAAGTGAGGAAACATTCCAGAGTTTAAAACACTTATTGACTCATGCACCCATGTTAGTTGTTCCAGAAGGGAATAGGATTTGGTAGTTTATACTGATGCGTGTGGAACAGAATTAGAAGTTGCGTTGATGCAAAGAGGTAAAGTGATTGTCTATGCCTCTAGACAGCTTAGACCGCATGAGGCAGATATCTAACGCATGATTTAGAATTGGCTGCAGTGATTTTTGCTTTGAAGGTGTGGAGACATTATATTTTGGAAAAAAGGTTTGAGTTATATACAGATCATAAGTCGCTGAAGTATTTGTTCTCTCAGAAGGAGCTGAAAATGAGACAGCAGAGATGGTAAGAGTTTATAGCCGCTTATGATTTTGGGATTGAGTACACACCAGGAAAAGGCAAGGTTGCAGATGCACTTAGCAGGAAACATCATAATGCGGTGTTAGCGATGATTGCCGAGTGGAAAGACTTGGAAGCATTAGCAGATTGAAGGGTGCAGTGACGATCCGAGACCGGGTCTTGTATGGATACAGTTGTATTACCTTGTTTGGAAGTTCAACCAGTGTTGATCGAACGGATTGCTTCTAAGCAGATGGAGGATTCAGTTTTAACTGAATGGATCAGAAAGCTTAAAAAAGGAACTGAGAGCGATGACTTGAAAGATTTCAGACTTGACCAGAATGGGTGGCTGAGAAAGAAAGAAAGATTATGTGTTCCGAGTATAGAAAACATAAGGAAGTCTTAGAGGAATGTCATAGTTCGAAGTTCACCATTCATCGAGGGGGTACTAAGATGTATCAGGATATGAAGAGGATCTGGGAAGGTATGAAGCAGGATATTGGCTTGTGTGTGAAGCAGTGCTTGAATTGCCAGCAGGCAAAGGCCGAACACCAAAAGCCAAGTAGTTTGCTTCAGCCGTTAGATATTCCAGTTTGAAAGTGCAATTCTATTTCTATGGACTTCATTGAAAGGTTTTCAAGGTCGAACAGAGAAAATAAAAGTATATGGTTCATATGGATAGATTGACCAAGAGTGCTCATTTCATTCCAGTTAGGTCAACCGGGACGGCACCTATTTTAGCAAGGTTGTTCATGAAGAATGTGGTTTGACTGCATGGGAGTTCCTAGCGGTATAGTTAGTGATAGAGATTCCTTGTTCACTAGCGAGTTTTGGAAGAGTGCAAGAAGTTTTAGGAACCAAGCTTAAGATGAGTACCACTTACCATCCGCAGACAGATGGACAAACAGAAAGAATTAACAAGATCTTGAAGGATTTGTTAAGGGCTTGTGTTCTAGATTTTGGGGGATCATGGGAGGACCATTTGCATCTAGTCGAGTTTTCGTATAACGGTTATCAGACTCGTATTGGGATGGCACCGTTTGAAGCTTTGTATGAAAAGTCATGCAAATCTCCCCCATGTTGGTTGTAGACCGAGGATAGGTTGATTCTTAGTCCAGATTTGGTTAGAGAAGCTGCAAAAAAAATTGATGTCATTCGATCTAGAATGAAGGAAGCTCAGTCTAGGCAGAAAAGTTATGCGGATAAGAGACAAAGATTTAGAGTTCTCAGTTGAAGACCAGATTCCGTGAAGGTATCACCGATGAAGGGTGTGATTAGATTTGGAAAATCGAGGAAGTTATCACCGAGATTCGTTGGACCTTTTCCTATTCATGAGAGGATCGGGAAACTCGCGTATAAAGTTGAGTTACCGAGCAGTTTGGCAGGTGTCCACGATGTTTTTCATGTTTCTCGTATCAGAGAGTGTGTTAGAGACCCGGAGACTGCTATTGCACCGACTGTGCTAGATGATTTAGTGATAGAACCAGACTTGACCATAGTGAGGAAGCCAGTTCGCATTGTTGCGAGAGATGAGAAGAGGCATAGAACCAAGACGGTCAGAGTCTAGTGGAGTGACAATGACAGAGACTATAATTGGAAGGTTGAGAGCAGGACTAAAGATACTTATCCTGACTTGTTTGATGGTATGTTTTACCTTATTGTTTGATTTATTGTGTGCCTTACCGTAATTTCGAGGACGAAATTCTTTAAGGATGGGAGTCTGTAACACCCTAGATTTCTGTTAACATTATTTAGGGTATTTAGTCAGTTGAATTAAACAAAATAATGTGTTGATTATGGGGATTGGGATTTGATTTTAATTAAGGGTAGTCATACCATTTAAAACAAATGAATTAAAGAAGAGTTCAAAATGAATTAGAGGAGGGTAAATTGGGAAAGAGACCATTCCTATATCATTACCTATACCCGTGTATAATTTACACGTTCATTTCATTTCAAATTTTTATAAAACAAGGTCGGCCACCATTAACAAGGAAAGGGGAAGAGGAAGTAAGAAAAGCTAAAGGAAAAGCTACATTCAAATCTCAAACTCTTTTAATCTCTAAAGTTAAGGTGAATAACGTTTACATCTCAAACTTTTATTGGTTTCGTTTTAAAATTAAATCCGAATATTTTGCATTGATTTGTCATGTTTTTAAATGATAGAATGATTATATATACTTGATGATTTATGAATGTTCATATAGATTTTATGACATGTTTTGAGATGAAAACCCTATTAAATGACATCCTATTGCTTTGCAACCTTTTATGAAGATCTAAAAAGATATTTTAGAGATGGGTTTCAATTTTTAGATTTTTCTTAATTTTTGTGGATTTAATATGAATTTTCTAGTAAAGAAAACTGTATTTTGGATTATAAATTATTTACGAGAAAATAATTAATTATTTGAATCTGAAATTTTTTTATGTTAGAGAACATATATGAAGTGATTTTATGGAATTTTTTCAGATTTTTTCCAAGTGTTTTAATGGAATATTTTGCAAGGCCCCAAGTTGTTTGGGAATAATGGCTTAGTTGTTGTTGTTGTTATTTTAATGGTTATATAAAATTATTTAAGGTATGAGACTTAAATGTTTTATATAATTAAAGAGGAGAAGGGGTTTTTAATATAAGTGTTTAAATTGCTAAATATAGAAAGTCGACAGCACTTTTGGAGAAAAAAATCTGGCAACCAATCAGATTTAGACAAACAAGACAGGTTAGGTACGAAAGAATAGTTTTAAAGTACAAATAATCAGCCTTTTTACTGTTTCGTCTCCTTCGGCACCAGGTTCCGCCTCTATACTACTCTTCCGACACAGTCGAAACCAATGCATATGGTATTGGGCAACTGGTACGTAGTGAATTGGAAGAAGACAAAAGGTATAATGTCGAAATCATGGGGTTCCGAAAGGGGTGAAGCATTGTTTTGGTTTAAAGGAAAATACGTCTGCTTGCTTTCGACTAAGTTGTTTTCGACTTAGTTAGCTTTCGACTAAATCAAATGGTTTAAAAGATATGATTTCTATTGGGTTGCTCTTTTGTTTTAAATGATTGCTTTCAACAGAGTCGAAACCTATAGCTGCCGCTTTCTACCTTTCGATCCAGATGATGTCGAAGGGATTGTTTTATTTTCTAAAAATTGACCTCCTCTCCAATGCTTTCGAAGGGGTCGTTTCGACACCATCACTTCTTTGTTTAAGAAATGGTTTCGAAGCAGATGCTTTCGACACTGTTGGTTTTCTGATCCTTTTGCTTTACTTGAAAGCTTAATCCAAATGTTTTCGATCGAAACGTTTTAGAAGGGGTTTCTTGAAAGGTATCATCATGTTTTAAATTGAACCCAAAGTGCTTTCGAAAGAATTGTTTTGACTGTTTCGAAAGGTTTTCATTGAATGGTTTCGAAAGGGGTGGTTCCCCAGGGTTTCGACAAGATTGAAAATGAAGGTTTTTCCTATGTTTTCGAAAGGCGATATTTAAAAGGTTTTAAAAGGAGGATGTCTGATATTTTGAAGCTTTCGAAGAAAAGAAAGAAAAGGTTTTTCCAATGTTTTCGAAAAGCAATGTTTAATGGTTTTGAAAGGATCTTTCAATGGTTTCGAAGGGGTTACCTTCCATGGTTTTGAAAGAGTTGTTAACAGATTTTAAACAAAGGTTTCGAATATAAGGTATAGGCAGAATAGCCTAAGTGTTTTCAAGTTATAACGGACTTTAACTTATTTTAAACGGATAGGCCATCCTTATTGAATATGAACATTATTTTGAGTAAAGTATATATATATAACATAGCAAAAGTAGCTTAGAGTAAAGCTAAAGATATATTTTGCCTGTATATGTATGATTTGACGGACTAAATCATTTTGAAAAGGTTTTCAAAGAAAATTTAAAGAGTAGTTAACCCAAAAAAAAATTTGGACAGTCAGTCCATTTAAATTCGGACAGTTAGTTCATTTTGAGGACAGTCAACCCAAAGGACAGTTAGTCCAGTTAATGGCAATTAACTCAGATTATGAACAGATAGTTCATTTGTTAGCATAACGGACCTTGCTACTTTTTACAAACAGATAGTCCACCTATTACTTGTTTCATGGACAGATAGTCCATTTATTGGCATAAAGGATATTGTTATTTTGATAAAATCAGTAAAGGGCAGTCAGCCCAGAGATTTCAAACAGTTAGTCCATTTATTTCATGTTTTTAGCATAATGGATCTTGCTATATTATTTTTATAATCAGTTTGGTTACAGGAAAGGATTTGCAAAATATATATTTTGAAAAAGAATATTAGTGAGGGAAAACCAGTACCGCTATGCGTGGCCTCACTCAATATCAGTAAACCGAAATGTAACAGAATTATTCACACCAGGCTTTTTGTCCGACTCGAAGTTTTTGTTTCCCCTTAAACTATCGGGTGCTCAAAATTGATTTGAGTAGGCTAAGGGTTTAGATTTTCAAGTTTTTGCAATTTTGACGAATAAAGCTTCTGAAGACGAGCAAGTGGCTGACGGATAGCTATTTTATGAATTTATTTGTTTTGTTTCCGTTGTGTATTAAGTCAGTTATGACTATATTGCTTTGATCATCCAATGGGGCATCGTCATATGTCGCTTTTGGCGTATTATTGTAAAATTATATTTGATCATTGCATAGGACACGTTTAGGGGATTTTGTAACTTGAATATGACTTTGTTTGAAATGTAATCACTATAATTGTTTTTCTGGAAATCTGCGATTTTGTTCATATTCATGTGCTTCTGATATTATGGATATCATTAGCATTACCGTATTTCGTCACCAGAAGTTAATACTATGGATGACTGCAGCATCTGTAGCGTTTAACTTTTGGCTCTAGATACGAGATGTCACATATGGCCCACAGCAAGGCACAATGCAGCGTTTAAAGTGCATCTTTTTGGAATACGTCAATTAACTCCGACAAGCACTAAATAATTATGTTAGCAAACTAATAAAATAAAACCAACATAAAAGATGTTTCATTTAATAGGAGACAATAACGATTTATACAATCAAAAAAAACCTCATTAAACGTAACGTTGTATGCAAAGAATTTTTAAGTAAAAAGGTAATTCCGAAATGAAACTAACAAACATTTATGAGCATAGAACTTGATAAAAGACTTTTTTTCATTCACTAGGACCTGAAAGAAGAATTAAAGGCGATCAAAATAACACTACATTATACCTATCAATTTTGTATTCCTTGACAGAAATAAGAATGAAAACATGAACCATGAGAAAAAAGAGGGGGGGTGGGTTTATTTTTCGTTCTGCTGCATGTGCGCCAGTATGTCTTCCCATGTGGGTTACGCCAAAGGAAAAGAAGATGTTATTGCCCCATCGCTGTATGCGTTTTTGGCATGTGTTGTGCCACAGCTTTTACAACACTTGGTAAAAGCATGATGAACCCTGGTGAAGTCCATTTTAGCCATAACACAGCAAGTTTGGAACAACTACAATTGGACAGCCAAAATATAGATCAAATAAGAGGACCTATGACTAATATTGATGATACATTTTTACCTTTCTCTAGGCTGCAGGTTCCAAAACATTCCCACCATTTTTAGCTTATAAGGACTATAGATGTTGTAGTTTCTATTGAACTCACAGGTATAGCTTAATACAGTAGCCAATCTGATTTTTTTTCTTAAAATCTGATTGATTCAAGTATGTGGGGATCAAACTAGGTGAAATATGATGCTATATGTGGTGAGATATTCTACTTATTTTCCTGGATCATGGAAGATATGTAAGAATATATTTTTCAAAAAAAAAAGTTCCTACAGGTGAAACATTTCAGAGAACTAGGGAGAACAGTTGACATTATGATTAATGCATTAACTAACGATATTGGAATATATAAAAGACAAGGCAAAGAAAACGCACATACCATAAAAAATGAAACTCAAGTATATATGGTGTCGAAACTTTGGAGTAATTTAACTCGGTATTACTGTTGGGGTGGGAGGAGCAGGTGCATCATTATCATTTGGTGCAGAATTAGCATTATTTGCAGATCTCTCATTATTCGGATGGGTACCAGAGGTTTCTTGCGTAGAATTACCAGTGGTTCTACTTTCTCTTATGTCAAGGCGATCCATCATTCTTGAAACAGTAGCAATTCCAGCATTAACCTCTCTTCTCACTTCAGAACCAATATCTGACACAGAAGTACTGCGTGAAAATAGCCTCTCCTTCCACCCTCTTGTGTTTTTAGCTATGGAATCCTTGTACCTTATCCGAGTCAAGTTAACAAATATATAGTTTTAGCTTTAGAATCCTTGTGTATAAAGAAATAATCAACAACAATTAAAAATCTGAAGTCGTAGAAATGTATACCTCATGGAAACAGCATTCAGTCGAGATTTTAGAGAGTCGGAAAAGGACTGCAGATCTGAGGGTCCTGCTCTATCTTGACTAACCGGGGTACTTTGTCCAGCAGACAACCTGTTATGAACACGACACTGAATATAACAAGGAAGTTCAAATTATAAAGAGACTTTAGAGTTGTAATTAAAAATTGATAATTCAGAGAGATTTCATGCAGTGAACTTGGGCACTATATTTTAGTAGAAACACCTCGTGTTTAATATGACAGGTCTGCTGGCCCTAGCAGTTATAATTAAAAATTGACAATTCAGAGGGATTTCATGCAGTGAACTTTGGCACTATATTTTAGTAGAAATACCTCCTGTTTAATATGACAGGTCTGCTGGCACTACCAGCTTCTGAATTAACTTGCCCTGAGGATTCTAGTTCAGTAGTTAGTCCCACAGCAGGAGATGGTTCGTTTTCACTGTTTGGGGCAGAACTGATAGAATCTGTGTTGGGGTGTGTTGAAAACACCATAACCTGTGAAGGCCTCTGAGCTCCTGACCTACTTCGTTGACCTTCTCTTCTAGCGATATGACGTGTTCTTCCCATTGCTGCAGCTGCTGCCAAATGTTGAATTATCCGTTCTTCAAGTTCACTGTCTTGTAACTACAGAGATATGTTTATTAGAAATTGATATTATCAAGGGAAAAACATAAGCTTGTCATATATTAAACAGTACTCACATGTGGTAGCTCAATATCGCCTAAAGCAGGGTGATGAAAAATTGTAGGGTTTCGAATTTGATTGGACCTAATTTTTCTTTCATTCTCTACACCTTCGAATAACTCTTGGCTGTCATTATATGACAGATCATCATTGTTATTAGGCAGATCACATCGTCAATCTCACTAATTAAGGAACATAAAGAGAACAAACCTTGTGGGGTCTTTCAAACTAATGGGTTGCCAACACATAGGACATTGGGAGCTCCTTTGGCACCTGATTCAAATATTGTCAATTAATTATGGTAAATTTGAAGCATTTGATCTGTGCCCCTTTAATTCTGAGACTATATTTCATTTAAATCTTTGTTTCTTCGCATTCTCGATTATTTTCCCTTAATCTCTTGTCGGTATTCTCATCTAACTTCTCCACATATTTAAAATTCACCCTATTTAAAATAGTTATCAATACTTTCACTTAGAACCATTCAAATGGTTAAAATTATCGTCAGCTTAAAATGCTAGCTCTTCACCTATATCCTTCGTTTAATTTTTTTCAAAATTATCTTCTACTCAAAACAAACTTTTCAGATTCATACATCGTTTGTCTACACAATTTTTTTAGGCATCTAACAAATCCGATATTTACAAAATAAATATTTCCCAATAAAAATTAATTATCCATCTATATATAATGGAAATACCATATTTTGAAGCGTTTGAAATGCCTGAAATAACCTTTTAAATCTTAAAGGAATGACACGGTTATTTTTGTCCTTTCTGCCACATGCTTTTTATTTTGAACGTTCCGTTGGATTGACTCCAACTGCTATTTTGCATGTTGTGTTGCACCGTAACTACATTTATTTTTTCTTTTTAATTTGATGTTCATTCATACAAGAAATCAAACTCGGATCAGTTTAGTTCTGAACAACCAGCTGATTCATCAACAGAGAGCAAGCGAGCAAATCAGGCGAACAAAATCTTAATGAGCTATTAGAAGCGATCTTGGTAGATGTGACAGGATTCACCAAGATATTATTAGAGACAAAAATATACCCGTAAAACTTCACAATTTCTGTAATCAGTCACCCCTCTGGCGAAAGTTCATGCAAATTCTTGAATGACTGCAGCATGTGATGTAGTTCAAACTTCATTTGGAAAAAGGCAATCATGTACTTTTGATGCAAAATCAACTTGAATTCGGGACAGCTATTCGAAATCTTAGGGAAAGACTTGATTTTCATAACTCATTAGCAGATTATATGACTTATCATATTAAACTGATTCTTTTATGCATTGAAAATCCGTTGTCTACAGTATTTATATGAATTTGAATAGTGGCATCATATTGATAGAGTTTGGGCATGTCCAGAGGCAATCATATAATTTGTTATATATATCTAACTCAATAACCAATCTTATTTTATTTTAAGGTTTATCGAGTAAATAAACCAAATCAATTACTCAATAACACATGTAACAAACATCAAACCATACAAAAAAATGAGAACTTCAATCTATAACTCATCTAACAGTAAAAGTAACAAATTTAGTTTATGTTCAGATCAGTGTATAAAAAAACACAGGCGAGGCGCGTCTCAAAGCAAGGTGCAAGCCAAAACGCACTGAGGCGCAAGTCAAAAGGCGGTTGAGGCGCAAAAAACGCACACCTCGGGTTAAAAATGCATTTAGGCTTAAGCCTTTCAAGTAAAAATTTTGCAGACCTGTTTATTCAAAAACCATATTTCCCTACCTTTTGTTGCTCATTCTACCTTCTAGTTTGTAGAGCTAAAACATTTTTTTTACTTATGCAAATGCAACTAGAATCGACTAATCGAACTCGATTCCATAACCGTGTTCGAAATCGATTATGGAATTACGCAATTTTTTTCTTTTTTTTAATATAAAAAACTACTTGCCTGAATGAAAGCGTTTTTCTTTATGTTTCTAGTTTAATATTTGACATTGAATGTTATTTTATTTCAAATTTCATTATATGTTTTGCGTTTTTCTTGTACTCTACGCCTCAACGTTTCGAGGCTTACGCCTCGCCTCACAGACCCGAAAACGCCTCGCGTACACTTTCGTCTTTTAAACCAATGGTTCAAATTAAACATAAAAAATACAACAAAATTCCTATAAATATACTTAAAATCTAAACACCTTTTTACAATATTGTCATGTGTGAAACATGCGCTACAAACTAGTCATTGTTTAGCGAACAAAGTCACAAAGATCTAACATATAAGTTGAGATAAATATTCTGATCCACTATATCCAGATATAATACAGTATAAGTGAAGACAGCAAGTAACCTCTGATAGTGATATGCAAGGTTAAATGAGTTGAATTACATTCACAAAATGTCTACACACATCATTTTATAATTTGCATGGTCTTCAGTAACAATATATTTCTGTATCTACATAAAATAGCACTAATGGTAGTAAAATATGGTGAACTGTCTTTATAGATTATTTAAAACACATTGTTCATAGAAAATTAACGTAATTAGTTGTCTGGATTGTTAAATTATTTCGAGCATGTGTGGCAGCTATTTATAAATAGTTAAATCAGCATATTAGCTACTTATTACTATTTGTGCTTTTGTCAACTTATCAGAAGGCAAAATAAGTTGCTAATAAGTTGATAAGTCATAAACGATTACCTGCTCATGCCTTATTTCAATATTAACAACTAAAGTTTACTACTATTCCAACTTATTTACCCTAATACTTCTACATACTACTATTTGAAGATTACTTAAAAGTTACTATTTAAAACTGCTTTTAAGTAGAAGAGATAAGTTGTTCCTAAATGGGCTCTTCAATTGTGCAGACTTCTAAATAACTATTGCATTATAAAATAAAATTGTGTTATTGGTAAACCCTAAATCTCCTCATTTGTTTAAAAATAAATAAATAAAATCCCACCATCCAAGAAACCACTTTTATGTCAAGATGATATATCAAATTTGGTTCATATCTGATTTAACACTCATTTCCTCCGAGATTAAAATCTCAACCGAAATCTAAGTTCTAGACATAGATTTCAATTAGAGATTTTGTTTGAATTCATATGTCTCTCTCTTACACAAATATTTTACCTTTTCATAGGTCCAAAAGAAAACATCCCACAAATTATCACTTAATGATTCCTCTAATCATTTGCGGGTGCACACACGTATATATGAATAAATCACAACAAATAATTTTACTTTTTTTTCTTTCATTGATATTTAAATGAGAAGGATTCTTCGTTTGCTAAGAATTTAATCAAACTATCATTCTCCTCCAAATAGAAAAATTAATCTTCTCATTAGTTACTCCGAGATATTTCCAAGATGGACTTCAAGATTTGAGATTCCAAGACGTGCATTTAAGATACACTCATCACGTTTAAGATCGCATCCAAAATAAGATACCATGTGTGAAACACCTAAGATGGAATGTAATCGAAATCCAGGATTTGAAACCATGACCTTGTCATATACAATGTTTTAGAAAACGTGCGTGAGGCGGCGCAACCCAATACGCATGGAGGCACAGTTTGAAAGGCAAAAGTACGCTTTCACCTTTTAAAACCTTGGTCATATAGACGGTAGGATTCATACATCTGCACACGTAGAGAACCTACGGCTCATGTGCAACACAATCCACAAGATTGGTAACGATTAAGGAATAAGATATCCTCAAATATGATGTCACAGTCATTTAACTATGCTACCAAGCTTTCTACTAAACATGTGCAGATTGTTATCACTGATTGTAAAAAAAATTAACATGGATAGAAACAACAGTTATTACCATTCAAGAATGCACTGAAGGTGAAACTCATGCTTGCAGCTAGTTACCTGGATGTACAATTGAACTTATCAAAACATGTCTATAAAAATCTGATTTTAAATCTATGGAAATTCAGCAAATCACTAACAGTTGAAGGATCACTTTCGCAGAAAGCCTCAAGACATATACTACAAGAATCATCGCAAGCATCTTGAATTCCTCCTTCAACAAATGCTGCAGCTGACTGCAACTGGCTCTCCATCTTCAATTTCTCATCCATTACTAAGCATTCAAGTCAAGGGAAACAAAAGCAAAAATCAACCTAACTTTATTGCATTAAAGACCCTATAAAAATGAACTTTGCCACTTGAAACCGCCAAAAGTTTTGAATTTAATTCGACGCTACACCATCAAATTCTTATTCATTCCCGGTCACCAAAAGACATATTATTTTTCGAATAAAACAAATCAACGGTTAAATCTAAAAATATAAAAACCCTAACTTACAAAAATCACAGCTTGAACCTAAATTTTACTGTTCTCGGTGTCAATTACCTTTACCCCAAACAGACTGATTAGAAGATTATGCAATATCTAATCAATCATAACCTCCCCGAAATGAAAACCTTATAAAACCAGAATTAACAGTTTTACCATCGATGACGAATCTAAGCAACGAATCATACATACAAAAATCTAGAAAAATACGTAACAGAAGCCACACAAGCGTACCTAATTTGCAAAAATTGGACCCCGATTTGGTCCAAATTGATTGAGGAGTAAAGAAAAGGGATGGAACCCCTAAAACGAAATGAAACGAGGAAAACGAGAAGATAAAGAGCTATATGCAATGATCTGCGTATCTGGACGTTTTGACGGTATATAATTATTGAATATTGGGCTGACTTGGCCCACGTCGATTATTTATTTTCTTCGAGCTTCCTCTTGGACCAGCCCAGCACATACCCAAAGGGTTACGAAAGAGCCACCCACATCTCCGGCATTTTGAATTTGAATGTTGGATGGTTTATTCGGCATTTAAAATATCGAATATCTTGAAAAAATATGAATTAATATCATCGCGTACTTGTTCTAAATTCCTATCTTTAAGTTTACATCTAAAAGAAAATTTTATGTTTTTTTTGTCTTTCTTGCCTAGTCATGAGACTCATGACGAAAAGCAATCCTCCAAAAAATCTCATTTCTCTCACAAAGACATCCTCAGCCTATATAGACCTCCCGACTCAAACACCTCACATTAATTCTCCCGGGGGAAAAAGCACTGTCGATGACGGTGGTCTTCAGTTGGTCATCGACAAGAAACAAAAGTATTTTTATCAGCTTCAAGATCAAATGATGAACAATCAGGGACCATCACAAAAGGTCATAAACAGAGATGGTCAAAAAATCATTAACTTTTCAAAGTCCACATTCAGAAATCACAATGAAAAGAGAATGCAAAATCATGAATCCGGTGTATCACCTGTTATGATTAACAAGAATCAAGGCATAGTTGTTATTAACCGTATAATATTATCACTCGATATTTCATATTTGACATAGTTGTTATTAAGCAATAGAAAAATCTCGGACGAGTCATTCCATAGTTATCCAATAACTATTAGTAAGTGTGACGACCGCCCTACACCTCCGGCATCCAATAACCATGTATAGTGCACTGTAACGGTGACGGTTGTCAAGGGTTGTAACGTAAGTAAAACAATCCCATCATTACAGAACATGTCATCTGTCTCACAATGCATCGAATAAAATATAATAGTCATCACAGATATAAAATAGGCGAGACAGTAATAACTGAATTAACTGTAAAAACCAAAGTGCACAGATTCATATGGTCATACAACATAAGTGACAGAGCCTATACAACTGATAATAAACTCAATAAATAACTATCTCTAAGTTAATAAAAGCACTAGTAAGCTCCATAGTGCTGCACGGTGGAATGACAAGCAATAATAGCTAAACATAGTAATACATGAGACTTAGCCTCCTACTCAGCTCCACATGCTCACCAGACCTGACATCCCCAATATACTCATTTAAGAGTACCCGAAATAATTGGAAGCAAAACATAAAATTCTGAGTTAGACAACAGGTTGATGTGAATGGTAGAAAGTCTCAAAATACTATAAAGTCGATATACAATGACATAGGGTATGGAAAATCATATCTGACATATCCCTGCATCCAAAGAGTTAGCACATAACATAGGATATATGCTACTCTATATCATAATCATCAGGTTGTACGTCCAGATATCTACATCAATAATATCTACGTTATGCGACATTCGTAGAGAAGTACCCAAAGCAAACATAGCATCCATCTTCACACCACTCACTTGGTGCATTGATAATTGATAACTCGTATGACCGCGTCCTAAGTTAAAGACTACTCAACGTCTCAGTTTCTCGGTACTCGAATCAATGCCATTCAGTCGACCAGGAACTAAACTACACATCCTAGCAGTCCGAGGTAAGACGGATCCTAATGTCAAGAGATCTAGGGCACATACTAGCTTAGTTGAGTGTCCTCTCATATCCCTGCTTTACGAGTACATATTAAAACTTCGGAGTATTAATGATCCCTTTGCACACGCCATCCATAACAGAGCGCATCCTAGATCTCATCCTTTGGATTATTGCACAACTCCCATCATTGAGTTGCCAAGTTCATGATAGCTCTCGACAACCCTTATTAGTCGTAGAACACCATCATTTGCCCCTAAAACATCCTCTAGTGACCCCTGGGTTTGGCCTGAAGCCTTGTGCCCTGAATCCCAAAGTATAGCCCGCCCATCAAAGCTATCACCTTTCATCACCAAGCTATGAATCGTCAAATTCCACAATTTAACACTGAGTTACACAACTCGATGCCAATCCAGGATTCTACCATTTCTGCCTCTAAGCCACTCCCACTCTTCTACATGACCGAACCCAAGTGGACACTGCAAAGACCCGAAGTAAACATGCAAGTAACCCGAAGCGGTTTCAATTCTCCCCACCATCGAACCATGTAACCCGATCCATGAAGCCCAAACCATGCACCACCATTTGAGCTCCACCAACCCATGCTTACCTACTCGAGCCTCACCAATCCAAGCACCCCCATCCAAATACCCTAATCCAAGCACCATGAACCCTGAAAAACTTAAGCTATTTTGTTTTCCAAGTGAAATTCAAAGCGAACCCCTATACAGCCCGAAGTCTTCATGTGTAAAACCCAGATTATAATCATCATGATCCCATTCTTAGATACTACCATCGATCCATATTTCTTTCACCCATAACTTAAGCGAACGAAGTCCAGATTGCTTGAAATTTGAAATGTTGCTTTGTGAGGCCTTGTTTGTCACCTTACATAACTCGCCTCAAATTTGGCCAATGTCACCTTCTTAGATTGGTGATAATCCAAGACCCTGTTAACAATTCTAAGTCATCATTCGATCGGCATTTTCAACCAAACGAATGCATTCAAGCGTTCAATACATAAAATGCATCCAAACAAACTTATAGAGTTAGGGTATGCCCTAGGGGCAATTATGTAATTTGTTACATATATCTAACTCGTTGACCAATCTTGTTCGAAATAAAAGATATTTTTTCCTATTATATACTTGATATAATGTGATTATATTAATTAATTAACTTAATTAAAAATATATTTAATAGAAAAATCCATAAATGGTATCACTACAAGAAAACCTACATTTAGTTGCATTTATTAGTAGCGTTTGTGTTGTGAATGCAACCAATATTGTCTTTACTTTTGTTTTTTGGGGGAACTTGGTTACGTAACTTACGTTCTATTCTAATTTTTCTGAAACATACCGCTCGCTACATTTATTTTTCAAGCCTTCCCTCCACTAACTTAATTTTTCCGTCTTCATCAAAATTTCCTCCCTCGCTTCAGCTTCCTTTGCTTTGCTCCTCAACAAAATTTCCGCCTCGCTGGAGACAAAATTTCCATTAACGCTCCTTTTTCAGATCTCAGCTCCACATCTCCACATCGTCGATACCCTTAGCTCTGAAAAAATTTCCGCCTTCGCTCCTTAACAAATCAGATCTACAGCTCCGCATCTTGGCATCGTCGATACCCTTTGCTCTGAGGATTTGACTTTGTACAGCCAATTCAAGGTACATAAATTGTTTTTTGTTTTTCAATTTGAAATTGTGCGTTCATGACAAGGGTTGCTGGAGCTTGAAGCTACAGTTTTCTTATGCACTGCAATCAAGTTGAGGGTTCTTAATCTTGATGTTTTCATTCCTTTAAGTCTGAAAGTTCTGGTCACTTCTGGCAAGGACCCTCTTCCTGGATGGGTTTGCCCTCTTAATTATATTGTTTGAGTATTAATTTTGGTGTTGTAGTTTCGATTTTTAGGTGTTTTGGTGTTGGGTTGATTTTTAGGTGTTTTGGTGTTATTACTTGCTACTCCATATGGAGACTATACCACTGTCAACCGTTTCCTTCTTTAAATCATTTTTCTCATTAACCTCTGCATTTACCATATTCGAATCATTTTGCTCACTGCTCTCAGTCTCCTCATCTAAAGCAGTTTTTTCATTGTTTTTAATGGAGTTCTCACTATGTTTTTCTCAACGGTAGCAACATCTTCAGATATTTGAATAAACTTGTCATGATGGGACCACTTGAAGTGTTTTGCTTGTTATTTTTCCTGACAATGACTTCTTTTCATCCTATGTCATCTTGCTATGCACTTATAATATAAGATGGATGTATTTTATAATTGTGATGGTATGTCTTGATATGCAACCTGTTTAGTGCGTAGTAATATGGAGCATTTAGAGATATACTTTTCTGATGCATGGTGGCAAATCATAAAAGATCAATGCTTCACGTTTACATTCATTTCTCCATTTTGTATTTTCTTTAATTGGAAACCCCCATTCTTACAAAATTGGTTAAGACAATACTTTTTGTTTCATTCTGCTACTGTTCAATTTTATGTCTATTTTGTTACAGAGTTGGTTATGCATGATGGCCTTGAACACTGATATATGATTGTTTAAAGAATTTAATGACATTAGCCGCTGATGGCTTCACTTCACCCTGAATATAAAGTACATTCATTTTATAATGGATCAAAACACACACACACGTGCATGCGTGCACGCACGATCCTTTTGTTTTTTGTTTTGTAGAACACGTTTGCACATCCATTCATCTCTCATTTTGTGGCTCATAATGTAAGATGAGATTATTAGCTTATTTTCTTCGAACCAGATCCCTTAAGAACTGAATATATCAATATATCTCCTTTATTACTTTCCCGATCACAATTAATTAAACAGGACTTATAAGGGAATTTGTTGTATAGGATACACCAGTGTGCCGTCGTACTTCAAAATTACATGAATGCCCTATTAATTTGAACACTCTATCGCATCTCTACATCATGGGCATGTGTACGCACTCCGTGCTTGTCATACACTACTAGTATTTCTAAGCAGAAGTTTATGTTAGTCTTGCTATCCGCCATTATTTTCCAAGTATACAGACATGTGCGTGTGTACTTAAACCAGGATTTTCTATATGATGATCCAATATTCTCACCATCTTGAACAAAATTATTAATCGTTTATCGTTCTTGGAGGTTAACGCTTTTTTTTTTGAATTAACTATAGATATAAAGGTGCAATGATGGAGGATGTACCACGCATATTCAAAGCTGTTTTTCAATGCACTCTCGAGGTTAGAAACTTACCATCTTCATAAGATATCTTCCTTAATTATTGACATAATAATGATAACATTTTCTACTTTACAGATGATTACTAAAAATTTTGAAGATTATCCTGAGCATCGCCTTAAGTTTTTTTCATTTTTGAAAGCTATTGCCACACATTGTCAGAGCTATCTTATTCTATATTAGCTTTCTACTTTAATTATTAATATACTAGCATAATTTCTCAATTTTGTACCACTAAGTTCCTATTTGTATACCTTTTAAACTATCAGCACTATAGACAGGGACAACTAGATCCTAAATTGAGTTACCATTTATGGGACATTTAAAACATAAATGACGAGGTTTCATCAAAGGGTCTGATGGTAGGGGAGCAAGGCCCATAGTTGAAGTAGATATAGTATGCACTGACACCAGAAAGATTGTAGCTAGCATGCTCGAAGATTGGGATGACATTTCTTTAAGAAGTGACACATAAAAACTTTGAATCCAGAACAAATTTGAAGATACCACAAGATGAGAACGGGCTTTAGCATATGCATTCTCCCAGCAGGTAATAACATATAATTTTTTGGTGAATTTTTGTTAAAGGACAAATTTTAAGAATAATCCATGAAGTTGTCATTGTGGATTTTGTTTTTGTCCTTGGAGCTTGTGAATGTTGGAGAAAGGTATGCTTGTGTATTGTGATAGCCGTGGTGTTAGAGCTATATATGAAGTAGATGGAACAGACGACCTAGCTGCATCTAAGCCTCTAATAGTTTTGGTAAGCTCTGTCTCATCAACCAGTGAAGTTTTTCATTTTTAGCTCTTTAATCTTTACGCTAATTTCAAGATTTCAGGGTCTGTTTTCTATTCTTTATTATGTCTACTTGAGAGTATACTATGTTCTCTTTGTTATAGCTTTTTAAGTATTTGGCCAGAAATTTAATTTTGTTAGAGTTTGAGCTTTACTTTTGAGTACTATGGTCTGCTTCTACTTATTTTATTTTGGAATAAGATTATAATTTTTAGGTTTCTCATTTTTTTCATCAGTGATTCTTTTTCTTGTTGCTAATAAAGAAAATATCATTGCATGAAAAAAGTTATGTATAATTAGATGTGAGAGACAAGCATTAATACTCAACTTACATGCATGTCAGAGTGAAGTAGAGAGGACTAGCATGTTCTGGACAGAACATGTGAGCCAAAACTGAACTGCTCCCAATATCATGGCCTGGTATGAGCTATTCTCATCTAAAAATTAGTTTATTACCTTCCAACTCATACTGTAATTAGAATAAAAAAAACTTAGATGATTATGACTCATCAGTTTGTTATCTTTTAACTCATATTTTATAGTTTTTCATTTCATGACTATGAAGTATAAATTGCAACTCATATAGATTTTCCTACTCTTGTGTAATTGCTTCTTCAGTTGGATTTTCAATAATCTTCACATATACAGCATTGTTTTTCTACCGGATGTAACCACAATTTTATTTTATATTAACATTACATTTATTCTAGCACTTTAATAACCTTTTTTTCTTCAGAACTGCAAACCATTGTGAATCACCTTAAAATATCCAGCAAGAGAAGGCAAAGGATTGTTAAATCTACAGGTTTGAGTCCTTTCCCTTTACCATCGCTTATTAAGTTAATATTCATAAGACAATGACCACCCATAGAATACTATTTATTACACACGCAATTGCCTAATGGATCACATGCGAGATTAACAATCATAGAATATTATTTTCATTCTTGGTAAATTTATAAGAAAACAAAACAATGTAACTTGCTTTAGTGGCCTGTAACTTGCTACAACTCTTTATTTTTCGAGTTACTCCAGTTTTAGATCCATTTAAGCAAGTAGCTTCACCATAAAGGCTATGTATTTCTACGGTGATAGATGAATTAAATGAAAGCTTTCAGGTTTTATTTAATTTACTTAGTTTTTATTTTCTTTAGGAGAATTGGGTATATACTCCTTTCCAATTTATGAAAGAAATAGCCTCGAGACTATCAACTTCTAAAGGAAAGTTGTACCACTAATTTATGATATGTTGATCCACTTTTAATTGTATATTGATGTATAATATTTGTTTATTAACACAACTAACAAAAATAAATGTCAGATAAGGAAATTCAGGTATAAAGATACGTGGATTGGACTGATTGTTGATACATATCCGTGCAGCGATCTACCAATTGTATAGTAAACATCATGGTTTTGAGACTACATCTCGAGGTTTGATTATTCATATTTACTTATCATAATTTTATTGTGGTTACAACACATGTATTTGTACAGAGATTTATATAAATATATATTGTTGATTGTTAAACTCGTTTGCAGGTAATTAGCTATTTCGAAGCGAAGACTGTCGACAACAAAGAACTATTGGTAATCAAGCAACGAACATGAATTTAATTGTTATATATGTTGTCGTATTTTGTAAGTACCATTTGTGGAAACTTGTTTGTGAATGCTTGTAGTATGTGACTTATTTTGTTGAAAAACTACTATCGAATTGATTATGGATATTATATTTGATTGTGAGATTAGCATGTTTTTGCAATTATTTGAATATGATGATCATATGATTGATTGTTTGTATATGCTAATTATGTGATTTTATTGTTTGTTTGAATATATGAAAATTATGCGATTGATCGTTCGTTTTAATATGAATAGCATATAAGTGATTACTGGAAATGTTATAAACCATCAATGGTATAAGACTTATGGTAGCGTTTTTTAACCCTACAGAAAAAACCTATAGCTGCATTTAAAAGTGACTTTTGGTAGCGTTTTTTAAATCCTACAGAAAATACCTATAGTTGCATTTAAAAGTGACTTTTGCTAGCGTTTACTACAACGCAACAAAAAGTTTTAGACTTTTAGTTGCATGTCGTATAACAGCGTTCTCTAAAACGCTACCATAAGTTATGGTAGCGTTTTTTCAACGCTACCAAAAGTCTTTTCTGGTGTAGTGTATATTTTGCGATAGTAGTTACAAAGTGTTGTAACCGTGAGTAATTTATCACAACGAAACAAATATACCATTTTAAATGTTCCTAGTCAAGATGCATCGAGACTGGATATCGATGTATCCGTTGAGACTGCAGTACGTAACGCTCTCCAAATGTTGGGCAGTGTATTACTCATGACTGCTAGGGGCACTTAGAGGTTTCGTACTAATAGTTATTGGATAACTATGGAACGACTCACTCGATAGTTTTTATTGGTTAATATAACTAAGGTCAAACAGAAAATATCGATGCGACTGATTTACACAGTTCTCTCGACTTGAGAATACTGTGGATCTTCAATATGAAAGCTCCGCTTTGATTATAGCCAAATCATGGCATGACGTCCATCGAGTGACTATAGTTGGGTCGAGTGGAAGTATTGGAAGTGAAGAACTATTCAAGAGAGGATTCGTCTCCTCAGTTATATGTGGTTAGTATCACAGTCAACTCAAGTCAACTCAAAGTCTCTGGCCAGAGCATTTTGGTTAATGTAACGACTCGAAAATTTTGATGGTTTTAATAAGATAATTAATTGAAATTTTATGGAATTTTAAACAATAAAATTTGAAAATAAAGATTTATTATTTGGAATACGTCTATTTAAACATAGCAATTGGTAAATTTTCATCCGATAATATTAAAGTTTATTTTATTGTGTAATTTTATTTCAATTTAAATCAGTTAAAAACAGTTGAATTTAAAAGTGTTTCGAAACCTAAATATGTCAACATGAGAAAATTTATTTAAAACACTCTGAAAAAGACTGCGAAATCCATTTCGCGAAATTCGGACGTTTCTAGCTCCGTTTGGATTTTTCCGTATGGAATAGCAACGTATATTGGTACCGATTATCGACTTTTGATCGGATGATCGTACCACTGATATCTGTATACCGTTTTGATCGCCTCATCGAGCTGATCTCAGCGGTATATTTATTTCTGTATTTTGAGGTCCGGTACGCGATGGAAATCGTAAAACTATGCGTCGTATCGGTACCGAAATTGTTATTTTTAACTTCTTAACTTTCCAATCCTTTTCAAATCTTTACCGTGCAGCTCAAGCAAATAATCAATTGCATTAAATAGCTTCTTGGCTGAAATCATGGGAATAGACCGATACCATTCCTTTTATTTTATATATATTTTACTCTTGCTTTTCAAATTTGAACCGCATCAATAAATTGCTTTAAAGTTTTTCAGCTAAATCAACGTGTGGTCGTTTCCGACTCTTCACTTTATATTTGATTCTAAAACAGCTGTTGCCTATAATAATAGCTGAATTCAACTCTGGCCCTTGATATTCGCATCGTTTAAATATATATATATATATATATATCACTTTAACTGTTTGCTCTTTGTACAATATACAAATGACAATATACAAGTGATGGCCACGTTTCCTCCTCCATTTCTTCCGTTCTTTTTGAAATCTTCCCCTCTTTCCTTTTTTCTTTTTCCTTCCACTTTTATTTGCAGTGCAGAAAACATTTACAACCCATTCTCTTCCCTCGCCTCCCTGTTTCTCACCACCTTTCCCGCGTGACAGCCCCACGCCCTAACAACCATGGCCAGCAACCCAAATCCACCACGCACCAGCCCGGCCGAGAACCCACCTACCGGACACGAGCCTCACCTTCACCGACCCAAACCCGATGCTACCATCACCCCTTCTCCTTACGGAAGAGACCCATCTTCCCTCTTCTCCTCTCACCGCTAGCCCACCGCCACTGTCCTTCCCCACAACCAAACAACTCCATCAACCACCCAGCGCCTAGATCCAACCTTCACCGCAGCCTCGCCTTCTTCCTCCGCCCGCGCACCGCCTCACCACCTTGTCTTTCCCTGGCCGCGCCGCCTTCTCACCAAGCTCCGGCCCAACCTGGCATCGGCCGACCCCACCTTCCTCCCCTCCCTCATCTTCGCTCTCTCCTCCGCCTCCTCGACCTTCGCCCGAGCCACCTGTGCACCGCCTCCGACCTGTTCCCTCCAACAACTTTGCTCCACCCATCACCTACTACCAAAACCCTCCCCTCTTTCTTCCCCTCAGCCGTATGTTCATATAAGGTAATATAAGTATATATATTTTATATTTTTATGTTAGTTGTATCATATATATATATATATATATAGGATAGTAAGTATATATAGGGATTGCAGTAAGTTTGTATAAATATTATTATATATGTATGATGTCTAATGATTTTATATATACACATGTTTGTTGTTTACAGTTTAAACTTCAAAGTTTAAGTTTGTATGTGTATGTTTTATATTATTATATTATATTATATTATATTTTATTTTCGGTATAATATGTATATTTGGTTTGTTTATTTAACTTTAAATTATCATCTTATATATATATTTTCTCACTGTGTTGTTTGGGTTTATACACTGAAATTTGATGCAGCAAAGCTTTAAAGGTTGTCAGAGAGGACATATACATGTTATTATAATTTGATGTATAAAAGTTCAGTATATATTTTATTATAAAAGGAAGATATATATTTCATGTCGGTTGTGGTTCACATAACATGTTAAAGTATATATTTATAATTAAAAATAAAAAATAAAAAAATTGCTCGGAGATAGTTTGCATTTCAGCTGTTTGGGGTTATTACAAGTAAAGCATATCGTTTTTCAAAAGTATGAAGTATTTACGGTAGTTGTATATTAAGTTTATACCATATATATATTTTAGTATTCGAGTACTGTTTGTGTATTATAAATTATTATGCCTATATATATATATCATACTTTAAAACGTAAGCTGTGTGTTAGTAGATGCACCATGTTCGTTTTAGAGTATATTGAGTTATAAGGGTATATATGTGTATCACATATCTATTATATTATGCTTACAGTATAAAGTTTTTAAAATTCGCTATAAATATGTTGTTTGTATGCATACATTTTAGTGTAGGCATTTATATATATAGTTTATTTAGGCTGGCTTATGAATAAAATTATATGTAGGTTGTATGCTTTGTCTCTAAGTTATAATATTTATACGTATCATGTAGTTTTCCTATCACATGTTTTGTTGAAATGTATACATATATCTAAGTTGCATACATATTTGCCTGTTTGCCCATTTTCAGGTCTGCATGATTTGGTTAGATGCATAACATTGTTGCACAGAGATATAGCATGCAATTTATACATTTAATTGTAATTTTATATACAGATATATATATATATATATATATATGTTGTCGGCATATATATATTCCCACATATATATATTTGGTTACATATAGTATTGATTCTTTTGTATGTATATATATATTAGGAGATCATATTTGTTCTGTTGGATTTGTTATAAATATATTTTTATATTTATATATATATATATATTATCTTATAGTGTTTTATATTGATTTGAAATTTATAACTTATATTTTGTTTCGATTATATCAAGATAATTCTGATTCGTTTCCATCAATCTCTATCTTTCAACTTTGCCAGTCGAACCCACTTTCACCTTACTTCGCTTTGGGATATTTGTTTGGATTTGCTCGATTGTCTAGATTGTGACCCAATCCGTAGCTCAATTCTTTGCCAAATATATCTAGCCTCGAAAGGTGAGCAATCACTCACGATTAATGTTCTTGTATTTATTAAATTTGATTTCAATTGAAACGACAATTGAAATATGCTGCTGTTAGTTATTTAAATTGTTATATATGTTATTATTTGTAACTTTTCACCTGTGGGATATGACACCATATCCTATTGTTTATATTATATTGTTATTGATGATATATGCTTGTTATATTATTATCATATCTGTTATCACTCTACAAGTTCCCTGTTAGTATAGAATTCACTATGGGTTGAAATGATACATACCCGAACGGACTTTAGAATAGGAGAAAATCGTTATAGGTTGAAATGATAGACCCAAGCGATTTTCATTTGAATTGAATTTGGGATTGCGGGTCAAAATGATATCTACCCGTATATATTTAAATTACGGATTGAAATGATAAATATCCGTACTACTTGACCATAGGATAGGAAATTATATACAGACACCGTTGGTCTATATGTAAATATTTTAAAGATGATTCATATAGTTTTGGAAAGAAATATATGGTTTTAATAAATGTTGATTTTTAAATTATTATATATAAACGGTAATGATATATATGGATTTAATAATAATATTTAATTTAATTAAGATTGATTTAACACATATAATATGGTTAAGTATTTAAATTTATATTTCAAAATAGATTTTGGTAAAAATTTGAATAAGTTGAGGTTGGGAGATAATTTGAATTTAGTTGAAATTGTATTCAATAAAGAATTTTATTTAATTAAATCGATTTGAAACTTATTGAAATTGAGATTTAAGATATGATTTATAACTTGGGTTTGATTTAAGTAATTTAATGAATATTTCTTGTTTAAATAAATTTAAGGAAATATTTAGTAAAAATGTAATTTAAGGCTAGTTAAATGATATCGAATTTATTAAGTGAATATTCCCTGATTAAATAATAATGAAACTAAATCAAGAGCTATATGAAACTGTTAAATTTAACTTTGAAAATGTTGAATATTAAAGCTTTGAAATATATTGGAAATTTAAATGGTCTATTGAGAACTGAATTGAATTGATGAATTGAGCTTTGAATAAATTTGAATTTGGAATTTGAGTTGATTTGAAGCAATTTGTGAGACTTAAGGAAATTATAAATACTTTACTTTATAAATTATTTAACCTATATATACTATTTTGGAAAATAGATATATTTGAAATGAAATGATATTTGGGTTTGAAGTATAAATTAAATTGAAATGACCACGGTGTTATAGTGTATATTTCTACATTGTAGATAGTTCCACGGATCCTTAGAGGATGGTTATCCCAAACATCCTTTAAGTTACTTGTATTTCAGTTGATATTTCACTTGAGTTGGATTTATTGATATAAGAATGTTAATCCTAACTCGAGTGTTTTGTGTTTTGCTTTACGCTCGGGTCAGACCGAGTGATACAACATTTGAGACTCACCTTTGGAGTTTGGACCTTCATTTGGAGATCCAACTATCGATTCAGCTTTCAGCTTTTCCAGTTGATTTGTTCAAAGAGGTCATCTATTCGTACTGAAGACTTCACTGTATTTGAGATATTCTGTTGTATTTTATTTTTAACTCTGATGTTTATATAGTAGCTTCATGAACTACTATTTTATCTATTCCACTGCGTATTATTGTATTACTCTGTATCTGTGATTCTGTGATTGATTTATTTACTGTATATGCTGAGATTTGCCAAATTTTTATTAACAAACTGATATTTTGAGCAATTCAAGTCCGACATGTGTGGATGCAAATGGTTGAAAATATCGAGTCGTTACAGTTAATAATAATTGTTATTATTGAACCAAGGACTTTGTATTTAGACTATAAACTTGAATGTGGATGAGGTTGGAATTTTGACCGTTACCAAATTCCATAAGTCTAAAGTGATATAGTTTTGACGAAGAGAATTGGTGTAAACAAATGTCAGAACCGGGTAACGCTTATTAAACTAAAATTGGATTTTACCGAAAATGAGTAAGTGATAAATTTGGCCATAATGTCACACCACTTGCTAAGTGACGTGTGAACGTTAACATTCGAATAGTTCGGTGTTAATTGCTAACCAAATTTACACCCAAGAGTTACACAACTGAAATGATGAATTCCCTTAAGACCGAATGATTTAATTAGTTTATAATTGTTATAAATAAATTAAATTAATTAATATTTATGAAATATTAATTATAAAATTTGAATATGGTTTGAGAAAAAAATTGTTATATATTTATAATAGTTATAAATGTACCAATCGATATACGATATCGATAAGCGATTAAATTAGATTTTATTGCATAGCATTTTGGCATGGGCTTAAATGGGTTTAAAGCCCATCATTAGGGCTGCAAATTTCGGTTTTGACAAGTTATTGGAGGCGGCTAAAACTTAGGATTAGACCTAGAGATGGATGACTAAGATTAAGAGAGAATAGGTAATGAGATTGTCCTAATATCTCTCTTGTACAAGGCTATATATATATATATATATATATATATATATATCTAAACCCTTAATCAAAAACAACTTTTGGCTACCATAATTATCAAGTTTGCTAGCTGAAATTAATCCTCATATCAGTTTTAAGAATCACAAATCAATTCAAGTTAAGTAAAAGGACTATTTGATAGAAAAGGTCGACGATTCCAGACTTGTAATCTGACAGATCGAGCATAACTAGAGAAGGGAATTCATTGATTCAAGTGGACTCAAAGGCATCATCAATTAGTATTTTATTTATATATTACAGTAATCATATCATATTTTATGATTTAATATTGATTAATCCCAAATCTCTGTGTGTGTGTGTGTGTGTGTGTATTAATGTTGTATATCTAGTTAGGTGAGATTTTCGTAGGTATATGTAGTTGTCACAAATTAGTTTCATCATGTGCATGGTTATATTATTATGTATTATAATTTATGTATAAACAAATCTAATTTGCTGTAAAAATTAAATTTTGTCATTATTAATTATTTTATGTATATTTATATATTAATTTAAATATAGACTAATATATATTTTAAACATATAATTACATATATGTATATTTATAATGTATAAACAACATAGAATTTTTCCTTACACCTATTTATACATAATATGAATTATCAAATTTGAAAATAAATATTTTATCAGTGTTTATGGCACGCGCTTCGCGCGTGAATTGTTTTCTTTATAAATTGTATATGTTTAAACCAGTCAAAAAAATGATTTTTTTTATTTTCAAGTGATATTAAAATTTGTATATTTGTAAAGAAATATTTTGAATTGGTAAAGGAAGTTTAATTTTAAATTCTATTTTTAGAAGCATTTTGAATTTGTAAAGCATGTTTAATTGTTAGATCCTACTTTTAGAAGCGTTTGAATTTGTAGAAGAAGTTTAATATTAGATCCTATTTTTAAGTGACCAAGATTTGATAATATATATATAGAGGGGCGGTTTTGGTGGTTCACGTTGATATAAAAAAGTGTGACACCAAAACTATTACAACTATTAATAAATGGCACGTGTAACACACGTATATAAAAAAAACCCTTGTAAAAGTATTAAATTTAAAATTTCTACATATATTTGATAAAAGTAAATTGAGAAATATAAAGAATAAAATTGTAATTTTTTTGCTAGAACAGGGTTTTGAACTTGTAAACTTATCTACATTCCAAAATTTACATCTAGAAATAAATGTTAATTTTTGTTCTCGGTGGGATTCGAACTTATGACCTTTGTCTGTATGTAAGGGTATTTTTGGAACTTCGCGGTCGGACCAAAATATCACGCGTAATGATGGCATGTGCTTTGCGCATGAATTGTTCTTCTACAATATATATGATTAACACATTCAAGAGAAAATGATTTACAAAATATTTAGCCATGTTTTTACATTGAAATCATGTGTAGTTAATTTAAATTTTTATTTCTAAGTTGCAACATTGAAATTTTTTGTTAGTTTGAATTTTATTTTATATTATTAATTAATAAACAACGAATTTGTAAATGATGTTTATTTATTTAAATGCTATTTATTTGTTAGATCATATTCTTAAGCGTAGAGGGATAGTTTGAATTTGTAAAGAAAATTAACCGTTTTAACTTAGTTTGAATAGTTCCAGTCTAGCTTAGAAATAATAGGCTAAAAATAATAGGAATGATATCTGCATTTGATTAGGATTTCACCGATTCTTTTTAAGTACTTGTATGTGGAATAATAAATAATAATTAAATTATATATGAGTAAAGGGTATTTTGGGAAGTTCACGGTCGGACCAAAAGTTTGCGTTTCCAAAGCAACTATTAATAAAGATATATAAATAATTTTAAATTATCTTTTATTGATTACTTGAATTGTTTATTATATCTAAAATAATTATTTCACTGAAAATTCAATTTTATATCTTCTAAAATTACTACATCTATGCAGTAACCCATAGAAATTTTTTTAGAATTTTTGTTAATATTTAATATTTTTAATAATTAAATTACTTCGGTTGAACATTTCTTTTATTTATTAAAAATATATTTTATTTCAAAAAATCATGAAAAAAAAATTGAACCTGTATTTTATAATCCTAAATTTTTGTAAATTTTAAATTTTGATTTTTTAATATTTATTACAAATATTTTTAATTATTATGATCAAAACTATTTATTATATATATATAATAATGATAAAATTATAAAATTATTATTTTATGTTTGTTATGCTAATTTAGATCTGAAAATAATTTTAAAATATATATATTTATATTTTAAGTATTTGAATGTAATTAATTATTCGTATATATACATTTTATTTAACCTTATATATATAATTTTAATTCATATATATATGTATGTATAATTTTATATGTTTAATTATGTATACATATTTATATAAATGTTGTAAATTATATATATATATAATTTTGAGACTTTTAGTTATAAAATATATTTTAAATATATGTATACGTATTTATATAAATATACTTTGCATTATAGATTTATACACGTATTTAAACAACATACAATACATACGAAATGAGCTAATGTGTCTGTTGCGATGTAAATCCCAACATCTATATACGGGTATATTATACCTTTCACATATTATTATGTTACACATGCACACACATATGTATATGTATATGATACATGTATATGTATAAATTAAATCATTCAAATTAACTTTACATTACAAAATACTTAAATTTAAATAAAATATATGATTTTATTTAAAATAAATTAGATTTGTTCTAAATGAATTAGACTTCATAGGCCCAATAAAGATCGAATAGGGTAAATTTTTTGAAATTCATCATAACTTCTGCTGCGGGCTGGTCCAATTCCAATACAAACAAGCGCACACATACATCAAATTATGGCTTAGATCTAAAGATAAGAAAACAGGGAAGATTCATAAGAACAAAGGAGATCCATAAGAGCACATTTACACAAAACGTTATGAATCATTTGAGATTGACATTGGTGTTTAGATATGGTTTAAAACATATTTTAAATTTGGAAATCATTTTAAAGACATTATTTAAAGCATATAATGACTAAATAGTAAGTGAAAGGTTCCAACCACTCACATAATTCCAAAGCAATCTAAAAGGAGCACGAATTCCAAGATGAACAACAGATATAAGGTGTCTCCAGTAGAAAATCCCCAAGTCCAAATACTAATTTTGTTAATCTCCTCTCAATGACAATTTTGGCTAATTAAAGTAGGGTTTAGAATGGTTTTAGGCTTAGAGGATGTTAATGGTGGCTACTTTAACGATTTTTGGACACTTTAAATCGACAATAAACCACACATGTCAACCCAAACCATTTAAAAGGGAGATTGTTAATGGGGTAAATAAGAAAATAAGAGAAAAAGAAGGAAAAACAAATCACAGAATCTCATAACGGAAAAATATAATAATCAAATAAACAGTTCCTGAAGCTGTTTTACAAATAACATTTGATTACACATTTACAACACAATCAGAGTTATACTTGCAACAGGAATAAATAAATAATGTAGCGGAACAACATGATGCAGTGGGATAATACTGATAATATAATACTAAACTCTGTCTTCGTCCTCCAGAAATAAGGTCTTCAACACCGAAATGCTCGGGTTGACCCGAGCGTAATGAAAAGATAAAACACTCGAGTCAGAACTAAAAGATCTTATGTAAGTTAAATCAACATAAATAAATATGAGTGTAACGGATTCAAAGATGTTTATGGGATTTTACATCTCCTATCCAGTGTCTAACGTGCGTGCAATAACTTAAGAGATGTTCGGGATTTCATCTCCTAAGAATCCGTTAAACTATCTACATACATAGTACAATACGCTATTATAATATGTCTACAGTAAAGTAAAGTATTAAAATAGCGTTAAGGCGTTGCCCATATCCCCCTTAACGCATTTTATATAAATACCGTAGTCTATACAGATACTGTAAGCTCCACCAAATCGGTGGAATACTCAGTGATCACTCCATAGGTATGATACAAACCAAATTCGTAGTGGGCTCGATCAGGATAAATATGACAAGGCACGCGAGGCAATACCCAGGGTAGGATACTACCATTTTGCATAACCGGGCTGGTGGTAACGCATAACAGCTACTGCCACCCATCTCGGAACACACTCCCATAATCAAATCGAGGGGTCGCCACCAAATCAATCACAAAGTAATAAATATAGTATCAAAGAAATGTGCCCGATAGGGGGAGCGACCCCACTTGGCTCGGGTATAGCTCATGTTTTAGTCATTTTAATTATGACCCGAAAGTCAAGGCTATCCATCATCATTCTCTTACTTCATTCCAGTAGCGTTCGCCAAACCATTCTACTTCATTCTGGATTCTCCACCACGTGCACAGTTGTTAAAGTGGTTTTCAGTATTGTCAGAGAGTATGACAGTATCCCATCTCGGTCTCTTTAACAACCAAATGATTATTTCACACCGATTGTTTCTTTTACATTTCCAAAACTGATTCATAATTGATATCAAAATATCATATTCACTTCAAAATCATACCACTTTCGAAATCATATTCACTTTCGAAATCATATTCATTTTCAAAATCATAACCACAAAATAGGTTAAACCATCATATCAAAATATTAGCATTTAGATTAATTAAATCTAAATCATAACAGTTCCAACTTTAAACAGTTTGAATATTGAAAGTAGTTTATATATTGGAATAGTTATACATTAAAAATAGTATAGATATTAATATATATTAAAAGTTGTTTATAAATTTAAAATAATATATATTAAAATAGTATATAATTTAAAAATATGTTATAGATTAAAATAGTTTATACATTAGAAATAGTTTATATATTAAAATAGGTTATATATTAAAAATAGTTAATGTATTAAAAATTATTAATATATTAAAATGGTTTATATGAGAAAAATAGTTTATATGTTAAAAGAGTTTGTATATTAAAAGAGTTTATATCGAAAATAGTTTCAAATTAGAATTGTTTCTTCAAGTTTCACAAATCAATTCAAATCAAATTTAGTTCCAATATTTCAATTTAAATCAATCCCAGGTTAAAAATTTCAATTCAAAAGACTAAAGGTTTCAATTCAAATTCTCATTAAAACTATTTCAATTTATATCGATTTCAAATCCATGTTTGACGTACAAATTTAAACCACTTCAAATTCAGTAGGTTTCAAAGTTCATATATTCAAACGTTTACAATAACTCAATTTTGATAAATTTCATTTATATTTCAAAATTCAACTTTAAGATTCCAATTTAAATTCTTTAAACAATTCATTTAAACCAATTTCAATTTCAATAGTTTAAAGCTTGGAATTTGAGAATAATTCAGTTTATATAAATCTAATTTTATTTCATAATATCATTTAGCTAGATTCAAAATTTAAGGATTTAAAATCATTTAATTTAACCAATCCGGTGTCCATATATAATTTTCTACCCTATGGTCAAGTGATACGGATATATATCATTTCAACCCGTAATAAATTTAAATTTACGAGTATATATCATTTCAACCCGCAATCCCGAGTAAAATTCAAAATCCATAAAATCGCTCGAGTTTATCATTTCAACCCATAACAATTTTTCTCTAATCTATAAGACATTTGGGTTTGTATCATTTCATCATAGTGATTTTCCTAACAATAACTAAGGGAACTTGTAGTGTGATAACAACATATAATTAAACATACATCCAATCATCCAAAATATCAACAAATAAGCATCCATCAGGACCATCATTCAAATCAACCAATAAATCACAACAAATAAACTGGTTATCATTATTAGGTATTTAACTGGCAATTAATTTCAATATTAATTTAAATGGCAATTTAATTCAATATAAATTCAAATAAACTTGAACGATAATTTAAATATACCAAACAACAATCAATCAATTTCTAATCACATCATAAATTTAATTTAACCAACATAAGATGGTTTAGTATTTGTGAGTGGGTTAAAACACCCACTTTTGATTTATCGATGATTTAAAATCCAAATAAATACCGAAATTCTAACAGTCTCAGAATGTAGCCAAACCAGTTCTAAATTATCCGGAATTTCAATACGATCGCAACGGAGAAAACCCGCTTCAAACGGAGCTCATATGAAAAGTTATGGATATTAAAATGTTTGAAAAATCAAATTTTAAATTAAAAAAGAAGAAGGGCAAACTTGTAATATCCTCACCCTCTCCAATTTACAGAACATGATCGCCCCACACGTCAACAGCTACTACTTTCACCGCCCCGCCGCCCTACCTACAGGCGTTCGAACCCAGCTTCGAAGCCATTGACGAGCTCGCCTCCTCTGTCTCTACCTCCCTCGACCAACTGCGCCTCCCCACGTCGCCGATCGACGTCCCAATAATCCAGCCGCCGCCTCCATACTCTAAACCCTAATCGAATTTTAGCCGCTGATCCAACCATCAATAAGCCAAACCAACTACTCAGATGAACTCCCCACGCAATTCTCCACAAGACTGTACCCTCGAATCGATGCATCACCGCCGTTCATCAACCACCAAAACGGATGGTCGAGAATGTTTTGGTAATTTCTGGACAAACCAAAACTCGATTGCAAAAACGAACATCAGATCCAAATTGCGCTCGTCGAGAGCTTTCCAATGATATATTATATGACATAGTTTGAGGAGTTTAAATTTTTTCGATTTGATTTTGATTTGAAATTGAATTTGGGAATTAGGTTTTGGTTTGTTTGCCATTGAAAAGAGGAGATGAGAAGGAAATGTGTGTACAGACAATATAAAATAAAAAGGCTGCTTGGGTTTATAACAGTCTATATATAGGCAAAGGTAGATAAGAACGAATGGACGGATCGAATTGGGTCGAAATGATAATGATGACCCGAAAAGCCCGTTTCGTTTTCGAAACAAAAATGGGTCATCCAATATATCGAAATATATGTTTTCGATATTTTTAAACTCAATGGAACTAGTTTCAAACCCTAATTCCATTGTATGCAGAAGTTAATTTTTTTTTAAATCAAATTATTTAATTGAATTCATTAAATTGATTTCTACGCGTTTCGAGCTCGTACGATCAAACGATAAGTCCGATCGCTACGAAACTTGAAATCCTATAATAATTCACTATTACGGATCACATGAAACTGGTTTCGTCGAAATCCGGGACAGTGGCCAAAATGGCTATTTTCATGTCAATTACATAAATTATTATTAAATTAATTTAATTACTTTCAAATTCAATTTTTTTAAAAGTTAACAATTTATCATTCTTAATTACATAGAAATTAATAACCTATGTAAATAAATTTCCCATGTTAATTCCACTATTTAAATATTACATAAATTTCAGAGTTCAATTGCAATTGTAATAAAGTTCTAGTTAATTATATTTTAATTTCAATCAAATTCTTTTATTTCGATTAACACTCTTAGTATTGAATCGATTATTACCTTATGAATATAATTAACATTAGTTTACATTTTATTACATTCATATTCTACAATTTCATCTTAACTCATATTTACTGCAATATTTAATTATATTAATTCACATTGATTTCCAAATTAATTTCAACGGATTAAATAATGAAATGATAATTAAACAATTATTACACATTAATAGTTCAAGCACATTTCTATGTTTATTGTTTACAAACAAAGCTAATAAATTCACATACTAATTAATTGATTTTATATTCCTTAATAAACCTATTCTAATTTATAACATATAATTTCAATATTAAATCCAATATTTAATTTATTCCTTATTTACAATTATAACCAAGTTAATTTACAATAATTTTAATTGATTGAAATTACATTAAAATTGTTATCAATTAAATTAAATCTACATTATTAAATTACATTCTAGTTATTTTTCTCATTAATAAATCACAGAATTTAATTTCTTCCAATATTAAATTCCAAAATCTTATTTAATTTAATAGCTTTAATTATCGAAAAATACGGGTCGTTACACTCTCCCTCACTCAAAACTTTTCATCCTCGAAAATGAACAAGAAGGAATTAAGAAGTTTGATATATTTTATTTTAAATTATTTAATTTATAAACACTTTAACTTACATAATTAAGTATTTTAAATAAAATATACAAATTTATAAACAATTAATTCTTCGTATTCAAGTTTAATACATGTTTGAAAATATTTTCACTTTCACAATAATTTTCTAGGTCCTAAATTTACGAAAAATTTCGGCAGAGTCTCCTTTACGCCGCTAGGTTCGAAAAAATAATAATATCATATATATGCATCATATTTTACAAATAAAACTTCCCAAACCATGGGATAACAATATATAATATCAAAATACGGTATGTAATCCGAGATGTGTACCTTTATTAACATTATAAGCAAGTTAGCTTACATTTAAGCGAGCAAAAGCAATAAAATGTGCGCGCGCGAGCTCCAAAACCAGCATACGCCCTTTGTACCTATTAAACACTCAACGACAAATGAGATCATGTATATAAAAAGCAATACCAGCATATAACACAACATACAATCAGTATAACAACCATAAGCAACAATATTATATAAATTCCTAACTAATACACAACATACAATCATATATGTGTTTTTTATCATTTATTTTTCAATTTATTTACATTCAACTAATTTGTTTTAATCCATTTCATCCAATTGACCAATATTCATTTCATTAACATTTGATTGATTCAAATTCAATATATTCACATTAAATTTATTTGTTCAATTATTTACCACTTATTTCATCCATATTTAATTGATTTACATGCAATTGACTTACTTACCATTGTTTAACATTGGTTACAACATATAATATTTACATGTAAACAAAACAGTACGACCGTTATATGCAATCAAAAAATCCATCACACATCCATAGCAACTAAAACTAATGGTTTTTCTAGTTCAAAAACCTTTCATTGTACAAGAATGATAAATAAACTATCAAGCGTACCATATGCTCAGCAGCTTTAGGTAATTTCTTAATAGATTATTTATATGCCCCAAACAATTAGAAGTTCCTTTCCCAAGCATCCCATAAGCCAAAACAACTAAGAAATTAAATATTATTTAAGTTTGTTCTATTGGTCTCTTTCACATTATTTACCTTTTTCTTTTTTTCATTCAATCATACAATGTCATCTTTTGTTAATTTACATTCATTTACATATGTTATTTTCCATTCAATTATTTAGAACATTAATAAATCAATTCTTAAAATATTATATAAGATTCTTTGCAAATCTAATTCCCATTTATTATTTACTATATAACTTGATTTCCATTTAATATTATTCATTAGTGAATAAATTCATACTTAAGTTTTCTACCTTTTAATTCACATTCATTGTTTATATAGCTTGATTTAAATCTAATGTAACGACCAGCCATTTCGAACCATTCAAATCGACAATCATCCACACATGTCAGACTTAAATTGCTCAAAACAACATATTGTTAATTTATATTTGGTAAAACTTAGCATATACAGTAAATAAATCAATCATAGAATCACAAACACAGAGTATTACAACAATAAGCAGCAGAAACAGATAAATAGTAGTTCACGAAGCTACTACAGAACATCAGAGTCTAAAGCAAATACAATACAAATCTAATATATAGAAGTCTCAATACAAAAGCAAATGGAAAGTCTGAACATAAACAACTGGAAATAACTTAAAAGCTGAATAGATAAAAGATAGATCTCCAAGCAAAGCTCAAGCTCCAAAGGTGAGTCTCAAATGCTGTGACACTCAGGCTGACTCGAGCATAAAGCAAAACACAAAACACTCAAGTCGGGATTAACATTCTTATGCAAGTAAATTCAACTCAAGTGAAATGCAATATAACTTAAAGGATGTTTGAGATTCCATCCTTTAAGGATCCATGGAACTATCTACATACATAATACAATACGCTACATAGCTAATGTCTACAATAAAGTAAAATATTAAAATAGCGTTAAGGCGTTACCTATATCCCCCTTAACACATTTTATATAAATGTCGTAGTCTATACAGTACTGTAAACTCCACCAAACCGATGGGTTATCAGGGAGCACTCCATAGGTACGACACAAACCAAACTCGTAGTGGGCACGATAAGGCATATAACAAGGCACGTGAGGCAATGTCCAGGGTAGGATACTACCGTTTTGCAAAACCGGGCTGGTGGTAATGCATAGCAGCTACTACCGCCCACCTCGAGACACACTCCCATAATCAAAGGTGCACCCAATCAAATCACAAAGTAATAGATATGGATTCGAAGATGCATTGTCGATCGAAGGTGCGACCTCACTTGGCCCAGGTATAGCTCATGTTTTAGTCATATCAAGCTGACCCGCGGGGGTCAGGGCTGCGTTCATACCTCATACAAAATCGTTCGCCAAACCATCCTACTTCGTTCTAGATTCTCCACCACGTACACAGTTGTTAAAGTGGTTTTCGGTATTGGCAGAGAATATGATAATATCTGATCCCGGTCTCTTTAACAACCAAACGCTTATTTCACACCATGGTCATTTTATAAAATCAATTTATAAACATTTAAATAAAATCTCAAATTACAAATTTAAATCAAAAATCAAAAATAATTATCTAACTTCAATTATATTTAATTCTAAAAATATTCACTTAACCACCTTTTATAAACATTTAAATAAATCTCAAATTACAAATTTAAATCAAAATTAAATATTCAATTTCAGTTTTATTTAAATTTGAAAATATTCATTTAATCACCTTTAATCAAAATCAAGTTATCAAGTCGTGCCTTTAAAATCTCCAAAATTCTTATTTGAATACAAGCTATAAAATCAAGTTATCAAGTTATAAAATCATGTCTTTAAAATCTCCAAAATTCTTATTTAAATACAAGTTGTAAAAATCAAGTTATAAAATCAAGTTATCAAGTTTCAAATCAATTCTTATATAAATACAATTCTTAAACAAATTAAATTACAAATCAACTTAATTTATCTTTCTAACCTTAATTTATTAAAGTTATTACAAAATCTATTTTTATAATATTAACATAAATCTAAATAAATATTTTAAACCTATTATATATATTAGTTAAATTAATATATTTTTTGTATATTAATATTTATTAAATTAAATCTTATAATCAAATTAATTTTATTTTATATTAAATCTTATTTATATATTTAAAAATAATAAAGTTATAAGTATAAAATTTACATTTTTCAAAACTTAACTTATAATTTTAAAATTTCCAAACATATAATTTTAAAAATCTAAATTTTACACACATATTAAAATTAAAATAACTATATATTATATTTTAAAAATCAATATTTATTAAAACCCATATATTTTCTTTTCAAAATCTTGAAAATCATTTAAAATAGACCAACGATGTCCGTATATAGTTTTCTAATCTATGGTCAAGTGATACGGATATTTATCATTTCAATCCGCAATAAATTAGTATTTATGGGTATATATCATTTCAATCTGCAATCCCAAAATTTCAAATTCAGTAAAATCGCTTGGGTTTATCATTTCAACCCATAAAAAATTTTCCTAATCTACAAGATCATTTAGGTATGTATCATTTCAACCCATAGGGATTTTCTAAACTAACAGGGAACTCACAGAGTGAGAACAATAAAATAGTAACATAAAATGACATAGCATAACATATCAATGGCAAGCATATATCATAATTAACAAGTTAAATATATATACAACATGTTATGGTGTCATATGTCAATTAACATAAGTTAACAAATTTAAATAATAATATATCGTACTTAACAATTTAATTACTAACTAATTAAATTCAACAACATATTTCAATCGTCATTCCATGTGAAATAAATTTACTAATATGAATGTCAATCGTGAGTGATCGCTCACCTTTCGAGACTAGAGAAATAACGAGAACAAGAAGGTGACATGACACACACACAGATACGTAACAAATCACCAAACGGATATAGATAAGCATGGATCGACAACGGGACGGTGGCATAGCTAGAACTGCTGCTGTAATAATCTCCGAACAGCAATGAACAAAGCCAAGATAGTGACTTGAATTCGATAATAAAATATATATATATAATATATATATATATAGAATCATTTCTGATTGAAACAAAGATGATTCATACAATAGAGGTGGAACGAGAGGGGATAACCAAAAAAATAAAATAGGCATACACAATTTTTTAATGAATTCTTGATCTCACTCAATATCTCTCTCAATTCGAAGATCCAGGATTTGAATTGATATCGTTTCATTGATTCCTCCTAAAGATTTTCATTGATTCCTCCTAAAGATTTCATTGTATTGAGTAGTCGAGGGATCCAGGTTAGCTTTGACGAATTCTGGAGGAGATTTGGAGCAGGTGGCTTCAGCGAGTAGATATATAGTGATTCCGCTGTGTATATGTTGTGTCTGTATCTGTGATACTTGAGTTGTATGAATTAGACAGATGTTTATAACTGTCTAATATGTATTGTATAAGTTGTGTACTCTGATGTAATATGATACTATGCAATATTTTATGTGATATATTATATTTTATTCGTTCCGCTGTGAGATTCTGATGTGTTGTTCTTTCTTCTTTTCTATCTTTTCTTTTTCTATCCCTTTCTTTCTTAATTAACGATGCGACTTTCTGTGGAGAAAAAGTCGGGTCGTCACAGTTGACTTTCTTTTTCTTTCTTTTTATAAAAGAGGAGCAAGGAGGCAGTCAGGGGAATGGGTTGGTTCAGGTTTGGCAGGGGTTGTTGCGGCAAAGCGGAGTGGAGATCGGAGCAGGGTTTGGATGGGCTGAGCACACGGCGTGGGTTTGCGGAGGAGGGAAGAGAGGTGCTGGGGTTGGAGCGGCTGCTGTGGCGGTTCAGGGTGGCAGGCCAAGTAAAGGCTGGGTGGTGAAGGAGACGAGGCTAACACAGACGGCAATGGAGTGTTTGGTGATGGGAAGTTCGACTGGAGAGGGTTGAAGGAGGGGCTGTTAGGTTCATGGTGGGTTGCGGATCAGGGAAGTGGCTGGCGGAGCACTGTGTGGGATGGGGCTGCGTCGTGTGGGTGAGGACAAGGGAAGAATGGGTTTGGGAAAGAAGGAGAAGATGAGGCTTTCGGTGGTTGCGGCTGTCGAGTGGATGGCATGGAGGCGGAAGGTGGAAAGGGTGGAAGGCTGGAAAAACGGAGGTAGGTTGATGGGTTTTGGCAGCCTTCGGCTGGGTGATGCGTGGAGAATGGTGGGGACAAGGCGTGGAGAGGGTGGACTGGAGGTGGTGGGTGGTTGAGCAGCCGAAGAGAAAATGGGTGAGCAAAAGAAGAAGCAAGCAAGGAGAGGAAGAGTAGGTTGGATTACATGATATAAACGAATGCAAACTTCAATTATATATCAATTATATATATATATATATATATCAAATGAAGAAGACAGAACAAAATGAAAGGGGAAGTGAGAAATGGAAATGAACGAACCAACATATTATAAAAACCATGTGGAATAACAAAAGCCAGTACGTTGAATTCAAGGAATTATTAATAACAAATGGCTATTGGTTTCTCTCGGGGAACAAACGAAAGGACACAAGGAAACCCAAAAGACCAAAATGGGTACCGATACGGCTAATCGTTTCGCAGATTTCGCCGCGTACTGGATGCCAAAATGCACAAATGAATATACTGCGGAGATCAACACGATGAGACGAACAAGATGGTACACAGATATGAGTGACATGACCCTCCTATCAAAACTCCATATTCACTGCCAAAACTACTGCTAAACCGCCAAAAATAATATAAACGGAGTTAGAGCAGTCCAAATTTAGCGAAACGAAATATGACGTCTCACTCAGAAAAATATTTACGTTTTTTTCTTATATAAAAATAATCAGATTTTGAATTTTTTTTATTTCCATCAATTTAACCGATTTTAAATTGAAATTGAAATTTGACAACCAAACAAACCTACATATTTTCAGATAAAAATTTGCTACATGCAATGTTTAAATAGACGTATTCCAAATATCAAATTTTCATTGCAAAAATTTTATTGTTTATTTTCATGAATTTTTTTAGTTAATTACGTTATTTAAATCGTTAAAATTTTTGGGTCATTACATCTAATATTAATATTCATTAATGAATCATTTCTTTAAGTTTATAATTATTTACTTAAATAGTATTTTTTTAACTATTCAATTTAATTATAAATCACCTCAAAACATAAATTAGGTTCATAATATTCTAGTAACGTCTTAACTCGTTTATTTATAAACGTATGTTCATTTTTGAGGCATTTTTATCATTAAGTTTTTACTTGTATAATATTCTATCACATATTCCTATTAACATTTCAACTTTTAAACATTTCTGGTAAGTTATATCCATGTTTTTAAGAATGCAAATTGAATATTATACAGATTTATCTTATTCATTTTAATTAGCAAAAGTATTCAGTAATTTACATCTTCCAATTTCATTACCTTTATATTTACAAGTGACAAATTTCCAATTTCTTTACATTTCATTAATCACTTAACTCCTAATTTCTTATTTATCATTTTAAAAGTTTCCAACTATTAAAATTTCACTTTATTTATAAACTGAAAATCATTAATTTAACAAGAACTTAAGAACTAAATTACCAAGTTCATTTCAAATCATTTTGAAATAATATAAATATTCATACCTTTTATATATATCAAATCCTACTTAAGAATTTAAAATTTGTTTATCAAAATAATGTGTAGAAAAGTTACTACAGTGGTCTTTCCATTTTGAAACTCGATGACGCCGCGGTCATCACCGAAATTATTTTCCAGTGACAAGAGAGGGGAGTACAGAACTTATTTCCTTTCAAAATATCTTTAAAACATTTCTTTCAAATCATGTTTAGAATATTTATATCTGAAAATACATCCAAACAATACTAATATTATATTCCAAAATCTTTTGAAAACAAATTTCAAACCCCGGAACTTAAGTTCTCAAATTTCCAATTCATATTTACTTTATTTGTAAATCCTATTTTGCAACCAATATTTATAAAATTTCACTTCCTAACAAACAAACAAACATATCACATACAACTATATCCATTTATAAAAATTATTATTTTATATACAAAATATAATACTAGGTAAAATTATTTCATTTACCTATATTTCAAAACAATATTGTGTCGGTCTGCCCTATTAAGTATTTAGAAATCCCCATCGATGCCATAACGTCCTATGTACCGACCATAATTTATAAATACTAAATAGAACAAATTAACACAATATAAAAACATTTTTATAACACCAACAAATACGCTCTCTCGTATATATACTCAAACAAACTCATTCTAGGGTATTACTACCCTATCTCTAATGAGTCAGACCCCACAAAGCTAAGGTTATCGCTAAACCAAAGCTCTGATACCAACTGTAACGACCCACCTTTTTGGATGGTTTAAATCGACAATAAACCACACATGTCGACTCAAACTATTTAAAAGGAAGGATTGTTAATGCGGTAAATAAGAAAATAAGAGAAAACGACGGAAAAACAAATCACAGAATCTCCCAGCGGAAAAATATAATAATCAAATAAACAGTTCATGAAGCTGTTTTACAAATAACATTTGATTACACATTTACAACACAATCAAAGTTATACTTGCAACATGAATAAATAAATAATGCAGTGGCACAACATGATGCAGTGGGATAATACTGATAATATAATACTAAACTCAGTCTTCGTCCTCCAGAAACAAGGTCTTCAACACTGAAATGCTTAGGCTGACCCAAGCGTAATGAAAAGACAAAACACTCGAGTCAGAACTAAAAGATCTTATGTAAGTTAAATCAACATAAATAAATACGAGTGTAACGGCTTCAGAGATGTTTATGGGATTTTACATCTCCTATCCAACGTCTAGCGTGCGTGCAATAACTTAAGAGATGTTCGGGATTCCATCTCTTAAGGATCCGTTAAACTATCTACATACATAGTACAATACGCTATTATAATATGTCTACAGTAAAGTAAAGTATTAAAATAGCGTTAAGGCGTTACCCATATCCCCTTTAACACATTTTATATAAATACTGCAGTCTATACAGATACTGTAAGCTCCACCAAACCGGTAGGATACTCAGTGAGCACTCCATAGGTACGATACAAACCAAAGTCGTAGTGGGCTCGATCAAGATAAATATGACAAGGCACGTGAGGCAATGCCCAGGGTAGGATACTACCATTTTGCAGAACTGGGCTGGTGGTAACGCATAGCAGCTACTCCCGTCCACCTCGGAACACACACCCATAAGCAAATCATGGTGTGGCCACCAAATCAATCACAAAGGAATATGGTATCGAATAAATGTGCCCGATAGGGGGAGCGACCCCACTTAGCCCAGGTATAGCTCCTGTTTTAGTCATTTTAATTATGACCCGAAAGTCAAGGTGTAACAACCCGTATATTTGGACCATTTAAATTGACAATAATCCACATATGTCAACTTAAATAATACAAAACACGAATCATTAATGGAGTATATGTATATAAATGGGAATCATCACAGAATCACAGACATATACAATATAACAGAATAACGCAGCGGAATTACAACAATGTCATAATAGTAGTTCATGAAGCTACTAAGTAAATACAACAATGTCCCAAGCAAATGGTGAAATAGAAATACATATATGTCCGATACAAGTATCATAATAGAGTAGAGCAGTACTGATAAAGATAAATGATAGTCTTCAAAGTCTTCAACTTCCAAGCAGCACGGCAACAGAAATCCTCAGACCGACCCGAGCATAAGCACAACAAACACTCGAGTCAGGACATATATTCTTATGCAAGATAATATGGCACAAATTTTGAAATAATAATAACTCAAAGATGAATGGAATGAACATCTTTCAGGATCCGTTAAACTATCTATATAGAGTAGTGTACGCAAGGTAGATAATGTCTAACAGTAATATAAAGTATCAAAATAGTGTTAAGGCGTTACCATTATTCCCCTTAACACATTTATATGGCATCATAGTCTATACAACACTGTAAACTCCACCGTAAACTAGTGGGCTATTAGGGAGTACTCCATAGGTATAATACAGAATAAATCGTAGTGGTCGCGCATAGGGATTCAAGTATGACAAGGCACATGAGGCAATACCTAAGGTAGTGAAACTACCGTTTGCCTGATCCCGACTGGTGAGAATGCATCGCCGCAACGATCGCAACACCGCGATACAACACTCCCAATTCAAGGGTGCGCACCAATCAAAAACAAGTAATGAGTAGTTTACGAAGAAGTGTGTTCGCTAGAGGTAGCTAACCTCATTGGCCCAGCACGACTCCTGTTTAAGTCATTTCCAATTTGACACTAGTGTCAAGGCCATCACTACAAGAAAATATATTATTAATAACGCCATTTAATAACACTTTATTCTAAAGCGTTATTGTTTATATACTTAGTCATTTGTTTTTTAACTCATTTTTTTTATATCATGCTGCGTAACGCTCGTGCTCCAAAATTTTCGTCTGCCCTCCAGAAAAACAATCAACTAGTTTCATCTCCCTCCTAAAAATACTTAACCATTTTCATATCCCTCCCAAAATAAAACTGTCGATTTTCATCTCCAACCAAAAAACCCTAATCGAAACTATTCGTACCATCTCAGATATTTGCAGCCGTTCTCCTCCACTTCAATAGTTTGCTCCTCAATAGTCAACTCAACGGCGTCTGGAACCCCAATATCCGACCTTTGATTTCTTCATTCATCAATATTTCCAAATTCAAAATCCTTTTGAGGTAAAATCCTTTTTCTTCGTATTTATTCTATTGTGCAAGTTTCTGTGATGAGTATGTCTTTTTCTGGGTTTTGAGATGAATTTCGTAGCTTGTTACTGAATCATGTATTTACAACTGTTCTTTGGGAGAAAAGATGGGTACTAATTTTGTGTTTTGTAATTTTCTTATATGTCTGTCAAATTTTGATTTTTATGCACGAATCATACATTTCAGTTTATGCTAAGTTCGAAATTTGTCATTGTTGCCATTTGTGATCTTTAATAGTTGTATTGTAATTTTCATGATGATGATAGGTAAGTTGTTCTGCTCATATATAATACTCAAAAATGAGTGCTCTTATAATATCAGCAAACATTTACTTGATATAAAATGTTCATGTGTAGGAGTTTGGATCATTCTTTTACCTTCTTCTGCTAATTTGAATTAGTCTTTCCTAAACTATAATTCAGCAATAACTCTATTATCACACCCTTGTTTGAAAAGATGTTGAGTGCTAGTGATGTTGGTTGATCGGATGATTAGTCTTACTAAAAAAATATGCCGATGTAAGAGCACAATTTCCATTTTTCAAAAAAAAAAATTATATATTTTTATCAATATATAATGCTTCTAAAAGAAGGTTAGGGGAATAATTTTATTGCATTTTTATTAGGGGAAACGTTTTTTCTTTTCCCTTGGTATTTTCCTGATATTTTCTATTTTTTTAAAAATCACTCTCCTTGCTCATATTAGTTCTTTCTTTAATAATGGTTCTTCTAATCCAGAGTCCTTAAATGTTAATTCTTGGTTGTAGTTAATAGTTTGCATCTTTTTAAAATAGGAGGATATGTTTTGATAATTGATGATATCCAGTTACAGCTTTATTCTGATCACAGTTTGAATGTTTTTATTTCAAGCTGTTACCTCATATATATCTTCATACCTAATGGATCACCTGGGTCACTGTGTGTAGATGTTTAAATTTTGTTCATTCTTCATACCTTTCTTATTGGTAGCAAGTAACAAGTACGGCTTAAGGATTTGCACCGATTCACATAAGATGTTATCGTTGGATCTTATATACCATTACTGGATTTCTGAATTATATTTTGTTATATAAAATCTATGGTTATTCTTTTTTTGAATTTTCATACATCAAATTTTTGTTTGCTAGCATGAGGCTCCAGTGATTTGAAAGCCTTCCATTTTCATGAAAGATCAATATGGCATAATTCTACCTATAACATAAGTGCATAATCATGATATTTCTTGGTTCCTTTTCATTATGTCCATTTTGATATTCTGTATCGAACATTTTTAGTTAATGCATGATTTTTTGCCTTAAAATGTCTTGAGGCCATGTGAACTTTGAAGTTACAATTCTAATTTATGTCTTTAGCCTAGTGTATTAGGCTTTTCTTTTTTGGCCATATACAATAAATGTACAAGTTAATGATATTGAATATGACTTCAAGTAAGGAGAAAATATGATCATTGATTCCATCTCATACTGTACCAAATACCTTCTCTTCATGCATGTCAAGGGCCAAATATGATTATTGATTCCATCTTATTGGTTCCATCTCTTAAATTGTAGGGTTCAGTTTATGTGAAAGTGTAAATAAAAATTGAGATGTTAATGATCATTATGGAACATGTGCGGAATAATCTAAAAATACGGCTGAAATTCCTATTAATGTGAAAAAGAAATACCGTTCATTGAAACATTTTGGAGTAGCTTGATAACTCATTACTAAAAGAATTTTTTTTGGAGTGCAAAAAAATACATGAATAAGGGATATAATCCTTTCTATGCATGAAATGCATGTTCTGTTGAAACGTAGCACATTCTCTTCAAACAACTAGGATCTAAGCTAGCAAAATCGTTCATTTTTACCACATAATGTATTGAACTGCTAAATACTTAATAAATGTCTCAACTATACTAGTGAATTGATCTGCTATGATAATTGGGACATCTTAATTTGTTAATAAAACCTTGGACAAAGTGACAGTCTAGAATGCTATGTGGGATGCTTTATGTTATTGGTTATTTCAATCATTTATGCAAGGAATGCCTTAACTGTTATAAGTTATCATGTTTGATGATTCAGTTATGAAGCAATGATTCAATAAAAGATACCTTGAAAAAACAAGTCACCTTTGACGCTTTCCTCTGCCACCATCTTTAAACTAGTTTTCTCAGATATTTGTAGTTTTTTTGTTTTCCTGGAATTTCACTATAAGAGGAACATTCAAAAGTCAAAATTAAGTTTACTTTGAAATATTTGATGAATAGCTACATGATTAAAAGCTGAAAATGGACATGAATAACTAAAAAAAATACATCTAGATGGTACCATGAGGAGTGGGGCAGTAAGGTGGGAATAAGGATTTGAAGGTGGAGATGGTAGCACATTTAACACGGTGTCATGTTGGTTTGATTGTAGCAGCATATTACTTTGAGGAGAAAGGTGGGAGATAGGGTTGAAGGGATAGGTTGGAACAGTGGTTATTGAATTTGGAGGTGAGATTGGAAATTCATGTGTTGCAATAATTTGTTGTGTGCATGCATGCACATGTATATCATGGGTTTGAACTGTTTGTGTGCTTTGTATTTCTATTTCATCTCTCTCACCCACTGCTTGTACAATTTCTTTGTTCCACCTTCTTCCTACATAATTCCATTTACATCATCAGTAACCAAATTTGCTAAAACATGGAATTTATTACCATCAAGCTTATCCACTTCTTCTGTAGTATGTGCATGAGATGCACCCTCATCATAGCGGCCCGCAACATGGGAAACTGCTAAGTATCACCAATTCTCCTTGCATTCTCTTGTATGTTAACATGGTCTTGGATTTCAAGGAAGAAAGAAAGTGGATTTACTGATGAATGGGCAGTGGAACAGAGATGGAAGAAGCAAGGCAGTGGTGGTTGAAAGCAGGGAGGATGGTGACTTGTAGGGTTGTTGTAGGTGTTGGTGAATGGCAGAGTTTTCTGGAGTTAAGTGGTGATGGAGGTTTTACGTTGAGGCAGTGCTGCTTGTAAGGTATGTATGCATCGTTGTATTTGAATATGACAGAGGCGTATGTTGGTGCAATGGATTGCTGGCAGAAGTATATGTTGCAGTGGTCGGCAGAGGTGAGCAGCACTGTATGTCTGATTCCTGGTTGTTGAACTTGCAGTGATGAATTTGCAATTCGAGGATGCAACGACCCCGGATTTTATATAAATTTAAATTAATAATTAAATGAATTTTTGAATAAAACTGTGAAATTAATTGATTAAGTGACACTACAAGAAAAATACGCTTTTACAACATCAAAGATATGTTGTTAATAGTCTTAGACAGCATTTTTCATTATGTTTTCATATCCATTGTTGTAAAAACATGATGTGTTTTTACGACCATTTTTGCTACGTTGTAAAGAACATTATAAATGTATTTCTTATAATATTTATCAAACATTGTGAATTGTCGAAACCATCAACAAATTTTATTTGATAACATTAACTAAATATTGTAAATGGCACATTTTACAACACACAATAAATATTTAACAACATCATTTAGTTCATTGTCAAAATTATATCTACCATATTTAATAAACATTGCAAAGGAACTATGCATAGTAATTATTAATCATTGTTATGATTTTATCCATACTTACCAAATATTGTAAATATAATTCAAGAACACCTTTATTGTTTTTCAGTACAACAATCTGAATAAATAGTTGAACATATTCAAATCTCCAAAGGAAAAGTAAAATACAACTTAATATATCCCCAAATAGAGTTACAATTTAGTTTTTAATTCACAAAAAAGAGGATACCAATGCAACACTACTCTAAAGCTATATGTATCATTGCTAGTAGTCAAATATCTTTTCATATTCTGGTGTAATAAATCCATAGGTATCCTTGACTTGGTTGACACACGTGACATTGTAGCTAGCTTTTGCAGGTCCAAAATCAAAGAGCTTGGCAGTGTAACCTGAAACCAATAAGAAATTTCATGTCTTTGAGTCAGGATAGAAGTCATGATACTTAACTGGTCACTGTGGGTTAAGTAGGAAAAGCACTAAGTGTGATCATCATTCTAGTTGATCAAATCAATGGGAAACGTTTTCCTATGATCAACAGGTAAGACAAAACGCTGTTAGATATGATCCATGAACCAAATCATAACTTATGAGATATACCTAGTTGTTCCCACTACTCAGCAAAAGTAGTTTACTGACTCATTTTTATTAATAACGCTGTGATTAAAAAATATGAATTTAATCAAAAGTGTTTATTTAAGCAGAGCAGATTTGAAGGAATAGCTCCACATCTATGTAAAATATTGAAAATATTTTACAATTCAAAAGTGTACAGGTAATAAGTTTAGTTTCTAAACATTTTAGAAGTAAACTAGATAATCATTTAGTAATAATTATGTAACATGATAAAATTAAATGACAATCAACAAACAAGACATACATTACAAGGGTAGTAAACTCCTTTTGCGATGTATAAAAAAATCAAACAAGAGTAAATGGGCGAATAAAAGAGATATTCTGTGTAAGATGCAATTATACATATGAAGGGCCATCGTCATGCTCCTTTTACTAACTTGCTAAACTTCGAATGAATATGTAGTAGTCATCAACATTAAAGATTCATAGTTGTCGAAGTGAGATAAAATGTCAAAGGAGGTACTAAATTCCCATCATCGTATCTTTTCATCTCTTTTGTGATTGAAAGAACTATATAGACCTTTGAAAAAAATGTTGCTTATCAAGATAAAGTATACTAGCTGAAATCCTTGTTAAAATTCAATATAAATATAATCTATGAAAGCTATGTCTAACCAATTGTGGATAGGCTTGCCCAACCCAACACTAAAAGTCTAATTTCTTAAATTATATAACTTATGTGATATTATAATCAAGATTTTAAATCTCGGATTTCGGTACTGTCTCAAATATTATGAATATGATAGTTTAGAGCCATTTGATTGGTTCTGATTCATTACAAAAAAACTGACTACCATAGCAAACATATATATAATGAATAACTTTCTTATTATCATGTTATTTTCTCTTCTACAACTCACATGCACAAACTGTATAATAAAAAGAAACCATTACGAGAAAAAGATTGCCAAAATAATGTACTTGACACGGCCATCGCAAGCAAATGAATGAAAAACTCAAGTAATTAGTTCCATAGAATAAAAAAACGAATTTGCTAAATGGAAGAGAATTCAGTTGAACCTAAAAAGTGAAGCAACCAACTATTGAAGTAGTTATGTACAAAAACAAATTCGATTGAACCTAAAAATAGAAGCAGCAGACATAGGGTTAGACCAAAGATCAAAAAAAGATATCAAATCACATTTTTTGAAATCATTAAGAAAAACCGAAACTCATTTGTCATCATTTGTTAAAATGTTGGGTTGCTCCAGTAATAGTAACTCTAATTGAAGTAACATAGAACAATAGAATTTTTTTTAAGATTTAGCTTATATTTGTTCAAAACTTAATGCTAAAAAAACCAAATTACTATCTGATGAAACTAATGTCAATGGGATCCAAGTTCGAATTATGAAGGAATCCATCTATAATTCATTGAATATAGGTTCAAAAACATCGTGAGATACAAAAGAATGTATTAAATTTCAATAGTACTTCCATCTTCATGATCTTTATTTGCAATATTCAGCTTCTGGCCCACAAAATCAATTATTTTTTCGTGGTGTCCCTTTTGAACTTTTTAGGAAAGTGTTGTGAGTACTCTAAATTATTACATAACTGATTTATGTTTCTATCCAGCATCCACACTGATTATATAACTGGTAAATTTTAATCTTTAGTGTCATAAAGAGAATATGGAATTTACATCTAACACTAACAATTTATCAGATCAAGGGAAATCCTAATTAATGAGAATTAACTCATAATCTTACTCAAAGGAGTAAATAAGAATCACTCAATACCCCTAAACTAATTTTCCTAAATGCAATAAGTGATTGCTTCAAGCAATTGTCAATAATTTTGCTTTGTAATTTCAGATATACCCACTTGCCAAACGTAAATTCTCAAATTATGAAATGATAACAAAATCATTTTCATGAAATTACCTGAGGCTTTTCATCCAGATTTCTAATTGCTCCAATTTGATGTCTTTATTTAAGAAAAAAAGTTTAAGTTTTTGTGGTTTCGCAATTGTTAAAAGTACATTGGAAAAAGGGCGATGGGTGATCGAGAGATTTCATGAAATGGGAATTTTATTTGTGAAGGAGGAAATTAGTGTGAGGAAAACGGGTTGTGATGGAAGTGAAGGTATGTACGTGTAAGGTAAAAATCTTAGCCATGAGGTATAGATCTGACGGACGACAAACTCTACAGTAAATTTTCTGGATTGCAAATGTAATCCGCCAATACCACTATGACTTGGATCGCTGGTATGATCCAACGTATACAATAATAATGGCTATTTAGGAAACATACCAATTAATAATGTGATATCCCGGAATTTCGAGAAGTTTAAAATGTGATAATCTCTTAATTTAAATTATTTAAATTGATAATATTAATATAAATAACCAAATAATATAATAATAAGATGTTTTAATTATGGTTATAGATTGATTTTAATAAGAATAATTATTTAAATTGTGTTATAAATTTGATTTAAATAGACTTATCATTTCCAAAATTAATAAGTATTGTTTAAATATGTATATATATGTCTTGAGTTGTTTTTAAATGAAATAATCAAGTTCAAACTTAATAATGTGTTTATATAAAAATATAAATGTTAAGTTGATTTTAAATTGGATTTTAAAAGTAAAATTTGAATTTGAATCTGGATTTAAATTTGAATCTTTAAAAGATAATTATTCTAATATATTTGGGTATAAAAAAATTTATGAACAAGACTTTTATTTAAAATAAGATTTTTGTTTTATTTTTGTCTTCCTTGAAGAGATTTTTGTATATAAATTTAGAAGTATTTATTTAATAATAAATAAATACAAAAGGTATATTTACACTTTAAATTGACTTAAATATATTATATATGATTTTATTATAATATAAATGGGTATTATTTTATTTTATTTTAAAAGTTTCCATTTATTTATAATATAGGAAAGCATTTCCTAATTAAGAAATGAATTTATTAATTAAGAAATTAATATAAAAGTTTTAAAACTCTTTTTAAAAAGAATATAAATGGATAATGACAAGTGTAAAATTTCTAAACATGATAAATACATGTGTTAACTAGATAAATAGGGAAGAAGACAAGTGTCATAATTTATTTTATTTTCCTTAATTTTAAAACAAATCTAATTGAATCTATATAAATCTATATCCTTATCTCTTCCATTTCTTTGTTCATCTTCACGTTTTCAAAAATGAGATCAAAACCCTATAATCTCCTTTTAATCTTCATCCTATAAACACTCCTTAAAACTGAAATCGTTTCAAAAGAAAATTTCTCAAATTCAAACCTGAGAACATTTACTCCAATCAAAATCAAAGCCCTGTAAACTAGGTCTGTAATCAAAAATCCTCAAACCTGAAATCTCCTCAAAACAAATCTGCAATGCAACCCAGAATCATTGTTCTCAGACCTGTAACCAATTTCCAGTTCAAAAATCTCTGTAGCCATTCTCTAAACCAAGCTGAAATGTTTAATCAAGAGCTGGAACCATTTGTTCTTTAAAGCCAGTAATTATTTCCAAGGGTTTATGCAATATAATCCGAGGCAACAGCAAGTTTTCAAAAGCTTTTCAAGTTTAAAAGAAATCAAAACAAGTATTCCAAATTTCAAAGGGAATTCAGTTTCAAAGCTCTGGCTTTTTGAAATAGGTGAGTAAACATCTTTTTCAAAAGTTAAAATGAATTTAAATTGCTTTCGAATGATTTCTGAATGAAGTATATTTGCATGTTCATTTATATGTGTGTATACTGTATGTATGTGAGGATTGAAGTATGTATGCCTGGGTTCATTGTTAATTGCTCTGTTATCTTCTATTTGAGTAATCTCTTCTTTTATAAGACCTTGAACTATATATATATCTTGATTCCAGTAGTATAATATGAGATGTACTTGAATGTTTGAGTGAAATTGTTTTGCATGTTTATAAATATGTAGGTATGATTATATGCAGGTCTGTACACCTATATATCTCTGTTTTTATATCAATACAGGCTTCAAAATTTTATTAGAAAATTCATATCTTTACATCTGTTTGATTTTAGTCTAGGTAGTGTTAATGAAAAAGGTTTCTAACTATATATTTTAGATTGTAAAAATAGATTCAATGATATGTAATAAACATTAACTCTAAAATATAAAGTTTACAGTAGAACTCAATGAAATGGGTAAATTCGAAAATGTCAATTTAAAACTTTGACTCTATAAACTGATTAGTAATTACAAATGATGAATTTAGAAAAAGAATTCAAAAATTTTAAGTTTGAGATGATAGAGAAATTGTAAGATGAACAGAAATGACATTTTCGTCATTTTCAGACGAACGATGGGGCTGGGTTCATCGTGGTTAATGCCGGAGGTAGTTTGAAGGCTGTAGATGGTTGTAAAAATAGTGGATGAATTTATCATTCGTCGTGGTGATCGATCGAGGGTACTTTAGGGTTTAGTGATGGGTTTGGGTATGGTTGATATCGCGATCATTTTCGATGTCGTGGATGAACTGGAGGCTATCGCGAATGGGGGAATGGAAGCGTGGGTCGGAGATGAAGCTTCGGTCGAAATCGTGGGGGTTCTGGTGGCCAGAGGTGATCGGTCGAGGTGGTTCTTGGTTGAGGTGTTGTTCCAGGAAGTGGTCGAGATGGTTCAAATTTGATTTTCGACATTGCTCGATGAACGGAGTTGACGTGGTGGTCGAGAGGAAGAATCGCGACTTGATGATGGTCAGAACTTTGGTCGGAGGTGGGGCGTTCGGTGGTGCACGTGCACGAAGATAACGTGTATCAGTGGGTTTCTTAAATTTGGGGAAGATGAAGATACTCGAGTTCGTTCTCGAGAAGGAACTCGTGTAAACTAGATTTTGGCTCGAGTAATTCTTAGATTTGCTCGCGAGTGTTTTAAGTGATAACTGTCCTAGTTTTAACAGTTTTAAAAATTTAAATCAAAACAGTTTTTAAATTTACTCGGGAAGGATCTCGGGAAGAAAGGGTAGTGGCTCGGGTTATCTTCGGGTCGGTTGCAAAATTGAGTGGATCTGTCAGTTCAAACAGTTTTACAAATTAAATCTAAACTCTGTTTTAAATTGAAGATGTATTCGTTTATTTCAAATACATATGGGTTAAATCCAAAAGTAAATACTTAAACCAGTTTTAAAATTTTAAATAAAAGTAAGTTTAAACTTTAAATAATCAAATTAAATAAATTGCCTTGGAAATTCCTTTCTTTGAAATGAATGATTTGAATAAATTAAGTTACATGAATTTATTTACTTAAATGTATTAAATCAAAATCTTAAGTTATTTCCAAATTTAATTGGAAATGTAATGAGGTAATTTTTGGGAAAATGTTTTATCTTAAAACTTAATTTAAGTTTGATAATAAATAGAATTAAATAAAGTGAGATTTATTAAATCATATTAGTTGATGATTAAGGATAAGTAAATTAACAATTAAGTTTTCAAGTAATTTATTTACTTGTAATTAAGGATTGTTAATAAATAATTAAGGATAAGTAATTAATGATTATTTATTTAAAAACTTAATTAATGATTTAATTAAGTAAGTTAATTACTAAGATCAAATGTTTAATGATAATGTTTTATCTCAAAGTTAATTAAGAAATTTAAGTTAATTAATTAATATTTAATAAGGATTAATTAACTATTGTTAAGGGTTAATTAATTGTCATTAAAGATTAATTAATAGATAATTATGGATTAATTAAATTGGTAATTAAGGTTGTTAATTAATAATTAATTTTTATTAATTAATAATTTAGAAGTAATTAATTAGTTAATTAAGTTTAATTAATTAATTATAAAAGTAATTAAGGATTGATTACTTTGTATTAAAGGATATTGATTAATAATTAAGGTTTATTAATTAATAGTTAAAGAATAATTAATCAAGGATTAATTAATTTGTTTAAAGGGTAATTAAGGATGAGTTACTCAGTTATGATTTAAGAAATGAATGTGATTTATTTAAGTTAATTAATTTGTTAATTAATTAAGGATAGTCACTTGGTAATTGATTAAGTATAGTTACTTAATAAGATTGATTAAGTATAATTACTTAGTGTAAGTAATTAATAAATAAATTACTGTATGTAATTGGAGTAATTATTTAAGGTTGATAAATGAAAGTAATTAATTAATGCATAATTAATTAATGTAATTAATTAAAGAATAATGTAATTAATTATAGTTAATTAATTAATGGAAGTAATTAATTAAGGATCATTAGTTATTATAATTAAGGAGAGTAATTAAAGGTTAATTACTATAAATGATTAAGGATAATTAATTTGTAAAATTAATTAAAGGATAATTACTTTATGTAATTAATGAATAATTAATCAAGAGTGATTAATATTTAATGATTAATTAATTAAATGGATAAGTAATTAATTAATGATTGATTAAGCAAGGTTAGGAATTAATTCTTAAGTAATTAATTTAATTTAAGTGGATTAAATTAATTATAATAGAGATTAATAAATGGTTGCTTATGAATGATGGTTGAGTAGAATGTCTGATTTGGTTGATATCTATTAGATGATATACTATGATATATCTGTGATAAATGTGTGATATTTATCTATGTTAATGCTATGTGAATTCAAGTATTAAATTGAATTGAATTGTTTAAACCTTTAAACAACTTGGCCTTAAAAGATACGTTTTGGATTTCGATGAGACCGGGATCGGGTTTCCGTATACCGGATTTCCAGGTCTGGAGACCCGAATACCACATCGATCCAAATTACGATAGGTCGTGAATCTCAAGTGAAGATGAAGATTCAGAGTGCAAGGGTTATTGTCGTTAACTCTGAGGGTGATTCCAAAACGAGTGTAACGAGATAATGCCTTCGGTTTCGTTCGAACCCGGAACGAACTTGTATGGATTGAATGCTTTCAAAACATCGTCAGGTGGACGATGAGCATTCTAAGTGAAGTGTTCTGATTAAAGGTAATCGTGACCTCAAGCCTCATCAACCGGGAATGGCTAAAACAGGGGAGGTGCAGCAAGGCTTCGTGGGTAGCGCCCACTGAGAGTAAGGTCATCCCTGTCTAGATGTCCCTTTCTATTTTCGACTTAGTGGTGCGGTTGATGTACACAACCGTGGGGTGATTTTATTCGGAATTATCCAGTAAGGGATGGTTCCGGCTTTGTGTTGCAGGGGAGCGGGCGTACTCCTCGGTACGGTGATCTAGGCCACGTACTGTGACGGGCGGTACCCCAGTAGCCCTGCCATTGTATGGAAATCCAACTTCCAATAAGTGATAACGGTCTTGATTGTATACTTATGTATGCTGGAATTTAATAATGTAATAATTTCGGCTATTTCATATTTATTTGAAAACCCTAGACCTATTATAATACAATCGAATTTCCTATCAAATGTTTTGGTTAGCGTAAGGTAAAAACTTACCCATGTTTATGTGTGGGAAGTCTTACGTGATACCTTTGTTTTCAAAAGGTTTTGAAGTTAAGCAATTTAAACCGTTTACTCACACCAGACCCATGTCTGACCCAAGTGTTTATTTCTGTTTTATATAAACTCTTGGGTACTCAAATTTTTACGAGTAGCCAAGGGAGTCAGGTTTGCTTTGACGAGTTATCTGGAGGAGCAATGGAGCAGGAGGCTTCGGCGTTCGTAGATATAGAATTCCGCTGTGTAGATCTCTGTGATAGTGTTTGTATTGTATTTGAGCTGTAATGTCTAGACAGATGTTTATAACTGTCTAGTATATGATGTATATGTTGTATAACTCTGATAGTAGTTGTATATGATACTATGTAATAGTTGTGTTATAAATATAATTTATTCGTTCCGCTGTTTAGATTCTGTTGTTGTTTCTTTCTTTCTTCTCTTCTTTTCTCTTTCTATCCCTTTCTTTCTTATTAGCGATACGACTTTCTGGTCGATGAAAGTCGGGTCGTTACATTTGGTATTAGAGCAGTAGGTTGAGTGAATACCTAGGCTCTGGAATGGTGTCTATCTTGAGAGAGCGTATTTGTAATTTTTACTATATATATATATATATATCTATTCTACCTATTTGTTGGATTATCTGTTCGGGTTTTCCAAATAAGTTATAAAGGTAGATAGGGTGGTGGTGTGTGAAACACGACTACCAATGGTTGGAATTTGAATGTTTGAGATTGGAAGTATTTGTCGAGACTGTAGACCTAATACCGTCTCGAGTAAACTTTGATATGGTGTAAGGATTTCATATCTCTAAAGGAAACCTGTTAAGGTTCGGAGTCCATTATTGAAGTATAAGTTGAATCGCGCTCGTGTGGGCGGATTTTTGAGAGTTTGGATCTGTTGGTTGAACAGAAGCGAGTGATGGTATCTTGGGTAACTCAGGAGTAGTAGCTGCGTGATGAGATGCAGTAACTATGGATATCTCAGACGATGTTTCTGTTTGGAGAAAGTTTAAGGAAGTATATCTGCATTCGGTGATGCGGCTGAGTTCAACATGATGTTTGTGTTCGGTTTGAGGTCCGAGTTTCTCCAGAAGCTTTGGATAAGGAATCTTTGGCATATGTGGCAGTAGTGCAGCTCGAGTGTTCTGTGTTCCTGCTGGAAGATCTTTTGGCTTAGCATTTTCGTAGAGTGGAGTTCAGAAGCTGCAGAGTAGATTCATTTTTCAAATGGATTGGTCAAGCACTAGACTGTTCTGATGGATTAAGAAAGAACAGTAATCTTTGGATATTAGACTGGATAGAATCGCAAAAGTGACTTGCGATAGTTTGAGTGTTCTCTTGGGAAATCTTTTGCTTGGGTTTGAGGCATCTCTAGAAGAAATAGGAGTTATAGAGTTGTCAGAGATTTTATGGGAAGTGTTGATCTAGTTTGTGTTCAAGTTCATCGACGGCATCTAGATCAGAGTTGAGCAGCGAAAGATAGGTAGCAGTTGTTCTAGAATGGAAGCAACCGGAAGTTGCAGTGTTTAGATTAAAGGGTTCCTACAGGAAGCTTTTCAAGTTTTGAAGGTCAGATTGGTGAGAGCATTTGTTTTGTCTTTTCTGGATAGGAGAAGTATTTGGAATCTACCAATGATTGTGGAGTAGAGTTTGTGATTCTGGATTTCTGTAAATCTTGAAAGGATCCGTTTGTTGGATTGTTTTTGGTCCTGTTTGTTTCAAGAAGCATCAACGATGGTTGAGCTGATCAGGAAGGATGAAGGCAGCCCAGAATCGTCAGAAGAGTTCTGTGGATTAGAGACGGAGGAATTTGAAATTCGAAGTTGGAGACTTCATTGTTATTTCTTCGGTGAATGGAGAAATTAAGATTGGATAAGACTAGGAAGATAGCTCCGAGTATATTGGATCTTTCTGAGTTTTTGTGAAGATAAGTGTTTTGGCTTCAGTAATGAATTACCAGTTTGGATTTAATAGAGCGAGTAACCCAGTATCTGTATCGGGGAAACTCGGGATAATTTTAGGTAGTTTATCCGGATCTATGTCCGGATAGCTAGAGTTGTTTGTTCGGATAAAATTGTTTGTTTAGATAAAATTGTTTGTTTGGATGAATGGTTGTTTGTTTGATAGTGTATGGCTGATAAGTATGCTTGAATTGTTTTAAAATGGATTGAAATAAAATAAAAATTTGGATTATCTTTTGTTTTAAATTTCGAGGACGAAATTCTTTTAAGGGGGAAGGAATGTGATATCCCGGAATTTCGAGAAGTTTAAAATGTGATAATCTCTTAATTTAAATTATTTAAATTGATAATATTAATATAAATAACCAAATAATATAATAATAAGATGTTTTAATTATGGTTATAGATTGATTTTAATAAGAATAATTATTTAAATTGTGTTATAAATTTGATTTAAATAGACTTATCATTTCCAAAATTAATAAGTATTGTTTAAATATGTATATATATGTCTTGAGTTGTTTTTAAATGAAATAATCAAGTTCAAACTTAATAATGTGTTTATATAAAAATATAAATGTTAAGTTGATTTTAAATTGGATTTTAAAAGTAAAATTTGAATTTGAATCTGGATTTAAATTTGAATCTTTAAAAGATAATTATTCTAATATATTTGGGTATAAAAAAATTTATGAACAAGACTTTTATTTAAAATAAGATTTTTGTTTTATTTTTGTCTTCCTTGAAGAGATTTTTGTATATAAATTTAGAAGTATTTATTTAATAATAAATAAATACAAAAGGTATATTTACACTTTAAATTGACTTAAATATATTATATATGATTTTATTATAATATAAATGGGTATTATTTTATTTTATTTTAAAAGTTTCCATTTATTTATAATATAGGAAAGCATTTCCTAATTAAGAAATGAATTTATTAATTAAGAAATTAATATAAAAGTTTTAAAACTCTTTTTAAAAAGAATATAAATGGATAATGACAAGTGTAAAATTTCTAAACATGATAAATACATGTGTTAACTAGATAAATAGGGAAGAAGACAAGTGTCATAATTTATTTTATTTTCCTTAATTTTAAAACAAATCTAATTGAATCTATATAAATCTATATCCTTATCTCTTCCATTTCTTTGTTCATCTTCACGTTTTCAAAAATGAGATCAAAACCCTATAATCTCCTTTTAATCTTCAGCCTATAAACACTCCTTAAAACTGAAATCGTTTCAAAAGAAAATTTCTCAAATTCAAACCTGAGAACATTTACTCCAATCAAAATCAAAGCCCTGTAAACTAGGTCTGTAATCAAAAATCCTCAAACCTGAAATCTCCTCAAAACAAATCTGCAATGCAACCCAGAATCATTGTTCTCAGACCTGTAACCAATTTCCAGTTCAAAAATCTCTGTAGCCATTCTCTAAACCAAGCTGAAATGTTTAATCAAGAGCTGGAACCATTTGTTCTTTAAAGCCAGTAATTATTTCCAAGGGTTTATGCAATATAATCCGAGGCAACAGCAAGTTTTCAAAAGCTTTTCAAGTTTAAAAGAAATCAAAACAAGTATTCCAAATTTCAAAGGGAATTCAGTTTCAAAGCTCTGGCTTTTTGAAATAGGTGAGTAAACATCTTTTTCAAAAGTTAAAATGAATTTAAATTGCTTTCGAATGATTTCTGAATGAAGTATATTTGCATGTTCATTTATATGTGTGTATACTGTATGTATGTGAGGATTGAAGTATGTATGCCTGGGTTCATTGTTAATTGCTCTGTTATCTTCTATTTGAGTAATCTCTTCTTTTATAAGACCTTGAACTATATATATATCTTGATTCCAGTAGTATAATATGAGATGTACTTGAATGTTTGAGTGAAATTGTTTTGCATGTTTATAAATATGTAGGTATGATTATATGCAGGTCTGTACACCTATATATCTCTGTTTTTATATCAATACAGGCTTCAAAATTTTATTAGAAAATTCATATCTTTACATCTGTTTGATTTTAGTCTAGGTAGTGTTAATGAAAAAGGTTTCTAACTATATATTTTAGATTGTAAAAATAGATTCAATGATATGTAATAAACATTAACTCTAAAATATAAAGTTTACAGTAGAACTCAATGAAATGGGTAAATTCGAAAATGTCAATTTAAAACTTTGACTCTATAAACTGATTAGTAATTACAAATGATGAATTTAGAAAAAGAATTCAAAAATTTTAAGTTTGAGATGATAGAGAAATTGTAAGATGAACAGAAATGACATTTTCGTCATTTTCAGACGAACGATGGGGCTGGGTTCATCGTGGTTAATGCCGGAGGTAGTTTGAAGGCTGTAGATGGTTGTAAAAATAGTGGATGAATTTATCATTCGTCGTGGTGATCGATCGAGGGTACTTTAGGGTTTAGTGATGGGTTTGGGTATGGTTGATATCGCGATCATTTTCGATGTCGTGGATGAACTGGAGGCTATCGCGAATGGGGGAATGGAAGCGTGGGTCGGAGATGAAGCTTCGGTCGAAATCGTGGGGGTTCTGGTGGCCAGAGGTGATCGGTCGAGGTGGTTCTTGGTTGAGGTGTTGTTCCAGGAAGTGGTCGAGATGGTTCAAATTTGATTTTCGACATTGCTCGATGAACGGAGTTGACGTGGTGGTCGAGAGGAAGAATCGCGACTTGATGATGGTCAGAACTTTGGTCGGAGGTGGGGCGTTCGGTGGTGCACGTGCACGAAGATAACGTGTATCAGTGGGTTTCTTAAATTTGGGGAAGATGAAGATACTCGAGTTCGTTCTCGAGAAGGAACTCGTGTAAACTAGATTTTGGCTCGAGTAATTCTTAGATTTGCTCGCGAGTGTTTTAAGTGATAACTGTCCTAGTTTTAACAGTTTTAAAAATTTAAATCAAAACAGTTTTTAAATTTACTCGGGAAGGATCTCGGGAAGAAAGGGTAGTGGCTCGGGTTATCTTCGGGTCGGTTGCAAAATTGAGTGGATCTGTCAGTTCAAACAGTTTTACAAATTAAATCTAAACTCTGTTTTAAATTGAAGATGTATTCGTTTATTTCAAATACATATGGGTTAAATCCAAAAGTAAATACTTAAACCAGTTTTAAAATTTTAAATAAAAGTAAGTTTAAACTTTAAATAATCAAATTAAATAAATTGCCTTGGAAATTCCTTTCTTTGAAATGAATGATTTGAATAAATTAAGTTACATGAATTTATTTACTTAAATGTATTAAATCAAAATCTTAAGTTATTTCCAAATTTAATTGGAAATGTAATGAGGTAATTTTTGGGAAAATGTTTTATCTTAAAACTTAATTTAAGTTTGATAATAAATAGAATTAAATAAAGTGAGATTTATTAAATCATATTAGTTGATGATTAAGGATAAGTAAATTAACAATTAAGTTTTCAAGTAATTTATTTACTTGTAATTAAGGATTGTTAATAAATAATTAAGGATAAGTAATTAATGATTATTTATTTAAAAACTTAATTAATGATTTAATTAAGTAAGTTAATTACTAAGATCAAATGTTTAATGATAATGTTTTATCTCAAAGTTAATTAAGAAATTTAAGTTAATTAATTAATATTTAATAAGGATTAATTAACTATTGTTAAGGGTTAATTAATTGTCATTAAAGATTAATTAATAGATAATTATGGATTAATTAAATTGGTAATTAAGGTTGTTAATTAATAATTAATTTTTATTAATTAATAATTTAGAAGTAATTAATTAGTTAATTAAGTTTAATTAATTAATTATAAAAGTAATTAAGGATTGATTACTTTGTATTAAAGGATATTGATTAATAATTAAGGTTTATTAATTAATAGTTAAAGAATAATTAATCAAGGATTAATTAATTTGTTTAAAGGGTAATTAAGGATGAGTTACTCAGTTATGATTTAAGAAATGAATGTGATTTATTTAAGTTAATTAATTTGTTAATTAATTAAGGATAGTCACTTGGTAATTGATTAAGTATAGTTACTTAATAAGATTGATTAAGTATAATTACTTAGTGTAAGTAATTAATAAATAAATTACTGTATGTAATTGGAGTAATTATTTAAGGTTGATAAATGAAAGTAATTAATTAATGCATAATTAATTAATGTAATTAATTAAAGAATAATGTAATTAATTATAGTTAATTAATTAATGGAAGTAATTAATTAAGGATCATTAGTTATTATAATTAAGGAGAGTAATTAAAGGTTAATTACTATAAATGATTAAGGATAATTAATTTGTAAAATTAATTAAAGGATAATTACTTTATGTAATTAATGAATAATTAATCAAGAGTGATTAATATTTAATGATTAATTAATTAAATGGATAAGTAATTAATTAATGATTGATTAAGCAAGGTTAGGAATTAATTCTTAAGTAATTAATTTAATTTAAGTGGATTAAATTAATTATAATAGAGATTAATAAATGGTTGCTTATGAATGATGGTTGAGTAGAATGTCTGATTTGGTTGATATCTATTAGATGATATACTATGATATATCTGTGATAAATGTGTGATATTTATCTATGTTAATGCTATGTGAATTCAAGTATTAAATTGAATTGAATTGTTTAAACCTTTAAACAACTTGGCCTTAAAAGATACGTTTTGGATTTCGATGAGACCGGGATCGGGTTTCCGTATACCGGATTTCCAGGTCTGGAGACCCGAATACCACATCGATCCAAATTACGATAGGTCGTGAATCTCAAGTGAAGATGAAGATTCAGAGTGCAAGGGTTATTGTCGTTAACTCTGAGGGTGATTCCAAAACGAGTGTAACGAGATAATGCCTTCGGTTTCGTTCGAACCCGGAACGAACTTGTATGGATTGAATGCTTTCAAAACATCGTCAGGTGGACGATGAGCATTCTAAGTGAAGTGTTCTGATTAAAGGTAATCGTGACCTCAAGCCTCATCAACCGGGAATGGCTAAAACAGGGGAGGTGCAGCAAGGCTTCGTGGGTAGCGCCCACTGAGAGTAAGGTCATCCCTGTCTAGATGTCCCTTTCTATTTTCGACTTAGTGGTGCGGTTGATGTACACAACCGTGGGGTGATTTTATTCGGAATTATCCAGTAAGGGATGGTTCCGGCTTTGTGTTGCAGGGGAGCGGGCGTACTCCTCGGTACGGTGATCTAGGCCACGTACTGTGACGGGCGGTACCCCAGTAGCCCTGCCATTGTATGGAAATCCAACTTCCAATAAGTGATAACGGTCTTGATTGTATACTTATGTATGCTGGAATTTAATAATGTAATAATTTCGGCTATTTCATATTTATTTGAAAACCCTAGACCTATTATAATACAATCGAATTTCCTATCAAATGTTTTGGTTAGCGTAAGGTAAAAACTTACCCATGTTTATGTGTGGGAAGTCTTACGTGATACCTTTGTTTTCAAAAGGTTTTGAAGTTAAGCAATTTAAACCGTTTACTCACACCAGACCCATGTCTGACCCAAGTGTTTATTTCTGTTTTATATAAACTCTTGGGTACTCAAATTTTTACGAGTAGCCAAGGGAGTCAGGTTTGCTTTGACGAGTTATCTGGAGGAGCAATGGAGCAGGAGGCTTCGGCGTTCGTAGATATAGAATTCCGCTGTGTAGATCTCTGTGATAGTGTTTGTATTGTATTTGAGCTGTAATGTCTAGACAGATGTTTATAACTGTCTAGTATATGATGTATATGTTGTATAACTCTGATAGTAGTTGTATATGATACTATGTAATAGTTGTGTTATAAATATAATTTATTCGTTCCGCTGTTTAGATTCTGTTGTTGTTTCTTTCTTTCTTCTCTTCTTTTCTCTTTCTATCCCTTTCTTTCTTATTAGCGATACGACTTTCTGGTCGATGAAAGTCGGGTCGTTACATTTGGTATTAGAGCAGTAGGTTGAGTGAATACCTAGGCTCTGGAATGGTGTCTATCTTGAGAGAGCGTATTTGTAATTTTTACTATATATATATATATATATCTATTCTACCTATTTGTTGGATTATCTGTTCGGGTTTTCCAAATAAGTTATAAAGGTAGATAGGGTGGTGGTGTGTGAAACACGACTACCAATGGTTGGAATTTGAATGTTTGAGATTGGAAGTATTTGTCGAGACTGTAGACCTAATACCGTCTCGAGTAAACTTTGATATGGTGTAAGGATTTCATATCTCTAAAGGAAACCTGTTAAGGTTCGGAGTCCATTATTGAAGTATAAGTTGAATCGCGCTCGTGTGGGCGGATTTTTGAGAGTTTGGATCTGTTGGTTGAACAGAAGCGAGTGATGGTATCTTGGGTAACTCAGGAGTAGTAGCTGCGTGATGAGATGCAGTAACTATGGATATCTCAGACGATGTTTCTGTTTGGAGAAAGTTTAAGGAAGTATATCTGCATTCGGTGATGCGGCTGAGTTCAACATGATGTTTGTGTTCGGTTTGAGGTCCGAGTTTCTCCAGAAGCTTTGGATAAGGAATCTTTGGCATATGTGGCAGTAGTGCAGCTCGAGTGTTCTGTGTTCCTGCTGGAAGATCTTTTGGCTTAGCATTTTCGTAGAGTGGAGTTCAGAAGCTGCAGAGTAGATTCATTTTTCAAATGGATTGGTCAAGCACTAGACTGTTCTGATGGATTAAGAAAGAACAGTAATCTTTGGATATTAGACTGGATAGAATCGCAAAAGTGACTTGCGATAGTTTGAGTGTTCTCTTGGGAAATCTTTTGCTTGGGTTTGAGGCATCTCTAGAAGAAATAGGAGTTATAGAGTTGTCAGAGATTTTATGGGAAGTGTTGATCTAGTTTGTGTTCAAGTTCATCGACGGCATCTAGATCAGAGTTGAGCAGCGAAAGATAGGTAGCAGTTGTTCTAGAATGGAAGCAACCAGAAGTTGCAGTGTTTAGATTAAAGGGTTCCTACAGGAAGCTTTTCAAGTTTTGAAGGTCAGATTGGTGAGAGCATTTGTTTTGTCTTTTCTGGATAGGAGAAGTATTTGGAATCTACCAATGATTGTGGAGTAGAGTTTGTGATTCTGGATTTCTGTAAATCTTGAAAGGATCCGTTTGTTGGATTGTTTTTGGTCCTGTTTGTTTCAAGAAGCATCAACGATGGTTGAGCTGATCAGGAAGGATGAAGGCAGCCCAGAATCATCAGAAGAGTTCTGTGGATTAGAGACGGAGGAATTTGAAATTCGAAGTTGGAGACTTCATTGTTATTTCTTCGGTGAATGGAGAAATTAAGATTGGATAAGACTAGGAAGATAGCTCCGAGTATATTGGATCTTTCTGAGTTTTTGTGAAGATAAGTGTTTTGGCTTCAGTAATGAATTACCAGTTTGGATTTAATAGAGCGAGTAACCCAGTATCTGTATCGGGGAAACTCGGGATAATTTTAGGTAGTTTATCCGGATCTATGTCCGGATAGCTAGAGTTGTTTGTTCGGATAAAATTGTTTGTTTAGATAAAATTGTTTGTTTGGATGAATGGTTGTTTGTTTGATAGTGTATGGCTGATAAGTATGCTTGAATTGTTTTAAAATGGATTGAAATAAAATAAAAATTTGGATTATCTTTTGTTTTAAATTTCGAGGACGAAATTCTTTTAAGGGGGAAGGAATGTGATATCCCGGAATTTCGAGAAGTTTAAAATGTGATAATCTCTTAATTTAAATTATTTAAATTGATAATATTAATATAAATAACCAAATAATATAATAATAAGATGTTTTAATTATGGTTATAGATTGATTTTAATAAGAATAATTATTTAAATTGTGTTATAAATTTGATTTAAATAGACTTATCATTTCCAAAATTAATAAGTATTGTTTAAATATGTATATATATGTCTTGAGTTGTTTTTAAATGAAATAATCAAGTTCAAACTTAATAATGTGTTTATATAAAAATATAAATGTTAAGTTGATTTTAAATTGGATTTTAAAAGTAAAATTTGAATTTGAATCTGGATTTAAATTTGAATCTTTAAAAGATAATTATTCTAATATATTTGGGTATAAAAAAATTTATGAACAAGACTTTTATTTAAAATAAGATTTTTGTTTTATTTTTGTCTTCCTTGAAGAGATTTTTGTATATAAATTTAGAAGTATTTATTTAATAATAAATAAATACAAAAGGTATATTTACACTTTAAATTGACTTAAATATATTATATATGATTTTATTATAATATAAATGGGTATTATTTTATTTTATTTTAAAAGTTTCCATTTATTTATAATATAGGAAAGCATTTCCTAATTAAGAAATGAATTTATTAATTAAGAAATTAATATAAAAGTTTTAAAACTCTTTTTAAAAAGAATATAAATGGATAATGACAAGTGTAAAATTTCTAAACATGATAAATACATGTGTTAACTAGATAAATAGGGAAGAAGACAAGTGTCATAATTTATTTTATTTTCCTTAATTTTAAAACAAATCTAATTGAATCTATATAAATCTATATCCTTATCTCTTCCATTTCTTTGTTCATCTTCACGTTTTCAAAAATGAGATCAAAACCCTATAATCTCCTTTTAATCTTCAGCCTATAAACACTCCTTAAAACTGAAATCGTTTCAAAAGAAAATTTCTCAAATTCAAACCTGAGAACATTTACTCCAATCAAAATCAAAGCCCTGTAAACTAGGTCTGTAATCAAAAATCCTCAAACCTGAAATCTCCTCAAAACAAATCTGCAATGCAACCCAGAATCATTGTTCTCAGACCTGTAACCAATTTCCAGTTCAAAAATCTCTGTAGCCATTCTCTAAACCAAGCTGAAATGTTTAATCAAGAGCTGGAACCATTTGTTCTTTAAAGCCAGTAATTATTTCCAAGGGTTTATGCAATATAATCCGAGGCAACAGCAAGTTTTCAAAAGCTTTTCAAGTTTAAAAGAAATCAAAACAAGTATTCCAAATTTCAAAGGGAATTCAGTTTCAAAGCTCTGGCTTTTTGAAATAGGTGAGTAAACATCTTTTTCAAAAGTTAAAATGAATTTAAATTGCTTTCGAATGATTTCTGAATGAAGTATATTTGCATGTTCATTTATATGTGTGTATACTGTATGTATGTGAGGATTGAAGTATGTATGCCTGGGTTCATTGTTAATTGCTCTGTTATCTTCTATTTGAGTAATCTCTTCTTTTATAAGACCTTGAACTATATATATATCTTGATTCCAGTAGTATAATATGAGATGTACTTGAATGTTTGAGTGAAATTGTTTTGCATGTTTATAAATATGTAGGTATGATTATATGCAGGTCTGTACACCTATATATCTCTGTTTTTATATCAATACAGGCTTCAAAATTTTATTAGAAAATTCATATCTTTACATCTGTTTGATTTTAGTCTAGGTAGTGTTAATGAAAAAGGTTTCTAACTATATATTTTAGATTGTAAAAATAGATTCAATGATATGTAATAAACATTAACTCTAAAATATAAAGTTTACAGTAGAACTCAATGAAATGGGTAAATTCGAAAATGTCAATTTAAAACTTTGACTCTATAAACTGATTAGTAATTACAAATGATGAATTTAGAAAAAGAATTCAAAAATTTTAAGTTTGAGATGATAGAGAAATTGTAAGATGAACAGAAATGACATTTTCGTCATTTTCAGACGAACGATGGGGCTGGGTTCATCGTGGTTAATGCCGGAGGTAGTTTGAAGGCTGTAGATGGTTGTAAAAATAGTGGATGAATTTATCATTCGTCGTGGTGATCGATCGAGGGTACTTTAGGGTTTAGTGATGGGTTTGGGTATGGTTGATATCGCGATCATTTTCGATGTCGTGGATGAACTGGAGGCTATCGCGAATGGGGGAATGGAAGCGTGGGTCGGAGATGAAGCTTCGGTCGAAATCGTGGGGGTTCTGGTGGCCAGAGGTGATCGGTCGAGGTGGTTCTTGGTTGAGGTGTTGTTCCAGGAAGTGGTCGAGATGGTTCAAATTTGATTTTCGACATTGCTCGATGAACGGAGTTGACGTGGTGGTCGAGAGGAAGAATCGCGACTTGATGATGGTCAGAACTTTGGTCGGAGGTGGGGCGTTCGGTGGTGCACGTGCACGAAGATAACGTGTATCAGTGGGTTTCTTAAATTTGGGGAAGATGAAGATACTCGAGTTCGTTCTCGAGAAGGAACTCGTGTAAACTAGATTTTGGCTCGAGTAATTCTTAGATTTGCTCGCGAGTGTTTTAAGTGATAACTGTCCTAGTTTTAACAGTTTTAAAAATTTAAATCAAAACAGTTTTTAAATTTACTCGGGAAGGATCTCGGGAAGAAAGGGTAGTGGCTCGGGTTATCTTCGGGTCGGTTGCAAAATTGAGTGGATCTGTCAGTTCAAACAGTTTTACAAATTAAATCTAAACTCTGTTTTAAATTGAAGATGTATTCGTTTATTTCAAATACATATGGGTTAAATCCAAAAGTAAATACTTAAACCAGTTTTAAAATTTTAAATAAAAGTAAGTTTAAACTTTAAATAATCAAATTAAATAAATTGCCTTGGAAATTCCTTTCTTTGAAATGAATGATTTGAATAAATTAAGTTACATGAATTTATTTACTTAAATGTATTAAATCAAAATCTTAAGTTATTTCCAAATTTAATTGGAAATGTAATGAGGTAATTTTTGGGAAAATGTTTTATCTTAAAACTTAATTTAAGTTTGATAATAAATAGAATTAAATAAAGTGAGATTTATTAAATCATATTAGTTGATGATTAAGGATAAGTAAATTAACAATTAAGTTTTCAAGTAATTTATTTACTTGTAATTAAGGATTGTTAATAAATAATTAAGGATAAGTAATTAATGATTATTTATTTAAAAACTTAATTAATGATTTAATTAAGTAAGTTAATTACTAAGATCAAATGTTTAATGATAATGTTTTATCTCAAAGTTAATTAAGAAATTTAAGTTAATTAATTAATATTTAATAAGGATTAATTAACTATTGTTAAGGGTTAATTAATTGTCATTAAAGATTAATTAATAGATAATTATGGATTAATTAAATTGGTAATTAAGGTTGTTAATTAATAATTAATTTTTATTAATTAATAATTTAGAAGTAATTAATTAGTTAATTAAGTTTAATTAATTAATTATAAAAGTAATTAAGGATTGATTACTTTGTATTAAAGGATATTGATTAATAATTAAGGTTTATTAATTAATAGTTAAAGAATAATTAATCAAGGATTAATTAATTTGTTTAAAGGGTAATTAAGGATGAGTTACTCAGTTATGATTTAAGAAATGAATGTGATTTATTTAAGTTAATTAATTTGTTAATTAATTAAGGATAGTCACTTGGTAATTGATTAAGTATAGTTACTTAATAAGATTGATTAAGTATAATTACTTAGTGTAAGTAATTAATAAATAAATTACTGTATGTAATTGGAGTAATTATTTAAGGTTGATAAATGAAAGTAATTAATTAATGCATAATTAATTAATGTAATTAATTAAAGAATAATGTAATTAATTATAGTTAATTAATTAATGGAAGTAATTAATTAAGGATCATTAGTTATTATAATTAAGGAGAGTAATTAAAGGTTAATTACTATAAATGATTAAGGATAATTAATTTGTAAAATTAATTAAAGGATAATTACTTTATGTAATTAATGAATAATTAATCAAGAGTGATTAATATTTAATGATTAATTAATTAAATGGATAAGTAATTAATTAATGATTGATTAAGCAAGGTTAGGAATTAATTCTTAAGTAATTAATTTAATTTAAGTGGATTAAATTAATTATAATAGAGATTAATAAATGGTTGCTTATGAATGATGGTTGAGTAGAATGTCTGATTTGGTTGATATCTATTAGATGATATACTATGATATATCTGTGATAAATGTGTGATATTTATCTATGTTAATGCTATGTGAATTCAAGTATTAAATTGAATTGAATTGTTTAAACCTTTAAACAACTTGGCCTTAAAAGATACGTTTTGGATTTCGATGAGACCGGGATCGGGTTTCCGTATACCGGATTTCCAGGTCTGGAGACCCGAATACCACATCGATCCAAATTACGATAGGTCGTGAATCTCAAGTGAAGATGAAGATTCAGAGTGCAAGGGTTATTGTCGTTAACTCTGAGGGTGATTCCAAAACGAGTGTAACGAGATAATGCCTTCGGTTTCGTTCGAACCCGGAACGAACTTGTATGGATTGAATGCTTTCAAAACATCGTCAGGTGGACGATGAGCATTCTAAGTGAAGTGTTCTGATTAAAGGTAATCGTGACCTCAAGCCTCATCAACCGGGAATGGCTAAAACAGGGGAGGTGCAGCAAGGCTTCGTGGGTAGCGCCCACTGAGAGTAAGGTCATCCCTGTCTAGATGTCCCTTTCTATTTTCGACTTAGTGGTGCGGTTGATGTACACAACCGTGGGGTGATTTTATTCGGAATTATCCAGTAAGGGATGGTTCCTGCTTTGTGTTGCAGGGGAGCGGGCGTACTCCTCGGTACGGTGATCTAGGCCACGTACTGTGACGGGCGGTACCCCAGTAGCCCTGCCATTGTATGGAAATCCAACTTCCAATAAGTGATAACGGTCTTGATTGTATACTTATGTATGCTGGAATTTAATAATGTAACAATTTCGGCTATTTCATATTTATTTGAAAACCCTAGACCTATTATAATACAATCGAATTTCCTATCAAATGTTTTGGTTAGCGTAAGGTAAAAACTTACCCATGTTTATGTGTGGGAAGTCTTACGTGATACCTTTGTTTTCAAAAGGTTTTGAAGTTAAGCAATTTAAACCGTTTACTCACACCAGACCCATGTCTGACCCAAGTGTTTATTTCTGTTTTATATAAACTCTTGGGTACTCAAATTTTTACGAGTAGCCAAGGGAGTCAGGTTTGCTTTGACGAGTTATCTGGAGGAGCAATGGAGCAGGAGGCTTCGGCGTTCGTAGATATAGAATTCCGCTGTGTAGATCTCTGTGATAGTGTTTGTATTGTATTTGAGCTGTAATGTCTAGACAGATGTTTATAACTGTCTAGTATATGATGTATATGTTGTATACCTCTGATAGTAGTTGTATATGATACTATGTAATAGTTGTGTTATAAATATAATTTATTCGTTCCGCTGTTTAGATTCTGTTGTTGTTTCTTTCTTTCTTCTCTTCTTTTCTCTTTCTATCCCTTTCTTTCTTATTAGCGATACGACTTTCTGGTCGATGAAAGTCGGGTCGTCACAAATAAATATATAATAAAAAGGAAAATTAAATAAACTATAATTATTTCATTAGTACTATAACTTGATTGGTTTGAATTTTCATGAGGACGATATATAAGGTAATGAAAAACTTTTGCAAAGATTCTGTATTGATTATTACAAAGTATAACCATATTATAATAAATCAAAAAAAAATTTGATTATTGTACTTTCATATGTAGTTGATATGTAAAATAAGACGCTTTCATGATGCAATGGAAATATTGGCAAATCCAGGTGGTTGTAGCTATTGTGAAAGTTGCAACAAATTAAAGTTTTACCATAGTAAAAACACATCTAATTTATACACAAACAATTTCAAAAAAATGTTGTTGAAAAAAACACAATTTTCATAATACATATAAGTTTTTGTTGAAAGTACGTTTTACAACTTTTTCGAAAACGCAGTTGAAATATATAATTTTATGAAGTTTGATTTCTAAATGTAGGTTGAGATTACTTTTTACAACGTTTTCTCAAACAAATGTTGTTAAAGATCGATATTTATACAACAGTTTGCCAAACTGTTGCAGAATGCCTATTGTAAAAGGGTTATTTTCTTGTAGTCTGATGCGAGTTTCCCCGAACTCAAATAAATGTTGTATAAATCATTTAAATTTAAAATATTGTGTATGTATGTATATATATGAATATATATATATCTGGGCATATATGAGTAAATTTGAAATAATATATATTTGATTTGAATTTAAATCGTAAATAAATGGTTTTCAAATAAAGATACAAATTATATAAGATATAATGTATAAAATAAATACATTGGATAAAAATCCAATAACAAATTAAATCTAGGAATTTATCTATATTACAAAATAATGAGAAATAAATAATAGATAAGTTATATTTAAACTATATTAATAATGTAATATCTTTACAAATGGGTTTTTAAAATAAATAGAAATTGTTATTTTAAATTTATTTATATATATACACATATTTTGGAAAGCTATTTTGTAAATTTAAAATAAAATAAACCTTATAAATATTTAAACATAAGTATAAATTAATTATATAGTCATAAATATAAATGTAAGAAATTATGATATTAACATAAGTTAATAATTTATAACAATAACTAAAACAAACATATATATGTATATAGGATAAGTAAAGAAATTAAAATATCTATGTATATAAGTACAAAGGTTTAGGCAGGCAAATAAAATATGTTTATAGAATAAAAAGAAGATGTGCCAGACTTTGTATTTATAGCTGTAAGTCAGAAATGCAAAGGCAAAGTAATCTGTAGGCAAGGTAGTTATGTAAAGTAAGGCAAGAACAAAGAATAATAAGGAATATTTATAAACAAGACAAAATGTATATATGTTCTTTAAGTATAAAGGCTGCTAGGTGTATATAAAAAAATAAAAATAAAGCATAACCAGGCAAGAAAAACAAGGATAAAATAACATGTAAAAGCTTCCAGGCAAAGGAAGGTAACCTGTAAGTATGCGAAGCTAGAACATAGTGGAAATAAAATATCTATGAATATAAAAACAGAAATGAGGTAAGGTTGTAGACATTAAGTACATTAGCATTAAATGTTTTATCATCTTAGCACCACATTGGGTCAAATCGAAATGTTTGAAAATCCTTTCAGCCTCTAAAGCAAGAGATGATCTCTGATCAAAAATAAAATATGTACCAGGCAAAGTTACACCCAGATAACACCTATCTTTGCATATCTTTTATTTTTATATATATACATCCTTTTACTTCTATTCGTTCATCTCAAAACATAGCAAGCCAGAGAAAATCATATTGCAAGTCTCTTCTTTCTTTTTACAAACTCAAATATAAACTGAAACCATTATTCAACAATAAGCAAACAAGATGAAATAAAGAGGGATCAAGCTTGCTGTTTTTTTAATAAAAATGCTCTGTTCATTCTCTCAAAAGTGAGTAACTTCATTTCTTTTAACAACTCTAAGTATCTGAAATGTTTGGCAAGTTTAATCTGGGGATATGTGGGCTGAACTTTATTTCTATGCATATATGTGGGTATATGTATGCCTGTACAAATTGAGGCATCTCTGTTCTTATTTTTGTTCCAGACCCAAATTCCTTTCAAAATTCATTTGCTCTTGATCCAGACTTTGTTGAGGCATAATTCTTAAACAAAGTATGTTTGTTATGTCATAGTTTTAAGTTTAAAAACTTGCTTAAGTTAAACAAATTGGTATGGGCTCTGGAAAATTTAAAACAACAGAACAATCTTTTAATATGTTAAATTTCAAGTTTCTTAATTTACAAATTCATGAATATAAATTGAATTCGTATACAAAAATATGATTTTTAAAACTATATTGATGATTTTTAGTGTTGGGGTTAGGATGTAGTTTTTAGTTGAACAAAATTTGTTCTTTTGCCAATTTCCAAAAATCAAATAACTTTTGAATGCTGAAACTTTGCACGAAGTTAGTCTGGGAATCGATGGTTACAGGAAAATTGTCGAAGAATTTTTCTATTGTGTGAATTGGCGAGTCGAGTTTAAATTAGGGTTTAACGTGAAGTTTGGGTTCGGCATGATTCTCGTGCTCGTGTGGAGTCAGTGATGGATCGAGCTTGATGATACTCAGGGAGGTGGTAGAGGGGGCGTTGATGAAGCGATGACCGGAGTTTCGAACATTCCGATGATCTTGATGTCGAGAACGATGGGTTTCTTTCAGATGTGGATCTGGGTTTTAGTTCGATCGAACTGCTCGATTTTTATACGTGGGGGTTCTTGACGATTTGGGTGGTCGGAGTTGTTACTAGGGTTGTAGGCGACGTGTTGGGGTGCTCGACGATGACCGAAGCGTCGCTGGTCATTGGTGCACGTGCACGCGGGAAATTGTGTGTATCTGGGTTTTTTTTCGTATTGATGGAGAAGATGGACTTGAACTCGAAGACGTGCTCGAGTAAAGTTGTGCTGGGCTCGGAGTTTTTAGAGATGGGCTCGGGTAAATGTTTGCCCAGATTTGTGTTAACAGTTTTGAAAATTTCAAATAAAAACAAGTTTTAAAAATATAGAAGAAGAGAGGCTCGGGTAAATGTTTGCCCAGATTTGTGTTAACAGTTTTGAAAATTTCAAATAAAAACAAGTTTTAAAAATATAGAAGAAGAGAGGCTCGGGTAAATTAAGTGTTTACGCGGGAATTCTGCAGTTTTACTCGGGGTTGGCACGTGATATCGATAATCAATCTCAGGTCTTTGAAAACAGGCTTTAAGCTTTAATACCCAACAAGTGTTATTGAAAATTTAAAACCACTTCTTTGTAAATGATGAGTGTTTATCTAAGTTTTAAAATGATTTAAAGATATACATAAACTTTTATTTTGAAGAGTTTAACTCAATAATATTAAGATTTATTAAAGAATGTTGAAATGGTTAATTAACTTTTAAAAGGTTTTAGTTAAATTTATTTGTTAAACGAAACTTATTACCTGAAGTTAATGACCTAATAAAAGTGATTAAAGGTAAATTAATTAATGAATTTAAGTTTGATTTATCAAGAAATAATTAAGGGATAACTAATTAGTTAAGATTAACTAAATTAAGGTAATTAATTACTTAATCAAAAGTAATTAACTAATGATTTAAGTTAAGTAATCAAGTGATTAAGATTAATTTTTGATTAAGGATACTCATTTATTAATTAAGAATAATTAATTAAAATGATGATCAATTAGGAGGTTGATTAATTAATTTAAGATAATTAATTAAAGGATAATTAAACAATTAAGGTTAATTATTTAATGATTAAAGATTGATTCAATTTTTAATTACGGTTGATTTATTTATAATTAAAGGTTAATTAATTTGTTATTAATGATTAATTTATAAATGACTAAAGAATAATTAATCAAGATAATTTGTAATTGATTAATATTAATTTACCAGGATTAATAATTCATAAGAAATTAATCTGATTTAAATTAATCAGACAATTAACTGACCTTACCTATGGATATTTGGATTCTATTGGATGATTTGATTGTTTGATATCTCTGATATATGATGCTTTGTGATACATCCTTATTTATGCTGTGATCTGTAATTTACTTATCTGTGATATATATTTGTGATATGTGAATGAACGATAAGCGTGATAGTTAATACCGCTTATCAACTATATTTCTATATTCTGATCTGTGATGATTGAATGTTGTTGCACTATTGTATGTGAAACCCCTGGACTACACCTTTACACACACAAATATGGATTTCACGTGGAAATCGGTTAAGTCACAGATAATTTAAATTTGATGTTTTCAAAATTGAAATTTTAATTTCAATTGATTTTGAAATTGGAAATTTGGGTTTAAAGTGAAAAGCTTTTGAAATGGAATTTCAAAGATAAAAGTTATTTTGAATAACTTAATCAAGTTTTGAAAATTTAAATAATTTGATTTAAATTTGAATTCAAGTTTGAAATTGAATCCTATGATTTGAAACTAGGGATTAAAGATAATATAAATGTATTTGTGTGAATTTAAACCATTTAAAAATAAAATTTTGAGAATTTGGATTTAACCCAAGAATTTTAACTCGTATAGATGAATCAAATTTTCAAAATGAAAACTGTTTGTTTTCAAATGATAAAAGCTTTCAAATAAGAAATGAAATTCCAATTTAAGTAAAGGAATTTCAAGTTTGAATTGAAAAAATGGTTTTCCAAGTTATGAATGAATTCTTTTTGAAAGCTATGAATTGAATCTGTTTATTTTTAACAGATTTAAAATAATGATTTGTTTAAACCATTTGAAATGGAATTGTTTTGAAAGCTATTAGTTAAATCTTTGTTTTAAAGATTTAACGAGTTAATCAAATTGAAAGGGAAATTAATTTGGAAAATCTGTGAATGAATCTTTTGTTTAAAAGATTAAAGTGTGGAAAATTGTTAAATCGTTGAAGGTTGTTAAAATGAATCTTTTTGTTTAAGAGATTTTGAAATGGTAATTTGTTTAAACCATTTGAAGAAAGATTTTGGGTAATAAGTTGTGACTTAATTGAAATCCCAATATCCATATGTTTTATATATTGCGCTCGTTATTCGGTTTAGCCGGGAGAAGACCTTTGTGTCATATAACCCGTTCCGAATAATGATACATCGTATATGGATAACATTTGAAGACCGGTGGTGAAGACCGGATATTTTCGAAAACGAAAGGACAACTCGTCGAATGTCTCTGCATCGACTGGTCCCCGATATAGAGATTTTAGCACCCTTTGTGATGGGAAGTCCGGACGTGATTAGAAAATTATCCGGATTTGCAAGGGCTTCTTCGGAAGTGCCTTCGGTTCTGTTCGAACCCGGAACAGACTTGTATGGTTACATGTCTGACATTACACTTTGAGATATAAAGCCGATTTCTTTCAAATACATTTCTGTTGGTGGCGGAGAATTTATTCTCTTAGCTTAACACCCTTCTCTGAGACGTACGAGCTCAGAGGTTATGTAGTTGAAGGTTATCAGCGATATACTCCCAATTTGGTAATGTGACATGCTGAGTGTTACTGTGTGATGATCATTATTTGATCATTTGTGATATGATCATTTGTTTGATCATTTATCTTTGTGATCATTACTTTGATCATCTGTTGACTCAAAGCATGGCTTTATGACAAAGCGTAGCTTTGTGGACGAGACCTCTTCGGACCTCACAACCCGGAAATGGTCGAAACAGGAATATGCGGCAAGGTTATGAGGGTCGCGCCCTTTAGGGTATGTCATTTCCTTCTGGAAAAGGGTGGTATCATGGTATGGAGCCCAGATACTTACTCATGTGGACACACTTTATTTATTATGTGTGATGTTGGTTACCGAGGCCTCGGATAAAGGTCTCAAAGGACCGGGAGGTGGCATATTCGTGAGTTACCTGTTACAGGGTTAACCCGGCCTTGTGTTGGCAGAGAGCAGTTTGTCTCTCGGGACGTCCCGCCAGAGGCGATCCCATGCGGCGGAAGGAAGTTCCTTAGCCTGACCATTTGTTGGAAATCCAATGAAACAATATGAACCTTGTACGATTTTAGTTGTATAACCTGCTATGGAATATGGCGGTAACCTGCTATTGAACATAGTAGCTATAGTAGGCATACGATACTGGTCGTATGTTGGCTAAGATTAATATTATACTTTCGAAATGTTTTCTTCACTATGCACTAGTAATAATAATCCAATGATTTTGCGTAGTAAGCATCTTTGACTATCATAAGGAGAAATCTCCTCCGATTCTGCGTTTGCATTGTGTGTGTGTGTGCAGGAGGCCTTATGGTAGTTTCATTTTCCAAAAGCATTGCGAAATTCTTTTGTGTTGTTTTAAAGATAAACTGTTTTCGTTGCTCACACCAGTCCCATGACTGATCCGGAGTTTATTGTTCCTTTCCTAAACTCTGGGTGCTCATAATTTTCCACACGAGCAGTCTAGAGTTGGGGTTTTCAGATATTCAGGTTGAGTAGATTATCTGGAGCTAGTCAGTCCTTGGACGATTGACCTTGCTTTCCACTAGCTATGGATTGGAGCATTCTATTGGAGATATTCTATCCGCTACTGATGTTATCTTCTCTTTCCGCTGCTATTTCTTGTATCATATCTCTGATGTATATTGATATCTGTTGTATCATTCTGTTGTACCATATTGTATCAGATTTTGTATCTGTCATCGTATCAATGTTATGTAATTGATATATTCTTCTTCCGCTATGTTGTTATACTTAATGGTGTTATAAGCTCCGGAGAACCAGATTCGGCGTTTGAATCTACGGCATTTTGAGTACAAGTGACGTACGAATGCCGATTTTTGAAGGCCGACTTCAGGATCTTTACAGAGGAGATGGTTCAGGTGGAAGTGGTGAGGAGCTGTTGGCTTGGTGGTTGGAAGTGCATAGGGAAGTGATGAAGCAGTCAGGTGATGGTGAAGGTAGTGATTGGTGATTGACTGGTGATGGTGTATGTTGTTGTAATGGTGAAGTTTGCAGTAGTGCGTGAAGCATGGAAGTAAGTATGCAGTTTTGAGGTAGTGATGGGTTTTGTAGCAAGTATAAGTGGATGTAGCAGTAGTATGTGCACAGTTGTTTGAAGTTTGGTTGTTGAAGTTGGTGAACTTATAGATGGGATGATGACTGGTAGGAGGATGCACTGGTTGTATGTTGTGTGGATGAAGTGCAAATGTTGGCAGAAGTTGTTCAGGTCTGTAGGGAAGTTGAAGTATGTAGTGCACTTTTGTGACGGTGTTGAGGAGGATGTGCAGTTTGTTAGAGAAGGAATTATAGTTTTAAAATATGAGTGTGTGATATGTATGTTAGTAATTAAGATTAGTTTTAAAATAATAATCGTTCGTTTTCCATGACGACGATGATGTTCACTGTTAAGTAAGTTAAGTCAAATGTGGAGTGCTGTAGCGATGAATAGTATTGTTAACGATGTTCATTTTCAACGCATTTACTAGTCTAAGCAAGAGTATAAAATAGGAGTTCCTTTTCCAATATGTTCCTGGCGTGCTAAGCCAAACCAACTATACAATTCTTTTTCCTGTGAGAATGATCATACCTGCTTGCAGTTGTATAAAGGTTACTGCTATTTGCAATTTTCACAAAGAGTATTATATTTCACTTGTACTCTCTAACATTCTCCAAAGGGAGTTAATAAAATCTTTGTGAAAACTATGGATTAAAATCAAAGGGAGAGATTAGTAACGACTTAATAAAATATTTAAATTAGCTTCTTTTAAAAAAAATTCTCCAAATATCCCAATATTTAAAAACAATTACTTACAAATAAAAATATTCGATGTGCATATAACCAGTATACATGAAGAAAGGTAAATTCCAATAATTACACATAACTAGTATATATAAAGATCATGTGCATGCATATGTGTTTAGCTATAAACATGAACATTAGGTTTATGGAAACCACTAACATTCTAGGTATCTATGGAAATTCCTTATTCTTGTTGAATTTTGTGTTTCTGAAATCAGAGGCAATCTTTTTTCTCTTTAGCTTTGGAGCGTGAGCACTCTTTCTTCCCGTGTGTATCCTTAATTATATGCTAATGGAAAAAGATTGGGTTCATTTACACAGGTAAGTAGATAATTCAATATTCTCAACCATGTTTAATTTCATAAAATAAAAATATTTGATGTTAAACTCAACTATTATGTTGAATTTTTTTCATTATAGAACTTCCAAGGAGTACTCGCAAGGGGCAAGATGTTTCGTAGAAGCTACAAAGAGAAATATAAGAAATGTAGAGAAGCTTTTATGTCCTTGTTTAGATTGCCGAAATCTTAGTCGATAGATGTAGAGAAGCTTTTATGTCCTTGTAAGAAATGTAGAGAAGCTTTTATGTCCTTGTTTAGATGTTCTCTTTCTTCAATCATCAACGTACATCATTCCAACCACTTCATTCTGGATCACCCTCCGCGTATAATAGTTATTAAAGTGGTATTCGGTTTAGACAAAGAGTATGTCCCTAACCGATCCCGGACTCTTTAATAACTACGTAATTATTACGCCGATTGGTCATTTAATAATTTTTTTTAAATCAAGATCAATTTCACTTAAACTTCGAAAGTCAACATTCCATCAACTTTCAACATACATTGCCATAATTCAAATTTCAAAGTTTCTAATTTCCAACTTAATATTTCTATTTGGTTTCACAATTTAATTTCAATTCAATTTAAAACAATTCAAATATTGATTTCATTTTATATATGAATTCCATTTCATAATCATTTAAATTAAGTAAATTTAACATTTAAATCAAATTCGATTTAATTTCTAATTGATTTAATCATTCACTTAAGTTAGCCTAAATTATATCCAAAACTCACAAATTGAATTTAATTGAATTCGCCAAATTAAGTTCTTTAAATCACAAGTTACATTCAATTCATTTAAATAAATCACATTTATTTCTTATTAAAGAAATTCAGTTTCACTTATTTACTCGTTCAATTAAATAATCACAAGTTATATTCCTAAAGTGAATAAGTTCAAATTTGTTTTGTTATTAAATAAAGTTTCAAACTCAATTTAACAATTTATTAAATTTAAACAACTTAACTTTCATTAAATATTTGTTTAAACATTTGTTTTCAATTCATCGAACCTTTAACTCTTGAATTACAGTATAATTTCAAATTTAAATTAAACTCATTCATTATTCCTTTTAAATCAAATCTCATTCTATTTAAATCAAATCGTCTGACCAATCGGGTTCCTTATTTAATTCTCTATCCTAGGTCAAGTGATTTATTTGGGTATTTATCATTTCAACCCGATTCCATTTCAATCTAAAAATCAGAGACATAGTAAAGGGAACTTGCAGTGTGATAACTGGGATGGTCTCAAAGTAAATAAACAAGCAATAACAACAATCAACAACAACACAATAATTAATTTAAATAATCCCGAAATAATCATATTAATTTATATTATTATTTTATGTAAAGTAATACAATTATTTCTACAATCTACACTATCATTTCATGTAGATTAAGGATCATTTCATGTAAATTACGCTATTATTTCATGCGATTTTACACTTGTCATCTACTTAATTCAAGTCCATACTTCGTCAAAATTTTCACAATATGAAATTTGTTTATATTGTTTCAAAGTGTCGTTAACTGTATTTCTACTTGTCGATTAATTAGACATTTCAAAGGTTATACTATACAGATTTTAATTTAATCAAATTCAAGTACATATGTCAACTTCAAAGTGTTAACTTCCATACGTCTAATTCAAGTGTATATTATTTATCACTTCATGTGTTAACAATTTAACATTCAATATTAACATCAAACAATCATCAATATTATCAACCAAACTTGATTATCATTATATAATAATATAAGTCGTGAAATTTATTCACCTTTAGTGGTTAAAGAGAGTGAACGGCGAAGCACGAAGAGGCACGAATAGACTTGACTCGAACGCAACACAATACGAACAATCAAACAAGCTACAACCATCGACAAGAAAGAAATAGTTCAATTTTCAATATATACGTTCATATATATATATATATATATATATACACTTACCAATCAACAAAGAAAGAGAAAATAGAAGCTACAAGAGAAAGCTGCTGCCAGGTGAATGACTTTAGATAGTTGCTGTACCAACATCCGAGGACAACATTACCATCCATAACATAATATTGATATATATATACAAGAGATTCATATATATTTATATGTAAATGATTGTTCATTATTCAAGAGCAGGGATGCGCAAGTTCACGCGGAAGGACAATTACAGTGGCTCGGTTTGGTGACATCGACATGCAGTAGGGGTGGTGGCGCAGGTGAACTAATTGGCGAGAAAATGGGTTTGGGTTGTGGGTTTTCTTGGGTTTTGGATGCCTACTGGTGGAGGTCGACGGTCCTAAGGGGAAGGTGGCAGCGGGTCGAATGGAAGGGTGATGGAGGTGTGCGGCGACGCGGTGGAAGGTGACGCGAGGGTGGGAATGGCGGCGCGGTCGAGGGAAAGACGAACGACACGGTGAGGCAGAGGGAGATGGCTCGAGTTGTCTTGGCCCGGAGCTGTGGTCGTGGGGGAAGGGCAAGGTGATGGAGATGGCGAAGGAGGGGAGTGGGTGGCGACACATTGCGGCCGAGGTGGAAGGCGACGCGGGGAATAGTGGCGGAGGCGGAATGGAAAAGCACAGGCGAAGTGGGAGGATGTGGTGAAGAGGTTAATTCATTTCTTTGCAAATATGATAGAGGAGATCAAAAAAAAATATAAAGAGAAGAAGAGAGAGGAGTGTCATAGAGGTAGGTTTCTTTACCCGATTGGAGATGTGATGCAAACGAAAGTATAGATGCAGACTGGTTGATTTATGTAAAGGCAGGGATACGAAGGGGTGAATGGAACTAATGGACAGAGAATATTATTTGTGTGAATTACGAGATATATTGCATATTTCCCATGCTATCAACCAACTGCTAACCACCTTAATAAATTCACTTCAGCCAAAGCTTCAAAATTTTGAATGGAAATGGGCTGTCAAATTTTGGGCCGAATATCCATTTAACCGGTCCGTTTGGAACGATTAAACTAGTGTGACGATTTTCGCCGAACTCTGATTTGTAAAAATGAATATACCATTTTGATCGATGCAACGAGGCGCTTACAACGGTACATAGATATTGACGATACGACAGTTCTATCAGAACTCAAATTTTTACGCCGATTGAATTGTTCGTTTGACATAACAATTTAAATGAAGCAGACGACGACGGAATTAGATGAAACGGAATGCGACGTCTCGATTAGATATTTCAAACAACCTTACTGTGTAAAAATATCTAGATTCGGAAGATAAAATTTACGCACTTAAAAATGAACTGATATGCAATAAAATGTGAACGAATTTTACTGCGATATTTTGCGATGAAATTTTTCCTATATCCATAACTAACTAGACGCATTTTATATACAAAGTTTTGACATTAACTGAGAACGTATATAAATTTCAAATTTTATACTAAATAATTGATTCAAAATTTTAAATTGGGTCGGAAATTCAGGGTCGTTACAATCTCCCCTACTCAAATCTTTTCGTCCTCGAAAATGAACGAGGCGGAAGAAGTAGGAAAGAAACAAGTAGAAAATCAAGATAGATTTTGAGAAAAACGGATTATACCTGGAATTAGCAATTCAGGGTTTGAATCCCAAATACTATCCTCAGTTTCCCATGTGCAATCTCGATCGTCTGAACTCCACTGAACTTTGACGAGATTGACCGACTTCCTTCTAAGTTGCTTCGTCTCACGGTCGACTATCCGAAGTGGCTTCCGCTCAATGGTCAAGTCAGGCTCGATGACTAACTCTTCCAACTGAGCAGTGGGAATGGTCATAGATGGATCGCGCACTACTTTGCGGAGATGTGAGACATGGAACACATTGTGCACACGGCAAACTTCTCTGGTAATGCAATTCGATAAGCCAAGGTTCCGATCCTTTTCGTAATCTCGAACGGGCCAACAAATCTGGGAGCAAGCTTTCCTTTCCTTCCAAATCGAATAACATTCTTCAAAGGCGACACTTTGAGTAATACTTCGTCCCCTACACTGAATTCGAGATCTCTCCTTCTTTTGTCAACGTAGCACTTCTGTCTGTCTTGTGCCATCTTTATCTTCCTCCTGATTTCTTAAACCTTCTCGGAGGCTTCCATAATCATTTCTGGACCAAGCACCAATCTGTCCCCAGGCTCAATCCAACAAGCTGGCGATTTGCACGGCCGTCCATATAAAGCTTCGAACGGCGCCATATCAATACTCGCCTGATTATTAAAGATAATTAAATTCCGATTCAAATATACTATTCAAATTGAAATTTGATTTTACCTGATAACTATTATTATACGTGAATTCAACCAAATGGAGATGGTCTTCCCAGGATCCACCAAATTCTATAATACAAGCTCGGAGAAGTTCTTCCAAAATCTGGTTCACCCTCTCAGTTTTACCATCTGTTTGAGGATGATAAGCTGTGCTCAGATTCAGTTTAGTGCCCAAGGTATCTTGAAATGCCTTCCAGATTTTACTAGTGAAAATAGGATCTCTATCGCATACGATACTAGATGGTACACCATAAAGTTTAACAACTTCCCTCATATATATCTCGGCCAAACTCGAAGCAGTACGAGTGGTCTTAACTAGAATAAAATGAGCGGATTTTGTCAGCCTATCGACAATCACCCAAATGCTCTCATTACCTCTTCTGGTCCTTGGTAGCCCATCAATAAAGTCCATGGAAATCTGCTCCCACTTCCAACTTGGAATCTCTAGAGGTTGAAGTAATCCTGCCGTCTTTCTATGATCGGCCTTAACTTGTTGACAGGTTGTACATCTACTAACATAGGTAGAAATATCACGCTTCATTCCACTCCACCAATATAACCTCTTTATATTCTGATACATCTTGGTGACTCCTGGATGCAATGAAAGCGAGGATTGGTGGTTTTCTCTAAGAACTTCCTGTCTTAAACCGTCGACATTTGGAACACAAATTCGGTTGTCGATCCTCAAAACCCCATTACTATCTATTTGTGCACCCATTTTATTGTCAACATTTCCGACTCTATCGAGAACTATTTCCTTGATACGATAGAGCAAGGTGTCCTCATATTGCTAGCTATGATGCGATCCATAAGAGCTGGGGAGACAACGAGCTGAAATAACATTCCTTCCATAAGATTACAACATATCATTGCTTTGTTTCTGCTCAAAGCGTCGGCCACGGCGTTTGCTTTCCCTGGGGTGTAGTTAATATCGAGATCAAATGCAGCTAAGAATTCGAGCCATCGGACTTGTCTCTGATTCAAATCCTTCTGTGAGAAAATATATCTCAATGACTTATGGTCTGTAAATAATTCGAATTTGGTACCCAAAAGATAATGCCTCCATAGCTTCAGAGCAAATACAACCGCAAGAAGCTCTAAATCATGAGTTGCGTAATTTGCTTCATGGGTCTTTAACTGACGACCAGCATAAGCAATGACCTTTCCATTCTGCATTAAAACTGCTCCTAACCCATCACGGCAAGCATCAGTGTAGACGGTCAACCCTTCGCTTCCGTCAATAACTGTAAGAACTGGGGCAGAGGTCAACTTTCGCTTCATCTCATTGAAAGCTGATTCGCACTTTTCATTCCAATTAAACTTGACATCCTTTCTGGTTAGTGCGGTGAGCGGTGCGGCAATCCGAGCAAAATTTTCTATAAATCTACGATAATAGCCGGCCAAGCCCAAGAAACTACGAATATCTGTAGGAGTTTTGGGAGTCTCCCAATCCTGCAAATTCAAAGGATTCAAGTTTAGATAGGGATACGATATTCGGATAGAAATGATGAATAAGGATAGAAATTACATTGATTACAGCGATCTTAGCTGGATCGACCGAAATCTCATTCTCCGAAAAAATATGGCCAAGAAATCGAACTTCATCTCTCCAAAAGTGGCATTTCGAGAACTTGGTTTTAAGCTGATGACTACGAAGAGTTTCAAGGACAAAAGCCAAATGTGACTTATGCTCTTTCTCATCTTAGAGAAGACGAGAATATCATCGATGAAAACAAGAACAAACTTGTTAAAAACATCACGGAAAACTCTGTTCATCAAATCGACGAAATATGCTAGAGCATTAGTAAGGCCGAACGACATAACCAGCCATTTAAAGAAACCATTATCAGTACGGAACACTGTTTTAGGAATACTCTCCTCAGCAATTCTGAGTTGGTGAAAGCCGGTAGCCAGATCGAGTTGAGAGAAAACTTTGGCTCCATGGAGCTGGTCGAATAAATCATTAATGCGGGGCATTAGGTATCTGTTTTTGTGTATGAGCTTGTTTAGCTCCCTATAGTCTACACACATTCTGAGAGAACCATCTGACTTTGTGACGAATACAACTGCAGCTCCCCATTCTGAATGACTTCTCCTAATCAAGCCTTTAGCAAATAAATCTTCAATCTAAGCATTCAATTCTGCCTTCTCTTTAGGAGCCATTCTTCTGTGAGGGAGAACTACTGGTCGAGTACGTGGAATAAGATCAATGCGGAATTCGATTTCCCACGGAGGTGGTAGAGAATTGACTTCTCCAAACACATCAAGAAAAAGCTGAACAATTGGGGTAGAGCTTAGATCATTCGGATGAGAGTCAAGAGAGAATATAAAACTTCCAGCACACTCCTAAGGAGATTTACCTTTAATAACTAAAGGTTTACTCCTGTCATCAATTAGAGAGATGGTTCGAGCTTTGCAAGAGATAACGGCTTCGAACTTCCGTAGCCAATCAACACCTAATAGGATATCGAATGCCTCGAATCCAAGGACATAGAAATCCCAAGTGAAACGATGTATACCATACATAAGCGTGACATATTTGCATACCCTTTTGAGGTTAGCGGGTCCTCCGATAGGATTTGATACACATAAGAAAGTTGAGGCAAGAATGGGTTCCAATTCAAGTTTATTACACAAATCAATAGATATGAAACTATGTGTTGCTCCAGTATCAAATAGAACTTTAATGGGTAAAGCATGCAACATAAAAGTACTCTGTAATGTACCTTGGGTATCACTAGGAGCAGGTGGAGTAGGTGGAGCACGGGTGGAAGAAGTCATAGCAAAGACTCCAGATGTCTTGCCTTTTGATACAAGGGACAATCCTTCTTGAAATGGCCAGGCTGCAAACAGACATGACAGAGGTTGTTCCTGGTATCCTGAGGTGGAGGAATGGGGGTACTGGCAGATGTTGGACAACTGTTGGCATAGTGACCCTTCTGATCGCACTTGAAATAGGTGATGGAGGATAAGTCAATGGGCTTCTTCTGGGAGTAGCCAAGCCCGGTAGTCTTCTGCCAGTTCTTCCTTTGCTGCTCAAAATTCGGCTTCCTCTTTCCAGGCCGACTAGAGGATGGCTGAACAACTGGCGCCTTGGTGGCTGATGCACCCTTCGGCTTTCCCTCATATCTAAGGGCGTAATCCATCAACTCGGTTAAAGTGCCATGAACATGGGCTGTGAGGAGATCATAGTACTCTGGATGTGCTCCATGAATGAACTTCTCGTTTTTCAGAAGTGGTGTATCAATCAAGCCAGGTCCGAACTTGGAGAGTTCGTTAAACTTCCTTTCATACTCAGAGAAAGTCATGTTACCCTGTTTGAGGTCCATAAATGATCGGTAGAGCTGAGCCTTTCCGGCCACTGGCATCCACTGAGCCGAAAAAGAATCCCTATTCACAAGCAAGACAAGATGAGTCAAGATTCGAAGAGATAGAAGGAATTATTTGGATGAAATTTCAGTTAGATTTTACCTAAACTAGGCCCAGGTGATGGTTTCCTCGTCAGTACGGGAGGTTACTGACTCCCACCAATCCTGTGCCGCATCCTGAAGCTGCCAAGCGGCCAATTGACGCTTCTGTGCGTCAGTAATCTCAAGACCAGTGAAGATCCTTTCTAGGCTCTTCATCCACTGTTGCACTCCAATGATGCTATCGGATCTAGAGAATTTGATGCCGCCAAGCTGGGTGTACTCTTTGCTAAGAGTAGAGAACTTGACTGCTGGAGCTAGGGCACGTGGTGCGGGAGCATTTCCTCTACCCCCACCTCTGGCGTTCCTTCTGGTACTCATCCTGAAATACCAAAAGCGATTTTTAGAATCAAAGATAGAATTAATAGAACTTAAGGAAATTCTAATCAAACGAATTCAATAAGAAAGATGGAATAAAAAGGGTATAGATTCTGAAATGATTCTCCTCATTCTAGGATATTGCTACCCTATCTCTAATGAGCTTTACAACTCCAGAGGCTAAGGTTTTCGACAACCAAAAGCTCTGATACCAACTGTAACAACCCGTATATTTGAACCATTTAAATTGACAATAATCCACACATGTCAACTTAAATAATACAAAACACGAATCATTAATGGAGTATATGTATATAAATGGGAATCATCATAGAATCACAGACAGATACAATATAACAGAATAACACAGCGGAATTACAATAATGTCATAATAGTAGTTCATGAAGCTACTAAGTAAATACAACAATGTCCCAAGCAAATGGTGAAATAGAAATACATAGATGTCCGATACAAGTATCTTAGTAGAGTAGAGCAATACTGATAAAGATAAATGATAGTATTCAAAGTCTTCAACTTCCAAGCAGCACGACAACAGAAATCCTCAGACTGACCCGAGCATAAGCATAACAAACACTCGAGTTAGGACATATATTCTTATGCAAGATAATATGGCACAAATTTTGAAATAATAGTAACTCAAAGATGAACGGAATGAACATCTTTCAGGATCCGTTAAACTACCTATATATATAGTAGTGTACGCTAGGTAGATAATGTCTAATAGTAATATAAAGTATCAAAATAGTGTTAAGGCGTTACCATTATTCTCCTTTACACATTTATATGGCATCATAGTCTATACAACATGGTAAACTCCACCGTAAACTAGTGGGCTATTAGGGAGTACTCCATAGGTATAATACAGAATAAATCGTAGTGGTCGTGCATAGGGATTCAAGTATGACAAGGCACATGAGGCAATACCCAAGGTAGTGAAACTACCATTTGCCTGATCCGGACTAGTGAGAACGCATCGCCACAACGATCGCAACACCGCGATACAACACTCCCAATTCAAGGGTGCGCACCAATCAAAAACAAGTAATGAGTAGTTTACGAAGAAGTGTGTTCGCTAGAGGTAGCTAACCTCATTGGCCCGACTCCTATTTAAGTCATTTCCAATTTGACACTAGTGTCAAGGCCATCCATTATCGTTCTCTTTCTTCAATCATCAACGTACATTATTCCAACCACTTCATTCTGGATCACCCTCCGCGTATAATAGTTATTAAAATGGTATTCAGTTTAGACAAAGAGTATGTCCCTAACCGATCCCGGACTCTTTAATAACTACGTAATTATTACGCCAATTGATCATTTAATAATTTTTTTTAAATCAAGGTCAATTTCACTTAGACTTCGAAAGTCAACATTCCATCGACTTTCAACATACATTGCCATAATTCAAATTTCAAAGTTTCTAATTTCCAACTTAATATTTCTGTTTGGTTTCACAATTTAATTTCAATTCAATTTAAAACAATTCAAATATTGATTTCATTTTATATATGAATTCCATTTCATAATCATTTAAATTAAGTAAATTTAACATTTAAATCAAATTCGATTTAATTTCTAATTGATTTAATCATTCACTTAAGTTGGCCTAAATTATATCCAAAACTCACAAATTGAATTTAATTGAATTCGCCAAATTAAGTTCTTTAAATCACAAGTTATATTCAATTCATTTAAATAAATCACATTTATTTCTTATTAAAGAAATTTAGTTTCACTTATTTATTCGTTCAATTAAATAATCACAAGTTATATTCCTAAAGTGAATAAGTTCAAATTTGTTTTGTTATTAAATAAAGTTTCAAACTCAATTTAACAATTTATTAAATTTAAACAAATTAACTTTCATTAAATATTTATTTAAACATTTGTTTTCAATTCATCGAATGTAACGACCCTGGATTTTAATTAAATTTAAATTGATAATTAAATTAATTTTTGAATAAAAATTGTGGAAATTGATTTATAAAGTGATGTGAGTTTCCCCGGATTAAAATAAATTCTATGTTAAATCAATTAAAATCTAAAATATGTATATATGTGAATATATAGGTATATGTGCGTATATGAGTAGATTTGAATTTATATTTATACATATGGAAAATAAGATACTTGTACACTTGGGAATGAAACAAGTAGATAAACAAATGTATATATATATTCTTGAACACTTGAAAAATAAAGAAATACAAATATACAAGGTATAGAAGCCATCATGTTTTCTCAAACATGTAACAGCCGAACTAGAGTAGGAAAGTTATAAAATATATATTTTTACAAGTTTAATTAATATCTCTAGTACACTACCTTATATCCATCAGCCGAGATAAGCAAGATTGTACATGCAAAAATAAAGAAATGGTATATGTAAACTTGAAAAGAGACCAAGGCATTTAATGCCAACATCTCTAGTACAAGCAAAGAAATCACCTCAGCCTCCATAAGAAAGAAATATCCCTGACCAAATAAAAGAAAATCTTGTACCTGCACACCTCTTTCTTTCTATATGTGTACAGCTTTCGTTCACAAGGCTGAACATACTTGTAAACATTTTCTCAAATTCTTCAAACATTTTCAAAGCTGTAATAAGTATCAAGCATGCAAAGAGTTCAACTTCTCTTTTCTATAGATCAACCTGTAGCTTCTTCCTCTACATCACTTTCTTCGTCTCAGTTCATATATTTAAAGCTATGTAAACCTGAAATCAAATTTTCATTAAACCTGGAAACAAAATTGAGTTGTAAATGCAAATACAAAGCCTAGGAATTCAGCCTGGAAGCAAACCAAAAAAAAAAAACAGGATCTTCTCTGTTTTTGCTTTTACAAGGTGAGCAAACTTCCCCTATACTGTTTTGATTGTGTGTGATAAATATTTGATGTTGCGACAGAGATCTGTTGCATGGATATAAGTGATGTCTGTATATATATATATATATATATATATAGATGCAAATGCCTATGTTTCTGAAGATATACATATATATGTGTCTTCTCTGTTAAACAACAAGCCCCAACTCATAAAAAAATCCAGATCCTCTGAATGAATCAATTTTTGACCTCGATTCGTAAAGAGAAAATAATTGAAAGGATGTAAGTCTAATTCTAAGAATAATTTTAAGAAAATTTATTTAAGTAATTAACTGGAAGATGAAACATACAGTGGAATCTCTACATATCAAAGAATTCAACTTTCATGATTTAATGTTTTATGTAGATAATTTGATTTATCTCTGAAAATTATGAATTTTAAAAATGGAATCAAGATTTTTATTTGGGTAAACCGAGAGAAATTGAAGGATGAACAGAAAACACAATTTGATCGATTTCTGACGATCACGTAATTGTAAATTCTTGGAATTGTTTCTGGAGGTAGATGGAGGATTGTAGATCGTAGGAAAAATGTAAATTAAATTTTCTATGGTGTGAAATTTGAGTACGAGATCGTATTAAGGTTTTTTCTGGAGTTCTTGTTCATCTCGGTTACGAGACACGTACGGCTCCTATGTATGATCGAGCTTCACGAAATTTAAGAGGGAGGAAGCTTGTCGTGTTGTCGTGGTGTGGTTGAATTTTGGGCGTCTCCGGTGAAGTGAGGGGCGGTGGCGAGGTGATCTTGTTGATTAGTTGGAGTTCTGTATTTTGGGTCGAACTGTTGAATTTCGATTCGAAATTTCTGTTGGCAATTCGAACTTGGATTTCGAATATGTGAGAGATTTGTGATGTGCCTGAGGTATGGGTGTTCGCCGGAGCTAGGTGGTGCTGCTGTGCACGTGTACGACACAAAGCCAGTATCAGTGTCGTTGACCAGAGAATGATCGCGAGTCAATACTCGAGTCGACCAGATGTTTGCTTCGGGTTCTAGATCATGTGCGTGTATAGGCCTGATGCGTGATTTATAACTCGAGCTTTAAATTTAATACTTACTGGAGAAAAAAAAATAGGGAAGAAGAAGAACGAATGCGAGAGGGAGATGGAGATGACTCGTGAATGATGGAAGGAAACCCGAAGCATTGCTCGAGTGAAACTGGGTAAAACTCGAGTTTTGTTTTAAACAGGGTTAAGCCCAACAAATTCTTAAATTTTGTAAACAAATTTTAGTGTTGATAAAATAATTTATGATTTAAGTTTGATTAACCAAGTAATAAGGAATAATCAATTAAAGGATAATTAATTATGTGATTAACTAATCAAGGAAATAAATTTGAGGATGATTTATTAATTGAAGGGTTATTTAACGAAGGTGATTAAGGAATTATAATTAATTGAGGAGTAATTAATTAAAGTAATTAATTAAAGGTTAGCTAAATAATTAAAAGTTAATTATTTAATAATTAAAGGTTAAATAATTTATTATCAAAAGTTAAATAATTTATTAATGATTAATTAACCAAGATTTGTAGTTTATTCATAAGTAATTAATCTGGTATAAATTAATTATAATCAGATATTAATTGATTTTACCTATGGATATTTGGGTTCTATTTGGATGACTTGATTGTTGATATCCTTGATTAGTGATACACCTTGATTTACGTTGTGATCTGAAATTTCTATTTCTGTGATATATTACTATGTGAATATGAAAACCCTTGACCCGTAAACGACACTTGAATTTTGATGCGACAGGGAGTCGGATTCCAGTTGGTTATCCGAAACCCACATCGAATTGTAATAGTGAATTTTTGTGACCGATAAATTTATTTTATCTATGAATCTGTGAATGAAGATAAGCGTTATCGATTATACCGCTTATCGTTATATCTGTGATGATTGATGTTGAACTATTGTGTTCAACCCCTGGACCACACTTTTACACACACAAATATGGATTTCACGTGGAAATCGGTTAAGTCACAGATAATTTAAATTTGATGTTTTTGAAATTGAAATTTTAATTTCAATTGATTTTGAAATTGGAAATTTGGGTTTAAAGTGAAAAGCTTTCGGAATGGAATTTCAAAGATAAAAGTTATTTTGAATAACTTAATCGAGTTTTGAAAATTTAAATAATTTGATTTAAATTTGAATTCAAGTTGGGAATTGAATTCTATGATTTGAAACTAGAGATTGAAAATGTTATAAATGTGTTTATCTGAATTTAAACCATTTAAAAATGTAATTTTGAGAATTTGGATTTAACCCAAAGACTTTAACTCGTATGAATGAATCAGATTTTCTGAAATGAAACTATTGTTTCAAAAGAATAAAAGCTTTCAGATAAGAAATGAAATTCCAGTTTAATTAAAGGAATTTCAATATTGAATTGAAAAATGGTTATCCAAGTTATGAATGAATTGTTTTTGAAAACTATGATTTGAATCTGTTATCTTTAACAGATTTAAAATAATGATTGGTTTAAATCATTTGAAATGGGATTGTTTTGAAAGCTATAAGTTAAATCTTGATTTAATGATTTAACGAGTTAATCAAATTGAAATGGAAATTAATTTGGAAAATCTGTGAATGAATCTTTTGTTTAAAAGATTAAAGTGTGGAAACTGTTTAAACCGTAAAGGTTGAATCTTTTTGTTTAAAGATTTAAAATGGTAATTTGTTAAACCATTTGAAAAGAAAGATTTTGGGTAATAAGTTGTGACTTAATTGAAATCCCAATATCCATATGTTTTTAAATATTACGCTCACTATTCGGTTTAGCCGGGAGAGGACCTTTGGGTCGTATAACCCATTCCGAATATGTGATACGTCGTATATGGATAGCATTTGAAGACCGGTGTTGAAGACCGGATGTTTTTGAAAACGGAAGGATTACCGTCGAGTTACTCTGCATCGGCTGATCCCCGATATAGAGGTTTTATCACCCTTAGTGACGGGAAGTCCGGACGTGATTGGAAATTATCCGGATTTGCAAGGGCTTCGTGAGAAGTGCCTTCGGTTCTGTTCGAACCCGGAACAGACTTGTATGGATTGTATGTCTGACATTACACTTTGAGATATAAAGCCAATTTCTTTCAAATACATTTCTGTTGGTGGCGGAGAATTTATTCTCTTAGCTTAACACCCTTCTCTGAGACGTACGAGCTCAGAGGTTATGTAGTTGAAATTTATCAGCGATATATCCCAATTTGGTAATGTGGCATGCTGAGTGTTGCTGTGTGATGATCAGTGTTTGATCATTTGTGATATGATCATTTGTTTGATCATTTATCTTTGTGATCATAGGTTGATCATCTGTTGACCCAAAGCGTGGCTTTTTGAAAAAGCGTAGCTTTGTGGACGAGACTTCATCAGGACCTCACTACCCGGAAATGGTCGAAATAGGAATGTTGCGGTAAGGTTATGAGGGTCGCGCCCTTTAGGGTATGTCATTTCCTTTTGGAAAGGGGTGGTATCATGGTATGGAGCCCAGATACTTACTCATGTGGATACACTTTCTTTATGATGTGTGATGTTGGATATCGAGCGCTCGGATAAAGGTCCCAAAGGACCGGGTGATGACATATTCGTGAGTTACCTGTTACAGGGGTAACCCGGCCTTGTTAGCAGAGAGCAGTTTGTCTCTCGGGACGTCCAGCCAGAGGCGATCCCATGCGGCGGAAGGAAGTTCCTTAGCCTGACCATTTGTTGGAAATCCAAAGAAACAATACGAACCTTGTACGGTTTTAGTTGCATAACCTGCTATGGAATGTGGTGGTAACCTGCTATTGAATATAGTAGCTATAGTAGGCATACGATACTGGTCGTATGTTGGCTAAGATTAATATTATACTTTCGAAAATGTTTTCTGCACTATGCACTAATAATAATAATCCAATGATTTTGCGTAGTAAGCATCTTTGACTATCATAAGAAGAAATCTCCTCCAATTCTGCGTTTGCATTGTGTGTGTGGCGGGAGGTCTTATGGTAGTTTCATTTTCCAAAAGCATTGCGGATTTCTATGTTTTAAATCCTTTTGTTATTGTTTAAAGATAAACTGTTTTTGTTGCTCACACCAGTCCCATGACTGATCCGGAGTTTATTGTTCCCTTCCTAAACTCTGGGTGCTCATAATTTTCCACACGAGCAGTCTAGAGTTGGATTTCTTTTCAGATATTCAGGTTTAGTAGATTATCTGGAGCTAGTTCATTCATCGGAGTTGCTTATCTTGGAGTTGTGGATTCATTCTTGTCTGAAGATCATTTTGGGAGTTATCATTTCTATTGATTTTGTTCCGCTGCTGATGTTATCTTTTCTTTTCCGCTGCTATTTCTTGTATCATATCTCTGATGTATATTGATATTCATTGTATCACTCTGTTGTATCAGATATTGTATATCAATGTATTATTCTTTTTCTTCCGCTGTGTTGTTATACTTAATGGTGTTATAGCTCCGGCGAATCGGATTTGAACGGTCGAATCTGCGGCATTCTAGTACAATGTGAAGTACGGATGTTGATTTTCGAACGGGCAAAACCCGAGTCGTCACATGTGGTATCAGAGCTAAGGTTGAACTTTAGCTCAGGAGTATAACACATTAAGTAGCTCATTAGAGATAGGGTGAAGTATATCCTAGAATGAGTAATTCTCAGATATCCGTCCGTACGTCTCAGTAAATTCTCTTGTTATCCACTAATAGTGAGTATGAGTGTAAGAAGGGGATGAGATAGGGGACAGGGGAATACGACTATAAATGGTCGATACCCTGTAACAACAAGGAAACAATATTTTCTCTATTCATCTCTTTGTTCGTCATCTCTTCTCAATTCTTCGATAGTTTCTAGTAGATCCAGGAAGAAGATTCGATATATATTAATATGGGACGTAAACTCCGAATTGACCAAAACTGTTTGTTTGGATGAATTGTTTGAATTGGTTGCTATGGTTGATAGGTATAATTTGGTTTTTAAACTGAAAATTTTGGAATCGTATCCATATATCTATCTACTCTTTGGGTTCCGATATATTCTACGAATGGTTAGTTATCCTTTCGAACTAACCGATGCCATTATATATTTCGTAGATCTGGATAACCCGAGTATCTTGTGAAGTTTTAAACAGATTCGTTCGTGTATCTGTTATTGATATTCTAATTTGGTAAGCCGAATGCAGAATAGCTGTTCAGTTTGATTTGATAAAATATTCTTCATCTATCCTTGTGTCTCCTGTGCAAATTTCGAGGACGAAATTCTTTTAAGGGGGGAAGTTTGTAACGACCCTGGATTTTAATTAAATTTAAATTGATAATTAAATTAATTTTTGAATAAAAATTATGGAAATTGATTTATAAAGTGATGTGAGTTTCCCCGGATTAAAATAAATTCTATGTTAAATCAATTAAAATCTAAAATATGTATATATGTGAATATATAGGTATATGTGCGTATATGAGTAGATTTGAATTTATATTTATACATATGGAAAATAAGATACTTGTACACTTGGGAATGAAACAAGTAGATAAACAAATGTATATATATATTCTTGAACACTTGAAAAATAAAGAAATACAAATATACAAGGTATAGAAGCCATCATGTTTTCTCAAACATGTAACAGCCGAACTAGAGTAGGAAAGTTATAAAATATATATTTGTACAAGTTTAATTAATATCTCTAGTACACTACCTTATATCCATCAGCCGAGATAAGCAAGATTGTACATGCAAAAATAAAGAAATGGTATATGTAAACTTGAAAAGAGACCAAGGCATTTAATGCCAACATCTCTAGTACAAGCAAAGAAATCACCTCAGCCTCCATAAGAAAGAAATATCCCTGACCAAATAAAAGAAAATCTTGTACCTGCACACCTCTTTCTTTCTATATGTGTACAGCTTTCGTTCACAAGGCTGAACATACTTGTAAACATTTTCTCAAATTCTTCAAACATTTTCAAAGCTGTAATAAGTATCAAGCATGCAAAGAGTTCAACTTCTCTTTTCTATAGATCAACCTGTAGCTTCTTCCTCTACATCACTTTCTTCGTCTCAGTTCGTATATTTAAAGCTATGTAAACCTGAAATCAAATTTTCATTAAACCTGGAAACAAAATTGAGTTGTAAATGCAAATCCAAAGCCTAGGAATTCAGCCTGGAAGCAAACCAAAAAAAAAAAACACGATCTTCTCTGTTTTTGCTTTTACAAGGTGAGCAAACTTCCCCTCTACTGTTTTGATTGTGTGTGATAAATATTTGATGTTGTGACAGAGATCTGTTGCATGGATATAAGTGATGTCTGTATATATATATATATAGATGCAAATGCCTATGTTTCTGAAGATATACATATATATGTGTCTTCTCTGTTAAACAACAAGCCCCAACTCATAAACAAATCCAGATCCTCTGAATGAATAAATTTTTGACCTCGATTCGTAAAGAGAAAATAATTGAAAGGATGTAAGTCTAATTCTAAGAATAATTTTAAGAAAATTTATTTAAGTAATTAACTGGAAGATGAAACATACAGTGGAATCTCTACATATCAAAGAATTCAACTTTCATGATTTAATGTTTTATGTAGATAATTTGATTTATCTCTGAAAACTATGAATTTTAAAAATGGAATCAAGATTTTTATTTGGGTAAACCGAGAGAAATTGAAGGATGAACAGAAAACACAATTTGATCGATTTCTGACGATCACGTAATTGTAAATTCTTGGAATTGTTTCTGGAGGTAGATGGAGGATTGTAGATCGTAGGAAAAATGTAAATTAAATTTTCTATGGTGTGAAATTTGAGTACGAGATCGTATTAGGGTTTTTTCTGGAGTTCTTGTTCATCTCGGTTACGAGACGCGTACGGCTCCTATGTATGATCGAGCTTCACGAAATTTAAGAGGGAGGAAGCTTGTCGTGTTGTCGTGGTGTGGTTGAATTTTGGGCGTCTCCGGTGAAGTGAGGGGCGGTGGCGAGGTGATCTTGTTGATTAGTTGGAGTTCTGTATTTTGGGTCGAACTGTTGAATTTCGATTCGAAATTTCTGTTGGCAATTCGAACTTGGATTTCGAATATGTGAGAGATTTGTGATGTGCCTGAGGTATGGGTGTTCGCCGGAGCTAGGTGGTGCTGCTGTGCACGTGTACGGCACGAAGCCAGTATCAGTGTCGTTGACCAGAGAATGATCGCGAGTCAATACTCGAGTCGACCAGATGTTTGCTTCGGGTTCTAGATCATGTGCGTGTATAGGCCTGATGCGTGATTTATAACTCGAGCTTTAAATTTAATACTTACTGGAGAAAAAAAAAATAGGGAAGAAGAAGAACGAATGCGAGAGGGAGATGGAGATGACTCGTGAATGATGGAAGGAAACCCGAAGCATTGCTCGAGTGAAACTGGGTAAAACTCGAGTTTTGTTTTAAACAGGGTTAAGCCCAACAAATTCTTAAATTTTGTAAACAAATTTTAGTGTTGATAAAATAATTTATGATTTAAGTTTGATTAACCAAGTAATAAGGAATAATCAATTAAAGGATAATTAATTATGTGATTAACTAATCAAGGAAATAAATTTGAGGATGATTTATTAATTGAAGGGTTATTTAACGAAGGTGATTAAGGAATGATAATTAATTGAGGAGTAATTAATTAAAGTAATTAATTAAAGGATAGCTAAATAATTAAAAGTTAATTATTTAATAATTAAAGGTTAAATAATTATTATCAAAAGTTAAATAATTTATTAATGATTAATTAACCAAGATTTGTAGTTTATTCATAAGTAATTAATCTGGTATAAATTAATTATAATCAGATATTAATTGATTTTACCTATGGATATTTGGGTTCTATTTGGATGACTTGATTGTTGATATCCTTGATTAGTGATACACCTTGATTTACGTTGTGATCTGAAATTTCTATTTCTGTGATATATTACTATGTGAATATGAAAACCCTTGACCCGTAAACGACACTTGAATTTTGATGCGACAGGGAGTCGGATTCCAGTTGGTTATCCGAAACCCACATCGAATTGTAATAGTGAATTTTTGTGATCGATAAATTTATTTTATCTATGAATCTGTGAATGAAGATAAGCGTTATCGATTATACCGCTTATCGTTATATCTGTGATGATTGATGTTGCACTATTGTGTTCAACCCCTGGACCACACTTTTACACACACAAATATGGATTTCACATGGAAATCGGTTAAGTCACAGATAATTTAAATTTGATGTTTTTGAAATTGAAATTTTAATTTCAATTGATTTTGAAATTGGAAATTTGGGTTTAAAGTGAAAAGCTTTCGGAATGGAATTTCAAAGATAAAAGTTATTTTGAATAACTTAATCGAGTTTTGAAAATTTAAATAATTTGATTTAAATTTGAATTCAAGTTGGGAATTGAATTCTATGATTTGAAACTAGAGATTGAAAATGTTATAAATGTGTTTATCTGAATTTAAACCATTTAAAAATGTAATTTTGAGAATTTGGATTTAACCCAAAGACTTTAACTCGTATGAATGAATCAGATTTTCTGAAATGAAACTGTTGTTTCAAAAGAATAAAAGCTTTCAGATAAGAAATGAAATTCCAGTTTAATTAAAGGAATTTCAATATTGAATTGAAAAATGGTTTTCCAAGTTATAAATGAATTGTTTTTGAAAACTATGATTTGAATCTGTTATCTTTAACAGATTTAAAATAATGATTGGTTTAAATCATTTGAAATGGGATTGTTTTGAAAGCTATAAGTTAAATCTTGATTTAAAGATTTAACGAGTTAATCAAATTGAAATGGAAATTAATTTGGAAAATCTATGAATGAATCTTTTGTTTAAAAGATTAAAGTGTGGAAACTGTTTAAACCGTAAAGGTTGAATCTTTTTGTTTAAAGATTTAAAATGGTAATTTGTTAAACCATTTGAAAAGAAAGATTTTGGGTAATAAGTTGTGACTTAATTGAAATCCCAATATCCATATGTTTTTAAATATTACGCTCACTATTCGGTTTAGCCGGGAGAGGACCTTTGGGTCGTATAACCCATTCCGAATATGTGATACGTCGTATATGGATAGCATTTGAAGACCGGTGTTGAAGACCGGATATTTTTGAAAACGGAAGGATTACCGTCGAGTTACTCTGCATCGGCTGATCCCTGATATAGAGGTTTTATCACCCTTAGTGACGGGAAGTCCGGACGTGATTGGAAATTATCCGGATTTGCAAGGGCTTCGTGAGAAGTGCCTTCGGTTCTGTTCGAACCCGGAACAGACTTGTATGGATTGTATGTCTGACATTACACTTTGAGATATAAAGCCAATTTCTTTCAAATACATTTCTGTTGGTGGCGGAGAATTTATTCTCTTAGCTTAACACCCTTCTCTGAGACGTACGAGCTCAGAGGTTATGTAGTTGAAATTTATCAGCGATATATCCCAATTTGGTAATGTGGCATGCTGAATGTTGCTGTGTGATGATCAGTGTTTGATCATTTGTGATATGATCATTTGTTTGATCATTTATCTTTGTGATCATAGGTTGATCATCTGTTGACCCAAAGCGTGGCTTTTTGAAAAAGCGTAGCTTTGTGGACGAGACTTCATCAGGACCTCACTACCCGGAAATGGTCGAAACAGGAATGTTGCGGCAAGGTTATGAGGGTCGCGCCCTTTAGGGTATGTCATTTCCTTCTGGAAAGGGGTGGTATCATGGTATGGAGCCCATATACTTACTCATGTGGATACACTTTCTTTATGATGTGTGATGTTGGATATCGAGCGCTCGGATAAAGGTCCCAAAGGACCGGGTGATGACATATTCGTGAGTTACCTGTTACAGGGGTAACCCGGCCTTGTTAGCAGAGAGCAGTTTGTCTCTCGGGACGTCCAGCCAGAGGCGATCCCATGCGGCGGAAGGAAGTTCCTTAGCCTGACCATTTGTTGGAAATCCAAAGAAACAATACGAACCTTGTACGGTTTTAGTTGCATAACCTGCTATGGAATGTGGCGGTAACCTGCTATTGAACATAGTAGCTATAGTAGGCATACGATACTGGTCGTATGTTGGCTAAGATTAATATTATACTTTCGAAAATGTTTTCTGCACTATGCACTAATAATAATAATCCAATGATTTTGCGTAGTAAGCATCTTTGACTATCATAAGAAGAAATCTCCTCCAATTCTGCGTTTGCATTGTGTGTGTGGCGGGAGGTCTTATGGTAGTTTCATTTTCCAAAAGCATTGCGGATTTCTATGTTTTAAATCCTTTTGTTATTGTTTAAAGATAAACTGTTTTTGTTGCTCACACCAGTCCCATGACTGATCCGGAGTTTACTGTTCCCTTCCTAAACTCTGGGTGCTCATAATTTTCCACACGAGCAGTCTAGAGTTGGATTTCTTTTCAGATATTCAGGTTTAGTAGATTATCTGGAGCTAGTTCATTCATCGGATTTGCTTATCTTGGAGTTGTGGATTCATTCTTGTCTGAAGATCATTTTGGGAGTTATCATTTCTATTGATTTTGTTCCGCTGCTGATGTTATCTTTTCTTTTCCGCTGCTATTTCTTGTATCATATCTCTGATGTATATTGATATTCATTGTATCACTCTGTTGTATCAGATATTGTATATCAATGTATTATTCTTTTTCTTCCGCTGTGTTGTTATACTTAATGGTGTTATAGCTCCGGCGAATCGGATTTGAACGGTCGAATCTGCGGCATTCTAGTACAATGTGAAGTACGGATGTTGATTTTCGAACGGGCAAAACCCGAGTCGTCACATCGAACCTTTAACTCTTGAATTACAGTATAATTTCAAATTTAAATTAAACTCATTTATTATTCCTTTTAAATCAAATCTCATTCTATTCAAATCAAATAGTCTGACCAATCGGGTTTCTTATTTAATTCTCTATCCTAGGTCAAGTGATTTATTTGGGTATTTATCATTTCAATCCGATTCCATTTCAATCTAAAAATCAGAGACATATAAAGGGAACTTGCAGTATTATAACTGGGATGGTGTCAAAGTAAATAAACAAGCAATAAAAACAATCAACAACAACACAACAATTAATTTAAATAATCCCAAAATAATCATATTAATTTTACATTATTATTTTATGTAAAGTAATACAATTATTTCTAGAGTCTACACTATCATTTCATGTAGATTAAAGATCATTTCATGTAAATTACGCTATTATTTCATGCGATTCTACACTTGTCATCTACTTAATTCAAGTCCATACTTCGTCAAAAATTTCACAATATGAAATTTGTTTATATTGTTTCAAAGTGTCGTTAACTATATTTCTACTTGTCGATTAATTAGACATTTCAAAGGTTATACTATACAGATTTTAATTTAATCAAATTCAAGTACATATGTCAACTTCAAAGTGTTAACTTCCATATGTCTAATTCAAGTGTATATTATTTATCACTTCATGTGTTAACAATTTAACATTCAATATTAACATCAAACAATCATCAATATTATCAACCAAACTTAATTATCATTGTATAATAATATAAGTCATGAAATTTATTCACCTTTAGTGGTTAAAGAGAGTGAACGGCGAAGCACGAAGAGGCACGAATAGACTTGACTCGAATGCAACACAATACGAACAATCAAACAAGCTGCAACCATCGACAAGAAAGAAATAGTATCAATTTTCAATATAGACGTTCATATATATATATATATAATCATATATATACACTTACCAATCAACAAAGAAAGAGAAAAGAGAAGCTACAAGAGAAAGCTATTGCCAGGTGAATGACTTTAGATAGTTGCTGTACCAACATCCCAGGACAACATTACCATCCATAACATAATATTGATATATATATACAAGAGATACATATATATTTATATGTAAATGAAGTGTTCATCATTCAAGAGCAGGGATGCGCAAGTTCACGCGGAAGGATAAGTACATTGGCTTGGTTTGGTGACGTCGACAGGCAGCAGGGGTGGTGGCGCAGGTGAACTAATCAGCGAGAAAATGGGTTTGGGTTGCGGATTTTCTTGTGTTTCGAGTGCCTACTAGTGGAGTTCGACGGTCCTAAGGGGATGGTGGCGGCGGGTCGAATGGAAGGGTGACGGAGGTGTGCGGCGACGCGGTGGAATGCGACGCGAGGGTGGGAATGGCGGCGCGGTTGAGGGAAAGACGAACGGCATGGTGAGGCAGAGGGAGATGGGCAGAGTTGTCTCGGCCCGGAGCTGCGGTTGCAGGGGAAGGGCGAGGTGACTGTCACGACCCGACTTTCTATCACCAGAAAGTCGTATCATGATGAAGAAGGAAAGGGATAGAAAAGAGAAAAGATAGAGAAGAAAGATGAAACAACAACAAAATCTCAACAGCGGAACGAATAAATTATATTAATCACATAAGTATTACATAATATACAACATCAATCAGAGTTACACAGATTATACATCACATACTAGACAGTTATAAACACCTGTCTAGTTATTACCACTCAAATACAACGCAGAGAAACTACACAGAGATAACAACACAGCGGAACACTATACATATCTATAACGCTGAAGTCTCCTGCTCCATTGCTCCTCCAGAAATCGTCAAAGCTAACCTGAATTCCTTAGCTACTCGTAAAAATTTGAGTACCCAAGAGTTTAAGAAAACAGAAGATAAACTCCGGGTCAGACATGGGTCTGGTGTGAGTAATAGGTTAAGGTTGCTTAACTTTAAAAACCTTTTGAAAACAAAGGTATCACGTAAGACTCCCCACAGATAAACATGGAAAAGTTTTTACCTTACGCTAACCAAACATTCGATAGGAAATCCAGTGATATTATAATAGTGTCTAGGATTTTCAAGTAAAATACAGAAATAGCTGGAATGCTTACATCTCACGTTCCAACATAGTCGGGCACAACTAATACGTACGACACTTATTGGAGATTGGATTCCATACAATGGCAGGGCTACTGGGGTACCGCCCGTCACAGTACGTGGCCTATATCACCGTACCGAGGATCACTCCCGACCCCCTGCAACACAAAGCCGGAACCATCCCTTACTGGACAGTCCCAAACAAGACAACCCCGGCAGTTGTTGCAATCAACTGCCCACACAGCCGAAATAATAAGAAGGGACCTCTAGACAGGGGTATATCTCGCTCTCAAGTGGGTGCTACCCACGAAGCCTTGCTGCACCTCCCCTGTTTTAGCCATTCCCGGTTGATGAGGCTTGAGGCTACGATTACCTTATCAGAACACATCTATCTTAGAATGCTCATCGTCCACCTGACGATGTTCTGAAAGCATTCAATCCATACAAGTTCGTTCCGGGTTCGAACGAAACCGAAGGCATTATCTCGTTACACTCATTTTGGAATCACCCTCAGAGTTAACGACAATAACCCTTGCATTCTGAATCTTCATCTACACTTGAGATTCACGACCTATCGTTAATTTGGATCGATGTGGTTTTCGGACTTCCAAATCTGGAAACCCGATCCCGGTCTCATCGAAATCCAAAATGCCATCTTTTAGGTCCAAGTTGTTTTTAAAGTTAAAACAGTTCAATTCTATTATCTATATACACACAAATAGATAATTCACAATATCACAGATAGATAATCTACATTATCATCACAAATAGATAATTCACATTATTATCACAATTCAACCAAAGCATTCATATCACACTGCATTACTTATCTCATATCTGAGATCACAAACCATTCAAGGTAAACAAATATCATCCATCCATACATAAGCAAGGATTTATTAGTCACACTATAATTAATTTAAAATGAATTAAATTAATTACTTCATCTCTACTTAATTTAAAGTAAATTAAATTAATTACTTCACCATTTTAAATCTTGCTTACAAATCCATTGATTAATTACAAATCAATTTATCAATTATTCTCTAATTATCTACCTTAATTAATCATCCCTGATTAATTACCCTTTTATTACATTCAAGTAATTATCCTTTAATTAATTTCACAAATTAATTATTTTTAACCCAATACAGTAATTAACCTTTAATCACTTCATTAATTAATTAATTATAATTAATTACATTCCTCCTTAATTAATTACATTAATTAATTACACTTAAACACTTATCATTTGATTGATTAGTTTTAATTAATCAATTCTTAATTACATCATTAATTATATATTAGTTAATGATCCCTAATTACTTCTTTAATTAGTTATCATATTTAAATTAATTACATTAAGTAATTAATTTTAAATTAAACTACAATTATTAATCACCCTTAATTAATCCCATCCAATAATTAACTATCCTTAATTACTTCATTAAATAAATTAATTACTCCTTAATTAATTATCTTTAATTAATCCCTTGATTAATTACACAAAGTAATTAAACTCAAATTACTTCCATTAATAAATCACCTATTCAATTAATTACATCCAGTAATTATCCATTAATTACTTTCCTAAGTGATTATACTTACCAAATCATCAAGTGATTATTCTAAATTAATTAAACTTAATTAACTTAAACTAATCAAATTTAATTAATTAATTACCTTAAGTAATTAATTCCTTTGATTACTTTCATTAAGTAATTATATGTAACAACCCGCAAATTCGTAGCATTTAATTATCGCCATTAGGTGATTAAATCGTTCGTAAATTTTTATTGAAATTAAAAATCAATTTGAAATTCTTTTATAAAATGGTTGGTGGAGTTTCTATATCGAGTAGAAATTCTTTTAATAAATTTCGTAATTATGGAAACGGGCTTTAAAGAGAACTATTGTGGCCCATACTCATTGTTGCCGTGATAATCATCTAGACCAGCCGGCCCTATTTCTTTTGTTCTCTAACTCGTTCCTTTTTGCTCTGAAAAGAAAATGGCGGTGATTATTTTTCTTCGATCTGAGAAATTTAGGGCTTGGTCTCGCTTTCTGAAACTCTGGCGAATTGAGACTTCAGCTTCTCTTCGCTTGATTCTGGAATTAAGGCTTTGTGTTTATGGCCTCTCGATGCTTCGTTCTTTAATCAGGGCTTCGGCTGAAATCTTGGAAGCTGCTGCTTGAAGGTTGATCGATTACTGGTCGTTCATTCGTTGCTCTGTCGAATGTGATGTTGGTCTTTGCGACTCCTTCTCTCGAGTTCGCCTCCGCTTCAAACAAGGTGAGTTCATCTCACATCTAATTCCAGCCCCAGTTCATTCGTATTCGAATTTGATGATTCTTGTTCGTATATGTTTTCTGAGTTGTTGTTTGCCGTTTGATTTCGTTTGGAAGTTGAGCTGCTTGATTATTTGAGATCATTTGTCCATTTACGTGTGTACACTTTGCTTGTTGTTCTCTGTCCATGCTCACTGTGATTTGCTCTAGTTGCCTTTTTGCTTGAATCTTCTTGTGTGTCTGCACATGTGTACTCGAGTCCATATTTGAATTGAGTACATTTGTGTTGCATCGATTTTGTAGTGATATTTGAGATTTTTCACTGATTTTCATTTCATAACGGTTTTGAACTGTGATTTGGTTCGATCTGTTAACTCTTTGTCACCTCGGTTTCGAATGTGAATTGTTCGATTCCGATCTTTTTGGCTTCGTGTTGTGATGTTGTTATGGGATGGTTTTGACCTTCGTGGTTGAACTCGCAACTGATTTATTTCCTTTGCGACTTTTGTCATTCGAGCAATTAGATATACATTTGAGTATCATCGGTATCCATCTCCTTACGGAGTAGTGTTGTGACTTTTTACCTGTACCCACTGCAAGTTGTATCACTTGTGTCACTCATCAGTCGAGTGTGCTTGTCTCGATCTTTGACTTCATATGTATGCACTATCCACCTGTAGCATAGCTAACTAAGTATCATACACTACTCGAGACTTGCACTTAAATGTCAGTTCCATTTGTACCATTAGTGTACTGTCTCAAGCTCGAGTGTGCACTGTCATGTGCGTTGAGTTGTAGATGCATCATTGTATACGATCCCCTCTTTGGTCTTGGTTGTTTAGTTGTATGCATATGCACTGATTTGTTCATCACTAGTCTTTGCATTACCCAGTACACTCATTTCCTGTAGTTTATGTCTCTGTTTGCCTGCGTATACTTGTATTGCAGTGCTTCATCTTGTTCTCTGCATACTTGAACTGTCATTGTTTCACTTGTTCATATGCCAGTTAGCTGCTGCATATATGTGCTTTTTGATTGCACTGTCCATAGCAGTATCATGGTGACAGCCTTGATCACTTGAGATGCCTGCTTGGTAGCTTTTGTTGTTGTCCAGTTTGTACTTGCCTTGTTGAATTTGTACATGCATTTGCCTTGTTGCTGTGACATTCTAGATTTGCATTGTTGCTACTACTTGAATTTGTAGTTGTCCAATTGCCTTCTGATACTTTTGACCATTTGTATACATACATTCATGTATGTATACAGATGTATGTTCACTTTTGCACATTCATGTGTTTGCTGTCTTATATGATGGCACTTGACTTATAGCCTATCTAGTTTCATTTTGTTGTTTACTGCCATTTTTGTTCGCATTTTTATCACACAGCCACTTGGGCATTTATGTTGTTCAATGCAACTTTGGTTCGCATTTTTATTTTACAGACATTTGAACATTTTCTATTGTAAATAGTGTGTGCTGTGGTGCCATATCTATGGTGCCCTCACCTTCATACTACTCTGTTCATATAGTTGTGTCTGCACTTATATACTTCTTCATTATTTGCCCTATTGGCTTCACTGCATCATCTTCTACCTGTTGCACTTGCTATGATGTTCATAGGTACTGCCCTTGTACATGCTTCACTGCATCATCTTCTACCTGTTGCCACTGTCTTCTTTGTAGTTGCATTCTGCCCTTGTCTTTGCAACTGTTTGCTACTGTAGCTTCATCGTGGTGGTTGCTTCGTATTCGCTTACGTCTGCAGTTGCTCGTGTTTTGCAGTTTTTCCCCTGTTGGGATTTGCTTTTTGAATCACTTGTGTTGAACCCGATTTCGGGGTTTGACCTGGTGATCATTTGTGACTTTCACTGAGCCTTTGCGTATCTCTTGCGATAGTGGCGAGGCAGTGCACGCGTGCGTGCACTGCAGCCACCCAGAATCGATTGCTTTACATTGATTTAGTCGATTTGATAAATTGTTTATTTATCTCTGTTGATGATTTAAATCTGCTGATTTTTGTTAAACACTGTTAAGTGTTATATTGACCGTTATCCGGTTTCTTTGTTTAAAGAATCGGATAGACGGGAATTATTGTGACTGTCGTCTATTTAAATTATTACTGCCTATATGCACTAATAAACTGGTTTGAATTAGACTGATCCGGGTATTATTTTCTTTTGAATGTAATACTCGGGTCAGACCGAGTATTTACAGGTTGTAGATTTTTAGCTTTGGGTTGCTGCTAGAGCTATGAAGACTTTTTATATCATTTGAAGTGGTCTTCGTCTTGTTGTAGTAGTCAGTGTGTCGGTTTTAAGATGATAATGTATTCATGTATATTAGTCGATAATGTACTTGTATATATAACTTCTTGAGTCGACAATTGTAGTTGTATCATTGGTATTGTGTCAAATGTATTGTAACTGATATCAGTTATTGTATATATGAGACTTTTCGTTCCATCTGTATTCCGCATCTATGTTTTCTGTGTTATTTTTATATCTATTGTCCTAAACTATTATAGCCACTGTGTAGTAGCTTTGAGTTTGTATCGGTATGTCGGGTTTCCTCTAAAAATGAAATGCAATGTTTTATTATCTGACATATCGGTGCTCGCACAAAGCAATTACATAGATGGTCGCTCCTCAACAGCCTTATTCTCCGTGCTAGTTGACAACACTACACCGTAGTGTTCTTGGCTAGCGTGGGTATAGAGGTGGGGCGTCACATTATACTTAACCAATTCCATAAATGATTATCCTTAATTAAATAATCTAATTAATTATTAAAATTAATCACATTAATTAATCATTAAATAATCCTTAGTTAATTATTTTCATTAAATATTAACAATTATTTAATTACTTCTTTTAAGTAATTAAACTTAAATTAATCATTATTAATTACAAATTTAATTATTCTTTAATAATCATTTACTTAATCACTAATTATTTAATTAATTAAGTGCTTAACTGTAACTTAATTACTCTTAATTACTTGATTAATTAATTTCTAATCATTAATTAAAAATCTTAACTTATGTAATTAATGATCTTATTTACAAATTAATTATTCCTTAAATAATTAATCTTAAACCTTAATTAATTAATTAATTTAAACCCTTAATTACTAAATTAATTAATCCAAATCATTAATTAATTAAATTAATTAATTAGTCATTTTAATTACCTTAATGATTTTAATGAATCACAAATCATTAAATCCTAATTTACTTTAAGGTAAACATTATTCTTATTTATGATTAAATTATCATTAACAAAGCATTTAAAAACAATTTACTTTCAAATTTACTTTTAAATTTCATTTTAAATTTAAGATTTAAAATGAATACAAACTTAACTTTGACAAAGTAAAAAAAAACAATTCAAAAACCTTTTAAATCATATGTTAAAGAAATACTTGTCTTATAAAAGAATTTTAAAAGAGTTTAAACCAAATCCATTTTAAATTCAAACCTTTTTAAAATACACTTAAACATTCAAATTTGTTTAAACATTTTAAAATTTAAAAACTTATTTATCTCCAAACCAAGATACAAATCAATTTTGATTTCCAGATTAAAACTTTGCTTAAATCTTTACTTACATTTTAAAATTCAATTTTTAAATTTGAAAGGCTGACAGGTTTTATTAAAAACCTGTAACCAAACCTCACTCATGTTTTACTCGAGACCTTACTCGAGTCGAAATCCTAAAATCTCGAATCCCACTCCGAGACTCACAACCATCAAAAGCCCTGACACAAAAACAAGGCTGTGCACATGCACCATCGACGTAGCCAACTCCCATCATCCACGATGATCCCCTCAAGTCGGCGAGCACCCTCGCACCTAATCAGGATCTTCAGATCACCGATACAGACTCGAAATCGAATTCGAGTGCTCAACTTCAAACCTGGAACCAAAATAACAGAGCCTGGAACCACCTCATCAAAACCTAAAACCGCCTCGTCAACGCATCTCTGACCATCAGAGTTTCTGAAACTCCGGCCAAGCCTTCGTCAACCTACCTACTTTCATTTCCCAAAATTTTGTTGAACTCGATCAACCAGGGTAGCTGAGATGATCAAAATACCCAACCTAGTTAAACTAGGGTTACAAACTCCAATGATCAACCACCATCGCCACCATGCTTGGATAACTTTCCTGGCAATTTTTCCCGAGTCTTCGACCACTCTACTACCTTTAGAAAAAAACCCGACCCCCAGACCATCTAGATCACCAGAACCTACCAAAATACCATTTTTTGGTCAACCCAGAAATGCAAACTCAAAACCCAACTAAAAATTGTAATTTCATTCTTAAAAATCATATTTTGGTTTAAGAATTTAGATTAGATTCATGAATTGATGAATTGGGAAGTTTGATTTTTTAACATATTATAACATGCACTATTGTTTTAGTTTCCTGTGAGATTTCAAATTTATCTTAACTTAAATCAAATTTTAAAACTGAATTCATGATGGAACAAACAACTTTTGTTTGTAAATTAAATCCTATCAAAGACTAGATCAAGTGGAAATAAATTTTGTTTGAATTCTTAGTTTTGAAACTAAAAACAATTGAGATACAGATAAAACAGCCAAGCACACTTTCATACATTCACATATATATAGAGATGCACCAAAATATATCCATACTAACATTCTAATTCCAGAGATGAACATGCAACAGATTTCATATACTTAAAATTTAAAAAGGTGATGTTACTCACTGTTGATCTGAGAAGATGGAGCATTTCTATTTGAAAATAGCTTTGAACTTTTAAAACTGAGAATTGTTTTGCTTTGATCTTCCTCCTAATCTTCTTGCCTTTGTTGTTGTATGATGTTTAAGTTGTAAAAATGGAAATGTTAACTTATTATTCTCTAGTTTGCTATGCCTTGAGAACGAACTAAAATAAGTAGAGATATATATATATAGAAAGGAGTTTTACAGAGGTAGGTGTTTACTGGGTATACTTTGCTGGTACACTATCTTTGATCAGAGATTATACTCTTCTTCTTTTTTTTCAAATGGAGGCTGAATTGCTTTTTCAACATTTTGAATTGACTTTGTTTGTGCTAGCATTAAATGCATGAGTACTTTATGTCTCATACTTATCTTATTTTTTGTGTTTATAGATATTTTATTTTACTTTGTATTTCCTTGCCTTGCATACTACCTTACAGGCTACATTCATATATAATTTACTTGCCTACTTATGCTTTCATACTTTATTCTTGCCTGATTTGTTTTTATATTATATGTGCATATATACTTTTGTTTTAGTTATGTTATAAATTTTTAACTTAAGTATATAGTTCCATTCCTACATAATTGCCTATTTTTATCTCTCTTTTTATTTTAAACTTAAACTATTAAACACTAAATTTACTTATTATTTATTTTTATACTTATGTTTTGTATTGATAAGATTGATTTTGTTTTAAATATTTTTGAAAGACTTTATTTTAAATTTTCAAATCATATCTTTCTCCAAAATACACATATATATGTATTTAAATAAATTTGAAATAACACTTTCTATTTATATTAAATCCATTTGTAAAGACATTATATTATTAATATTGTTTTAAAAATAACTCATTATTAAATTAACATAATTTATAAAAGAGATTATCTCTTTATAAATAAACTACTTATTTTATCAAGCTATATTAAAAAAAACAAATCTTTTTATTAAATTTAAACTTAAGCTAGAATCATTTTAAACTTTTATCTTGAGTATTTTAAAGCCACATGGTTATTTATTTAATAGCTTAATATTAAATTAAATTTCCAAATTACCAAAAATACTAGAATTAGAAAACATGCCTTTATTTATTAACTTTAAAACAAAGCTTATCTATCTACAATATATACAAATATATATATATATATATATATACACACACATTATAAATAGAAAACAAATTAAATTAGTTTTTAAAAGATACAATCACCCATTTAAATATTTATTAAAGAAGATTATTAAATCAATTCATATTTATTATTAACAATATTATCAAATCTATTAAATTTTAACACAAATTATTAAATTGATATTGCAAAAAATTCCGGGATATCACAGTGACGGAGATGGCGAAGGAGGGGAGTGGGTGGCGACACATTGCGGCCGAGGTGGAAGGCGACGCAGGGAAAAGTGGCAGAGGCGGAATGGAGAAGCACATGCGAAGTGGGAGGATGTGGTGAGGAGGTTAATTCATTTCTTTGAAAATATGACAGAGGAGCACAAAAAAAAATATAAAGAGAAGAAGAGAGAGGAGTGTCAGAGAAGTAGGTTTCTTTACCCGATTGGAGATGTAATGCAAACGAAAGTATAGATGCAGACGGGTTGATTTATGTAAAGGCAGGGATACGAAGGGGTGAATGGAACTAATGGACAGAGAATATTATTTGTGTGAATTACGAGATATATTGCATATTTTCCCGTGCTATCAACCAACTGCTAACCACCTTAATAAATTCACTTCAGCCCAAGATTCAAAATTTTGAATGGAAATGGCTGTCAAATTTTGGGCTGAATATCCATTTAACCGGTCCGTTTGGAACGATTAAACTAGTGTGATGATTTTCGTCGAACTCTGATTTGTACAAATGAATATATCATTCTGATCGACGCGACGAGGTGCTTACCACGGTATACAGATATTGACGATACGACAGTTCTATCAGAACTCAAATTTTTACGCCGATTAAATTGTTCGTTTGACATAACAATTTAAATGAAGAAGACGATGACGGAATTAGACGAATCAGAATGCGACGTCTCGATCAGATATTTTCAACAACCTTACTGTGTAAAAATATCTAGATTCGGAAGTTAAAATTTACGCACTTAAAAATGAACTGATATGCAATAAAATGTGAACGAATTTTACTGCGATATTTTGCGACGAAACTTTTCCTATATCCATAACTAACTAGATGCATTTTATATACGAAGTTTGGATGTTAACTGAGAACGTATATAAATTTCAAATTTTATACTAGATAATTGATTCAAAATTTTAAATTGGGTCGGAAATTCAGGGTCGTTACACAAGGCTATCCATCATTGTTCTCTTACTTCGTTCCAGTAGCGTTCGCCAAACCATCCTACTTCATTCTGGATTCTCCACCACATGCACAGTTCTTAAAGTGGTTTTCGGTATTGGCAGAGACTATGACAATATCTGATCCCGGCCTCTTTAACACCAAACGCTTATTTAACACCGGTTGGTTCATTTACATTTTCAAAACCGATTCATAATTGATGTCAAAATATCATATTCACTTCAAAATCATATCACTTTCGAAATCATATTCACTTTCGAAATCATTATTCACTTTAAATCATATTCATTTTCAAAATCATAACCACAAAATAGGTTAATCCATCATATCAAAATATTCTCATTTAAATCAATTAAATATAAATCATAACAGTTCCAACTTAAACAGTTTGAATATTGAAAGTAGTTTATATATTGGAATAGTTATACAATAAAAATAGTATAGATATTAATATATATATATATATTAAAAGTTGTTTATAAATTTAAAATAATATATATTAAAATAGTTTATAATTTAAAAATAGGTTATAGATTAAAATAGTTTATACATTAGAAATTGTTTATATATTAAAATAGGTTATATATTAAAAATAGTTAATGTATTAAAAATTATTAATTTATTAAAATGATTTATATGAGAAAAATAGTTTATACGTTAAAAGAGTTTGTATATTAAAAGAGTTTATATTGAAAATAGTTTCAAACCATTTCAATTTATATCGATTTCAAATCCATGTTTGAACTACAAATTTAAACAACTTCAAATTTAATAGGTTTCAAAGTTTAAATATTCAAACATTTACAATAACTTAATTTTGATAAATTTCATTTATATTTCAAAATTCAACTTTAAGGTTCCAATTTAAATTCTTTAAACAATTCATTTAAACCAATTTCAATTTCAACATTTTAAAGCTTGGATTTTGAAAATAATTTAGTTCATATAAATCTAATTTTATTTCATAATATCATTTAACTGGATTCAAAATTTAAGGATTTAGAATCATTTAATTTAACCAATTCAGTGTTCGTATATAATTTTCTACCCTATGGTCAAGTGATACGGATATATATCATTTCAACCCGCAATAAATTTAAATTTATGAGTATATATCATTTCAACCCGCAATCTCGAGTAAAATTCAAAATCCATAAAATCGCTCGAGTTTATCATTTCAACCCATAATGATTTTTCCCTAATCTATAAGACCATTCGGGTTTGTATCATTTCAACCCATAGTGATTTTCCTAACAATAACTAAGTGAACTTACAGCGTGATAACAACATATAATTAAACATATATCCAATCATCCAAAATATCAATAAATAAGCATCCACCACGATCATCATTCAAATCAACCAATAAATCACAACAAATAAACTGGTTGTCATTATCAGGTATTTAACTGGCAATTAATTTCAATATTAATTTAAATGGCAATTTAATTCAATATAAATTCAAATTAAACTTGAATGACAATTTAAATATACCAAAGAATAATCAATTAATTTCTAATTACATCATAAATTTAATTTAACCAACATAAGATGGTTTAGTATTTGTGAGTGGGTTAAAACACTCCCCTTTGATTTATCGACGATTTAAAATCCAAATAAATCCTGAAATTCTAACAGTCTCAGAATGCAGCCAAAGTAGATCCAGATTGTCCAGAATTTCAATACGACCGCAATGGAGAAAACCGCGCGTCATACGGAGCTCGTATGAAAAGTTATGGATATTAAAATGTTTGAAAAATCAAATTTTAAATAAATAAAAAAATGAAGGGCAAACTTGTAATATCCTCACCCTCTCCAATTTAGAGAACACGATCGCCCCACACGTCAACAACCGCTACTTTCACTGCCACGCCCCCGTGCCTACAGGCGTTCGAACCCAGCTCTGAAGCCGTGGATGAGCTCGCCTTCTCCGTCTCTACCTCCCTCGACCACCTGCGCCTCCCCACGTCGTCGATCGATGTCCCAATAATCCAGTCGCCACCTCCATACTCTGAACCCTAATCGAATTTTAGCCACCGATCCAACCTTCAATAAGAGAACCCAAGTACTCAGATGAACTCCCTATGCAATTCTCCACAAGACTGTACCCTCGAATCGATGCACCACCGCCGTTCATCAACCACCAAAACAGATGGCCGAGAATGTTTTGGTCATTTCTTGACAAACCAAAACTCGATTGCTAAAACGAACAGTAGATCCAGATTGTGCTCGTCGAGAGCTTTCCAATGATATATTATATGACATAGTTTGAGGAATTTAAATTTTTCGATTTGATTTTGATTTTGAATTGAATTTGGGAATTAGTTTTGGTTTGTCTGTCATTGGAAAGAGGAGATGAGAAGGAAATGTATGTATAGACAATATAAAATAAAAAGGCCGCTAGGGTATATAACAGCCTATATATAGGCAAAGGTAGATAAGAAAGAATAGACAGATCAAATTGGGTCGTAACGATAACGACGACCCGAAAAGCCGCTTTCATTTCCGAAATGAAAATGGGTCATTCAATATATTGAAATATATGTTTTTGATATTTTTAAACTCAATGAAACTAGTTTCAAACCCTAATTCCATTATATGCAGAAGTTAGTTTTTTTAAATCAAATTATTTTAATTGAATTCATTAAATTGATTTCTACGCGTTTCGAGCTCGCACGATTAAACGATAAGTCCGATCGCTATGAAACTTGAAATCCTACAATAATTCACTGTTTCGAATCCGATGAAACTAGTTTCGTCAAAATCCGAGACAGTGGCCAAAATGGCTATTTTCACGTTAATTAAATAAATTATTATTAAATTAATTTAATTACTTTCAAATTCAATTTTTTTAAAAGTTAACAATTTATCATTCTTAATTACATAGAAATTAATAACCTATGTAAAATAAATTTCCCATGTTAATTCCACTATTTAAATATATAACATAAATTTCAGAGTTCAATTGCAATTGTAATAAAATTTCAGTTAATTATATTTTAATTTCAATCAAATTCTTTTATTTCGATTAACACTCTTATTATTGAATCAATTATTACTCTATGAATATAATTAACATTAGTTTACATTTTATTACATTCATATTCTACAATTTCATCTTAACTCATATTTACTGCAATATTTAATTATATTAATTCATATTGATTTCCAAATTAATTTCAATGGATTAAATAATGAAATGATAATTAAACAATTATTACACATTAATAATTCAAACACATTTCTATGTTTATTGTTTACAAACAAAGCTAATAAATTCACATACTAATTAATTGATTTCATATTCCTTAATAAACCTATTCTAATTTATAACATATAATTTCAATATTAAATCCAACATTTAATTTATTCCTTATTTACAATTATAACCAAATTACTTTACAATAATTTTAATTGATTGAAATTACATTAAAATAGTTAGCAATTAAATTAAACCATCATTATTAAATTACATCTAGTAATTTTTCTCATTAATAAATCACAAATTTTAATTTCTTCCAATATTAAATTCCAAAATATTATTTAATTTAATAGTTTTAATTAACGAAAAATATGGGTCGTTACATTAACTATTTTGGGAAGCGTGAATGACAAGGAGAAATCCCATCATCCCTATATCGGTGCTAATCCCGAAATGGGCTTTAGGTTTAGCCACTAGTCCCCATAATTACCTACGAAGCTATTTAAAATCAATGGAAACTTCAAACAGTCATATCTCTCAAATGGTAACCCTGTTTTCCTATTATGACCACTCCATGAAAGGGAAACCGTTATCCCGATCTATTGAAGTAGTTTCGAACTCCAATTCTACTCCTGTTAAAAGTTATAGGCCTTAAAAGATTTTTCAAGGCCCAAACTGTTCGATAAAAATTCTAAGGATGGAAAATACCTCTATTGATTAATCCTAAAGTTATAGAATTATACGATCCCTTTTAAAAAGAATATCAATGTTTTACGATTCTTCAATATGTAAAATATAGGTTGTTACATTTTCTCCCTCCCCTATCAAGAATCTCGCCCTCGAAATTCACTTAACAGAATAAATAGGGTTACTCCGCATGCCTAACAATAATACAGAAGCATATGCAATCATCAAACATGAACCATGCATTCATAGTGTCAAACATCAAAAAGTAATATCTGTGCCCGTCATAGTATGCGGGATGCTATACTAAACTATACTTTATGATATTATAAGTGAAAGTAAAAGCAATAAACAAAAGTAAAGAGCTTAGGATAAGCTATCCTCGTGCTTTTCTCGCTCTCCCAAGTGGAACCGCCTTTGCTTTCACTCCACCGAACCTTCACCAACTTCATCATCTTCCTCCTAAGCTATTTCGTATCATGTCAAACAACAAAAACATGCCTGCAAGGTCTCAAAGCTTTTGGTTCAATCTCGATATCATCCAGTTGATATGGTGCGATAGTCCGCACAAACTTCTGCAAGTGAGAAACGTGAAACACATTATGTACTCCTGCCATTCTTTGAGGTAGGTCGACTCTATAGGCAAGGTTCTCAATCCTCTTTTGTATTGGAAAATGACCTACGATTCCTGGTGCTAACTTCCCTTTACTACTCAACCAAATTACATTTTTCAATGGAGTGACCTTAGCAAACACCATACCGCCGATAAAGAACTCCAAATCTCTACGTCTCATTTCAACATAGCTCTTCTATCTATCTTGAGTGACTCCCATCAGTTGTTGAATGACTTTGATCTTCTTTGAAGTTTTTCTAGTCATATCTGGCCCAAGTATCGATTTTTTGCCCTCATCCCACAACATGAAGGAGCGCTGCACCGTCAACCATACAATACTTTGAAAGGAGCCATACTAGTGCTAGACCGATAATTGTTGTTGTATGCGAATTCAACAAGATATAAGTGATCATCCCTGAGCCTCCTAAGTCAGGTATGCATGCTCGAAAGAGATCTTATAGGATACGATTCACTCACTCAGTTTGGGGGTGATAAGTTATGCTAAAATGTAGCTCTACCCCAACACCTTCTATAAGCTCTTCCAAAACTCACTAATGAACAATGGGTCTCGGTCACTCAGAATACTCTTTGGCGCACCATGAAATCGCACTACCCACTTCACATACGATTTTTCTAGTTTAATTGTCGTTCTACTAGACTTTACGGGTATAAACCTGACACTCTTGGTCAACTGGTCAATTATGACCCAAATGCTATCGTAACCCCCTCTAATATGTGGCAGTTCATAAATGAAGTCTATCGACACTTGTTCCAACTTCCATTGGAGAACTTCTAGTGGTTGCTTCAAACAACTAGACTTCTTCTACTCTGTCTTCACTAACTGGCAGTTCATGCACTTTGAGATGAATGTCCCAACATCCTTTTTTATTCCTTCCCAATAATAGGTCTATTTAATATCGTTGTACACCTTATTACCATCGGGATGGATAGTCAATCTCAAATGATAGCACTTTCATAGCACCTCATATCTTAACCTATTGATGCCAAGTACAAACAATCTCTCATTTTTATGGAGCCAGCCATCTCCGTCGAGTCCATACTATCTCATCTCTTCACACTCATCCATCTTCAATCTTAGCAATAATATCAGATAGCTTGGCATCATGTCTCTAATTAGTACCGATCTGCTCAATTAGGGTAGGTCTAGTAGTCAAGCTCGCCAATACCTCTGGCTCTAGCTCACATCTCGGTCAGAAATCATAATCAGCAATATATTCTACCTGCATCCGCTCTAGGAACATAGCTCCCAAGCTAGCATACCTTCTACTTAATGCATCAACAACTTCTTCACATATGTGCAATATCTAAGTTATAGAAGGCTAGGAAATCTAACCATTGCTGCTGGCAAAGATTAAGATCCTTCTATGAAAAGAGGCACTTCAATGATTTATGATCGGTGAACAAATCGAACCTCTCTCCTAAAAATAGTGCCTCCAAATTGTCAATGCAAACACAAAGCTCTAGCTCGAATCTCGGTCAGAAATCATAATCAGCAATATACTCCAACTGCGTCCACTCTAGGAACATAGCTTCCAAGATGGCATATCTACTACTTAGTGCATCGGCAATCGTATTTCTTTTCCTCACGTATGTGCAATATCAAAGTCATAAGAGGCTACGAACTCTAACCATCGCTGCTGGCAAAGATTAAGATCCTTCTGCGGAAAAAGGTACTTTAATGATTTGTAGTCGGTGAAGAAATCAAACCTCTCTCCTAAAAGATAGTACCTCCAAATCTTCAACGCAAACACAATCATTTCTCACTCCAAGTCATAGGTTATGCATTTCTTCTCATGTGGCTTCAGCTGTCGACTGGCATAGGCTACACCCTAACCCTTCTGCATCAATACTTCCCCCAATCTGGTACCACATGCATTGATGTATACCATCATCTCCTCATTCTCACTCAGAATGGTCAACACCGGTGCACTCATACCCCTCTTTCAGACTGACAAATGCTTGTTCACACCTCGCGTCCCAAATAAAAGTGATTATTTTTGGTCAAGTGAGTCAACGATGTTGACATCATAGAGAAGTCCTTCGTAATCCATCTGCAATATCCAGCTAACCCTAAGAACTCGTCATATATATAACATTTTTGGGCCTACTCCAATCTTGAACTACCGTAACTTTTGTAGGATCTAAGGCAATGCCCTACTTAAAAACAATATGGCATAAAAACCGCACTTCTCTCCTCCAGAAATGACACTTTATAAAATTTTGCTTTCATTCGGTGCTCTCTCAATAACTTGAGTATGATCCTCAAATGTTTCTTGTGTTCCTCCTCTGTTCGTGAGTAGACGAGAATATCAAATACAACATGCATTTATTTAGTTGATCCTTGAAGACATGATTCATGTGATCAAAGAAGTATGTCAGCACATTGGTCGGTCCGAACGGCATGACTAACCACTCATATAGTCTAGATGACGTTTGAAACGCTATTATAGGTACCCTCTCTCCAGCCACTCTCAGTTGGTGAAATCGTATCGCAGGATCCAACCGAGAAAATATTCTAGCACCATAGAGTTGATCGAACAATTCATCAATACATGGGTGTAACAATCTGCATCTCAATGGGCCCGAATTTTCGCTAAATCGAAAACCTAAATCCACCAAAGTACGGATCATTAGTTTGGTACCCTATAAATAAATAAAAAGGACAGTTTGGCACAGGTCCTTAATAAGTTTCAAAATACATAAAAACCCCAGTAAAAAAATGTTTGTAAATTAGGTCCCTAGAATTAAGTTACCGAATAATGGCATATACTTATGCAATTATTCAGTGAATAATTGTAGACATTTATGCAATTTTATCAAAAAATTGCAGACATTTCCACAATTGTTCACTGAAAAATTGCCGAAAATTCCGCAATTATTCACCAAAAAATTGCGGAAATTTTCGCGATTTTTTCAAAAATCTGCGGAAAATTCCGCAATTATTCACCAAAAAAATTGCGGAAATTTCCGCAATTATTCACGAAAAAATTGCATAAATTTATGCAACTTTTGGATATAATTGCATAAATGTCTGCAATTATTCAGTGAATAATTGCATAACTATATGCAATTACTTAGTAACTTAATTCTAGGGACCTAATTTACATACTTTTTTTACTGGGGTTTTTGTGTATTTTGAAACTTATTAGGGACCTGAGTCTAATATCCACTAAATAAAATGCATATTAGAGCACTATCGATATAAACTCACAGTGATATAGTAAAGTTTAATAAATCATATAGTTATCGACCAAGGTTGACACCGCTAAGGTCAAGTATCCCTATCAATGTCAAGTATGTATAAGGAAACACGTCCTTCCACTATTCCTGCCTTATACCCGTACTTGTCCCTTTAAGCTATCCTGTGGGTTGTAATAAGGAAGGGTCAGAACAACATTCTGATGAATGGTAAATTACACCATACATAACTTTAGTTTATGTCGATTTCCTTCCATTACATTTATGTCTCTTATTTTATTTTTACTTAGTTGTCTTGACTCCATATATGCATATGATACGCTTCATCTACCCGAAGTAGAACATAATTACATATGTGTGTCTGTATATGTATAGATATATAAGTACCATAGTCCCCATTTGGACCAAGATACCATCTCCGCTAGTATCTGTAACCCAGCACCTCGTCAAGATCCATCATCAACGCAATATTAAGTCCTCATCGTCGTGCATACCAAGGAACTCACGTAGTGCTTAATAACGGTGTCACAATAGTTTAGCCTTATTCTATTCGTATTTGAAAGACCTCCATAAAGGGTTACCCAGCCTTGCCCCTAACATCCAATCTAGCAAACAACTATGGCAGTGCATGACCTAAACGTGATCTACACTAGTAGGAGGTGTAGCTGTTTAGGCGTAACCCTTATCTTTCCACCGATCATCCAGGACTGATGACGTTATCGACTTATGTACAATTCACACTCCCTAATATAGTACCAAACACACACTTACATAACGCTAAGCCTTACTAGTTGTCCCATTTAGATTGCGTATGCAATCAAGGTAATACCAGTTTGTTAGTTAATACCCGTTGAAAGGTTGCGGTAGACTATACTTGTCCTTTAGTACTTCGACCGAGGCAAACCTTCCTACTTGGGTATTCCTTACCTATATGCGAACATATATAACAACACGGGTCCTAAGTTGGATATGTCCCACATCAATATAATATCTACATAACTGCTAGTAGCCCCTTGAGGTGGACAGACTTCTGTTACGTAACATTGCTGACCTTGCATTCCAACCCGTTTTAATGGCTCTGTGATTCTCATCTAATTTAAGTTATTTACTAATGTAATAATCCACAGCCGTCATAAATGCATACTTGAAGCTACGTGTATATATATGCACGTGTGTGCGTGTGTGTGTATTCATGCTTGTTTAATTATTATGCCTACTATGTTCAACTGTTAGTAATATTCCTTTACATTTTCATGCATTTACTTCTTATTCCATTAATATCAATTTATTATCATTTACCGCTTTCATTAGAAGATCCAAATATCTTTCCAATTTACTTTTTCATGCCTTATTGAATTTCTATTTCTATTCATTTTTAATCTTTACTACCCTCCCTTGTTTAATGGACTTTCCATACCCTTTTTATTTTAATTATTACTTGATTTCTATCTTGCCTCTATTGCATATATATTAGTTATTCGCTTAAACCGTTATTATTACCACTTTCTTTAATTCATCCTTAGGGATTTCAATACATATCTCTCAAAAGGAAAGGTTAATGTTGTAAATTTTTATGTCTTATCCAAAAGGAGAATTTGTGTTACCTTTGAAATTACAAGGAATTATCTTTTTCATAGTTACTGAACTATACAATACAAAATACGGTAAATATCCATATTTTATATATCTCTTTCTATTAAGCGTATTCTTTGTTATTTCAAACGATACACTTTTATTTATGAATTTGAACTTGATAATCTATAGAAATTTACAATGCAACACTCTATATTCCAATGAATTAAAATACCAATTAAACCCTATAATTTATTGTGATAACTCTAATTTACAATTTTCTTGCATAAGTCATTTAAATCTACAAATATGGAATAACCACATAATTTAACAATTTTAAGGACTACTACTATCCAATATTTTCCAACTTCACATGCATGCAATATTAAAATTAAATTATCAATCACAGAATATGTAGGCAGGATTTATAAATTCATTACATGCATACAGTTTTAGCCTATGCTCCAACTTTATATTTAGGCATACATGAATAATTTACAATGACATAAATTCAACATTATATACAAATATATAGTTTCTCACTCACCTCTTTAGCTTTCAAATCTCCAGATCCAATCCCTATTATTTCAGTTTGACCCTCCTTATTCTCCCTATTTTAATACATATACCTCAAGCATACATATATCTATTAGAAATATAGATCTGAAAAGAGATTTGGATTTAATTTAAATTTGAATCTGGATTTATAATTTATCTTGATTTTGACAATTTGATTCAATCCTATTCTTCTTATCATTTATCCTTTATTATCATTCACTTGTACATACGTATATAAACTATAATTTTATCTAAAATCAATAATTTGTGGAGGAGAGAAAAGGGCAGAGCTTCACCGTTGCTTCAGAAAATATGAGAAGAAAGTAATGGGTTAGGCCCGTATTTATAGGGCTTTGACTCAATTTCAGCCTTAGATTAAATTATTTTTAATATGGATCGTTCGACTACATTAAATTTCACAATCGACATACCAACTGATTGACCATCGCACCCCTATTGGTCGATTGGCCCAAGTTAGGGGTCAATCGGTCATTGATAATTTTGTTAATTAATATACGTCGTTACATTTGTTAATTTAATTCCTTTTTCACCCATTCAAGATGGTTTATTTATGCATTAGTATTTACTGCTACATTTGTTAATTTAATTCATTTTTCACAAGTTCGAGACAGTTTATTTATGCGTTAGTATTTACTTAAACTTTAAGCAACCGTTAACGTTAATTTATTTCATTAACTAGTGTGAAAACCCGTGCTATGCACATGGGTTGTCGCTATAATGTTGCATTGGAAATATTGTATAATATTCGATTACTTGACCTTGCAATAATTTGTTTTTACTTAAACTTAAAGTACTATTTACAAAATAAGGCACAATCTAAAACATAAGACAAAATGTGGTTAAATACAAAATAAAATTATTTTGGATGTTAATTGCAACTTATATAATAATCTGTTAGATGTTGATACTTGCATAGGTTGTACCATATACGAATGTTTTGAAAGTTGGAGTAGTTTGGGCAAAGCGTGGATGAAAATCCTGTTAACTAAGCAAGTAACATAAGCATACCAGCAATAAAAGATGAAGATGTTATTGTATAATTATAACATTACGTAATAAATTAAACGCATGCTGGAAATAGTATAATTCCATTGTCAAAAGGTAAAGACGTGAATTTACAGGCCAAGCAAGTGGAAATAAAAAATATACATAAGTTAAAAGATGATAGCATTTTCAATTTAAATTATAGACTAAGCAGGTATAGACGTTTCTATTGTACACAATAGCATATACAATTAGACAGTTCTTCACTTTCCCAGTTATGAAAGCATGAAATAAGAGGCAAGAAAGTTTAAAGTGCGTAATAACTAAACATTATATGTTAAGCTTAAGTTTTCAGAATAACACTGTTTAGTGTCCTACTGGCCAGTCTTAGATAGGAGATGAAATCATGGTTGTCCATGGTTTTTTTTGGATTAAATACCTTTTACTATTGAAGAATTTGATCATAACTATATTATATCACGTCTATAATTGAACATGACAAATTATCTTATTCATTTAACCATACATTATATAATGCTTATAGAAATACCATTTATAGTAGATGCATTAGACCTAATTATCTGAATGCAACTTCATCAAGCTAATATGAACAAAAAACAGGAAGCCAAAGATTATTACATGCTCGCCCACGTCAGCTCCACCCACGCTCCAGTTGCGGCCCAGCTCGGTCGAATCAAGCTTCTCGAAATCCGTGCCCAAGCGCGCCACTTCAAATGCCAATTCCGGCGAATCCACCATCCCAAAATCGATCATGACCGTTGATATGGAAGATCTCGATGAGATCTACAATATTGTAGTTGAAGTCGAAGCGTAAAAGTTTGTGGATTGGAAGAAATAGGAGGGAGAAGAACGGCAACTTTCGGCCATTGAATGTATAGAGGCGGCGGCTGGCTTTAAAATCCTAGCTTCGTTTTATTTTGCAAAAATGAATACTAAGGTCCTTTTATAGAAAATAACGCAAAACACTATTCATCGAAAATTTTCCGAACTCCAAATCAAGCGTGCCGGCTGGCATTTCTAAGGTTTACCCCACGTTCCGAACACAATGGAACATGTTTCGGGAGCTAATTCGATCATCTGTGCGAGTTACGGAATTAAACGATAAATTTTAAATTAAACCGATTCAAACCGATTTCGATGCGTTTTGGCTCGCCCCGGACAAACAGTAAATCCAATTGACACGAAATTTGAAACCTTACAATAATATCACATTACGAATCCGATGAAACTAGTTTTGTCGAAATCCGTGACTTTTTGAAAAATGACTATTTTCACTAGTCGATTTAATATTAAAATATTCAATTTTCACAAATTAACTCTAAATTCAATTTCAAAAGTTCTATAACATCACTATAACTTCAATATGATTTAATATAACTTTATAAATCATTTTTAATCACATTAAAGCCAATTTTAATTATTTCTGGAATTTCAACTATTTAAATTATCGATTTAATTATCCAATTAAATTCAATTATTCGAATTTTAAATTATTCGACTTATAAATTCTTCTTATTAATATTTAAAATAAATTAAATATTCAAATTTCAAATGTCAGAAATTCTAGGTCGTTACACCAAGAAATTGGAAATTTAAATAGTAGAGTTCAAAAGATGTAATTTTGCAAAATACTTCAGCCACCATGCATTCGTTGATTCATTTGTCAGTCTTCTACACTCCCTTCATGTATCATATTGTAAGCTACTGGCACGCGTTTATCAGACATACCCAAAGTTGATGAATTATGTTGAATGAAGCCTAGGATAAAATTCAAATTATGAATAACTTACGAATATATCTAATCGATGTATATACTAATGTATTCTTGCCTATCTAAGACTCAATGAAGTCAATAATGTTTTCTCTATGTTGCATAAAAACAAACCCTCCTGACCTTGAAACCGAATTAAAGAGAATGTAAGAAATAGCTTACATATCAATGTATATTACCAGTTAAAGCAAGCAAATTGTTTACTCTAGTTAACGTAACGATTCTTGATATGCTGGCTAATATGCCTTCATTTATTGGTATTACATAGTTTAGTTCAACATCAGTTGATATAATTGTAAGGCACCCAAACATGTAAAATCTAGAAAGCAAGTAAAAACAAATCCTGCTATTACATGAAAATAGATTAGTAGAAATTGAAGTAAGTAACGTTCCTAATTCATTAGTAAAATGTAGGTATCTGGTGCTATCCAATAAAAGGTTGCAACTTTCTCCACCTTGGAAAATAAAGAAACAGTAACTGATATTTTGGTTATTATTTTTTCCATAGATACTAAACAATTAGTACTAAACAAAATTTACCATTAGTTTATATCAAGAATTCAGCATGCAACAACGACCAAGTTTGTCATATAATCAAAAATTAAGATAAATTATTATATTTAACATCAAAATCAACAAAATGAAAATACAAAGTAAACTAGGTAATAAGAACTGTTTGAAATGGCCATTTTTAAATCTAACACCAAACTTCTTTTCGATATGGGTATATGCTAGAGTTTTAATTATACAATCCAAAAAAATAAAGACTACGACACAATGAGATCCATTGCCTTTCGAAGTATGAACTATATAGAATAGATATGTTATAGGATTTGATAATGCTCCTTAAAAATTTATATATGACAGTTGCTAGAAATTATATGATGAAAATGTTTGTAATAACAATGTATCTTCCCATAATTCAGACTACATATATACATCCATACATAAATTCAGTATATTAAAAGTGAGGTTGTTTAAAATTGTACTATTACAAATAATAGTAGAATATGAATGATCTAAGGAAATACAGATTTGTATCAACTATTTTGCCCTCTCGTCGCCCATCAAATGAAAAAAAGGAAAAATAAGTAGATAAATTCTCCACACTTTTAACAGTTTTTATCCGATGTCTTCTTTCTTGTAATACTCCTTTTTCATTTAAAAAGTTTCTCTTCTAAAAAGTTCATTCAACTATCAATTTGGAATAAGTATTTTCTTTATAGAAATAACGATGAAAACTCAAAATCTAAGTCACGTAATAATCCAAATATATAAAACTTATGTCCTTTTTCTTCCAGTGTAGAAGAAGACATAATTCACAAAAGGCTTAATCTTTTAATCACATTTCACTACATTTGCTAAATAGTGCAAAGTTAATTTACATAAAATGAAGATAATTCTCAGGCTATGGTAACAAACCTTTCTGAAAACATGCAGGATTATAGAACAATATAAAAGATGAAGCGATGGAAATCACAAATTTATATCAAGCATAGAGATCGACGTTCCCTTTTATATTTACTTTGAAAAATATAATTAGCCTCAACGATTGGACTACCATCCAAACATTTTTAAAGGATAAATATATCTATATAAATTAGTCAAGTAATGCAAGATATGAATATGATTCACTCCTTCAAGCATGTGAAAAGAATGGAACAACTATGATTTATTTCAGTTAAATAAAATAAGAATGATATTAACTGGTGAACCAAATTTTTAAATAATATAAGCTTATAATTAAAACCTGGCTGCCTAAATATTCATTATAGTTCATGTAGTTTAGTTTTTTGATATCCATGTTGTTGTAAATTAGAGTATAAATCTATAGTCATGTAATAGAATAAAGCTTTTAAGATTCAATTAGAACAGACGATAATACTTTCCTACAATGGGAAACTTACTAAATGAGTGGAGGTTCAAATCCAAGTAATGTATTATATACATGTTACCCGGTATCTTGACCCGGCTACATTAAACTGATCATGCATGACAGATTCGATTGTTATAAAAAAGGATGACCTTGGAGCGATGGCTACAGGACCCGAAAGTAGAGTCCAGATGGCTATACGAAGCCAAGATTGAACGGAGTTGATTGATGGACGACGCAAGATGCTAAAAGTATGGGAAATAACTTAGGTTAGCAAGGGATCAACATAGCAAGGTTGATTACTAGGGATCAGCACAATCATTTGAATGGATAGTCAACATGGATGGAATATTAGAGGGATCGACATAGGTGATTAAGCCTGGTTCAACGTGATTTGTTATCCCTTAAGGATTCGCCATAATATTCAGGAATAAGAGGAATCAATATGGTTGGAAGGCTGGGGATCGGCATAGACTAATGAAGCATAATGGATCGGCATAGAATTATGGATGATCAAGAGGGATCGACATCATGTGATGAAGTTTGGAGAATACGAATGAATGGCGTATTAGAGGGATCGGTGGAGCACTATGGAACCTTAGGGATCGACACAGTCCATTAGAGGGGTTCAGCAGCAATAACATCAAAAGGAGTTCAAACTAAAGATTAAGCAAAAGAGTGAGCTCCACATATCCAATCAATGTGATATTTGAGATACCATCATATTCAAGCATGAAGAAGCTACCACAGGGATGGATGCCCCAAATTCAACAAATAGAGGGATCGGTACCGACCCCTCTCCATTGAGATTTGGGCCTAGTGCCCCTATGGTGGGCCCATATGGATGAGGAGGTTCTATTGCCGAAGTTCCAAACAGATTGGTGATCGCCTTCACCTATAAATACAAGCCGTGGGGGTCATTATGAGGATTTTTAGGCTACCGGTTACATATCCCTTTTATTGTATCAACTTCCTCCATTATTCTCTTACTTCTTGTTGTTTGCTATTGTAATCAAGATTATAGTGAATCAATAAAGAGAATATTTAAAGTGGACGTAGGCAATCGACGCCGAACCACTATAAATCTTGTTGTTCTCGTTTTTCTTTGATTTGCTTACTATTTTGCTATATTCCTCCATTTTAATTTAGTTTCTTCATTCATTTCTATGTACAAACCTATTCTCGGGTGTTTGTGACCAATTTGGTTGCAAATATTTTGGTGTTTTCGCTGAGAACCTGATACTCAACGCTTTAGGATCCCCTTTGTTCCTATTGAATTGAGCAAATCTCCCGAAGGAGATCCATAGTCATCTTCAAAAGCTTGCAGATACTACTCCGATTTGTTAGAATCTAAGCAAGGAAATCGATAATGGTGAGGCATACCAGATCAACTTCTCAGTTGTGGATGGGAATGAAACTGCCTGCACTCAACAAGGAGCTCCGAGCAACCAACTTGCAAATCTGAATGTTGAACTTACTAAAGTCCAGAACCCTACTGATTCTATAACTAGAACTGAATTCAATAATAATGAGGGAGTTGATGGAAAGTCGTAGAAACTAAATGAACAAATTCAGACAAATGCTAGCCCAATGAAGCAGATTGCTCAACAACAGCGTGAGAATGCCAGAAGGGATCCCACTTCTTACTTGGCTTCAGAGAGTTCCACCTCATAAGATGAATACCATAAGCGTAGGCGTCGCCGAGTCAAAGGAGAACAAGTAGAAACATCAGAGCATCGCTTGGATCGGCGTCGATCCTTCCCTAGGGATAAGTACCAATCCCTCCTCCAGAGGAGGGATTCTTCAATTGCACTTGGGGAATCAGCTGGAGCTATTTCCGAAAGGTTGGATGCTGGAGTTTGTTTAAATGCTGACCAAGGATCCCACCAAAGTGACGACGAGATGAATGCCCAAGGTGCACATCAAGAGGATGGTGTACCAAGAAGGAATGAAAAGGCCCTTAGACATCGACTGGACTATTCACATGAGGTGGAGTGCGATCACCGCTTGGCACCACCCATCCAGACACTGGATTTAGCGACGATGGTCAGACAGTTGGTGAGAGAGAACCAGGGTATGACAAATGATGACTGGGGGATTTCGAGGAGCCATACCCTATTTACTGACAACGTTTTGCATGACGAATATCCGAGAAGATTCAACATGCCTTTGATGCCTGCCTATGAGAGAAAAACCGACCCCAGGTAGCACATTATGAGGTATGAATGGTTGATGGATTCAGCGAGAGCCAATGATGCAACAAAATGTAGATGCTTTCCTATAACCTCTTTAGGATAGCGACGATATGGTTTACAAGATTACCCACGCGATCGATTTCAAGGTTTTATGAACTAGCAACTAAGTTTATGGAGAAGTTCCAGATCCACACTACTCGTCCTAAGGACATGATGTCAGTTTCCAGCGTAATCCAGGCTCCGGGGGAATCATTGAAGGACTACTTGGAAATATTTCATATCGCTGCCACATAAATTAGCAACCCAAATGATCGTGCTATACTAATGGTCGTGACGAGAGGGATTGACCCGAATATGAGTTTGGTGATTGGCTAGTTGGAAAACCACCAGCCACATTGGAGCGCTTCTATTCAAAGGCAGCTCAGTTTCTGAGGAAGGAGGAAGCCAGATCCTCTAGGAAAAATAATGTCATGGGACCGAAAGGAGAAGCAGTACAAAGTAATATTGCAATAAAGCAATCTGATGATAGCTTTGGGAAAGTCCAAGTTAATGTTCTGAACAAGCCGAATCAACAAAAGAGAAATGTGGATACGAATCAAGACTGGAAGAGGAAGCCTGGGAGACCAAGACCTAAGATTCCTATGTATGACAATTACACACCTCTAAATGCATCCCTGAAGAATATTTATCTATCCACTTGTAATACTGTTCAATCTAAGAAGCCGTGTTCAAAGGAGTCGACCGAGACACAGAAATAGACTGGAAAGTACTGCTGGTTTCATGAGTGTTACGGGTACAATACGAATGAGTGCAAGCATCTCCAAGATGCTATCGAGAAGTTGATTCGAGAAAAAAATTACAGCAACTCTGCAGGATGGCGGACAACGGACATCTGACCCCAATCGAGGACAAGTTCCGCATAGGGCCTGCACAGACCGGTTGAAGATTAGTGATAAACACGATAGTTGGAGGACCACACCCTACCAATAGGATTTGGCAAGAAATGGAGTGCTATGCTAGCGCAATAAGGCATGTGGACTTTAAGTATCATTCAAACACGGAGGACGGAGCTCCGGCCAAGCAACAATGCATGATGATTAATGATATAGTGTTCAAAAGCAGGGATGCAGATAAAGTAGAGGCCCCTACGATTGATTCGATGGTCATTTCTGCCATGATTGGCCCTGCTTTGATGAGAAGGATTCGAATTGATTGTAGAAGTTCGGTAAACATTATTTTCAAGAAGGCGTATGATCAAATGAGAATAGAGGCTAAAGATTTGAAACCGTCTAAAGTTTGCATACATGGTTTCAATGGTGTGGCGACTGAGGCAGTCGGTTATGTGGAGTTACATGTTGAATTGGGGGAAGGTGAACGTAGGAGAGTGCAGATCCTACCGTTCATTATTTTGGATGTTGATTCACCCTACAATGTTTTTCTAGGCCGACCGGCCCTAGCTGAATTTCGGGCAGCTCACACTCTATGGTGTTTAACTTTAAAGCTTCCAACTAATAATGGTGCAGGAGTGGTTCGTGGTAATCAGGCGACTGGATGTGCCTGTTATGTGGCTGAGTTGAGGGAAGCTCGGCGTAAGGAGAACGGGAAGGGTGTGGATAAATCTGTCCGCATCCAAGTTACTAAAGATTGACAATTCGTGCCTGAGCCTTGGCTTGGGCACCACAGTCGGTTCTCTAAAGATATAAATATGAGGGATGACGAAGAAGAGCCCAAAGAGACAAAGGCTGCGCCGGCTGAGTTGACGATCGATATCACGGTCATCCACGATGACCCATCACGGGTCTTGAAGATCGGATCGCAGCTCAGCCACTCAATGATGGTAAAACTTGTTTATTTTCTCTGAGTGAATCTTGATGTAGTTGCTTGGACTCATTCTGACATGTGTGGGATCTCGCCTGCCATTGCGAGACATGCATTAAACATTGATCTGAAGTATGTTCTGGTAAAGCAAAAGAGGCAAGAAATGGATCCGGAGAGATCCGTCGCTCTTAAAGAGGAGGTGGGTAAACTGAAAGTTAATGGGTTTCTTCGCGATGCCCTCTATGCTGAATGGGTATCCAATCTCGTACTGGTGAAGAAGGCAACCGGGAAATGGAGAACATTCATCGACTATCTAGATTTGAACAAGGCATGCCCTAAAGACAGTTTTTCCCTTCCAAGAATTGATCAGCTAGTTGACTCGACTACAGGACATGAATTTTTGTCTTTTATGGATGCGTACTCGAGGTATAACCAAATTTGGATGCATGTCCTTGATCAGGAACACACCAGCTTTGTTATGGATGTTGGGTTGTATTATTACGTGGTGATACCGCTTGGATTGAAGAACGCCGGAGCAACCTTAACCGGATGTTCAAGGATCAGATTGGAAGGACAATGGAAGTCCATGTGGATGATATGCTCATGAAGTCACGATTATTAAACGACCACATTTGAAACTTGGCATAGATGTTCGACATCCTCCACTATTTCAAAATGAAAATCAATCCTTTGAAATGTTCATTTGGTATCGCGTTAGGAAAGTTCTTGGGCTTTATTGTCAATACTCATGGAATAGAAGCCAATCCTGAGAAGATCCAGACAATTCGATATATCCAAGCACTAAGGACTATTAAGCAAGTGCAAAGCCTGAATGGGAAGGTTGCTGCCTTAATTCGATTTATCTCCAGAGCAACCGACAAATACATTCCTTTCTTTGATTTAATCAGGAAGGGAAAAAGAAATTTCGAATGGACGCAAGATTGCAAAGACGCGTTTCGAGCTCTGGTGAACCATTTGGAGAGATCCCATGTCTTGTCAAAGCTGATAGATCATGAAGTGTGTACATTTATTTGGCTGTATCAATGCATGCTATAAGTGCCGCCTTGATTCATGAGGAGAATCAGATTCAGAGGCTGGTGTATTACGTCAGTAAGCGATTAACGGGAGCAGAATGGAACTATCAGAAGATAGAGAAATTGGCATACTACTTGCTAATCGCATCACTGAAGCTTCGCCCATACTTTCAGGCGCATCCGATCAATGCTTACACTAACCAACCATTACGACAGGTCCCACAACGACCTGAGGCGCCTGAAAGGTTGCTTAAATGGAACATTGAGCTCAATCAATTTGACATTTTATACCTCCCTCGAAGAGCTATCCAGGGTCAAGCATTGGCGGACTTTATAGCGGAATTTACCGTGCAAGATGATCTTCCGGAAGGTAGCGGAATCCTTACCATATGATGGAAGTTGTACACTGATGGAGCATCCAATGATCATTGTTCCGGAGCTGGGATTGTGCTTGTAACCCCTGAAAACCATTCGATTTGTTATGCTCTAAAGCTTGATTTTCCTGCCACAAACAACGAAGCTGAGTATGAAGCGTTGATTGCTGGACGTAAACTTGCTAGAGAACTCGGAGTTAAGCCTCTTGAAATATTTTTCGATTCATAATTGGCCGTGTATTAAATCAGGGGAGACTATCAGGGTAAGGGACAACGACTTGCCGCGTACCTTACCCGAGTTCAAGAGTTGTTGGTAGAATTTGAATACTATGACATTTCACATATCCCACATGAGCAAAACAGAGAGGCTGATTCATTGGCAAAGTTCGCTAGTACTGACGATGCGCAATAGATGGGCTTGGTTCTAGTCAAGATATTACATACCCGAAGTATAAATATGATGGAAGTCGATCAAGTAGTGGAGGCGGAATCCGAGAGAGAATCGTGGATGACTCCATTTAAAGATTACTTGTTGCATGGAATCTTGCCTAAAAGGAGAAACGAAAAGCGACAATTCCTTCACAAAGCTTCACGGTATATTATGCAAGAAGGAACTATGTATAGAAAAGTTTTTCCGTTCCCCTACTCCGGTGTATCACTCATGACGAGTAAAGCATATTTTGAAAGAAGTTCATGAGGGAGAATCCGACGATCACACTAGGGAGCAAACTCTCGCAAAGAAGATACTCCGTTATGGATATTATTGGCCAACTGTAAACCGGGAAGTTGCTGATTATTTAAGACGATGTGACAAATGGCAGGTGTACTCAAAAGTCCCGAGAGCTCCGCCAACAGAAACCACACAAATGGTCAGTCCATGGCCATTGGCTATGTGGGGGTATTGAAATCATCGGCTCTTTACCAATCTCTAAAGGTGGTGCGAAATATGCTATTATCGCGATTGATTACTTCACCAAATGGACCGAGGCAGAACCGTTAGCTACGATCACAACTGTTGAGTACGTTCATACCACCACCGAATCAGAGTGAGAAAGAAGACACCGGGGTTAATTAAGAGTTAATTAATTAATGAGTTAAATTAAATTAATTATTAATTATGTGAAATAAATCTTACTTATGGATGATTGAGTAATATTGAATGCCTTGGATTATTTGATATATCTGATCTGTGATTGTAATGTTCTGTGATATGAGATGTTTCGAATGAATTGTGATAATGTAAGTTATTTATCTATGATATAATTGCTATGTGAATATGGTATCCTGAATTTAAATTTAATTGTTTAACTTAAACATCTTAGCTTAAAAAGGATAACATTTGAATTCGAAGAGACCGGGGTCGGATATCAGTAATATCCGAAACCACTTCGATTTGTGATCTGCTATAAATTCTTTGTAAATTTGATTATGGAATCAAATAGGCTGGAATGGAATAAATTAAGTAACATGACTATTTTAACTAAGTAACGGTACTTAGATATTGTTGTGTGAAAATAAGTGTTGATTATATGAGTTGTTTACTTGTAGTAAAGTACGAGTTACCCCGGGTTTAAATAAGTTCTATGAATTGAAATTTCCTGTTAGATGAGTTTACTCACGCTGGTTTCCAGCCTGACCCGGGTGTTACTTTGATGTAATGCTCGGGTCAGACCGAGTATTACAGATTTCAGGTAAGGACGTTCTGGAGCTCAAGAGGCGAGCTGGATGGCAGTAACGTATGGAGTATATTCCGCTGTGATATATTATAATTGTTAGAGACATGTTAATTCTAACTGTCTAGTATATAATTGAATGTTGTAACTCTGATGTATAAAAATGTAATTAACAAATACAGTTTTCTTTGTATAACTGATATTATTATTTGATATTGTATTTTGATCCGCTGCGAATGTGAGAATCTGTGTCTTGTTCTGTTCTTTTCTTCTATCTCTTTTCTTTTTCTTCTAACAATCTGGAATTTTCGGGTTCGAAATTTCCGGGTCGTTACACTTGGTATCAGAGCAGAAGGTTAAGCGAGAACCTTGGCTCTGTTGAGATTACTCGTTAAGGATAGGGTCAATGGTACCCTAGAACGAGTTGAGTGTATATATATATGAGAGCGTATTTGTTATTTTCATATATAAAGATTTCAAATGATTTTTATATAAGGTTATATTTGATATATAAAGCAATATTTCTTTTAATATATTAAAGAAATTGGTGTTGAATCATTGGAATTAAATAAGATAATAAGAATTAAGTGGTAATAGAAATACAACGAAATTGAAATTAAATGAAGATAAGTTTGAAATAGAATTCAAACTGAAATTAAAATCTTGGATTTGTAGAAGTGTTATCAAGAATAAAGATAATAATAAATTGGTTTCCAGATATGATAATCTTAGTTATTATCATAAATGGTTATTGTGTTTAATAATGGAATGCTGTAAAAAAAAAAAAAAATTAAGCAAAATGAAATGTTTTAGGGAAGTAAAACATTTAGGCAAGTATGACTTGTAAATTGAAGATAATTTGAAATTTTAAATTTTAAATCTAAATCCAGAAAACTTGAAATTGTTTTGAATTAAAAACCAAAGGTGGTTTAAAATTTAAGATATAACTTGATATGTAAAGGAAATAAATATGTATAAATGAGGATATACATAATATCAAAGATGATTTGAAATAAACTCTAAGTGTTGAGTTTTAAAATTTTTCCTTGGAATGTGATATGAAAACCAAATTAATAAGTTTTTGAACTTATAAGTGGGAAGATTATTAATATAAAGTTTAAAATTTGAATAGGAATTCAAATTGTGTAAAGTTGACCGGATTAAGTAAATTTAATTTAACTTGGAAGAAGTTAAATAAATTTGAATGAATAACTTGAATTGTAAATTTCAAGATGAAATTTAAATTTAACTTGGGTAGTTAAATGGTTGATTTAAATGGGAGTTATGAGTGATCTCAAAATGGGTTTGAGATCTGGAAATTGAAAATGGATAATAAATTAGAATTTAAAGATTTAAGTTGTTAAATTAAAAATAAAAGTTGATTTGATTTAAAAATAAGGGTTAATTTGATTTAAGGGATTAAATCAACATTTTAAATTTTTAACTCGAATTTATATAATTCGAGATGGTTTTAAGTTAAGATTTTAATAGAATTAGTTCAAATTGAGTTTGATTTGAATTAATTAGAATTATGATTTAAGATGGATAAGCATAAGTTAAAATGATAAATTAGTTTGAATAATTTGAAATTGTAATTGAAATGAATATGTTTAAAATCAAATGGAATTTGATTTGAATTTGGAAAGGAATTAAGATTAATTCAACTTGAATTGGGATTGAATCAAATTCAATGGAAATTGAAGTATTGAGTCAATTTGAATGGAAGAGGAAATTTAAATTGAATTGATGAGAATTAAACAGTTTGGCTCTGGATTATTTTCAAAATAAATTGTTTTAATACAAATATATTTTTCCAAACTATTTACTATACAATCTTTCTTCTTAAACCCCAAACTATCTTATACTTATTTTACAATTATTTTGGATCTATTTAACTATTTTGAAACTGTCTTATAAACTAATTTCTATTTTTTCAGTTACTTATATCTAATCACTATTTTAAAAACTATTTTGCAATTATCTAACTATTTTATACCTACTTAACTGTTTTACAGCTATTTTACAAACTAATAACTATTTTTCAACTACTTATCTATTTTAAACTTTTCCAAGCTATTTTTAAATTTAAATAGGTCAGAATTCAAACTGTTTGTAATTGAAGTAATAACTCAATTGAAAATGGAAGCAATTGAGAATAAGTGAATGAATTAAAGGAAATGTGAATAGAAAAGAGAATTGATTTGGCTAATAACCAATAAAGATAAATACGTAGGATATACGTATATTATTCTATTCGCATAGTAATTTGATCCAGATGCGAGCACAGAATTTCGAGATAGTATTATCGATCCGAGTTGGGATTTTTCGCTCGATTTTCGACGGCGAACCTGGATATGGATTGTTGATTGGTTCTGGATATTCTCTATCATGGCTACGACTATGCAAGGAGAATGACGGTTTCTGATCAAGAAACCAGATCTGAGTCCGCACTAGGAAGTCGGGTGGACGATACTAGTTCGGAAGTGAAATTGTGTGATCGATTGAGTGATCAGATTGATATTGTGTACGGATGGTATGTGTGCATCGTACGGATTTGAATGAAATTGATATTGAAGATTGGGGATAAGAACTGTAAAATGTTTTTTGAAAAGAAATATGGTTAATAACTTTATAAAAGATTTATCAAATGTGAATATTTGATTTAGAATAAAATAAAGTTATATATCCTTGTTATATAAGGTAAATCTTCCCTTGTTGAATCTATTGCTAAAAGAAAAGGGTTTTGAAATATTTGAAGTATAAAAGAGGTTTTATACAAAGTTTGAAATGATCCAAAAAATTTCAAAGTATATATATATCTATATCTATATATATAAAGGATCTTATGAGAATGATTTTGGAAAAGGTTTTGGGAACCTATGGATTTTGGAAAGGGCTTTTGATTTTTGAGAAATCAATTTTGGATTTTGGAAAGCCTAGTTTGAGAATTATCGATTTTTGGTAATCGATTTTGTGTAAAGGAGATTTTGATAAATCATAAAGGGTATGATTTGAAGATACTATAAGTATATAGTATAAAATGTTTTGAGTATAGCTCTGGGGAAAAAGGCGCTCCCTTGAAATGAACTTCTCAGGAGTGCCACTGGGTGGTACTGCCTTGAACCCCAAGGGGGGATTCTAAAGTTGATCCTGTGAGGAGTCCGGACAAAACTAGTTCCTGAGGATTATTTGTGTAGCGAAAGTCGAGGGGCTGGTGCCCACAGAGGCATTTGGGTTATTCTGTGACGACAATGTAACTCGATGTCACTGCGATCTACTGCAGACCATAGCGAAAGTCATGTGTGCCACTGAGAGCCAACTGTCTACGTTTGATTTTATATCGGTAGACTGTGACACTATGGTAACATAGCGAAAGTCGTGTGTGCCGCTGAGAGCCAACTGTCTACGTTTGATTTTATATCGGTAGACTGCGACCTATGTGGGAGAAGTTTCATTATTTGGCAGCGAAATTCGGTGGCGCTGATGCCTACAGTTATATGGGTTTGTGCTGTGATAGCAACGTAAGGCCCGGGTATAACTGCGATCTGTAGCGGGTTCCATGGAGTAATCGAGGAGCGCGGAGACCTACAGTTATCTGTGGATTTTGCCGGGACGGCAACGTAACCATCGGGTTAACTGCGACCATGGATGGGGGTGATGATTTCCAGAGCATTTTCACCAAAGATATTTCCTCTATTTCCAAAACTGTTTTCTATATTTTCATAAATTATTTTCCAAGTATTTTCACTGGGTGTTGAGGACGGGTTTACCAAGTACTTATAGATTTTCAGTCCTACGTCTGATCAACGTATGATCGAATTTCTGTAAGAACGAGGATGGACTTGTTGAAACATCGAATTATAAAAGCATTTTTATAAAAACTAATTTAGTAATATTATAAAGATTTTTAAAGTGTTTTAAAAATCTGTTCAAAGAGAAAATTTAACTGATATAAAGTATATTAAAAAAAAAATTTGGTTTCGTTCCTTTTCGAGGACGAAAAGATTCAAAGGGGGGAGGAATGTGATAACCCAGATTTTTGGATATCTATTAATTGGTAATTAAAAGGATTAAATTTTTTAAAATACTAAATTTGTTAATTTGAACAAATAAAATTCTGATATACATATACCTAGATATGTACATAGATAAATTTGAACTATAATAAATATTTGGATAATTATTTGTTTGATAATCTCTTGATATAATTGTTGAATTTGACAATATTAGTTTAATGACCTTCTTTTATAAATATTCATTTTGGCAAAATTTATACATGTTCTAATTATGATTTGTATAAAAAAATATATATATCGACATAGATTAATAAAAACAAATATTTAGTAGTTCAAAATATAATAGGCTAAAATAAGATTTAACAAGGGTTTAAATACACTTTCTTTTATATTTGAAATTTATGCACTTTGAATATATATATATAGAGATAATACATATTAATATAAATACACATAAGAGATATTTAAAATAAGTTTTTAATATTTGTAAATATATAAAGCATGTAAAATACAAGTGGAAGCTAAGGATAACATGCACTGACATTTGTTAGCTTAGTGTTAGCATAATGAATACAAGTGGCAACCTTATTTTCCTTAAGTTTTTGATGGAAATAAAAGTAAAAATGTTTAAACCAGGCTAATGTATAATCGTCTTTCATCCTTCTTAAGAAAATGAAAAGCAAACGAATCTAGAAACAAACTAAAAACCAGATTTCAATCTTCAACTCTGAGATAATAAGCTTCAACTAGTTTCAAAGTCTTCAACCTGAGAACTAAAACAAATGCAAGTTCAATGCAACTCAGCCAAATTCGAGTACAGATCAATTCAACAGAGTAAATCAAAGGCTCAAGCATTATTTTCAAAGCAACAGATTAGCAAATTAAAATTAAGTTCCAGATTCAAATTTAAAGCATTTACAGTCCTCTGTTTTCATTCCAAGTGAGTAAATAATTTCTTTTAAAAAGATTTAAATCTGATTCAAATCTGGATTTTACTGTTGCTAAATTTTTGAAGAAATGTGGAAATCATGATGTGCATGAATGTATATTGTCTGGATGATAGTTGAATTACTAAATATATAAAGTATAGAACTATGTATAAATATTTAGTCTCTGTTTATTTCTAACAGGCTAAACCACATTTAAAAATATATACCTCTTGATATAATCAATTTCATGTTATGATCTTTAAAGGAAATTCGTGTGTATTTACCAGATTAAGCTTTTAAAAATATTTCCAAAATGCATCTATCAAGTAAATATATTCTAAAATAAGAATCGACAGTAAAAATAGATTTCAAGTCAAGATTTTGATGCTTAAAATTCTAAGTTTTGATCATATGAATCAATTCGTATTTGAATGTAATGATTTTTAAGAATGGAATCCTAAATTTTAAGATTGTGATGAGTGAGATATTACAAGTTGATCAGATTTGGGTTAACTGTCGATTGTCGGCGATCAAGGAGGAGATGGTTGTCGTGGTTGGGGCTGGAGGAGGTTTGCGAAGTGAGGATCATCGGAAAAATAGTTAGGAAATTTATAATTCGTTGTGGCGATGGAGCGACGTGGATTTAGGGTTTAACAACCCAGTATGGTCGACAACGTTTTTAAGGGAAATTCGTCATCATCAAGGCGATTCAGGTGATCGGTCAGTGGGGATCAAAAGGGGAAGGTTTTGGCGAATGTGTGGACGCGATGTCATGGGTGCAGGTGACTGGGATCATCGGCGATGGAGGTTTGTACGATGAAGTTTTGGTTTCAGGTGAGCTCGATAGCTCGATTTTGAATTCATGAAGATTTCGTCGAACTGAGTGTTTGGGTTTGTCGTCGATGTTGTTGGCAACGTGTCGAAAGTCGGAAGGTTGGTCGGAGGTACTCCGACCAAGTGTACACGTGCACACGATATTCTGGGTATCAAGATTTAAGGAAGGGAGAAGATGAAGTCAAACTCGAATCTGTGCTCGGGTAAGTGGGTTTATGGCTCGTGTGGGTTATCGAGTAGCTCGTGGGTCTGGGTTGTTGACTGGTTTTGGAGAAGAAGGGGAAGTCTTGAAATGGATCTCGGGTTTGGTTCGAGAAAAGTTATGTTTGGCTCGAGTATTTTTATGATGAGCTCGAGTCTTTATTCTTTGTCACCAGGTTTAAAAGTTAACAGGCTTTTTGATTTTAAAAAGTTATGTTCAAACCAGTTTTTAAAGCAAAAGAAATGTAAGTTTAAAAGGAAACATAAGTTAGTTGACAAATTTTTAAGCTAGTTATTAAACAAGTTTTCAAATTTTAAATTTAACTAAGTTTTAAACATTTTCTTAATTAATAATAAATGTGTTACACTAGTTTTGGAATTAGTTAAAGGTTTATTAAATAAACTTGAATATAATTAAGTAATTAATGTGTTATTTTAATTTAAAACTAGATTACTTAATTAAAGGATAATTAAGTATTAATTAAGGATTAATTAATCGTGAGTTAAGTGATAAATGATGAGTAATTAAAGTACAATTACTTAATGAGATTAATTAAGTAAAATTACTTAATTATTACTTAATGTAATTAAGGTGTAATTACTTGGTGTAATTATAATTAAAGAATAATTACTTAATTAAAGATTGATTAAGGTTAATTGACTTCATAACTAAGTATAATTAATTAAAGATTAACTAATAATTAAGGGTTAATTAATGGTTAAAGGATAATTAATTTATGTAATTAATTAGAGAATTTAATTACTTAATGTAATGATTAATTAATATAAATAAATTAAAAGATTAGTTAATTAATAAAAGTAATTAAAATTACTTAAGGTAAGTAATTAAATGATAGTTAATTAAATTGATTAATTAAAGGTTAATTAATTAATGTAATTAATTAAAGAATAATTAAGTAATTAAAGGTTAATTAATTAATGTAAGTAATTAAGAGTTAATTAATTAATGAGTTAAATTAAATTAATTATTAATTATGTGAAATAAATCTTACTTATGGATGATTGAGTAATATTGAATGCCTTGGATTATTTGATATATCTGATCTGTGATTGTAATGTTCTGTGATATGAGATGTTTCGAATGAATTGTGATAATGTAAGTTATTTATCTATGATATAATTGCTATGTGAATATGGTATCCTGAATTTAAATTTAATTGTTTAACTTAAACATCTTAGCTTAAAAAGGATAACATTTGAATTCGAAGAGACCGGGGTCGGATATCAGTAATATCCGAAACCACTTCGATTTGTGATCTGCTATAAATTCTTTGTAAATTTGATTATGGAATCAAATAGGCTGGAATGGAATAAATTAAGTAACATGACTATTTTAACTAAGTAACGGTACTTAGATATTGTTGTGTGAAAATAAGTGTTGATTATATGAGTTGTTTACTTGTAGTAAAGTACGAGTTACCCCGGGTTTAAATAAGTTCTATGAATTGAAATTTCCTGTTAGATGAGTTTACTCACGCTGGTTTCCAGCCTGACCCGGGTGTTACTTTGATGTAATGCTCGGGTCAGACCGAGTATTACAGATTTCAGGTAAGGACGTTCTGGAGCTCAAGAGGCGAGCTGGATGGCAGTAACGTATGGAGTATATTCCGCTGTGATATATTATAATTGTTAGAGACATGTTAATTCTAACTGTCTAGTATATAATTGAATGTTGTAACTCTGATGTATAAAAATGTAATTAACAAATACAGTTTTCTTTGTATAACTGATATTATTATTTGATATTGTATTTTGATCCGCTGCGAATGTGAGAATCTGTGTCTTGTTCTGTTCTTTTCTTCTATCTCTTTTCTTTTTCTTCTAACAATCTGGAATTTTCGGGTTCGAAATTTCCGGGTCGTTACATATAGATAATAGCATATATAACAATGTAGATAACTACAGCAGCATATTTGTATTGCTATTTCAAATGAAATCAAATTTAATAAATACAAGAATGTTAATCGTGAGTGATTGCTCACCTTTCGAGGCTAGAGAGAGTAGATAACACGACAAGCTACGAATTCCAAAACAAAGCTAGATTGGCACAAATTCGATGGAAAAGCTGAGAGATAAGAATCGACGAAATCAAATCAGAACTAGATCGATGAAGATAATTAGTACAAGTGAATTTATATATGCAACAATGGATAACTATTTATATATATAAAGATCATATTCTAAATTTTTAAACACATATTAAATTAAATATATATATATATATATTTATATATATTTCAAAAATCCTTTATTTTTAAGATAAAATTTCAGACATTAAAGTACAACATATATAGAAAATAAATTTTGAATCCATACATTAAAACTTAAATAACTAACAGATTATAAAATTTATAAACTAACATATCAACAAATGTATATATAAACCGACCACACAAGCATATTATATATATATATACAATATTACTCAGGCTTCTACCTACAGTCCTCATTAAACAAAAGTACATCTTAACTAGTATATATAACAACTGGTATAATAAAATCTTTAAAACAAACAACTAGTATATAAACACTTTAAAGTTTTATAAACCTTAAAACTGTACAACGGAGGACATATATATACTCAACTTATACCATCAACTATATATATAAACTATAGCAAGTAACCCAGTATGATATAAACTAATATAATAATATAGAAATATATATATATATTAGCAACCAAAATGACTTGCTGTGAGTAAACTGTATACTCTAACAACTTCATAGTTTTTTTTTAACTTTAAAAACTTTACAAACTTATAAACTTTACCACTTTATAAACGGTAACCTTTAAAAATGCAGCATACTTTAACAATATATATATATATATAACTACTATTTTATTAAACCATAACACATATATATATTAAAACGTATGACAGACATATATACTGATATATATTATCATACATAAGATGTAGATGTATAGTTGTACACTCACGCAAGCTTAAACAAAGTACAGAGTGGGATGGCTGACTCCAGGCTACAACATGTAAGCGACTATTTCTAATACTATACTTATTATATTATTATTGTTGCAGCTATTTATTTATATACTTCTAATATATACAACTTAATATATATAAAGGCACACGCATAAACTTATACATATTATAATTTTAAATAAATAAAATGAACTTACTTTATTGAACCTCAATCAAATAAGCAAATTTAAATCACGATCGTTAAAAGTAGGAAGGGTCTGGTTGAGATGAAGGTGGATGCGGCCGAGAGCGTCAAAGCGGGGAGGAATGGTGAGGTTGGCGAAGACTAGGGGCCTCAGTGATGTGGCGATTTGGTTCGGGCTAAGATGGGAGGGGTTCGGGTTTAGGGATGGCTGGTGGTAGGGCACGGGTAGACGGTAGTCGGGAGATGATGGCGAAGGAGGGTCTGATCACGTGGAGGTGTGGAGATGCTGCACAGTGGAGAGGGAGGAGCAAAAACGCGAGCCTGGGAGGAGCAGCTGCGGTGGCTGTTGCGTGAGTTGATGGGTGCAGAGTAGTGGAGTGGGAATCAGTGGTTGGCAGGAGGAAGGCAGCGGGAGATGGTTGGTCGATGGCTTAGGTGAAAGAAAAAGAAAGGAAGAGCCACGAAATAGATCTGGGGAAAGGAGAAGGGAAGAGCAGTCAAGAGGAACAGAAATGAACTTGTAATTATTTTCTTAGCCGAGATATTTGCAAGTGAACCGAACAACGTGGGGAGGAAATAAAATAAAACAGAGCAATGGTCACGAAAATCCAGCTGGCTCATTCAAAGCAATAATTATTGTTGTTTGGACAGTACGTCAAGAGTTAAAAGGGCAAGAAAACAAAAGGTCACAGATTACAATACCGATACGACACTGTTTTTTCCTGTTTCCGTCGCGTACTGGACTTCAAAATATAGATATAAATATACCATTGAGATCAGCACGACGAGACGATCAAAACGGTATATAGATACCGGTGGCACGATCAACCGATCAAAAGTCGATAATCAGTACCAGAAATGCTGCTAATTTGCCAGAATTAAGATAAACGGAGCAATAGAAGTCCAAATTTCGCGAAACGAATTTCGCAGTCTGATTCAGAATGCTCTGAATGAATTTTATCCTGTTGACATATTTTGGTTTCGGAAAACTTTTAAATTCACTGTTATTAACCGGTTTGATTTGAAATGAAATTTTACAGGAAAATAAACTTCAATATTATCAGATGAAAATTTTCCAGTTGCTATATTAAAATATACGTATTCCAAATAATAAATTTTTAATTTCAAATTTTATTGTTTAAAATCTCACAAATTTCCAGTTAAATATACTTTTAAAACGATTAAATTTTGCGGGTCGTTACACTCCCCCACACTCAAAACTTTTCGTCCCCGAAAAGGAAGGAGGTAGAAGAATAGAAACAACCAGACATAAAAGATAGATTGAAAGTCAAGATTAAATAATAAATTTGAACTATATAAATTTTACTAAAAATTTTAAAACTTCATTTGCAATTCAATTATCTTATATACTTTAAAACTTTTCAAAAATCCATTTGTAAAATTTCTTGCTTCCTTTATACTACCATTTATGTTTAAATGACACCTTTACAAATGTATGAAAACCATTTGAAAACAATTATTTACATTATTACTTATATTTACAAAGAAGCTATTAAATCCACAATTCATAAATTTATTAATTCTATCTAAAATACTTTTCAAATATTATTAATAAATCAATAATCATTTCTTTAAATCTGTTTTATTTAATTAATAACTTCTAAAATATTTATAACACTAAAATTTCTATTAAACCATGTTTAAAAGGATATAGTCAACAAGGAAAAAAAAGAGGACTTGGAAAAAAAACCCGAATATAGGTGAATAAATAAAGCTGAGCAGATAAGGTAGATTCAAAAGAACAGAATCGGGCATGAATAATTAATTCAAACCATTAGAATTTCAAACATTAATATAGAATTTCTTTGTTAGAAATACTTTTATAATAAAATATTTTTTTTATAACGAAACAAATTTCATTTCGAAAATACTTTTATAACTCGATGTTTCGACAAGTTTATCCTTGTTCCTGTAGACTCTGGTAGTGCGTTGATCAGGCGCAAAACTAGAATTCTCCAGGTACTTAGTAGACCTGTTTCAACACCCAGTGAAAATACTGGAAAAACTTTTAAAAACAGATATGGAAAGTACAATCCAAACAAAAACGAATCAAATCATGGATCGCAGATACACAATGGTTACGCCTGGGTCCCCCAGGAAACATCCGTACCTTTTAAGAAATCACTGCCTTATGAATTACGCTATGCAGTCGAGTTCGTAAGACCATGGGTAACGCCATGGAATTCGAAGGACACTCGAGTATCATATCCGGAAAACCAAAAATCAGAGAGAATAATATCGATAGAATGAATCCAAGATGTGGCCACAAATCGGATATCAAGCAGAAGGCACTTTCCATATCTTTACTTCGAAAATATGTATCATATAGTACCTTTTCAAATCACTTTCAAATATCGTACTTATATAAAATCCATTATATATAAGATTTAATTTTCAAATCAAATACTTTTCCAAAATCAAAAGTGTATCAAATCATACTTATATAGACTTCAATTATATAAGATTTCACTTTCAAATTGAGTACCTTTTCAAATCTATAGTTTTCGAATCAATTTCATACTCATACAAATCAATTTTATATAAGTTCGACAACTCCCAAATCAAGTATTTAGTAACACAAGGTTCTCAAATTTCAATTTTGTTTCAATATCCGTTCAATTTCAAAATCATATACAATTTCACCAAATCATTTCTTCTCAAATTAAATATCTTTAGTTTTCAAAGTTTCCAAAATAATAAATTTAGGAAATAAATCCAAATTTCCAAATCAATATAATTAAGTCAAACAATTTATTTCCAAAATCAATGGTTTTCAAAATCATCTTATATTTACATAAGGTCCATCTTATATCAGGATCAAAATTTCAAAATAAATTTCGCTGTATGAAGAGCCATATGAGATTGAATATCTTTGCTTGTATGGGTTATATATCTTTGTAATTTAAATTGGAAATTTTCTTTTAGTAAGCAAAGATATTCTAACCCGATAGCTTTCAATTTCAGCGTCAAAATATATCAATGATATTAGAATATAAGATGTACATACGTCATCATTTCGCAAAATCACATTTGATCGCTCGCTCTATCACATAAGTTCGCTTTCGAACTAGTATTGTCCATTCGACTTCCCTAATGCGGATTTCGATATGGTTTCTCGACTAGAAGCCATCGGTCTCCTTGCATAGCCATATACTACGATAGAGAATTCTAAAATCAAGCCCAAAATCCATATCAAATATTCGCCATCAAGAATCGAATGAAAAATCCTAACCCGAAATGGTGTAATCCACCTCGAACTTGTGTACTCAAACTTGGATCAAATTAATTATGCGAATAAAACAGCATACGTACAACTTATATATTTATTCCAACTTGTTAAATATATAGTTTCATAAAGATGTTACCAAGTTAAAACATTTAAACTAAATTTTATTCAAAATATTTTGAAGACTAAATTCTTCTCAAGACATTTCAAATCTAAATTTCATATCAGAAAATTTAAAATTTCCTTATTCATTTACTTCCAAACAGTTTCAACTTATTTAAATCATATTACTTCATACTTAACATTCAAACAAATTTATATGCTTTATACTTTTCAAAGTAAGTTACCTTGATTTGGATGTGCTCGAACCTTCAAAATAGTTGAAGAAATCGTTTTCAAATTCAAGAGTTGGAAATCAACAACAAATCAATAAATCAATTTCAAAAGATAGGTTTATATCAAATTCAAAACTAAAACTCAAGGACTGAACACCGGCTTACTTCAAATCATTTCAAATATACATATATCTTTCGAATATCAAATCTTACTTCGGAATTTGAAATCAAAATGGTTTCATACAAAAAAAAAATCACTCGCGTAGCAATGCTACTAAAGTGGCCTATCCCTCACTCTGAAACTCGAAAATCAATGTCGATGATGCATGCACTCATCACCGAAATTATTTTCCAGCGACATAAGTGAGTTCTGGACTTCTATTTTCTCAAACTTCTTTTGAATTTTCGTCGAAATCATTCGAAACCCATTAAAATCATTTGAAACATTTCTTATTCGGAAAAATACTTTTAAATCATATTATTATTATATATTTCAAAATCTTAAAACCAATTTCAAAATACCGGAGTTCAACGAATTTCAAATTTAAAATCCTTTAGTTATAAATCATTTTTTTAGATAAATCAAATTTCTTATTTAATTTTTTTTTTCTTTTTCCAAAATTGCAAATCCTTCCTAAACCTCAAATTCTCATTTTTAAAAAGGGTATATAATCTTTATCGAGAACATTTTACTTTTATATATAGAATATAATCATACTTATCAAAATAATAATTTCGATATATAAAACACTTTCTAAAATACAAACAAACCCGATTTTCAAAGGATGATTCTAGAATGAATCTCGGGACGAGATAAAGGTCGAAGTCAAATTCAAAAGGGATCCTACTTAATGAGGAACCTAACCAAGATTTCGAGGTATATTAACCTATATCAATCAAGGGAATTTATTCCATTAGTGAAAGAAAAAAAACAACAAATTCTCATCAAACGGAATGGTAAAGCATCATTATAAATCTTAAGTTCGACACATCGACTTTTACTAGGTAAAGGATATAATAGAGTTTACTTAATACAACTTAACTTATACCACTGATACAAAGAGATTTCACTGATCCATACTTCTACAAGAATAATGCATCGGTATTAATCCTGCCGGGTGGTGCTTCAACGGGTCTAGTACACTCCATATCCAGGTGCCCCCAACTATGACATTTCTTGCATGAGTACACTATTCTCCCATCTTCCCTAGTGAACTTTGGGAAGGCAGCAGCACGAGTAGGACGTAACACAGCTTGCCTTTCGCGCTGTCTCTCAGAACAATCTCTGGCTATATGTCCAGTCTGTCTACAGTGGTAGCAAATGGTTGACTGGTCGGTAGATGCCGTGGGTGCCGATTTCACTTTCTTCACTTCCAGGCAGCGACTTGGGAAGTGTCCCTTCTTACGACACTTAAAACAGAAAATCTCGGATCGAAAGCGCTTGCCCTTCTTCTTTTTCCCTTTCCATCTCTTTCTGCACATGGCTGCATAATGCCCCTTTTCCTGACACCGATAACAAATGACATGGTCATAAGGACCCGGTTCTGCCCTTTCTCTCCACAGCCTCTCTTGTTCCTCAATTGCTTCCTCCCGTTCCTTACGGGCCAGTGCTCTTCGTGCCCGACGGGCTGCTTTCTGCTCTTCTGATTTTGCCATTTACCAAAATATTTTCCTAACATTCAATGAGTCCAAAATCAACAAGATAGAAGTTCAAAAATTTAAGGGGAAATTAAATCAAAGGGAGTTTCAAAATAAAAAGGAAAGGACTCGCACAAAGATGAGATAAAAAAAAATTCAAAAAAAAAGGATGGATATACTCATATAAGAATATAAATAGGGAGAGGCCAAGACGAATTTCAGAACAAAGATAGCAATTCAAATTATAGGAACTCTAATCAACAAGAATTCTGATTCGAAGATAGGGTCGAACGAAAGTGATTCTGTAAATAAATTTACTATATATGCTAAGTTTTGCCTAGAACCTGGCTCTGATACCAACTGTAACGTCCCGGTATTTTGGACCATTCAAATCGACAATAAATCCACACATGTCTGACTTGAATAATTCAAAATATCAGATTGTTAATTTAAATTTGGCAAAACTCAGCATATACAGTAAATAAATCAATCACAGAATCACAGACACAGAGTAATGCAATAATACACAGCGGAATAGATAAAATAGTAGTTCATGAAGCTACTATATAAATATCAGAGTTAGAAATAAAATACAACAGAATATCTCCAATGTAGTGAAGTCTCCAATACAACAGATGACTTCTCTGAACGAATCAACTAGAAGAGCTGAAAGCTGAGGCGATAGTTGGATCTCCAAAGGAAGCTCCAAACTCCAAAGGTGAGTCTCAGATGCTGTATCACTCGGTCTGACCCGAGCGTAAAGCAAAACACAAAACACTCGAGTCAGGATTAACATTCTTATATAAATAAATCCAACTCAAGTGAAATATCAATTGAAATACGAGTAACTTAAAGGATGTTGGGATAACCATCCTCTAAGGATCTTCAGAACTATCTACAAAGTGGAAATATACATTTTACCACCGTGGTCATTTCAATTAAATTTATACTTCAAAACCCAAATATCATTTCATTTCAAATATATCTATTTTCCAAAATAGTATATATATATATATTAAATAATTTATAAAGTAAAGTGTTTATACTTTCCTCAAGTTTCACAAATCGGTTCAAATTAACTCAAATTCCAAATTCAAAATTTATTCAAAGCTCAATTTTCCCATTTAATTCAATTCAGTTTCTAAATAACAAATTCAATTCAAATTGATTTCAAATAAAGATCTGAATCACAAAATAAACCATTTAAATTCCAATATATTTCAAAGCTTTAATATTCAACAATTTCAAAGTTAAATTTTAACAGTTTCATATAGCTCTTGATTTAACTTCATTTATTTAATCAGGGAATATTCACTTAATAAATCCAATATCATTTAACTAGCCTTAAATTACATTTACTAAATATTTCCTTAAACTTTATTAAACAAGAAATATTCATTAGATTACTTATAAATCAAACTCAAGTTATAAATCATATCTTACATCTCAATTTCAATGAGTTTCAAATCGGTTTAATTAAATAAAATTCTTTATTGAATACAATTTCAACTAAATTCAACTTATCTTTCTAACCTTAACTTATTCAAATTATTACCAAAATCTATTTCTGAAATATATTTAAATACTCAACACATTATATGTATTTAAATCAATCGTTCCCATTTATATATAATTTAAGGCTCAACATTTATTAAAACCATATATTTCTTTCCAAAACCATAGAATTCATTTTTTTTTATTTATATATATGGACCAACGGTGTCTGTATATATATTTATCCTATGGTTAAGTGATACGGATATTTATCATTTCAATCCGAAATTTAAATATATACGGGTAGATATCATTTCGACCCGTAATCCCAATTCCAATTCAAATGAAAATCGCTTGGGTTTATCATTTCAACCCATAACGAAATTCTCCTATTCTAAAGTCCGTTCGGGTATGTATCATTTCAACCCATAGTGAATTCTATACTAACAGGGAACTTGCAGAGTGATAACAAATACTAAAAATTATAACAACAGGCATATATCGTTAGATACGGGTGTCAGATGTCACAGGTGAACATATACAGATAATAGTAATAACAGGCATATAATACTAGATACTGGTGTCAGATGTCACAGGTGAACAGTTATAGATAATAGCATATATAACAATGTAGATAACTACAGCAGCATATTTGTATTGCTATTTCAAATGAAATCAAATTTAATAAATACAAGAATGTTAATCGTGAGTGATTGCTCACCTTTCGAGGCTAGAGAGAGTAGATAACACGACAAGCTACGAATTCCAAAACAAAGCTAGATTGGCACAAATTCGATGGAAAAGCTGAGAGATAAGAATCGACGAAATCAAATCAGAACTAGATCGATGAAGATAATTAGTACAAGTGAATTTATATATGCAACAATGGATAACTATTTATATATATAAAGATCATATTCTAAATTTTTAAACACATATTAAATTAAATATATATATATATATTTATATATATTTCAAAAATCCTTTATTTTTAAGATAAAATTTCAGACATTAAAGTACAAAATATATAGAAAATAAATTTTGAATCCATACATTAAAACTTAAATAACTAACAGATTATAAAATTTATAAACTAACATATCAACAAATGTATATATAAACCGACCACACAAGCATATTATATATATATACAATATTACTCAGGCTTCTACCTACAGTCCTCATTAAACAAAAGTACATCTTAACTAGTATATATAACAACTGGTATAATAAAATCTTTAAAACAAACAACTAGTATATAAACACTTTAAAGTTTTATAAACCTTAAAACTGTACAACGGAGGACATATATATACTCAACTTATACCATCAACTATATATATAAACTATAGCAAGTAACCCAGTATGATATAAACTAATATAATAATATAGAAATATATATATATTAGCAACCAAAATGACTTGCTGTGAGTAAACTGTATACTCTAACAACTTCATAGTTTTTTTTAACTTTAAAAACTTTACAAACTTATAAACTTTACCACTTTATAAACGGTAACCTTTAAAAATGCAGCATACTTTAACAATATATATATATAACTACTATGTTATTAAACCATAACACATATATATATTAAAACGTATGACAGACATATATACTGATATATATATTATCATACATAAGATGTAGATGTATAGTTGTACACTCACGCAAGCTTAAACAAAGTACAAAGTGGGATGGCTGACTCCAGGCTACAACATGTAAGCGACTATTTCTAATACTATACTTATTATATTATTATTGTTGCAGCTATTTATTTATATACTTCTAATATATACAACTTAATATATATAAAGGCACACGCATAAACTTATACATATTATAATTTTAAATAAATAAAATGAACTTACTTTATTGAACCTCAATCAAATAAGCAAATTTAAATCACGATCGTTAAAAGTAGGAAGGGTCTGGTTGAGATGAAGGTGGATGCGGCCGAGAGCGTCAAAGCGGGGAGGAATGGTGAGGTTGGCGAAGACTAGGGGCCTCAGTGATGTGGCGATTTGGTTCGGGCTAAGATGGGAGGGGTTCGGGTTTAGGGATGGCTGGTGGTAGGGCACGGGTAGGCGGTAGTGGGGAGATGATGGCGAAGGAGGGTCTGATCACGTGGAGGTGTGGAGATGCTGCACAGTGGAGAGGGAGGAGCAAAAACGCGAGCCTGGGAGGAGCAGCTGCGGTGGCTGTTGCGTGAGTTGATGGGTGCAGAGTAGTGGAGTGGGAATCAGTGGTTGGCAGGAGGAAGGCAGCGGGAGATGGTTGGTCGATGGCTTAGGTGAAAGAAAAAGAAAGGAAGAGCCACGAAATAGATCTGGGGAAAGGAGAAGGGAAGAGCAGTCAAGAGGAACATAAATGAACTTGTAATTATTTTCTTAGCCGAGATATTTGCAAGTGAACCGAACAACGTGGGGAGGAAATAAAATAAAACAGAGCAATGGTCACGAAAATCCAGCTGGCTCATTCAAAGCAATAATTATTGTTGTTTGGACAGTACGTCAAGAGTTAAAAGGGCAAGAAAACAAAAGGTCACAGATTACAATACCGATACGACACTGTTTTTTCCTGTTTCCGTCGCGTACTGGACTTCAAAATATAGATATGAATATACCATTGAGATCAGCACGATGAGACGATCAAAATGGTATATAGATACCGGTGGCACGATCAACCGATCAAAAGTCGATAATCAGTACCAGAAATGCTGCTAATTTGCCAGAATTAAGATAAACGGAGCAATAGAAGTCCAAATTTCGCGAAACGAATTTCGCAGTCTGATTCAGAATGCTCTGAATGAATTTTATCCTGTTGACATATTTTGGTTTCGGAAAACTTTTAAATTCACTGTTATTAACCGGTTTGATTTGAAATGAAATTTTACAGGAAAATAAACTTCAATATTATCAAATGAAAATTTTCCAGTTGCTATATTAAAATATACCTATTCCAAATAATAAATTTTTAATTTCAAATTTTATTGTTTAAAATTTCACAAATTTCCAGTTAAATATACTTTTAAAACCATTAAATTTTGCGGGTCGTTACATCTTTAATGCAAGGACTTCTTGCTACTAATCCTTGGAGTAACTTCCGATAGGATGTGGTAGGAGAGTGCCTTCGGTTTGTCCTATTTTTGGACAACTTGTATGGACGAATGTCTTTGCATTTCTAATAACATTGACTGATCTATATGAACGTATTATCTGTTTGGTGGTGGAGAAGGAAACTTTTCTTAGCTTAACACTCTTTCCTGAGACGTATGAGCTCAGGAGTTATACGTTTGTAGAAATCAGTTGTGTGATCATGGAATGGCAGTGTGGCATTCAAAGTAGAGCTATGTGAAAAAGGTAATCGCTACCTCAGGCCTCATCAACTGGGAATGGCTAAATCAGCGTAGATGTGGCAGAGCTATGTGGGTTGCACTCATTAGGAGATGGTCACCATTCTTCTAGATTACTCTCTACGGGATCCCATTAAAGGTCGGTAGCGACCGGGGTGATGTCATATTCGGTACTATCCAACGAAGGGGTAGGCCGGTTTTGTGTTGGTATAGGAGTTCAGTATCTGGACCCTAGGTATATCCCTCTAGACGTATACTGTACAGATGGTAGTCCCTCACCTTGCCATTGTATGGAATCCATTCTCCGAACGAGCCTTGTAAGAGTTTTGTTTGTAGAGCCTAGTATGTTGGAATTTAATAATGGTAACAATTTCGGCTAAGATTAATAAGTTTATTTGCAAATGTTTTCAAAGATACATCATTAAAATTAATATCAAGTATTTTGACATAAATTGTTTTGGTTATCATAAGGTAAAAACCCGTTCCGTGTTATGTGCGGCATGGTCTTAAGAGATAACGTTTTGTTTTCAAAATGCATATTTTGAGTTTCTTACACCAGTCCCATAACTGACCCGAAGTTTATTTTTTCCCTTAAACTCTGGGTGCCCTAATTTTCCTCGGGGAGCTAAGTAGTTAGGAAAGCTTGGAGCATTTTGGAATGGAGCATGGAGCATTTTGGGTCTTCCAGAGAAGTTATCTATATTCTATTGTATCTGTATTATGTATCACTAGCACTTGTAAGGATAGACCAATATAACTATCCTAGCTGGGTTAGTACATGCTGTAGCTCTGATGAATCACTTGATGTGATTGTATGTAATATTCTATATGTAAAATTATTAGTGTTGATTTTTGAGGGTCGCAAATCCCGTTCATCACATTTGGTATCAGAGCTTATGGTTGAGCGATTATCTAAGTCTGGTTGGGGTCAACTCATTAGAGATAGGGTTAGCAATGCCCTAGAATGAGTTTAGTCCGAGAGAGTGCACATTTGAAAATCTTATCCAAATAAGTATATTCGAGGTTTATGCCATTCCCTAAGATAATCTCCTCTATAATCCTAAAGATATTTGCTTACTATATTCAAGAGGTAGAAAATGAGTACTAATAAAGGAAGAGGAAAGGGAAACAAAAGGGTTGAAGAAACGATAGTTTATGTACAACCTCAAGTTAACCTTGCAACTTTTTGCCTAACTTTTACCAACTTAGGCGGGAAACCATTCAAGGGTACAGAATCTATTAGTGAAGCCTAGGCTTGGTTTCTCTCATGTGAAAGAATCTTTGAAGGATTGGGCATCAAGGATGAGCAAAAGTGCTTCCTAGCATCTTGGCAATTACAAGATGGGGCTTTGGCTTGGTGGGAGTCAATTACCATCAATCAACCAGAACATGATATCTCATGGGAAAGATTTAAGGAAGTTTTTAGAGAATGATACCTACCCGACGTTGGGAAGTCCCGCCTTTATAAAAGCTTCATGGATCTAAAGCAAGGAGAAATGTCGGTATAAGTATACTTAAGAAAGTTTGATGAATTATCTCTCTTTGGGCCTGGACCGATTGATACTCCACTTAGGAAGAATGAAATGTTTGTGGCTGGGATGAGAAAAGAGTTTCATGAAAGAATGACTGCTCACCTAGAGGGATAATTCACGAACCTAATAGACATTGGTTTGCAATATGAATTGCTTGATAAGGAAAAACCAGCATAAGAACTAAAGATTAGCAATAGCAGTAACAATCTCGGTGAGAAGGAATTCAATCCAAAGGCGAAAAGGCGACAAGGAGGAAAGAAGAAAAAGAATTTAATGGGTACCAGGTGTGGAAATCGTCAAAAGAGAGGACATATTATGGAAGATTGTTGGAATGAGAAGAGGAAACGAGAAAAGGCACTCTGTTCTAATTGCCACCAACAAGGGCATATGATGATGGGTTGTCCATTTATGAAGTTTGTCCAATCAGCTAAGACCTATGTCGTGGAAGAAGAACCATTAACTTCAGAATAGACCAGGGAAAGAGGAGCTCTGAAGAGTGCTATTTGTGTTGAAGGCATTATGGTTAAAGTATTATTTGATACTGGGGCTTCCCGCAGTTTTATTTCCAAAGAATTGATGGAAAAATTAAAACTTACCACAAAATAGTAGATACCCCTATTTTTGTGTTAAATCCCATAGGTGGTACAACAAACCTTTGTATGATTTGTGAAAAGATCCAAGTTACCTACCTTTCTCATTGTTTTTCATGTGATATATTTGTCCTCGATTTTATCGAATTTGTAGTATTGCTCGGTTGGATTGGTTATCCAAAAATAAAGCTATCCTTGATTGCATTAAAAGAATGGCATCTTTATGGGCCAACTTTGGAAATTTATAGAAATATCTTGCAACAAGCCTTGCCCAGTAAGAGATAGTTTCCAGTATGCCCTTGATTCACCCCAAGAAAATTTGGATACCATACCGATTGTTAGGAGGTTTCCGGATGTTTTTGAAGAGGTAAAAAGTTTGCCCCACTTTGGGAAATTGAGTTTCATATCGATTTGATTCCTGATGCAAGATCCGTTGTTCACCAAAAGCGAAGAATGGCTCCAAAAGAGATGGATGAATTGAGCGAACAAACAAACGAATTATTGAAAAAGGGTTTGATAAGACCAAGTCGCTCAAATTGGGGAGCGACAGTTGTCTTCGTTGCCAAGTCCGATGGTTCCCTAAGGCTCTGTGTAGACTATCGAGACCTGCACAATAAACAATTAAGAACAATTATCCTCTACCTCTAATAGATGACTTGTTCGATCAACTTCATGGTGCTCGGGTATTCTCAAAAATAGATCTATCCTCAGGATTCCACCAACTTAGAATAGCAGACGACAGCGTACGTTTAACTGCATTCAGAGGTCCAAATTTCTTCTATGAGTGGTTAGTGATGCCTTTTGGGCTAACTAATGCGCTCACTTATTTGATTGACCTCATGAATAGAGTATTTAGAGATGTGCTAAATAAATTCATGTTAATCTTTATTGATGATATTCTTATATATTCGAAGACTGAAGAAGAACACGAGAGGCATCTAGAGATTGTATTGGAGATATTAAGAAGGAATGTGCTCAAAGACAAATTCTCGAAGTGCCATTTCTGGGAGAAAGAAATTAGATTCCTAGGGCATGTAGTATCGAGAGAAGGAGTTTTAGTTGATCTAAGGAAAGTTGTAGCAGTCCAAGATTGGAAGACACCCCAAACTGCAAAAGACGTTTGTAGCTTTTTAGGATTGGCAGGATATTACCGGAGGTTCATCCTGGATTTCTCAAAAATTTCCTCTCATCTTACAAAGTTAACAAAGAAGAATGTTAAATTTGAATGGACGCTGAAATATGAAGAGGCATTTATTGAGTTGAAGAAAAGATTGACTAGTGCTCCAGTCTTAGCTATTGCTGATAGAAGTGGTGGTTTAACTGTATATACTGATGCTTGTGGAGAAGGTGTAGGCGCATCATGGGAAAGTGATTGCTTATGAAAGCCGAAAACTGAAGACTCATGAGAAGAATTATGCAACAGAAGACTTAGAACTATTAGCCATTGTGTTTGAATTAAAAATATGGAGACATTATCTACTGGGTAAGAATTCATTATAGTTTATTTTAAGTAAACTTTGATTGACCTAGGTAATAATATTCCTTCTTTAAATAGGCGAAAAGTTTGAGCTCTCCACAGATCACAAATCTTTGAAGTATCTTTTCACCCAGAAGGATTTGAAGATGAGATAGCAACGTTGGCTAGAATTTCTCGCATCATGCGACCTTGATATCTTATATACACCCGGGAAGGCTAACATAGTAGCAGATGCATTAAGTAGAAAGCATGCCATTATAGCTTATCTTGTAGTTACCCCGACTCTAAGAATAGCCAATAAACAAAGAGAAGATAGACAACTTAAAAAGTTCATTAAGGAAACTGACGAAGGAAGAAATTCAAGCTTTGAATTTGATAGCCATGGAGTTTGACGATTGAATGAGCGAATTTGTGTTTCGGATGTGGAAAATCTCAGGCAAGAGGTATTAGCTGAATGTCACAAATCCAAATTTAACACTCATCCGAGAATTAACAAAATATACAAAGATATGAACCACACATTTTGGTGGAAAAGCATTAAAAGGGACATATCCATTTATGTCAGCAGACGCCCCAATTGTCAACAAGTCAAGAGCAACCAGCAGAAAATTGCAGGGTTACTTCAACCTTTGGAGATTCCAAATTGGAAGTGGGATCAAATATCAATGGATTTCATTGATGGGTTACCTCAAACGTGGAAAGGGACGAAGGAATTTGGGTTATAATAGACCGATTAACTAAAAGAGCATACTTCATTCCAGTTAAGCCAACAAGGACCGCTGCAAGCCTTGTAGATATATATATATATATATATATATGAAGGAAATTGTACGATTGCATGGAGTTCCGAGCAGTATATTAAGCGATTGGGATCCAATCTTTACTAGTTAGTTTTGGGAAGAATTACAGACCGCTTTAGGAAAGGCTGAATATAAGCATTGGCTATCATCCCTAAACTGATGGACATATGGAGAGTTAACCGTGTTTTAGAAGATCTTCTCAGGGCATGTATTCTAGACTTTGGAGGCTCATGGGAAAATCATCTGCATTTAGTGGAGTTCTCTTATAACAACAGTTATCAAGCCAATATCGGCATGGCACCGTATGAAGCTCTATATGGTCGTCCGTGCAGGTCACCAGCATGTTGGATCGAAACTAGAGATCGGTTAGTACTTGGTCTAGATATAATACGAGAAGCTTCAGAGAAAGTCGATGTAATTAGAAAGAAGCTAAAGGAAGCCTAGAGCAGACAGAAAAGCTATGCGGACTAAAGGCATAGAAATCTGGAATTTTCAGTTGGAGATTCAATCTTTTTGAAAGTCTCCCCGATGAGAGGAGTAGTGAGGTTTGGAAGGACGGGGAAGTTGGCACCTCGGTATATTGGACCATTTCTTGAACGAATCGACCCACTAGCTTATCGGGTGTAATTACCAGAAAGGTTGGCAGGAGTGCACAATGTTTTTCATGTATCTCATTTAATGAAACATGTGCATGACCCAGAGCAAATCATAGAAACAGCTGCTCAGGAAGAATTGGAGATGGAACCAAATTTAGTAGATATCAGACAGCCTATTCGAATCATTAATTTAGAAGAGAAACAATTAAGAAGGAAGGTGATAAGGCTTATTAAAGTTCAATGGAGTGGTGATGCGGAGGATTGCACTTGGGAAACATAGGATAGAATGAAAAAGGCTTATCCCGAGTTTAGAATTAAAGAAATAACTGCATCATTTAGTGTACTCACCGCTTGTGGTGTAGTCACTTCATACTTTTGTATATGTTCCATTATATCGAATATATTTATTTTTGAGCTATTTTCTCTTATCTTAATTTCAAGGACGAAATTCTTTTAAGGAGGGGAGTCTGTAACAACCCACAAATTTATCACTTTGATAAATTATATTTATTTTTAAATTCATTTAAATAAAAGATTGATAATACAAATATATTGTTTTGAGTGATAATAAGTAATAGTAATCTTATTTTGAATAAATAGTTACAAAAATATTTCCTTGAAATCTAGATCGATAAAATAGCCGAAAACAGTTTTATCAGTAAACAGCTCTATAATCGTAAAATGACACATATAGAGCTGGATACATACACTTATTTTTTATAATTAAACAAGAATATGAAGGAAAATCAATTTATTTGATGTTGAAAATAAAATGTGTTTTTAACATTGTTAATAATGCCCTTAAATATGATAATTGATTTATTTAATTTAAATTGAGATTTAAAGATTAAATAATTATTATAATTATTCTAATAATGATTTTAAAAAGGTTATAATTCATTTTGAATAGTTATAAAGTGATAATAAATCATTTATAATAGTTTTATAAAGAGATATTTTTGATTTGAAAATATATCGATAAATCGATATCGCTTTATCGGTATAATAGCAATTTTTGTAAATAATTGTTAATATAAATTTATATTATTTTATAAATGAAATGTGATCATTTCAATTCATTTAAAATGATAAGAAATTTATTTCGAAATTTTGTTTACAAATATGTGTACGTTAAAGTATAAGTGAAAATGTGATCGGGAATCGGTTCTCCGATCTGCAATGATTTATCGAACGAAAGTTGTTCGGAATCAATGCAACATTATTTATATGTCATGTACACATATGTAACATACAAATGCATCCACTAACATGCACATTAACATATGTATACATACATACTTATACACTTACAAATACATACATAGTACAAAAATCTAAGATATTTAATGTAAAGCTTCCTCCTTAAGCTTAAGCATATGCATACATGAGTGGATGGAAGTGATGTGCACATGGGGAGGGGTTATTTCCGTGTATGTTAAAGGGGAAGTGTGTTGGAGAAGCTTGGAAAAAGTGGTGTATGCATATCTTCCTTTATACTCCTCTTTTTTCCTATAAATACCATCCCTCTTTCTCACAAATTCCTAATACCATTTCACTTCTTCTTCCTCTTCTTTTCTAGCTTTCTAAGAGATCTCTAATAGCTTCTTATTCATGAAAAGTAAAATAAATAAAAGCTAGAAAAAATACCATTAATAAAAGAAGAAAAAGATATATACTAGTTTATAATATCAATCTACTTTAAAACTAGTCCGAAACTCCTCCACTTCTCTTCCAAAATCAACGACCACTACCCTACACACCTTGGCTATGAGCACCATCTCCCCCTAGCCTAGGCCAAGCTCCTCTTAGAGTCATAGGCTTGGTTTCATTTGCTTTGGCTGGATCGTAGTAGAGTTATAGGTGATTTTCTATTTGCTCGAAGTGAAAATCAAGGTGAGAACTCCTAAAACTATTATACTATATTTTGGATGATGATATGATGTTGCAAATGGATGTTTAATATGCTTTGATCATCAAGTTTGGTTGTTTTCATATGAATTTTGAAATTGTATGCAAGTTACGAATATACACGTTGATAAACACAAAAGGAAATCACTTTCCTTGAATTAATGAAATGGTGTATATGTAATTGTTAAACCTCTTAAAAATGGTTAAAAATGTATTTGAAATGTTTTATGAATATTGAAATGTGTTTTGGTGAAGTTTGAAAAGAAATAGAAAATTTAGTCAAAAATAATCGCGTCGCGTAACGGTAGTTCGCGATTTCGCGCTATAAAAGTCAAACAAGTGTAAAAATTGGAATATAGCTCGGAATTCTTCAAGATAAGAATTTTTCAAACTATTATATCCATAGTTTTCCAATGAAGAAAGAAAATTGAGATTTCGATGAGCAGATTTTGAAATATGAGTAAAACAAGTTTTTGAAAAATCCCAAATTTGTAGTTCGGAATCCAAAACTAGATTTCTTAGACAATGATGTTTTAAAATTGTTAAAAAAATGTGGAATAAATCTTTTAAATGTTTTAAAATGGTTTAAAAGTGATTTGAGTAATAAAAGTGAATTTTCAAAATTTAAAAAGTCGTGTTGATCAATATAGCTTAAAGGGCACTTTCCACAGCACTTTTTATAATTTTTGAAAAATATTCTTAACTTAACAATTATTTTCCAATTATTTTATAAATGTTTTTAAATGATTTATAAAGTGTTTTTGAGATGATATGAAGGAATTTTTTGGAATGATTAAAGATTTAGAGTCGAACAAATAACTTGACTACCTTATGGGTGTCAAAGAGATAGTAGGCTTGAATTTGGAAAACTAGTTTTCTATTCTCCCTAGCTATCCGGACTAACCAGACGGATGGGATGGTGAATTTGGTTTAGTTGGATCAATATCTTCCTAAATAAAAATGATTTTTTTTTGAATTTATTCCCAGTAAAAAGAAGTTTAAAAGTTATCAAGGGATTTTATAAGAGAGGTTTAATATTTCTATACATACCAGAAAGAATGTTTTATAAATGTATATCTCCAAAAGAGATTTCGATAAAAGAACTTAATCAATTAAAGAATGATTCCCTATTCATTTGACCTCTTTTATCGATGATTGGTTCTGAGTAACCGGGGTCGGATTTCGATGATTCCGGTCCAAGACCACTTCGAACCAATTTACGTATTCGAAGTGAAGATATGAAGAAATCCGTGGAAGATGAAAGTAGGGCTACTTGTCACTGACCCTCGATAGGATATTTCCCATATCATATTATTGTGGCAGTAGTTCTTCATTTAGGATCTTGGATGCAAGGACTTCTCGCTACTAATCCTGGGAGTAACTTCCGATAGGATGTGGTAAGAGAGTGCCTTCGGTTTGTCCTATTCCCGGATAACTTGTATGGACGAATGTCTGACGTTCCATTTCTAATTACATTGATTGATCTCTATGAACGTATCATCTATTTGGTGGTGGAGAAGGAAACTTCTCTTAGCTTAACACTCTTTCTTGAGACATATGAGATCAGGAGTTATACGTTTGTAATCAGTTGTGTGATCATGGAATGGCATTGTGGCATTCAAAGTGGAAGGTGCTATGTGAAAAAGGTAATCGCTACCTCAGGCCTCATCAACTGGGAATGGCTAAAGCAGGATAGATGCAGCAGAGCTATGTGGGTCGCACCCATTAGGAGATGGTCATCACCCTTCTAGATTACTCTATATGTCGAGTATGTGGTGTATGCTCCGGGATCTCGTTAAAGGTCGGTAGCGACTGGGGTGATGTCATATTCGGTACTATCCAGCAAAGGGGTAGGCCGGTTCTGTGTTGGTATAGGAGTTCAGTATCTGGACCCTAGGTATATCCCTCTAAAGGTATACTGTATGGAAGGAAGTCCCTCACCTTGCTATTGTATGGAATCCATTCTCCGAACGAGCCTTGTAAGAGTTTTGTTTGTAGAGCCTAGTATGCTGGAATTTAATAATGGTAACAATTTCGGCTAAGATTAATAAGTTTATTTTCAAATGTTTTTAAATATACATCATTAAAAATAATATCAAGTATTTTGACGTAAAATGTTTTGGTTATCATAAGGCAGAAACCCGTTCCGTGTTTATGTGCGGCGTAGTCTTATGAGATACCTTTTTATTTTCAAAACACATATTTTGAGTTTCTCAAACTAGTCCCATGACTGACCCGGAGTTTATTTTCTTTTCCCTTAAACTTTGGGTGCCCTAATTTTCCCCAGGCAACCAAGTAGTTAGGAATGCTTGGAGCGTTTTGGAATAGAGCATGGAGCATTTTGGGTCTTCCGTAGAAGTTATTTACATTCCGCTGTATCTGTATTATGTATCTACTAGCCCTTGTAAGGATAGACCAATATAACTATCCTAGCCGGGTTAGTACATGCTGTAACTCTGATAAATCACTTAAAGTGATTGTATGTAATATTCTAATGTAAAATAATAAGTGTTTTTAATGCGATGCGAGATTCTGTTCGTTCTATCTTTTATCTTTATTTCTTTATAAGTGTTTTTAATGCGATGTGAGATTCTGTTTGTTCTATCTTTTATCTTTATTTCTTTTTACCCCTAACGATTAGGTTTCCGGCACTTGAATTTGCGGTATGTGAATACCGAGGATGTATTAGTGTCGACTTTCGAGGGTCGAAAATCCCATTCGTCACAACCCGACAAGCTCATTTTTACTCAAATTTTCAAACTTCACCAAACTTTGCCAAAACACTTTTAAAACTTTTATATAACATTTTAAACCATTTTAAACCAATATTTTCTTAATGTACTTGATTCCAAAATCCCTTTTCACTTTGTTTCTAAATATTATAATATTGTTTCATTATAATATTCAATTTTCTATTTTTCCATTTACAATTCTTTTATATAATCTATATGATATTTTCATATCATTTCATCTTTTAAAAGCATTATTTTTCAAAATCAAATCATAAAACCTATTTTACAAATAATGTCAAAACTCCTCCTTTCTAATTTCTTTTATTTCGAAATCAAATTCCAACCTTTATAAAATGATCCTTTCTTGATTTATAAATCAAAGAGGCACATATTACTTCAGAGTATAATATGGATTATTTATCTTGAATTAGCCATGGCTATTTAATGTAATCATTTCTATTCCGTTGGATATGTTTTCATATCATTAGTTATAATAATTCTTTTTATCACAACCAAATTATCAACCAAACACAACCAAGTTATCAACCAACCAAATCAATCAATATTTATCCAAATATTCATCTAAATATTTTAACTAACAAATTATTCATGCATATCATCATTTAAAATAAATTTAATATTTAAAGAAACTAAAGCTAGGATATATTCTCACTATTATAGCTTTCACTTTCGAACTCCTTGAAATTATTCCAACGGTACTCTGACAGCACTTCTATCCACTTTTTCTACTCTGGAGCTTTTTGAACTTGCCCCCCTTCCTTGGGATGCTTGGCCTTGGCTTGTAGGTAGTGGATGCTTGGCTTTGAGGTGGTGGTGGCCTTAGAGGAGCACGACCAAGATGGAGAACTGGACATAGATCACTACTTTTGAAATTTAAACTAAGGTGGTATATTTTTTGTATATATTTTTAGCAAGGCTTCGCTATGATAGAGAAATATTTTGAAGAGATAGAGAAGCCATTAAAGTAGGCAAGAAGAAGAAGTAAAGCTCAAAGAAGTATGTGATGGATTTGTGATAAATTGAGAGGTATGCTTGGGTATTTATAACATTGTAATACCTTACCCCTTAAGCATTGTAAATGGACCAAACTACCCCCTCCATCACCATGTCATACACGTTACCCCCCTTATCCCCCCATGTGCACTTATCCCCATCATGTCATGATATGTAGGTGATGGAAAGTTGACTTGAGGATTGACTTTTGAGACTTAAGGCTGAAATTTGCATTTATATACATATAAGGAGTTTATATATAAATATGTATACTTTATTTTAGATATTTTGTTTAGCTTTGATTTGACTAATTGTGAAGGTATATGTGTATGTTTATGTATGTACATGCATGTGTGTTTGTGTATCAAATAACATTGCAATGATACAAAACAACTTTCGTTCGATGGAAGGTCGAAAATACGAAAGCTGAATCCCGATGACATTTTTAGTTTTTAATCAAACTATTTATTTATGAAATTAAAACTTGAAAATAAATTTCTTTTCATCTCTAAATAATTGAAACAATATTATTTAATTTATAAAACCATATTTACTAATATAAAAATCCAATTGTAAAAATACGACGTCGATCTGCCAAAATGCGAAGAAGTTTGTATATTTTTATAAAACAAGTATACATATTTATAAAACCATTATAAATCACTTATTATCATTAGATAAAAATTATATGAAGTTTATTAAGGCTGTTATATTTATAACATTTAATAAATTTTTGGAAACTTATATTTTCTAACTGCAAAAACGCGATGAAGCTAATTTCTTTCTAACATGAGTTTATATATTTATAAAACCATTCGAAATGAATTATTATCACTATATAATTAATCAAAATTTATTACTTAATATCTGAAATCAATTGTTTGAATATTTAAAATTAATTAAATATTTCATATTTAAGTGATAAAATTCCAAGGCATTGCATTTACTTTTTCATGCCCTATTGAATTTCTATTTATATTCCTTTTTAACCTTTACTGCCCTCCCTTGTATAGTGGACTTTCCATGCTCTTTTTATTTAAATTATTATTTGATTACTGTCTTGCCTCTATGGCATATATATTAATTCTTCACTTAAACCGTTACCATTACCACATTTACAATTCTTTAATTAATCCCTAGGAATTTTTGCATTTTAATGCATTAGAATTACATATCTCTCTCAAAAGGAAAGTTTAACACTATAAATTTCTATATTTTATCCAAAGGGAGAATTTGTGGTAAGTTTGGAATTATAAAGAATTATCTTTTCATAGTTGTTGAAATGTACAGTACAAAATATGGTAAATATCCCTATTTTATACATGTCTTTTTTTGGCCGTATTCCTTGTTATTTCAAACGATACACTTTAATTTATGAATCTGAACTCGATAATCTACAAAAATTTACATTGCAAAATTCTACTTTTCAATGAATAAAAATACTACTTAAACCCCTATAATTTATTATCATACCTCTAATTTACATTTTTCTTGCATAAGCGATTTCAATCTACAAATATGGAATTACCACATAATTTATCAATTTCTAGGACTACTACTACAATTACTTTCTAGATTCACATGCATGCAATATTAAAATTAAGTTATTAATCACAAAATATGTATGCATGATTTATAAATTCATGACACGCATACAGTTTTAGCATACAACTCCAAGTTTATATTTAAGCATACAAGAATAGATTTACAAAGATATAAATCCAATATTATATAAGAATATATAATTCACCACTCACCTCATTAGCTTTCCAAATCTCCTGATCTAATCCCTATTATTCTAGTTTGACTGCCCTTATTCTCCTTATTAGAATACATACCGCAAGCATACATATATCTATCAAAAACCTATATCTGAGATGAGATTTGGATTTAATTTAAATTCGGATCTGGATTTATAATTTACCTTGACTTTGATGATTTCACTTAACCCTATTCTTCTTCTCAATTATCATCTACTATCCTCCACTTGTATATATGTATATAAACTATAATTTTATTTAGAGTTAAGAATTTATAGAGGAGAGAAAATTAAAGAACTCCGCCATCGCTATAGAAAATATAAGAAGAAAAGTGAGGGGTTAGGCCTGTATTTATAGGGGTTCGAATCAATGCCAGCCGCTAAATTAAATTATTTTAAATCCAAGCCGTTCGGCCACGTCAAATTTCATAATCAACATACCAGCCGGCCGATTGTCGCACTCCTATCGGTCGACCGGCCCAAATTAGGTTTCAATTAGTCATTGATTATTTTGTTAACTATAATACGTAGTTAACATTTGTTAATTTATTCCCTTTTCACCCTTTGGGATAATTTATTTTTGCATTAGTATTTACTTAAACCTGTAGCAACCGTTTACATTAATTTATTTCATTAATTGTATTTTATTCTCTTAATTACATAAATAATTATTTATGATCCAAAATATTTAAATATTAATAACTTTTTCGTTTGACCTCAATGGTTTATACATGAAATTTATTTAGAAAGTCGCTATGAACCGAATGATGCAAGTTTGATAGCCAAATTCTGATGTTTGTAAAAATTCTAGAATTTTTTATGTCACTATTTATTAATTAATTATTATTAAAATTACGAGGTGTTACATTCTCCCCCCTCAAAAGAATTTCATCGTCAAAATTCCTTAAGGACAAAATCACATAACATAACGTGCAACCATTCTAAACTATCTAACTAGTTAGCGTATAACAAATTTTGCAACCAATTGTTTACAAGTGCATGGTGTATCACAACACATATAATATGTATGCAAAATAATTCTAACTGGTGCATCCTATATGAATGCATTTTTAAAAATAATTGTGCTCAAGTGTACAGGTGCTCCCCACTCTGAAATACTCCTACGAATGAACCCTCTTCTCAGTATGTCGTTCACTTGCACCTCAAGTTCTCGCTGCTCTCTAGGCGCTATTCTCCTCAAAGGCATTACTATCGGTCTAGTATCTTTCAGTAAGTCAATACGAAACTCAATCTCTTTGTATGGCAAAAGTCCTGTCACCTCCTCAATTATGTCCGGATACTCCCTAGTAATAGGCACTAATCACATCTCGTCATATGAGATATCGAGCGAATACAGAAAGCAACCTTCACCTCATCATCTGGTAGGTAGCCTGACACTATCTTCCACCCTTTATCTAACCCTTTCATCACCAATGACTTTTCACAATCCACCATCACTCCGTATCTATGAAGCTGGTCCATACCCAGAATAATACGAAATCTCATAAAACCCAAAACTAAGCAATCACAAGTAAAGAAACATCCATGACTTAATAAGACCAAACCATGAACACCATACATAGGCTAGTGGAGCCTCCATTTGTGGTTCATCACAGTCAAAAGCCAGTCAGCAGTTTCGTGTTTTAATCCTAACTTATCTACCAAGTCACTAGATATGAAGGAATGTGAAACCCCGGTATCAAAAAAACATGTTCAAGAACACATGAATAGAAAGCATACCTTGAATAACAACGTTATTTCCCTTCTCCTAAGATAATGGAGCAATCGATGAAGTTGGGATGACATTGAGAGCACATACATTCACTATCTGATTCTACCTTAGTGGCTCAGGACAACCCTTTTAAATATGCCCGAGCTTGTTGTAACTAAAGCACTTCTTCCCTTCAGCTATGTAGTATCAACTAAAGTGACCCTTCTCTCCGTAGTTATAGCAAGTTGGCCCATATTTGATCTTCTTATTTTATCCATCTTTGTTTTTATTATTATTCCACTTTTTCTTGTCTCCCCCGCCTGATTGGCTCTTCTTTTGGAATAACATTCTTCGACTTTGGATATAGACTCACATGCCTCAAGGAATTCTCGATTGGTATCTCAAAAGTCTCATCAATGTGGTCTACGAGTCGCTTCTACAAGTAGCTGCCCAATCTAATGAAAAAATCACATACTATGGCAGAGTGTCGAATTTAGCGACATATTTAGAGACATCATATCACCTTGCTTCAGATCCATGAACTTATGGAACAAAACTGATTTCTGAGCTGCTTGAATAAATTTCTCTTCAAATTTGGTTCTAAACTAGTCCCAAGTAAATTGATCCTCAGAAGTGGCAGCCCTCGTTATATTCTACCAGTTCATGGCCCGCCCCTTAAGTTGTCGGGAAGCCATTCTTCTCTTCATAGCATCGTGTAGTTCTAAGTTATCAAAGATCCTTTTGCAGGTGTCAAGTCAATCCTGCACTTTCATTCTCGATTACATTCCTTATAAAGATTTGCCATCCAAACTGGCAAAGTCATTATTTATCTTAGCAATGTTGGCCTGGTGCGTACATTGGAGCACCGCCATCTACAACAACATTTGGAGTAACTGTTTGAGCATTTTGTAGCATGTTTCTTATCATGGTATTGAACATCATCTATAAGTCGGGAGAAGCAACTCTCGAGCCAGCTCTTCCTCTACTTCAGAAATGGAGTTTCTATTAGCATTCCTCGTGTGACGACTCATCTTTCAAGTTGTAATAAGGATGATCGGTCTCCCTATAAGGAATTATGCATCAGTAATACTCATGTGTGCAATGTGATTTTATACTATGTATATACACTACTATATAGCTTTGAAAATAACACTATATAACAACTATGATCTCTCATATACTCTCGATCCATTCTAGAGTGATAACTCATACTCTATCTCTAATGGATCTTGGTATCCAATGTTAAACTATGCAACCTAAGCTCTAATATCAAATGTGACAACTGCCATACGCCTTCGACACCGAATATACCTGTATAGTGCACTATAACGGTTCCCGGTTGATGTAGGATGGTTGTTAAGGGTTGTGAGGTAAATAAAACAATCACACAATCATAGAACCTATTGTATATCTTACATCACATCGAATAAATATAATAGTCACTACAGATATAAAATGGTGAGATTGTAATAATTGTAACAACCATAAAAATCAGAATGCACATATCCATATAGTTATACAATATAAGTTATAATGCTTATACAATTAAATCTCAATAAATAATTGTCTCCAAGTAGATAAAAGCACTAGTAAGCTCCATAGTGCTGCATGATGAAATGATAAGTAAGAATAGATAAACATAGTAATATGTAAGAGTGTAGCCTCCTACTCATTCCCTATCCAGCTCCATATGCTTACCAGATTTGATATCCCTAATCCACTCATTCAAGAGTACTCGGAATAATAGGAAGCACAATGTAAAATCCCGAGTCAGAAAATTTTCTGGTGTAAATGGTAGAAAATCTCAAAATACTATAAAGTCAATATACTAGGACATAGAGGGTGGAAAGTCATTCCTGATCTGTCCTTGTATCCAAAGTGTTAGCACATAAACATAGGATATATGCTACTCTATATCATGATCATCATGGGTGCACTATACATCAAAGTACTAATGGGTGTCTAGATATCTATATCAATAATATCTACATCATGTGACACCCCTAAAATGATATGTAATCAAAGCAAACATAACATCAATCCTTATATCGCTCACTCAGTACATTAGATAAATGATAACTCGTATGACCGCATCCTAGGTTAGAGAATACTCAACATCTCATTTTCTCGGTATTCGAATCCATGTCACTCAATCATCCGGAAAACTTAATAGCATGTACTAATAGTCCAAGGTAAGATAGATACTAACGTCAAGAGATCCGAGGAACGTCCTAGCCAAAGTGAGCATCACATGCCTTTGCTTTTTGAGTACATATCGAAACCTCCAAGTATCAATGACTCTTTGCACACATCGTCCATAGTAAAGCACATCCTAGGTCTTGTCCTTTAAATCACCGCACAACTCTCATCCATGAGTTGCCAAGCTTAGGATAGCTCTTGACAATCCTCATTAGTGGCAGAACATCATCTTTTGTCCCTAAGACATTCTCTAGTGATCCCCTAGTTTTGGCATGAAGCCCTGTGCCATGAATCTCGAAGTATAGCCATCTACTCATCGAAGCTATTACTTTTCATCACTAAGCTATGAATCGTCAAAGTCCACAGTTCATTACCGAGTTACACAACTCGGTGTCGATCCAGGACTTTACTTATTTTGCCTCCAAGATACTCCCACCCTTCTAGGTGCCCGAACTTGAAGTGGACACTACAAGGACTCGAAGTAAACATGCAAGTAAGTCAAAGCGACTTTGATTCTCCTTACAATCGAACCAAGCAACCCCGATCAACGAAGTCCGAACCATACACCACCAGTTTGAGCTTCACCGACCCGTGCTCCACTAACCCGAGCCTCACCGATCCATGCACCCCGATCAAAGCACCTCGATCCAAAAACTAAGCTATTATTTCTCCAATTTAAACTCAAAGTGAACCCCTATGCGGCTTGAAGCCTTCACGTGTGAAACCCATGGTAGAATCATGTCGATCCCATACTTAGATACTACCACCGATCGATATTTCTTTCATCCATAACTTGAGCGAACAAAGTCCAAATCACTTGAAATATGAAACTTAGTTTTTTGAGGCTATCCTTGTCACCCCACACAATTCACCTCATGTTTGGCCAACGTCACCTTCTTGAATCGATGACGATCTAGGACCCTATTACCAATTCTAAGTTGTCATTTGATCGGCATTTGCAACCAAACAAAAAAAACACATTTAAACATTCAATACCTAAAATACATCCAAAAAAACAAGCACACATATCATTAAATTATGGCCTAGATTAAAGACAAGAAAATAGGAAAAATCCATAAGAACAAAGAAGATCCATAGAAGCACATTAACAAAATACTTTATGAAATCATTTGAGATTAACACTGGGTGTTTAGATATGGTTTATAAAGTTATAAAATCACCTTAAAGACAATATTTAAAGCATATAATGACTAATTAGTAAGTGAGAGGTTTCAACCACTCACCTATATCTAAAGTAGTCCAAAAAGAGCACGAATTCCGAGATGAGCAGTAGATCTAAGGTGTCTCCAGTAGCAAATCCCTTAGCCCAAGTACTAATTTCTTTAATCTCCTCTCGATGAAATACTTGGCTAAAGTGGATTTATACTTAGAAAATGTTAATGTGTTTCTCTAATTATTTGGGAAGTATGAAACGATAAGGAGAAGTCCTATCAGCTCCCTATAGGTGCTAACTTAGAAATGGGCTTTGGGCTTAGCCACTAATTCCCATAGTTACCCACTAATATGTTTAAAATCAATAGAAACTTCAAATAGCCATATCTTCTAATTTTCCTTTTATGAACACTTTATGTAAGGGAATCATCATCCCAATCTAAAGGAAGTCATTTTGAACCCTATTTCGGCTCCTATCAAATTTATTGGCCTAATAAGATTTTTAAAGTCTAAATTGTTCGATAAAAATTCTAAGGATGGAAATTGCCTCTGGTAGTCATTTCCCATTGTTATAGAATAATATGACCCTATATAAAAATAATATTAATATTTTACAATTCTCCAATATGTAAAATATAGGTCGTTATAGTACATAACCCCTTGGTGCCCCAGTAGCCATGAGTAATATACTATCCAACATTTGGAGAGCATTGCATGTTCTAGTCTCAAGAGATGTATCGATATCCTTTTCAAAATATCTTGATTGAGAATATTTAAAATAATATATTATTTAAAATTGTGATAATTTTCTCATGATTATAATTCCTAGTAACCATTTTCACATAACATATAATTTAAGGACTTTCTATTAAATATATTTAAATTAATTATTTAATTTGTATGTCATAATATAACTAATATATAATAGAAAACAAACAGCTTTTATTTCAGAGTTAATAATTTACAATAAATTATAGAATTTCCCCTAGGGCATGCCCCTAACTCTATTATAAAATATGATATATGTATCTATCACAAAATGTGATACATGTATATGTTTTAGGCACAAGAAAAGAAATGTTCAACTAAGAAAGTTTGGATTCTAAGGAATCAACATAATATGAGTTTAATGAAAGAGAAGCACATACAACTAAAAATCACAGTATAGAAACATACCAATACAATGCAGAGCAACAGTCTACAACTAGTGGACTTTCATAGCATTACTCTGAATAATTGCATCATTAACGAAGGCAATCATCGAAATTTGCACTCAACTGCCATAAGCGGTATCAAAGATCTCAATATAAGCAATATGGAGGCAACTAAGGTAGGATGACTAGAGTGACAGCTAAATGAACCATTTGATCATCTCATGCTTGAAATAATAGATATATCAAATTCGACATTTGCAGAGCAACCAAAGCAAAAGTATGATAGCGAGGGAATAAAAAGATATAATGGTCCCAGAAATTGTAGTCCCGTAACTAGTAAAACCTTGTTTTGTTACAAATTATATAAGAAGAATCACTCAAACAACCCTGAAGACCATGATAGAACAATGCCCATTGGGATGATGAATCCAGTCCAGAAAGTGATGTAATACTTAAGGACAAGAGCTTGCATTCCATCATCAAATCAAGCATACCTCCTACCTTTGGCATATTAGATAATCCTCTACCTCAAACAACAAACAAAAGTTATGATATTATAGACAAGAACAAAGTTAGTAAAGAGTTCAAGTACACTTATGTTTTTGGCAACCCCAAATGCGATTGTTTAACCAAAAGTTTAAAAATAAAGAAAACTGCCACAATCATGAAAAAGAAATCACACTAGGGTGCAAGTATGTGATAGAGTTAGGGATATGCCTACAAGGCAATTTTTTTAATTATTTGTAAGTTATTAACTATGTAATAATATCTCATTCATAATAAAATGTATTTTTATATTATATACTCATCATATTATGATATGTTAATTAATTATTTGGTTTAAGTATATTAAATAGAATATCCATAAATGATATATTATGCGACATTAGTTATAATGTGTTGTAATCATAAGAAATTTAATACATTTAAAATAATCTATCATTTTAATATTATGGGTCAAGATGTTTGAGATAGGATATTGATACATCTGTTGAGACTAGGCTATAAAACGCTATACAAATGTTGGGCAGTGCAATACTCATGGCTGTTGAGGGCACCAAGGGGTTACATACTGATAGTTATTAATGACTATAATATGAACCACTCGAGAGTATTATGTTGGTTGTTATAACTAAGGTTAAATAGAGAATCTTGAAGTGATGGTATTACATAATTTTATTGAATTGAGAATATTATTGAACTTCAATATGGTTATCTTACTTTAATTATAGTTAAATCATGACATGATGTCTATCGAACAACTATAGTTGGTTATAAATTAAACATTGGGAATGAAACATTATTCAATAAAGAATTTGTCTCTTCAATTATATGAAGTTAATATCATAGTCAATTGTAGTTAACTCAAAGTCAAAATCACAAGTCAGAGCAATACGGTTAATAATAATAACTGTTATTATTAGGACTTTGTATTCGGAATAACCAAGTTGAAAGTGGATGATATTGTAATTTTGACCAAAACTAAATTCCATAAGTTCTAAAGTGATATAATTTTGATGAAGAGAATTGGTGTAAATAATCATTACTACCAAGTACAGCTTAAAACAGTAAAAGTAGATTTTATCAAAAAAATGTGTAAGCAATAAATTCAGCTAAACTGTAATGTGTAAGCGGTAAATTTGGCCAAACCGTCATACCATTGGCTAAGGTGGTGTGTGAACATTTATATTTGAATTATTCGATATTAATCACCGATTAAATTTACAACTTTGAGTCGCACAACTGTAAGGATAAATGCTATACATTATTTAATTAAATTATAATTGTTGTAAATTAATTAATATTTATGAAAAATAATTATTAAATTTTATTTTATATGTGGTTGTTATTATAAAATAATTAGGTGTGTATATAAAAGTTATATATGTGCATATCGATATATGATATCGATAAATATTTAAATTTGATTTAAATCGATTAGTTATTAAGTGGTGTTGGAAATTGTAGGCGGCTCATATAGCCACTAGTATGATCAACATAGGAGCTAGCAGAAGGATATTTAAATGTTCAAATGTTGATTTCAAATGCAAACAATGGCCGAGTAAAGAAAGAAGAAAATCTCCACTTTCTCCTTTTCTTAGATGCCTATTTAAACACCCTAATATCATCATTTAGTGATCTCTCCTCTCTTCTACCTAAGCCGCAAGCATCAGCACATATTTTCCTTTTATTGCCTAAACAAAATTCAATATTAAATTAAATTAAAGGCGTTGTTTGTCTCTAGTTCGTTGCAATATCTGAAGGTGATTCAACTGGATCAAGGAGTTATTCTTCATGCAAGGTGCATATCACAGTCTAGCTCTTTAGGTAATCTTTTTAATTACATTATCATTTATATATACATAATTTGATTGTGTAGATTATTTCTTATATATATATGTTCTATAATGAATTTATATATGCATGTGTCGTCTAATTTAATTTGTACATTTAATTGTTTGAATAAAAGACATATGAAAACATCATTATAATATAAAATTAATTTTCAACCATAGTTTAATAATATAAAAATTAATTTCAAAACTTAAAACTAATATTAATTAGCTTTAATGTAATGGTCCGCCTTTTCGACCCTTGATTGTCAACACTAATGCATCCACGGTACTCATATGCTGAGCACCCAAGTGTCAAAAAGACAGAACGTTAGGGTAACAGAGAACAAAAAAAATAGAACAAGAAAGAAGAACACAATATCAGAATCTCACATGCGGAATGATTATATATAATTTCTCAAAAGGTCTTTACTAAAAAAACTTTGATATACATACATCTACCAGAGTAAACTAACCTATCATCAGCCTAGATAGTTATAACAACTTATCCTCACAAATGCTGATCGATACAAAATAAGTAATGTAGTTGAAAATAAGTATAGTAATAAATCATCCAGCTCACCTCCAAGAGCTACAACGAAACAAGCTAAATCTGGAAACATACTCAAGCTGACCCGAGTATTATAAGAAAATAACACCAGGATCAGTGTGGTAAACAACCGTGAGAAACTCAAATCATATGGATTGCTATATTTGTAAAACCCTTCAAAATAAGATATCTCGTAAGGCCATGTCGCCAATAAACATGGATGGGCTTTTACCTCATGATAACCAACCATTTCTATTATAAAATCCAGTGATAATATAATAATGTCTAAGGTGTGAAATATAAATAATCACACAGCTATGATGCATGTGAGTGTACATCACAACAATAATATGTGTACAATCCAAACTACTAAGGCGCGTTCGCTAATTGTGTAGGATTCCATGGAGGTGCCCTCAGTACTTCAAGAAAGGTCCCCCTGCATAAGGATAAGAGATATCCTTCCAAGCATCGTATATCTCTAGATAAAATATACTATAGGAAAAACATAGCATGTCCATGCCCGAACATGTGGCACTTGGTCACATCACTCCCGCTTGCATATCCGTAAATATCACTAGAATGGAGTTCCTGCACTCTTTAAGTTAGCTAAATCCTATAGGTTATATCTCCTGTCTCTAGTTTATGTCATTACCGGTGTTGAAGTCACGTTCAGCATCCCAACACACAAGTCACAACTTGAACAAATCTCGGCACACGAGTCCCCAACTCGAACTGATCTCAAAATCATACATGGATCTCAATAGATCTCAGAATCACACAGGAGTCCTCAACAGATCTCCAAATCACACATATATTCTCATATCTCAACAGATCTCAGAATCACACATGGATTCCCACATCCTAAACTCACTAACAACTACATTTTTTCAAGCACCTCAAACAGAACTCGAATCCCCACATAGATTCTGTCATATCGAACCAATCACGAACCTCTTCCAAAGCATAGAAAATGTATATGGTTTTGGATGGTTACGGTTTCAAGTCATCTCATATAAGTACAATCCCTCACTTATTGGGCGCTCCAAAACCCAACGACGGATATCCGATAAACTCAATCCTAGTTCTGTGGGAAATAAACAAACAATACATATGAGCCGAGATCACCTCCTAACCATTTAAGCGGACATATTTCCTTATCATTTGTCCTAGAAGAGTGAAATGAGTTTATACATGCAGTATAGTATCACCGAAGGTAACTGTACCATATAATTCTTGTGTCCATTCTAGATATTTCTAGAGTCACATTTGGCCAATTTCAATAACAATGAGAACAACCGTATACGGAAAAATAAGTCCCATATACTATCCATAAAAATGTAACACACAAAGCACGATCGAAACACACAAGCATGATCAAGTCACATAAATAACTTCTAATCCCCTTTTTAACTAATCTTCCTTTATTACTTAAAAACATCTTTTATTAGTAAAACTCATTTTTACTCAATAACTCTTTATATTGAAACTTCATTTATTCATTAAACTTCACTATTTTATTAAAACTTCCATATTCATTTCTACATGTTTGAATACTTCTCAAATTATTCGTATACTTATCTCAACCATATAAGTATATTCATAAATCAATTTGAAAAGGCTCAAGACAAATGTTATTCAAACATTGTCAATACAAACCCAAAACCATTTCAGTTATGATTATCTTTAAATCATTCTTTTCAAAGATCTATTTATATTCATAAGTATAATTAAAATGGGTTAAAGACGAATGTTATTAATACATTGTCGTAACAAACCCAAAACTATTTCACTTATGATCATCTTTAAAACATTCTTTGCAAAGATCTATTTATATTCATAAGTATAATCAAAACGGGTTAAAAACGAACGTAATTAACACATTGTCACAACAAACCCAAAACTAATCCATGCTTGTTATTCTCTTTAAACCTCCATCATTAAAGTTATAAGTATTTTCCAAAATCATTTAACAATATTTTACCTCTTAAAATATTATTCAAGGGTTCAAAAACAAATGTTACTAAAACATTGTTGACAACAAACCCAAAACACTTCACTTAATTGCTATCTTTAAAACTCTCTTTTAAAGGTCCAGTTACTTTTCAAAAGTATAGTTAAATCAGTTAAAACAAATGTTGTCCAAACATTGTTACTATAAATTAAAAATCACTTTTATACTTGCTATTGGCTTTGAAACATATATTTAAAGCTCTAAGTACGTCTCCACTTATTAAATAAGGTAATATACCCTTTTAATCAATTTTACAAAACTGTCCATTTTAACATAAGTGTTATAATCGAAAAACTCCTTCATCATTTTTTACAAAATACTAAACTTCTTTTCCAAACTTCTAAATATATTGAAATACATTAAAAAAGATACATACCAACATACCTACGTATATACATGCATATACTAATTTATTTATAAAACTAAGATATTTAATAAAATACTATAAATAATTTCAAAGATATTATAATATAAAACCATTATATATTAAAAAATATATTTAATCAATTTTCTAAAACTATATATACTAAAAATATACTTTTAAAATACTTATATTATATTTTAAAACATATATTTAAAAACCATAAAAACCTGTTTCATAATTTAAAACTATTACTTTAAAAATCGATAAATGATTATCAGTAATATATTTAAACCTTGATATTTCCCAGTAATAAGTACACTCATAGTACTTATTAAAAATATGAAGAAGCCCCAGGATTTCTTCCAAATTTAACTTTAAAATCACCGATCACATCGATTTCAAAGTGCATCTATAACAACCTTTTCACTTCTAACATTATAACTTCCATTTATAATTCCCACAAATGTTCAAACCAATTTCTCTATATCAAATACACCAAAACGAATGTAGCCAAATATATATACATATATTTCCATAATATATCTAATTTATCCGATTTAACATATGTCAAGTATTATGGATTTCAAAGTATGTTTATAGTGATTATATCGCTTCAAACATTCACAACATAATTTCCAATTTAACCAAATAGCAATATCAAACATTTAAACATTCCGACCCACAATACATGTTAGATGATTAAAAGAGAGATTATATTCCATAGTAACGTTATCACTTGTTTTATAAAACAAGGCGGGGTGCAAAAGTAATAACTTGCATTGTTCGTTATACAATTTATATTTTAATACAATAATAATTATATACGCAACAATGTACAATAACCTAGTGAGTAAACTCACCTAAACCTAAACCAACCCCAGACATAGATAATCCTGATGTGAGCGCAACGGCGAAAACGACGCCTCAATTGCACCTCGTACACAAAACTTACTAGTTATATAAGATAAATGATTACTAACTTAATTAATTCACAAATTTTAAAATTACCACCTAATCCTTCCCTTCCCACTTTCAAATCTCCTGCGCACGAACATACCAGTGCAAACCATTGCCGTGCATGCCATTCATCTTAACCTGTTGCCTCACTCGACTAAACGACAAACCGATCGCGCCAACAACTTTCCCTTCACCTTCTCCTTTATCTGGACCTAGAGATTCGATGCTCACCATCGCCAATCGAGTTCGGACCCGATGCCCTAATTCGACCACGCTATAGGTCTCATTTTGACTTAGCCAACTAGAGTGCTTTTAACCGTCACCGAACAACTCTCCTCGCCTCCACGAATTTAATGACACCATTGATTTAACCTACTCCCATCTCCTTCTACCTACGACTTGCTACCTCATTATAAGACAAAAAACTGTCGCACCCCACAATACAATGCCGAACTACCCTATATGGCCACCACATGAAAAGTTTCCACATGAGAAGAACAACGCCATCAACAAAAAACCCTATCGCTTCCTCTATCACCCCACGTCTAACTCTAGTTCAACTGTACTTGAATCGAACATCGTCGAACAACGCTGCATGCAAATTAGCACATACCAAATGAAACTCTAGACCATACGAAGCCGAAGGATCCAAAATCACTCGACCTCGTTAACTATTTCTCTCCACTTAATTGATTGAAGTGCAAGAATAGGTGGCGGTTAATAAATACAAAGAACAAAATTAGAGTGAGAGGCAGAAGAAGGGTTGAGGATTATTTATAAGAAAATAAATATTATATTACATTCTTTTAAATTAAATGCAATGTGTTTCAAGCACGCACGACTACATAACATGTTTGATCGCCACAAAACTGGTCGACGCACAACAACTAATTATTTTTGATCCAATGACACTGGTTTCATCAAAATCCACAACTGTGCCACAGGATGATAATTTCATACATTATTAAACAGAATAAATTATTAAAACAAGTTTAATCACTTTAATTACAAATTAACGGTTGGCCATCATCACTTGTTATTTAAAAAGAATATAAATAAGCTTTCGAAATCATTTTTATTTTCATTAAATCAAAGATTCAATCATTTAAATAATTCCAATATTCAAATATAAAATGTTTGAAAATCCAGATCGTTACATTCTCCTCCCTTAGAATATTTCATCCTCGAAATACTAACACGAGCAACAAAAGCAACAACCACACGTTAATACCTAACGGTATTGCAATCACTTGAAATCAAAGAAACAATCATATAATAGTATTACATAATAGTACAATCACTAGCAACCAAAGATTATAGTTCACCCAAGTTCAGAAACCTTCTCCCCACATAAGGATGAAAAACAATCCATTAAGCATTACCTTATGTTCAACAGTATTAGGTTTACTCAATCGATCACTCATGCTGCCTCAAGCAATTCGAAGAGTCATCCCCCAAACTCTCAATAAGCCAATACATATAGTATATAATTATATAAAACCCGTACGATATACATATATCATCCGTATGAAATATCAAATCTGATCACTAGCTCAATCACATAGACTTCACTTTCGAACTAGTATATCTCACTTGACCTTCCCAATGCGGATTCCGATTAGGTTCCTTTGTTAGAAATCTCCATTCTCCTTACATAGCCATATGCTATGATAGAAAACTTCAAGGTCATATCAAAAATCCATATCAAGTATTCATGGTCGGGAATGAAGTGAAAAATCCTAACTCGAACCGGTGTGACTCACCTCAAAATCATGTACTCATATCCTAGATCAAAAGCCGGTATGCGAATAAAATGATCTACATACAACTTACATACGCTATTCCAATCAGTTTCTTAACTTCACCAATTTCTGTCCATTTTGATTCACATTCATTATCACTTATAGTATTTCTCCTTTAATACTAAAATCTTTTATGAATCATTTCATAAAACTTTACTTCATGTTTTTAACTATTATATAACTTAAGTTCATACTCGTACAATACTCTCCTACATCCTAGGAGTATATGTAGGATAAACTCATTCAACTGCTTAACATGTACTCAATAAATCTAAAACCCATTTAAATTCTACTATTTTTCAATTAAAGTGCTATAAAAACTCAACTTTTTATATTTCTGCAAAAACACTTAGCTTCAGGTTCTCAACTAATTCGAAAGTTTCGGCTGTTCAAAATTGTCAAAAATTCCATTTCATTTCAACAAATGAAAACTACTAAACTACATCATAATGAGATGCAAAAACCAAACTACCATAATACATAGGATACACGACTCCATAAAATATCTTAAAAGAAAACTTTGAAACACTGGGTTTCTATTTCAATCATTTGAAATAATAATATATACATCTTTTGTATCAAATCATATTTCTGGGATTTAAATCAAAATCCATTTTACCACAACAACTTTGTAGCATAGCTACTATAGTAGCATCTCCCGCTTTGAAACTAAAAAATATGTTGATGATGCTGCGGTCATCGTTAGAATTATATTCCAACGACAAAAATGAGTTTAGTACTAAATCATGCGCTTTTGGACTTAACCCAAATCAATTCCAAAATGGTATCAAATACTTCGTAAATATACCATGATATCAATTTCGAAAACCAATTTCCCAAATATTTACTTTCAAATAATACTACTATTATTTTCCAAAATCATAGAAAACCAGGTTCTAAAACACTAGAATTTAAGTTTTTAGATTCTCAGTTTAAATGCTTTTCATATTTATAAACTATACTTATGAACCGTGTTTATATAAGTCACTTTCTTATATAAAACTATAACATAAGTATTTATCTGTAAGATATCTTATCTTCTAAAAGTCAATAATAAACAACTTTCATTAAACTCAAATTTTAACACAACATTATCGTCGAACATCTTATAGTCAAGCTGTGAACTTAATTCACAAGGTGTTCGCTTCAATGTTCCTACCAGTTACTACCTACCTAACCGATGCCGTAAAAAGGTAAAACTACTCATAAACTGGTCGAGCACAACTAATCAAATGATAAATGATAAAAAATCAATTATTATTATTTTCTAACATACAAACACATTATATATAATTATATCTATTTTATTTGAAAATTATCCTTTTATATATAAAATATAATCCTAGGTAAAATTATTTCATTTACCAATTTCAAAAACAATAACGTGTCGTTTGCCTTGTTCAAGCGTTTAGAGATCCCTATCAATAACGATAGCAACTCGTATTTACCAAAATCCATAAGCCACTCAACATGCCAATAAACAAAAAACAAAACAATTTTATAATAATAACAATAACGCACTCTCGTATGCATAAATACTTAACCCATAACAAGGCATTCCATTACCCTATCTTTTGATGAGTTATACCCAACAAAGCCAAGGTTCTTGCTTAACCTTCAACTCTAATACCACATGTAACAGTCCATCTTTTCGGCCCCCAAATGTTAACACAAATACATTCACGGTATTCACATGCTGAGCACCCAAGTCCCGAAAAGACGGAACGTTAGGGTAAAAGGAAAGGAAATAGAACAAGAAAGAAGAACACAATACTAGAATTTCACATGCGGAATGATAATAAATTATAACTCAAAAGGTCTCTACCAAAAAAACTTTGATATACATACATCAATCAAAGTAAACTAACTTATCTTCAACCTAGATAGTTATAACAGTTTGTCCTCACAAATGTTGATAGATACAAAACAAGTAATGCAATGGAAAATATATACGATAGGAAATTATCCAGGTCCTCTCCAAAAGCTCCAATGAACCACAGTTAAATCTGGAAACATACTCGAGATAACCCAAGCATTATAGGAAAATAAAACCCGGATCAGTCAGGTAAACCAATGTGAAAAACTCAAATCATATGGATTGCTTTATTTGTAAAGCCCTTCAAAATAAGATATCTCGTAAGATCATGCTGCCAATAAACACATACGGGCTTTTACCTTACGATAACTAAACCATTTCTATTATAAAATCCAGTAATAATATAATAATGTCTAAGGTATGAAATATATATAATTACGTAGCTATGATGCATGTGAGTGTACATTACAACAATAATATGTATATAATCAAAACCGCTAAGGCGGGGTTTGCTAATTGTGTAGGATTCCATAGAGTTGCCCTCAATACTTCAAGAACAGTCCCCTGTATAAGGATCAAAGATATCCTTCTGGGCATCATATATCTCTAGATGAAATCTTTACTATTAATAATGTAAATTCAACTAATAGATTTCAACCGTGTATTTTGGGAATTCCCAAAATACCCTTTAATCTTCGAGTCCGTGTGTCTTCCTAGATCCCAAATTATGTTGTTCCACACTCTGGAAATTTCATTTCTCCATAAAATGCATCTCTATATCACAAGAAAGATCACATCCATCTTTAACATTTAACCTGATCAACAAAGATCCGATATGGATTTATTGAACACGAAGTCATCTTGGTGGATTGTGAGGTCGTCAAGGTTGTCGGTCATGTAATTGAAGAAACTTGGGGGTCTTTACATCCAAACTTTGTGCGGATTTACAAGATTATGATTTCAGATTCGGTTTTCTAGAAGAAGCGTTTAATGTCATTGACGGTGACGTCGATGGAGTAGGTGGTTAGGATTCCGTGGTAGGTTAGCCAGCTTTCTTAGATGTTGATATTAACAAATCGAGTGTGTGACGCCCCACCTCTATACCCACGCTAACCAAGAACACTACGGTGTAGTGCTGTCAATTAGCATGGAGAATAAGGCTGTTGAGGAGTGACCCTCCATGTAATTTCTTTGTGCGAGCACCGATATGTCAGATAGTATAGCATGCATTTCATTTAAGGAGGAAATCCGACACACCGATACAAACTTAAAGCTATCACACGGTGGCTTTATATAATCTTCGTAAACAAACATAGAAGTAATCATAACATAAATCAGTCACAGACATCCATATCACAAAGGCGGAAAAAGATATGAATGTATATATAACACATGAAAGTGTACATCAGAGTAGTGGTCAGAAAGATCCACGATAATACAAAAGAATAGCAATACGTGCTATACAAAAGAATAAGTATGCTACATAGAGTCTATATCTCAAATGTGTACATCCAAAAACTACTAATCTAAGTAGTTAGCCAAAAGTCAGAATATTCCCAAAAGAGGAGTCAAGCAGAAGCACCTGTAACATCTCGGTCTGACCCGAGTATTATTTATAAGAAAATAATAAACGGATCAGTCTAGCTATAAATATCAAATGATATGGTATAAAATAAAATACATGGCATGAACATGTAATAACCATACTGGCATTCTACTACAAGTATGCAATTGAAAATCAACATGAGATCAATCAATATCACAAGAATCTTCTCAAAGATAAAATAGGGTATCATACCCTAAACTTGTATTCATAACAAGTCAATGACACACAAATTCACCAATGCACAAAAATTGATAAAACTTATCAATGGAAATCACGAAAATTGGTGAAGCACAAAATTCCAGAAATCATCACAAGAAATCCAGAAATCACAAGAAGGGGGAGGCCTATCACAAAACGGGAGTATGAAAACTCACCAACACGTGTAACACAAGACGAGACGCTATCTCATGGTAGCTAACCATTAATTTTGAGCCGAAGCTCCACAAGAATGGCTCGAAGACCGTGGGGCGCTACCCCACATATGTGATGTAGAAACATCACACAAACGGGGTTTAGTCTCCCTCGTAGACAAAGAGACATCGCACAATTGCTAGTCTAAATCACAAAAATGATCGTCATGATCATCAAGAAGTGTTAAACACACCAAGCTAGTAAATATATGAGTTTAGCTTCATGTCCCATAACCACTTGCTTAACTTAAATATTTACGAACAAGCTGTAGATCTTCACTAAGAAATTGTCACAAGAGGTTCAGTTGAACAAGTCCAAGAATTAACCGACGAAGTGAACGCAAGCGTTTCATACCACCTGTTTTACTAAGCCGTTTAATTAGATTTCTCATCCGAGTTAAGTAAAGGCTTGTATATACCAGTAGATTGGAAAACGGTTTGGGAAAAAGAGTTTTGTAATAAAATAGTGTAGAAATCGCTTTGATAAAAGAGTTTTGATATTTACTACTAGTACGGAAACCTTCATATTTTTAAAGTGACAAGCCACAAAACGATTGTTGAAACAAATCGAATCACAAAAATTCACATTCGAAGACGTGAGTAAAGTCCAAAGACATCAATTCCAAAACCATCAAAGTAGGAATGCATGTGAGAACGAACATGGCCGAGCTAAAATGATGCGGGACCTAACATAGCCGGGCTAAAGAATGCAAGCAGGTTGAACGACTTAAGGTGTTGGCTGAAAATGCGACCTAACAGGGCCGGTCTAAGCTGCAAGCGACCTAAAAAGAAGACAGGTCGAGCGACCTAGGTGAGCGACCTAAGCATGAGGCGCGACCTATAATGTCAGATCGACCTAACTAAGCGAGCGACCTAAGGGAGACAGGTCGAGCTATTACCGAGCGACCTAACAACAAGTGTGAGTATATTAGGTCGAACGACCTAACTGCAAACGTTTTAAGGTAAAGACTCGCGACCTAATGACTCGCGACCTAAAGACTCGCGACCTAAAGACTCGCGACCTAAAGACTCGTGACTTAAAGACTCGCGACCTAAAGACTCACGACCTAACTGAGACAAGGACGAGCGGCTTAACTCGTGGCGAGTTAAACGTAGGCAGAACGACCTAACGGCTAACGACCTAAGCATGGCTGAGCTAGCGACCTAATAGCAAGATGACTTTCCCAGCAGAACGACCTATGGCTGGAACGACCTATAGCCGAACGAGCTAAGGCATAAACGAGCTAGGGACGAATGACCTAAGTCCAGAACAAGCTAAATGCTGGCAGAGACTTCTCCACGCGCGAGCTAATCAAGGCAGAACGACTTTAAGTCCAGATTTTTGCCAAAAACACACGAAAAATTGGGGTTTTCACCAATTCAATCCAAACCAAATGCAAATGTTCATGCTAAAGTGATAGGAACTCATTCCCAACAATCCAAGATAGTTGTTTCCTGGAGATCTGACCAGGCAACTAGTGCTCGGCATCAGGTAGCACTCGGCATCAGAGAGTGTTCGACATCAGAGAGTGTTCGACATCTGAGAGTGATCGGCGAAGTACACGGCATCCAGTAGGACTCGGCATCAGAGAGTGTTCGGCATCTAGGAGTACTCGGCGAAGTACTCGACATCTAGTGTACCCGGCATCCAGTGGGACTCAGCATCAGAGAGTGTTCGGCATCTGGGAGTGATCGGCGAAGTACTCGGCATCCAGTGTACCCGGCATCCATGATACTCGGCATCAGATAGTACTCGGCGTCAGGCAGTGCTCGACATTAGCTGGAGCTCGGCGTCAATTAGTATCCGGCGCCCAGTAGAACTCGGCGACAGAAGTGCTCGGCATCCAGAAGACGTTCAGTGTGCATAACTACTCAACGTGACAGTATTGTTCGGCCTGCATGCATTGCTCGGTCAAGAGCTTCGGACAGAGATACGTTCGGCTTCAACGGCAACCATTCTGCACTTCCCACACATCAAACGTACCATTCGGCATGGAAGGGACCGTTCGGCATGGAAATGATCGTTCGAAATTATGGCGTTCGGCATGCCTAGTTCGGCAAGCAGCGACCACTGTACTCGGGCTAGAGTATTCGGCCACCAAGCCCACTTGGGAAGTCCAGCCCATATTTGCCTATAAATAGAGGGGCAGGGTCACAGTGAAAGGGGATCTTTTTTTGGGAGAGAACACTGGGGAGACTCTGCCATTTTTTAGACTCATCTTCTCTACTTAACAACTTCATTCAAGCATTTGATTCATGAATTGTATTTGTAATCATCTATTAAGAAGATCAATAAAGTTTAACCTCAAAGTGGACGTAGGCAATTACGCTGAACCACTATAAATTTGGTGTTCTTACTTTCTGCATTTAAATTAGCATTCTCTCCTCTGTTTAATTTGTTTTCATCACTTATATCTCTACACAATCTTTCTCTAAGAGGTTAGTGACCAATTTTGGTGCTAACACTTTAGTGCTTTCACTGAGAGTTGAATTCTTAGACCTCAAGGATCTGCTTGGAAGCTACTGGATTGAACAAATCCCCCAAAGAAGATCCGACTCACTGATAGGACATCCGTTGATTCTACTCAGGGTTCATACCAATAACTCTATAATGGCAAGACCACGTACCAGGTCAGCTTCTCATAATGCGGATGTCCACGAGACTGCTAGCGTGCAACAAGCAGGACCTAGCAATCAACCAACAATTCCGAATGTAGGAATTACTGCTCAGGACCAGGCTCCGGTTGTCACCAGAATAGAGTTCAACGACTTGATGAGAGAACTCAGAGAAAGAAGGAGACAACTAGGAGAGCAGATGCAAGCTAACGCCAACCTGATGGCACAACTCACTCAACAGCAGCAACAGAATGCTGGGGGCAATCCCGCTCCTTATTCCTCATCTGACAGCTCTACTTCCTCTGATGAACCTCCCAGGCGCAGACGCCGTAAGACTGAAGCTGCGCGAGCAGATGCTGCTGTTCAAACAGCTGGAGACCGTGACCAAGCAAGAGCTGGAAACTTCAGGACCGGAGTGCAAATGGAGGATGGAGACCCAGACCATCAAAACGCTAACAGTGTCAAACCTCAAGACGCACGATTGGCAGATCGCCAGGAGAGGAGGCATCAGCATGGACAGGCGCGTAGAACAGACTCTAACCTTCCACCTTCCATATAGACACCAGATCTGACAGCCATGATCAGGCAATTGATGAAAGAAAATCAGGGCTTATCGAACGATGATTGGGGAGTGTCAAGAAGTCAGACTCCGTTCACGGATGTTGTGTTACAGGCGGCATACCCTAGAAAGTTTAGTATGCCAACTATCCTTGCGTACGAGGGAAAGACTGACCCTAGACAGCATGTCATGAGGTACGAATGGATGATGGATTCAGCTAGAGAAAATGATGCCACCAAGTGTAGATGCTTTCCAATTACTCTATCTGGGATCGCTACTATGTGGTTTACCCGACTTCCTCCGCGGTCTGTATCCAATTTCGAGGAGTTGGCAAAGAAGTTTATTGAGCAGTTCAGGATACACACTACTCGTCTGAAGGACGTAATGTCTCTGTCAAGTGTAATCCAAAGTCCCAGGGAGTCATTGAAGGAATATTTACAAAGGTTCCATGTCGCGGCAACTGAAGTCAGTAATCCCAATGATCATGCAATTCTAATGGTTGTAATGAGAGGTGTGGATCCGGAGTCTGAATTTGGAGACTGGTTGGCAGGAAAACCTCCGACCACACTAGAGCGTTTCTACTCAAAGGCACACCAATTCATAAGGAGAGAGGAAGCCAGGTGGGTAAGACAAGATAAGGCACCAGGACCTGTCCAAAGTCTATGAAAAGCAACGTTGCTGTGAAGCAGTCCGGAGACAGCTCGGGAAAGGTCCAAGTCAATGTCCAGAATAAGCCTGGGCAGCCTAAGGAGTCCGGAGGAAGAAATCAAGGGAAGAAGAGAGAAGCGGGGAAGTGGAAGTCGAGAATTCCAAGCTACAGCGAGTATACTCCGCTGAACGCGCCACTTGAGAACATTTACCTATCCACCTGCAATACTTTTCAATACAGAAAGCCACGTCCAAAAGAATCAACCGAGGAACAGAAGCGGATCGGGAAATATTGTCGCTTCCATGAGACTTATGGGCACAATACGGAAGAGTGCAGACACCTGCACGACGCTATCGAGAAATTGATCAGGCAAAAGAAGTTGAAAGAATTTGTGAAGGATCCAGAGGAAGGAGGACAGGGAACGTCCAACCCAGGTCGCGCACCAGCCCCGCGTCATCCCGAGGAGCCTTCTCGACCCGTAGGTAGACTAGTCATAAATACAATTATCGGCGGACCTCACCCCGCAGATAAGAATTGGCAAGAGATGGAGCGATATGCAAGTTCCCTGAAGCATGCAGATTTTGAGTGCTGTTCGAACGTGGAGGATGGGACCCCTGCTAAGCAGCAACGCGTAATGACAGACGATATAGTGTTCAGAAACAGAGACGCTGATCAGGTAGAGGCTCCGACCATCGACCCGATGGTCATATCTGCGACGATCGGACCAGCATATGTAAAAAGAATTCTGATCGATTGCGGAAGTTCTGTCAACATAATCTTCAAGAAGGCTTACGACCAAATGAAAATGGAAACAAAAGACTTGAAACCATCCAAAGCTCGTATTCACGGCTTTAACGGCGCTGCGACCGATGTAGTGGGGTATGTCGAGTTACCAGTAGAACTGGGACAAGGCGAGCGTCGGAGAGTGCGAATTCTACCCTTTGTAGTTTTGGATGTGGATTCTCCATATAATGTTTTCTTGGGCTGGCCGGCCCTGGCTGAGTTAAGGGCAGCGTTAGCCCCGTGGTGTTTAACTTTGAAGTTTCCAACTGACAAAGGAGTAGGTGTTGTTCATGGCGATCAAGCAGCTGGTCGCTCCTGTTATGTGGCTGAGCTCCGAGAGGCCCAGCGGAGGGAGAAGGGAAAGGTTGCGGACAATCCCGTCCGCATCCTTAATACGGATAATTGACAAGTAGTGCCCGAGCCCTGGCTCGGGCACAGTTCTCGGATCTTCAGAGACATAGATCCGAGAGACGACGATGAGAAACCCAGGGAAGAGAAGGCAGCACCGGCCGAATTAACAATTGACATCTCAGTTAGCCGAGACGACCCGTTGCGAATACTAAAGATCGGATCACAGCTTGGCCCCGCGATGACTGAAGACCTTAGCGACTTCCTCCGAGCGAATCTTGATATTTTCGCCTGGACGCATTCTAATATGTGTGGGATTTCTCCCGCCATCACGAGTCATATGTTGAACATAGACCCGAAATGCGTTCCAGTTAAACAAAAGAGGAGAGGAATGGACCCGGAGAGGTCCGCCGCTCTCGGAGAGGAGGTGGACAAACTCAAAGCAAATGGGTTCGTCCACGATGCCCTCTACCCTGAATGGGTTTCCAACCCCGTGCTGGTAAAAAAGGCGAATGGGAAATGGAGGACTTGCGTAGATTATTCCGACTTGAACAAAGCATGCCCAAAGGACAGTTTCCCGTTGCCTAGGATCGATCAGTTGGTCGACTCCACCGTAGGACACGAGCTGTTATCATTCATGGATGCATACTCAGGGTACAACCAAATCCCGATGCATATTCCAGACCAAGAACACACCAGCTTCGTTACAAATGTCGGACTATATTGCTATGTAGTGATGCCCTTTGGATTGAAGAACGCAGGAGCGACTTACCAGCGTTTAGTGAATCGAATGTTCAAGGACCAACTGTGTAGAACGATGGAAGTCTATGTGGATGACATGCTCGTGAAGTCACGACGGTCAAACGACCACATTCAAGACTTGGCTGAAATGTTCGACATACTCAGGTTTTATGGGATGAAGATCAACCCTTTGAAATGTTCCTTCGGCGTTGCATCGGGGAAGTTTTTGGGATTCATCATCAATGCTAGAGGAATCAAAGCTAACCCAGAAAAGATCCAAGCTATTCGAGATGTGCAAGTGCCTAGGACTATAAAGCAGGTACAGAGCTTGAACGGAAAAGTAGCTGCGTTAAGTCGATTCATATCCAGGGCAACTGACATGTGGATCCCGTTCTTTGATATAATAAAGAAAGGAAAGAGGAATTTCGAATGGACGCCTAGTTGTGAGGAAGCATTCCGGGGTCTGGTGAGGCATCTGGAGAGTCCACCAATGCTGTCAAAACCAATAAACCACGAGATGCTGTACGTATACTTGGCTGTATCCCCGCATGCGATAAGAACGGCTTTAGTTCGTGAGGAGGATCGAGTCCAGAGGCCGGTGTATTATGTTAGCAAGCGTTTAACGGGGGCAGAGAGAAATTACCCTAACATCGAGAAATTGGCTTATTGCTTGGTGATTGCGTCACGTAAGCTGCGCCCATACTTCCAAGCACACTCAATCGGTGTTTATACCGATCAACCCCTACGGCAGGTACTCCAACGACCAGAAACTTCTGGAAGGTTGCTAAAATGGAACATCGAGTTAAGCCAATTCGATATCGCCTACTTGTCACGGAGAGCCGTACAAGGGCAAGCATTAGCAGACTTTATCGCTGAGTTTACCATGCCCGTCGAACCGGGTAGTCACGACGTCATTCCCCCCGTTCGATGGAAATTATACACTGATGGGGCATCAAACGACCGTTGCTCCGGCACGGGCGTACTTCTTATAACTTCGGAAAACCGATCAATCTGTTATGCTTTTAAGCTCGATTTCCCAGCCACAAATAACGAGGCAGAATATGAAGCACTCATCGCTGGCTTGAAACTCATCGGGGAACTCGGGATCAGATCAGTTGAAATCTTTTGTGACTCACAGTTGGTGGTTTACCAAGTGCGGGGAGACTACCAAGCAAAGGGACGAAAGCTTGCTCCGTACCTTGTTCAGGTCCAAGAACTACTATCAAATCTTGAGCACTATGTCATTTCACATGTCCCGCGCGAACAGAACAAAGAAGCCGACTTATTGGCTAAGTTTGCGAGTACCGGCGATGCACATCAAATGGGAGTGTATCCCGTTGAAGTCTTGCATGCCCCGAGCATAGACGAGATGAAAGTCGATCGCATGTTGGAAACGGAAATCGAGAAGGAATCGTGGATAACCCCATTCAAACTGTACCTGACGACCGGGGCATTACCAGAAAAAAGAAGCGAAAGACGGCAGGTCCTTCGAAAGGTCGCGCGATACGTAATGCAGGATGGGTCAATGTATCGAAAAGGATTCTCAGTCCCATTATTACGATGCATCGCTCATGATGAGACAAAGCGGGTCTTAAGAGAGGTTCACGAAGGGGATTGTGGCGACCATACTGGGGGGCAAACGCTAGCAAAGAAGATCCTCCGCTATGGATATTACTGGCCAACCGTAAACCGGGATGCCGCAGACTATGCAAGAAAGTGTGACAAGTGTCAAAGATATGCGAAAATCCCGAGGACTCCATCAACGGAACTCACACAAATGGTTAGTCCCTGGCCATTTGCAATCTAGGGAATCGACATAATCGGCTCTTTGCCTATATCCAGAGGTGGCGCGAAATACGCGATAGTTGCAGTCGACTATTTCACAAAATGGGCTGAGGCAGAAACTTTGGCCACAATCATCTCTAAGAAGGTCGTTAACTTCATTGTACGAAACATTATATGCCGCTTTGGCCTTCCTCGAACCGTCTTTACGGACAACGGGACGCAATTTGAAAGTAGAGAGTTCAAAGAGTTCTGTCTAAAGTATGGCATCGAGAAAAAGTTCGCCGCCGTTGCACACCCGAAGGCTAACGGACAAGTCGAGGCCGTTAACAAAATAATCAAGTCCATACTGAAGAAGCGTCTAGAGAAGGTTGGAGGCAAGTGGGTAGATGAACTCCCGACAGCATTATGGGCGTATAGAACTACCCACAAGTCCGCGACCGGCCACACTCCATTCGCCTTGGCATACGGCTCTGAAGCCGTTATACCCGTGGAACTTGAAGTTCCATCGCACCGAGTGACATACTATGATCCCAAGATGAACCAGAATCTCTTGTTGGAATCACTGGACTGCATCGATGAAAAGCGTGAAGAAGCTGAATTAAGGGCGGCAGCGCATAGACACCGAGTCAAGCGTTACTACGACGGTAGAGTCCGCCCAAGGATCTATGATGTGGGTTATCTCGTTCTGAAACGAGTCTTCCCGGTACCATCACGTATGAATCCCAGCTGGGAAGGTCCGTACGCGATTGAACGGAAGCTTGGAGAGGGAACATTCAAGCTAGCGACCGTTGATGGCACGACGCTCCCCCGAGCATGGAACAGTGAACATCTGCGGCACTATTACATTTAGCATGTTTTCTTTCTTGTTTTAGGCACTGTTATTTCCTACGTGTTTTCGTTCAGTTTTAGCTTAGTTTCTTTTTAACTATGTAATCAAGCAGTCTAGTTGTTTTTCATTAATAAAGGCTTGAAGCCGTATTTTCTACGAATCACTAATGTTTCTATATCTCATGATCGGATGACGAATTACATTATCATATACAATATACAGACTCGTATAAACGATTCCAAATCTCCGAATCCCCAGAGTGCGGATCGGAGTACTCTAAGTCCCCAAAGCGCGGACTAGAGTATAAACGACTTCAAATCTCCGAATCCCCAGAGCGTGGAGCGGAGTACTCTAAGTCCCCGGAGCGCGGACTAGAGTATAAACGATTCCAAATCTCCGAATCCCCAGAGCGCGGATCGGAGTACTCTAAGTCCCCGGAGCGCGGACTAGAGTATAAACGATTCCAAATCTCCGAATCCCCAGAGCGCAGAGCGGAGTACTCTAAGTCCCCGGAGCGCGGACTAGAGTATAAACGATTTCAAATCTCCGAATCCCCAGAGCGCGGGTCGGAGTACTCTAAATCTCCAGAGCACGGACGAGTATAAACGATTTCAAAATCTCCGAATCCCCAGAGTGCGAAGCGGAGTACTCTAAGTCCCCGGAGCGTGGACTAGAGTATAAACGAATACAAACCTCCGAATCCCCTGAACGCGGATCAACTTACTCTAAATCCCCGGAGAGAAGATTTAGAAAAAATTCCAAGTACTCGAGAGATGTGGAACGAGAAATATGCCACGTCTGGAGATGTTTGCACGACACGAAAATGGACTGCAAGATAATACAACTCGTAACAAGTGGAGTTATGACTACAGTTAGTCAGCAAACCAAAGAAAAGCAAGAGAATCATTCAAACAAAAAAGAAACTAAACTTCATTCAGTAGTTCAAAATGGGGTTACACATTTACTCTTACAAAATTCAGAATCCAGAACCTATCTATACAAACTGCAAGCCACAAAAAATAAAAGCAACGAAAAGACTTAAGCAAGAAGCTCGTCGAACGAGTGTATCGATTACTTCTTCGTTTTCTTCTTCTTATCTTCCTTTGTTTTTTCCGACGACTCCTCTCCCTCACGCTTTTTCTTGGATTTATTGCTTGCCAAAGAAGCGGAGTCGGGAGTAGGGGACGGAATATCCAGTGGTTTAGACCTGCTCGGGAGAATGATTTTCAAAGGTCTGTTCCGAGGGTCGGTGAGTTCCAGTATTTCGGGTTCAACTTTGACCTCGACCTTTTTCTTCTCCTATGCGACGAGGCGGTCATTCATGCTCACCTTTGAGGTATGCTCAGAGGCGCCAGTGATTTCGATTTCGTCACTCCCTTCGGCAGGAGATGAAGTGTTAAGCTTATCATCATCTAGCGCCCCAATCACTTGAGCATCGGGACCAGGAATTACTCCCGCATGAACAACGTCGCTTGTTTTCTCTGCCTCCTCCTTGGCGTCATCGCTCCTCGGAGTTGGCTCGGCATCAGAGCGGCCTGCATGAAAACATAAAGAATGAACGTTAGAACGAATAAATGCTGGAAGATAACAAGATCTTTTGACTTTTAGAAAAGAAGAGTTTCCTACCGGGTTCTGGTTGGCTATCGGTTGCGTGTGGGGTTTCACCCTCCAGAATAGGAGATAGCACGTGAACGCCAAGCCCAGGATCTTTAGGATCATAGCCGGCATGCTGCTCGAACGGGTCAAGTGTCGGCCGACCGGACGGTTGAGCAGCGGGAGGAGCATCAATATGAGGAGCCGTAGTCTCAGACCCAGACGGGCCAGCTTCGTCACTTTTCTCTTTTGGAAGGGGAGAGCCTTTGTTATAGAGCGCCAGAGCTGCGGACAGATCCGTTGGCTCATTCCCCCTAAGAAACTCCTTCACCAAGGCATCCTCATCGACCTCCTCAGAGCCCGACTCGATTTTCCTGATCTTTACTAAGGTTTCCCAGGCCTCAGCTAGGGATTTGAGATAGCCATCGCCCAAGAATGTCAAGTCACGATGCATAAGGACGCGGGCTCCATACTCAGCAATCAACGGGTCAAACATGCGTTTGACCTCTTCCCTGCCGGCTTCTACGGCCGCCTCGAGGCGAGAGTCAATCTCCTCCGGAGCTTTTCTTTTGCCCTCCTCACGGGCTTCGTCCTTCATTTTCTCAACCCCAGCAAGTTCATCATTGAGCTTCGTTTTTAGGAGACGAGTAGCAACGATTTCATCACAGTATCGTTGTGATTCTTCTTGAGCAGCTACCTTGTCCTCCTTTTCCTTGGAGAGTAATTCTTTCAGCTCTCTGACTTGTATGGCGAGCGCGTCCCTTTCTTTTTGAACGGAATCTTTTTCTAGGGAAAGGGCACCGCTGCGCTGGACTGCTTCATCAAGTTCCTTCTTGTGAGCCATCTCTAAACAAGTAACTACCTCAGCAGTATCTTTTGCGCTTAGTTCAGCGGCTTCCAGCTTTGACTTGTACGAAGCGAGCTCCTCGTCCTGATGCTTGATGATGTTCTTGTCGCAGCCAGCCTCCAAATTCAGGCGATCAATCTCATATTGACGCTCAACGGACACCTCCGAGATCTTTTCAACCAAGTGTACAAACGCGTCATGTTGAACATAGACGTCGTTATTGCAGGCAATGGCACTCTGCTTCACGTGACCGGGAATATGGTGAATAGCCGGGAGGAACTTCAGACCGTCAAAGCAAATTTTTGGAAACTTGGACTTAAGATCGACCATCTTTTCCGCTACAGTTGGATCAACCGCGGGAGTAGGGGGAGGAGGCTTTGGAAGTTCCGCTCTTTTTCGTTGCTCCCGCACTTGCCTTGTACTCGATGAACCGTAGTGTTGTTCTCGAGGAGCATCAGATTGGTAACCCTTCTGTGAAGATTTCTCTGTATCCGGCTCAGTTGGAGGAAGAGGATCACGGGACTGTGAAGATTGAGAATATGCCTTCTTACGGTGAGACGACTCGCGGGGACGATTGTCTCTATCTTCATAATCATTTCTGTCCCTGCGTCTGCCTGAACCTGAGTCCCGTCCGAAATGATGAAATATGGAAGAGCCATGAAGGCGATCGAATCCATGAGAGCGTCCCATGTCACCTAAAAAGAACGGAGATAACAACGAGTTAAGAAAAATCTGGGAAATAAGAAAAAACTTAAGGTGTATGATGGAATGCGTATGTGCGTGTGTGTTCTAGTGTTCCCCCCGATGGACCAGTTCTTTTATCTTTGCTAATTGGAGTATTGTCTCCTTGGGTCGGGAGTTGAACTCCCGCGTTGCCTTTAGCGGGCGAAGAAAACTTAAGGGCTTCAGGGTCGTCAAACCCGTAATTAAGTATATCATCGGGAATAGACAGGTTCGACTGGCCCCTCAGGGAACTTTCCATGTGCTGCGAGGAAGCCTCTTTCTCAAGCGAGATAGGCATGACTTTTGAAGTGCCACCAACTTCCTCCTTCTTAACTTTATATTTTAACTTCTTCTTTCCCTTCGAAGAGGAGGATGACGTCTCAATGTCTTGAACTTCGACCGCCGGATTTCGAGCGGGACCCACATTCTTGCCTTGAGTCTCAAGAGCTTTGTCTTCTTTGCGCTCACCTTCTTCGTGCGTATCGGGAGTGCAGCGCGACGGCGATCCTGCCTGCTTTTTCCCTTTATCGGACGGAGGTTTGGGAATGGTGACACCTTCTGGAAGGCTGATCCGACGACCAGGGGCTAGCAAGCCAAACCCCGACAGTGATTCATTTGAAACGATAGTTCGGATGTCTCGTTCTTCGGCAGGAAGAGCTCTAATGGCTTCAACAGCCTCAGAATATCCTCGGCCTTCCGGACGCGGGTTGATACCTGAAAAGATGAAACAAAGAGTTAGGAAAAACATGACTCCGGTTAAATGCGAATAGTGATTCAGCAGAGAGACTTACTGCCTTCAACCCATCTCCTTGCAAAACCAGGAGGGCAGCGCACATAAAACCATTCCTGTTTGTACAGGGCGAATTTACTGCATGCCCCTGTCAAGATTTGGCATTTGTGGTACGGCTCGAGGAACATAAAGGAAGGACTGTCTTTCCATCTCTTGATCATATAAATGTATTTGATATCGCCAACGGTTGGAGGTCTGGAGAAGACGGCCATGAAAAGTAAGTAGGTCCCGTATAGAAACGCATGGCCGTTCGGGTGCAGCTGCGACGGAGCTATGTCGATATACTGCAATACATCCCGGAGAAATAAATTGAACGGAGGCATGCTGCCCATCCAACACATGAACTTGTTACAGGCGGTATACCCGACTGGGGGCAGATGAGGACGATCGTGTCGCGAAGGGACTAACACGTCGGCGAAAGGGATCCCATGAATGGAGCATATCCGTCGGAGAGCGGCTTCGTTGATCTTCGAAGCTTGTGAATAGATCGGATTGTCTAGAAGAATTGCTGCCTCCAGGGCATCAGGTGCTAAGTTATGAGCAGGAGAAGTCGACGGATTAGAAGTATCAGCAGCTTCTGGCCTTGATGACGGCCCAGGCCTGTCGGATATAGTGGCGGAGCTAGACTTTCTTGACATCCCCAATAAATAACGAACCTGGCTAAGTGCTTGAGAAAACTGTACTTAAAAAACGTTGAACGTTAGAATTAGCAATACGAGTTTTCCCCCCACGTGGTGTGTGAACTAGTGCAAGCAATTGTGTACAAGCAATAAGAATCTAAAGATTTCAAAGATATAAAAGTGAGCTTCGAATGGTCGCCTTCGAAGACCGTCATCGCTGACCGTCTCAAAAAGCCCGCATTGAGATGATTACAGTTTCAAATTCAGAAAACGAATGTTAATCAAAGTCCAGGTTTAAGTCTACTAAAGCTAGGGAGTTAACTATCCGGGTCAGTTTCACATGATGGTGTGCTTAGATCTTTGTCCTTGTATTGATTAGGTAAGGCAATTGTTCGTTCGGCATTTACAGTGTTCGGCCTTGGTATGGTTCAACATTTATCATTGTTCGGCATTTATAATTGTCCGGCATGTGCATTACTCGGCCTTGATATTGTTCGGCCTAGGTATAGTATTCGGCATGTATGTTTGTTCGGCAGGTCAGTTATTCAAAACGTATACTGTTCGGCATTTAAATGGTGTTCGGGAATTGTATTGTTCGGTCTAAGTTCTGTTCAGCATGTGTGTCTGTTCGGCATGTCAGTTGTTCGTCACATATACTGTTCGGCATTTGGGTATTGTTCGACCTTAGTTTGTTCGGCTAAAGTAGCACTCCACCCTCGATTACAGTTCCACCCTACTCCTTCTCCATCTGCGCCGAACAACAAGAACAGATCGCTCGGCGAAGATTACGCCGTTCGACACCCCATCTGTCTGTTTCTTCCAGTCTTGTTCGGCATGAAGGAACTAGGCCTAACTACCATGCACCGTTCGACAACTCCAAATATGCGAGCCATTTCTACTCGCCACACATCCACGTGACTCTCTCGGCTGCACATAAACCTAAATCTTGTGTTGAAGTAACTTAATCGCGGAAGGGATAATACCTAGTTCCAAGATCGAAGCTAAGGAAAGATCGATTAGGCTTTAGATCTGATAGGCTGGTGAGAATTGCAAGTCTCTAGGGTGTGACAGAAATAAAGGTGTAAAAGGAAAATAGTGGAAGGATGCCTGGTTTTATAGGGAGAAGATAGAAGTTGAAAAGGCTATACCCGGTAGAACCGGTCAATGTCGTAGCGTCCGGCTTCAAAGCGAAGTGTCGCTCGGCACATAAGGACTGTCGGCTTCGAACACATCGTTCGGCGTCCAAACCACGCTCGTCTCACACCTCCGTCACTAATATTCTCGAGAAGGCATCTCCGAGGTAGGCTAAACTAGATTCAAAGCGCATCACGTTCAGTCACATAATACACTTTGGGGGGCAAGTGTTTCCTGGAGATCTGACCAGGCAACTAGTGCTCGGCATCAGGTAGCACTCGGCATCAGAGAGTGTTCGACATCAGAGAGTGTTCGGCATCTGGGAGTGATCGGCGAAGTACACGACATCCAGTGGGACTCGACATCAGAGAGTGTTCGGCATCTAGGAGTACTCGGCGAAGTACTCGGCATCCAGTGTACCCGGCATCCAGTGGGACTCGGCATCAGAGAGTGTTCGGCATCTGGGAGTGATCGGCGAAGTATTCGGCATCCAGTGGGACTCGGCATCAGAGAGTGTTCGACATCTAAGAGTACTCGGCGAAGTACTCGGCATCCAGTGTACCCGACATCCATGATACTCGGCATCAGATAGTACTCGGCGTCAGCCAGTGCTTGGCATAAGTTAGAGCTCGACGTCAATTAGTATCCGGCGCCCAGTAGAACTCGGTGACAGAAGTGCTCGGCATCCAGAAGACGTTCAGTGTGCATAACTACTCAACGTGATAGTATTGTTTGGCCTGCATGCATTGCTCGGTCAAGAGCTTCGGACAGAGATACGTTCGGCTTCAACAGCAACCATCCTGCACTTCCCACACATCAAACGTACCATTCGGCATGGAAGGGACCGTTCGGCATGGAAATGATCGTTCGGCATTATGGCGTTTGACATGCCTGGTTCGGCAAGCAGCGACCACTGTACTCAGGCTAGAGTATTCGGCCACCAAGCCCACTTGGGAAGTCCAGCCCATATTTGCCTATAAATAGAGGGGCAGGGTCACAGTGAAAGGGGATCCTTTTTTGGGAAAGAACACTGGGGAGACTCTGCCATTTTTTAGACTCATCTTCTCTACTTAACAACTTCATTCAAGCATTTGATTCACGAATTGTATTTGTAATCATCTATTAAGAAGATCAATAAAGTTTAACCTCAAAGTGGACGTAGGCAATTACGCTGAACCACTATAAATTTGGTGTTCTTACTTTCTGCATTTAAATTAGCATTCTCTCATCTGTTTAATTTGTTTTCATCACTTATATCTCTACACAATCTTTCTCTAAGAGGTTAGTGACCAATTTTGGTGCTAACAATAGTTATAGACAAGAATGTGAGATAAAAATCTCACCTTTTCACGGAATTTGATGGAGATGAAGTATGAAAGCAAAGCAAGAACAATCACAAGCTTGAATCAATGTCTTCTCTTGAATTTGGAGTAGATGTTGGATTAGCAATGAAGATTAAGGCTTTGGAGTTTTAATTTCCCATTCCCTCCACCATTTTTGTAGAAGCTTTAAGTGTTAGGAAAATGAAGAAGGAATCAATGAAGAGGAGAGGGGGTTGGGCTGAGTTAGTAAGTGGTTCAGCCCAAACAAAAGCCCTAGACGAAAAAGTGGCAAAAATTTCACTATCTCCAAACACATCGAAGTTTACACTTAAAAAGATCGCAAACGTCATTTTGAACTCAATGGAGGTGGTCTCGAGTCCTAATTTGACCGTATGCAAAAAGTAGCTTTTCGGACTAAAATCCGACTAACGATAAAATATTTAAATATAAATCGACAAATATGCGGGTTGTTACAGACTCCCTTTCTTACAGAAATTGCGTCCTCGCAATATATAAGATGGAAATAAAAAGTAACAACCATAAAAGCATATTAACACAAAAGAAATTTGAAATAAGAAGTTTACCTCAAGGAGCATGAGAAAGTAAGTCCGGATGTGTTCGCTCGATGAATTCTCTAGATTCCCAAGAACAATCTTTAGGATTTGAGGACCATTGAACCTTCACAAGCGGAACATCTTTATTTCGAAGTCGTTTGACCTCCGAAGCAATAATTCGAATAGGATGCTGCTCATAAGTTAAATTAGGCGAAACTTCTATCTCTTCCACAACGCCGGGCTCAAGAACAGAATCGGAATCCCGAAGGCACTTCCGTAGTTGAGAAACGTGAAACACGTCATGCATGGTAGAAAACTGAGCCGGTAATGAAAGGCGATAAGCCATGGAACCAATACGTTCGGTGATGGGAAATGGCCCAATATATTGAGGCGCTAACTTTCCCGATCGACTGAAACATACAACACCCTTCATAGGGGAAACACGAATAAATACAAGATCTCCCACAGAAAATTCTAACTTTCTTCTTCGGTTATCGGCATAGGATTTTTGTCTACTCTGGGCTTCTTTCATCCTATGACGAATAAGATCAATCTTTTCTGTGGAATCTCGAATAAAATCTGGACCTAAGACCAGCTTCTCACAGGCCTCAAGCCAACAAGAAGGAGATCGGCATGGCCTTCCATAAAGTTCCTCGAAAGGTGCCATACCAATACTAGCTTGGAAGCTGTTATTATAGGAAAATTCCACAAGTGAAATATGATCTTCCCAACTTCCACTGAAATCAAGCACACAAGAACGAAGAAGATCTTCAAGGGTTTGATTCACACGCTCAGTTTGTCCATCGGACTGGGGGTGATAAGCGGTGCAAAAATTAAGCTTCGTTCCCAAAGCTTTTTGAAGACTCTTCCAGAATCCACTAGTAAACAATGGATCACGATCACTAACAATAGAAGTAGGAACTCCATGCAATTTAACACTTTCTTTAATGAAGAGTTTGGCCAGAAGAGGAACGGTTCGGTTTGATCGAACAGGAATAAAATGGGCGGATTTAGTAAGTCTATCAACGATCACCCATAAGCTATCATGACCCGAACGAGAACGGGGAAGGCCATCTATAAAATCCATGGAAATTTGATCCCACTTCCAAATTGGAATTTCCAATGGTTGCAATAACCCACCGGGCCTTTGATGTTCAGCCTTGACAAGTTGGCAAGTCATGCAACACTTAACAAAATTAGCAATATCAGATTTCATTCCCTCCCAATAATAAAGTCGCTTCATATCTGCGTACATTTTACTACTACCGGGATGAATGGAATACTTGGAACGATGAGAATCTTCTAGAATATCTTTTCGAAGATCACTAATATTTGGTACAATAAGTCTACCAAATTTTCGAATGCCGCCACGAGAATCAATATCAAAGTCTTTCAAACCTTCAATATCAACTTTATCCTTAATATTTTGGCCAAGAAGAGCCAATTCGGGATCTAGCCTTTGAGCTTCAAGAATGCGGTCTAAAAGAGAAGGATGAGCCTCAAGGCTACATAAAACAAGAGATGAACATAAATCGGAAACACGATCTCGAATTTCACAAGTGGATAAAACTTCGAGATCATTCCATTCGGATATCATCATGGAAACAACCGCTTGTTGCTTGCGACTAAGAGCATCAGCAACTCGATTTCCCTTTCCGGGAGTATAAAGAATATCTAGATCATAAGAGACAAGAAATTCGAGCCAACGTTGTTGACGCAAATTAAGTTCCTTTTGAGAGAATAAATATTTCAAAGACTTATGATCAGTATAAAGTATAAATTTCTCTCCCAAAGGATAATGTCGCCAAATTCGAAGGGCGAAAACGATAGCCGCGAGCTCTAAATCATGTGTGGCATATCTAATCTCAGCCGGCTTCAATTGCCTAGAAGCATAAGCAATAACACGTTCTTTTTGCATAAGAACGACACCTAAACCAACGCGACTAGCATCGGTATAAACAACAAAATCTTGATTCCCTTCGGGAATAACAAGAATAGGAGCATCAGAAAGGAGTTCTTTTAATTTCTGAAAAGAAGTTTCACATTTGTCCGACCAAATGTATTTAACACCTTTCTTTGTTAAGCCAGTAAGAGGGACGACAATTTTAGAAAAGTCTTTTATGAAACGGCGGTAATAACCTGCCAATCCGAGAAAGCTTCGGATTTCAGCCACGCTCTCCGGTCTCTTCCAATTTTGAATCGCTTCAATCTTTGAAGGATCCACTGATATTCCGGATTCGGAAATAATATGACCAAGAAACTTCACACTAGATTGCCAAAAGTGGCATTTAGAAAATTTTGCTTTTAACTGATTACTCCTAAGAGTTTCCAATACAATCCGAAGATGCTTTTCATATTCCTCCTCGGTTTTAGAATACACAAGAATATCATCAATAAAGATGAGAACAAACCGATCAAGGAAATCTTTGAAAACTCGATTCATAAGGTCAACGAAATAAGCCGGAGCATTCGTTAAGCCAAATGGCATAACTAGCCATTCATAAGATCCATAACGTGTACGGAACGAAGTCAAAGGAATACTATCCTCTGCAATACGAAGCTGATGGAAACCGGTAGCCAAGTCCAATTATGAAAAGACTCTAGCACCACTAAGTTGATCAAATAGATCATCAATCCGAGGCAAAGGATATTTATTCTTAATAATAAGATCATTAAGCTTGCGGTAGTCGACGCAAAGCCTAAGTGTGCCATTAGATTTCTTCATGAAAATTGCTGAAGCTCCCCAAGGCGAGGAACTAGAGCGAATAAATTGCTTCGTCTCTAATTCGGATAATTGCTTGCGCATCTCTTTATTCTCCTTATTGGACATGCGATAAGGAGGACGAGTAATAGGTTGAGCTCCAGGTATAAGGTTAATTTTGAACTCAATTGCTCGCTTAGGTGGTAATCCTAAAACGGGCTCGAATATGTCGGAAAATTCACGAACGACGTGAATACGAGAAATGACATCTTCCTCATCATCATTATCATCATCACGAGGATTTAAAGAATATAAAGATGCAGCTAAAGTGGAATCCGAATCTTTAAGAATAATAGAAATCTGCTTTACAGGTTGCGGATGTCGGAGATAATAGTCCGCTCAGGACATAGGATATGAGCTTCATAACGGTTAAGCCAATCCATACCCAAAATCATTCCAAAGCCTAAGTAACGCATGACATGCAAATTGGCTAGGAAAGGAAATCACACAAAATGATCTCCACATCTTTACAAAGCAAACTAAGAGTTGCGGATCCACCAACCGGATTCGCAATTCTTAAAGAAGTCATTAAAGCAACAACACTTAAGGAAAAAGTATCGACAAGTTCTTTTGATATAAAAGAATGGGATGCACCCGTATCAAAGAGAACTTTAATAGGTTGATCATGTAATATAATAATGCCATCAAGGACAAAATGAGACATACCTTGACCGCGAGATGTGTTGCCAGGGGCTTGAGCCACATTAAGCTTTCCCTCCTTCTTGCCTTGAAGTCTGGGGCATAAATGTATATAATGATCCGGGCTCTTACAATAGCAACAAGAACGTGGCTTTGAACACTTGTTCGCAAAATGGTCCTTAGAACCATAGTTATAGCATTGCCCGCTACTAGGGGTAGAAGTCTTTGCTGCCGGAGGTGCAGGTTTACCCTTTTTGTTGGGATAAGGACCTTTGAATTTGTTTGGCCTCTTCTTGTTGTTGAAGTTTGGTTTGGCACCTACCACTTCAACATCACTTTCCCTATCCGCCTCTTCAAGACGAAGAGCGATATCAATGAGTTGATCGAAAGAAACTTCTAATTTTAGAAGTAATGGCTTCTTGAGATTCTTGTTTAAGCCATAAACAAATCTTTGATTCTTCTTCAATGAGGTGTTGATGTATTCAACCCCATATTAAGGATGTGACATAATCTGTCACAGAGGATTCAGCTTGAACAAGGTCTATGAAACGACGAGCCAATGTCACTTTCTCTGCTTCTGGTACGAATTTTAATTCGAAGTGTTCCCAGAATTGCTCCCAGGTGAGATCCGCTTCATTAATTTCAGAAATAAGAAGTTCGTACCAATCCAATACTCTCTCTTGGAGCATACTTGAGGCCACCTGAACACGGTGAAGATCGATAAGATTCATGCGAGAAAAGATTCGATCGCATGTTCTTAACCAAGCCTGGACTTCAATAATAGTTTCGGAACCTTTGAATGGTTTTCCACCCAAGTTGGTATAATCATTGCACAAGCGTGCAAATCCAGACTTAGGATGAGTAGGTTCCTGATTAGGACCAGCTGCTTGAGCATTCTTTACTAAATCAAGTAGCTGCTGAGCAGTCATGAAAACTCCATCCTGGGGAGTAACAGTAGATGGTCCAGCTCTGGGACGACCTGGTCTAGACATTCTCTTGTTTAAGGACTTAGGACGATGATCCTTGTTAAGTTATTCTACATTGTTCCGAAGTTTGGCTCTGATACCAAGCTGTGATGCCCCACCTCTATACCCACGCTAACCAAGAACACTATGGTGTAGTGCTGTCAATTAGCACGGAGAATAAGGCTGTTGAGGAGCGACCCTCCATGTAATTTCTTTGTGCGAGCACCGATATGTCAGATAGTATAGCATGCATTTCATTTAAGGAGGAAATCTGACACACCGATACAAACTTAAAGCTATCACACGGTGGCTTTATATAATCTTCGGAAACAAACATAGAAGTAATCATAACATAAATCAGTCACAGACATCCATATCACAAAGGTGGAAAAAGATATGAATGTATATATAACACATGAAAGTGTACATCAGAGTAGTGGTCAGAAAGATCCACGATAATACAAAAGCATAGCAACACGTGCTATACAAAAGAATAAGTATACAACACAGAGTCTATATCTCAAATGTGTACATCCAAAAACTACTAATCTAAGTAGTTAGCCAAAAGTCAGAATAATCCCAGAAGAGGAGTCAAGCAGAAGCACCTGTAACATCTCCGTCTGACCCGAGTATTATTTATAAGGAAATAATAAACGGACCAGTCTAGCTATAAATATCAGATGATATGGTATAAAATAAAATACATGGCATGAACATGTAATAACCATACTGGCATTCTACTACAAGTATGTAATTGAAAATCAACATGAGATCAATCAATATCACAAGAATCTTCTCAAAGGTAAAATAGGGTATCATACCCTAAACTTGTATTCATAACAAGTCAATGACACACAAATTCACCAATGCACAAAAATTGATAAAACTTATCAATGGAAATCACGAAAATTGGTGAAGCACGAAATCCTAGAAATCATCACAAGAAATCCAGAAATCACAAGGGGGAGGCCTATCACAAAACGGGAGTATGAAAACTCACCAACACGTGTAACACAAGACGAGACGCTATCTCATGGTAGCTAACCATTAATTTTGAGCCGAAGCTCCACAAGAATGGCCCGAAGACCGTGGCGTGCTACCCCACATATGTATGTAGAATCATCACACAAACATGGTTTAGTCTCCCTCGTAGACAAAGAGACATCGCACAATTGCTAGTCTATATCACAAAAATGATCGTCATGATCATCAAGAAGTGTCAAACACACCAAGCTAGTAAATATATGAGTTTAGCTTCATGTCCCATAACCACTTGCTTAACTTAAATATTTACGAACAAGCTGTAGATCTTCACTAAGAAATTGTCACAAAAGGTTCAGTCGAACAAGTCCAAGAATTAACCGACGAAGTGAACGCAAGCGTTTCATACCACCTGTTTTACTAAGCCGTTTAATTAGATTTCTCATCCGAGTGAAGTAAAGGCTTGTATATACTAGTAGATTGGAAAACGGTTTGAGAAAAAGAGTTTTGTAATAAAATAGTGTTGAAATCGCTTTGATAAAAGAGTTTTGATATTTACTACTAGTACGGAAACCTTCATATTTTTAAAGTGACAAGCCACAAAACGATTGTTGAAACAAATCGAATCACAAAAATTCACATTCGAAGACGTGAGTAAAGTCCAAAGACATCAATTCCAAAACCATCAAAGTAGGAATGCCCGTGAGAACGAACATGGCCGAGCTAAAATGATGCGCGACCTAACGTAGCTGGGCTAAAGAATGCAAGCAGGTTGAACGACTTAAGGTGTTGGCTGAACATGCGACCTAACAGGGCCGGTCTAAGCTGCAAGCGACCTAAAAAGAAGACAGGTCGAGCGACCTAGGTGAGCGACCTAAGCATGAGGCGCGACCTATAATGTCAGATCGACCTAACTAAGCGAGCGACCTAAGGGAGACAGGTCGAGCTATTACCGAGCGACCTAACAACAAGTGTGAATATATTAGGTCGAACGACCTAACTGCAAACGTTTTAAGGTAAAGACTCGCGACCTAAAGACTCGTGACCTAAAGACTCGCGACTTATAGACTCGCGACCTAAAGACTCACGACCTAAAGACTCGCGACCTAACTGAGACAAGGACTAGCGGCTTAACTCGTGGCGAGTTAAACGTAGGCAGAACGACCTAACGGCTAACGACCAAAGCATGGCTGAGTTAGCGACCTAATAGCGAGATGACTTTCCCACCAGAACGACCTATGGCTGGAACGACCTATAGCCGAATGAGCTAAGGCATAAACGGGCTAGGGATGAACGAACTAAGTCCAGAACGAGCTAAATGCTGGCAGAGACTTCTCCACGCGCGATCTAATCAAGGCAGAACGACTTAAGTCCAGATTTTTGCCAAAAACACACAAAAAATTGGGGTTTTCACCAATTCAATCCAAACCAAATGCAAATGTTCATGCTAAAGTGATAGGAACTCATTCCTAACAATCCAAGAGAGTTATAGACAAGAATGTGAGATAAAAATCTCACCTTTTCACGGAATTTGATGGAGATGAAGTATGAAAGCAAAGCAAGAACAATCACAAGCTTGAATCAATGTCTTCTCTTGAATTTGGAGTAGATGTTGGATTAGCAATGAAGATTAAGGCTTTGGAGTTTTAATTTCCCATTCCCTCCACCATTTTTGAAGAAGCTTTAAATGTTAGGAAAATGAAGAAGGAATTAATGAAGAGGAGAGGGGGTTGGGCTGAGTTAGTAAGTGGTTTAGCCCAAACCAAAGCCCTAGACGAAAAAGTGGCGAAAATTCCACTATCTCCAAACACATCAAAGTTTACACTTAAAAAGATCGCAAACATCATTTTGAACTCAATGGAGGTGGTCTCGAGTCCTAATTTGACCATATGCAAAAAGTAGCTTTTCGACTAAAATCCGAATAACGATAAAATATTTAAATATAAATCGATAAATATGCGGGTTGTTACAGAGTGCCTTAAGAAATAGACAATGAATCATTAAATTGTAAGTTCCTCCTTTTTTTGTTTATGTTAGTCTCTGTCTTGCTCATGAGATTGTTGTAATAAGAAAAATATGAATTACGTCCTTGAAATAAAATAAAGTATAATTACATTGGAGTTAAATTAAGTAATGATCACAACTGCTTTTTGCTAGCTTATATAGATCAAAACTCTAGACATTTAATCGATTTGTACAGACTAAAATTGTGATATCCCGGAAATTTGGGACAATAATCAATTTAATAATCTGTTTAAATAATTAAATTGATTGATAATTTTTGATAATAAAATTTGAATTGGTTTAATAATCTAATTGAATAAATATTTAATTAGTGAAATTTATCTTTTAAAACTAATAAAATTATTTCTATTTATAATATGTATATATATGTGTGTATATATATTGTTAATAGATTAGCTTTGGTTTGAAATTTAATAAATAAAAACTTGTTTTTAAACTTCTAATGTACATTTTGATAATTGGGAAATTATGATTTATTTAATATGAAGCTTTTCAAAGCTATTTAAACAAATAATTATATGGTTTTCAATAAAGATTAAAAATAAGGATTATTTTATTTTCTTTTTAAATATTGCTTAATAAATAAGATATAAGATATATATATATATATATAAGTTTAAAATACCATTTACATATGATATGTTGATTCATTTAATAATAGTAGTAATTTATAATCTCTTTTATAAATTATTTTAAAATAGATAAAGTATTATGTTAAACAATATTTTTGATATATTGTTTATATATAGAAATAAATAGATTTTAATAGAATTGTTATTTCAAATTGAATGTGTAGTTATATATGTATGTATATAACTTGATTTTAAATTGGATTTTAAATATAATTTGAATTTGAATGTAAATTAGTTTTGAAATTCAAAGATAGATATTTTAAATATTTGGATTTTAAAATATACGTATAAACTTTTACTTATAAATATAATTAGTTTTGTTTCTTTATAAGGAATATATATAAATAGATAAGTGTTTAATAAATAAAGAAAAAGGTTTTTACATTTAAAATAAATATAAATTAAATAAAAAGACAAGTGTAATTATATAAAGCTATATGGTAACAAGTGTTAACTAATTAACACATATAAAGACAAGTGTCATTTTGTTCTAATTTTTCTTTTTATTGTAAAATTAAATCATTTATACTTATAAAAAACATGTTTCCACCCTCTTCCTTTCTTTCTAGTCTTCATTTCTAAAACCTGAAATTCATATTTCACTTCTTAAAGCAATCAGAAAATCTGAAACAAGATTTCTCTCAAAATTTCTCAAAACAAAATTCCCAGAAAACAAATCTGTAATCAAAAACTCCTCAAACTATAATCTCAAACCAATAACCTGTGATTCATTTTCCAAAATCTTCAGCCTGCAAATGTTAACCTTTCCTCAATCTCGAAATAAGATCTGTGAAACCATTTTCAAATCTGAAGCTTATAACCATTTTTAAATCTGAGATTTTGCAAAAGCAATTTTCAACAAAAACAAAAGCCTGCAAATTTTCTTCTGTCTGAAATCTGAGAACAACAAACCTGCATCTTCTTCAAAGATCTAAAGCAACATCTCAACAATACAAGATTTTGGCAACATGCAAGTTTCCAGTTTTAAAGACAATGCAAGTTTTAAATCAAAACAAAGTAGCAAGCAACCAAGTTTAAAATCAAGTAACATTCCAGATTTCAAGTATCTGTTTCAAGTTCTGTTCTCTGCTTTTTAAAAAAAAAAGGTGAGTAACATTTATTTTAAAATATTTAAGTATATGATATCTGTTGCATGCTATAAATTCTTGAATCTATGATATAATATGCCTGCATGTTGTTTAATATGTTTGGTATGTATGTATATTTTTGTATATATGGATGTAAATTGGTGTGCATGTCTGTTATCTCTGTTTCCAGTTTTTAAATTTAAGTTTTGATTGAAAATTCTGTATCTCTTAACTTAGTTAATATTATGATTTAAGTTATAAACAATAGTTGTTTGTTTTGTCATAGATTAGAGTTTAGAATTTAATTTAAGTTAAAACAAACTTGAATGGCCATGGAAAAATCAAAACAACAGTGCAAGTCAAATATAAGTGGAAAATTAAACTTCTAAATTTATTTATTCAGACTTATGATCTGAATCTTTGGTTGAAAACATGATTTTTAAGATTCGAATCATGATTTTTAGAAGTAGGATGAGAGAGCAGATCGGGGTTGAACAGATTTTACATCTTGGGAGTTTTCTGGTGATCTACTTGCTTGGGAAGGTTGGGGTTCTATCTGGTGGTAGTCTGATGATCAGAGGCTAGGGGAAAAATGTCAGGTTGATGATCGAAGCATGGTGGCGACGGCAGGAGGTTGATGTTGTTTTTAAACCTAGTTTTAGGCTAGATCGAAATATAGGTTACAACGGCATCTAGGGTGGATCGAGTTCCACCGGGTTTTGGAAATCGGAAGTCCGGAGGATGGCGAAGGTGAGGCTGGAAGCGTAGGTGCTCTGGTGATCGGCGTTGCGTGTTCGAGGAGTTTTTCTGGTGGCACTTCTGGTTCCAGGTGAGGATCGTGATGTTCGAATTCGACTGCAATGATTGTTCGTGGTTTTGGAGGTCGCGATCGTGGATGGGGGTCGTAGACGAGATGCCAGCGATGGAATCAATGGTCGGAGGCGATGGACTCGCCTGTGCACGTGAATGTGTATCAGGCGTATCAGTGATTTAGTTGAGGAAGAAGACGTTCTCGAGTGGATGTTAGGTTTGGCTCGAAGTCGTTTGTCACATCCCGAAATTTTCGACTTTCGAAAATTCGACATCGATACTCACTTTATCGACTGCCGAACAATCGAGTGCCGGAAACTCCAATAGTGAGGGTTTTAAGAAAAAGAAATAGAAGAAAAGATAGAAGAAAAAGAGAAGAAGAAAGAAGAGAAGAAAGAAGAATAACAGAACAACAACAGAGAACAGAAACAGAACAATATCAGAATCTTACACATCGCAGCGGAATAACATATAATAGATAAATGAATAATCTTTAAAACAAAGAACTATATCATTTTATATATACATCAATCATCAGAGTCAATATACAACAATGGACAGTTATATAACTTGTCCTCATACAGAATACACAGCGGAATAAATAATATCGGATACAAATACTACGTCTCGTCATCCAGCTCATCTCCAAAGCTCCAGTATATCCAGAATATCCTGATAATCTAACTCTAGGCTGCCCGTGTGGAAATTGGTGGGCACCCAGAGTTTAGAAGGGAACAATAAACTCCGAGTCAGTCATGGTGACTGGTGTGAGATCGTAAAACAATTATTTATCTTTAAAATAAACAACAGAAAAATTTTAAAGTCAATTCGCAATGCTTTTGGAAAATGAAACTACCATAAGACCTCCCACCACACACACAATGCAAACGCAGACTTGGAGGAGATTTCTTCTTATGTTAGTCAAAGATGCTTACTACGCAAAATCAAATTCTTTTTGATATTATTATTAGTGCATAGTGTAGAAATCATTTTCGAAAGTATAATATTAATCTTAGCCAGCATAGGCATTCCGCACTTATGCCTACTATAGCTACTATGTTCAATAGCAGGTTACCGCCACATTCCATAGTAGGTAATACAACTAAAACCGTACAAGTCACGTATTGTTTCTTTGGATTTCCAACAAATGGTCAGGCTAAGGAACTTCCTATCCACGATGGGTACGTCCCTGGAATAGACGACCCGAGAACCTAACCGGATCTCTGCCAACACAAGGCCGGGTTACCTCTGCAAAAATAGGTAACTACTGACACGCGTATGCCATCCCCCGATCGTCACCGATCTTCCCGAGGATCCCCGATTCGCAACAAACCACATAGAAAAAAATAATGCAGTAACCACAGAGGTTAAGTATCTGGGCTCCATACCATGATACCACCTTTATCCAGAAGGAATGACATACACTAAGGGGCGCCACTCCCTAGAACCTTGCTGCATTCGTCCCGTTTCGACCATTTCCGGGGTGTGAGGCTCGACGAAGTCTCGTCCACAAAGCTACGCTTTCTCAAAAAGCCCTGCTTCGGGTCAAACAAAATGATCAACCTATGATCACAAAGATATAAGATCAAACAAATGATCATATCGCAAATGATCAAACACTGATCATTTCACAGCAACACTCAGTATGCCACGTTACCAAATTGGGATATATCGCTGATAAATTTCAACTACATAACCTCTGAGCTCGTACGTCTCAGAGAAGGGTGTTAAGCTAAGAGAATAAATTCTCCGCCACCAACAGAAATGTATTTGAAAGAAATCAGCTTTATATCTCAAATTGTAACGTCAGACACACAATCCATACAAGTCTGTTCCGGGATCGAACAGAACCGAAGGCACTTCTCACAAAGCCCTTGCAATTCCGGATAATTTTCAATCACGTCAGGACTTCCCGTCACTAAGGGTGATAAAACCTCTAAATCGAAGATCAGTCGATGTAGAGTAACTCGACGGTAATCCTTCCGTTTTCAAAAATATCCGGTCTTCAACACCGGTCTTCAAATGCGATTCATAACGACGTATCACATATTCGGAATGGGTTATACGACCCCATGGTCCTTTCCCGGTTAACCCGAATAGTGAGCGTTTATTCAAAAACAAGTGTGGCATTCAAATTCATCCAATTCACAACAAATACCTATCTAAAGGTAATTATTGATAGTCGGTTATTTAACTATCAATAAAGATGCGCAACATCATCAGATTCCAATTAATTTTCCAAATTATTTTATCTTCCAAAATATCTTTACTAGATATATAAAAATTTCCACACTTCAAAAATAAATCAACATTTATTTTTAAACAACTTCCCATTTCTTTTTATAAATTCCATCTTGAATTTACATTTTTCGAATACCTACTAATATTCGATTTACGATCGTTTTCAAATATTCATTTTCGATTTATCTTTAAGAAGATAAAATCTCAAAACGTTTCATTTCATTTTGGAAAAGCATTTCCATATTTATTTAATAATAAGTAATTCACAAATCTATTTATTTTCAACACTTGAAAAATATTCGATATACTTAAATCGAATTAAGTATATATTCATTCTTTAAGGAAAACATTACTAAATCACATTTGTTTGAGTCAAAACGAATGTTGCGTAAAACATCGTTACGACGACTCGAAATCACTAGTATAGGGATTCGAAATTAAGATAGATATATAAATCCCAATACTATATAAAATATTTCCTTTCGGAAATCATTTACTATAACAACAGTGTTATAGTCCACCATTTCCTTATTTCTCCTCGAAAACGTCTATTTCAACAATAAATGTTGAAATCTATGATTTCGATAGTTCACACGTTTTAAAATATCTTTTAAAACAATTAACTTCATTTCATAATATCGCTTCTTCAAAAACGTATCCATTTTACTTAACAATATATTCACTGTCCAAAATCGTGAATATATCTTCTTTAACAACCTTCTATAATTCACTTATCAAATTTAATCGATTCCGAATTTATAAACACGGTTATAAATTCTATTTCCATTTTAATAACAACTTCGACTTATAAATCTTCTTTTATTAACTACTATATTTAACTTATCAAAATAAGTGACTCTGGGATTATAAACAACTTTTATAAATTTTAATTCTATTTATAAAAGCTTCAATGCCAAATCAATTTCAATATTGATTTTTAATTTTATTTTCAACGTTTGAATAAAATTTCCATATTGATTTCTCAAAAAAAATCATTTCTAAGTATTAAATCAATTACAAATTGATTTCAAATTTTATTTATCCCTACTAAAATAAATTCCTTATTTTTCTCAAATTATTCAATATTCTGTTTTAAAATGGATTCTTCAAATTGAAATCATTTTCATTGATTTCACAACTTATTTCAATTTACCAATTAAATTCCAAACTGAATTTCCAACTTATCTTCTTTTAAATAAATTCCTTTTTAAGAAAATAAATTCCAATCGTTTCTTTCAATCTATTTAAAAATCCAATTTTAAATTAATTTCTTCAATTTAAAATCACTGTTTTATGAAATCCATTTATTTAGCATTTTCACTTTATCCTGGAATTTATTCGATAAGATTATAAAAACAGCTTTTATACTTTTAAATTCTTTTCTTCAAAATTTCTTCAATTTCAAAAATTGATTCACTTAGAAATTTTCTACTTGAATCTCAAAAATTCAATTTCGTTTATCTTTGGAATCCAATGATGTCAAACATCCATTCAGCTAAATCTTAGCTTTCAATCAATTTCCAGACATCGATATGATCAATAACATCAATATAATCATTCACAGATTCATATCACAGTATAAATAAAATCAATCAATGTGAGGGGTCCAGTTGGATCCCTCCAACCTGTTTCCCTGCATCCAAAGACGTTAGCACAATACCAATTCCGCTCCAGTACGGAATTATCGCGGTATATAGGTTTTTATAAATCCGCTTACTAACGGCGCAATAGGGTCTCATCCGCTATACGAGGCGGGAAATCATCAATCCAATATATACATATGCCAATATGTATATACTGCTATATATATAGATATATCCTAAAATATCTAATATCACAATCAACATAGCAATCAAACAGTCAATAATAACTGTAAAATCAAATTTCCTTCGAGTGAGAAAGATCTCACCTTAGCTTTATTTTGCCATCCATTTCCATCCAATTTATTTTCTTGATTTAACCTTGTATAAATAAATTTACAATTTATCAATATTCGAATAAATCGAATTCCCATTTTCGTTTGGTATTTTTTCTTTATCTAACAATTTTGATTTTAACCAATGATACACTTTTAATTTATGATATCAAAGAATTAAATTTTTAAACTTTCTTTTTCTGCAATCCTATATACATGTGTAAAATTTATCCCACTAAAAGAATTAACATGAAACAAAAATAAAAACAAGCTGTAAATACCTAAATGCCCAATTCCCTCAAGAAATTCTTCTCGAACTCGGCCTTCGAATTATTGTTGAAGTAGTGGTATCTCCCCTGCCATGAACGATCGCAGCCCCACGTGCCTTAACCCTAGGGCAGCGCTCGATTTCCTCGACTCCAACGCGCGATACCAGACATCGCGAAACTCAGACATGCCACCGCCTCACGCAACGAACTCGTGTGCGCGACTCCCCTCGTCAACGTTGCCTTCGATGTTCGACTTGAAGCTGCCGCCGTGAACGCGATCCCTTCCACTTGAACATCTTGCGAACCCCAAGCCCTAGGCGTCGCCTTCCTCCTTCCCGAAATCGCACGCCACCGTGCCACAGATCGAGACTCGAGATGCCTCCGTCTTCACGATCGAGCTCCCCCTAAACCCTCGCGCGCCTCGGTTCGCCTCCGATGTGAGAATTTGGTCGTGCGCGCGCGTTATCCCCTTTCTCGATTTTAAACGAACGAGGATTTTCGTTCGATTTCATTTAGTTGAGAAGGACATGGCTGCTGTTTTTTTTTTCTTTGAAGTTTTGATTTCGAACGTGAAATGATTTTTACTGAGGGGAGGAAGACAGAAGATATGGGATGCACGATTTTCTCCCCGTGATTCCCTGCGTGTATAAAGGCTGAATCGAAGGAAAGAAAACGTGTGGTGTTAAATAAATATAAATTTAAATTTAAATTTCGTTAAAAATTCCAATGCGTTTTCCTGTCGTGTGCTCACATACAAGCTCCGAAAAATACGAAATTTGAAATCCGGCAATAATATAACATTCCGGACCCAATGGAACTGGTTTCATCGAATTCCGAGACTGTTTGAAAATTGACTATTTTATAAATATCGGTTCGAGTGAATATTTTCAAAACTGAACAAAACAGTTCGAAATTAAATTCTGAAACTTCTATCATCCTCAGTATTACCAATACGAATTTTAAAAGCTTTCGAAATATTTTTCTTCAGCTTAAAATTGAAGATTCGAATTTTTATCCAACTATCAACAGATTAAATCCTATAATTTAATCGCCGATTTAAAGTTATATTCGGGACTCAAATTAAATTACCGTTCAAATATTTAAAATAAATTAAATATTCTCAATTTAATTTGGTCAAAATTCCGGGTCGTTACAGATTTCCCCCCTTAAAAGAATTTCGTCCTCGAAATTACAAGTTAGGGAAAAATGTCCTTAACTCGTCTACTATTTTTCACAATCTAAATAGTTTTATCAATTCATCAAAACAAATCTTTTTACTAAAGATTCGTTATCATTCAACTACATTTCTAAACATTTTCATAATTTTCTAACATCATTGTTTTACTTCAATTCAAATTTAAATTCAAATTTCAAATTTAAACTTTCAAATTTTCTCAAAAATTTTCTAACACTCGAAATTTTCGAAAAATTTCGCCAGCGTCTCCTTTGCGCGGCTAATACGGTACGACTACAAAACGTCCCTACGGACTCTCAGATTTCAAAAAGAAAAAGAAAAAACCAAGCGGCTAGAGAGAAATCATCAAAAACTCATATTAAAACTCAAATACGTACCTTTTGTCGAGCAATTCAAATTCTCTTCTAAATTAAAATCCCAATTCCTTTACACCTGTATATCTACTAGCCATTATATCTAGTTACAGCATTCAAACTATTTTGCAAATTCTATTACAAAATTTCAAATATAAACTGTTTACACATTTTTTTTACTTACTATTGAAGTTACATATCTATTCTCATTCAATTTTACATTTCGATTCACATTCGAATTCAATTCACAATTCCAATCTAATTTGGATTTAGTTTACTTCGTTTTCCACAAATCAAATTCAATTGCAGTTTTATTTACTTACAAATTCAAAATGAATTTTAACATTCAATTTCATTTTCTTGCACTTGCAAATTTATTTATTCGTTCACAAATTCATTCATTTTCAATTTGCATCTCATACATCAAATTTTCAAATATTTATAAGTCTTTGACTTATTTTCATTTCGATTTATCAAATCATTTATACAATCACATTTACAATTTCATTTCATTAATGAATTTTATTTTCAATTATCTTCTTGGAATTCTATTTCCAATCATAAATTTACATTACAATTTATATTCACAACTTTATTCATATATAAATTTATCTCTTTAAGTTAGATTTTTATTTAAACTTTACAAGTTATCAACTTCATAATATTTCAAAATATTCCAGAGTCTTAGCAACATTTCAAAGCCATTTTGAAAACAATTCAAAGTATCCTTTGAATTTCCAAAACTAAACCCAAATTTTTCAAACAACTTCCATTTAAAACAATTTGGCAGCAATTTCTCTTTTGGAAACCCGAAAATGAACATCGATAATGCTGCAGTCATTACCGAAGTTATTTTCCAGCGACCGAAAAGAGTTTAGAGCTTTTCATTCCGTCAAAACATTTTTCAAAACCCTTGAAATCCATTTTCAAATCCAAAAAGATTTAAACTTTTCGAATCTCCAAAATTTACAAATTCCTTTCAAAACATTTCCAAAAACTTCTCTGGAATTCCGTTTCAAATTATAAATCACATTTACAATTCACATTCTTAAAATTTCATTGGTATGTGAATTTATTTCTTAACTTTGGAGTTTCGATTTCAATTTCTCATTTAATTTCAATGATAATCGTTTAATGTTATCATTTCTAGCAACCATGCAACCATATACCGTAATAATTTACAGAAAATCAATTCTTTTATATACAAAAATAGTTTTGGGCAAAATTATCTCATTTATCCCATTTTAAAACAATACTGTGCCGAACTGTTCTATTCAAGTGTTTAGAAACCCCTTCGATACAGTTTTGCAAGACTGTGCCGACGAAGGTTCATATACCACTCAATAAACCAATCATCACAATACAAAACAATTTTATATTAACTAACAAATACGCGCTCATATCTATTATTACACTCAACTCATTCTAGAGTACTACTGACTCTATCTCTAATGAGTAACACCCAACAGAGCAGGGTTGTCGCTTAACCATATGCTCTGATACCACTTTGTCACAACCCGAAATTTTCGACTTTCGAAAATTCGACATCGATACTCACTTTATCGACTGCCGAACAATCGAGTGCCGGAAACTCCAATAGTGAGGGTTTTAAGAAAAAGAAATAGAAGAAAAGATAGAAGAAAAAGAGAAGAAGAAAGAAGAGAAGAAAGAAGAATAACAGAACAACAACAGAGAACAGAAACAGAACAATATCAGAATCTTACACATCGCAGCGGAATAACATATAATAGATAAATGAATAATCTTTAAAACAAAGAACTATATCATTTTATATATACATCAATCATCAGAGTCAATATACAACAATGGACAGTTATATAACTTGTCCTCATACAGAATACACAGCGGAATAAATAATATCGGATACAAATACTACGTCTCGTCATCCAGCTCATCTCCAAAGCTCCAGTATATCCAGAATATCCTGATAATCTAACTCTAGGCTGCCCGTGTGGAAATTGGTGGGCACCCAGAGTTTAGAAGGGAACAATAAACTCCGAGTCAGTCATGGTGACTGGTGTGAGATCGTAAAACAATTATTTATCTTTAAAATAAACAACAGAAAAATTTTAAAGTCAATTCGCAATGATTTTGGAAAATGAAACTACCATAAGACCTCCCACCACACACACAATGCAAACGCAGACTTGGAGGAGATTTCTTCTTATGTTAGTCAAAGATGCTTACTACGCAAAATCAAATTCTTTTTGATATTATTATTAGTGCATAGTGTAGAAATCATTTTCGAAAGTATAATATTAATCTTAGCCAGCATAGGCATTCCACACTTATGCCTACTATAGCTACTATGTTCAATAGCAGGTTACCGCCACATTCCATAGCAGGTAATACAACTAAAACCGTACAAGTCACGTATTGTTTCTTTGGATTTCCAACAAATGGTCAGGCTAAGGAACTTCCTATCCACGATGGGTACGTCCCTGGAATAGACGACCCGAGAACCTAACCGGATCTCTGCCAACACAAGGCCGGGTTACCTCTGCAAAAATAGGTAACTACTGACACGCGTATGCCATCCCCCGATCGTCACCGATCTTCCCGAGGATCCCCGATTCGCAACAAACCACATAGAAAAAAATAATGCAGTAACCACAGAGGTTAAGTATCTGGGCTCCATACCATGATACCACCTTTATCCAGAAGGAATGACATACACTAAGGGGCGCTACTCCCTAGAACCTTGCTGCATTCGTCCCGTTTCGACCATTTCCGGGGTGTGAGGCTCGACGAAGTCTCGTCCACAAAGCTACGCTTTCTCAAAAAGCCCTGCTTCGGGTCAAACAAAATGATCAACCTATGATCACAAAGATATAAGATCAAACAAATGATCATATCGCAAATGATCAAACACTGATCATTTCACAGCAACACTCAGTATGCCACGTTACCAAATTGGGATATATCGCTGATAAATTTCAACTACATAACCTCTGAGCTCGTACGTCTCAGAGAAGGGTGTTAAGCTAAGAGAATAAATTCTCCGCCACCAACAGAAATGTATTTGAAAGAAATCAGCTTTATATCTCAAATTGTAACGTCAGACACACAATCCATACAAGTCTGTTCCGGGATCGAACAGAACCGAAGGCACTTCTCACGAAGCCCTTGCAATTCCGGATAATTTTCAATCACGTCAGGACTTCCCGTCACTAAGGGTGATAAAACCTCTAAATCGAAGATCAGTCGATGTAGAGTAACTCGACGGTAATCCTTCCGTTTTCAAAAATATCCGGTCTTCAACACCGGTCTTCAAATGCGATTCATAACGACGTATCACATATTCGGAATGGGTTATACGACCCCATGGTCCTTTCCCGGTTAACCCGAATAGTGAGCGTTTATTCAAAAACAAGTGTGGCATTCAAATTCATCCAATTCACAACAAATACCTATCTAAAGGTAATTATTGATAGTCGGTTATTTAACTATCAATAAAGATGCGCAACATCATCAGATTCCAATTAATTTTCCAAATTATTTTATCTTCCAAAATATCTTTACTAGATATATAAAAATTTCCACACTTCAAAAATAAATCAACATTTATTTTTAAACAACTTCCCATTTCTTTTTATAAATTCCATCTTGAATTTACATTTTTCGAATACCTACTAATATTCGATTTACGATCGTTTTCAAATATTCATTTTCGATTTATCTTTAAGAAGATAAAATCTCAAAACGTTTCATTTCATTTTGGAAAAGCATTTCCATATTTATTTAATAATAAGTAATTCACAAATCTATTTATTTTCAACACTTGAAAAATATTCGATATACTTAAATCGAATTAAGTATATATTCATTCTTTAAGGAAAACATTACTAAATCACATTTGTTTGAGTCAAAACGAATGTTGCGTAAAACATCGTTACGACGACTCGAAATCACTAGTATAGGGATTCGAAATTAAGATAGATATATAAATCCCAATACTATATAAAATATTTCCTTTCGGAAATCATTTACTATAACAACAGTGTTATAGTCCACCATTTCCTTATTTCTCCTCGAAAACGTCTATTTCAACAATAAATGTTGAAATCTATGATTTCGATAGTTCACACGTTTTAAAATATCTTTTAAAACAATTAACTTCATTTCATAATATCGCTTCTTCAAAAACGTATCCATTTTACTTAACAATATATTCACTGTCCAAAATCATGAATATATCTTCTTTAACAACCTTCTATAATTCACTTATCAAATTTAATCGATTCCGAATTTATAAACACGGTTATAAATTCTATTTCCATTTTAATAACAACTTCGACTTATAAATCTTCTTTTATTAACTACTATATTTAACTTATCAAAATAAGTGACTCTGGGTTTATAAACAACTTTTATAAATTTTAATTCTATTTATAAAAGCTTCAATGCCAAATCAATTTCAATATTGATTTTTAATTTTATTTTCAACGTTTGAATAAAATTTCCATATTGATTTCTCAAAAAAAATCATTTCTAAGTATTAAATCAATTACAAATTGATTTCAAATTTTATTTATCCCTACTAAAATAAATTCCTTATTTTTCTCAAATTATTCAATATTCTGTTTTAAAATGGATTCTTCAAATTGAAATCATTTTCATTGATTTCACAACTTATTTCAATTTACCAACTAAATTACAAACTGAATTTCCAACTTATCTTCTTTTAAATAAATTCCTTTTTAAGAAAATAAATTCCAATCGTTTCTTTCAATCTATTTAAAAATCCAATTTTAAATCAATTTCTTCAATTTAAAATCACTGTTTTATGAAATCCATTTATTTAGCATTTTCACTTTATCCTGGAATTTATTCGATAAGATTATAAAAACAGCTTTTATACTTTTAAATTCTTTTCTTCAAAATTTCTTCAATTTCAAAAATTGATTCACTTAGCAATTTTCTACTTGAATCTCAAAAATTCAATTTCGTTTATCTTTGGAATCCAATGATGTCAAACATCCATTCAGCTAAATCTTAGCTTTCAATCAATTTCCAGACATCGATATGATCAATAACATCAATATAATCATTCACAGATTCATATCACAGTATAAATAAAATCAATCAATGTGAGGGGTCCAGTTGGATCCCTCCAACCTGTTTCCCTGCATCCAAAGACGTTAGCACAATACCAATTCCGCTCCAGTACGGAATTATCGCGGTATATAGGTTTTTATAAATCCGCTTACTAACGGCGCAATAGGGTCTCATCCGCTATACGAGGCGGGAAATCATCAATCCAATATATACATATGCCAATATGTATATACTGCTATATATATATAGATATATCCTAAAATATCTAATATCACAATCAACATAGCAATCAAACAGTCAATAATAACTGTAAAATCAAATTTCCTTCGAGTGAGAAAGATCTCACCTTAGCTTTATTTTGCCATCCATTTCCATCCAATTTATTTTCTTGATTTAACCTTGTATAAATAAATTTACAATTTATCAATATTCGAATAAATCGAATTCCCATTTTCGTTTGGTATTTTTTCTTTATCTAACAATTTTGATTTTAACCAATGATACACTTTTAATTTATGATATCAAAGAATTAAATTTTTAAACTTTCTTTTTCTGCAATCCTATATACATGTGTAAAATTTATCCCACTAAAAGAATTAACATGAAACAAAAATAAAAACAAGCTGTAAATACCTAAATGCCCAATTCCCTCAAGAAATTCTTCTCGAACTCGGCCTTCGAATTATTGTTGAAGTAGTGGTATCTCCCCTGCCATGAACGATCGCAGCCCCACGTGCCTTAACCCTAGGGCAGCGCTCGATTTCCTCGACTCCAACGCGCGATACCAGACATCGCGAAACTCAGACATGCCACCGCCTCACGCAACCAACTCGTGTGCGCGACTCCCCTCGTCAACGTTGCCTTCGATGTTCGACTTGAAGCTGCCGCCGTGAACGCGATCCCTTCCACTTGAACATCTTGCGAACCCCAAGCCCTAGGCGTCGCCTTCCTCCTTCCCGAAATCGCACGCCACCGTGCCACAGATCGAGACTCGAGATGCCTCCGTCTTCACGATCGAGCTCCCCCTAAACCCTCGCGCGCCTCGGTTCGCCTCCGATGTGAGAATTTGGTCGTGCGCGCGCGTTATCCCCTTTCTCGATTTTAAACGAACGAGGATTTTCGTTCGATTTCATTTAGTTGAGAAGGACATGGCTGCTGTTTTTTTTTTCTTTGAAGTTTTGATTTCGAACGTGAAATGATTTTTACTGAGGGGAGGAAGACAGAAGATATGGGATGCACGATTTTCTCCCCGTGATTCCCTGCGTGTATAAAGGCTGAATCGAAGGAAAGAAAACGTGTGGTGTTAAATAAATATAAATTTAAATTTAAATTTCGTTAAAAATTCCAATGCGTTTTCCTGTCGTGTGCTCACATACAAGCTCCGAAAAATACGAAATTTGAAATCCGGCAATAATATAACATTCCGGACCCAATGGAACTGGTTTCGTCGAATTCCGAGACTGTTTGAAAATTGACTATTTTATAAATATCGGTTCGAGTGAATATTTTCAAAACTGAACAAAACAGTTCGAAATTAAATTCTGAAACTTCTATCATCCTCAGTATTACCAATACGAATTTTAAAAGCTTTCGAAATATTTTTCTTCAGCTTAAAATTGAAGATTCGAATTTTTATCCAACTATCAACAGATTAAATCCTATAATTTAATCGCCGATTTAAAGTTATATTCGGGACTCAAATTAAATTACCGTTCAAATATTTAAAATAAATTAAATATTCTCAATTTAATTTGGTCAAAATTCCGGGTCGTTACATCGTTCTCGTGAGAACTGGGTGTTGGCTCGGGATTTCGAAGGAGAGACACGCGTTAGTTTTAAAACTGTTTTTAAATTTAAACATAACAGTGTTTAAAAATAAAAGAGGGAAGGAACTCGAGGTTGGTCTCGGGAAAACTGGGTTTTTACTCGGGGGAAAATGGAGTTGGCTCGGGTAGATGTAGAAGTTGCAGTTTTTAAAACAGGCAGTGTTTTTAATTTAAATTGAGCTTTAAATTTTGAAACAAGATTTAGATCCAGTTTTTAATCAAATATAAAGTATAGATTCAAGTTAATTTGTATCTTAGTTGAGTTAAATAAGTTGATAAAATTTGCACTGTTTTAACAAAAAATTAAAATGTTAAAAGTATAATTTTATAAGAATTGAATTTAAAAATCTTATAAACTTCTTTTATAAATGTTAAGTGTTTTTCTTAACATTTGAATTTAAAAAGATTTTGTATATTAAAAGTTAAATTTGTAATTATTTTAAATCTTTGATTTAAGATAAATTAAAAGAAAGATTTTAAAGTAAATGTTTTAAAGTCTTTGTTAATAATAATAATTAAAGTAGTTAAAGGTAAATACTTTATTTTAGATAGTAATTAAGATTTAATGATATAGGAGTCATTAAATTAATAAAGTAATTTAAGAATAATTTAATAATTAATGGTTAGTGATAATTAATTAAATAATTAGGATTATAAGTTAATTAATTAAGTATTAATTAATTTGGGATTTAGGATCATTTGTTTAATTAAGTATGAGTTATTAATAAATGATTAGATTAATTAATTAATATTGGTTAAGTATAAATTACTTAATGAAAGTAATTAAAGTAAATTAATTATTGAAGGTAATTAATTAAATAAATTTGATTAAGTTAAATTAATTAATTAAATTTATTTAAGATAATCATTTAGAGATGTGATAAATATAATTACTTAAATGTAATTAGTGAAGAGTAATTACTTAGGAAAGTAATTAAAGTTAATTAGAGGATGTAATTAACTAAAGAAGATTTTTAATAATAAAAGTAATTTTAGTTTAATTACTTTTGTATAATTAATCAAGGGATTAATTAAAGGATAATTAATTTTGGAGAAATTAATTTATGGAAGAGTAATTAAGGGTAGTTAATTACTAAATGTTATTAATCAAAGGTGATTAATAAATGTGGTTTAATTAAGAATTAATTATTAAATATAATTTTTAAATGATGTAATTAAGGATTGGTTAATTAAGATTAATTAATAAATAATTAGTGATTAAAGTAATTAATTAATTATAATTAATTAAGGATTAATGTAATTAAGTATAATTAATTAATTAATGAAGTAATTAAAGATTAATTACTGAATGGTTTAAGATAATTAATTTATGAAATTAATTAGGGATTAATTACTTAAAGTAATTAAAGTATAATTAATCAGGAATGATTAATTAAGATGGATATTTGGAGTAATGATTAATTAATTGGTTTAATTAATAATTAAGTAAGCAGGATTTATAGAATGAAGTAATTAGTTTAATTCACTTTAAATTAATTAGATGATATAAATCATTGCTTAAGGATGGATGAATGAGATTGAATGTATTTCATTGTTTGATATCTCTGATGAGATATGATTGATATATGATATGGATGTTTGGTTGAATTATAATGATAATGTGAATTATCTGTTTGGGATGATAATGTAGATTATCTATTGAATTATCTATCTTTGTGTATATAGATAAGAATTGAATTGTTTTAACCTTAAAACAACTTGGCCCTTAAAAGATACGTTTTGGATTTCGATGAGACCGGGATCGGGTTTCCGTATACCGGAATTCCAGGTCTGGAGACCCGAACACCACATCGATCCAAATTTACGATAGGTCGTGAATCTCAAGTGAAGATGAAGATTCAGAGTGCAAGGGTTATTGTCGTTAACTCTGAGGGTGATTCCAACACGAGTGTAACGAGATAATGCCTTCGGTTTCGTTCGAACCCGGAACGAACTTGTATGGATTGAATGCTTTCAGCACATCGTCAGGCGGACGATGAGCATTCTAAGTGATATGTTCTGATTAAAGGTAATCGTAACCTCAAGCCTCATCAACCGGGAATGGCTAAAACAGGGGAGGTGCAGCAAGGCTTCGTGGGTAGCACCCACTGAGAGCAAGATAGATCCCTGTCTAGAGGTCCCTTTTCTTTTTATTCGGCTTAGTGTGTGGTTGGTCGCGCCAACTACGGGGTTATCTTGTTCGGAATTATCCAGTAAGGGATGGTTCCGGCTTTGTGTTGCAGGGGAGCGGGCGTACTCCTCGGTACGGTGATCTAGGCCACGTACTGTGACGGGCGGTACCCTAGTAGCCCTGCCATTGTATGGAAACCCATTCTTCCTACGTGCCCTTACGGTTTTGATTGTATAACCCACTTTGTGGCTAGTATGCTGGAATTTAATAATGTAACAATTTCAGCTATTTCATATTTATTTGAAAACCCTAGACCCTATTATAATATAACTAGATTTCCTATCAAATGTTTTGGTTAGCGTAAGGTAAAAACTTACCCATGTTTATTTGTGGGGAGTCTTACGTGATACCTTTTCTTTCTAAAGGTTTTGAAGTTAAGCAAGTTTAACCTGTTACTCACACCAGACCCATGTCTGACCCAAGTGTTTATTTCTGTTTTATAAACTCTTGGGTACTCAAATTTTTACGAGTAGCCAAGGGATTCAGGTTTAGCTTTGACGAATATTCTGGAGGAGCAATGGAGCAGGAGGCTTCGGCGTTCGTAGATATAGTATTACGCTGTGTTGATATCTGTGATAGTGTCTTGTCTTGTATTTGAGTTGTAATGTCTAGACAGATGTTATAACTGTCTAGTAAGTGATGTATATGCTGTGTAACTCTGTAAATTGTTGTATACTATGTAATAGTTTATGTTATTAATATAATTTATTCGTTCCGCTGTGAGATCGTTGTTGTTGTTTCTTTCTTTCTTCTCTTCTTTTCTATTTTCTACCCCTTTCTTTCTTCATAATGATGCGACTTTCTGGGCATAGGAAGCCGGGTCGTTACCGTGGTATCAGAGCCAGGTTGAGCGAATGCCTAAGCTTTTGGTTAAGTGAATATCAGAACACTAGGTTGAGTGAATACCTAGGTTCGGAAGGATTGTTCATTAGAGACAGGATCTGTAACAACCTGTTTGAGTCTGAGTGAATATATATATATATACGAGAGCGCGTATTTGTTAGTTATATAAAATGGTTTTATATTGTGTTAATTGATCGGTTGAGTGGTATATGGATTCTGGTCAATACGAGTAGCTAACGTTATTGATAGGGATCTCTAAACACTTGACCAGGCCAACGGACACAATATTGTTTTAAAAAGGTAGATGAAATAATTTTACCCAGATATAATTTCTATATAAAAAAGTATCATTTTAAATGTATATGGTATTTGTAATGATTGGTTGAGATGATAATAGTTTATCATCTAGGATTAGGAGTCTGAGTGTTGAGGTTGGAAGTGTATTTGTCGAGACTGTAGACCTAATACCGTCTCGAGTGAACTTTACAGTTGTGTAAGGATTTCACAATCTCTGAAGGAAACCTGTTAAGGTTCGGAGTTTATCTTTGAAGTTGGATGAGTAGAGTTGGATCTGTCAGTTGGGCAGAAGCGAGTGATAGTATCTTGGTATCTTCTGGAAGAAGTAGCTGTGTGATGAGATGCAGTGACTATGGATGTTCCCGAAGATGTTTTCTTTGGAACAAGTTAATGAAGTGTGTCTGCTTCGGTGTTGTGGTTGAGTTCAGCATGGTGTTTCTATTTGGTTTGGGTTCGAGTTTCTCGAAGAGCTTTGGAAAAGGAAGTCTTTGGCATCGGTGGCAACAGTACAGCTCGGAGTATTCTGTGCATTGGCAGGAAGTTCTTCCGGCTTAGCAGTTTTTCTGAAGGTAGAGTTCAGAAGCAATATAGTGGATCCATTTCTTCGATAGATTGGATAGTTAAGTATGAACTGTTTTGATTGGTAAAGAGAGAACAGTTTTCTTTGGAATTTGGCTGGGTGGATCGCAAAAGTGACTTGCGATTGCTGAGTACTCTCTTGAGTCATCCGAGATTTTCTGGGATGTGTTGTCCAGTCTGTGCTTGTGTTCTTCATCAGCATTTTCATTCTTTTCCAGATGAGAGTGGTGTAATGGAAGCAGTTTGGGAAGGCATCTCTGGATAGGAGAAGTAAGTTTGAAGTCTACTGATGGTAGTAGAGTTGTGTTTTGGATTATGGGTAGATCTTAAGAGGATCATTTTGTTGAGTTATTTTTGGACCTGTTTATTTCCAGAAGCATCAGCGAAGGTTGAGTTGATTAGGAAGGATCTGTAGACAACCCAGGATCGTCTGAAGGATTTTGTGGATAAGAGACGGAGGAATTTGGAATTCGAAGTTGGAGACTTCGTTGTTGTTGAAGTTTTTTCTGGTAAAGAGAGCTATAAGATTGAGTAAGTCTGGGAAGTCAGCTCCGAGGTATTTTGGATCTTTTTTGTGTTCTGATTTGGATAAGTGCTTTGATCTACTGGATTGAATTGTCAGTTTGGATAACTGGAATTCATTATGTTTCATGTATCTCTGAGGGAGTACGTGTTTGATCTATCTCTGGTTTTGGAATCAGCAGTTTTGGAGGATTTGGTTGTTGAGACAGACTCGTCTGTAGTCTGATATCTTATTTAGTTCTGTAGATCTAGATGAGTAGGAGTACTGTAGTTTAGTAGTATTGATTGTTTGGATTCTGTAGTGCGAGTATCCCGGTGTATATATATACTTGGGGAAACTCGAGGAAATTCTATCCAGAATTTTTGTTTGGATAGTTAGAATTGTTTGATTGGATGAATTGGTTGCTATGGTTGTTAGCATATAGATGATAATATATGCTTGTGATTTAAATAGATTATTAAATTACCTTTGTTTTAAATTTCGGGGACGAAATTATTTTAAGGGGGGAGGAATGTGATATCCCGGAAATTTGGGACAATAATCAATTTAATAATCTGTTTAAATAATTAAATTGATTGATAATTTTTGATAATAAAATTTGAATTGGTTTAATAATCTAATTGAATAAATATTTAATTAGTGAAATTTATCTTTTAAAACTAATAAAATTATTTCTATTTATAATATGTATATATATGTGTGTATATATATTGTTAATAGATTAGCTTTGGTTTGAAATTTAATAAATAAAAACTTGTTTTTAAACTTCTAATGTACATTTTGATAATTGGGAAATTATGATTTATTTAATATGAAGCTTTTCAAAGCTATTTAAACAAATAATTATATGGTTTTCAATAAAGATTAATAATAAGGATTATTTTATTTTCTTTTTAAATATTGCTTAATAAATAAGATATAAGATATATATATATATATATAAGTTTAAAATACCATTTACATATGATATGTTGATTCATTTAATAATAGTAGTAATTTATAATCTCTTTTATAAATTATTTTAAAATAGATAAAGTATTATGTTAAACAATATTTTTGATATATTGTTTATATATAGAAATAAATAGATTTTAATAGAATTGTTATTTCAAATTGAATGTGTAGTTATATATGTATGTATATAACTTGATTTTAAATTGGATTTTAAATATAATTTGAATTTGAATGTAAATTAGTTTTGAAATTCAAAGATAGATATTTTAAATATTTGGATTTTAAAATATACGTATAAACTTTTACTTATAAATATAATTAGTTTTGTTTCTTTATAAGGAATATATATAAATAGATAAGTGTTTAATAAATAAAGAAAAAGGTTTTTACATTTAAAATAAATATAAATTAAATAAAAAGACAAGTGTAATTATATAAAGCTATATGGTAACAAGTGTTAACTAATTAACACATATAAAGACAAGTGTCATTTTGTTCTAATTTTTCTTTTTATTGTAAAATTAAATCATTTATACTTATAAAAAACATGTTTCCACCCTCTTCCTTTCTTTCTAGTCTTCATTTCTAAAACCTGAAATTCATATTTCACTTCTTAAAGCAATCAGAAAATCTGAAACAAGATTTCTCTCAAAATTTCTCAAAACAAAATTCCCAGAAAACAAATCTGTAATCAAAAACTCCTCAAACTATAATCTCAAACCAATAACCTGTGATTCATTTTCCAAAATCTTCAGCCTGCAAATGTTAACCTTTCCTCAATCTCGAAATAAGATCTGTGAAACCATTTTCAAATCTGAAGCTTATAACCATTTTTAAATCTGAGATTTTGCAAAAGCAATTTTCAACAAAAAACAAAAGCCTGCAAATTTTCTTCTGTCTGAAATCTGAGAACAACAAACCTGCATCTTCTTCAAAGATCTAAAGCAACATCTCAACAATACAAGATTTTGGCAACATGCAAGTTTCCAGTTTTAAAGACAATGCAAGTTTTAAATCAAAACAAAGTAGCAAGCAACTAAGTTTAAAATCAAGTAACATTCCAGATTTCAAGTATCTGTTTCAAGTTCTGTTCTCTGCTTTTTTAAAAAAAAAAGGTGAGTAACATTTATTTTAAAATATTTAAGTATATGATATCTGTTGCATGCTATAAATTCTTGAATCTATGATATAATATGCCTGCATGTTGTTTAATATGTTTGGTATGTATGTATATTTTTGTATATATGGATGTAAATTGGTGTGCATGTCTGTTATCTCTGTTTCCAGTTTTTAAATTTAAGTTTTGATTGAAAATTCTGTATCTCTTAACTTAGTTAATATTATGATTTAAGTTATAAACAATAGTTGTTTGTTTTGTCATAGATTAGAGTTTAGAATTTAATTTAAGTTAAAACAAACTTGAATGGCCATGGAAAAATCAAAACAACAGTGCAAGTCAAATATAAGTGGAAAATTAAACTTCTAAATTTATTTATTCAGACTTATGATCTGAATCTTTGGTTGAAAACATGATTTTTAAGATTCGAATCATGATTTTTAGAAGTAGGATGAGAGAGCAGATCGGGGTTGAACAGATTTTACATCTTGGGAGTTTTCTGGTGATCTACTTGCTTGGGAAGGTTGGGGTTCTATCTGGTGGTAGTCTGATGATCAGAGGCTAGGGGAAAAATGTCAGGTTGATGATCGAAGCATGGTGGCGACGGCAAGAGGTTGATGTTGTTTTTAAACCTAGTTTTAGGCTAGATCGAAATATAGGTTACAACGGCATCTAGGGTGGATCGAGTTCCACCGGGTTTTGGAAATCGGAAGTCCGGAGGATGGCGAAGGTGAGGCTGGAAGCGTAGGTGCTCTAGTGATCAGCGTTGCGAGTTCGAGGAGTTTTTCTGGTGGCACTTCTGGTTCCAGGTGAGGATCGTGATGTTCGAATTCGACTGCAATGATTGTTCGTGGTTTTGGAGGTCGCGATCGTGGATGGGGGTCGTAGACGAGATGCCAGCGATGGAATCAATGGTCGGAGGCGATGGACTCGCCTGTGCACGTGAATGTGTATCAGGCGTATCAGTGATTTAGTTGAGGAAGAAGACGTTCTCGAGTGGATGTTAGGTTTGGCTCGAAGTCGTTCTCGTGAGAACTGGGTGTTGGCTCGGGATTTCGAAGGAGAGACTCGCGTGAGTTTTAAAACTGTTTTTAAATTTAAACATAACAGTGTTTAAAAATAAAAGAGGGAAGGAACTCGAGGTTGGTCTCGGGAAAACTGGGTTTTTACTCGGGGGAAAATGGAGTTGGCTCGGGTAGATGTAGAAGTTGCAGTTTTTAAAACAGGCAGTGTTTTTAATTTAAATTGAGCTTTAAATTTTGAAACAAGATTTAGATCCAGTTTTTAATCAAATATAAAGTATAGATTCAAGTTAATTTGTATCTTAGTTGAGTTAAATAAGTTGATAAAATTTGCACTGTTTTAACAAAAAATTAAAATGTTAAAAGTATAATTTTATAAGAATTGAATTTAAAAATCTTATAAACTTCTTTTATAAATGTTAAGTGTTTTTCTTAACATTTGAATTTAAAAAGATTTTGTATATTAAAAGTTAAATTTGTAATTATTTTAAATCTTTGATTTAAGATAAATTAAAAGAAAGATTTTAAAGTAAATGTTTTAAAGTCTTTGTTAATAATAATAATTAAAGTAGTTAAAGGTAAATACTTTATTTTAGATAGTAATTAAGATTTAATGATATAGGAGTCATTAAATTAATAAAGTAATTTAAGAATAATTTAATAATTAATGGTTAGTGATAATTAATTAAATAATTAGGATTATAAGTTAATTAATTAAGTATTAATTAATTTGGGATTTAGGATCATTTGTTTAATTAAGTATGAGTTATTAATAAATGATTAGATTAATTAATTAATATTGGTTAAGTATAAATTACTTAATGAAAGTAATTAAAGTAAATTAATTATTGAAGGTAATTAATTAAATAAATTTGATTAAGTTAAATTAATTAATTAAATTTATTTAAGATAATCATTTAGAGATGTGATAAATATAATTACTTAAATGTAATTAGTGAAGAGTAATTACTTAGGAAAGTAATTAAAGTTAATTAGAGGATGTAATTAACTAAAGAAGATTTTTAATAATAAAAGTAATTTTAGTTTAATTACTTTTGTATAATTAATCAAGGGATTAATTAAAGGATAATTAATTTTGGAGAAATTAATTTATGGAAGAGTAATTAAGGGTAGTTAATTACTAAATGTTATTAATCAAAGGGGATTAATAAATGTGGTTTAATTAAGAATTAATTATTAAATATAATTTTTAAATGATGTAATTAAGGATTGGTTAATTAAGATTAATTAATAAATAATTAGTGATTAAAGTAATTAATTAATTATAATTAATTAAGGATTAATGTAATTAAGTATAATTAATTAATTAATGAAGTAATTAAAGATTAATTACTGAATGGTTTAAGATAATTAATTTATGAAATTAATTAGGGATTAATTACTTAAAGTAATTAAAGTATAATTAATCAGGAATGATTAATTAAGATGGATATTTGGAGTAATGATTAATTAATTGGTTTAATTAATAATTAAGTAAGCAGGATTTATAGAATGAAGTAATTAGTTTAATTCACTTTAAATTAATTAGATGATATAAATCATTGCTTAAGGATGGATGAATGAGATTGAATGTATTTCATTGTTTGATATCTCTGATGAGATATGATTGATATATGATATGGATGTTTGGTTGAATTATAATGATAATGTGAATTATCTGTTTGGGATGATAATGTAGATTATCTATTGAATTATCTATCTTTGTGTATATAGATAAGAATTGAATTGTTTTAACCTTAAAACAACTTGGCCCTTAAAAGATACGTTTTGGATTTCGATGAGACCGGGATCGGGTTTCCGTATACCGGAATTCCAGGTCTGGAGACCCGAACACCACATCGATCCAAATTTACGATAGGTCGTGAATCTCAAGTGAAGATGAAGATTCAGAGTGCAAGGGTTATTGTCGTTAACTCTGAGGGTGATTCCAACACGAGTGTAACGAGATAATGCCTTCGGTTTCGTTCGAACCCGGAACGAACTTGTATGGATTGAATGCTTTCAGCACATCGTCAGGCGGACGATGAGCATTCTAAGTGATATGTTCTGATTAAAGGTAATCGTAACCTCAAGCCTCATCAACCGGGAATGGCTAAAACAGGGGAGGTGCAGCAAGGCTTCGTGGGTAGCACCCACTGAGAGCAAGATAGATCCCTGTCTAGAGGTCCCTTTTCTTTTTATTCGGCTTAGTGTGTGGTTGGTCGCGCCAACTACGGGGTTATCTTGTTCGGAATTATCCAGTAAGGGATGGTTCCGGCTTTGTGTTGCAAGGGAGCGGGCGTACTCCTCGGTACGGTGATCTAGGCCACGTACTATGACGGGCGGTACCCTAGTAGCCCTGCCATTGTATGGAAACCCATTCTTCCTACGTGCCCTTACGGTTTTGATTGTATAACCCACTTTGTGGCTAGTATGCTGGAATTTAATAATGTAACAATTTCAGCTATTTCATATTTATTTGAAAACCCTAGACCCTATTATAATATAACTAGATTTCCTATCAAATGTTTTGGTTAGCGTAAGGTAAAAACTTACCCATGTTTATTTGTGGGGAGTCTTACGTGATACCTTTTCTTTCTAAAGGTTTTGAAGTTAAGCAAGTTTAACCTGTTACTCACACCAGACCCATGTCTGACCCAAGTGTTTATTTCTGTTTTATAAACTCTTGGGTACTCAAATTTTTACGAGTAGCCAAGGGATTCAGGTTTAGCTTTGACGAATATTCTGGAGGAGCAATGGAGCAGGAGGCTTCGGCGTTCGTAGATATAGTATTCCGCTGTGTTGATATCTGTGATAGTGTCTTGTCTTGTATTTGAGTTGTAATGTCTAGACAGATGTTATAACTGTCTAGTAAGTGATGTATATGCTGTGTAACTCTGTAAATTGTTGTATACTATGTAATAGTTTATGTTATTAATATAATTTATTCGTTCCGCTGTGAGATCGTTGTTGTTGTTTCTTTCTTTCTTCTCTTCTTTTCTATTTTCTACCCCTTTCTTTCTTCATAATGATGCGACTTTCTGGGCATAGGAAGCCGGGTCGTTACAAAAATAGAGAAAAATCTACATCTTACACATAAATACACCTTTCACCATGTATATTTGAATAGATTATCTAATCAAATAGTGGAGATTAACTCTATATAAATGTAATATATATAATATATATTATAAATATGTAATATATAATTTTCATTTAGGTGGCTATTTGAAAAGATAATGAATATATGCAAATGCAAATGAAAATTTATGATAAGTTTAAACTGGACTATTGCAAACAAACTCTTCCAGACGTGAAATGATATGCTGAGAACTGAAATTACTATAATTTGGGTAGGAATTGCCTTAAACTAAAGTGTGGCACGAAGAATAGGATGTAGAGGCCAGTGTTGAATCTATCAAAATTAGTTGATAGCTGGAGTAACTGAAATATAAAGTAGTTGATAACAATGATACTAACTACAGCCAGACAATGATTTTAAACTAAAATAATGTGCGACAGTAGAAATGAAGCATATATTCCTTGCCAGCTTTAAATAATCTTTACTGCTTTGCGACGAATTGAAGTTTTGTGATGCCAATTTTAAATTAGGGTTACCATTTCAAACATGGTCGAGAATTTAATAATAATTGCATTTTTATTACTATTCCTTTTTTTCCATGACTAAAATGACATATCTGTAATAAATTTCAGCCCCTAATTACTAACCGGAAAGATGCAATTAATTTAAACATACACTTTTCCTTCTATTAGCCCAACCAATCATATTGTTTGAATTGGTAGTACTATCATAATTGGTAATAACATAGGTTCAAAATTATGGTTCAAGGATTTTTAAAACAATAATTATTTTGTTTAAACTTTCTAATTTATTTTGGTTTACCTACTACAATATCACATACATGCCTTTTTTTGTCTAACTACTCCCAGAGAGGCTTACTTTGCTTTTGACGTTAACTGTAACAGGCAATGTCCTTTTAGATTATGATGCTAAAAGCTACGTGAATGAATACACATATGATGTTGAAAGTAAATAAAGAAAGCTAGCATATGCCTACAAAGTTTAGCATTGATTTTGACTTTATATGATAAAAAATGTAGTTGGTTTTTCTTACTATGAAATTTATGCTGTTTGCAATTCTATTTAGCAGGACCGCCAATTTATTATCACAATTTTATAATTAGAGTAATGAATGCAAAAAATCTATTTAAATACATTCGGTCACTTAAGTATTTTTTCCTGCTAATATTGCAAGTTGCTTCAGATAATGAGTTATTATGGTTTTGAAAGACAATATGCTCAAACATATACCCTATGATGCACACAAAGATTAAAGAAGATAAAAGGGAAGACATTTTACAACATTAATGACAATTGATCATGTAACGGTTGTGTGCCTACTAATATTATTGTTAGTTGCATTTGCCAATATGAGTAGTTTTTTCCATTAGCCAGTTTCAGGTCCTAATTTGTTGGTTTGATCATTACAAATGCAATTTTTAGTTGAAGTACTCTTGAAACCTCCATTTGATATGAACAACCGCATAAGATCTAATGTAGGAAAAACATGCAATACCGGCTTTGTAGTTACTTTTTTTGTTATTTTAGTCGAATAGATTTGTTCGTATTGAATTAATTTATTGTTTTTTTAGTATAATTATTTACTAGGGAAAGAAGAATGTTTTTATACATCATTCAACGAAAATCAATTCTACTTAAATGTTTTGGTAACTTCAAAACACATTTATAGTGAAATAATCAAGAATTATATCGAATAATTCCATATTGAATTATTTGGATGTCGTTATTCCCTTTATCATATTGATGTTCATCTTTAATGGCCTTTTACAGGAAAAAGTGGTACATGTTCTATATCATTCATCAGCAATATCTAAAAGGAATTTCTTTGACTATGTCGCTAGAACCTACCTCTAAGATCAAATGATTTTGGCATACTACTTTTAATTGCCGACAATTTAGCACTCTTCTTATGTTAAGGTATAATCCTTTTTAAGAAATCTTACCTTTAATATTTTTTGGTTGTTTTATTGTAGTTTTAATTATATAATTTATTATACTTTGACCAGTGCAAGTGAAAGACCGTTATCGACAAAAAAATGCAAGACATAATTTTTGCATTCGTATTTCTATGTTTTATTTTAGTTTTAACGATATAATTTATTATACTTTGATCAATGCAAGTGAAAGGCCGTTGTCGACAAAAAATGCAAGGCATAATTGTTGCATTCATAGTTTTATAAGAATAGAAATATATTAAAATATAGCTCAAAATTAGTGTTTCACCTAAAAAAATAATAAAGACAATAACATAATTAAATTTAAAATACTAGGATAAAAAAGCATAGTGGTGTGCCCGTAATGAGTTTGACGTCTTTAATGTCTCTTCATTGATCATTCACTTGAAAATCATACAAATTCAGATGAAGTTAGCTTTCATGGATAAAACATTATAATAAAGCTATGAATGGAAGAAGCATCACTCACATGCAAATGGAAGTAAATTAAAATCAGAGAGTGTAAGTGTAGCTAGGTGGAGGAGTGACCCCGTAGGTAAGAAGAAGTTGAAGAGCGAGGGGGTAAATAGTGGTTCAAATTGAGCAACTTGAGTTTAATGGTGGTGCAGAAACAAATAGCGGCCTCGATCTCGACCAAGCCCTACAGCATCAGACATCACTGGTTGACCACCGATTTGCTCAACTAGATGTGGACCAGCCCACTAGCAAATCCACGCATGCACACACCTTCAACGATGTCCTGATTCTCCGTTTGAGTACTTTTAGTTGTGTATATATTTGTGTTATATGCTTAGAAAATGAAGAAAGACAGAAGGGAATAAACCTTCAGTTTATCTAGAGATGTCTACAGTAAATGTAACGACCCAGAATTTCGGTCATTTGAAATCTGGATATTTAATTGATTTTAAATACTCATAAGTTAATTTTATAAGTTGATTAACTTATATTTCAAATATAATAATTTATTTCGATAATTAAATCGTTAATTTAATATTTGAAATTGTGTAAATAATTGGAATTTGAATTAATATGAATAAAAATGATTTATAAAGTTGAATTAAATTCTATTTGAATTAAAATGATGTTAGTAAACTTTTAAAATTGAATTAAAAGTTAATTTACAGAAATTGAATATTTTAATATTTAATTAACATGTAAAAATAGTCATTTTTCACACAGCCTCGGATTTCGACAAAACCAGTTTTATTGGATCCGTAATGTTATATTATTGTAGGATTATAAATTTCAAGTCAATCGGACTTACTGTAATGACCCGCTATTTCGAACCCTTCGCATCCGCACATTTCAGACTCGAATTGCTCAAAACAACAGATTGTTAATTTATATTTGGCAAAACTTAGCATATACAGTAAATAAATCAATCACAGAATTGAAGACAAAGAGTACTACAACAATAAGCAGCGGAACAGATAAATAGTTGAATTGGCCCGCAGTTCCGTACCCCTTGAGTCGACACTATTCTCCATCAAATCAACTCAAGATGAACGGAAATACGAACCCTTAGGGTAAAAGAAGAAAGCGGTAGAAGAAGAGAAAACAAACATCAACAGAATCTAACCATCGCAGCGGAATAAAATATAATAGAAATAACTAATCTTTACACAAAAGCAAATATATCTGTTTATACATTACATCATCAGAGTACACGTAACACACAACTGGACAGTAACCATAACATGTCCTCACAAACTGACTATACAGCTTACAACAAAGCAGAATATTTAAAACAAGTATGGAAGTACGTATCGCCATCCAGCTCGTCTCCTGAGCTCCACAGCATCCTTTCCTGTATTCTATAATACTCGGTCTGACCCGAGCATTATAATAAAATAACACCCGAGTCAGTCTGGAAAACCAGTGTGAGAAAACACACTCAATTGGATTATTAAAGTTTTCAAAGTCCTTTTAAAATCAAAAGCATCTCGTAAGACCACGCCACAAATAAACATGTTGGGTTTTTACCTTACGATAGCCAAAACACTTTTTATCAAAATCCTCTGATATTATAATAGTGTCTATAGAAAGTAAAAATAGAATCTAGTTGAAATGCTTGCATCTCACATTTCAGCAATAGTTGGGCACAATCAAAACCGTACAGGCGCGTAGGGAGAATGGATTTCCAACTAATGACTAGGCACTGGGGTACCACCTGTCACAGTACCAGGTCTAGATCAGCGTACCGAGGATCCACCCTAAATCCCCTGCAACACATGACCGGACTACCCCTTACTGGATAGCCTGAGTAAGATCACCCCGCGGTTGGGATCAGCAACCCCCCACACAGCCGAAATAAAAAGGAACATCTAGACAGGGATGACCTCACCCTAATGGGCGCGACCGACTTAGCCTTGCTGCATAACCCCTGATTTTCAATCATTCCCGGTTGATGAGGCTCGAGGCTAAGCATTACCTTTTTAGAACATTTCACTTAGAATGCTCACCGTCCACCTGATGATGTTCCGAAAGCATTCATCCATACAAGTCCGTTCCGGGTACGAACGGAACCGAAGGCACTACTCCTACTACATCCATTTTGTAATCACCCTTAGGATTAGTAGCGATTAGCCCTTGCACTTCACTGCTCCATCTTCGACTCCAAACTCGTTTCCCCACGAAAACGTACAAACTAGATCGAAGTGGTTTTCGGAAAATAAATCCCGATCCCGGTCTCTTTGAAAAGATCAACGCATTGGCCAAAATTGATAGTCGGTGATTTAACTATCAATTAACATTCACAAACATCCATCAAGCCATAATAATTCCTCCATAATTATTTATTTATTTCAAATTATCTTCGCAAGATATATTTCCACTTTCCAACCTTTTGAAAATAGTTTCAAACCATTTTCACTCACGGAATAAATTTCCCGAATATTTTCTATTTCCACTGATATACCACTTCACTTTTATAAACCCAGTTTATAAATTCCATAGTCTCATCCATCTTTTAAACACAGTTTCAACCACTTTATCAATTTTCAAATCGCTTTCCAAATCAACTCCATTTTAAAATAAATTCTTTTATTTACTCAAATTTATTCATAACCCATTAACTTCGGATTTTATTTCTTAGTTATGATTGAAAATCTTTTTAACTGAAAATACCAATTCCAGATTTTCCAAATTCCTTCTTTATCCTTTTAAATAAATTTAAACCTTGAATTTTAAAATAAATTCTTTATTCTTTTAAATAATATCACTTAAGTTTTAAAATTCATTATTTCTTTGTTTATTCAAAATCCCCGTTTTCATACTCGGAATTCATTGAATAGAATTTAAAAATCACTTTCCTTTCCCAATTCGTTCTTTAATTTATTCAAATTCTTTATTATTTTACCTAAAAATTCTCTCTTATATTTTCTTCCAAAAATCCAATTCTATATATTTTAATAACTCGTTATACCGAAATATATTCAAACATACCATAGCATCCAACATTTCCAATACCAATATAATTCATCACAGAATATCAAATAATCATAACACAATATTATTAGAATAGTCTAAATAAATTTGAGGAATCCAGTTGGATCCCTCCAATCTGTTTTCCTGCATCCATAGATGTTAGTAGAACATAAAATACCAATTCCACTTCGAGGTGGAATATAGGCCCGTCAAAACTGATCCTAACCCATTTACCCAACCCACTAACCATAAGATTAAAAGGGTTGGGTCTACCCCGTTTAATTTTTATTTAATTTTTTACCCAACCCGTTTACACCTAACTAACTAAATTTCCAAACCGAACCCAACCCACTTACCCATGTTTCTGCTGAGATCGAAAGGAGCGATCTCCCTGCTTTCCTTCCACAACCGTAAATTCTAACTTTAATCAGTCGAAGAAGAACGTTCGACAGCCCTAGCTTGGAATTCGAGTGACTGAAGAGTGCGAGCTTCATCGTTGTTCAGATTTGTAAACCCTAGGTAATTAAGAATTCTCTCGATACTTTGAGCAAGTTTTAATTTTCATGTGAGGTTTATAAAGGCTGTTCAGGATCAAGGTTTATATGTTTGCCTCGGAATTGGTCCCTTTATTGAGCATAATGGAAATATGGGTAATAATTGGTCTTGTTATTATTAATTTGATTAATATTGCTTTTGTCAATTAATTTGATGCACTTTTTTATCATAATTTTATTCTTTTTGGTAAAGTTCATTGAAATTTGATTACATGCAGGCAAATTAGTTTTTCTAAAGTTGATGAACCTTTCAAGGTTGAGGAAGCTGAGACCGAGCAAACCATGCCGCCGTTGTCTGAGAAGGTAAATTAGTTACTATCTTTTTTTGAAGAGTTATGCAAGATAAGTTGTTCTAAACTTTATACTGGTAGTTTTCGCTCAGATGGTTTGAAATTATTGTTTGTGCAGCTACTTGTAATTGGTGGAAATAGCTTTTGTTGGATCACATGTTTGTAGGGAGGCTTTGGAGCATGGTTTATCTGTTTCTAGCTTAAGCAGGTACTAGGAAATCTATATTAGTCTTGATTACTCATTCATGTTGGGCACGTCTAGTTTTGTAATTAAGTGCATTTCATTTTGGTACGTAATTCTGTTGTGACTTAGGTATAAGCTTGACTTGATGTAAGTTGGGTATAAAACTATGTACTTTTCTTCCATACGTTAATCTTCACTGTCCCTATTTTCTTAGTATAAAACTGAAACATGTTATTTGCAAGAAGATGACATGCATGAAGCATTACATATTTTTTACAGAGGAAATTTAAGTTGACATGGAGACAAGCTGATAAAATATAATTAAAATTTACATCTTCCTGTTTAAAACAAATTGTTTGGCATTGTTCATGAATTCTCGGTCTTGTAAGATAGATGAACAGTAGCTTCAGTTTTATATTCATAAATATATATCTTTTTTATTGCTTCATGGCAGCGAAAATAGATCTACTTTTGCCTATTTGAACTAACTGAACTGCCCATTTTCTGTAGAAAAGTTACAAGTGTTACTTTGGTAAAAGTGGACTAATATTTCATTTCCCTTTGCCTGTTTGCAACTTCATGACACAAATGCAGTTTGAATTATTTCCTATATAATTTAACTTGTCAAGGACAGATGGTGAAAGTTCAAGTAAAAATCATATAAACTAGCTGTTGCCTTGCATAATGCTTACCAACTTACCAATGCTACCTCCTTTGTACATAATTTCTATGGATCAAATGTGAAAACATAACAGCAGTCAACAGCAATTTTTATTTATTTATTCAACACTCAGTTGCAAGCGCATATCTTAAAAATACATCATATTTACATTATTTATGTTCACAAATTAAGGCCTGATGAAATTAGTTTCCCACATAAGTTTCTATTCTCAGCTCTCAAATCTCTTATAGCTGGTTTCATTTTCTTTCAGAAACTGTTTCACGGATAACACATGAAGTCATTCAAATAAACCAAAGTTGCATGACTTTGCCAGTACAAAGTTTTAGCTTCAGCCATGAACTTTTAGGATTACTGATTGTCAAATAAAAATGTATATTTGTAATGCAAATAAAATATTTATCAAAATTTATCTTGGTTTTGAGCAAGAGAAATTTCTTGCATGTACTACTGATGTATCAGTCTATGTTGGTACTACAAGAGAAATTCATTTGTGCCCTATTTATAAGGTCGATATATGGGCACATGATCATATGCCAGGAAAAGTGGAAAACACTGCTGATTTCTTAAAATAAAATAAAATGTGTGGCTATCAGTTGAGTTTTCCTTCACAAATGTCTTATTTTAGAACTTTAAACTAATCTGCATGTCAGTTTTTTTTTACAACTGTAGTGTTCTGAGTTACTACCAGTTAAACTGGTTTATACATTTTGATAACCTTCTGTGCATATCAAATTATAGTTGCATATCATTTGCTAAGTTTGCATTTTGGTAACCCGGTTTATACAATTTGCTATGTTTGGCATTTTGGCAACTTTCAGATCAAACAATTGGTTGCATCAACTATGTTCCACACTGGATTTGTTGTATTTTTGATTTATTTTGCTATTTTTTTCTTTTACAGGTAAATATCTTTGATGCAACAAAGTGCCGCAACAATTTATGAGTTCAAAGTTATTATTACTGCTAGAACCACATTTTGCTTTTACAGGTAGATATCTTTGGTAAGATGTTACCTTCAACTTACTCTATTGTGCAATCAGATACAAAAACCTGTTACCTCAAATTCTGCAGATAAAAGAAAAAATAACTTGGATGTAAGTTAGCATAATTAAGAACAAATGTCATTTCTGTTCTTGATCTTGGGAGCATCCTCAGTTTTGCAAAACCAAAAGCACACTCAGCTTTTGCAAACTGTTCTTGATCTTGACTGTTTTATGTATTTTGTGCAGGTGGAGTTTTGAATCTGCTTGTTGTTGACAGTACTGGGCATGATTGTTGTTCTGATTATGTAGATTCTGCATGATTGTTGTACTGGGCATGGACTGACACATTATGTATTTTATGTACTTGTTGCTTGATTGTTTCTCTTTTCTTTTCTAATACGGTGAACTGTGTTTTATTAGATGTAATTTGTGAGTAATTAGATGTTGGTGTGTTTGAAGTTCTATTTTCACTACTGCTTGGTTGTCAATTGCCATCTTATATGTTATCTTTCAATTTGATTTTTGAATCAAAAGGGTCGGGTCGGGTTGACCCTTTTATTAAACGGGTTGGGTCGGGTTGATCCGTTTATTAAACGGGTCAAACGGGTCGGATTTATTTATGTTCTGAATAGATCGGGTCAAATTTTACCCAACCCATTTATGACCCGACCCGACCCGTTTGACGGGCCTGGTGGAATATCGCGGTATATCGGTTTATAAAATATCATCTGCTATTATGCGGCGCATAGGGTCTCATCCGCTATATAATGTGGGAAATCAATCACTCCAATATATATATCCACTACTATATATACTATCACATTCAATCAATTCAATCATTCAACCAGTTATTTAAATTTAACTATTAAATTTAAATTAAACCCAAATGAGTGAAATTAACTCACCTTTGATTTTTGATTTACAATCCACTTCTATTCCGGCTTATTTCTTCACAATTTATACCTTGTACAACATTTGTATGGTTTATTAGAATTAATCAAACAATTAATTTCCATTTATTTATTTAATTTAACTAATAATTAGTTTTAAACTAATTCCTTTTAATAAAATATTTTCTAGTTACCAAAATAATTACATAAGTTAACTAAACAGATTAATCACTAAAATAAATTAGTAAATTGTAATTTGTTTTCCAATTTCCAATTGCATATAAAAATAAGCTATATGGGTTTTTTTTAAATCTTATCTTTATATAAACTATCAACTATTTTAAAATTTCTATTTATATTTTCTCAAACCTTCCTATATATATGTATATATTCATGTTTACCTACCTATGTTTATATACATTAAATTATAATAAGATAAAGTCCCTTTCAAACCTATATACATATATTAAAAACAGTACTGGTCTCATCATTTTTTTTTTCTCTGTACCTATATATATTCACTGTAAAACATTTATTTAATTAAATTAAAAATAAAACAAATATACCTCACTGGAAAATGAACTCAGGCGACTCCACCTCGTAGATGCCGACCACCTCAGTTGCACGCGGCCGAGGATATATATCCTAATCGCAAATCTTCCGCAGCCCTAACTTCGAAGCTCGACCCCCACGCACGCTCGCGACTAGCGAGATCCCATCGCCTACCTCCCCATCTCCACAGCCCTAATGTCGAGCTCGGGATACCCAATTGCGAAGCCATGCCGTGTCTCCAAGCCTTGACGTCGACGAAGTCCTCAATTGATTCGAATGCGACTTCGAATTCCTTCGCCATTGATTTGCGAATGAAATCGAGCTAGGGTTGCGGAGCATCGATCGCGATTTTAAAAATCTTGAACACGATTCCAATCTCAGTTGAATTCGAACGGGAAATGGGAAAAAGGAAACTTGATTGAAGAAGGGAGACTAACATGCTGCAGTTGGGATCAGCAACCGCCCACACAGCCGAAATAAAAAGGAACATCTAGACACGGATGACCTCACCCTAATGGGCGCGACCCACTTAGCCTTGCTACATAACCCCTAATTTTCAGTCATTCCTGGTTGATGAGGCTCGAGGCTAAGCGTTACCTTTTTAGAACATTCCACTTAAAATGCTCACCGTCTACCTGACGATGTTCCAAAAGCATTCATCCATACAAGTCCATTCTGGGTTCGAACGGAACCGAAGGCACTACTCCTACTACATCCATTTTGGAATCACCCTCAGGATTAGTAGCGATTAGCCCTTGCACTTCACTGCTCCATCTTCGACTCCAAACTCGTTTCCCCACGAAAACGTACAAACCGGATCGAAGTGGTTTTCGGAAAATAAATCCCGATCCCGGTCTCTTCGAAACGATCAACGCATTGGCCAAAATTGATAGTCGGTGATTTAACTATCAATTAACATTCACAAACATCCATCAAGCCATAATAATTTTTCCTAAATTATTTATTTATCTCAAATTATCTTCGCAAGATATATTTCCACTTTCCAACCTTTTAAAAACAGTTTCAAACCATTTTCACTCATGGAATAAATTTCCCGAATATTTTCTATTTCCACTGATATACCACTTCACTTTTATAAACCCAGTTTATAAATTCCATAGTCTCATCCATCTTTTAAACACAGTTTCAACCACTTTATCAATTTTCAAATCGCTTTCCAAATCAACTCCATTTTAAAATAAATTCTTTTATTTACTCAAATCGATTCATAACCCATTAACTTCGGATTTTATTTCTTAATTATGATTTAAAATCTTTTTAACTGAAAATACCAATTCCAGATTTTCCAAATTCCTTCTTTATCCTTTTAAATAAATTTAAACCTTGAATTTTAAAATAAATTCTTTGTTCTTTTAAATAATATCTCTTAAATTTTAAAATTCATTATTTCTCTGTTTATTCAAAATCCCCTTTTTCATACTCGGAATTCATTGAATAGAATTTAAAAATCACTTTCCTTTTCCAATTCATTCTTTAATTTATTCAAATTCTTTATTATTTTACCTAAAAATTCTCTCTTATATTTTCTTCCAAAAATCCAATTCTATATATTTTAATAACTCATTATATCGAAATATATTCAAACATACCATAGCATCCAACATTTCCAATACCAATATAATTCATCACAGAATATCAATAATCATAACACAGAATTATTAGAATAGTCTAAATAAATTTGAGGAATCCAGTTGGATCCCTTCAATCTGTTTCCCTGCATCCACAGATGTTAGCACAATATAAAATACCAATTCCACTTTGAGGTGGAATATCGCGGTATATGGGGTTTATAAAATATCATCCGATATTATGCGGCGCATAGGGTCTCATCCGCTATATAATGCGGGAAATCAATCACTCCAATATATATATCCACTACTATATATATTATCACATCCAATCAATTCAATCATTCAACTAGTTATTTAAATTTAACTATTAAATTTAAATTAAACCCAGATGAGTGAGATTAACTCACCTTTGATTTTTGATTTGCAATCCACTTCTATTCCGGCTTGTTTCTTCACAATTTTAGACCTTTTACAACATTCGTATGGTTTATTAATATTTGAATTAATCAAACAATTAATTTCCATTTATTTATTTAATTTAACTAATAATTAGTTTTAAACTAATTCCTTTTAGTAAAATATTTTCTAGTTACCAAAATAATTACATAAGTTAACTAAACAGATTAATCACTAAAATAAATTAGTAAATTGTAATTTGTTTTCCAATATCCAATTGCATATAAAAATAAGCTATATGGGTTTTTTTTTAAATCTTATCTTTATATAAACTACCAACTATTTTAAAATTTCTATTTATATTTTCTCAAACCTTCCTATATATATATGTCTATATATTCCTGTTTACCTACCTATGTATATATACATTAAATTATAATAAGATAAAGTCCCTTTCAAACCTATATACATATATTAAAAACAAAACTGCTCTCATCAATTTTTTTTCTCTGTACCTATATATATTCACTGTAAAACATTTATTTAATTAAATTAAAAATAAAACAAATATACCTCACTAGAAAACGAACTCAGGCGACTCCACCTCGTAGACGCCGACCACCTCAGTTGCACGCGGCCGAGGATCTAAATCCTAATCGCAAATCTTCCGTAGCCCTAACTTCGAACCTCGACCCCCACGCACGCTCGCGACCACCGAGATCCCATCGCCTGCCTCCCCATCTCCACAGCCCTAATGTCGAGCTCGAGATATCCAATTGCGAAGCCATGCCGTGTCTCCAAGCCTTGACGTCGACGAAGTCCTCAATTGATTCGAATGCGACTTCAAATTCCTTCGCCATTGATTTGCGAACGAAATCGAGCTAGGGTTGCGGAGCATCGATCGCGATTCTAAAAATCTTGAACGCGATTCCAATCTCAGTTGAATTCGAATAGGAAATGGGAAAAGGGAAACTTGATTGAAGAAGGGAGACTAACATGCTGTGTTCATTATCTTTCGACCATTATATTTATTTTGTTTGTTTCTGTTTTGCTTTGTTTTGAAAGAGCGAGGTGATTTAAACGAAGAGAGAGGGGGATGTCGGACTGAAAGGAAAGAAAGGAAGCAAGCGTCTCGAGCACGTTTCCTAGGTCGGCTAGGATGGCTTGCATAGGTATAGGATAGGGGCTGAGATGAAGGCTGATGGGAAAGAATCCAGCTGAAGGGTATCGACTGGTCAACCAATATAATCGAATTTAAATTTGAATTTTAAATCGTCTCGAAAATCGTAGCTCAAAATCTCGACCTCCTATCGACGCATGCCGCTAGGCGTTTATAATGTTATACCCCTATTTCGAACGCAATGGAAAAGGTTTCGAGTCCTAATTCAATCGTATGAAGAAGATAACTTTTGGACCCAATTATAATATTTAATTTTTGATATAAATTTCAGCTCGTTTATCTATCGTACGATCACACGACAACTCCAAACGCTTCGAAATTTGAAATCCGATAATAATACACTATTACAGATCCAATGGAACTGGTATCATTGAATTCCGAGACTGTGCTCCGGAAGGCTATTTTTAAATATCGATTTAAATAATATATTTTCAAAACTGAACAAAACGCTTTTAAATTCAACTTTAAAAGTTCTATCACCTTCAGTATTATTAATGTAAAATTTTCAAGCCTTCGAATTATTTTTAACAGGCTTAAAACCCCAGATTCAACATTTTACCCAACTTCAAATTATTTATTTTAATAATTAAATTACCCAATAAATAGCGATATTTGAAATTCAAGTTAAAAGTTCACTTCTGAATATTTAAAATCAATTAAATATTCCAATTTCAAATGTCCAAAGTTCCAGGTCGTCACATTAGTTCATGAAGCTACTATAAAACATCGGAGTCTAAAACAAAATACAACAGAATCTCAAATACCAACGAATCTCTAATACATAAGCAACTGACGAGTCTGAACATAAATGACTGGAATAAACTGAAATGACTGAATGCTGGATAGATATAGATGGATCTCCAAGCGAAGCTCTATTCTCAAAAGGTGAGTCGCAGATGCTGTGACACTCAGTCTGAACCGAGCATAAAGCAAAACACAAAACACTCGAGTAAGGATTAACATTCTTATATCATTAAATTAACTCAAGTGAAATGTCAACTGAAATACAAACAACTTAAAGGATGTTTGGGATTTCCATCCTCTAAGGATCCGTGGAACTATCTACTATGTAGTAATATACGCTATTATAACATGTCTATAGTAAAGCAAACTATTAAAATAGCGTTAAGGCGTTAGCCATATCCCCCTTAACACATTTTTATATATTCCCATAGTCAATACAGTACCGTAATTCCTCCATAAACTGGGGGCCTAACAGAGGGCACTCCATAGGTGTGACGACCCAGAATTTTTGAGCATTTGAAATTGGAATATTTAATTAATTTTAAATATTCAGAGGTTAATTATAAACTTAAATTTCAAATATCACTGTTTATTGGGTGATTTAATTATTAAATTAAATTATTTGAAGTTGGATGAAATAGTAAATCTGGTATTCTAAGTTAATTAAAAATATTTTGAAAGCTCGTAAAATTCATATAAATGATACTGGAAATAATAGAAGTGTTGAAATCGAATTTGAAGATGATTTGTTCGGTTTTAAAAATATATCATTTAAATTGAATTTAAAAATAGCCGTCCGAGGCATAGTCTCGGAATTCGACGAAACCAGTTCCATTGGATCCGTAATATTGTATTATTATCGGATTTCAAGTTTCGTATTTTTCGGAGTTGTTATGTGAGCACACGATGAGTAAACGCGTTGAAATTTAATCGAGAATTTAATATAAACAATATAAACAAAACACTGTAGCTAGATATTTTTCCCCCACGTTCCTTTGCCTTCTCGAACACACTTCCTTGTTCTTTAAAAATCGAGATGTTCATTCTCGTTAGAAAATAGAAATTTAAAACAGAAGAAAAGGGGGCGAATGCCTGTAATTCGCTTTTCTTTTTAAACGAATTCTTTCGTTCCTCTTCGATTTTGAATTTCTTCTCGTTTCCCTTTTTCAAAATCACGAAAAGGATCCATGCCCTCATTTTTTCCCTTAATTTCCCAATTCCTCTTCTGCAATCGCGAAAAATAATAATAATAAATATCGATTCATTCAAGTAAATATTAAGGCCACAGCTTCAGCTTCTTCAAAACGATCACGTTCGAATGGGGGAAACTCGCGTGCGCACGTGCATACAGGCTCGATGGCAAAGCAGATGAATTAGCAGGGATGGATCATTTGATCGAAGAGAGTGGGATGCTCTCGCGTTCTCGTGCTCGCGAGATTTAGGGCATCGCAAGAGGAGGCGACCGCGATCGATTCGTGGTTGAAGGTGGGGTTTCGTTTGCGGGCACGAAGGGGTTGACATCGCGTCGTAGTCACCATTGAATCGAGTTCGAGGAACGACTGTGGGGTTTCGAGCTCACTAGGGTTTAGGCCACGCGATGTGGGGAAGAACAGCGATGGTCTCGTCGAAGTGGTGGTGCGAGAGTCGATTTGGGGCTTTGGCCGATGGAAGTTGGTTGCGTGCATTCTGGATATGCTTGTCGCGTGGTCGAGACTTGGTTCGAGCAGCAGTTCTGTTGTCAGTAAGGTAATAGTAAATCATGTTTTAAATTTAATAAATATAAATATTGTTATAAATTTATTTACAGAGGAAAAATTATATGGTTTTAAAAGGGTTTGAAGAATTTATAAAGTTGGGTTTTTTTTTTATTTCGAAACTTACATATATTTTTATAAAAGTAATTATGCAGATTCGATTTGAAAAAGAAATAATGGAGATCAAGTGCACGTTTTCAATGTACTAGTTTATTTTAAATTAGTGGATTCAGTGATTAAAGTATAAAATTAACTAATTTAATTTATTTTAGTTACTAGGAATTATTTATCTTAAGGAAATGGGTTAAAATCTATTTGTAAGTAATAAGAAGTAATTGATTGTTTAGGGTAATTAACTGTTTAACTATTTCGAATATTGATAAGTTATATAATGATTATTCAAGGTTAAAAATCAAGAAACCAAGGCAATATTGAAATGGATCGCAAATAAAAGCAAAGGTGAGTTAATCTCACTCAGTTGAATTTAAATTTAAATGGTTAAATTTAAATATTTGATTGAATAATTGCATTGATTGGATTGATATTGTTATGGATGATATGGTATATAGTAGTATATACCAATATATATATATTGGCATATGTATATATTGGAGTTGTTGATATTCCCGCATTATATAGCGGATGAGACCCTATGCGCCGCATAATAGCGGATGATATTTTATAAAACCCATATACCGCGATATTCCACTTCGAAGTGGAATTGGTATTGTGCTAACGTCTGTGGATGCAGGGAAACAGGTTGGAGGGATCCAACTGGATTCCTCAAATATTTAATTTTGTTCAAATATTCTGTGATATGATTTTTGATATCCTGTGATGAATTATATGGGTAATTGGATGTTATGGTTTGGTTGGACCAATTTGGATATACTGAGTTATCAAAATCTCTAGAATGGAATTTTGAAAGGAAATAAAAGAGAAAATTTTTAAGTGAAATAATTCAAGTGAAATAGAATGAATTAATAATGAATTGGAAATAAAATAAAAGTGATTGCAAAATTCTAACAATTTGGAATAAGAAGGAATTAACAAGGGAAATAATAAATTGTAAAGCTTAAGTGATATTATTTGAAAGAATAAAGAATTTATTTTTAAATTTAAGGATTGAATTTAATTAAGTAATAAAGAAGGAATTTTGGAAGATTAAATTGGTATTTTCAATTAAAAAGGGTTTAACTCACAATAAAGAAATAAATCTAAAGTTATTGTATTTTGAAATAAATGAAGTAAGCAAGAAATTTATTTCGAAGTAAAGTAAATGGGAAAATCAATGGGAATTTGATTTGGTTGTTTAAAATTGGAATTTAAAAGAGAAGTGAGATTTTGGAATTTATAAACTGGGTTTATAAAGTAAAATAAATATCAGGGAATATTTGAGAATATAAATTCAAGGTGGGAATTTATAAAGGGATATGAATTGGTTTAAAAATAAGTGTTGATTTATTTTTAAAGGATGTGAAGAGAAGTGTATTTCTCTGGATAGCCAAGTACGTTTTTCAAAGCAATTTTAAATATAAGTTAAAAGTTTTCACGTTGTTTAAAAAGGCATGTTTAGAAAATTTGTTATTTCTAATATTTAAATTCTAAAGTAAATATTTTCCAAATCTATTATCGTAATAATTATTTAAAGGGTGACTAGTATTTTATTTAAAAAGGTGAAAACTTAGTTTTATATTGTATAAAGTAACCTTATTTTAAATATTCTTAAAAGTATTATTTTTAATTAAGTATTAAAGTAGTTTTCCAAATTTAAATGTTAAAGTATAATTATAATAAAGTGTTTTAAAGTTATTTTAAAATCTATAGGTATTTTGTACTTGGTGATTCAGTGGAAATAAATATTTGGGAAATGTATTCCGTAAGCGGAAACTGTTTTGAAATTGTTTCCAAATGAGCTTTGAAAATTTGGAAATATATCTTGGAAAGATATTTGGGCAAAGAAATAATGTGGGAAATTATTTATTGTGTGATGGTTGCTTGTGGATGTTAATTGATAGTTAAATAACCGACTATCAATATTGGCCAAATGCGCTGATCGTTTCGAAGAGACCGGGATCGAGTTTCCGTATACCGGGATTCTAGGTCTGGAGACTCGAATACCACTTCGATCCGGTTTGTACGTTTCGTGTAACGTGTTCAGAGTCGAAGATGGAGCAGTGAAGTGCAAGGGCTAGTCGCTACTAATCCTGAGGATATTTCCAAAATGGATGTAGTAGGAATAGTGCCTTCGGTTCCGTTCGAACCCGGGACGGACTTGTATGGACGAATGCTTTCGTGACATCGTCAGGTGGACGATGGGCATTCTAAGAGATATGTGCTATAAAGGTATCGTTTAGCCTCGAGCCTCATCAACCGGGAATGACTGAAAATCAGGGGTTATGCAGCAAGGCTTCGTGGGTAGCCCCCACTTGAGAGTAAGGTCATCCCTGTCTAGATGTCCCTTTTATTTCGGCTTAGTGGTGCGGTTGCTGATCCCAACCGTGGGGTGATTTTATTTGGAATTATCCAGTAAGGGATGATTCCGGCCTTGTGTTGCAGGGGAGTGGGCGTACTCCTCGGTACTGTGATCTAGGCCACGTACTGTGACAGGTGGTACCCCAGTGCCTAGTCATTCGTTGGAAATCCATTCTCCCTACGTGCCTTGTACGAGTTTTGTTTGTATTACCCACGTTGTGGCTAGTATGCTGGAATTTAATCATGTAACAATTTCGGCTATTTTAATAAGTATTTGTGAATAGACACTATTATAATATCAGAGGATTTTTATAAAAAGTGTTTTAGCTATCGTAAGGTAAAAACCCGACATGTTTATTTGTGGCGTGGTCTTACGAGATGCTTTTGTTTTCAAAAAGATTTTTGAAACTTTAATAATAAATTTGAGTGTGATTTTCTCACGCTGGTATTCCAGACTGACTCGGGTATTGTTTATATGATGCTCGGGTCAGACCGAGATAAACAGGTTCAGGATATGATGCTGTGGAGCTCAGGAGACGAGCTGGATGCCGATACGTACTCCCGTACTTGCTATTATTTTTCCGCTGTGTATTCAGTTGTATGTTATGGATGTTGATGTACTCTGATGATGTATTCTGATGATATATTTTATAAACAGATATATTTTTCTGTTTGAGTAAAGATCTGTTTTGTATATATTATATTTTATTCCGCTGCGATGTGAGATTCTATTGTGATTTTCTGTTTCTTCTTCTTCTACCTCTTCTTCTTTAACACAAATGGTTCGATTTTCCGGGACTGGAAACTCGGGTCGTTACAGGTGGTATCAGAGCTTAGGCTGGCGACAACCTTGGATCTGGTGGGAATTTTGAGAGTATTAATAGATATGAGCGCGTATTTGTTAGTGAATATAAAATTGTTTTATATTGTGTTGATTGGTTTATTGAGTAGTTTATGGATTCTGGTCGATGTGTGGGACGCCACAACATTGATAGGGATCTCTAAACGCTTGTATAGAACAATTCGACACAGTATTGTTTTAAAGTAGGGTAAATGAAATAATTTTACCCAAATTATTTTTGTATAAAAAGAAAATGTTTTGTAAACTATTCTAGTTAATATATATGGTTGTTTGGATGTTAGAAGTGATAATATGGAATTATTATCATTAATATATGGAAACTTAACTAGGAATTGAAATTTATAACCAAAGCAAAGAATAAAATTTTATAATAAAATAAAATTTGAGATATAGATTACAAATGTAATTTATAAAATTGAAATAAACTCCATATCCAAATGAGATAGTAATTTGAAATAGAATTCCAGAGAAACGATGGATATAAAACTGGATGGATTTTGAATTTGGAATTTGGGAAGTTTGAATTCTTTTGGGTTTGGAAATGTTTTCAAGGTGTTGAAGAAATAATAGTGATATTATTTTGAAATATTTCAGGAGTTGAGTTTGGAATCTGGAAGGATTTGAAATTTAAAAATATTTGAAATGGTTTAAAGAGATAAAAGCATTTAATTCTCTTCCGGTCGCTGGGAAATAATTTCGGTGATGACTGCAGCATCATCGATGTTCATTTTCGAGTTTCCAAAGAGAAATTGCTACCAAACTGTTTTAAATTGGAATTGATTGTGAACTGGGTTGGTTTTGAAATTCAAAGGGATAATTAAATTTACCAAAGGGTTTGGATGTGATTGATTTCAAAAGTGATTTTGAAATTTTGGAAAATTGTTTAAAACTCTGGAATCTTATTTAAAGTTATTTATGGAATAATAAAAATATTTATTGGCTAAATAAAATGTATAATTCTGAGTTAAAAGATAAAATGTGAATAAAATTTATTTTAAATAGATGGAAGTATGAATATAAAAGAATGTGACTTATAAAATTTGGAAGTAAGATAAATAAGCCAAATAAAATTGCTTGTAACGGTAATGAATATAAAAATCCAACTTTTAAATTATGAAATAGATTGAACTCAAGTAAAATTGTTAAGAGTGATTTTTGAAATAAAAATCGAATATTGGGTTTAAAATTTGGAAACAAACTAATTTGATAATAAGTTAGTTAATGGAATTTAAAGTGGTTAAATTTAGATTAAACTGTGAGTTAGCAATAGAGTTTGGAAATAAACTCGAAGTTTAAATAGAATTCGACCTAGACTGACAATGATGTAAAATTTAGCAAAGGTGTTGTAAAAGTAAAACGGAATTGGATTAAAGTGGTGATGGTTTGTATTGCAAATAAAATCCAATTTAGTAGAGATAAATCGAAATGGCCTTGCTATTAATCAAATAAATTTGTAGAGTGAAATGAGATTTGATTGAAATAGAATCAAGTTAAATAGAGATGGATTGAATAACTATGGTCTGAGTTGAAAATAAAATTCAAGTGGGAAGGAATAAATTGAAATGAATTGAATGAGATGGTGTGTAAATGGATTTGAAAGCATTTAAATTTGCATTGGAACCTTATAAACTTACTTATGGAGGTGTTTAGTGGATATTGCTTAGGTTATACAAATGTTAGCTATTGAAATTTAGTAAGATGTTAATAAAATTTGAATATTTGTCACTAACCTGTTTAAATTGAGTAAGTACAGGTTTATGGAAGTCGCTTTGCTGGTTTTGACTGCGCTAAATGCTAAAATAAATAACCGCTTTGCTTTAAAAATGCTAAAATAAGGTACGCTTACGCAAAAATTCAAAATAGGAAATATGAACTGCATATATTGATATATATTGTGATTTCCGGCCTGAGGCCGATGTATATATATATTTGTGCATCCTGCGATATCGCAGAAGTCTCCCCGTACAAAGGAGACTCTGCCAAAATTTTCCGTAAATTTTGGGAGTTAGAAAATTTTTGAAAATTTTCATTTACGATAAATGATTTAAATTTGTTAAGCAAATGAAATTAAAACTGGATATTGAAATCTAATTCAAATATGAATGTAAAGTAAGTGAAATCGAAGGAACTAATGAAAGAAAAGTTCACAAATAAATGTTTAATTGAGGGTTAAATTAATTAGTAAGTGCAACTAATTAAAAATTCAAGTGGAAGCCAAATTGGAATCAAATGAAATGGTAAAGGCAAAAGAGAATAGAAAAGGATATGAACTTCAATAGTGAAGTGAAAATAAGTATAAGTAGTATGTAAAATATTTATATTGAACTTAAGAAATGAATAGTGAGTTCTTAAGTAAATTTGTATTGAGGAAAATTATTGTAGATGAATAATTGAATGACGATTTAAAATTTGAAGTTGTGAAATGAGATAGTTGTGAATAAAGGGATAACAATCAAAAAGAAATGTGAATAAAAAAAGAATTGATGAAATTGATAATCAATTGGAATTTATACGTAAGATGTACGTATATTATTTTATTCGCATAGCTATTTGGTCCAGATGTCGAACACAGAATTTTGAGATAGTTTTATCGATCCGAATCGGGATTTTTCACTCGATTTTCGACGGCGAACCTGGATATGGATTGTTGATTGATTCTGGAAATTCTCTATCATAGTTGGTGGCTATGCAAGGAGAATGACGGTTTCTGATCAAGAGACCAGATCTGAGTCCGCACTAGGAAGTCGGGTGGACGATACTAGTTCGGAAGTGAAATTGTGTGATCGATTGAGCGATCGAATATGATATTGCGTACGGATGATATATGTGCATCGTACGGGGTAAGTAAAACAAATATTGAAAATTTGTAAAGAAAAGTATAAAATGACTTTGGAATTGTGATTGAATATTATTGCTTAGTAGGATATACAGGTGTATAAAAGCAATGGATAATTGAGATTTTTGATTTTAGAAGATAAAATTTAATGGCCCGACAAAAAGGTATGTATTTGAATTTCTGTATGAAATTTGATTGGGTTTTTGATCCAGCCACTTGGCTTTTTGTTTTCTTTTTGAGATTGGGAGGCCGTAGAGCCATTTTGTAGTTGTACCGAGCTAGCCGCGCAAAGGAGACGCTGGCAAAATTTTTCGGAAATTTAGGGAGTTAGAAAAATTTTGGAAAATTTTGATAATTCAAAAATTTGAATTCAAATTTAAATTTGAATTGATAAGTAGGTGATATGGGTTGAAACTTATGAATAAGTTGGGAAGTTAAAAGATGATTAGAGTATCATTAATAAAAGATTGTTTGGGTATTGTTAAAACTGTTTGAATTTGGGAAATAGTTAACGGGGATTGAAGCATTCTTCCTAACTAGTAATTTCGGGGACGAAATTCTTTTAAGGGGGGAGGAATGTGACGACCCGGAATTTTTGAGCATTTGAAATTGGAATATTTAATTAATTTTAAATATTCAGAGGTTAATTATAAACTTAAATTTCAAATATCACTGTTTATTGGGTGATTTAATTATTAAATTAAATTATTTGAAGTTGGATGAAATAGTAAATCTGGTATTCTAAGTTAATTAAAAATATTTTGAAAGCTCGTAAAATACATATAAATGATACTGGAAATAATAGAAGTGTTGAAATCGAATTTGAAGATGATTTGTTCGGTTTTAAAAATATATCATTTAAATTGAATTTATAAATAGCCGTCCGAGGCATAGTCTCGGAATTCGACGAAACCAGTTCCATTGGATCCGTAATATTGTATTATTATCGGATTTCAAGTTTCGTATTTTTCGGAGTTGTTATGTGAGCACACGATGAGTAAACGCGTTGAAATTTAATCGAGAATTTAATATAAACAATATAAACAAAACACTGTAGCTAGATATTTTTCCCCCACGTTCCTTTGCCTTCTCGAACACACTTCCTTGTTCTTTAAAAATCGAGATGTTCATTCTCGTTAGAAAATAGAAATTTAAAACAGAAGAAAAGGGGGCGAATGCCTGTAATTCGCTTTTCTTTTTAAACGAATTCTTTCGTTCCTCTTCGATTTTGAATTTCTTCTCGTTTCCCTTTTTCAAAATCACGAAAAGGATCCATGCCCTCATTTTTTCCCTTAATTTCCCAATTCCTCTTCTGCAATCGCGAAAAATAATAATAATAAATATCGATTCATTCAAGTAAATATTAAGGCCACAGCTTCAGCTTCTTCAAAACGATCACGTTCGAATGGGGGAAACTCGCGTGCGCACGTGCATACAGGCTCGATGGCAAAGCAGATGAATTAGCAGGGATGGATCATTTGATCGAAGAGAGTGGGATGCTCTCGCGTTCTCGTGCTCGCGAGATTTAGGGCATCGCAAGAGGAGGCGACCGCGATCGATTCGTGGTTGAAGGTGGGGTTTCGTTTGCGGGCACGAAGGGGTTGACATCGCGTCGTAGTCACCATTGAATCGAGTTCGAGGAACGACTGTGGGGTTTCGAGCTCACTAGGGTTTAGGCCACGCGATGTGGGGAAGAACAGCGATGGTCTCGTCGAAGTGGTGGTGCGAGAGTCGATTTGGGGCTTTGGCCGATGGAAGTTGGTTGCGTGCATTCTGGATATGCTTGTCGCGTGGTCGAGACTTGGTTCGAGCAGCAGTTCTGTTGTCAGTAAGGTAATAGTAAATCATGTTTTAAATTTAATAAATATAAATATTGTTATAAATTTATTTACAGAGGAAAAATTATATGGTTTTAAAAGGGTTTGAAGAATTTATAAAGTTGGGTTTTTTTTTATTTCGAAACTTACATATATTTTTATAAAAGTAATTATGCAGATTCGATTTGAAAAAGAAATAATGGAGATCAAGTGCACGTTTTCAATGTACTAGTTTATTTTAAATTAGTGGATTCAGTGATTAAAGTATAAAATTAACTAATTTAATTTATTTTAGTTACTAGGAATTATTTATCTTAAGGAAATGGGTTAAAATCTATTTGTAAGTAATAAGAAGTAATTGATTGTTTAGGGTAATTAACTGTTTAACTATTTCGAATATTGATAAGTTATATAATGATTATTCAAGGTTAAAAATCAAGAAACCAAGGCAATATTGAAATGGATCGCAAATAAAAGCAAAGGTGAGTTAATCTCACTCAGTTGAATTTAAATTTAAATGGTTAAATTTAAATATTTGATTGAATAATTGCATTGATTGGATTGATATTGTTATGGATGATATGGTATATAGTAGTATATACCAATATATATATATTGGCATATGTATATATTGGAGTTGTTGATATTCCCGCATTATATAGCGGATGAGACCCTATGCGCCGCATAATAGCGGATGATATTTTATAAAACCCATATACCGCGATATTCCACTTCGAAGTGGAATTGGTATTGTGCTAACGTCTGTGGATGCAGGGAAACAGGTTGGAGGGATCCAACTGGATTCCTCAAATATTTAATTTTGTTCAAATATTCTGTGATATGATTTTTGATATCCTGTGATGAATTATATGGATAATTGGATGTTATGGTTTGGTTGGACCAATTTGGATATACTGAGTTATCAAAATCTCTAGAATGGAATTTTGAAAGGAAATAAAAGAGAAAATTTTTAAGTGAAATAATTCAAGTGAAATAGAATGAATTAATAATGAATTGGAAATAAAATAAAAGTGATTGCAAAATTCTAACAATTTGGAATAAGAAGGAATTAACAAGGGAAATAATAAATTGTAAAGCTTAAGTGATATTATTTGAAAGAATAAAGAATTTATTTTTAAATTTAAGGATTGAATTTAATTAAGTAATAAAGAAGGAATTTTGGAAGATTAAATTGGTATTTTCAATTAAAAAGGGTTTAACTCACAATAAAGAAATAAATCTAAAGTTATTGTATTTTGAAATAAATGAAGTAAGCAAGAAATTTATTTCGAAGTAAAGTAAATGGGAAAATCAATGGGAATTTGATTTGGTTGTTTAAAATTGGAATTTAAAAGAGAAGTGAGATTTTGGAATTTATAAACTGGGTTTATAAAGTAAAATAAATATCAGGGAATATTTGAGAATATAAATTCAAGGTGGGAATTTATAAAGGGATATGAATTGGTTTAAAAATAAGTGTTGATTTATTTTTAAAGGATGTGAAGAGAAGTGTATTTCTCTGGATAGCCAAGTACGTTTTTCAAAGCAATTTTAAATATAAGTTAAAAGTTTTCACGTTGTTTAAAAAGGCATGTTTAGAAAATTTGTTATTTCTAATATTTAAATTCTAAAGTAAATATTTTCCAAATCTATTATCGTAATAATTATTTAAAGGGTGACTAGTATTTTATTTAAAAAGGTGAAAACTTAGTTTTATATTGTATAAAGTAACCTTATTTTAAATATTCTTAAAAGTATTATTTTTAATTAAGTATTAAAGTAGTTTTCCAAATTTAAATGTTAAAGTATAATTATAATAAAGTGTTTTAAAGTTATTTTAAAATCTATAGGTATTTTGTACTTGGTGATTCAGTGGAAATAAATATTTGGGAAATGTATTCCGTAAGCGGAAACTGTTTTGAAATTGTTTCCAAATGAGCTTTGAAAATTTGGAAATATATCTTGGAAAGATATTTGGGCAAAGAAATAATGTGGGAAATTATTTATTGTGTGATGGTTGCTTGTGGATGTTAATTGATAGTTAAATAACCGACTATCAATATTGGCCAAATGCGCTGATCGTTTCGAAGAGACCGGGATCGAGTTTCCGTATACCGGGATTCTAGGTCTGGAGACTCGAATACCACTTCGATCCGGTTTGTACGTTTCGTGTAACGTGTTCAGAGTCGAAGATGGAGCAGTGAAGTGCAAGGGCTAGTCGCTACTAATCCTGAGGATATTTCCAAAATGGATGTAGTAGGAATAGTGCCTTCGGTTCCGTTCGAACCCGGGACGGACTTGTATGGACGAATGCTTTCGTGACATCGTCAGGTGGACGATGGGCATTCTAAGAGATATGTGCTATAAAGGTATCGTTTAGCCTCGAGCCTCATCAACCGGGAATGACTGAAAATCAGGGGTTATGCAGCAAGGCTTCGTGGGTAGCCCCCACTTGAGAGTAAGGTCATCCCTGTCTAGATGTCCCTTTTATTTCGGCTTAGTGGTGCGGTTGCTGATCCCAACCGTGGGGTGATTTTATTTGGAATTATCCAGTAAGGGATGATTCCGGCCTTGTGTTGCAGGGGAGTGGGCGTACTCCTCGGTACTGTGATCTAGGCCACGTACTGTGACAGGTGGTACCCCAGTGCCTAGTCATTCGTTGGAAATCCATTCTCCCTACGTGCCTTGTACGAGTTTTGTTTGTATTACCCACGTTGTGGCTAGTATGCTGGAATTTAATCATGTAACAATTTCGGCTATTTTAATAAGTATTTGTGAATAGACACTATTATAATATCAGAGGATTTTTATAAAAAGTGTTTTAGCTATCGTAAGGTAAAAACCCGACATGTTTATTTGCGGCGTGGTCTTACGAGATGCTTTTGTTTTCAAAAAGATTTTTGAAACTTTAATAATAAATTTGAGTGTGATTTTCTCACGCTGGTATTCCAGACTGACTCGGGTATTGTTTATATGATGCTCGGGTCAGACCGAGATAAACAGGTTCAGGATATGATGCTGTGGAGCTCAGGAGACGAGCTGGATGCCGATACGTACTCCCGTACTTGCTATTATTTTTCCGCTGTGTATTCAGTTGTATGTTATGGATGTTGATGTACTCTGATGATGTATTCTGATGATATATTGTATAAACAGATATATTTTTCTGTTTGAGTAAAGATCTGTTTTGTATATATTATATTTTATTCCGCTGCGATGTGAGATTCTATTGTGATTTTCTGTTTCTTCTTCTTCTACCTCTTCTTCTTTAACACAAATGGTTCGATTTTCCGGGACTGGAAACTCGGGTCGTTACAATAGGTTTGGTACAAACTAAACTCGTAGAAGGCACGATAAGGCATGCGACAAGGCAAACGAGGCAATGCCCAGGGTATATATACCGTTTGCGGATCCGAGCTGGTGGTAATGCATAGCAGCTACTACCGCCCACCTCGAGACACACTCCCAAATCAAAGGTGTACCCAATCAAATCACAAAGTAATAGAATGATATCAAAGAAATGTGTCCGATAGGAGGAATGACCTCACTTGGCTCGGCATGGCTCCTGTTTTAGCCACATCAAGCTGACTCACGGGAGTCACGGCTACGTTAATACCTTATACAGAATCATCGCCAAACCATCCTACTTTGTTCTGTAATCTCCACCACGTGCACAATTGTTAGAGTGGTTTTCGGTATTGGCAGAGAGTATGACAATATTCGATCCCGGTCTCTTTAACAACCAAATGCTTATTTCACACCGTGGTCATTTCATTTCAAATAGTTCATACTTCATATCAAAATATCATATTCATTTCAAAACCATATCAATTCGATACCATTATTCACTTTAAATAATATTCATTTCCAGCATCGTAACACTTTCAAAATTATAACACTTTCGAAATCATAACACTTCTTAAATCATAACCCCTCCAACTTAAACAGTTTAGATATTGAAAATAGTATATCTATTAAAATAGTTGTAAATTAAAAATAGTTTATATTTATTTAAAGAGATTATACTGAAATAGTTTCCAAATTAGAATTGTTTCATCCAATTCACAAACCGATTCAAATCAACTTAAATTCCAAAATCCAATTTAAATCAATCCCTGTTCAACACTTTCAATTTAAAAAGGTTAAAGATTCAATTCAAAATCTCAATAAACCATTTCAATTTTTATCGATTTCAAATCCGAGTTTGAGCTATCATTTCAATTCTAATAAGATTCAAAGTTTAAATATTCAAACATTTTCAATATAAGTTTCATTTATATTTCAACATTTAACTTTAATTTTATTCAAATTTGAAAATATTCACTTAATCATTTTAATACAGTTGAATGAAATCTCAATTTATAAATTTAAATCAATATTAAATATTCAATCTCAATTTTAGTTAAAGTTGAGAATATTCATTTAATCTCTTTTTATCAAATCAAGTTACAAATCATATCTTTCAAAATATCAAAATCAATAAGTTCAAATCAATTCTTATTTAAATTCAATTATTAACCAATTTAAATTCCAAGTCAATATTAATTTATCTTCCCAACCTCTATTAATAAAGTTATTAAAAATCTATTTTTTTAGATATTAATATAAATTTAAATAAATACTTAAACATGTTATAAACCAATTAAATTAAATTTTATCAAATTAAATATTATTATTAAATTTGTTTTATATTAAATCTTATTTTATATATTTTTAAAATTATAAGTAAAATCTTAAAATTTATATTTTCAAAACTAACTTATAAATTAAAATTTCCAAAACATGTTATTTTCAAAATCTAAATTTTATACATATATAAAAATAGCATTTATATATTATATTTTAAAAAATCTATATTCATTAAAGCCCATATATTTCCTTTCAAACTTTGGAAACTATTTTCAAAATATAGACCGACGGTGTCCGTATATAATTTTCTATCCTATGGTCAAGTGATATAGATATTTATCATTTCAATCCGAAAATTAAATATTTACGGATATATATCATTTCAACCCGCAATCCAAAAATTTGAATTCAATGAAAATCGCTTGGGTTTATCATTTCAACCTATAACGATTTTCCCTTAATCTATAAAATCGTTCGGGTATGTATCATTTCAAGCCATAGGGAATTCTAAACTAACAGGGAACTTACAGAGTGAGAACAAATATGATAATAATATAACATATCAACAACAGGCATATATCATTAGTAACAAATTAAGTATAATATATACACAACGGGATATGGTGTCATATATCATAGGTGAACAATTACAAATAATGGCATATCATACTTAACAATTAAATAATTAACAATGCAAATTTAACAGCATATTTCAATCGTTATTTCATGTGAATTAAATCTACTAAATATAAGAATGTTAATCGTGAGTGATCGCTCACCTTCGAGGCTAAAGGAAATAGGACAAGCACACAGATAAGCGAGAAATCAAATCAACCAACTGTTGCGATCAATTTTGGACAGCGACGAAACCAAAAGCAAAGCACGATGAATACGCAGTCTAAGAACAAAGCAAAGCTAGGTTGGAATTCGAAAATCGATGGAGACAAATATATATAAATTTTAAAATATAATATTTACTCATATTAAAATAATAATAAAAAAATCTTTATAATATATTTAAAAAAAATCAATATTAAATTTAAACATCTAATCAAAATAAATTCTTTATATATATTGAAAATCATTATTTATTAAACACATATATAAAACCAGCTATCTACATATCATTATTTTAAAATCATTGTTATTATAAACATATATATAAGACAAGGCAACCACAATGCAAAATAATTTGGAAAATCAATATTACCTTTATTAAGTAATTATCCTTTAATTAATTTAATTAATTATTCCTAATTAATCACAACCTTAATTAATTACTTTAATTAATTACATTATTAACTTCATTTGAAAAACATTTAGGAATTAATTACATAATTAACCTAATACAAAATTATTCAAATCAAATCAATAAATCTTAGAACTTTTAACTTTAAAATTTTAAATCTTGAAACTTGTTTAACAATTGCTTTGAAAACTTGTTAACTAACTTATGCTTTTAAAACCTTTTAACATACAAAAGCAAACCCGAGCCTAAGACAAAATTTCCCGAGCCAATTCTCTCATCTTTCTCCTACTCTTCCTATTTCTTTCTATTTCATAAAAAGAAAAAATAAACTTTCCTAATTACACTATGAACCAGACTCGAGCCCACCCCGATACAAACTCGAGCCAAACCCTGATCCTTCCCAATCCTCTTCCTATCTTCTCCCCTCTCTTACCAGACCCTTATCTTGCCTACGAAAATCAACTGGAACCAGTGCATCGTGCACGTGCACACATGATCTGAACCACTCCGACCATCGCCGCCGCCGCCATCAAATCACCGGTGATCACCTCGACGCATACGACCACCCAGAACCCACGACTACCTCGTAAATCAAAATCGAACGAATTTGAAACCCATCAGGCTAAAACCCGATCACCAATCACCTCGCGCCTCCTATCTCCGACCACCGGAGACCAAATCCTCGTGCCCAGATCTTCGCCTCGCTTCCATCTTCCCTTTTCCCACCTCCGGTCCACCTCGATGTCATCACGACGTCGAGAACACCCAGCGAACAACTCAGACCAAAAGCACAGATTAACCCTAAATCAGCCTCGCCGCGCCACCATGGTGATCTAGAAATTCACCAACCATTTTTCCAAGTGCCTCGACCTCCGAGCTACCTCCAGCAACAACCCTGGCCTTTTCAGAACCTTCGATCACCAGGAATCGAGCAAAGTCTCGATTCTGTTCAACCCACAATTTCTCCGCGAATACTAACTTAAAAATCTTGAAATTACTATAAAAAATCCTAACTTTCAAAAACGGATTTGATTATATAAAAGTAGCTTGAAATTATGATAGTCGATTTTTCTGATATGGTTTGCTTTTTACTGTAAAATTCATTTTTCTAGAGAAATTACTTAAAATTATTCTTAAAAATAGGATTCCATCAATACAAACAAATCTTCTTTAGACCTCATAACCTATAATTGTTTGTGTGTAGAGGAATGAACTTATGAATGATTTTGAGCCTGATAAACAACAAAGACATGTATTTATTTTCACACAGCAATTCAAACTTATATACCTAGGCAACACTTCTTTTTCATTCATGCAAGCCAAAATCAAGACATTTCTACTATCAAATCTTACATGTACACAGTTATAAAGTAGTTTTGGCTTTAAAAAATGAAGTTTACTCATTGTTGAATGAAGAACAGGGAAAGCTTGGGATGATGGACTTGAAACTGGAATTGATCTTGAATTATGTTGAACTGCTACTAGATTTTGATTCTAATCTGAGACTGAGTTGAACTGATCCTAACTTAGCTTGCTTCAGGTTGTATTTGTAAAGAGATTACTTTGAATTCTTTGTATTTTGAAGTAGTTTAAATAAAATTTTCTCTGGTTTATGTTACAGATATTCTTTGTCTTTGTTTTGAGATTGAAGATAGAAAAAGAAATGAGAGGAGAAAGTTGAGAGGTTTATATATCTTGGTTTTATCATTTTATTAAAAATAAGAAAAAAAATAAAATAAAAATTAAGACACTTGGTAAATAAGCTTACAAATGTCATATGCATGTTAAAATAAATTTACACTTGTATTTGCATGTAACAAGAGGTTTACATTTGTAATTTGGCATGAGCTAAATTGTTTTATGTATTATATATATCTTTATCTTTTCACTTTTATTTATGTATATAACACAATTAAACAATATAAACTTATTCATTTATTTTTTAAGTTTAATACCCTTATATATATATATACAACATATATATATATATATTTAAAGAAAGTATGATCCTTATTAAATCCTATTCTAAACTTGAGCTACCATATTTAAACTTAATAAGTATTTATCTTTAGTATATATAAATATAGAATTTTATTATACGATTTATCATTTCCAACTGTATAAAATATCCATTCAGATATAAGCATTTATTATGGCTCGAATCCATTATATACATCCAGATATATTTTAAGTATCACAGTTTTAATGTTTAACCAAATAATATTAGTATCTCAATAGAGAAAATCAGTTAATTATCCAATTATCCGATGTCAAAAATCCGGGTTATCACATTCCTCCCCCTTTAAAACTTTTCATCCTCGAAAAGGAACGGAGCCAAAATTTATTGAAATGCTCATTATCAATTTAATTACCCTTTAAACATTTTTAACTCTTAACTCTTTTTATTTAAAAGTTTCAAAACACTTTAAAAATCTACATAATATTTTCAAAATAGTTTTATAAAAATACTTTTTATAACTCGATGTTTCAACAAGTCCATCCTTGTTCTCACAGAAATTCGGTCATACGTTGATCAGGCGTAAGACTGAAAATCTATAAGTACTTGGTAAACCCATTTTCAACACCCAGTGAAAATACTTGGAAAATAATTTATGAAAATATAGAAAACAGTTTTGAAAATAGAGGAAATATCTTTGGTGAGAATACTTTAGAAATCATCACCCCCATCCATGGTCGCAGTTAACCCGATGGTTACGTTGCCATCCCGGCAAAATCCATAGATAACTGTAGGCATTCCGCGCCCCTCGATTACGCCATGGAACCTGCTACAGATCACAGCTACAACCGGGGTTACGTTGCCATCACGACAAAAACCCATGTGACTGTAGGCATCAGCGCCCTCGAATTTCACTGCCAAATGAAACTTCTTCACTCCTACCATAGATCGCAGTCTACCGATGTTACGTTGCCATCCCGGCAAAATCAAACGTAAACCGTTGACACTCATCTCCACACGATTTTCGCTATGGTCCATATTAGATCGCAGTGACATCGAGTTACACTATCATCACAACATAACCCAAATGCCTCTGTAGGCATCAGCGCCCTTGACTTTCGCTACCCAATAATCCTCAGGAACTAGTTTGTCCGAACTCCTCATAGGATCAACTTTAGAACCCCCCTAGGGTTCAAGGCAGTACCACCCTGTGGCACTCCTGAGAAGTTCATTTCAAGGGAGCGCCTTTTTCCCCAAAGCCATCCTCAAAACACTTTATACTATACACTTATAGTATCTTCAAATCATACCCTTTATGATTTATATCAAAATCTCCTTTACACAAAATCGATATTCCAAATCGATAGTTCCAAACTTGGCTTTCCAAATTCCCAAAACTGATTTTTCTCAAAAATCAAAAGCCTTTCCGAAATCCATAGGTTCAAAAACCTTTTCCAAAATCATTCTCATAAAATCCCTTATATATATATATAACTTTGAAAATCTTTGTATCACTTCATACTTGTATAAATTCCCTTTATACTTATAAAAATTCCTTTTCAAAACAACCCATTTAACTTCCCTAAGTTAAATTCAATTTATTTAATCCAATCAACCTTACTCAATTTGAGTTCTCCATTTCAAATTTTAAACTTCTTATTAATATACCTTCTCACTTATAATTTCAAAAACTTATTTCTCTTTGGGTTTTTTCTAAATCACACTCCAGGTAGAATCAAAACTCAACACTTCAAAGTTTATTTCAAATCATCTTTGATATTATGTATATCCACACATACATACATTTATTTTCTTTGCACTTCAAGTCATACTTTAAATTTTAAACCATTCTTGGTTTTTAATTTCAAAACAAATTCCTTTAAAACAATTTCAAGTTTTCTGGACTTAGATTTAAAACTTCACAATTTTAAATTATCTTCAAATTCAATTTATAAGTCATACTCACCTAAAAGTTACTTCCCTAAACATTTCATTTTGCTTAATCATTTACAACATTTCATTATTAAACACAACAATCATTTATGATAATAATCAAGATTATCATTTTTGGAAACCAATTCTATTATCTTTATTCTGAAAAGACTTCTACAAATTCCGGATTTAATTTCAGTTTGGATCCATTTCAAACTTATCTTCATTCAAATTTCAATTTGGTTGTATTACTATTACAACTCAATTCTCATTATTTTATTTAATTCCAATGATTCAACAACCAATTTATTTAATATATTTAATAATTTGAAAATTATTTTTTTATACATCAAAAGATAAACTTATATAAAATCATTTATTTTTAAAACCATTTTAAAATCTTTATATAAGAATATAACAAATGCGCCCTCATATATAATACACTCAACTCATCCTAGGGTACTAATGACCCTATCCTTAATGAGTAAACCCACCAGAGCCAAGGTTCTCGCTTAACCTTCCGCTCTGATACCAACTGTAACGACCTGGAATTTTCGATCCCGGAAATTCCAGATAGTTAGGGAAAAGAAGAAAAGAGGTAGAAGAAGAAGAAGAAATAGAAGCACCAAAAACACAGATTCTCACATTCAAAGCGGAAAAATATAATATCAAATAATAACAGTTATACAAAGGAAGCTGTATTTGTCAAATTACACTTTAATACATCAGAGTTACAACATATACACAAATCACTGGACATATACAATTAACATGTCCCAAACAACTACAATATATCACAGCGGAATACACTCCATACGTTCCTGCCATATAGCTCGCCTCTTGAGCTCCAGAAAGTCCTTATCTGGAAATCTGTAATACTCGGTCTGACCCGAGCATTACATCAAAGTAACACCCGGGTCAGGCTAGAAACCAGCGTGAGTAAACCCATTTATATTGAAATACTAAGGTTGAAAAACTTCTTTGAAAACCAGGGTAACTCGTTCATCACTACGAGTTCTTATCTTATTATTGTCAACAATTATTTCACAAAATAATATCTAAGTACCGTTACTTAGTTTCAAAGGTCTAGTTTACTCAATTTATTCCATTCCAGCCTATTTGATTTACAAATCAAATCTATAAAGAATTATAGATTACTAATCGAAGTGGTTCCGGATATCGCTGATATCCAATCCCGGTCTCTTCGAATTCAAATGTCATCCTTTTTAAGGCAAGATGTTTAAGTTAAAAAATTTAATTTAAATTCAGGATATCATATTCACAAAGCAATTCTATCACAGATAGATAACTTACATTATCACAAATCATCCAAAGCATCTCATATAACAGAGCATCACAATAACACATCAGATATATCAAATAATCCAAGGCATTCAATATTATTCAATCATCCATAAGCAAGATTAATTAGATGTACAATTCCTAATTAATTTAACTTAATCTCCAAATAAATTAAATAAATTACTTTTAAATCCTGCTTACTTAACATTAATTAATTACAAACCAATTAATTAATCATCCTTTAATTATTCATTTTAATTAATTATCCTTAATTAATTATTTCTTAATTACATTAAGTAATTAGCCTTTAATTAATTACATAAATTAATTATCCTTTAACCATCCCCATTAATTAACCTTTAATTACCCTCATTAATTAATTATACTATAATTAATTACACTTAGAAATTATCCATAAATTACTTACATTAAGTAACCATACTTTATTAATTACATTAAGTAATTATACTTAATCAATTTCATTAAGTGATTATCCTTAATTAATTAAACCAATTAATTATCTTAAATTAATTACATTAATTAATTATCCCTTAAATTAATTACATTCATTAACTATCCTTTAATTACCTTTATTAAGTAATTATCCTTTAATTAATTTAATTAATTATTCCTAATTAATCACAACCTTAATTAATTACTTTAATTAATTACATTATTAACTTCATTTGAAAAACATTTAGGAATTAATTACATAATTAACCTAATACAAAATTATTCAAATCAAATCAATAAATCTTAGAACTTTTAACTTTAAAATTTTAAATCTTGAAACTTGTTTAACAATTGCTTTGAAAACTTGTTAACTAACTTATGCTTTTAAAACCTTTTAACATACAAAAGCAAACCCGAGCCCAAGACAAAATTTCCCGAGCCAATTCTCTCATCTTTCTCCTACTCTTCCTATTTCTTTCTATTTCATAAAAGGAAAAAATAAACTTTCCTAATTACACTATGAACCACACTCGAGCCCACCCCGATACAAACTCGAGCCAAACCCTGATCCTTCCCAATCCTCTTCCTATCTTCTCCCCTCTCTTACTAGACCCTTATCTTGCCTACGAAAATCAACTGGAACCAGTGCACCGTGCACGTGCACACATGATCTGAACCACTCCGACCATCGCCGCCGCCGCCATCAAATCACCGGTGATCACCTCAATGCATACGACCACCCAGAACCCACGACTTCCTCGTAAATCAAAATCGAACGAATTTGAAACCCATCAGGATAAAACCCAATCACCAATCACCTCGTGCCTCCTATCTCCGACCATCGGAGACCAAATCCTCGTGCCCAGATCTTCGCCCCGCTTCCATCTTCCCTTTTCCCACCTCTGGTCCACATCGATGTCATCACGACGTCGAGAACACCCAGCGAACAACTCAGACCAAAAACATAGACTAACCCTAAATCAGCCTCACCGCGCCACCATGGTGATCTAGAAATTCACCAACCATTTTTCCCAAGTGCCTCGACCTCCGAGCTACCACCAGCAACAACCCTGGCCTTTTCAAAACCTTTGATCACCAGGAATCGAGCAAAGTCTCGATTCCGTTCAACCCACAATTTCTCCATGAATACTAACTTAAAAATCTTGAAATTACTATAAAAAATCCTAACTTTCAAAAACGAATTTGATTATATAAAAGTAGCTTGAAATTATGATAGTCGATTTTTCTGATATGGTTTGTATTTTACTGTAAAATTCATTTTTCCCAAGAAATACCTAATAACATTACTTAAAATTATTCTTAAAAATAGGATTCCATCAATACAAACAAATCTTCTTTAGACCTCATAACCTATAATTGTTTGTGTGTAGAGGAATGAATTTTTGAATGATTTTGAGCCTGATAAACAACAGAGACATGTATTTATTTTCACACAGCAATTCAAACTTATATACCTAGGCAACACTTCTTTTTCATTCATGCAAGCCAAAATCAAGACATTTCTACTATCAAATCTTACATGCACACAGTTATAAAGTAGTTTTGGCTTTAAAAAATGAAGTTTACTCACTGTTGAATGAAGAACAGGGAAAGCTTGGGATGATGGACTTGAAACTAGAATTGATCTTGAATTATGTTGAACTGCCACTAGATTTTGATTCTAATCTGAGACTGAGTTGAACTGATCCTAGCTTAGCTTGCTTCAGGTTGTATTTGTAAAGAGATTACTTTGAATTCTTTGTATTATTGAAGTAGTTTAAATAAAAGTTTCTTTGGTTTATGTTACAGATATTCTTTTTCTTTGTTTTGAGATTCAAGATAGAAAAGAAATGAGAGGAGAAAGTAGAGAGGTTTATATATCTTAGTTTTATCTTTTTATTAAAAATAAGAAAAAAGAAAAATTAAAATTAAGACACTTGGTAAATAAGCTTACAAATGTCATATGTATGTTAAAATAAATTTACACTTGTATTTGCATGTAACAAGAGGTTTACATTTGTAATTTGGCATGAGCTAAATTGTTTTATGTTTTATATATATCTTTATCTTTTCACTTTTCTTTTATGTATATAACTCAATTAAACAATATAAACTTATTCATTTATTTTTTATGTTTAATACCATTATATATATATACAGCATATATATATATATTTATTTATTGAAAGAAAGTATGATCCTTATTAAATCCTATTCTAAACTTGAGCTACCATATTTAAACTTAATAAGTATTTATCTTTAGTATTTATAAATATAGAATTTTATTATAAGATTTATCATTTCCAACTGTATAAAATATCCATTCAGATATCAGCATTTATTATAGCTCGAATCCATTATATACATCCAGATATATTTTAATTATCAAAGTTTTAATGTTTAACCAAACAAAATTAGTATCTCAATAGAGAAAATCAGTTAATTATCCAATGTCAAAAATACGGGTTATCACAGTCTAGCTGCGATGCAGTAGTGGGTGGATTAGGAGTGAGAGCAATCACCGGGAAGGCCGTGGTGTTGGACTGACAGAGGCTTGGCTTGAGAACTGCATGGGTGGAGGACGGATGTGATGGCGGAGGGGTTGATGGGCTGCGGCCGGTCAATAAGGGAAGGTGGCAGAGCGAGTTAAGGGTTACGACAAGGCTGTAGGGTCGGCGGAGGAAGGGTGATGGTCGCCAAGGGTTGCGGTGGCCTAAGCAAGGCCGAGGGGAGATGGAAGGAGATCTTGGTAGGCAAAGGAGGTGGAGCACTGGACTAAGCTATTCGACACCATTAGGTAGTAGGCGGCTCTTTAGGCAAAGGGTCGGATGCTGCTTCACTAGTAGGCAGACTGATGGGTTATACCCGGTGCAGGTGGATCTGTGGCGAGGAGTTGGAGCGTTCGATAGAGGAAGTAGGGCCGGATTTGGCTGCGGAAGGTGGTGGACACGTGCTGCTTGGTGATGGGTGTAGGCGAAGTGGGGTAGTGGCTGTCGTGCCCAAGTGGTGGCTCGATGATGCAAGGCTGTGAAGTGGAGGAGAAGAAAGGAGGAGAGGCGACGTGCGGTTGAGGGGAGATATGCAGGCGGAGGACGTGGCAATATGGGTCAGGGAGATGATTTCCCAGGCAAAAAGAAACGACTCCAAGTTTCTTTGATATATATAAACAACAATATATATGTGTTTTATTTTATATATATATTATTTCTATCAAATGAACAGTAGAGCCAAAGAGAGAATGCACAGGGACAAAAAGTAGAGAGGTGGATACGAATGAACCAGCTAACACATAGGGAATAGAAAAGGCAAGAATGAATTCCGAAGTTATAAATGCTAAAGGCACACAAGAAAACCAAAAGCCCCGAATACGGAACCGATACGAAAGATCGTTCTGTCGATTTCGCCGCGTACCGGGCACCGAAATGCACAAATGAATATACTGCGGAGATCAGCACAATAAGACGAATAGAACGGTACACAGATATCAATGATATAACCATCCTATCAAAAGTTGATATTCGGTACCGAATATGCTGCTAAAACAACGCAAATAAGATAAACAGGGCTAGAGAAGTCCAAATTTGGCGAAACGAAATATGACGCCTCACTCAGAAGATGATTTACATTTTTATTATATAAAAATATTCAGTTTTCAAAAACATTTAATTTTCATCAAATTAACTGATTTTAAATTGAAATTGAAAATCACACAACAAAATAAACATCCATATTACCTGATGAAAATCTGACATTTGCTACGTTTAAATAGACGTATTCCAAATATTAAATTTTCATTTTAAAATTTTATTATTTATGTAATAGCCCACAAACCCGTACCCCTTGAATCGACACTATTCTCCAACATATCGACTCAAAGTGAATGGAAATACGAACCATCAGGGTTAAAGAAGAAGGAGGTAGAAGAAGAAACAAAATAACAACAAAATCTAACCATCGCAGCGGAATAAAATATAATAGATAATAACTGAACTTTACAGATAAGAACTATATCTGTTTATACATACATTACCAGAATACAACATCAGAGTACAATATAATACATATCACAATTCAGGACAGTTATAATAACTTGTCCCACATACAGAATACACAACATACACAATACAGTGGAATATACATCATATACGTGTGATACGTCTCGCCATCCAGCTCGTCTCCTGAGCTCCACAGCATCCTTTCCTGTATTCTATAATACTCGGTCTGACCCGAGCATTATAATAAAATAACACCCGAGTCAGTCTGGAAAACCAGTGTGAGAAAACGCACTCAATTGGATTATTAAAGTTTTCAAAGTCCTTTTAAAATCAAAAGCATCTCGTAAGACCACGCCACAAATAAACATGTTGGGTTTTTACCTTACGATAGCCAAAACACTTTTTATCAAATCCGTCTGATATTATAATAGTGTCTATAGAAAGTAAAATAGAATCTAGCTAAAATGCTTGCATCTCACGTTTCAGCAATAGTTGGGTACAATCAAAACCGTACAGGCGCGTAGGGAGAATGGATTTCCATCAATGACTAGGCACTGGGGTACCACCTGTCACAGTACCTGGTCTAGATCAACGTACCGAGGACCACGCCCGATCCCCTGCAACACAAGACCGGAACTACCTAAGGGTAATTCCGAGTAAGATCACCCCATGGTTGGGATCAGGAACCGCACCACTAAGCCGAAATAAAAGAGACATCTAGACAGGGATGACCTCACCCTAATGGGCGCTACCCACATAGCCTTGCTGCATAACCCTTGATTTTCAGTCATTCCTGGTTGATGAGGCTTGAGGCTAAGCGTTACCTTTTTAGAACACATCTCTTAGAATGCCCACCGTCCACCTGACGATGTTCCGAAAGCATTCATCCATACAAGTCCGTCCCAGGTTCGAACGGAACCGAAGGCACTATTCCTACTACATCCATTTTGGAACCACCTCAGGATTAGTAGCGATTAGCCCTTGCACTTCACTGCTCCATCTTCGACTCCAAACTCGTTTTCCCCACAAAAACGTACAAACCGGATCGAAGTGGTTTTCGAGAAATAATCCCCGATCCCGGTCTCTTCGAAATGATCAGCGCATTGGCCAATATTGATAGTCGTTTATTTAACTATCAAATAACATTCATAACAACCATCACACACATAAATAATTTCCCAAATTATTTATTTATCCCAAAATATCTTCGCAAGATATATTTCCACTTTTCAATTTTTTGAAAACAGTTTCAAACCGTCCTTCCCTCCTGGAATAAATTTCCCAAATATTTCTATTTCCCTTGAAATCACCAAGTACAAACACTTTAGGTTTTAAAAATAATTTAGAAACACTTTATTATAAAATATACTTTAAATTAAAAACTATTTTAATACTTTATTCAAAAATTTATACTTTAAGAATATTTTAAATAAAGCTACTTTATAAACTAAAATTTCATCTTTCAAACATAATACCAAGTCACCTTTAAATAATTACTACTAAAGTAAATTTGAAACTAATACTTACTTTAAACTTAAACATTTAAAAATAATAAATTTTCTAAAACATATTTTTATAACAACTTTTAACACCTTTCACTTGTACTTACAAATTTGCTTTGAAAACGTACTTGGCTATCCAGGGAAATACACTTCTCTTTCACATCTTTAAAAATAAACCACTATTTATTTTTAATCAAATTTATCCATTCTTTTTATAAATTCCCACCTTGAATTTATCCTTCCAAATATCCACTGATATATTACTTCACTTTTATAAACTCAGTTTATAAATTCCAAAATCTCACTTCTCTTTTATATTCCAATTCCAAACACTTAAATCAATTTACAATTGATTTCCAATTTACTTTACTTTGAAATAAATTTCCTTACTTACTCCATTTATTTTAAAATCCATTAACTTTCAGATTTTATTTCTTTATTATGATTTAAAATTCTTTTAACTGAAAATACCAATTCCAGAATATTATTTTTCTTCAAATTCCTTCTTTATCCTTTCAAATAAATTTAAACCTTGAATTTTTAAAATAAATTCTTCATTCCTTTAAATAATAACACTTGAGATTTTACAACAATCACTTATTCCCATTTATTCAAAAAATCTCATTTCCCATACTCGAAATTTTATTTATTTGAATTCAAAAATCAACTTTTATTCCTTTCCAATTCATTCTTTAATTTATCCAAATTTCTATAATTATTTACTTAAAGTTTCCTCTTTTATTTTCTTTCAAAAGTCCAAATATATATTTTGATAATTCAATGTCCAAATATGTCCAATCAAACCATAGCATCCAACATTCTAGTTATCAATATAATTCATCACAGAATGTCTAATAATCATAACAGAATATTTAACAATCTAAATAATTTTGAGGAATTTAGTTGGATCCCTCCAACCTGTTTCCCTGCATCCACAGATGTTAGCACAATACCAATTCCACTTCGAGGTGGAATATCGCGGTATATGGGTTTATATAATATCATCCGCTATTATGCGGCGCATAGGGTCTCATCCGCTATATAATGCGGGAATATCAATCACTCCAATATATATACTACTATATATAATATACCATATCCAATCAATCCAATGATTCAACCAAATATTTAAATTTTAACCATTTAAATTTAAATAAAACCCAGATGAGTGAGATTAACTCACCTTTGATTTTTGTTTTGCAATCTAATGCAAAATGGCTATTTTCTTCACGCCTTGGACCTTATACAAACATTATACGTTTTATTAACATTTGAACTAATCGAACGATCAATTACCATTAAATAATTCAATTAACTAAGAATCTTAATTTAAACTAATTTTTCCTTAAATATTTTAGGAACTAAAATAATTGAATAAGCCAATTTAACCAAGTTAATCATCTTAATCCCTTATTTTAAAATAAGCCAGTTTTGAAAATATTTATATATATTTTTATATAGATAATTTATATTTATATATTTTCCTTTGAAACCCATAGACTTGTAAAATTAATTTATATAGATTAAAATTCTAATTTTATATAAACTCTTCATATTTTAAAATTCCTACCTACCTTTTCCAGAACCTTTTCTATATAGAATTTTCCCTATTTACCCATAAGTAATTAAGTTAAAACAGGCAGGTATATATATATACATTTATATTCGTATTATATTTTCCCTTTACTGTAGAATTAAAGCTTATCTATCTATATAATTTTTCTGTATATATATTAAAACAAAATTAACTGAAAATAAAATAAAATAAGAATACCTCACTGCCCAAACTCTCGTGGTCGAGAACGAGCCTCCGACCATCTCACGGCTTCGCCCAATTCGATGACGAAGACCATCGATGCCACCTTAGCCCAAGGCCACCGCTTCCTGCCTCCGTTTTCCTAGCGCTGCCGGCCTCGTGCATCTCCCCTTCACTGCAAATCGCTAACTCCACGTTGTCGAGCCTACCTTCCTCGACTCGCACGTCCCCAGTCGAGCCCTCCTCCCAGCCTTGTTCGTGCCAACCCATAGCAGTGATGCTCGAATCAGTCAAATCTGAGAAGGAATGAGGCGCGCGTTCGATTTTGATTCGATGGTGGGAAGGAACAAAGCAAATAAAGGGGGAGGGAGAGATGAGGAAACACTCGGCCATTGATTTACTTTTGTAATGAAGAGTTGCTTCCCTTTTTTTATGAACGAGAGATGAAAATTTCGACCATCATTTCTTTGTTTTGACTTTTGGTTTCGGTTTGAACTGATGAAGATAGAAGGGGATGGACGTGATATAATGTTGAGGGAGGCGTGCTAGAGAAGGTTAGCTACAGTGGGTTTGAAATGAAAGGAAACAGTTACGAAGTGAAATAATTTCAGCTGAAGGTGACCAGGATAAAAAAAAATATTTTTAAATTAAATTCAAATCATCTCGATAAGTGCAACTCAAAATCTTGGTCTCCTATCGAGCCATGCCGCTAGGCGTTTATAATGTTATACCTCTATTCCGAACACAATGGAAAAGATTTCGAGCCCTAACTCGATCGTATGGAGAAGATAGCTTTTTGGACCCAGTTATTATATTAATTTTCGATATAGATTTAAGCGCGTTTATATATCGTATGCTCACACAACAACTCCAAATGCTACGAAAATTGAAATTCGGTAATAATATAATATCACGAATCCAATGGAACTGGTTTCTTCGAATTCCGACACTGTGCCTCGGAAAGCTATTTTTAAATATCAATTTAAACGATATATTTTTAAAACTGAACAAAACACTTTTAAATCCAATTTTAAAAGTTCTATCACCTTCAGTATTAGTAATATCAATTTTCCAAGCCTTCAAACTATTTTTAACAGGCTTAAAACTCCAGATTCAACCATTTACCCAATTTCAAATAATTTAGTTTAAATATTAAATTACCCAATAAATGATGATATTTGAAATTCAAGTTAAAAATTACATTTTTAAATATTTAAAATTAATTAAATATTTCGATTTCAAAAATTCCAGGTCGTCACATTCCTCCCCCCTTAAAAGAATTTCGTCCCCGAAATTACTAGTTAAGAGAAATGATCTATAACCCTTTAACTGTCTCCTCAACCCAAATAGTTTTTAACAACTTGCCAAAACAAATCTTTTTATCAAAGACACACTAACCCTCTTTCTAACTTTCCAACTTATCCATTAGGTCCAAACAATATTACTTACTTATCAATTCAAATTTAAAACCAAATTTTGAATTATCAAAATTTTCTAACTCCTTAAATTTTCAAAAAATTTTACCAGCGTCTCCTTTGCGCGGCTAGCTTGGTACAACTACAAAATGCCTCTACGGGCCCCCAGATTTCAAAAGAAAACAAAAAACCAAGTGGCTAGACAAAGAAGTCATAAATTTTCATACGGAAGATTAAACACATACCTTTTCCGAGCAAATTTCAATTTATCTTCTGAAATCAAAAATCAAATTTCCTTTTTGCCTTTAATTACCTGTATCCTACTAAGCAATAATATCCAATCACAGAATTCAAAATTATTTTATTCACTTCTTTCAAAATTTTCAATATCTACTTTACTCAAGCCCGTACGATGAACATATATCATCCGTACGCAATACCAAATCTGATCGCTCACTCGATCACACAATTTCATTTCCGAACTAGTATCGTCCACCCGACATCCTAGTGCAGACTCAGATCTGGTTTCTTGATCAGAAACCGTCATTCTCCTTGCATAGCCACAAACTATGATAGAGAATATTCAGAATCAATCAAAATCCATATCCAGGGTTCACCGTCGAAAATTGAGTGAAAAATCCCAACTCGGACCGGTATAATTACCTCGAAATTCTGTGCTCGAATCCGGATCAAATTGCTATGCGAATAAAATAATATACGTACATCTTACGTATTTATATCCATTGATTATTAACTATATCAATTTCACTTTTGTTCACATTTATTTGGATTCATATCCACTTATCCACAATTATCCCCTTTTACAACTTTACTTAATCTCCATTCCAAAATTACTTAGTATATTTCCAATACCAAATTTACTTAAGAATTTCATCCTTTCATTTCTTAAGTTCAGTATAAATATTTTATATACTTCTTAAATTTATTTTTACTTCACTATTGAAGTTTATATCCATTTCTATTCACTTTGCCTTCATAATTCCATTTGAATTCAATTTGCTTCAATTTACAAATTATTTCAAATCTAAATACTTTTTTCCAATTTTCATTCAGATTTTCTTTTTCAATTTTACTTGAATTCAATTCATCTCCAACCTTTGAATATTGAATTTTATTTACCTTTATTTCAAATTCCAATTTTAAATCATTTGTTGTTAGTGAAAATTTCCAAAAAATTTTCTAATTCCCAAAATTTTTGGAAAATTTTGGCAGAGTCTCCTTTGTACGGAGGAGCTTTTGCAATTTGACAAGAGTTATAAATATATATACATCGACCCACACGGTCGGAAAACAAAAAACAAACAACAGTTCATATTTCCTATTTTTTATTACGTAGGCGTACCTTTATTTAGCATTTTAAGCAAGCGACTTATTTATTTAGCAATTAACGTAACCAAATCCAGCCAAACGGCTTCCAAAAACCTGTACTTACTCAATTAAACATGTAAGTGCCAAATATATGCAATTTACAACATTTCATTTGCATTTACAAAGCTAATACATGAATTTTATAAACAATGCATGTTATATAGTTTTCATAGGCACATATAAGGTTTCGACACCTATTTCAATTGCATATTTGCATAATTTTCATTCAAAACCATTTTATTTAGGCTCAACAACATTCCTTGCTTGTATATTAATAACCATTTCCAAATTAATTCATCTCTACCACTTTTATTAAATGGACTTTCATTTTCACCCGAAGCCAAGCTTCCATAAATTTAAACTTAAGTTAATTTACTTCAAATCATTCCAATTTCATAACTTAAGTTCATTCTCATTTTATTTGATTCTCATCAAATTCCAACTAATTCAAATTGTCCATTCTCTTTATCCATTTTAAATTTTAATTCACATTCTCAATTTATTTCTACTCATTTGATTTTTATTTGCAATTCAAACCATTACTATTATTATCCAATCTTATTTCATTTACTTGCAATATACGCTGAATATTATTTATAACTCTCTTCATTAACCTTTTTACAAGTTAATTTCATCCCAGGAAATTTTCAAACTTTATAAATTTTCAAACCTGTTTATAATCCATAAACATTTTTAGTTAAACCTCCAGAGTTTAAACCATTATTTAGATACTCAAGAACATTTTAAACCAATTCCAAAGTCTTTAATAATCACTTAAGTATTTCAAAAATTATTTGAAATCAATTATATCCAAAATTCTTTGGTAAATTCAATTATCCCTTTGAATTTCAAAACCAAACCCAGTTTGCAAACAATTCCAATTTAAAACAATTTGGTAGCAATTCTTCTCCTAGAAACTCGAAAATGAACATCGATGATGCTGCAGTCATCACCGAAGTTATTTTCCAGCGACCGAAAGAGTTCAATGCTTTTATCTCTTTAAAACCCTTCCAAATATTTTTAAATTCCAAATCTCTCCAGATTTCCAATCCAATTCAAAAATATTTCTCAAATAATATCACCATTATTTCTCCAAAGCTTTTGAAAACCATTTTCAAACCCAAATGAATTTAAAACTTTCCCAAAATTCCAAATTTGAAATCCATCCAATTCAGATTCAAACATTACTCTGGAATTTTATTTCAATTATAAATCACATTTATAATTCACATTTACAAATTCCATTCTATTATCTGAATTTATTCCCTTAACTTTGGTTATAATTCGATTTCTTATTCAATTTTACACTTAAATGATAATAATTTAATATTATCACTTCCTAACAACCAAGCAACCAAATACTATAATAATTTACAAAAATTATTTCCTTATATACAAAAATAATTTGGGTAAAATTATTTCATTTACCCTATTTTAAAACAATACTATGTCGGTTTATCTGGTTTAAGAGTTTAGAAACCCTTATCGATGACATGGCGTCCCACACATCGACCAGAATTCATAAACACTCAACCGATAAGTCAACACAATATAAAAACAACTTTTATATTCACTAACAAATACGCGCTCATATATATTAATACTCTCAAACTCATTCTAGAGTACTACGGACTCTATTTCAAATGAGTAATCCCCACCAGAGCCAAGGTTATTACCAGCCTAAGCTCTGATACCACTGTAATAGCCCGCAAACCCGTACCCCTTGAATCGCCACTATTCTCCAACATATCGACTCAAAGTGAATGGAAATACGAACCATCAGGGTTAAAGAAGAAGGAGGTAGAAGAAGAAACAAAATAACAACAGAATCTAACCATCGCAACGGAATACAATATAATAGATAATAACTGACCTTTACAAATAAGAACTATATCTGTTTATACATACATTACCAGAATACAACATCAGAGTACAATATAATCAACATCACAATTCAGGACAGTTATAATAACTTGTTCGACATACAGAATACACAACATACACAATACAGCGGAATATACATCATATACGTGTGATACATCTCGCCATCTAGCTCGTCTCCTGAGCTCCACAACATCCTATCCTGTATCTGTAATACTCGGTCTGACCCGACCATTAAAATAAAATAACACCCGAGTCAGTCTGGAAAACCAGCATGAGGAAACACACTCAATTGGATTATTAAAGTTTTCCAAACCCTTTGAAATCAAAAGCATCTCGTAAGACCACGCCACAAATAAACATGTCGGGTTTTTACCTTACGATAGCCAAAACACTTTTTATCAAATCCGTCTGATATTAAAATAGTGTCTATAGAAAGTAAAATAGAATCTAGCTGAAATGCTTGAATCTCACGTTTCAGCAATAGTTGGGTACAATCAAAACCGTACAGGCGCGTAGGGAGAATGGATTTCCATCAATGACTAGGCTATGGGGTACCACCTGCCACAGTACCTGGTCTAGATCAGCATACCGAGGACCACGCCCGATCCCCTACAACACAAGACCAGAACTACCTAAGGGTAATTCCGAGTAAGATCACCCCACGGTTGGGATCAGGAACGGCACCGCTAAGCCGAAATAAAAGGGACATCTAGACAGGGATGACCTCACCCTAATGGGCGCTACCCACATAGCCTTGCTGCATAACCCCTGATTTTCAGTCATTCCCGGTTGATGAGGCTTGAGGCTAAGCGTTACCTTTTTAGAACACATCTCTTAGAATGCCCACCGTCCACCAGACGATGTTCCGAAAGCATTCATCCATACAAGTCCGTCCCGGGTTCGAACGGAACCGAAGGCACTATTCCTACTACATCCATTTTGGAACCACCTCAGGATTAGTAGCGATTAGCCCTTGCACTTCACTGCTCCATCTTCGACTCCAAACTCATTTTCCCCACGAAAATGTACAAACCGGATCGAAGTGGTTTTCGAGAAATAATCCCAGATCCCGGTCTCTTCGAAACGATCAGCGCATTGTCCAATATTGATAGTCGGTTATTTAACTATCAAATAACATTCATAACAACCATCACACACATAAATAATTTCCCAAATTATTTATTTATCCCAAAATATCTTCGCAAGATATATTTCCACTTTTCAAATTTTTGAAAACAGTTTCAAACCGTCCTTCCCTCATGGAATAAATTTCCCAAATATTTCTATTTCCCTTGAATCACCAAGTACAAACACTTTAGGTTTTAAAAATAATTTAGAAACACTTTATTATAAAATATACTTTAAATTAAAAACTATTTTAATACTTTATTCAAAAATTTATACTTTAAGAATATTTTAAATAAAGCTACTTTATAAACTAAATTTTCATCTTTCAAACATAATACCAAGTCACCTTTAAGTAATTACTACTAAAGTAAATTTGATAATAATACTAACTTTAAACTTAAACATTTAAAAATAATAAATTTTCTAAAACATATTTTTATAACAACTTTTAACACCTTTCACTTGTACTTACAAATTTGCTTTGAAAACGTACTTGGCTATCCAGGGAAATACACTTCTCTTTCACATATTTAAAAATAAATCACTATTTATTTTTAATCAAATTTATCCATTCTTTTTATAAATTCCCACCTTGAATTTATCCTTCCAAATATCCACTGATATATTACTTCACTTTTATAAACTCAGTTTATAAATTCCAAAATCTCACTTCTCTTTTAGATTCCAATTCCAAACACTTAAATCAATTTACAATTGATTTCCAATTTACTTTACTTTGAAATAAATTTCCTTACTTACTCCATTTATTTCAAAATCCATTAACTTTCAGATTTTATTTCTTTATTATGATTTAAAATTCTTTTAAATGAAAATACCAATTCCAGAATATTATTTTTCTTCAAATTCCTTCTTTATCCTTTCAAATAAATTTAAACCTTGAATTTTTAAAATAAATTCTTCATTCCTTTAAATAATAACACTTGAGATTTTACAACAATCACTTATTCCCATTTATTCAAAAAATCTCATTTCCTATTCTCAAAATTTTATTTATTTGAATTCAAAAATCAACTTTTATTCCTTTCCAATTCATTCTTTAATTTATCCAAATTTCTATAATTATTTACTTAAAGTTTCCTTTTTTATTTTCTTTCAAAAGTCCAAATCTATATATTTTGATAATTCAATGTCCAAATATATCCAATCAAACCATAACATCCAACAATCCAGTTATCAATATAATTCATCACAGAATGTCTAATAATCATAACAGAATATTTAATAATCTAAATAATTTTGAGGAATCCAGTTGGATCCCTCCAACCTGTTTCCCTGCATCCACAGATGTTAGCACAATACCAATTCCACTTCGAGGTGGAATATCGTGGTATATGGGTTTATAAAATATCATCCGCTATTATGCGGCGCATAGGGTCTCATCCGCTATATAATGCGGGAATATCAATCACTCCAATATTTATACTACTATATATAATATACCATATCCAATCAATCCAATGATTCAACCAAAAATTTAAATTTTAACCATTTAAATTTAAATAAAACCCAGATGAGTGAGATTAACTCACCTTTGATTTTTGTTTTGCACTCTAACGCAAACCAGCTATTTTCTTCACGCTTTGGACCTTGTACAAACATTATACGTTTTATTAACGTTTGAACTAATCGAATGATCAATTACCATTAAATAATTTAATTAACTAAGAATCTTAATTTAAACTAATTTTTCCTTAAATATTTTAGGAACTAAAATAATTGAATAAGCTAATTTAACCAAGTTAATCGTCTTAACCCCTTATTTTAAAATAAACTAGTTTTGAAAATATTTATATATATTTTTATATAGATAATTTATATTTATATATTTTCCTTTGAAACCCATAGACTTGTAAAAATTAATTTATATAGATTAAAATTCTAATTTTATATAAACTCTTCATATTTTAAAATTCCTACTTACCTTTTACAGAACCTTTTCTATATAGAATTTTCCCTATTTACCCATATGTAATTAAGTTAAAACATGCAAGTATATATATACATTTATATTCGTATTATATTTTCCCTTTACTGTAGAATTAAAGCTTATCTATCTATATAATTTTTCTGTATATATATTAAAACAAAATTAACTGAAAATAAAATAAAATAAGAATACCTCACTGCCTAAACTCTCGTGCTCGAGAACGAGCCTCCGACCATCTCACGAATTCGCCCAATTCGATGACGAAGACCATCGATGCCACCTTAGCCCTATGCCACCGCTTTCTGCCTCTGTTTCCCTAGCCCTGCCGGCCTCGCGCATCTCCCCTTCACCGCAAATCGCTAACTCCACGTTGTCGAGCCTACCTTCCTCCACTCGCACGTCCCCAGTTGTGACGCCCCACCTCTATACCCACGCTAGCCAAGAACACTACGGTGTAGTGCTGTCAACTAGCACGGAGAATAAGGCTGTTGAGGAGCGACCATCTATGTAATTGCTTTGTGCGAGCACCGATATGTCAGATAATAAAACATTGCATTTCATTTTTAGAGGAAACCCGACATACCGATACAAACTCAAAGCTACTACACAGTGGCTATAATAGTTTAGGACAATAGATATAAAAATAACACAGAAAACATAAATGCGGAATACAGATGGAACGAAAAGTCTCAGATATATAATAACTGATATAAGTTACAATACATTTGACACAATACAAATGATACAACTACAACTGTCGACTCAAGAAGTTATATATACAAGTACATTATCGACTAATATACATGAATACATTATCATCTTAAAACAGACACACTGACTACTACAACAAGACGAAGACCACTTCAAATAATATAAAAAGTCTTCATAGCTCTAGCAGCAGCCCAAAGCTAAAAATCTACAACCTGTAAATACTCGGTCTGACCCGAGTATTAAATTCAAAAGAAAATAATACCCGGGTCAGTCTAATTCAAACTCAGTTATTAATGCATGGAAGCAATAATAATCAAATAGATGACAATAACAATAATTCCCGTCTATCCAATCCTTTTAACAAAGAAATCAGATAACGAAAAATATAACACTTAACAGTGTTAAGCAAAAATCAGCAGATTTAAATCATCAACAGAGATAAATAAACAATTTATCAAATCGGCTAAATCAATTCAAAACTGTCAATTTTGGGTGGCTGCAGTGCACGCACGCGTGCACTGCCTCGCCACCACCGAATATAAAGTCACCACCACAATGAAACTGCAGTGGCAAACAGGTATAAGGACAAAGGCAGGATGCAACTAAACTGCAGAAAAGTCATCAACAGTTCAAGCATATGCAGCAATAGAGACGAATTCGAGTACATCATGAAGCAAAACCAAGTGCAGTTCAACTGAGATGGACAACTCGAGGATAAACATGTACAAATGAACGAGTGATCAATATGGCAACACAGATGTGCAAATGAAGAAGTCTCGAACTCAAGACAATATGGAAGGCAAAAATACAGAACCAACAAACAAGATCATGACAGATTAGTAAAGAGCAATAACAAGAGAGGCGAGTGCTGCACTGATAAATGAAGTGCAGCCACAAACGCATAGGTTCAAAGACACATGCACATAAGTCAGAGTAACATAAACAACATGTAGTGGTATATAAGTACGAACCAAGTGAAGAAATTGCAGTGTCAAGTATGCACGAAACTGGATGGAGCAAACTCAACAGAAAATGTATATGAACATAAAGTAGTTCAATACTATTACACCTAACAGATGTAACATGAAGTGCCATTATAATATTCAAGCTACAGATCAAAAACATAAGGACTAAAGTGAGTACTCATAGGGAATGCAAAGTCAACCCAAAAACATATACAATGACCTGATCAAAGATGTAGACTCTAATGCAACAATAATCGGCAGTATACAAGTGCAGACCATCACCAAAAAATACTAACCAGTTCAAAAATGCAAACTAATGGCTCATGCTATAGACATAGGTCAAAGGTCAACTGCATGAACCACAATAATATGCAAACTCAGGCTTACAGAGATACAGACGACCAAACAGCAACATGAATCAAACAGGGCATCAAGTATGTCAAAGTCCGGTACAAGTTACAATGTCAACAAAGTACACAGGTGAAGCCAACTGACTCGAATGACTCAAGTGATACAAGGACAATTCGAGTTGATACAAATATCACAAGTGTCAGTGCAACTGGACAACAAAACAAACTCAGGAAGTATCAATTATCAGAGTTCAAGAAAATCCAGAAGTGAGAGCAATCAAAAGCACATATATGCAGCAACTACAAAAATCAGACCAGACTACAAGATATCATAGTGAAGACAGCAACCAAACAAACCAGTCTACATTAACAAGTAAGTGGTCCAGTTTCAAAATGAAGTGCATTAGTATGCAAAGAGCTCAAGCACAAGGCAGGCAACTGACTCAAGATCAAAGAGAAACAATGAATGAACCAAATGTCTAGTGAATGACTAAAATGTACAGCAGTTATAAAAAAAAGTATCAGTGACATGTCAAAGTCAATTCGAACAATATCAAGAACCCATCATAAACAAATGCAGACAACAGTGATTGCAACTACTGAAATGGCAAAGATTGTGAACACAACAGCTACAAGTGTACAAAAGATACAACTGCAGACCAGTGCATCAAGCTACAAGTAAACAGAGATTCAAGATATGGCAACAGTGAATGCATGAACTAGAATGCAAGTTCAAGTGACTACTGGAATGAATGCCACTTCAAATGACCAGTGGATACTACAGATGTTCAAATGAAACTGCAAAGTGAAGACTAGGATATTAGAGCAACTACAAAAACTAGTGCCGACATGAACTACTACAGATGAACATCAGTGCAGACTAGAAAAGTGCACAAAGCATAGACTCAATATCACAGTACACACATGCATCATGAGATCAGGTTCAAGTAATTTCAGAAGTGGGTGCAGACAACATAATACTGAGACTAGAATGAATGATTCAAGTGAACAAGTGACTCATGGATGAACTAATAATGCATCAGCGGGAAAAGAGCTCGAACACAAATCATGGCAACTACACTAATGCAAATGAATCATACTCAAATCTACAAGCTACAGTCCAAAACAGTAGAGATACAAGTAGAAAGAACAAGTCTCGAACTCAAAACAGAGCCAATGAATGCACAGGGATGAATAAAATGCCAACAAAGCACCTCAGTATGCAAGAATAAACAACCCAGTGCCAAAATCCAATACAACTGCAATCATGATCATTCAAAGACAGAAGCTACACTTATCATAGTGTAAACTGCAACTACATACAGGCAACAGAGAAGATGGCCAGAGTCGAAATACATAGGGTCAACAACCACCAGATAAAAGGATACCAACATGATAAAGTCAGCGCCAACAATAATGACAGCGACTCAATCATCTCAAGTTACCAAGGTCAAAATCAAAACAATGCCGAATTCGACATAAAGGAAATCGCCAGAAACAAAATCGAAGCGACCGAAGTCAATATAAATTCAATTGCCAGGGATTTGAAACAAGTGAACCAGTAAATCGTTTCACAACAAAACTGTTTTGCAAATCAAAGATAACAAAATGCCAAACAAATTCAACGATTGCAGAATGAATTAGATGTGAGAGGGGGGAAACCACTCACCTTTGCCATCGAAGCGCGAACGATCGACCGAGCGACCTCATTCGATCAATTATTTGAGGATGGCGCCTTCGATTTTTGAACGTGACCTAGCTTCAAAAGGGGCACGACGAGAACGAGCAGCCCTAAATCACCGCAACCCTAATTTGGAGATGACGAGACTACCATTTGTTTCGCTCGTTTGTTTTGATTAGGGTTATCCAAAATGATAAGGGGGATCGGTTTTCACGAGTGAACGAATACAAGGAAAAAGGCATAGATAAACATCACAGCATAAGTATGGGCCACAATTTAAATTTTCACAGCCCACAATTTCTTCTAACCAAATTTTATTCCCTGAATTTCAATTCGATCAAAATGCCAATAGCTATTAGCAACCAGATTAGATCGTCAAGAGGCGATGATTGATTGGGTACGAAATGCCGGGTTGTTACAGACTCCCCTCCTTAAAGAAATTGCGTCCTCGCAATCCTAAGGGATAAGTGGGAAAGAGGTAACAACCATAAGAACATAACAATGTCGAATGCATAAGCAAAGCAAAGGTCAACAGGGAAGTATTGAAATCAAGGAAGTGTCAGATATGAAATCAAAATGTTCGACTGCTTCAAATCAAAAGAATCAACATCGTGGGGATCAAGGAATCAAAATCAGATGACTATATGAACAACCCCAGACATCATCATCGACTAACAAAAGCAAGAACAATCGAGTTCCAGCAATTGAAAGAAAAGGAATCAGAGCAGAAATCACATACTGTACGAGTTGAATGTGAGTAAATCAAATTACTCACCTGAATCGCCAAAGAAAAGACGAAGCTCAAATCTCAAAATCGCAAATATTCAATCATCAAAACGATAATTAGAATCTCAAATATCCAATTATCACAAGCGATAATCAGAAATCACAAATATTCGATTAATCAAATCGAAAAAATATTTAATTATCTCAAACGATAATCAAATTTCACAAATATCTGATTATCAAAAACGATAATCAGAAACACAAACATTCGATTAATCAAATCGAAAAATATTTAATTATCTCAAACGATAATCAAATTTCACAAATATCTGATTATCAAAAACGATAATCAGAAACACAAATATCCGATTATCAAAAACGATAATCAGAAGTCATAAATATTCAATTAACGAGTCCGGAATTAACCGAAGTAGTAAAAGTATGGTTCCATACTCCTTACTTTTGCTAAATCGTTTAAATCTCTTTATCGTTTCCTTGAAAGTGCAAAATTGTGTATTTTTTTTTGAAAATAACATTTCACATTCTCAAACGGACAAGTCCGGAATTATGCGAACCAGTAAAAGAAAGGGGTCATAGTCCTCGATTTTGCTGAAACGTTTAAATCGCTTCCTTATTCTATTGAAAATGCAAACTGTAATAATTTTGAAAACAATTTTAATTTATATTTTGAAACAACTTTTAAAAATAAGAATTTTAAAAATACGTGCTTAAATTAGCAATATCAGTATTGCGGGAGAACCGCTTGTAAATCCATTTCAAAATTGACGGTTACTGAAGTTAACACGTCAAAATCTCATCAAAATAACTGGCATCAAATATAATACCAAATGAATTTTCATTCATCAAAATGTCACAAGAATCTTCTCAAAGATAGAAAGGGATATCATACCCTCAACTTGTATTCATAACAAGTCAATAACACATGAATTCACCAATGCACAAAAATTGATAAACATATCAATAGAAATCACGAAAATTGGTGAAGCACAAAATTCCAGAAATCATCACAAGAAATCCAGAAAACACATAAATAGGGGGGAGGCCTAACACATGAATGGGAGCATGAAAACTCACCTACGCGTATCACACAGGAATGGCCCGAAGACCGTAGGGTGCTACCCTACATATGTGATGGCAAAACATCACATAAACGGGGTATAGTCTCCCACGCAGACAAAGAGACTTCGCACAATCGCTAGTCTAAATTATAAAAAGGGGGAAAAGGCCTAACACATGAATGAGAGCATGAAAACTCACCTACGCGTAAACACATGACGAGAAGCTATCTCATGGAAGCTATCCATTAAATTTTCACACAGGAATGGCCCGAAGACCGTAGGGTGCTACCCTAGATATGTGATGGCGAAACATCACATAAACGAGGTATAGTCTCCCACGCAGACAAAGAAATATGTGAGACGAAATCACACAAAGAGTATCCAGACAATCCTCAAAGCCCAAGAGATATGTGTGAGACGAAATCACACTGATGAGGCCTAGTCTAACCGTGCAATATGTGTGAGACGAAATCACACAATGGTGTCTAGACAATCCTCAAAGCCCAAGAGATATGTGTGAGACGAAATCACACCGATGAGGCCTAGTCTAAATCATAAAAATGATCGTCATGAACATTAAGAAGTGTCAATTACATTAAGTTAGTGAATATAAGAGTTTAGCTTCATGTCCCATAACCACTAGCTTAACTCAAATATTTACGAACAAACTGTAAATCTTCACTAGAAAATTGTCACAAAGGATTCAATCGAACAAGTCCAGGAGTTAACCGACGAAGTAAACGCAAGCGTTTCATACCACTTGTTTTATTAGGCCGTTTAATTCAATTTCTCATACGAGTGAAATAAAGGCTTGTATATACTAATAGATTGGAAAATGATTTAGGAAAAGAGCTTTGTAGTAAAATAGTTTTGAAATCGTTTAGAGAAAAGGATTTTAATATTTACTACTAGTATAGAAAACCTTTATATTTTTAAAGTGACAAATCATAAAAATGATTGTAGAAACAATCAATCACAAGAATTCACATACGAAGATGTGATTGGAATCCAAAGAAATCGATACTGAATCCATCAGAAAGTATGTTCACAAAAATCCCGAAGAAAATGTCATCAAAGTTGTTAATAAATGATAGCAACAAATCGGGGAAATGATCAAGAATCGATTAAATTAGGAAACAAATCAATTCACTTAAAATTCACATTCGAAGACGTGAATGAAATCCAAAGAATTCGACTCCAAATTTATTAAAATAGGAATACCCAAAAATTCTAGAAATAGAAGTTATCAAAATCGACAAAGGTGATAACAACTAATTAGAAAAGAAGAATCGATTATCAATTGGAAAAAAACAAAGCAAAACGAGCAGAAATGCATAAATGACTTCAACAAAAGTAAGAATCAAGTCAATGTCGAAGTCAACAATTAATGGTCACTGTCAAGTACAAAATGAATCAATATCATCAAGGAATCCGAAGGCAAACAACATCAGAGTCTTGAAAATCAAGAAATTAGCAATTACTCAAAAAAAACAGAATGACCGAAGTCGAATGGAATTCAAGATGAGGAAAACACAAAATATCAAGTTCAAAATCGCTGAGATTCAAACTAGATGTGAATGAGAAATCAAAATCACTCAATTTGCAACTGGTCCAACTATTTTTCATCACAGTGTAACATGTACCCAATGACACTCATAGCATAGAACAAAAGTGGAACAAAGTCCAAAAGTCAAAATGGCTTTAATTTGCCAAATTAAAACACAATCAACATCGGCTAAATCAATTCAAAGCCGAAAACACAAGAATAAGCGTTAGGAATTCATACCTAACAGTCAAAAATAATCATATGTAAAGATGAGAGATAAACATCGACAAATAGTTGTAACACATGCTCCATCTAAGTTATGTTTTATAATTGTCCTAAACCCCAGGCTCTGATACCAAGCTGTGACGCCCCACCTCTATACCCACGCTAGCCAAGAACACTACGGTGTAGTGCTGTCAACTAGCACGGAGAATAAGGCTGTTGAGGAGCGACCATCTATGTAATTGCTTTGTGCGAGCACCGATATGTCAGATAATAAAACATTGCATTTCATTTTTAGAGGAAACCCGACATACCGATACAAACTCAAAGCTACTACACAGTGGCTATAATAGTTTAGGACAATAGATATAAAAATAACACAGAAAACATAAATGCGGAATACAGATGGAACGAAAAGTCTCAGATATATAATAACTGATATTAGTTACAATACATTTGACACAATACAAATGATACAACTACAACTGTCGACTCAAGAAGTTATATATACAAGTACATTATCGACTAATATACATGAATACATTATCATCTTAAAACAGACACACTGACTACTACAACAAGACGAAGACCACTTCAAATAATATAAAAAGTCTTCATAGCTCTAGCAGCAGCCCAAAGCTAAAAATCTACAACCTGTAAATACTCGGTCTGACCCGAGTATTAAATTCAAAAGAAAATAATACCCGGGTCAGTCTAATTCAAACTCAGTTATTAATGCATGGAAGCAATAATAATCAAATAGATGACAATCACAATAATTCCCGTCTATCCAATCCTTTTAACAAAGAAATCGGATAACGAAAAATATAACACTTAACAGTGTTAAGCAAAAATCAGCAGATTTAAATCATCAACAGAGATAAATAAACAATTTATCAAATCGGCTAAATCAATTCAAAACTGTCAATTCTGGGTGGCTGCAGTGCACGCACGCGTGCACTGCCTCGCCACCACCGAATATAAAGTCACCACCACAATGAAACTGCAGTGGCAAACAGGTATAAGGACAAAGGCAGGCTGCAACTAAACTGCAGAAAAGTCATCAACAGTTCAAGCATATGCAGCAATAAAGACGAATTCGAGTACATCATGAAGCAGAACCAAGTGCAGTTCAACTGAGATGGACAACTCGAGGATAAACATGTACAAATGAACGAGTGATCAATATGGCAACACAGATGTGCAAATGAAGAAGTCTCGAACTCAAGACAATATGGAAGGCAAAAATACAGAACCAACAAACAAGATCATGACAGATTAGTAAAGAGCAATAATAAGAGAGGCGAGTGCTGCACTGATAAATGAAGTGCAGCCACAAACACATAGGTTCAAAGACACATGCACATAAGTCAAAGTAACATAAACAACATGTAGTGGTATATAAGTAGGAACCAAGTGAAGAAACTGCAGTGTCAAGTATGCACGAAACTGGATGGAGCAAACTCAACAGGAAATGTATATGAACATAAAGTAGTTCAATACTATTACACCTAACAGATGTAACATGAAGTGCCATTATAATATTCAAGCTACAGATCAAAAACATAAGGACCAAAGTGAGTACTCATAGGGAATGCAAAGTCAACCCAAAAACATATACAATGACCTGATCAAAGATGTAGACTCTAATGCAACAATAATCGGCAGTATACAAGTGCAGACCATCACCAAAAAATACTAACTAGTTCAAAAATGCAAACTAATGGCTCATGCTATAGACATAGGTCAAAGGTCAACTGCATGAACCACAATAATATGCAAACTCAGGCTTACAGAGATACAGACGACCAAACAGCAACATGAATCAAACAGGGCATCAAGTATGTCAAAGTCCGGTACAAGTTACAATGTCAACAAAGTACACAGGTGAAGCCAACTGACTCGAATGACTCAAGTGATACAAGGACAATTCGAGTTGATACAAATATCACAAGTGTCAGTGCAACTGGACAACAAAACAAACTCAGGAAGTATCAATTATCAGAGTTCAAGAAAATCCAGAAGTGAGAGCAATCAAAAGCACATATATGCAGCAGCTACAATAATCAGACCAGACTACAAGATATCATAGTGAAGACAGCAACCAAACAGACCAGTCTACATTAACAAGTAAGTGGTCCAGTTTCAAAATGAAGTGCATTAGTATGCAAAGAGCTCAAGCACAAGGCAGGCAACTGACTCAAGATCAAAGAGAAACAATGAATGAACCAAATGTCTAGTGAATGACTAAAATGTACAGCAGTTATAAAAAAAAGTATCAGTGACATGTCAAAGTCAATTCGAACAATATCAAGAACCCATCATAAACAAATGCAGACAACAGTGATTTCAACTACTGAAATGGCAAAGATTGTGAACACAACAGCTACAAGTGTACAAAAGATACAACTGCAGACCAGTGCATCAAGCTACAAGTAAACAGAGATTCAAGATATGGCAACAGTGAATGCATGAACCAGAATGCAAGTTCAAGTGACTACTGGAATGAATGCCACTTCAAATGACCAGTGGATACTACAGATGTTCAAATGAAACTGCAAAGTGAAGACTAGGATATTAGAGCAACTACAAAAACTAGTGCCGACATGAACTACTACAGATGAACATCAGTGCAGACCAGAAAAGTGCACAAAGCATAGACTCAATATCAAAGTACACACATGCATCATGAGATCAGGTTCAAGTAATTTCAGAAGTGGGTGCAGACAACATAATACTGAGACTAGAATGAATGATTCAAGTGAACAAGTGACTCATGGATGAACTAATAATGCATCAGCGGGAAAAGAGCTCGAACACAAATCATGGCAACTACACTAATGCAAATGAATCATACTCAAATCTACAAGCTACAGACCAAAATAGTAGAGATACAAGTAGAAAGAACAAGTCTCGAACTCAAAACAGAGCCAATGAATGCACAGGGATGAATAAAATGCCAACAAAGCACCTCAGTATGCAAGAATAAACAACCCAGTGCCAAAATCCAATACAACTGCAATCATGATCATTCAAAGACAGAAGCTACACTTATCATAGTGTAAACTGCAACTACATACAGGCAACAGAGAAGATGGCCAGAGTCGAAATACATAGGGTCAACAACCACCAGATAAAAGGATACCAACATGATAAAGTCAGCGCCAACAATAATGACAGCGACTCAATCATCTCAAGTTACCAAGGTCAAAATCAAAACAATGCCGAATTCGACATAAAGGAAATCGCCAGAAACAAAATCGAAGCGACCGAAGTCAATATAAATTCAATTGCCAGGGATTTGAAACAAGTGAACCAGTAAATCGTTTCACAACAAAACTGTTTTGCAAATCAAAGATAACAAAATGCCAAACAAATTCAACGATTGCAGAATGAATTAGAAGTGAGAGGGGGAAAACCACTCACCTTTGCCATCGAAGCACGAACGATCGACCGAGCGACCTCATTCGATCAATTATTTGAGGATGGCGCCTTCGATTTTTGAACGTGACCTAGCTTCAAAAGGGGCACGACGAGAACGAGCAGCCCTAAATCGCCGCAGCCCTAATTTGGAGATGACGAGACCGCCATTTGTTTCGCTCGTTTGTTTTGATTAGGGTTATCCAAAATGATAAGGGGATCGGTTTTCACGAGTGAACGAATACAAGGAAAAAGGCATAGATAAACATCACAGCATAAGTATGGGCCACAATTTAATTTTTCACAGCCCACAATTTCTTCTAACCAAATTTTATTCCCTGAATTTCAATTCGATCAAAATGCCAATAGCTATTAGCAACCAGATTAGATCGTCAAGAGGCGATGATTAATTGGGTACGAAATGCTGGGTTGTTCCACCAGTCGAGCCCTCCTCCCAGCCTCGTTCGTGCCAATCCAAAGCAGTGATGCTCGAATCAGTCAAATCTGAGAAGGAATGAGGCGCGCATTCGATTTCGATACGATGGTGGGAAGGAACGAAGCAAATAAAGGGGGAGGGAGAGATGAGGAAACACTCAGCCATTGATTTACTTTTGTAATGAAGAGTTGCTTCCCTTTTTTTATGAACGACAGATGAAAATTTCGACCATAATTTCTTTGTTTTGATTTTTGGTTTCGGTTTGAACTGATGAAGATAGAAGGGGATGGACGTGATATAATGTTGAGGGAGGCATGTTAGAGAAGGTTAGCTACAGTAGGTTTGAAATTAAAGGAAAAAGTTACGAAGTGAAATAATTTCAACTGAAGGTGACCAGGATAAAAAAAATATTTTTAAATTAAATTCAAATCGTCTCGATAAGTGCAACTCAAAATCTTGGTCTCCTATCATGGCATGCCGCTAGGCGTTTATAAAGGTTTCGAGCCCTAACTCGATTGTATGGAGAAGATAGCTTTTTGGACCCAGTTATTATATTAATTTTCGATATAGATTTAAGCACGTTTATATATCATACACTCACACAACAACTCCAAATGCTACGAAAATTGAAATCTGATAATAATACAATATTACGGATCCAATGGAACTGGTTTCGTTGAATTCTGAGACTGTGTCTCGGAAAGGTATTTTTAAATATCAATTTAAACGATATATTTTTAAAACTGAACAAAATACTTTTAAATCCAATTTTAAAGTTCTATCACCTTTAGTATTAGTAATATGAATTTTCCAAGCCTTCAAACTATTTTTAACAGGCTTAAAACTCCAGATTCAACCATTTACCCAATTTCAAATAATTTAATTTAAAAATTAAGTTACCCAATAAATGATGATATTTGAAATTCAAGTTAAAAATTACATTTTTAAATATTTAAAATCAATTAAATATTTCGATTTCAAATATTCAAAAATTCCGGGTCGTCACAATTTAATTTCAAGCAAAAATTTCTGTTAAATTACATTATAAAAATCGTTAAAATTTACAGGTCGTTACACTTACGGTTTAGTCGGGGGAAGATGAAACGCGTAGAAATTTATTTAAGTAAATTTTTATTTAAAATAAGTTGATTCCAAAACCTATCTTCCAAATACGATCGAATTGGCTCCCGATATATATTCCATTGTGTTCAGAATAGGGGTAAAACATTATAAACGCCAGGCGACACGCTTCGTTTGGAGTTCGAAATATTTTCAAATGAATTGTGCGTGAGAATTTTATATAAAAGGACCACTTTTCACAATTTTCACAAAACCCTAAAGAAACTAGGGCAGGCCCCCACCTTCGTATTCAATAGCCGAAATTGATCGATTCTTCTTCCCTCAATCTCTCTCAATCCATTAGCAATTACGTAAAACCTCAAACTACAAAAGCGTAGAGCTAGACGAGATCTTTCAATCGATACGGTCATGATGGGTTTTCGAGTGTTGTACGAGGAGAATTTGGCTCGCGTTCGTCTAGGGTTTCGGAGCGTTTTTGTGACGACCCAGATTTTTAACGATTGTTAATTGGTAATTGATTGAATTAAATCATTGGAATATAACTTTAGATAGTTCGATCAATATAAAATTCTGATAATTAAAATATCTGAGTATATATAAATTGATTTAAAAACTATGATAAATGTTGGATTATAAAATATCTAGATATGGTAAATCTTATAGAAAGGTATAAAATATATGTATAGCATATACAAGTTTGATGATGTTCAATATAAATACATATAAATACATATGAATACATAAATATGTATATGGTGATTGAAAACACACATACATAAATATATAAAAATACAAGTGTAAAAATGTATGCTTCTATGAAATGATATATAAAAGTATATAAGTACAAGTACATAAATATGCATAGTAAGGAGAATATACATATATATATATATATATATAATTACAAGGCAGCAATTCTTCCATTCCTTTTAAAAACGGTGAGTAAACATATTATTAAAAAGGCTTAAGTAAAACTAAATATGTGCATGTGACTCCTTGGATTATATTATGCTTTGCATGTGTATATATAAATGTGAATCTCTGTGTATATATATGTATGTGTGATCTGTCCATGTTTGGTGTGCCTATTCTCCTCTATTTCCAAAGTACAGAGTTTTAAAACAAACCAAAAATTCAAAATCTCCTTTTCTGATCATTGTTAGGAATTGAGTTTCAAACATAATATGTTTGTTTAAACATGAATTTTAGTTTAAAATTTTATTCAAGTAAAATAGGTTTGAAATTTTTCTAAAATCAAGATAGTACAGTAGAAATTCTAAATGCATGTTAAAATCAAGTATTTTAATTTGTTGATCTAATTATATAACTTAAATATTCTTTGTAAAATATGATTTTTTAAAATGAAAATCAAGATTTTTAGTTTGGAATCCTGTGAGAAATTCTGGTTTAACCAGAATTTGGTTTTTGAGTGAATTCTGATGATCGGTTGTGCTTGGGAGGTCAGGGTCTTGGCTGGAGCGAGCTTGGGGTTCGTCGATGTCGAGAAAAATATCAGGAGAGAGTATAGATCATCATGGCGTCGGCGTTTGGGCGAACTAGGGTTTATGAACCCAAAATGGTTGAGCCTGGAAACATGATCGTGGCAGTGTCTCTAGTTGTTCGAGTTACATCGGGCTTGGGGGATGGCTGCGTGGAAGGTTTACAGAGATGTGACCGGAGTTTCAGGTGTTACGGTGGTCGGCGTCGTGGGTTCGAAGAGTTTTCAGGCGAGGTTGTTGTCCCAAGAATTGCTCGAGTGTGAGAACCCGGAGTTTTATAACGATTTATTTTTGTCCAATGACGATTAAAATTGTTGGCAATTGCTGTGGAAGTTTTAATTGGTTGAATTCTTTTAAAAATTGAGTTGAAATTCTTTTGATAATTTGATAAAGGGTATGTGGGCTTTCAAATTAATTCGGGCCGCTCCCTTTTCAATCAATTCGACCCGTTCCCTTTTGTTGAGATAAGGGATGTACTCGCTCCCCTTTTCATTTCCTGGAGCCAAACCCTAAAATAAATCGAACGAAGAAAAATGGTGGCGGCTCAATGTTTTTCATTCGTCTCCAATTAGGGCTTCGTTCAACTTCGTGGTGCCGTGGTTTCAACTTGCTTAATCGATTCTGTGTGGCTCACTACGGCTGCTCCTTCTCGCTCATCTTCAAGATGTCGTGGCTTCAATTTCGATGCTTGTTCTTCTTCGACAATTTGGGCTTTCGATTTTCTGGAGCATCGGCTACAAACTTTCGACCGATTGATAAGGTGAGTATTATACTCACATCTAATTCTATTACTCTGGTTCGTGACTTGGGTTTTCACTTGATTTAGTCGATGATTTTTGTTTATTTAGGGTTTGAATCCCTTGTTTTGAGTTTTCGTATATATTTGTGAAATGGGCAATTTATTTATCTCGACTGTACGATTCTGTATTGATGCTTGGGTTTCGATTTCTGACTTAGTTGATTCCTTGATTGTCTCAGCTCTGTCTTCAATCTGTTTATTCGATATTGAACTAAGTTTGTGAAATTCTGATGACTTTGGTTTTACGTTTTCTTTGGGTATGGTCACTGAATCATGGTTGTGATGGTTACATTTCAGTTGCGTCAGTTGCCTTCATGTCCATACATATCTGTTGTTCATTTCACCATTGCATTCATGGGTGCATTAGCCACTGATTTGTTGTTCACTGACTTGAGTTCAAGCCTCGTTCATGTCAAAGTTTACACTGATGCACTATTTACATCCCAGTGTGCCTTAGTATATGACTTATATACTTGTCCCTTTCTCCTACAGTCTGGTTCCCTGGGGCACTATTGCGTGTTTTTAGATCGTTGCACTTGCAATCGGGATTAGCGTGTCTTTTGATTCAACTTGAATCTATACAGTCATGTTGTATTTACCTTGAGTTCCATGTTGACTTCACCTTGAACCCTTTGCGTAGTTGCTATCTTCTTGTACAAGTCTTCACTGTGTAGTTGACTCATTCATGTGTAGGTGTAGCTTAGTTGCATATATACTTCACGCCTGTAGCCTTTGGGTTGACTCTGTTTTACTGTAGCTAATCTTCACATGTACGCTGCTTGACTTAGTGTTCGAGTTCCTACATGTGGTCAGTGTGTTGGTATCATCGCGGTTGAGTGTTAAGCATTGGTCTTGGTTGTTGGGTATCACTGATCACACATGTCCCTGCTTGCATCTTTGGATTTGGCTAGATGGTACTGACTAGTCAAGTTTGAGTTGTATAACTCGAACTTGATCTCGAGTTGGTGCCAATTGCTCCTGATTATGTTTTGATGTCGATTTCCATCACTGTTTCCATTGACTTTACTGAGTTTTGACTTTGGTTATACCCTGTTACTTTCATATGTTCAACTTCGGTCAATTATTGTTTTCGTGAATTTCCTGTTGGCTCCACTGTGATTTGAGGCTTTGGATTTTCTGGCCCCTGTGAGCTTTGTTTCTGGCCATCTATTCTTTGTTCCACTTGTAGTTGCATTCCATTCCATGTTTGTATTCCTTACTGTCACGGCCCATTTGAGGCTGTTGCACTGTGAGTTGGCATTTACTGATGTTGTTTCAGTACTTCATTTGTTAGTACATATCATCCTATCTTGGTTAGTTGTAATCATAGTGGCATGCATCTGGTTGCATCTTGAAACTGCATTCCATTCAGTTGCACTGAGCTCTGTGTAGTTACCATTGTTTCAAGTATGTGGTCTTCATATATGTGTCCTTTGCATTTGTGTACATGTATACCATGTATTTGAGTCTGATTCTTGTTGCACATTCTACATATGCTTCTGATAGCATTGGTACAGTTGTTATGCATCTTCAATTGACTTAAGATCGACCTGTAGCTTACATTATCACTTGCACATCATTGCTCCTTGATTGATAAACCAGTGGTCTGCATTAGCTTGTGCATTTTTGAGCTGGTGCACTTGTAACTAGTCGCACTCGAATCTCTTTAGTCACTGGGTGTACTGAGCCTTGGACAGTTTCATTTGCATGCTGATGACCTTTGAATTGTACAGTTTCCCTTGTGGTTTGCATTGAACCTGGCATCATTCCTTGGGACAGTTTGAATATTGTCCCACTTCAATTTTAGTTCTGGTTCCGAGCTTGTGGACTTTGTCTCGTGACCTATTTTGTTGGTTTTTTGATTATTTCATGTTGATTGATGAAATTACACTTGAGTTGAACCCGATTTCGGGGTTTGACCTTGTGATCGCATGTGTCTTTCACTGAGCTTTTGTGTATCCCTTTGCGATAGTGGCGAGGCAGTACACGCGTGCGTGTACTGCAGCCCTATCAGATTTGACAGTTTTAAATTGATGTTTCGATTTGCTGAATAGTTTCGTTGGTTAAATTCAATGCTTTGGAGTTGTATTCTGATTTGGATTGTGGATTCGTCGTTTAACACTGATTTGTGTTATATTTATATGCCGTTATCCAATTCTCGTATCGAGAGTTGGATATACGAGATTTCCGTGACTGTCATTTATTTGGTATTGATTATTATTGCTTCTATGCACTAATAACTGAGTTTGAATTAGACTGACCCGTGTATTATCTTCTTTTGAATTTAATACTCGGGTCAGACCCGAGTTATTTCAGGTTGTAGATTTCCTGCTTTGAGTTGCTGTTTGAGCTATGAAGACTTTTCACATCTTTTGGAGTAATCGTGTCATAGTATAGGTTGATATGTATTCATGTATATTAGTTGATAATGTACGTGTATATATAACTTCCGGAGTCGACAATTGTAGTTGTATCATATGTATTGTATCAACTGTATTGTAACTGACATCAGTTATATATATGAGACTTTTGTTTTTATCTGTGTTCCGCATTCTTTGCGTATCTGTGTTGTTTTTATATATATTGTCCTAAACCATTATGAACCATCGTAGTTCGTTTTATACTGGTATTGGATATGTCGATGGAAGTGAATAAATAAGAGATGAAAAATTTAAAATATATATACCACTCCTATCGAGGTAATCAATACTAGTGTAAGGCCAACTACGGATGGCCGCTCCTACCCAGCCTTATTCTTCATAATAACAGACAGTATTTCCTTTAATACTCTTTGTTATTGTGAGTATAGAGGTGGGGCGTCACAGTTGGTATCAGAGCTTGGGGTTTATGGACATAATATAAAACATAACTTAGATGGAACATGTGTTACAACTATTTGTCGATGTTTTCTTTGTGTTTTGAGTCAAAACTAAAGTTTTGAAATTATGATGAAATTTTTAAATATCTTTATTTAAAAAAAAAAAAAAAGTGAAACTGTCTTCGCTGAGTACAACTGATAATCTAATTGATTTAAAAAAAAAAAATTGAAATATGAAATTTAAAATTTCATTGGTTGTTTACATAGCTGTAATTATTTAGTTTCTTTGAGAATTTCGAATCCGAATTGAGGATTCGAAGAAATTACAGATATGTGATTTTCGTTGAAATTTCTGCTGGCTTTCTTTTGTACTAATCATCTATTGATTAGATTTTTGCTGTTTTGAATTGTCTTCATTGAAGATATATTCGAATGATTTCTTTGTTCATTTTGTAGTACGTGCAAATTTGAGTTGCACGTTACTGCATTAATTTTACGTTGAACCGATGCTTGGTTATGAAACGTATTTTGCTACCGTTACCTTTATAACGGGATTTTTACACTAGTGCTATATTTTGAAGCACGATGTTTAGTTGAAAATTTTTATGAATGAAAATTCACTGGTGTTACATTGTGGAGTAAATTGTTTTGATGAGATTTTGACGTTTAAAAATTACTGTCGCTTTGGCTTCAGTAACCGTCAAATTTTAAAAGTGGATTTTCAAGCGGTTATACCGCAATGCTGATTTGTGACCCGTTTTTACGGTATTTGAGAAGTACAATTTCCTTATCGAAATTGTTACTAATATTGCTGCTTTAACCACATAATTGGGAAATCGTTTTAAAATGAAAATTGTTTTATAAAAATTCCTAACAGTTTGCACTTTCAAAAGAAGAGGAAAGTAAGTAATAATCACTTATGAGATTTATGGCATTAAGACCCAAGTAAGGGCAACCAATTATTTTATATGAAAATCATATTATGATTTCTGTTAATCTTTATTTCTCTGGATAAATATATGATGATCATGAATGACATTTTGGTTGAATTTTTGGTTACTGTTTTGATTTGCTTTTGGAATTGACTAATTTTGTTTTAAAAATTGTTTAATCAATCATATAACCCGATTACAGAAATGAGTTTGTAACTCAGTTTTTATAAGAAAATAATTTGAATAATTTACTGAGAAATATGGTATTGAATAATAATAATGGATTAGGCAGTATGAACAAAGAGGTTTATGCTCATGTCTAGTTCATTTAAAAATTGATATGAACAAAGCAATATATAAAAAAAAAAAAACGTGATCAAGCAGAAATGACTTTGAAATGGGTTGTAAAAATTTGGCATGAATGTTGGTATGTTTAGATATGATTTTTAAAGAAATTAAATTCCCTACTTATGAAATGAAGAAAGGATTACAAGAGTATTTCTGGAGTTAAAAAGGAAAAATTCCTTAAATGAATGAATATGTATGGTCTCTAAATTACCAAGTAATTTAGGGGAGTTGCCTTGATCTACTCATCATCAGGTGGATGGTGGGTATGTGCATGACTTGTTAAAGTCCTGAAGGCCTCTGTGCAAAGGTTAACAGATTGAGTCCTTTGCAATGCACACTTTGTGTTCAAAGGCAAGAGTTTGGACCATATAAAAATGTAAAATGGAACTGGAAAATAAGCTAGGCAGTGTGAACAAAGGAGGTTCATGCTTATGTCTAGATTGTTTTAAATTGGAGATGAACAATGCAATAAGTTATTTATGTGCTGATTTGTTCAGATCTAAAGCTAAAATGTTTAATAGGTTTTTCTTTAAAACCTTACCCTATGTTCACAATAGGATTGAGTATAAGAATGTTTATAGAATTCTACTGGATTTGTTTAAGAGATCATGACATTCTTGAATATAGGAGATATGCAAGTGATAAAACAAATTTTGAAAGAGACAACTGGAGAAATGAAATAAAACATTATTTTCACGAATGAAAGTATGGACAGTTGAGATTTTCTGAAATAAGAAATGAGATTGGTCACTAGATTATAAAACTAATCTAGGAGAGAAGCCTTGATCTATTCATCATAAGGAGTATGATGGGTATGTGCATGACTTGTTTAAGTCCTATAGGCCTTTGTGCAAGGGTTAACAGAATTGAGTCCCTTGCAATGCACACATGGTGTTCAATGGCAAAGAGATATGACCAAATTAAATTGATAAATCGAGATTTAGAGCTGAGCTATGGAATTAAAATGAGTTAATTCCATAAGTGTATGTGTACATGTATACTGTATTGAACAATTGAATATTTGTTGATTTGAGATTCAATTATCGTTTTTGATAATTGAATATTTGTTGATTTGAGATTCGATTATCGTTTTTGATAATTGAATATTTGTTGATTTGAGATTCGATTATCGTTTTTGATAATTGAATATTTGTTGATTTGAGATTCGATTATCGTTTTTGATAATTGAATATTTGTTGATTTGGGATTTCCGATTATCGTTTTTGATAATTGAATATTATCGTTTTGATAATTATGCAAATGCTAATTTTGCTGATTGAAAGATTTTCTAGTCTCTAACTGATTCTAGATCATGTTGATTATATTAAACTGCTGTTTTCTATCTATCTTTGTTGATAGTTATATTTTGCTGATTATGAAGTTAGTGTTTTCTATTTATCGGTTGGATAACTAGATATTTGCAGTTTTGCGATTTGCGAATTTTGTTTTCCAATTATCTTTGTTGATAATTAAATATTGCTGATAATTGCATTTATTCAGTTTTGTTGTTTTCTGATTATCTATTTGATGATTAGATTTTGTGAGAATTTGTGAACTTATTTTATGGAATTAAAAGTTTTCTTCGATGTTGGTGTTCTTGATCTTTATTTTTCTAGATTAACCAGTTTATGTTAGAAAAATAATTGTTATTGACAACCTTAATTATGAAAATTGCGGGGACGCAATTTCTATAAGGAGGGGAGTCTGTGACAACCCGGAGTTTTATAACGATTTATTTTTGTCCAATGACGATTAAAATTGTTGGCAATTGCTGTGGAAGTTTTAATTGGTTGAATTCTTTTAAAAATTGAGTTGAAATTCTTTTGATAATTTGATAAAGGGTATGTGGGCTTTCAAATTAATTCGGGCCGCTCCCTTTTCAATCAATTCGACCCGTTCCCTTTTGTTGAGATAAGGGATGTACTCGCTCCCCTTTTCATTTCCTGGAGCCAAACCCTAAAATAAATCGAACGAAGAAAAATGGTGGCGGCTCAATGTTTTTCATTCGTCTCCAATTAGGGCTTCGTTCAACTTCGTGGTGCCGTGGTTTCAACTTGCTTAATCGATTCTGTGTGGCTCACTACGGCTGCTCCTTCTCGCTCATCTTCAAGATGTCGTGGCTTCAATTTCGATGCTTGTTCTTCTTCGACAATTTGGGCTTTCGATTTTCTGGAGCATCGGCTACAAACTTTCGACCGATTGATAAGGTGAGTATTATACTCACATCTAATTCTATTACTCTGGTTCGTGACTTGGGTTTTCACTTGATTTAGTCGATGATTTTTGTTTATTTAGGGTTTGAATCCCTTGTTTTGAGTTTTCGTATATATTTGTGAAATGGGCAATTTATTTATCTCGACTGTACGATTCTGTATTGATGCTTGGGTTTCGATTTCTGACTTAGTTGATTCCTTGATTGTCTCAGCTCTGTCTTCAATCTGTTTATTCGATATTGAACTAAGTTTGTGAAATTCTGATGACTTTGGTTTTACGTTTTCTTTGGGTATGGTCACTGAATCATGGTTGTGATGGTTACATTTCAGTTGCGTCAGTTGCCTTCATGTCCATACATATCTGTTGTTCATTTCACCATTGCATTCATGGGTGCATTAGCCACTGATTTGTTGTTCACTGACTTGAGTTCAAGCCTCGTTCATGTCAAAGTTTACACTGATGCACTATTTACATCCCAGTGTGCCTTAGTATATGACTTATATACTTGTCCCTTTCTCCTACAGTCTGGTTCCCTGGGGCACTATTGCGTGTTTTTAGATCGTTGCACTTGCAATCGGGATTAGCGTGTCTTTTGATTCAACTTGAATCTATACAGTCATGTTGTATTTACCTTGAGTTCCATGTTGACTTCACCTTGAACCCTTTGCGTAGTTGCTATCTTCTTGTACAAGTCTTCACTGTGTAGTTGACTCATTCATGTGTAGGTGTAGCTTAGTTGCATATATACTTCACGCCTGTAGCCTTTGGGTTGACTCTGTTTTACTGTAGCTAATCTTCACATGTACGCTGCTTGACTTAGTGTTCGAGTTCCTACATGTGGTCAGTGTGTTGGTATCATCGCGGTTGAGTGTTAAGCATTGGTCTTGGTTGTTGGGTATCACTGATCACACATGTCCCTGCTTGCATCTTTGGACTTGGCTAGATGGTACTGACTAGTCAAGTTTGAGTTGTATAACTCGAACTTGATCTCGAGTTGGTGCCAATTGCTCCTGATTATGTTTTGATGTCGATTTCCATCACTGTTTCCATTGACTTTACTGAGTTTTGACTTTGGTTATACCCTGTTACTTTCATATGTTCAACTTCGGTCAATTATTGTTTTCGTGAATTTCCTGTTGGCTCCACTGTGATTTGAGGCTTTGGATTTTCTGGCCCCTGTGAGCTTTGTTTCTGGCCATCTATTCTTTGTTCCACTTGTAGTTGCATTCCATTCCATGTTTGTATTCCTTACTGTCACGGCCCATTTGAGGCTGTTGCACTGTGAGTTGGCATTTACTGATGTTGTTTCAGTACTTCATTTGTTAGTACATATCATCCTATCTTGGTTAGTTGTAATCATAGTGGCATGCATCTGGTTGCATCTTGAAACTGCATTCCATTCAGTTGCACTGAGCTCTGTGTAGTTACCATTGTTTCAAGTATGTGGTCTTCATATATGTGTCCTTTGCATTTGTGTACATGTATACCATGTATTTGAGTCTGATTCTTGTTGCACATTCTGCATATGCTTCTGATAGCATTGGTACAGTTGTTATGCATCTTCAATTGACTTAAGATCGACCTGTAGCTTACATTATCACTTGCACATCATTGCTCCTTGATTGATAAACCAGTGGTCTGCATTAGCTTGTGCATTTTTGAGCTGGTGCACTTGTAACTAGTCGCACTCGAATCTCTTTAGTCACTGGGTGTACTGAGCCTTGGACAGTTTCATTTGCATGCTGATGACCTTTGAATTGTACAGTTTCCCTTGTGGTTTGCATTGAACCTGGCATCATTCCTTGGGACAGTTTGAATATTGTCCCACTTCAATTTTAGTTCTGGTTCCGAGCTTGTGGACTTTGTCTCGTGACCTATTTTGTTGGTTTTTTGATTATTTCATGTTGATTGATGAAATTACACTTGAGTTGAACCCGATTTCGGGGTTTGACCTTGTGATCGCATGTGTCTTTCACTGAGCTTTTGTGTATCCCTTTGCGATAGTGGCGAGGCAGTACACGCGTGCGTGTACTGCAGCCCTATCAGATTTGACAGTTTTAAATTGATGTTTCGATTTGCTGAATAGTTTCGTTGGTTAAATTCAATGCTTTGGAGTTGTATTCTGATTTGGATTGTGGATTCGTCGTTTAACACTGATTTGTGTTATATTTATATGCCGTTATCCAATTCTCGTATCGAGAGTTGGATATACGAGATTTCCGTGACTGTCATTTATTTGGTATTGATTATTATTGCTTCTATGCACTAATAACTGAGTTTGAATTAGACTGACCCGTGTATTATCTTCTTTTGAATTTAATACTCGGGTCAGACCCGAGTTATTTCAGGTTGTAGATTTCCTGCTTTGAGTTGCTGTTTGAGCTATGAAGACTTTTCACATCTTTTGGAGTAATCGTGTCATAGTATAGGTTGATATGTATTCATGTATATTAGTTGATAATGTACGTGTATATATAACTTCCGGAGTCGACAATTGTAGTTGTATCATATGTATTGTATCAACTGTATTGTAACTGACATCAGTTATATATATGAGACTTTTGTTTTTATCTGTGTTCCGCATTCTTTGCGTATCTGTGTTGTTTTTATATATATTCTCCTAAACCATTATGAACCATCGTAGTTCGTTTTATACTGGTATTGGATATGTCGATGGAAGTGAATAAATAAGAGATGAAAAATTTAAAATATATATACCACTCCTATCGAGGTAATCAATACTAGTGTAAGGCCAACTACGGATGGCCGCTCCTACCCAGCCTTATTCTTCATAATAACAGACAGTATTTCCTTTAATACTCTTTGTTATTGTGAGTATAGAGGTGGGGCGTCACATCGAGTTACCTCGATTTTGTTGTTAAGTTTGTGATCATGTTTGGAAGGTCGGAATCTGGTGTAGAGGCGAACGTTGATGGATTGAAGGTGTCAGCGGGGAGCAACGTCGTTGCGACCACCTGTGCAGGTGCACCAGTTTGTTCTTTGTGTCAGTGGTTGGAAGAGAGGGGTGGACTCGAAGGAGTACTCGAGTTTGTGGATCGTTTGCTCGAGTTCTTCCTCGGGTAAATTATTCGTGAGTGTAAAGCTTGTTTTCAATTTTTTTTTGAAAATAAAGGATGATGGTGATTTTCTTGGGGCATGTGTCGGAGGGACTCGGGTAGAACTGGAAGCAGGTTTTAAGTGCAGATTTTAAAATGTTTTATAGAAAAAAAGGGTTTAAATTTAAATTAAACCTGATTTTAAACTATTATGTAAAATAAATGTTCTTTTAACTTTTGATTAAGAGTTTTGTATATTGTTTAACTTAAATTATGTTAAGTAAAATTGTAAGTTATTTTAAAATCTTAAATTAGAAATGAATTTAAAAGTTTAATTTAAAAAGTGGAATGTATTTAAATTATGTTAATGATAAGTAAGTCATTAATAAAGATAAAGATTTATCTTAAAAGTTAATTAAGATTTTGATAATTAATGACTAATTAATTAAATGGAGTAAGTAAGAGTAATTAAGAGTAATTAATTAATTTAATTAGTAATTAAGGTTAATAAATTTATAATGAGAGGTTAATTAATTTAGTAATTAAGGAGTAATTAAATTATAATTAATAATTAATTAAATTGTAATCGGAGATGTATTAATTAATTAGAGATTAATTAACTGATAATCAAGGATAAATTTATTGTAATTAAGTTTTATTTATTAATAACTAAGGTTTATTAATTAATAGTTAAGAATAATTAATCTGTAATAAAAGATTAATTAATTGGTTTATGAGGTAATTAAGGGATGAACTACTCAATTATAATTAATAAAATGAATGTGATTATCTTTAAGAGAATTAATTTGTTAATTAATTAAAGATAATCACTTGATGATGGATTAAGTATGAATACTTAATGAGATAAATAAGTGTAATTACTTAGTGTAAGTAATTAATGGATAATTTCTGGATGTAATTAATTAAAGAGAAATTACTTAATAGGAAGTAATTAAAGGACAATTACTTAGTGGAAGTAATTAAGGGTTAATTACTCAGTGTAATTAATCAAAGAATTAATATAATTAAGGAGTTCATTAATTAAGGTAAGTAATTACAGGATGATAATTACTGTTTATGATTAATTAAGGTTAATTAATGGAAGTGATTAATTAAAGTATAATTAATTAATGTAATTAATTAAGGTTAATTAATTAAGGATCATTAATTAATGTAAATAATGAGAGTAATTAAAGGTTAATCTCTGTAAATGGTAAAGGATAATTAATTTGTGTAATTAATTAAGGGTTAATTACTTATTGTAATTCAAGGATAATTAATCAAGGGTGATTAATTAAGATGGAAAATTAAAAGGATGATTAATTAATTGGTTTGTAATTAATTAATGTTAAGTAAAGGTAATCTAAGTGATTAGAGATTAGAAATAAATTTAATTAGAGATAAATTAAACTAATTTTGGAAGTGATCAATCTTGCTTATGAATGATTGAATGATGTTAAATGCCTTGAATTGTTTGATATCTTTGTTATGAAAAGTTTTGTGATATGATACGTTTGGGTTGAACAGTGATAATGTGGTTATCTATTGATGATGAATTACTATGTAAAAGTGACATCCTGCATCTAAAGTTTGAATTTTATTTCATTTGAATAACTAGGGTTAAGATGACATGGGACTCGAAGAGACCGGGGTCGGGTATCGGTAAATACCCGAAACCACTTCGATTTGTGATCTACAGTAATTCTTTATAGATTTAATATGTGAAATCAATAGGCTGTAATGGAATAATTTAAATGACTGGACCATTTAAAACTAAGTGAAGGTACTTAGAAATTGATTGTGAAAATAAGTGTTGACTATAGCAGGTTGTGAATTTGTAAAATGGATACGAGTTACCCCGGGTTTTATGTAAGTTTTATGCTGTTGTATTACATGTTAGATAGGTTTACTCATGCTGGTTTCCTGCCTGACTCGGGTGTTACTTTATTGTAATGCTTGGGTCAGACCGAGTATTGCATGTAAGGACGTTCTAGAGCTCAGGAGACGAGCTGGATGGCAGGAACGTATGGAGTGTTTCCGCCGAGACTATTATTTCTATTTATCTGAGGCATATTTGATTTGTATATGTCCAGTGTTTGGGTATGAGAGTAACTCTGATGTATTATAAATGTATTTGACTGATACAATATTCTTTGTAAACTGATATTATTTGATATTATATTTTGATCCGCTGCGATTTGTAAGAATCAGTGCTGTGTTTCTGTTTCTTCTTCTTCTACCTCTTTCTTCTTTTCCTAACTATCTGGAATTTTTGGGGTCGAAAACTCCGGGTCGTTTCATTTGGTATCAGAGCAAAGGGTTAAGCGAGAACCTTGGCTCTTGTGGGTTTACTCATCAGGGATAGGTTTAGTATTACCCTAGGATGAGTAGAGTGTGCATATATATACATATATAAGAGCGTACTTGTTATTTTCTTATATAAAGGTTTTAAAAATGATTTTAAAGTTGGATGATTTTATAAAAGCTTATATCATATTTATAAAGCAATAATTGGTTATTAAATAAGAAATTAAGTAACATATATATACATATCCAAATAGAGATTGGATATAATGAACTATACAAATAAGATGAATTAAAATGGTTTCAAACCAGAAAATAAATGGTTATTGAGTTTAAATAGGATGATTGTTTTCCAAAAAACATATAAATGTTTTAAGGAAGTAACCATTTGATGTGAATAACTTGTAAATTAGAAAGGATGTAAATTGAAAAGTTTTGAAATTGTTTCAAATAATAAAGAGTATTATTCAGAATATTTTGAATGTGATCTTATTTTAAAATAAGAGTTGTTTGAAAGCATTAAAAGAAACTGTTTGAACTAAAACCAAAAGTGGTTTAAAATTTAAGGATGACTTAGAGTGTAAAGGAAATAATATGTATATATGAGGAATATACATAATATCAAAAATGGTTTGAAATAAACTCTAAATGTCGAGTTTTAAATTTGGAATGAGATGTGAAACCCAAGGTGATAAGTTTTGAACTTTTAAGATTATTAATGTGAAGTTTAAATTTTGAAGCAGGAATTCAAATTGGGTAAGGTTGTCTAGATTAAGTAAATTGAATTTAACTTTGGGAAAGTTAAATAAGTTAACAAACAACCTGAATTGGGAATTTCAAGATGAAATTGAGATTTAACTTAGGGAAGTTAAATGATTGGTTTAAATTGGAAATTATGTGTAACGATTCGACTTTTCGAACCTCGAAAGTCGACATTAATACATCCACTGTATCAAATGCCGCACAAATCGAATGCCGGAAAGCCGAATCATTAGGGTTAAAAAGAAGAGGTAGAAGAAGACAGAAGAAAAAGAAACAGAAACAATAACAGAATCTCACATTTGCAGCGGAACAATATATAATAGATTAATGAATATTCTTTATCACAAAGAACTATATCAGTTTGTACATACATCATCAGAGTTTACAACAACAACACACATCACCGGACAGTTATATAAACTTGTCCATATACATAATACACAGCGGAATAATACTAGTATAAATGATACGTCTCTCCATCCAGCTCGCCTCCAGATATCCACAGCAACTTCTGAATTCCAGAATGACCTGATAACCTGACTCTAGACTACCCGTGTGGAAAATTATGGGCACCCAAAGTTTAGAAAGGGAACAATAAACTCCGAGTCAGTCATGGTGACTGGTGTGAGATCGTAAAACAGTTATTTTCACAAAGAAAATAAAAGAAATTCCGCAATGCTTTTGGAAAATGAAACTACCATAAGACCTCCCGCCACACACACAATGCAAACGTAGAATTGGAGGAGATTTCTTCTTATGATAGTTAAATATGCTTACTATGAAAAATTAGTTGATATTATTATTAATGTCTAGTGTGGAAAACATTCCGAAAGTATAATATTAATCTTAGCCAGCATAGGCATTTCACACTTATGCCTACTACAGCTACTATGTTCAATAGCAGGTTACCGCCACATTCCATAGCAGGTTATACAACTAAAACCGTACAAGGTCCGTATTGTTTCTTTGGATTTTCCAACAAATGGTCAGGCTAAGGAACTTCCTACTGCCACATGGGTACGCCTCCGGATGGACGTCCCGAGAACTAACTAGCTCTCTGCCAACACAAGGCCGGGTTACCTCTTACACTAAGTAACTACTACACGAATATGCCACCCCCCGGTCCTTTGGGACCTTTATCCGAGGATCCTCGATCACAAAGCAACATTCACATAGAGTAAATGAGATTGGAGAAACCACACAGGTAAATATCTAGGCTCCATACCATAATATCACCTTTTTCCAGAAGGAAATGACATACCCTAAAGGGCACGACCCTCATAACCTTGCCGCATCTTTCCTGTTTCGACCATTTCTGGGGTGTGAGGTCCGATGAGGTCTCGTCCACAAAGCTACGCTTTTTCACAAAGCCATGCTTTGATCACAAATGATCAACGAATGATCACCAACACACAGCAACACTTAGCATGTCACACTACCAAATTGGGAGTATATCACTGATAAACTTCAACTACATAACCTCTGAGCTCATACGTCTCAGAGAAGGGTGTTAAGCTAAGAGAATAAATTCTCCGCCACCAACAGAAATGTATTTGAAAGAAATCAGCTTTATATCTCAAAGTGTAGTGTCAGACATACAACCATACAAGTCTGTTTCAGGTTCGAACAGAACCGAAGGCACTTCCAAAGAAGCCCTTGCAATCCGGGTATTCACAATCCCGATCGGACTTCCCATCACATAGGGAATCTCTATACTAGAGCAACTCAGTGCAGAGACAATCGATAGGTTGTCCTATCGTACTCGCAAACACCCGGTCTTCAACACCTATCTTCAATTGCAATTCACACTACAAGAAAACTGATTTTTTGTAGCGCCCAAAAACCGCCACTACGTATTTTTAGTGGCGTTCCGATAATTGTTATGAGAAAACATGCCACTAAAAATCCTCGAGTATTAGTTGCACTTTTTTAAACGCCACCAAATTTGTTTTTTTGATAGCGTTTTTATAACGCCATAGAATTCCTTTTTTGTAGCGCCTATTTACCACCACCGAAAAGGTTTTCTCCTCCATGATACTTTTTTATGGCGTTATCTAAATTTTTTGTAGCGCCTATTTAACGCCACCGAAAGGGTTTTCTCCTCCACGTTACCTTTTCATGGCGTTATATACATTTTTTGTAGCGCTTAATAAACGCCAACATAAGTGTACTTGAGTTTTTAATCACTTTTTTGTAGCGACATTTTAACGCTACCAAAATAAATAATATCCAATAGCGTTTGTTTCCCTCCACCTGCTACTCCAGATTTACCCCTGATCTAGCATCCAATTATATAATAACAGAATACGCAAGCTGTAACGACCCAGAATTTTGACCAAATTAAATTGAGAATATTTAATTTATTTTAAATATTTGAACGATGATTTAATTTGAATCCCGAATATAATTCAGAATTTGGCGATTAAATTTTATAATTTAATCTATTGAACTGGATAAAAATTTGAATCTTCAGTTTTAAGCTGATTAAAAATAATATGAAGACTTAGAAAATTCGTATTGATTATACTGGAAATAATAGAAGCTTCAGAATCGAATTTGAAAATGATTTGTTCAGTTTTGAAAATAATCGTTCAAACCGATATTTAAAAATAGTCATTTTTCAAACAGTCTCGGAATTCGACGAAACCAGTTCCACTGGGTTCGGAATGTTGTATTATTGCCGGATTTCAATTTTCGTAATTTCCGGAGTTGATACGTGAGCAAACGATAAGTAAACGCGTTGAAAATTAAATCAAATTCGATTTAAATTTAAAATTTAAAAATCTGGTCAACTGAAACACGTTCTCTTCCTTTTATCACGCCAAGTATCACGGGAAGAAATCATGTAAACCATACCTCTTCGAAATCAAAGCATGGCCGCCCCTTTCTCGTTCAAACAAAATTCACGTTCGAAAAGTTTTCTTCTCGTTTTAAATAAAATGGCCGATCGAAGATAATTTACTCCCTCTCCTTCATTTTTAAATTCAGCCGAGCCCTTCTTTAAATCCAAAAAAAGAATTCGCTTTCTCTCAGTTCGAACGAAATCATTTATAAAGAAAAATAAAAAGAGAATATCTTGCATTCGAAACTGTTCGTGGCTGTTTGGGCATCGCGCGAGAGAGAGAAAGAGGAAATAGGGGAAATCGATCGAGATGTGGGGTGGTTGGGCCTGCGACGTAGCCTTGAGATATGGGTGCGCGAGATGGCGACCTCGGGGGTCTCGTGACATGGTGATGCTCGCTCGAGACGTGGAGTGGGAGTCACGAGATGTAGGGTTGTCAAGAATCTCGAATTCGATCGAGATGAAGCCAGGGGGTTCGAACGAGGATAGGCGATTGAAGTCGCGATCTCTCGAGGGCATAGTGATTCTCGGCTGAAGCAGTGGGGTCGCGTTCGACGATGAGGCATGTCGGAGTGAGCTGAACGTGGACGAAGTCAGTATAGCCAGAATTTTTGGGTAAGATAAATGAATTTGATTTCTGTGCTTCTAGTTTTGTTAATTTTACAAAACAGTAAGGTTTAGAACAGAAGCTTTTAACAGACAGGAGTTATCATTTACAAATAGAATTAAAGGGAAATAGGATTTTTAATGTTTGAAGCTTATATAGATTATTTTAAGAAATTAATGGAGTAGATGATTAATTTGTTTACTTTACCCATTTAATCATTTTAGTCACTAAAAATATTTTTGTTAAAGAAGATTTAGTTTTAACTTTAATTTTTAGTTAAATAAATTTGTCAAAAAGGAATCCGTTAAAATAAAATCACTAGCTTAAAATTTAATTTATTTGTTGAATTAAGATTTTAAAATGGAAATTTAATTGTTCGATCATCTCGGATATTAATAAATTATATAAATTGCTTATACAAGGTTAAAGTCAAGTAAACAAAAGAAGGATTGGATTGGATTGCAAAATAAAAGCTAAGGTGAGATTTTTTTTTCTCTCACTCGAATGGAAAATTTAATTCTTGCAATTATTGATTGATTTGATTGCTATTGGTTGTGATATTAGATATAGTAGGATATATCTATATATATATAGCAATATATACATATTGGCATATGTATATATTGGATTGATGATTTCCCGCCTCGTATAGCGGATGAGACCCTATTGCGCCGTTAGTAAGCGGATTTTTATAAAAACCCATATACCGCGATAATTCCGTACTGGAGCGGAATTGGTATTGTGCTAACATCTTTGGATGCAGGGAAACAGGTTGGAGGGATCCAACTGGATTCCTCACCAGTATTTATTTATTTACAGATATATTGATATAGATCTGTTATCATATTGATATATGATATTGACTGTTGTGATGGACTAATTGATGCGTTGCATCATTGGATTCAAAATTTTGAAGTTTAAAAATAACAATTTTAACTTTGAAAAGAGATTTTAAAAGTGATTATTTGAAAGTATACGTTTTATTTGAATCTTTGAATTGGTTTACTTTAAATAAATAAATGTTATAAATTTAAAGTTATGGAGATTATAATGTTTGTGAAATATAACCAAAAGATGATTTTTGAAGTGAATAGTTAAGTAATTTATAAGATAGTTTAAATTTGAATTTTTGAATTATTAAAAACAATGTATATAAAAGATGTACAAAAGTGATATTTATCAATTAAAATTATTGGAATTTTAAACGAGTTTTTATAAGTGTTAAATTTGTAAAGATATGAAACTTATAGAATTATAAGTTGTAAAGATAGGAAATTTATAGAATTATAAATTGTGAAGATTTGAAGTTTATAGATTTATAAAATTTGAAGTTTATAGATTTATAAAGTATGAAGTTATAAAATGAATGGAATTGTAGAATAAAAGATTATAAGAAATTTACTTATAAATTGGGTTTTCGCCTTTAAATGGAATATTTATCGAATTGATTTATAAAGGAGATTTATAAATCAAAGTGTTAGAAAATAGAAATAGAATTTATAAACGGTGTTTTATAAAATTCGAAAATCAATCAAATTTGATGAATCGAATATAGAAGGTTATTAAGGAAATTTTATCCACGATTTTGGATAATGGATAAATTCTTGAAAATAAATGTGTAGAAAAGATTGAAATGTGGTTAGTGAAGTATATTCGCGATTTTGGACAGTGAATATATTTTTAAGTAAAATGGATATGGTTTTGGGAAAGTGATATTTAAGATGAAGTTAATTGTTTTAACGATGTTTGAAAATGATTAAATATCGAAATCATAGATTTCAACATTCATTGTTGAAATAGACGTTTTCGAGAAATAAGGAAATGATGGACTATAACACGGTTGTTATAGTAAATGATTTTCGAAAGAAAATGTTTTATATAGTATTGGGATTTATATATCTATCTTAAATCCGAATCCATATACTAGTGATTTTGAGTCGTCGTAACGATGTTTTACGCAACATTCGTTTTGACTCAAATAGATGTTAAAATTAATGATTTCCTTAAAGAATGAATATATACTTAATATTGATTTAAGTATATTGGATATTTTCAAATGTTGAAAATAAATAGATTTGCGAAATACTTATTTTTTGAATAAGTATGGAAATACTCTTCCAGAATGAAATGAAACGTTTTGAGATTTTATCTTCTTAAAGATAAATGGAAAATGAAATTTTGAAATCAATTGAAAATCGGATATCAGTAGATATTTTTGAAAATATAAATTCACTATGGAATTTATAAAAGAAAGGGGAAGTTGTTTAAAAATAAACGTTGATTTATTTTTGAAGTGTGGAAATTATATATCTAGTAAAGATATTTTTGAAGATGAAATAATTTGGAAAATTATTTGGAATTTGATGATGTTGCGCATCTTTGTTGATAGTTAAATAACCAACTATCAATAATTACCTTGTATGGTATTTGTTGTGAATTGGATGAAATTGAATGCCACACTTATTTTTGAATAATCGCTCACTATTCGGGTTAGCCGGGAAAGGACCATGGGGTCGTATAACCCATTCCGAATATGTGATACGTCGTTATGAATTGCATTCGAAGACCGGTGTTGAAGACCGGATATTTTTGAAAACGAAAGGATTACCGTCGAGTTACTCTACATCGACTGATCTTCGATTTAGAGGTTTTATCACCCTTAGTGACGGGAAGTCCTGACGTGATTGAAAATTATCTGGATGTGCAAGGGCTTCGTGAGAAGTACCTTCGGTTCTGTTCGATCCCGAAACAGACTTATATGGATTGTGTGTCTGACGTTACAATTTGAGATATAAAGCTGATTTCTTTCAAATACATTTCTGTTGGTGGCGGAGAATTTATTCTCTTAGCTTAACACCCTTCTCTGAGACGTACGAGCTCAGAGGTTATGTAGTTGAAATTTATCAGCGATATATCCCAATTTGGTAACGTGGCATACTGAGTGTTGCTGTGAAATGATCAGTGTTTGATCATTTGCGATATGATCATTTGTTTGATCTTATATCTTTGTGATCATAGGTTGATCATTTTGTTTGACCCGAAGCAGGGCTTTGTAGAAAGCGTAGCTTTGTGGACGAGACTTCGACGAGCCTCACACCCCGGAAATGGTCGAAAACAGGAAGGATGCGACAAGGTTCTAGGGAGTAGCGCCCCTTAGTGTATGTCATTCCTTCTGGATAAAGGTGGTATCATGGTATGGAGCCCAGATACTTAACCTCTGTGGTTGCTGCAAATTTATTTCTTTGTGGTTGTTGGAAATCGGGGATCCTCGGGAAGATCGGTGACGATCGGGGGATGGCATACGCGTGTCAGTAGTTACCTATTTTTGCAGAGGTAACCCGGCCTTGTGTTGGCAGAGATCCGGTTAGGTTCTCGGGTCGTCTATTCCAGGGACGTACCCATCGTGGATAGGAAGTTCCTTAGCCTGACCATTTGTTGGAAATCCAAAGAAACAATACGAGCCTTTACGATTTCAATTGTATAACCTGTCTCCTCAGGAGGCAGCTATAGCAGGCATAATATAATGGTACCTATGCTGGCTAAGATTTATATTATACTTTCGAAATGTTTTCTACACTATGCACTAATAATAATATCAAAAATGATTTGATTTTGCGTAGTAAGCATCTTTGACTATCATAAGAAGAAATCTCCTCCAAGTCTGCGTTTGCATTGTGTGTGTGGTGGGAGGTCTTATGGTAGTTTCATTTTCCAAAAGCATTGCGAATTGACATTAAAGTTTTTCTGTTGTTTATTTTAAAGATGAATAACTGTTTTACGATCTCACACCAGTCACCATGACTGACTCGGAGTTTATTGTTTCCCTTCTAAACTCTGGGTGCCCACCAATTTCCACACGGGCAGTCTAGAGTTAGATTATCAGGATACTCTGGATATTCTGGAGCTTTGGAGATGAGCTGGATGACGAGACGTAGTATTTGTACCTGATATATTTATTCCGCTGTGTATTCTGTATGAGGACAAGTTATATAACTGTCCATTGTTGTATATTGACTCTGATGATTGATGTATGTATAAACTGATATAGTTCTTTGTTTTAAAAGACTAGTAATTATCTATTGTATATTTTTCCGCTGCAATGTGTAAGATTCTGATATTGTCTTCTGTTCTGATGTTGTTCTGTGTTGTTCTTCTTCTTCTCTTTTCTTCTTTTCTTTTTCTTCTATCTTTTCTTCTATCTCTTTTTCTTAAAACCCCTCACTATTGGAGTTTCCGGCATTCGATTGCTCAGCAGTCGATAAAGGGAGTATCGATGTCGAATTTTCGAAAGTCGAAAAAATTCGGTATGTGACAGAGTGGTATCAGAGCATATGGTTAAGCGACAACCCTGCTCTGTTGGGTGTTACTCATTAGAGATAGAGTCAGTAGAACTCTAGAATGAGTTGAGTGTAATAATAGATACGAGCGCGTATTTGTTAGTGAATATAAAAATGCTTTATATTGTGTTTGCTTATCCGTTGAGATGTTTATGAATTTTGGTCGGTATGTGGGACGCCATATTATCGATAGGGATTTCTAAACACTTAAACGAGGCAAGACGACATAGTATTTTTTTAAAATAGGGTGAATGAAATAATTTTGCCCAAAACTATTTTTTGTATAGAAAAGAAATGTTTTTCTATGAAGTACTATAGTATATGGATGTTTGGTTGTTATAAAATAATAGCATTGACATATTATCATTGTTATATAGAAATTGAATAAGAAATAAAGTAATAACCAAAGATTTAAGAAATAAAATTCATATACGAATGAAATTTAAGAATATAAATTATAAATGTGACTTATAATTTAAAACGGAATTCCAGAGGAGTATTTGGAAATGTTTTTGAAAGAATTTGAAAATTTTGGAGAGTTGGAAAGTTTAATTCCTTTTTGGTTTGAAAGTGATTTTCAAAAGGTTTTGAAAAGTATTTTGAAGGAATGAAAGGCTCTAAACTCTTTTCGGTCGCTGGAAAATAACTTCGATGATGACCGCGGCATCGTTGGTGTTCATTTTCGGGTTTCCAAAAGAGGAATTGCTGCTAAATTGTTTTAAATGAAAGTTGTTTGGAAAATTTGGGTTTTTGTTTTGGAAATCCAAATGATAATTTGAATTGTTTTCAAAATGATTTTGAAGGTTGGTAAAACTCTGGAATACCATATAAAAATATTTATGAAATATTATGAAGTTGATAACTTGTAAAGTTTAAATAAAAATCTAACTTAAAGAGATAAATTCATATATGAATAAAGTTGTGAATATAAGTTGTAATGTAAATTTATAAATGAAAATAGAATTCCAAGAAGATAACTGAAAATAAAATTCCTTAATGAAATGGAATTGTGAATTTGAATGTATAAATGATTGTATAAATCAAGATGTAAATAAGTTGATAACGTATAGAATATTTGAAATCTGATTGGAATGAAATTCAAATTGAAGACGAAAGAATTAGTAATTGAAACTAATTTAAAGTAGTGCAGTTGAATAAAAGAAAGCTGATAAAATTCAATATTCAGAATAGAAGATAAAATTGAATTCAAATGGAATTGAAATGTAAAGATTGAACGAAATTGAATATGCAACTTCAATAGTAAGCTAAAAATGATATAAGTAGTTTATATTGAAAATTTTGTAATAGAATTTGCAAAGTGGGTTGAATGTGTAACTAGATATTATGGCTAGTAGGACATACAAGTGTTATAAAAGGAATTGGATTTGATTTCAAAGATAATTTGAATTGCTCGACAAAAGGTAAGTATTTCAATTCGAATATGAGATTTGATGACTTATTTCTCTAGCCGCATGGCTTTTTCTTTTTCTTTTTGAAATCTGAGAGTCCGTAGGGACGTTTTGTAGTCGTACCGTATCAGCCGCGCAAAGGAGACGCTGGCAAAAATTTTCGGAAATTTAGGGCGTTAGAAAATTTTTTGAGAAATTTTTGAAAGTTAAATTTGAATTTGAATTTAAATTTGAATTTTGAAGTTAAACAATATTGTTTGAAAATTATGAAAGGGTTTAGAAAGCTAGTTGGATGACAACGAATCTTTAATAGAAAGATTTGTTTTGAAAATTTGATAAAACTTTTTGGATGTTGAAAAATAGTAGACGAGTTAAGGACCATTTTTCCTAACTTGTAATTTTGAGGACGAAATTCTTTTAAGGGGGGAAGTCTGTAACGACCCAGAATTTTGACCAAATTAAATTGAGAATATTTAATTTATTTTAAATATTTGAACGATGATTTAATTTGAATCCCGAATATAATTCAGAATTTGGCGATTAAATTTTATAATTTAATCTATTGAACTGGATAAAAATTTGAATCTTCAGTTTTAAGCTGATTAAAAATAATATGAAGACTTAGAAAATTCGTATTGATTATACTGGAAATAATAGAAGCTTCAGAATCGAATTTGAAAATGATTTGTTCAGTTTTGAAAATAATCGTTCAAACCGATATTTAAAAATAGTCATTTTTCAAACAGTCTCGGAATTCGACGAAACCAGTTCCACTGGGTTCGGAATGTTGTATTATTGCCGGATTTCAATTTTCGTAATTTCCGGAGTTGATACGTGAGCAAACGATAAGTAAACGCGTTGAAAATTAAATCAAATTCGATTTAAATTTAAAATTTAAAAATCTGGTCAACTGAAACACGTTCTCTTCCTTTTATCAGGCCAAGTATCACGGGAAGAAATCATGTAAACCATACCTCTTCGAAATCAAAGCATGGCCGCCCCTTTCTCGTTCAAACAAAATTCACGTTCGAAAAGTTTTCTTCTCGTTTTAAATAAAATGGCCGATCGAAGATAATTTACTCCCTCTCCTTCATTTTTAAATTCAGCCGAGCCCTTCTTCAAATCCAAAAAAACGAATTCCCTTTCTCTCAGTTCGAACGAAATCATTTATAAAGAAAAATAAAAAGAGAATATCTTGCATTCGAAACTGTTCGTGGCTGTTTGGGCATCGCGCGAGAGAGAGAATGAGGAAATAGGGGAAATCGATCGCGATGTGGGGTGGTTGGGCCTGCGACGTAGCCTTGAGATATGGGTGCGCGAGATGGCGACCTCGGGGGTCTCGCGACATGGTGATGCTCGCTCGAGACGTGGAGTGGGAGTCACGAGATGTAGGGTTGTCAGGAATCTCGAATTCGATCGAGATGAAGCCAGGGGGTTCGAACGAGGATAGGCGATTGAAGTCGCGATCTCTCGAGGGCATAGTGATTCTCGGCTGAAGCAGTGGGGTCGCGTTCGACGATGAGGCATGTCGGAGTGAGCTGAACGTGGACGAAGTCAGTATAGCCAGAATTTTTGGGTAAGATAAATGAATTTGATTTCTGTGCTTCTAGTTTTGTTAATTTTACAAAACAATAAGGTTTAGAACAGAAGCTTTTAACAGACAGGAGTTATCATTTACAAATAGAATTAAAGGGAAATAGGATTTTTAATGTTTGAAGCTTATATAGATTATTTTAAGAAATTAATGGAGTAGATGATTAATTTGTTTACTTTACCCATTTAATCATTTTAGTCACTAAAAATATTTTTGTTAAAGAAGATTTAGTTTTAACTTTAATTTTTAGTTAAACAAATTTGTCAAAAAGGAATCCGTTAAAATAAAATCACTAGCTTAAAATTTAATTTATTTGTTGAATTAAGATTTTAAAATGGAAATTTAATTGTTCGATCATCTCAGATATTAATAAATTATATAAATTGCTTATACAAGGTTAAAGTCAAGTAAACAAAAGAAGGATTGGATTGGATTGCAAAATAAAAGCTAAGGTGAGATTTTTTTTTCTCACTCGAATGGAAAATTTAATTCTTGCAATTATTGATTGATTTGATTGCTATTGGTTGTGATATTAGATATAGTAGGATATATCTATATATATATAGCAATATATACATATTGGCATATGTATATATTGGATTGATGATTTCCCGCCTCGTATAGCGGATGAGACCCTATTGCGCCGTTAGTAAGCGGATTTTTATAAAAACCCATATACCGCGATAATTCCGTACTGGAGCGGAATTGGTATTGTGCTAACGTCTTTGGATGCAGGGAAACAGGTTGGAGGGATCCAACTGGATTCCTCACCAGTATTTATTTATTTACAGATATATTGATATAGATCTGTTATCATATTGATATATGATATTGACTGTTGTGATGGACTAATTGATGCGTTGCATCATTGGATTCAAAATTTTGAAGTTTAAAAATAACAATTTTAACTTTGAAAAGAGATTTTAAAAGTGATTATTTGAAAGTATACGTTTTATTTGAATCTTTGAATTGGTTTACTTTAAATAAATAAATGTTATAAATTTAAAGTTATGGAGATTATAATGTTTGTGAAATATAACCAAAAGATGATTTTTGAAGTGAATAGTTAAGTAATTTATAAGATAGTTTAAATTTGAATTTTTGAATTATTAAAAACAATGTATATAAAAGATGTACAAAAGTGATATTTATCAATTAAAATTATTGGAATTTTAAACGAGTTTTTATAAGTGTTAAATTTGTAAAGATATGAAACTTATAGAATTATAAGTTGTAAAGATAGGAAATTTATAGAATTATAAATTGTGAAGATTTGAAGTTTATAGATTTATAAAATTTGAAGTTTATAGATTTATAAAGTATGAAGTTATAAAATGAATGGAATTGTAGAATAAAAGATTATAAGAAATTTACTTATAAATTGGGTTTTCGCCTTTAAATGGAATATTTATCGAATTGATTTATAAAGGAGATTTATAAATCAAAGTGTTAGAAAATAGAAATAGAATTTATAAACTGTGTTTTATAAAATTCGAAAATCAATCAAATTTGATGAATCGAATATAGAAGGTTATTAAGGAAAGTTTATCCACGATTTTGGATAATGGATAAATTCTTGAAAATAAATGTGTAGAAAAGATTGAAATGTGGTTAGTGAAGTATATTCGCGATTTTGGACAGTGAATATATTTTTAAGTAAAATGGATATGGTTTTGGGAAAGTGATATTTAAGATGAAGTTAATTGTTTTAACGATGTTTTAAAATGATTAAATATCGAAATCATAGATTTCAACATTCATTGTTGAAATAGACGTTTTCGAGAAATAAGGAAATGATGGACTATAACACGGTTGTTATAGTAAATGATTTTCGAAAGAAAATGTTTTATGTAGTATTGGGATTTATATATCTATCTTAAATCCGAATCCCTATACTAGTGATTTTGAGTCGTCGTAACGATGTTTTACGCAACATTCGTTTTGACTCAAATAGATGTTAAAATTAATGATTTCCTTAAAGAATGAATATATACTTAATATTGATTTAAGTATATTGGATATTTTCAAATGTTGAAAATAAATAGATTTGCGAAATACTTATTTTTTGAATAAGTATGGAAATACTTTTCCAGAATGAAATGAAACGTTTTGAGATTTTATCTTCTTAAAGATAAATGGAAAATGAAATTTTGAAATCAATTGAAAATCGGATATCAGTAGATATTTTTGAAAATATAAATTCACTATGGAATTTATAAAAGAAAGGGGAAGTTGTTTAAAAATAAACGTTGATTTATTTTTGAAGTGTGGAAATTATATATCTAGTAAAGATATTTTTGAAGATGAAATAATTTGGAAAATTATTTGGAATTTGATGATGTTGCGCATCTTTGTTGATAGTTAAATAACCGACTATCAATAATTACCTTGTATGGTATTTGTTGTGAATTGGATGAAATTGAATGCCATACTTATTTTTGAATAATCGCTCACTATTCAGGTTAGCCGGGAAAGGACCATGGGGTCGTATAACCCATTCCGAATATGTGATACGTCGTTATGAATTGCATTCGAAGACCGGTGTTGAAGACCGGATATTTTTGAAAACGAAAGGATTACCGTCGAGTTACTCTACATCGACTGATCTTCGATTTAGAGGTTTTAACACCCTTAGTGACGGGAAGTCCTGACGTGATTGAAAATTATCTGGATGTGCAAGGGCTTCGTGAGAAGTACCTTCGGTTCTGTTCGATCCCGGAACAGACTTATATGGATTGTGTGTCTGACGTTACAATTTGAGATATAAAGCTGATTTCTTTCAAATACATTTCTGTTGGTGGCGGAGAATTTATTCTCTTAGCTTAACACCCTTCTCTGAGACGTACGAGCTCAGAGGTTATGTAGTTGAAATTTATCAGCGATATATCCCAATTTGGTAACGTGGCATACTGAGTGTTGCTGTGAAATGATCAGTGTTTGATCATTTGCGATATGATCATTTGTTTGATCTTATATCTTTGTGATCATAGGTTGATCATCTTGTTTGACCCGAAGCAGGGCTTTGTAGAAAGCGTAGCTTTGTGGACGAGACTTCGACGAGCCTCACACCCCGGAAATGGTCGAAAACAGGAAGGATGCGGCAAGGTTCTAGGGAGTAGCGCCCCTTAGTGTATGTCATTCCTTCTGGATAAAGGTGGTATCATGGTATGGAGCCCAGATACTTAACCTCTGTGGTTGCTGCAAATTTATTTCTTTGTGGTTGTTGGAAATCGGGGATCCTCGGGAAGATCGGTGACGATCGGGGGATGGCATACGCGTGTCAGTAGTTACCTATTTTTGCAGAGGTAACCCGGCCTTGTGTTGGCAGAGATCCGGTTAGGTTCTCGGGTCGTCTATTCCAGGGACGTACCCATCGTGGATAGGAAGTTCCTTAGCCTGACCATTTGTTGGAAATCCAAAGAAACAATACGAGCCTTTACGATTTCAATTGTATAACCTGTCTCCTCAGGAGGCAGCTATAGCAGGCATAATATAATGGTACCTATGCTGGCTAAGATTTATATTATACTTTCGAAATGTTTTCTACACTATGCACTAATAATAATATCAAAAATGATTTGATTTTGCGTAGTAAGCATCTTTGACTATCATAAGAAGAAATCTCCTCCAAGTCTGCGTTTGCATTGTGTGTGTGGTGGGAGGTCTTATGGTAGTTTCATTTTCCAAAAGCATTGCGAATTGACATTAAAGTTTTTCTGTTGTTTATTTTAAAGATGAATAACTGTTTTACGATCTCACACCAGTCACCATGACTGACTCGGAGTTTATTGTTTCCCTTCTAAACTCTGGGTGCCCACCAATTTCCACACGGGCAGTCTAGAGTTAGATTATCAGGATACTCTGGATATTCTGGAGCTTTGGAGATGAGCTGGATGACGAGACGTAGTATTTGTACCTGATATATTTATTCCGCTGTGTATTCTGTATGAGGACAAGTTATATAACTGTCCATTGTTGTATATTGACTCTGATGATTGATGTATGTATAAACTGATATAGTTCTTTGTTTTAAAAGACTAGTAATTATCTATTGTATATTTTTCCGCTGCGATGTGTAAGATTCTGATATTGTCTTCTGTTCTGATGTTGTTCTGTGTTGTTCTTCTTCTTCTCTTTTCTTCTTTTCTTTTTCTTCTATCTTTTCTTCTATCTCTTTTTCTTAAAACCCCTCACTATTGGAGTTTCCGGCATTCGATTGCTCAGCAGTCGATAAAGGGAGTATCGATGTCGAATTTTCGAAAGTCGAAAAAATTCGGTATGTGACACAAGCACATACACTTTTGAACACAATATATTAAACAACTACAAAATACGTATACACATTGAAGATCCACAAGATACATAGACATTCATACATCCACATACATAGGTGTCGACAAAAAGCTACCCGTACACATACACAACCAAACTACCATAAGTGTTATAACCAAACTACCATAAGTGTCATAACCGTACATATACATCTGAAATAAACGTCTGAAATAACCAAAGTACCGAGCAAAACTTGAACCACCATAAAAACCTGAACTACCTGTCATTGCTGATGTCTTCAAAACCTGAACTACCTGTCAACAAAGAACAGAACAAAAGAGAGAAAACAAAACCTGAACTTAAAACTGCATCACTAACATTCCACCACAATCCATACATAACTCCTCACCATCAATTATTTTCCCTCCCTTGAACCTGAACCACCAATCACAATCATTCAATCACAATTCGAATATAACACCCCTACTTATGTACTTTTATCATTTTACCAAAAATCTATCTGCACTTTAGCATCTAGCATTCCTAATGTATATATATAAAAAAATTATATACCTTTCATTTTGACTTAATAATGATTTTTTCCATTGGCCAAGCTATGGGAACGCCAAAGCAATCATCCATGCACGTCAGACCCGATGTTGGTCTCCATATCTCTGCATCTGGAACTATCACCAGTTCAATCCAAACTTTTACAGCATTACGTCCCAATGGACGACAATGGACCATCGTTATCGGATCAGTTGATGCAATACTTCCTTCAGCCACTACGTCTGCTCCACCCAAATCGATCAACTGGCATTTGGCATCCTTTTGCATGGTTGCAATCGGCTGAAAGAAAAGAGATTATTATGCACAATGTATACATGCACATTAAATAAACTTTCACACACAGTTAACTTCTTCAAATTTGAAAATTAATACTTAGATTTTACGATTTATTCATGACCATATGTGCGGATTTCATGGGAGAATTCACAATATTTTCAGTATCATCACGACTCTCATCTAGTTTTTCTTGATCAGCTTCTACTTTTGATCTTGGCCATGCTACTTTCCTACCAACTGCATCTCTAATGCACGACATATCAGATGTGGGTCGCCACAAATAAGCATCTTTATTTACTACTTTGTCCACCCAAATCACAACAGCAGACAGACCGAGTGGAATACCATTAACAGTATATTTTGGATTAGTGGCGTGGATTCTTCCTTCGGCAACTACACCTTCACCCTCAGTCCAACCGTAAATCTTGCAAGTGTCTTTGATGATGCTGGTACTCTAAAAATGAGAAGTGAAATTCAAGACTTTAGTATGCTATACAAAAACAACGAATATGTGTTAAATTTTTATTCAGATAGGGGGTGTGCTCGCTGCATTTTAGACATCAATAAGCTCGCAGCATATTACACTAATATACTTAACGTGAAAAAATTTACCGTACTGGCTGCACTACAGTTCAACCATGTTCGCAGCGGGACCTTGATGCAAACTGATGGCCAAGCAACTACCTTATTCTTAGCGTCTGCTAAGACTGCCATTTCAGGTGTAGGCCTCCATAAATAAGTATCTGCTTTATCCACTGAATCTATAACAACGCTCCCAGCATTTGGTCCAAGACGAATGCCATTGACAACGTCATTTGGGTCCATGGACAACAGCCTCCCATGGGCAACAACTCCAGAGGTTCCATCCCAATTCAACAGCAAACATACTCCGTCGTCGCTCTACAATTAATCAACCGAAAATTAAATCAATTACTGGATTAAAAAATTAAAATATAAATTTCATTTATTGAGTAATATAAATATTATTTTTACCGAATCAGGTGAGTCCCTTCTCGAACTTTCTTTACCCTGCAGCGAAGCACGAATATAAATTAATATTTTACGAATATAAATTAATTTCCAAAAATTTACCTTCTGGTCCATCAGAGTCTGTATCATTCCCTTCAATTCTGCTATTTCCTCTCGACACCGAGACACTTGTTTATCTTTGGACTGGGCCAAAACTAGCTTGGTTAAAGTGCAACCCCTACCCAATGCCCTTAACCGTCCCGGTTTATCTTGTCCCAGTACATGTACAAGAGCATCTTTTCCAATATCAGTCTGTGTCGAGCCGGATTGGGATAGGCTACCATATTTTTTGATCTCCTCCTATATAAATAAATACACATAGATAATGTACAATGGTAAAAATATCATATTTTCAAAAAAAATATACCAATAAAATTAAAAACAATTTTACAATAGTATTCGCAGCTTCCATTTTCACTGGTTCACCATTTTTTTTAATGTGAGATCTAATCCACACATCAGCTCTACTTTTGGACGATGGATCTACACTTTCTTTTTTCTAAAAATAGAATAACATTAAATTAATAAATTGACAGGTATAAAATAATGTTAAATAATGCTATAGTTAATTAACTTACCATGTCTTCCGTCTTTCTAGCCATTCCCCTACGACCGGTTGTATGAGGAAGTTGTGTGTACCTAAGGGCTGAATATTTTTCACTTTTTTGCTGAAAATATTGAAAGATGCTAGAATTTAACAACCAAAATCATAAAAAGAAAAACTATCTAATATTTATAATGCAGGGTAAATATGTATGGTGAGGATTGCAATTTATTTGAAAATCAATTCATCATGGTCATATACTTATTTGGTATTATTAATGCTGGATAACTCAGTGACATATACAGCATTCCATATCTACTAATAATATTTATAGATTGAACTAACTTGCAAAGTGTTTTTTTACTTCATTTAAAATGTTCCTGTGCTTGTCATAATGCATTTGTATTTTGTACTGCCATAGGTTCCTGCAGCTAATACCTAAACAGGAACCCTCAGCATCCACCAACACTTGGACTTCACTTTTAAAGAAATTTATCGGTTGCTAACTATGCAGATGGATTTGCAGAAACATGCCAGACGAGTTCAGTAGGAATGATTTACATTAAACTCCGGACTTGTTTTCGCCTTCACAAACTTCCTCCAATCGGTTATGCTTTTTATGTTCGTAGGTTTCAGTTTAAGTATTTCCTCTTCGTTCTCCGCTTTTTGCAAATTTCAAACCAATTTGCTTTTTGACGATCTCCAAAGTACTCCCATTTGTTGAAATATAGCTTTTCTTTGCCATTCCTCTTCCAATTTAAATCTAATCTGCAACAATACATCAAAACATGATATTAGTAAAATTTATTTAATTTAAATACGACAGATTTAATTAAATCTGAAAGGTTTTCTGAAGTTATTAGAGGGCAATTTCAATTTATAATTGGCAAGAACTATTTTTCAATTTATCTAGAAGTTATTAGACGGCAATTTCAATTTATAATTGGCAAGACCATGCAATATTAGAAGTCATTTTCAAAACATATTAGAGTCAGAATGTTAAATAATAGATGCCTGCTTCATACCAGAACCGACTGCCACAAAACTTCTTTTAAGTCATCACTAATATTCCTCCAATCATCAATGGTGTATGGAACCTGCTCCCGCACAAGCGGTCCAAGAAAAGAGGATAAATATACCGATCCTTGCCCTACTGGTATACCTAGATCATTGAACTCAACTTCAATTCGATCCTGACTGCATGACGGGAGTCTTTTTGCTTTTGCTGGACCTCTACCGCCTCTTTTCCAAGATGTACTTCCGATTTCAGCTTCACTTTGTTTCCCAATTTCCAGCTCGGCATCAGTAGTTTGTTCAGGATGGGTTTCATTTTCTGAGCGGAGTCCTTCATTTGGGTCAGAGGGGATATCATCTAGTGGTTGTTCGTCTTCTTCATTGTGAATAGTGGCTTGCTTCTTAGCATTGTCTGGTTGTTCTTCTATTTCATTTATACTAGCTGGAACTTTACGTTTTTGCTTTGACTGTTTGTTCTTAGCTTTGACTGTTTGTTCTTCAGCCTTTCTCTGCAAGCGGGTACGTACAGATGTTGTAGACATATTTTTTTGCAAGTGACAGAAAACACAGTATAAACCAATAAGCACATGTAAACAATAAGCAGCGATAAATATTAACAAACAACACTTAAATATCATCAACATGTAGCTGAAAAGAGATGTGGCAGTTTGCAAACCAAACAAGCAGGCCTAAAAGCCTTGAGATGATGAACAGATTTGTAATTTTATGAGAAAATGTACATGTAATGCAAACAGAATTGATAAGAACACTACTCATTATCAAGCAATATATGCAAACAGAATTGATAAGAACATATAATGCTTTGTCTATGGAAGTATACAAAGATCAAAACACAAAGAACAAAAATTGAATGGTACATGCATTTGCAATGGATTAGAAAATTAAATGGTGCAAACTAACAGCCATTCGCAACATTAAAAAAAACAAAGCATTAGTGCAGCAAATGAACAACAATCACTAAAGAAAATCAATACAAGTTCAATGAAATTTCTCATTAACTGGCAATTTAATTGTCTTTGATACTGAAATTGGACGTCCCTCTAATATTCTACTACTTTCATAATCTTCATTTCGAGCTCCTTTCTCCTATATATGTCCTGATTTCTTCAAAAATTCATTGAAAAACAACATGCATTCTGTTGCAAGATACGATTCTGCAATACATCCCTCTGGTCGTGCATCGTTTCTGACATAATCTTTGAGTGTCTTCATATATCTTTCGAATGGGTACATCCATCGAAAATGAATAGGTCCACACATTTGTGCTTCTTTTCCAAGATGAATGGATAAATGTATCATTATAACAAAGAAAGATGGTGGAAAAAAAATTTCAAGCTCACATAAAACATCAATAATTTCAACATTGATTTGTTCTACCTTCTCTCTATCAAGAACACGTTGACATAATTTGTTGAAAAAAGAACATAAGCGAATTATCGCTTTTCTTGCCTTCTTTGCCATGAACCCTCTCGATGCTACTGGCAATAAATGTTGCATTAATACATGGTAATCATGTGACTTCAATCCACTAATTTTGCAATCCGACAACGAAATCCGATTTTTTAAATTTGAACAGTAGCCATCCGGTCCTTTGAAATCATACAGTCTTTTGCAAAATATTTTTCTCTCGGATTTTGAAAACATATATGGAGCCGGTGGAAGATATGTTTTATTCCCACGAGGTTGTGTATGAAGCTCACTTCGAATTCCCCAATCCTCTAAATCCTTTCTATAGTTGGTTCCATCTTTGGATTTATTTCCATGCAACATTGTGCCCAATAGGCTTTCACCAATGTTCTTCTCCACATGCATCACATCTAAATTGTGACGTAATGGAAGTTCCTATGAAAACCAAACAATAATGCATTATTGGGTTTTTCTTGTATTAAAACAATGAAAAATAAATAAATTAACCACTAACCTCCCAATAAGGCAAATCAAAGAAAATTGATCGTTTTTTCCACCTTGATAGCTCTACTTCTGTAGAACTGTTAGTATCAACATATTCATCTTCTTTATCATAGACATGCTTTCTCTTCTTACTTTTCTCCTCTATTCCTTTTCCAAAATCATTTGGATAATCCTTCAATAATGCATAGATGTTTCTCCTAGAAAGCATTCTAGGAGCACCATCTGTCTCTATGGTATTATCAAACAATACCTTTTGTTTCCTCCGTGAATCTGAAGGAGGTAGAAATCTTCTATGACCCATGTAGGCGAACTTTCGACTATGTTTCAACCAACGAGAATGGGTATTGACACCACATAATGGGCAAGCTTTTTGCCCTTTCACACGACATCCAGCAAGATTTCCATAAGCCGGAAAATCATTAATCGTCCATAACAAAATTGCATTCAGTTTAAATAAAGTTTTACTAAATGCATCATAAGCAGTAACTCCATTAGACCACAAGTGATGCAAGTTTTCCACCAAAGGCGCCAAATATACATCAATATCATTCCCAGGTTGCTTCGGGCCTGGAATAAGTAAAGTTAACATAATATTTTCTTTCTTCATACACAACATAGGCAAGAGATTGTATGTCACAAGCATTACCGGCCGGCAACTATATTTCGAACTCAACATGGAAAATGGATTGAATCCATCTGTAGCAAGACCAAGCCTAAGATTGTGTGGATCAGATGAAAAAGATTTATACTTTTCATCCACCATTTTCCATGTCATAGAATCCACGGGATGACGCATTTTTCCATCGTTACTTTTATTATTAAAATGCCATCTTAATTCTTCAGCCATCTTTTGAGATCTATACATTCGTCTAAACCTCGGAATGATTGGGAAATATCTCAATACTTTAACTGGAACACCTTGTATAACCTCTTCAGTATCTTAATTTTTATTCAATCTCGAGGAACCACATTTTGGACAACTTTCTAAATTTTTGTATTCTTTTCTGAAAAGGCAACAATCATTCTCACAAGCATGTATCTTTTCAAAACCCATGTCGAATGCTTTAAGAAATTTCTTGACTTCATATAAGGTTTTGGGAAGCACGTTATCCTTCGGCAGAAATGGATGTTGCACAGCTAAAAGCTTATCAAAACCACTATCGGACAAGCCAGTCTCGCATTTAAGATTATACAAGACGGTGATGGCAGATAATTTTGTGTGATCTATGCAACCAGGATATAATGGAGTTTCTGCATCTTCCAAGTTCTTGACTAACTCATCCTCTTTTCTTCGAGAATCAACATCGTCTTTATCATCATCAAAAAAATCTTGATTCAAAAAATCTTCATCTTCATAGTGAATCATCTTGAATAGTTCATATACGTCAAATGTATTTGTTTTATTCTCTACATTTATCTCTTCACCATGGTTAAACCATACACCGTCAATGTATTTAGGATCCATTCCTTTTATAATTAAATGTTCAACGATGATTTGGTCATCATGACGACTAAGATTCCGACAATCCTTGCAAGGGCATAAAATTTTTTCTACACTTCTTACATTCCTCTTTGCAGCATGCACGAAATTCATTGCTCCTTGTCGGTATTCTATACTAGTTCTATGAAAAAAGTAAAAAAAAAGTGAGCTTTAGTATTAGATTATATGTTCTAATTCTCAAAATACATATTAAGTTAATCATGGTTTTATCACCTGTTTAAAAAAACCCAGCCTTTTTCCATTATCGACATTTGAAGGCAAATAAGTTTCCAATCTTTGACGTATAAATTGGTTATCTGTTGTAATCAAAAAAATAACTAGACGTTGAAGTACAAATACTTGTAGCACTACTGCATATAACCATGGTGGTTTAGTAGACAAAGGCAAAGAATACTTTTCCAAAAATATAAATTTTACACTTATATTTTGCATTTAACCTCAGATTTACATGTATTTATAATTAATCCATGCATGAATTCAAAGCCTAAGTCTAGCAAATTATAGAATTACTGCATATAAATTCAAAGCCTTAGAATGTACAAACCAACAGTTTCCTCTTACCAAACCAACAGTCAACTTCACCGCCTCCTCTTCACTACCACACATCCACACAACTGACATATTTCCAGTGCCTGCCACTCCACAAAAGACTATTTATGCTCCAACATTTACCACTCTCAACCATCGAGCCAGCAAATACCCAATCGCAAACAAACCCGCGACCTCCATCAATGCTACTTGAACCCACCAAATTCCCGAAACACGCAACCTCAACCTCCTCTCAGCAAGCAACCATTGATTCACTGAACCACTTCAACAGAACATTCATATACTCAAAGAAATCAAAGCAGATATCCCAACAGATCATTGTAATTAGGGTTAAATCAACCATTTCAGTAATAGTTTAGGAAAAAATACGAAAATAAGATGCATTCAAATTCATATAAAATCCAAATAGAATCACAAAGTCGATTTAAAAGATTCATACCTAAATATACCTAATCGATTTGAAAGATTCATACCTAAATATACCTAGATCTGCTGGCTGCCGCGACTCGATGTTGAGTAAGGGGGAAACGACGGAGTTGACGATGATACTTGAGTGCGAGGAAAATTTAACATGATTAAAAGGGGAAATTTTTTTCTGAAGAAGAAAACAATTTAGGGACGATAATTTTGTTAAGTACGAGAGTAAAATGATAGGTTACGTTTATTTAGTTCGCACGGACTCTTTTTTTAGAAGCGGGAAACGTGAATTATTTTTTGCCACGTTTATATTATTTGGTAATCTATTTTTTGTTGCATTTACAATAAAACGCCACCGATTTTTGCAACTATAAATGGGTTTTCTTGTAGTGTTATAACGTTGTATCATTATTCGGAATGGGTTATATGACACAAAGTCCTCTCCCGGCTAAACCGAATAATGAGCGCTTGTTTTAAAAACAAATTCAAATGCCATTTCAAAGGCAAATATTGATAGTCGGTGATTTAACTATCAAACATTCACAACAATCATCAAATTTAGATAATTTTCCCAAATTATTTATTTTCAAAATATCTTCACAAGATATATATATTTTCACACTTCAACACTTTGAAAACAAATTTCAAATCACTTTTCACCTTTTAACTTTTGAAAATCAATTTCAAATCAATTTCCTTACGCGGAATATATTTCCAAATATTTATTCATTCCCACTGGAAATCTGCCGAGTTCAAATATTTTTAAATGATTTATATCCTTATTTAAAATATAATTGGGAAAACATTTTCTCCGAAATATTCCTTTAAAAACCAACTTTAGAACCTTTAATTTATATTTTAAAAGCTACTTTGGAAATATACTCGGATTTATAGTGAGAATACACTTTCACTTCAAAATGGTCCATTTAAACCAATTAAATAAACCCTTATCGATTCATTTTAAATTTACGTTCCAAATCCATAAATTTATTTCCACACTTTTAAAAATAAATTAGTGTATATTTTTAAAACAATTTTCTCTTTCCTTTATAAATTCCATTTTGAATTTACATTCCCAAATATTCACTTTTTATACGATTTTCAAATCGATTTCACAAATATTTACTTTCAACTCCAAATGGATTTCCAGATTTATTTCCCTTTTAAAATAAATTCCTTTTAAAGAAAACAAATTCTTTTATCTCTTCCATTCTGTTTAAAAATCCAAATTTTAAATAAATTCTTCAACTTTTAAACAATATTATTCAAAACCCATTTATTAAAATCTTTTCCAATATTTTGGAAATAATTCGATAAGATTTCAAAAATCAACTTTGTGCTTTTAAATTCCTTCTTTTAAATTCACTCATTCTTTCAAAATAAATTTACTTAAAATTTCAACTTTAATTTCAAAAACCCAAATTCATTTATTTCTGGTATCCAACGACACCAAAAATACATTCGGCTAAATTTTAGCCTTCAACAAATTCAATCGCAAAGATAATCACACGAAGATTATAAATAATCAACACACCACATATGAAACAAATTCATACAATTTGAGGAATCCAGTTGGATCCCTCCAACCTGTTTCCCTGCATCCACAGATGTTAGCACAATACCAATTCCACTTCGAGGTGGAATATCGCGGTATATGGGATTTTATAAAATATCATCCGCTATTATGCGGCGCATAGGGTCTCATTCGCTATATACTACGGGAAATCAATCGCCAATATATATATATTCCAATATATATATATTGCTATATACTAATATATATACTATCACAATCAGGCAATCAATCAATAACTGCAATTTAAATTTTAATTTGAGTGAGAAGATCTCACCTTTATTTTATTAGCATCCACTTCCAACTCCTTCCAATTTCCGGCTTGTTTCTCGATTTTTTAAACCTTGTATAAACAATTTTATACAATTTATTAATATCTGAAATAATCAAACAATTTATTTCGTTTTAACAATTAAATCAACTATTGATTTTATTTCAACTAATACCTTTAACTTTAAACCAATTTCTTTTTAATAAATTGATTTAACTAAAATTAAATTTAAAACTAAATTTCCTTTATATAATTATTTTCAGCAACTAAAAAAGTAAATAAGTTTTATTAACAAGTTAATCACCTTAACGTAATTATTAAATATTCTTTCCAGTTTTAAACAAATTGACATTAAATTCAAATTTCAAACCTCAGAGATAATAATTTTTTTTCTTTTTATATTTCTGTACATATTTATTTTCTATTTTTCCGAAAATATTGATAAATAAAATTTGAAAAATATACTTACAGTCGAGCTCGAATTCCTGAACGAAGCCCTAACTACCGCAACATCCACGCGACATCGCGCCGCCGACCCTGAGACCCTCCACTGCTCTAGACATCGCAAGCCAGCGCGAGACCGAATCGCGACACCCAATCCTTCGCATCCACCATCAGTCGACGCCGGGCACTAAATCCCCTAACTCGAGCTTTTCCCCAAAGTTGCGCCACCACTAAGCTTCTCCATTGCGACTTCGAGCTCGAATTAGGCAAGAGAAGATTCATGCGAGTCTCCCTCGTTTTGATTTGGAGTGGGCACGAACGAATTTCGTTCGTCTTTTTTTTTATTTCTCGAATTTGGGGGAAAAACGCGGCCATTATTTATTTTGAAAACGAATTGATGATTTTTTTCTTTCGTTATGGCTGAGGAGATTGCAGTTTTAAATCGAAAAGGAAGAAGAATGAGCGGCCATGGATTTAGTTTTGAACGAAATTAAATTTCTCTGGCCATTTGAACGAAATGGAGAGGAGACAAGAGAACACGTTCACGTGCTCAATTGATAGGCTACAGTGCTTCTGAGGTGATAAAAGGCAGCTGATGTGAGGCAATTACAGCTGAGGGTTGACTGGTCAAACAAATTTATTCTCTATTCAAATTTAAATTTAAACCGTCTCGATATTACCACTCAAAAATTCGAACTCTTATCGAGGCGTGCCGCTAGGCGTTTGTAAGGTAATACCCCTATTCCAAACGCAATGGAAAAGGTTTCGAGTCCAAATTCAATCGTATGGAGAAGATAGCTTTTTGGACCAGTTATAATATTAAATTTCGATATAATTTTCAGCGCGTTTGCTTACCGTACGGCCAAACGACCACTCCAAACATTACGAAAATTGAAATCCAATAATAATACAATATTATGGATCCAATGGAATTGGTTTCGTCGAATTCCAAGATTGTGCCTCGGAAGGCTATTTTAAATATCGATTTAAACGATAAAATTCAAAACTGAACAAAACAGTTCCAAATTCAATTCTGAAAGTTCCAATACCTTCAGAATTATCAATATAGATTTTCTAAGCCTTAAAAATATTTTTAATCAGCTTAAAACTGAAGATTCAATTTTTCACCCAACTTCAGTAAATTAAATTCAATAATTTGATCGCCAAATTCATTCTAATATTTGAATTTCAAATTAAACTGACTTCCTGATATTTCAAATCAATTAAATATTCTAATTTCCAATGTCAAAAATTCAGGGACGTTACAATCTTCCCCCCTTAAAAGAATTTCGTCCCGAAATTACAAGTTAAGAAGAATGATCCAATCCCCGTTTATCATTTTCCCAAAACCAAACAGTTTTATCAACTCGCCAAAATAATCTTTTATTAAAGATCTATTATCACTTCAACTAACTTTCCAAACACTTTCATAGTTTTCAAACAACTCTATTTTACTTCACAATTCAAATTTAAATTCAAAATTTAAATTATCCAAAATTTCTTAAAAAATTTCTAACTCTCTAAATTTCCGAAAAATTTCGCCAGCGTCTCCTTTGCGCGGCTAACTCGGTACGACTACAAAATGTCCCTACGGACTGCCAAATTCCAATAGAAAACAAAATGCCAAGTGGCAAAATCAGAAACTCATCAAATTTCATACTGAAATTTAAATACATACCTTTTGTTGAGAAATTCAAATTTACCTTCGAAATCAAAATCCAATTCCATTTTCCTTTATAACCCCTGTATATTTTATTCAACAACAATGTCCAAATTTACTTATTGGATACCCAAAACCAATTTACTTAAGAATTTTCTCCATTTATTTCTTAAGTTCAATATAAGTATTTACATACTCTTATATTTATTTTCGCTTCACTAACAAAGTTATATATTCATTTCCATTCAACTTTGCATTTTCAATTCCATTTGAATTCAATTCACTTTATCTCAAATTCAAATTTGAAATCATTTGTCGTTACTGAAATTTTCAAAAATTCCAATTTTAAATCAGTTGTTGTTAAGTGAAAATTTCCTAACTCCCAAAATTTTCAGAAAATTTTGGTAGAGTCTCATTTGTACGGAGGAGCTTTTGCAATTTGACAAAAGATATAAATATATATACATTGACCCACTCGGTCGGAAAAGCAAAAACATTTCATATTTCCTATTTTTGTATTGCGTAGGCATACCTTTATTAGCATTTTAAGCAAAGCGGCTTATTTTATTTAGCATTCGCGCGACCAAAATGCAGCCAAATGGCCCCGCTGTACCTATACTTACTCAATTTAAACATGCAAGTGACATATATAGGAAATCTATTAACGTTTCACTTATTTTTCAATAGTAAACACAGATTTCATAAGCAATACATCCAAAACAATTTCCATTAGCAATTTATATGGTTTTGATACAAATTAAATTGCTTTCATCTAATTCACATTCAATTCAATGGTTTATAATGCAATTCCTTATATTCGATTCATTTTTAAATGAATCTAACTCATATCCCTTCCAATTGATTCCAAATTCAATTTCATTTGCTTTTATTAACTCATAGATTTTGATACAATCTCGTTTCCGTCAAACGACAATCGTTTCTATGCAAATTTCGACGATATTCACTTCATAGAATATCAATTCTAGTTTACAACTAATTTAAATTGATACCAATTCAATTTATTTTAATTCCATTCAATTCAATTTGCATTTCATAATTCAAACAAATTCCATCGAAAACCATTCAATAAAAGTCGACAACACCCATTTCACAATTTTTTTTCTTAAGTCAAGCTTTTATCCAAATATTGCTTAAGTAATTTCAACTCAAAACTCAAGTTTATTTTCCTTGTAAAAAATTTCTAATTTAAATCTTTGATTTGATTTTTCATTTAATCAAATCCATTCCATCTACTAATTTAATTCAATTAGTATATTCACTTATTCTTTTTAAATTTCAAATTTCCGTATTCATTTATTTACAAATGTAACCTCATTTATTCATTCACAAATTCATTTTTTTTTCAATTTGAATCTTATTCCAATCAAACTTCAAATATTTTATAAGTTATCAACTTATTTACATTCCATAACAATTTAAAGGAATTCCAAAGTCTTCTTAGCAATTACTCCCATTTCAAAACTAACTTTGAAATTTCAATCCAAATTCTTTAATTCGTATTTCAAAAATTACTCTGGCATCTCATTTCAATTTATAAAACTCATTTATAAATTCACATTACCAATTTCAGTCCATTAATGAATTTTATTTCAAATATTTTCCTGGAATTCTATTTCCAATTATAAATCACATTTACAATTTACATTTACAAATCCCATTCGTATATGGACTCATTTCCTTATACTTTCAATTCATATTTATAAATTTCATTTGTTAAATGAATTTATCTTCAAATCTTTGGTTATACCATTTTTCTTATTCAATTCCATACAATAATGATAATAATTCGATATTATCACTTCCTAACAACCAAGCATCCATATATTATAATAATTCATAGAAAAATCATTTCTTTTCTACAAAAATAGTTTTGGGTAAAATTATTTCATTTACCCTATTTAAAACAATACTGTGTCGGTTTATCTTGTTTAAGAGTTTAGAAACCCCTATCGATTACGGTTGTACTTCCCGTACCGACCAGAATTCATAAACACTCAACCGATAAGTCAACACAGTACAAAACAGTTTTATATTCACTAACAAGTACGCTCTCATATCTATTATTACACTCACGCTCATTCTAGAGTACTACTGACTCTATCTCTAATGAGTAACACCCAACAGAGCCAAGGTTGTCGCTTAACCAATTGCTCTGATACCACTTGTAACGATTTGACTTTTCAACACTCGAAAGTCGACATTAATACGTCCACTGTATCAAATGCCGCGCAAATCGAATGCCGGAAAACCGAATCATTAGGGTTAAAAAGAAGAGGTAGAAGAAGACAGAAGAAAAAGAAACAGAAACAATAACAGAATCTCATATTCGCAGCGGAACAATATATAATAGATGAATGAATATTCTTTATCACAAAGAACTATATCAGTTTATACATACATCATCGGAGTTTACAACAACAACACACAACACCAGACAGTTATATAAACTTGTCCATATACATAATACACAGCGGAATAATACTAGTATAAATGATACGTCTCGCCATCCAGCTCGCCTCCAGATCTCCACAGCAACTTCTGAATTCCAAAATGACCTGATAACCTGACTCTAGGCTGCCCGTGTGGAAAATTATGGGCACCCAGAGTTTAGAAAGGGAACAATAAACTCCGAGTCAGTCATGGTGACTGGTGTGAGATCGTAAAACAGTTATTTTCACAAAGAAAATAAAAGAAATTCCGCAATGCTTTTGGAAAATGAAACTACCATAAGACCTCCCGCCACACACACAATGCAAACGCAGAATTGGAGGAGATTTCTTCTTATGATAGTCAAATATGCTTACTACGAAAAATCAGTTGATATTATTATTAATGTCTAGTGTGGAAAACATTCCAAAGTATAATATAAATCTTAGCCAGCATAGGCATTTCGCACTTATGCCTACTATAGCTACTATGTTCAATAGCAGGTTACCGCCACATTCCATAGCAGGTTATACAACTAAAACCGTACAAGGTTCGTATTGTTTCTTTGGATTTTCCAACAAATAGTCAGGCTAAGGAACTTCCTACTGCCACATGGGTACGCCTCTGGATGGACATCCCGAGAACTAACTAGCTCTCTGCCAACACAAGGCCGGGTTACCTCTTACACTAGGTAACTACTACACGAAAATGCCACCCCCCGGTCCTTTGGGACCTTTATCCGAGGATCCTCGATCACAAACCAACAATCACACAGAGTAAATGAGATTGGAGCAACCACACAGGTAAATATCTAGGCTCCATACCATAATACCACCTTTTTCCAGAAGGAAATGACATACCCTAAAGGGCGCGACCCTCATAACCTTGCCGCATCTTTCCTCTTTCGACCATTTCCGGGGTGTGAGGTCCGATGAGGTCTCGTCCACAAAGCTACGCTTTTTCACAAAGCCATTCTTTGATCACAAATGATCAACGAATGATCACCAACACACAGCAACATTTAGCATGTCACACTACCAAATTGGGAGTATATCACTGATAACCTTCAACTACATAACCTCTGAGCTCATACGTCTCAGAGAAAGGTGTTAAGCTAAGAGAATAAATTCTTCGCCACCAACAGAAATGTATTTGAAAGAAATCAGCTGTATATCTCAAAGTGTAGTGTCAGACATACAACCATACAAGTCTGTTCCGGGTTCGAACAGAACCGAAGGCACTTCCAAAGAAGCCCTTGCAATCCGGGTATTCAAAATCCCGATCGGACTTCCCATCACATTGAGAATCTCTATACTAGAGCAACTCAGTGCAGAGACAATCGATAGGTTGTCCTATCGTTCTCGCAAACACCCGGTCTTCAACACCGGTTCTCATTTGCAATTCTTAACGTCGTATTATTATTCGGAATGGGTTATAAGACACAAAGTCCTCTCCCGGCTAAACCGAATAATGAGCGCTTGTTTTAAAAACAAATTCAAATGCCATTTCAAAGGCAAATATTGATAGTCGGTGATTTAACTACCAAACATTCACAACAATCATCAGATTTAGATAATTTTCCCAAATTATTTATTTTCAAAATATCTTCACAAGATATATATATTTCCACACTTCAACACTTTGAAAACAAATTTCAAAGCACTTTTCACCTTTCAACTTTTGAAAATCAATTTCAAATCAATTTCCTTACGCGGAATATATTTCTAAATATTTATTCATTCCCACTGGAAATCTGCCGAGTTCAAATATTTTTAAATGATTTATATCCCTATTTAAAATATAATTGGGAAAACATTTTCTCCAAAATATTTCTTTAAAAACCAACTTTAGAACCTTTAATTTATATTTTAAAAGCTACTTTGGAAATATACTCGGCTTTATAGTGAGAATACACTTTCACTTCAAAATGGTCCATTTAAACCAATTAAATAAACCCTTATGATTCATTTTAAATTTACGTTCCAAATCCGTAAATTTATTTCCACACTTTTAAAAATAAATCAGTGTTTATTTTTAAAACAAATTTCTCTTTCCTTTATAAATTCCATTTTGAATTTACATTCCCAAATATTCACTTTTTATACGATTTTCAAATCGATTTCACAAATATTTACTTTCAACTCCAAATCAACTTCCAAATGGATTTCCAGATTTATTTCCCTCTTAAAATAAATTCCTTTTAAAGAAAACAAATTCTTTTATCTCTTCCAAACTGTTTAAAAATCCAAATTTTAAATAAATTCTTCAACTTTTAAACAATATTATTCAAAACCCATTTATTAAAATCTTTTCCAGTATTTTGGAAATAATTCGATAAGATTTCAAAAATCAACTTTGTGCTTTTAAATTCCTTCTTTTAAATTCACTCAATTCTTTCAAAAGAAATTTACTTAAAATTCCAACTTTAATTTAAAAAACCCAGTTTCATTTATTTCTGGTATCCAACGATACCAAAAATACATTCGGCTAAATTTTAGCCTTCAACAAATTCAATCGCAAAGATAATCACACAAAGATTATAAATAATCAACACACCACATATGAAACAAATTCATACAATTTGAGGAATCCAGTTGGATCCCTCCAACTTGTTTCCCTGCATCCACAGATGTAAGCACAATATCAATTCCACTTCGAGGTGGAATATCGCGGTATATGGGATTTTATAAAATATCATCCGCTATTATGCGGCGCATAGGGTCTCATTCGCTATATACTGCGGGAAATTAATCACCAATATATATATATTCCAATATATATATATATATATTGCTATATACTACTATATATACTATTACAATCAGACAATCAATCAATAACTGCAATTCAAATTTTAATTTGAGTGAGAAGATCTCATCTTTATTTTATTAGCATCCATTTCCAACTCCTTTCCATTTCCGGCTTGTTTCTCGATTTTTTAAACCTTGTATAAACAATTTTATACAATTTATTAATATCTGAAATAATCAAACAATTTATTCCGTTTTAACAATTAAATCAACTATTGATTTTATTTCAACTAATACCTTTAACTTTAAACCAATTTCTTTTTAATAAATTGATTTAACTAAAATTAAATTTAAAACTAAATTTCCTTTATATAATTATTTTCAGCAACTAAAACAGTAGATAAGTTTTATTAACAAGTTAATCACCTTAACGTAATTATTAAATATTCTTTCCAGTTTTAAACAGACTGACATTAAATTCAAATTTCAAACCTCAGAGATAATAATTTTTTTTCTTTTTATATTTCTGTACATATTTATTTTCTATTTTTCCAAAAATATTGATAAATAAAATTTGAAAAATATACTTACAGTCGAGCTCGAATTCTTGAACGAAACCCTAACTACCGCAACATCCACGCGACATCGCGCCGCCGACCCTGAGACCTTCCACTGCTCCAGACATCGCACACCAGCGCGAGAACGACTCGCGACACCCAATCCTACGCAGCCACCATCAGTCGACGCCGCGCACTAAATCCCCTAACTCGAGCTTTTCCCCAAAGTTGCGCCACCACCAAGCTTCTCCTTTGCGGCTTCGAGCTCGAATTAGGCAAGAGAATATTCATGCGAGTCTCCCTCGTTTTGATTTGGAGTGGGCACGAACGAATTTCATTCTTCTTTTTTTCTTTTTTTTCTTTTTTTTTCGAATTTGGGGGAAAAACGCGGCCTTTATTTATTTTGAAGGAGAATGAATTGATGATTTTTTTCTTTCGTTATGGCTGAGGAGATTGCAGTATTAAATCGAAAAGGAAGAAGAATGAGCGGCCATGGATTTAGTTTTGAATGAAATTAAATTTCTCTGGCCATTTGAACGAAATGGAGAGGAGACAAGAGAACACGTTCACGTGCTCAATTGACAGGCTACAATGCTTCTAAGGTGATAAAAGGTAGCAGATGTGAGGCAATTACAGCTGAGGGTTGACTAGTCAAAAGAATATATTCTCTATTCAAATTTAAATTTAAACCGTCTCAATATTACCACTCAAAAATTCGAACTCCTATCGAGGCGTGCCGCTATGCGTTTGTAAGGTAATACCCCTATTCAAAACGCAATGGAAAAGGTTTTGAGTTCAAATTCAATCGTATGGAGAAGATAGCTTTTTGGACCAGTTATAATATTAAATTTCGATATAATTTTCAGCGCGTTTGCTGACCGTACGGCCAAACGACCACTCCAAACATTACGAAAATTGAAATCCGATAATAATACAATATTATGGATCCAATGGAACTGGTTTCGTCGAATTCCGAGACGGTGCCTCGGAAGGCTATTTTAAATATCGATTTAAACGATAAAATTCAAAACTGAACAAAATAGTTCCAAATTCAATTCTGAAAGTTCCAATACCTTCAGAATTATCAATATAGATTTTCTAAGCCTTAAAAATATTTTTAATCAGCTTAAAACTGAAGATTCAAATTTTCACCCAACTTCAGTAAATTAAATTCAATAATTTAATCGCCAAATTCATTCTGATATTTGAATTTCAAATTAAACTGACTTCCAGATATTTCAAATCAATTAAATATTCTGATTTCCAATGTTAAAAATGTCAAAAATGGGTTTGAGATTTGGAAATTAAAAATGGGTGTTTGGATAAATTTGGATGTTTGTTTATCCTGATATCATTCCATTATTATAAATAATATATGAAACTGAGAATTGGTTTTAAAAATTGATAATAAATTAGAATCTGAAGATTTAATTGTTTTTGAGTTTTGAAATATGTTAACTAAAGATAATTTAAAATGGTATTTTGAGAATTGGACTCAGAAGTAAATTGTTTAAAGATTGGGATTATTGATTTAAAAATAAAGGTTAATTTGATTTAAGGGGTTAAATCAACATTTGAAAATTTAACTCGAATTTATATAATTCGAGATGGTTTAAAGTTGAGATTCAGATTTCATTAGTTCAAATTGAATTTAGTTTGAATTAACTAAAATTGAAGATGGATAAGTATAAAATTCAAATGGAAAATTTGAATTGGATTAATTTGAAATAAAATTGAAGATTGAATGAGTTCAAATTCAAATGGGAATTGGGATTAATTCATATAGAAATTGAAATGATTTGAAATTGAAGTGGATTCAATTTGAAATTAGTCTAAATTAATTTGAATAATTTGAAATGTAATTAAAGTGAATATGTTTAAAATCAAATGGAATTTGATCTGAATTTGGAAAGAAATTGAGGTTAATTCAACTTGAATTGGGGATAAATCAAGTTTAAGGGAAATTGAAGTTATTCAAATTAGAAGTGAGTCAATTTAAATGGAAGTGGAAATTTAAATTGAATTGATAGGGAATTGAACAGTTTGACTCTGGACTATTTTCAAAATAAATTGTTTTAATATAAATCTATTTTTCCGAACTATTTACTATACAACTTTTCTTTTTAAACCTAAAACTATCTTAAGCTTGTTTTACAATTACTTTTGGAACTATTTAACAATTTTGCAACTGATTTATAAACTAATTACTATTTTTCAATTGTTTTATAAATAATTACTATTTTTCAACTATTTACAATTACTTAACTATTTCACGGCTTTTTACAGTTAATAATTATTTTTCAACTACTTATTTATTTTAAAAAATTTCAAGCTATTTTCTAAATTTAAGCTGATTAGAGTACAAACTGATTATGATTAAATACCCAATTGAGATAAGAATTTAAATGGTAATCCAAGAGGGGATTAAGGCAAATGTGAATAAGTGAATAAAATCAAAGTAAGGATGAATAGAAAGGGAATTGATTTAACTGATAATCAATGAAGATAAATACGTAAGATGTACGTATATTATTCTATTCGCATAGTGATTTGATCCAGATTCGAGCATAGCATTTCGAGATAGTATTATCAATCCGAGTTGGGATTTTTCGCTCGATTTTCGACGGCGAACCTAGATATGGATTTTCGATTGGTTCTGGATATTCTCTATCATAGTTGTGACTATGCAAGGAGAATAACGGTTTCTGATAAAGAAACCAAATCTGAGTGTGCACTAGGAAGTCGGGTGGACAATACTAGTTCGGAAGTAAAATTGTGTGATCGAGTGAGCAATCAGAGTGATATAGTGTAAGGATGATATGTGTACATCGTACGAGTTTGAATGAAATTGATATTGTAAATTTATGGATAAGAATTGTAAAATGGCCTTTGAAATGAAGAGTATATCTTGTAAAATATATGATGGGGTAAAATGGAAATTGGAAATTTCTATGATTAAAGATTCACTTTATGAAGAAAAGTAATGTGGTTAATAACTTTATAAAAGAGTAATCAAATTTGAATATTTGATTTGGAATAAACAAAGTTATATATCTTTGTTATATATGGTAAACTCCCCTTGTTGAATCTATTGATAGAAGAAGAGGGTTTTGAAAGTATTTGAAGTATAAAAAGGAAATTTATACAAGTATGAAGTGATTCAAAAATTTCCCAAGGTTATTATATATATATATATATGTATATATAAAGGATTTTGTGAAAATGATTTTGGGAAAAAGTTTTGGGAACCTATGGATTTCTAAAAAAGGCTTTTGATTTTTGAGGAAAATCAAATTTGGAACTTGGAAAGCCTAGTTGTGAATTATCGATTTTGGGATAATCGATTTTGAGAAAGGAGATTTATATGAAATTCATACTAGGTGTATGATTTGGAAAATACTATATATGTATAGTATAAAGTGTTTTGAAAGTGGCTCTGGGGAAAAAGGCGCTCCCTTGAATGAACTTCTCAGGAGTGCCACAAGGTGGTACTGCCTTGAGCCCTAAGAGGGGGTTCTAAAGTTGATCCTGTGAGTAGTCCGGACAAACTAGTTCCTGAGGATTGTTGGGTAGCGAAAGTCGAGGGCGATGATGCCTACATGGGCATTTGGGTTATGCTTTGACAAAAGTGTAACTCGATGTCGCTGTGATCTACTATGTGGACCATAGCGAAAATCATGTGGAGGATGAGTGCCAACAGTCTACACTTGATTTAGCCGGGACGGAAACGTAACATCGGTAGACTGCGATCTATGGTCAAGTGGAGAAGTTTCATTCTTTTGGCAGCGAAATTCGAGGGCGCTGATGCCTACGGTTATATGGGTTTTCGCTGTGATAGCAACGTAAAGCCCGAGTATAAATGCGATCTGTAGCGGGTTCCATGGTGTAATCGAGGGGCGCGGAGGCTTACAGTTATCTATGGACTTTGCCGGGATGGCAACGTAACCATCGGGTTAACTGCGACCATGGATGGGGGTGATGATTTCCAGAGCATTCTCACCAAAGATATTTCCTCTATTTTTAAAAATGTTTTCGATATTTTCAATAAAATTATTTTTTTCAAGTATTTTCATTAGATGTTGAAATGGGTCCGCTAAGTACTTATAGATTTTCAGTCCTACGCCTGATCAACGTATGACCGAATTTCTGTGAGAACAAGGATGGACTTGTCGAAACATCGAGTTATAAAAGTATTTTTTATAAAAACTACTTTGAAATAATATTATATAGATATTAAAAAGTGTTTTAAAAAAAATATTTATCTGATTTTAAGCATTTTCATAAATTCTGGTTTCGTTCCTTTTCGAGGACGAAAAGTTCTAAAGGGGGGTGGAATGTGACGACCCATATTTTTAACAATTGTTAATTGGTAATTGATTAAATTAAATCATTGGAAAATTACTTTAGATAAGTCGAACAATATAAAATTCTAATAATTAAAATATCTGAGTATATATAAATTGATTTAAAAACTATGATAAATGTTGGATTATAAAATATCCGGATATGGTAAATCTTATAGAAAGGTATAAAATATATGTATAGCATATACAAGTTTGATGATGTTCAATATAAATACATATAAATACATATGAGTACATAAATATGTATATGGTGATTGAAAACAGTCATACATAAATATATAAAAATACAAGTGTAAAAATGTATGCTTCTATGAAATGATATATAAAAGTATATAAATACAAGTACATAAATATGCATAGTAAGGAGAATATACATATATATATATATATAATTATAAAATGCACATAAGTAAGTATAGGAAGAGTATGTATAAATGTATAAATATATGTATGATACTTAAGGATATAGATATGTATGTAAACATATAGGGGAACACCATGTTGACAAACATCAATCCAAGCCACAAAAATTTCAACATCAGCACATAATATATCAAATCAAGCTAAAAACAGAAAGAAAATAAAAATCAACAAAGTAAAAGCCTGTACAATACCTCAGCCTTGGCTTACCCTGTAATCTTCATTCTTCTATTATATATACCTCCACCTGTCTCCATTTATTTCATTCAAACAAGCTAAGTAAACAAAAAAAAAGATACTGCCATTTAAGAAAATATAAAGCACTCAAGAACAGGAATCAAAACTAAAGAATCAAAACAACTCAAAATAGAGAGGATCATCAACATGGCAAGGCAGCAGTTCTTCCATTCCTTTTAAAAATGGTGAGTAAACATATTTTAAAAAAGGCTTAAGTAAAACTAAATCTGTGCAAGTGATTCCTTGGATTATATTATGCTTTGCATGTGTATATATAAATGTGAATCTCTGTGTATATATATGTATGTTTGATCTGTGCATGTTTGGTGTGCCTGTTTGTAACAACCCGGGATTTGCATTACCAACTAATAAATAAAAGTTAGAATTTTTATTTATTTTAATGAAGCATAAAAGGTTTTGGAATAACAAAATTTATGTGAAAAAGGCTATTTTAATTAAATGGGAAATATGAGATTTTAAAATGAGGATAAAATGTTATTTTTGGAAAGTTAAATATTTTAGGAGAGATTTTAAAACGGGTTTGGATAAGAAAAATGAGTTTTATAAACATACATGAACACTTAGACTAATTTTTGGAAAACATGTAAATAACTCTCTTCTTATTGGGTTTCTAAACCTAGCCCAATAACCCACCCTAAACCTTCTCTATAAATTATCTCATACTCTACAAACCTCATTCATTCATCCCTAATCAAAACCCTAATCATTTCCTAAAGCTTTCATAACAAAAATGGCCTCTATCTTCATCTCCTTCTAGTTTTTGCTTATGCAAGTCATTCTATGCAAAGGTAATGCAAATACCCACCTCAAATCCAATTTTATATCTCTCTAATTTCTGAAATTTAATTGGTAACACATGTTTTATGTGTTTTTTTGATCTTATAGCCTCCTAATCATCTTTTGCTAACTTGGGTTGATGCTATAGTAGTCTTTGTTGCTTTTGTGAGAGGTATATTGCTAAAAACCTCTTCTAATATGTGTTTAATCATCTTTTGATTTCATTAATCATTTAGTAACACATTTTTTATTATGTAACATGTGAATCATAGCTCTTTGATCCTCTTTGCTTTCATTTTGGGTGTGCACACAAGTTGCTTGCTATATTGGTTGAGGTAATATATGCTAGCTGAAATTATAATTAGTTTATTGCTGTTAGTATATTAGGCATATCTCATTCATCTTAAATCGGAATTAAGATTTTCTTCATGATCTGGAAAGCTTATTCTGTAGGCTATAACTTTTCTGTTTTGAGCTTTGCCTAATTTTGTGGTTTGAATGGTCGAAATCACGTTTGTTTGTCGCTGATCTGACAACAAACTACATGGTTGATAAAATAAAAACCTGAAATTGATTTGGCCATAAGTTACTCGTTTCTTATCCGAATTAGATAATTTTGGATGTTCCGGAAAGCGTAAAACATATGTTACAATTTTTGTTCAGTGAGTTTTCTGTAATTTTGCCATTTTAGATGACCTGAAATGCATTCAAAGACAGAAGACCAATTCTGTCTTTAACAAGTTATCTTGAGTTTCAATCTGATATTGTTTTGCATGTATCTCTCTCGTTTTTGATCCGAATTAGATAATTTTTTATGTTACGGAAAGCTTAAAATATATTCTACAATTTTTGTTCAGTGAGTTTTCTGTAATTTTGAGACTAACTAGGTCAAAAATTGGTTTTTCTACTATCTTCCCGAGAGCGATACACATATTAGCTCTGTGGATGAAATTGAAACTATTTTGGTCATCACTTTTGAGCCGCTAGTCGGAATTTGAAGATTTTGGTCTCGTTGGAAAGATGGAGTTATGAACTCCATATCTGGAAAGTTTGGTCATCATCTGAGTTCATTAGACCCTTCGAATTTCCTGTCAGAGTTGAACCCAGATCGCTGTGCAAAACAGTGCATTTCATGTTTCTGTGTCCGACTTTGGAACGTCGCTACGTCTTCGTTTCAAGTCGGAATCGAGTAATTCTTTTGAGTTCTGAAGTAGGAATGTCGGACTACGTTCCTACCAATTTTCATGCCATTCGGATTCAGTCTGCTGGTCCGAATAATTTTCCGAACTTGGGTTCGCGTCAGTTGTGGACTATTTTCCAACACTTAGAATATTTTCAGTGATTTTCTGGTTTTATCGATTTCTTTGAGATATGTCTCTGGATTTTGTACACGGGCCTTATAAAAAGGTTTTAAAAGGATTTTTTCGCTTCGAAATGGCTTTCGAAATTATTATATAATATTATTTTTAATTAGTAAACTATTTACTCCATAATAGGAGAGTTTTCAAAAGCCGTTTTAAAGTGTTCTCAAAATCAATTATAAATCCGTTTCGAACCATTATTTTCTATAATAAAAATCTCACACTCACTTTTTAGCACGTCAAGCGAAGTGGAAAGGTGCTTAAACGGTTAGGAAATCTCCGGCCTATGGAACCGTGTGTATTTTCTTTCCGGTTAATCCCCGACCTATTCGATTGATCGTTTTGACCTTTGGGTCTAGTTTACCGATGATACGAGGTGGACTTTTTATTGTTTGGAGTGTGAGCTTGCTATTGGTTAGTAAACCGTTTAGTGCGAACGTGGGGTATGGGACTCATTGTTAACACTTTACGGGTTCCTCTCCAAGAAGTTTGTGACACATTAGCCTATGGGCAGCCAGTACTGGACCTCAGGGTCACCACGCCTCTGGGCAACCGTCTCTGGACACCTGTTCTATGGAGCAGTTACTTTTTCGGCGTGTGCCTCTGGGCCTTTATCCTTCTGGGAAGGATCTCGCCGTCTCGCGCGTTCCGCATCTGTGCGAGTGATCGATCACAACTCTACAGTACTTGGCAATAACGACTCCGGTCGGTGCACGTGCTATACTTGTATTATCTGATGATTTTTATATCCATTCGAGTACTGCCATTCGGTGTTGGTTCTATGGAACCATACGATGTAAGTGCGATTACCTTGTGGATTCATAGTGTCTCTGGACACTGCTTTTCAGTGTTTGATTTCGTTGACTTTTCAGTATATCCCCATTGTTCTTTGGAGCATCGATCTTTGCTTGGGCATTGATTACAGACTCTGGTCACTCTTGGGATGATTGCCTATGGGCAACTTTATATAGCTTTGGCTACGCCGATGATATGAGGCAATTTTATTTATTCAACACTTTGGTGCTGATATTCTCTTTGGAGATTTTTACTGTTGATTGATGATTAGGGACCGTCATTATATTCATGTGGTCCAAAATACTCTTCTCTTAGGAAAAGTACTGTTTTATTTATTTACCGCATTATTATATATCTCAGTTATTACTGATTGTTTAGCTAGCCTGACCCGAGTGTTTTCGCTCGGGTCAGACCGAGTTGTTTCAGGTTAGGTCTCTGGACTTAGCTTCTGTGCTTCCGCTTTGGACATTATCTGCTATGCTGATAGATAGCGCTTTTATTTGTCCACTATTCCGTTGCTCTGTTATTATTCAGACTTTGATATGTACATATTTTTGACTCACATGTGTGGGCAGTGGCTTTGTACCCACTTATAGTATTTGGATCTGTATTGACGATGTATTGTCATGGGATTTTATATCTGTTATGTGATTCTGTTCTGTGATGTTTTATCATTTTATTACTATGCTTATTCTAATAGATCTTTAGCCATTGTAATTTCGTTATAAATATTTATTGAATATGTCGAACCACTTAAAAAAAATAGATACCACCCTTTCGACGTATTCAGTAGATAGTTATAGCTTGATTACAAATGGTCGCTTCCACTATACTCTATTCTCCACTTTAACAGACGGTATTACTCCCGTAATACTCTTTGTTACAGTGGGTCTCAGAGTGGGGCGTTACACTGTTCTCCTCTGTTTCCAAAGTAAAGAGTTTTAAAACAAACCAAAAATTCAAAATCTCCTCATCTGATCATTGTTAGGAATTGAGTTTCAAACATAATATGTTTGTTTAAACATAAATTTTAGTTTAAAATTTTATTCAAGTAAAGTAGGTTTGAAATTTTTCTGAAATCAAGATAGTATAGTAGAATTCTAAATACATGTTAAAATCAAGTATTTTAATTTGTTGATCTAATTATATAACTTAAATCTACTTTGTAAAATATGATTTTTTAAAATGAAAATCAAGATTTTTAGTTTGGAATCTTGTGAGAAATTCTGGGTTAATCGGAATTTGGTTTTTGAGTGAATTCTGATGACCGGTTGTGCTTGGGAGGTTGGGGTCTTGGCTGGAGCGAGCTTGGGGTTCTTCGATGTCGAGAAAAATATCAGGAAAGAGTATAGATCGTCATGGCGTTGGCGTTTGGGCGAACTAGGATTTATGAACATAAATTGGTCGAGCTTGGAAACATGATCGTGGCAGTGTCTCAGGTTGTTCGAGTTACATCGGGCTTGGGGGATGGCTGCATGGAAGGTTTGCAGAGATGTGACCGGAGTTTCAGGTGTTACGGTGGTCGGCGTCGTGGGTTCGAAGAGTTTTCAGGCGAGGTTGTTATTCCAGGAATTGCTCGAGTTACCTCGATTTTGTTGTTAAGTTTGTGAGCATGTTTGGAAGGTCGGAATCTGGTGTAGAGGCGAACATTGATGGATTGAAGGTGTCAGCGGGGAGCGACGTCGTCGTGACCACCTGTGCAGGTGCACCAGTTTGGTCTGTGTGTCAGTGGTTGGAAGGGAGGGGTGGACTCGAAGGAGTACTCGGGTTTGTGGATCGTTTGCTTGAGTTCTTCCTCGGGTAAATTGTTCGTGAGTGTAAAGCTTGTTTTCAATTTTTTTTGAAAATAAAGGATGATGGTGATTTTCTTGGGGCATGTGTCGGAGGGACTTGGGTAGAACCCGAAGCAGGTTTTAAGTGCAGATTTTAAAAAGTTTTATAGAAAAAAAGGGTTTAAATTTAAATTAAACCTGATTTTAAACTATTATGTAAAATAAATGTTCTTTTAACTTTTGATTAAGAGTTTTGTATATTGTTTAACTTAAATTATGTTAAGTAAAATTGTAAGTTATTTTAAAATCTTAAATTAGAAATGAATTTAAAGGTTTAATTTAAAAAGTGGAATGTTTTGGAATGTATTTAAATTATGTTAATGATAAGTAAGTCATTAATAAAGATAAAGATTTATCTTAAAAGTTAATTAAGATTTTGATAATTAATGACTAATTAATTAAATGGAGTAAGTAAGAGTAATTAGTTAATTTAATTAATTAGTAATTAAGGTTAATAAATTTATAATGAGAGGTTAATTAATTTAGTAATTAAGGAGTAATTAAATTATAATTAATAATTAATTAAATTGTAATCGGAGATGTATTAATTAATTAGAGATTAATTAACTGATAATTAAGGATAAATTTATTGTAATTAAGTTTTATTTATTAATAATTAAGGTTTATTAATTAATAGTTAAGAATAATTAATCTATAATAAAAGATTAATTAATTGGTTTATGAGGTAATTAAGGGATGAACTACTCAATTGTAATTAATAAAATGAGTGTGATTATCTTTAAGAGAATTAATTTGTTAATTAATTAAAGATAATCACTTGATGATGGATTAAGTATGAATACTTAATGAGATAAATAAGTGTAATTACTTAGTGTAAGTAATTAATGGATAATTTCTGGATGTAATTAATTAAAGAGAAATTACTTAATGGGAAGTAATTAAAGGACAATTACTTAGTGGAAGTAATTAAGGGTTAATTCTCAGTGTAATTAATCAAAGAATTAATATAATTAATTAAGGAGTTTATTAATTAAGGTAAGTAATTACATGATGATAATTACTGTTTATGATTAATCAATGTTGATTAATGGAAGTGATTAATTAAAGTATAATTAATTAATGTAATTAATTAAGGTTAATTAACTAAAGATCATTAATTAATGTAAATAATGAGAGTAATTAAAGGTTAATCTCTATAAATGGTTAAGGATAATTAATTTGTGTAATTAATTAAGGGTTAATTACTTATTGTAATTCAAGGATAATTAATCAAGGGTGATTAATTAAGATGGAAAATTTAAAAGGATAATTAATTAATTGGTTTGTAATTAATTAATGTTAAGTAAAGGTAATCTAAGTGATTAGAGATTAGAAATAAATTTAATTAGAGATAAATTAAATTAATTTTGGAAGTGATCAATTTTGCTTATGAATGATTGAATGATGTTAAATGCCTTGAATTGGTTGATATCTCTGTTATGAAAAGTTTTTTGATATGATATGTTTGGGTTGAATAGTGATAATGTGGTTATCTATTGATGATGAATTACTATGTAAAAGTGACATCCTGCATCTAAAGTTTGAATTGTATTTCATTTGAATAACTAGGGTTAAGATGACATGGGACTCGAAGAGATCGGGGTCAGGTATCAGTAAATACCCGAAACCACTTCGATTTGTGACCTACAGTAATTCTTTATAGATTTAATATGTGAAATAAATAGGCTGTAATGGAATACTTTAAATGACTGGACCATTTAAAACTAAGTAAAGGTACTTAGAAATTGATTGTGAAAATAAGTGTTGACTATAGCAGGTTGTGAATTTGTAAAATGGATACGAGTTACCCCGGGTTTTATGTAAGTTTTATGCTGTTGTATTACATGTTAGATGGGTTTACTCACGCTGGTTTCCAACCTGACCCGGGTGTTACTTTGTTGTAATGCTCGGGTCAGACCGAGTATTACAGATGTTCAAGTAAGGACGTTTTGGAGCTCAGGAGACGAGCTGGATGGCAGGAACGTATGGAGTGTTTCTGCTAAGACTATTATTTCTGTTTATCTGAGGCATATTTGATTTCTATATGTCCAGTGTTTGGGCATGAGAGTAACTCTGATGTATTATAAATGTATTTGACTAATATAGTATTCTTTGTAAACTGATATTATTTGATATTATATTTTGATCCGCTGCGATTTGTGAGAATCGGTACTGTGTTTCTGTTTCTTCTTCTTCTACCTCTTTCTTCTTTTCCTAACTATTTGGAATTTTTGGGGTTAAAAACTCCGGGTCGTTTTAGTTTTTCGAGAGGAGGAAGCAGCCGAGTTCGCCGGCGTTCATGTTGAAGGGGGAGCTAGTGATGGCCGTTCGTATGAAGGTGGGTGATCGGGCTAAAGTGTCGAGATGGAGGAGTATAATTCGATGGGATAGTGGCGGCTTTGGGTTCCTCATGTACGAAGGTTGAACGATGGAGAAGATGAGAGCTCATTGTCCAGATTTGATCAAGTAAAAACGTGCGGTCGAGATCTATTCGAGGTTAAAAATAAAAAGATAATGTAAATTAATTTATATATTAATTTGTGTAATGTTTAAAATGCTATAACTTCTTCATACGAGGTCCATTTTTGATGAAACAAGTTGCGTTGGGTCCGTATTGACGAGCACTACATTTTAGATCTGGTTTGGAGTTGATTGGAGCTAGAGAAAATTATGGGTAAAATTAAACGCTTGTTTAATTTTATTCGGAATAAAACACTACAATGGCTATTGGAATCAATATGAGTACAACTCACTCTTTCTGACTCGCTTATATTTTTATATAAGTGAGAATATTTATTTATGCTGATTGATGATTGTTTGGGATGATATATGATATATTATATATATATATTGACTGGTTTGGATATATTCCTACCTATTGAAGCCGATGAGACCCTACACGTTCCCGTGTATGAGCGGATGACCTTTTGTACGGGCGTCTTCCTCGAAGCGGACATTGTACATATTTTCTAATATGTATATTTGTTGCAGGTGACAGGTCGGAGGGATCCAACTGGATTCCTCACCGGTGTTGATTTTATTTATAGATATTGTGATATATGTTGTTATCATATGATATATGATGTTTTGGATGCCAGGATTGACATGATTGATGTGATCACCTTATTTAGCATTTTTGCACCATTGGGCCATATTTTGGAATTTTAAAAAGATTAAATTGATGATTTCAATTTAATAAGGATTTCAAAGTGAATTTGAAAATAGATGTTTTATTAAAATTTTGAATTGTTAAGTAAATGAAATTATTTTAAATAAATAAAAGTTATAATTTTTATGTTATAAAAATTATGATTTTTGTTAAATGGAATCAAAATATGATTTTTGGAATATGGAGTTAACTATTTTGTAAAATAGTTTAAATTGAGATTTTGGACTTATTATAAATGGTTTATTTACATATAAGATTTATAAAATTGATATTTTATAATCAAATAAAATGGAATTATAAAAGAGTTTTATAAATGTTAAACTGAAGTTATAATTGAATCATATAAGTGAATAAGATTTATGAATTTACGATGTTATAAAAAGAATGAATTTGTAAATAAGAGATTTATAAGTAAATTAACTTATAATTGGATTTTGAAATATAAATGAGAGATAAATGAGATTTGTTAATAAAGGAATTTTATAAATGGAAGTTTTTATAAAATAGAAATGTGATTTATAAACACTGTTTTATAAATCCAAAATTAACTTATTTTGATAAGTTAAATATAGAAGTTTATTAAAGGCATTATATTCACGATTTTGGACATTGGATAATCCTTTAATAAATATATAGAAGTAATGAATTTGGTAAAGGAGATATATTCACGATTTTGGACAGTGGATAATCCTTTAATAAATGTGTAGGATTATTGAAATTGGTAAATGAAATATATTCACGATTTCAGACAGTGAATAATATTTTAAATAAAATAGATATTTTTGGGAAGTGATATTTTAGATAGAGTTAAATGGTTTGAAGATATTTTTAAAATGTGTTAAGTATCGAATACATAGATATCAACATTCATTGTTGAAATAGACGTTTCGAGAAGTAAGGAAAGCATGGACTATAACACTGTTGTTATAGTAAATGATTTTCGAAAGAATATGTTTTGTATAGTAAATGGGATTTATATATCTATCTAATTACCGAACCCCTATACTGGTGATTTTGGGTTGTCGTAACGATGTTTTACGCAACATTCGTTTTGACCCAAATAAATATATTTAAGAGAACGTTTTCCTTAAAGAATAAAATATATACTTAATCCTGATTTAAGTATATGTAATATTTTCTAAGTGTTGAAAATAAAGAGATTTGTGAATTACTTATTATTAAATAAGTATATGGAAATGTTTTCCAATATTGAAATATTCTAATGGTTTTGAAAATATATCTTTTTAAAGATAATTTGAAGTGAATATTTGGCAAGTGATTTAATTAATAAATGATTAATTAAAAGGGCCTAGTGATTGCTTATGGTGCTAAATATTTGTTTTTTTGCTTTGATAGTTAAATAACCGACTATCAAATTTGGCCATTTTAGTTCCTCGACTTGATGTGGGAACTACTTAGTCGTACACTTAGTACGTAGCCTTCTGTGTAGGCTTGATTATCGTTTGTGTTGGGATGTTAATACTGTAGTGTCGAGTATTACTCCAATCTATCGAGCTTCCTTCTTGGCCGAAGGATAGAAAGTTGAAAGTTGGAAACGTGATAAGTCAATGAGACTTAGTTCCTGTATGAGGTTGAGAAACGCTTTTGCATTGTTGGTGCGAACAGAGCGGGATCGGATTTATCTGAAAACCACTTCGGACCAACATTTATACGACGATTTTGCAGGTTGGCCGATGATATTGATGTTTAGGATTTTCATAGTGGAGGACTGCTTGTTGATCATTTGGGGTTAAAATCCCAATATACATCCAGTAGTAGTAGTCTCTTCGTTATGAAATATCCAATGCAAGGACTATTTTCTACTAATCCTTGGGATTTCTCGATAGGATATAGTAGGAGAGTACCTTCGATTTGTCCTATTCTTGGACAACTTGTATGGATGTTTGCCTGACATTGCATTTCTAAAGATTACGTACATTAGTTTTTACAAACGTAATTCAATGGTGGCGGAGAAGGCAACTTCTCTTAGCTTAACACCCTCCTTTGAGACATACAAGCTCAAGGGTTGTATTTTTGTGGAAGGCAATTAGTAATCAACGGAAATGGCCGTGTGGCATTCAAAGTGTTGCGATGTGATATGTGAAAGGTAATCGTTACCTCTTTGGCCTCATCAACTGGAAATGACCGAAATAGGGTTAGATGTAGCAGGGCTAAGTGGGTCGCTCCCATTAGGATATGATCATCCACTTCTAGATATATTTCTTCCCGCTATGACGTTCAAGATGTAAATTATTATGGTATGTATGCTATGAGGGCCCTCAGAAATGGTCGGTAACGACCGGGGATGACATATTTGGTACTACCTAGTTATAGAGGTAGGCCGGTCTTGTGTTGGTAGAGGAACTTTGTGATGGTTTCTCGGTACATTCCTCTAGAGATGTACTGTCGGAAGGTAGTTCCTTCACCTAGTCATTTGTATGGAAATCCAAACTCCACTACGTACCTGCCATTTTGTTTATAGAGCCTAGTATGCTGGAATTTAATAATGGTAACAATTTAGGTTACTTTAATATTATTTGTATACTAGACACTAATATAATACCAGATGATTTGATATGAAAGGTTTTAGTTATCGTAAGGTAAAAACATGTCCGTGTTTTTGTATGGGCATGTCTTACGAGATACTTTTGTTTTGAAAGGAAAAGTTCGGTAATTTAATAAATTCAGTTGAGTATGTTTTCTCACACTGGTTTACCAGACTGATCCGGGCATTCTTCCCTTTCAATGCTCTGGTCAGACCGAGTATATTTACAGATTCAGATTTGGTGCTTTTGGAGCTTTAGTAAGAGAGCTGGAGATCTTCATTTTCGTATAGACGTATCTATTTTGATTATCCTCTTTGCGCATTGTTGTTGTTGTTTATATTATCAGCAATTGTAAGGACAGGTTATTATAACTATTCAGGCTGATGATTAGTGATTGATTGTCGAACTCAGATTGATGTATGTATATACAGTTTCTGTTTTGTAAAGATCATTGACATGATATTATATGTTTTCCGCTGCTATGTGAGATTCTGTATTGTTCTGTTTGGTTCTCTCTTCTCTTTCTTCTCTTCTCTTCTTCTCTCTTCTTTTCTTTCTCACGACTTTCTGTCAGTCTATGCTTTTTGGGTCGGACATATGTGGTTTATTGTCGATTCAAAAGGTACGGATTTGCAGGTCGTCATAATAAATGAAGCTAAAAACCTACAACTTAAATAATGAATCTAATTTCATTATGTAGCTAATAAAATAAAACTAAGGTAGCAAATAATGTAAAAATTATTTTCCATATGCTCTTCAATTATACAATACATTGTTAGTATCATCCATTAGTTTAGAATGCTACGGTTGAGATGAAAAAATGATAGTTATTACAGTTCTGTGTGGTCTGGGAACCTAAAGAGCAGTGACAACATCATCGAGAAATTTCTTATTTGTACATAGTGCATCCTTAATTCCTAATTATGATCAGACCAATTAAATCTTCTCAATTAGGGAGCAAATGCAAATTCAAACTTATTATGCAAGTTTATTCAATTTGTATTCAATAACATGCATCAATCCCTTTGTTTGTAATACTACATTTTTCAATAATTATATCATACCAGTGCATTGCTTTATTAATTTATTTATTCCATATGGTTTTATGCTATATTATGGAGTTGGTAGGTTGCTAATTTTTGTCACCTAAATCTGCTATTTTCATTTGCATCTTCTATCGACTAGCACTTATCTTAAATTTTCTACTTTTCAAAACCTTTTCTTCCTTGAATCTAAGGAACGTATTCGTCTTTTTTAATTTTATTCATACCAAGACTGATTTTATGTTTTTACTATTAATAAGAATCAAAAGCCATTTGTGACTTTAAATTTACTTATATATATATATATAGTAAATATTTCTATTGTAAATTATTTGAAATGCTATAGGTCACTAAGATGCATCATCTATACTTGGGTTAGAATTAGTTGTTATTTTTGTATTTATTTATGGAATTTAGATGTCAATTCAGTTTTTAGGTCAAATTGTATCAAATCCAAGAAAATATGTTGTTAGCCTAATTTTTAATAAGTTGTTGAGTAAAATTATTAGATGCTAGCACACAGTTATTGAAAGTGCAATGATTTTGTCATTTTCGTTTCTCTCAGATTGCTTGGATTTGATAATTTTGGAGCATTTAATTATGTTTAACTATGCATTTTGTTTTTCCTCTTACCACTCAAGGTTGCGTTGATTAAGGTTATGCCATGAATAAGTATAAACTGCGCTTACAGGCATTTAATAGCTAGAGATTTTTTAGTTTAACAAAAATTATCGGACAAGTGTATGTTATAGGTGTAAAAGCTTTAGTAGCCATGACAATTTTATTTTAAGCAGTTTTGTAGCCAGTGTTGGTTAAAAATTGATAGTCAAATTCCATTGATGGATGGTCTGAAAGGAAATGATGGTGGAGGCTGCAAACTGATGGCGAGATTTCATTTATGGATGAAGGTATTTTCAAAATTCCAAAAATACATAGAGAAAATCATATTCATTGAATTTTCGCTACTAACAGAAGAGATGAAGCCATTATGTGAAATGATCATGCATTCAAATACATTTCCACTCAGATTACAAATTAGTAAAGAGCATATGCAGGTAGAAGTACAAGTATTATTTCCATTTTCGGTAGTACAAAAATAAACTAAAACAAAGGAAACAAATGGTAAAACTTCAGTATTATAAAAAACTGGTTTAATGACTATTCTTCAGTTATCATGGTCTTCTCGGGCACTACTTCAAGTTCAGTTTATGCTGGCAATGGTACCGTCAAATCTACTTCTGGGGGTACATTGTGGCAAATGCAGGTCCATCTAGGCATGCATATATACTCGTATACTATAGAAAAACATAGTTAGTCCATGCCCGAACACATGGCACCGGGTCACATCACTCCCGTATGCATATTCGAAAGCATCACTAGAATGGAGTGCATACACCCTTTAAGTTAACTAACCCCATAAGCTATGTCTCCTATCTTTGGTTTCATTCATTACCGATTGTGAAGTCACATTCAGCATCCTAGCACACGAGTCACAACTAGAACAAATCTCAACATACGAGTCCCCAATTCGAACAGATATCGAAACCACACACGGATTCCCATATCTCAACAGATCTCAGAATTACACATGGATTTCTCAATAGACCTTGAAATCACACATTGTTTCTCCTATCTTAACAAATCACACATGGTTTCCCACATCCTGAATAGATCACGAACAACTACATCTATTCGAGCACCTTCATTAGACCTCGAATCTCCATATAGATTCCAGCATCTCGAACCAATCACGAACCACTTCTTAAGCATATAACACATATATGGTTTTGGAGTGGTTACAATTTCAAGTCATCTCATATAAGTACACTGCCCCGCTATTAAGCGCTCCTGTAAATTCAAACCCACTTCTATTGGAAATAAATAGACAATACATATGGGAAGGATATCACTTCCTAACCATTTAAGCGGATGGATTTCCTTACGATTTGTCCCAGAAGAGCGAAACGAATTTATATGTACATCATAGTATCACCGAAGATAACTGTACCATATAATTCTTATGTTTCCTCTAGATATTTCGGGAGTCATATTTGGCCAATTTCAATAACAATGGGTACAATCGTATATGGAACAATAAGTATCGTATACTATCCATAAACAAGTAACACATAGAGCACGATCGAAAAACACAAGCACGATCAAGTCATATAAATGACTTCTAATCCCCGTTTTAACTAATCTTCCTTTATTAATTAAAAGCCTCTTTTATTAGAAAAAATAATTTTTACTCAATAACTATTTATAATGAAACTTCATTTATTTATTAAACTTCACCATTTTATTAAAACTTCCTTTTCATTTCGGAATGTTCCGATACTTCTCAAAAGTATCCGTATACTTATCACAACAATATAAGTATATTCACGAATAAATTTCAAAAGGCCCAAGACACATGTTACTCAAACATTGTCACTACAAACCCAAAACTATTTCACTTACGATTATCTTTATAACATTCTTTTCAAAGATATGTTTATATTCATAAGTATAATCAAAATGGGTTAAAGATGAATGTTATTAACGCATTATCACAACAAACTCAAAACCAATCCATACTTGTCATTCTCTCTAAAATTCCATTATTAAAGATATGTATTTTCCAAAATCATTTAACAATATTTTACCTCTTTAAAATATCATTAAAGGGTTTAAAAACAAATGTTAATAAAACATTGTTTACAACAAACCCAAAATGCTTCACTTAATCGCTATCTTTAAAACTCTCTTTTAAAGATCCAATTACTTTTCAAAAGTATAGTTAAATCAGTTAAAACAAATGTTGTCCAAACATCGTTATTATAAATTCGAAACCACTTTTATACTTGCCATTAACTTTGAAGCATTCATTTAAAGCTCTAAGTACATCTCCACTTATTAATCAAGGTAATATACCCTTTTAATTAATTTTACGAAACCATCCATTTTAACATAAGTGTTATAATCCAAAAACTCCTTTATCATCTTTTACAGAATAGTAAAATTCTTTTCCAAACTTCAAAATATATTAAAATACCTTTAAAAAGATATATATACATATATACATACATAAATACATGCATATATATATATATATATGCAGACACATTTGTTTATAAAACTAAGATATTTAATAGAATACTATAACCAATCTAAAAGATCTTATAATATAAAACCTTTTATTTATTAAATAAAATATTTAACTAATTTTCTAAAGTGGAAATTAGGTTGGAGGGCTTCTCATTCTAGGGTAATATGTTTTAAGGACAACACTTATGAATAATTAGTTTTCAGAACATTTATAGAAAAATGATAAATTCATTTATCCTTTTAAGTTATACATGAAAATGATAAATTTATTTATCATTATTTCATTATTTTTGTATAATTGAAAATGATAACTTCATTTATCGTTTTTCTATAAATTGTCCTTAAAACTAATTTTTCAATAGTGTCATCCTTAAAACTTATTTCCCTACACAAAGAAGGCCTTTCAATGAAAATCCCCTTTTATAAAACTATATATACTAAAAATATGCTTTAAAAATACTTATACTATATTGTAAAACATTTATTTAAAAACCATAAAAACCTATTTTATAATTTAAAACCATTACTTCATAAATCCATAAATGATTATCATTAATATATTTAAACCTTGATATTTCCCAGTAATAAGTACACTCATAGTACTTATTAAAAATATGAAGAAGCCTTAGGATGTCTTCCAAAGTTAACTTTAAAATCGTCGATCACAACGATTTCAAAGTACATCCATACTGGCCTTTTCGCTTCTAACATTATAACTTTCATTTACAATTCCGATAAATGTCCAAACCAATTCCTCTATGTCAAACACACCAAGTGCAATCAAACATATATACATATATATGTCCAAAATATATCAAAATTTATCCAATTTAACATATGTCAAATACAAGGATTGCAAAGTATGTGTATAATGACTATATCGCTTCAAACATTCACAACCTAGTTTCCAACTTAATCAAATAGCAATATCGAACATGTAAACAAATATTTTAGGCCACGATACATGTTATAGATGATTAAAAGAGAGATTATATTCCTAATAATGTTATCACTTGTTTTACAAAACAAGTCGGGGTCCAGAAGTAACAACCTGCATTGTTCGTTATACTATTTATATTTTAATTCAACAATAATTATATACATAATAATGTACAGTCAATTAGTAAGTAAACTCACCCAAGCCTAAACCAATCCCAGACATAGATAATCCTGATACGAGCACAACAGTGAAAAAGATTCCTCGATTGGACCTCGTACGCAAAAGTAGCTTGTTATATAAGATATAGGATCACTAACTTAATCAACTTAATTAATTCACAAATTTTAAACTTACTGCCTAATCCTTCCCTTCTCACTTTCGAATCTCCCATGCACCAACATACCAGTGCACACCATTACCATGCACACCGTTCACCTTCCCCGTTGCCTCTCTAGGCTAAACGATAAACCAATCGCACCAATAACTTTATCTTCACCTTCTCTCCATCTGGACCTGGAGATTTGACACTCACTATCATCAATCGAATTCCGACCCAATGCCCCGATTCAACCATGCTATAGGTATCATTTTGACTCACCCAACTAGAGCGCTTTTAACCATCACGAAACAACTCCCCTCACCTCCACGAACTTCACGACATCATTGATTTGATCTACGGCCATCTCCCTCTACCTGTGACTTGCTACCTCATTATAAGACGAACAAGTGTCGCACCCCACAATCCAACGCCGAACTACCCCATACAGCCACTGCACGATTGCCTCCACATGAAAAGAACAATGCCATCGATGACAAATCCTATTGCTTCCTCTATCATCCCACGTCTAACCCTAGTTCGACTATTGTAATAACCTGAAATTTAACCCATAATAATTAATTAGTTAATTAATGAAATAGTAAAATAACTTTGTGAAATTATCAAAATTGAGCCACGGGAGTTGCACCATTGTGTCTGTGGTATTTTCCTGGCCATATATAGAACGTCGGAATCCGAGCTAATATGAGCGAGCTATGAATTAAACAGAAATAAAGAAGAAAAGAAAAATAATAAAATAAAATAAGATGGGCTAGGTCGACCGAAAGGTCGACCCAACTGCGCCCTAGGTCAACCGGCCGGTCGACCTAGGGGGAGGGGCGGTTGACCGCCCGGTCGACCCACCTACGGGTATGGAACGAAGAAAATTTCTTCGTTCCATAGGTCTTCGAACATGTATTTTTCATTCTTTAGCCTGATCTGGTCCCTTCGTGCTTCCATCTGATGGCTCCTATTCAGCCTATGACGTGGTTGCATCCTATTCAATCTCCAAATCCAAGGGTCTGAGATCCACTTCTACCCCTATAAATATGACCCTAGGCCTAATACTATTTCTCATTCTAAATTTTCTCCGCTTGGGTTCACCTTTTCAGGAAGGAACCTAAAAGGAATAATTTTCCAAGGAGATAATTTTTTTAATAAAAATATTTTAATACCCTCAAGTGGATCCGGGAAGACCAAAAGGTAAGAGCTTAGGACCACAAGTGAGTGATTGTAATTATTTAGATTTTAAGTAATTTAAAATAATAGGGTTTCCAATAGTTGTAGTTTTACTATGATTTTTGGGATAACCTTTATAGTAGTTTATTTACAGTTTTTAGAATTATTTTCAGTCTATTTCTTTTAGCTATTCTTTTTAGTTAATTTTAGTTTATTTCTATTAATTATAGCTTTTCCATTTATTTACAGTTTATTTACAGTATTTTAATTTATTTACTGTTATTTATGCATTATTTACATTTTTTCCTACGCTTTGGATTTTCTTCTATTTTCAGTTTTCTTTTATTTCTCCTTCTTCTTCGCGTATGGGTTAGAATAGATTAAACGCGAATATGGATTAAAATTATAAGAATACTGAAATAACGGAAGATAAGATGTAAATTGTAAAGACTGTAATAAAAATGGAATTAAGACTGAAATTGAGCCTAATAATGATATTGATGTTAGAATTGAACTAATTAAAGATAATTGGCCTAGTTATAACTTAGAATTATAACTAAAAAGAGTATAAGATGAAAGAAGCTTATTTTTACACTTAGACCTTGGGTTAAGTAATAAGCATGATTATAACGTAGGTTATAATAAGAAATAGAATAGAGTGAGGCTTATTTTAAGACTTAGGATAAATTAATAAGCACAGATAGTAAGAACGAAGGTAAAGGCTTATTTAAATAATTTATCTAAGTTAATAGGAAAAGAATTCAAGTAGGACCTGTACCAAATAACATTCCCCTATTTCTATGGACACGGTGTTTCACATAACCCTGAAGTGAAACGAGGTGTCTCACATAACCCTGAAGTGAGACGAGGTGTCTCACATAATCCTGAAGTGAGACGAGGGGCACACTTATGTTAATAACGATAGTAAATGGTCAATAAGTAGAAACCCAAATCATGGGGATTTGGGCAAAGGGGCGCAACTAGATATTGTTTGGATGATGGGCCATACCAACAGCATTTCCCCTATTATTTCTATGGACATGGTGTTTCACGTAATCCTGAAGTGAAACGAGGTGTCTCACAGAACCCTGAGTGAGACGAGGTGTCTCACATAACCCTGAAGTGAGACGAGAGGCACGCTTATGCTGGAGCTTGAGGTAATAAGAAGACCTAATAAGTGGAACAACAGGTAACATGAGCATGGTGGCGGTTACACGTGCGACTTCCATTCGGGTGCTCAGTAATCGTTATGAGTTCTAAGCGCTTAGTGTGTGCCTTTTGTAGGCACCAATGTCTACTGCGTAGGGAGCTTTAGCATTCGGTCCACAGTAGATTCTATGGAGTAGCAGGTCGATCAAAGGGTAGTATTAGGGAATCAGCCTAATTTAAGCAGCTACCAAAAACAAGTGCAAACAATCAATATTAACCAATCATATTAATTTAGCAATAGTTAACTCGTATTTATTTCCAGCTTTGTCTTCCTTTTTATTTCTAGCTTTTTTGGTTCTTTTATTGTACTGGCACTGTATTGAGGGAATATGTGTGTTTGTACTTTGGTTTTTCTAATGAGACTGAGATTTTATTTTCATAGGACAATTGTATTTGGCATTTAGAACATATGTGGTTTGTCTGAAGTAATTATTAAGTATTAATTTTTAAAATCACTTATTGTTTTTAATTACTTCCGCTGTGTTATTATCTATCATTTTGTCTTGTGAATCTTAGTCTCTACTAGCTTTAGTTATACCTACAACACACCATATCTTTTAGTGTGCCCTTTTAGGTATACTAAGGGGTGTGGGTGTTTCAATTATCCACGAGTCGAATGCCGTCGACCAATGCCGCATGCGAATTAGCACATGCCAAATGAAGCTCTTGGCCATACGAAGTTGATGGATCCAAAATCACTCGCCTTAGTTAACTATTTCTCTCCACTTAATTGATTGAAGTGCAATAATGTGCGGCAGTTATGAAATATAAAGAACAAAATTAGAGTGAGAGAGGGAAGAGAGGTTGAGAATTATTTATAGGAAAATAAATATTATATTTTATTCTTTTAAATTGAATGCTATGCGTTTTGAGCACGCACGACCACACAACATGTCCAATCGCCATGAAACTCGTCGACGCACAACAACTCATTATTTTGGATCTAATGGCACTAGTTTCATCAAAATCCAAGGCCGTATCACAAGATGATAATTTCATACATTATTAAATAGAATAAGTTATTAAAACAAGTTTAATCACTTTAATTACAAATTAACAGTTTTCCATCATCACTTGTTATTTAAAGAGAATTTTAATAATCATTTTTATTTCCATTACATCGAAGATTCAATTATTTAAATAATTCCAATATTTAAATATAAAACGTTTGAAAATCCAGTCGTTACATTCTCCTCCATTTGAATATTTCATCCTCGAAATACTAACATGAGCAACAAAAGCAACAATCACACATCAATACCTAACGGTATTGCAATCACTCATGTAACAGTAATACATAGTAGTGCAATCACTAGCAACCAAAGCTTATAGTTCGCCCAGGTTCAGAAACCTTTTCACCACATAAGGATGAAAAACAATCCATTAAGCATTACCTTATGCTCAACAGCCTCAGGTATTACTTAGTCGATCACTCATGCTGCCTCAATCAATCCGATGAGTGATCCCCCAAACTCTCCACAAGCCAACACATATAGTATATAATTATACTAAAGTACATATGGTATACATATATCATCTGTACGCAATATCAAATCTGATCACTAGCTTGATCACATAGACTTTACTTTCGAACTAGTATATCCTACTTAACCTCCTTAGTACGGACTCCGATCAGGTTCCTTGATTAGAATCCTCTTTTCTCCTTACATAGCCATATACTATGATAGAAAACTTTAGGATCGTATCAAAAACTCGTATGAACTATTCACAGTCGAGAATGAAGTGAAACATCCTAACTCGGACTAGTGTGACTCACCTCGAAATCATATACTCGAATCCTAGATCAAAAGTCGGTATGCGAATAAAATGATCTACATACAACTTATGTGTGCTATTCCAATTGGTTTCTTAACTACACCAATTTCCATCCATTTTGATTCATATTCATTATCATTTATAGTATTTCTCCTTTAATACTAAAATCTTTTACGAATCATTTCATAAAACTTTACTTTAAGTTTTTAAACATTATATAACTTAAATTCATACTCGTAAATCTCAATCATTTGCTTAACACGGATATTCAATAAATTTAAAACATGCTTAAATTCTATTATCTTTCAATTTAAGAGTTACAAAAATCAACTTTTATATTTTCGCTAAAACACTTAACTTCAAATTCTCAACTAATTCGGAAGTTTCGACTATCCAAAATTGTCGATTCCATTTCATTTCAACAAATGAAAACTACTAAACAACATATCATAATGAGATGCACAAACCAAACTACCCTAATACATAGGATACACGAGTCCATGAAATATTCTAATATCAAACTTAAGAATTAAACATCGGGTTTCCGTTTCAATCATTTGATATAATAATATATACATCTTTTGTATCAAATCATATTCTGGGTTTAATTCAAAATCCATTTTACCACAACAACTTTGGAGCATAGCTACTATAGTAGCACCCCCCTGTGAAACATGAAAATAAATGCCGATGATGCTGCAATCATCTTTAGAATTATGTTTTAGCGATAGAATTGAGTTCAATACTCCTAACTCATGCTCTTTTGGACTTAACCAAAATCATTTCCAAAATGGTGTCAAATATATCGTAAATAGTACTAAGTACCATGATATCAATTTTGTAAACCAATTTCACAAATATTGACTTTCAAGTAATACTACTATTATTTTCCAAAATCTTAGAAAACGAAGTTTTAAAACACCGAGAATTAAGTTCTCAAATTCTCAGTTTAAATCCTTTTCATATTTATAAACTTACTTATAAACCATATTTATATAAGTCACTTTCTTATATAAAAATAAAACACAAGTATTTATCTTTCAGATATCTTATCTTTCTTGAAGTCAATAATAAACAACTTTCATTAAACTCAAATTTTAACCCAACATTATCACTGAACGCCTTATAGTTAAACTACGAAACTTAATTCACAAGGTGTTCACTTCAATGTTCCCACAGGTTTCTACTTACCCAACCGATGCAGTGAAAAGGTAAAACTGCTCATAAACTGGTCGAGCACGACTAATCAAACAATAAATGATAAAAATCAAATAATATAATTTCCTAACAAACAAATACATTATAAATAAATATACCAATTTTATTTGAAAATTATCCCTTTATATATAAAATATAATCCTAGGTAAAATTATCTCATTTGCCAATTTCAAAAACAATACTGTGTCGTTTTGCCTTGTTCAAGTGTTTAAAGATCCCTATCAATAACGATAGCAACTCGTATTGACCAAAATCCATAAGCCACCCAACGTGCCAATAAACAGAAAATAATTTTTTTATAATAATAACAAATAGCACTCTCGTATGTATAATATACTCAACTCATAATAAGGCATTCCATTACCCTATCTTTTAATGAGTTATACCTACCAAAGCCAAGGTTCTCGCTTAACCTTCTGCTCTGATACCACATGTAACGGTTCATCTTTTCGACCCCCAAATGTCGACACTAATACATCCACTATATCCACATGCCGAGAACCCAAGTGCCAGAAAGACAGAACGTTAGGGGTAAAAGAAATGGAAATAGAACAAGAAAGAAGAACACAATTTCAGAATTTCACATGCGGAACGATAATATATAATATCCCAAAAGGTTTTTACCAAAAAGAAAACTTTGATATACATACATCAATCAAAGTAAACTAACTTATCAACAGCCTGAATAGTTATAACAGCTTGTCCACACAAATGCTGATAGATACAAGAAAAATAATGTAGCGGAAAATAAGTATGGTAGGAAACCATCCAGCTTCTCTCCAAGAGCTCCATTGAACCATAGCTAAATCTGGAAACATACTCGAGTTGAACCGAGCATTATAAGAAAATAAAACCTGGATCAGTTTGGTAAACCAGCATGAAAAACTCAAATCATATGGATTGCTATACTTGTAAAACCCTTCAAAATAAGGTATCTTGTAAGACGATGCCACCAATAAACATAGACGGGCTTTACCATAACCAAACTATTTCTATTATAAAATTTAGTGATAAAATAATAATGTATAAGATGTGAAATATAAATAATCACATAGCTATGATGCATGTGAGCATATATTACAACAATAATATGTATATAATCCAAACTGCTAAGGCACATTTGCTAATTGTGTAGGATTCCACGGAGCTGCCCTCAGTATTTCAAGAACGATCCCACGTACAAGGATCAGAGATATCCTTCCGAGCATCGTATATCTCAAGATAAAATATAATATATGAAAAACATAGCAGGTCCACACTCGAATACGTGGCACCGGGTCACATCACTCTCGCTTGCATATCCGTAAGTATCACTAGAATGGAGTGCCTGCACCCTTTAAGTTTGCTAAATCACATAGGTTATGTCTCTTGTCTCTGGTTTCTGTCATTACCGGTGTTGAAGTCACATTCAGTATCCCAGCACACAAGTCACAACTTGAATAAATCTCGACACATGAGTCCCTAACTCGAATAGATCTCGAAACCACATATGGATTCCCATATCTCAACAGATCTTAGAAGTAGACATGGATTCCTTAACAGATTTGAAAATTACACATTGTTTCCTATATCTCAACAGATCTCAGAATCACACATGGATTCACACATCTTGAATAGATCACGAATAACTACATGTTTTCGAGCACTTTATCTTATGATCTCGAACCTCCACATAGATTCCAACATCTCTAGCAATTCATGAACCTCTTCTAAAGCATAGAACACATATATGGTTTTGAAGTGATTACAGTTTTAAGTCATCTCATATAAGTACACTCCCCCGCTTACCAGATGCTCCAAAACCAATCGATGGATTTTATGTAATCTCAACCCCGGTTCTGTAGGAAATAAACAGACAATACATATGAGTGGAGATCACTACTTAACCATTTAAGCGTTCCTTATCATTTATCCTAGAAGAGAGAAACGAGTTTATACATACAACATAGTATCAATGAAGATAAATGTACCATATAATTCTCGTGTTTCTTTTAATTAATTCCAGAGTCATATTTGGCCAATTTTAATAACAATGAGAACAATTGTATACGGAAAACTATGTCCCGTATACTATCCACAAATAAGTAACACACAAAGCATGATTGAAACACACAAGCACGATCAAGTCATATAAATGACTTATAATCCCCTTTTTAATAAATCTTCCTTTATTAATTAAAACCCCTTTTATTAGTAAAGCTCATTTTTACCGAATAACTATTTATAATGAAACTTCATTTATTCATTAAACTTCCTCATTTTATTAATACTTCCATATTCATTTCTACACGTTCCAATACTTCTCAAAAGTATCCGCATAATTATCTCAACCATGTAAGTAAATTCACAAATCAATTTCAAAAGTCTCAAGACAAATGTTACTTAAACATTGTCATTACAAACCCAAAACCATGTCAGTTACAATTATCTTTAAAACATTCTTTTCGAAGATATATATATATATATATATATATATATATATATATATATATATATTCATTAGTATAACCAAAACAGGTTAAAGACGAATGTTATTAACACATTGTCATAATAAACCCAAAACAATTTCACTTATGATTATCTTTAAAACATTCTTTTCAAAGATCTATTTATATTCATAGGTATAATCAAAACGGATTAAAGAAGAATGTTATTAACACATTGTCACAACAAACCCAAAACCAATCCATACTTATTATTCTCTTTAAAATTCCATTATTAAAGATCTAAGTATTTTAAAAAATTATTTAACAATATTTTACCTCTTTAATATATTATTTAAGGGTTTAAAAACAAATGTTATTTAAACATGGTTTACAGCAAATCCAAAATACTTCACTTTATCGTTATCTTTAAAACTCCCTTTTAAAGACCCAATTACTTTTCAAAAGTATAGTTAAATGGGTTAAAACAAATGTTGCCCAAACATCGTTACTATAAACTCGAAATCATTTTTGTACTTGCCATTAACTTTGAAACATTCATTTCAAGCTCTAAGTACATCTCCACTTGTTAAACAAGGTAATATATACCCTTTTAATCAATTTTACAAAACCATCCATTTTAACATAAGTGTTATAATCCAAAAACTCCTTTATCATTTTTTACAAAATACTAAATTTCTTTTCCAAGCTTTTATATATACTAAAATACGTTTAAAAAGATATGTATACATACATATATTAATTTACTTATAAAACTAAGATATTTAATAAAATACTATAAACAATTTGAATGATATTATAATATAAAAACCTTTACTTATTAAATAAAATCTTTGACCAATTTTCTAAAACTATATATACTAAAAATATATTTTTAAAATACTTATACTATATTTTAAAACATTTATTTAAAAACCATAAAAACCTATTTTACAATTTTAAACCATTACTTTAAAACTCCATAAGTGATTATTAGTAATATATTTAAAACTTGATGTTTCCTATAATAAGTACACTCGTAGCACTTATTAAAAAATACGAAGAAACTCTAGGATGCCTTTCAAAGTTAACTTTAAAATCGTTTATCACGGTGATTTCAAAGTGCATCCATAATAACCTTTTCGCTTCTAACACTATAACTTCCATTTACGATTCCCACAAATGTCCAAACCAATTCCTCTATGTCAAACACACCAAAACTTGTGTAGCCGAATATATATATATATATATATATATTCAAACTATATCATTATTTGTCCAATTTAACATATGACAAATATAAATGATTTCAAAGCATGTTTGTAGTGACTATATCGCTTTAAACATTCACAACATAATTTCCAACTTAAGAAAATAGCAATATGAAACATGTTATAGATGATTATAAGAGAGATTATATTCCATAATAATGTTGTCACTTGTCTTACAAAACAAGATCGGGTCCAAATGTAATAACTTGCATTGTTTGTTATACAATTTATATTTTAATACAACAACAATTATATACACAACAATGCACAATCATCTGGTGAGTAAACTCACACAAGCCCAAACCAATCCCAAACGTAGATAACCTCGATACGAGCACAATGGCACCTCGATTTGACCTCATACATAAAAGTTACGAGTTATATTAGGTATAGGATTAATAACTTAATTAATTCACAAATTTTAAAATTACGGCCTAATCTTTCCCTTCGCTCTTTCAAACCTCCTATGCACGAACAAACCAGTGCACACCATTCTTATGCATGCCGATCATCTCCCTCGCTGCCTCGCTCGATAAAACAATAAACTGATTGCGCCAACAATTTCCACTTCACCCACTTCTCCATTTAGACCCGAAGATTCGATGCTCGCCATCGCCAATCAAATTCCGACTTGATGTCCTAATTTGACCATGCTACAGGTTGTATTTTGACTCACCCCACTAGAGTGCTTCTAAGCATCGTCGAACAATTCCCCTCGCCTCCACGAACTTAATGACACCATTGATTTGACCTACGACCATCTCCCTCTACCCACGACCTACTACCTTACTACAAGACATACTAGTTTCACACCCAACAATCCAACATCGAACTGCCCCATACAGCTACCACATGACCGCCTCTACATGAGAACAACCACACCATCGACGATAAACCTTATCTTCTCCATTATCACCTACTATGTCTAACCTTAGTTCGACTATACACAAGTCGAACACTATCGACCAATGCCGTAAGCAAATCGGCACATACCAAAATGAAGCTCTCGACCATATGAAGCCGACGAATGCAAAATCACTCGACTTCGTTAACTATTTCTCTCTACTTAGTTAATTGAAGTGCAAGAATGGGTGGCGGCTATGAAATAGGAAGAATGAAATTAGACTAAGAGAGACAGAGGGGTTGAGGATTATTTATAGGAAAATAAATATTATATTATATTCTTTTAAATTAAACGCTACGCGTTTCAAGCATGTACGACCATATAGCACAGCTAATCTCCACGAAACTCATCGAATTCGCATAACACCTCATTATTTCGTATCCAATAGTACTAGTTTTGTAAAATTTGAGACCGTTCCACAGGATGAAAATTTCATTCGTTATTAAATAAAATAAATTATTAAAAAAAATTTAATCACTTTAATTATAAATTAACGGTTTGCCTTCACCACTTGTTATTTAAGAAGAATTTAAATAAACTTTCAAATTCATTTTTATTTCCATTAAATCCATTCGAAAATCCGATTTGTTACATTTAATAACTTTATAATATGACAAATGTTATTATGTATATTAGATATATATTAAAATTATCTACGCATTTTTTTAGATTTTAAAAAAAATTCGTACAAAAATAATTGGTATGTTTTAAATTCATTAATGTATATACTATGTTTAAAATAAAATAATTAACAAATAAATCCATACGAATTTGATAATTAAATATTTAAAAAAAATATTTGGCCAAGGGAATTTTTTTATATATATGCATATATTAGTTTAATAATTTATATATAAATAAATATAATTATAAATTGAAATATAAAGCATATGCATATGTAAGTTTGGAATTCAAATTAAAAAATATAATATATATATATATATATTATTTTTGCAGAGCAAGCGGGGTTAAACTAGGCCCCTACCAGATTTATTAAAAAAAGAAGAGAAACAAAGGTACAACAGAAATAAAAACAATGGGAAGGCACTAAGGGATCCAAGGCACAATCTGATACTCTTGAAAAGCATGCACACTCGTTCTCATTCCTATTAGAATATCATGCCTGAAGACAGCCCATAGAACTTCATGACTCCTCAAATGTCCTTCAAAAGTCCTCCTATTTCTTTCATACCAAATAATCTTCATCAGTTTTTTTAAAATGTAGAAGAAGGGAAAGCTTCTCTCTTCATTCCACTTTGTTGCATTCTCAATCAAAGCCCACTGCTAAGAAGAATCAAGAGAAACAACAACCATCCCCAATTTACCCAACATTATAATCCAGAATTGTAGAACAAAAGGACATTCGAAGAAAAGATGCTGGGAAATTTCATCATGAGCATTGCATATAACACAGAATGAAGGAACAATCATGCCAAAACCAAGCAACTTATCTCTCGTTAACACAGCCTTGTTCACAACTTTCCAGAACATCAGGTTGTCAGGGTTTGAAGAATTGTTGTCCCAAGTAACCCTGTGCCATTTACAACTAAGCATAATATCCATACCCATCAGAGCATCATAAACACATGATATATTGTGGGCTTTGCCATTCCATTGAACAGATTCATGGTCTTGTAGAACATACTTGTTAGCAGCAAATTGATTCCATAAGTTTCTGACAAATTGATTACTGGAATAAGGCAGCACCAGCACACCATTTTTGTAACGACCCAGTATTTTGGACCATTCAAATCGACAATAAATCCACACATGCCGGACTTGAATAATTCAAAACAATGGATTGTAAATAAAATTTGGCAAAAACTCAGCATATATAGTAAATAAAATAATCACAGATTACAGACACAAACGTAGAGTAATATAACAATAATGCAGCGGAAACAAAGAATAGTAGTTCATGAAGCTACTATATATATAACAGAGTTAAACAGGATACAACAGAAATCTCGAATACATAGATGTCTCAATACACTAGTCAAATACAAGATTTGAATACATCACTGGAATCAACTGAATAACTGATAGCATAATCGATAGATAGCTGGATCTCCAAGCGAAGCTCCAACTCCAAAGGTGAGACTCAAATTCTGTATCACTCAGTTTGACCCGAGCGTAAAGCAAAAACACAAACACTCGAGTCAGGATTAACATTCTTATATTAATAAATCCAACTCAAGTGAAATATCAACCGAAATACAGGTAACTTAAAGGATGTTTGGGATAACCATCCTCTAAGGATCCGTTAAACTATCTACTATGTAGTAATATTCGCTATTATAATAATGTCTAATATAAAATAAACATACTTTTTAATAGCATCAAGGGGTTACCCATATAGCCCTTAACACGTAATAGTCCCAGTAGTCTATCCAGTATTAGCATACTCCCAAAATGGGGGCTATCCTCGATACTCCACAGGCTACGGGAGAAATCAAAACTCATAGTAAAGCTCGATACGGTAGGTGACACGGCACACAAGGCAATGCCAGGGTAGATATACCAATTACGCACACAGACTGATGGAAACACATAGCAGCCACTACCGCTCCACCTCGAACAACATTCCCAAATCAAGGGGTGCACCCAAACAATCACAAAGTAATAGAATGGTATCGAAGAAGTGCGTCCGATAAGAGGTGCTACCTCACTGGTCTGAGATCGCTCCTGTTTTAGCCACCTTATGCCAACTCACGGGAGTTGGGTCCACGTATATACCTTAGGATCGTCGCCACCATCCTACTTCATTCTGGAACTCCACCGCGTACACAGTCGTTAAAGTGGTTTTCGGTATCGACAGAGAGTATGTCCATATCCGATCCCGATCTCTTTAACAACCAATCGTTATTATAACACCGCGGTCATTTCAAAATAGTCTATACTTCAAAATCAAAATATCATTTCCATTTCAAAAACCAAATCAATACTAATATCATTTTCATTTCAAACCCAAATTAATACGAATATCATTTTCACTTCAAATATATTCATTTTCAAAATCATAGTACTTTTCCAAAGATATAATACTTTCGAAAACAAAACAATTTTAAATAATAATACTTTGGGAATCATAATACTTTGAAATTCATAACTTTGGAAATCATAACCCTTTGAAATCATAACACTTTCCTTCAAACAGTTTAGATATTAATAACAGTATGTAAAATAAAATAGTTTATAAATAAAATAGTTTATATAAATAGTTATAAGTTAAAATAGTTTATAAATAAAAATAGTTTATATTAAAAATGATTTATATGAAAATAGTTTATATTAACATAATTTATAAAGTAAAATATCAATAGTTTAAATATAATTTTTATAAAATAAAATAGTTTTCTCGACTTTCACAAATCGATTCAAATCAATTCGAATTCCAAAATCCAAATTAAATCAGATCTTAAATCATTAATTCCAATTTAGCTTCTATATGAACCATTCAAAATTTATATCGATTTCAAATACAGATTTGGACCACAAATAAACCATTTCAAAATATATATTTCAAAGCCAATATATTCAGCATTTCAGAACTAAATTCGATAATTTTATATATATATATATATATCAAATTCACTTTACTATTATTAGTTTGAAATATTTACTTAATCATTTCAATAATATCCAAATACAGCTTAAATTTACTAAATTAAATAAACAAAATATCCCATTTAAATTTATATAAATTTGTAATATTCATATAAGTCACTTTTAATCAAATTCAAGTTATAAAATCATAGCTTTAAAATTTCAAATTTTATAAATTTCAAATCAAACTTATTTAAGTAAAATTCTTAAATAAATATAATTTCAAATCATTATAAACTCTATATTTGAAAATATATATTAAATAAATACTTAAACATACTATTTACCAACTTTATTAAATCGACTTTAATAAACCTTTAAAATCAATATTTATCAAAACCATATATTTCTTTTCAAAACCATAGAAATCATTTTCAAAAATATTTATATATATAGACCAACGGTGTTTGTATATAATTTTCTACCCTATGGTCAAGTGATACGGATATTTATCATTTCAATCCGCAATTTAAATATATACGGGTATATATCTTTTCAACCCGCAATCCCAAATTCAATTCAATGAAAATCGCTTGGGTTTATCATTTCAACCCACAACGATTTTCTCCTATTCTACAAGATCGTTCGGGTATGTATCATTTCAACCCATAGTGATTCTATACTAATAGGGAACTTGCAGAGTGATAACAGATATGATAATAAAATAACAACAGCAACATGCATATATTATCAATATAAATAACAGATAATGGTGTCAGATGTCACAGGTGAACTGTTACAGATATCAACATATATATAGCAATGTAAACTAACTAACAACAGCATATTTCAATTGACGTTTCAATTGAAATCAAATTTAATAAATAAAAGAACATTAATCGTAAGTGATTGCTCACCTTTCGAGGCTAGAGGAATTTGATAACGAAGTAAATTACGAATCCAGTCGCGAATTCCAAAGCAAAAATGAGATGGGCACGAATTTGACAATCAAAGCTGGTAGATAGAATTGATGAAATAAATCAGAACTGGGTCGATGCAGATATATGGTATAAGTGAACTTATAAAAAATTATATATAACTATATATATATATAAAATCATATTCTAAATTTTAAACATACATTGAATAAAATATATGCATATATATTTCAGAAATCCATTGTTTTTAAACGAAACACATAAAATAAGACAACCATATATACATATGTTTTAAAAAAAATCATTGTTCAGATTAAAACTCAAATATTAAAGTCAGACATATATATTTATATAACTTATAAAATATATAACTAAATATATATATATAATGTAACTAATATATTACATAAACTTGATACTACAATAAATTATATTATAAACTTTGATTTAAATATAGTCCAACCAAAATCGATTATATAGACTCGATATTCATTACAATATATGCAGACCAAATACTGAGAACCCATTTTATACGAACACATACCTTTCAAAAGTTTTTGCAAAATTATATTTATATGTGAACAACTTAATGTATAGAATGTGCAGGCCCTATATGTAACTTACATAATAAAAATATATGTTAAACTGTGCAAACTGTAAACTTAGATTATATACAACTTCATATAAAATATATATTAAAAACGTACATATAAACATCACTAACCATATATACTACCTGTCACCTCATCCTATAACTTGTATAAATGTGCATCTGGACAATACCCAAAACTTCATAATATACTATGTATTATATTTACAACTTCTACAGATGTAATTCAACAAATATATATATATACACACAAAACTTAGATATATATTTATATATTTTCATAAACAGACTCTTTGAAACTAACATTTAATACATAAGTCAACCAAAACAAAGAAAACTGCATGCTCCAACAAAATGTGCAGACACAATATATTAATAACAACAACTTATATAACTCAGTATTACTATAATATATTTTCTAAAATATATTAGCAAAAAAAATCAGGCATGCAACTTAATACTTCTATTTTGTATTATATAGAATACAAAGGCTTGAACAGGTTGTATACCACTCGTATACATTATTTTATGAAACAGATTCTATGTACATATTAAAACTCTATTTATAACAAATAACTAAGTTAATATATATATACACACTTACAAAATATATTATATATACATAACTTGCTTCTCAGGCTATATAAAACGATGATGACGCAGGTGAATCCAAACAACAACATACGGCTCAAATATACGTATATATATATTTACTAATATATATACAAAATACAACCATATATATATATATAAGTAACAAAGCATATATATATATACACATGCGCAAACCATGGACAATTTCGGACATGTATAAAAGTTTATATTATAACATTCTTATATAAAAATATATACACGCATAAACTTCTAAAAGCAAAAAGGTAAAGAAAGGAATCGACAAACTATATGCATGTAACAATTATACATGAAAAGGTGCACAGGCTCACCTATATATAACACAGTGAAGCTTTGGAAACCCGGTGGCAAGGAGGGGAGGAAAAGAGGCACAGAATGCTTACGGTGAGAGGATAATGTGGCACGGCAAAAGAAGAGGGAGTGTGGTGAGGACGTGCTCGAACGGTTTGAGGATGTTGTGGTGATGGGTTTCAAAAGAGGGGAAGAAAAAGTACAGAGGAAGGAGGAGATACTAACAGGCACTCACGTTACTATTTTGTATTTAAAATTTGCAACCGGCAACCAAAATGAATGCAACCAAAATAAAAGCAACCGGTGGGATTGGAAAAGTTTGGTATAAATATCTAGGGTTATAAAAAGTTATTAGTGACTGTTTGTTTTAACGATACATAGATGAATGAAGGGTCACGGAAACCCAAAAGTTTAAAACGTGTACCGGTATGATTAACCGTTCCACAGATTTCATCGCGTATCGGATTTTCAAAATACACAAATGAATACACTATTGAGATCAGCACGACGAGACGATCAAAACGGTATACAGATGTCAGTGGTACGATCATCTCTTCAAAAGTCGATATCGGTACCGAAATGCTGCAATTTCGTCAAAAATAAGATCGACGGAGCAATAGATGTCCAAATTTGACAAAACGAAAGATGACGTCTCACTCAGAAGATGATTTATAAATTTTCTGTGTAAAAATATTTAGGTTTGGAAAACATTTTATTATCATCAATTTTAACTGATATAAATTGGAATAAAATTACACTAGAAAATAACTTCCAAATTTTCTGATGAAAATTTACCAGTTGCTATGTTAAAATAGACGTATTCCAAATATTAAGTTTTAAATTCAAAATTTTATTATTTAAAATTCCATAAAATTTCAATTAATTAAACAAATAAAACCACTAAAATTTTCGGGTCGTTACAATTTTCAATATAGTCAACAGCCAGGGCATTAACTCCAATACCAGATTGAAATTTCCGTTGTGATGTGAAGATTTGATCCAGAATTATACCCTTGCTTATCCAAGGTTCAAACCAGAAACTACAATCGCTTTGTGTCAGAAAGTTGAATTTGTATAAAAGGCTTTAAAGTATTCCTCAAGTTCAAAATACTTCTCCATATCCAACTGCAGGTTTGTGGAACTTCCATCAGCCAAAATTTCTTAGTACCAACATTATGCCTGAGAGTCCATTTAACACATAAAGAATCCTTCCTTTGCATAAGTGCATTTAAGTGATAGCTGTAAGCTGCCTTGTTCCAAACAGGAATGTTGAACAAGCCTAGACCACCTTTGCATATTGGTTTCTCAAAAATTGAGAACGAACATGGAAAGGCCTTCTTAGTATGCATTGAACCAAACCAGAAAAATCTCATCATGGCAGATCTTACCATATTCAAAAGCTTAGAAGGAAGGATGAAAGCCCTAGCCCAATAGACCGTCATGGAAAAGCACACTGACTTGATAAGAACGAGTCTGCCAGCTTGAGACAAGAATTTGTAGCCCACCTCTCCATGACAGCAGTTATTTTTTGAAAGAGAGATAAACAGTTATACTGTGATACCCTTGAAGAACAAAGAGGCAATCCAAGGTAGGTCATATCATGATTCATGATTTGCATTCCAACAGCAGATGAGAGAATTTGTTTCTGCAAACTCGACACTCCAGTTATTTTGTATGTAAGTTTAATTAAAATTTATAAAAAAATATATATTTAAATCTGAATTTTATTTTAAATTTTAAATTAATAAAAGATTTTTAGGATGTTAATTCAAATTATTTTAAATTGGTCAAAACCATGTGCATAAAAATAAAAAAAATCATTCTTTTATATATATATGCACATATAAATATAACTTTGAAAATAAAACTACTTGCAATAAAGGCATACGTAAAGGGTCAAGTGTCCGTTGTGATGTAAATCCCAGCACCTATAAATTTGCAAATTAACCATGTACACTATTTATAAGTTACATATGTACTATAAACAAGAGTATTTTTGGATATACTCAAATTCAAATTAAATCTATAATTTAATTAAACTGATAAATTAAATAAAAGAAGATATTTTATAAATAATATTTTAGATTGGATCTAAAATCATAGACTTTATAGGTCCAACAAAGATTTGAAATGGTAAAAAATATTAAAATTCACCCATTTAACCTGTTGCGACCCGCCCCAATTCTTTTAATGGTAACAGAGCGTAGTAGACAATGCGGTCTAAATCAGAAATATTAAGGCATATTAATTAAATCATACCAATTAAGCAGTGTGTTTAGAAAGGTAGTGTCTAAGGTTGGGTTTGGGTAATCAAGTACTTTGCCATGCTTTGCTACTAGCTTGGCCCAAAGGATGATCTAAGTCCAAAGGTTATCCTCAAAATAATGGTCCGAATTGATTTGGGCATTAGGCTAATTTTCAAAATATTTTGAAAATTTAAATAGTATTTTAAATTTAAAAGTTAAATTTAAAATATAAATGAAATTTTGTAATATTATAAAATATTTTTAGAAATTATTTTAATTAATTGCATTATTTAAACAAACAATTATTAAAAGTTGATTAATTAAACTAAAACATATATAATGACATATGTATATTTATCTTAAAATATTTAAAGTAAATAATAATGAAATTTTGAAACTAATTTTATTTTAGTTGATTTTTTTTAATTAATTAATTAATTAAATGTTAATTATTAAACATACATGTATAATGATATATGTATATAAACTTACCACATATTATAGATAATATTCAATTTAAAAAGTTTAAAATGAATAAAAATCAGACAAATTAAAGTTTTAATTAAATAATAAAACTAAAATTAAGTCAAATATAATTAAATTAAATAGAATGGAAATATAAATAAATACATATCTATAGTATGTAAAACGTGATTTCAGATGTGCTTGTCACTTGAATCATGAGGGTATTTCCGAAGAAATATATTATTCTATAACTCGATATCATTCAAATAAATATATTAAAGATTATGAATCTTTAGTATAAATGTTGTACTATAATTTATATAGTAATAGATTGCTTGCATACTATTTAATTATTGAGCTTTCCTCAAGCTAAAGATGCTATATGTAGTACTATTTATATATTGAATAGACTAGAGAAGATACATGAATATATTTGTTGCGCCTTTCTCTAGGTGTGCGCATTATACTTAGGTCGATGCAAAGTGGTAGGTAAGAGAGAATAATCTCTTTTTATTCATTGACCTTTCCTCAAGGTAAATATGAGATTAGGATAAAGAACACATGTTAAGAGTGGTATATGATACAATTGATAAGGTGTTATCCATCGCATATGAGCCCATAATTTGTGGAGCTTCCTCAAGGTCAGAATCCCAATGCATGCGAGTTTTATTACTCACTAGAGGAGTCGAAAGACTTCTATATTTCTCTTCGAGTTTTATAAAATATACTGGGCACTCATTAGTAAAAATGAAATAAATGTATTTAAGCTTACTAATAAAATAAGAACATTTTCTTTGTATAAATGTCCTAATCTACTTAAATTAAATTTGCAAAAAATATACACACCAAAGTTATTTTCAGAAAATAACAAGCTTGCTGGACCTAATTACATTGACTGACTAAGAGTAATAAAAATAACACTAACATATAAACCCTTATGTTTATCTACATACAAAGCTCCAAAAGGAAAACCCATCGAAAATGCAAATCTCGGATTAATGATTGCTTATAACAAATGGGTAGCAGGCCTTGAAATTGCCAAAGTATATGTATTGTCTACTTTAGATTTTTACAAAGATAGCACAAAAGCATGATTATCCATCAAATCTTCGATAACCTCCAAGTGTTGTTTGGAGAACAATCTCGTTTTGCAACGTAAGAGATTATTAATAAGTTGTTTAGTATGAAGATGATAAATGGAACTTGTATAGAGGAATATTCTTATTGATGAAAGGCTATATTAATAGTTTTGCACAACTGCATGTTACTATAAGCAATGAGCTACAAGTGGACTTAATCTTAAGCTTACTCACTCCATAATTTGAATCGTCATATTGAACAATAATACGAAACAATTGAATGCAAGCCTCATTAAGGTGCTCAATATATTGAGATCAGCTAAGAAATCATCCAAATATCAAGGCATGATGCTCGCTATAAAGGGAAATGAATCATCTTTGAATTGTTCGAAGAAGAGAAAGTGTCTTAATAAGAAGAGTTAAGAATGCTCCTAATGGCAAGGGTGAATGTCATCATTGTCATAAGAAGAGACATTTGAAGCAGAATTGTCCAGATTACTTGAAACTTATTAAATAGAAGAAAGAGAATGGTTCGACCGCTCATGTTGGTATGTTTTTGATACAATATTGTTTTATAATCAATCAATTATCTTGGGTTTCACATACTAGATTTTGGAATCATATCTGTAATTTGTTACAGGGAATTAAGATCAGATGAAATGTAGGGAAAGGTGAAATGTTGCTTCAAATTGCTGATGGACCTATTTTAGATGCAACTGCTGTTGGAAACTACCATTTACTTTTTCCTAATGGTTTTGATTAGTTTTGAATAATTTCTATTATGTAAAAGTCTTTATTTGTTGTATTATATTAGTTTCGAGATTGTATGAAACTGGCTTTGGTTTGTATTGTAATAACAGTATTATAAATATTATGTTTGGTGGAAACAATATCTATGATGGTGTTACATTTATATACTTAATCTTAGTCATATCTATGTTGCTAATAATTCTTCTTATGTTAAAATTAATAATAATTATCTATGGCACTTTAGACTAGGCCATATCAATGACAAACGACTGCACAAATTGAAAATCGAAGGTTTTTTACCATCTTTTTACTCTGAACCATTTGATACTTATTGTGAAGATCCTAAACTCGGCCTTCGAAAATTGGCACCCGTGCTTCATTTGTACTCAAATGCCATAGATTCAAACGCCGAATCTGGCTCCCCGGAGTTTATAACACAGTAAGTATAACAACACAGCGGAAGAAAGAAATGAATGATATCATATACATCACAAATGATACAATATCCAAAATGATATACAACAATGATATCAATATGATACAACAATATCAGAGACAAATAATAATGCTACAGCGGAAACAACAGAAGTGATAACTCCAAATGATCTTTAAAAGAGAATGAGTCCAACAACTCCAACATCAAGCTCGAACCATCATCACGATGCACAAAGATAAGCAAGTGCGGTAGTGAGTGAACTCCAAAATCTGAACTAGCTCCCGATAACCTACTAAACCTGATTATCTGAAAACCCAACTCTAGACTGCTCGTGTGGAAAATTGTCGGCACCCAGAGTTTAGGAAGGGAACAATAAACTCCGAGTCAGTCATGGGACTGGTGTGAGTAACAAAAACAGTTTATCTTTAAAACAAACAACAAAAGAATTTTCAACATTGAAATCCGCAATGCTTTTTGGAAAATGAAACTACCATAAGGCCTCCCGTCACACACACAATGCAAACGCAGAATTGGAGGAGATTTCTCCTTATGATAGTCAAAAATGCTTACTACGCAAAAATCATTCGATATTATTACTATTAGTGCATAGTGTAGAAAACCATTTCGAAAGTATAATATTAATCTTAGCCAGCATAGACATTCCGAACTATACCTTCTATAGCTACCATTTAAACAGTGGTGACCACCATAAGTAAATGGCAGGTTCTACAACTAAAACCGTACAAAGTTCGTATTGTTTCTTTGGATTTTCCAACAAATGGTCAGGCTAAGGAACTTCCTACGCCACATGGGAACGCCTATGGAGTGACGCCCCGAGAACCACCTGGCTCTCTGCCAACACAAGGCCGGTTACCCCCTTCCCGGGTAGTAAACCTGAGATATGCCACCCCTGGTCGTTTGCGACCTTTATCCGAGGCGACTCGATCACACAGCAACAATCACACGGTAAATGAGATTGGAGCAACCACACAGGTAAATATCTGGGCCCCATACCATGATACCACCTTTTTCCAGAAGGAATGGACATACCCTAGGGGAGCTACCCCTGAAACCTTGCCGCACTTTCCTGTTTCGAACATTACCGGTCTGTGAGGCTCGTTGAGGTCTCGTCCACAAAGCTACGCTTTACACGAAAGCCATGCTTTGATCAACAAATGATCAACATCACACAGCAACACTTAGCATGCCACACTACCAAATTGGGAGTATATCACTGATAACCTTCAACTACATAACCTCTGAGCTCGTTCATCTTAGAGAAGGGTGTTAAGCTAAGAGAATAAATTCTCCACTACCAAACAGAAATATATTTGAAAGAAATCAGCTTTATATCTCAAAGTGTAGTGTCAGACTTACAACCATACAAGTCTGTTTCGGGTTCTAACAGAACCGAAGGCACTTCCAAAGAAGCCATTGCAATCCAGATAATCCCTAATCACGTCCGGCCTTCCCACCACATATGGAGTCTCTATACCGGGGACCAGTCGATGCAGAGACATTCGACGAGTTGTCCTTTCATTTTCGAAAATATCCAGTCTTCACCATCGGTCTTCAAATGCTATCCATAACATCGTATCATTATTCGGAATGGGTTACATGACACAAAGTCCTCTCCCGGCTAAACCAAATAATGAGCGCAATATTTTAAAACTTATGGATATTGGTATTTCAGTAAAGTCACAACTTATTTCCCAAAGCTTCTCTTCAAATGGTTTAAACACATTACCATTTCCAATCTTTTACAAAAAGATTTATATCACAAAGTTCACCCAGTTTCACAAAGATCTATTCATAGATTTTCCAAATCAATTTCCATTTCAATTGGATTAACTCGTAAAATCTTTAAAACAAAGATTTAATTCATAACTTTCAAAACAATTCCATTTCTAATGGTTTAAACAAATCACCATTTTAAATCTGTTAAAAATAAACAGATTCAATTCACAAAATTCACCCAGTTTCACAAAGACTTATTCATAACTTGGAAAAACATTTTCATTTCAAACTTGAAATTCTTTTGACACAAATTGGAAATCCATTCCTTATGTGAAAGCTTCTATTATTTGAAAACACATAGTTTTCATTTCAGAAAATCTTGTTCATTTATACGAGTTAAAGTCCTTGGGTTAAATTCAAATTCTCAAAACCATACTTTTAAAATGGTTTAAATTCATATAAACACATTATAACATCTTTTACCATAATTTCCAAACATGGGATTCAATTCCAAATTTTGAATTCAAATTCAAATTAAATTATATAAATTGGAAAACTTTACCAAGTTATTCAAAATAACTTTTATCTTAAAACTCCTTTTCAAAACTATAACATTTAACCCAAATCCATTTCCAAAATCAATTGAAATTAAAATTTCAATTTCAAAAATATTAAATTTAAATCATCTGTGGTTAACCGATTTCCTCGTGAAATCCATATTTGTGTGTGTAAAAGTGTGGTCCAGGGGTTTTACACAGTAGTGCAACATCATTCAATCATCACAGATACAATCACAACAATATCGATAAGCGATATAATTCTATAACGCTTATCTATATACACAAAATCACTAATAGATAAATTACATTCATCACAGCTTGAATTAAAACAAATCATATCACACAGCAAAACATAGAACAAAATATCACAGATCAGATATGACAATCAATTCAAGGCATCTCATATAATACAATCATTCATAAGTAAAGTGAAGCATTCAATAATTATTTATAAGCAGGATTAATTAATTGTTTAATCCTAATTAATTCAATTTAATTTCCAATTAAATTAATTACTTATGAATTAATTATCCAATCCTGATAAATTAATTACAAATCATTTGATATAAATTAATTAATCAAACACCTTAATTAATTATTCTTAATTAATCACATTAATTTAACCTCTAAACCAATTACATAAATAATTAACCCCTTAATTAATTATCATTTAATTAATAAAATTTCAATAAATGATCATCCCTAATCACTTACATTAATTAATTAACCTTTGATTAATTATCTTCAGTTTAATTACTTTAATTGATTAACCCTATTAATTAATTATCCTTTAACTAATCATTCAATTAATCAACTTTAATCATTAAATAAATTATCCTTAATTACTTAAATCAAATAATTAATCTTTTAAACACTTAAGAGAAGTTGTTTAACATAGTTTGTTTAAACTTGATTAAACTTTATAAAACTTGTTTAGAATTTAAAACTTTTAAAAACTGTTTTATTCCCAATCACTCAAACCCGGGCCATTGCCTGACTTTCCCGAGTAAAACTTCGGGTCACTCACGACCCTACCCACTTCGAGTCAAACCCAGTAAAACTTGAACAAAACCCTGAGAAAAAACTTTCTTCCCAAAACATCATTATTCCCAGATACACAGCTCTTACGCGTGCACGTGCACCATTGTCTAGTCGACTTCCGGCCGATGCTCTGATCATCGACAGATCATCCATCCATCCCTGAGTCCCCTCAATCATCCAGTCCCATTGATAAGCCCAAACTCCAAAATCAAGCAACTCGATCAAGTTCTGGAACCCGATGTCCTCCATAGAATTTGCCTCGAACCAACATCATCGACTTCCGATAACCCTGCGACTTCGACTTGAACTTCGTCACACTCCCCACTCTCCTTTCCCCCTCATGCGATCGGTTACAGTCCACTATCGACGACGAGATTTCCTCATTAAACCTTGTTAACAAAACTAGGTCTAAAACCCTAGAATCACGCCGTACAACCCACTTGATCATTGATAAATGTTACTGTTATTTTTCTGGTGATCTACGACCCTCCAACAAGCTTCAGTTACAATCACGAGATAAATCATCAACCCGATCACCAGAATTTAACAAAAATAGGTTTTCTGTTCAACTTGCATTTTCTCAACAATTATAGATTCTAAAATCATGATACGACTACCTAAATTCATCTTTTTCCATTATGAATTGAATTACGAAATCCAAATTTGAAATTAAAATACTCGAATTTTCATTTTGAACAGGTTTTTGTAACATGTTACTGAGAACAGAGGAAAGCATAGCATGCATACAAAACTCACAGACATGCAAGCATTATCTCAACATATTTTTCAAGCATGATCACATAAATAAACCAGACACAATAAATTCCAGGTTTTATATGGGAAGTTTGCTCACCTATTTTGTTTTCCAGAGAAAATCATAAGTTGTTTAACTTAAATGAATTTTTTTTTTCAAAACTTTAGTTCGAGATCAAACAAACAATATTTGTTTATATTGTATAGTCTATCTGTTATTGGATCAAAAGAAATAGTTTTTTTGCATATTTGGGTTGAAAAGAACAAGAACAAAAAAACAATTATAAACAGAATACACACAACAGTATTCATAGAGTGCTCATATATGCATATATAGATACAACCATACTAGTTCAAAGGTATATTCAAAACAGGTTCGAATATTACTCACATTGATTTCCGAAAAAACAGAGTTTGATATGTTGAACCAGGTTGGAATTTTGCTAGCTGAAATCATGTCTTCTTAATCTCTGGTTTGCCTTGATTTGTTTTGTTGTTTTAATTGAATTTTTGTTTGAGTATAAGATGATACACTTTAGTTTTTCACAGCTTGGAATGATCGAAACTGAAATGAGAATTTGTTGATGTACATGGAAATGAAGTAGACAGGGTAATATATTTTGTACAAGTTATATTTGGTTTGGTCAGAGATTTTTCTTGTTTTGACTACTGATGTTTGTTTTGGTGGCTGAAGATATACGGCATTAATTGCCTTTGTACAAATATATGTTTATTTGTCTATATGCTAGTAACTTCCTTTGGAAGCTAATACATGTATATATTTTGCTTTGTTTTGTCTTCATACTTACTTTTTTCATATTTTAATGTAAGATGTTTTTTTTGTAAGTACAATTTGTTTGTATTTTATTTTATTTTATAATGTTTACTTCTATTTTAACTTGAATATTTATTCTAGAATAGTTATATGTTCATTTCATATTTTATATAACTATAGATTTATTTGAAATATTTATTTAACATCAACACTTATTTGAATTCCTTTTAAAGTTTAATTATCCAACATTTTATTATTTATTTTCAAATATCCAAACTAATTCATAATTTAACTAATATCTTATATTAATTACTCATTACTTCACAATTTTTATTCAAAAATTAAATTGATTATCAATTTAAATATTTATAAAATCCGGGGTCGTTACAACCTTCCCCCCTTAAAAGAATTTCGTCCTCGAAATTTGCCAGGGAGACACAAAGATAGATGAAGAATATTTCATCAAATTGACTGAACATCTATTCTACATTTGGCTTACCAAATCAGAATATCAATAATAGATACGAGAACGAATCTTTTTAATTTTTTTTCCACAAGATACTCGGGTTATCCAGATTTACGAAGTATGCAATGGCATTGGTTAGTTCAAAGGGATAACCAACCATTCGTAGAATATATCTGGACCCAAAAATAGACAGATATATGGATACAATTTCAAAACTTTTAGTTTAAAACTAAATTATACCTATCAACCATAGCAACCAAAGCAACCAATTCATCCAAACAAACAATTCTGACCTATTTGGAGTTTATGTCCCATGCAAATATATCAAATCTTCTACCTGGATCTACCAGGAACCATCGAAGAATTGAAAAGAAATGTTGAACAGAAGATTGATAGAGAAAAGATTGTTTCCTTGTTGTTACAGGGTATTGACCATTTATAGTCGTATTCCCCTGTCCCCTATCTCATCCTCTTCTTGCACTCATACTTACTATCAGTGGATAGTAAGAGAATTTACTGAGGCATTCGAACAGATATCTGAGGAATACTCATTCTAGGGTATACTTCACCCTATCTCTAATGAGCAACTTAATGTGTTATACACCTGAGCTAAATTTCAACCATAGATCTGATACCAAATGTGAAGATCCTAAACTCGACCTTCGAAAATCAGCACCCGTACTTCACTTGTACTCAAATGCCGTAGATTCAAACGCCGAATCTAGCTCCCCGGAGCTTATAACACAGTAAGTATAACAACACAGAGGAAGAAAGAAATGAATGATATCATATACATCACAAATGATACAATATCCAGAATGATATACAACAATGATATCAATATGATACAACAATATCGGAGACAAATAATAATCCTACAGCGGAAACAACAGAAGTGATAACTCCAAATGATCTTTAAAAGAGAATGAGTCCAACAACTCCAACATCAAGCTCGAACCATCATCACGATGCACAAAGATAAGCAAGTGCGGTAGTGAGTGAACTCCAAAAACTGAACTAGCTCCCGATAACCTACTAAACCTGATTATATGAAAAACCCAACTCTAGACTGCCCGTGTGGAAAATTGTGGGCACCCAGAGTTTAGGAAGGGAACAATAAACTCTGAGTCAGTCATGGGACTGGTGTGAGTAACAAAAATAGTTTATCTTTAAAACAAACAACAAAAGAATTTTCAACATTGAAATCCGCAATGCTTTTTGGAAAATGAAACTACCATAAGGCCTCCCGCCACACACACAATGCAAACGCAGAATTGGAGGAGATTTCTCCTTATGATAGTCAAAAATGCTTACTACGCAAAAATCATTCGATATTATTACTATTAGTGCATAGTGTAGAAAACCATTTCGAAAGTATAATATTAATCTCAACCAGCATAGACATTCCGAACTATGCCTACTATAGCTACCATCTAAACAGTGGTGACCACCATAAGTAAATGGCAGGTTCTACAACTAAAACTGTACAAAGTTCGTATTGTTTCTTTGGATTTTCCAACAAATGGTCAGGCTAAGGAACTTCCTACGCCACATGCGAACGCCTCTGGAGTGACACCCCGAGAACCACCTAGCTCTATGCCAACACAAGGCCGGTTACCCCCCTTCCCGGGTAGTAAACCTGAGATATGACACCCTCGGTCGTTTGCGACCTTTATCCAAGGCGCCTCGATCACACAGCAACAATCACACAATAAATGAGAATGGAGCAACCACACAGGTAAATATCTGGGCTCCATACCATGATACCACCTTTTTCCAGAAGGAATGGACATACCCTAAGGGAGCTACCCCTGAAACCTTGCCGCACTTTCCTGTTTCGACCATTACCAGTTTGTGAGGCTCGATGAGGTCTCTTCCACAAAGCTACGCTTTACACGAAAGCCATGCTTTGATCAACAAATGATCAACATCACACAGCAACACTTAGCATGCCACACTACCGAATTGGGAGTATATCACTGATAACCTTCAACTACATAACCTCTGAGCTCGTACGTCTCAGAGAAGGGTGTTAAGCTAAGAGAATAAATTCTCCGCCACCAAACAAAAATGTATTTGAAATAAATCAGCTTTATATCTTAAAGTGTAGTGTCAAACATACAACCATACAAGTCTGTTCCGGGTTCGAACAGAACCGAAGGAACTTCCAAAGTAGCCCTTGCAATCCAGATAATCCCTAATCCCGTCCGGACTTCCCACCACATATGGAGTCTCTATACCGAGGACCAGTCTGTAAAAACCCTGTATTTTTCAAATATTTTTAAATTGATTTTTCCAGATTCAAAGGCTTTATTTATGAAAAAGAATAAATTTTGTTATTTTAAGTATAAACTTTGATTTTGATGTGGATTAGAATTCCAAATATGACTAAATTTAATATTCCCAAAAAATGTGAATTTTGGTCAAATAGTCAAACTTTGACTTTTAAATTTAAATTTTAAATATTTGAAATTATAAATTTTATCTTTTATTATGACAATAGATTTAATAACTTGAATAATGCTTTTCGTTTCGTTGGAAACGGAGTTAAAATGTAAAAGTTATGTACATTTCAATTTTTAGTATAATTTGTTTTATTGTCCAATTTTGCCTATTTTAATTTTTATAAATCATATTTTATTTCTTATATTTTGTTTTAATATGTGTTAATATGTTATTTTATGTATATTTTTGTCTTTTTATATTTTTTTAAATGATAATAGAATTTTTTCAAAATTTACTGTATTTATTTTTCATTTTTAAAGGCCGTTTTCTTATTTTCTGCTATTTTCTTCATGAAAATTATATTTAAATTAAATTTTATATATTTATTTTGTGAATGTATTTTTATTTTATGTTATTATTTATGTTTAAAAATATATTACAAGCTCATATGAATTTTCTAAAGTTTATACCATTTATTTTCAAATTTTCTAGCTTAGTTGACCATTTTTGCTATTTTCTTGATTTAATTATTTATAATTAATATTTTTTTATTTATTTTTATTTGTTATATTTTCGTATTTTAACTGAATTTATATATGTTTTTCAGTTATATAAAATTTAAAAAGAAATAGTGAATATATGAAGAGTTTGAAACTGCTTTTGAAACCGAAGCCTTTTCATCTCCGAAACTCTTCATTTCCATAACCTTCACTTTAATTAATTTTGCTGCCCACTCCTTCAGTTTTGGCCATGAGTTATCACTCACTTTTCATGAATTTTTTTGTTTCTCAATTCATTTTTCACGGCCTTACAAAGTTCCTCGGTAATGGCCTCCTCTCTTTTCACTTTTCTTCAATTTTTCATACTTTTTTTGCCTTGTTTCCTCTTCTATTTGCACGGCCTTCTCACCATAGCCTCGACCAGCATCCCCTACCACTCTTCCTTGGCATCATCTCCAGCCATCATTTCAGATCCATCCATGGCCATGACCTCCCCTTGAAGCTAGCACCACAAAAGAATGTCAAAACTCCACAAAACGTTGCCTAGACCACACATATCATCACCTACCCTCCATATCTTGCTTTGGCCACCCCCTTAGCCACCACCACCACTTGCTACATGACCTTTGGCTGCTGTTGCACCATCACCCTCCACTGTCCAGACATGTACCATGCAAGGGCCGAGCCCCACTTGCCTTTGGATGAGCCAAAAATGCACAAAAACTCCACTTATTTTGCCTTGACCCTTTGTCTTATTCATATGTAACTCCTACCATCATCATCTCCTTGTTGCCATGCTATTTTGATGCCATAAACTAAGATTATGTCTAGCTATGGCTGAGCAAAAGATCCCATTGGTCAAGCTCTTGAATGGTTAAAGAAAGGTCGAATCACTTTGCCCTTTGTTGCTTTTTATTTCAAGTCATTTCGATATTGTTTTGTGTTACATATTTATGTATACATTGTCTTGTTTTGTTTATATGTATACAAGGCAATTATATTTGGCTCTCCACTCTCAAATCATATTCATGTTGTCGTGCCTTCAAAGATTCTGTGTTGTGTGTTTGGTCGTCATCTCCAGCTTAAACAAGTGAGTTATTCTCACCAGACAATATGTACCTATATAACTAGTAAATTGACACCCTGCGAATCTGTAGAAATATATTATCATGTTATATATGCTTATATTATTATCATATGATGTTCACACCTGTTATTACACCTGTTATATCATATGTTACTGTTATTTAATGTTATTCTGTTATTTATATCTGTTATCACACTGCAAGTTTCCTGTAGATTAGAATCACTATGGGTTGAAATGATACATACCCGAACGGACTTTAGAATAGGGAAAAATCGTTATGGGCTGAAATGATAGGCTTGAACGATTTTTATTTAAATTATTTTAACTTGGGATTGCGGGTTTGAAATGATAGAACCCGGATTTTTCTTTTTCTTACTGCGGATTGAAATGATACATATCCGTATCACTTGACCTAAGTTAGAAAATTATATACAGGCCCGTGGTTATTTTATAAAGTGTTTTGATATTTTTAAATATTTTAAAAATTATAAATTTATGAAATTTGATTTAAATAGATTTTGAAATGTTTTAAAATAAAGAAATTATGATTTTTCTATGTGTTAAAAATGTAATTAATGAATGGTTTAACTGGATTTTTGAAATATAACTTAAGTTGGAAATTTGGAATTTGGTTAAAAATGATATTTAAGTTGTATAAATAAAATGGGCATTAAATTTTATTTGGAAATGGTAAATATGATAATTTGATTAAATTTGAATTTAAGTGATTTATTAAAGTATTTTTGATATTTCTAAGAATTTAAGTGGTTAAATAAATGAATGTTTAAAAGTGATCTTTTAAAATATAACTTGACTTGGAAATGTGAAATTTGGTTTTAATTAAAGGTTTAAGTTAATTAAATAAAATTGGAAATTCAATTAAATTGTGAAATGGTAATTTAAATTTGAAGTGTTAAGTTTATTAGTTGAAAGGTGAAGAATTTGACACTTTTACACTTAAATTTATTAAGTAAATTGTTGAAATTGGATTTGATTATAAGAAATTTATTGTGAAAAGATATATGTTAAATAATATGTAAATGAACATTTTAAATGTTAAAATATGATTTTTTAAAATGTTTATGTGTTTTAAATTAAAGTTATTTAATTGCTGGAAATACACTAACACCTGAAATTAACTTTTAATAGCATTCAGAAATGCTATAGATTCTGTTTTGAACTAAATTTGTGTAAAAAGAGCTATTACAGCATTTCTGAAATGCTGTAGTTGCTATAATTGAACTTATAGGCTAATATTGAACTCAGGTCTATTATAGCATTCTCTGGAAATGCTATAATGGTCTGCAGTCTTTGCTGAAACCAAATTTAACCCTTGTTTTGAAATCTGAACTACCGCAACACTTCTGAAATGCTGTCTTTTCTGTTTTGAACTATAATTCAACTAAAACTGAGTTTTAACAGTAGTTTTAAGTGCTGTCTTTGCTGAATTAAAAATGTTTTCAAATATAACTTATAGCAGTTGTTTTTAAATGCTGTGAAATGCTGAAATTTTAATAATTAGGGTTTTTGACTTAGTAAACGAACTCAGAATGGTTTGAAACTTTGGAAATTGAATACTTGATTTGAAATTATAATAATTACACTTTTAAAAGGTTTAAATGAATTATTTTGATTGGAATATAAACTATTTAAAGGTGATTTGAAATGATAGTAAATGAACGATATCTTTGAATTTAAAAGGTATTTAAAGTTGAATATTTGGATTTGAACTGATAGGATATTTTATTTTATTAAAATGATTAGAAATGAAGTTTTGTAAGGATATGATATTTTATTTTATTAAAATGATTTGAAATGAAGTTTTGAAATGATATGAAATGTAAATATATGGAAATGGTTTGGAATTGATTTAATCTTTATTTTGATAAAGATATGGTTTGAAATGATATTTTATTTTGAAGTAAAGTATTATTTTTAAAAGTTATAACCACGGGTTATAATAACAATTGGTTGGCAAAGAGACCGGGATCGGATATGGACATACTCTCTATCGATACCGAAAGCCACTTTGACAACCGTGTACGCGGTGGAGATTCCAGAATGAAGTAGGATGGTGGCGACGTTCTTAAGGTATGTTACGTGGACCCAACTCCCGTGAGTTGGCATAAGGTGGCTAAAACAGGAGCGATCTCAGACTAATGAGGTAGCACCTCTTCTCGGACACATTTCTTCGATATTATACTCTTACTTGTGATTGATTAGATGGCCATCCTCCGATTTGGGAGTGTTGTTCGAGGTGGACGATAGTGGCTGCTATGCGCTCCATCAGTCCGTGTGCGTAATTGGTATATCTACCCTGGCATTGCCTAGTTGTGCCGTGTCACCTACCATATCGAGCTTTACTACGATTATGATTTTAAGATCCGACCGCGTTAAGGTTCTCCATCCCCTTAACGCTATTTTCTATATGATTATACTTTCCTTATTTAGACACTATTATAATATCGAATATTACTACATAGTAGATAGTTTAACAGATCCTTAGAGGATGGGCGGTCCCAAGCATCTTCTAAGTTACTTGTACCTTTATTATAGTTCACTTGAGTTGGTTTACATTATATAAGTATACATTGTCCTGACTCGAGTGTTTTGTGTTTTGCTTTACGCTCGGGTCAGTCTGAGTTATTCACATATTTGGATTTCCACTCTCTTGGAGATTTGAATCGCTGGAGATTATCTGCTTGTCATGTCCTATCTATTTCAATTCAGTTGTTCTACTCAGCTTGTACTTGGTTATTTTATTGAGACTTTTGTTGTACTCTATTTCTTCTGTTGTATCTTATGTAACTCTGACATATTTAGATAGTAGCTTCATGAACTACTATTTCTTCTACTTTCGCTGCATTATTTTACTCTGTGTCTGTGATTATATTTATTTACTATATATTTTGAGATTTGCCAAATTTTAATTACAACGCGGTATTTTGAGCAATTCAACTCCGGCATGAGTGTCTACCTATACACTTATAATGGATGCGAATGGTTGAAAATATCGGGTCGTTACACAGTCGATGCAGAGACCTTTGACGAGTTGTCCTTTCATTTTAAAAAATATCCGGTCTTCACCACCGGTCTTCAAATGCTATCCATAACGTCGTATCATTATTCGGAATTGGTTATACGACACAAATTCCACTCCCGGCTAAACCGAATAATGAGCGCAATATTTTAAAACATATGGATATTGGGATTTCAGTTAAGTCACAACTTATTACCCAAAACTTCTCTTCAAATGGTTTAAACACATTACCATTTCCAATCTTTTACAAAAAGATTATATCACAAAGTTCACCTGGTTTCACAAAGATCTATTCATAGATTTTCCAAATCAATTTCCATTTCAATTGGATTAACTCGTCAAATCTTTAAAACAAATATTTAATTCATAGCTTTCAAATCAATTCCATTTCGAATGGTTTAAACAAATCACCATTTTAAATCTGTTAAAAATAAAAAGATTCAATTCACAAAGTTCACCCAGTTTCACAAAGATTTATTCATAACTCGGAAAAAACATTTTCATTTCAAACTTGAAATTCTTTTGACACAAATTAGAAATCCATTCCTTATGTGAAAGCTTCTATTATTTGAAAACACATAGTTTTCATTTCGGAAAATATGGTTCATTTATACGAGTTAAAGTCCTTGGGTTAAATTCAAATTCTCAAAACCATACTTTTAAAATGGTTTAAATTCATATAAACACATTATAACATCTTTTACCATAATTTCCAAACATGGGATTCAATTCCAAATTTTGAATTCAAATTCAAATTAAATTATATAAATTGGAAAACTTTACCAAGTTATTCAAAATAACTTTTATCTTAAAACTCCTTTTCAAAACTATAACATTTAACCCAAATCCATTTCCAAAATCAATTGAAATTAAAATTTCAATTTCAAAAATATTAAATTTAAATCATCTGTGGTTAACCGATTTCCTCGTGAAATCCATATTTGTGTGTGTAAAAGTGTGGTCCAGGGGTTTTACACAGTAGTGCAACATCATTCAATCATCACAGATACAATCACAACAATATCGATAAGCAATATAATTCTACAACGCTTATCTATATACACAGAATCACAGATAGATAAATTACATTCATCACAGCTTGAATTAAAACAATTCATATCACACAGCATCACATAGAAAAAATATCACAGATCAGATAGGAAAATCAATTCAAGGCATCTCATATAATACAATCATTCATAAGTAAAGTGAAGCATTCAATAATCATTTATAAGTAGGATTAATTAATTGTTTAATCCTAATTAGTTCAATTTAATTTCCAATTAAATTAATTACTTATGAATTAATTATCCAATTCTGATAACTTAATTACAAATCATTTGATATAAATTAATTAATCAAACACCTTAATTAATTATTCTTAATTAATCACATTAATTTAACCTCTAAACCAATTACATAAATAATTAACCCCTTAATTAATTATCATTTAATTAATAAAATTTCAATAAATGATCATCCCTAATCACTTACATCAATTAATTAACCTTTGATTAATTATCTTCAATTTAATTACTTTAATTGATTAACCCTATTAATTAATTATCCTTTAACTAATCATTCAATTTATCAACTTTAATCATTAAATAAATTATCCTTAATTACTTAAATCAAATAATTAATCTTTTAAACACTTAAGAGAAGTTGTTTAACACAGTTTGTTTAAACTTGATTAAACTTTATAAAATTTGTTTAGAATTTAAAACTTTTAAAAACTGTTTTATTCCCAATCACTCAAACCCGGGCCATTGCCTGACTTTCCCGAGTAAAACTTCGGGTCACACACGACCCTACCCACTTCGAGTCAAACCCAGTAAAACTTGAACAAAACCCTGAGAAAAACCTTTATTCCCAAAACATCATTATTCCCAGATACACAGCTCTTACGCGTGCACGTGCACCGTTGTCTAGTCGACTTCCGGCCGATGCTCTGATCATCGACAGATCATCCATCCATCCCTGAGTCCCCTCAATCATCCAGTCCCATTGATAAGCCCAAACTCCAAAATCAAGCAACTCGATCAAGTTCTGGAACCCGATGTCCTCCATAGAATTTGCCTCGAACCAACATCATCGACCTTCGATAACCCTATGACTTCGACTAGAACTTCGTCACACTCCCCACTCTCCTTTCCCCCTCATGCGATCGTTTACAGTCCACTATCGACAACGAGATTTCCTCACTAAACCTTGTTAACAAAACTGGGTCTAAAACCCTAGAATCACACCGTACAACCCACTTGATCATTGATAAATGTTACTGTTATTTTTCTGGTGATCTACGACCCTCCAGCAAGCTTCAGTTACAATCACGAGATAAATCATCAACCCGATCACCAGAATTTAACAAAAATAGGTTTACTATTCAACTTGCATTTTCTCAACAATTATAGATTTAAAAATCATGATACGACTACCTAAATTCATCTTTTTCAATTACGAATTGAATTACGAAATCCAAATTTGAATTTAAAATACTCGAATTTTCATTTTGAACAGGTTTTTGTAACCTGTTACTGAGAACAGAGGAAAGCATAGCATGCACACAAAACTCACAGACATGCAAGCATTATCTCAACATATTTTTCAAGCATGATCACATAAATAAACCAGACACAATAAATTCTAGGTTTTATATGGGAAGTTTGCTCACCTATTTTGTGTTTCCAGAGAAAACCATAAGTTGTTTAACTTAAATGAATTTTTTTTCCAAAACTTTAGTTCCAGATCAAACAAACAATATTTGTTTATATTGTATAGTCTATCTGTTATTGATTCAAAAGAAATAGGTTTTTTTGCATATTTGGGTTGAAAAGAACAAGAACAAAAAAAAACAATTATAAACAGACTTCACACAATAGTATTCACAGAGAGCTCATATATGCATATATAGATACAACCATACTAGTTCAAAGGTATATTCAAAACAGGTTCGAATATTACTCACATTGATTTCAGAAAGAACAGAGTTTGATATGTTGAACCAGGCTGGAATTTTGCTACCTGAAATCATGTCTTCTTAATCTCCGATTTGCCTTGATTTGTTTTGTTGTTTTAATTGAATTTTTGTTTGAGTATAAGATGATACACTTTAGTTTTTCACAGCTTGGAATGGTCGAAACTGAAATGAGAATTTGTTGATGTATATGGAAATGAAGTAGACAGGGTAATATATTTTGTACAAGTGATATTTGGTTTGGTCAGAGATTTTTCTTGTCTTGACTACTGATGTTTGTTTTGGTGGCTGAAGATATACGGCATTAATTGCCTTTGTATAAATATATGTTTATTTATCTATATGCTAGTAACTTCCTTTGGAAGCTAATACATGTATATATTTTTCTTTGTTTTGTCTTCATACTTATCTTTTTACATATTTGAATGTAAGTTGTTTTCTTTGTAAGTACAATTTGTTTGTATTTTATTTTACTTTATAATGTTTACTTCTATTTTAACTTGAATATTTATTTCTAGAATAGTTATATGTTCATTTCATATTTTATATAACTATAGATTTATTTGAAATATTTATTTAACATCAACACTTATTTGAATTCCTTTTAAAGTTCAATTATCCAACATTTTATTATTTATTTTCAAATATCCAAACTAATTCATAATTTAACTAATATCTTATATTAATTACTCATTACTTCACAATTTTTATTCAAAAATTAAATTGATTATCAATTTAAATATTTATAAAATCCGGGGTCGTTTCACTTATGAGCTATGTTTAAAGGGAAAATTGACTAAGCACTCCTTAAGTAGGGGCAACGAGAGAGTTGATTAACTCTTAGGTCTCATACATACTGATGTATATGGCCAAATGTCTACAGTTACTAAAGATAACTCTTCTTCTTTTGTAAATTTTTATGATGATTTCTCGGTACTAGGTTATGTACATCTTATGAAGAATAAATCAGGTGTCTGCGAGAAATCAAGGAGTATAAGAATGAGATTGAAAATCAAACGAACCATAAGACTAAAATACATTAATTCGATCAAGGAGGTGAATATGTTGGACAAGAGCTCCAACGGTACTTAAAAGATAATAGGATTATCTCTTAGGTTACTCCACCATATACTCTAGGACATAATGGTTTTTTTAGAAATAAGGAGTCGAACCTTATTAGATATGGTTCATTCCATTATGAGTGAAGTTGAGTTACCTCTTTCCCACTAGGGATAAGTGCTAGAAACTACATGACATATGTTGAATTTGATGCATACTAAATCTTGCCTAAGACCTACTATGAGATGTGGTATGGAAAGAACCCTAATTCAAATATTTTAGGTATAGGGTTGTCCAGCCTACATTAAGAACATCGACCCCAATAAATTTGAGGCAAGACCAACGCACTGTGTAAATTATAAGAATCCCAATAATTCAGTGTGATATATTTTCTACTATGCCAAGGAACAAAAGGTTATTGTTTCTTGACATGCTATCCTTTTGGAAAAGGAATTTCTTGCGAAAGAAATTTCTAATGAGATTTTGGACTTGGATGTGATTCGAGAAATTAACACAGAGGCAAATCGGTAGATGAATCAAATTCACCAGTATACAAGAACATACAACTTATTAGAAGGTCTAATAAGAAATCTTGTGCATCAAAAGTGAAACTATGGTTTTCTTGTGGATGTCGAGAAAGAGGACAATGTCTTAGAAGATGATATTCCTCTCTCATTCCTACAACCACTACAGAGTAAGGAATTTGCACTTTGTCTTGAAGCTCTCAAATTCGTGATAGAATCCATATATAATTGTTTGGACTTTGATGGGTATACCCAAAGGATAAAATCTATGGCTACAATGGATTTTTAACAAAAAGCCTAATGTAGATGTACATGTGGAGACTTATAAGGAATGGCAATTGCAAAGAGTTTTGAAAAATTTAAGGTAATGATTATGATGAAACATTTTCTCCGTAGCCACGCTTATGTCCATTTGAATAATGCTCACCATTGTCGCATTCTATGATTATGAAATATGGCAAATGAACCAAACAATGACATTTCTAAATATCCATTTACATGCAACATCTCGAGGGTTTCGAGGTCAATGGGAAAAGGGAAAGGCATGCAAATTGTTAAGATCAATTTATGGTCTTAAACAAGCTTCGAGAAGTTGGAATAAATATTTTGATAAAGTAATCAAACAGTTTGGTTTGTATCAAAATATAGAGGAAGCATGTGTATATCGAAAAGAACAAGGAAGTGCTATAGTATTCTTAGTTTATATATCGATAATTTGCTACTAATTGGCAACAACATTACATTATTGCAATCACTGAAAGCGTTTTTATCCAATAATTTCTCCATAAAGGGTTTAGGAGAAGCAGCTTATATACTTGGTATTAAGATATATAGAGATAGATCGAAGAGGATGCTAGGATTAACCCAATCCTATACATAGATACCATACTAAAAAGGTTTAATATGGAGAATTCCATGCATGAAAATATTCGATGTAATTTGGAATCTTCCTTTCTAAGAAGGAAGCTATTCGTATTGATGAAAAGAAGCCAATGAAGAGGATATTGTGTACATCTACAATCGGTTCCATAATAATGTACTTTATGTTGTGCACTATACTGGATGTGGCTTATGTATTAGGATCCATAAGTCGATACCGGTCTAATCCGAATGAGAAACATTGGATTATTGTAAAATTTATAGTTTAATATTTGTGAAATAACAAAGACTTATTCCTCATATATAAGAATGAAGACCTCCTTATAAAAGTGTATGCAAATTCTAGCTTTCAGAGTCGTATCGATGATAGAAAGTCTATATTTGATTATGTTTTTATAATAAACGGTAGGGTTGTTAGTTGGAAAAGTTCGAAATAGGAAAACAATAGCTGATTCAATGGTGAAGGCCGAATACATCACCCTTAATGAAGCAATAAAAGAAGTGGTATGGATGTACAAATTTATGGTTAAGCTAGGAGTGATTCCGAACTTTGAGAATCCAGTGATATTGTTTTATGAAAACAATGCTGGGATGCAGACCACAAAGGGACCAAGAACTCATCATAAATCAAGGCACATACTTCAAGAATTCTAGTATATTAGAGAAATTTTTTCCAGTAAAGAATTTATGACTGTTGTAGTAGATACCAAGAACAACATAGCAGATCTATTCATGAAGGGACTAGCTTGACCATTTATCAAAAAATTGGTCGAAGGGATGAGATTGAGATTCCATAATTGGCCCATGGTGCAAGTGGGAGATTGATAGAGTTAAGTGTATGCCAGAGGGGCAATTCTTTAATTTATTGTAAATTATTAACTCTACAATAAAATCTCGTATGAAATAAAACGTGTTTTTCTTTCTATTATATTTTTCATATTAAGATATATTAATTACTTATTTAATTTAAGTATGTTAAATAGGAAATCCTTAAATGATATGTTATGTGATAGTAGTTACAATGTGTTGTAATCACGAGAAGTTTATCACATTAAAAACAACATATTATTTTATATATTCCAGTCAAGTGTTTCAAGATAGGATACCAATATATTCATCAAGACTAGAGTACATAGCACTTTCCAAATGTTTGCAGTATATTACATATGGCTACTGGTGTAACCAAGGTGTCACTTACCGATAGTCATCGAAAAGTTATGTAATGACTTACTCGAGAGTTTTCTGTTGGTTATTATAACCGAAGTCAAATAGAGAATCTTGAAGTGATGATGTTACACAGTTATTTTGACATGAGAATACCGTTGGACTTTAATGTGGAACCTCCACTTTAGTTATACTTAAATCATGGTATGGCATCCATCGACCGACTACTTGGGTCTGAGTTGAAGGATTGGCAGTGGAAAATTATTCAATAGAGAATTTCTATCCTCAATTATATGTGGTTACTATTCTAGTGAACCATAGTCAATACAAAGTCAAAGTCTTTAGCCACAATAATATGGTTAATGATAATTTTTATTATTGAACCAAGGACTTTGTATTTTGACTAACCACATTGAATGTGGATGATATCGGAATTTTGAACAATACCAAATCTTGTAAGTCCTAAGGTGATATAATTTTAACAAAGACAGAAATAGTATAAATATCGTTACTACCAATTATCGCTTAAAACAGTAAAAATGGATTTTACCAAAAAGATGTATAAGCGATAAATTCAGACAAACTATCACACCAATAGAATGAATGATAAATTTATTTGATTTCCCGATACCAATCAACAAGTTTTTTCACGTAAAAAAAGGGCATTTGTTTTTCTCATTCTTTATACTTTTCAAGGCCTTCGTCGGCGGTGAATTCGTTCCCAGGCCTTGTACACACCGCCCATCAAACTACGGTAGTTGGCCATGATTGAAGTTGTTACCTTAACCGCAAGGAGAGGGACGCCGAAGGCGGGGCTAGCGACTGGAGTGAAGTCGTAAAAAGGTAGAACTGGAGGGTACGATTGGATCACCTCCTTTTTATGGAGAGCTAATGCTTATGCTTGTTGGGTATTGTTTGTACCAAAATTGGGCACAACACTCTTCGGAAGTCTTTGAAGAGATAAAGTGAAGAAAATAAATGTAAAAAGAGGATTTATCTAACAAAAACTCCAAATCTCAGATATGAAATTAAGTAAAATGCAAGAATACACAAGAATTTAGAGTGGTTCGGCATATTGCCTACGTCCACTATGAAGTAGTTTGCTTTATTGATCTTTCTCTGATGTTTACAAGTGATTTCAGCAAATTACAGCGAATAACAATGATTTGCAGCAGTGAAATTCGTTGGTAGCAACAGCAATGGAGTTCAGATCTGGATCTGGCGGAGCTTGGGCGTTTGAGATCTCAAAAGAGAAGAAGAACCCCTTTTTTGTTGGCTTTGGGGGTCTATTTATAGGTGTAGGAGGCTGATATTTCGCTCAGATCTCGGGAGACACTCTCTGGCATGTGACCAGGCTCGCACGCCCAAGCCCGTGAAGTTTCGGTCCGATCCGTGATCGATACGAACAGATTTCGTATCGATCAAGATTTCATCCAATGGAGTCGAAATTTGGCATGGACATTCTTTAGCATGCACATAGTCTTCTATGAAAATTACATAGCATTTGGACTTGTAGATTAGGAGATACGATCGATATGAAATGAGATTCTTGGCTGTTGTTTGGTTTGACTCGCTTCTGTTTCGACTCGCTTCTGTTCGACTCGGTGACGTGGCGCTTGAGTTTTTGGATCACTCTGCCTTTGATGCTGTCTCGAGCGAGTCGAAACGTACATCGATTAAGCGAGTCGATGTGTGCCCAGATTGAGCGAGTCGAAGCGTGCACTGGTCGAGCGAGTCAAAATGGAGCGTCCAGAGAGATTCAAGCAGTGGCTTCGCCAATGAAGTCGAAGTTGATGGAGTCGAACAGTGGTTCGAATGGAGCGAGTCGAAGTTGTTATTTTTGATGGATGTGAAGCGGAGCGAATCGAAGTGGTCGCTTCCGAGTGTAGTGAAGCAAGTCGAAGAAGTCACTTCTGAGTGTAGCAAAGCGAGTCGAAGTAATCATTGTTGATGGTTGCGAAGCGAGTCAAAGGGAGTGAGTCGAAGGGAGCGAGTCGACCGGTGATTGCGTTTTATCCAATTTTGTATCGTTCATAACTTGAGCATACGAACTCGGATTGACTTGAGATTTGGAATGTTGACTCTCATGGCTTAGCTTGTCATGTCCTACCAATTTTGGATCGATCCGGACTTGGAAAAAATTCATTGATATCCATAGTGAGCCTATGTATAACTGATCTCTAGGACGGGCCGTCATTGGTTACCAGTCAATTCCTTAGTGTCACGGCCTTGCCAAAAGGCGGGATAACATTTGCCCCCCAAAGTACGTCTTGTGAAAACATGATGTGCTTTGAAGCGCTGCAATCTTCATTCTGAATAATCATCGTCTTCTTGATGAAGGCTGTAATCTTTGACTGTTTTTCTTGATAACGCAAGCTGTTGACTGTCAACTGCTGTACCCCGTATTGTTGCGACTAATTGATGCACGCTAGTGGTTACCCGTTTGTTGTTGTAATCGTTATTAGATGAGAATCTGATTCTTGAAAATCTGGGATATTGAATATTAGTCTGACATTCATGCATATATGTTAACCAGACTCTCGTTGACGTTTGTACGTTCACGAGTCGTTGTCAGTTTATTTTATTTATGAATTCTGTATCGATCCTCTCCTGAACCGATGTGAAATTTTCTGCAACAACGCTCGACGGTTGCTTTTGAATGTTCCTTCGTAACGATCCTCTCCTGAATCGACGTGAAGGGTTGAAACATCGAAGACGATGTTTACTGGATTTATGGATGCGAAGTAAGTATTTTGAGTTGATGGAGTTGGCCTCTGGAGGCCATGATTAGATGGATTCAAACTACTTGTTCGACTCGGTCTTGGATTCGAACTGCATGGGAGTTGGAGTCGAAACGCACAGGAGACAGAGGAGCGAGTCGAAACGCACATGAGACGGAGGAGCGAGTCAAAACGCACAGGAGACAGAGGAGCGAGTCGAAATGCACAGTAGACGGAGGAGCGAGTCGAAATGCACAGGAGACGGAGGAGCGAGTCGAAATGCACAGGAGATGGAGGAGCGAGTCGAAATGCACAGGAGACGTAGTCGAAGGAAAGACGGAGTCGAAGTGATGTCTTTTATTGCTCCATCGGAGAGGGAGTCGAAACACGTGTTCGAATCCACCAGGATACGAATCGTTTATTCCTTTTGCTTTCGAGTCCATATAAATACTTTGTACTTAGCCGTTTTTTCTCTTTTTTCTTTTCACTTTCCTGCCTTACTTTCGCATCACTCTGAGACTCGAGACAACACAGAATAAAACAATCTTGCCTTTGAACTGATTCATCCCTTCAATCGTTCGAACTAACTGATAGATTTAGGTAATCCTTTAAGCAGACACAACGCGTAAGCGATGAAACTCGGTTTTTAATATCAAATCAACCAGAGTTGTGATCGATCGAAAGTTCCATGGCCTCAGCTTCACGTCGATCTGAGTAGGGGTTTTGAGAGGATGAGGCGGAGGCCTTCGTATCGATCAATGGTGGAGCTTTGCATCGAGTCTAATGCTTTGAATCTATGGATCGATACATAGGGGTTGTGTCTGATCAATTTGAAACGATGGCCTTCGGTCAAATCGAAGTGGGTGGCTTCGGAGCGAGTCGAAGTGGATGGCTCTGGATCGAGTCGAAGTGTGTAGGCTTGGGAGCGAGTCGAACTGCGTAATCTTGGGAGCGAGTCGAACTGCGTAGTCTTGGGAGCGAGTCGAACTTCGCAGTCTTAGGAGCGAGTCGAATTGCGCAGTCTCGAGAGCGAGTCGAACTGGAGGCTTTGGGATCGAGTCAGAGTGTCGCACTCCGATCGATTCAAAATCCTTAGCCCCTTGACCGAGTCGAACTTGCATTCCAACCTTCTGACCGAGTTTGACTCATACGCACATGACCATAACTTATTGATGCGAACATGGCTCTCGTGATCAATACGAATTGAACATTAAAAAATTTGAAACTCCTTGCACATTTGAACAATTGACTCCGACGAGCTTCAAACTTGCATAACTGGACTTAACCGTTTCACCGCATATCTGATTGCCTATAGACGCTCGTCGACGAAACTGAAACTTATCAAAATGACAACAAACTTTAACTTGGAATGATAGTTAATAGTTGGATGGTACGGTTGTGACGGTCAGCGATGATGGTCCTTCCGACTGAATTTCGAAGTCTCGTCGCTTACATGCTTCCTTCAATCCTGTTGATCTTCTCAAATAATACAGTACTGCACTGCACAACACACTCACACTCTTTACACTGGGGGATGCACGAGCGTTATTTGTTGGTTTAACAATGATTTTTTATAAGCTAACTAGTCATGGACCCTTCAAGTTCTCAGTAGCAGGAACTCGCGAGTTTTATTCCTCCAACCATAGAGATTCCAGTTATTGAAGCCGAAGTTATAGAGCTAGCTCCGGACGATCGTCCAGATGCCCGATTCATTTGTAATCCGCAAGATTCAGTGCCGGCGGGTATCTCTGAGGATATGCTAGGTCGGATTTGCTTAAGGCACGGTCTGTTGCTCGACGATGTGCTACTTCCTGGGCCGAACGATAGGCCGCACGATCCCCCGAAGGGGTTTACTGCTTTCAACCGTCACGCCTGTACGGCGGGGACGCTTCCTCCCTTCAACCAACATATAAGGGAGATGTTATCATTTCTTGGCATAGCTCCATCTCAGCTACATCCCAACGGGTATGCCCTGCTGAACAGCACCTTTGTCTTATTCATGGAGATCCTCTATCGACCACTGAAGCCAATTGAAATCAGATATTTATTCAAGTTAAGAGCCATGTAGACAGCCCTTCCTTCACCTTCCTGGAAGCGGTCAGAAATTGCCACATTGTACTGGGTTCCTGGGGAAGGCTAAGTTACTACAAAACTGAATGGTTCTACGTTCGGTGCCCCCCTGGATTTGCTAGGCGGTGGTTGGATAGACCTAAGCGTTGCTATTTCTCTCTTGAATCATTGAGATATTAGTAACTGACTCCAAAAATAACATACTTTTCCTTTCTTATAGCCGCAATCTCATCCCGATGGCGCATACTTCAGAGAGCTTGTTCGAATTCTTCAAGCGTTTCCGAGCGAAGAGAGCCATATCGACTTGGTCCTGACCGATAGGAATTTGAGGACTGTCGGGCTAATAGAACGGAGACAGAGCATATATCTGGAAGGGATACATAGAGTGGTCCCGAAGAAACGGGTGAAGCGCAAAGCGCCCACAATCGTGATCGCCGAAGAAGTTGACCCAGAAAGAACGCCTACCGATACCGAGCTTCCAACTGGGCCTTCTGCCGATGTCCAGGATTCGGGAGGAAGAAGAAAAGGCAAGGTTGCTGCTCACAAACGCCCTAAATCTGAAAGATTTAAATCCATGGTCGTGTCTTTACCTTTCCCGGGGATTAGAATTTCGGAGGCTCCTCCCCCGCAAGTAAAGAGTCCTTTTGCAGGGCTTGCTACGAGTGCGGCCGACATTTCCGGTTGGTCGGGGGGTTGCACATGCATACACTTCACTTACACTACACGGTTCACAACTGTAAATCGACCAACTTAAGAAGTCACTAACTCTTTTCTTGTTTCTCATTTTCAGGTACCGTGTTTGGTAAAGGATCGATGCTCGGGAGCCTTCGCTCCGCCCAAAAAACTTCTTCTTATTACGATTCCCGCAGGAGGGATTCAGATAGAGATTGCGATCGCGATTACTCTACTCAGGATAGGTATGGGCGTGATAGGGACAGGGAAAATAGACATCGGTCTAGATCACGCTCTCCTCCTCCTAGACTTCCATCCCTCCCCCCTGTCCAAACTTCAAACCCACTGGAGCCTCCTCGTCATAGGCCGTCTTCTCATGCTTCTAAATCTGAGACACAACTTCAGAGAGTCGAGACCACGGCCTCCATAATTGCAGAGCAGGTCCCGGCTGAGCCAACAGGAGAAGGGGCCCTCAAATTGGCTCAAATGAGGAAGGATTTCCCGAATATCTGCTTTGATGGCTATGTCTTCCCTCCGCACTTAAAAAGAATTCCATCAGGGATGGAAGGCACGATGCATGATTACGTTCATGACATCTATACCCAGTACATGGAGTGGGTAAAGGCCGCAGAGAAAGCTTCTAAGGCAGCCTTTGAGCGGGCTAAAGCACTTGAGAAACTGGAGACTGATCTCGCTCAAAGGGACCGGATCATCCAAGTGCTGACTGTTGAGGCCGAGTCTTCTCGGAAATCGGAGATTGAAGCCACCAAAAAGGCTGATGAGGCGAAGGCGGCGATGGTGAAGTTGGGGCAAACACATGTTGCCCTGGTGGAGGAGATGGGCCACCAGAACACTATAGTTACCGACGAGCGGGATGTGGCAGTCAAGGAGCTAAATGAGCTCAAGGCCAAATTCGCCGACATGGCCAAGGAGAAAGATGATGTGAATAGTGCAGCCCAGGAGGCGTGCGACCAAGCTATTCTGCTTAGGGGCGAACGGAATGCGGTAGTGGCTAAAGTCCGCAAGGTGGAGGATGAAGTTGAGGAGAAAGTAAAGTCGGCGGAGTCCAGGCTAGAGGCTGACATCGAGGACTTGCTCATTGTTTATAATGCTAATGTATTGAGGCACAGGGGTCTAGCCTGGCTCAACAATTACCCAACACATCTTTATAACGCCTGGGGCTGACTGGTTGAGGAAGAGAAGGAGGCGCATCAGGGCGAGTCCGTAGATGAATTTGAGCTCGAGAATCGCATTTTGAATGACGATGAAAAGAAGATTCTGCACGAGTCAATGATTCTGCGTGAGAAGGAAAGACTTGGTGCCCAGCACTTTGAAGTTGGAGAGGGTTCAGGGGTTGACCACCATGAAGCAAGTGTTGAAGTTCCCTTGTCGACCCAGCCCATATCCTCGTCTGCGGTTGATCCCCAGGCTGTTCCTGCTTATAATCCGGATCAGCCGCAGATGTCTCCGGCTACAGCGCAAGTCATTGATGCCGCCCTGCCGCCTACAAGTCAAATTGAGGAAGGTATTCTTAACATTCCACCTATCTTTCTTAAGTCGTAGCCTTCGTTCGAGTTAAGTTCTAACAGTTCCCTTATTTTTTGTCCAGTGATTGATGCTGCCCATGTCGAGCCTCCTGTTATTCAAGAATCACATCAAACACAGGAGGCCGTCGTTACCGAAGCGATCACCGTGACTACAACTGCTGCGTCTCTAGACGAAATACAGGGAAGCACACTTGTTTTTGATGAGCAACTGATGGAGGAGCTCTTTCGCCGTCATGGCGACCCTTTGGCTGATCTACCATTCGTCATAGGCGGAGGCGTTTCTGCTACAAGCTTTTCGATGCCTACTACTGACGCTCCCAGCGAGGCTTGGTCGGCTACTGATGAGGAAATCTTGGCACAAATTGCTGCGGAAATGGATGCCGCAACACATGGCGGCAGTTTTGGAGGTGAGATGGCGGCACTTGGTCCAGCTCTGCTCAGAATGATATCGCCCTGCGGTACATTCTCTAATACCAGTGCGGCTATTCCATCTTCCATGTTTGATCCTATCCCTCTGACTCCTCCTGTAGGAAGCATCCTCGTTCATTCAAGTTCAGAGGAAGACATTGAAATAATGCCCTCGCCTGAAGACCAACCGCCGAAAGGCAAAGGTCGAAGAGGAAGATTAGCGGTGGCTCCAGTGGGTCTACGCCGAGGAGGAAGCCCAAGAAGAAGAAAGATTAGACACGTTTCCCCGGTGCATTTTGACTTTCATTTTGTTGGCCGTGTATAAATGCGGGTTCGGCCCTTGCTAGTAGGAATTTTTTGGGAACAAACTTATATACGAACTTCTTTTACAAACAATAGAAATGAAAACTTCTCTTTTTGGTTTCTTTTCTGTCATTGTGTATTTGTTTAAGTGTTTCAATATCTGGAGTGCACTTGTGAAGTTTCATATTTCGAATCAAGTTTGTTTTTATTTGCCAAGTTCGGAAACTGTGGACATGGTTTGCGACCGGGAAGTGAGTTGAATTCTGACGTCGCATTGCTTCAATCAATGGTTGGTGCTTAAGTCCTGCCCCCAGTTTTGGGGATGAGTTGTAGACCATCAGTCGACGATCGCTTCTTACATACAACACGTTGAGCCTAGTGCCACCGACGGATGTCTGAGGCAAGTGGAGATCGAGTAATGCATCCATGCTTGTTTGATTGTCAATGATCATATCCGCGCTCCGGGGATTCTTATTTGCTTATAGGCGGTTGACCATGCTGTCCTAAGTTTTAATCATATGTCCATGATCTAGGGACTTGGAATTGACATTTGTACTCCGGCTCGCGCTCTGGGGGTTTGGAGTTGATATTTATACTTAGATTCATGCTTCGGGAACTTGAAGTTGGTGTTTACGCTCCATCTCGCACTATAGGAATCCGGAGTCGATGTTTATACTCTGACTTGCACTCCGGGAGTTCGGAGTTGTCGTTTATACTCCAATTCACGCTCTGAGAATTCAGAGTTGATGTTTATACTCCGGTTCGCGCTCTGGGAACTCGGAGTTGGTGTTTATATTCCGACTTGAGCTCTGGGAGTTCGGAGTTGATGTTTATACCCCGCTTCGCACTCTGGGAATACAGAGTTGATGTTTATACTCCGGTTCGCGCTTTGAGAACTCGGAGTTGATGTTTATACTCCGACTCGCGCTCTTAGAGTTCAGAGTTGATGTTTATACTCCACTTTGCACTCTGGGAATACGGAGTTGATGTTTATACTCTGGTTCGCGCTCTGGGAACTCAGAGTTGATATTTATACTCCGACTCGCGCTCTGGGAGTTCGGAGTTGATGTTTATACTCCGCTTCGCACTCTGGGAATACAGAGTTGATGTTTATACTTCGCTTCGCACTCTGGGAATACGAAGTTGATGTTTATACTCCGGTTCGCGCTCTGGGAACTCGGAGTTGATGTTTATACTCCGCTTCGCACTCTGGGAATACAGTGTTGATGTTTATACTCCGACTCGTGCTCTGGGAGTTCGGAGTTGATGTTTATACTCTGCTTCGCACTCTGGGAATACGGAGTTGATGTTTATACTCCGCTTCGCACTCTGGGAATACAGAGTTGATGTTTATACTACGGTTCGCGCTCTGGGAACTCGGAGTTGATGTTTATACTTTGCTTTGCACTCTGGGAATACAGAGTTGATGTTTATACTCCGCTTCGCACTCTGGGAATACAGAGTTGATGTTTATACTCCGACTTCGCACTCTGGGAATACGGAGTTGGTGTTTATACTCCGGTTCACGCTCTGGGAACTCGAAGTTGAATGAAGGACTGTCGTGTATCAATCCTTTTTTGACTTTGATGTGATGGCTTGCCCCCGAGCTCGGGTTTCACTTAGCGAGTGATTGGTTGCATCGCAGTCACTCTCTATTTGAATAAATTCCACCGTATGGTGAAACTTAGCTCTCCGTGCATAGTGATGGTCATATGAAGCATTTCAAGCAAATCACAGCTCTGGCTCGAAGAGATTGCATTTTCTTGCTGAAATAAAAAGTATGGCAAAGTTAGTTTCCTTATTACAAGTTCTAATTTCGAAATGCAGAAACAAATTGCAGAAAAGGAAAGTAAACTAAATGGAAAAAGATAGCCTGTCATGTGTAATAGCGGCGAAGACTCTCGCTATTCCAAGCTCTTGGCAGAGTAAGACCATCGATGGTCGATAACTTGAATGTGCCATCTCCAATCCTTCGTTCAATAACATACGGTCCTTCCCATGTCGGCTTCATATGCGAAGGGACCGGATATATTCCTTTTAAGACAAGATCGCCTAGTTCGAAGGTTCGCGGATGGACCTTGGCGTTGTACAATCGGGCGACTCGACTTCGATGCGCTGCTGCCCTCAAATTAGCTTCTTCACGCTTCTCATCTAGTAGATCGAGAGATTCAGCAAGTAATATAGAATTTGTCTTTGGATCATAGTATGTCACACGATGAGAAGGTACTTCTAGCTCGACTGGAATAACGGCTTCTGATCCATAAGAAAGGGAGAATGGAGTGTGACCGGTCGCAGTCTTGTGGGTTGTTCAGTAAGCCCATAAAGCCATAGGAAGTTCATCAACCCATTTGCCACCGACTTTTTCCAGTCATTTCTTCAGAATGGATTTTATAACTTTATTAACCGCTTCGACCTGACCGTTCGCTTGAGGGTGTGCAACTGCGGAGAATTTCTTTTGGATGTGAAATCGTTTGCAGAAATCTTTAAATTCAGCACTATCGAATTGGGTTCCATTGTCCGTGATAATGGTGTGTGGAAGACCGAATCAACAGATGATGTTGCGGACTACAAAGTTGATTACTTTCTTCGTCGTTATGGTGGCAAGAGCTTCAGCTTCAGCCCACTTTGTAAAATAATCAACTGCGATGATGGCGTATTTCGCACCACCTTTCGCCAGAGGTAGATCACCAATGATGTCGATGCCCCATATTGCAAACGGCCATGGGCTGACCATTTGCGTTATCTCGGTAGGAGGAGCTCTAGGAATTCGGGCATATTTCTGGCACTTATCATATTTCTTTGCATAGTCCGATGCGTCACGATTTACAGTGGGACAGTAATATCCGTATCGAAGTATTTTCTTGGCATGTGCTTGCCCCCCGGTGTGATCGCCACGTTCCCCCTCGTGTACATTGTGTAATACTCGTTTAATTTCACCATGAGCGATACACCGGAGTAAAGGAACAGAGTACCCCCTTCAATACATGACTCCATTCTGAATGGTGAATCGCGAGGCCTTTCGAAGAACCTGTCTCTTCTCACTCCTGCATTCCGGCAGGGTTCCGTGCTCAATGTAGTTTCTGAGTGGGGTCATCCATGAATCTTTTTCGGGGAAGGTTTCGCATACCCGGTTTATTTCTGTCCGGTCGATGCTCGGGGAAGATAGCATTTCTACGGGAACGAGTCCCATTTGCTGAGCTTCACCTGTGCTGGCTAGCTTTGCCAATGAATCGGCCTTTTGGTTGTGCTCCCGAGGTATGCAATAGATGGCGTAATAGTCGTACTGATTCAGTACTTCCTGAACTCGAGCTAAGTAAGCAGCCAACCTTCGATCTCTTGCCTGATACTCTCCCCGTACTTGGCACATAACCAATTGTGAGTCGCAATAAATTTCCACTGCGATAATTCTCAAATCTCTAGCAAGTCGTAAGCCAGCTAAGAGGGCTTCATATTCAGCTTCATTATTGGTTGCGTGAAAGTCAAACTTCAAAGCGTAGCATATAGATCGGCCTTCGGGGGTTTCCAGTACAACACCAGTGCCCGAACACCGGTCGTTTGATGCACCATCAGTGTACAGCTTCCAGACGTATTCGGGGGATTCATTGGTTTCGGGAAAGTTCTCTGGAATGGTAAATTCAGCTATGAAATCGGTTAGGACCTGTCCTTGAATCGCTCGTCTCGGGGTGTAAGTAATATCAAACTGGCTCAGTTCGATGTTCCACTTGAGTAACCTACCAGACGTCTCAGGCCGCGAAAGGACGTGTCGTAATGGCTGGTCGGTATAAACAATAATGGAATGTGCCTGGAAATACGGTCGAAGTTTCCTTGATGCAATGACAAGGCAGTAAGCCAACTTCTCCAATTTCGGATAATTCCTTTCAGCCTCGGTCAATCGTTTGCTGACGTAGTATACCAGCTTCTGTATCTTGTCTTCTTCTCGAATTAATGCGGCGCTGATAGCGTTTTCTGATATCGCCAAATATACGAACAACTTCTCATGATCGATAGGCTTCGACAGGAGGCGGTGTGGATAGATGTTGGACTAGTGCCTTGAAAGCGCCTTCACATTCCGCGGTCCATTCAAAGTTTTGTTTTCCTTTTTGGATCAGATCGAAGAAGGGAATTCACTTGTCAGTGGACTTTGAAATGAACCTGCTCAATGCTGTTACTTTCCCATTGAGACTTTGGACTTGCTTTATAGTCTTTGGAGTTTTAAGATTTCTGATTGCCCAAATCTTTTCAGGATTAGCTTCGATTCCTCGGGCGTTGACAATGAATCCAAGGAATTTTCCGGATGCAACTCCAAAGTGACATTTCAGTGGATTTAGCTTCATTTTATATTCTCGCAGTATGCTGAACATAGTTTCCAGGTCTTTAACATGTTCGGTGGAGAGTCGTGACTTCACAAGCATGTCGTCTACATACACTTCCATGGTTTTCCCAATTTGGTTGGCAAACATCCGATTGACCAATCGCTGATAAGTAGCTCCGGCGTTCTTGAGTCTGAATGGCATAACTTTGTAGCAATAAAGTCCAAGATTGGTTATGAAGCTGGTATGTTCCTGATCAGGTAAATGCATCGGTATCTGATTGTAGCCAGAATACGCATCCATGAAGGATAAGAGTTCATCCCCGGCTGTTGAATCTACTAGCTGATCAATTCTGGGGAGTGGGAAACTGTCTTTGGGACATGCTTTATTCAGATCAGAATAATCGACACATGTTCTCCACTTTCCATTCGGCTTTCGGACGAGCACAGGATTCGAAACCCATTCAGGATATAATGCATCTCGAATGAATCCGTTCGCCTCAAGCTTTTCTACTTCTTCTTTAAGGCCAGCAGATCTCTCTGGATCCATACCACGCCTTTTCTGCTTGACCGGGCCAATATTCATCGTGTGGCTCGCGATGTCTGGCGAGATCCCACACATGTCAGAATGCGTCCAGGCAAACACGTCAAGATTTGCCCGTAGAAATTCAACCAATTCCTCTTGAGTTTGCTGGCTTAGCTGAGATCCAATCTTTATCATTTTCGAGTCATCGTCATTGTCAACCGGGACATCAATTGTCAGTTCGGCCGGGGATGCTTGACTTTCTCTAGATTCTCCTTCGTCTTTAGTTTCTCTTGGGTCAAGATCCTTGAGGAATTGGCTAGGGTGCCCGGGCCTAGGCCCGGGCGTTAATTGTCAATTATCGGTAAAACGGACGCAGAGAGATTCCTCTACGCCCTTTCCCATCTCCTTTCGCTGCGCCTCCCGCAGCTCAGCAACATAACAGGCTCTGGCAATAGCCTGATCTCCTTGAATGATCCCCACTCCACGATCAGTGGGGAATTTTAAAGTCAAACACCATGGGGCAATGGCTACCCTGAACTCAGTGAGGGCCAGTCAGCCCAAGAAAGCATTATATAGGGAGTCAATGTCCAAAACAATGAACTGCAACATCCGTACTCTCCGACGTTCTCCAACTCCCAACTCTACCGGCAGTTCAACAATCCCGGTGGTTATAGTAGCACTTCCGTTGAAACCATGGACTTGGGAATTACACGGTTTCAAGTCCGTGGCTTCCATTCTCATTTGATCATAAGCTCGCTTAAACAAGATATTCAACGAGCTTCCACTGTCAACTAAGGTTCTCTTCATCCAGGCGGGACCTACTTGAGATGAGATGACCAGTGGATCGATAGTGGGGGCTTCGACTTTATCAGCGTCTCTGTTCCTGAACACGATGTCATCTGTCACGGTCTTCTGTTGCTTGGCCGGAGCCCCTTCATCAGAGTTACTATAGCATTTGAAGTTTGCATGCCTGATAGAACTGGCATACGACTCCATTTCCTTCCAGCTTCGATCTGCTGGGTGAGGACCACCACTTATCGTATTGATAACCAACCTCCCGCCTGCACGAGCGGGTTCCTCATGTCTTTCCCGATTCGGTGCACGATTCTGATTTGATTGGCCCGCACCACCGGATTGCGGCGCCCGCACATACTGATCCAACTTCCGCTCACGTATCAATTTTTCAATGAGGTCTTATAAGTGATGACACTCATCGGTGTTGTGGCCATAACTCTCATGGAATCTACAGAATTTTCCTGTTTGGATTTGCTTCTCAGTTGGTGGTTTCGGGGCAGGCTTCTTGTATTGCATTGTATTGCAGGTCTGCAAATACACATTTTCCAACGACGTGTTCAATGGAGTATAATTACCGTACATGGAAGCTCTACGCCGTGGACCACGATTGTGATCGCGCTTCTTGTTTTGATTCCCATTGTCCCTTTGCTGATTTTGTTTATTTTGTACATTCAATTGAACTTTTCCAGAACTATCTCCAGACTGTATTACAGCGATGTTACTTTGGATTCCTTCGATGTTGGGCCCTGCATCATCCTACTTCCTAGACTGTTTCGCATCCTCCCTTCTCAATAATTGGGCTGCCTTGGAATAGAAACGATCCAATGACGTAGGTGGTTTTCCAGCTAACCAATTTCCGAACTCGGAATCAGCATCAATCCCCTTAGTCAATGCCATCAGGATAGAGTTATCGTTGGGATTGCTTATTTCCGCACATGCAGCATGGAATCGTTCCAAGTAACGTCTAAGTGTTTCTCCAGGAGCTTGCGTAACACTAGACAGAGTGTTAACGTCCTTAGGTCTCGCCACGTGCATACAGAATTGTTCAACAAACTTGGTGGCAACCTGGTCAAAGTTGGAGATGGATCGTGGTGGCAAATGAGTAAACCACATGGTAGCGATGCCATCTAGAGAAATGGGGAAGCTACGGCATTTTACTGCGTCATCAGCTCTAGCAGCATTCATCAGCCATTCGTATTTCAGGACGTGCTGATTGGGATCAGAACTTCCTTCATAAACTGGCAAAGATGGCATCCTGAAGTGCCGAGGTGGTTCAGCATGTAAAACATCATCGGTGAAAGGGGTATGACTTCGGGAGATTCCCCAGTCATCATTAGAGAGACCCTGACTTTCACGGATCATTTGGTGGATCATCGCTGGTATATCCGGCGTTCGGATACTTAGAGCGTGTTGTGCCAAGGTGTGGTTGGGTTCCACAGCGCGAGTCTGGACCGGACACGGTCGACGATCCATGCCTCGCCTCCTTGGTTCAACATCCTCTGGGACATAAGGCTCAGGAGTTTGCTCTCGTTGGTTACATTGAGGATCAGCTTGGTTTCTAGCATCACCTCCTCGTCCGGCAGTGGTGGTAGTAGCAATGTTGCCGGTGACATGGTAAGGAGCAGCACCTCCTCGAGATGAAGATTCTGTATGGTGACTAGCGGATGGTCCAGTTATAGGTTGTCCAAGATTTGAAGCAGGTTGGTGTCCTGTGGCTTGGGTGTAGCTTACACCTAGCCGCAGGCGTGTGGATCTGGTTTGGCCATCAGAGGAGGCTGAACTCTTTGTGGAAGAATAAGAACCTTGGTCCCTTCTGGATCTTCTTCACCGTTGGCGGTTTAGCTGGTTGGTCAACTTTGTGTTGGCGCGCAGCTGTTCAGTCAGCTGTTGTCGACTCTGGGTCAACTCCTGAAGCAATGTCTGGAATTCTTGTCTGGTGATTGGACCTGACGGATCTGAAGGTCCTGCAACATTTTGGTTGGATGGAGGTGATTGCACGAGATTCTATCGGTCCCGTACTCCTTGATCAGCAACTGTAGAAGTGGTACGTGTGCTCCCTATAATGAATTGATGAAAGTCCTTTCCTAGATCTGATGCAGATCTGAATAGAATGGAAGGGCTTCAAAGTTCTAGATCTGGATCTTCTTCTTAGATTTATGCAATCCGATATAGATAGGAGATCCAAAGAGTAGGAGAAAAATTGGCCTTCTCAATGAAAGCACCAAAGTGTTTGTACCAAAATTGGGCACAACACTCTTCGGAAGTCTTTGAAGAGATAAAGTGAAGAAAATAAATGTAAAAAGAGGATTTATCTAACAAAAACTCCAAATCTCAGATATGAAATTAAGTAAAATGCAAGAAGACACAAGAATTTAGAGTGGTTCGGCGTATTGCCTACGTCCACTATGAAGTAGTTTGCTTTATTAATCTTTCTTTGATGTTTACAAGTGATTTCAGCAAATTACAGCGAATAACAATGATTTGCAGCAGTGAAATTCGTTGGTAGCAGCAGCAATGGAGTTCAGATCTGGATCTGGCGGAGCTTGGGCGTTGGAGATCTCAAAAGAGAAGAAGAACCCCTTTTTTGTTGGCTTTGGGGGTCTATTTATAGGTGTAGGAGGCTGATATTTCGCTCAGATCTCGGGAGACCCTCTCTGGCACGTGACCAGGCTCGCACACCCAAGCCCATGAAGTTTCGGTCCGATCCGTGATCGATACGAACAGATTTTGTATCGATCAAGATTTCATCCAATGGAGTCGAAATTTGGCGTGGACATTCTTTAGCATGCACGTGGTCTTCTGTGAAAATTTCATAGCATTTGGACTTGTAGATTAGGAGATACGATCGATACGAAATAAGATTCTCGGCTGCTGTTTGGTTCGACTCGCTTCTATTTCGACTCGCTTCTGTTCGACTCAGTGACGTGGCGCTTGAGTTTTTTGATCACTCTGCCTTTGATGCTGTCTCGAGCGAGTCGAAACATACATCGATTGAGCGAGTAGATGTGTGCCCAGATTGAGCGAGTCGAAGCGTGCACTGGTCGAGCAAGTCAAAATGAAGCGTCCTGAGAGATTCAAGCAGTGGCTTCGCCAATGGAGTCGAACAGTGGTTCGAACGGAGCGAGTCGAAGTTGTTATTTCTGATGGATGTGAAGCAGAGTGAATCGAAGTGGTCGCTTCCGAGTGTAGCGAAGCGAGTCGAAGAAGTCGCTTCTGAGTGTAGCAAAGCGAGTCGAAGTAATCACTATTGATGGTTGCGAAGCGAGTCGAAGGGAGCGAGTTGACCGGTGATTGGTTTTTATCCAATTTTGTATCGTTCATAACTTGAGCATACGAACTCGGATTGACTTGAGATTTGGAACGTTGACTCTCATGGCTTAGCCTGTCATGTCCTACCAATTTTGGCTCGATCCGGACTCAGACAAAATTCGTCGATATCCATAGTGAGCCTGTGTATAACTGATCTCTAGGACGGGCCGTCATTGGTTACCAGTCAATTCCTTGGTGTCACGGCCTTGCCAAAAGGCGGGATAACAGGTATTTTGGTTTGACACTGTAACGACCTAAAAATTTGACGCCGTTAACATTAAATTAATTAAAAATAATTTTTATTAAAAGAGTGAATTAGGTATCATTTTATAATCGTTGTAAAGGTCTTTTCAAGTTGATCAATTTGATATGTCAGGAGTTACTGTTCATGAAATATAGATTTTACGCGGTTTAAACTACGTACGAAACTGTTTCGGGTCAAACTAGATACACAACCAATAACCCACACTAACAACTATATAAGAGGCTTGAGATCCTAGCCATCACCTCTACCTTCAATTTTCTTTCCTAATGATGTAATTAACCTAATTACTCTCTAATAGTGATTAGTAAATTTATTAAAAGTGATTAAAAATAAGACTGTCCAAAACACATTGAATTATATACAGATTTGAAGCTCTCGAAGAGGCGAAGGGGAATCTGAAATTTCTTTTTCCAACCAAGGCTCTACTTGACTATAAATTGGTAATTTCTTCTCGGTCGTTGGCATTGGAGAATGATGATAAATGGTAAAATAGCGACCAATCGACAGTTGGGTGGTACTGTTGCATATAGGAGGAGTAGTGTCATCCATGGTGGCTAATCAGGCTTATGGCCATGGACGCAGGAGAATAGCATGAAATAGAAGCATGTGGGCTTGATCCCCTAAAAGGGGTACGTAGACAGTCTTTAACAGTACAATAGTTATCGATCATATGACTATAGCATATACGGTTAGGCGTAGTCCAAACATTATTGAAATGTAACGACCATCATACACCTATAGTGCAGAAAGGTTGTCTGTCAAAGGAAAGAAAAGAAGAAAAGAAGAGAAGATAGAAGAGAATGGAAAAGAGAAAAAGGAAATCATCAACTAATCACATAACCTGCCATATATCTCACATTTCATCAGATAAAATATAATAGTAAACAGGGATATAAAATAGTCAAGGCAGTAATAACTATGTGAACTAATCATCGGAGGATAAGATCCATAGAGTTATACAACACAATAAAAAAGTTTATACAACTGGAAAATAAACTCAACTAATACACTGTCTCTAATAATGATAATTCAAACACTATCAAGGCTCCACAGTGTCACACAACGGAATATATAATAACAAAGTCAAATATAAGTATGAGTAAACGTCACCTCCTACTAGTCCATCTACAGAACTCCATATGTCATCCATATATGCTCTCTAGCCTACTCATTTCAGAGTATCGAGATAATAAGAACCAAAGCATAAAACCTTGGGTTAGACAACCATCTGGTGTGAGCATTAAACAATCTTAAAATACTATAATAGTCGATATAATATACAGAATAGAGGGTCACTACAACAGTTTATGGGTTTCATAGCGTTTGAAAAACGCTATAACAGGCTACCATAGCGTTTCAGAGAACGCCGTGAAACGACAAGCTATGGTAGGCCGGCAATATTATATAGCAGGAAGGAAAACGCTATAATATCTAATAGCGTTTACAAAAGGTCATAGCGTTTGCAACCTACAATAGCGTTTTTTCTCTGTTATTAAACTTAAACGCTATAGGGAATTATAATCCTTCATTTAACTTCTATAGCGTTTTTGAGCACATTTTATAGCGTTTCATCAAACCATGTTATAGCGTTACAATGTTTTCCGATAGCATTTCTTGTCATGCTTGCATAGCGTTTTTGATTCTATTATAGCGTTTTTGGTGGAAAAATCTTACATCTCATATAGAGTTGCGATAGCGTTTGATGAATCAATAGCGTTTTTCAAACGCTATTCTATATAATATTAATTTTCAGCATTTGTTTCAATTTTCATTTTATTATATTACATATATATATATATATGCACACAGATAGATATATGTATACACATTACACACACAGATATATATATATATATATATATTAAAATGTGGATCCCAAAAATAACAAATCGAGAAGATGACAACAACTATATGTAACAATGATAACGTTGTAGTGAATTCTAATTTGGAAACACACAATCAAACCAGTGGAAAAGTTTCAAATAATTCTGCTAATATTTCAAATACTACAAGACATGGTCGCATGATAATAGTTCAAAATAGTCTAACAAATGAACACAAATACTACAAGACATGGTCACCTGATAATAGGTCAAAATAGTCTAACAAATGGAAACAAATACTCAGTTATGGAGACGATGATACGGAAATGGCTGCTACAGAAGATTCTTGCAAGGATCTAAACATTGCTCTAGGTTGCTTCAGTGTTAACCAAGTTCCTGCATTAAATGACAAAGTAGACAAAGTATAAAAGTGCTGAAGCTGTTGATTTAGTTACCAAAGAGCTTGGAGGTAAAATCATTAGACAGCAAGGACCTATTCCTAGAATTAATACCAAGATCACCTCTTTTCTTTTTAAATACACACAATATGCATGTTAGGATTGTTAGCATTTTCGCTAACCACTGCCATACTTTTCAAAACTGCTGTCAACTGAATATTGCATTAGCCACTGCCTCTTCTACATTCAAACACACTGCCACCTTCTGAACTGACACTCACCACCACTACTACCACTGTCTCCACTTACACTTCACCTTCTTCCATCAACAAGATCAACTGCTATTGACAATCAACTTCCTCCCCCATTACATTGCACCAACCTCTTCCCCGTATCATCAAGCTGTACACCTGCAACTTCATACACAACCACCACAATACTGTCATCTCAACCATCCATGCCGACAACTACTATCCTACTACTCACAAACTTCACTGCTTCTTGCCTGCAGCTTAACCACCATCTCCCTCTCAAAACCACCAACAACATCATCTCCAAAGACTGACCACTCGACTGCAAGACCATCACTACAACACTCAAAACAGCCTACATTTCAATTCAACTACTTCAACCAAATCTACCCGACAGCCCCGCCATTTCATCACTGATCCACAACTGCAAGTTCACCCAACCTTGCTAACTGTCCTCTATCCACTTCCAACTCTACAACCAGAACTGCTCCTCACTTGTCTGCAGCCTTCCTAATCACTAATCAACTTACTTCTACAGTTTCATAATCTACAAACATCGATCAATACCATCACCATACTTCTACATTTTCATAATCACTGCCTCACTGTTACAACTGCAGCATTCAACCTTGCTCACTGCCTCTTCCCACAAACATTTCTCAACTTACCACTGCAAATCTCCAACTTAACTCCCACTAATCAACTTCCAAATCCAAACCAACTACTTCACCATCCCATATTTCATCAACACTGCAACCACACTGCTGCCTCCAAAATACTTCATCCCATACAAACTTGTCATAATCACCCTGTTTTCTGTACAACTTGCACACCAATTACTGCAAACCACCCACCAAACCAACAAAACTGCCATTCTCCAAAAAACAAAACTTCATTGTGCATTGTAATGAAGTTGAAGTTTTTATGAAAAATACACATTTCACATTTCTTTTTTACATTTCACATTCTCGTTCTAAATAACTCACAACCTCGCCTCTATTTCTTCCCTTGACTACATCCAAGCACAGTCCACCCAACCTGCAAAAACTTCCACACCATCTCCAATAGTCATCCTCTTGCATCACAAAACTGCTCCCACCTTGCTTCATCATAGTGCATGATACAATGCACGAAACTGCTGCACCATCCCACTGCATCATTTCTCCATAGCTACAGTAGCTCAAATACCATCACATTGCTTCACTTAGTTTACAACAACTCCATAGCTACAACAACTCAAAACAGTCAGTACTTCACTGCAGTCAAAACAGTCACCCCTCTGCTATGCGAAAATAGTAGAACTACCATCACCCTGACTGTGCAATCTACCACCACTGTCCAAAACTGTGACCATATCAGTGCAACATCACCACTCTGCCATTCACAAATAACCAGTGACCATCAACTCTGTGCAATACCCTTCACTTCCCTGTTGCAATTTCATTTGCCCACCTTTGTTCACAACATATCCTCCAACCGGTCTGATCTGAAGAGGTAGGTTTAGACTTCTTTTTTCAGGGAAGAAAGAAGAGTATATGCAGGGTAAAAGAAGAGCATGTGCTGGGTGAGTTATCTTTGGCATGAGGTGAGTTAACTACTGCAGCACATTCATCACCAGATTTAATTACTAGAAACATGTAAAATAATAAATTACATTAGTAGGTGACTGTACTTGATAGAATAACTAACAAGAGTAATGCAAAAAGTATTATCCAGCTTGCACATATGTATTATATGTGGCAAGTTATATCATAAAAGCTTAAGCATTTGTTTCTGCTCAAAATAAAAATAGAAGCTGATAAGACCATGCACATTATACATCCGTTTTGCATTGTCTAGCCTATCAAGTTAAATAAGTTGAAATCTATTCAGCCCAAAAGCTTTATATTCTTTTATTTCAACAAATTTGATCGAAACTTTTCATATCTTGAACACAGATATATAACTAAAGGATGTAAAAATAGAATGCTTACCTACACGTTTTGCCTGCAAAGAATTCAACCAAATCATGCAATAACATCCTTAAAAAAACTCTTGATAGGTTTAATCAACTTAGACATGTATATTAGTTGAAAATAAAATCCCATGGTTAGCCATCTTTCCATTGGCTTTCCAAAACTTTCATGCACTCAGTAAATGAAATAAAACGGTGTTGTCGGGTCTTACCAAAACTTTCTTGACCATTTGCATTGAAGACATGAACACCATGTGAATTATGAGCTAAATAAATGTTAGCCTCATCAGTTGGCATGGACAGACATGAACCAAGATGAGAATGAACATTCTAAATGACAACAGCCTTATCCTACATAAATGTCATAAAAGAAATCTGACAAATCATAAATAATTTAAGAAGCAAATAAAACACAACTGGCATGCTATTTGTAGAGTATAAATATATAATATAACTGCATATACTATTTGTAGTTTGTCATATGATTAATATTAATCGATAATTATAACTGAGTTATGAATGTCTTGGATCACCTCTGCTCTAATAATGCTGGGTTAACCCAATTACGTGAAACCATTAGATTAAAGATATTATTTTTCAGATTTGTAGTCCACCAATTATTATGTTTGGTGTAAAAAAAATTACAATTTTCTTTTCCTAAGTCCATGGGAAACCAACTTGTAACCAATGTTACCTACCCTGAAAACATGCATTGCATCAGAGTTGAAATAATTAGTATATAGGCGTGGGTAAATGAAGTCGAAGTTAACATACTTAGATGTTGTTAGGCTGGTGCCGGATAGAATTGGTAGTGATGTTCCTCTTTCGATGTTAGCTTTGGACCTAAGTTAGAAGAAGCAGGCGGTTTGAAATATGGTGATTTATGAGTGGAATAAAACTGTCATTCATATTGAAAACATATACAGATGTATGACATAACTTAGCAATTATTTTCCTTTTGTTTGATGGACCTCTTCGCATGCCAAATGCCATTGATAGTGTGCAGCAGAACTGTACCTAATAAACCCATACTGAGGTAATGTGCTTGAAAGTAAAAATAAAAGTCCTTTTTATTTTGGAAGATGTTGGCACTTTATTTTACAATTCTATATTAAAACACAAATATTAACTGCCAAAAAAATATAAATCAAAAGTGCATTTACCATTAACCATTTGAATAATTATAAACACGGTTATTAGTCCTCCAAAAGTTCATGGTATATTATTCATAATTAGGGTGCCAAAAAGATCACTGTGTCACTTTCAGATTCTTACACGGACGCTAAATAAACATGACATGAAAACTTAGCAGAAACCCACAGTAACATAATTTTGTTTTATGTGGCATATGAAACATCAACACCTATGTATAACTCTTGTTTAATCTACAAATGGCCACAGGGAAAGATTAGCATAGAACGCTGAAAACTACAAAAGAACGAAATTGTAAAATACTCAAGAATTTGAGTTATATAAATGATGATTTTTGATGCCCAATTGACCACATGCACAATTGGCCTAATCCTAGAATAAAAACATAGTGACATAAAGTCTTTTCAGAAAATTAAAAATTCATTCTACAATATGTGCAACTGAAACATGGAGCTTGTAGACATCCTGGTGACATGTTGTATATATAAAGTACCATTTCAAAAAAAATATGGAGTTTGTAATAGAACTTCAAAACTTCACAAAAATGCCAATAAGAAATTGCTCCAATACATGTTGCTATAACAAACTGATTAAATTTGATAAACTAACCTGGATCCACTTGAAACATCAAGTGGATTGGATAAAAAGTGCAGAAGGATAAACGTGAATGTACGTAGCTTGCACAATAAAGAAACTGCGTGAAGTACTAAAAAATTGGGTTAGAAAAATTTCAATTCAGATGTGACATTCTGTCTTTGCAAATGACATCAAAATAATTAATCACTACATCGATTATTAAATTTCAAATTATACTGATTTACATATCATTAAAATGTGAAGTAGCAAACGATCAATAAGTACTTTAAATTATGTTTAAATACAAACATGAAATGTGTGAAACCTGTAATATAACTTTTTAATCATGATGATCAAATGTTCATGAGGAAACAAAGCAAAGAATGAAGGAAGTTTTAAAAAATGTATTATATAAAAAAAAGCTAAAGCATACTGTAGATAGCTTGCAATTTACTTACCACAACTTGAAGTTAAAAAGACCGCAACAGGACCAATGATCTGTCATGAATTCATTACCACAACTTTGAGTTGAAATTTTAACAACTATGACTACCCTATAAAATATTTGAAGCATTCTCTTTAATTTCCAACAATTCTAACCCTCTCCTGGGTAGTAGGTAGATATAATTTATTATTTTAAATTTGCAACATATATGATAATACAATTGTTCCAGGTCGATTAAAATTAGAATTAATGTCACAGGTGGAAACTTTTATTTCCTGACTGCATGGTAATTCAATAACACATTATACTGTATTTATTGATTGCTAGTTAATCACACTCAGCTATACATTTCTTGTATCATTGACCCTAGAAAGAAAACAAGAAAATAAGAAAAATGAACTCATTTTTTATACATTGCCAAAAAAAGGATTAGGGAAGTAATATGGAGTCATTGGTAAACAAGTATATGCATGTTAAAATGATACAAGCAATTATGCATAAGAAATTTATCTTATTTGTTTGTTTAATATCTAATTTCTTGTACAAATCTACCTGCATGCAAAACATTAGAAAATGCAATACTAAATATGATGCCAAATAATGCTCAATCGACTATGGCTATTGACTCTACAAAGCAATTGAATTCAATAAACATAATCGATTTTTGATTTAAAATATGGCACAACTTACTTCAAACGTGTAGCACCAAAACACTCGGCAAAGGTTACCAAATGCGTCATGTGATCGATGTCAAATCTAGCAGCAGTGGCACGTGCAAAAGCCATACCTTGCTCTTTCTGCAGAACAATTTTACGGGCCTCAAGTACTCGCAAAAGCTGAACTCTATAAAAATGAAAAATAAAAATAAAAAAGTTGCATCAGCTTTAACAACTAATTGTGAAAAGATGAAACACAAAAGATAGCATTCATATATTGGAACAATATCACATACTTTGAGTTCTCCTCCTGTGAAGCAGATCCATTTGATAATTCCGGTGCATTTGAGTTTGATCCAGGCTATCATCAATTGAAAATAGTAAATTTCATAGAATTCTCTAATGAAGCAACATTAGCCTTGAATTTGAACCAATGCAAAGATGCATACCTTATAAAGAACTATTACCTTGTCTGAATCAGCATCTGAGGCAGGTTTGATACCTACCATTATTACAAAAAACAAAAAATTTCACATGTGTGAGCAAAAAAATAATACCTATAATTTTGACAAATAAAATGGAAGTATCCATCTTTAGTCACTTAATATACATACAAACCAAAAAATTCAAACATACCCTCACTGCTTTCTGGTGATTTAGTATTATGATCTTCCAACTGTCAAATTGCAAACATCAAAGTTTTATCATGGACATGTAGTAAATTTCAAAGTGCAAGAAACAACGTAGTGCTATACTGCTATGCACTTACTGAGCTTGAACCAAGATTTTCATTGCCTTGAATCGTAATTGCTTCATCAATCTGCAAAAACTCAGACTCGATTGTTGATTACGGTTGATTACGTAGCAGAGAGATTACGGCACCAACACCTAGGGATTGGGATCGACTGTTGATTATGGTGGTTAGGGTTTCGGGATTTAGGGATGTTGGTCTGCGTGACTGTTGATCGCTGTGGTTTAAGGATTTCACGATTTAGGGATTTTGGTTCCTGTTGTTTTCTGGAGTTGACGAAGTGAAAAGAGGAAAGGGGCGAGGTTGTAATTGACGTGATTTTTTTCTTCCGCGCAAAATATTCGTTTCCTACCCCTTTTGGATAGCGTTGAATACTCCATATTTATTAGTGCATAGCGTTGAATACTCTTCAGTAAATAGTGTTGAGAGGAGAAAAAGCGGAAACGCTATGTGTTGGCGCTACCGAAAGCCTTGATTTTTGTAGTGGGTATACGAATGATACCTAACCTATCCCTACAGTCAAAGTGTCAGCATATAACATAGATAATATGCTACTCTACAACATCATAAAAGGGTAATCTATACTCAGTAAACTATTGAGGTGCTTAGGTATCTCCATCCATAATACCTACTCCATACTAAGTAAACAGTCCGGGGTGTCTATGTATCCCTATGCACAATACCTACCTCGTGTGACATCCCTAGGGTGATAAGTGGCTAGTAAATCAACGATAATAAACATACAATCGATCAAACAGTACTAACTGTCACCCAGTGTGCTCTAGATATATAATAGCTCATATGGCCCCCATGCCATGAGAACAGTGGAAATACCGGTTCTCCATTGTACTCTTGTATCTGGCAGCCCAAAGTTGGATATGTGTCTCGCAGCCTAAAGCTGGACACTAAACCCAAAGCCACAGGTCTAGGGTATACGGATCCTTGCTACCAATCCATGGGCATCCCCACTATACAATACCCCTGCTCAAGTATAACAGAAAACACTCCGAGCCATCAAAAATCTCTTAGCACATGCATATCCATCCGAGCCGTACTAGCTCAATACAATTTCCATTATCTTGAACCCACTACGTTCTTCCATTCCACGACTCCTACCACGAGCCTCTTTGGTACCTACTCCCTACTCGAGTCACAAACCGATGATATAAAGGGTCTAGTTGTAACATCCCGCCATTTTGGACCATTCAAATCGACCATAAATCCACACATGTCGAACTTGAATAATTCAAAATGACAGATTGTTAATAAATTTTAGGGCAAATAAAATCAATCATAGAAACACAAACACAGAATATCAAAATAACTCGCAGCGGAATAAAATAAACATAGTAGTTCATGATGCTACTAGATACAAAGTCTCAAACGAATACAAAATACCATAGTCTGAAAAAAATACATTTGGAAATTCTAGGTACATAAGTTCTCTACTACAAAAGCAAAAGCTGAGTGGAAATAATTGGAATAGAAATATCTGGTAGACAGCTAAATCTCCGGCGGATCTCTAGCTCCAAAAGGATGAGACCAAAGACGTGAAACTCAAGCTGACCCGAGCGTAAAGCAAAAACACAAAACACTCGAGTCAGGACATACATACTTATAAAATATAAATCGACTCAAGTGAACTGTAAAGAAATGCATCAGTAACTTAAAGGATGCTTGGTATCGCCCATCCTCTAAGGATCCGTTAAACTATCTACTATGTAGTAATATACGCTATTATAATAGGGTCTAAAGTAAAGTATACTATTTAAAAATAGCGTTAAGGCTTTACATTTTCCACCTTAACGCATTTTTAGGTACGCCAATAGTCTATACAGTTCCGTAACTCCCCGTAAACTAGAGCCGCCAGAGGATACCACATAGGCATGACATAAAACAAACTCGTAGAAGGCGCGCTAGGTTAGGTGACACGACACAACTAGGCAATGCCATGGTAGATATACCAATTACACTTTCGAACTATTGGTAACGCATAGCCGCAACTACCGCCCAACTCGAGCCACACTCCCAAATCAAAGGTGCACACCAAATCAATTACAAAGTAATAGAATGGCTAATGATGAAGTGTGTCCGATTAGAGGAGCTACCTCCTTGGCCCGTCGATTGCTCCTATTTTAGCCACCTTATGCTAACTCACGGGAGTTAGGTCCACGTATATATACCTTTAGGATCGTCGCCACCATCCTACTTCATTTTGGAATCTCCACCGCGTACACAGTTGTCAAAGTGGTTTTCGACATCGACAGAGAGTATGCCCTTATCCGATCCCGGTCTCTTTAACAACCAATCGTTATTATAACTCCTGGTTATTCAATTTCAAATGGTTTATTTTTCATATCAAACATTTTCCTTTCAAAACCATATAAATTCCATATCATTTTTCTTTAAAACACATTCATTTTTCCAAGCTAGTAACACTTTCAAATTCATTTAATTATAACCCCCTTTTGACGTAAAAATTTAGAGATCATAGCACTTTAAATTGTAACCTTTAAAACCAAAACATTCGGAACTATAAACCTTTAGACAAATTTGTAGCATTCAGAAAATGTCACTTTTAAGAAAACGCGGCAGTACAGAAATGCTACTGTAAGAATTCGCAGCAGTGCAGAAATGCTACTGTAGGAATTCGCAACAGTGCAGAATTGTTACTGTAAGAATCTGCAGCAGTGCAGAATTATTACAGTAAGGAAACTGCAGCAGTTTTGAATTGTTACATTAAGGAAATCGCATCAGTTTTGAATTGTTACTGTAATACTTCCTACTACAATAGTTTATATAATCAGATAGTACATATATTTTGGTTTTTATCATAGTCATTATATCATTACTATTATATTACTCAAATTCTAGCTATTTGGACATTAAAGTAACCATACCTTTAGTTAAATAACTTTGTTACTATAATGTCAAATTTTTAAGACTGAAATCCTTATGCTAAGTTAAAAGTACGTTATTAACTTACACTTTATTTTCTTTTCATTAAATAACATTTATCATTTTTAATTACCCAAGTCATACCATTTACATTAGTTGAAACCTACATGTCAAATGTACGTTTAACTTACACTTTTCTTTCTTCTCAAAAACCATTTATGATTTTAATCATTATTACATGAATTAAAACTTACAATTTATAGATTAGAATAAAATACCATTTTACGTCAAATTGGATTATTAAATTTCGATTAACCTTCATACTGTAAATAGATTCCAAAATTTACATTTCCAACTATTTTTCTCTTATAAAAATTTTAACTCATGTAAACAAATTCACAGCAATTATTACAATAAATTTAGTTGAGATTCATATATAGAAATCCAAAATACTTAATAATTTTAGAAAATCATTTTAAATCAACCACGGAGTCTGTATAAAATTCTTTACCATAGGGTCAAGTGAATACGGACATATATCATTTCAATCCGCAGTTTATTAATTTTATGGGTTTTATATCATTTCAAACCCGCAATCCCAAGTCAAATAAAATTGCTCAAGCCTATCATTTTAGCCCATAACAATTTTGCTTAATCTAAAAATCATTCGGGTATGTATCATTTCAACCCATAGTGAAGGAACTTGTTGTATGATTACAGAATATCAAATAAACATAACAATAAATAACATATCATGGTATATGGTTATAACGGGTAAAATATGATATGAAGTAACATAACAATATTAAATAAATCATGGCATATGATCATAATGGGTAAAATATGATATGAAGTAACATAACAATATTAAATAAATCATGGCATATGATCATAACGGGTAAAATATGATATGAAGTAACATAATAATATTAAATAAATCATGGCATAATATAAGCATATGAAATAACATGATATAAACATATGAAATAACAAAATAAAATCATATGATTGACATAATATAAGCATATGAAATAACATGATATAAACATACGAAATAACAAGACATAATATAAGCATATGAAATAACATGATATAAACATATGAAATAACAAAATAAAATCATATGTGAAATGTCAAACTTGCATATACATATCCTAACAATTCAATTGTCATCAATTCATCAAATAAATAAGTACGTATGTCAAGTGTGATTTCTTACCTTTCTTTGGTTGGAAAAGTGATTCAAAGCGCAACACAAAAATAAACAAACTACGGACCAGTTTGAGTGAGAGGAGAATCCAAATCCGACGCTTGAAAAATAAAAATAAATTCCATACATAAACAAATAATTTTACATAGAAAAATAAAATAGAAAAATATATATTTGCAAAATACATAAGAGGGCTTGTCTAGGGTTTGCATAGGCTTGGTCTAGAGGTGGTTTTGGTTTGGTCTAGGCTAGGTTTGGATTAGGTGGGTTCGGCCATAGCTAGGTTTTGGTGGAGATGAGTTCGGCCATAGCTAGGTTTAGGGTTAGGCTAGGGTTTGGAAGAGGAAGGTCTAGGGTTTTGGGAAGAGGTGGAGAATAGGAGAGAAGAAAAGAAGGTGAGAGGAGATGGTGAAGGTGATGGCAAATTATGGAAGAAGAGGAGTGGTGGAGAAGAAGATCTAGGGTTTTGGAAAGAGGAGGAAGAAGGAGAAGAAGACTTACATTTTTTTGTGGAGGCACAAATGAATGGATGTGGAGGCTAGCCAAAACCCTGGGAGATTATATATAGGCTACTCATCTAACTAAAGGTTTTCTAGCCCAAATGGTCTAAGTCCAAACAAATCACAATAAAAATAAAAGAGAAGTTGTAGGGAAAATAACTACGTGTAATACGCCAAAAGTTGCAAAATTTGAGAAGTAAACATCAAAATTTAACAAAACCAAAAACTGGGAAAATGTTAAAACTAAATTCATCTTCATAAAAAAAAGGTAAAAATTCAAATTTTAAATTTTTTCACAGAAAGTCAAACTTTGACCAAAGTTGACAAAATTTGCATTTTAAGAAAAATCTTTATTTTATTAAATTTGGGAAAACATTTCACATCAAAACTCAAAATTATCCTTTAAATTTTCCAAGTTTCTCAAATTTAAAATAGTTAAATTCAAAATTTCAAATAAATTTTCATTTAAAATATTTTCAAAATTTGCGGGTTGTTACACTAATCTTTGGCACCTACTACCCCACGAGTCATAAATCGAAGATAAAAGGCTTTTCATCATGTTGTACATCGCCAACCCCATGATGCGAATGAGCCAACACCTCTGGCATGATCTATAAAGAACCATCTACCTCGAAATCTACTCCATCCGCCATCGATTCATAATCCAAAGTACCAACTCTTATATCGAAGCGCAACATCATCGCCTCACCATCTAAATCGCTTACCATAGAGCAATCACATCAAGACTTAGAGTCAGTCGCAACAAATCATCAATCATGCACCACGAAATCCCCTCAATGTCCAAGCCAAAGATCGGCGAAATTGCCAAACAACAACAATGTCCCGTCGATGGAAAATATGTGATATTCGATATAAATCATTTTAAAATAATTTTATTTTCATAATCTAGTAGGTTTATAAGGATAGGAAAATCATATTTCAAAACCAAAAATCATTCCAGAACGTCGATATAATACTATACAACCAATCATAGTATAGTGACAGACAATATAACCCACCTCAACAAAATCTATCCAAACTAGTTCCATAGCGTAGATCTCTCCATCACGAGTGCAACGCGAGAAAGAGCATCCAAAACAGACGTCGTATGCAAAAGATATGGCTGATATAAGAATCAAGATTAATAAGATAATTAATTAACTAATTTAAATGATAATTACCTAATCAAATCACTATTCCTTCTTCCTCTTCAAGTCGTATGTACACACACACCATCAACCTATTCATGCACGCACGTTTTGGCAGTGATACGGTGTTACGCTCCATGAAATCGACAACCGTCTATGCCATTGTTCTTCTCATCGAATGTTTGACTCGTCCATGCCAAAATCACCTAGCTCGATGCCTCCATACAAGATGTAACTCCCAATTCCTCGACTACTGCTCTAAATATTGCAACTATCAATCATGAACGGTCGATCTAAAATTCACGACGGAGATAGAGATTGGCAAGAGAAAGCTTATGGAGACCTCCGTTTTGCCAAACGTCACTCCAAGAATTAGCAAAATCAAACCCTAATCGGCCATGAATAGGTCAATCTCGGCCAATCAACATCGATCGAAATTCCCCATCATCACCGTGAAGCGCTCATTGGTACGAGCTCAACGAATCTGGTTTCATCATTTTTAATGGAGCGGATCTCACGATTTCAACTTTTGAAGGTAAAGAGGAGGAGCAACCATTGTTTTCTAATAGAACAGTAAAATGGGAAATGAAATTGGAGGGAGAGATCTAATTTGGGGATTTAAATAATAATATTTAATTATTTTTTATTTGATTTCTCAAATAAACGGTCGTACGTTTCGAGTCAGCACGATCACACGATGCGTTCGATTGCCATGAAACTCATCTGTGTACGTCTCCTCATTTTTCCAGATCCAACGGTATAAATTTCATCACTATCTTAGACTGCACCTTAGGATGTGTTAACCCAAAAAATGGATCAACACCCTTGTTTGAGTGTGAAAGCACCAGCCTTGTTCTCACAGGACAATAATATGGATAATAGAAATCAAAAGAAAGTAGAAATAGAAAGGGGACAAGAAGATTTTTGTAGTGGTTCGGCAGTTAACGAAGCCTACCTCCACTTTATAGTTTTTATTATAGACTGATCGATGTTACTAGATGTATTTGATTACAAAGCTCTTGAATATCCTTAGCTAGATTGAATCTCCAATATTGGGACCCATTATAGAGTCACGTATGAGGGAGGTGAAGAGTGAAGAATGCTTCCAGTAGAGCTTCAGCCACCAGTATTTCGGATCCCATCTGTGTTGCAGGTAGGATAGTATTTATAGAGGTTGGAGAGTTACTTGGCCAAGCCCATTTGCCAGATGCTTGTAGAAGATCACAGGTAGGTGCACTGGAGTTTTCCAAGCGACCCGAGCGAAAACTATGAATCGCTAGCGATCCATAGTGTCAGCTTGTATGCCAGTTGATTCCTTAGAATTTATCCTTTGTCTCATCCCATTAATTTCATAGCTGCTTGATGAAATTGTTTGGATTGGTGGCGATCCATGGTGTATGGATTGCTAGTGATCCATATAGTTAGTCTATTTTTGAATTTTGTTTATCAGGCTGACTTTGTCGTCTTATACTGATGTTGTCAGTGTAGTCTCGAGCATGTCGCCTTGTTTTGACGATGGTTTGCTTACCAGCTGTATTTAGCTGTTGATTGGACTAGACAAATGCTTGTCTCTTGATTTAACTAACTTGGAATCTCGTCAAACTCAGTCATTGCTTCTGTATTGTGGATTGAATCATGATGCAAGAAGCTCTGCAAACTCATGAATTAATATTATGGATCGCAAGCGATCTATAGGCCATGGATCGCTAGCGATCCATGTCCTTATTGTATTTTGTATTCTTTTTTACTTGACTCACTTTGGCTTGCTACTCTAGTTCTTTTAGTTGACTCTGGGCTACTGTGACTTGACCAATTTGTTCCGACTTCTCTTGGATTATGCTAGGTTAAAAACTCGGATAACATTTGCCCCCTAGAGTACGTCTTCATTAAAAACAAGGCGTGCTCTGGAAGTAATCGCATTTTAGTCTCTTCTTATTGAATTTCAAGTAGTCCTATTAGAGTTACATGAATTTGAATTAGACAAGACTGTCGCTTACTAAGTTTCATCCTGGACTGCCATTTCTCATCATAGAAGACCGAACTTTACTCTATAACTTCCCAATATATCTCGAAGTAGCATATTAATGTCACTAGGCAAAGTCGAAACAAAAAATATGTGACCCTATGGATCGCTAGCGACCCGACTACTTAGTATTTTTCCTGGCATATTTTCTTTCTTTCCATACCTATTTATACCTTACGGCCGACCTATCCCATTCTCATCTCATGACTCGAGCCTTCAATTTCCTCCAGCAATTTGAGCTTCCTTCAGCAACTTGATCCATCTTCCTCAGCTCCTCGATCAAACCCTGTCCAAGTTTCCATCGCGATTTTCTCAATGCCAGTAAATTTGCTTTGCCGCCGATTCCAGAACTCCGACCATCTCCTTGATTTCTTCCATGCTGACCCTTGTCCTTTCGTTTGCTTTCTAGGGTCGCCGCCGATTCACCTTATCTGGCTCGTTGATCTGCATAGGTCGCCGTCAATCCACTGTTTAGATCACTAAAGCGATAACTTCAACCCTCCTTGCCTCTTGATTACTGATTCAAGGTGGGTTTGCTGATCATGATGTTGGTTTGTCGTTTTGGCGACAAAGTTGTATTCGTGGTGTTAATCGTGAAGGGTCTGAGTCGATTGCGGCTTAATGGAGGAAGATAGTAAATCGAGTCTTGAGTTCCTTACGAAACGACATTCGGGTCTTGCCCCGGTGCTGATATGTTTTCCTTCCTTCGTCCATTGAGGCAGAATTGACTTTGCTAGGTCCCATAGTAGATACCACACAACACGTCGTGAATTGGTTTCGTCCTTCTGGTGTATTCGGTTTGATTATGCTTTCTTTTACACGCATGGTGTACCTATACTGGAAGTGACTTTCCTCGTTGTTTCGAATAACGGATCCGTTATCGATTGTTGATCGATAATGGATAAGTGTAGGGGATATAATTTCAAAAAGAAAGTGATACGGTAAGTCCTTTTACCTCTCGGCTGCTAGTGTACTATCTACACAAGATAGAGCTTTAGTAGCATTCATGACACCAAGCCCACCACCGATAAATAACACACCGCACTTGCCCAATACATACTTGAAGTCCGACACATTGGTGTGAATCGATATTTCTTCGGAATTCAAGTGTAGTACGGGGAATCCTTATTTTAAAGAAGAATTACATAAACATTTCAGACGTAAGTTCTGTTGTTTAGAATGAAGTACCTATCTTCTTGCCGTAAGTCTAGCGGAGGAAGTCCTGCACTTACGGACATTGAGTTATCTTCCGTAGCACCTTCTCCTTTCGCTTCACAGGCTAAGTACAGCCAGTTATTTCTAGTTGATCCGGTCATGGATCGAACTCCTCGTAACTTAGATTTCTTCTCAATCCACCGGAGAGAGCTTCTTCCGTGATTTCTGCTAAAGTTCCACAATATCTACATGCAACATGGCATCCCGGAGGAACATGTGCGCCTCCCAAAGAAGGATGAATTTGCTCATATGCCGTCCCGACGTATACTGCTTGTCATCGGTATATGTGCTTGAATGGAGCTATGCCCCCTTTTAACGATTTCTTAAGGGAGACCATCTCAAACTTAGGAATCACTCCGTTTCATATTCACCCTAACTGATACACCATCTTAACCTGTCTGTACATCCTTTTCATGCAAACATTCAGCCGTGGCCAAGCTTTGATGAGTTGAGATACTTTATTTCATTCAAAAGAAGAGATGAGTGTCCTTTCTTGGTTGTGATCAAGGCCCAGAGAAATCGTAAGATTGTATTGCAACTACAGAGCAACTTATCCCAATTCAAGACTCAATACTTCTTTTTCAGATGTCCTGATGGGTTCAATCATCTTTGGACAACGGGGGGTAAGTTCCCTTTCTTACTCATTGAGTTTCGATGTGTCACCATTAGATTTCTAACAAGTCGAATACTTCTTACAGTTATTCTGAGGCTGAATAGGGACTTGTCTCACGATGGAACTTTCCAAACCCTAAAGGCTCGATGTTGGAGAAAAATCTGTTAAAGTCATATTGACTTACGATAACTTGATTCGATACAGACTGTTACATCCGAGGAGATCTGTAGTTCCAGTTGAGGTCACATCCCCCTCTCGATCCGAGGTATGCACGCAATCCACCTCTTCATCTTACGCTTTCGAAGAGGGTGCTTTCCAAGAACAGGAAGGCCAGTCCGGCGAGTCAACTGAAGAGACTCGCGAGGGAAAAGACACCGCGACCGAAGCCATTTGTCCAGCTAGAATGCCACTGATTCCAGAAGAAGAGGAAGAGGAGTTTAATCAGAGGGAAGGAAAGGCCACGATGGACATAGAAAAAAAGGAAGGAGAAATTGGCAGTAGCAACGAGTCCACTTGTAGTGGTGAATTCTACGCAGAATCCGATGATGGTGATTGTGAATATTGCGACGAGACTCTAAGGATGAGTTCCATTATTCCGAGCTTTCCTCCTTTAGACATGAGTGGTAAAGACAATGCTCCAAAAATCATACAACGTTGGGATTCTCCGAGTAATGACCCTGGCGTGGACTTTAGTGATTTAAGCGATGTTTACGTTGATTTTGACGCACTCATTGGGGAAGATTTAAAGTTTAAGGAGGTGCCTTCTCATTCGGGCCATGTTGCACCCGAAGTTAGTCCAGTTCCTTCCGTGATGCCTGCCCGATTCGGTTTGTGACGTCATTTTAGGCTCTCCTCCCAAATACATAACACGTTTCATTAGGGTTACACTCACTTATACACATACTTTTCATGTTTATCTTCCGTTTCTAAGGCTCTTTATTTATCTTCCATGTCAGGTACCATGAGAGGACGCAGTCACTATGATGATCTCGAACAATTCACCGACTTTCAGCACTGGTTGAAACGGTCATCCAGCTGTCATCAGCCTCATGAAACAGAGGAGGAATATAGGAGAAAAAAAGATTTAGAGGCCGAAACTCATCATTGAGATGAGAGGGAATGGGGCCAAGTATACAAAGGTAGGTACGACAAAAGGAAGACTTCCGATGGGAGAGAAGAGCCGCCGAAAAAGTCAAAATTTGATCGCGGTTCCCATTCTTCAGAATAACGGGCCTTTGCTCTGGCCCCCGCCTCGATTGGTCTTGAAATCTCGGATTCTTCTGTACACATTCCATCTTCAACTCAAGTTCCATCATCTCATGTGGCTCTCGCTCCCGGCTCTTCACGCCCCCACCGGAGATCTTTCTATGTTCTTCCATCTGGTCCTCCTAGGCTTGGGGTAGCGCTCCCCGGGTGGTTTATAAGTGGGGTTAAATTTGATCGCGACCTTCATCCAGTTTGTAGAGATACATACATGTCCCATCTTCAGGCTATCTAGAATGATTTAGAGCAAACCGAAGAGTGGGAGAAATTATGCAAACAGCCGGCGGAAACAAACCGCAATAATTATCAAGAAATCCTCTCTTTTGAGTCGGAGAAGGATGATTTCGAAAGAGCTTTGGTGGAACGCGATGCCAGAATCAAACAACTGGAAGAATAAAAGGATTGGCGCTTTGAGAAAGCAAGATGTTAGCGCCAAAATTGGTCACTAACACCCAAATCTAGATGGAAGCGCCAAACAACAATCACAGATCACAGACAGAACATAAGTAGAGAGTAATAATGTGAAGAACAGTAAAAATTAAAATGAAAGCAGTAAGAACATAAGATTTATAGTGGTTCGACTGACTCCGGCCTACGTCCACTCCAGAAATTTCCTTTTTATTGATGTTAGAATCAATTACAGTTACAATCCAGAGTTTTTGGAAAAATAATGGCAAAATAGCCTTAGTATAGAAGACGAAGAGAGACAGAATGGAGATCCCTTTTTTGGAACCCCACATGTTGTATTTATAGGCAAAACCCTGAGTTACTAGGCTTCCTGCGTACTCTGGGCCCATCAAGGCCATAGCCAAACTAGACTCAACACCATGACCGAACCAGGCAGGCCGAGCCACTTTCACCGATCCACCTATGCCGACCGAACCATGGCGGCCGAACCACTCCAATAACCGACCCGGCTTCCTACCGATCCACAACCTTCACAACACCGACCCATGTGTATCGAGCCAAGCTCGCCGAGCCATCTCCAAGTGACGAACCACCTTGACCGAGCGATGTCCTATGCCGAGCGATATCCCATGCCGAATGACGTCATATGCCGAGTGATGTCCTATGCCGAGCGATGTCCTATGCCGAGCGATCCATGACCTCCAGACCGAACCGCAATGCCGACCGACCCACGACTTCCAGACCGAGACACCGATCCATGCCTCCAAGGCCGAACCATGTATGATTCTCCACTCCTTGACCGAGCCAAGTACCACCGAGCCACCTTCACCGAATGGCCCATCTGACCGAATGACAACTCCCAGGCCGAACCACATCATCAAGGCCAAACGACTCACATCGAACCATCCATGACCGAGCATCTATCCGTCCAACCAACTCAAACCTATCGTATTCCAGTCTTGACAAACGAGCAACTGGTTTAGTTAAATCCGCCTGTCCATGGCCTTGCTAAAAGGCGGGTTAACATTTTGCCCCCCAAAACATGCCTTGCTATTGGAAGGTGTGTTTTGAATAGCCTCAAGTCTGATATCCGAAGTCCGTATGTTATCCATGTCCATACTTTCTGATTCATAATCCAATCCATTTTATCCAAGTGCCATCGCCGTATCCTTATTCGAATCTACGACTGCTCTGAGTCGATATCCAATTCCTATCCAGAAATCAAATCCTCATCCAATTCCATATCCATTCGAAATAAATTAACCGAATCCACAATCTCTCCGGATCATTTTATCCGAGTCCGGGACCTCTCTGGGTCTTAATCTCCGTATCCGGGACCGTTCCGGGTCCAAATCCTAAGTAGGGACCTCTACGGGTCCTAAAATCCATATCTGTAGCTTTTCGAAGCCACTGTCCAAATCCATTTCACACCTTGGAAGTCAATAATTAAATCTTACGAGATCTCCGGATCGTTGATGGCCTCTTCGAACCCTTGCTAAGCTCAATCCAAACTTAACGATTGAATAGGCAGATCTTGTTGCGCTCCGGCAAAGAAACCTATCCCCTGCACTCCGGTTCAGCGTCCTTGAACATTAAGCGATGCCCTGATCCTCCTGGACCGATGTCAGCCTCTCCGGGCTCTTACTATATCCTATCCTATCACTCTCCAGTAAAAGGGAATCAGCGTTGAGTGAGCCGATCCTGTCGCTCTCTGGCGAAGCAGCATCACTCCCTGCACTCCGGTTCAGTATCCCTGAACATTAAGCGATGTCATGGCCTAAGTCCTAGACCGATTGTAGCATTTCCGGGCTCTTGTTGGATCCCATCCTATCACTCTTCGGTGAAGGGGAAACAACGACGAGCGAGCCGATCCTGTCGCTCTCCGGCGAAGCGGCGTCACTCCATGCACTCTGGTTCAGTGTACCTAAACATCAAGCGATTAATTTCCAACCGACTTCCAATATCCATCTCATAACTCTCCGGTTGGTGTTTGTTTCATAAAACCAAAATCCATTTATCAAATCCAAAGTCCAAATGTCCAATAAGAAAAACAGAAAAAGCTAAGGGTTGCCTCTTCGGGCAAAGCAACCTATTACCCTCTCAGAGCATGCCTTGGAATCACTCTGGTTCCCTTACATGTGCGAGTGGCATAGTTTCTGTTTATTTTTTAAAACAAAATCAGAAAAGATTATTCGATGACCAGAGTCCAAATCCTAAACTCGGTCCTTGCCATCACGATCAGCGGATGACGAGTCGTGACCCCATTCCAGAGTCGTTCCTGTTTGATCCAAGCGGTAGCTGCTCGTGTTCTACTGCTCCAATCTGATTCCTCATGTATTGTGACAACCTGCCACTTCTAACATGTTCCTCCACCACATCCTTCAGGTGGCAATATTCATTTGTGGAGTGCCCTTCAAGCTCATGGAATAGGCAGTACTTCCCGCTCCTGCATTCCCGTTCAGTGGGATCCCTCGTGGGTGGTTTCCGATAGGGGAGCTACCCCCGAGTGTCCAAATAGATCCGTTCCAAATTATCTGTCAAGTCCGCGTACGTCGCGAATTTGGGTTCCCGACCTCTCCTCCGTATGTCCGAACCACCAGGTCAATCGTCCAACTTTCGCTTTCCTTTATCCATTCCTCGTTGTTCGTCAGACATTCCTTCACCTTGCACGGCGTTTATCTCCTGCCTTTCAGCACGTGAGTCCTCTAACCGAATGAATCTCTCTACCTCGTGATAGAACTCTCCAAGATCCTGTGGTGGGTCCCGTGCCAGTGAGTCCATGAATTCAGTTCCCTCAGCAATCCCTGCTACCGCCGCCATCAAAATCATTGATGTATCCGGGCGATCTACTGAAGCTACAGCTGCATTAAATCGCATTAAAAAAACCCCTCACGGACTCTCCGGTCCTCTGCTTCATTGATGCCAATGTCATCACATTATTGGGTCGCGTCACGTGGACCCGAACTATCTCATAAAGCATTCCACTAGCTCGCCCCATGTCCTGATCGATCCGGTCTCTAGCTGCCTAAACCAGAGTGCAGCCAAATCCATCAAATATAGAGGGAAACACCTTGCCATCACCTCCTCAGATGCCCCCAGCACTTCCATATGTCTGATGTATCTTGTTACATGCATAGTTGGATCTGATTTTCCATCATAAGCCTCCAGTGTTGGCAGTTTGAATTCTGGAGGGTTCCTTGCATTCCCGATTTCCAGAGTGAACGGACTTCGACTGACTTCCTCCAAGCCTCTAATCGGTAGTCCTCCTCACATAATCCTTCTTATTAATCCAGCCATCCACTCGTCTCCATCTGGGGGTAGTCCCCTGTTCACATCTTCACCTTGCCCCCAATGTCCTGGAGGGTACTCTGGGTAGTACTCTTCATGCTAGCCATTTACGTTCACGTCGGTCCCTGCTCGCCGAGCTTCATTCATAGCTATTCCAGTATCCACTCCTGAGGGTCTGCCCCCAGGTCTTTGCTGATTTCCTTCAACCCCTCCAATCTGGTTTTGGTTTTGACCGCCAGAAACTTCTACATATCCGATTCCTTGTTCTCAATTGTCAACAGCCGCAGACGGTCTATTTCCTTGATTTTGTGCTCCAACTTGTCCAGGTTTTCGAAGTAGGTTCTGCACTACCTTCTCCTGTCTTTTTATCAATTCTTCCTACATAGCTTCCATCATCATCTCCATCTCGTCCCTAGTGATGTAGACAGAGGCTTGATTAGCTCCGAAGGAAGCCTCTTGATTTCCCTCTTGCTGACTCCTCTTTTTCTTTTGCCTCCTAGTTGATTGCTTTGCCATAGTCTCCAGAATCCGAGTTCCTATGTCTTTAAATCCAAAATCTAAGCTTCCCAATTCCCGAGTGCTAGCCTTCTCGGTGAAAGCACCAAAATGTTAGCGCCAAAATTGGTCACTAACACCCAAATCCAGATGGAAGCACCAAACAACAATCACAGATTACAGACAGAACGTAAGTAGAGAGTAATAATGTGAAGAACAATAAAAATTAAAATGAAAGCAGTAAGAATAGAAGATTTATAGTGGTTCGGCTGACTCCGGCCTACTTCCACTCCAGAAATTTCCTTTTTATTGATGTAAGAATCAATTACAGTTACAATCTAGAGTTTTTGGAAAAACAATTGCAGAACAACCTTAGTATAGAAGATGAAGAGAGACAGAATGGAGATCCCATTTCTGGAACCCTACATGCTGTATTTATAGGCAAAACCCTGAGTTATTGGGCTTCCTAAGTACTCTGGGCCCATCAAGGCCATAGCCGAACCAGACTCAACACCATGACCGAACCAAGCAGGCCGAGCCACTTCCACCGATCCACCGATGCCGATCGAACCATGGCGGCCGAACCACTCCAATAACCGACCCGGCTTCCTACCGATCCACAACCTTCACAACACCGACCCATGTGTATCGAGCCAAGCTCGTCGAGCCATCTCTAAGTGACGAACCACCTTGACCGAGCGATGTCCTATGCCGATCGATGTCCCATGCCGAACGACGTCCTATGCCGAGCGAATTCCTATGCCGAGCGATCCATGACCTCCAGACCAAACCGCAATGCCAAACGACCCACGACTTCCAGACCGAGCGACTGATCCATGCCTCCAAGGCCGAACCATGTATGATTCTCCACTCCTCGACTGAGCCAAGTACCACCGAGCCACCTTCACCGAACGACCCATCGGACCGAACGACAACTCCTAGGCCGAACCACATCATCAAGGCCAAATGACTCACATCGAACCATCCATGACCGAGCATCTATCCGTCCAACCAACTCAAACCTATCGTATTCCAGCCTTAACAAACGAGCAACTGGTTTAGTTAAATCAGCCTGTCCACGACCTTGCCAAAAGGAGGATTAAAATAAGAACAATGTAGGCTTGCTGAAGGAGCTAAAAGAGATGCATGCGAAGATCGAGATCATCATGAGAGATGAAATCAAAAAAGCGCATGCCAAAGAAGATAACCTCAAGCGGAACTTGGAGCCGTGTTACCATCATTGAAGCCCAGAGGAAGACTATTTCCAACCATGATAAGATTGTGGAAGATCACAATAAGACGATCACTGAATATGTAAAAGTCGTGAACTCGCGCGATAAAACAACATCCGACTAGGCTAAGATGATTTCCATGCTCCAGGACAGATTCGTGTAGCTTAGCGCTGATAAAACTTGTGTCGAAGTTGAGAAAGACACTATTGCAGCGGATTATTTGGAGCTTCAGTATACTTTTTAGAGAAAGACAGAGAAGATGGATGAGACCATCTTGAACTTCTATGTCAACTCCTATTTACACCAGGGGAGTCTCAACTACTTAGGTCTTAAGTTCTCACGCACTCTCACTGTGGTTTGGGAGGAAATCTTGTCCCGCTTTCGTGATAGCGGGGATGTCTATACCGAGCGAGAGTTAGAGAACTCCTACCTCAAAAAAAATCACAAAAGGCATTGCAAGAGGGCCGGGAGATTTTGCAGATTGAGAGGGAAAAGGAGGATGCCGATGCTACCATGATAGCAACTACCGAAGTGCTTCCAGAGCCTTTTATTTCTGGTGCCGGCGAACCATCGAGGCAGTGCCACGGTCCGTTAGCAAGTTCTTGGCTCGAAGCTACCCCTTGGATTGTGTAATCGTCAAAGGAGGGTGAAAGTAGTGAATACAAGGTAGACATTCTCCCTCAATCTTCTGGTGTAGGTAATCTACTTGCTTCTCTCGAGTTTGAGAATTTCACCTCTCGCTGCAAGAGAAGGACGAATTTAACGCTTTCATTTTTGATCTTACAGGTCCATCCTCCTTATCTACCGATCTGTCGGTTTCTTCAATGCTTGGACCTGTTTCTATCTCTACTGTTTCCGTGCTCGTTTCTGTACCTACTCTGGTCGCCGTGTCTGGTTCGCAGCTGGGGCAAGAATATGAGAAGATTACCGCACTACATGGCTTAGATGACAATTACGTATCATTGGAAGGTGACTTCACGGCTGTCAAAGTTTGGGAGCAGGAAACACAGATTGAGCAGCTACGCAAGTCTCAACAGAACTGGTCGCCATTAAAAAAGAGAAAGTCAAGACGATCAAGGCCTCTAAGAGCTCCCATAGATCTCTGAAGCGTAAAACAAAAGGCAAGTCTTCTGAAAAAGTCATAGAGCAAGAAGAGGACATCAGCATCAAGGAGATCGTCGACATCATTGGCAACGACACCACTCCTGAGGCGAAGCAAAAATTTCGAACAAAAGGCGGGAAAGGGAGTGGTGGAAAGAAGCGTCGAGAAGCTTAGGTGGTAGCTGATCTGATTTTGATTCATTTTGCACTGTTTTGTTCAATTGCAGAGTCTGCACTTAGTGTATTTGTTGTGCTGTCTGTACGTTTTCTTTTATTGGCCAGTATTGTGTGGTTATGACCCCCACGTTTTGACATTGTACAGAAGAGAATTATAAGTAATATACTATTGATATTTTGACTGTACCTTTACTTATCTGCTCATACGTATTCTGTGAACTTATGTCTATTTTGTTTACTTCCATTTCACTTTATCTATTCCCGTGGTTACTGTCAAAATTCTTTGTTTGGAGTAAAGGAACTTGTGAAATGTGAAATTTTTGTTTTAAGCATAATATTTTTATTTAAGTGCCGGTGTATGCCCCCCCAGTTCACATGGCTATTTACTTCAAACATTTGACAAATGATCGATAACTTATGGTTCAAATAGTTTACATGCCAACTTGGAATTTGACTAAGTCACAATTCGATTATTTCCTTTTACAAGTTTTGCAACTTATGTTTTTATGCGATTCTAGAAAGTATATAACATATGCATGTTTCAAACGTGCACGAAAATCTAAACTTAGTGCAAAACATACAGTTATGAGATTAACTACTAGAAAATTCATAAGCATACAGTTACGAGATTAAATTAATGAACAATCTTTGCAAATTTTTGGAAGTTAAATCACTCATCTCAAAAACATGAGTTGGTACTTATGAGTATCATTTCTTTGGATTTTTGCAATCTTCCAATATGCACTTCATTGCCCCGGGCATGTACATCATACGAGTTTCATGTAAGCAGCTAAACGTTATTCATGTTAAATGTTATAGTTTATCATGGGGTGTTAGAAATTGGAGTTTTCTACTGGTTGGCAACACTTCGATTTTGTTGGAGTCACACATGTTACTCTCTATAATTGGAGTGGGTTGATCTTTGCAATTCCTGTAATAGATGAGTTTCCTGGTAGTGCCGGGGCAATTCCAGTAAATAAAATACTTCTCGATGTTTCCAATCTTCGGGGAACATGAGGAATTTATGTTTTAAAAGCATGAATTCATGGCTCAGAGAGTTAGTGCGCGGCTTATGAAATGCACGACTTTTGATACTTCTCTGCGTTGCCTATCTTCAAGGCAACGCGAGGAGTTTGTGTTTTAAGAGTTAATGCACGAATTATGGGATGCCCAGCTTTTATGCTTCTTAATTTTGCCTGTATTCGGGCAACGTGGGAGTTTATATTTTGAGAGCGTGATTTCACGGCTAGGAGAGCTAGTGCACGGCTTATGAAATGTGCGGCTTTTGATACTTCTCAGCGTTACCTATCTTTGAGCAACACGAGGATATTGTGTTTTAAGAGTTAATGTGCGGCTTACAGGATGCATGAATTTTTATTTGAGTCGTCCTGACGCTACCTGGGCAATGCCGTTTCTTAGAAGGCAGGGTCAAGTTCCATCGATCCAGCGGTTTGAGTCGATTTGCTTCCATCGACTTGGCGGTTGGGTGAGGAGTACTTAAGCGTGATTCCACTTTATCAAGTAGCAATGTATGGTATTGAGTTGATTTGGCCCCGCCGACTCAGCAGGTTACTATTATGAACACAATTTTGTTGGTTCAAAAAGAAAATTAATTTTATTAATAGAAGTTGGGCAAGTTTTTGCCTATTAACAATGCCCTCGGAATCCCGGGATGGCTTATTTGCTGAAAAATAGAAAGTCAGGTAAGTGGAGGCACATCGATTCACTGTTTCATGCTCTGGGAATTTGGACTCCATCGACGGTTGTCAATTTGAAAGTTCTGTCCCTTAGCTTTTAATTGATCACATATGGCCCTTCCCAGTTTGGTTCGAAGGTTCCCAGCATGGGATAGATCCATTTGAGGGTGAGGTCTCCCACTTTGAAGGTTTGGTTGTGAACCTTGGAGTTGAAGTATCATACGACCCTTTTTTGGTGGGCAACATCCTTAACTCGGCTTCTTCCCTCTTTTCATCAATCATATCCAGTGGTTCGAGTAAGAGCTGCTCGTTTTGCTTCTAATTAAAGTTTTGCCTTCGGTGAGAGGGGACTTCTAGTTCGACAGGAATCATTGCTTTTGAGCTATGTGCCAAGGCGAACGGAGTTTGTCTAGTTGCCATTTTTTGAGTTGTCCTCTAAGCCCATAGTGCGAGTGGAAGTAAATCAACCCAGTTACATTTTGCTTTAATTAGTCACTTTTTGATAGTGGACTTGATGATCTTGTTTATTGCTTCCACTTGCCTATTTTCTTGTGGATGAGCAACTATGGAAAAGCTCTTCTCAATTCAGAACCGTTTGCAGAAGTCCTTGGAACCAACCCTTTTGAATTGGGTCCCGTTAACAGTGATGATTTTTTATGCCACACCAAACCTACAAATATTATTTCTAGTAACAAAATTAATGACTTTCTTTGTAGTAATGGTGACCAACAGTTCCGCTTCGGCCCATTTCGTGAAATAGTCAACAATAACTATAGTGTATTTGGCCCCTCATTTAGCTATTGGCAATCAATCAAGTCGATTCCTCATATCGCAAATAGCTATGGGCAGACCATCTGTATTAATTCTGTTGAGGGAGTTCTTTTAATTTTGCCGAATCTTTGGCAACGATTACATCACCTGCCGTAGTCTGTTCCATCGTGGTTTATTGTCAGCTAGAAATATCCGTATCGAAGAACTTTCTTTACAAGGGTTTGACCCCCAATATGATCTCCACATCCGCCTTCATGGACTTCCCTTCAGGATCCTTCGAGCTTCGTCGTCGGTCACGCATCAAAGATGGGGGGTTGAGAATCCCTTTCGATAAAGTATTCCATCCTGCATCATGAATCGCGATGCCTTTTGAAGAAGCTTTTTCCGTTGATTTCGGTCGGTTAGAAAGTTTCCTGTAATCAAGTAGTCCTTGATTGGCGTCATCCATGTTTCTGGTTCGGTGGTGTCTCGAGAACCCAGTCAACATCCATTTCGTATATACTCGGGGCAGTTACAGTCTCAACCGAGACTAGTCCAACGATTGATCTTCTCCGAAGCTTGCCAGCTTAGCTAAGTAGTCAGCTTTGGTGTTTTGCTCCCGTGGAATATGAGTTATGGTATAATGTTTGATGCCACCCAGCAAAACTTGTACTTTGGACAGATACGGTGCAAGGTTCTCCCTTCGAGCCTGGTACTCGCCATTTACTTGCAGATGACTAGCTGGGAGTCGCTGTAGGTGTGGACGGACTTTATTCCAAGTTCTTTCACAACTTTCAGGCCTACTACTAATGCTTCGTATTCTGCTTTGTTATTTGTTGCAGGAAATTCCAAGCGCAAGGAATAGCAAATGGCTCATCCGACGGGGGTTTCAAGCACTACCCTCGCCCCCAACAGAGGTTGTTAGATGCGCCATCAACAAGGAGTTTCCATTGCACCTCCACTCCCAATGGTGCTTCTTCTTCGTCATCCCGTATGGTAAACTCGGCGATTAAATTTTCCAGCGCTTGCCCATTGATAGCCTTTCTCAGATAGTAGCTAATATCTTATTGGCTCAATTCGATGTTCCACTTGAGAAGTCGTTCGAAACTTTCAGGCCGGTATAGTACTTGTTTCAGAGGCTGATCGGTCCGTACTTTGATTGGATGTGCTTGGAAATATGGTCGTAGCTTCGTGGATGCGATCAGGAGGCGATACGCTAGCTTTTCAAGCTTTGGGTAATTTTTCTCAACTCCAGTAAACCGCTTGCTAATGTAGTATATGAGTCGTTGGATTTTTGCTTCTTCACACATAAGGGCAATGCTTAAAGCATGATGTAGTAGGTAAATGAATAGGTCCTCACCGTCCACTGGCTTTGATAGCATTAGCGGGGCTTCCATGTGTTGCAGCAATTCTTCAAATGCAGTTTGACATGCCGCATTCCATTCGAAGTTTTTCTTCTCTTTATTTAACACATCAAAGAAAGGTATGCACTTGTCGGTGGCTTTCGAGATACCAACTTAAAGCTGCGACCTTTCCATTCAAGTTTTGCAATTCTTTCTTATTCTTCGGGGCTTGGACTTCTCGCAGGGCCGTTTTCTGCTCTGGATTTGCTTCAATAGCCATGGTACTTATGATGAATCCTTAAAATTTTCCGGAGGCTACTCCAAAGAGACATTTAAGTGGATTGAGTTTCATTCCATACTTTCGGAGTATTTCAAACATTGCAGCAAGATTATCCAAGTGATTGACAGCTATCGCGATTTGACCAACATGCCGTCCATGTAAACCTCCATGGTTTTCCCTATTTAGCACTTGAGCATGGTACTTACCAATCTTTAATAAGTTGCCCCAGCATTCTTTAAACTGAACGGCATTACGCTGTAGTAGTATAGTCCCAGATCGCTGATGAAGCCGGTGTTTTCTTGATTAGACTTGTGCATCAGAATTTGGTTGTACTACGAGTATGCATCCATGAATGATAGTAGTTCATGTCCCGCTGTTCCATCCACAAGCTGGTCTATTCTGGGTAGAGGGAAGCTATCTTTCGGGCAGGCTTTGTTTAAGTCCGAATAGTCGATACAGATTAGCCACTTCTCATTGGACTTTTTGACTAAAACTATTAGATATCCATTCAGGATAAGTTGCATCATGGATAAATCCATTGGCCATTAACTTGTCTACCACTTCTCTTAACGTCTTTGATCATTCAGGGCCCAGGCTGTGCCTCTTTGCTTTACCGGTGTGAACTTAGAGTCAATGTTGAGCGCATAACATGCAATTTTCGGTGATACCCCACACATATTGGAGTGCGTCCAAGCGAACACATCAAAGTTGGTCGGTAGAAATTTAGTAAGTTCCAATCGCATCTTGCTTCCAAGGTGCGATCCAATTTTCAAGACTCTAGTTAGGTCGTCCATATCGACTGGGACAAACACCGCTAATTCTACCGGTGCTGCCCGATCCTCCCCTGAGCTCTTCTTTCTAGGATCTAAAGCCTTGTCGAATTGGCTATGGTCCCCGAGCCAGGGGCGGCTCTGTAGTTGCTATTCAGAAGGTTCACGAATGTGGAGAGTTCTCCCCACATCCTTCCCCTTTTCCCTTCTTCTAGATTCACGTAACTCTACAATGTAACATTCTCTGGTGGCGCATTGGTCTCCTTTGACCACCCCAATTTCATCTACAGTTGGGAACTTCATGGTAAGGCACCATTGGGCCAGAGCGACTCTGAAATCAGCTAAGGCAGGTCGACCCAAGAAGGCGTTATACATAGAAGTTTCATCCACAATTACGAAGGTCTAAATGAGGGTAACTCTTCGATCACCCTCTCCAAGCTCCACTGGTAGGTCAGTTGTCCCTACGGGTTGTTTAGGTTCGCCAGTAAACCCTTGGATTTTGGTTTGGCATTCAGACACGCTTTTCATGCCGATCTTCATTTGGTCAAATGTACGTTTGAAAAGTATATTAACATAACTGCCGCTATCAACCAATACTCATCGGACCACAGCGGTTCCCATTCCTACTGTCACCACCATCGGATTGAGAGTTGGAGCTTTGAACCCTTCGGTACCTCGGTTTCTAAATACAATATCATCATTCAAAGTTTCCTGCTGCTTGGTTGGAGCCCCATCTTCTATTGTGAGACATGATTCCTTCGGAGCATGCTTTAATGAACTTGCATACCGCACAATCTCTCCCTAACTTCTTTGTGCAGGATGTGGGTCTCCAGATATCGTCCCAAACATGAGTCTTTGTTCAGTTCACTTTGATCCCTCTTCACTACTTCCGGCCTAGTTTCTATGATTCCTATGGGCTTGAGGAGCTGCAAGTTAGTCAGGATTCTGTGGTTTTCTTGTGTATCGCTAGAGCTTGTTCTCCCTAATTAGCTCTTTAATCAATTTCTTTAGGTGGTAGCATTCGTTTGTGTTGTGGCCGTGCGTCTCGTGGAGACAACAGAACTTCCCTGAGCACTTCTATTGCTCGGTTTCTTCCTTCTTAGGGTTTTTTTATATTCCTCAGTCCCTTGTGTCACAAGATAAATATTTTTTGGAGTTCCGTTGTGAGGGGTGTAATCTTCATGCCTGAATCCTTTAAGGCATTTATCATTTCTATTTTTCTTATTGGAATTCTGATTCTTCCTTTTTCTGATTTCCATCTTTCTTTGTAATTCCTTCCTTAGTCCCGGAAGCGTTTGTATTCTGGTTCATTGCCATATCACTCTATCCGATGTTCAACGGTTGCATGCCAGTAGATTACCTTTCTAGCTCCTATGCCTCCTCCAATCTCAAGTATTCGCTTTCTTTGTGATTGAAATCCTTCATTGTAGTGGGTTGCTTCATCTTGATCCACTTTCCGAACTCAATTTCGAGATGAATGGCTTAGACCAAAGGCATGAAAACCATGTCCTCATTTGGATTGCTGACCTTTGTTACTGCGGTATTGAATCGGTTCATGAAAGACTTCAGCAATTCGTTTTCGTTCCTGGAATAATTCGGACATAGACATCACATCTTTAGGTTTCACGGTATGGAATCTGAATTAATCGAGGAATCTTGTGGCTAGTTGATCGAAAGTAGAGATGGATTTCGGCGGAAGCCTAGTGAACCACATGGAAGCGATTCCTTCCAAAAAAATGGGAAAACATCTACACCGAATAGCTTCTGAAGCATTTGCTCCGTCCATGTACCAACTATACTTGTACAAATGGGGTTTTGGGTCCTTTGTCCCATTATAGAATGGGATAGTTGGCATCGTGAATTTTTCCGGATATCGCTCATTCAAGATCTCATCAGTGAAGGGAGTCCGACTTGATGTGAATCCCCACTCATCATCTCTTCTGTTTTTATTTTCATCCATCAATCTCTTAACCATATCCGCGATAAATGCCTCTGATGTCCAGTAATCCTAGGGACGACTGTCAGTCATTGCACTAAGTAATTGAATTTGCAAACAGTCTTGGTGAGTGGGCTAAAGCCTAGACTCTCCTATCTTTGGGATAACCACTCCCTTGGGATCCCATTGGCTTGCGGTTGTTCTGACTGGGGCGGTTTTGACATTTCCAGCATTATCGAACACATTGGCATTCTCTTCCAACTTATCATCATTAAATTGCTCTCCATCCTCTGAATTAGAGAGGTTAATGGCTATATTCTCTCATGGGGTTTTCACCCCTTGGTTCAAGTTCAAAGTTCGCTGCCTTGCGGCGAGTGGATTACTTGTATTTTCTTCTGCATTGATTCCCATAATTCCTGCTATCACCCTTTTCTGCGGCTGCTTCCCGTTTCTCCTATTTAAGCCCGAAATGGAAGAATTTTCTTTCTCTATGGTAGTTATGAGTTCAACTATAGTTCTTGGAGCAGGATTTGACTATAAGGTTAAGAGAGCATTGAGCTTATCTATCGGAGCCTTCTGACTGTTTTTCATTTTTTTGTTGATCTCATTAACCATTTTGTTCAACTCATCCCTTGTAATGACTACGCGTTGACTGGAAGATGCTGGCGCTTGATCTCTGAGGTTAGCACCATTTACTTCAGTTTGCTAATGATTCCTATCTTCTCTAGCTATCACTGCCCCTATGGACTTTCCAGAGGCAGTTCTCTTCCTTCCTGGAGCCATTGATTCCAAGGAAGAGAATTTTCAAGCAATGATTGAGGACCTAACTTCTGACCTATCTGATCCAAAGTAGATAGCTAAATCTGAACCTTGAGTTTGGTTCTCGGTGAATGCACCAAAATATTAACCCAAAAAACTGATCAACACCTTGGTTTGAGTGTGAAAGCACCAGCCCTGTTCTCAGTGGACAATAATACAGATAATAGATATCAAAATAAAGTAGAAATAGAAAGGAGACGAGAAGATTTTTATAGTGGTTCGGCTGTTAACAAAGCCTACATCCACTTTACTGTTTTTATTATAGACTGATCGCTGTTACAAGATGTATTTGATTACAAAGCTCTTGAATATCTTTAGCTAGATTGAATCTCCAAGGTTGGGATCCACTGGAGAATCACAGTGAAAGGGTTCGAAGATTAATGTGAGGGAGATGAGGAGTGAAGGAAGCTTTCAGTAGAGTTTCAGCCACCAGTCTTCCGGATACCGTCTATGAGGATAGTATTTATAGAGGTTGGATAGTTATTGGGCCAAGCCTATTTGCTAGATGCTTGTAGAAGATCACAGGAAGTTGCACTGGAGTTTTCAAAGCGACCCAAGCCAAAACTGTGGATCGCTAGTAATCCATAATGTTAGCTCGTATGCTAGCCGACTCCTTAGCATTTGTCCTTTGTTTCATCCCATGAAATTCGTAGCTGGTTGATGAAATTGTATGGATTGGTGGTGATCCATGGTGTATGGATCGTTAGCGATCCATATAGTTAGCCTGTTTTTGAACTTTGCTTATTGGGATACCTTTTTCGTTTTGTGTTGATGTTGTCCATGTAGTTTCGTAGCACGTCGCATTGTTTTGATGACGGTTTACTTACCAGTTCTATTTAGTTGCTGAGTGGACTAGACAAATGCTTATCACTTGATTTAACTAACTCGGAATCTGTTCTGTAGTGTAGATTGAATAATGATGCCAGAGGCTTTGCAAACTCCTAAGTTAATACTATAGATCACAAGCGATCTGTAGGCCATGGATTGCTAGCAATCAACATTCTTAGTGTATTTTCTATTCTTTTTACTTGACTCCCATTGGCTTGTTACTCTAGTTCTTTTGTTGACTTTAGGGCTATTCTAACTTGACTAAGTTGTTCTGATTTCCCTTGGATCATGCTGGGTTAAAAACCGGATAGTAGGATGCTAATTTCATGCATTTTGAGATCGTTTCGGCCATCAGATCGTCCGATCTCCAAATACAGCGATCCTTATACTCATTTTAATTCATAACGTCAATTTGAATTCAACAGAAGTGGTCTCGGGTCCTGATTTGATATTATGCAAAAAATAACATTTTGGGTCTCTATTTAATTAACATTTAAATATTTAAATATTCGATTGTTAAAAATATGGATAATTATACGAAACCATTGTCTTTTATATATGTGTATTTTTACGTTTACAAGTGAAAGGAAAAAATGGAGCATAGGGTTTAGGAGGAGTCGTATCTACATGAGATTGGTATATCTCTTACATTATAGTTATAAAGATGTTGTTTAACAATTGATGCAATGAAATGTATAAACTATGTGATGCATTTTTATTCAGGTAATATCTGATTATTAAACTCGTATGTATGTATATGTTTACATTGATATATAAATTCCATTGTGATGTTTATCTTTTTATTCATTGTTTTTGAATATTTTATTTTTATCTGTTCACGATCCACTTCTTTTAATGTCTGAAATTAGTTGTAAGTGTATTTTGATGTTGTTTATAATTGATTTTAGATTTAAAAATAGTGGGTCATCACAACTAGCTAAGGTGATATGTAAACGCTAATATTCTATTTGTTCGAGATTAATCACTAATTGAATTTACACGTTTGAGTCGCACAACCATAACGATGAATATTCAGAAAGACCACATGATTTAATTAACTTATAATTGTTAAAAATTAAATAATACTTATGAAATATTAATAACTAAGTTGTGGTTGAGCTTTTAGTAATTAATTGGATGTGTATGTATAAGTTATATATGTATGTAGTGATATACGATTTGTAAATATTTAAATTTGATTTAAATCATTTAATTACAAAGTGGTGTTGGGAATTGTAGAAAGCTTATATACTCTATAGTATGGCTGGTTATAGGAGCTAGGGGAGGTGGTTTGAATGTTAAAATGTTGTTTTGAAATGACAAACAAAGAATGAGTAAAGAAAGGATAAAATATCTCCACCTTTTTCTCTTCCAAAATGCCTATTTGAACGCCTTAGTCTCATTCATTTTGTGATCGCTCCTCTCTTATACCCTAGCAACAAGCATCACACATATTTTCCTTTTATTTCCAGTTCAATGTAAAATCAATTTAACTTAATGGTGGTGTTCATCACCAGTTCTTTAAAATTTTTAAACTAGATTCAGTTGGATCAACAAGATATTTTTCATTCAAGGTGCAAACCATTAGCGACCTCTTTAGGTAATCCTTTCAATTACATTATCACTTACATATACATCATTTGGTTGTATGGATTTGATCTTATATATATATATATACTATAATGAATTTATAGGTGCTTGTATTGTCTAGTTTAACTGTACATACAATTTTTAAAATAAAAAAACATGAAAACAACACTATAATACATAACTAATTTTCAGCTGTATTTTAAATTATTTAGATATTGATTTTTGAAATTTAAAATTAATTTTATTTAGCTTTAATAATTTTATAATATGATAAATGCGTGTGTGTATATTAGATGTATATTTAATATACTAAATTATTTAAAACTATTATATATATACACAAACTTTCTGATTATTTTCAAAAATTCATAGAAAAATAATTAATATATTCTAAATTCATTTTGAATATATTATAAAAAAATTCATTATAAATACATCAATGTATATCTTATGTTTAAAATAAAAAATTAAGAAACAAATCCATATGGATTTGAAAATAAATATAATAATATTTTTCATAAAATACTTCAATCAAGAATATATATATATATATATATATATATATATATATATATTCTAATTTAATAATGTACATATAACTTAATATAATTTTGAATTAAAATATAAAGCATATGCATATGTAAATTTTGAATTTAAAATTTAAGAAAATAAGATTATATATTTATATATATTATATGTAATTTAATTTAAATTTTACAAATATATATATATATATATTTATATTTATATATTTATATATATTATATGTAATTTCATTTAATAATTTACATATAACCTAATTTTTTTTTTGAAACTCTCCTCTAATGGCGTCCTCCATTCCCCCCTCCGTACCCATTCCCTCCTCCGTACTCCCGATCTCCTTCGTCCCTAGAAAATACACCACCGTCTTAAATGGTCCACCTTCCCCTCGTGCCTCCGCGGCTGCCTCAGATCCTCCTCCGATCCCATCCCATGCCCCACTGCCCACCCCCGGCCCCAACCAACCTCTGTGCATTGAGGTCCCCATCGCCAAAACCTATGCCCAGGTGGCGGGCTCGGCACCGCACTCCCCCCTCCTGCCCAACCCCTCAGCCAAGCGGCGCCACCCCTTGCCGCAATTCAAAAACGTTCGTCAAATGGTTGAATTCTTGAAACTGGAAAGCCGCTGCCTTCGTTGTGCGGGTTTGAGACACGTGGCGAAGTTTTGTAGAGATGCAAAGATTTGCTACAAATGTGGATTTTTTGGGCATCCACAAACCCATTGTCCCGATAAAGTCCTTAATCACACTCAAGCACTAAAAAACAGAAGTGTCCATTCCTCTCCCACTAAAGACAAACTCAATTCTGCCCAATGGGTCCCCAAGTCACATCTCCTTTCTGCTCAAATGAAACCTTCCGGCTCCCCGATGCGTTCTCTCTCCCCTCTAGCTCCACAAAGTCTGACCCAATCCCCAATGCAGCATCATAACACAAGCTTGAATTCAAAAACATTCTCAATGGCGGACCTAGCATTACTTCTCACCGCTAACATCATCAGCGGCACCTGGTCAATCGACTCCCTCCATCAAGCACTCTCTTCCACCTTTCACCATCGCGTCTGGCCGCTTTGGCTACAGACCGACACTAGCTTCATCTTCTTCTGCCCCACATATACAATCAGAGACCAAATCCTTCAACGTTCGACTATTTCTTGGGCAGGAGTTGCTGTGCAATTTCAGCCTTGGTCAGATCTTGACCACCCAGCTCCGTCTTTGGACCCACCATCATGGGCGTGAATTTCGGGTTTTCCGAAACTTTTGCAGTTCAACTCAGAGTCCATTTCTGAAGCAGTCAAGCCAATGGGTAGATTCCTGGCTCAAGACGACTGCGAATGGGCGGAACTCGACCATCGCTTTTTATATATCCAAATACAATTCTTTAGCGGCATCAACTCCCCATCCTCCTTCGTCACAGTTCTGAACAACATGGAGTACCTCTTGAGCATTGAGAAATAGGAGCACGAGCACCCGAACAGGCGCCCGGAAAACCACTTGCTCGGAGTAGACTATGAGAGAGACTTTCCCCTATTCGAATGTCACGTCCCGATTGAAGACTTAGATTCGGAGGACAGGTTTGACGTTTTGAATTACATCCCTATCTCCCCTGGTTCCCCACCGGTACTTGGCCAATACAATGATCAGTCGATTGAAGTGGTTGGTCCAAGGGGCTGGGACCCATGGCCAGTCCAGGAGCATAGATGGGACCCGTTCTCTGATTTGGACCTCTCAACCCCGCTTTTTCAGCAAATCCCAACATCTCCAGCAGCCTTATCCCCGCCTCGTCCGCCCCATAATGTTGCCCCCCAAACAGTTATCCATTCTCCCCCTTATCAGTTCCATAATGTTGCCCCTCAAACAGATATCCAATCTCCCCCCACCGGTTCCCTGTCCCTATGCCTGAAGAACATAGCCAAGCGGCCCGTCCGACGACTGGTCAGTGGTCCCAGCTCGTCACTCCAACGGCTGTGCGCCGCAACTCCAGACTGGACAGAGCGACATCTCACCCTGGTAGTTTCTTTAAACATGTAGATTTTTCCTCTCTTAACAAAAGTTTAAACAAAAAATGGCACTTTGCATGGGCGTGAGTTTGTGTGGAGAACACTACACCTCCATGCAGGCACTCGAATCGGAGCGTTTATCGTTCTCCCAATGAAGCTAATCTACTGGAACACACGGGGGTTGGGGGACCCCAGTAAAAGACAATCTATTAGCGTGATAATAATCCCACAAAAAGTAGACATCCTTTTCTTGCAAGAATCTAAACTATCAGACCCATCCCCTAACATACTCAAACAGATTGGTGTGCCTTTCCTAACTGGGTGGGCCTACCTAAATGCTGTCGGCTCTAGTGGAGGCATTATGACAGCCTGGAATGAATCCATGTGGTCCGATTGCCAAACTTTTTACCACACAGTAGCCCTACATGTAGCCCTTCGTCACTTACAAACCGGAACGATCTTCTTCTCCTTCAATATCTATGGCCCACAAAATACTCGAGATCGAAACGAACTATGGTCGAATTGTCTCACCTTCGCCTCACACATTAATGGCCCTTGGGTGGTTGGAGGAGATTTCAACACCACCAGATCCTCAGCTGAAAGGAACTCGGGCAATCTCTCCCATGACTCCGAAGCCTTCAACCATTTCATTAATCTCTGCTCCCTGATAGATCCACCCATCTGTAACCGTCTATTCACCTGGTCTAGCCGCAGATCAGATCCCTCACTAGCCAAATTGGACCGTTTCCTTTTCAACCCGGCCTGGGAGGATTTATACCCTCTTTCCTTGGTCTCGGGCCTAGCCTCTATCATCTCCGACCATTGCCCTCTCCTACTCGACACTGGTTCTCCTACTTGTCCTATCCGACCCTTCCGGTTCGAGCGCCTCTGGCTCCTTGAGCCATCATTTGATAACTTCATCAAAGAAATCTGGTCTCAGCCCTCCCACACCCACTCAGCCACAGCCAGAGTTTTCTCTAAACTCCGATCTCTCCGTAAGATCATCAAACCCTGGGCCAAGATAGTTTGGGGCTCTATTCGCTCGTGTATCTCTGCAATTCAAGATGAGATTTTGGACCTAAACATACTCGAAGAATCTCACCCCCTTTCCGAATCGGATCGATCTCGCCTGCGAGAACTGGAAGTGGAACTAGACAGATTGTCATTGCAAGAGGAAATAGGTTGGAAACAACGTTCCAAAGTGAAATGGATTGAGGATGGCGATAAGAACACTGCCTATTTCCACCGTCTTGCAAACGGTAGGCGTAGATCCACTTTCATCCCCGAAATCACTCACAACAGTAACACTATCTTTGATCAGTCCGACATCCTAAATCTGTTCTCAGACTACTATCGAAACATCTTAGGAAAACACCACCCCCCTCTACCACAAATTGACTGGAACCTGCTCTACCCAAAGTGCTCACCCATTCCTCTAGATCAACCCTTCTCAGAAGCGGAAATTTGGGTTGCGCTAAATAGCATGTCAGATGACAAAGCTCCTGGCCCAGATGGTTTTGGCCCTCTATTCTTCAAGCACTATTGGGAAACAATCAAATACGACATTATCGAGATGTGTTCTGAATTCCAAGCCGATCCATCAACGGTTGCTCGCCTTAACTATGCTAATATCATCCTCCTCCCCAAAACCTCAGGAGCCACTTCCCTTCCATCCTTCCGACCTATTAGCCTCCTGAACACCACCTTCAAAATCATAATCAAAGTTATAGCCAATCGCCTTCAAGCTATCATCGCCCCCCTCATTGGAATTGAACAATCCGCATTCATCCTCGGTCGTAACATCATGGACTGCGTGGCGTCGACTCAAGAAGTCATCTCCTTCTGCCACCAAACTTCAACGCCAGGTATGCTCCTCAAATTAGACTTCTCAAAAGCTTTCGACACAGTTAATTGGCAATTCATTTTGGAGCTTATGAAGCATAGAGGCTTCCCCTCAAAATGGTGCAACTGGATCCATTGTATTCTTAGTTCTAGCGTGTCCTCTATCATGATTAATGGGGCTTCAGGGGGCCTAATCAAGTCTGCTCGTGGACTGCGACAAGGAGACCCACTTTCTCCTCTGCTCTTCATTCTGGTTGCTGACGTGTTCAACCGTATGATCAAGTTTGCTATTTCGAACAACATCTTTGAAGGCATCAAGCTCCCCAACTTAGATCTGGTCATATCCAACCTTCAATTCGCCGACGACACTATTCTTTTGGCGTCGCCCACGGTCAACCACATCCACTGCCTTAAAGTTGCACTGTACTCCTTCAAGCTCATATCCGGCCTATCCATCAACTTCAGTAAGAGCTCCATCATCATGCTTGGAAAATCTGATCACCTTGGGCCAACATTTTCCAATTTGCTCAACTGCAACATCGCGCACTTCCCTATCTCATACCTTGGTGTCCTTCTCCGTCCAACTAAACTACTCAGATCGGATTGGCTCCCCCTCATTACCAAAATCGAAAACAGACTTCTCTCTTGGAAAACACATTCCCTTTCTTCAGCAGGGCGCCTCGTCCTTGTTAAATCAGTCCTATCAGCAATACCTTCTTATTGGATGTCACTTTACAAGCTTCCTACCTGGGTAATCCAAAGAATAGACTTGATCAGAAGCTCCTTTCTTTGGAATGGAGGTAAAATAAAGAAACTCGTAAACTGGCGGATAGCTTGTCTGCACACTAACAACGGTGGTCTTGGAATTGTTAACCTATACTACTTCAACATCGCGCTTCTCACAAAATGGCTATGGCGATTTCTAACCCGAGGAACCTTCCTCTGGAAATCATAGATTACCTCACTTCACTACCACTCCAACCCGCACCTTGTCCTCCACTCCTCCACCAGCCTTAAACCATCCCATTCTGGTCGGGGGTCCACGCAACCCTCCCCCGTGTCAAACCACTCTTCCATGTCAACCTGGGTAATGGGGCAAATTGCCTCTTCTGGTTGGATATCTGGCACGGCCAACTGCCCCTCTCTTCTATCCTCCCCAACCTCTTTTCTCACTCAGCATCTGTCCTTGCTACCACATCTGATTCTTCGAGCTCAGGCCCTGACCATCTCTTCCCAACATCCTACTTCGACCTCGCCACCCTAGCCGAGCTTTACCAAGCTGCCTTCATCCTCCAAAACATTCGTTTCCACCCCCGGCCAGATGTGTTCATCTGGGCTCCAAACCCCTCAACTGGCTTCTCCGTCGCCTCCTACTATGCTCATCTGAACAACCCTGGATGCCTCTTCAACTTCCCCAGACTTTGGAAATGCCAGCTCCAACCTCGCATCGCTTTCTTCCAATGGTGCCTGATCCACGGGCGCATCAACAGCAGAGATAGGCTCTTTCGTTACAACATCGTAGTGGACCCAAGCTGTGCCTTATGCTCTATCGCAACCGAAAGTACACAACATCTATTCAAAGAATGCGATTTTTCCTTTAGGGTTTGGGTTGCAACGTATGTTCACATACTCGGCTACATCCCAACAATCACCTCATTTTTCGAACACTGGCAGAATAACCCCCCAACAAACACCTAGATCTCTTTGTGGCTATATTCAGTTGGTGCATTTGGGCCGAGCGAAATGCACATGTGTTTAGTAGGCCCAAATCCAACTTCGAAGGAACTTGCAGGCGTATTATTTACTATTTCTCATCTGTATCAGGGCACAGCTTCTCAGCTCTGTTCAGGCTAAGATTGCCATTCTCTAGTTCATCGCCGGCTGAATCAGCTGGCAGCACAAGCGCAGTTCCTTCTAGATGGCAACATGGACACCACTGACCACTCCGCAGCACTTATCTATTTCATTTTCTGATATATGTACTAAGCTGTTTTTGTATATATGACTCTGCCATGTAGTGACTATTTTGCATTATTCTCCTATTTTGGGCCAGCGATCAGGCTTGTTGATTGCGCTAATTACTTACTATTATGCTATATAACCGGCTGTGTAGTGTCATGCTACACAACCGTCTTGCTCAAAAAAAAATCTAGATCCGATTTTGAATTTTAAATTAATGTAATATTTTTAAGATATTACATCAAAATATTTTAAACATGTCAAAACCATTTAAATAAAGTATACAATTATATATATATATATATATCTGTGTTTGTATGTGTTTGTGTTTATGTGTGTGTATGTATGTCAGTGCGTGCATGCGCATGCGTATGTGTGTAATTTTCAGAACAAAACAATAGATAACAAAGACATATAAAATAAAATAAGATTTTATTTAAATAATATTTTAGATTGTATTTAAAATTAATTAGACTTCATAGGCCCAACATAGATCCAAAAAAGTAAAACAAATTGAAATTCGCCTATTTAAACTATTGTGGCCCAACCTAGTTCCTTAAGTATGATTACTAGATCAATTCTTCATATTACTAATGTCAACTGTATAATGGAATGCTGATGGCCTATGCTATGGAAATAGGCAGTTGTCGAGGTTAAAAGTGTGGATTTGGCAAAAAGAATGGTATACTCAAAGTTTATTTTTCCTTTTTCTACGTGTTTACATTATTTTTTCACTATGAATCAACTATGTGAAAAAGTTAGTGGTATGCCCAGGGGCGTTTATGTGATTTGTTACGTATCTCTATATATCAAACTTGTTTATAATAAAGGTGTCTAATTTATGTTATAACTTCGTTATATTATGATATAATTAATTAAGTTATTAATTTATTTATAAGACAATCCTTAAATAAAATGTTATGTGATTGTTGCAAATAGTTGTAATCATAAGCAGTTAACCCAAAAATAAAATAAGATTTTGTTTTAAATATATTTGATTCAGATGTTTAAGAAAGTATATCAATACAGCCATTGAGTGTAGAGTGTGTAATACTCTTCAAATTTTGTGTAGTGTATTACTCATGGCTGTTTTGGGCACCTTGGAGTTACATAGAAGAACTACATAATGACTGTCTGAGAGTTTCTTGCTAGTTAATAACAACTAGAACAAATAGTAAATCTCAAGATGACATGTTACATTGTTCCCTCGAATATTGAAGAGCTCCAATATGAATACGCCACTTTGATTATAGTTATATCATGGCATAGCGATCTATTGAACAACTATAATTGTTTTAAGTTGAAGCATTGAGAGTGAAACATCATTCCATAGAGTATTTGTCTCCTTAGTTGTGTGAGGTTAGTATCATGGTCAACTGTAGTAAACTTAAAGTCAAAATCTCTGACCAGAGTAGTACGGTTAATAATAAATGTTATTATTGAACCAAAGAATTTTTAATTGGACCAATCAAGTTGGATGTGCATAACAATGGAATTTTGACTAATACAAATTCCATATATCCTAAGTTGATATAATTTTGATGAAAAGAAACGTGTGTAAATTATCACTACTAAAGGATACCCTTTAAGAAAATGTGAAATTACATTTTACCACAAAATCTATAAGAGATGATTTTTGCCAAACTTTCACATCTTTAACTAAGGTAAGATGTGAACATTATTATTTAAATGGATCAATATTAATTGCTAACTGAATTCACACCTCTAAGTATCACAACTGCATATGTAAATTCATTTGAAAAATAACCCAAATTAGTTAGTTTTATAAATTAATTAAATTAATTAAAATTTAAGAAATATTAATTATTAATTATTTGTTCTTCATATGTTTTTAGCAATTATTAGATGTATATATAAAAGTTAGGTATGTGCGTATCGATACTTTTTGTGTAAAATGTGTGATCCTCCAATAGAAGGAAAAATTCTTATAATTTTATTCCACACCAAAAAAGGAGATGTCAACAAGTCTATCATGCAGCAAAAAAATCCCGTACAATTGTGAAAAAAGGGAAAAACCCACCCATATCCTAAGATTAAACTCTATTATGATAATAAGACCGATAGTAAGAACCAAAACCTATATGTGCAGAAATGATAAAATTAGTTATTAAAAACACCAAGTCAACTAGCAGGAAGAACGACTATAGTTCCATATGCACACCCAACAAGCATAGGCCATGAAGAGCCATCCAAAGGCAACCGATCACTACAATCTAGCTTTTACTAAATGTTGGCATGAACAGTGTAATCCATATCAACTACTAAAATTGAAAAAAAACTCGACAAACACGTCAATCTAGTATTTACATATGTATATAATATAAAGGTTATATACATTTATATGTTTGTGAAAAGAGCAAAACGAGAATGCAGACTAAAATTGAATTAGTTATCAATTAAAAGAAGATCGTTGTAGGAGCTGTTATCCCGCCTTTTGGCAAGGCCACGATACCAAGAACTTAACTGGAAACCGAGGACAGCCCGTCCTGAAGATCGGATATACACAGGCTCACTATGGATATCGACGAATTTTGTTCGAGTCTGGATCGAGCTACAATTGACAAGACGTGACAAGCAAAGCTATGAAAACCAACGTTCCAAATTTCGAATCAATTCGAGTTCGTATGCTCAAGATATGATCGATGCAAGCCAGGGGAATCAACTCACTCACGTTCATCATTTCGCATCGATCAGGTCATATCCCTCATTTTGTATCGATCAGCCTCGTATCCATCAAGCCTCAGCATGTTCATATCCATCAACAAGTATTACTTCGTATCCATTGAGAGAATCGGCCTCCTTCGCATCGATCTAGTTTGAACCCATTAGATGCGCACGACTTCATATCAATCAGCTACAAGTGAGTCTACTTCGTATCCATCCAGGCCCAACTATTTCGTATCCATCAACTGCAACACGAACGTCCATTTCGTATCGGTTAAGCTTCAAACATGCTTCGCATCGATCAACCACAGATCGATACGAAATCAACGCTTACTATTGATACGAAGTGGAATGCGATCGATTGATACGAACATAACGATGCAATTGATCGATACGAACATAGCTGTTATGGTCGATATGAACAGAGTTGTTATGATCGATGCGAACAAGACTTAGATATTGAATATGAGGGAGGAAGCAGTCAACACGGCATGAAAAGTGGATCGATCCAAGAATTTAGCGCCACGTCAACTTGCAGGCACGTGCTTGGACCGATGCGAACAGAGCAATACGAAGGGCATTGATATGAAGGAAACAGCTTTCGTAAAGCACAAGATTGCATCGATCATAACTCACAATCTACAAGTCCAAATGCTACGAAATTTTCACAGAAGTTTGCGTACTGCCTCAGCAACACATACAATCGATCCTAACTCAATTGGATGAGGTTTTGATCGATACGAAGCTCGTTCGTATCGATCCCAGATCGTGTGCAAATCACATGGGATCGATCGCGTGAACCCACCCATGTGAGAGAAGAGGTCTTCTAAGATCTGAGTGAGATATTTGCAGCCTACGCCTATAAATAGCAGCCCAGAACCTACAGAAAAGGGATCTTTTGGCTCTTTGACGTCCAGACTCTGCCGAAACCATTGTTGCACTCAAAAGTCACTGTTGTACTCGAAATTAACTGTTGTAAACCGCTGTAACCAGCAAGAAAAGATTAATAAAAGTCACTCATTTCATAGTGGACGTAGGAACCACGCCGAACCACTCTAAATCTCTGTGTTCTTTTCTTGTTTTTTCTGATTATTGTTTGGAGTGTTTGTTAGATAATCCTCCTTTTACATTTACTTTCTTCATTTTATCTCTTCAAACACTTCCGAAGAGTGTTGTGCCCAATTTTGGTACAAACACTTTGGTGCTTTCACCGAGAAAACCTAGTTTTTCTCCTGATCGTTGGATCTACTATCGATATCGGATTGCATAAATCTAAGAAGAAGATCCAGATTTCAAGTTAAAAGTTCTTCCATCCTATTCAAATTTGCATCAAGTCTAGGAAGGAGCTTCGCTATCCATCATGGTTAACACAAGTACTACCTCGACTGCCGCAGATCCAGAAGGACGGGACAGACAAAACCCCGTACAAACACCTCCAGCCGACCAGAATGCTGCCGGACCATTAAATCCGCAAGGCCCTATCACCAGGGAAGAATTCCAGATGATAATGCAAGAACTGACTCAGAGCCGCCAACAGCTCACTCAACAACTGCGTTTTAATGCGGAATTGACCAACCAGAAATCGTCAAAGACGAAGGAGATCCAGAAGGGATTAGGCTTCCTATTCATCCTTCGAAAGTTCAGCCTCTTCCGACTACCATCATAGCGCCCGCGACTGGACGGAAGTTACACACAGGCCACTAGGCATCAGCATACATTGAGTCTTGGGCAACCGAGAGTTGGCCCATCAACCAACCATCAGACTGGACCCTCCTCCCAAAGAGGCGCTACCCCATATCATATTACTGACAACCACACTACCACCACTACCGATTTGGGAGTTGGCGCTCGGAACCGAACAGATCCGACCCACCGCCAACACAACCATACTCCTGAGCCTTATGTCCCTGAAGACATAGAACCAAGGCGGCGAGACATGGACCGTCGACCGCGATCGGCCCCTCCTCGCATTGTGGAACCAGACCACACCTTGGCCCAACATGCTCAAAATGTCCAGATGCCCGACATTCCGACGACGATTTGTCAAATGATCCATGAGAGTCAGGATCTTAGCAATGATGATTGGGGAATCTCCCGGAGTCATACCCCTTTTACTGATGAGATACTCTATGCTGAACCACCTCGGCGATTCAGGATGCCGACTTTACCTGTTTATGAAGGGAGCTCTGGTCCTAATCAACATATCCTGAAGTATGAATGGTTGATGAATGCTGCACGAGCTGATGATGCAGTTAAGTGCCTAAGCTTCCTGATCTCTCTAGGGGGCATAGCGACTATGTGGTTTACCCGTTTACCACCTCGATCTATCTCTTGTTTTGACCAATTGGCAACAAAGTTTATTGAGCAGTTTCGCATGCATGTCGCAAGACCGAAAGATGTTAATACTCTGTCTAGTGTCACTCGAGCTCCTGGAGAGACACTCAGACGTTATTTAGAGAGGTTTTATGCTACGTGCGCTGAGATCCGCAACCCTAATGATAACTCCATTCTAATGGCATTAACTAAAGGGATTGATCCCGATTCAGAGTTCGACAACTGGTTGGCTGGAAAACCTCCTGCGTCATTGGACCGTTTCTATTCCAAGGCAGCCCAATTCTTGAGAAGGGAGGATGCGAAACAGTCTAGGAAAAAGGATGACATAGGGCCCAGTACGGAAGGAATTCAGAGTAATGTTGTTGTTAATAAATCTGAGGAGAGCTTCGGAAAAGTGCAATTGAACATTCAGAATAAACAAAATCAGCAGAAAGTCCATGGAAAACAGAATAGGAAACGACATCAGAATCGTGGTCCACGACGTAGGGCACATATGTTTGATAATTATACTCCTTTGAATATGTCACTAGAAAATGTGTATTTACAGACTTGCAATACTATTCAGTATAAGAAACCTGCTCCAAAGCAGTCATCGGAGAAATAGATTCAGATAGTAAAGTTTTGTAGATTCCATGAAAGCTACGGCCATAACACGAATGAGTGTCGTCACTTGCAAGATCTCATTGAAAAGTTGATAAGAGAGAGAAAGTTGGAGTAGTTCATACGGGTGCCGCAGTCTGGAGGTGCAGGCACATCGAATCAGAATCATATACCGAGTCAGGCAAGACAGGAGGAACCCGCTCGAACTGGAGGGAGGTTAGTGATAAATACTGTTAGTGGTGGTCCTCATCCAACAGACCGAAGCTGAAAGGAAATGGAGTCGTATGCCAGTTCTATTAGGCATGCGAGCTTCGAGTGTTGTAGTAGTTTGGAGATGGGGCTCCGACCAAGAAACAGAAGATGATGACTGACGACATCGTCTTCCGAGACAGAGATGCCGACAGGATCGAAGCCCCAACCATCGATCCACTTGTCATATCAGCTCAAGTAGATCCTGCTTGGATGAAGAGGATCTTGGTAGATAGTGGAAGTTCTGTAAATATATTGTTCAAGCGAGCCTATGACCAGATGAAAATGGAGACTAAAGATTTGAAACCTTGTCACTACCATATCCATGGTTTCAATGGGAGTGCGACCATACTCGCTGGAGTGGTGGAATTGTCAGTGGAGTTAGGAATTGGAGAACGTCGGAGAGTCCGGATGTTACAATTTGTGGTGCTGGATATAGACTCGCCATATAGTGCTTTCTTGGGCCGACCGGCCCTAGCTGAGTTCAGGGCTGCGATTGCCACATGGTGTCTAACTCTGAAGTTCCCCATCGATCATGGGGCTGGAGTCGTTCAAGAGATCAGGCTGCTGGACGAGCCTGTTATGTTGTTGAGCTGCGAGATGAGCAGTGAAGAGAAAAAGGAAAGGGCGTATAGGAATCTCTATGTGTCCTCTTTGTTGAAAATTGATAATTGACGCCTGGGCCTAGGCTTGGGCACCCCAACCAATTCCAAAGAGATCTTGACCCGAGAGATACCGAAAGTGAAGACGAAAGTAAAGACAGTCAAGTTTCTCCGGCCGAACTGACGACCGATTTCCCGATCGATGATAGCGATGATTCTAGAATGATAAAGATTGGATCTCAACTAAGCCAACGAGTGCAAGAGGAATTGGTTGAATTTCTTCGGGCAAACCTTGATGTGTTTGCCTGGATGCATTCTAACATGTGTGGGATCTCGCCAGACATCGCGAACCACGCATTGAACATTGACCCACGGCATGTCCCGGTCAAACAAAAAAGGTGTGGTATGGATCCAGAGAGATCTGCCGCCCTTAAGGAAGAGGTAGACAAGCTTAAATCGAATGGATTTATTCGAGATGCATTATATCCGGAATGGGTGTCAAATCCTGTACTTGTTTGAAAGCCCAATGGGAAATTGAGAACGTGCATCGATTACTTTGATATGAATAAAGCCTGCCCTAAGGATAGTTTTCCACTTCCTCGAATCGATCAACTCATAGATTTAACGGCCGGGCATGAACTCTTATCCTTCATGGATGCGTATTCCAACTACAATCAAATACTCATGCACTTACTCGACTAGGAGCATACCAGCTTCGTAACCAATATGGGACTTTATTGCTACAAGGCTATGCCTTTTGGACTCAAGAATGCTGGTGCAACTTATCAACGGTTAGTTAATCGAATGTTCGCCAATCAGATTGGAAAAACCATGGAGGTATACATGGATGACATGCTAGTCAAGTCACGATTCTCGACTGACCATGTCAAGGACCTGGAGTCAATGTTTAATATTCTCCGAGAATACAGAATGAAGCTTAATCCATTGAAATGTCACCATGGGGTCGCATCAGGAAAATTCCTTGGGTTCATCGTCAACACTTGAGGAATCGAAGCCGATCCCGAAAAGATCTAGGCGATTAGAAACCTTGAAACTCCAAAAACTATAAAGCAAGTCCAGAGTCTCAACGAGAAAGTAGCAGCACTGAGCAGGTTCATTTCAAAATCTACAGACAAATGCATTCCCTTCTTCGACCTGATCCGAAAAGGGAAACGAAACTTTAAATGGACTACGGAATGTGATGGCGCATTCCGAGCACTAATCTAACACCTCTCCACACCGCCAATTTTGTCAAAGTCTATCGATCACAAGAAATTGTACATTTATTTGGCGGTATTAGAAAACGCAATCAGTGCTGCCCTAATTCGGGAGGAAGTCCGAATACAAAAGCCAGTCTACAATATTAGCAAACGACTAACCGGAGTTGAGAGAAATTATCCGAAGCTAGAAAAGTTGGCTTATTGTCTTGTTATTGCTTCAAGGAAGCTCCGTCCGTATTTCCAGGCTCATCCTATCATCGTTTACACCGACCAGCCATTACGACGGGTCCTTACACGGCCTGAGACGTCTGGAAGGTTACTCAAATGGAATATCGAGTTAAGTTAGTTTGACATTACTTACACTCCAAGGCGAGCCATTCAAGGACAAGTCCTATCAGATTTCATAGCTGAATTTACCATCCCAAAGGACTTACCCGAAACTAGTGAATCTCCCAAGTATATTTGGAAGCTGCATACCGATGGTGCATCAAACGACCGTTGCTCAGGTGCAGGGGTTGTGCTTGAAACTCTTGAAGGTCAATCTATTTGCTATGCTTTAAAGTTTGATTTTCGCACGACCACCAATGAAGCTGAGTATGAAGCCTTACTTGCCGGATTAAGACTTGCCAGAGATTTGAGAATCATTGCTATGGAGATTTATTGTGATTCACAATTGGTCGTGTGTCAAGTTCGGGGGGAATACCAGGCCAAGGACCGAAGACTGGCTGCTTACCTTGCTCGGGTTCAAGAAATATTAAATCAGTTCGATTATTATGCCATCTACTGCATACCCCGGGAGCGCAATCAAAAACCCGATTCATTAGCAAAGTTAGCCAGCACATGTGAGGAACAACAAATGTTATTTTTAATTATTAAACTATTTACTCCATAATAGGAGAGTATTCAAAAGCCGTTTTAAAGTGATTTCAAAATCAATTATAAAACCGTTTCGCACCATTATTTTCTATAATAAAAATCTCACACTCACTTTTTAGCACGTCGAGCGAAGTGGAAAGGTGCTTAAACGGTTAGGAAATCTCCGGCCTATGGAACCGTGTGTATTTTCTTTTCGGTTAATCCCCGACCTATTCGATTGATCGTTTTGACCTTTGGGTCTAGTTTACCGATGATACGAGGTGGAATTTTTATTGTTTGGAGTGTGAGCTTGCTATTGGTTAGTAAACCGTTTAGTGCGAACGTGGGGTATGGGACTCATTGTTAACACTTTACGGGTTCCTCTCCAAGAAGTTTGTGACACATTAGCCTCTGGGCAGCAAGTACTGGACCTTTGGGTCACCACGCCTCTGGGCAACCGTCTCTGGACACCTGTTCTATGGAGCAGTTTCTTTTTCGGCATGTGCCTCTGGGCCTTTATCCTTCTGGGATGGATCTCTTCGTCTCGCACGTTCCCAATCTGTGCGAGTGATTGATCACAACTCTACAGTACTTGGCAATAACGACTTCGGTCGGTGCACGTGCTATACTTGTATTATCTGATGATTTTTATATCCATTCGAGTACCACCATTCGGTGTTGGTTCTATGGATCCATACGATGTAAGTGCGATTACCTTGTGGATTCATAGTGTCTCTGGACACTGCTTTTCAGTGTTTGATTTCATTGACTTTTCAGTATATCCCCATTGCTCTCTGGAGCATCGATCTTTGCTTGGGCATTGATTACAGACTCTGGTCACCCTTGGGATTATTGCCTATGGGCAACTTTATATAGCTTTGGCTATGCCGATGATATGAGGCGATTTTATTTATTCAACACTTTGGTGCTGATATTCTCTTTGGAGATTTTTACTGTTGATTGATGATTAGGGACCGTCATTATATTCATGTGGTCCAAATACTCTTCTCTTAGGAAAAGTACTATCTCATTTATGTACCGCATTATTATATATCTTAGTTATTACTGATTGTTTAGCTAGCCTGACCCGAGTGTTTTTTGCTCGGGTCAGACCGAGTTGTTTTAGGTTAGGTCTCTAGACTTAGCTGCTCTGTGCTTCCGCTTTGGACTTATCTGCTATGCTTTTGAGATAGCTTATCTTAGTGTCCGCCTTATGTTATTATTCAAACTTTGATATGTACATATTTTTGACTCACATGTGTGAGCAGTGGCTTTGTACCCACTTATGATATTTGGATCTGTATTGATGATGTATTGTCCTGGGATTTTATATCTGTCATGTCATTCTGTTCTGTGATGTTTTATCATTTTATTACTATGCTTATTTTGATAGATCTTTAGCCATTGTAATTTCGTTATAAATATTTATTGAATATGTCGAACCACTTGAAAAAAAATTGATACCACCCTTTCGACGTATTCAGTAGATAGTTATAGCTTGATCACAAATGGTCGCTTCCACTATACTCTATTCTCCGCTTTAACAGACGGTATTACTTCCGTAATACTCTTTGTTACAGTGGGTCTCAGAGTGGGGCGTTACAGCTTGGTATCAAAGCCTGGTTTCAGGAATAAGCATAATAAACACAGAACAGATACACTTAGTACAATACATTTTAATTAGATCCGAATTAAATCAAATCCCTTCCTTAGGTTTATTGATAGGTAAGATAGGAATATGTATAGGAATCGTTATATTCCGTAGTATTCCTTAATTAATTATCTATCATTGAATCATGTCTAACTCTAATTCCCGTTTAACTTTCAGTATGTCTGGAAGGGGAAGAGGGAGAACCACACGTCAGACCAGTGCTGCTGGGCAGTCCAGCAACACTCATCCAGAGGGCGTGTTCATAACCACCGACCAGATCATGGAGCTGGTTCGGAATTCCCAGTCTCATTCTCAGTCTCCAGCCCCAGTTGCTGATGCTCCGTGCAAGTTTGCTTTTGCGCGTCTCTGCAGTGATTTTACCCATCTCGGAGGGAAGCCGTTCAGTGGCTCCGAGAATGTCTTAGAGGTCCAGGCTTGGATTCGGATATGCGAGCGCATTTTCACTCGTATGGATATCCCGAATCATGACCGTGTTCTTATTGCTTCCAGTCAGCTTCAGAGTCATGCCCTGGATTGGTACGAACTCCTTATTGCCGAGATCGATGAGTCCACACTTACTTAGGCTCAGTTTCGTGAGAGATTTGAGCTTAAATTCATCCCAGAGTCAGAGAAGAACTCCCTTGCTCGCCGCTTTCTTGATCTCAAGCAGGGGAAGTCCTCTGTATCCGACTATGTCTCTTCCTTCGAGGCCCTGTCCAAGTACGGCCTTGAGTTTATTGCTACTCCTTATAAGAGGAACCTCAAATTTGTTGAGGGCTTGAAGAAATATCTGAAGAGGCGGCTTATGCTACAGCTTGAGCTCTCATTCGAGAAGCTAGTCGATGCAGCTCTACATCTTGAGTCAGTCGAGATGGAAAATAGTGATGATGGTGGTGTGGGTTCCACAAACCCCACCAAGAAGAGGTTTCCTCCTGGCAAGTCTGGCTCTTCTTTTCAGCACAAGAAGAAGAAGATTGGCAGTTCCACTATTCAGACTCAGCCTCAGACTCGTCCTCAGTCCCAGACTTCTTCTCAGCCTAGTGGGACACGTCCTCCGAAGAAATGCTTCAACTGCGGTTCTCCAGATCACTTTATTTGAGTGTGTCCCAAACCTCTCTATTGCACCTTCTGCAAGAAGGAGGGACACAGGATCTCCGCTTGTCCTATTGCTCCAGCTAGTGCCAAGCCTGGCAGGCTTAATGCTGCCAAGGCTCCTACCACTTCTGCTCAGCCTAAAGGTACACATCCTTCCATTCTTGAAGGTTCTATTTTATTTCATGGTAGATCTATTAGAGTTCTTTTCGATACGGGTGCCTCTCACTCATTCGTATCAAAGGAACTAGTTGATACTTTATCTTTGGATGTTACTTGTTTGGTTTCTTCACTAAGGATTGTGAATCCCATCGGCGGATCCACGACCCGTAGCTTGCTTTGTGAGGATATAGATATTGATCTTTGTGGATTTCTTTCCATGTGAATCTGCACGTTATGGATTATTTGGGCTTTGATATGATTCTTGGCATGGATTGGCTCGTTCAGCATGACGCCAAAATTATTTGTTCGGAGCGGATATTATTCATTCATCACCCTGACTTGTCCTCTCCGTTAGCTATTGTTCTTCAAGATGTTGGGCTTTCTAATGTTACTTTATTCTCTCTCGATTCACGAGATGAGGATTTGAACTTATCTCGTATTCCTGTTGTTCGGGATTTCCCCGACGTATTCGAGCCAGTATCCGGACTGCCGCCAAAGCGAGCTATTGAGTTCCGCATCGACCTCATTCCAAGCTCTCATCCAGTTGGGCGTCCTCCTACGAGAATGTCTACTAAGGAGAATGAGGAACTCAGGAAGCAGTTAGTTGAGCTTGAAGCGAAGCAGTTCATCCGATCCAGTTCTTCGCCATGGGGTGCTGCTGTGGTCTTCGTTAAGAAGGCTGATGGCTCTCTTAGGCTTTGCATTGACTATCGCAAGCTTAATGAGTTGACCATCAGAAATCGTTATCCATTGCCATGGATAGACGATATGTTTGATCAGTTGAGCGGTGCGAAGGTCTTCTCTCAGCTTGACCTTGCCATCGGATTCCATAAGCTACGAGTCGCAGAAGACAGCATTCCTCTTACAGCATTTCGCACTCATTATGGTTCTTTTGAGTGGTTGGTCATGCCGTTCAGCTTGACGAACGCTCCGGCTTTCTTTGTCGATCTTATGAATCGAGTATTCCGGGAATACATCGATAGATTCGTTCTGGTTTTCATCGATGATATTCTTGTTTATTCTAGATCCGAGGCAGAGCATGCTCATCATTTGCGGATCGTCTTGGATACTCTTCGTCAGCATCAGTTTAAGGCCAAGCTCTCCAAGTGCCATTTTTGGGAGAGCAAGGTCAAGTTCTTGGGCCATATTATATCATCTGAGGGTATTTCTGTCGATCATGCCAAGGTCGAAGCTATTCAGAATTGGAAGCAGCCCGAGAACGTTCATGATATTCACAGCTTCCTGGGTCTGGCGGGTTATTACCATCGATTTATCAAGGATTTCTCTCGTTTTGCACTTCCCCTCACGACTCTGACTCGTAAGGGGGTTCACTTTATTTGGTCTGATAAGTGTGAAGTTTTTTTCCAGCGATTGAAGGAACTTCTCACTCATGCTCCTATCCTTGTGGTTCTTGAGAGTAACCAGGATCTTGTTGTTTACACCGACGCTTGTGCAGAAGGATCGGGTAGTTGCTTATGTTTCTAGGCAGCTACGTCCGAATGAGGTTCGCTATCCGACTCATGATCTTGAGTTGGCAGCTATCGTCTTTGCTTTGAAGACGTGGCGTCACTTTCTATTAGGCGAACGCTTCACTCTTTACACCGATCACAAGTTGCTGAAATATTTATTCAGTCAGAAGGATCTCAATATAAGGCAGCAGCGATGGCTTGAGTTTCTCGCCTCATATGACTTAGACATTCAGTATACCCCTGGCAAGGGTAATCGTGTGGCCGATGCACTTAGTCGCAAACACTCGGCAGTAGTTTCTATGATGATAGCCGAGTGGGATATTCTTGAGACTCTTTCTATGTGTGATATTCAAAATCGAGCTCCGTCTTCTTATCCTCAGATCGTGTTATTCAGCTTGGAAGCTCGACCTATTCTATTGGATCGCATTGCCCATGCTCAACGGCAGGATCCAGACTTGTTGCGATATATTCATCTCCTTGAGTCGGGATCTAGTGATGAGAAATTGTCGGATTATTCTATTGATTCTCATCGGTGTCTTCGCAGGAAGAACCGTATTTTGGTACCATCTGATTTATCACTTAGGCGTGACATTCTAGACGAGTGTCATCGCACTAAGTACACTATACATCCCGGGTCGAGTAAGATGTATGCCGGCATGTGTCGCCTATTTTATTGGGTGGGCATGAAGAGTGATGTTGCAAGTTATGTAAGCCGTTGCATGACTTGTCAACAGATCAAAGCTGAGCATCAGCATCCATCTGGTCTTCTTCAGCCGCTAGAGATTCCATTGTGGAAATGGCATCAGATATCCATGGATTTTATTGATGGTCTGCCTCGATCGAGGTCAGGCCATACTTCTATTTGGGTCATAGTCGATCGCTTGACCAAATCAGCACATTTCATTCCTATTAAGTCCACTCGGACTGCTCCTCAGCTTGCCAAGCTATATGTGAAGGAAGTCGTTCGACTTTATGGCATTCCTAGCTCTATCGTATGTGATCGAGACACTATCTTCACTAGTCACTTCTGGAAGTGCCTACAGTCAGCTTTGGGCTCAAAGTTGAATCTCTCGACTGCTTATCATCCTCAGACTGACGGTCAGACGGAGAGGGTGAATCGTGTTTTAGAGGATCTTTTGCGCTGTTGTATTCTGGATTTCGGAGGTAGTTGGGAGGATCACTTACCGCTTGTAGAGTTCTCCTACAACAACAGCTTTCAGTCTAGTATTGGCATGGCTCCTTTCGAGGCTCTTTACGGAAGGCCATGTCGTTCTCCTGCATGTTGGTTAGAATCTGGCGAGAAGCTCCTTCTTGGTCCAGATTCAGTTCGGGAATCTTCGGAGAAGATTATTCTTATTCGTCGGAGAATGAAAGAGGCGCAGAACCGCCAGAAATCCTACGCGGACAACCGTAGGAAGCCTCTTGAGTTCTCCATTGGCGATTCTGTCTTTATTCGGGTCTCTCCCATGAAGGGGGTTGTGCGTTTCAGCGCTACCGGGAAGTTGGCTCCTCGCTATGTTGGACCATTTCCTATTACGGAACGCATTGGCCCCGTTGCTTATCGTGTGGCTCTACCTGCTCACTTCTCTGGAATACACGACGTGTTCCATGTTTCCCAGCTTCGCATGTGTGTCCGCGATCCTGATTCTATCATTGAGCCGCATGCTGTGCCTGATTTAGAGATCTTACCTGATTTATCTTTGGAGCAGCAACCTCTTCATGTGCTTGATTCGGAGGTTAGACGCCTTCGCAACAAAGAGGTTCCACTCGTGAAGATTCAATGGTCACCGAATCCTAAGGACTGCACTTGGGAGACCAGAGAATCTATCGAACGCTCTTATCCTGGCTTTCTCCCATCTTCTTCTACTGGTGAGAATTCTCTATTTTATCCCTATCACTTCTTTTGGGGATTTAACGTTATAGACGACATCTATCTTAAGGAATTGCGGGGACGCAATTTTCTTAAGGGGGGGAGTCTGTAACAACCCGGGATTTGCATTACCAATTAATAAATAAAGGTTAGGATTTTTATTTATTTTAATGAAGCATGAAAGGATTTGGAATAACAAAAATTTATTTGAAAAAGGCTATTTTAATTAAATGGGAAATATGGGATCTTAAAATGAGGATAAAATGTTATTTTGGAAAGTTAAATATTTTAGGAGAGATTTTAAAATGGGTTTGGATAAGAAAAATGAGTTTTATAAACATATATGAACACTTAGACTAATTTTTGGAAACATGTAAATAACTCTCTTCTTATTGGGTTACTAAACCTAACCCAATAACCCACCCTAAACCTCCTCTATAAATTATCTCAAACTCTCCTAACCTCATTCATTCATCCCTAATCAAAACCCTAATCATTTCCTAAAGCTTTCATAACAAAAATGGCCTCTATCTTCATCTCCTTCTAGTTTTAGCTTATGCAAGTCATTCTATGCAAAGGTAATGCAAATACCCACCTCAAATCCATTTTTATATCTCTCTAATTTCTGAAATTTAATTGGTAACACATGTTTTATGTGTTTTTTTGATCTTATAGCCTCCTAATCATCTTTTTCTAACTTGGGTTGATGCTATAGTAGTCTTTGTTGCTTTCTAAAGAGGTATATTGCTAAAAACCTCTTCTAATATGTGTTTAATCATCTTGTGATTTCAGTAATCATTTAGTAACACATGTTTTATTATGTAACATGTGAATCATAGCTCTTTGATCATCTTTGCTTTCATTTTGGGTGTGCACATAAGGTGTTTGTGATATTGCTTCCTAAGGTAATGCTAAGATTTGGCCCTTTGTTCCCTTTAATATAGTGTAGTAATCATTATAGGGTAGTTAATGATTGATACTGGTGAAATTTGATGCCAAAAACTTGAAAAAAACACCCCTAAACCCCCAAAATCAACATTTTCAGCTGGCTGGAATGTTTCAGCCTGAAAACAGGCTGAAACAGGGGTCTGAAAGCCCAAAGCAGGCCTGGGTTGCACCCAGGCTACTGCCCAGGCGCAGCAGGCCAGCCCTTAGTGGGCTGGCGCGCAGTGAACAACGCGGGTCCGCACTAGGCGGCCCGCTATTCTTCCCAGCCCGCATGGGCTGGGGCTTGCTCCCAGCCCAGGCAGGCTGGGGCTTGATTGAACCCAGCCCGCATGGGCTGGGGCTTGCTCCCAGCCCAAGCGAGCTGGGCCTTGATTGAACTCAGCCCGCATGGGCTGGGGCTTGCTCCCAGCCCAGGCGGGCTGGGACTTAATTGAACCCAGCCCGCATGGGCTGGGGCTTGCTCCCAGCCAAGGCGGGCTGGGACTTAATTGAACCCAGCCCGCATGGGCTGGGGCTTGCTCCCAGCCCAGGCGGGTTGGGACTTGATTGAACCCAGCCCGCCTGGGCTGGGGCTTGCTCCCAGCCTAGGCGGGCTAGGACTTAATTGAACCCAGCCCGCATGGGCTGGGGCTTGCTCCCAGCCCAGGCGGGTTAGGACTTAATTGAACCCAGCCCGCATGGGCTGAGGCTTGCTCCCAGCCCAGGCGTGCTGGGACTTGATTGAACCCAGCCCATGAACCTAGCCCGCATGGGCTGGGGCTTGCTCCCAGCCCAGGCGGGCTGGGACTTGTCTAAACCCCAGCCTGCATGGGCTGGGGCTTGCTTGCTACTCCCCCAGCCCAGGCGGGCTGGGGCTTGACTGAACCAGCTGCACCGCATGGTGCAGCCTGGTTCACTGAAACGGGCTGCACCATGCGGTGAAGCCGGCCTTTATAAAATGGGCTGCACCCATTTGGTGCAGCTGGGTTCCGACCCACCGGTTGCACCATTTTGGTGCAACCGAGTCAGGGTTGCACCATTTTTGGTGCAACCGCTTCAAATTGATTGTTTCTACAATGAACCTTTGGGTTTCAATTGCGAATCAAAAATTGTCGAACTTTGGTTCACAACCACTCGAAATATTTTCCAACATGAATTTTGGTTTTCAGTGATTCTCTGATTTATCGATTTCTTTGAGATTTGTCTCTAGATTTCGTACATGCGTTTTATGAATTATTTTCAAAGGATTTTTCACTCCTAAATGGCTTTTGAAATTATTAGTATATAATGTTATTTTTAATTATTAAACTATTTACTCCATAATAGGAGAGTATTCAAAAGCCGTTTTAAAGTGATTTCAAAATCAATTATAAAACCGTTTCGCACCATTATTTTCTATAATAAAAATCTCACACTCACTTTTTAGCACGTCGAGCAAAGTGGAAAGGTGCTTAAACGGTTAGGAAATCTCCGGCCTATGGAACCGTGTGTATTTTCTTTTCGGTTAATCCCCGACCTATTCGATTGATCGTTTTGACCTTTGGGTCTAGTTTACCGATGATACGAGGTGGAATTTTTATTGTTTGGAGTGTGAGCTTGCTATTGGTTAGTAAACCGTTTAGTGCGAACGTGGGGTATGGGACTCATTGTTAACACTTTACGGGTTCCTCTCCAAGAAGTTTGTGACACATTAGCCTCTGTGCAGCCAGTACTGGACCTCTAGGTCACCACGCCTCTGGGCAACCGTCTCTGGACACCTGTTCTATGGAGCAGTTTCTTTTTCGGCATGTGCCTCTGGGCCTTTATCCTTCTGGGATGGATCTCGTCGTCTCGCGCGTTCCCAATCTGTGCGAGTGATCGATCACAACTCTACAGTACTTGGAAATAACGACTTCGGTCAGTGCATGTGCTATACTTGTATTATCTGATGATTTTTATATCCATTCGAGTACCACCATTCGGTGTTGGTTCTATGGATCCATACGATGTAAGTGCGATTACCTTGTGGATTCATAGTGTCTCTGGACACTGCTTTTCAGTGTTTGATTTCATTGACTTTTCAGTATATCCCCATTGCTCTCTGGAGCATCGATCTTCGCTTGGGCATTGATTACAGACTCTGGTCACTCTTGGGATTATTGCCTATGGGCAACTTTATATAGCTTTTGCTACGCCGATGATATGAGGCGATTTTATTTATTCAACACTTTGGTGCTGATATTCTCTTTGGAGATTTTTACTGTTGATTGATGATTAGGGACCGTCATTATATTCATGTGGTCCAAAATACTCTTCTCTTAGGAAAAGTACTGTCTCATTTATGTACCGCATTATTATATATCTCAGTTATTACTGATTGTTTAGCTAGCCTGACCCGAGTGTTTTTCGCTCGGGTCAGACCGAGTTGTTTCAGGTTAGGTCTCTGGACTTAGCTGCTCTGTGCTTCCGCTTTGGACTTATCTGCTATGCTTTTGAGATAGCTTATCTTAGTGTCCGCCTTATGTTATTATTCAGACTTTGATATGTACATATTTTTGACTCACATGTGCGAGCAGTTGCTTTGTACCCACTTATGATATTTGGATCTGTATTGACGATGTATTGTCCTAGGATTTTATATCTGTCATGTGATTCTGTTCTGTGATGTTTTATCATTTTATTACTATGCTTATTCTGATAGATCTTTAGCCATTGTAATTTTGTTATAAATATTTATTGAATATGTCGAACCACTTGAGAAAAAAATAGATACCACCCTTTCGATGTATTCAGTAGATAGTTATAGCTTGATCACAAATGGTCGCTTCCACTATACTCTATTCTCCGCTTTAACAGACGGTATTACTTCCGTAATACTTTTTGTTATAGTGGGTCTCAGAGTGGGGCGTTACAAACTCCAAGTTCCCAAAGCGCGAACTGGAGTATAAACATCTACTAACTCCGTATTCCCAGAGTGCAAACCGGAGTGCCAACATAAACACCAACTCCAAATTCCAAGAGTGCGAATTGGAGTATAAATGTCAACTCTATATCCCTAAAGAGTGGATTGGAGTTTAAACACAAACCGGATTGGAATCAACCGTCCATGAAACAACTCTAAGTACCCGGAGTTCGGTCAGAGTATAAATGCAAATCAGGTGTGACTGACCACTCGCGAATCCATCTAAAGTCCCCAGAGTGTGGACATCATTGCAAACATTAAACGGGCATGAATGACCACCCATGAAAACGACTTAAGTCCCCAAAGCGTGGACGTATCCTTGAAACTTAAGTAGGCGAGATCGACCGCCGACATACGAATGCAAATCCCTGGAGTGTGGATGCAATCATCGATAAATGAGCGAGTGTGTTTCGACCACTCGAGTTTCCTTGTTTCAACATCAATTCAACGACGTTTAGCTCAATGTGTTAAAGGCGAAGCACAGTTGCCACTCAATCTTGACAATTCATCCCTGAAACTGGGGGCAGAACTTAAGTGCCCATCGCTGATTGAGACAGTGCGACATCAAAGCCTAGCTTAACCTTCGGTCATGACTCTTAGTTACGATTTCGGGACTTAACAAATAAATTCAGATTCAATCCAAGGGTCGAAGCTTCACAAGCATACCGGACTGGAGCTCAATTGCTGAAACACTTAAGCAAATAAACAAAAATTGAGTTTAAAACAAAATAGAATTTCATTTCAACTATTTGTCAAAAAGAATTAAGTACAAGTTTATCCCAAAAATCGTACTAGTAGGGGCCGAACCCGCATCTATACACGGCCTACAAAAGCTAAAGAAATTCCTATCTACTCAAAAACGAGCCGAAGAGACGTATCTACTCTTTTTTCTTCTTCGGTTTCCTCTTTGATGTGGACCCACTGGAGCACTCGCTCGGTTTTCTTTTTGAACCCTTGCTTTTCGGCGGCCGATCTCCAATCAGGGGCATTATATCAATTTCCTCCTCCGAACTCAGATGTATTGGAATGCTCCCTGAAGGCGGAGTCGGAGGAACAGGATCAACAACAGGAGGCGGGATAGGCACACTCATCTCAACGACCGTTCCTCCCGGAGATATTATCCGCAAAGGGGATGGACCAGGTCCAGCCATTCCACCGCCAAATCTGCTACTCCACGCGGCTGCCTCCATCTCAGCATTGATTTCGGCTATGATTTCCTCCTCATGAAGCGTTTGTGCATCGCCGGGGACTCCCACGGTTGGAGCCGAAGAACTTGTCATTGGTGCGCTTCCACCCATAACGAATGGGAAATCGGCAAAGGGGTCACTGTGATGACCGAGAAGTTCCTCCATCATCTGCTCGACAAAAGTAAGTGTGCTTCCCTGTTCCTCATCAATCGGTGTCGTGGCTGTTGTGGTGGTCGCTTCTATTATAATGGCCTCCTGCACATGATGTGATTCTTGAGTTGTAGGAGGCACGACCGATGTCGCTCCGATCACTGGATAAGAGTAAAGGAAAAACTGTTAGTAATTATTTCAAGTAACGATTCTGATTTCAGATAAGCATAGAGAATGTTAAGAGTACCTTCCTCAGTTTGGCTCGCAGGTGGCGGAATGTCCTTAGAGACTTGCTCGCGAGCTGGAGACAACTACGATTGATCCGGGTTATAAGCAGGAACGGGCTGAGAATCAACCACGGGTGTGAATTCAGGCTGAGTCGGCAAGAGAGTTTCTGAACTTATATCATGATGCTCGACACCAGAGCCTTCCCCGACTTCTGGATGCTGAGCGCCAAGCTTCTCCTTTTCATATGAGATCATTGCATCGTGATGAACTTTCCGCTCATCTTCGCTCAACACCCGGCTCTCGAGCTCGAACTCATCGATCGATTCATCTAGGTGAGCAGCCTTTTCATCTCCTACCAATCGGCCCCAAGCATTGAACAGATGTGTTCCATAGTTATCAAGCCCGGCCAGGTTTATGTGCTTCAAAACATTGGCATTGTAAGTAATGAGAAGATTATCGATATCTGCCTCTAGCCTGGCTTCAACCATTTTAACTTCCTTCTCCACCTTAGCCTCGGCCTCCCGAACTTTAAGTACGGCCGCATCCTTCTCATCCAGAAGCACCACCGCTTGTTCGCATGCCTCCTGGGCTGCTTTATTTTCATCATCCTTTTCCTTGATGATTTCAGAAAATTTGGCTTTAAGCTCGTTGAGTTCTTTCAGAGCAGTATCCTTTTCAGCGGTAACTGTGGTGTTTCGGTGGCCTATCTCCTCCACCAAAGCGAAATGCGTTTGCCGCATTCTCTCCATAGATTGAGTGGCCTCGTCAGCTTTTTGGGTAGCCTCCATCTCAGATTTCTGGGAAGATTCGGCTTCATCATTGAGCACTTGGATAATGTGGTCCTTCTGAGCGAGTTCAGTTTCTAGTTTCTGAATTGCCTTTGCCTGCTCGAAGGCCACTGCCGATGCTTTGTCTGTGGCTTTCATCCACTCCTTATATTGGGTATAGATATCATGAATATAATCATGCATCGTGGTTTCTGCTTCTGATGGAATTTTCTTTAAGTAAGGGGGAAGATGAAGCTGTCAAAACATATGTTCGTAAAATCTTTTCTTAACTGGGCAGTTTTGATAGCTCCTTCCCCAGTGGGCTCAGTGATGGCTTGTTCAGCAACAATGGGAGGTTCGGCCTCAGTCCTACGACACTGAGATTCAGACCTTGGAGCATGAGAAGAGGGTTTTTGGCATGGAGGCTCCGGGGGATGTGAGCTGTGTATAGTAGGTTGTGTAGGGAGTCGGGGAGGTGGAGAACGCAATCAGGATCGATATCTCTATTCTCTGTCTCTATCTCTATCCCTCTCATACCACTCTTGGCTGGAATAACTACGATTGCGGTTTCTATCATCCTCCCTCCGACGAAACTCATAATACGAACTCGACGATTGGCGCGCTGAATGGAAACTGCCGAGCATAGAATCTCGCCTATTCATTGTATCTGTAAAGTAAAAGAAGAACGGAGTTAGTGAATTCTCGGAGCAGGCAACTTAATGCTGGAAACCGTGTAGTGCTGTGAAGTGTATATGTGTGTGCAACCACCCGACCAACCGGTAATGTCGGTCGCACTGATGGGTAGAGACTCGCTTAAATCTAGAGCACTTTGAAGCCCCTCCAATCCGGTGTTGTGTTGAAGTGACACATAATCCGGAATTGGAATATCAGCAAGTCCATTGAAAGGGTTCTCTACTTGCAAGGGAGGAGCCTCCGAAATTCTAATGCTAGAGGCTGGCAGGGACACAACTACAGATTTCCATCTCGAAGATTCATGACGCTTGTATGCAACTGCCTTGCCTTTTCTCCTTCCCTCTGAACCTTAAAAGCTGTTAGAAGGCCCGGCCACGAGTTCATCGTTCGTAGGCATGTGTTCTTCATCACCCTCCTCAGCAATTACGACCCCGGGCGCTTTTCGCTTTACCCGCTACGTCGTGGCTGCCCTAAGCACTCCTTCAAGTCTTATGCCTTGTTTTCGTTCGATCAGCCCAACGATCCTCAGGTTTCTGTCTGTTAGCACTGAGTCAAGGTCTCTCATTTCACTCGGCACTTCCTGGAGAATTCGCACTATTTCTTTGAAGTGTGCACCATCAGGTCGAGGAATTGCAGCTGTAAAGGAAATACGATATTAGTTTCAACATCAACTACGACTAACTCGTTAACTACTGGAATAAGTGCAGAACTTACATCTGGCTAACCATCGACTGGCAAACCCTGGTGGGCATCGAACATAGAACCACTCAGTTTTGAAGTAGCTCAATCTGGTCAAGGCACCAGTCACAACTTGGCAGTTCCTGACCGCCTCTAAGAACGTGAAGGAAGGGCTATCTCCCCGACTCTTAACATTAAACAGGTATCTGATTTCGATTGGAGTCGGGGGTCGGAAAAGATGCTCCATGAATACAATGAATAGACTGTTCAGCAACGCTTATCCATTGGGATGTAACTGTGATGGGGAAATTCCAAAGAAAGACAACACTTCCCGAATATATTGATTGAATGGAGGAAGCGTACCATCTGTACATGAATTCCTGTTGAAGGCAGTAAACCCTTTTGGAGGAGCATGCGGTCTATCATTCGGTCCCGGTAATAAGATGTCCTCCAACGGTAGACCATGCCTTAGGCATATCCGCCCCAACATATCTTCGGAGATGTTGGACGGCATAGAATCTTGTGGGCTCATAATAAACCTGGGACCTGGCAGCTTGTCCGGAGCTGGATCTATAACTTCGGCCGCGATGACCGGTATCTCTATGACTAAAGGAGATGAACTATGAAGCTCCTGCTGTTGTGAGCTTGTAGACTCCATAACTAATCAACTTATTAAAAACCATCATTAGATGATAATAAGCCCGTGTGTTCCTCGGTGTGAAGTGTGCAAATGTGCAGTGCAGTGCTATGTGATGCATAAAAAACTTCACGGAAGTAAAAAGTGTTCAAATGACAAGACTTCGAGATTCAGCCGGAGTGACCATCATCGTTGACCATCACAACCATATTACCCAGACTTTGGAGGCCGATCCAAGTAAAAGTTTATTAAGTTTTCAAGTTACAGTTCCATCAACGAGCTTCGATTGGCAGTCAAGTATGCAGTTTAACAGTTAAGTCCAGATATGCAAGGCAAGAGCTCGTCAGAGTTAAATGTTCAAGTGTTCAAAGATTTTAAATCCATCAAAATTCAAACTTGGATCGTCCCGCAAAGGCATTGAATTTCGCATCGATTTAGATCATCAACTTCGCGATCGGTCAGCATTGAATTTCGTATCGATCTGGAATCGGTAGCTTCGTATCAATTCCTATCCAGAAACTTCGTATCGATGACATACAGTCATTTCGTATCCATCAAGGTTGAGTACTTCTTACGGTCAAAGCCAGTCACTTTGCATCGATGAGAAGGTGCCGATTTCGTATTGATCGATTAGCATACATAGCGTATCGATCGAAAGGCATTAATTTCATACCCATCTAACAACTTAGATTCGTATCGATCAGGGAGACATCAATTTCGTAGCGATAAATTTTTTTGCACCCGTATTAATTAGAAATGATCGTTACGAAGTTAGAGAACTCTCTATCGATACAAAATCGAAGCATGGTGATCGATACGGAACCTCACGCTATAATCGATACAAAATTAAACGCCTTCTTCCCCAATCCATCGATACGAAATGAAGACCGAACCACCGTATGCCTAATTTTTCATAATCCTCTAATTCCTTATTACGAAACACCAACACCAAGCTCAATACGAATGTTCTCAACCCAGATCGATACAAGCGTTTTCAATCTGGATCGATGTGAATTCATCTTTCACTCTTCATCGATATGAAATTGAGGCCGAACAATCTTCCACATATTCCTTCGTGTCCCTCCTTACTCCTTCTTCTCCAATAAGCACAAATTCCATTGCTCTTTCCTTGACCTCGCTTCGACCTAACTTCGGCATCAACAACGCCGGAATAGGCCGCGACATTGATTGAATTGGTGTTGAAAATCGAGTCTTATCGTTTTAACATGAATTCATCGACTAATTACCTAGATTAGAAGTGTAGATTTGAAGGATTAAGAAGGTATGTTAGTTTGGATGGAGACTGTTTCAATCTCTCGATTCCTCAATCGATACGAGGACAAGCTGGAAAGTAAAAGCGGATGAAAAATTGGCTAAGTACATAACGTATTTATATGGACACGAAACCAAGAAGAAAAAATGATTCGTCTCCCAGTCAATTCGACCGGTTTCAATAGGTTTCTTCTCAAATCGATACGAAGAGGGCTATTCGTATCCATCAATTCGAGTCCATCTGAAATGCATCGATATGAACTGCTTTATTCGTATCCATCAACGTATAGCTCGTGAAGACTCGTATCCACCGATAAGAATAATACCCGGAGAACCAGCTGGACTATTCGTATCCATCATAAGTCCCTCGATAAGAAGATCATTGCAAAATAATATCTAGACCATTCAACTCTATCGATACGAAATCTACGTTCATTCACCCCGAATCAATCCAAGAGAGGATCGATACGAAGGGACAATCCAAAACAATCGTCAAGCGTTGTTACAAATCGAATTTCACATTGATTTAGGAGAGGGTCAATACAGAGTTCAATATATATATATATATATATATATATATATATATATATAACCTAACAACGACTTGTGAATGTACGAACGTTAATGGGAGTCAGGCTAACCTACATTCATGTATAATGGAATAACATCCAATCTTTAAAATTGGTAGGAGTTGAATACTTGTCTGGTGACGATTACAACAACAAACGACAAATTACTATAATACAGCGATCAATTACAACAGTACACGGTACAACAATTGGCAGTCTACAGTTCATGATTTATGTTTCTATGGATCAATCAAAGGTCACAACTTTCGATGAGAAGACAACAACCGTTTAACAAGTCAGATGGAACTTTTCAGAATGAAGATTGCAGCTTTTCAAAGCACGTCGTGTTCTCACAAAACGTACTTTGGGGGGAAAATGTTATCCCGCCTTTGGCAAGGCCGTGATACCAAGAACTTAACTGGAAACCGAGGACAGCGTGTCCCGAAGATCGGTTATACGCAGGCTCACTATGGATATCGACGAATTTTGTCTGAGTCTGGATCGAGCTACAATTGACATGATGTGACAAGCAAAGCAGTGAAAACCAACGTTCCAAATTTCGAATCAATCCGAGTTTGTATGCTCAAGATATGATCGATGCAAGCCAAGGAAATCAACTCACTCACGTTCATCATTTCGCATCGATCAGGTCGTATCCCTCATTTCGTATCGATCGGCCTCGTATCCATCAAGCCTCAACATGTTCGTATCCATCAGCAAGTATTACTTCAAATCCATCGAGAGAATCGGCCTCCTTCGCATCGATCTTGTTCGAACCCATCAGATGCGCACGACTTCGTATCGATCAGCGGCAAGTGAGTCTACTTCGTATCCATCCAGGCCCACCTATTTCTTATCCATCAACTGCAACACGAACATCGATTTCGTATCGGTTAAGCTTCAAACATGCTTTGTATCGATCAACCACAGATCTATCGATACGAAGTGGAATGCGATCAATTGATACGAACATAACGATGCAATTGATCGATACAAACAGAGCTGTTATGGTCGATACGAACAAGGCTATTATGATCGATACGAACAAGGCTTAGATATTGGATACGAGGGAGGAAGCAGTCAACACGGCACGAAAAGTAGATCGATCCAAGAATTTAGTGCAACGTCAACTTGCAGGCACGTGCTTGGACCGATGTGAACAGAGCGATACGAAGGGCATCGATACGAAGGAAATAGCTTTCGAAAAGCACAAGTTTGCATTGATCGTAACTCACAATCTACAAGTCCAAATGCTACGAAATTTTCACAGAAGCTTGCGTACATCCTTAGCAACACTCACAATCGATTCCAACTCATTGGATGAGGTTTTGATCGATACAAAGCTCGTTCGTATCGATCCCAGATCGTGTGCAAATCACATGGTATCGATCGCGTGGGCCTACCCACGTGAGAGAAGAGGTCTTCCGAGATCTGAGCGAGATATTTGCAGCCTATGCCTATAAATAGCAGCCCAGAACCTATAGAAAAGGGATCTTTTGGCTCTTTGACGTCCAGACTCTGCTGAAACCATTGTTGCACTCAAAAGTCACTGTTGTACTCGAAATTTACTGTTGTAAACCATTGTAACCAGCAAGCAAAAATTAATAAAAGTCACTCATTTCATAGTGGACGTAGGCAACATGCTGAAGCACTCTAAATCTCTGTGTTGTTTTTCTGATTATTGTTTGGAGTGTTTGTTAGATAATCCTCTTTTTGCATTTACTTTCCTCATTTTATCTCTTCAAACACTTTCGAAGAGTGTATGCCCAATTTTGGTACAAACAGGAGCTATCCCCGATAAAAATATCTACAAGGACATTGGCTAAGCCCATATTGTGTCCCTATTGTTATGAACACTTTTTACCTTCATGACATTAATTCGACGTTTTACTATTTTAAGAAATTCCTTAAATGAAACATTTTTAACCAATATATAACTACAATTTACAACCCAATTTCAACAGAACAATGCACTAGCATGAGTCAGGTTATCAAAAGGAATATTAACATTACTAAACATTCTTTGTTCCTTTCAAACCTTAAATGCCAACAAGTAATGGAGAAGGCAGTTTCAAAAGTTCCGTAGCCCTTAGTATATTGAAATCTAAAGTTGTTCTAGTAGTAATTATAGTTAAAGTTAGGTTTATTCATGTTAAAGTCAAAAGTGTTAAGAGTGTTTTAGGGACAGAAATTGTTACAGGACAATTGTAATAGAGGTGTGTTAAGATTTCTAAGTCTAAATTGTAAAAAACAAAACTTTATCCATAAGCAATTTCTTTATATTTAAAAATTCAACCGTACTTAATTTTTTATGCATGACTGATCACATATGCAGCTTAGTTTTTAAAGGAGTATTAGATTTCCAAATTATCTTGAAGATATATAGTTTAGTCTTTGAGAAATTTTAAAACTGGTACATAGAGAGTATGGAGAAAGTTTTACTTTTATCGCAACACTAGATTTTACTCGGTATCTTATTTATGGTATCATAGTTTGGTATGGAGTAAAACGAATTAGGCTAAGGTAATACCTTCAAGAGCATGTATGAAGTTAAGGTTCCATGGAAAATCAATACATGATCTAAAAACCTCTAAAATCAAGGCATTTTTAAACTATAAATATCAAAAGCTCAGTGGGCTCAGTTCTAAGCTGTATAGCAGAAATTTAGCAAGCATGCCAAAATGGTATGTTGTTGCCTGAATGAACTATGCTATTAATCCTGAGGTTATAAATTTGAAAGATTTTAAGATGAACTTCCAAAAGTGAGACATGTTGTAGGAACTAGTAGTGATATAGCCAAGGCTATAGATTCTATCTTAAAATTGATTTGTATTCATTTCTTCCGAAATATGGTTTTCATCATTATTATTAAATTTTCGAAGTCATTTTCTTAGTAAAGATACACTCAGATTATGCAAGTTTCTTATTCCCAATCCACCATCTTCTTTGGATTTGCAAACTATTTCACAACTAACTAGTTAGTTAATACTACTAAATGAACTATCCCCACTCTAAAGGAAGTTTCTTTTAATTTTATCTATTTTTTCAACTACCCATTTTAGAAAAAGGTAAAAGACATCCAGTAAATAGGTAGTGTCGATAAAATAGAGTTTATTAGTTAGATTCTACCCGCTCTAGATATAAATCTAAAATTCCAATAAGATAGTTTTATATTAATTTTACCGATTATCATATGTCAAACTTCATTTCTAACTTAGTTGGTCTAATCATGAACCCTACATACTAAATAGGAAACTTCATGAATTTACAATTAAGTATATTAGCAATGAGATTTTCAATGTTATGAGGACTAAAATAGAGCTCTTATAAAAATTAATCATAAGCCTTGAAAGCATTTTGAAACTATATAAAATAAATTTAAGAGTTGTGATGTTGTGGAATTAATGTGAGGTAATAAGCCTGGTATCATCAGCAAACTAAAGTATTGAAAGACCATCACTAATGATCTTGTTGTCAATAATACCAAGAGCCCTATTTACAGTAGATAACTTATATTCACCAGTAGATAACTTTATATTCCTAGTGGGTACAGCCGCTGTTAATTTGAACAACAAAAGGTGACAAAGGATCACCATGTCTAATTTCGTATTTAACTTGTATGTCATTTACTATAATATCGCTTACCCATTATACCCGAGTTTCCAGTTTTTAGTAGAGTCATAATCAAACCAACCCATCTAGGACTAAAACCCCTAGCTATAATAAATCTTAAGAAAAACTTATCAATAAAAACGAAAGCTTTTGCAAATTGTTTTTAAAAGAGCACAAGTGATATTATTTTTACAACAATAATTTATAAATTATTGGATTACAGCGACCCATTTACAATATTTCTACCCTTGATAAAAGCAGATTGCGTTATATTGACTAAATTATTTATTTTATTACTTGACATATTAGTAAAACCTTTGAGATAATTTTAAGCAAAAAATATATTAAAGAGTAAGGTCTTAAATCTTTTACCTCTATCACACCCTCTTTCTTGTGGAGTAGAATTACATTTGTAAAGTTAAATCATTCTACCTATAAATTACCATTATGAAACTTGTTAAACATTTTAATTAAGTTGTATTTTAAAACTTGCCAATTTTTTGTAACACACTATAGGGAATCCATCCGGTTCGGTCGATTATCGTTAGGCATATCATTAATAGCCTTCAAGATTTCTACTTTAGAAAATGGAGTATACAAATCATCTAAAACAATTCCCATATTTTATGGATATAAATCATTCCACCTAATTTTAGTTCTATGACCTTTGTTAGTTCCAAAGATATCTTTGAAGTAGTTAGTGAATGCAATTATTAGTTTATTTTGTTTAAGAATTTTCACATTATTAACAAGGAGTTTATGGTATTACTATGCTTGCATCATTAGCTATTCTACGAAAAACTTAGTATTTATGTCTCCCTCATCCATCCATTGGACATTTGACCTCTGTTTCCATGTTATTTCCTCTTGTGTAATGACTTCGTCCAGTTCTTCTTTGAGATTTAGAATTTATTCTAGAGACCTTAAGGTTCTATTTTCTTCTAATTTACTTAATTTTACAATTTCATAAAGTAAATTTTACTTTTTAATTTTTATGTTGCCAGAAACATCTTTGTTTCATTTTTTAACAAAATAAACATAGATCCCTAATGGTTCTAGAGGTATGACATTTTAAACAAAGGTTCTAGAGGTCATAGATTTGAGCCCATGAGATATCATAATGAGTACTCTACTTGAATAAAGTATCACTATCGTTGTCAAAAAAAGTCAAGGACCTTTAGCTCAAGTGGTTAGAGGTATGTTGTTTTAGACAAAAGTTCTAGAGATCATGGGTTCGAGCCCTTAAGATATCATAATGAGTGCTCTGCTTAAATAAAGTATCACTCTTGTTATCAAAAATAATCTTAGGACCCTAATTTTATTAACTAAAACTTTAGCTATATTGCATGTATATTTGATATTATTATTCATCATAGAAAGCTATATATGTATTGCTAAATTGGTAAAATTACTTTCTAAAAACCATATCTTTTCAAATCTAAATATTTTGTGAATTAGTGTTGGCTCCTGCAATAGAGAATTATAGAATAACGATCAAAATACACAATTGGAAGGTCAATTACATGCAAAATAGGAACATATCTTCCCTTTTTTTACTAATGAATAAACAATCAAGGAGCGTCATTAAAGGTATTTCTCCTGAGTTCGACCATGTAAACTGCCTATTATTAAGAGGTGGTTCAACTAAATTACCTGTAATGATCCAGGATTTTGGTTATTTGAATTTGAAATATTTAATTAAGTTTAAATAATGAAACGTTAATTTTATAAGTTATACAGCTTAAATTTCACATATAGGGATTTAATGTGAATAAAAGTGCTTTTGAAAGCTGATTTAAATTCTGTTTAAATAAAAATGAAGATAGTAAACTTTTAAATTTGAATTAAAAGTGATTAAAATGGTTTTAATAATAATTAGTTTTAATTAACGTGTGAAAATAGCCTACTAGGACACTATCTTGGATTTTGACGAAACTAGTGCCATTGGATCCATAATACAAAATCATCGTATGTTAACGAATTCCTTGGTGATCGGGCGTATCGTTTGTTCGTACGAGCTCGAAAAGTAAAGAAATTAATTAAAGGAATTTAAATTAATATAATGTGATTTTGAAATTTAACTTCTGTATATGATTGAATTGGATTCCAATACTAATTCTATTAGGTTTGGAATAGAGGTATTTAGTATAGAACGCCAATCAGCATGCCTTGTTGGAGTTCGAGATTTTTTAGGGATGGATAGTGTTTGAATTTTTTTCTATAAAAGGACCTCTACCCTCCTTTATTTTCTCTAACCCTAACTCTAAACCCCAGCTGCCAATTTTAAACAGCCGCATCCAACGGTCCACAACCATCGCGACCACCAGAGGTCGTATTGGCCTTCGACCCCAAATACAAAGTTGTAGAGCTAGGAAAGACGAACCCATTAACCGGTTGGATCATCGAACGACGAAGCATGGCGGCGTTGATCACTAGTTGAACATCATTATTTCCCTTGCCGTTTTTAGGCGACCGAGGGTGCTACGGGGGTTGGACCTGTGGGGATTGGCACGGCTTGCCTTTGGGAGTCAGCGGCGTGGATATGGCGGCGTGCAATCAACTATAGCAATGGCGGTGCATGAGGAAAGTCGTGACGTTGGTTTTGAAAACACGCGGTCTGGTTGTTGAATGATAGGGTGAATGTAATTAACATTTAAAACTCAATTTATTTAAGTTAATTAAAATTTAAATAATCTTAAATATTCCAACGTCCGTATATTCTCCATACGAGATCGGATTTGGACGCGGTCAGTCGCGTCGCGCTCGTTACAACAAATATTACATTATGGAATTGGATTGGATGGATTTGGATGAAGTAGGAATTTGTGTTAAAACTGAATGCCCATTCGATTTTAATTCACACCGGAACGCTTTGGCGATAATTGGAATTTTGGTGAGTTAACTCACCTCTCTAGACCCACTTACATTTTATATAAGTGAGGATATTTTTACTGATGCTTCTTTGTTGCTTGTTTGGATGATTTACTATTTTATCAGTTGGTTTGGATTTATTCCCGCCGTTAGAGCGGACGACCTTTTATATGTACCCGCCTAGTAGCGGATGACCCATATTATATAATCATATACTATATGTGATGCAGGGGGACAGCTTGAAGGGATCCAATAGGATTCCTCACCACTGTTGATTTTACTTTTCATATATATTTGTGATATATGATTTGTTGGATGCTATATTTGAAAACATGGACATGATTTTTCTTATTTAGTGTTATAGTAGCACTTGGCATTATTTTTGGTATTTCGAAATACTATAAAGCAGAGATTATGATTTTAATGGATTTTAAAGTGATTTTCAAATAACATATGTTTTTAATAATTATTCTTGAATTATTAAAGGAAGATGTTTATTTTAAATAAAATAAAAAGTAAGATTTTGGTATTATAAACTGATAGTTTGTGAAATATGTTAAATAGAGAATTCTGAACTATAATATGAAGGTTTTAAAAACATAATAAATAAGCCTATATTTTATATCAAGGAAATACTACATTAAAGAAGATAGAAATAGTTTGAAATAAATATTTCCGAAATGGTTTATTTAAAAGATTGATAAAAGTAATATTTTATAATAATAGATTTATAAACGGAGTTTTATAAATCTTAAAAATAGATTTGTAATTGATGTTTGGTAAATAGATTTATAAATGGGATTTTATAAATAAACGAGGTTTATAAAGGAAAGAATTTAGAAATAGAATGTTATAAATAAAGAGATTTTTTAAAGAGAAGTTTTATAAAATAAAAAGGAGACTTATTAATATATTTTTATAAATATGGAAATGATCTATGTTGAGATTTGAATATGGATTTTAATAAAGGAAATACATTCACATTTTAAAAGTTAAGACAATCTTTTTAGGGAATGTTTTGAAAGTGATATTTTCAGATGGAGTTAAATGGTTTTAAAAAGTGATTTAAAATGTACTATGGGACAAAGACATAGATTTCACCATTTATTGTTGTGATAAATGTTTTCGAGAAAGCGAGGAAGGCACAGACTATAACACTATTGTTATAGTAAGTGATTTCCAAAAGGAAGTGTTTTATATAGTATACAGGATTTATATAAATATAAATAGTCGAATCCCTAAACTATTGTTTTGGGTTGTCGTAACGATGTTTTACATAACATTCGTTTTGACCCAATAAAATGCGTTTTGGAAAATATGAAGCTTTCCTCAAAAGATTTGTATATATACATATTACGTATTTAAGTATATAGAGACATTCTCTAACTGTTGAAAATGAAATGGTTTGTGAATATACTTATACCGTTGAAGTAAGCATATAGAAATGTTTTCCAAATAACAAAAGATTTAAATGGTTTTGGGAATACATCTTTTTAGAGATATTGTTAGATAAATATTTGGAAAGTGATCTGATTAATAAAAGATTAATTAAACATGCATAGTATCTGCTTGTGTGCTAGATTGTATTTTAGCCATTTTTGGTTCCTTGACTTGATGTGGGAACTGAATAGTCATGCACTTAGTATGAGGCCAACTGAGGAGGCTTAATTATCCTTTGGTGTTAAGAATAATGGTTCGAGTAGGGCGGAGTGACTATGGTACTCCAATCTACAGAGATTCCTTCTTAGCTGAATGGTAGCAAATTGAGAGTTGGAAATGTGATAAGTCTATGAGACTTGGTTTCTATATGAGGTCGAGGGCCTCGTATCGATTGTTGGTCCGGAGAGACCGGGATCGGATTTACCCAAAAACCACTTCGGACCAACACATGCGTTCGAAAGGGCAGATTTGTTGAAGATGATGATTTTTAAAGACAAAGATCTTCATGATGTTGGGCTGCTTGCTACTAGCCCTCTATTCTTTATTATACATATATGGTGGCAGTAGTGCTTCTTTCTGAAAATCTTCGATGCAAGGACTGCTCGCTACTAATCCTAGGGTTGATTCCCGATAGAATGTAGTGGGAGAGTGCCTTCGGTTTGTCCTGTTCTTGGACAACTTGTATAGACAAATGTTTGACATTACATTTGTAAGAACCACGTACATTTTTTTGGTGGTGTAGGAGATAACCCCTCTTGCACTTAGTACCTTTCTCTGGGACATACAAGCTCAAAATGTACGTCATGGCTTTGTAGGTCACTCCCATTAGGATATAGTCCCTGTGAAATGTAATACATTACCTTTGGCCTCACACATTGAGAATGAAAAAAGCATGATAGATGCGGCATGGCTATGTAGGTCACTCCCATTAGGATATAGTCATCACCTTTGTAGATTGCCCTCTATATTTCAGGTATGTTATGTATGCTTGTGGCCACGAATAGGTCGGGAACGACCGAGGTGATGACATATTCGGTACTATCTATGGTAATGGTAGGTCGGTTCTGTGTTGGTAGGGGACCATCTATTGGTGCCTCGGTGCATTTTTCTAAAGATATACCATCGAAAGGTAGTCCCTTATCTTGTCATTGTATAGAATCCATTCTCCAAATGAGCCTTTAGGTTTTAGTTGTAAATCTATTATGCTGGAATTTATTAAATATAGCAATTTCGGCTACGATTGATATGTATTTGAATCCTAGAGACTATTATAATATCAGAAAATTTGATATGAAATGTTTCGGTTATCGTATGATAAAAACCCGTCCGTGTTTATGTGCGACGTGTTCTTACGAGATACCTTTGTTTTGAAAGGTTTTTACAACTTTAAAAATCAAACTAGATGTGTTTTATCATGCTGGTTTACCATACTGATCTGCGCATTATTCCTTACCAATGTTCGGGTTAGACCAAGTATATTTGCAGATTCAGTTTAGATGCTTTGGAGCTTTCGAAGACAAGCAGGAGGTCTTCAAGTCGTATTCATGTATATGTTAATTTTCCACCGCATTGGTTATTTAAATTATCAACATTTTTGTGGATAGGTTGTAATAACTGTGTAGGCTGACGATTTGTGATTTGTTGTTGTACTCTAAAAGATGTATGTATATTATAGTTTCTCTTTTGTAAAGATCACTAATATTATATTATATGTTGTTCCGCTGCTTGTGAGATTCTATGTTGTTTGGTTTTCTTTCTCACTTCTCTTTTCTCTTCTTGTAACAACCCGAAATTTAAGCTATAATAATTAACTAACAAATTAATTAAAATAACAAAATAACTTTGTGAAATTATCAAAATCGAGCCATTGGAGTTGCACCATTGTGTCCGTGGTAATTTTCTGGTTAATTTCTATATATAGATTGTCAAAATCCGAGCTAGAACGAAGAAGTTATGAATTAAACAAGAAATCAGAAGAAAAAAATAAGGGCTAGGTTGACCCTAGGGTTGACCCTCCCATCAGCTAGGTCGACCTAACTCATATGGGGGTCGACACCTAGGTCGACCCACCAAAGCATATGGACGAGTAATCATCCAGATTACAAAGTGATGTGTTTTTTTATTTTTATTCCATCTTGTGCGTCCGTGCTTCCATCCAACGGTTCCCATCGAACCTATGACGTGGTTGTGCTAGATTTAATCTTCAAATCTAACGGTCTGAGATCCACTAGTGACACTATAAATAAGACCCTAGGCCTAGCTATTTCTCTCATTCAGATTTTCTCCATCTGGGTTCATTGCTTGAGGCTGGACCCTAAAAGGAATATTTTTTCAAGAAGAAGATCTTTTTAATTAAAATATTTTATACCCTAGAAGTGGATCTGGGAAGGCCAAGGAAAAGAGATAAGGACCACAGGTGAGTGTTTAGTAATTATTTTAGATTTTTAAGTAATTTAAAATAATAGGGTTTCCAATAGTTTTAGTTTTTCTACAATTTTTGGGATAACCTTTATGCAAGTTTATTTACAGTTTATTTTTAAGTAAATTTTAGACTTGCTTTCCAGTTTATTTTCTCATAGCTATTTTATTTTAGTTATTTGCAATAATTTACTATTATTTACAGTTTTTTCCAATTATTTACAGTCATTTATTGTTATTTACATATATTCCTTTTTAGTTGAAATTTAGTCTATAAATGTTAGTTTCTTTTTATTCCTTTTTACGCGAATAGAATAAATAAAAGAGAATAATTCGCTAATATGGACTGAAATATACGAACATTAAATTTACAGAAAATTGGATGTAAAGTAAGAAATACTGTAATAGAAGGAAGATAGACTGAAATAGGCAAATTTGAAATATTTGCAAGCATAGTTATAACATGTAATTATAACTAAAAATAGAAAATAAAAGAAGTAGCAGAAGAAGCTTATTTTTAATACTTAGACCTGGGTTAAGTAAATAAGCAAAATTATAACACACAGATTATAATTAGAGATAACAGAAAAGGCTTACTTTAAGACTTAGATTAAGTTAATAAGCAAGTAGAGCAGAAATAATAGAAGAGTCTTATTTTAAGACTTACACTAAGTTAATAAGCAAAGATAGAAGTAGGACCCGTACCGGCAGCATTTCCTTATCAGTCAGGAACTGATGGTCTCACAATAGATTAGGTGAGGCTGGGACACGTTTATGCTGGAGTAATGGTAAATAAGTGGTCAATAAATAGAAGCTCAAATCGGGGGATTTGGGCAAGGGGCGCAACTAGATTTTGTTTGTTAGGACTTGTATCGGCAGCATTCCCTTTTCAGACTAGGACTGATGGTCTCACAACACACTTAGGTGAGGCTGGGAATGACCCTATCAAACTAGGACTGATGGTTTCACAATAGATCAGGTGAGGCTGGGCACATTTATGCTGTTTAGGGTAGATAAGAGGTGAAAAGAGGGAGCAACAAATAGTGCGAGCCAACGGTGGCCGAGCGTGCAGCCTCGGAGCAGGGATATGAGTCGCTATTGAGTTCCAGAGCGCTAAATAGGTGTCCTTTTGCTGTAGGACCAACAGATGGGACTAGCTCACACTAGCACAACAGAGATAGAAGGCCGATCAAAGGGTAGAATTAGGACTTCAGCCTAATTAAAGTAGGATTAGGATTTCAGCCTAATCAAAACAGATATCTAAGACAAGTGCAAACAATCGAAATAATCAAAGCAAATAGTTAAACAATATTTTCTTCCAGCTTTATCTTTTCCTTTATTTCCTTTCATACTAGAACTGTTGATAAGTCTATTATCTTTACCTTGCTTAAAAATACTAGTTCTTTCTTTCACTCACCAGACTTATAGTCTGACCCACTCCTCTATTTTCACCCTTTTCACCCATAGGCCAGCAGAGGCAAGGACAGTAGATTTCCAGCTTTCTTAGAGGGATATTCTTGGAGATTCTTCATGTATTCCCATTTTTCAGTTTTCTTTTCTTTCGATTTTTGGAATGTACTGGTACTTGTTGAGAGGGATGATTTTATTTATGTACTATGATATTGTGACTGAGATGGTATTTTTCATAAGACATATGTATTTGGTATTTTGAGACATATTTTGGTTATGACTTATTTATGCGGTTTCTAATTTTTAATGAGATACTGTTCCACCTATTTTATTTATTTGTCTTATGAATCTTAGTCTTTGTAAAGTTTTAGCTATACCTACAATGCACCACATCTTTTAGTGTGCCCTTTTGGGTATACTAAGGGGTGTGGGGTTGTTTCACTTCTTTCTTCCTTTCCTCTAACTATTCGCCTTTTTTTTCAATTCGAGTTGGACATGTGTGATTTATTGTCAGCTTGAAATGTGCGAAATTGTGGGTTGTTATAGTTGGTATTAGAGCTTAGGTTTGGCGAATACCTAGGCTTTGGGGGGGTACTCATTATGGATAGGGTCGGTAGCACCCTAGAATGAGTTTGATTGTGTATATGTATGAGTGCGTATTTGTTAGTGATATAAAAATATTTTATATTGTGTTGGTTGATCTGATGAGTAGCTTATGGATTCTGGTCAATACAATAATTAACGTTATTGATATGGATCTCTAAACACCTGAATATAGCAATTCGACATAGTATTGTTTTGGAATTGGGTAAATGAAATAATTTTACCTTGATTTTATTATATATAAAGGAATAATTTTGTAGAAATGATTATAGTTATATATACAGTATGTTAGTTGGATTTAAGGTATAATGTTAATAAAAGTTGTTTATTATAATATAAACAAAGATAAACATTTCTAAAATGAGTTATATAAGAAAGTGAATTTATAAATGTGAATTATAGTATTGATTATAATTAAAATAATCAACATTTGTGAAATGATATTATATAGGAAGCGAAATAATATAAGCATGATTTAGAAATGTGTTTTATAAATAAAAAAGGTAATGAGATTGTATAAGTATATTTATACATATGAATTATAAATAAAAATGGATTTACAACAAGAAATTGAGAATTTAAATCTCGATGATTTTCAAAATTGTTTTTTAAAGGTTTTGGAAGAAAAAATCATAGTATTATTTTGAAATTATTTTGGATGGAAATATTTTAAAATGGAATATAAAAGAGATAAGAAAGCACTGAACTCACTTCAGTCATTGGAAAATAATTCGGGTGATGACTGCAGCATCATCGGTGTTCATTTTCGAGTTTCTAAGTGATGGATTGCTACCATAGATATTTGCCATAATAGTTTGTTTGGTAAAATAAAGTTTTGTTTTGGTAAACAAAGATTGTTTTAGATTTCAAAATTATGATTTGATATACAAAGGAGTTATGTATATATTATGATTTCAAAGTGTCAATACCGGAGGTTTGAATTCTGAAAATTTTCATTTATGAATTTTGTGAAAATATAAGAAAATAAGTTTTTGTAACTTATAAGTTGGAAAAAAAGTAAATTAAAACAAATTTTAAATTTGCTAAATATTCTGGTTAAATAAGGAAAATTGGAAATTTTATACACTCTTAGGATGTATAAGAGTGTGTAATGAATATAAACTTAAGTTGTGAAGTGATTATATAACCACAAGTTGTAGTTATAGAATATGGATGAACTTAAGTAAAGATTTATGAAATTATAAATAGATAAGTTTATGTAACTTATAAATTTGAGAGAATGGAAAGTAAAACCAAATTTAAAAATGGTTAAAACATTTTGGTTAACAAAAGAAAATCAGAAATTGAAATATGAAATGAAATTTAACTTGATTAAAGTTAAATGAAATTGATTGTGATTTAAAATGAATATGAACTTCAGCTTGGAAGTGATAATAAAAATAAGTTATGTTGTATAAAAAATTTATAATAAACGTAAGTAATGATTTTAGGGAAAGTTTCCTAAGTGATATTAGTATTAAAAGAAATATAATAAGAATGAAATGAATGAGAATAAAATGAATATGAATAAATAGAATTTGGTATAGTTAAGAAACCAATTGAAATGAATACGCAAGTTGTACATAGATCATTTTATTCGCACAACTATCCGATCTAGGTTCGAGTACATGATTTGGATGTGATTTACACCGGTCCGAGTTAGGATTTTTCACTCGATTCCTGATAGCAAACAATGGATATGGATTTTTGATTTATTCTGAAATTCTCTATCATAGTATATAACAATGCAAGGAGAATGATAGTTTCTAAGAAAGGAACCGAAGCAGATTTCACACTAGAGTAGTCGAGTGGGAGATACTAATTCGGATGTAATATTGTGTGATCGAGAGAGCGATTAGATTTGATATTGCGTACGGATGGTCTATGGACATCTTACGGCCTTTGTAACGACCCGTATTTTTAACTATTTTAAATTATTAAATTTAATATGATTATTGAATAAAAATGGTTAGAAATAAAAATGTATTTTTTATTTATGTAATTTATTTAATATGAACTTGAATAAAATTTGGAAATAATCAATTTCGAAGATTTAGACAATAATCAGTATTGAAATGAAATTCTATATATTGAATGTGTTTATAATCAATAGCTGGAATTGAATAATGCATATTGAATTACTGTAAAATGAAAGTAGTTGTTTTATTATTTGAATTCATTTTAAAAGTAAATTTTATAAGTTAAATAACTTATATTTGAAATATGGTGATTTAATGGATAATTAATTGTTTAAATTTAATATTAGAATTATTTAAATAATTAAATTCTGAATTTAATGTGAATGAAAATAATTTCAAAAGTTGATTTAAATTTTATTTAAATGAGAATAAAGATTGTTAAATTTTAAAATTGAATTTAAAGTGATTAAATTAATTTTTGGAACTAACTTGTTTTAATTAACAAGCAAAAATAGCCATTTTGGCCACTATATCAGATTTCGATGAAACCAGTTTCATCGGATCCATAATGGTGAATTATTATAGACAAGTTACGTAGCGATCAGACTTGTCGTTTGGCCGTGCGAGCTTGAAACACGTAGAAATCAATTAAAGGAATTTAATTAAAATAAATTGATTTTGAAAAGCTGTCTTCTGAATATGATTGAATTAGCTCCCGAAACTAGTTCCATTGTGTTTGGAATATGGATATAACATATAGAACGACATGAAGCATGCTTTGTTTGGAGTTCGGAATTTCCGCAGATCAATTGGGTCGGAAACTTATATAATAAGCCGTTCATTTTCATTCTCGTCTAATCCTAGCCTCAGGCCGCTTTCGTTTAAATGAATTAATGGCCAAAATCGTCTTCTCTTCTTCCTTCGATTTCTTCCAATCCACACATCAAAATCAAATGCTTCCAAAAGGATAAGTGTAGATCTAATCGAGATCTACAAGTTGTACGGTCGGATCGTCGAATTTTGCAACAAGGTGGCCTATAGAACAGCTCGCATTCGTCGTCGTGTTTAAGGGTTTTCGTTGATCAACAACGGCTCTGGTGGCTTGCACGGCGATGATGGGAGACGGGGTAAGGGGCACGTGTCGTGGTGGGTGCCGATGATGGTTCGGTCATCGATAGTGGCGCTCGTACGTTTGACGCAGTTCAGGGTATCATGTGCGTGCTTGGCTATTGCTTGAACGAGAGAGTGAGGTATAGGGTTTTGTTTTTTTATTAAATTAATCTAAGTTTTAATATCACAATTATTAATAAAATGTGTATCTTTCTCATACGAGGCCCCATTTCGAGCGAAACAAGTCGCGTTAGGATCGTACCGACGTCATCTACGTTATGGAGCTAAAATGGAATTTATTTGATTCTGAAATATTTTCAGTTTCAAATAAAGGTGAGTGTTTTAAATGCCCACGAATGATTAAAGTATTTTTATGTTAAGTAAATTGAAATTGTGAAGTTATTTATTTTATTGATCGTTGTTTGGTAGTTTAACTAACATTTAAAATTGACATTTGATTGGAACTTATAGAAATTTAAATTTGATAGTTAAATTGAATTGAAAATAAATTGCCAGTTAAACTCCTGATTATTGTAACCAGTTAATTGTTGTGATATTTTGACTGTTTGGACGACTGATTATGATGGATGCTAATTGGTTGATATTTTGGATGATTGGATGTTTATTTTTTTTATATATATCCTGTTATCACCTGTAAATTATTTTCAGTATATAAAACTGTAAATTGAATTATTTCAAATAAATTAAGAAATAGGTTGAAATGATATATACCTATGACATTTATTTTGGATTGAAATGATATATATCCATCCCTGAAATTAAATTGGAATAACTAATCACTTGGCCATAGGATAGAAAATTATATACGGACACCTGATTGGTTAAATTAAATGGTTTTAAACTCTTGGATTGAATTTATTCAAATGATTTTATTTTACAATAAAATAAAATTGAATCGAAATATAGGAATTGGATATTTTCGAACTCGAGTTTTGAAATGTTGAATTTAAATTTTGTAAAACAAATCATTTTAAGAATTCAATTTGGATTTGAAGTTATAATTGAATCATGGAAATCAAAAATTGTTTGAAGGTTGAACTTTATTCGAACTTTGAAATTTGTCTTAGAAAAAGAGATTTAAATTTATATTTCAAACTTTGACATGAAACTGAATTATTTTAAAAGATTTGAACATTGAATTGATTATCGAAGTTAAATTTGATTTAAATGATTTAAATCGATATTTTGAAATCGAACTCAAAATTGATATAAATTGAAATGGTTTAAAATTGAAAATTGAGTTGAAATTTAACCATTGAATCGAATAGTTGAAGTTGAAATTAATTTGAAATTTAAATTGAAATTGATTTGAATTAAAATTGGAATCGAAGTTAATTCGGCTTGAAATCAAAGTTGAGTCGATTTGAATTGAATTGAGGTTGGAAATGATTTGAATTGGAAAATTTGGAATTGAATCGGTTTCACTTTGAAACTTTTTCAAATAAATTATTTTAAAATAAACCGTTTAGAAATCTTACATTTTAAATATTCAAATCATTTTGATATTTTTCAAAGCTATTTTACTATATAAACCATTTTCAATACTCAAACTATTTTATATAAAACTATTTTAACTTTTTATACTATTTAAAACTATTCAAACTATTTTCTAAAAATTCAAGCCTTGCGATCGTGGCTACGATGCGTTACCACCAGCCCTACGACCCAATCTGGTAGTATCCTACCTTGGTCATTGCCTCACGTGCCTTGTCATACTTTTATCCTTATACGAGACCACTACGATTTTGGTTTGGTGTTGTCGTATCACGGCGCATCCATATCCCCTGATGTGCTACTAGGGCGTTATATGCAAACTGTGACGCCCCATCTCTATACTCACACTAGCCAAGGAAACTACGGGGTAATGCCGTCGACTAGCACGAAGAATAAGGCTGTTGAGGAGCGACCATCTGTGTAATTGCTTTGTGCGAGTACTGATATGTCAGATAATATGGCATGCATTTTATTTCAAGAGGAAATCTGACATATCAAATACAAACTCAAAGCTACCACACAGTGGCTATGAGGCCTTCGGAAACAAATATAGAAATAAGCATAACACAAATCAGTCACAGATATACATATCCCAAAGGCGGAAACAAATATGAATATAACACACATAAGTGTACATCAAAATATTGGTCAAACTAGATCCACTACATCACAAAAGAATAGATACAAATGTTAGACAAAAGAACATGTATACATCAAGGAGTCTCTATCTCGAATGTATAAAAGCAAAAACTACTAATCTAAAGTAGTTAGCCAAAAATCAGATGACGAACCCTGATAAGAAGTCAAGCAGAAGCACCTGAAATACCTCGGTCTGACCCGAGTATTATTTAAGAAGAAAATAATAAACGGATCAGTCTAGCTATAAATATCATATAAAATGAGATAGGATAAGAGATATGATAAAAATGTATGATAACAATAATGTCATACAGTGACAAGTTTACATCAGATAATAACCAAAAATCATACAATATCTCAAATCTTCTCAAACACCAAAAAGAATGTCAAATTCTTTAACTTATTCACCAAACCAAAAATATTGATAAAGTTTATCAATGCAAACCACGAAAATTGGTGAAACATAAATTCTAGAAATCATCAACTAGAAATCCAGAAATCACAAAAAGGGGGGAGGCCTATCACAAATGGGAGCATGAAAACTCACCAACACGTGTATAAAAAATGAGACGCTATCCCATGAACCAAACATTGACGCACCTAAAAAGATACGCCCCATGCACAGTCGAACATTGACGCACCCAAAAAGATACGCCCCATGCATAAACGAACATCGACGCACCTTAAAAGATACGCCCCATGCATAAACAAACATCGACGCACCTAAAAAGATATGCTCCATGCATAAACGAACATCAACGCACCTAAAAAGATACGCCCCATGCACAGTCGAACATCGACGCACCTAAAAAGATTCGACCTATGCACCGACTCATCGAGCCGATTGCTCCATGAACGTTCCAAAAACCATGGGTCGCTAGCCCATACAAATGAGATGAAGCTCAATAGAACGAGGTACAGTCCCCCACGTGGACAAAGAGACATCGCATATCTCTAGTCTAAATCACCAAAGGATCATCATTGATCGATAAGTGTAAATTACACTAAGCTAGTAAATAAATGAGTTTAGCTTCATGTCCCATAACCACTGGCTTATCTTAAATATTTATGAACAAATTGTAGATTTTCACTCGAAAATTGTCACGAGAGTTCAATCGAACAAGTCCAAGAATTAACCGACGAAGTAAACGCAAGCATTTCATACGACTTGTTTTGCTAAGCCGTTTAATTAGATTTCTCATACGAATGAGGTAAAGGTTTGTATATACAAATAGATTGGAAAACGATTTTAAAAACGAGCTTTATATTGAAAGTAAATGTTGAAATCATTTTGATGAAAGAGTTTTAGTATTTACTACTAGTATAGAAACCTTATTTTAAAGTGACAAATCACAGAAATGATTGTAAAAACAATCAATTACCAAAAATTCACATACGACAATGTGAATTAAATCCATAAAAATTGATATCAACTCCATCAAATAGATATTTCCAAAAATCCAAAGAAAGAAGTCATCAAAGTCAATAATAAGTGATAACAACTACTGGATCAACAAAAATCGATTAACATTGGAAATCCACTCAAAAACGGGCAAAATAGGCAAAATAGGCAAAATGAACAGTTTCAGACGTCTGGTAGGTATTTCCAGACGTCTGGCCCTAGGTTCGGGAAAATATATGCTTTTTCTCCATTCTCTTTTTAATTCCAGAACCATTTCAGACGTTTGGATTTTTCAACCAGACGTCTGGATTTTATTCCAGACGTCTGAATTTTAGCTCTGCCCTTTTTTATTTATTTCCAAAACCCTTTTAAACGTCTGGATTTTCAATTCAGACGTCTGAAATTTCCCAGGAGGCAAAAAAACAGCCTAGCCCAAAAAGGGCAAATCCAAACCGAAATACGATCGAACGAGCGATGGATGCTAGGGATTTATGCCAATCGACAACCCAGTCCTATAGGCTCTTTGATATGCCATAAAAAACATGTTCAAACATCCAAGATAGGATCTTTAAAGATTTTGACTTTAAAACACAAAAAGTGGAAAATTCACCAAATCAATTCAAATCAAAAGAAAATGAACATGGAATAGATGTTAGGAATTCATACCTAACAACAATGAAAGCTGTAGACTTAGATGTGAGTTCAAGAACACACCTTTAAAACTCAAAGACAACAAATGAGAGGCTTTAAAACAAAGCAAGACCAATTCCTCTTCAATACACCTCTAGAATCTTCAATCTATTATCAATGGTGAAGTTTTTCCTAAGTTAGGGTGAGGAATTTCTGTGAATTGAAGAGAGATTGAGATGGAGAAGAAGAAGAGGATGCTTACCTAAGCTTCTCTTTGATTTTAGAGCAAAAACTTGAATTTCCTAAGTGAACTAGGACTTAGGAATTTTAATTTCCAATCTTTTCCCCCATTTAACTCTTGAGCTTGGTTGTTAGGAAATGAGGAATGAAATGAATGAAGAGGAGTTGAGTTAGAGTGCTTGATAAAGGAGTTGCGTTCTCTTATTGGGTTAGTGGGCTGAAACCCAAACCCAAAGCCCCAAATGAAAACATCAAAATTCTAATCAACTCCAAACATATCGATGTTTATACTCAAAAAAAGTTTTTAATGCCATTTTGGACTCAATGGAAGTAGTCTCGAGTCCTAATTCGACTGTTTACAAAATGTAACATTTTAGACTTTAATCCGATTAACGCTGCTATATTTAAATAAAACATTAAAATATACAATCGTAAAATATGCGGGTTGTTACAGACTCCCCTCCTTAAAGAAATTGCGTCCTCGCAATACTTAAGAAGAAAATAAACAGTAACAGCCATACTAAGGCCTAACAACACAAAAGAAGAAATTTTTAAACGAGAAGTTCACCTTAAGGAGCAAGAGAAAGTAAGTCCGGATGTGTTTGCTCGATGAATTGTCTAGATTCCCAAGCACAATCCTTAGGATTTGAAGACCATTGAACTTTCACAAGAGGAACATCTTTATTTCGAAGGCGTTTAACCTCCGTAGCAATGATACGAATAGGATGTTGCTCATAAGTCAAATTAGGTGAAACCTCAATTTCTTCAATAACATTGGGCTCAAGAATATAATCGGAATCCCTAAGGCATTTCCGTAGTTGAGAAACGTGGAACACGTCATGAATAGCAGAAAATTGAGCCGGTAATAAAAGGCGATAAGCCACGGAACCAATGCGTTCGGTGATGGGAAAGGGGCCAATATATCGAGGTGTTAACTTTCCCGATTAACTGAAATGCACAACACCCTTCATAGGTGAAACACGAATGAACACCAAATCTCCCACAGAAAATTCTAATTTCCTTCTTCGATTATCGACATAAGATTTTTGTCTACTTTGAGCTTCTTTCATCCTATGACGAATAAGGTCAATCTTTTCTGTGGCATCACGAATAAAATCTGGACCTAGAATCAGCTTCTCACCGGCCTCAAGCCAACAAGAAGGAGATCGGCATGGCCTTCCGTAAAGTGCCTCGAAAGGTGCCATACCAATACTAGATTGGAAGCTATTATTATAAGAAAACTCAACAAGGGAAATATGATCTTCCCAACTTCCACCAAAATCAAGAACGCATGCACGAAGAAGATCTTCAAAAGTTTGATTCACCCGCTCAGTTTGTCCATCGGACTGAGGATGATAAGCGGTGCTAAAATCAAGCTTTGTTCCCAAAGCTTTTTGAAGACATTTCCAAAATCCACTAGTAAATAATGGATCACTGTTCGACGACCGATTTTCTATCGGTTTAGAAAACCGTCGAACAAATTTAGAAATAAAATAACCGCAAGCGCACGGCGTACACTTGTAGTACGTGGCGAATACGGGTCGATCCGCAGGGAATTAATGATTTTAAATCTCTATTCAATCAAATTAAACCAAAGTCGAGTGAAAGTTAAGGTAGAAAATTAGAGAATGAACTAACTAACTAAAAGAAAAGAAATGCAAATATAAGAGTTAAATGACAATTTAGAGAATAAATCCACTCTTTAGATCATGTAATTCAACACATATGAAACCATAATCTCTCTTTTATGGTCATTAGTGCTTTAATTGATGTGCTTATCATAAGTATGACATATTTGTGCTATTGATTAGCCAATATAAGCCATCAAACTTTAACACACCCCTTAAACCACTTACTAACTTTCATGAAAATTGACAATGAAAATGAAAATGAAATCTATTTTAAGTATGGCCTATTAACTATTGATTAGAAATATAGACCATCAAATTTTAATTTCAAATCACTTTCGTATACCATAATCATATTTTGATGAAGAGTCATTTGTGTTAGTGATTGTTTAAGCATAGCCTATTTGGTGTCAACAATATAGGCTATCAAATTCAAAGCAAGAACAACAAATAAAACACTTCATTGATCATCATTAAGCACAAAAAGAGAGCATGAACTAACAAATAGTTGAAGCTACATAATTAGAGAGCTTCATTACCCCTAAATTGAAGGGGTTTAGCCTCTCATATTTGTCATTTGATTAAAAAATGTAGCTAGCAACATGAAAGCAAAAAGAAAGGAAAATGAAGACTAATGGAAAAGAGAAGCTAATTAACAAGAATTAAAACTAACTACTTGCATGAAAGTAAATCTACACTACAACATGAAAGGAAATAAACAAGAAAAGAAAAAGAACATGTATTGAATTGCATAAAAAAGTTACATGAAAAGAAGAAATGGCTAAGTAGCCATGAAAAGAAAAAGAGAAGAGCTTTCTTTATTTTTTACCCTAAACTAAACTAAAGAGAGACTAAGGGAGGAGAAAGGGGTTACATGAAACATAAGGGGTTTTTATACATATACAAACCCTAATTCATATTTTTGGGGAATGCCTAAAATACCCTCCTAGGAAGTGTGGAGTCCAAGTCATCATTAGCTTCAAATAATCCTCATTTAAGTGTACATGAAGCCATTAATTCCATAAGCATGTGCAGTAGCCTCTAATTTGTACATTAAGATAGGTGGGTAGGTGGGGTCCTCCATTATCTTCACTTTGAATTATTTCCATCTTCATTTGTTCTCTTCACTCTTATGCATGCATACATCATCATGTAACCACTTGTAAAATTCACCAAATTTCCTACAAAACAACATAGAAAATTCCAAGTAAATTTTCACAATTTAATAAATGCATAAAAATGACCATTTTGCCCCTATATGAAGATGAATATGTGACAATTTCAAATAATTTGAATTTTGGTTTAAACAAGTTAAAATACCCAATATGATCATTTATTTAATTTAAATAGATTAAATATGATAGTAAAAATATGCACATTTACGTGCACATCAAATACCCCCACACTTATCCTTTTATTCGTCCTCGAATAAATGAAAAACTAAGATAAATCCATTTTTGTAGGGAGCACGATTGCATTGAGCGTATGCAACAAGCCGTTAAACCTCTTGGTGTCCCTAGTAGGACGAGTGTTGTCTCGTGAGGGTTTTCAGCGGATACTACCCACAAAATCCAAATGCAGGATGAAAATATTTACACAATGCAAGATTTATTTATAAAGGGATGAATGCAAGTTTTTGAACATATTTACGAATGAAGGATTTACTTTTAAATTAACACAAATAAGTTAAATATAGGTTTGGTCATTATCTTAAAATTTAAGTCATTTACTCATCAAAATTTCTAACAAAAATTAAGTTACCATAACAAATAGACAATAGTTTAACTCGTTGTTTCAGTTGATAACAAAGTGTAACCATGAAATAGGTCCTTAGTTGATTATCAAAGTTTATTAAAGTGGTATTTCATTTCATCTCAATAACAAATCAAACCAAATAAGTTAAAATAGTGCTTGGATTTCATTTGCTTACTCTCTCCATTTTTTGAAAATTTTATTGATATTTACAATATTTACATATGCCTAACTCAAATAAACTGAGGCCAGATATATTACCCATGCACTGCCTTGCGGACTGATGTGTGGGGAATACAGAGCGTGGCGAGTGAACACACGAGTGTGAACACATATTGACTGTAGGCATTATTAAAAAGGATTTTTATATATACACACCTAGCTTAGATAAACTGAGGCCAGATATACCGATCATGCACTGCCTTTCGGGCTTACGTGAGAAAGGTACAGAGCATAGCGAATGTACACACAAGTATGCACACCTGTCGACCGTAGGTGTTAATAGAAAATATTACATATATACAAATGTTTTTGTTTTTGTTTTTGTTTTTGTTTTTTTTTCTTTTTCACACTTTTTTTATTTAGAAAGAGAGAGTTTTGCAAAATCATCTTAGCACCATTTAACTTAGAAGACAAAAAAAATGTTATATCCTTTTATTTGAATTCACCACTTTTTAAAACAAAGATTTTCAATTGGGATGTATTTCATAATTAACACGTATGAATCTTCCTATATACTAGTTAAAACATTGTTATTTGTAATCAAACTTCATTTTTATTTTTGTTAAGACAAATAAATTTTCAAAAATTTCAATTTTATAAACCAAAACCATATATTTATCCTATAGTGTTTCTTTAAAAATAAATCGAAAAATGCTAAAAAAAATTTGTTTTTTTTTGTTTTTGAGATTTTTTTTTAATTTTTGAAAGAAAAATTAAAAATAAACCATGAAAAATTGAAAAATGATGATGAGTCTCCCCCACACTTGATTTTGACTGTGTCCCCACATTCAAGCCAAGTGATAGGAGAAAAATAAAAATAAAAATAGCCTTTATTTATATGAAAATGAACGGTATTTACACGGGATCAGAAAGTATATCGTCAAAGCGTAAATGAAACGGTCTTCCAAAATCCGATTCATTTGCCTCATCAAGTATACGAGACACAGTTTAAGCTCGAAAAACCAAATCGTAAAAGATTTCAATGTTGAATGTTGATTTGGAAAAACGAATGTCGTTTTATTGAAAACCGTACGATTTGTTTTATTTTCAATGATTTTCGGGGTTGATATAATAATTGATTGAAATTCAAATTTGTTATCACCAAATTGAAATTCAAATTTATCACTGAAAACTTCTTCAAAATTACTGAATTCAAAATCAAAATGGTGATTTAAATCTTCCCCGTTGGAATTTAACAACTCGTCATCGAAAAGTCCAAAAAATTCGTGTTCGTTAAATTCGTCTTCCTTTATTGGATTATCAACAACTTCATTGCGTATCTCAAGTTAAAAATCTAAAGTTGTTGTATTCAAATTTTCGAAATAGAGAAAAGGAAGATCACATTTTAAATTTGGTTCCACACCCTCAAAAGAATTGAAATCCAACTCAATTACGTGTTTTCAACAACTTCATTAAGATTATTATTTTCAATTTCAAAAGTTGTTATTTGAAAATCGTCGATTTGGGTAAAAGATGGATAATTGTTTGACTCGTCACACGTTGGAATTTGATTTTGTTGTTCACATTGTTTCATATAAGTTTCAAACAATGAAACCGTGTGATCATCATAAATTTCGTTCATTTGTTCAACAAAATCGAATTTATAATTATTAGCTTGAGGATTTTCGATTTGAATTTGTTGAGAACAAAAATTTTCACTTGCATCATAGTCGAGATGATTCCCATTGCCAAAATTATTTGAAAAGTCGATCACATTTTCATTTTGATTTTGAAATTCATTTTGGGGTTCAAAATTGAATTGGCATGGGTTATACTCAAAATCGTTTGAATTTTGAAGTGAATTCAAATTTTGATTATTTTGAAAACTTTGATTTGAATCATTGCCCAAATATGAATTACACAAATCATTTATCATTTGATTTTGTTGTGTGGAGATTTCAAGTAAAGACGAAATGCTCTTTTCAAGACTTGAGGGTTGGTCATCGTTTTGAAAATTTTGTGGTTCAAAATTTAAATCATTTAAGCAATAGTTGTTGTTAAAATATCCATACGAATTTGGAGTGAAATCATATGGATTATATTGATTTTCACAACTATTGTAAAATTCATGTAAGTGGGGAAACTCGGACATTTTCAAGAATGTTTTTGGTTTTTTTTTATAAAGGAAAAATATTTACAAATAAAATTTATTTTTTAAAGGGAAATTGATTTTTGTTTTGTTTTTTGGTTTTTCAATTTTTTTTTGTTTTTGAAAAGGTTTTATAATTTATTTTATTTTTTGGATTTTGGTTTTTTTCAAAATTTTTTTGGATTTTTGAAATTTCAAAGGAAAAGGATTTAAAAATTTCAAGGGAAAAGGAATATTCACAATTTTTTTTAGTTTTGGATTTTTGAATTTTTTTGTTTTTTTAAATATGCATGAACTAATGCAACTAAATGAATGCATGGTTTAATTACAAATGATTTATCCTAAGTTAACCCAAAATTGTATAATTACAAATTGTCTTAGATAAACAATATAGTTCTCAGCCAGGTAACGGACAGGATTTATCGGTGCACCACGAATCACCGTAGCAATGCAGCCGAAGGTTTAATTACCTTCAGAGAAACAATTCAGTATAATATTTATGAATCACCGTAATATTTATAACTGATTATTGCCCTGCCGTAGCCTAGACACCGAGAAATTAAATTGTTCAAAGAAGACAATTTGTCAATATACAATTAAGCGTTATAGATGTCTAACCGTTATTAATCAAAATCTAGGATGAAATGCAAAGCAAAAATTAAACGTGTATTAACAATGCAACTACGAATGAAATTTTGTTTTTTTTTGTTTTTGAATTTTTCTTTTATAAAATGCAAGCAAACAATAATGCAAGACAAATAAAAACAAGAGATATATACAATGCAAGGCAAATAAAAACAATAGATATATCAAGCCAGCAGTTTTTTTTGGCAAGCTCAGCACGCAAGCAATTTATTTTAGCAGCACTTCTACAATTCTGCAATTCTACTTTGGCAACTTGAAATAAAAACAAAAGATATATACAGTTGTTTTTTTTTTGTTTTTTTTGAAAAGAAAACTTAAAAGTAAGGTTTTACTTAAACAAAATTCTTTTTTTTTGAAGATAAACTTTAAAACTAACTAAAACGAAAAAAAAACAAGTGAATTTTAAAACCAACAAACAATTATACCCAGCCCAAACTAATTATATTTATTTATCAAACCCGAAAGTCAATTTCTCTACTCAAACTAGATATTCTCAAACCCGTAATTCACTTCCTCTTCCTCGTGAATTTTCAAATCAAGATTAAAATTAAAATTCCAATCTTAAATCGAATTCGAAGAAAGAAGTTGCAGGTGATTTTGATTGTTGAGCGAAGGTTGAGGTTTGCGGGGTCGTGCGGTTCGTGTCTCGTGGAAGTCGCGTTGATTAAAGGATGTCGACGTTGAAGTCGAAGTCGTTTGGAGTTTGGATTTTGAGGATGCTCACGAGTGGACTTGGGGATTTCGCAACGATCAAGGGTTGCAAGTGGGGTTGTTCGATTTTGATGTTGATTTGGGTTGCGAAAATTTCGTAGGGGCGATTTGGGAGGTGGTCGTGGGGTTGAGCGGCGCTTGTCTACAGCGATGGTTTGGTTGCGGTGACGTGGAGGTCGTGACGTTGCAGAGTGTCGTGATGGTTGGATTCGCGATTTTGGCGATGTGGATGTGTGACGCCCCACCTCTATGCTCATAATAACAAAGAGTATTAAAAGAAATACTGTCTATTATTACGAAGAATAAGGCTGGATAGGAGCGACCATCCGTAGTTGGCCTTACACTAACATTGGTTATCTCGATAGGAGTGGTACATACTTTTTATTTTTCATCTATTATTTATTTACTCCCATCGACATATCTAGTTATCAGTATAAAACAAACTACGATAGTTCATAATAGTTTAGGACATTAGATATAACAATAACACAGATAATATAAATGCGGAACACAGATTAACAAAAATCTCATATATATATAACCGATGTCAGTTACAATATAGTTGACACGATACATATGATACAACTACAACTGTCGACTCTAGAAGTTATATATACAAGTACATTATCGACTAATATACATGAATACATATCGTTCTATACAATGACACGACTACTACAAAATGACACTAACAACTTCAGAAGATGTGAAAAGTCTTCATATCCTGAACAACAACTCAAAGAAGAAAATCTACAACCTGAAATAACTCGGGTCTGACCCGAGTATTACATTTAAAAGAAAATAATACACGGGTCAGTCTAATTCAAACTCAGTTATTAATGCACAGAAGCAATAATAATCAAACAGTCAAATAGACGACAGTCACAGAAATCTCGTATACCCAACTTCTCGATAAGAGAACCGGATAACGGCAGATATAACACTAAACAGTGTTAATCCACAAAACAGAAATCCAAAGCAGTTTAAACAATTGAAATGTCAATTTAAAAACATCAATGCTAATTGGCTGCAGTACACGCTAACGTGTACTGCCTCGCCAATACAGCCTACGAATTACGCAACAGGTCGATGAATCAAGAACAAAAGAAATATCGATTAAAATCTGTCAATTCAGTGTGGCTGCAGTGCACGCACGCGTGCACCGCCTCGCCACAACAGAATATAAAGTCACCACAAGGGACAAGGGTAAAACTGCTACGAAAATGCAGCCACCACTTGTATTTAATGGCAAGGCTGCATCAGTGAAATGAAACAGTGTATCCAGTGAAAGAGGCAACAAGTGAAACAAGTTCAACATGTCGCAAAGCAAGGCACAGGGAAATAGCAAACTGAAGGCGAGAGCACCAAAGATATGGCACTACAACACTCAACAGAAAAGACGCAGATTAGCCTCATTAGAAGATAAGGTCATCAGTGAAGCAAAATGACAAAATGCAAATGATACAAGGCATCAATGCAATGTATCAGATTCGAGCTTAAAGGCTAAAACTACAAGTGGAAGTGAATTAAATGACACAACCCAATACCAACAACATGATCTGGACAGTGCACTAAAGATAACAGAGCAAAGCCCAGTAAATAACAGAATACGCGACAGAACCAACATATCAAGCAACATGTATGCAACAATGGAGAGGCGCATATGCAAGGGATGATACATGCACTCAAAAACACTGTAGGTTCTAATGAATCATACATGAATAAGGCTCAGTGGCGAAGTAACAAAATCAAGTGATATTGAGCACACAAGAAACAATGCAAGTAGATCAAATAAGGTGTTCAATGAAACATAAAACTGGATATTGTAAACTCGACTAGAAGCCGTGGATACAAGTGCAGCAGTGTAAATATTCGACATGAACAGGTAAATTGACGCAGATTCGATTGCATATACAGGAATGCAACATTGAATTGCAACCCACGTGAAACACAATATCAATGAACGTAGAATGGATGCAACTGAATTCGAGTGGATGGCAACAACATGAATAACACATCTCTGAGGATGCAGCAGAAAATAATATCGCAGCCTCTAAATCAGTGCAGCAGTGTGAACATTACTATGATAAAGGCAATATCAAGCAAAGAATTTAAAGTAGCAACCTCAAATAAAAATCAAAACTGAGGCAAGTTCAAATCGAAGTGTGTACGAGTTGCAGCAATATGAAGTCTGCAACTCAAGACCAGACTCGACAAGTGCAAACTACACGTGAGACAGCAAACTACATGAAGACCCGACCACATAATGTAATCAGTGTGGTGCATATGTCAATTAACAACCAAGATTCAAGTGTCACCCAAACTACATATTCAAATGGAAACAGAATGTTACTGATGTAAATTAGAACACAACAAACTGCCCAGACTGATGCAATGCCAACTGTACAACATGAACGACGATTCTTACATAAGTATAGACTCAATTGCACAAGTCGGTAAAGAATACATTGAACCCGAACATGAGCAGGAATGAAAACAGGAAGGTAACCCGAAGTTCAACACAATCAAAGTCACGGCCAATGTCAACAGAGAATTCAAAACCATATGGACCAAGGAAGTTCGAATAAATCCAAATCACTACCGTGAAAACCAATTAACCAGAAAGTCACGTAATCGAACCAAGTCAAAAACAACATCGAGTTAATCAAGTAAATTGACAAAGTCAGAAATCATCAAATACATCCAAACGAAGATCAAGGGCCAACGTAAAGTAATTGACAAATTCAAACAAACTCAGGCGAACAACACAAGGGGTTTCAAACCCTAATTTTACTGGAGTAGGAATTAGATGTGAGAAGAACTCACCTTTTCGACGTGACTCGGAGGAACTCGAACGAGCACGAATTTGAGGATCGAACAGCTCCGAGTAGAAGCTGTGGCATCCCTATGTCGAATGAAGCCAAGCAGAACAAAACCACAAGCAAAGGCGAACGCTCAAGGGATAATGCCCCAATTCATCAGTTTGGAGAAAAGGGATCGAAGCCCTAATTTGCACGGAGCCGAAGTCCTAGCGAATCTCAAAGAAGCAGAAGCAAGGTCGAAGCCCTAGCAAGCCTCACAGGAACGAACGCAATTTAGTCGATCGGAGGAAGAAAGGAACGGTCACCATTTATTTTTTTCTTTTGCTTAGGGTTTAAAACGAAAAGAAGAATGAAAGGGTCGGTTATTTTCTTCGATAGTTAATACTGCATACAGCAACCAATTGAAGACATGGGCCAAAGTAAATTGTTAAGCCCGCATAACAATTTTTACAGATTTTAAAGACGATTTCAATTTGATTCAAATTCCAATAGCAAGATTGCAAATGATTTAATCGTCTAATGACGATGATTGTTCGATATGAAACCCCGGGTTGTTACAGACTCCCCTCCTTATAAAAATTGCGTCCCCGCAATTTTCATAATTAAAGTTGTTTATAACAATTATTTTCCTAACCTAAATTGGTTAAGCTAGAAACATAATGATCGAGAACACAAACACCAAAGAAGTCTTTTAATTTCATAAAAGAGATTCACAAATTCTCAACAAAATCTAATTACCAAATGGATAATTAGAAAACAATCAAAACTGAATTCAAAACTGAATAAATACAATCATCAACACTATTCAATTATCAACTAGACAATTAGAATTCAGAAATCACAAAACAGCAATATTTAATTATCGATACGATAATTAGAAAACAGCAAATCTAATCATCAACAAAGATAATTAGAAAACGCAAAACACAAATCGCAAAATCGCAAATATCTCGTTATTCAACAAATAACTAGAAAATACGAACTTCATAATTAGCAAATTCAAAATATTAACAGAGAGAGATAGATAGAAGACAGCGATTCAAATAAAATCAGCAAACATCAATTATCTAATTATCTCAAACGATAATCAGAAGACAAATCAGCACATATCTAATTACCACAACCGGTAATTTAAGAATTTCAAATCAACAAATATTCAATTATCAAAACGATAATCAAATTTTAAATTTAACAAATATTTGATTATCTCAAGCGATAATCAAATTCCAAATCAACAAATATTTAATTATCTAAAGCGATAATTAAATCTAAAATCAACAAATATTTAATTATCTCAAGCGATAATTAAATCTCAAATCAACAATTATTTAATTATCTGAAGCGATAATTTAATCTAAAATCAACAAATATTTAATTATCTCAAGCGATAATTAAATCTAAAATCAATAAATATTTAATTATCTCAAGCGATAATTAAATCTCAAATCAACAATTATTTAATTATCTGAAGCGATAATTAAATCTAAAATCAACAAATATTTAATTATCTCAAGCGATAATTAAATCTAAAATCAATAAATATTTAATTATCTCAAGCGATAATTAAATCTCATCAACCATTATTTAATTATCTAAAGCGATAATTAGAAACAACAAAGATCTGATTATCAAAAACGATAATCAGAACTCATATCAACAAATATCTAATTATCACAAGCGATAATTAGAAACAACAAATATCTGATTATCAAAAACGATAATCAGAACTCATATCAACAAATATCTAATTATCACAAGCGATAATTAGAAACAACAAATATCTGATTATCAAAAACGATAATCAGAACTCATATCAACAAATATCTAATTATCACAAGCGATAATTAGAAACAACAAATATCTGATTATCAAAAACGATAATCAGAACTCATATCAACAAATATCCAATTACCTGCAGATAATTGGAAGCAACAAATATCTAGAAATCAATTAAGAAGACTAGAAAATCAACATAAAAGCTTGGATCGATCCCATCAGATGGTGAGTTTTTAATTCGCCGCACGTGCAACAACATATGGCCGAAGCCTACCAAGTACTCAACATAATTTTGGCGCCCAACAAATGACCCGAAGGTCCAACATATGACCCGAAGGTCTAGTGCTGGTATTTGACCCGAAGGTCCAACATATGACCCGAAGGTCCAACATAGTGGCTCGAAAGCGCACGAAAGCATCAAAATATTTCAATTAACGAGTCCGGAATTAACCAAAATAGTAAACGCACATGTCCCATAACCACGAGTTTTACTAAATTGTTTAATTTTCTTCATCGTTTCCTTGAAAGTGTAAAATTCATCAAAATCATCAAAACAACAGATATTCAATTAACGAGTCCGGAATTAACCGAAATAGTAAAAGTGTGGTTCCATACTCTGCACTTTTGCTAAATCGTTTAAATCTCTTCATCGTTTCCTTGAAAGTGCAAAATTGTGTATTTTGTAAAAATACACTTTACATTCTCAAACGGACAAGTCCGGAATTAAGCGAATCAGTAAAAGAAAGGGGTCATAGTCCTCGATTTTGCTGAAACGTTTAAATCGCTTCCTCATTCTTTTGAAAGCGCAAACTGTTAAAATTTCTGAAAACAATTTTATTTATTTTGTAAAAAAATAACAATTCACATTCTCAACTGGACAAGTCCGGAGTTAAGCGAAACAGTAAAAGAAAGGGGTCATAATCCTCGATTTTGCTGAATCGTTTAAGTCGCTTCCTCATTCTTTTGAAAACGCAAACTATTAAAAATTTATAAAACCATTTTCATTTTAAAACAATTTTCCAATCACGTGATTAAAGCAGCAATTCAGTAACAATTTCGATAAGGAAATTGTACTTCTCAAAATACCGTAAATACGGTCACAAATTAGCATTGCGGTATACCCGCTTGAAAATCCACTTTTAAAAATTTGACTATTACTGAAGTCAAAGCGACAGTAATTTTAAAACATCAAAAATCTCATCAAAATAATTCACATCAAAATGTGACATCAGTGAATTTTCATTCATTAAAATTGTCAACAAAACACCGTGCTTCAAAAATATAGCACTGGTGTAAAAATCCCGTTATAAAAATAACGGCAACAAAATACGTTTCATAACCAAGCATCGGTTCAACGTAAATAAATGCAGTAACGTGCAATTCAAATTTTTGCACGTACTACAGAATGAACAAAGAAATCATTCAAATGTATCTTCAATGAAGATAATTCAAAACAGCAAAAATCTAATCAATAGATGATTAATACAAAAGAAAGCCAGCGGAAATTTCAACAAAAATCACATATCTGCAATTTCTTCGAATCCTTAATTCGGATTCGAAATGTTCAAAGAAACAAATAATTACAGCTATGTAAACAACCAATGAAATTTATCTCAATTTCTAAATCAAACAGATTATCAGTTGTACTCAGCGAAGACAGTTTCACTGTTTCCGCTACGCACTCTGATAAATAGTACTCAAATCAATCAAATCATCAAAACACATTCATTTTTATTTTTAAATAAAGATATTTAAAAATTTACATCTAAATTTCAAAACTTTAGTTTTGACTCAAATCACAATAAAACATCGACCTATAGTTGTAACATATGTTCCATCCAAGTTATGTTTTATATTATGTCCATAAACCCCAAGCTCTGATACCAACTGTGACGCCCCACCTCTATGCTCATAATAACAAAGAGTATTAAAAGAAATACTGTCTATTATTACGAAGAATAAGGCTGGATAGGAGCGACCATCCGTAGTTGGCCTTACACTAACATTGGTTATCTCGATAGGAGTGGTACATACTTTTTATTTTTCATCTATTATTTATTTACTCCCATCGACATATCTAGTTATCAGTATAAAACAAACTACGATAGTTCATAATAGTTTAGGACATTAGATATAACAATAACACAGATAATATAAATGCGGAACACAGATTAACAAAAATCTCATATATATATATAACCGATGTCAGTTACAATATAGTTGACACGATGCATATGATACAACTACAACTGTCGACTCTAGAAGTTATATATACAAGTACATTATCGACTAATATACATGAATACATATCGTTCTATACAATGACACGACTACTACAAAATGACACTGACAACTTCAGAAGATGTGAAAAGTCTTCATATCCTGAACAGCAACTCAAAGAAGAAAATCTACAACCTGAAATAACTCGGGTCTGACCCGAGTATTACATTCAAAAGAAAATAATACACGGGTCAGACTAATTCAAACTCAGTTATTAATGCACAGAAGCAATAATAATCAAATAGTCAAATAGACGACAGTCACAAAAATCTCGTATACCCAACTTCTCGATAAGAGAACCGGATAACGGCAGATATAACACTAAACAGTGTTAATCCACAAAACAGAAATCCAAAGCAGTTTAAACAATTGAAATGTCAATTTAAAAACATCAATGCTAATTGGCTGCAGTACACGCTAACGTGTACTGCCTCGCCAATACAGCCTACGAATTACGCAACAGGTCGATGAATCAAGAACAAAAGAAATATCGATTAAAATCTGTCAATTCAGTGTGGCTGTAGTGCACGCACGCGTGCACCGCCTCGCCACAACAGAATATAAAGTCACCACAAGGGACAAGGGTAAAACTGCTACGAAAATGCAGCCACCACTTGTATTTAATGGCAAGGCTGCATCAGTGAAATGAAACAGTGTATCCAGTGAAAGAGGCAACAAGTGAAACAAGTTCAACATGTCGCAAAGCAAGGCACAGGGAAATAGCAAACTGAAGGCGAGAGCACCAAAGATATGGCACTACAACACTCAACAGAAAAGACGCAGATTAGCCTCATTAGAAGATAAGGTCATCAGTGAAGCAAAATGACAAAATGCAAATGATACAAGGCATCAATGCAATGTATCAGATTCGAGCTTAAAGGCTAAAACTACAAGTGGAAGTGAATTAAATGACACAACCCAATACCAACAACATGATCTGGACAGTGCACTAAAGATAACAGAGCAAAGCCCAGTAAATAACAGAATACGCGACAGAACCAACAGATCAAGCAACATGTATGCAACAATGGAGAGGCGCATATGCAAGGGATGATACATGCACTCAAAAACACTATAGGTTCTAATGAATCATACATGAATAAGGCTCAGTGGCGAAGTAACAAAATCAAGTGATATTGAGCACACAAGAAACAATGCAAGTAGATCAAATAAGGTGTTCAATGAAACATAAAACTGGATATTGTAAACTCGACCAGAAGCCGTGGATACAAGTGCAGCAGTGTAAATATTCGACATGAACAGGTAAATTGAAGCAGATTCGATTGCATATACAGGAATGCAACATTGAATTGCAACCCACGTGAAACACAATATCAATGAACGTAGAATGGATGCAACTAAATTCGAGTGGATGGCAACAACATGAATAACACATCTCTGAGGATGCAGTAGAAAATAATATCGCAGCCTCTAAATCAGTGCAGCAGTGTGAACATTACTATGATAAAGGAAATATCAAGCAAAGAATTTAAAGTAGCAACCTCAAATAAAAATCAAAACTGAGGCAAGTTCAAATCGAAGTGTGTACGAGTTGCAGCAATATGAAGTCTGCAACTCAAGACCAGACTCGACAAGTGCAAACTACACGTGAGACAACAAACTACATGAAGACCCGACCACATAATGTAATCAGTGTGGTGCATATGTCAATTAACAACCAAGATTCAAGTGTCACCCAAACTACATATTCAAATGGAAACAGAATGTTACTGATGTAAATTAGAACACAACAAACTGCCCAGACTGATGCAATGCCAACTGTACAACATGAACGACGATTCTTACATAAGTATAGACTCAATTGCACAAGTCGGTAAAGAATACATTGAACCCGAACATGAGCAGGAATGAAAACAGGAAGGTAACCCGAAGTTCAACACAATCAAAGTCACGGCCAATGTCAACAGAGAATTCAAAACCATATGGACCAAGGAAGTTCGAATAAATCCAAATCACTACCGTGAAAACCAATTAACCAGAAAGTCACGTAATTGAACCAAGTCAAAAACAACATCGAGTTAATCAAGTAAATTGACAAAGTCAGAAATCATCAAATACATCCAAACGAAGATCAAGGGCCAACGTAAAGTAATTGACAAATTCAAACAAACTCAGGCGAACAACACAAGGGGTTTCAAACCCTAATTTTACTGGAGTAGGAATTAGATGTGAGAAGAACTCACCTTTTCGACGCGACTCGGAGGAACTCGAACGAGCACGAATTTGAGGATCGAACAGCTCCGAGTAGAAGCTGTGGCATCTTTATGTCGAATGAAGCCAAGCAGAACAAAACCACAAGCAAAGGCGAACGCTCAAGGGATAATGCCCCAATTCATCAGTTTGGAGAAAAGGGATCGAAGCCCTAATTTGCACGGAGCCGAAGTCCTAGCGAATCTCAAAGAAGCAGAAGCAAGGTCGAAGCCCTAGCAAGCCTCACAGGAACGAACGCAATTTAGTCGATCGGAGGAAGAAAGGAACGACCACCATTTATTTTTTTCTTTTGCTTAGGGTTTAAAACGAAAAGAAGAATGAAAGGGTCGGTTATTTTCTTCGATAGTTAATACTGCATACAGCAACCAATTGAAGACATGGGCCAAAGTAAATTGTTAAGCCCGCATAACAATTTTTACAGATTTTAAAGAGGATTTCAATTTGATTCAAATTCCAATAGCAAGATTGCAAACGATTTAATCGTCTAATGACGATGATTGTTCGATATGAAACCCCGGGTTATTACAGGATGAATGAATTCGTGGTGGTTCCAGTGGATGTTAGTGGGTTATGGGACGGTAAGTCTGTGATGTCGAGTTTGGCAAGTTTTGTTATGTGGTGTAGTTTAGGATGGTGGAGTAGATAAAGTAGCAACTTATGCAGAGGAGTGACAGTGATAAGAGGTATGGTGAGATGGATGGTATGCAGGGGAGATTTACAAAGTTGGTGACTGATGATGTCGATGATGGCAGATGGAAGAAATTGGGACTGTGGTGGTTTGTTGCACAAAAGGGGAAAACGATGAGTTGTTGGAGCGGCAGGTTGTATGGTAGTGTGTAAGTGTTTGAAGGGTTGGTGGTAGATTTATGGTTAGGAGGAGGAGTGAATGTGGGAGAGTGAGTGTGTACAAGGCAGCAGGCAGTGAAGTTGTTATGTAGCAAGATGAAGGGTCGGATGTAGCTGCAATGTTGTTTGTAGAGTGTAGAGGCAGTTTTGTCCAGTGCACTGGCAGTATTTGCAATACGTAGGGCAGTTTGTATTTGCAGGTTGGAGTAGGGGAATGGTAGGGGAAAGTATGTTTGAGCCAAGGGGGTGTTGCAGTGTCGATGGGAAGTGGGTGGTGCTGCAACTGTTTGGAAGTGAAGGTGATTTGGAGCTTGAGAAGTATGAAATTGTAGTGGGTAAGTTGAAATGTATTGTAGTTGGAAGATTGGATGTGGGAGGGTTGACAGTAGTGTGTATTGTGATGCAATATGGTATGATGGTGGATTAGGAATTTGTGGATGTACTTGGAGGAGGATTGGTTTGCGACAGTTTTTGGTTATAGTGGTAGGGAGTGATAGGTGATGTGATGATGGTAGGAACTGAAGTTAGTGGTGAGTTGGGTTATGCCAGAAAGAATTGACAGTATTGGCTGTGGTTGACAATAATGTAGATGATGATGCTGTTTGACAATTGAGAAGTGTAAATTGATATGGATGTGTGCTTGTTTGTTGAAGGGAAGTGGAGTGGAGGAGGTAGCTGGTGGTTTGTGGCAAAGGAGTGGGGCTGATGACTGTTATGTTGTGTCGATATGGTGGAGTTGCTGTGGGTATTAGTGGTTGTAGTTTGCTAGGAGATGGAAGGCAGAAATGTAATGGTTGAAGTGGTTGATGTATCTGGAGAAGTGGTCAGTGCAAATCGCAGTATGCAGGGGAGAATGACAGCTATATGTGATTTGTCGAGGATGAGGAGGTTGTGGAGGAGTTCAATTGAAAGCTGTAGCAGCAGCAGTCGTTTATAACAGAAGCATGAATTTCTTGAAGAATTGTGGGGCAGTGGTGGAACTTGTGACAAAAGTGGTGGAATTTGTATGGGGAATGAATATAGAGATGTTGTGCAATGGTGATGCACAGAGGTGTGAAGCAGAAATGAGGGTGAATAGTGTGCAGAGAGGAAGGCCAGAGAACAGTGAATAGTTTTGTAAATAGGCAGTTTTGAAAATGCAAATTGAAAATTCAAAATGTAAATGGAAAATTTGTAAACGAAATTGAAAATGAAATGGAATATATATTTTTTCTTTCTTTTTCAAATGAGATGTGTGAATGTTTTTTTTATAATGAAATAAGTTAACAACTAGAACACAATAACAACACTAAAAAAAATGCAAACACACTTACACACAACACATACAGTTTTTTTTAAATATGCATACAAACAAACAAAACAAACACACAAGAAAATCAAACGAAAATAATCCGAAGAATAGAAAATCAAAATCAAAACAAATCCCCGGCAACGGCGTCAAAAACTTGTTTGACGACGGATTTTCTATCGGTTTAGAAAACCGTCGAACGAATTTAGAAATAAAATAATCGCAAGCGCACGGCATACACTTGTAGTACGTGGCGAATATGGGTCGATCCGCATGGAATTGATGATTTTAAATCTCTATGCAATCAAATTAAACCAAAGTCGAGTGAAAGTTAAGGTAGAAAATTAGAGAATGAACTAACTAACTAAAAGAAAAGAAATGCAAATATAAGAGTTAAATGACAGTTTAGAGAATAAATCCACTCTCTAGATCATGTAATTCAACACATATGAAATCATAAACTCTCTTTTATGGTCATTAGTTCTTTAATTGATGTGCTTATCATAAGTATGGCATATTTGTGCTATTGATTAGCCAACATAAGCCATCAAACTTTAACACACCCCTTAAACCTGTGACGACCCGCCCTTCTCGACCATCGAAAATCGACACAAAATACTCAACAGTATAATATGCCGACGATCGAATGCCGGAAAAGACAGATTGTAGAAGAATAAGAAAGTAGATAGAAGAAGAAAGAACTAAACAAATCAGAACCTCACAATCGCAGCGGATAAAAATATAATATATAGAACAGATCTTTACACAAATGAAACTATATCTTTTTATATACAATACATCACCAGAGTCCATCACAACAAAATCAGATACATGCCTAACAACAATCATAGCAGCGGAATATAAGCAAGTACGAATAGTACGTCTCGACTCCAACTCCTCTCCTGCTCCATAGCAACCTATCCTGTAAATATACTCGGTCTGACCCGAGCATTATAATAAAATAACACCCGAGTCAGTCTGGAATACCAGCGCATCATAAATACACCCAATTGATTATTAAAGTTTCATAAATCCTTTGAAAACAAAAGCATCTCTAAGAGCACGCCACAAATAAACATGTCGGGTTTTTACCTTACGATAGCTAAAACACTTTTTATAAAAATCCTCTAATATTATAATAGTGTCTATTTACAAATACTATTAAAATAGCTGAAATTGTTACATCTATTAAATTCCAGCATACTAGCCACAAAGTGGGTAATACAAACAAAACTCGTACAAGGCACGTAGGGAGAATGGATTTCCAACGAATGACTAGGCACTGGGGTACCACCTGTCACAGTACCTGGTCTAGATCAGCGTACCGAGGACCCACCCTAAGTCCCCTGCAACACAAGGCCGAAATCATCCCTTACTGGATAATTCCAAATAAAATCACCCCACGGTTGTGATCAGCAACCGCACCACTAAGCCGAAATCAAAAAGGGACATCTAGACAGGGATGACCTTACTCTCAAGTGGGAGCTACCCACGAAGCCTTGCTGCATAACCCCTGATTTTTAGTCATTCCCGGTTGATGAGGCTCGAGGCTAAACGATACCTTTATAGCGCATATCCCTTAGAATGCCCATCGTCCACCTGACGATGTCACGAAAGCATTCGTCCATACAAGTCCGTCCCGGGTCCGAACGGAACCGAAGGCACTACTCCTACTACATCCATTTTGGAAATATCCTCAGGATTAGTAGCGACTAGCCCTTGCTCTTCACTGCTCCATCTTCGACTCCGAACACGTTACACGAAACGTACAAACCGGATCGAAGTGGTATTCGAGAAATAAATCCCGATCCCGGTCTCTTCGAAACGATCAGCGCATTTGGCCAATATTGATAGTCGGTGATTTAACTATGAATTAATGTTCACAAACATCCAATCACAACATAAATAATCTCACTCATTATTTATTTTCCTTTAATATCTTTGAATGATATACTTTTCACATTTCAAAACTCATTTTGAAACAATTTCCCAAATTTCTTCCTTTACATGGTAAAGCCTTACCTTTTATTCCCAATGGAATAACCAAGTATATAACATTTATATTTAAAAACAGTTAAAATACTTTATATTGAAATATACTTTAAAATATGTAAATTATTTCTATCTATTTACTCAAAATATAACATTTCAAAACTATTTTATATAATATTATTTAATAAGATATAGACTCGATTAAAAATAAGGGTTTGGTTTACTAAATTTTAAAGGTGGAGTTTTAAAAGAATAATACTAGCCTTTACCAATAACTTAAACAAATAATTATAAACAAAATTTATTAATTTCTTCTTCAAAATAATAATTTCCTAAAAATGTATTCTTTAAACAATTTAAATTTTACCCTTTTATTAAATGAAATCCTTTAAAAACTCTAACTTGGTTTTCCCAGGGAAACACTTTCCCGTTCAACATCCCAAAATACCCTTCATATAAATCCAAACGATTTATTTCAATTCAATTTATGTTTACCACATAAATTCCCAATTCCATACTTATCTATAACTTCATCCGAAGTTCAACTCAATTTTCCATATCCGAAAATTCATTTTTAAAATATAGATTTAAATCATTTTTAAATAAAACATTGGAGAATTTATTAATTTAAAATCCATATTTACAATTTGCTCAAATGAAATCCCAATGAAGAAAACGGTATTTTAAAATATTCTATTTACATTTAAACTGTAAATTTATATTCGGAAGCTTCATTGTAACATATTTTAAATTTCCCGAACAACGCCATTCATATATAGAATAACCCATCGTTATTTAAACAATTTATAATTCCCATAGAATTCATTTCCAGAAATCTATAATTCACATTTATCGATTGATAAATTTTCCCACAGTTTTTAAACTCCCAATTTTACCAATTTACATTTTCCATCCAAACCAGATTTCAAATTTTATTCTTCGAAATTCTTAATTTAACAATTCATTTTATTTCGTAAAAACCCAATTTAATCCATTTATAATTAAATTCTGTAATTATAATTTATACTACAATTTCACAATACAATTTAATTTCAGATTTATCAACCACAATATATAAACAAGCATCATTATCAATTATAAAATAATTGCTACATTGTGAGGAATCTAGTTGGATCCCTCCAACCTGTTTTCCCTGCATCCACAAATATTAGCACATCACATATACAAATATCAATCCAGACTGATAACAACAGTTATAATCAACCAATCACACAGATATTTAAATATCAACTATTTAAAATGCCCAGCATCCAGATGTGAGTGAGAATAACTCACCTTGAGTTTCGGCGAGCGTTCGAAATTTAAATTAAACCGAACGACGTTCGATTTAACCCAAATTTCTACTTGCCTGGAATGACTCTGGATCTGCACCATCACGTAGTACGCATCTCTGTGATCCCGGCGCTCCCAGATTCGTCCAAATCTGATATAGTATGCATAAGATATTCGATTTTAAAGTTTAAATTGAATTTAAAACAAAATTCTTTTATTATATTTTTTTTATACCAGAACACTATCGGCCATCGATTTAAAGAACGAAAACAAACCCGCCCTCTTCTCCTTCTCACGCGCGTTCTACCCAGGAACGAACCCAACAATCACGATCTCAGACCAACGCAACCCCTCCCCGATCATCTTGAACCCAATCGCCAGCCGCTAAACGAACGCCCACACTCCAACGCCTCCCCGGCCCCGACGCTGACGAGCTCGGCCACTCCATGGCTCCGCAATTCAAGCTCCACCGCCTGCCTTTTCCATCAATACTCCTGCTTCCCTAAGCCATCGCAGCCAAGACCCACCATTGGATATGCTCGCCTTGAAAAGCTCTTCAACTTCCCTTTAGAAAGATTTCGAAATAAATGCTTGGATTTCGAGAAAAATGGTAAGGAAGGAAATCGCCTTTCGGCCGTTCGTTCTATGGAGGCGGCCAGAACGAGCAAAAATAGGGTTTAAGCCCTAAACGTTGATTTATATAAATATAATTTAATATTATTTTAATTAATAGCATTCTCAATTTAACATCATACGCAAACGAACTCCAGTTCTCACGTTCCAACAGGCATCCCTAGGGTTTTTCGGCATTCCGGACACAATGGAACAAGTTTCGTAAGCTAATTTGATCGTATGCGTGAGTTACGGAATTAAACGATTAATTTAAAATTTTAATCGGTTAAATCGATTTCGATGCATTTCGAGCTGCCACGGTCAAACGACAACTCCGATTGCTACGAAAATTGAAATCCGATAATAACTAACTATTACGGATCCAATGGAACTGGTTTTGTCGAATTCCGAGACTGCGCCCCGGAAGGCTATTTTAACTTGTCTATTAAATCGGACGATTTTCAAAATTGACAAAAATGCTTTAAAATTTCACTTTTAAAATTTTAATAACTTAATAATAAATCATATAAAATTTATAAACACATTAAAAATCATTCTGGTTCATTCTAGACCAAAATCTGATTAAATTGCATTTTAATAATATTAAATTCATTTTTAAATTAATATAAAATCCCAAATATTAATTTATCAACTTTAACATTCATCTAAAAATCCAATACTATTATTTATAACCAATCGAACCTAAAAATACATTTAAATATCATTTTATAGCTATTTACACCCAAATCCACCTTTTTATCCCAATCCCGAATATTTAATTATTATTCAAATCTAACTGAATTATCCTATTTAATACCTATAACTTGTTTTAAAATTTGAATTTGATTCTCTGTGTTTCAAAATTAATTAAAAATCTTCAGTGAACATTTAAAATGAATTAAATATCCAAAATTGAATAGCTCAAAAATCTGGGATGTTACAAAACCACTTACTAACTTTCATGAAAATTGACAATGAAAATGAAATCTATTTTAAGTATGGCCTATTAACTATTCATTAGTAATATAGACCATCAAATTTTAATTTCAAATCACTTTCTTATGCCGTAATCATATTTTGATGAAGAGGCATTTGTGTTAGTGATTGTTTAAGCATAGCCTATTTGGTGTCAACAATATAGGCTATCAAATTCAAAGCAAGAACAACAAATAAAACACTGCATTGATCATTATTAAGCACAAAAAGTGAGCATGAATTAACAAATAGTTGAAGCTACATAATTAGAGAGCTTCATTACCCCTAAATTGAAGGGGTTTAGCCTCTCATATTTGTCATTTGATTAAAAAATGTAGCTAGCAACATGAAAGCAAAAAGAAAGGAAAATGAAGACTAATGGAAAAGAGAAGCTAATTAACAAGAATTAAAACTAACTACTTGCATGAAAGTAAATCTACACTATAACATGAAAGGAAATAAACGAGAAAAGAAAAAAACATGTATTGAATTGCATAAAAAAGTTACATGAAAAGAAGAAATGGCTAAGTAGCCATGAAAAGAAAAAGAGAAGAGCTTTCTTTATTTTTGAGCCTAAACTAAACTAAAGAGAGACTAAGGGAGGAGAAAGGGGTTACATGAAACATAAGGGGTTTTTATACATGTGTTAAACCCTAATTCATATTTTTGGGGAATACCCAAAATACCCTTCTAGGAAGTGTAGAGGCCAAGTCATCATTAGCTTCAAATAATCCTCATTTAAGTGTACATGAAGCCATTAATTCCATAAGCATGTGCATTAGCCTCTAATTTGTACATTAAGGTAGGTGGGTAGGTGGGGTCCTCCATTATCTTCACTTTGAATTATTTCCATCTTCATTTGTTCTCTTCACTCTTATGCATGCATATATCATCATGTAACCACTTGTAAAATTCACCAAATTTCCTACAAAACAACATAGAATATTCCAAGTAAATTTTCACAATTTAATAAATGCATAAAAATGACCATTTTGCCCCTATATAAAGATGAATATGTGACAATTTCAAATAATTTGAATTTTGGTTTAAACAAGTTAAAATACCCAATATGATCATTTATTTAATTTAAATAGATTAAATATGGTGGTAAAAATATGCACATTTACGTGCACATCAATCACGATTCACGATCACTAACAATAGAAGTAGGAACACCATGCAATTTAACAATTTCTTTGACATAGAGTTTAGCCAAAAGAGGTACGGTCCGAATGGACCGAACGGGAAGAAAATGGGCGGATTTTCTAAGTCTATCTACTATCACCCATAGGCTATCATGACCCGAACGAGAACGGGGAAGACCGTCAATAAATTCCATGGAGACTTGATCCCACTTCCAAACAGGAATGTCTAAAGGTTGCAATAACCCACCTAGCCTTTGATGTTCGGCCTTAACGAGTTGGCAAGTCATGCAACGCTTAATAAAGTTAGCAATATCAGATTTATTCCATCCCAATAATAAAGTTGCTTCATATCCGCATACATTTTACTGCTACCGGGATGAATGGTAAATTTAGAACGATAGAACTTCTAAAATGTCTTTACAAAGATCACTAATATTTGGCACAATAAATCTACCAAATTTTTGAATACTGCCACGAGCATCAATATCAAAGTCTTTCAAACCTTCAATATCAATTTTATCCCTACAACTTTGGCTAAGAAGAGCCAATTCGGGACCATGCCTTTGAGCTTCAAGAATGCGGTCTAAAAGAGAAGGATGAGCCTCAAGGCTACATAAAACAAGAGATGAACATGAATTGGATTCACGATCTCAGATCTCACAAGTAGACAAAGTCTCAAGATTATTCCATTCGGATATCATCATAGAAACAACCGCTTGTTGCTTACAACTAAGGGCATCGGCAACTCGATTTCCCTTTCCGGGTGTATAGAGAATATCAAGATCATAAGATGCAAGAAACTCGAGCCAACGTTGTTGACGCAAATTAAGTTCCTTTTGAGAAAATAAATATTTCAAATATTTATGATCGGTGTAGAGAACAAATTTTTCTCCCAAAAGATAATGACGCCAAATTCTAAGAGCGAATACAATGGCCGCGAGCACTAGACCATGAGTGGAATATCTAGTCTTGGCAGGCTTTAATGTATAGAAGCATAAGTGATAACGTGTTCCCTTTTTGCATGACAACGACACCTAAACCAATACGACTAGCATCGGTACAAACAATAAAGTCTTGATTCCCTTCGGGAATCACAAGAATAGGAGCATCGGAAAGGAGTTCTTTTAATTGATCCTCTTTCCCGAAAAGCTAAGACTTTCAAAATTATAATTAACTTTGTGTAATCATCTTTTTAGAATAATTTTCTTTTTACAAGTCAATTTATTGTGTCCGACTGTCTCATCATAGTGTTTAGGAGATTCCTATCGATAACGTTGATCAAGCACATCGACCAGAATCCTTAAAGCACTCAATGGGCAAAACAACACAAAACCATCTTCTATATGATAAACATGTCTCTTAAAATTTTTACGAATATTCTTTGCTCGTTTTAAGAAAAAAATCCAATCATACTTATAAATATCTTATTAAAAAGATTTGCAATTTTAAATTGTTGTTTTCGTCCATAATCAATGAATACAAGGATGGTCTCATCGAGATATTCGCAGAATACTTGATTCATAAGATGGATGAAATAAGCTGAACAAACCGAATGACATCACAAGTCACACATAAGAATCATAACGAGTGCAGAATGCGGTAAGTGGAATGCTACCCTCCGCAACTCGTTGCTGATGAAAATTGGTGGCAAGGTCGAGCTGAAAAGACCTTAGCACCACTCAATAGATCGCTTAGGTGGTAATCCTAAGACAAGCTCAAAAATATCGGAAAATTCACAAACTACTTGAATGAGAGAAATAACATTTTCCTCATCATGTGGGTTTAAAGAATAAAATGATGCCACCAAATTGGAATCAAAATCATTAAAAACAATAGAAATCTGTTTAACAGATTGAGAATGTCAAAGATGGATAGTCCTATTGGGACATAGGATAAGGGCTTCATAATGATTAAGCCAATCCTTTCCCAAAAATCAATTCCGAAGCCTAAGTAGCACATAACATGCAAATCGGATCGGAAAGCATAATCACATAAAATAATCCCGACATCTCCACAAAGTAAACTGAGTGTTGCAGATCCACTAATCGGATTCGTAATTCTCAATGAAGTCATCAAGCCCATAATATTTAAAGAAAAAGTAACAACAGGTTCTTTCGATATAAAAGAGTGAGATGCACCCGAATCAAAAGAAATTTGAATAGGAAGATCACGAAATAAAATAATACCATCAAGGGCTGAATGAGAAATACCTTGACCAAGAGAAATGTTACTAGGGGCTTACACAACATTCAGCTTTCCCTCTCTCCTACTTTGAAATTTGGGACATGAAGATAAAAGATGACCCAAACCTTTGCAATAGAGACAAGAAAAGGGTTTTGAACACTCATTCGCATAGTGGTCCATAGAACCAAAATTGTAGCATTGTCCAGGACTAGAGGTAGGAGTCTTTGCTACCGAAATTGCCTGCTTCCCTTTCTTGTTGGGATTAGGGCTTTTGAACTTAATACGCCTCTTCTTGTTTTTATTGAGGCTCTTTTTGGAACCTCCAACATCACTATCACTTCCTTTATCGGCCTCTTCAAGTCGAAGAGTGATATCTACAAGCTGATCGAAAGGAACTTCTAGTTTCAGAGGTAAAACCTTTTTGGGGTTCTTACTCAAAGCACAGATAAACCTTTGATTCTTTACAAGATCCAAAAGTTGTTGGGCAGACATGAATACGCCATCGAGAGAAGGACTACTAGATTGACCAGCGCTAGGACTGCCAGATCTAACCATCTACTCTTCTTTAAGAAAGAAAGAAAGAAGAGGAAAAAGATTATTCTCGAAATGAATATCAAACAAACTTGATTGATAAAACAAGGCATCATAAAAAGAAATAGGATAGAACAGTACGAAGACTCGAATTAAATCCTATGGCATGATTCCTAAGAAAGACTTAGGACAATGATCCTTGCTAGATTATTCTACATTGTTCCGAAGTTTGGCTCTAATACCAAGTTGTGAAGCCCCACCTCTATACTCACACTAGCCAAGGACACTATGGGGTAATGCCGTCGACTAGCACGAAGAATAAGGCTGTTGAGGGGCGACCATCTATGTAATTGCTTTGTGTGAGTACCGATATGTCAAATAATATGGCATGCATTTCATTTCAAGAGGAAATCCGACATATCAAATACAAACTCAAAGCTACCACACAGTGGCTATGAGGCCTTCGGAAACAAATATAGAAATAAGCATAACACAAATCAGTCACAGATATTCATATCCCAAAGGCGAAAACAGATATGAATATAACACACATAAGTGTACATCAAAATAGTGGTCAAACTAGATCCACTACATCACAAAAGAATAGATACAAGTGTTAGAAAAAAGAACATGTATACATCAAGTAGTCTCTATCTCGAATGTATAAAAGCAAAAACTACTAATCTAAAGTAGTTAGCCAAAAATCAGATGACAAACCCTAATAAGAAGTCAAGCAGAAGCACCTGAAATACCTCGGTCTGACCCAAGTATTATTTAAGAAGAAAATAATAAATGGATCAGTCTAGCTATAAATATCATATAAAATGAGATAGGATAAGAGATATGACAAAAACGTATGATAACAATAATGTCATACTATGACAAGTATACATCAAATAATAACCAAAAATCATACAATATCTCAAATCTTCTCAAACACCATAAAGAATGTCTTATTCTTTAACTTATTCACCAAACCAAAAATATTGATAAAGCTTATCAATGCAAACCACGAAAATTGGTGAAACACAAATTCTAGAAATCATCAACTAGAAATCCAGAAATCACAAAAAGGGGGGAGGCCTATCACAAACGGGAGCATGAAAACTCACCAACACGTGTATCAAAAATGAGACGCTATCCCATGAACCAAACATCGATGCACCTAAAAAGATACGCCCCATGCACAGTCGAACATCGACGCACCCAAAAAGATACGCCCCATGCATAAACGAACATCGACGCACCTAAAACGATACGCCCCATGCACAGTCGAACATCGATGCACCTAAAAAGATTCGCACTATGCACCGACTTATTGAGCCGATTGCTCCATGAATGGTCCAAAGACCATGGGTCGTTAGCCCGTAAAAATAAGACGAAGCTCAATAGAACGGGGTACAGTCCCCCACGTGGACCAAGAGACATCGCATATCGCTAGTCTAAATCACCAAAGGATCATCATTGATCGATAAGTGTAAATTACACTAAGCTAGTAAATAAATGAGTTTAGCTTCATGTCCCATAACCACCGGCTTAACTTAAATATTTACGAACAAATTGTAGATTTCCACTGGAAAATTGTCACGAGAGTCAATCGAACAAGTCCAAGAATTAACGGACGAAGTAAACGCAAGCGTTTCATACCACTTGTTTTGCTAAGCCGTTTAATTAGATTTCTCATACGAATGAGGTAAAGGTTTGTATATACTAATAGATTGGAAAACGGTTTTAAAAACGAGCTTTATATTGAAAGTAAATGTTGAAATCGTTTTGATGAAAGAGTTTTAGTATTTACTACTAGTATAGAAACCTTTGTATTTTAAAGTGACAAATCACAGAAATGATTGTAAAAACAATCAATTACCAAAAATTCACATATGACAACGTGAATTAAATCCATAAAAATCGATATCAACTCCATCAAATGGATATTTCCAAAAATCCAAAGAAAGAAGTCGTCAAAGTCAATAATAAGTGATAACAACTAACCATATCAACAAAAATCGATTAAAATTGAAAATCCACTCAAAAACTGCCAAAATAGGCAAAATGAACAGTTCCAGACGTCTGGTAGGTATTTCCAGACGTCTGGCCCTAGGTTCTGGAAAATATATGCTTTTTCTCCTTTCTCTTTTTAATTCCAGAACCATTTCAGACGTTTGGATTTTTCAACCAGACGGCTGGATTTTGTTCCAAACGTCTGAATTTTAGCTCTGTCCTTTTTTATTTATTTCCAGAACCCTTTCAAACATCTGGATTTTCAATTCAGACTTCTGAAATTTCCTGGGAGGCAAAAAAAACAGCCTAGCCCAAAAAGGGCAAATCCAAATCGAAATATGATCGAACGAGCGATGGATGCTAGGGATTTATGCCAATCGACAACCAATTCCTATAGGCTCTTCGATACGCCACAAATAACATGTTCAAACATCCAAGATAGGATCTTTAAAGATTTTGACTTCAAAACACCAAAATTGGAAAATTCACCAAATCAATTCAAATCAAAAGCAAATGAACATGGAATAGATGTTAGGAATTCATACCTAACAACAATGAAATCTATAGAATTAGATGTGAGTTCAAGAACTCACCTTTAAAACTCAAAGACAACAAATGAGAGGCTTTAAAACAAAGCAAGACCAATTCCTCTTCAATACACCTCTAGAATCTTCAATCTATTAACAAAGGTGAAGTTTTTCCTAAGTTAGGGTTAGGAATTTCTGAGAATTGAAGAGAGATTGAGATGGAGAAGAAGAAGAGGATGCTTACCTAAGCTTCTCTTTGATTTTAGAGCAAAAACTTGAATTTCCTAAGTGAACTAGGGCTTAGGAATTTTAATTTCCCATCTTTCCCCCATTTTTCTCTTGAGCTTGGGTGTTAGGAAATGAGGAATGAAATGAATGAAGAGGATTTGAGTTAGAGTGTTTGATAAAGGAGTTGGGTTTTCTTATTGGGTTAGTGGGCTGAAACCCAAACCCAAAGCCCCAAATGAAAACATCAAAATTCTAATCAACTCCAAGCATATCGGTGTTTATACTCAAAAAAAGTTGTAAATGCCATTTTGGACTCAATAGAAGTGGTCTCAAGTCCCAATTAGATTGTTTACAAAATGTAACATTTCGGACTTTAATCTGATTAACGGTGCTATATTTAAATAAAACATTTAAATATACAATCGTAAAATATGCGGGTTGTTACACAAACTGTACGACAATGCTTAAAACGCATTAAGGAGGATTAATGTAAAGCCTTAACGCTAAGAAAATATTTAGTTTACTGATTTGACATTATATATATAGCGTATTCTACTATATATAAATATTCTGATGGATCCTTAAGAGACGGAAAATCCCATAATATCTCTTGAGTTGTTTCACGCACGTTATACACTGGATAGGATATGTGAAAACCAATAAACATCTCTAATGCTATTACACTTTTGTATATGTGATATTGTTTTGACTCACATAAGGATATTTTAGTCCTGACTCGAGTGTTTTGTCTTTTCATTACACTCGGGCCAGCCCTGAGTTTTCAGCGCATCAAAGATTATTTTCTGAAGGACGAAGATAGAGATTTGGTATATTAATTACTATTATTATTCCCTGTATCACGTTGTTCTACAGCATTATTATTTTGTTCTATTGTATAAATAACTTTGATAAATGTTTATTAATTATAATCAAATGTATAGTATAAACAACTTCATGAACTATTTATTTGATTGTTATATTTTGTCATCCCGCTGAAAGATTCTGTATTTGTTTCCTTTTTTTCTTATTTTTCTTAATTAACCCCATTGATTATCGGTGTTTCGGATTGTTTGGGTTAGACATGTGTGGGCTATTATCAATTGAAACCTTCTAAAATGTGGGTCGTCGCAAGCTTTGCTATGATAGCATGCTATGGTTAGATAACTTTATTTACTAGTAATTGTAAACAAAATTAAGTAAGGATGCATGATGGTTTCTTTGGTTGCATATGGTGGTTATATTAGTCTATGTCATTGTTATCTGGGTTTTTAACCCAGCAGGAAATAATGGAAAACAGAACAACCTTGTGTAGACAGGATGGTTCAGGACTTAACCAGAAAGGCTAAGACAAGGGATCGATAAGGGCCAGCTATACGATTAAGACAACGACCGGGATCGACGAAGCTGAGAGATCAGCATTCCTTTTAGTTTGGTAAGCAACTGAGCATAAGCAGCTAGTGACTTGCCATCAAATCGTAAGAGCAATGATAAAAGGCTACGGAAACATATTCAATTCCAGACTCCAGAAAAAGCCTAAGTGGTCGGATCATCAGTGACCCATGTTACCCCTTGAACCTTCAAACAAATCAGCTATTGAACACTGCCAAAAATGGCAAGACGTTGGCACACAAGACGAACCAAGTCTATGGGTCACTGGCGATCCATAGGCCATGGGTCGCCAGCGACCCATGGATTTGACTTATTTTGCGAGCCAAAGTCCCCCAGATCGCCTGTTACCTACCTACGAGCTGATGAAAACAGGCATGGCCCAGAAGTTCTCCGATCTCTATAAATAGCATCCCACCTGCAACATAAACGGGATCTTCTCCGGACTGGTTGCTAGAGCTCTGCCGGAAGTATTATTTACTCTCTACCTCCTTCACAATAATCTCCAAAGGAATACACTGTGATTCTCCAGTTGATTCCTACTCTGGAGATTCAATCTAGCTAGGAAACAATCAAAGCCTTGTAATCAAACAACTCTTGTAACAGCAATCCGTCTATAGTAAAGCTATAAAGTGGACATAGGCTTCAATAACAGCTGAACCACTATAAAAATTCTCTGTCTTCTTTCTTTTACTATTCTTTTTCTTTACCTGTAATCTGTGATATTGCTTGGTCAGAATAGGGCTGGTGCTTTCAAACTTAAACCAGGGTGTTGGTCCATTTTTGGGTCAACATTTTGGTGCTTTCACCGAGAACCTAACTCAGGATCCAGATCTAGCTATCTACTTTGGATCTCATAGGTCCAGAAGTTAGATCCCCAGTCTTTGCTTAGAGAACTCGCTATTTCAAATTCAATGGCTCCTGGAACTGCCTATGGGAGATCCATAGGAGCAGCAATAACTGCAGAAGGTGTTAGTCTCCAACAAGCCGAAATAAATTGTGCTAACTTAGGAAATCAAACACTAGGTTCCTCTAGTCAGCATGAAGTTGTCACCAGGGATGAGTTGAATAAGATGGCTAAAGATATCAATCAGAGAATGAAAAATAGTCAAAAGGCCCTAATGGATAAGCTCAATGCTATGATAATTCTACAATCAAACCCCGCTCCAAGGGCTATGCCTGAACCAGCAACTGCTATAGAACAAGTAAATTTCTCTGTTTCCAGCCTACATAGAAGAAATGGAAAGCGACCACTAAGAAGGGTAACAACAAGATGTAACTTAGAGGAGAATGAGAATGCCCCACCTAACGCAAGGCAACTGAATTTGAATTTGAATCAAGGGGCTAAAACCCCACAGGAGGACATAGTTGTGAATCTCTCCGATTCGGAAGATGGAGAGCAGGGTAATCAGGTGGAAGAGGATGTCAACGCGTTCGATGATGCTAGAAACGTCCAGACCGCCCTAGTTAGGCCAAATGGAAGCCAACGGGGTCCTGTGGGAGTGGCTCTCCCGAAGACAAGAGAGGCGTCAACCCACACGCCAAGACTGTTTGCAGAACCAAACACTTGGTGCAGTGGCTGATTGCCGACCCCAGGACGTCCGGACATCAGAGGTGTACATAGCAGACGTGGTCAACTGGCTGATGGATGAGAGTAAAAACTGAAAGGACGATGAATGAGGATCTGCCCCAAGTCGGAATCCTTTTACCGACGAAATCTCGAATGAAAGATATCTAGACAAATTCACTATGCCAACTATGCCCTCTTATGACAGAACTAAAGATCCAAAGCCTCATTTATACAAGTATAACTGGTAAATGGATGGAGAAAATGCTCCAGAGGCCATTCGATGTTGATGCTTTCCTATTTTTCTAGAAGGAGTGGCGTCCATATGGTTCACCAGACTTCCTCCCAGATCTATTTCTATCTTTAATCAGCTTGAAACGAAATTCCTGGACTAGTTCAGGCTCCATACCGCGCAACCAAAGGACGTCATGTTCCTATCCGGGTTGGTCTAGGGATGCAACGAATCACTGAAATCTTGCATGAACTAGTTCAATACCGTCATAACGGAAGTAAGAAACTCTAATGAGGATATGGTTTTTATGGCGCTAGTCTGCACTATTCACCCGGAAACAGAGTTCGAAAAATGGATTAAGATGAAGCAACCTACTACCAGGAATGACTTCAATCGCAAGGCAAGCCATTACTTGAGATTGGAGGAAGCGCAGTAGCTGGAAAGAAAGGCTGCTAGTGTACAACATATGAGTAATGGACCAAATGAGGTGGTGACAGGCCAAAACACACGCAATGCTGGAACTACTCAAGGAGTCGACAATATGTGAAACAGCCATAAAAACCCGGTCAGGCTATGGTCCTTCAACCTCCTAGAGAGCAAAGGAATCAAGCTAGAACTAGTGGAGAAGAGTCAAAACGAACTGACCAGAGGCTTATTATCGGAACAATATCTGGGTAAATACATCCCACGCAAAGAAGTTGGGGAGAGATGGAGCGATATGCGAGTTCATTAAGGCATGCCTTGAAGGAATCGTGTTTGGTAATAGATGAAGAAACTTCGGTCAAGCTGCAAAAGGTTTTGAGTGATTACATAGTGTTCCGCAATCGAGAAACTGAAGAGATTAAAGCTCCAACTCTGGACCCAATGGTAGTGACAGTAGGAATCGGCCCTGCCATAGTCCGACGAGTGCTTGTTAATAGTGGCAGTTCAGTTAATATAATTTTCAAACGTACTTTTGATCAAAAGAAAATTGGCATGAAGAGAGTGTCAGCATGCCAGACAAAGATTCAGGGGTTTACCGGAGAACCCAAACAACCGGTGGGAACAATAGACCTACCGGTAGAGCTTGGAGAGAGCAAGCAAAGGGTCACCCTTATTCAGACCTTTGTAACCGTGGATGAAATGTCAGCATGCAATGCATTCTTGGGAAGACCCGCACCAGCTGACTTCAAAATAGCATTGGCCCAATGGTGCCAGTTCCCTACCGAGCACGGAGTCAGAATTGTGAAAGGAGACTAAAGCGTCACCCATGAACTTTATATCGTGGAACTGCGCGAGTCGAGAAGAAAGGAAAAAAGAAAGAATGTGGGGAAAACACTCCACATCCATGAACCCCTGAATAGCAACTACAGAGCCACCCTTGGCTTGGGGACCATAGCTGGTTCAATAAGGCTTTGGACCCTAGAAAGAAGAGCCCAAGGGAGGAACATGCAACAACGGCAGAATTGACGGTGTCTGTTCCAGTCTGTATGGATGACCCAATGCGGGTCTTGAAAATCAGATCGCACCATGGAAACAAGATGCAATCAGAACTAACCAAATTCCTTCGCGCCAACTTGGACGTATTTGCTTGGACGCACTTCGATATGTGCGAGGTGTCACCTAAAATTGCATGTCACACACTCAATATCGACCCCAAATTTACAACAATAAAGTAGAAAAGGCGCAGCTTGGGCCTCGAACGGTCCAAGGATTGAGGGAAGAAGTAGATAAATTGATGGCCAGCGGCTTCATTTGAGATGCAACTTACCCTGAATGGGTATCGAATCTAGTCCTAGTCAAGAAATCTAATGGAAAATGGCGAACCTATATTGATTTCTCGGATCTCAACAAAGCCTGTCTGAAGGACAACTTCCCACTCCCTAGAATTGATCAACTTGTGGATTGAACAGTGGGATATGAGCTACTGTCTTTTATGGATGCGTACTCGGGCTATAACCAGATCCTGATGCACGAACTAGACCAAGAGAACACCAGCTTCATCACCGGTTTGGGACTGTACTACTACCGAGTGATGCCTTTCGGTTTGAAAAATGCAGGGGCAACTTACCAAAGGCTAGTGAACACTATGTTCAAATGCCAGATTGGGAAGAATATGAAAGTTTATGTGGACGATATGTTAGTCAAATCCCGAGTAGCTGCTAATCATCTTGATAACCTCATTGAAATGTTTAAAATACTCCGAAAATATGGAATGAAACTTAACTCGCTCAAGTGCTACTTTGGAGTAGACTCGGGAAAATTCTTGGGATTCATCGTAAGTGCCCGGGGCATCGAAGCGAATCCAGAGCACATAATGGCGCTACGGGAGGTCCAAGCCCCTAGAAATAAGAGAGAACTTCAGAGCTTGAATGGAAAGGTCGCAGCACTGAGTCGATTCATCTTTAAAGCTATAGAGAAGTGTTTACCATACTTCGATGCGCTAAAGAAGGGAAAGAAAAAGTTTGAGTGGAGCGAAGCATGTCAGACTGCCTTCGAGGAATTGCTAGACACATGGAAACTCCCCCGATCTTATCAAAACCGGTCGATGGAGAAGACTTATTCGTTTATTTAGCAGTTTCCCTACACGCACTAAGTGTCGCTCTCGTGCGAAAAGAGGCAAGAATCCAGCGACCCGTGTATTGCATTATCAAACGATTCACCGGAGCTGAGAAGAATCAGCCAAAACTAGAAAAGCTAGAAAATTGCCTTTTGATCGCGTCCCAGAAATTACGACCTTACTTCCAGGCTCACCCAATTATAGTGTTGACTGACCAACCCCTAAAGAAAATTTTATATCGACCTGAAACTTCCTGGAGACTACTCAAGTGGAACATACAGTTGAGTCGATATAATGTTATGTACCACCCAAGGAAAGCAATCGATGGGCAGGCATTGGCCGACTTCATTGCTGAATTTACCGTAAGAGATGACAAGGAGGAAGTTCAGTCAGAAACAGACGCACAATGGAAGTTTTTCGTCAACGGCGCATCAAACAACTACTATTCGGGCGTAGGGGTAGTACTCGAAATCCCCGAGGGGCGAGCCATTAGCTATGCTTTGCCCCTGGAGTTCCCAGCTACAAATAACAAAGCGAAATACGAAGCACTGATCGTAGGATTGAAGGTTGTGAAGGAACTCAAAATAAAGTCTATCCACATATATAGCGACTCCCAACTGGTGTATGTTAAGTGAAAGGAGAGTACCCGGCGCGTGGAGAAAATCTTTCCCCGAACCTATCCAAAGTGCAGGAGATGCTAAGCGATATCGAGCACTGCACCATAACTCACATCCCATGGGAGAAAAACACCAAGGCAAATTATCTGGCTAAGCTGGCAAGCTCAGGAGATGCTCAGTCATTGGGATTGGTTCCGGTTGAAACGCTAACCAATCCATGCATCGACGAAATGGACGTAGATTGGATTCTGGAGACCACTGCCGAACCGGATACATGGATGACACCGATAAATAACTACCTACTTGAAGGAATCCTTCCAACTGATCAAAGACAACGGAAGAAGCTCCTATGAAAGGCACCAAGGTTCATGATAAAGGATGGAACACTCTATCGAAGGTGATTCTTGACCCCTCTTCTAAGTGTGTGACCGACGATGAAGTATGACGAATCCTGAAGGAGATGCATGAAGGCATTTGCGGAGACAACACTGGGGGGCAGACCTTGGCAAAGAAAATCCTTCGATATGGATACTTCTAGCCAACAATAAATCAAGATGTCGCAGATCACGCCAGAAGGTGCGATCGCTGTCAAAGATTCAGCAAAATTAAGAGAACTCCTTCAACGGAGCTGACGTAGATGGTTAGCCCATGGCCATTTGTGATAAGGGGGATCGATTTGATTGGCATCCTTCCAATAGCGAAAGGAGGAGCCAAATATGCTATAGTTGCCGTAGATTATTTCACGAAATGGGCCGAAGCGGAACCGCTGGCCACCATAACCACAAAGGAAGTTATTAACTTCGTTACTAAAAACATCATTTGCAGGTTTGGTGTACCACAAAAGGTCATCACTGATAATGGAAACCAATTCGAAAGTGCCGAGTTTAAAGACTTCTGTAGGCGCTTCCGAATTGAAAATAGCTTTTCCACGGTGGCTCATCCGTAAGCAAACGGGCAAGTAGAAGTAATAAACAAGATCATCAAATCCACTATCAAAAAGCAACTAGCGAAAGCAAAAGGAAATTGGATTGATGAGCTTCCACTCGCACTATAGGCTTATAGAACTACACACAAAGCGGCAACTGGCCACACTCCCTTCGTGTTAGCATATGGTTCAGAAGTAATGATTCCCATTGAATTAGAAGTCCCATCCCACCGGAGGAAGAATTTTAATCAAGCACAAAATGAGCAATTCCTACTCGAGTCGCTAGACACGGTCGATGAAAAAAGAGAAGAAGCAGAGTTGAGGACAGCTGCCCACCAAAAAAGGGTTGCACGGTACTTCAACTCTAGAGTTCAGAGTCAGACTTCGAAGTTGGAGATCTTGTGCTTAAGCGAGTTTACCCTATTCTGGGGGCCTTCAGACCGAACTGGGAAGGACCATATGTCGTCAATCAAAAGCTCAGGGATGGGACTTTCAAGCTGATAACCGTCGATGGGGTCGGAATTCCCAGAGCCTGGAATAGCGAATCGCTCCGCCGTTATTTCATTTAAAAAACTACTTAATGTATTTTCTATTTTTCAAGCAAATAAGCCATCCCGTAAATGCTGGAGGCATTGTAAATAGGCAAAGAATCTGCCTTGCTTTCCTCAATAAAGTTGGCTTTTTGAACCAACCAAGCTGTGTTCATAATAATTACCCCCCGAGTTGACGGAGGCAAATCCACTCAAACCGTTGAATTGGCGAAACCCGATCTTTGCCCTTTGAAAATTGGCACTGCTCTGGTAGCGTCAAGAAAGGTAAACATCAAAACTCCTCGTGTTGCTCGAAGATAGGCAACACCAAGGAAAATCAAAAATCCTTGTGTGCTTGAAGATAGGCAACATCGAGGAGCACTAAAACTGAAACTCCTTGTATTACCCAAAGATAGGCAACACCAAGGAAAATCAAAACTCCTCGTGATGCCTGAAGATAGGCAACACCGAGGAGCACCAAACTAAAAACTCTTTATGTTTCCTGAAGATAGGCAACACCGAGGAGCACCAAAATAAATACTCCTCGTGTTGCTCGAAGGTAGGCAATACCGAGGAGCACCAAAATAAAAACTCCTCGTGTTGCCCGAAGATAGGCAACACCAAGGAGCACTAAAACCGAAACTCCTTGTGTTGCCCGAAGATAGGAAACATAAAGAAAAATCAAAACTACTCGTGTTTCCTGAAGATAGGCAACACCAAGGAGCACCAAAACTCCTTGTGTTGCCCAAAGATAGTCAAGGAGCACCAAAACTCCTCGTTTTGCCCGAAGATAGGCAACACCGAGGAGAACCAAAATAAAAACTCCTCGTGTTGCTCGAAGATAGGCAACACCGAGGAGCACTAAAACTGAAACTCCTTGTATTGGCCGAAGATAGGAAACACCAAGGAAAATCAAAACTTCTTGTGTTGCCCGAAGATAGGCAACACCAAGGAGCACCAAAATTCCTCGTTTTGCCCGAAGATAGGCAACACCAAGGAGCACCAAAACTCCTCGTGTTTCCCAAAGATAGGCAACACCAAGGAGCACCAAAATATTAACTCCTCGTGTTGCCCGAAGATAAGAAACGCCGAGGAGGAACAAAAGCCACGTACCTCATGAGCCGCACACCAAAATACCTACTCCTCATGTTCCTCGAAGATAGGCAACATAGAGGAGTGCAAGAAACCGTGCATTTCGCTATCAACGTCAACCTCTCCCGTAGCCAGGACTAACGAATGCAATTCCAACAAAATTGGAATGCTGCAGACCAAATGAAAAGCCTCTACTACAGACACTTAAAGGTAAAAACTCACAAGAAGCTCGAGTTACGCGCTCAAGTTGCAAAACTCCTAGAGGTAAGAAATAAAAAAAGGAGAATCAAGTTGTAACTTAGCCAAATTTTCAATAAAGATTATTTAAACCCCAAGTTATTAGCTACTTGAAAATTGTTTGAAGTGAACAACCCTATGAACTGAGGGGCATACACCTGTACTAAGACAGAACCAAACAAATACAATAAGTTCACAGGTTTTATCACTCCAAACAACAGTAAGTTCACAAGTTCTATCTCGAAGTTCTATCAACTTCCAAAAAAAATTCCAAACAAAAAATTCTAAGTTTTAGAAAATTTTCTAAAGAGTTTTGAATTTCTAAACAAAAATTCTCTAAGTGCTATTAATCTCTAAGTTCTGTTACTTCGAATAAATGACTTTGGCTATAATCACAGAACTAGCAAAGTATGAAATGAAACAAGCACAATTACACAGAGCATATATGAATAGATAGATAAAAATAAAATCAAAACATCATTGTATTACTTGTGATTTTCTATACATAGATTTAAAATGTGGGGGTTGTACCCACACAACAATGGCCAACATAGAGAAATTACACACTCTACAGTAAGGACACAAAGTGCAGACTCTGCACTTGACCAGAATGACTCAAAAAGAAACAAAAACAAGGTAGGCTTCCTGCAAGTTGTAAGCCAAAATCAAGTCCATCCTCATACTAGCCGCTCAACACTTCTTGCAACCACTACCCTTTCCACCTTTGGTTGGTAGTTCTGTTTCTTTTTAGGAGAAGTGTTGCTGCTGGTAACATTAATGAAAACTTTGGTGGCAATCTCCTCATCTTCCTTAAAAATCTTGTCAGAAGAGCCTCCCTTCCCCTTACGCCTTCTCGATTTTCGAGAACTCTTCAAAGCCTTGATCGCCTCCACTCTTTCCTTCTTAAAGGCAACCAAATCTTGTTGATTCTTCTATGGCTCCTCTGTCTGCGTCTCTAGCTCCTTAGCCTCTACTGCATTTATATTACCTTCTAAAGACGTTGAAGGTTCATCCAAGCCGTGAAGCGCTGCTATACTCTCAGCCTCTGGCCCCAGTTGTGAACTAGATGTGGATGTGGGAACTAGAGCAGAAACGGATACAATCTCAGAGGATGTGAAAATGGTAGCAAGTACAGGCGTCGAAGCTGTTGGCGCATCAATATAAAAAGTGGATGGACTTATAAGATCAAAAAAGAAACCATTAAACTCCTCTTGCTCCTATGGCGTAAGATGGAGGCTCCCAAATTTGGGAGAAGCATGGACGTTACCTGCAACAGAGGAAGGATCATGAATGGTGACCTCTAACTAATCACCTTCACCTTCTTTTGAGGGCTCCACCACATGAGGAACGATGTCAAGTCCTGAGCTCATTGGTTGGTCGTGGAGTTGCTTTGATGGTTCAACCCCGTCGGAGGTTGAAGGCCTGGAAGCACGTCAGTAGTAGAAATCAAGGCAGCATCAGCGGTCTCCTTCTCCCGTTCGACTCGGAGGATTTCCTAGCCCTCGAGTAGTGCTTTCGTGGATTCCCCGTTAAGATAAGCATCTCGCAACTCTTGATCGATATAAATGTCACCGCTCTTAGGGAAGCGAGACTATATTTTCTCCCAAACAAGGGCAAAAGTGCGTGGATACTTCTGGCCAAGATAGCTGAGGCTGCCCTGATGCAACAGAAAGTTGACGTAAACGTTAAGGATTGTCGCATGCAGCTTATCCATTTTTCGATCAAAAGCATGTTGGAGGTCCAAATAATTCGCAGTCACCACAGCCTTCTCAATCTGAACAGCAGTCTTGTCGGCACTGAGTTGTGTGACCTAAGCCTGTACTTGGCGATGGTCTCGGCTTGGTCGGAGATTGTTATGTTGTGCCCCTCGACAATTAGATCATGCTCGGCTATTGTTTTCCGTTGAGCTTCGATGATAGCATTGCAAGCGGTCACTTCTTCCTTCAATTTAGCCTCTTCCGCATGAGTCTTTTCAATTTTGTCTCTCCAGACAATCTTGACCTTCTCATGCACGTCATTTAACTCCTTTATCAGGCTGGCGGTTCTCCTACTTTCCCGGAGCGCTGTCTCCTTCTCCTCCTCCAACTATTTAATTTTAGCGTCCCGATCGGCCAACGCCCTTTCAAAATCATCTTTCTCATTTTCGAAGGAGAGAATATCTTGGTAATTATTTCTGCTGGTGTCTGCCAGCTACTTTCAGAGCTTCTCCCAATTTCTCGGCCTACTCTAGGTCGTTTTGGATAGCTTGAAGATGCGACACGAAGGAATCCCTACGAATAGGATGAAGGTCCATGTCAAACTTAAATCCTCTTAAGAACCAACCTGGAAGCACCGCCACGAGTTTTGAGGGGCCCAAAGGAAGAGTGTAGGCTGACCTTCGGTGGGGATGAGATGTGGCAGGGGCAGCAGTAACAATGGAAGAAGATAGACCATGTGTTGGAAGTAGAATTGGGGCAGAAGTGATAGGAATTTCTCGGCCCATGGAAGTGTGTCTCGAAGCGAGCTCTGAAGGATGGCAGCAATAGTCAAACTTTGATTTCTTTAGCGGCTCATCTCTTTCCTCGTGAGATCTTATTTTATCATACCTGCATCTATGTGAACGAGCTCTATCTCTCTCCTCTTGGTGGTGGGTTTCAGCTTCGAGTTCTTTCCTCCGCCCTACTCTTCTTCCGTCTCCCGGACTTGATAGCGGGTGGAGGATCGCTTTGGGTACCGTTGTGAATCGTATAGTCCTCGAAGTCATCATAGAAGCCTCCTACTCTCATCGTACGTGGAATAAGGCATACACGAAAGGTTTTAGAAGCATAACATAAGTTAAAAAAATGTGAAGGAATGAAAGGATGGAAACAAGTGTAATCCTAAAGGAATGTGTTGTGTATGTCTAATATGGGCCTAAGATGTCATCACAAACCGAAAAAAACGGCTGCCATAGGTGGGATCGGACTGACTTCGGTTGTTATAAGTGGAACTAGGCTGACTAATGGTGCTATATCGCCTGAACAGGATGGCGTTCTGTCGAATTTGAAGTCTCCATTCATGGGCGCGTCGAAGTCGACAGAAACATCGCTGAATTGTCCAAAGTCTGCCCTGATATCCCTACTTGGAGAATCTTGATGTCTTTCAGTTTCCGGGGCTTTGCCTTTGCCACTTGTGTCAGGAATGGGCGAACTTGGGAAAACAAGGATCGTTCCCGAAGTCTCATCGCAGGACTTCGAGTCTTCACCTTCAGATTGCGATGAGCAGTAATCACCGGCAGTGGTTTCATCACTGCTACTTTCAAGCTCCCCTCTTCTTTTTCTGAGTCCACCATAGCTGTTTCTTCTCTATGCGCAGGCTCGTCTTCCGCCACCTCTGAGATTAGTGGCATTATAGCTGAACCACCCAGACCAGTCGCGGTGGCTTCCTCCTCCTCATGGGCCTCATCAAGTGATCTTCTAGACGAACTACCTATCCCTTGACCTTCCTCGAAAACGTGAGACGAAGAAGAGGATCTTGTGTGAACTCTGGCTCGACCGGGAGAGGGAGCTTCAATCAGAACGATGGACCTACACGGAGCCAACAGTCCATACCAACACAAATTCTCATCGGTCAGTAGAACCTTAACGCACCTCACCTCGACATCGATAGCCTTAAAGTTTGGTAAATATCATCAAGAATTACATCTCTGTTGGCCTTGGGATAACTGCAAAGGACACACAATTAGTTAGAAGCTCCATTACAATGCTTCAGAGCTCGACAAATAGAAAAGAGAAGCTCACCCCCTATCATCCACCAGCGGTTGAACCTCTTGGGGGCATCTAACGAAAAAGTACTACGTCTTGAACTGTGATAGGTTTCTTTACAAGCGTAAAACAATCTTTCGATTCCTTGGGCCTTTATTATAATCAAAGAAGGACAAACGTCTCTCCTCTTGAACGCCAGAAAATACCGCAACTCATCGAAACATGAAGCGTGGTTGAACATCCGCATGAAAAGGACATGCAAGCAAGTAAGGATGGCATAACCATTCGGATAAAGCTGGAATGGGGCAATTTCCAAGTTCGAGAGTGTTTCATGTAGAAAATTGTTAAAGGGAGGCTTGAATCCATTCAAACACATATATCTATGGCAAGCGGTGTACCCCGGGGGAGGCATATGAGCCAATTCGTCCTTCGCCGACAGACGCACATCCTCCTCGGGAATTCCATGCCGCGTACATATATTATGAAGAACCTTAGCAGAGACCACTAATGAAGCTCTTTTAGGTGCATTAAGTAGGACTCGAAAGTTGGGAGGCGTGCGGTCCACGATTGGCCCAACCAGAACTAATTGGCCATACTGAGCTTGCGAGGTGGATGATGATTCTGCTTTGGAAAGCGTCGGGCTTCGCCCGTTGGACTTACGGCGCGTGGATGGCTGCTTCTTTATATATAATAGAACTCGCTTCCGAAAATGGTCAGGTAAATCTATCCTAATTTCATAAAAGTTTATCTTATCACACTTGAATCCCGAAGAAAATTTGACTTGTAATCGACACATCGGATTTCAAGTGTGAAGTGGCGCTAGTGTAGTGTGCTATCTATATGGGATGAACTCGGTGCTCATTGCACTATAAACGCTCTATCCCATGTAGATAGTTCGCTTACAGTGGAAAAAGAAAAGAGCTTCCCGTGTCAGTTCATTTTTCATCTTTTGTTTACTTCTTGTACACTTACCCATTATCGATCAATGATCAATAACGGATCCGTTGTTTGAAGCGACATGGAGAACTCTTCTCACTACAGGAACACCGAGTGTGGAATAATCAAGCAGGATAAGTCCAGATTCTTTAAATCGACCGGTGATATGTCATACGGTGGTGTTTGTGAAACTCGGCATAAGTCAATTTTGGTATAATGGACGAAGATAGTAAAACGCGTCAAGCATTGGGCCAAAACCCAAATGTCGTTCTGGGGGACAACACAAAATTCGATTTACTATCTTCCTCCATATAACCGCAACTAACTCAAACTTCTCATAATTAACGTCGCAAGCAAAGGCCAGTCATCAAATCATTATACCAACATAACAATTAGCGAATCAACCAAGCAAACCCACATCAAAATGATTTAAAGGCACAAGAAGAATCACGAATCAAACCAGCGAGGTATGGATTGGAACGTTGGCGAGCTAATAATGGGTCGGGTATAGTTCCATAAGCGTGCTAGAGTTTGGATTTGAATGAGATGAAGAAATGGATAGGGTTTCACGAGATCGGCAGACGTTGGGATGGATCAACGAATAGATTCAATCGAAGCAAAGAAGCAGGTCGAGGTGATGTTTGGATTGCCTAGGTCGAATTGCTAGAGGAGCTGGTCGCGTGGAGGAATGAAATAGCTCAGGTCGAATAAGTGATCTGGGTCGGCTCATGCAATATAAGTAGGCAAGAGAGAGGATGGCAAAAAAATTGCTAAGTACGAGGGTCGCTTGCGACCCATCATGGGTCGCCAGCGAGCCGAGCTAACTTGCACGTTTTCTTTTTATAAAACAGAAATTAGGTCGCTACCGACCCAACCCATTGTGATCGCTAGCGACCTAACAAAAAAATAGGAAAAAGATGATAAAATAAAAGAAGAGAGAAAGAGGAAGGAAAAATTCACCTGTTCTTCTCAAACTTGATCTCTTACAACTGTTCACCATTCCAAGCCATGCCGGGAAACCGCGGGTCGAAATGTGATACGTTGAGGTAAGCAGAAGCAGTCAGGACCAAAGAAAGATGACAAACAACATTGGTTTAGCATATTCATAAAACTCTAATACGATTACTTGGAGATCAACGGATGGATATTGAAAGCGATAACTTCCAGAGCATGCCTTGTTTACAATGAAGACATACTCTGGGGGGTAAATGTTATCCGGGTGTTTAACCCAGCAGGAACCAATGAGAAACAGAACAACCTTGTGTAGACAGGATGGTTCAGGACTTAACTAGAGAGGCTAAGTCAAAGGATCGATAAGGGCCAAGCTATACGATTAAGACAACGACCGGGATCGACAAAGCTGAGAGATCAGCATTCCTTCAGTCCGATCAGCAACTGAGCATAAGCAACTAGTGACTTGCCATCAAAACGTAACAAAAATGATAAAAGGCTATGGAAACATCTTCAATTCCAGACTGTAGTAAAAGCATAAGTGGTCGGATCATCAGTGACCCATGCTACTCCTCGAACCTTCAAACAAACCAGCTATTGAACACTGCCAAAAATGGCAAGACGTTGGCCTGCAAAACGAACCAAGTCTATTGGTCGACAGTGACCCATAGGCCATGGTTCGCTACATGGTCTCCAGCGACCCATGGTTTTTACTCGTTTTGCGAGCCAAAATCCCCATAGGTTGCCTGTTACCTACCAGCGAGCTGATGAAGACAGGCCTGGCCCAGAAGCTCTCCTATAAATATCATCCCACCTGCAACATAAACGGGATCTTCTCCGGACTGGCTGCTAGAGCTCTGCCGGAACTATTCTTCACTCTCTACCTCCCTCACAATAATCTCTAAAGGAATACACTATGTTCTCCAGTGGATTCCTACTCTGGAGATTCAATCTAGCCAGGAAACAATCAAGGCCTTGTAATCAAACAACTCTTGTAACAACAATCAGTCTACAGTAAAGCTATATAGTGGATGTAGGCTTCAATAACAGCCAAACCACTATAAAAATTCTCTGTCTTCTTTCATTTACTATTCTTTTTCTTTGCCTGTAATTTGTGATATTGCTCTATCAGAACAAGGCTAGTGCTTTCAAACTCAAACCAGGGTGTTGGTCCATTTTTTGGGTCAACAGTTATATAGTGATTTTACTTTCCATATACTTGTTCTCATTTGGTGCTAAGTGTTTAGTAAGCACAGATGGTGTACGCTTCGCACTTGGAGCTCGCTTTCATATTATATTGATTGTATATGCTTATTAATATTAAGAAAAGGTACACATCTCATATTACATATCGTATTTTTATGTTTTTCCTAAAGGGATACCTCATCCTTGAGATGAGATGTACATTATGTGAATATATACATTGTAAATTTTCTATTCGAGCCGCGCAATGGAGACGTTGGCGAAATTTTCCAAAACTTAAGGCGTTAGAAAATTTTCGAGAATTTTGATAAGTAAAATTTGATTTTTGTGCTATAACTTAGAATGATATTAGTTGGTATCCGTGAATGAATTTAAAGATTTAGAAAATGTTGTAATCTATTTCAGCTAATTGATTTTGGAAAGTTAATGGGTTTTATAGCATTTTTCTTACCTTGGCAATTTCAAGGACTAATTCTTTTAAGGAGGGAAGTCCGTAATGATCCAGGATTTTGGTCATTTGAATTTGAAATATTTAATTAATTTGAAATATTGAAAGGTTAATTTTGTCAGTTAAACAGCTTAAATTTCAAATATAGAGATTTAGTGTGAATAAAAGTGATTTCGGAAGCTGATTTAAATTCTATGTAAATAAGAATGAAGATAGTAAACTTTTAAATTTGAATTAAAAGTGACTAGAATGGTTTTAATAATAATTCATTTTAATTAATGTGTGAAATTAGCCTTCCTGGACACTGTCTTGGATTTTTTCGAAACTAGTGCCATTGGATCTATAATAGTGAATTATTTTATGTTAACGAATTTCATGGCAATCAGACGTATCGTTAGTTCATACGAGCTCGGAACGCGTAGAAATTTATTAAAGAAATTTTAATTAATATAAATTGATTTTTAAAGTTAACATCTGTAAGTGATGGAATTGGATTCTGTTACTAGTTCCACTGTGTTCAGAATATAGGTATTTAGTATAGAACATCAGTCGACACGCTTCGTTTGGAGTTCGAATTTTTTAGGGATGAATAGTGCTTGAATTTTTTTCTATAAAAGGACCTCTACCCTCCTTTATTTTCTTAAACCATAACTCTAAACCCAAGCCGCCAATTTTAAATAGCCGCTTCCAACGATCCACAACCATCGCGACCACCAAATGCCGTATCGGCCATCGACCTTAACTACAAAGTTGCAGAGCTAGGGAAGTCGAACCTATCGACCGATTGGATCATCAAATGACGAAGCGTGGTGGCATGGATCTTGAGTTGAACATCACAACTTCTGTTGTTATGTTCAGGTGAATGAGAGCGCTAGTCGGGTTGGACTTGTGGGGATCGGTGCAGCTTGGTTTGGTAGTCGACGGCGTGCGATTAACTATGGTGGCAGCGACAAACGAGGAAAGTCATGACGTTGGTTTTGAAAATGCATGGTCTGGGTTATTGTACTATAGGGGAGGAGAAGGTAATTAACGTTTAAAACTTAATTTATTCAAGTTAATTAAAATTAAATAATTAAAATTTAAATAACCTCAAATACTCTAACATCCATATCCTGTCCATATGAGATTATATTTGGACATGGTCAGTGGCGTTGCACTAGGTACAACGAATACTACGTTATAGAATTGGATTGGATAGATTCGAAGCTAGTAGGAATTTGTTTTAAAATTGAACGCCAATTCAATTTAAATTCAAATCCGAAATGCTTTCATGATAACCAGAGTTTCTATGAGTTAACTCACCTTTCTGGACCCGCTTATATTTTATATAAGTACAGATATATTTATGATGATTGTTTGTTGCTTGTTTGGACCATTTACTATTTTATCAGTTGGTTGGATTTATTCCCGCCCTTGGAGCAGATGACCTTTTATATGTACCCGCCTAGTAGCGAATGACCCATATTATATGATTATATATTGTATGTGATGAAGGGGGACACATTGGAGGGATCCAACAAGATTCCTCACTACTGTTGATTTTACTTATCATACATATTGTGATATATGATTTGTTTGATGCCACATTTGGTGAAATGGACATGATTTTGCTTATTTAGTGTAGTAGTAGCACTCGACCTTATTTTTAGTATTTCGAAGTACTATAATGTGGAGATTATGATTTCAAAGGATTTTAAAGTGATTTTGAAATAACATATGTTTTTAATAATTATTCTTGAATTTTTAAAAGAAGCAGTTTATTTTAATAAAATAAAAAGTAAGATTTTGGTTTTATAAACTGATAGTTTGTGAAATATGTTAAATAGAGATTTTTGAACTGTATTATAAAGGTTCTAAAAACTTAATAAATATGCCCATCTTTTATTATAATGGAAATACATCCTTAATGAAGATAAAAATAGTTTGAAGCAAATATTTTCGAAATAGTTTATGTAAAAGATTTATAAAAGTAATATTTTATAAATAAAGTAATAGATTTATAAATGGAATTTTATAAATATTAAAATGGATTTGTAATTGATATTTGGTAAAGATAAATGGGATTTTTTAAATAAACGAGAGTTATAAATGAATGGATTTAGAAATAGAATTTTATAAATAAAGAGATTTTGTAAAGAGAAATTTTATAAAATAGAAAGGAGATTTATGAACATATTTTTATTAATATGGAAATGATTTATGTTGAGATTTGAATATGGATTTTTATAAAAGATATACATTCACATTTTAAAAGTTAAAATAATCTTTAAAGGAATGTTTTGAAAGTGATAATTTTAGAAGGAGTTAAATAGTTTTGAAAAGTGATTTAAATTGTACTAAGGGATGAAGACATAGATTTCAAAATTTATTGTCGTGATAGATGTTCTCGAGAAAGCGAGGAAGGTGCAGTGATTTCCAAAAGGAATTGTATTAAATAGTATATGGAATTTATATAAATATAAATAGTCAAATCCCCATACTATTATTTTGGGTCATTGTAACGATGTTTTACACAACATTCGTTTTGACCCAATAAAGTGTGTTTTGGAAAATACGAAGCTTTCCTCAAAAGATTGTAAATATATTATTACGGATTTAAGTATGTAGAGATGATTTCTAAGTGTTGAAAATGAAATAGTTTGTGAATATACTTATACCGTTGAAATATATACAAGGAAATGTATTCCAAATATCGAAAGATTTAAATGGTTTTGAGAATATATCTTTTTAAAGATATTTTGTGATAAATATTGGGAAAATAATTTAACTAATAAAAGATTAATTAAACAAGCCTAGTGACTGCCTGTGTCCTAGATTGTATTTTGTCCATTTTTGGTTCCTTGATTTGATGTGGGAACTGATTAGTCGTGCACTTAATATGAGGTCCACTGAGTAGGATTGATTATCGTTCGGTGTTAAGAATGATGATTTGAGTAGGTTGGAGTGACTATGGTACTGCAATCTACTGAGCTTCCTTCTTGGCCAAATGATCGCAAGTTGAGAGTTGGAAACATGATAAGTGTACGAGGTTTGGTTTGCATATGAGGTTGAGGGCCTCTTAACGATTGTTGAACCGAAGAGACCGGGTTTGGATTTATCCGAAAATCACTTTGGACCAACGTATGCATTCGAAAGTGAAGATTTTTTGAAGATGATTATCTTTGAAGATGGAGATCTTCATGATGTAGGGCTGCTTGCCACTAGGCCCGCGATTCAATATCATATATATGGTGGCAGTAGTGCTTCATTCTGAAAATCTTCGATGCAAGGACTCCTTGCTACCGCTCCTTGTGCAGTTAATGCCCCGCTATTACCCTGCTATAACCCTGCTATGTCTTATAGCGAATTTCTACCGCTACCATTTTTCCTTATAGCCTTTCCGCCCGCTATTTCCGCCATATCTCGTTATTCCCGCTATATTCCGCTATTTCCGCTATAAAAGGAATGAATAGAAAAATGACATTCATACATGACAAAAATTATGCAATTAATTTATTTAACTGAATTTTTAATATATTTTTTGAAATGAAAATACTCTAATATTCTACTAAGTTCAATTATGTTATATAACAGTTTTACCTTAATTTACAGTATATTCACACATGTTTTTCTTTATAATTATCTATGTATCAATTATAATTCAATTGAATGTTAATTTTTCACTTACCATTTATTTGTTTGTAAAAACATCAATTATGAGTTTTATATGCTATTTTAGAGTAATCCGCTATATCCTCGCTATATCCCCGCTATGACTTTTTGCACCTCCGCCATTTTGAATCTGTCGAGCACTTTAACTACACAGACTAATCCTGGGGTTGATTCCCGACATGATGTAGTCGGAGAGTGTCTTTGGTTTGTCCTATCCCTGGAAAACTTGTATGGATGAATGTCTGACATTGCATTTCTAAGAACCATATACATTAGTTTTTATAAATGTACATTTGTTTAGTGGTGTAGGAGGTAACCCCTCTTGCACTTAACAGCGTTCTCCGAGACGTACGAGCTCAGAGGTTGTATTTTTATGGAAATCAATTAATGTGTTAATGTAAAAAGCAATATGGCATTCAAAGTGGGATTTGTTCCGTGAAAGGTAATATGTTACCTTAGGCCTCACACATCGGGTATGACAAAAATAGGGTAGATGCAACCGGGCTATGTGGGTCACTCCCATTAGGATACGGTCACCACCTTTCTAGATTACCCTCTATATTTCAAGTATGTTTTGTATGCTTGAGGCCACGGATAGGTCAGGAATAACCAGGGTGATGACATATTTGGTACCATTTATGGTAAAGTTAGGCCAATTCTGTGTTGGTAGAGGACAATCTGTTGATACCTCGATGCATTTTCCTAGAGATGTACCGTCGGAAGGTAGTCCCTTACCTTGTCATTGTATGGAATCCATTCTGCAATATAAGCCTTTTGTGGTTTTAGTTGTACACTTATTATGCTGAGATTTAATAAATGTAACAATTTTGGCAATGATTAATATGTATTTGTATTATAGACTGTTATAACATCAGAAGATCCGATATGAAATGTTTTTGGCTATTATAAGGTAAAAACCCATCCGTGTTTATATGCGGTGTGGTCTTACAAGATACCTTTGTTTTGAATGGTTTTTATAACTTTGAAAATCTAATTGGGATGTGTTTTCTCACACTAGTTTACCAGACTGATCCGGGCATTACTCCCTTTCAATTCTCGGGTTATACCAAGTGTATTTACTAATTCAATTTGGATGCTTTGGAGCTTCTAAAGACGAGATAGAGGTCTTCAAGTCATATTTATGTATATGTTTATTTTCAACTGCATTGGTTTTTTAAATTATCGGCATTTGTGAGGACAGGTTGTTATAACTATCTAGGTCGACGATTTGTGATTTGTTATTGTATTCTGATTGATGTATGTATATTACAGTTTCTCTTTTGTAAAGATCATTGATATTATATTATATGTTGTTCCACTGCGCTGTGAGATTCTATGTTTTTTTGGTTTTCTTTCTCGCTTCTCTCTTCTTTCTTCTTTCTTTCCCCTAACTATTCACCTTTTCGTCCAATTCGAGTTGGACATGTGTGGTTTATTGTTAGCTTGAAATGTGCGTAGTTGCGGGTCGTTACATTACCATTATTAATAACTGGTCGAACTCTTCTATAGTAGAAATATCACCTTCTCTAGGCGTGCGCTCTTCTAAAAATCTGATTATATTTAAATCTCCCAATATAAGCCAAGGACCGATGGTAAATAATCTAAACTTGAGAAACTCATTCTAAAGAACTCTCTTATCGATCTTATTATGCACCATATAAACATTTGAGATATTTATTAAAGAACCATCTTTTAAATCTAAGAAAAAAAGATGTATTGAATAAATGAATAACAGACGATATAAGCATAACACAATTACGCTTCTAACCCAACTGCCCCTATTATGGAGACATGTCCAATTACTAAGATAAAATGCCTCCAAAATTCTAAAAAAATAGTAATCGAGACACTCTATTTTTGTTTCCTACAATAACTATATTTCAGTATTATTATCTTTCAAAAAAGCCCTAATTTCTTGCATTTAGCAAGACCGTGCATGCCCCTAACATTCTAATTGAATTATCTCACTAAGGGTTCGAACCATCTTTGTAACAACCCGGTATTTCGTACCGATTAACTATCGTCTTTAGACGATTTCTTTTCCTAGCTAATTGCTGTTTGGAAATTATATCAAGTAAAATTCTTTTATAAAGAATTTGTTGACTGTTGAGTGGGCTTTACACTGTGAATAATTGCCCACGTATTCGTTTAATTGTTTCAGCCGTGATATCATTCCACACCCAAATCCCCCTTCCTCCATTCGTAAACCCTAAGCCCAAAATCGAGGAAAGCGAAATAATGGCGGCCTTGTCTCCTCCAAACTAGGGCATCGTAGAAATCGAGTATAGTGGCTGCTAACTTCGTTCGTCTTCCCCGAAATGCTTCGTCTTTTCGCATGGCTCGGCTGCCTCGACTGTAACAGAGGTGAGTAATTTCAGTTACTCACATCTAATCCAGCTTAGTGGTTTCCTCTGCTTGTTTGGTTTTTGATGTTGATTTCGTTCTCGCTCTTGTATCGTTCCAATTTGGTTTCGATTGGAGCCATGTTATTCACTCACGTCTAATTCACTTTACTGCTAGTATATAATTCGATGCCCTTAAATTTTGTTGTATCCATTAGCTTGAATTTTTCACTTGAGCATTCTCGGCCATTTGTATTTTCGCTTCGGTCTCCTTTTGATTTGCGAACTCAAATTGGGTTTCACTATTGAGGAATTGGTCGATTTTGACTTTGTTGGTTACAGTAGTGTTTTCATGTATATCGGATTGGGCTCCAATTATACTTCTGTTGTTTTAAAAATTGATTTTGTGATGGTTTCCACTGGTTGATTTCTGAATTGTTCAAGTTGTGAATTTCTATGTTTCATTAATTGATGCTCACGGTTTCGATTTCTATGGTTAAACTGTATTTTTATTTTGCGAATTTCTACCGTGACATCATAGATATCAGCATTCGACATTGTCAAACTTTGCTAGACTTGTAACACTTCGATATTTCCAGTTGTAATTGAGATTGTATTATTTTTCAGGCTTGAATGCCTTGATTCCTTTGTCTTGATCTATTTTCCTCTATGTTATCGCAGTGTGTCTCTGTGTACCCTTGCCTATGATATCTGCTAATCAACTAGGCCTATTTGTGTTTCTTTGAGTGATACTTTTGTGAAAACGGTCTTTGTTTTAAAACTGTTACGTGAAAATGTTTATTTTGAACTGTTTGCCTATGAACCCAGGGTTCATATTCATGTACAGTTTAGCTTGATGCTTTGTTCGAAAGTGATTTTGTACCTCCTGTGAGAAGACAATGAACTTGACTTTACATCTTACCTTGTGTATTGTCACTGCATACCTGTATATCCTATAGTTCACTATATCATATTTGAGGTAGTTGCATTTCAGTGTCTGCTGTCTTCATGTAGCATGCATTGCTCATATTATTCCTAGGTTGCAGTTTGGTTTGCATCACCAGTTGGGTATTTGAGTATGTGTCATTTGATTTATTGGGTGTTCAGTCCCACTTATTGTTCTTGTTTCACCCGAGCTTTGTTTAAGATCTTCAGTGCATTATGCACTGTTTGATGGATGTCTGGTTCATTGTTTTGAGTTGATGCCATTGTGGTTGTACTATCATTGATGTCTGCACTTGAACATGGTCTTGTACTTGTTCACTATAGCTTCACTTAGGTCACTTGTGCTCTGGTCTTTGACTTGAATAAGTTGCATTCACTATAGCCTGGCCATCCAGCCCTTTTCATATGTTCTCTGTCTAGTCTCTGACCATCTTTGTTGTACCTGATTTCGACTTTTGGTTATTACTGCGGTATGATTATGATGTTAATACTGTCCAGTTTACAGTACTATATTTATGTTTGCAATTTGTACATTCGGGTTTTTGAGGCTGTTTGCATACAGTTGCATTTTAGTCTTCATAGATATGTATGCAGTCATGTATGTATATACATCATTTGTTATGTATATATGTATGTTCGAATTTGCATTTGCTTCATATCTGAGTTGTTGTTTGACCATATGTATTTGATGCTGCACTTCATTCGTCTTGTTATCAGTGCAGCACTCGCCTCTCTTGTTATTGCTTTTCACTGATCTGTCTTTGATCTTGTTAGTTGGTTTAGTGGTGCACTTGCTTGGCCATTTTGTACTTCTGGCCTTTGTTTGGTTCTGGTCTGGCTTGTGTTATTGCCTTTGTTGGTTCTTGATCATTTCATGTTGATTGCTGAAATCACACTTGAGTGGAACCCGATTTCGAGGTTCGACCTTGTGATCATTTGTGACTTTCACTGAGCTTTTGTGTATCTCATGCGATAGTGGCGAGGCAGTACACGCGTGCGTGTACTGCAGCCCTATCAGATTTGACAGTTTTAAATTGGTGTTTCGAATTGTTGAATTGTTTCGTTGGTTAATTTCAATATTTTGGAGTTGTATTCTGATTTAGATTGTTGATTTGTCGTTTAACACTGCTTAGTGTTATATCTGCTGTTATCCAATTCTCGTATCGAGAGTTGGATATACGAGACTTCTGTGACCGTCATCTATTTGCGATTGATTATTATTGCTTCTACGCACTAATAACTGAGTTTGAATTAGACTGACCCGTGTATTATTTTCTTTTGAATGTAATACTCGCGTCAGACCCGAGTTATTTCAGGTTGTAGACTTCCTTCTTTGAGTTGCTGTTCGGGCTATGAAGACTTTCCACATCTTTTGAAGTTGTCTTTTTCATTTTGTAGAAGTCGTGTCATTGTATAGGATGATATGTATTCATGTATATTAGTTGATAATGTACTTGTATATATAACTTCCAGAGTCGACAGTTGTAGTTGTATCATATGTATTGTGTCAACTATATTGTAACTGACATCAGTTATATATATATATATATATATATATATATATATATATGAGATTTTGTTATTTGTTTTCCGCATTCTTTGTGTATCTGTGTTGTTTTTATATATATTGTCCTAAACTATTATGAACCATCGTAGCTTGTTTTATACTGGAATTGGGTACGTCGATGGGAGTAAATAAATAAGAGATGAAAAAAAATATATCACTCCTATCGAAATAACCAATACTAGTGTAAGGCCAACTACGGATGGTCGCTCCTATCCAGCCTTATTCTTCATAATAATAGACGGTATTTCTTTTAATACTCTTTGTTATTATGAGTATAGAGGTGGGGCGTTACAGTTGGTATCAGAGCTTGGGGTTTATGGACATAATATAAAACATAACTTAGATGGAACATATGTTACAACTATTAGTCGATGTTTTATTTGTGATTTGAGTCAAAACTAAAGTTTTGAAATTTTGATAAAAGTTTTTAAATATCATTATTTAAAAATAAAAAGTGAATTTGTGTTCTGATGATTTGATTGATTTGAGTACTGTTTATCAGAGTGCGTAGCGGAAACAGTGAAACTGTCTTCGCTGAGTACAACTGATAATCTATTTGATTTAGAAATTGAAATAAATTTCATTGGTTGTTTACATAGCTGTAATTATTTTGTTTCTTTGAGAATTTCGAATCCGAATTGAGGATTCGAACCAATTGCAGTTGTGTGATTTTTATTGAGATCTTTGTTGGTTTTCTTTTATGCTAATCATAGATTGATCAGATTTTTGCTGTTTTGAATTATCTTCATTGAAGATACATTAAAATAATTTCTTTGTTTATATTGTAGTGTGCGTGCAAATATAAATTGCACGTTACTGCATTAATTTTACGTTGAACCGATGCTTGGTTATGAAACGTATTTCGTTGCCGTTACTTTTATAACGGGATTTTTACACCAATGCCAAATTTTTAGAGCACGGTGTTTTGTGGCATTTTGATGAATGAAAATTCACTGATATTACATTTCGATGTAAATTGTTTTGATGAGATTTTGACGTTTAAAAATTACTGTCGGTTTGACTTCAGTAACAGTCAAATTTTTAAAAGTGGATTTTCAAGCGGTTATTCCGCAACACTGATTTTGAGATTCGTTTTACGGTGTTTTGAGAAGTACAATTTCCTTTTCGAAATTGCTACTAATATTGCTGCTTTAATCACGTGATTGGAAATCGTTTTAAAAATGAAAATTGTTTTATAAATTTCTAACAGTTTGCGCTTTCAAAAGGATGAGAAAGCGACTTAAACGTTTCAGCAAAATCAAGGATTATGACCCCTTTCTTTTACTGATTCGCTTAACTCTGGACTTGTCCAGTTGAGAATGTGAATTGTTATTTTTACAAAATAAATAAAAATTGTTTTCAGAAATTTTACGGTTTGCGCTTTCAAAAGAATGAGGAAGCGATTTAAACGTTTCAGCAAAATCGAGGACTATGACCCCTTTCTTTTAGTGATTCGCTTAATTTCGGACTTGTCCGTTTGAGAATGTAAAGTGTATTTTTACAAAATACACAATTTTGCACTTTCAAGGAAACGATGAAGAGAATCAAACGATTTAGTAAAACACGTGGTATGGGACATGTGCGTTTGCTATTTCGGTTAATTTCGGACTCGTTAATTGAAATATCTGCTGTTTTGATGATTTTGATGATTTTGCACTTTCAAGGAAACGATGAAGAGAATCAAACAATTTAGTAAAACACGTGGTATGGGACATGTGCGTTTGCTATTTTGGTTAATTCCGGACTCGTTAATTGAAATATTTGATGCTTTCGTGTGCTTTCGAGCCACTATGATGGACCTTCGGGTCATATGATGGACCTTCAGGTCAAATACCAATACTAGACCTTCGGGTCATTTGTTGGGCGCCAAAATTATGTTGAGTACTTGGTAGGCTTCGGCCATTTGTTGATGCACGTGCGGCGAATTAAAAACTCGCCATCTGATGGGATCGATCCAAGCTTTTATGTTGTTTTTCTAGTCTTCTTAAATGATTTCTAGATATTTGTTGTTTCTAATTATCTATAGGTAAGTAGATATCTGATGTTATGAGATTTAATTATCGTATCGATAATTAAATATTTGTTGTTCTAATTATCGCTTGTGATAATTAGATATTTGTTGATATGAGTTCTGATTATCGTTTTTGATAATCGGATATTTGTTGTTTCTAATTATCGCTTGTGATAATTAGATATTTGTTGATATGAGTTCTGATTATCGTTTTTGATAATCGGATATTTGTTGTTTCTAATTATCGCTTGTGATAATTAGATATTTGTTGATATGAGTTCTGATTATCGTTTTTGATAATCAGATAATTGTTGTTTCTAATTATCGCTTGTGATAATTAGATATTCGTTGATTTGAAATTTGCTAATTTGAGATTTAATTATCGCTTTTGATAATTAAATATTTGTTGATTTGAAATTTAATTATCGCTTTTGATAATTAAATATTTGTTGATTTGAAATTTAATTATCGCTTTTGATAATTAAATATTTGTTGATTTGAAATTTAATTATCGCTTTTGATAATTAAATATTTGTTGATTTGAAATTTAATTATCGCTTTTGATAATTAAATATTTGTTGATTTGAGATTTAATTATCGCTTTTGATAATTAAATATTTGTTGATTTGAAATTTAATTATCGCTTTTGATAATTAAATATTTGTTGATTTGAGATTTAATTATCGCTTTTGATAATTAAATATTTGTTGATTTGAAATTTAATTATCGCTTTTGATAATTTAATATTTGTTGATTTGAGATTTAATTATCGCTTTTGATAATTAAATATTTGCTGATTTGAGATTTAATTATCGCTTTTGATAATTAAATATTTGCTGATTTGAGATTTAATTATCGCTTTTGATAATTAAATATTTGCTGATTTGAGATTTAATTATCGCTTTTGATAATTAAATATTTGCTGATTTGATATTTGATTATCGTTTTTGATAATCGAATATTTGTGAATTTAGATTTGATTATCGTTTTTGATAATCGAATATTTCTTGATTTGAAATTTGATTATCGTTTTTGATAATCAAATATTTGTCAATTTGGAATTTGATTACCGTTCTTGATAATCGAATAATTGTTGATATGAAATCTAATTGTCGTTTTTAATAAGTAGATATTTGATGTTTTCTGATTATCGTTTGAGATAATTAGATAATTGTCGATTTGTTTTCCGACTATCGTTAGGATAATTGGATGTTTGCTGATTTTATTGATATGAGATTTTCCAGTCTCCAAATTGATTCTAGAGTATGCTGATTTTAGTGGATTGTTGTTTTCTATCTATCACTGTTGATAGTTAGAATTTGCTTATTATGAAGTTTGTGTTTCCAGTTATTTGTTGGACAACTGGACATTTGCAGTTTTTCGAATTGTGATTTGTGCTTTCTAGTCATCTTTGTAGATAATTAGGTTTTGCTGTTTTCTAATTATCGTATTGATAATTAGATACTGTCGTTTTGTGATTTTCTGTATTTTAATTATCTAGTTGATAATTGAATATTGCTGATAATTGTATTCATTCTGTCTTGCAGTTTTCTGATTATCTACTGATAAGTCGATTTTTGTTGAGAATTGGTAAATTTCTTTTATGAAATTAAAAGATTTCTTGGAGGTTTGAATTCTCTACCCTGATCATAAATTTTGGGAATATTTATTTCTCATAAGGAACTTAATGTTCGTCTAACACGTTCAAGCTTACTCTTTCATGCCCTATATGGTGAACTTCCTATCTCAGATTTCTTCATTTTGTGATGTTAGGTTCTTATGGTTGTTACCTTTTTCCCACTTTTCCCTTAGGATTGCGAGGACGCAATTTCTTTAAGGAGGGGAGTCTGTAACAACCCGATATTTCGTACCGATTAACTATCGTCTTTAGACGATTTCTTTTCCTAGCTAATTGCTGTTTGGAAATTATATCAAGTAAAATTCTTTTATAAAGAATTCGTTGACTGTTGAGTGGGCTTTACACTGTGAATAATTGCCCACGTATTCGTTTAATTGTTTCAGTCGTGATATCATTCAAAACCAAAATCCCCCTTCCTCCATTCGTAAACCCTAAGCCCAAAATCGAAGAAAGCGAAATAATGGCGGCCTCGTCTCCTCCAAACTAGGGCATCGTAGAAATAGAGTATAGTGGCTGCTAACTTCGTTCGTCTTCCCCAAAATGCTTCGTCTTTTCGCATGGCTCGGCTGCCTCGACTGTAACAGAGGTGAGTAATTTCAGTTACTCACATCTAATCCAGCTTAGTGGTTTCCTCTGCTTGTTTGGTTTTTGATGTTGATTTCGTTCTCGCTCTTGTATCGTTCCAATTTGGTTTCGATTGGAGCCATGTTATTCACTCACGTCTAATTCACTTTACTGCTAGTATATAATTCGATGCCCTTAAATTTTGTTGTATCCATTAGCTTGAATTTTTCACTTGAGCATTCTCGGCCATTTGTATTTTGGCTTCGGTCTCCTTTTGATTTGCGAACTCAAATTGGGTTTCACTATTGAGGAATTGGTCGATTTTGACTTTGTTGGTTACAGTAGTGTTTTCATGTCTATCGGCTTGGGCTCCAATTATACTTCTGTTGTTTTAAAAATTGATTTTGTGATGGTTGCCACTGGTTGATTTCTGAATTGTTCAAGTTGTGAATTTCTATGTTTGATTAATTGATGGTCACGGTTTTGATTTCTCTGGTTAAACTATATTTTTATTTCGTGAATTTCTACCGTGACATCATAGATATCAGCATTCGACATTGTCGAACTTTGCTAGACTTGTAACACTTTGATATTTCCAGTTGTAATTGAGATTGTATTATTTTTCAAGCTTGAATGCCTTGATTCCTTTGTCTTGATCTATTTTCCTCTATGTTATCGCACTGTGTCTCTGTGTACCCTTGCCTATGATATCTGCTAATCAACTAGGCCTATTTGTGTTTCTTTGAGTGATACTTTTGTGAAAACGGTCTTTGTTTTAAAAATGTTACGTGAAAATGTTTATTTTGAACTGTTTGCCTATGAACCCAGGGTTCATATTCATGTACAGTTTAGCTTGATGCTTTGTTCGAAAGTGATTTTGTACCTCCTGTGAGAAGACAATGAACTTGACTTTACATCTTACCTTGTGTATTGTCACTGCATACCTGTATATCCTATAGTTCACTATATCATATTTGAGGTAGTTGCATTTCAGTGTCTGCTGTCTTCATGTAGCATGCATTGCTCATATTATTCCTAGGTTGCAGTTTGGTTTGCATCACCAGTTGGGTATTTGAGTATGTGTCATTTGATTTATTGGGTGTTCAGTCCCACTTATTGTTCTTGTTTCACCCGAGCTTTGTTTAAGATCTTCAGTGCATTATGCACTGTTTGATGGATGTCTAGTTCATTGTTTTGAGTTGATGCCATTGTGGTTGTACTATCATTGATGTCTGCACTTGAACATGGTCTTGTACTTGTTCACTATAGCTGCACTTGGGTCACTTGTGCTCTGGTCTTTGACTTGAATAAGTTGCATTCACTATAGCCTGGCCATCCAGCCCTTTTCATATGTTCTCTGTCTAGTCTCTGACCATCTTTGTTGTACCTGATTTCGACTTTTGGTTATTACTGCGGTATGATTATGATGTTAATACTGTCCAGTTTACAGTACTATATTTATGTTTGCAATTTGTACATTCGGGTTTTTGAGGCTGTTTGCATACAGTTGCATTTTAGTCTTCATAGATATGTATGCAGTCATGTATGTATATACATCATTTGTTATGTATATATGTATGTTCGAATTTGCATTTGCTTCATATCTGAGTTGTTGTTTGACCATATGTATTTGAGGCTGCACTTCATTCGTCTTGTTATCAGTGCAGCACTCGCCTCTCTTGTTATTGCTTTTCACTGATCTGTCTTTGATCTTGTTAGTTGGTTTAGTGGTGCACTTGCTTGGCCATTTTGTACTTCTGGCCTTTGTTTGGTTCTGGTCTGGCTTGTGTTATTGCCTTTGTTGGTTCTTGATCATTTCATGTTAATTGTTGAAATCACACTTGAGTGGAACCCAATTTCGGGGTTCGACCTTGTGATCATTTGTGACTTTCACTGAGCTTTTGTGTATCTCATGCGATAGTGGCGAGGCAGTACACGCGTGCGTGTACTGCAGCCCTATCAGATTTGACAGTTTTAAATTGATGTTTCGAATTGTTGAATTGTTTCGTTGGTTAATTTCAATATTTTGGATTTGTATTCTGATTTGGATTGTTGATTTGTCGTTTAACACTGCTTAGTGTTATATCTGCAGTTATCCAATTCTCGTATCGAGAGTTGGATATACGAGACTTCTGTGACCGTCATCTATTTGCGATTGATTATTATTGCTTCTACGCACTAATAACTGAGTTTGAATTAGACTGACCCGTGTATTATTTTCTTTTGAATGTAATACTCGGGTCAGACCCGAGTTATTTCAGGTTGTAGACTTCCTTCTTTGAGTTGCTGTTCGGGCTATGAAGACTTTCCACATCTTTTGAAGTTGTCTTTGTCATTTTGTAGAAGTCGTGTCATTGTATAGGATGATATGTATTCATGTATATTAGTTGATAATGTACTTGTATATATAACTTCCAGAGTCGACAGTTGTAGTTGTATCATATGTATTGTGTCAACTATATTGTAACTGACATCAGTTATATATATATATATATATATATATGAGATTTTGTTATTTGTGTTCCACATTCTTTGTGTATCTGTGTTGTTTTTATATATATTGTCCTAAACTATTATGAACCATCGTAGCTTTTTTTATACTGGAATTGGGTACGTCGATGGGAGTAAATAAATAAGAGATGAAAAAAAAATATCACTCCTATCGAAATAACCAATACTAGTGTAAGGCCAACTACGGATGGTCGCTCATATCCAGCCTTATTCTTCGTAATAATAGACGGTATTTCTTTTAATATTCTTTGTTATTATGAGCATAGAGGTGGGGCGTTACAATCTTAACTCCTTATTTCTAATATATTATATATTAGATTGATCTACATCAAAAACAAATCCCTACCTCCTAGCTAAATCGAGGATAGAACTAGTGGATAAGCCATTCAAGATAGTACAGAAATAAGTGTTACCTAAATAGTCAACCGAACCTAAGCTAGAACTTGAAGCTCTAATAAATGTGCTAGAGGATGAACCATAAAGCCATTCACTCCTGCTCATTAAGATTTTGGGTTGAAGAGATTTACGTTTATTGGCATGTTTTGAGGATGCAAGAAGCTTAATCCCCAAATCCTTAATTGATCCCTCATCACAAACTAACCCACTTCACATAACCTAATGTCAATAGACCCACTCAAACTCAAACTCAAATTCAAGCAGTTAATAGACCTACTCAAATTTTAAATAGTGATATTTACTTAAATGGACTTTGGATTTATTTTTCTATTAAGATCCAAATAAGGAAAAAAATTGAAATCTACCCATTTTACCAACTACGAATCGGAATGGGTTCCTTCAATGGTATTAGAGCCCAAATGGTCTATGTAGTTTAATAAGTCAACATTTAGGGCAAACTAATTAAACTGTAATATCTATTCAATGTTTAGAAAAGTAGTGTCTAGGTTTAGGGTTGAATAATATAGTATTCTTCCCTTCCTAGCTACTGACCTGGCCCAATTGGTGAAGTATAAAAATAAAACTATAAATATATTTAGACACACACATTGATGTGTACATAAATAAAACTATAAATTTTAAAGTTGATTATTTATCTTAAATAATTTAAGATGAATAACATAATATTTCAAAAAGTTTGTATAATACAAAATTTAATTAAATTATTTAACTAAAATAAAAATTGAAAATCAGCTAAATATTATTTATTTAGAATTGAAAGTTAATTAAATATGATTTGACTAACAAGAACCAAAATTAATTAAATATGATTTGATTAATAGGGATTGAAATGAATCAAATAGAATTTTATTAATAAGAATTAAAATTAATTAAATATGATTTAATTAATAATAACTAAAATTAATTAAATATGGTATAATTAATAAGACACACATATGTTATAAGTTAAATTAAATTATAACATTTATAAATAAATTAAACTTATATGATTGTATATGTGTAAATAAATTTAAGTGAAATTGAAATAAACTCAAAATTGATTTTTTGGAATAATTACATATACAAAATACGGATACCGTGATTTCAAATGTATCTGACATTTGAATCATGTGGCTATTTCACAAGAAATTAATTATTCCATAAATCAATATCACTCTAATGTATATACTAAAGCTTTTGACTCTTAAATATATAATGTTGTCCTCTATTATTTATATATTGGTATATTACTCGCATACCTACTAGTTATTGAGCAAACTCAAGCTAAGGATGTCATGTGTAGTACTAATAATATATTTCATAGATGATGTAAGATACTTGCATCTAATTATTACTCGAACTCAACGTGTGCGTATTATACTTTGGTCGTCATCTGCCTACTTTGTGGATCTTATAAACCAGGTGTTAAAGTATCAATTGAACAAATTTGTACTCATGTTCTTAAATGATATTCAATTTTACTCTTAGACCAAGGAGAAAATCAAGACCACTTGAGGATGGTGTTGGAGACAATAAGAGGACACCATTCGAAGGCAAAGTTTGCTAAATTTTACTTCTATAGTAAAGAAGTTCACTTCTTAAGTCATGTTGTATTTGAGCATGAGATCTAAGTTGATCCTTGTAAAGCAACGACAATATAGAACTAGAAGAACATAAAGAACGTGATAGATATTCATAGCATTCAAAAATTGGTTGAATATTATAGAAGTTCGTTAAGGACTTCTCCAAGATAGTTGCACCTTTTACACAATTGACTAAGGAGAATCATGGATATAAAAAAAGTTAGTTAGTCATGTCGGTTGGATAAGGTAGATTAGGGTTCCCATATTCCCCAATCGTGATCCGACTTTCTCTTCCAAAAATTATGTGCACCTCAGATTCTTGTTGACCACGTTCAACTCATGGCTAGAAGCAGGAAAAAGAATAAATTTTGACCAATTTCTAACCTAATTGATTACTTGTTTCGACCTCGGGTCCTTAAGGAGAGTACCTATATTGGCGAAGGCTTTCTTACCACTTAGAGGTGTTAACTATGGTAGCATTGGGCTTGGCGTTAGCCTATATCAATTGGTTTGCCTTATTGAAGAGACTAGAGCGATTAATGCTTTTGTCCTTATGTTGGCAATAATGCTCCCCGATACACCCTTTCCTACTATAGGTGATTCTACTACATCGAAGGGTAAAAATTGGAAGCAAGCGCTCACCAGTAGTAAGCAAAGTGCTGAATTTGATGAGAATTCCCATTTAAAATATATTGCTTCACATGAAGATTGGGCTTTTGTTAGTGAAGTAATGTTGTGATATGCTTTTGATCAATGAGGAAACTTGATTATCTTATACGTGGTAGGATCCAAACCATTTTATATTCATATATGTGCATATATCCACTCTGTACGGAAATTAATAGGTGAATTTTATTTAGACTCAAGAAAAAATGATTTCTTTTTTATGAAGTTTGAGAGGGTCAATGATTGTGAGAGGGTGTTAAATGGTGGTCCATTTTTTTTACTCTAGGTTGATTACCCTTAAAGAATGGAAACTGGAGATACATTTCTTTAAGGAGTTGCCATCATCCTTACCTATATGGGCTCAGCTTGAGCTTGAAATTGAGTTTGGGATAATGATATCATTATGGTTTCTCAAAAGTTTTGACTGCTCCAATAGAGATGGGCAGTACAACGGAAAGTGCCTCAAGATTGGGTTTCACTTAGGTGCTTGTGGAAATGCGCCCATCCTCTAAATTTGCTAAAGATGTCAAAATGGATCTTTATAATGGTCATATTCAGTTCATGTTGGTATTCTATGAGTATTTGTTGCCTAGATGTATGGTGTGCAATGTGTTCAATCATTCCCAAAATCTTACTTGCGCTTCACACGATTCTATTTGGGTTTCCAAAGGGACACAAGCTAATGTTCCGCTTCATAGGCCTGATGCAACCAATGTATCTCACCGTGCACATGGTGTGCATGCTCAGAATGCTCTTTCTCAACCTCATATGGTGCACATGCTTCTCCATGCACATAAATTTATATGCATGCTAAACCAAGTTCAATTCATACAACACATGTTGCGCATGCTCTTGAAATTTGCCATGAAGCTGCCTTAGTTCTACCCAATGCTACATCCTTTATTCCTCATCTGTATTCGCTTAATAGCACTTCATAACTTGGTCAATTTGTTCCACTTTCATAATCAAAATCACTTCAAGCTTATAGTCATCTAGTCTCTAGCCCTTACCATCTTGTTGCGTCACAATTTAGACAATCCACTTTCAATAACTTCCTAGTAAATGCATAAACTCATCCTTGTGCACCCCATATAACTGCTACGCTATATTCTCAAGTTCAGGCTTCCTCTATGGAAAAATATTATGTTCTCTTTGAAACATTAGTAACAAAGCATTCACAGCCAAGCATTGTTCGTGGTCCATACTTTTTGCATCCCCATGCTTCAAAAGCTAGTCTCACTTGTAGCTGAAGATCCCTAGCTAGCCACTTGTAGTTGTGGATACTTTTGTTGTCCCAACCCCTCCAAGTGATTGATAATGCATCGAGTGGTGAGATCGCAGGTTACTTAAATTTGTGTTATTAAACAAGGGATATAAAGGCAATCTACGAGATTGATGATGCTCTAGATTTCATGTAAGGCTCTCTGACATGCAACTATAGTAAAGATCGAAAATATAATCGAGAGCGGGATCTTAAATCATCCTTTACATTATTAATAAGGAAGCTAGGTTATTTGGGCTTTTCGTCGCTAACCAGCCTCGAAGTGGAAGGAAGAGTTGGAATGTTTTCTATAGAGTTACGCCGAATTGGTTTCAAATTCACTAGTGTAGGGAGATTATCTAATGTTTGAGATCCCTTGGTGTGAAGATCATGCAACATTATGTTTTTCTTCATTTTTTGACCCATCTCTTTTTCTTTCTTTCATTTTTTTACTACTTACCTGGACTAAAAAGCTTATTTTTGAGTAGTAAGTTAATTTTCAAAAAGAAAACTAAGAAGAATAGATTGTTCGCATAGGAGGCAAGCTGCGAGAATGCTTTTATTAAATTGAAGGAGCTATTAACCCGTGCACATGTTTCATTCATTCCTTTTGGGATAAAGGAGTTCACTATTTATGCGGATGAATGTGGTATAGGCCTTGAAGTGTGCGAATAGGGAAAGTTATTGCTTATGCAAGAAGATAACTACTCAAGAATCATCCAACTCACGACTGGGAGTTGGCAGCGATTGTGATTTCTCTAAAAACATGGATGCACTACTTGTTAGGAGAGAAATTTGAGCTACATACTGATCATAAGTCTCCTAAGTATTTTCCTCTCTAAAGAATCTCAACTTTAGATGGAAGAGGTGGTTGGAGTTCCTAGCCTCTTACGAATTTGACATTTTCTATACCCTAGAAAGTGGAATGTAGAAGCATACATACTTAGTAAGAGACATGCTACTTTGGGTGCATGTTCATGGAGTGGCTAATGTTGGAATTCATCGCTAGTTTTGATTTCTGACCTGAATGCAAACTTAAAACCAAAATGTTAGCTATCTTGGAAGTTTGACCTATTCTTATTGATTAAATAAGTGCTAGTCAAAAATAAGATGTAAAGATAGTGAAAGTATTCGATGATTTAGAGGCACAGGTAGAATCAAAATATATAAGGCAATAACATATAGATCATATTGGTTGACTTCGTAAGGATAACATGCTATTTGTCCCATATGTGGACGAGCTTCATGAAAAAGTGCTTTGAGATTTTCATTACTCTCGACTGATTATACACTATAAGAAATAAAATGTATTTGCTAAGCATGCATTTTGTTGGAAAGGTATGAAGAGTGATATAGCAGAGTTCATTGCCAAATGTCAGACTTGCCAGCGCGTTAAAGTTGAGAAAGAAAAGCTTAATAGACTTTTGCTTCCTCTAGAGGTACCTAAGTGGAAGCGGGAGAATATATTAACGGACTTCATTGATATATTTCCTTAGAGCCAAAGGGGAAATGAGGTTCTACAGGTTATAGTAGATCATTTGATAAAGATTGTCATTTCATCCTTTTGAGGACAACAAGAATAGCAATAGGATTGGCAAAGATGTATGTGAAAGAGATAGTATGACTTTATGGTATTTCAAAGAATATTGTAAGTGATAGAGATCTCTTATTCATAAGTGAATTTTGGCAGCGATAGTTAGAAATAAAGCTTAACTTGAGAACCGTGTACCATCCATTGATTGATTGATATACAGAGAGGGTAAACCATTCATTTAAGGGTTTTTATGACTTGCATTCTCAACTTTGATGGATCATGGAAGGATATCCATGCTACTATGGACATTATATTTTAAAGCCTTATATGGGAGACTATATCAATTGTTAGTGGGAATTGACTAACTAGTTGATTCTGGGCTCTGAGCTGATATGAGAGACTACCAAGAAGATTAACTTTATTCCTAGGAGAATGAAAGTGACTCAAGACCGTTTGAAGAGTTATGTTGATAGGAGATGCACTTATTAGACTTATTTCTCTAAGGTTTTGGTATTGTAAAGGTCTCGCTATTAAAGAATGTGGTTAGATTTGCTGAGTTAGAAAAGTTGGCACTACGATTTATTGGACCATTTCTTATAGTTAAGAGGATTAAAAAGCTAGCGTATAAGATCAACTTGCATAAGAAGATGGATGGTATGCACAATATTCGGAATTATGTGCATGATTCTAGTGTTATCATCAAATTAAATCAACTTGATTAAGTAGAAGTTAAACCGAAAATAGCTTGACAATGTAAGCCTATTCGCATAGCTGGACATAATATGAAGCAGCTTAAAAGATGGAGTTTCAGACTAGTTCAAGTTCAATGGAGTAATAGTGAGGTGATAGTACTTGGAAGCAGGAAAACACCTTGAGATCTCTCTATCCAAAAAAATTCAATGTATATTTTATTAGTTTTATCTATTTGCTTACTTTTACATGCTAGTTTAGTATAGTTTAGTTACTTGGTTTCTATGGCTACTATGCTTGATAGTTTTGGTTATTTGTTAAAGTTACACATGCTAGTTGATCCTTGTGTTTGCTAGGTTATTTCAGTTATGTTTTCCAAATGCAAAATCCTACGGATGATATTCTTTTAAGGGGAAGAATGCAATGAACCATAAATTTACATCCAACAATTAAAGTAGTTAATTTACTAATTTATGATAACCTGAACTTCCCAACACATCGATCCAAAGCCTAGAGTGGCTTTTAGACTTGCATTGGTGCCATGAAGTACGAGATATCAGGTTTAAGGACTTCATGGACTAATAATATATGGATAAAATCTAATACATTCTACACTTCAAATTTCACAGCTAAAGAAAGTAAAATCTAGATAAAAAAATAGCCATCTTAGAAAATATTCAAAAAAGTAACACAGTCTCAAAACAGTACGTAGTCCAATCTAGAGTATACAGAATATAACATATAGTTTGGTAAAATACTAAATACGATAGATAGTACATAGCGAGGAATGAAAATTAGTAACCAAATCCAATGCCAAGCTCATCTCTTCACATACTGATCTATAAACCTATCACCTAATGCCTTATACTCACATAGTGAGGGAAAGGGAAGGAAAGGGCGGGTCAGACAAAAATCCAGTGAATGAGTTACATCATTAACATACGGTGATAACATACAATTAACTTTATTAACACTCTATGTGACCTAAGGTTTATACCTGTGTTTGTGGACTTCCTATTAAGATAAGTTTAACTAACCAATATGAATAGTTCTAAATGCAACTAAAACACCACCTCTTGTGAAGGAATATACTCAGGGTCAAACAACTAATCGAACCCTAGTAAAACTATTTGGATCAGCTAAAGGCTACTAGAGCTACTCCAATATAGGGATACCAATAATATCACTTTGGGGCTACATTCCCAAATTATGACTATATATGTCCTAGTCATGCATTAAGGGGGAGCTCGCAAAGCCGATTTAAGCCAAACACATCTGCTACATTCATGTCCATCTCACCATGTCCCATCCAAGAATAATCCTATCCATAGTGTTCCATCAACAAGATGATGATCAAGGCCTCCCGTATAATGCCTCTAATGGTGCCATCCAAAAACTCGCATGATAGCCATTATTGTAGGTAAACTCCACTAATGGCAAGTGATCCTCCCAAGTGACATCAAAATCCAAGATTCGAAGTAAGTCCACCAACACTCATTTCATTCTCTCTGTCTGTCCATTCGTTTGTGGATGATAAGCGACACTGAAGCTCAACCCAATGCCCAAAGCCTATGTGGTCTCCTCCAAAATTCACAGGTGAAAAGCGGATCTCAGTCACTAACGACTAGATGGAATTCTATGTAATCTAATGACCACCCTCATGTACAGTGTCGCCAAAGACGCAACAGTCCTCATACACCTAATCGGAATAAAATGAGTGCATTCAGTTAGTCGGTCTACTATGACCCAAATACTCCCATTTCCCCTCCTACTCCTAGGTACTCCATCGATGAAATCCATAGAAACACTCTCCCACTTCCATTGTAGAACATTTAATGACTGTAACAATCCTTCTGGCTTCTTCCATTCCATCTTTACCCTCTGGAAATTCATACATCGGGCCATATACTCTAACACATGCTTCTTCATACCAGGCGAATAAAGGACTCTTTTCATATCACATTACATTTCATATCCGTCGGGATGAATGATTATCGTAGAACGATGAAACTTAGCTATACCATGTTAATCAAATCCATAATGAGAGAAACACATAATCTAGCACATCTCTGTATGCAACCCTTCGAGTCAATGATATAATGTCTCAAATGACTCGACTGCTCTCCTCTACTAAGTCTCTCAAAAATAACTAATAGCTCGTTGCCTTGCTTTTGAGTTAACCCAATGTGATCCTTGAGTGTAGGCTACACGCCCACAGCTACTAACACTCTTGAAGTGATGTCCGATGATGGTCAAAAATCAAACGTAGAAATGAATTCCAAGTGATTCTACTCTAAGAAAATTGGACTCATCATCGCATGCTTCCTACTCAAGGCATCGACAACATTTCCCTTGCCTGGAGTATAGGAGATACTAAAGTCTTACGATGCTAAAAACTCCATCTACCTCTATTGTCTTAAATTCAATGTTTTCTAGGAGAATAAATACTTCAGAGACTTATGATCCATATACAGCTCAAATCGTTCTCCTAATTGATAGTGTCTCCATGAATTGAGTGCAAACAATGGCTGCCAACTCAAGATCATGGTAAAGATAGTTTCTCTTGTGGACCTTCAATTGTTGACTAGCATAGCTCACCACTCCCCTTTCCTGCATTAAAACCAAACTCAATCCCGTACCGCAAGAGTCAGTATACACGATGAATGCCTTTATACCATTGGGTTATACTAAAACAGATGCACTAGTCAATGCCTCATTTAGCTTAATAAAAGCAAACTCACACTTCAAATCCTATGAGACAACCATTCTTCTTAGTAATGCAGGTTAGAGGGGCAACGATTTTTGCTAAGTCCTTAGTGAACTTACTATAGTAGCCTGCCAAACCAAGGAAATCCTCATTTTTGTGGCATTCTTTGGCACTTGCCAATCCTGTACTGCATTAACTTTACTAGGATCAACTACCAGTCCACTTTTCAAGGCAACATGTCCCAAAAAGAATACCTCCTCGCTCCAAAAGTGACTTTTGGAAAACTTTTCCTTCAACTTATGCTCACGGAATGTATTGAGCACTTCTCCTAAATGCAACCTGTGCTCCTCATCGCTTTTCGAATAGACTAATATGTCATCCACAAATACCATCATGAACTTATTAAGCAACCCTCTAAAAACTCGACTCATTAGATCAACAAAGTAGGCGAGTGCATTGGACAGTCCGAAGGGCATGACTAACCACTCATATAGTCCGTCGGGTGTAGAAAAAGAAGTCTTCTGAATACTATCCTCAACCACATGCAACTGATGGAATCCGATAGCCAAGTCAAGGTGAGAGAACACCTTCTCTCCTACCAACTGATCAAAGAGATTGGTTGTACAGGGCAACAGATAACGATTCTTCTTTGTCAGCTTATTGAGCTCCCGATAATCGACGCAAAACCTTAAAGAACCATTGCCTTGGTAGCAAAGACAACTGGTTCTCCCCATTCTAAAATACTCCTCCTAATGACGCACTTCTCCAATAGCTCATTCACTTGCTTATTTAGCTCGCGTCTCTCCTTAGGAGTCATATGCCAAAGGTAAGGCAATAGGTCTATTGTTCTCTACAAGATAAATCCTAAAATTTATCTCTCTCTGGGGTGGAAGACTGGTAACCTCGGAATAGACATATGGTTAGTCTCTAACTATTGGCACTGAATCTAACTCATTATGTGATAGGTCCAATGAATATAGGTAACTTAACATAACTGAACCTCTTGATCGCAATAAATCTCTAGATGCATCCACTATGAGTACCCAACCTAACGAACTTCCTATCAGAATCTAGGATCACATCATACATCATTATCTAGTCCATGTCCAAAATCAAACCAAACCCAGAAAACCATAAGACAAAAGATTATGATTAAACCCAACCGCCAGAATAAAAAATTTCAAACCTCTACATATCATTAATAAATAAACTGATCCTCCTATAGGGTTTGATACAACTACAGGGTCTGTAACTATGCTAGTGTCTATGTGCAACTCATCTATAAGTCTACTTGAGATAAAAGAGTGATGCCCCCATGTAAAATAAGGTACAAACAGGTAAATCAGATAGTGTTAACACACCTTCAATCATGACCTTCTTCTCCTTGTCTACAACTAGAGGCACACTCGAGCTAGGAAAGACATTTATGCATATACTAAAACCACCTGGGTAGAGGTCTTCAGAGGTAATGGGCACTCCCACCTCATGCGCTCGAATTGATTGTAATTGTGACACTTAACCTTTGAGCTATCCGTCTTGCACTCCTTCATGAACGCCCCTTCTTACCACATCACCTACATTATAGCCCTTGCTTCTTAATCTTCCCATTGGGCCACATTCCTCCCTTTTGCTGATTCTGCCGTGGTGTCTTTCCTCCTACCTTATTAGGCTCACTCTTCACAGTCTCCTTGGAAACAACATTCAGCAAGGCCAACTCCACCAATCCCTTGAAAGTTACACCCATGGTAATATGATTAAGGGCCAGATCTCGAAGAGGTTAATTCAGTCCCTTTGCAAACTTCAAAGCTTTTTCACGAGGGGTATTTATCAGCTTCATCCCAAACCTAGCGAACTCATTGAACCGATTTACATATTCCTTTACCAACATATTTCCTTGCTGCAAATGATGAACTTCTCCAACTGTACTCCCTAGAAAGAAACTTCATCTCAAAATACATCCTAAAATCTCCCCAAGTAATCTTCCTTACATCAGTCTCAATAACAACCACATCCCACAAATTTTGAGCCTCTCGTGTCAATTCCAAGTAGCAACCGTCTCCCAATGTCATCTTCAAGATCCATCAGCCCAAAAGTTCTCTCACAAGTATGAATCCATGCCTTTGAATACACATACGACTTACTTCCCATATACGGCTTCCATCTTAGACTCGTAAAGTCCTTACATAGCTTGGCAAAATCGATGGCAAGTGGTAGGTAGGAACCACACTTGGTGCTACCTCCAGCGGTCACCTATTAGGGTTAAGATCAACTTATCCTCTCACTTGCAGATACCAGTGGAACTAGATTGGGACGTTCATGCTTGGAATCTTAACTGCATCACCTGAGCCGCAACCAACAGGATCGCTCATCTTTCCTAACTTTTATTTTATGAATTTATTAGGTACTTATTTCACAGATAGTATTAGCAAGAATAAAGGAACGCATTATTCATATTACACTTTTATATAAAATCTTTGAAAAGCTTTTGGTGTATACACACACACACACTCACTTTGGAAACCCATTTTGAAAAACTTTTTGAAATCCGTTTTGAGAAAAAAAAATTCCAGAAATTTTCAAGTACATTCTCTCAATACACACCAAATCCATAAAGAGTTTTAAACCTAGGCTTTGATACCAAATGTGACAACCCGTACTTTCCGACACACTGATCCAAAGCCAAGGTTGAATTATGAATTCATGTCAATGCCAACAAATATAACCTATCGGGTTTATAGACTTAAAAATCTAACAATATATGGATAAAATCTAAGATACTCTATACTTTCATATCTCACAACGAAAGACAGAAACGTATAAATACATAAAATAGTAATCTCAGAAAATATTCAGAAAATAACACAGTCTCAAAATAGTATGTAGTCCATCTAAAGTATACAGAATATAGAATATAGTCTGATAAAATATTAAATATGATAAATAGTATATGGAGAGTAATGAAAATTAGTAAGCAAATCCAATGCCAGGCTCGTCTCTCCACGTATTAATCAGACTCATGTCAAAGACGTCTGTTGCATCCTTGTCCACCTCTCAATGGTAACGTAATGCCTCTTATTGCACCATGTCGAGATCTATCAACAACACGGTATAACATCCGTGCAGCCGTGCATACCAAGGAACTCCAAATAGTGTCGGGCCCCACACTTCTCTATGTATCATCGTTAATGTGCACATACACTGTAGAACCTCTCGTAAGTGCAATTTGCAGTAGAATCACCTCAGTCAAAAGTCGACCACATCAAATAAATAGTGCCTAAACTTCTTTGCCAACGTACACATCCATCTGTCCCGTATCATCCCAGGGTCGTCCACATAGGGAACTAACTTATCTACTGTTCTAATATATATATATATGTTATGCAATTAATTTAATAAGTTGGGCCTTTGGTCAAGGTTTATTCTTAGCCAGACAATGTTAATTGGTCGACTGTTGCTCACTAGAGCGGTCAATCGCTTGCTCTTAACCGGCTCTAGTGTTCCTATCGACTGGTATGGATGTTTTATTTTATTTTTAACTTTTCTTCATATTATCATTATTGTTATCTCCCAAAACGTTTATAGTAAAATTAGTTGAAAGTTCGCATACATTGATCTAAATTACAGGGAACCCGAATTTAAAGATTAATAATTTATAATCGCCCAAACTTCATATATACAAAATATGTAATTGTAGAGATCAATTTAACTCAGATTTAGGGTTCATAGGTTTATATCAATTCTTATTTACTTTAAAAAAAGTGTGTATAATCAAATTAAATCCATAGTTTTCAACAGATTTATTTTCACCAAATCGGATTTAAGAGAAAGAGATTAGATTTGAATAACAAATTATTATCAAATTCCCTATTCAGTTTAATTATATAAAAATATATAGTTAATTATGAACCCACTCACCTTTCATTTGCTTTCTTGTTTCGATCTATTTTGAATCACCCTCCCTCTGGTCGTTAATCTCCTACCGATTTTGTTTAACCTCTTCTTCTTCACTACTCTAGTCTAATTTTTGTTTGATTTGAAGAAACTTACTTTGAGGAGAAAGAAATTTTGATAAAGTTTGGGTGTACTATTTACTGCTAATGAATTAGGATTAAGTGTTACCGTCTTATTTATAGTGGTAGAAAACAACAAAAACTATTTGATCAACCCCTATCAAATCCGGGCTATTCGGCCAGAACAAACCCTAGCCAATTATTGTCGACCACTTTAGATTGGAGTGGTCGACTGCTAAAGTTTGACCAATCTAATTTGCGGTGTCGACCGGTTGGGTTTCTTTATTAAAAATATTTATCTCCTATATTGTTTAGTTAATTATTTTTTACTATGAATTTTCAAACGTTTATAACTTTTTCATACTAGTTTCAATTTCAAAAGGTTATACATGAATATTGCCAAGAAAATCGTTACGAATGCAATGGTATAAGTTTCGTAGTCAAATTCGGATGTTTATAGAAATTCCATTTTTTCCTTTATTATATTTAGATTTAATTTTTTATTAAATTTCCAGTTAAATTTTTGGGATGTTACATAATTTAACCAAGAAATAAATAATAAGCGATAAAAGGGTATTTTGTAAATTAAGCACTTAATGCCTAAACATATTACCTTCGTGTAGAGGAGATATTTTCAGTCAAAACAGACTATAGCCTTACGATGTTTGGAGTTATAAAGAGAGTTATTGTCGAAATAAATTTTTAATAAATTGGGATGGATTTTTATTAATTAAATAATTCCAGCCCAACCCATTTAGCTAGTTTCGACCAACTACTATTAGCTAGAAGGTTACTAGTTGCATCTATAAATCTCTACATCTTTATTTATCTATCTTCTCCATAAAGAAATGCATCTCTAGGACAAGATGAAATCCCTAAAATCAAAGAAGATTCATGCTAATTCTTTATTTTATAAATTTCTTATACAATCACATTCTCTTCTATTTTGAGCTATAAGTTCTTGAAAGGTAATAGGTTTCGAAGGTAAAAACGTTAGAAATATTACGTTTATGCACTAACAAGGACTCGAGCCACTAACTCCGATGTTTGAATCCGATATTTTACTATTGGGATACACAAAATTCATATTAGTTCAAATAATGTCAAGAGCAATACATCTATATAAGCGAATAAATTTTTGGATAGGCTCGTTTCGAGTATATCAAACGTATGTCAATTTTGAACGTGTTTGGATGTTCTTAATTCTTACGAGGATCTTGGCGAGTAGGAAATTATCTCAAATGGGAATATGGTCTATATATGTGTATATGCATATTTATCTAAACTAGCCTTAGGGATATTTCTAGATCTATAATGTAAATAAATTATATGTTCACTACATGTTAGGCCATAATAAGATATCACCTAAAACCCCATAAACATAATTAGATATAATAAATATGTAGCATACTGCAAATTGATATGTTAGGGCTAAGGAATGTACATATGAATGCATAGGGTTAATTAGAAAGTCAAATAAGCAATAAATGTTTGAATTCATGTATTTTTTTGGTATCATATGCTTGTTTATTTAGATTTGATGTTTTTCGTTTTTGTGTAATTTCATCTTAGGAATTACGCTCTTTCGAAAACATCTTGAAAGTGTTTAATGAATGCCTAAAAGCAAAAAAAATCAATAATATTTAATGTTATAATAGGCAATAAGGCTGGAGTTAGTTGCTAAAATGAATGTGCAAGGAGGTGTGAAAGGATCATATGAAGAACAGATTGAATCGGAGCAAAATAGCATAAGGTTGAAATGTTGCTGTATGTCTTGTAGCTATCCATCATGGATTGGTATTGATCCATTTAGAATTCTTAGATAAGCATGGTAAAGGACGGAAAGCAAAGTATTATGGACCATTGGTGGAATTGATTGGTATTAAGGACAACCCAAGTATAGGCTTAGGGCATACTCGAGGATTTACAAAGGAAAAGCCCGAAGTAGACATTAATAGGTATTAGGGTATCCATCGATATTGGGGCAAGGATCGGTACTTAGAAAACTTCATGATGAACATAAGGATTTATGAGGGAAAGCTTTACATAGCATGAATCGGTACTCAGGGAAACTTTAGGGTAGACTCAAATATGAGCTAAGGGAAGCCCGAAGTAGATTAAAGGGGAGAGCTAGGTAATGGTAACCAATCATTGAAGTGGCATTTCTCCTTCATATGAAGTCTGATTTTAATGAAAATTTGGATGTTGTTCCCATGACAACGTGATCTCCATTAAGTGAAGTTCTAGGAAAAATATAGATGCTTTGGTTTTTGAGCCATGGTCAAAAGATCCAACCTTAGAAAGCAAATCTCGAACTAATGGTGATCAAGAGGTATAATAATGAATCGACACATACAAACAAACTGACTCGAGATGTGAGACTACCAGTATCGGTCTACATCCATTCGACTTCGCACCAAGTATGTATTAAATATCAAAGAGATAAGGAATAAGGTGATAAGTCCCGCGATCCTTATATTATAAGTAATCTTGGAGTTAAGGCATCAACTTGACAGTGGAATGGCTACCAGATGAGTAGTAATCATCTTTAACAATATAGTAGGGTTAAGGTGCTTAGCAAGCAGACTCCCACCTATTTTGTGCATGGTGTTAAGGGTGTAAAATGAAGACATCGAGGGCTCTCAGACTACGTGTTCATGAGCTAGACCATAAGTTGGTAGTTAATTAATGAAAAACGGAAATGTGGTTCCTTGGAAGGATATCGAAGGTGCCGAAAGAGTTAGGGGTATGCCATAAGGTCAATTATGTATTTTGTTACATATATCTTACTCTTTAGCCACCCTTATTCATAATAAAGGTGTTTGATTTCTATTACATACTTTGTTATATAGTGTTGTAATTTAATAAGTAAATTAATTTAAAGTGTATTAAAATAGAAAATCCTTAAATTATATGTTATATTATAATATTTATAAGGAGTTGTTATCATGAGAAAATTATCTTAAAATAAAATAATGCATTATTTTAAATATCCTCGGTCAAGACGTTTCGAAAAAGGATACCGATACGTCCGTTGAGACTAGAGTACCTAACACTCTCCAAACGTTAGCCGGTACATTATGCATGGTCGTTGGGGCTGCCAATGGGTTACATACTTGTAACGATCCGGATTGTTCTGTTGTTTAATTTTGAATATTTAAATTTTTGAAATATTGGATTTTGAATTATAATTTAGTTAGTAAGGTTTAAAATGGAAATTTTAAGCGATTACTGAATTTTGGAAATCGTCCATTTAATCGACGCGTTTAAAATAGCGATCTGGAGCACAGTCTTGGAAATCAACGAAACTAGTTCCATTGGATCTGTAATAGTGTATTATTATCAGATTCCAAATTTCATAACGTTTGGAGTTACCGTTTGGTCGTACGGGGTAGAAACAAGTTGAAATTAATATCGAAGATCCAATAAAATATTGGGTCCAAAAAAGTTATCTTCTCCAAACGATCGAATTAGGACTCAAAACCTTTTCCATTGTTTTCGGAATAAAGGTATAACATTATAAACTCCTAGTGGCATGCCTGGTTAGGGGTTCGAAATAAATATGTATGATATTTCAAAATTAAATAAAAAATGTTCATATCGATTTAACCCCTATCAACCATCAGTTGACCTTTTCCACTAGCATATGTTACTGTTTCTAACACAACATCCCATTATCTTTAAATCATGAGCTCTCTCTCTCCCTTCCTTCCATTTGACCGTATTCACTCAAAAGAAAAAAAACAAAACGATCGATCGAATCAATTCGAACGAAGCTCGCGATTTTTCGTGAATTGGGAAGGCTCGACCACGCGCGTGGTACAGGGAGGAGTCGGTGAGTTTGGAGGCAACGGGGGCCCGTGTGCCTGATTTTGAGAACGGGAATCGAGAGTGAGGATTTGAGAGTACTAGATTGGCGGCGGCAGGCGAAACGAGGACGAGTCGCGACTGAGGGGGACTCGACGTCGATCGAGTTTAGGGTTTCAGGGGGGTTCGCGACCATCGCGTTCACGTGCGAAGTGGAGGAAGCGCACGAGGCGAAGGTCAGGGCGGCGCGTTTGACAGTTCCATGAGGCTTAGGCAAGGTGGTGGGAGGCTACTAGTGAGGCGGGGCGTGTGGATGAACATGACGATGTAGGAGTGCGACCTAGAATGATCAACGGTGGTCAGTGGTGTTCGGGTTTTGGTAGCACTGGCGTGGTCTAGGGCAGACGTGACTTTGGTAGTGGGTGGCTGAGCGATCGATGCTTGGAACGAACGATGGTAAAAGGTATAAAATTTAGTAATTAAGATTAATTATAAAATTAATAATTTAGTCAAGAAATAAAATTGAGACCGCTAATGAAATTTAATATGATTTGCATACGAGGTCCAAAAATCCTTCAACAAGTCGGGATTGAAATGGATTACAAACAAAATCAAGTTGAGAAATCCTCACTCATTTGGATTGCCATATTAAATTTTGATAGCTAAAATAAATTATGGGATGTTTGGTTGAATTTATAGATGGTTATTTGTTGAATGATATATATATATATATAGTATATATATTAGTTGTTGGATTGATATTCCCGCATATTTTAGCAGATGAGACCCTATGCACCCCGCATAATAGTGGATGACCCTATATTACCACGATATCCCGCCTCGAAGCGGGATTGGTATTTTATATTATCTAACATCTGTGGATGCAGGGAAACAGGTTGGAGGGATCCAACTGGATTCCTCAAATATATATAGTTCTTTTTGTTGAGAAAAATGTGTGATCCTCTACGAATAGAGGAGAGCACACATGCGAATATATATATATATATATATATATATATATCACGAATATAAAGTGCTGCCAACATGCCTGGGAGGTAAAAAAACCAAATACAAATATATCAAATCTTAGGTACTCCTAAGATGAGTTCCGGCAAGGCCACCACCCATCACACCCCGATATCGAGCTCCGGCATGGCCACCGCCCGATATTAAGGTGTTAGAAGTACCTAAAAGACTAGAGGAAAAACAAAAACTATTGGATAACGTCCCAAACTAATGAGGAAGCTTGTAACGCCCCACTCTGAGACCCACTGTAACAAAGAGTATTACAGGAGTAATACTGTCTGTTAAAGCGGAGAATAGAGTATAGTGGGAGCGACCATTTGTAATCAAGCTATAACTATCTACTGAATATGTCGAAAGGATGGTATCTATATATATTTTTCAAGTGGTTCGACATATTCAGTAAATACTTATAACAAAATTACAAATGGCTAAAGATCTATCAGGACAAAACATAATATTAAATGATAAAACATCACAGAACAGAATCACATAACAGATATAAAATCCCAGAACAATACATCGTCAATACAGATCCAAATACAATAAGTGGGTACAAAGCCATTGCCCACACATGTGGGTTAAAAATATGTACATATCAAAGTCTGAATAATAACAGAGGCGGACACTAAGATAAGCTATCTCAAAAGCATAGCAGATAAGTCCAAAGCGGAAGCACAGAGCAGCTAAGTCCAGAGACCTAACCTGAAACAACTCGGTCTGACCCGAGCGAAAACACTCGGGTCAGGCTAGCTAAACAATCAGTAATAACTGAGATATAGAATAATGCGGTAGATAAATAAAACAGTACTTATCCAAAGAGAAGTATATTATGAACCACATGAATATAATGACGATCCCTAATCATCAGTAAACAATAAAAATCTCCAAAGAGAAATCAACACCAAAGTGTAGAATAAATAAAATCGCCTCATATCATCGGCGTAGCCAAAGCTATAAAAAGATGCCCATAGGCAATAATCCCAAGAGTGACCAGAGTCTGTAATCAATGCCCAAGCAAAGATCGATGCTCCAAAGAGCAATGGGGATATACTGAAAAGTCAATGAAATCCAACACTGAAAAGCAGTATCCAGAGACACAGTGAATCCACAAGGTAATCACACTTACATCGTATGGTTCCATAGAACCAACACCGAATGGCGGTACTCGAATGGATATAAAAATCATCAAATAATACCAATATTGCACGTGCACCGACCAGAGTCGTTGTTGCCAAGTACTGTATAGTTGTGATCGATCACTCGCACAGATGCGGAACGTGCGAGACGGCAAGATCCTTCCTAGAAGGATAAAGGCCCAGAGGCGCATGCCGAAAAATAAACTGCTCCATAGAGCAGGTGTCCAGAGACGGTTGCCCAGAGGCGTGGTGACCTAGAGGTCCAGTACTGGCCGCCCAGAGGCTAATGTGTCACTAACTTCTTGGAGAGGAACCCGTAAAGTGTTAACAATGAGTCCCATACCCCACGTTCGCACTAAACGGTTTCCTAACCAATAGCAAGCTCACACTCCAAACAATAAAAAGTCCACCTCGTATCATCGGTAAACTAGACCCAAAGGTCAAAACGATCAATCGAATAGGTCGGGGATTAACCGGAAAGAAAATACACACGGTTCCATAGGCCGGAGATTTCCTAACCGTTTAAGCACCTTTCCACTTCACTCAACGTGCTAAAAAGTGAGTGTGAGGTTTTTATTATAGAAAATAATGGTGCAAAACGGATTTATAATTGATTTTGAAATCCCTTTAAAACGACTTTTGAAAAATATCCTATTATGGAGTAATTAATTTAATAATTAAAAATAATATTATATAATAATTTCGAAAGCCATTTAGGAGTGAAAAATCTTTTGAAAATGATTCATAAAACCCGTGTACGAAATCTAGAGACAAATCTCAAAGAAATCAATAAAACCAGAAAATCACTGAAAAATATTCTAAGTGTTTGTAAACATTCAAAAAAACTGACGCGAACCAAAGTTCGGCAATTTATTTGGACTAGCAAACTGTGTCCAAATGTCATGAAAATTTGCAGGTATGTAGTCCAACATCCCTACTTTAAGATGCAAAAAGAATCGGGAAATTCCGACTTGAAACGAAGAAACGGCGTCGTCTCAAAGTCGTACAAAAATCATAAAACTTTACTGTGTCAAAACAGTGTAAAGGTCCCACTTCGACGACATGGTCGAAGGGTCACATGAACTCAGATCTTGATGAAAATTTGCAGGAGCGTAGAAAAGTACTCCTACTTTGATATGCAATAAGAATCGTTCGGTTTCGACTTGAAACGAAGAAATGATAATGTTTCGAAGTTGGTCCGACGATAACTGAAAATGATCACTATTGTAAAACAGTTTCTGGGTGCTACTTCGGCAATAGAAACGAAGTACCTAATGCACCCAGATCTAAACCAAACTTTGCATGGTTAAAGATCTCGATCTCATCTTTTTAACGACATCAAAAATGATGAAATCCGACAAAGGACGAGCCCGGGATGGCATCGCAAAGTCGGGGTTCTACGCTGAAAACAACGGGAGAAAAGAGACCAAGGCCTATAGCTATGCACTAACTGGCCAGAGATGAAAAACCACAATTTTGGCATAGTAAACTTCAAATTCTGGCAAAATGAATAAAATGAAAGTTGTAGCTTAGTTTCTAAGCTTTCCGGAATGACCAAGATCGTCAAATTCCGACCAGAGATGAAAATACTATGACTAAAACAATTCTCAGATCTATATTTTATATCACTGTCGTTGTGCTCTCGGGACAGTGGTAAGAATGCACAGTTTTGACCAAATTAACTTCGAAATTTCATGAAACTCAAAACATGAAAGTTTTAGCTCTAAATCTAAGATTTCCAGAACATCCAAAATTATCTAATTCGGATCAAAAACGAGAGAGATACATGCAAAAAAATATCAGATTGAAACTCAAGATAACTTGTTAAAGACAGAATTCGTCTTCTGTCTTTGAATGCATTTCAGGTCATCTAAATGGAAAAATTACAGAAAACTCAATGAACAAAAATTGTAGCATATGTTCTAACATTTCCGGAACATCCAAAATTATCTAATTCGGATAAGAAACGAGTAACTTATGGCCAAATCAATTTCAGGGTTTTATTTTATCAACCCTGTAGTTTGTTGTCAGGTCAGCGATAAACAAACGTGATTTCGACCATTCAAACCACAAAATTAGGCAAAGCTCAAAACATAAAAGTTATAGGCTACATAATAAGCTTTCCAGAACTTCAAGAAAATATTAATTCCGATTTAAGATGAATGAGATATGCCTAATTTACTAACAGCAATAAACTAATTATAATTTCAGCTAGCATATATTACAAGTACCTTATGTGCACACCTCAAAATGAAAGCAAAGATGATCAAAGAGCTATGATTCACATGTTACATAATAAAACATGTGTTACTAACTGATTACCAAAATCAAAAGATGATTAAACACATATTAGAAGAGGTTTTTAGCAATATACCTCTCTAGAAAGCAACAAAGACTACTATAGCATCAACCCAAGTTAGCAAAAGATGATTAGGAGGCTATAAGATTAAAAAAACACATAAAACATGTGTTACCAAATCAATTTCAGAAATAAGAAAGATATAAAAATGGATTTGAGGTGTGTATTTGCATTACCTTTGCATAGAATGACTTGCATAAGCTAAAACTAGAAGGTGATGAAGATGGAGGCCATTTTTGTTATGAAAGCTTTAGGAAATGGTTAGGGTTTTGATTAGGGTTTTGATGAATGAGGTTAGGAGAGTTTGAGATAATTTATAGAGGAAGTTTAGGGTGGGTTATTGGGTAAGGTTTAATAACCCAATATGAAGAGAGTTATTTCATGTTTTCCAAAAATTAGTCTAAGTGTTCATGTATGTTTATAAAACTCATTTTTCTTATCCAAACCCGTTTTAAAATCTCTCCTAAAATATTTAACTTTCCAAAAATAACATTTTATCCTCATTTTAAAATCTCATATTTCCCATTTAATTAAAATAGCCTTTTTCACATAAATTTTGTTATTCCAAATTCTTTTATGCTTCATTAAAATAAATAAAAATCCTAACTTTTATTTATTAGTTGGTAATGCAAATCCCGGGTTGTTACAAAGCTCCAACCAACTGAATTAGGAGAGGTGAATAAGCATCTGCTCTGAAGTGGATCTGTTGAAAAGAGAAACCGCTCTGGAGCCTCTGAATAAGAGAAAGAGGTACCAAACTGTAGAATATATCCTCCTGAAAAAGTGCTCCATAATGAAGATAGCAGAATCCTAAATCTGAGAAGAAACTGCTAGTAGTCCTGGATGAAGATACTCTGCTCTGGTGACCTCCCTACCATCTGAAGTCTAGCAATCTGAAGATATGAAAATCTGCAAAATGAACCTGATATCCTATCTCCCATACCTGTAACTGGAAAATGACTAAAGAAAAAATTAGAATGATACATATATATGTATATTTATATAATAAATATACATATATATGTATAAATAAGGAAGGAAATAAAAACCTAAATAAGACTAACTGGATAATAACAGTATAAATTAAAAACCTAAAACCCAATACCAAACAGAGACTAGTACAAATATTGAGACAGATCTATCTTATGGACCTTTAATCATAAGTAAGTTATGATTAGAAGTGAAATCATCATCTAAATTAGAGAAAATATTAATAATACTGTTATTAATGTTAAAAAAATTACTATTGTGTTTAAAAAAATTAATATTATGATTAACCTTGTTAAGATACCTTTTGAAAAAGGAATTTTTAGCTAATTTATATTTAGGGTTAGAGATCCAATTAAAACAAAATGAAGAACTTGTAAAAATCAGTTTGTTAAAATGACAATTATTATTATTGAAAATTCTTTGATTTTTTTCAAACCAAATAAACCAACTAATAGTAATGAATAAAGTGTCTAGTAGAAATCTAATATTCTTTTTGAACTTGAATCTATAATTATTCCAGTAAAATTCACAATCCGAAATTTTAGTTGTTATATTAAAGTTAAAATTTTTAAGAGTATTAATTATCATTTATTATCATTTTGAATATTTTTTCTCTTTAAAAATTCAATTGTATTAAGTTTTCCATGAAGAATTAACCACATGTGAATTTTGGATTTGGGAGGAGCATTAGATTTCCACATATATTTAAATGAGTTATATATTGTACCCGAAAAATTAATGAATCTGTAGAAAGAATTAGGAGTATATTTCTTACTTTTATCCCATTCCCAACTAATAAAATCATTATCATTATCAATATTATAAAGATTTAATCTGGCATAAAGCAAAGAAAGTTGTCTAAAAGTTGAATCAACTAAAATTATGTTAAAACTGAAATTCCAAGGAGGATCATTTTCTGGAGAATAAACTTCATTGATTAAAGCATACTTAAAGTTACAAATTTCATACAGATCCTTAAATTCTATCTTAAGAGGCAAAATCGATATCCAATAGTCATGCCAAAACAAAGTACGATTACCAGAGTGAACAATAGTATTTATTCCTAAATTAAAAATCTCATTACATTTTAAAATGTTTTTCCAAAAGTTAGATATATTTTGAGTGGCTGGAGAAGCAATTTGATATAAATTGCTATTTCCATTATAGTAATATTTAGAAATGATCTCTTTCCAAATAGCGTTATCATTTATATCTTTAAACTTCCAAAGCCATTTACCTAACAAAGACAAATTCATATTACGCAAATTAATAACACCTAATCCACCTTCCTTTTTGGCCTTAGAAACGGTTTTCCAATTTACTAGACATTTAATATTATTATTAGAGTTATCTCCACTCCATAAGAAATCTCTTCTAATCTTATCAATTTTATCAATAACCCAATCTGGGAACAAATGCAAGGACATCCAATAAATCGGAAGAGCTGATAAAACCGAATTTATTAAAACTAGTCTACCTGCTCTAGATAGAAATCTCCCATTCCAGTTAGAAATCTTATTTTTAATTTTATCAATGATAATAATACAGTCATCATGTTTGAGTTTGGTGGGTCTAATCACAAAGCCGAGGTAGTCAAAAGGAAAGTTCATAGTTTTGCAATTAAGAGTATTAGCAACTAAGTTTTCAACTTTATCAAAATCATTTAAAACTAACACAGAATTTTTGTCAAAAATTATTTTAAACCAGATAAAAGTTCAAAACTGTAAAGGATAAACTTAAGGGTAATGATGTGTCTAGGAAGATGGGAAAAAAAAGTAAGGTATCATCAGCAAATTGAAGAACCGATCAACCATAAGGCAAAATTTCATTGCCTACATGTCCAAGAGATCCATTATCCACTGTTCCTTTAATAATTTTAGCAAAAACATTAGCAGCTAAGTTAAATAATAAAGGCGATAAGGGATCCCCTTGCCTTAAAACTCTCTTAGATTGAATCCTATTACCTAAAATGCCGTTAACCATAATACTAGAGTTTCCAGTTCTAAGCAAAGTCAAAATCCAATAGATCCATCTATGGCTAAAACCTCTAGCATGAAAAATATCTACAAGAAAATCCCAATCTACTGAATCAAAAGCTTTAGCAAAATAAAGTTTTAAAATTGCACAAGTTATGTTATTCTTACAACAGTAATTAATATATTCTGAACAACTGCCACTCCATTAGTGATATTTCTCCCTTTAATAAAAGCTGATTGTGAACAATCGATTAATTCATTCATTCTTTTACTAAGTCTATTAGCTAGAACTTTAGAAATGATTTTAACTGAACAGTTAATCAAAGAAATAGGCCTAAAATCCTTTAAGTTTTTAGCTCCTACTTCTTTGTGTAACAAAATAACATTTGCGAAGTTAAATCTCCCTAATTGTAAATTACCATTGTAAAAATCATTAAACATATTAACTAAGTCAAATTTTAAAACATCCCAAAAGGTATTATAAAATAAAATAAGAAACCCGTCAAGGCCCGGAGACTTATCACTTGGCAAATCATTAATTGCTTTTCTAATTTCTTCTTCAGTAAAAGGATTATCAAACTCTGATAAATCAATAATAGAATCAGATGGATACAGATCTATCCATCTAACATTGATTCTATGTTTGATTTTAGAACCAAAAATATCCTTATAATAATCTATAAAAGCCTTGTTAAGATCTCTTTGATCAACTAACTCTATATTATTAACAAATATAGAGTTAATTGTATTACTACATTTTCTACCATTAGCTATATTATGAAAAAATTTGGTATTATTATCACCTTCGTTGATCCATTGAATTCTAGATCGTTTTTTCCACATAACCTTCTCCTTTTCTAAAATAGAATTTAATTCATCTTTTAAATTAGCAAGAACATTACGTTCACCTATATTTAGAGATCTAGATTCTTCTATCTTATTAATTTTAAGCATTTCATTAAGAATATTATTATTTTTAATTTTTAGATTGCCAAAAACATTTTTGTTCCAGTCTTTAAGAAAAATCCTAAGCTCCCTAAGTTTAGAAACAAAAGCTTTTGTAGAATTTTCCTTATTTCTAAAATTATGGAAAATCAAAGAAACCCATTTAGCTTTAACTAGATTCACAAAGTTAGATTCCAAAAGCCACATCTTTTCAAATTTAAAATTGTTAATAATAACTTTATGGTATTCACAAGTAAGAATAATTGGACAATGATCGGAGTATGTATAGGGTAAACCAGTGACTCTACAGATTGGGAATTTGTCTTCAATTTCATCACTAACAAAAAATCTATCAAGAAGAGTCATGGAAGGAGACTCTCTAGCGTTATTCCAAGAAAACTCTCTTTTTGAAAGGGGAATTTCAATCAAATTAGAATTAATAATAAATTGATCGAACTCCTCCATTGCAGAGTAATCCCCTTCCCTAGGATATCACTCACTAATGAAACGCATAACATTAAAATCACCCCCAAAATCCAAGAATCCGGGGTAAAGGATCTAAAATCTAGGCATTCATTCCATAAAATTCTCCGATTAATTTTAGAATTAGGTCCGTAAACATTAGAAATATTTAAAAAAGAGTTATCAGAAAGATTAATGAGAATAACATGAAGAGAATGCTGTTTAAAAATACTTTGGAGCAATTTAAAATAATTATCACGCCACCTTATCATTAATCCCCCTGATGTTCCCACGGAAGGTAAAAAAACCCATTTTCTAAAATGATACCCGCCTAATCTTCTAAAAAACCTAACATCAGGACATCAAATTTTAGTTTCCTGAAGCAATGCAATGTCAATCGAATAGTCTTTAAAGAATGCTCTAACATTATCACACTTATTCAAATCATTCAGTCCACTAATGTTTCAACTAATGATCCTTGTAAACCAACAGTACTAGCCCTCTCTAATTCCTTACGTCTAATGAACTCCCGATCAATCTCTTTATCAGAGAAAATAAAGAGATGTATCAAAGGCTAACTGGCTAAACTCAGCAGATGATAAACTACCTAATGCATAAGTAGAGTACGTACTACCCAAAATAGAACTCATACCTGAGCCTGAATCCGTAGCACCATTTAAGGCGCTCGAACTAGGTAACTCACCCAAAGGCCGTGGCTGACTGTTGCGAATCCTAGCACTTCGATGGATAGATCCACTAGAAACTACAGACTTCTTACTCCTTCCATTTTTTGGCTTAGACAAAGAACTACTGCCGCACTCCACATATATATCTAGCATAAAATTCGAAGCCTCATCTGCCAATCTAACCGAAGAAGAACTCGATGACTCATTAAATTTTTCTGTCACATAACTCAAAGAAGATTTTGTGCTTTGATCTACTTCCCCTATAAAATCACTCGAATTCATTCCAACAATTGAACCTTCTATACCTAAATTATCTTCTAAAGTAATAGAATTATCCACCACATCCTCTGTGTTTTGGAAATTACAAATTTTTATATCAAAATGATCTCTCATCTCCCTATTAATATGTTCTTCATCATCCAACAAGCACGTCTCTACCATGTGCAATATCTCAAATTCAATACTAGTAACTGGATAATCTGAACTATTTTCTAATCTATCATCATTTAGCACAGTTATGTGATCATCGAAGCATAGAAGGTTTTGCAAATTCAAGATATCTTGTATACTGGTGCCATTATCAACTTTAAACCTATCAAAGCTCGTTTGTGTATCAGTGAAACTGTGAATATTTTGAACAGCAACATTATCAGACTCGAAACATAAGTCCACTTTCAAATTGATATCAATCTCTTTAATCGCATCTAGATTAACAGACGATGACAATGACCCAACTTCTTCAAATATCTCTCCCAAATGAAACTCTACCTCTTCTAGTATATTAACAGAAGAATCACCCAAAACAAAACCAATTTCATGACTATCTGAAACATGTTGATATTCATCATCACAACATTTCAATTTCTTAACAGAGCTAACATTAATCCCATTATCAAAAGACACTGATATTAGTTTTTTCCTATCTAAGCTCTTAACATCATATATTTGTGTATCTGACATCTTGGTATCATAGTGCACAACATTAGATACAGGCTCTAAACCATATTCCAAACTCTTATTTATATCATAAACCATTAAATCATCCAAATTAACCATTGATGCCGATGATAAAATTCCATCCAAATCCTCTCCCTTATAAAAGTTTACCTCATCTTCTATGATATCAGACAATCTATTTTTCAATAAGGACCCAAAAAGATCATCCATCACAATAGGATTTTCATAAGTATCAGAGTAATATTGGAATTCGTCAATTCCGAGTTTCGATTTCAAATCATAGTTATTAGCTAAATCACCAGATTGGGTAAAGGCTGTGACCTCCATAGAATCATCAGCTTGTTCCACTCCTACTTCTAAAACTTCATTTTCTTCATCGACTAGACAATTAAATCTATTACTAGTCTTTAACTCAAAAAATTCCTGAGATTTAGATCTTCTACCATTAACTCGAGTGAAGCCAGAAATTATATCAACATCATTACACTTAACTATAGCATCCAAAATAGAACTCTTCTTTTTATTAGCAACAAAAGAATTAAGATCCTTAGAATATTGAACAACAGAAAAATCTATTAGCATTGGATCAAAGTCGATAATCTCATCTTTGTTAGTATAAACACAAAATTCACTGCTCAAATTTCCTTTATCCAAAAAATCAACAGACATCTCATCACAAACGTCTGATTTGATAGACGATTTTTCTGGCTTACCGAAATAATCCTCTAGGTCTCCAAATCTATCCCTACAACCTTTACCTATGTTCCGAGAATTAATCACGTCGAAGTGAGAGAACAATTCCTCTAAAAGATGAATCCCTTCTGATCTTTGTTGCTATAGATTATCTAATAAAATTCTTTTAAGTAACATACATTTCAAGGTGAATTGAAAACCATGATCAATAAGCTGTGGCCCAGTGTTGATAATCTTCGAATTCAATGAACAGAAATTCTTCTCAGGACGCATATTATTATTAGAAAAAGGGACGAAATCAATTTTTGTAGATCCAGAGCTCGCAAGATCAGCATTCATCGAACATGAAACTTTCTTGTGCCCAGTCTTTCCACAAGCAAAACACCTAATGGGGTCTCTATAATTGAGAGCGAAATGACCTCGATCCCCACATCTAAAGCAGATATTATTACCTTTCTTAAAACCCAATTTTTAAGTCGAAGATTATTCCTAGAATTAGGAATCGAAGATATTCCCTCTTTAACAACTTGAGCATAAGAAAGATGAAAAGGGACTCGATCAGAGTAATGATCCAACAAAGACAGATGCAAATTAGGATTTTTGTTCGATAGAGAATGTTTCGACAGAAAGCAAGAAGTTGAAGACGAGGTCGCCATTTTTTCCAGTTGTCAAAAGTTAGTTTAAGATTTTATTATTAATGTTATTACTTATCAGATTGGTAAGATGTATACCTCAAATATATATAGTGTTTTTCATATATATAAAAATATATGATGTGATTGAATAATCTGCTGGATTATTGTGTGGTTTAATTTTTTAAAATGTTATAATAGCATTGGAATTAATCTTGGTATATTAAATACCATAATATAATTTTTGAAATTTAAGGAATTAAAAGGAGATTTAAACATAAAAATAATTATATCGGAAATGGGATTATTTAATAAGAAATTGATTGGATAAACAATAACTATTGGTTTTAGTTGAAGGTAACTACTCCCTAAAGTGTTAAATAGAAATTTTAGAAATAACCTATATAAGGGATTTTTAATGACATCCTGAAAAATATAAAAAGGAGTTGAAATCGATGTTAAAAAATTATATTGGCAGGATAAATGGAATTATAAGGAAATGGATTTATAAATTAAATTTTTATAAATAAGATTTATTTTTATAAAACAAGTAAAACTCAAAGGAGTTAAAATTTATAAACGATGTTTATAAATAAAGGATATCGATATCAAATGATAAATTGGAAATATAAATTTACAGGAAGAATTTATATTAGAATATGGAAATCGGGTTAGAGAAAAATAGTAGATACTATTTTTGAAAGTGAAAATGGTTAAGGAGATCGAAATGGAAGCGATGTGATGGAAATAGAGAGAAATTTATAAATCGAGTTGGTTATCGAGATTTTATAAATATAATTTTTAAAATTTAGAATTTAAGTTTATTTTTAAAAGGAAAATTTTATTTATTGAACTATGAAATTTTAAACTAGTTAGGATTGAAATAATTCGGTAAGTGGATTTTTCAAATATTTGTCATTTATTTTAATAAATCCTAGATTTTAAAATTAGCTTTGAAAAGTAATGCTATAAAAAGTGTTTCAATATTTTAGGTAATTACTTGAACATGTCTTAAAGATAAATTATTATTATTCATTTTAATACTTATTATATATATATATACTTTTGTAATCTTTTAAAAATTTATTTATAAATACTCTCGAAAATCTGGAAATGGTGTTATTCAATATATGGGATTTATAAGAGAATTCTCAAATGGAATTTGGAAAAAAAGTAAGAAAATTTTCGAAGTAGTTAAATAAAAGTGAACCTCGAAAAAATGAAATAGAATTCATAAAAGAAGTAGGAAGGGAAATTGAAATTATAAGCAAGTATATTTGACTTTGGAAATATTAAAGGGAATTAATTAAGGAATTCCGGAACTTATAGAATTCATTATAAATGAGTTAATAATTTACAAATAAATTGTAAATGATTTTGAGAAAATTGGAAATAGGAAATAAATGGAATACTTCCTAAGTGTTGAACATAAATGGAATTGTAGAAAATATTCTAAGTATTGGAATGGTTGGAAATATTCCGTTGAAAATATAAGGATTTGAAATTGTTTTCAAATGTTGAAGTACTGGAAGTAATTTAAATACATATCTAATAAAGATATTGTGAAAATAAATTTTTGAAAATTTGAAATAAGGCCTGATGTCTGCTTATGGATATTTATTAATAGTTATATAACCGACTATCAATTTTGGCCAATTTCATTAATCGTTTCGAAGAGACCGGGATCGGATTTAGTTATCTGAAAACCACTTCGATCCGATTTGAGCATTACGAATGGATACCGTGAAGATGGTGAAGGTAGTGATTCGGTTTGTCCAGACCCAGGACAACTTGTATGGACGAATGCTATAAGAACATCGTCATTGGAGGACGATGAGCATTCTAAGTGAAGTATTTTCTTGAGAGATAAACGTTAGCCTTAAGCCTTATCAACTGGAATAACTGAAAATCAGGGGTTATGCAGCAAGGCTAAGTGGGTCATACCCAATTAAGGTATGTTATCATCCTTCTAGGTACCCTCGGATATATTCTATTATGGATACGGTGGTGCATGCAAAAGAGCTCTCGATAAGGGTGGAAACACCCGGGGGTAATAACATATTCGGTTCTATCCAGGTTAGGGATTGGGCCGGTCTTGTACTGCAGGGGAACCCGGCGAGGTCCTCAGTACATTTTCTAGAAGTGTACTGTGATAGGTGGTACCCCAGTGCCTAGTCATTGTATGGAATCCATACTCCAATAAGCGCCGTACGTTTTTGATTGTGCCCAACTATGCTGAAACGTGAGATGCAAGCATTTCAGCTATTTTCTATTTACTTTGATTAGACACTATCATAATTCAGATGATTTGATAAAAATAATTTTGGTTATCGTAAGGTAAAAACCCGTCGTGTTTATGTGTGGCGTGGTCTTACGAGATATCTTTGTTTTTCAAAGGATTTTGAAAAAGTTAATAATTCAAATTGAGTGTGTTTTCTCTTGTAGGATTTCCAGACAGACTCGGGTGTTATTTTATTATAATGATCGGGTCAGACCAAGTATTACAGATTCAGGATAGAGTGCTATGAGACTCAGGAGAGGAGCTGGATGAGAGAGACATATCCCCGTATTTGATTTATATTTCCACTGTGTATGTTATGTATATGAGGACAAGTTATTAAACTATCCAGATTTATTGTTGTTCGTTGTACTCTGATAATGGTATGTATATTAATAGTACAGTTCTTGTATTTAAAATCTGTTATTATATATTATATTTTTTTCCGCTGTGATTGTGATATTCTATGTTGTTGTTTTCTGTTTCTTCTTCTGCCTTTTCTTCTTCACCCCTAAAGATTCATATTTCCGTTCAATTTGAGTTAAACTGATGTGAATTATGGTCGACTTAAAGGGTATGCAGATACTGGCCTTTACATTTGGTATCAGAGCTGAAGGTTAAGCGAGAACCTTGGCTCTGGTGGGGATTACTCATTAGAGATAGGGTCAGTAGTACCCTAGAATGAGTTTGAGTGTATTAATAGATATGAGCGCGTATTTGTTAGTGAATAAAAATTGTTTAATATTGTATTGGTTGATTTATTGAGTGGCTTATGAACTCTGGTCGGCACAGTCCGTACAATTATATCGATAGGGGTTTCTAAACACTTGAATAAAGTAATTCGACAAAGTATTAATTGTTTTGGAATGGGGTAAATGAAATAATTTTACCCAAACTATGTTTTGAAATAAAAAGAATAATTTTTTGAAGATAATTATAGTGATGTGTTTGATTGTTATTATATAGTCAAAGTAAGATTATAATATTGAAAATGGTTTATATAACCAAATGAAAATTGTATAATTATAAATTATACAAATGGCTTATAATTAAAATTGGAATGGATTCGAACTCAAATTCAGGAAATTTAAACCCCGGAAGGTTTAGAAATTTTTCTCAGAAAATCATGGAAATGAAATTGGAGTTATTTCGGAAACATTTTTGAAATAAATAATGGAGTATTATTTGGAGATATTTTTGAATAGAAAACACCTTAACTTAATTTAAAAATGGGTTTTGGGAAGAGATATAGCACTGAACTCAATATAGTTGCTCGAAAATAAGTCCGATGATGATCGCGACATCATCGGTGTTCAATTTCGAGTTTCTAAGTGATGGGTTGCTACCGTAGTAATTTGTATGAAGATTTTGTAGAAAATGTTTTGGAAAGGAAATTTGTGTTGGATAAAAACCAAATTGGTTTCGGAAATTCCAAAGAATGGTTTGTTAAAACCAAGGAAGAGCTATATATTTGATTTCAAAATGATTTGAAATAAATTCGGGTGTTTAAAAAACTCTAGAATCCCTATTTAAATGTTTTAGGAAATATCAGGAAAATAGTTATGAACTTATAAATGGTGAATGATTTTAAAAAAGAATATGGCAATTGAATTTTGGAAATAAATTTTAACTTGAGTAAGTTAAAATGAATGAAATTTAACTTGAGCTAAGTGTAACGACCCGCTATTTTGGACCATTCAAATTGACAATAAATCCACACATGTCTGATTTGAATAATTCAAAATATCAGATTGTTAATTTAAATTTGGCAAAACTCAGAATATATAGTAAATAAATCAATCACAGAATCACAGACACAGAGTAATACAATAATGCGCAGCGGAATAGATAAAATAGTAGTTCATGAAGCTACTATATAAACATCAGAGTTAGAAATAAAATACAACAGAATATCTCAATTGCAGTAAAATCTCCAGTACAACAGATGACTTCTCTGAACAAATCAACTAGAAGAGCTGAAAGCTGAGGCGATAGTTGGATCTCCAAAGGAAGCTCCAAACTCCAAGGGTGAGTCTCAAATGCTGTATCACTCGGTCTGACCCGAGCGTAAAGCAAAACAAAAACACTCGAGTCAGGATTAACATTCTTATATCAATAAATCCAACTCAAGTGAAATATCAACTGGAATACAAGTAACTTAAAGGATGTTTGGGATAACCATCCTCTAAGGATCTTCAGAACTATCTACAAGGTGACAATATACATTATAACACCGTGGTCATTTAAATTTAATTTATACTTCAAAACCCAAATATTATTTCATTTCAAATATAAATATTAATTAATTTATAAAGTAAAGCATCTAATTTTCTCAAGTCTTGCAAATCGATTCAAATCAACTTCAAATTCCAGATTCAAATTTATTCAAAGCTCAATTCATCAATTTAATTCAGTTCTAAATATACCATTTATTTTCCAATATATTTCAAAGCTTTAATATTCAACAATTTCAAAGTTAGATTTAACAGTATCATATACCTCTTGATTTAACTTCATTATTATTTAATCAGGGAATATTCACTTAATAGATTCAATATCATTTACTAGCCTTAAATCACATTTTCTAAATATTTTCTTAAACTTTATTTAAACAAGAAATATTCATTAAATTACTTATAAATCAAACCCAAGTTATAAATCATATCTTACATCTCAATTTCAATAAGTTTCTAATCGGTTTAATTAAATAAAATTCTTTATTGAATCAATTTCAACTAACTTCAAATTATCTTCCTAACCTTAACTTATTCAAATTATTACTGAAATCTGTTTTGAAACATAAATTTAATACTTAAACATATTATATGTATTAAATCCATCTTAATTAAATTAAATATCATTATTTAATATATATATCATTACTATGCAATAATAAAAAAAATCAACTTTTATTTAAAAGCATATATTTCTTCCCAAATCCGTAGAATTTATTTTCAAAATATTTATATATATATGGACCAACGGTGTCTGTATATATATCTATCATATGGTTAAGTGATACGGATATTTATCATTTCAATCCGAAATTTAAATATATGCGGGTAGATATCATTTCTACCCGTAATCCCAATTTCAATTCAAATGAAAATCGCTTGGGTTTATCATTTCAATCCGAAATTTAAATATATGCGGGTAGATATCATTTCTACCCGTAATCCCAATTTCAATTCAAATGAAAATCGCTTGGGTTTATCATTTCAACCCATAACGATTTTCTCCTATTCTAAAGTCCGTTCGGGTATATATCATTTCAACCCATAGTGAATTCTATACTAACTAGGAACTTGCAGAGTGATAACAGATAATATGAAATAAAACAACAGGCATATATCATCAATAACAATAGAATAAGAACAACGGGATATGGTGTCATATCCCACAGGTGAACAGTTACAGATAATAGCATATATAACCACCTAAATAACTACAGCAGCATATTTCAATTGTCGTTTCAATTGAAATCAAATTTAATAAATAAAAGAACGTTAATCGTGAGTGATTGCTCACCTTTCGAGGCTAGAGCGGTAGACAATGAAATTAAATTACGAAATCCAAGCACGAAATCACAAGACAAGGCAAGATTGAATCGGCGAACGAAGCTGATGAATAGGAAGAGACGAATTCAAATCAAAACAGGATCGATGAAAATAATTAATATAAGTGAACTTATATATATAACTATATATAACTATCATATTCTAAATTCAAACACATATTAAATTAAATATATATATTTCAAAATCCATTGTTTCAAATTAAAACACACATATAAAATCAAACATATATATACCTTATATTTTGAGATAAATATATATATATATATATACTTATAAAGTGCAAAACGCTTACATATCTATTATATCTTTAACATTAATATTTAAAATAAAATACATATGAAAACCAGAACATATGAGCTATATAACTGTCAAAGTATGCTTATACATTATTTTATATTCGAACAGTAAAAGTTTAGTAAACAACTAGTTTATATAACATATATAAATATATTTATTTATTTAAAATAAACTCTATACAGGTATTAAATTTTTGAAGCACCTTAAGTCAACATCATTGTATGTATGTTCATTTTTAAAGTTATACAAAGATTAGTGCATATATACTACACAAATTGCAAACTATGTGAATACAAATGAAATCCATTTTCAATGCTAATGCGTTATATGTATACTAATATAACCTCATGCAACAGATTATATAAGAATACTAATACACATATTATATGTGCAGACCCACTATAGTTAAATAAATGTATATTATATACGTCCAACTATAAACAACATGCAGTCGTATACATGTAAAATACAACTTAACATATGTGTCTCTCTATATACCCAGGCAAATATGCAGACCATTGTTTATAAGATATCCCACAACATATATATATACACTGACTGTTTTATATTCATATAACTATCATGTTAAAAATTTATACAAACATATTGCATAAAACTAATATAAGTTTTGTAGTCATAACAATAGACCTATATATTTATATAGACTAGAATAGCAAACTCTGCATATACATAAAAAAAAATCAATATAACTAACATAATAAAATATACTTTAAACATATACATACTTTTTATATAGAGATAACATGGACGGCCGAATAAGGGAAATGCTTGGGTGGCGGGTCGAGATGCTCGCGGTGTGGTGGGAGGCTGGGCTTGGCATTCGACAATTGGTGAAAGAGAGGGGTAGGGGAGGCGGCTGCTTTGGGGTTTGGAAAAAGAAAAGGACGCGGGTGCTGAACTGCTGCTGACCGTGCCAGGGTGTCGGTTGTGGGAGGCTGGGCTTGCGGTGGTGGCCAAGGCACAAGTTGATGGCGGAGGGAGGGGAAGGGTATGGCGGTTGGCAGGGATGATTGGTGCGGAGGAGTTCGCGGCGAAGTGGAGATTTGCGTGAGAGGTTTCATGAAGGCGGGCCCGGTTGAGCTAGAGAGGGCGGAAGTCACGATTGCTTGGAGGAAAATAATGTTGCGTGGAATTTGGGATTGCAAAGGAGAAGGAAACAAATGGATCTGAACAAATATATACATGTGGGCTTCAGGTTAAAACAAAGAGGGCAGGTTAGAAGAAAAGAGAAGGGGATGAGTCGTTCAAAAAGAAAAAGAATGTATAACGTACAACGAATATAAAATTTATATATTTATTTCAAACGGTGGAACGAAAATCAGGGAGAATTTGAAAGGGACAAACGTGAAAATACGCGAAAGTTAATGCAAAGGCAAAGGATCGGGGAAATAATTTAAAGCAATTTATTAGTGTGCAAAACGTTTCAATATTTGAAACCGAATGAGAATTAACGGTCATAATTAAAGGTACCGTTACACTGAACAGTTCATTGTCTCCGTCACGTACCTGACCTCAAAATACAGAAATAAATATACCGCAGAGATCAGCACGACGAGACAATCAAAACGGTATACAGATATCAGTGGTACGGTCATCCGATCAAAAATCGATAATCGGTACCAGAAATGCTGCTATTTTGCCAGAATTAAGATAAACAGAGAAATAGAAGTCCAAATTTGGAAAAACGAATTTCGCAGTCTGATTCAGAATGATCTAAATAAATTTTCTCCTGTTGACATATTTTGGTTTCGGAAAACTTTTAAATTCACTGTTATTAACCGGTTTGATTTGAAATAGAATTTCACAGGAAAATAAACTTCAATATTATCAGATGAAAATTTACCAGTTGCTATATTAAAATAGACGTATTCCAAATAATAAATTTTTAAAGTCAAATTTTATTGTTTAAAATTTCACAAATTTCCAATTAAATATACTTTTTAAACCATTAAATTTTACGGGTCGTTACACTCTCCCCCACTCAAAACTTTTCGTCCCCGAAAAGGAAGGAGGTAGAAGAATAGAAACAACCAGACAGAAAAGATAGATTGAAAGTCAAGATTAAACAATTAATTTAAACTATATAAATTTTACTTAAAATTTGAAAACTTCATTTGCAATTCGATTATCTTATATACTTTAAAACCTTTCAACCATCCATTTGTAAAATTTCTTGCTTCCTTTATAAATACCATTTATATGTTTAAATGACACCTTTATAAATGTATGAAAATCATTTGAAAACAATTATTTACATTATTACTTATATTTACAAATAAGCTAATTGAAAACATTAAATCCATAGTTCATAAATTTATTAATTCTATCTAAAATACTTTCCAAATATTATTTATAAGTCAATAATCATTTACTTTAAATATGTTTCATTTAATTAATAACCTCTAAAATATCTATAGCACTAAAATTTTCTATTAAACCAAATAATATATAAATAAATAATATTTAAAAGGGTATAGTCAACAAGGAAAAGAAGGACTTGGAGAGACAGAATATAGGTGAATAAATAAAGCTGAGCAGATAAGGTAGATTCGAAGGAATAGTATCGGGCATGAATAATTAATTCAAACCATTAGAATTTCAATTCCAAATATTGATACAAAATTTCTTTGTTAGAAATACTTTTATAATAAAATATTTTTTTTATAGTCGAAACAAATTTCCTTTCGAAAATACTTTTATAACTCGATGTCTTAACAAGTTTATCCTCGTTCCTGTAGACTCTGGCAGTGCGTTGATCAGGCGCAAAGCTAGAATTCTCCAGGTACTTAGTAGACTTGTTTCAACACCTAGTAAAAATACTGGAAAACTTTTAAAAACAGATATGGAAAGTACAATCCAATCAAAACGAACAAAACCTTTGTCTAACCATGGTTCGCAGATACACAATGGTTACGCCTGGTTCCCCCAGGAAACAATCCATATCCGTAGGCTTTCTCAGCCCTGCGAGTTACGCCATGATGACTAGTAGAATGCAGGATACACAATGGTTACGCCTGGATCCCCCAGGAAACAATCCGTACCCCCAGGCAAGACTCAGCCAAGCATTTGCGCTACTATTCGCGACCTACACAGATTGCAGGATACACAATGGTTACGCCTGGATCCCCCAGGAAACAATCCGTACCCCTAGGCAAGACTCAGCCAGGCAGTTGCGCTATGCAGTCACGAGAGAACAATAAGACCATGGGTAACGCCATGGAATTCGAAGGACACTCGAGTATCATATCCGGAAAACCAAAATCAGAGAGAATAATATCGATAGAATGAATCCAAGATGTGGCCACAAATCGGATATCAAGCAGAAGGCACTTTCCATATCTTTACTTCGAAAATATGTATCATATAGTACCTTTTCAAATCACTTTCAAATATCGTACTTATATAAAATCCATTATATATAAGATTTAATTTTCAAATCAAATACTTTCCAAAATCAAAAGTATATCAAATCACACTTATATAGACTTTAATTATATAAGATTTCACTTTTCAATTTTGAGTACCCTTTTCAAATCCATAGTTTTCGAATCAATTTCATACTCATACAAATCAATTTTATATAAGTTCGACAACTCCCAAATCAAGTGTTTAGTAACATAAAGTTCTCAAATTTCAATTTGTTTCAATTATCAGTTCAATTTCAAAATCATATACAATCTTACCAAATTATTTCTTCTCAAATTTAAATATCTTTAGTTCCAAAGTTTCCAAAATAATAAATTTAGGAAATAAATCCAAATTTCCAAATCAATATAATTAAGTCAAACAATTCATTTCCAAAATCAATGGTTTTCAAAATCATCTTATATTTACATAAGGTCCATCTTATATCAGGATCAAAATTTTACAAAATAAATTTCGCTGTATGAAGAGCCATATGGGATTGAATATCTTTGCTTTTATGGATTATATATCTTTGTAATTTAAATTGGAAATTTTCTTTTAGTAAGCAAAGATATTCTAACATGACAGCTTTCAATTTCAGCGTCAAAATATATCAATGATATTAGAATATAAGATGTACATACGTCATCCTTTCGCAGAATCACATTTGATCGCTTGCTCGATCACACAAGTTCGCTTTCGAACTAGTATTGTCCATTCGACTTCCCTAATGCGGATTTCGATATGGTTTCTCGGCTAGAAGCCATCAGTCTCCTTGCATAGCCATATACTATGATAGAGAATTCTAGAATCAAGCCCAAAAATCCATATCAAATATTCGCCGTCAAGAATCGAATGAAAAATCCTAACACGAAATGGTGTAATCCACCTCGAACTTGTGTACTCAAACTTGGATCAAATTAATTATGCGAATAAACCAGCATACGCACAACTATATTAGTTTCATAAAGATGTTACTAAGTTAAAACATTTAAACTAAATTTTATTCAAAATATTTGAAGACCAAATTATTTTCAAAACATTTCAAATCTAAATTTCATATTAGAAAAATTTAAAATTGCCTTATTCATTTTCTTAACAAACAGTTTCAACTTATTTAAATCATATTACTACATACTTTAACATTCATACCAACTTATATACTTTATACTTTTCAAAATTCTTAGCTTTTGAAAAGTTAACCTTGATTTGGAAGTGCTCGAACCTTCAATATAGTTGAAGAAATCATTTTCAAATTCAAGAGTTGGAAATCAGCAACAAATTAGTAAATCAATTTTAATAGATAGGGTTATATCAAATCCAAAACTCGAGGGCTGAACACCGGCTCATTTTAAATCGTTTCAAATACATTTACATATATCTTTCGAATATCAAATCATACTTCAAAATTTTGAAATCAAAATTGGTTTCGCAAAATCACTCGCGTAGCGATGCTACTAAAGTGGCCTATCCCTCACTCTGAAACTCGAAAATCAATGTCGATGATGCGTGCACTCATCACCGAAATTATTTTCCAGCGACATAAGTGAGTTCTGGACTTCTATTTTTCTCAAACTTCTTTTGAAATTTCTTCGTAATCATTCGAAACTTATTGAAATCATTTGAAACATTTCTTATTCGGAAAATACTTTTAAATCATATTATTATTATATATTTCAAAATCTTAAAACCAATTCCAAAATACCGGAGTTCAATTCTCGAATTTCAAATTTAAAATCCTTCAGTTATAAATGAAATTTCTTATATAGTTTTTTCAAAATTACAAATCCTTTTGAAACCTCAAATTCTTGTTTTTAAAAGGGTATATAATCTTTATTGAAAACATTTCACTTTTATATGTAGAATATAGTCATACTTATCAAAATAATAATTTCGATATATAAAACACTTTCTAAAAATACAAACAAGCCCGATTTTTCAAAAGGTGATACAAGAATGGATTTCGAACAAAGATAGAGATTCAAATTAGGGGAACATTAATCAAATAAAATTCAGATTCGAAGATAGGCTCGAACGAAGACGAGATAATTAAATTTCAAAACAATAGATCGATATAGTTATATAAATCGCGGGCGACCTTAACCGGGTCAACCGTGACTTCAAGAATATAATCGATGCGGAAATCTAAGGCAATCGACATTCGATCGCCAGAGATAGAATTCGGCATAACAAGAGATGGCAACATCAAAACCGAGGGGTATAATAATCTCCGGTGAATCAATGCCTATTGTAAAGGAGTTCCACCCCTTTACAATCATTCAAAGATTGGCGGGATCGCCCATTCTTATAGAGATCATTCGAAGTGGAGTTATGGGATACTCCAGCATCAAAAGAATACAAATAGGGAGAGACAAGAATGAATTTTGGAACCGCAAGAAACGTTCCAAAGTTCAAAGGAAATTGAGTCAAACGGAAGAGATTCAAACTCGAACGAAAGTGATTCTGTAAATAAATTTACTATATATGCTAAGTTTCACCTAGAGCCAAAGCTCTGATACCAACTGTAACGACCCGCTATTTTGGACCATTCAAATTGACAATAAATCCACACATGTCTGATTTGAATAATTCAAAATATCAGATTGTTAATTTAAATTTGGCAAAACTCAGAATATACAGTAAATAAATCAATCACAGAATCACAGACACAGAGTAATACAATAATGCGCAGCGGAATAGATAAAATAGTAGTTCATGAAGCTACTATATAAACATCAGAGTTAGAAATAAAATACAACAGAATATCTCAATTACAGTAAAATCTCCAGTACAACAGATGACTTCTCTGAACAAATCAACTAGAAGAGCTGAAAGCTGAGGCGATAGTTGGATCTCCAAAGGAAGCTCCAAACTCCAAGGGTGAGTCTCAAATGCTGTATCACTCGGTCTGACCCGAGCGTAAAGCAAAACACAAAACACTCGAGTCAGGATTAACATTCTTATATCAATAAATCCAACTCAAGTGAAATATCAACTGGAATACAAGTAACTTAAAGGATGTTTGGGATAACCATCCTCTAAGGATCTTCAGAACTATCTACAAGGTGACAATATACATTATAACACCGTGGTCATTTAAATTTAATTTATACTTCAAAACCCAAATATTATTTCATTTCAAATATAAATATTAATTAATTTATAAAGTAAAGCATCTAATTTTCTCAAGTCTTGCAAATCGATTCAAATCAACTTCAAATTCCAGATTCAAATTTATTCAAAGCTCAATTCATCAATTTAATTCAGTTCTAAATATTCCATTTATTTTCCAATATATTTCAAAGCTTTAATATTCAACAATTTCAAAGTTAGATTTAACAGTATCATATACCTCTTGATTTAACTTCATTATTATTTAATCAGGGAATATTCACTTAATAGATTCAATATCATTTACTAGCCTTAAATCACATTTTCTAAATATTTTCTTAAACTTTATTTAAACAAGAAATATTCATTAAATTACTTATAAATCAAACCCAAGTTATAAATCATATCTTACATCTCAATTTCAATAAGTTTCTAATCGGTTTAATTAAATAAAATTCTTTATTGAATCAATTTCAACTAACTTCAAATTATCTTCCTAACCTTAACTTATTCAAATTATTACTGAAATCTGTTTTGAAACATAAATTTAATACTTAAACATATTATATGTATTAAATCCATCTTAATTAAATTAAATATCATTATTTAATCTATATATCATTACTATGCAATAATAAAAAAAATCAACTTTTATTTAAAACCATATATTTCTTCCCAAATCCGTAGAATTTATTTTCAAAATATTTATATATATATGGACCAACGGTGTCTGTATATATATCTATCATATGGTTAAGTGATACGGATATTTATCATTTCAATCCGAAATTTAAATATATGCGGGTAGATATCATTTCTACCCGTAATCCCAATTTCAATTCAAATGAAAATCGCTTGGGTTTATCATTTCAATCCGAAATTTAAATATATGCGGGTAGATATCATTTCTACCCGTAATCCCAATTTCAATTCAAATGAAAATCGCTTGGGTTTATCATTTCAACCCATAACGATTTTCTCCTATTCTAAAGTCCGTTCGGGTATATATCATTTCAACCCATAGTGAATTCTATACTAACTGGGAACTTGTAGAGTGATAACAGATAATATGAAATAAAACAACAGGCATATATCATCAATAACAATAGAATAAGAACAACGGGATATGGTATCATATCCCACAGGTGAACAGTTACAGATAATAGCATATATAACCACTTAAATAACTACAGCAGCATATTTCAATTGTCGTTTCAATTGAAATCAAATTTAATAAATAAAAGAACGTTAATCGTGAGTGATTGCTCACCTTTCGAGGCTAGAGCGGTAGACAATGAAATTAAATTACGAAATCCAAGCACGAAATCACAAGACAAGGCAAGATTGAATCGGCGAACGAAGCTGATGAATAGGAAGAGACGAATTCAAATCAAAACAGGATCGATGAAAATAATTAATATAAGTGAACTTATATATATAACTATATATAACTATCATATTCTAAATTCAAACACATATTAAATTAAATATATATATTTCAAAATCCATTGTTTCAAATTAAAACACACATATAAAATCAAACATATATATACCTTATATTTTGAGATAAATATATATATATATATACTTATAAAGTGCAAAACGCTTACATATCTATTATATCTTTAACATTAATATTTAAAATAAAATACATATGAAAACCAGAACATATGAGCTATATAACTGTCAAAGTATGCTTATACATTATTTTATATTCGAACAGTAAAAGTTTAGTAAACAACTAGTTTATATAACATATATAAATATATTTATTTATTTAAAATAAACTCTATACAGGTATTAAATTTTTGAAGCACCTTAAGTCAACATCATTGTATGTATGTTCATTTTTAAAGTTATACAAAGATTAGTGCATATATACTACACAAATTGCAAACTATGTGAATACAAATGAAATCCATTTTCAATGCTAATGCGTTATATGTATACTAATATAACCTCATGCAACAGATTATATAAGAATACTAATACACATATTATATGTGCAGACCCACTATAGTTAAATAAATGTATATTATATACGTCCAACTATAAACAACATGCAGTCGTATACATGTAAAATACAACTTAACATATGTGTCTCTCTATATACCCAGGCAAATATGCAGACCATTGTTTATAAGATATCCCACAACATATATATATATACACTGACTGTTTTATATTCATATAACTATCATGTTAAAAATTTATACAAACATATTGCATAAAACTAATATAAGTTTTGTAGTCATAACAATAGACCTATATATTTATATAGACTAGAATAGCAAACTCTGCATATACATAAAAAAAAAATCAATATAACTAACATAATAAAATATACTTTAAACATATACATACTCTTTATATAGAGATAACAAGGACGGCCGAATAAGGGAAATGCTTGGGTGGCGGGTCGAGATGCTCGCGGTGTGGTGGGAGGCTGGGCTTGGCATTTGGCAATTGGTGAAAGAGAGGGGTAGGGGAGGCGGCTGCTTTGGGGTTTGGAAAAAGAAAAGGACGCGGGTGGTGAACTGCTGCTGACCGTGCCAGGGTGTCGGTTGTGGGAGGCTGGGCTTGCGGTGGTGGCCAAGGCACAAGTTGATGGCGGAGGGAGGGGAAGGGTATGGCGGTTGGCAGGGATGATTGGTGCGGAGGAGTTCGTGGCGAAGTGGAGATTTGCGTGAGAGGTTTCATGAAGGCGGGCCCGGTTGAGCTAGAGAGGGCGGAAGTCACGATTGCTTGGAGGAAAATAATGTTGCATGGAATTTGGGATTGCAAAGGAGAAGGAAACAAATGGATCTGAACAAATATATACATGTGGGCTTCAGGTTAAAACAAAGAGGGCAGGTTAGAAGAAAAGAGAAGGGGATGAGTCGTTCAAAAAGAAAAAGAATGTATAACGTACAACGAATATAAAATTTATATATTTATTTCAAACGGTGGAACGAAAATCAGGGAGAATTTGAAAGGGACAAACGTGAAAATACGCGAAAGTTAATGCAAAGGCAAAGGATCGGGGAAATAATTTAAAGCAATTTATTAGTGTGCAAAACGTTTCAATATTTGAAACCGAATGAGAATTAACGGTCATAATTAAAGGTACCGTTACACTGAACAGTTCATTGTCTCCGTCACGTACCTGACCTCAAAATACAGAAATAAATATACCGCAGAGATCAGCACGACGAGACGATCAAAACGGTATACAGATATCAGTGGTACGGTCATCCGATCAAAAATCGATAATCGGTACCAGAAATGCTGCTATTTTGCCAGAATTAAGATAAACAGAGAAATAGAAGTCCAAATTTGGAAAAACGAATTTCGTAGTCTGATTCAGAATGATCTAAATAAATTTTCTCCTGTTGACATATTTTGGTTTCGGAAAACTTTTAAATTCACTATTATTAACCGGTTTGATTTGAAATAGAATTTCACAGGAAAATAAACTTCAATATTATCAGATGAAAATTTACCAGTTGCTATATTAAAATAGACGTATTCCAAATAATAAATTTTTAAAGTCAAATTTTATTGTTTAAAATTTCACAAATTTCCAATTAAATATACTTTTTAAACCATTAAATTTTACGGGTCGTTACACTAAGTTAAATAAAATTAGATTGGAACTGGTATCGATTGGGATTGAGATATAAGATAAATGGAATTCAACTTCAGTTAAGTAGAAGGAGTTAAATTTTAGAAATTTAATTGATTGTGATTTGAATGGAATAAATTAGTGTAGTGGACTAATTAAATTGGGATGTGAATAAATTGAATGAAAAGAACTAATAATGTGAATTAAAATAAATAATAATAATTGAATGAATTGAATAAAATGGAAGATATCGAATATAAAGTTGAGTTGTAAATTGATATATGACTATAAGTTATAGAATTGGAAATGGAATCAACTCAAATAAAGAATTTATGAAATGTGGAAAATAAATTGTATGAATTAGAATTTAACTTAAGTTAAGTTAAATAAAAGTTGAATTGGAATTAGAAATGTTATCGAGTTAAATTGAACATAGAGTTTGAATTATAAAGTGATGAGATAACTATAAGCTATAAATATTTTGAATGGAACAAAATTTAAAGGAAAAATTATGGAATGTTGAATAAATTTATATAGCTCATAAAAATTGAAATTAATGGAATAAAAATATACTTAGGCTAGAAAGAAATGTATAACCTTGAGTTAAAAATAAAATGTTAATATACTAGGTGTTCGTCGACGGAAATTCTATCGGTTTAGAAAACCGTCGAACGAATTTAGAAATAAAAATATAACTGCAAGCGCACGGCGTACACTTGTAGTACGTGGCGAGTACGGGTCGATCCGCAGGGAATTGATGATTTTAAAATTCTATTCTATCAAATTAACCAAAGCTGAAAGTGTGATTAGCTAAAAATGTAAGAAACTAACAAAAACTAGCAAAAGAAAAATAGATAAAAATATGAGAGTTAAATGACAATTTAGAGATAAATCCACTCTCTGGATCATATAATTCAATAATTAATGAAATTATGATCTCTTTTTTGGTCATAAGTGAGTTTAAATGATGTGTTTATCATAAGTATGACTCATTTGTGCTATTAATTAGCTCAACATAAGCCATCAAACTATAACACAACCTTTAAACCACTTACTAACTCTCATGAAAATGACAACAAAGTTGAAAATGAAATCTATTTTAAGTATGGCCTATTAACTATTAATTAGAAATATAGACCATCAAATTTGAATTTCAAATCACTTTCTTATGCCATAATCATATTTTGATGAAGAAGCGTTTGTGTTAGTGATTATTTAAGAATAGCCTATTTGGTGTCAACAATATAGGCTATCAAATTCAAAACAAAAACAACAAATTAAACCACTTCAAGCATTGTCATTAAGCACAAAAAGAGAGCTATAATTATCAAAATGTTGAAGCACTTGATTAGAGGCTTCATTACCCCTAAATTGAAGGGATTAGCCTCTCATATTTGTTATCAAAACAACAAATGTAGCTAGCAACATGAACGCAAAAGAAAAGGAAAATGAAAGCTAATGGAAAAGAGAACTACTATTCTACTTGCATGAAAAATAAAAGAAATCTACACTACAACATGAAAGGAAATGAAGCATGTAAAAGAAAAGAGAGCACTAATTAACTTTAAAAAAAATGAAAGTTACATGAAATAAAAATATGGCTAAGTAGCCATGAAAAGAGAAAGAGAGCTTTGAGTTTTATTTTTGAGCCTAAACTAAACTAAGAGAGACTAAGGGGGGAGGGCAAGGGGTTACATGAAATATAAGGGGATTTTATACATGTGTTAAACCCTAATTCATATTTTTGGGGAATGCCCAAAATACCCTCTTAGGAAGTGTGGAGGCCAAATAATCATTAGCTTCAAATAATCCTCATTTAAGTGTACATGAAGCCATTAATTCCATAAGCATGTGCATCAGCCTCTAATTTGTACATTAAGGTAGGTGGGTAGGTGGGGTCCTCCATTATCTTCACTTTTGAATTATTTCCATCTTCATTTTTTCTCTTCACTCTTGTGCATGCATGTGTCTTCATGAAACCACTACTATTTGAGATCAAATTCCTACACAAATATATATAAATTTCCAATTAATTTTTCTCAAATTAATATATGCACAAAAATGACCATTTTGCCCTTGGATGAAGATGAATATGTGACGATTTGAAAATAATATGAATTTTGGTTTAAACATGTTAAAATGCCCGATATGATCATTTATTTAATTTAAATAGATTAAATATGGTGGTAAAAATATGCGATGACCCGGAATTTTTGTATATTTGAAATGGGAATATTTAATTTATTTTAAATATTCGAAGGTTAAATTTTAACTTTATTTTCAAATATACAGTATTTATTGGATAATTTAATTTTTGAATTAACAATTGAATATAAGGTAAAATAGAGAATCCTGAGTTTTGAGCCTGTTAAAAATAGTTTAAAGGTTTAGAAAATTTATATTGTTAATATTGAAGGTGATGAAACTTTTAAATTTGAATTTCAAAGCGTTTTGTTCAGTTTTGAAATTCTATTGTTTAAATTGAATTTAAAAATAGCCTTCCGAGGTACAGTCTCGAAATTCGACGAAACTAGTCTCATTGGATCCGTAACATTGTATTATTGTCGGATTTTAATTTTCGTAGTTTTTGGGGTTGTTGTGTGAGCGTACGTAAACGCGTTGAACAGTTACATCGAATTTAAAGATGTTTTGTATAGTTTTGAAAATATAACGATATAACGCTAGGAATGCCGGTCGTTGCATTTAAATTGGGGTTCGAGTTTTAGAATTATGGACCACGGGATAATTTGGATATAAAATAAATTTCAAATCCTTTAGCCACCCTATAAGCAGACCTAGCCTGTCTCTATCGTTACCCTTCTCTGTGAAGCCACCTTCCATCTACTTCGCTTCTTCTTTTATCTTCAGCCAAACATTTCAGTAAACGTGAAAACGAAATCAATTTCAAAACAAATGCCGAGATTAAGAAAAAAAAAGAGACAGACTTTCGTTCTCTAAAAAAAATTCGAAACCAAAGAGGTGATCTCGTCCCCAGTTCTAGTCGAATAGAAATCTATTCGAGTTCGCGTTCAATCAACAGAGGAGCACTTGCGTTTTGGAGAAGCACTACGATCGAGGGTAGAAATCCGGGTCTCGGCGATCGTTGCTAGGCCGCCGCGTCGCTCGAGCTAGGGGGATTCGTGAACTCGCGTGCGTGGAGGCTGGGAAGGATGTTCGAAGTCGCGAAGGTAGGACGAGAAGTGGCGGCCGCGTTCAAGTGGAGCTCGAAGCTAGGGCACGAGTTCGATTTGGAGACGGTGGCGTGTCAAGTTGATTTCATCGTGGGTTGCTTCGATCGTAGCCATCGTTGCGGGATCGTTGTCGTCTTCGAGCGCGAGTTGGGTTTGGGTTCTGTAGCCGAGATCCATTTGTACGTTTGCAGTAAGGTAATCATACCTTGTTCTAATTTTGAAATTATACATATAACCTGTATTCGATTTTTACGGTAAAGCTTACACACATATATGTATATATATCTAGAATTTACAGTTGTTTAAAAATTTACAGTTTGTTATGTAATATCTTTACAGTAAACTGAAAATAATTTATTAAAGGAAATTACTGTGTTTTCTTCCAAGGATACAAAGGAAAATATAGGATATATCCACATACATACCTTAATTTAAAACAGTAATATATATATATAAGATTTGGAAAAGGAAATTTTAAAGGAAATCTTTAAGTTAAAAATTATAGAAGTTTAAATAAATGGTTGGCCAATTTAATTTATTGAATAGTAAATCATTGTAAAATATCTCGAATATTGATAAGAATTATTAATATTTATACAAGGTCAAAAATCCGAAATAGACAAGTCGAGATGGGATCAGATGGCATATTAATAATCAAAGGTGAGTTAATCTCACTCAGCTGAATTTTTAATTTAAAATTTAAATGGTTAAATTTAAATAATTGATTGAATGATTGAATTGATTGGATGTGCTATAGTATATATAGTAGTATATAGGAATATATACATATTGGCATATGTATATATTGGAGCTGTTGCTATTCCCGCATTATATAGCGGATGATAATATTTGAACCCATATACCGCGATATTCCACCTCGAAGTGGAATTGGTATTGTGCTAACATCTATGGATGCAGGGAAACAGGTTGGAGGGATCCAACTGGATTCGTCAAAATATTTAATTTCGTTTAAATATTTTGTGATGAATTTTAATATCCTGTGATGATTATATGGATGATTGAAATATTGGATTGAATATTTCATTACAATGAGTTATTAAATCCATAAAATTGGATTTTTGGAAAAAGTCAAAGAGTAAAATTTTCAGTAAATAATTCAAGAGAATTTGAATAAATTTAATAATGAATTAGAAAGGAAATAAAATAAAGTGATTTCCAAGATTCTAATCAATATGGAAAAAGGAGAAATTTTGAATAAACAGAGGAATAATAAATCTTAAGTTTAAGTGATGTATATTAAAGACTAAAGAATTTATTTTTAGAACTTAAGAATAAAATTTAATTAAAGGTTAAATAAGGGATTTTAAAAATCTAAAATTGATATTTTAGTTAAAAAGGTTCTAATCTCAAACAAAATAAATAAATCTAAAAGCTAATGTATTTGAATAATGAAGTAAGTAAAGAAATTTATTCAAGTGAGGTAAGTTGGGAATCAATTGAAAATTTACTTAAATGTTGGAAATTGTAATTTAAAAGAGAAGGAAGACTTTGAAATTTTAAACTGGGTTTATAAAGTAAAGTGAAATGTCAGTGGATATTTAAATATAAATTCAAGGTGGGAATTTATAAAGGAATGTGGATTGGGTTTAGAATAAATGGTGGTTTATTTTAAAGATGTGGAAAGGAAGTGTATTTCCTGAGTAGCCAAGTACATTTTGTTTTTGAGCAATTTTAAATATTGGTTAAAGGATTTATAATCATATTTTAGAAAATTTATTATTTCAAAATGTTAAATTTCTAAAGTAAGTATTTTTCAAATCTATTATTGTAATAAATATAAGTAATTTGATAAAATGTTTTAAAAAGAAAAATTAGTTTACAATTACAAAGTGGTTTTATTTTAAATATTTGTTTTAAAAAGATATATATTTCAAATAGAGTATTAAAGTAGTTTAATTTCGATATTTTCAAGTATATTTGTAATAAAGTGTTTTTTTAAATTTATTTCAAAATTTCAGAAAGGGCTTTATACTTGGTGTCTCAGAGGAAATAATTATTTGAGAAATTATTCCATGGAAGGAATATGTTGAAACTGTTTTCAAAAAAGGGGTTGAATGGAAATTGTATATCTCGTGAAGATATTTTGGAAATAATAAATAATTTGGGAAAATTATTTACTTGTTTGATGGATGTTAATTGATAGTTAAATAACCGACTATCAATATTGGCCAAATGCGCTGATCGTTTCGAAGAGACCGGGATCGAGATTAATTTCTCGAAAACCACTTCGATCCGGTTTGTATGTTTCGCGAAAACGATTTCGGAGTCGAAGATGGAGCAGTGAAGTGCAAGGGCTAGTCGCTACTAATCCTGAGAATATTTCCAAAATGGATGTAGTAGGGGTAGTGCCTTCGGTTCCGTTCGGACCCGGGACGGACTTGTATGGACGAATGCTTTCGTGACATCGTCAGGTGGACGATGGGCATTCTAAGGGATATGTTTTAAAGGTATTGTTTAGCCTCGAACCTCATCAACCGGGAATGACTGAAAATCAGGGGTTATGCAGCAAGGCTTCGTGGGTATCGCCCACTGGAGAATATGGTCATCCCTGTCTAGATGTCCCTTTTATTTCGGCTTAGTGGTGCGGTTGCTGATCCCAACCGTGGGGTGATCATATTCGGAATTGCCCATACGTGATTCCGGTCTTGTGTTGCAGGGGAGCGGGCATACTCCTCGGTACTGTGATCTAGGCCACGTACTATGACAGATGGTACCCCAGTGCCTAGTCCTTCGTTGGAAATCCATTCTTCCTACATGCCTTGTACGAGTTTTGTTTGTATACCTAGTATGCTGGAATTTAATCATGTAACAATTTCAGCTATTTGAATAAGTATTTGTAAATAGACACTATTATAATATCAGAGGATTTTTATAAAAAGTGTTTTAGCTATCGTAAGGTAAAAACCCGACATGTTTATTTGTGGCATGGTCTTACGAGATGCTTTTGATTTCAAAGGATTTTTGAAACTTTAATAATCAATTTGAGTGTGATTTTCTCACGCTGGTATTCCAGACTGACTCGGGTATTGTTTTATATGATGCTCGGGTCAGACCGAGGTAAACAGGTTCAGGTTATGCTGTGGAGCTCAGGAGATGAGCTGGATGGAGATACGTACTCCCGTACTTGCTATTATTTTTCCGCTGTGTATTCAGTTGTATGTTATAGATGTTGATGTACTCTAATGATGTATTCCGATGATGTATTGTATAAACAGATATAGTTTTTGATTTGTGTAAAAAACTGTTGATATATATTATATTTTATTTCGCTGCGATGGTTAGATTCTGATGTTGTTTTCTATTTTTCTTCTTCTACCTCTTCTTCTTAACTAAAATGGTTCGATTTTCCGGGTCTGGAAAGTCGGGTCGTTACATTTGGTATCAGAGCGAAGGTTGGCGATAACCTTGGCTCTGGTGGGAATTTTGAGTGTAATAATAGATATGAGTGCGTATTTGTTAGTGAATATAAAATGGTTTTATATTGTGTTGATTGATTTATTGAGTGGTATATGAACCTTCGTCGGCACAGCCTCGAAACTGGATCGAAGGGGTTTCTAAACACTCGAATAGAACAATTCGACATAATATTGTTTTAAAATGGGTAGATGAAATAATTTTACCCAACTTATTTTTGTATATAAAGAATATAAATTTTTGTAAAGTATTATAGTATTGGATGCTTGATTGTTAAGGAACGATAATATAAAATCATTAACACTATTGTGTAGAATTGAATAAGAAATTGAATTATAACCAAGTTGAAAAAAAAATTTATATAACAAGTGGAATTTGAAAATGTAAATTATGAATATAATTTATTAATTGAAATAGACTTCCTATACAAATTTGATTTAACATTGGAAATAAAATTCCAGAATAATGTTGGAATATGAATTGGATGGATTTGAAATTTGGAATTTTGGGAAAGTTTAAATTCCTTTGGATATGAAAATGGTTTTCAAAAGTTTTGAAGAAATAATAGTGATATTATTTTAGAAATGTTTTTGAATTGGATTGAAATCTTGTGAGATTTGGGATTTAAAAATATTTGAAATGTTTTAAAAGAGATAAAAGCATTTAATTCTCTTTCGGTCGCTGGAAAATAATTTCGGTGATGACTGCAGCATCATCGATGTTTATTTTCGAGTTTCCAAAGAGAAATTGCTACCAAACTGTTTTAAATTGGAATTGATTGTGAATTTGGTTGTTTTGAAATTCAAAGGGATAATTGAATTTACCAAAGGAGTTTGGATGTGGTTGATTTCAAAAGCGATTTTGAAAATTTTGGAAAATTCTAGAATTGTTTAAAACTTTGGAATCTTATTTAAAGTTGTTTATGGAATAATAAAATTATATTGGCTAAATAAAATGTGAAATTCCAAGTTAAAAGTAAAATGTAAATAAGTTTATGACTTATAAAATTTGAGGTAAAATAGATAAGCCAAATAAAATTGTTCATAATAGTAATGGATACAATCCCAAGCTTAAATAATTAAATAAATGGAGCTCCAGTAAAATAGTTAAAGTGGTTTAGAGATAAAAATCAAATATTGGGAATAAACCCTGAATTAACAAATTGATAATAAATTGGTAAATGAAATATGGAGATGGAACCTGAATCGGTTAAATGCAAGTCAGATATAAATTTGATGTGACAAGTATTTTGCTTGTAAATGAATTATGAAATAAATATTCGATGTAAATATTATGGAATGTTCCAAGATTAGTAAATGAATTTAAATAAATTGAATATGATTATGGAATGTAAAATAAATTGAATGGAATCAATTAAAAATGAAATCGAATAGAATATAAATTGAGTTGGAATTGCTTTTTAAAAGTAGTCATGTGGCTAAAGAAAATATTTGTTTGGATGAATGTCGTCGAATTGCATAATTGATCGTTCGACATTAATGGGAGTGAATAAATAATTCTATGGCCAAATAGAATAAATTAACCTAAGTTAAAAGTAAAATGGATATGAATAAATTGAAATGAAATGGAATTAAATAAAATTCTATGAATTAATGGAAGTAAATATAATTGGTTTTTGAATCAATTGTAATAAATATAAGTTCGTTTGGATTCAAATGAATTGGATATAAGGAATTGAATTGTGAACCAATGGAATTGAACGAAATGACATTAAAATTGGTTGAAAGCGAGTGAAAATAATTAAATTGGTGGTTGAAACTTTATAAATTACTTTTAAGTGTTATTTGGCAAGTATGACTTGTAAAACCCATGATTTAGCTATTGAAATGAATTGAAATGCTATAAATTTTGTATATTGTCACTTAACTATTTAAATTGAGTTAGTACAGGTTCAGGGAAGCCGCTTGGCTGATTTTGACTGCGTTAATTGCTTAAATAAATAGCCGCTTGCTTAAAAATGCTAAAATAAAGGTACGCCTACGCAAAAAAAAATTCAAATAGGAGATATGAACTGTTTATATTGATATATATTGTGATTTCCGGCCTGAGGCCGATGTATATATATATTTGTGCATCCTACGATATCGCAGAAGTCCCTCCGTACAAGGGAGACTCTGCCAAAATTTTCCGTAAATTTTGGGAGTTAGAAATTTTTTGAAATTTTTGAAAATTTTCATTAACGATAAATGATTTAAATTGCTAAGCAAATGGAATTGAAACTGAATAATTTGGAATCTATTTTAATTGTGAATGTAAAGTAAGTGCAATCAAAGGAACTTAAGAAAGTAAGTTGCAAATAAATTTTTAATTGAGACTTAAATTAATTAGCAAGTGCAACTAATTAAATATTCGAGTGGAAGCCAAATTGAAATCAAATGGAATTGTAAAGACAAAGGTAAATAGAAATGGATATGAACTTCAATAATGAAGTGAAAATAAGAATAAGCAGTATGTAAAATATTTATATTGAACTTAAGGAATATGGTGAGATTCTTAAGTAATTTGGTATTGAGGAAAGTTATTCTAGATGAATAATTGAATGACAATTAAAATTTGAAGTTGTGAAATGAGAAAATTGTGGATAAGTGAATAACAATCAAAATGAATGTGAATAAAAAGGAAATTGATATAATTGGTAATCAATTGGAATTTATACGTAAGATGTACGTATATTATTTTATTCGCATAGCTATTTGATCCGAATTCGAGCATAGAATTTCGAGATAGATATATCGATTCGAGTTGGAATTTTTCACTCGATTTTCGACGGCGAACAGGGATATGGAATTTTGATTGATTCTGGAAATTCTCTATCGTAGTTATGACTATGCAAGGAGAATGACGGTTTCCGATCAAGAAACCAAATCTAAGTCCGCACTAGGAAGTCGGGTGGACGATTTTAGTTCGGAAGTGAAATTGTGTGATCGAGTGAGCGATCGAATTTGATATTGCGTACGAATGATATATGTGCATCGTACGGGCATATGTAAAGCAAATATTTGAAATTTGTAAAGAAGTCGATAAAATGTTTTTGGAAAGTTGTGATTTGATATTAGTGCTAAGCAGGATATGTAGGTAATTGATTTTGATTTTAGAGGATAAAATTTAATGGCCCGACAAAAAGGTATGTATTTGAATTTCTATATGAAATTTGATTGGGTTTTTGATCCAAGCACTTGGCCTTTTGTTTTCTTTTGAAATCTGGGGCCCGTAGAGGCATTTTTGTAGTAGTACCGAGCTAGCCGCGCAAAGGAGACGCTGGCAAATTTTTTCGGGAATTTAGAGAGTTAGTGAAATTTTGAGAAAATTTGATAATTTAAAATTTTGAATTCAAATTTAAATTTGAATTGATAAGAAGTGATATGGGATACGACTTATGGATAGGTTTGGGAATGTTAGTAAGAGGGATAGTGTGTCTTTATTTAAAGAATTGTTATGGAAAGTTGTTAAAACTATTTGGATTGGAGAAATAGAACGGGTATCGAATCATTTCTCTTAACTGGTAATTTCGGGGACGAAATTCTTTTAAGGGGGGAGGAATGTGACGACCTGGAATTTTTGTATATTTGAAATGGGAATATTTAATTTATTTTAAATATTCGAAGGTTAAATTTTAACTTTATTTTCAAATATACAGTATTTATTGGATAATTTAATTTTTGAATTAACAATTGAATATAAGGTAAAATAGAGAATCCTGAGTTTTGAGCCTGTTAAAAATAGTTTAAAGGTTCAGAAAATTTATATTGTTAATATTGAAGGTGATGAAACTTTTAAATTTGAATTTCAAAGCGTTTTGTTCAGTTTTGAAATTCTATTGTTTAAATTGAATTTAAAAATAGCCTTCCGAGGCACTGTCTCGGAATTCGACGAAACCAGTCTCATTGGATCTGTAACATTGTATTATTGTCGGATTTTAATTTTTGTAGTTTTTGGGGTTGTTGTGTGAGCGTACGATATATAAACGCGTTGAACAGTTACATCGAATTTAAAGATGTTTTGTATAGTTTTGAAAATATAACGATATAACGCTAGGAATGCCGGTCGTTGCATTTAAATTGGGGTTCGAGGTTTAGAATTATGGACCACGGGATATTTTGGATATAAAATAAATTTCAAATCCTTTAGCCACCCTATAAGCAGACCTAGCCTGTCTCTATCGTTACCCTTCTCTGTGAAGCCACCTTCCATCTACTTCGCGTCTTCTTCTTTTATCTTCAGCCAAACATTTCAGTAAACGTGAAAACGAAATCAATTTCAAAACAAATGCCGAGATTAAGAAAAAAAAAGAAACAGGCTTTCGTTCTCTAAAAAAAATTCGAAACCAAAGAGGTGATCTCGTCCCCAGTTCTAGTCGAATAGAAATCTATTCAAGTTCGCGTTCAATCAACAGAGGAGCACTTGCGTTTTGGAGAAGCACTACGATCGTGGGTAGAAATCGGGGTCTCGGCGATCGTTGCTAGGCCGCCGCGTCGCTCGAGCTAGGGGGATTCGTGAACTCGCGTGCGTGGAGGGTGGGAAGGATGTTCGAAGTCGCGAAGGTAGGACGAGCAGTGGCATCCGCGTTCAACTGGAGCTCGAAGCTAGGGCACGAGTTCAATTTGGAGATGGTGGCGTGTCAAGTTGAGTTCGTCGTGGGTTGCTTCGATCGTAGCCATCGTTGCGGGATCGTTGTCGTCTTCGAGCGCGAGTAGGGTTTGGGTTCTGTAGCCGAGATCCATTTGTACGTTTGCAGTAAGGTAATCATACCTTGTTCTAATTTTGAAATTATACATATAACCTATATTCGATTTTTACGGTAAAGCTTACACACATATATGTATATATATCTAGAATTTACAGTTGTTTAAAAATTTACAGTTTGTTATGTAATATCTTTACAGTAAACTGAAAATAATTTATTAAAGGAAATTACTGTGTTTTCTTCCAAGGATACAGAGGAAAATATAGGATATATCCACATACATACCTTAATTTAAAACAGTAATATATATATAAGATTTGGAAAAGGAAATTTTAATGGAAATCTTTAAGTTAAAAATTATAGAAGTTTAAATAAATGGTAATAAATTATTGGCCAATTTAATTTATTGAATAGTAAATCATTGTAAAATATCTCGAATATTGATAAGAATTATTAATATTTATACAAGGTCAAAAATCCGAAATGGACAAGTCGAGATGGGATCAGATGGCATATTAAAAATCAAAGGTGAGTTAATCTCGCTCAGCTGAATTTTTAATTTAAAATTTAAATGGTTAAATTTAAATAATTGATTGAATGATTGAATTGATTGGATGTGCTATAGTATATATAGTAGTATATAGCAATATATACATATTGGCATATGTATATATTGGAGTTGTTGATATTCCCGCATTATATAGCGGATGATAATATTTGAACCCATATACCTCGATATTCCACCTCGAAGTGGAATTAGTATTGTGCTAACATCTGTGGATGCAGGGAAACAGGTTGGAGGGATCCAACTAGATTCGTCAAAATATTTAATTTCGTTTAAATATTCTGTGATGAATTTTAATATCCTGTGATGATTATATGGATGATTGAAATATTGGATTGAATATTTCATTACAATGAGTTATTAAATCCATAAAATTGGATTTTTGGAAAAAGTCAAAGAGTAAAATTTTCAGTAAATAATTCAAGAGAATTTGAATAAATTTAATAATGAATTGGAAAGGAAATAAAATAAAGTGATTTCCAAGATTCTAATCAATATGGAAAAAGGAGAAATTTTGAATAAACAGAGGAATAATAAATCTTAAGTTTAAGTGATGTATATTAAAGACTAAAGAATTTATTTTTAGAACCTAAGAATAAAATTTAATTAAAGGTTAAATAAGGGATTTTAAAAATCTAAAATTGATATTTTAGTTAAAAAGGTTCTAATCTCAAACAAAATAAATAAATCTAAAAGCTAATGTATTTGAATAATGAAGTAAGTAAAGAAATTTATTCAAGTGAGGTAAGTTGGGATTCAATTGAAAATTTACTTAAATGTTGGAAATTGTAATTTAAAAGAGAAGGAAGACTTTGAAATTTTAAACTGGGTTTATAAAGTAAAGTGAAATGTCAGTGGATATTTATATATAAATTCAAGGTGGGAATTTATAAAGGAATGTGGATTGGGTTTAGAATAAATGGTGGTTTATTTTAAAGATGTGGAAAGGAAGTGTATTTCCTGAGTAGCCAAGTACATTTTGTTTTTGAGCAATTTTAAATATTGGTTAAAGGATTTATTGTTATTTTAAAAATCATATTTTAGAAAATTTATTATTTCAAAATGTTAAATTTCTAAAGTAAGTATTTTTCAAATCTATTATTGTAATAAATATAAGTAATTTGATAAAATGTTTTAAAAAGAAAAATTAGTTTACAATTACAAAGTGGTTTTATTTTAAATATTTGTTTTAAAAAGATATATATTTCAAATAGAGTATTAAAGTAGTTTAATTTCGATATTTTCAAGTATATTTGTAATAAAGTATTTTTTTAAATTTATTTCAAAATTTCAAAAAGGGCTTTGTACTTGGTGTCTCAGAGGAAATAATTATTTGAGAAATTATTCCATGGAAGGAATATGTTGAAACTGTTTTCAAAAAAGGGGTTGAATGGAAATTGTATATCTCGTGAAGATATTTTGGAAATAATAAATAATTTGGGAAAATTATTTACTTGTTTGATGGATGTTAATTGATAGTTAAATAACCGACTATCAATATTGGCCAAATGCGCTGATCGTTTCTAAGAGACCGGGATCGAGATTAATTTCTCGAAAACCACTTCGATCCGGTTTGTACGTTTCGCGAAAATGATTTCGGAGTCGAAGATGGAGCAGTGAAGTGCAAGGGCTAGTCGCTACTAATCCTGAAGATATTTCCAAAATGGATGTAGTAGGGGTAGTGCCTTCGGTTCCGTTCGGACCCGGGACGGACTTGTATGGACGAATGCTTTCGTGACATCGTCAGGTGGACGATGGGCATTCTAAGGGATATGTTCTAAAGGTATCATTTAGCCTCGAACCTCATCAACCGGGAATGACTGAAAATCAGGGGTTATGCAGCAAGGCTTCGTGGGTAGCGCCCACTGGAGAGTATGGTCATCCCTGTCTAGATGTCCCTTTTATTTCGGCTTAGTGGTGCGGTTGCTGATCCCAACCGTGGGGTGATTGTTAGCACCAAAATTGGTCACTAACCTCGTAGAAGAAGATTGTGAAGAGATATAAGTGATGAAATCAAATTAAACAGAGAAGACAGTGCTAATCTAAATACAGAAAGTAAGAACACCAAATTTATAGTGGTTCGGCGTAACTGCCTACGTCCACTTTGAGGTTAAACTTTATTGATCTTCTTTATAGTTGATTACAAATACAATTCGTGAATCAAATGCTTGAATGAAGTTGTTAAGTAGAGAAGATGAGTCTTGAAAATGGCAGAGTCTCCCCGGTGTTTTCTCTCCAAAAAAGGATCCCTTTCACTGTGACCCTGCCCCTCTATTTATAGGCAAAAGTGGGCTGGACTACCCAAGCGGGCTTGTTAGCCGAATGTTCGAGCCCAGGCGCTGCATGCCGAACCAGGTACATTGAACGCTTCCATGCCGAACGGTCCTTCCCATGCCGAGCGGTCCTTCCCATGCCGAACGGTGCTCCTGATGTATGGGAAGTGTAGGGTGGTTGCAGTGAAGCCGAGCGTATCTCTATTTGAAGCTCTTGACCGACCAATGTATGTAGTTCGAACGCTCTCGTTGCCGAGTTATCCTATCGCCGAGTTCCACTGACGCCGAGTGCCTCTGGATGCCGAGTACTCCGGATGCCGAGAACCGTGGGATGCCGAACACTAGTTGACGCTGAGCACAGGTTGTTGGCGAGTGCTCTCCTTGACGCCGAATGTCCTTACGCCGAGTACTCCTGTACGCCGAACAATCTCGTATGCCGAGCAGTCTTGACGCCGAGCACACTTGTCGCCGAGCACTCGTTGGATGTTGGGTGCCTCGCCGAACACTCCTTGCTGTCAAGTGCCTCGCCGAACACCAGGGGATGCCGAGTACTCCTGTATGCCGAGCAGCCTTGACGCCGAGTACTCTGGTACGCCGAACAGTCTCGATGCCGGACACTAACGGATGCCGAGTACTATGCCGAGCACACTTGTCGCCGAGCACTCATGGATGTCAGTTGCTTCGCCGAACACTCCTCGATGGCCAGTGCTTCGCCGAACACTCCTTGATGCCAATCGCTCTCTGATGCCGAGCACTTATTGCCGAGTACTAGTTGCCTGGTCAAATCCCCAGGAAACACTTGCCCCCCAAAGTGTATTGCGTGGCCGAACGTGATGCGCTTTGAATCTGGTACAATCTACTACGGAGGTACCTTCTCGAGAATCAAATGCTAGCGAAGGAGGTGCAAGACAAACGAGATTTAGATTTCGAACGATACGCTCGAAGCCGAACGTACCTCGTGTGCCGAACGTGACACTGCTACGATGCCGAACCCTTCGGTGTTGACCGGTTCTACCGGGTATAGCCTCTTCAACTTCTACCTCCCTCTATATAACCAGGTCCTCGCTGTCTCTCTTCCCTTTACGCCTTCTCTTCAGCCATTCCTTAGAGACTTTCAACTCTTCCCATCCTACCAGACATAAAGCCTTTACAATCCATTCTCAACTTCGATCGTCGAATTAGGTATCCTTCCTCTAACAATTGCACTACTTCCATTTTAGGTTCATCGTGGTTTGCTCGTTTTGAGTTGTCTAATTGGGGATAGCTCCTCCGTGCCGAACGATAGAAGGGTGGATGGGGTGTTGAACGGCGTAGTCTTTGCCGGGCGATCCGTCTCTGTCGTTCGGTGTGGATGGAGAAGGTGTAGGGTAGAGTTGAAATCGTGGCGGAGCACCACTTTTAGCTGAACGATGACATTAGCCGACCAATACGATTGATACGCCGAACACTGATTTTAGCCGAACAACATATTTGACATGCCGAACAATGACTCTAGCCGAACAACATATTTGACATGCCGAACAATGACTTTAGCCGAACAACATATTTGACATGCCGAACAATGACTTTAGCCGAACAACATAACTGACATGCCGAACGATGACTCTAGCCGAACAACATATTTGACATGCCGAACAATGACTTTAGCCGAACAACATAACTGACATGCCGAACGATGACTCTAGCCGAACAACCCTTAGGTCGAACCATTACCTTAGTCAAACAAAGCAATTGCCGGACAATTCTTGGGCCGGATAATGTCTTTAGCCGGTCAATACAAATGCCGAACAACATTAAAAATGCCGAACAGGATAGGTGTCTAACTACATTTTAAGCCGGTCACTCTAGAAATCATATGTCTTCTGAATCTAGGACTATAATCTCCTCAAGGCGAGCTTTCTGAGACGGTCAGCGATGACGGTCTTCGAAGGCGATGATTCGAAGCTAAATATTACATCTTTAGAACCTTTAGATTCTTATTGCCTGCACACAATTGCTTGCACTAGTTCACACACCACACGGGGGGGGGGGGGGAAATCGTGTTGCTAATTCTAACGTTCAACGTTTTTTAAGTATAGCTCTCTCAAGCATTTAGCCAGGTTCATTATTTATTCGGGATGTCGGGAAAATCTAGTTCTGCCACCATATCTGACAGGCCTGGGCCGTCAACAAGGCAAGGAGCCGCAGATGCTTCCAACCCGTCAATCTCTCCCGCTCATAACTTGGCGCCCGATGCTCTGGAGTCAACCATCTTACTGGACAATCCAGTCGATTCTCAAGCCTCGAAGATCAACGAGGCCGCTCTGCGACGGATATGTTCCATTCACGGGATTCCCTTTGCTGACGTGTTAGTTCCTTCGAGACACGACCGCCTTCATCTGCCCCCAGTCGGGTACACAGCCTGCAACAAGTTCATGTGTTGGATGGGCAGCGTGCCTCCATTTAACTTATTTCTCCGGGATGTGCTGCAGTATATAGACATTGCTCCGTCGCAGCTGCACCCGAATGGCCATGCGTTCCTATATGGGACTTATTTACTCTTCATGGCCATCTTCTCCAGACCTCCAACCCCCGGTGATATCCGATACATTTATATGTTCAAGAGACGGAAAGATAGCCCTTCCTTCATGTTCCTCGAGCCATATCACAAGTGCCAGATCTTGACAGGGGCCTGTAGCAAATTCGCCCTGTACAAACAGGAATGGTTCTATGTGCGATGCCCGTCTGGTTTTGCTAGGAGATGGGTTGAAGGCAGTAAGTCTCTCTGCTGAACCGTTATTCGTATTTAATGGGAGTCATGTTTTTCCTAACTCTTCATTTCATCTTTTCAGGTATTAACCCGCATCCGGAAGGCCGAGGATATTCTGATGCTGTTGACGCGATTAGAGCTCTTCCGGCCGAGGATCGAGATATTCGAGCTATCATTTCAAATGAATCGCTGTCGGGGTTCGGCTTGCTAGCTCCTGATCGTCGGATCAGCCTTCCAGAAGGTGTTACAATTCCCAAACCTCCATCTGGTAAAGGGAAAAAACTTGCCGGCCCGTCGTCGCGTCGCGCTCCCGACACGCACGAAGAAGGCGAGCGCAAAGAGGATGATGCACCCGAAACTCAGGGCGAGAACGTGGGTCCCGCTTGGAATCCGGTAATCGAAGTTCAGGATATTGAGACGTCATCCTCCCCTTCGAAGGAAAGAAAAAGCTGAAATATACGGTTCAGAAGGAGAAAGTTGGTGGCACCTCAAAATCTACGCCTATCCCTCCTGAGAAAGAGGCTTCTTCGCAGCATCTGGAAAGTTCTCTGAGGGGTCTCTCGAACCTCTCTATTCCCGAAGACATACTTAATTACAGGTTCGATGATCCTGAAGCTCTCAAATTCTCCTCGCCCGCTAGAGGCAATGCAGGAGTTCAACTCCCGGCTCAAAGAGACAATACTCCGATTAGCAAAGATAAACGAACGGGTCCGTCGGGGGGAACACTTAGGACACACACGCACATGCGCATTCCATAATATACTTCAAGTCTTTTTAATTCGTGAATTCGCCTTAACTCGTTGTTATCTTCCTTCTTTGCAGGTGATATGGGCCGCTCCCACGGACTTGATCGCCTTCAGGGGTCTTCTATATTCCATCACTCCGGACGGGATTCCGGTTCAGGCAGACGCCGGGACCGAGGTGATTATGAAGATAGGGACAATCGTCCGCACGAGTCGTCTCACCGCAAGAAAGCACACTATCAATCTTGCCAGTCCCGCGATCTTCCTCCTACAACTGAGTCGGATAAAGAGAAGTCTTTGCAGAAGGGTTATCAGTCTGATGCTGCTCGAGAACAACATTCCAGTTCATCGAGTACGAGGCAAGTTTGAGAGCCGCGTAAAAGAATGGAATTCTCTAAGCCTCCTCCTCCTGCTCCTGCCGTGGACCCAACTGTTGTGGAAAAGATGGTCGACCTTAAGGCCAAGTTTCCGAAAATTTGTTTTGACGGTTTGAAATTCCTCCTGGCCATCCATCACATTCCTGGGCACGTGAAGCAAAGTGCCATTGCCTGCAACAATGACGTCTATGTTCAACATGACGCATTCGTGCACTTGGTGGAGAAGATCTCAGAAGTATATGTCGAGCGTCAACACGAGATTGACCGTCTGAATCTGGAGGCTGACAGCGATAAGAAAATCATCAAACTCCAAGACGAAGAACTCGCCTCTTATAAGTCAAAGCTAGAAGCCGCTGAACAAGGTGCAAAAGATACTGCCGAGGCAGTTACTCGCTTAGAGGTGGCTCACAAAAAGGAGCTTGACGAAGCAGTTCAGCGCAGCGGCGCCCTTGCCCTAGAAAAAGACTCTGTCCAAAAAGAAAGGGACGCGCTCGCTACTCAAGTCAAAGAGCTGAAAGAACAACTCTCCAAGGAGAAAGAAGACAAAATAGCCGCTCAGGAAGAATCACAGCGGTATTGTGATGAGATTGTTGCTACCGGACTCTTGAAGGCAAAGCTCGACGGTGAACTTGCCGGGGTCGAGAAAATGAAGGATGAGGCCCGTGAGGAGGGCAAAAGAATGGCTGTGGAGGAGCTTGATTCTCGCCTTGAGGCGGCCGCAGAGGCCGGCAGGGAAGAGGTCAAAAGTATGTTTGACCCGTTGATCGCCGAGTACGGAGCCCGCGTCCTTATGCACCGCGACCTAACATTCTTGGGTGACGGCTACCATGAATCCCTGGCTGAGGCATGGGAAACTCTGATAAAGATCAAGAAAGTCGAGTCAGGCTCCGAAGAAATCGACGAGGATGCACTGGTGAAGGAGTTCCTGAGGGGGAATGAGCCATCGGATTTATCCGCAGCATTGGCTCTTTATGGCAAAGGCTCTTCCCCTTCGAAAGAGAAGAATGACGAGGCTGGCCCGTCAGAGGCCGACGCTACTACTCCTCACATCGCCGCTCCTTATGCTGCTCAATCGGCTGGTCGGTCGACGCTTGATCCATTCGAGCAGCATGCCAGTTACGATCCCGAAGATCCCGGGCTCGGCGTTCACGTGCTGTCACCTATCCTGGAGGGTGAAACCCCGCGCGCCACCGATAGTCAACCTGATCCTGGTAGGAGATTCTTCTTTCTCTAGAAGTCGAAGAGATCCCGTCATTTTTCAGCTATGGTTATTCGTTCTAATGCCCATTTCTTATATTTTCGCGCAGGTTGTTCTGACACCGAGCTAACTCCGAGGAGCGATGACGCCAAGGAGGAAGCGAGGAAAACAAGCGACGTTGCTCATGCAGGGGTAACTCCCGGCCCAGACGCTCAAGTGATCGGGGCGCTTGATGATGACAAACTTGATACTTCGTCTCCTGCCGAAGGAAGCGACGAAGTTAAAATCACTGGCGCCTCTGAACATACTTCAGAGATGAGCATGAAGGATCGTCTCTCCGACGAGGAGAAGAGAAAGGTCAAAGTCAAAGTTGAATCTGAAGTCCTGGAACTCACTGACCCGCGGAACAGACCTCTGAAAATCATTCTCCCGGGCAGGTCCAAACCACTAGATGTTCCGTCTCCTACTCCTGACTCCGTCTCTCTAGCAAGCAAAAAGTCCAAGAAAAAACGTGAGGGAGAGGAGTCGTCGGAAACACCAAAGGCAGACAAGAAGAAGAAGTCGAAGAAATGATCGATGCACTTGTTCAACAAGTTTTTGCTTAAGTTTGTAATTGTTTCTATCTTCCATAACTTGTAGTTTGTATAGGCCCGAATTTTGTAGGAGTGATCTTGTATCCCCATTTTGGACTTATCGAATAAAATTTTAGTTTCTTCTTGTTTGAATGATTCTCTTGTCTTTATTTGGTTTGCTGACACTGTGCTCCGAGGACTCGGAGACTAGAGACTGTTCATACTCTAGTCCGCGCTCTGGGGACTTAGAGTAGTCGACTCCGCACTCTGGGGATTTGGAGATTGGAAATCGTTCATACTCTAGTCCACGCTCTGGGGACTTAGAGTACTCTGCTCCGCACTCTGGGGATTCGGAGATTGGAAATCGTTCATACTCTAGTCCGCGCTCTGGGGACTTAGAGTACTCCGCTCCGCACTCTGGGGATTCGGAGATTGGAAGTCGTTTATACTCTAGTCCGCGCTCTGGGGACTTAGAGTACTCCGCTCCGCACTCTGGGGATTCGGAGATTGGAAGTCGTTTATACTCTAGTCCGTGCTCTGGGGACATAGAGTACTCCGCTCCGCACTCTGGGGATTCGGAGATTGGAAGTCGTTTATACTCTAGTCCGCGCTCTGGGGACTTAGAGTACTCCACTCCGCACTCTGGGGATTCGGAGATTGGAAGTCGTTTATACTCTAGTCCGCGCTCTGGGGACTTAGAGTACTCCGCTCCGCACTCTGGGGATTCAGAGATTGGAAGTCGTTTATACTCTAGTCCGCGCTCTGGGGACTTAGAGTACTCCGCTTCGCACTCTGGGGATTCGGAGATTGGAAGTCGTTTATACTCTAGTCCGCGCTCTGGGGACTTAGAGTACTCCGCTCCGCACTCTGGGGATTCGGAGATTGGAAGTCGTTTATACTCTAGTCCGCGCTCTGGGGACTTAGAGTACTCCGCTCCGCACTCTGGGTATTCGGAGATTGGAATCGTTTATACTCTAGTCCGCGCTCTGGGGATTTAGAGTACTCCGCTCCGCACTCTGGGGATTCGGAGATTGGAATCGTTTATACTCTAGTCCACGCTCTGGGGACTTAGAGTACTCCGTTCTGCGCTCTGGGGATTCGGAGATTGGAAATCGTTCATACGAGCCTGTATGTCGCGCAGAATAGTGTAATTTATCATACAATTAAGAGATATAGAAACTTCATAGAAAATGTGGCTTCAAGCCTTTATTAATGAAAATCAACTAAATTGCTCGATTACAACTTTAAAAGGAAACTAAATCATTATTGAATGGAAACATGCAGGAAACAATAGTGCCTATAGCAAGAAAGGGAAACATGCTAAATGTAATAGTGCCGCAAATGTTCACTGTTCCATGCTCGGGGGAGTGTCGCGCCATCAACGGTCGCTAGCTTGAATGTTCCTTCTCCAAGCTTCCGTTCAATGGCGTATGGACCTTCCCAGCTGGGATTCATGCGTGATGGTACCGGGAAGACTCGTTTCAGAACGAGATCTCCCACATCAAAGATTCTTGGACGGACTCTGCCGTCATAGTAACGCTTGACTCGATGTCTGTGCGCCGCCGCCCTTAATTCAGCTTCTTCCCGTTTTTCATCGATGCAGTCCAGTGACTCCAGCAAGAGGTTTTTGTTCGTCTTGGGATCGTAGTACGTCACTCGGTGCGATGGAACTTCAAGTTCCACGGGTATAACGGCTTCAGAGCCGTATGCCAAGGCGAATTGAGTGTGGCCGGTCGCGGACTTGTGGGTAGTTCTATACGCCCATAATGCTGTCGGGAGTTCATCTACCCATTTGCCTCCAACCTTCTCCAGACGCTTCTTTAGTATGGACTTGATTATCTTGTTAACGGCCTCGACTTGTCCGTTAGCTTTTGGGTGTGCAACGGCGGCGAACTTTTTCTCGATGCCGTACTTTAAACAGAACTCTTTGAACTCTCTACTTTCGAATTTCGTTCCGTTGTCTGTAATGATGGTGCGTGGAAGGCCAAAGCGGCATATAATGTTTCGTACAACGAAGTTAATGACCTTCTTAGAGGTGATAGTGGCCAAAGGTTCTGCCTCAGCCCATTTCGTGAAATAGTCGACTGCAACTATTGCGTATTTCGCACCACCTTTGGATAGAGGCAAAGAGCCGATTATGTCGATTCCCCAGATCGCAAATGGCCAAGGACTGATCATTTGTGTGAGTTCCGTTGACGGAGCCCTCGGGATTTTTGCATATCTTTGACACTTGTCGCATTTTCTTGCGTAGTCCGCGGCATCCCGGTTTACGGTGGGCCAGTAATACCCATAGCGGAGGATCTTCTTTGCTAGCGTTTGCCCCCCAGTATGGTCGCCGCATTCCCCTTCGTGGACTTCCCTCAAGACTCGCTTTGTTTCATCATGAGCGATGCACCGTAACAATGGGACTGAGAATCCTTTCCGGTACATGGATCCATCCTGCATTACGTACCGCGCAGCCTTTCGAAGGACATGTCGTCTTTCGCTTCTTTTTTCTGGTAAAGCCCCGGTTGTCAGGTACAGTTTGAATGGGGTTATCCACGAGTCCTTCTCGATCTCTGTTTCCAACACGCGATCGATTTTCATCTCGTCCACACTCGGGGCATGCAAGACTTCAACGGGATACAATCCCATTTGTTGAACATCGTCGGTACTTGCGAACTTAGCCAACAAGTCGGCTTCTTTGTTTTGTTCTCGCGGGATATATGAAATGTCATAACGCTCAAGATTTGATAGTAGTTCCTGGACCTGAATGAGGTACGGAGCAAGCTTTCGTCCTTTTGCTTGGTAGTCTCCTCGTACTTGGTAAACCACTAACTGCGAGTCACAAAAGATTTCGACTGATTCGATCCCGAGTTCTTTGATAAGCTTCAAGCCAGCGATCAGTGCTTCATATTCAGCTTCGTTGTTCGTAGCCGGAAAATCGAGCTTCAGGGCATAACAGATTGATCGGTTTTCCGGAGTTATAAGAACTACGCCCGCGCCGGAGCAACGGTCGTTTGATGCACCGTCAGTGTATAATTTCCATCGAATGGGGGGAATGATGTCGTGATCGTCCGGTTTGATGGGTATGGTAAATTCAGCGATGAAGTTTGCTAACGCTTGCCCTCGGATGGCTCTCCGTGGTAAGTACGCGATATCGAATTGGCTTAACTCGATGTTCCATTTTAGCAATCTTCCAGAAGTTTCCGGTCGTTGAAGTACCTGTCTCAGAGGTTGATCGGTATAAACGCCGATTGAATGCGCTTGAAAGTATGGGCGCAGCTTGCGTGATGCAATCACCAAGCAATAAGCCAATTTCTCGATTTTAGGGTAATTCTTCTCTGCCCCCGTTAAACGCTTGCTAACATAATATACCGGCTTCTGGACTCGATCCTCCTCACGAACCAAAGCTGCGCTTATCGCATGAGGGGATATAGCCAAGTAAACGTACAGCATCTCATGGTCAACTGGTTTAGATAGCATTGGTGGGCTCTCCAGATGCCTTACCAGGTTCTGGAAAGCTTCCTCGCAGCTAGACGTCCATTCAAAATTCCTCTTTCCTTTCTTTATTATGTCAAAGAACGGGATGCACTTGTCAGTTGCCTTGGATATAAATCGACTCAGCGCAGCTACTTTTCCGTTCAAGCTCTGTACCTGCTTTATAGTCCTGGGCGCTTGTACATCTCGAATGGCTTGGATCTTTTCTGGGTTGGCTTCGATTCCCCTAGCGTTGACAATGAATCCTAAAAACTTCCCTGATGCAACGCCGAAAGAACACTTCAGCGGGTTGATCTTCATTCCATAGAACCTGAGTATGTTAAACATTTCAGCTAAGTCTTGAATGTGGTCGTTTGACCGCCGTGACTTCACGAGCATGTCATCCACATAGACTTCCATGGTTTTGCCCAGCTGGTCCTTGAACATTCGATTCACCAGACGTTGGTAAGTTGCTCCAGCATTCTTTAATCCAAAGGGCATCACTACATAGCAATACAGCCCGACATTTGTAACGAAGCTGGTGTGTTCTTGGTCCGGAATATGCATTGGGATTTGGTTGTATCCCGAGTACGCATCCATGAATGACAATAATTCGTGTCCTGCTGTGGAATCGACCAACTGATCGATCCTAGGCAACGGGAAACTGTCCTTAGGGCATGCTTTGTTCAAGTCGGAATAATCTACGCAAGTCCTCCATTTCCCATTCGCCTTCTTTACTAGCACGGGGTTGGAGACCCACTCCGGGTAGAGGGCGTCGCAGACGAACCCATTTGCTTTGAGTTTGTCCACCTCCTCTCCAAGAGCGGCGGATCTCTCCGGATCCATTCCTCTCCTTTTTTGCTTGACTGGGACGTATTTCGGGTCTATGTTCAACATATGACTCGTGATGGCGGGAGAAATCCCACACATATCAGAATGCGTCCAGGCAAAAACATCAAGGTTTGCCCAGAGGAAGTCGCTAAGGTCTTCAGTCATTGCGGGGCCTAACTGTGATCCGATCTTCAGTATTCGCGAAGGGTCGTCACGGCTAACTGAGATGTCAATTGTTAATTCAGCCGGTGCCGCCTTCTCTTCCCTGGGTTTCTCATCGTCGTCTCTCGGATCTATATCTCCGTAGATCCGAGAACTATGCCCGAGCCAGGGCTCGGGCACTACTTGTCAATTATTCGTATTGATGATGCGGACGGGATTGTCCGCAACCTTTCCTTTCTCCCTCCGGTGGGCCTCTCAGGGCTCGGCCACATAACAAGAACGACCAGCTGCTTGGTCACCGTGAACAATGCCTACTCCTTTGTCAGTCGGAAACTTCAAAGTCAAGCACCACGGGGCTAGTGCCGCCCTAAATTCAGCCAGGGCCGGCCGACCCAAGAAAACATTATATGGAGAGTCCACATCCAAAACTACAAAGGGTAGAATTCGTACCCTCCGACGCTCGCCTTGTCCCAGTTCAACTGGTAACTCGACATATCCTACTGCATCCGTCGCAGCGCCGTTAAAGCCGTGGATACGAGCTTTGGATGGTTTCAAGTCTTTTGTCTCTAGCTTCATCTGATCATAGGCCTTCTTGAAGATGATGTTGACTGAACTTCCACAATCAATCAAAATTCTTTTTACATATGCTGGTCCGATCGTTGCAGATATGACCATGGGATCGATGGTCGGAGCCTCTACCTGATCAGCGTCTCTGTTCCTGAACACAATATCGTCTGTCATCACGCGCTGCTGCTTAGCAGGGGCCCCGTCCTCTACGTTCGAACAGCACTCAAAATCTGCATGCTTCAAGGAGCTTGCATATCGTTCCATCTCTTGCCAGTTCTTATCTGCGGGATGAGGTCCGCCGATAATTGTATTTATAACCAGTCTTCCAACAGTCCGGGCAGGTTCCTCAGGATGACGTGGAGCTGGTGCACGACCTGGGTTGGACGTTCCCTGTCCTCCTTCCTGTGGATCCTTTACAAATTCTTGCAACTTCTTTTGTCTGATCAATTTCTCGATAGCGTCATGCAGGTGTCTGCATTCTTCCGTGTTGTGTCCATAAGTTTCATGGAAGCGGCAATATTTCCCAGTCCGTTTCTGTTCTTCAGTTGATTCTTTTGGACGAGGTTTTCTGTATTGAAAAGTATTGCATGTGGATAGGTAAATGTTCTCAAGTGGGGCGTTTAGCGGAGTGTACTCGCTGTAGCTTGGAATTCTCGACTTCCACTTTCCAGCTTCTTTCCTCTTTCCTTGACTTCTTCCTCCGGACTCTTTGGGCTGCACAGGCTTACTCTGGACATTGACTTGGACCTTTCCCGAATTGTCTCCAGATTGCTTCACAGCAATGTTGCTCTTAATTGACTCTTGGGCGGGTCCCGGTGCCTTGTCTCGTCGTACCCACCTAGCTTCCTCTCTTCTTATGAACTGGTGTGCCTTGGAGTAGAAACGCTCTAGCGTAGCCGGAGGTTTTCCTGCCAGCCAATCTCCGAATTCAGAATCCGGATCTACACCTCTCATTACAGCCATTAGAATTGCATGGTCGTTGGGATTACTGACTTCAGTTGCCGCAACGTGGAATCTTTGTAAGTACTCCTTCAGCGACTCTCCGGGATTTTGGATTACACTTGACAGAGACATCACGTCCTTCGGGCGTGTAGTGTGTATCCTGAATTGCTCAATAAACTTCTTTGCCAACTCCTCGAAATTTGATACGGATCGCGGAGGAAGTCGGGTGAACCACATAGTAGCGATCCCAGATAGAGTAATCGGAAAGCACCTACACTTGGTGGCATCATTTGCTCTGGCTGAATCCATCATCCATTCATACCTCATTACATGTTGTCTGGGGTCGGTCTTTCCTTCGTATGCAGGAATGGTTGGCATGCTAAACTTCTTGGGGTAGGTCGCTTGCAGCACAACATCCGTGAACAGAGTATGACTTCTTGACACACCCCAGTCGTCATTTGATAAGCCCTGATTTTCTTTCATCAGTTGCCTGATCATGGCTGTCAGATCGGGTGTCTGTATGGAAGCTGGGAGGTTGGAGTCAGTTCTACGCGCCTGTCCACGCTGATGCCTCCTTTCCTGGCGATCTGCCAATCGTGCGTCGTGAGGTTCAACATTGTTAACATTTTGATGATCTGGAGCTCCCTCCTCCATCTGTACTCCGGTTCGGAAGCTTCCAGTTCTGGCTTGGTCGCCGTCTCCTGCTGTTCGAACAGCAGCATCTGCCCTTGCAGCTTCAGTCTTACGGCGTCTGCGCCTGGGTGGTTCATCAGAAGAAGTTGAGCTGTCAGAAGAGGAATAAGCAGTTGGATTGCCCCCAGCATTCTGTTTCTGCTGTTGAGTGAGTTGTGCCATCAGGTTGGCATTAGCTTGCATCTGTTCTCCCAGTTGTCTCCTGCTTTCCCTAAGTTCTCTCATCAAGTCGTTGAACTCCACTCTGGTGACAACTGGAGTCTGTTCTTGAGCGGCAATCCCTGCACTCGGGATCGCTGGTTGATTGCTAGGTCCTGCTTGTTGCACGCTAGCAGTCTCTCGGGCATCCGCATTAAGAGAAGCTGACCTGGTACGTGGTCTTGCCATTGTAGAGTTATTGGTATGAACTCTGAGTAGAATCAACGGATGTCCTATCAGTAAGTCGGATCTTCTTTGGGGGATTTGTTCAATCCAGTAGCTTCAAAGCAGATCCTTGAGGTCTGAGAATTCGATTCTCGGTGAAAGCACCAAAGTGTTAGCACCAAAATTGGTCACTAACCTCGTAGAAGAAGATTGTGAAGAGATATAAGTGATGAAATCAAATTAAACAAAGAAGACAGTGCTAATCTAAATACAGAAAGTAAGAACACCAAATTTGTAGTGGTTCGGCATAACTGCCTACGTCCACTTTGAGGTTAAACTTTATTGATCTTCTTTATAGTTGATTACAAATACAATTCGTGAATCAAATGCTTGAATGAAGTTGTTAAGTAGAGAAGATGAGTCTTGAAAATGGCAGAGTCTCCCCGGTGTTTTCTCTCCAAAAAAGGATCCCTTTCACTGTGACCCTGCCCCTCTATTTATAGGCAAAAGTGGGCTGGACTACCCAAGCGGGCTTGTTAGCCGAACGTTCGAGCCCAGGCGCTGCATGCCGAACCAGGTACGTCGAACGCTTCCATGCCGAATGGTCCTTCCCATGCCGAACGGTCCTTCCCATGCCGAACGGTGCTCCTGATGTATGGGAAGTGTAGGGTGGTTGCAGTGATGCCGAGCGTATCTCTATTTGAAGCTCTTGACCGACCAATGTATGTAGTTCGAACGCTCTCGTTGCGAGTTATCCTATTGCCGAGTTCCACTGACGCCGAGTGCCTCTGGATGCCGAGTACTCCGGATGCCGAGAACCGTGGGATGTCGAACACTAGTTGACGCTGAGCACAGGTTGTTGGCGAGTGCTCTCCTTGACGCCGAATGCCCTTACGCCGAGTACTCCTGTACGCCGAACAATCTCGTATGCCGAGCAGTCTTGACGCCGAGCACACTTGTCGCCGAGCACTCGTTGGATGTTGGGTGCCTCGCCGAACACTCCTGGCTGTCAAGTGCCTCGCCGAACACCAGGGGATGCCGAGTACTCCTGTATGCCGAGCAGCCTTGACGCCGAGTACTCTGGTATGCCGAACAGTCTCGATGCTGGACACTAACGGATGCCGAGTACTATGCCGAGCACACTTGTCGCCGAGCACTCATGGATGTCAGTTGCTTCGCCGAACACTCCTGGATGGCCAGTGCTTCGCCGAACACTCCTTGATGCCAATCGCTCTCTGATGCCGAGCACTTATTGCCGAGTACTAGTTGCCTGGTCAAATCCCCAGGAAACAGTGATCATATTCGGAATTGCCCATACGTGATTCCGGTCTTGTGTTGCAGGGGAGCGGGCATACTCCTCGGTACTGTGATCTAGGCCACGTACCGTGACAGGTGGTACCCCAGTGCCTAGTCATTCGTTGGAAATCCATTCTTCCTACGTGCCTTGTACGAATTTTGTTTGTATACCTAGTATGCTGGAATTTAATCATGTAACAATTTCAGCTATTTGAATAAGTATTTGTAAATAGACACTATTATAATATCAGAGGATTTTTATAAAAAGTGTTTTAGCTATCGTAAGGTAAAAACCCGACATGTTTATTTGTGGCGTGGTCTTACGAGATGCTTTTGATTTCAAAGTATTTTTGAAACTTTAATAATCAATTTGAGTGTGATTTTCTCACGCTGGCATTCCAAACTAACTCGGGTATTGTTTTATATGATGCTCGGGTCAGACCGAGATAAACAGGTTCAGGTTATGCTGTGGAGCTCAGGAGATGAGCTGGATGGTGATACGTACTCCCGTACTTGCTATTATTTTTCCGCTGTGTATTCAGTTGTATGTTATAGATGTTGATGTACTCTGATGATGTATTCCGATGATGTATTGTATAAACAGATATAGTTTTTGATTTGTGTAAAGATCTGTTGATATATATTATATTTTATTCCGCTGCGATGGTTAGATTCTGATGTTATTTTCTATTTTTCTTCTTCTACCTCTTCTTCTTAACTAAAATGGTTCGATTTTCCGGGTCTGGAAAGTCGAGTCGTTACAAAATATGCACATTTACGTGCACATCAAATACCCCCACACTTATCTTTTTATTCGTCCTCGAATAAAGAAAAACTAAGATAAATCCTTTTGCGTAGGGAGCAGGATTGCATTGAGCGTATGCAACAAGCCGTTAAACCTCTGGGTGTCCCCAGTAGGACGAGTATTGTCTCGTGAGGGTTTTCAACGGATACTACCCACAAAATCCAAATGCAGGATGAAAATATTTACAAAATGCAAGATTTATTTACAAAGAGATGAATGCGAACTTTGGAAAATATTTACAAATGAAGGATTTATTTTTAAATTAACACAAATAAGTTAAATATAGGTTTGGTTATTATCTTGAAATTTAAGTCATTTACTCATCAAAATTTCCAACAAAAATTAAGTTATCATAACAAATAGACAATAGTTTAACTCGTTGTTTCAGTTGATAACAAAGTGTAACCATGAAATAGGTCCTTAGTTGATTATCAAAGTTTATTAAAGTGGTATTTAATTTCATTTCAATAACAAATCAAATCAAATAAGTTAAAATAGTGCTTGGATTTCATTTGCTTACTCTCTCCATTTTTGAAAATTTTATTGATATTTACAATATTTACATATGCCTAACTCAGATAAACTGAGGCCAGATATATTACCCATGCACTGCCTTGCGGACTGATGTGAGGGGATATAGAGCGTGGCGAGTGAACACATGAGTGTGAACACCTATTGACTGTAGGCGTTATTAAAAAAATATATATATATACACCTAACTCAGATAAACTGAGGCCAGTTATACCGATCGTGCACTGCCTTTCGGGCTTACGTGAGAAGGGTACAGAGCATGGCGAGTGAACATACGAGTGTGAACACATGCCTCTAGGTGTTTAAAAATATACATATATACAAGAAATATTTTTTTTGTTTTTGTGTTGTTTTTTTGTTTTTTTTTTGAAAGAGAGAGTTTCGCAAAATTATCTTAGCACTATTTAACGTAGAAGACAAAAAAATGTTATATCTTTACTTTAAATCAACCACTTTTTAAAACAAAGATTTTCAATTAGGATATATTTTATAATTAACACGTATGAATCTTCCTATATACTAGAAAAACCATTGTTATTTGTAATCAAACTTCATTTTTATTTTTGTTAAGACAAATAAATTTTCAAAATTTTCAATTTAATTAACCAAAACCATATATTTATCCTATAGTGTTTCTTTTTAAAAATAAATAAAAAATGCTTATTTTTTTTTCGTTTTTGAGATTTTTTTTAAATTTTGGAAAGGAAAATTAAAAATAAACCATGAAAAATTAAAAAATGATGATGAGTCTCCCCCCACACTTGATTTTGACTGTGTCCCCACAGTCAACCCAAGTGGAAGGAGAAAAATAAAAACATGACCTTTATTTAAATTAAAATTAACGGTATTTACACGAGATCGGAAAGTATATCGTCAAAAAGTAAATGAAACGGTCTTCCAAAGACCGATTCATTTGCCTTGTCAAGTATACGAGACACAGCTTAAGCTCGAAAAACCAAATCGTAAAAGATTTCAAAGTTGAATGTTGATTTGGAAAAACAAATGTCGTTTTATTGAAAACCGTACGAGTTGTTTTATTTTCAATGATTTTCGGGGTTGATATAATAATTGATCGAAATTCAAATTTCTTATCACCAAATTGAAATTCAAGCTCTTCATTGAAAAGTTCTTCAGAATTATTGATTTCAAAATCAAAGTGATGGTTTAAATCTTCCCCGTCGGAATTTAACAACTCGTCATTGAAAAGTCCAAAAAATTCGTGTTTATTAAATTCGTCTTCCTTTGTTGGATTATCAACAACTTCATTGCATATCTCATTTTCAAAATCCAAAGTTGTTCTATTCAAATTTTCGAAATCAAGAAAAGGAAGATCAAAATTTAAATTTGGTTCCATACCCTCGAAAGAATTGAAATCCAACTCAATTACCGTGTTTTCAACAATTTCATTAAGATTATTATTTTCAATTTCAAAAGTTGTTATTTGAAAATCGTCGATTTGGGTAAAAGATGGATTATCACTTGACTCGTCACACGTTGGGATTTGAGTATGTTTTTCACATTGTTTCATATATGTTTCAAACAACGAATCCGTGTGATCATCGTAAATTTCGTTCATTTGCTCAGCAAAATCCAATTTATAGCTATAAACATGAGGATTTTCACTTTGACATTGTTGAGAACAAAGATTTTCAACTGTAACATGGTTAAGATTATTCCCATTGCCAAATTCATTTGAAAAGTTGTTTCCATTTTCATTTTGAGTTTGAAATTCATTTTGGAGTTCGAAATTGAATTGGCATGGGTTATCATTGAAATCATTTGAATTTTGAATTGAATTTAAATTTTGAAATCCTTGACTCGAGTTATTACACAAATATGAATTACACAAATCATTTATCATTTGATTTTGTTGTGTAGAGATTTCAAGTAGAGATGAAATGCTATTTTTGAGATTCGAGGGTTGGTCATCGTTTTGAAAACTTTGTTGTTCAAAATTCGAATTGTTTAAAGAATAGTTGTCGTTAAAATATCCATACGAATTTGGAGTGAAATCATATGGATTATATTGATTTTCACAACTATTGTAAAATTCAAATGAGTGGGGAAACTCGGACATTTTCAAGAGTGTTTTTGTGGTTTTTTTTATAAAGGAAAAATATTTACAAAGAATTTATTTTTCAAAATGGAAAATTGATTTTTGTTCTGTTTTTGTTTTTTCAATTTTTTTTTGTTTTTGAAAAGGTTTTATAATTTTTTGGATTTTTGAAATTTCAAAGAAAAAGGATTTAAAAATTGAAAAGGAAGGAAAAGGAAAAGGAATATTTACAATTTTTTTTAGTTTTGGATTTTGAATTTTTTTTTGTTTTTGTTTTAAAATATGCATGAACTAATGCAACTAAATGAATGCAAGGGTTAATTACAAATGATTTATCCTATGTTAACCCAAAATTGTATAATCACACATTGTCTTAAATAAACAGGATAGTTCTCAGCCAGGTAACGGATAGGATTTATCGATGCACCACGAATTACCGTAGCAATGCAGCCGAAGGTTTAAGTACCTTTAAAGAAACAACCACTATAATATTTACGAATCACCGTAATATTTATAAATGGTTATTGCTCTGCTGTAGCCTAGACACCGAGAAATTAAATTGTTCAAAGAAGAAAATTTGCCAAAATACAATTAAGTGTTATCGATGTATAACCATTATTATTAATCAAAATGAAATGCAAAGCAGAAATTAAACGTGTATTAACAATGCAACTACAAATGGATTTTTTTTTTTTCGAATTTTTTTGAATTTTTTTTAATAAAATGCAAATGCAAGTAACCAACAATGGAATTCAAATAAAACTAGAGATGAGGTTAAAAGCAGCAAATTTTCTTATATAAGCAAGCTAGCAATTTATTTTTGGAAAGCGGAGCGGCAATTTTCAGCAAGCTATTCTTCCTTTATTTCCTACATTGGCAACCTGAAAAAAAAACAAGATATATACAATTGTTAATATTATTATTAATTTTTGGTTGTTTTTTTTCAAAGATGAAAAACAAAATAAGCGAAAAACTAAACAATTGAAAATAAAATAAATGAAAACTAAAACAATTGAAAACAAACGAAAAATGAAAATTAAACAAAGTTGAACTTTTTTTTTCGGATTTGTTTAATTTTTTTTTTGGAGAGGAAGCCTAAAAGTAAAGTTTTACTTAAAAAAAATTGAAAAAACAAAAGAAGGAGAATGGAAATTAAATAAGACAAAATGAAAATATAACAAGAAAAGAAGCCCACCCGGCCTAATTTCAAATTTCTCACCCCAAACTAATACTCACACATTTAGATAAAGTCAAACATTTTTTTATTTAACAAACAATTCGCTAGGGCCTGGCCCAAAGAAAAAGAAAGTCTGATACTTATCCCCAACCACAACCACAGTCTAGCTCGAATCAATTCCATTTCTGATCAATTCCATTCTCGTTCTCCACAAATTTAGAGAAATTCGTAACTCGTAAAAATTGCTTTGGAGATGTCGTTTCTGGTTTGAATGGAATCCGAGGGGAGGAGTTGAGTCACGATGGGTATTCGGTGATGAAGTCGAGGTTGCGAGGATGATGTTACTTCGATTCGAAGGGGGGTTCGAGGCGATTGGCAGTCAAGGTGTTTTAAGTTCTCGATTGGGACGTGGTCAAAGGCAGAGGAGGTTGCGAGTTGTATGCGACTGCAGAGGTGAAAGGCAAGGTGCAATTTTTTTTTGAGCTGGTTTGGTGATCTTGAACCGTGGATGGTTCGAATGGAGGGGTGCTGGTTGTAGTGAAGGAAGGAGTTGAAGCAGAGAGGATGCGGAGGTAGTATGATGTATGGTTGAAGACAGTGCAGTGTTTATGGATATGGTTGAAGACAGTGCACAGTTTGGTTGAACGAGAAGAGGGGCAGTTGTGTCAGTTTGGCACAGTTTTGATGTCAAGGGATATGGGTGAATTTGTAAGCAATGATGATGACAGAAGTATGTTTATGGCCAGGGGTGTTTTATGGAAGGAGGATGATTGTGTGGTGGAGGAGGCAGTAATTTGGTTTGTAATCGCTGATGATGGTACTGTAGTGGTAGAATGTAGGGAAGAGGGATGTATGGTCGAATGAATGGTCTTGGAAGAAGTGAACTTTATATATGAAGATAGTTTTGATGGTAGAGGAATTGGGTGGCTATATGTCAGTAGATGGTGGAAGTCAGTGAATTGATGTTTGAGGTGGGCAGAGTAATTGCTAGTTTGTGAAATGAAATGGTTATGAAGGTGGTTGTTGTATGATGATGTGGTGGAAGAGGATGTATTGCAGTTTGATGAAGATGTATTGCAGTGAGGAATTCGAAGGGGATGTGTGTTGATGAGGATGTATTAAGCTGCAGTGGTTTGGTGAGTGATGGTTTAAGGGGCTAGAAGTGATAATGCAAGAAGAGGTGGATGTGGTGATGAATTGTTTGATAGCTGTTGAAGAGGTGGTGGTGATTGTATTGTTGACTGGAGCAGTGGTTTGTGATGGTCGTGCAGTTTGAATGTTGGTCGTGTTTGCAATTTGGTGGTTTGGATGGAACTGCTAGTATTTGGTGGTGGTTGAACTTGACAGCAGGTTGGAGGAAGAAAATGATGAGGCACGCAGCAGTTTGTAAGGTAGTTTGGTAGGATATGCAGTGAGTGAAAGGGGAGGACAGTGAAGAATGATGAACTGTGGATGTGAAGGAAAGTTGTAAAGAGGATGATGGTTGGAAGTTGTATATGTATTTACAAATGTAAACAACAGTGTGACACAAATGTAAACAGTGAATACAAACTTGTTCACTGAATGTAAATTGAAAATGATGAAATAAAAAGGTTTTTTTAAGTAGAAATGTAAAATGAATAGCACACTAGAAAACAACAGCAACAATAATGATACAACAATTACACAAGTGCAAACAAAAACCAAACAACAACAATCACACAACACACAATACAAATTTTTTTTAAATGCACACACAAAAATTAAAACACACAAAAATCAAAAGAAAATAATTCAAAGAATAAAAATTTAAAATCAAAACAATTCCCCGGCAACGGCGCCAAAAACTTGTTTGTCGACAGAAATTCTATCGGTTTAGAAAACCGTCGAACGAATTTAGAAATAAAAATATAACCGCAAGCGCACGGCGTACACTTGTAGTAGGTGGCGAATACGGGTCGATCCGCAGGGAATTGATGATTTTAAAATTCTATTCAATCAAATTAACCAAAGTTGAAAGTGTGATTAGCTAAAAATGTAAGAAACTAACAAAAACTAGCAAAAGAAAAATAGATAAAAATATGAGAGTTAAATGACAATTTCGAGATAAATCCACTCTCTAGATCATATAATTCAATAATTAATGAAATTATGATCTCTTTTTTGGTCATAAGTGAGTTTAAATGATGTGTTTATCATAAGTATGACTCATTTGTGCTATTAATTAGCTCAACATAAGCCATCAAACTATAACACAACCTTTAAACCACTTACCAACTCTCATGAAAATGACAAAAAACTTGAAAATGAAATCTATTTTAAGTATGGCCTATTAACAATTATTTAGAAATATAGACCATCAAATTTGAATTTCAAATCACTTTCTTATGCCATAATCATATTTTGATGAAGAGGCGTTTGTGTTAGTGATTGTTTAAGCATAGCCTATTTGGTGTCAACAATATAGGCTATCAAATTCAAAACAAAAACAACAAATTAAACCACTTCAAGCATTGTCATTAAGCACAAAAAGAGAGCTATAATTATCAAAATGTTGAAGCACATGATTAGAGGCTTCATTACCCCTAAATTGAAGGGATTAGCCTATCATATTTGTTATCAAAACAACAAATGTAGCTAGCAACAAGAATGCAAAAGAAAAGGAAAATGAAAGCGAATGGAAAAGAGAACTACTATTCTACTTGCATGAAAAATAAAAGAAATCTACACTACAACATGAAAGGAAATGAAGCATGTAAAAGAAAAGAGAGCACTAACTAACATTAAAAAAATGAAAGTTACATGAAATAAAAATATGGCTAAGTAGCCATGAAAAGAGAAAGAGAGCTTTGAGTTTTATTTTTGAGCCTAAACTAAACTAAGAGAGACTAAGGGGGGAGGGCAAGGGTTATATTAAACATAATGGGATTTTATACATGTGTTAAACCCTAATTCATATTTTTGGGCCGGGAATGCCCAAAATACCCTCTTAGGAAGTGTGGAGGCCAAGTAATCATTAGCTTCAAATAATCCTCATTTAAGTGTACATGAAGCCATTAATTCCATAAGCATGTGCATTAGCCTCTAATTTGTACATTAAGGTAGGTGGGTAGGTGGGGTCCTCTATTATCTTCACTTTGAATTATTTACATCTTCATTTGTTCTCTTCACTCTTGTGCATGCATGTGTCTTCATGAAACCACTCCTATTTGAGATCAAATTCCTACACAAATATATATAAATTTCCAATTAATTTTCTCAAATTAATATATGCACATAAATGACCATTTTGCCCTTGGATGAAAAGATGAATACGTGACGATTTGAAAATAATATGAATTTTGGTTTAAACAAGTTAAATTGTCCGATATGATCATTTATTTAATTTAAATAGATTAACTATGGTGGTAAAAATATACACATTTACGTGCACATCACTAGGGTATAAAATTAATGGAAAGGTGAAAAATAAGTTGTGTAACTCATTAACTTGGAAAAATTAGAATAGAACAACCAAAATAAAAATGGTATGATATTTTAAAGTAAAGAAATAAAATCCGAACTTGAATTATAAAATGAATTTGAACTCAAGTAAATTAAAATGGGGTGAACTAATTAGATAATTAATTAGTGAATTGAATTTATAAAAAAAAGGATATTAACTTGGTTAAGTAAAATGAATTATGGACTGAAATTGGAATTAAATATGGAACTTGAGTTGTAAATAAAATTCAACTTATATATATGAGCTGATTAAATATATGTTGAATGTGATCAAATAAAATGGAATTGGATTGAAATAAAAATGGCTTGAGTTATAAATAAATTCAATGTGAGTGTAAATAAATTAAATATGGCCTTGAATATTATTTTAAAGAATTCGAGAATGAATTCGAGTATGGACTGAAATTTGAAGTGGAATAAATGGAGGAACTAATTGAATAAATTAGTAAACGGGATGGAATTTGATTAAATGAGGATCAATATGAAAAATAAAAATGGGATTTGGTTGCAAGAGTAATAAACTGAAGTTACAGAGTTGAAATAATTTGAAATAAATGAATTAACTTAAGTTAATATTCCAGATGGAAGTTTGGCTCGAATAAATTGTGAAATGGTTATTAAATAAATAGCATGGGATGATTCCGAGCTTGATAAAATGGATTTGAATATAATAAATGTGGATATGAGTGGAATGTAAATGAAATTGATTGAGAATTAAATTTGAAATGGAATAGAATTGAATATAAATTAATTTGGAATCAATTAAAATAGCTATAAACTGAAATGGTTATTTTATTAAACGAATATCGCCGAATTTGCATAGAAAAATTATCGTTTGACGATAATGGAAGTAAATAAAATTATGTGAATTAATAGAAAGCGAATAAATTGATTTTGAAATCAATTTGGAATGGATATGAATTTGTTTAATATAAATATAAATTGAATGCAAATGTTGGGTTGAAAATCATTCGAATTGAATGAAATGACATATAAATCGACCGAAATGAATAATCAAATGTTGGGATCTTGTGGTTATATATTCATGCAATGAAAATTATGTGTTTAAGTTGTTAAATAAGTGAAATGTTATTGATTTTCGTATTTATGAAACTTACGTGGTTTAATTTGAGCAAGTACAGGTATTGGGAGGCTATTGAGCTAGAGTTGGGTTGCGTAATTACATATAAAATAAGCCACTTGCATAAAAGCACTAATATAAGGTACTTTTTGGATTAAATATAGCAAAAATATAAAATATTGATATATATATTTTGTTTTCCGACCGTGTGGGTCAATGCATACATTTTTATCTCTCTTGTCATATTGCAAAAGGCTCTCCGTACAAGAGAGAATCTTCCAAATTTTTTCAGAAATTTAGGGTGTTAGAAAATTTTTGTTTCCAAATTTTTTTTAAATTTTTTGTGAACTAAAGGTTGATTTTTGGAAATTGGAAGTTGTAATAAATGGTTTTGAACTAAAATGGGAACCTAAGTGTTTTGGAGGGAACTAAAGGGCTTAGAAAAGTGAATGTCAAGTTTTAACTAAGTGGGTCTGGAGCATTTTTCCTACCTTAGCAATTTCGGGGACGAAATTCTTTTAAGGAGGGAGGAATGTAACGACTTGGATTTTTCTATTGTTTAATTTTGAATATTTAAATTTTTTAAATATTAGATTTTGAATTATAATTTAGTTAGTAAGGTTTTAAAACTGAAATTTTAAGCGATTGCATGAATTTTGGAAATCGTCGATTTAATCGACGCGTTTAAAATAGCGATCCGGAGCACAGTCTTGGAATTCTACGAAACTAGTTCCATTGGATCCGTAAAAGTGTATTATTATTGAATTTCAAATTTCATAACGTTTGGAGTTACCATTTAGTCGTACGGGGTAGAAACGCGTTGAAATTAATATCGAAGATTCAATAAAATAATTAGGTCCAAAAAAGCTATATTCTCCATACGATCGAATGAGGACTCAAAACCTTTTCCATTGTGTTTGGAATAGGGGTATAACATTATAAACGCCCAACGACATGCCTCGTTAGGGGTTCGAAATAAATATCTATGATGTTTCAAAATTAAATAAAAAATGTTCATATCGATTTAACCCATATCAACGATCAGTTGACCTTTTCCACTAGCATATGTTACTGTTTCTAACACGCCATCCCATTATCTTTAAATCACGAGCTCTCTCTCTCCCTCCCTTCCTTCCAGGTGAACGTATTCACTCAAAAGAAAAAAACAAAACGATCGATCGATCGATCGAATCAATTCGAACGAAGCTCGCGATTATCGCGAATTGGGGAGGCTCGACCATGTGCGTGGTACAGGGAGGAGTCGACGAGTTTGGAGGCGACGTGGGCATGCATGCCTGATTTTGAGAACGGCAATCGAGGGCGAGGAATTGGGAGTACTCGATTGGCGGCGGCGGCCGAAGCAAGGATGAGTCGCGACTGAGTGGGACTCGACGTTGATCACGTTCACGTGCGAAGTGGAGGAAGCGCACGAGGCGAAGGTCGGGGCGGCACATTTGACAGTGCGCATGGGGCTTAGGCGAGGTGGTGGGAGGCTGCTGGCGAGGCGCGGCGTGTGGATGAACGTGACGATGTGGGAGTGCGACCTGAAATGATCAACAGTGGTCAGTGGTGTTTGGGTTTTGGCAGCACTGGCATGGTCTAGGGCAGAGGCGACTTTGGTAGCGGGTGGATGAGAGATCGATGCCTTGAACGAACGATGGTAAAAGGTATAAAATTTAGAAATTAAGATTAATTATAAAATTAATAATTTAGTCAAGAAATAAAATTGAGACCGCTAATGAAATTTAATATGATTTGCATACGAGGTCCAAAAATCATTCAACAAGTCTGGATTGAAAATGATTGCAAACAAAACCAAGGTGAGAAATCCTCACTCATTTGGATTGCCAAAATAAATTTTGATAGTTACAATAAATTATGGGATGTTTGGTTGAATTTATGATTGTTATTTTTTGAATGATATAGATATATATATATATATATATATATATATACAGTAGTATATATATTAGTAGTTGGATTGATATTCCCTCATATTTAGCGGATGAGACCCTATGCGCGCCGCATAATAGCGGATGACCCTTTATTACCGTGATATCCGGCCTCGAAGCGGGATTGGTATTTTATATTATCTAACATATGTGGATGCAGGGAAACATGTTGGAGGGATCCAACATGATTCCTCAAATATATACAGTGTTTTTCATATATATAAAAATATATGATGTGATTGAATAATCTGCTGGATTATTGTGTGGTTTAAATTGTTTAAATGTGACAATAGAATTGGAATTAACCTTGGTATATTAAATACCATAATATTATTTTTGAAATTTAAGGAATTAAAAGGAGATTTAAAACATAAAAATAATTATATCGAAAATGGGATTATTTAAAAAGAATTTCATTAGATAAATAATAAATATTAGTTTTAGTTGAAGGTAACTACTCCCTAAAGTGTTAAATAGAAATTTTAGAAATAACATATACAAAGGATTTTTAATGACATCCTGAAACATATAAAAAGGACTTCAAATCGATGTTAAAAAATTATATTGGCAGGATAAATGGAATTATAAGGAAATGTATTTATAAATTAAATTTTTATAAATAAGATTTATTTTTATAAAACAAGTTAAACTCAAAGGAGTTAAAAATTTATAAATGATGTTTATAAATAAAGGATATCGATATCAAATGATAAATTGGAAATATAAATTTAGAGGAAGAATTTATATTGGAATATGGAAATAGGGTGAGAGAAAAATAGTGGATACTATTTTTGAAAGTGAAAATGGTTAAGGAGATCGAAATGGAAGAGATGTGAAGGAAATCGAAAGGAATTTATAAATCGAGTTGGTTATCGAGAATTTAAAAATATTTTTTTTTAAAACTTAGAAGTTAAGTTTGTTTTTAAAAGGAAAATTTTATTTATTGAACTATGAAATTTTAAAATAGTTAGGATTGAAATAATTCGGTAAGTGGATTTTTCAAATATTTAACATTTATTATAATAAATCCTAGATTTTAAAATCAGCTTTGAAAAGTGATTTTATAAAAAGTGTTTCAATATTTTAGGTAATTACTTGAACATGTCTTAAAGATAAATTATTATTATTCTTTTTAATACTTATTATATATATATAGTTTTGTAATGTTATAAAAAATTATTTATAGATCTTCTCGGAAATCTGGAAATGGGGTTATTCAGCATATGGGATTTATAAGAGTATTCTCAAAATGGAATTTGGAAAAAAGTAAGAAGATTTTCGAAGCAGTTAAATAAAAGTGAACCTCGAAAAAATGAAATAGAATTCATAAAAGAAGTAGGAAGGGAAATTGAAATTATAAGCAAGTATATTTGACTTTGGAAATATTAAAGGGAATTAATTAAGGGATTCCGAAACTTATAGAATTCGTTATAAACGAGTTAATAATTTACAAATAAATTGTAAATTATTTTGAGAAAATAGGTAATTGGAAATAAATGGAATACTTCCTAAGTGTTGAACATAAATGATATTGGAGAAAATATTCTAAGTATTGGAATGGTTGGAAATATTCCATTGAAAATATAAGGATTTGAAATTGTTTTCAAATGTTGAATTACTAGAAGTAATTAATATATATATATATATATATATATATATATATATATTATGAAGATAATTTGAAAATAAATTTTAAAAATTTGAAATAAGGCCTGATTTCTACTTATGGACGTTTGTTGATAGTTAAATAACCGACTATCAATTTTGGCCAATTTCGTTAATCGTTTCGAAGAGACCGGGATCGGATTTAATTATCCGAAACCACTTCGATCCAATTTAAGAGTTATGAATGGATACCGTGAAGATGGTGAACACGGTGATTCGATTTGTCTAGACTCAAGACAACTTGTAAAGACAAATGCTATTAGAACATCGTCATTGGAGGACATGAGCATTCTAAGTGAAATTGTTCTTGAGAGTTAAACGTTAGCCTTAAGCCTCATCAACCGGAATGACTAAAAATCAGGGTTTATGCAACAAGGCTAAGTGGGTTATACCCAATAAGGGTATGTTATCACCCTTCTAGATAACCTCGGATATATTATTATGGATACGGTGGTGCATGTAAGGGTGGAAACACCCAGGGGTGATAACATATTCGGTTCTATCCAGGTTAGGGATAGGGCCGATCTTGTGTTGTAGGGGATCCCGGCGAGGTCCTCAGTACATTTTTCTAGAAGTGTACCGTGATTGGTGGTACCCCAGTGCCTAGTCATTATGTGGAATCCATACTCCGATAGGCGCCGTACTATTTTGATTGTTCCAACCTATGCTGAAACGTGATATGCAAGCATTTCAGCTATTTTCTATTTACTTTGATTAGATACTATTATAATATCACACGATTTTAATAAAAATGTTTTGGTTATCATAAGGGAAAAACCCGTCGTGTTTATGTGTGACGTGGTCTTACGAGATACCTTTGTTTTTCAAAGGATTTTGATAAAAGTTAATAATTCACATTGAGTGTGTTTTCTCACGCTGGTTGTAACGACCCGAAACATCGTAAAACAATTGACGTTTGGTCGCATTTGTGATAAGTCGTCCTGAGTCTAAGTCATAGGTCGTTAACGACCTAGGGTATGTCGTAGGTCGTGTGCGACTTATAGGATGCTTCAGCTCCGACTTACTACTAGTAGCATTGCATCTTGATATTGGTAGTTGAAGTGGTAAGTCGAGGACGACCTAAGGAAGTGAACTGGTTAAGTGTTAGGTCGGTTGGGACGACCTATAAGATGTTAGCGACTTAAGGATTTTAGGTCGTAGGTGGTTAGGTCGTATGGTAGGTTAGGTCGGTCGAGCGACCTAAGTGTTGACGACTTATAGAAGTTAGCGAGTTAAGAGAGTTTGCGACCTAGTAGTTACCGTGTTAGTATAGTTAGGTCGGCAACGACCTAAGGAAGCTAGGGTAGCGGTGGGCGACCTAGGAGTTTTGTGTTAGGTCGTTTGAGCGACTTAAGGTTAAGTAGTTAGGTCGTAAGCGACCTATGAGGGTGCTGTGTAAGTTAGGTCGTAAGCAGCCTTTGTTAGTTAAGTCGTTCAGACGAGTTAAGTGTTGGGCCGTAACGCTGTTAGGTCGCGTGGGTTGCTAAGTTGTTAGGTCGCAAGGTTTTGTAAGTCGTAGGTCATAACTCGGTAAGTTGTTAGGTCGTAGAGGCAGTATGCGTTAGGTCGCTGGGTTTTGCCTAAGTGTTAGGTCGTACCTGTTGTTAAGTCGCGAGCGCTTCTAAGTCATAACTCGTAGATAGGTTGGCCTGGTAGGTCGTGAGTGCGCTTGGGCTTAGGTCGTTAGGTCACACGCCTGCGATATGTTAGGTCGTAGGAGTGTTAAGCAGTTAAGTCGTAGGTCGTACCGGTTGTTAGGTCGAAGACTTAGGTCGGTGGGGGTCTTAGGTCATAGGTCGGAGACGACCTAATTCCGAGTTACGACTTAGGGAGATTTCGCCTATAAATAGAAGGGGGTTGGCTTCATTTTTGGAATCCGGATTTCGAAGCGACGAAGTGCTGCCATTTTGAGAGCTCAACTTCTACACTTCTTCACTTCTTTTCTCTACTCTAATCTAGTGATTCCATCCATCCTTATTGAAGATCAAATTGAAGATTCAAGAGCTTAGATTGAAGATCTTCATCCGTCGAAGTGAGATTTCTTCGTTCGAAGCGGATTCGTGATAGATCAAGCTTGATCCTTCGCTGTCCAGATCTGAAGCGTGTTGATTTGAGGTTGTTTAGGTGATTTGGTGAGTGGTGATTATCTCTCACACGGATCCAAAGGAGTATATCGGATTGTTGGCTCGATTTGGTGTTAAAATAGTGATTTCCATACATTTTCTTCATCCTAAGGGTAGATCCATATAGATCCATTGTTCATGATGATGTTACATCCATTTTACTACATGTTAACCTATGCAAGTTCATTCATCAAGATTATAGAGATATTGTTCATGTTTTCATGCTTATTAGACTTTCAACTCATTAATTACGAAATTGCCATTATTGTGATAATTGTCTACTTAGATCATATTTGAATGCTTGATTGCTTGGATTAATGTTTGATTTGGTTGATTGATATGAATTAGATGATTGATGATTTGATTTAGATCGAGGATGATTCAAAAGCAAAGGGAATGGCTCTTGAATGGGAAAAGCTGCTTGTGGCATTTGTAGCGGATGATGAAGCACTTATGCATAGATTTGATGATGATGTTGAGATGAGACTTTGCGAGGATGTGATGAAGCGAAGTATGATATGAGATAGTCTTGGTCTAATCCAGACGGGATCATTCCAAGCGGGTTGAGGATAATGGATGCTCGAGAGGCGCTTGAGCTAGTATGGAAATAGTTGTCGAGGAGGACGACTAGAAGGCTGAGATCTCATCGTTGTTGAAGGTTCTAGCATGCTCAAAGAAAGAGTACGTTGGGCAGATTCGATAGTCCCTGAAGGCTACTGATTGGGTAGTCAAGTACTCTGGGCAGATTCGATAGTCCTAGGCACGGGTCACGATGACGTGAGGGAGTTATGTCTAGAACCGGGGTTTCCATTAGCCCTTGATGGACGGCTGAAAGAATGTGCCGGTCATTCAATTAACGGTGATATCGAAGCAATGATAACAGTGATAGCCAGAGTCATGGATGTTTGGTTGTATCGTCATTCGGTCTCAAGAGCAGTGTTTTCTGGGTGCTTATCTGATCTTGGTTTAGGCCTTGGGGGTTTGTACTTGGAAAACATCGCCCTTGACTCGAGTGATAATTGCTTTACTTTACATTGTATGCTCTGCTATGTTTGCTTCTACTTAGTGTGTGTCTAGGGGCTATCACTGTAGAAAGAGGTTGGAGTGGGAGGGTTGTATTCCTATTCCTTTTCCTTTATGCTCTTTTGGTATGTTGTTAGTTAATTTACTGCTCACTAAGACTGTTGTCTGACTCAAGGCTTTATGTTTTAACTCTTATTGCCTTGGGCTGTTCGTCCATTTTGGGACGGGCAGACTAGGTAGCAGGTGACAGGTGCTGTTCTCTTCTCACGATGCTGATATCGAAGACGAGCTGGAGGGTTGCATATTTTCTTCTTACTATATGTACTGGATGTTCCGCTGCTTTGTATTCTCTGAGTGATATGTAGTGAGGCTTGTTGTATTGACTATTCAGATGTTTGTATTCAACTATTATGAAGTTTTATTGATGAGATTCTATTCTGTGAAGCTTCACTATATATATGTTCTATTGTATTTTGTCCATGCGCTGTGAGTAATACGATAGATTCTGTTGTTTTTTTATCTACCTTGACAATTGTCCATGGTCACCTGGCACACTTTACAGCGCACTTCCTCTAGATTCAGTGCAGGGGTCATGGGCGGTCGTCACATTTGGTATCAGAGTCTTGGTTAATCGATTTTACCCAACTCTCGCTAACGTAACTACGTATGAGAGACGTAATTGTATTTTGATGGATGATTACTATATATAATGTAGTAGCTTAGTAAAGTTTGAGTCCTTTAAGCAGTTGTTTCTCTAGATGTTCTGACCATTCCTTTTTATAGATATTGAGAATGAGTCGAAGAGGGAGACCAGCTGCTAGGGAAGGCCGTGCTACTGAGGGGGCTGCTAATTATGCAGCTATGTTCGAAGCTATGATGACTTCGATCATGAGAAGGATACTAGTTCCGAGGGCAGCAGTAGATGTTGGAGTTCAAGTCCAAACTCCGAAACCAGTGGATTTTGCTAAGTTGTGCAAGGACTATACTGCTCTTGGAGGGAAGGTTTTCTTGGGAATAGAATCAACTATTGAGGTCCAGAGGTGGATAGATGCTTGTAGAAGGATCTTTGGTGATTTGGGAATTGAGGATGCGACTAAGAGGAAGTTGGCATCGAGACAGCTTCAAGGGAGAGCCTCTGATTGGTGGAACTCTATTACCATCAATACTCCGGAGGAAGAGATTACTTGGGAGCAATTCCAAGCCAGATTTGAAGCTAAGTTCATTTCTACTGCTCAGAAGTCTGTTCTGTTCAAGAAGTTTGTGGAGCTCAAGCAAGGAGGAAGACCAGTTCTTGAGTACGTTTCTGAGTTTGAAGCCTTGTCCAAGTATGCCCGATCGTATATTGAATCTGCTTATCAGAAGAATGAGAAGTTTGTGACAGGCTTGGATAGTTATCTTGGGAGGCAGTTGGTGGATCATTTGGACGATTCATTTGAGAAGCTTGTGGAGAAAGCTCTCAGGCATGAGAGTCTGTTTCCTAAGGAAGGATCTGTTGTTGCTGTGACCAGGGAAGAGTCTAAACCCCAGCAGGGTGGAAACAAGAAGAGGATGCAGTAGTAGCAGAAGGGTAAGGATGGCCAAAAGAAGCCGAAGGGCGAAGTGACTTGCTATAATTGTCAGCAGAAGGGCCATTTCTCGAAGGATTGTAAGAATCCTAAGGTGCCGATGAAGTGTCACAACTGTGACAAGCCGGGGCATTTCAGGAAGAATTGTCCAGAACCGAGGAGGGACAAGCAGATTGTGCAAGCTTATGCTTTGGGAGCTGTTACGTCGTCTTCGAAAGCTCCTACCGCTGAAGAGAAAGGGAAGAGTGTGGTGGTTCAAGGTACTCTTTTCCTATGTGGTGTTCCAGTTAGAGTGTTGTTTGATACTGGGGCGTCGCATTCGTTTGTTTGTAGCGAACTCGTAGGCCGGTTAGGTTTAGAACCGGATATCATTGATAGGCCATTGGTTGTGACTAATCCAGTTGGGGGTTCGTCTTGTTTGTGTATGTTATGTCGTGGTCTGATTGTGTCGAGTCATGGTTGCTCTTTTGTTTGTGATTGTTTTGTTCTGAACTTTGCGGGGTTCGGAATTATTTTGGGTATGGACTGGCTTAGGAGGTATGCGGCAAAGGTTGATTGTGAGAGGCTGGAAGTGACAGTCGAGAATGTGGAAGGGCGAAAGATTGTGATACGATGTAAGCATGAAGAAGGCGTCTTCATGAGCTTCATGTATTCGCTGGTTGTTCCACGAGATGGACTGTCATCGGTGCCAATCGCTAATGGATTCGAGGATGTCTTTGACGAAGTCAAAGGGTTGCCGCCGCATAGAGAGATCGAGTTTCGTATAGATCTAGTTGAAGGAGCCAGACCTGTTGTGATGCCTCTTAGGCGGATGGCGCCTAGGGAACAGCAAGAATTGAGGGTGCAAGTTAATGACCTTTTGCAGAAAGGATTCATTCGGCGTAGTGTGTCCGAGTGGGGTGCACCAGTGGTGTTTGCAACCAAGGCAGATGGGTCGTTGAGATTGTGTATGGATTATCGTGAGCTGAATAAGGTGACTAAGAAGAACAAGTATCCATTGCCGAGAATAGATGACTTGTTTGATCAGCTTCACGAAGCCAAGGTGTTTTCTCAGATGGATTTGGCAACGGGATTTCACCAATTGAGAGTGGCTAAGGATAGTGTGCCGAAGACTGCTTTTTGAACACCATCCGGTTTCTTTGAGTGTCTGGTAATGCCGTTTGGATTGACTAACGCGCCAGCATATTTTGTGGATCTTATGGATAGAGTGTTCAGAGATCAGTTGAACAAGTTTGTACTTGTGTTCGTGGATGATATTCTGATTTATTCCAGAACTGAAGAAGAGCACAAGACACACTTGCGTATTGTTTTGGAGATCTTACGGAAACATCAGCTGAAGGCTAAGTTTTCGAAGTGTCACTTCTGGAAGAGTGAAGTGAGGTTCTTAGGCCATGTGATTTCTGGAAATGGAATAGCGGTTGATCCCGCGAAGGTGGCAGCAATCCAGGATTGGGTTAGACCTTAGAATGCATCTGATGTGAGAAGTTTTCTTCGATTGGCAGGATATTATCGACGGTTTATTAAAGACTTCTCCAAGATAGCTGCACCGTTAATAGGATTGACGAAGAAGAACCAAGTGTTAAAATGGGAAGCTAAGTGTGAGCAAGCTCTCGGAATCCTGAAAGAGCGATTGACGAGTGCTCCTGTTTTGACTATTCCTAGTGGGAATGATGAGATGGTGGTTTACACCGACGCATGTGGTACTGGACTTGGAGCAGTGCTGATGCAGAAGGATAAAGTTGTTGCGTATGCCAGTCGACAACTGAAGCCGCATGAAAGGAATTACCCGACTCATGATTTGGAGTTAGCGGCGATTGTTTTTGCTCTGATGATGTGGAGACATTATCTACTGGGAGTTCGATTTGAGTTGTTTACAGATCATAAGTCGTTGAAGTATCTTTTCTCCCAAAAGGATTTGAATCTTCGGCAGCAACGTTGGCTAGAGTTTTTGGCATCATATGATTTTGGTATAGCTTATACTCCGGGAAAAGGTAACGCAGTGGCAGATGCGTTAAGTCGAAGACATGCAGGATTGGGAGCCATGTTTTCAGAATGGAAGAATCTCGAGTATTTAGCTGGATTTGACTTCAGGCCTAGATGTGAATTGGAACCTGAAATGTTGGAAAACTTATCGATAAGACCTACTCTTGTGGAAAGGATTGGCGAGAGCCAAAAGCGAGACGATAAGCTTGTCAAGATTATCCGTGATTTGGAATCTGGATTGGGTCTAGAAAAGGATAAAGGATTCGAGGTCGATCGAGAGGGTTGGCTTCGGAAGCAAGGACGACTAGTTGTTCCCGATATAGATGAATTGAGGAGTGAAGTTCTGAAGGAAAGTCAACACTCGAAGCTGACAATTCATCCAGGTGGAAATAAGATGTATCGGGATATGAGGAGAACCTACTATTGGGAAGGTATGAAGAAGGATGTTGGAAATTTTATTTCCAAGTGTATGAACTGCCAGTTGGTAAAAGCCGAACAGAAGAAGCCAAGTGGATTGCTTCAGCCATTAGAAGTTCCTACATGGAAGTGGGAGCAAGTGTCGATGGATTTTATTGATGGAGTACCTAGAACCAGAACGGGAAATGAAGGGATTTGGGTCATTGTAGATCGTCTGACCAAGAGTGCAAGATTCATTCATGTTCGATCGACTAGGACTGCATCAAAGTTGGCTGAGTTGTATGTTAAGTGGATAGTTCGATTCCATGGTATTCCGAAGAGTATAGTGAGCGATCGAGACCCATTGTTCACTAGTGGATTTTGGAAGAGCTTCCAGGAAGTTTTGGGAACCGAGTTGTGTTTGAGTACAGCTTATCACCCTCAAACAGATGGTCAGACCGAGAGAGTCAACCGAGTTTTGGAAGATCTCCTCAGAGCTTGTGTTTTGGATTTCGGAGGATCATGGGAAGATCACCTTCATTTGGTGGAATTTTCATACAACAATAGTTACCAGTCAAGCATTGGTATGGCACCGTATGAGGCATTGTATGGAAGACCGTGTAACTCTCCGACATGTTGGTTAGAGACCGGAGAAAAGCTGATGCTTGGGCCAGAGATGATTCGACAGACTTCGGATTGTATAGAGATCATTTGGCAACGAATGAAGGCAGCCCAAGACCGTCAGAAGAGTTATGCCGATAAGCGTCGTAAAGATTTGGAATTCGACGTAGGTGTTATGGCTTTTGTAAAGATTTCTCCACTGAAGAATGTTATTCGATTCGGGAAGAAAGGGAAATTGACTCCGAGATTTGTTGGACCATTCCTGATCATCGAGCGAATTGGAAAGCTCGCCTATAGATTGGAGTTACCTGAGAAGATGTCGAGTGTGCACAATGTTTTTCATGTATCATATCTACGAAAGTATGTGCACGACTCGAATACAGTGGTTTCTGCTGATAGCTATGAAGATTTTGAAGTTGATCCAGTCGATAGAAGACCTCGTAAGCCGCTTCGTGTTGTGGAGACTGACACGAAACAGCTTAGGAGGAAGGTAGTTAAGTTGCTCAAGATACAATGGAGTGATGATAATGATGACTGTACATGGGAGGTGGAAGAGAGGATGAAGGCAGCTCATCCTGAACTCTTCAAGGTATGGCCCTAAGGTGTCGTGTCATCTCACGATATTGTAACTTGTCCTGGTTTTAGAATTCTGCATGCTAAGCTAGAATTGGATGCATGGTTTGTTGATTGCTATGGATGGTAGGCATGCAGAATAGTCTGTGATTGCTTTGTTTGTTTGGAATTTCGGGGGCGAAATTCCTAAGGGGGAGAGAATGTAACGACCCGTATTTTTACGGATCGAAACATCGTAAAACAATTGACGTTTGGTCGCATTTGTGATAAGTCGTCATGAGTCTAAGTCATAGGTCGTTAACGACCTAGGGTATGTCGTAGGTCGTGTGCGACTTAGGATGCTTCAGCTCCGACTTACTACTAGTAGCATTGCATCTTGATATTGGTAGTTGAAGTGGTAAGTCGGGGACGACCTAAGGAAGTGAACTGGTTAAGTGTTAGGTCGGTTGGGACGACCTATAAGATGTTAGCGACCTAAGGGATTAAGTGAGTTAGCGACTTAAGGATTTTAGGTCGTAGGTGGTTAGGTCGTATGGTAGGTTAGGTCGGTCGAGCGACCTAAGTGTTGACGACTTATAGAAGTTAGCGAGTTAAGAGAGTTTGCGACCTAGTAGTTACCGTGTTAGTATAGTTAGGTCAGCAACGACCTAAGGAAGCTGGGGTAGCGGTGGGCGACCTAGGAGTTTTGTGTTAGGTCGTTTGAGCGACTTAAGGTTAAGTAGTTAGGTCGTAAGCGACCTATGGGGGTGCTGTGTTAGTTAGGTCGTAAGCAGCCTTTGTTAGTTAAGTCGTTCAGACGACTTAAGTGTTGGGTCGTAACGCTGTTAGGTCGCGTGGGTTGCTAAGTTGTTAGGTCGCAAGGTTTTGTAAGTCGTAGGTCATAACTCAGTAAGTTGTTAGGTCGTAGAGGCAGTCTGCGTTAGGTCGCTGGGTTTTGCCTAAGTGTTAGGTCGTACCTGTTGTTAAGTCGCAAGCGCTGCTAAGTCATAACTCGTAGATAGGTTGGCCTGGTAGGTCGTGAGTGCGCTTGGGCTTAGGTCGTTAGGTCACACGCCTGCGATATGTTAGGTCGTAGGAGTGTTAAGCAGTTAAGTCGTAGGTCGTATGGGTTGTTAGGTCAAAGACTTAGGTCGGTGGGGGTCTTAGGTCGTAGGTCGGAGATGACCTAATTCCGAGTTACGACTTAGGGAGATTTCGCCTATAAATAGAAGGGGGTTGGCTTCATTTTTGGAATCCGGATTTCGAAGCGACGAAGTGCTGCCATTTTGAGAGCTCAACTTCTACACTTCTTCACTTCTTTTCTCTACTCTAATCTAGTGATTCCATCCATCCTTATTGAAGATCAAATTGAAGATTCAAGAGCTTAGATTGAAGATCTTCATCCGTCGAAGTGAGATTTCTTCGTTCGAAGCGGATTCGTGATAGATCAAGCTTGATCCTTCGCTGTCCAGATCTGAAGCGTGTTGATTTGAGGTTGTTTAGGTGATTTGGTGAGTGGTGATTATCTCTCACACGGATCCAAAGGAGTATATCGGATTGTTGGCTCGACTTGGTGTTAAAATAGTGATTTCCATACATTTTCTTCATCCTAAGGGTAGATCCATATAGATCCATTGTTTATGATGATGTTACATCCATTTTACTACATGTTAACCTATGCAAGTTCATTCATCAAGATTATAGAGATATTGTTCATGTTTTCATGCTTATTAGACTTTCAACTCTTTAATTACGAAATTGCCATTATTGTGATAATTGTCTACTTAGATCATATTTGAATGCTTGATTTCTTGGATTAATGTTTGATTTGGTTGATTGCTATGAATTAGATGATTGATGATTTGATTTAGATCGAGGATGATTCAAAAGCTAAGGGAAGGGCTCTTTAATGGGAAAAGCTGCTTGTGGCATTTGTAGCGGATGATGAAGCTCTTATGCATAGATTTGATGATGATGTTGAGATGAGACTTTGCGAGGATGTGATGAAGCGAAGTATGATATGAGATAGTCTTGGTCTAATCCAGACGGGATCATTCCAAGTGGGTTGAGGATAATGGATGCTCGAGAGGCGCTTGAGCTAGTATGGAAATAGTCGTCGAGGAGGATGACTAGAAGGCTGAGATGTCATTGTTGTTGAAGGTTCTAGCATGCTCAGAGCAAGAGTACGTTGGGCAGATTCGATAGTCCCTGAAGGCTACTGATTGGGTAGTCAAGTACTCTGGGCAGATTCGATAGTCCTAGGCACGGGTCACGATGACGTGCGGAGTTATGTCTAGAACTGGGGTTTCCATTAGCCCTTGACGGACGACTGAAAGAATGTGCCGGTCATTCAAATTAACGATGATATCGAAGCAATGATAACAGTGATAGCCAGAGTCATGGATGTTTGGTTGTATCGTCATTCGGTCTCAAGAGCGGTATTTTTTGGGTGCTTATTTGATCTTGGTTTAGGCCTTGGGGGTTTGTGCTTGGAAAACATCGCCCTTGACTCGAGTGATAATTGCTTTACTTTACATTGTATGCTCTGCTATGTTTACTTCTGCTTAGTGTGTGTCTAGGGGCCATCACTGTAGAAAGAGGTTGGAGTGGGAGGGTTGTATTCCTATTCCTTTTCCTTTATGCTCTTTTGGTATGTTGTTAGTAAATTTACTGCTCACTAAGACTGTTGTCTGACTCAAGGCTTTATGTTTTAACTCTTATTGCCTCGGGCTGTTCGTCCAATTTGGGACGGGCAGACTAGGTAGCAGGTGACAGGTGATGTTCTTGCTTTCCACGGTGCTGATATCGAAGACGAGCTAGAGTATTGCATATTGTTTCTTTCTTACTATATGTACTAGATGTTCCGCTGCTTTGTATTCTCCGAGTGTTATGTAGTGAGGCTTGTTGTTTTGACTATTGAGATATTGTATTCAACTATTATGAAGTTTTATTGATGAGATTCTATTCTGTGAAGCTTCACTATATATATGTTCTATTGTATTTTGTTCATGCGCTGTGAGTAATACGATAGATTCTGTTGTTTTTTTATCTACCTTGACAATTGTCCATGGTCGCCTGGCACACTTTACAGCGCACTTCCTCTAGATTCGGTGCAGGGGTCATGGGCGGTCGTCATACTGGTTTTCTAGACTGACTCGGGTGTTATTTTATTATAATGCTCGGGTCAGACCGAGTATTACAGATTCAGGATAGGATGCTATGGAGCTCAAGAGAGGAGCTGGATAAAAGAGACGTATCTCCGTATTTGATTTATTTTTCTGCTATATATGTTATGTATATGAGGAAAAGTTATTAATCGTCCAGATTTATTGTTGTCTATTGTACTCTGATTTGGTCATACGGGATAGAAATGCATTGAAATTATATCGAAATCTAATATGATAATTGGGTCCAAAAAGCTATCTTCTACATACGATCGAATTAGGACTCGAAACCTTTTCCATTGCGTTAGGAATAGGGATATAACATTATGAACGCCTAGCGGCACGCCTCGATAGGAGTTCAAAATTTTTAGTTGCGTAAATCGAGATATTTTGAAAACTTTATTTATTTATATATATATTGACTAGTCAACAATCAGCCGCCCCTAATCTTTTCAAATCACGTATACCTTTCTCCTTCACGTTATATCAAGACTTTCCCTTCCCCTTCTTCATGAAATTGAACAGAACATTAAAAAAAATGAAAACGTGTTGTCTTCTATTTAAATCGCAAGCGCCTTCCTCCTTCATTCTTATTTGAAAAATTGAAATCCTCTATTTACTTTAAAAAAATAGGGATCGCGACTGTACAAGCAGGCAAAGCTAGGGCGAGGCGTGGTTGCGGAGGGGATAAGGTGTAGAGCGACACCGTTTGGGAAGAGCTGACGATCGCCTGTAGCAGGCTGAAAGAGGAGAAAGCACGCGAGGCTAGGGCTCGAACTCGAGCCTGGCAGCATCACGTTGGGTGGCCGCGAGGTGTTGCTTGCGTGCATGGGGTGCGGCGTAGTGGTCAAGGCAGGTAGGGGTTGTCACGGCAGTCAAAGGGGGAGGTGCAACATTTGAAAGAGGATGAGCAGTGATCGTTGATGGTGGTGGGAAAATCAACGAGGTTTGAAGTTTGGGCATGATCGATGTCAGAGAAGGTGGAGCGAGTAGTGGGGTCCCGGAGGATGGCGAGGCAACGTGGTGGCCTGGGTTTCTGCTACTGTGATTTGCGAACGTGATACTTAGGGTAAGGTATAAATTCTGTAATTAAGTCTAATTATCTAATCAGTTATATAATTAAGGAATTAAATTTAGACCGCTAATATAATTTAATATAATTTGCATACAAGGTCAAAAATGAATAAAACAAGTCGAGTTGGTTCGTAGCTGGAAAATCTATGCAACAAAATTGGTTTAGGATTTTTCGGAGTCGGTTGAAATTTTAAATTAAATTGAACGTCCATTCAATTTAATTTAGAATTGGAACAGGTTGCAAATTAAATCAAGGTGAGAAAATTCTCACTCATTTGGATTACTAGAATTTATTTTAAATAGTTAAAATAAATTGTTGAATGCTAGTTGAATTTATAAATTATTATCTGTTGAATGTTAAATATATATAGTAGTATATATATTAGTAGTTGGATTGATATTCCCGCATATTTTAGCGGATGAGACCCTATGCGCCCCACATAATAGCGGATGACCCTACATACCATGATATCCCCCTCGAAGTGGGATTGGTATTTTTATGTTGTATTAACATCTGTAGATGTAGGAAAAACAGGTTGGAGGGATCCAACTGGATTCCTCAAAAAAAAAATTATATTGATTGTTTTTCATATATAGTAATATATGATGTGTTATAATAATCCGTTATAGGTTATTGCTGTGATGTGAATTATTGGATGTTATAGTAGTACTTGCCTGAATTTTGGTATTTTTAATACCATAAATATTATTTTTGAAATTGAAGAAACTAAAAGGAAATTTTAAATATAAAAATATTTATATTGAAATTTGGATTATTTTTAAGGAATTGGTTTACATAAAAACAATAATTGATTTGGAGTTGTACTTAACTATTTGTAAAATGTTTAAAATAGAGATTTAAAATAATTTATATAAAGAATTTTCAATAATGGATTTTTAAATGATATTTCGAAAGAAAAAAATATGGAAAAGAAGTTAAAATTGGAACTCTAAACGAGTTCAAGAAATAATTGGAATTTATTGAGTAATAGATTTGTGAATGATATTTTAATAGAAATCAATTTATAAATGGAGCGATTTATGTAAATCTGTTATAGATTGGAAATGATTTTACAAAAATTTATAAACGATGTTTATAAATAAGGGGAAATGAAAATTAATTGATAAATTGGAATATAATTTCACAAGGGGAATTTATATCGAGATATGAAAAATAGGTTTTGGGAAAAATAGTGAATTCTATTTTTGAAAAGTGACGATGGTTAGAGAATTAGAATAGGATCGATGTGTTGTAAATCGAGAAGGATTTATAAATTGAATTGGTTATTGGGATTTAAAAAATGTATTTTATTAAGAAGTTAAGTTTTGATTTAAAAAGAGAAATTCTATTTATTTAACTATGTAATTTTTGACAAGTTAGTATTGAAATACTTTGGGAGTAAATTTTTCAAATATCTAGTATTAATTGAAATTAAATTCTAATTTTTATAACCGACTTTGCAAATCGATTTGTTTATCTAAAAATGAGTTATTGTTGTTTATAAAATGTGTTTCGATATTTTAAATAATTACTTGAACATGTTTTTAAAAATAATTTTTTTTTAAATACTTATTATATATATAGGATTTTATAATGGTTTAAATTTATTTATAAATCTTCTCAAGGTTTGGAAACGGGGTTTATTCAGTAGATGGGATTTATTGGTGAAATTCTCAAAAATGAAAGTTGGAAAGAAGTAAGAGAATTTCCAAAGTAGTTAAATAAAGTGAACTTCGAAAATGGATTAGAATTCATAAAAGAAGTTAGAAATGGATATTTGGAATTTTAGACAAGTGTTTTGACTTAGAAATATTAAAGGAAACCGAACTTATAGAATTCGTTATAAACGAGTTAAGGAAATTACAATATAAACTGTAAAGGTTTTTGAGACAGAGAAATAAATGGAATTTCCTAAGTGTTGAGAAGTGAGGAGTTAGAAAAAAAATATTTTTATAAATGTTGAGATAAGAGATGGGTTAGGATATCCTAATATGGATATGATTATTTGATTTCTCAAATATTGAAAGTTTTGAAGGGGTGGGAATATATATGTTATAAAGATATTTTGAAAATAAATTTTGGAAAAGAATTATAATATGGACCTAGTGATTGCTTATGGATGTTTTATTGATAGTTAAATAACCGACTATCAATATTGGCAAATTTTGTTAATCGTTTTGAAGAGACCGGGATCGGATTTAATTATCCGAAAACCCCTTCGATTCGGTTTGAACGTTACGAATGAATATCGTGAAGATAGTGAAGACGGTGATTCGGTTTGTCCAGACCCAGGACAACTTGTATGGACGAATGCTATCAGAACATTGTCATTGGGGGACGATGAGCATTCTAAGTGAAATTGGTCTTGATAGGTAATCGTACCCTCAAGCCTCATCAACCGGAATGACTGAAAATCAGAGGAGATGCAGCAAGGCTAAGTGGGTCGCACCCAAGTAGGGTATGTTATCACCTTTTTAGATGCCCTCGGATATATTAAAATTATGGATATGGTTGTGCATGGAAAAGTGAGAGCTCGATTTTTTAAGGGTGGGAACACCCGAGTTGATAACATATTCGATTCTATCTAGGTTAGGGATAGGGTCGGTCTAGTGTTGTAGGGGATCCCGGCGAGGTCCTCGGTACATTTATTTAGAAGTGTACAGTGATAGGTGGAACCCCAGTTTCAAGTTTTCATTCTGTTCTCTAAGTGTTTATAACAAAGTTACCAGGGTCAGACCGAGTATTACAGATTTTCAGGTAAGGACGTTCTGGAGCTCAGGAGATGAGCTAGATGGCAGGAACGTATGGAGTGTTTCTACTGTGTTATATTATTGTATATCTGAGACTTGATAATTATGTATATCCAGTGTCTGTATAAATGTGTAACTCTGATGTATTAAAATGTAATCGACAGATAAAATACTATTTTGTAAACTGTTATTATTTATTATTATATTTTATCCGCTGCGAATGTGAGATGTCGATGTTTCTGATCTTCTTCTTCTTCTTCTATCTCTTTCTTATTTTTCATAACTATCTGGAATTTTCGGGTTCGAAAATTCCAGGTCGTTACAGTTTGTAACGACCCGCCATTCATTCCATAGAATGACGCATCATTAATAAGAAAGAAAGGGATAGAAAAGAGAAAAGAAGAGAAGAGAGAAAGAAACAACATCAGAATCTCAACAGCGGAACGAATAAATTATATTAATAACATAAGTATTACATAATATACAACAACTATCAGAGTTACATAGATTACACATCACATACTAGACAGTTATAAACACCTGTCTAGTTATTACAACTCAATACAATACAAAACACTATCACAGAGATCAACACAGCAGAACACTATATATCTACGAACGCTGAAGCATCCTGCTCCATTGCTCCTTCACAATTCGTCAAAGCTAACCTGAATCTCTTGGCTACTCGTAAAAATTTGAGTACCCAAGAGTTTATAAAACAGAAAATAAACACTTGGGTCAGACATGGGTCTGGTGTGAGTAACATGTTAAAGTTGCTTAACTTCGAAAACCATTTGGAAAGAAAAGGTATCTCGTAAGACTTCCCACAAATAAACATGGGAAAGTTTTTACCTTACGATAACCAAAGCATTGATAGGAAATCCAGTTATAATATAATAGGGTCTAGGGTTTTCAAGTAAAATAAAGAAATAGCTGGAATGCTTACATCTCACGTTCCAACATAGTTGGGCACAACTAATACGTACAGCACTTGTTGGAGTTTGAATGTTGGGGTTGGAAGTGTATGTGTCGAGACTGTAGACCTAATACCGTCTTGAGTAAGCTTTGCAGGGGATTGGGAGTAATCCTTGGTATGGTGATCTAGGCCACGTACTGTGACGGGCGGTACCCCGGTAGCCTATATATCACAGCGGAATATACTCCATACGTTCCTGCCATCCAGCTCGCCTCTTGAGCTCCAGAACGTCCTTACCTGAAATCTGTAATACTCGGTCTGAGACATGTTAATTCTAACTGTCTAGTATATTTGTGAATGTTGTAACTCTGATGTATTAAAATGTAATTAACAAATACAGTTTTCTTTGTATAATTGATGTTATTATTTGATATTGTATTTTGATCCGCTGCGAATGTGAGAATCTGTGTCTTGTTCTATCTCTTTTCTTTTTCTCCTAACTATCTGGAATTTTCGGGTTCGAAAATTCCGGGTCGTTACAGTTGCTCTGATACCACCTGTAACATAATTATATACCTAAACTATTTAAGTTGGGATGTTACTCACCAGATTTGAAAATAAACAGAGCTTTATTTTTTTGAAATAGCCTTTGAAACTTTAAAACTTCGGTTTAAAAACTTGAATTGCCTTTGCTTCTTTGATTGAAGACTTGAAATCTTTATGTTGCAGGTTTAACTCTGAAAGCAAGCAAACCTGAGATTTAATTAAAAAGCAAGATCATTTCAGTACAAGCTAAAACATCTAAAATCTCAAATTCCGAATATGTTGATTTTGTTTCAAGTTTGGGTTTGAAATAAAACCGGGAAATTGAAATTCTAGAAATTCTATTTAAAATATAAATGTGAAATTAGATGAAACAACAATGCAATTTACTGAATAAAGTTGATTGAAATAAGAAGGAAATGAAAGTTAAATTCTGGGATTATAATTATGTGATGAAAATAACTCAATGAGTAATACAGTTGGATACCAACTGTGACGACCCGCCTTTCTCTCCATAGAAAGTCGCATTATCATGAAGAAAGAAAGGGATAGAAAAGAGAAAAGATAGAGAAGAAAGAAGAAACAACATCAAAATCTAAACAGCGGAACAAATAAATTATATTATATCACATAAGATATTTACAAAGTATCATATACAACAGCTATCAGAGTTACACAGCTTATACAACACATACTAGACAATTATAAACATCTGTCTAGTTATTACAACTTCAAATACAACTCAACAAATGACTCAGAGATTAACACAGTGGAACCACTTATATATCTACAAACGCTGAAGCCTCTTGCTCCATTGCTCCTTCAGAATTCGTCAAAGCTAACCTGAATCCCTTGGCTACTCGTAAAAATTTGAGTACCCAAGAGTTTAATAAAACAGAAAATAAACACTTGGGTCAGACATGGGTCTGGTGTGAGTAAACTGGTTAAAGTTGCTTAACTTTAAAAACCTTTGAAACAAAAGGTATCACGTAAGACTCCCCACGCATAAACATGGGTAAGTTTTTACCTTACGCTAACCAAAACTTTTGATAGGAAATTCAGTTATATTACAATAGGGTCTAGGGTTTTCAAGTAAAATACAGAAATAGCTGGAATGCTTACATCTCACGTTCCAACATAGTTGGGCACAACTAAATCGTACGGCGCTTATTGGAGATTGGATTCCATACAATGGCAGGGCTACTGGGGTACCGCCCGTCACAGTACCTGGCCTAGATCAGCGTACCGAGGAGTACGCCCGCTCCCCTGCAACACAAAGCCAGAACCATCCCTTACTGGATAATTCCGAATAAAATCACCCCACGGTTGTGATCAGCAACCGCACCACTATGCCGAAATAAAAAGGGACATCTAGACAGGGATGACCTTACTCTCAGTGGGTGCTACCCACGAAGCCTTGCTGCACCTCCCCTGTTTTAGCCATTCCCAGTTGATGAGGCTTGAGGCTACGATTACCTTTAATCAGAACACATCAGTTAGAATGCTCATCGTCCACCTGACGATGTTCTGAAAGCATTCAATCCATACAAGTTCGTTCCGGGTTCGAACGAAACCGAAGGCATTATCTCATTACACTCGTTTTGGAATCACCCTCAGAGTTAACGACAATAACCCTTGCACTCTGAATCTTCATCTTCACTTAAGATTCACGACCTATCGGTAATTTGGATCGATGTGGTATTCGGATATCCAAATCTAGAAACCCGATCCCGGTCTCATCGAAATCCAAAACGTATCTTTTAAGGCCAAGTTGTTTTAAAGGCTTAAACATTTAAACTTATATTCAGAATAACATAAACCGATAGATGATTCACAATATCACATATAAATAATTCATATCAACCAATCATCTCATAAAGCATCACATATCACATATTAGAGATACCATATCCAAACCATCCAATATCAATCAATCATCCATAAGTAGGTTTGATTATGTGATAACCCAGATTTTTGGACATCCGGTAATTGGATAATTAACCGGTTTATTCAAATAAAATTATGATAATAAAAGTTATCTGGTTATATAAGTGAATTTGAAAATATAATAAAAATTGGATTATAGATATTTGGATAAATATTTGATAATCTCCTAATATAATTACTTAAAATTTGACAAATTATTCTTTTAAAACAAATAATAATGATTGTTTATATATATGGATATAAGAAGATTTTAAATAGAAAAATTATTATTTTCAAACAAATTGAATTTGTGTTTGTTTAAGTAAATATATTTGTGTGAGTTGATTACAGTTTGGATTTTCAATTGTATCTGAGTTTGGATATTGAATTTCAAAAGATAGATATATATCTTAAATATATTTTGGATTTTAAAATATATTATATAGGATTTTATATAGGATATAGTTTGTTTTATATTATTTTCTTTAAGGATTATATATATATATAAATTAAGAAATGTATATATTAATTAGGAAATTAAATATAAAAGCTTTTTAAACCATTTAAAAAGTAATTAACTCATGCATAATAACAAATGTAAGCTAAGGATTACATGAAATTACAAGTGTAACTAATTTGATCATACAATTTAACAAGTGTCATGATATTCATTTTCTTTTCATTTTTAATAAAAGATAAAATTTGGCTATATATATCTCTAAAATTGGGTTGTAAGTATATAAAATGAGATTTAATAAAAAGAGATTTAAAATTCTTTTCTTTATATATACTTGAAAATAAACATATGTAGGGATGATACATGAATTTATGATATAAATATAATAATTAAATTATCTTGACATTTGTAAAATTAAGAAGCATGCATTAAAACAAATGTAAATATTACTCTTAACAATCAAACAAGTGTTAGCTTAGAGAAAGATACAAGTGGCAAAAACTATATTTTCTTTAATTTGAATTTTAAGTAACATATGCTAAAGATAAACCAGGTTTTCATTTTTCTTTTCACTTTCAAAAAAAAACCTGGAAACTAAAATTAAAAAAAAGAGAAATCAGTGGAATCAAATTCAAACTACGATCATCTTTGCAATTACAACCTGAAGCATCTTCAAGTTTATCAAGCTAAGAAAATTCAACTCTTTCAAGTTTCAACTAAGCTAAAGCAAGCAAAGATTCAAGTTCAAAATTCAACTTAATCAAAGTAGATCAAGCCTGCAGTTTCAAAATCAAGTTATAGTTTCCAGATTTCAAAACTATTCTCTGTTCTCCATTCAAACATTATAAGGTGAGTAAACTTCACCTTTTAAAGCCTAACCTACTTTATTATCTGATGCATGTGATAAATAATAGTAGTAATGTTGTGAAAATGTTTTGCATGGATATAGAAATGTATTTTTGTCTGCGTATACAAGTTGAAAGTACTGTGTGTGTATGTGCATGTCTCTTTTTATTCCAACAAACCCAAAAACAAATCAAAATTCAATTTCTTTTCACTCAATCACTTATAGGCTATGGTATCTAAAGGGAATATGTTTGTATTAGTTAGATTCTATTTTTAAAATTGTTTTTAAGTGAAATTATCAAGTATTTATCTGAAAAGAAGAATTTACAGAAGTGGATGAATCATATCAGAAAATAAATTTGTTTAATTTCATGTTGTGCTTATACTATTAGAATCGTCTTGTGAAGTTATGGTTTTTGTGGAAGTTTTGTAATACTTAAGTTAGAATATAAAGAGGAATCGGTAGTTGATCGGTTTTCGATCGTTGGGTGATTACAGACGATCGTGGGGGAGTTTTGGCATTGGGTTGGAACTGGAGGTAGCGGGTCATCTAGGGGTTGTGGGAAAATTGGTTGGTGATTTTTCTGATCGCTGTGGAGGCGCGGCGAAGGGGATCTAGGGTTTAGGGCACTGTGGGTTTTGGGTTGAGTTGTAGGCCAGTGGTGGTGACGCGGGGAACTTTCATGCTTTCGGTATGGGGGGAAGAGGAGAGCAAGGTCGAGATGGCCTTGCTAACGAATTTTGGAAGGCTCTGATGGTCGGTGGCGGCCGGACAAGGCAAGGGAAAGATGAGGGTTACTTGACTGGTTTGGGTTCGAGCATCAGGTTTTGATTATCGGTTTGCCGTGGGATGTTGGGGTGGTCAGGAGGTTTCGATGGCCAGAGATGGGTTGGGACGGTGGCCTGAGGTGAGCGTTGAAGTGCCGTGGGGGTGTACACGTGCACATGCACATCGGAGTGTGTAGGAGGAAGTTGAAGGGAATTAGGGATATCTGGAATAGGAAGAAAGAAGTTTTGGGCCAGAAGATAAAGAAAGGAATAGTAAATAGAGAAATAAGAAAAAAGGAATTTGGGCCATAGAGGAATGGGCCGAAGAGTTTGGTCGGTGAAGTATTAATATAGGTAGTGTAAAGAATAAGTAAAGAAAATGCTAACAAAGTTTTAAGCATAGGAAATGTACAAGTTTCAAAGCTAAACATAAAACAAGTTTCCAAGTAAATTATCGAACAAAGTTTTTAAGCAAAAAGTATTTATCAAGTTTTTCATGCAAGTTCAAAGATTAAAATTTTAAAGTTAAATGTTTTAAGATAAATTGTTTTGGTATTGAATAATTAAATATTGGGTTAATTATTTAATTAAATCTCTAATTGTTTTCAAAATAAAATGATGTAATTAAGTAATTGATTAATATAAATGGTTTATCTTGGATTAATTTAGGACTGAAGTAATTAAGGGTTAATTGATTAACTTAAGTAATTAAAGGATAATTAATTAATGTAATTAATTAAAGGATAATTAATTAATGTAATTAATTAAAGGATAATTAGTTAATGTAATTAATTAAAGGATAATTAATTAATGAAATTAATTAAAGGATAATTAATTATGTGAATGATTAAATGATTAAAGAATAATCAATTAATTTCAATAATTAATTAAATGGTTTAATTAGTGTTAATTAAGCATGATTTAAAGGTAATTAATTATTTTGTGTTAATTAAATTAATTAGATTGGGTGAAAAATAAATCTTGCTTATGGATGATAAAATGGTATTGAATGTTTTGATTAATGTCTCTAGTTTGGTAAATTGTGATGTTCTGTGATATGATATGTTTGGGTTGAACTGTGATAATGTGGGTTATTTATCGGTGATGAATTGCTGTGTAAATTGCCATCCTGTATTTAAATTTGAATTGTATTCACTTAAACAACTTGGATTAAAGAGGGTATTGGATTCGAAGAGACCAGAGTCGGATATTAGCAATATCCGGAACCACTTCGATTAGTAATCTACAAATTCTTATGGATTTGATTTTAGAATCAAATAGGCTAGAATGGAATAAATTTAGCAAACTTGGCCATTTAAACTAAGTAACGGTACTTAGATATTGTTTTGTGAAATAATTGTTTGACTATAATAAGATAAGAACTCGTAGTGAGGTACGAGTTACCCTAGTTTTCAAAATAAGTTTTATAACTTAGTATTTCAAGTTATATGGGTTTACTCACGCTGGTTTCCAGCCTGACTCGGGTGTTACTTTATTGTAATGCTCGGGTCAGACCGAGTATTACAGATTTCCAGGTAAGGACGTTCTGGAGCTCAGGAGGCGAGCTGAATGACAGGAACGTATGGAGTGTATTCCGCTGTGATATACTGTTTTATCTGGGACAAGTTATTTTAACTGTCCAGTGTTTGTGTATATGTTGTAACTCTGATGTATTAAAGTGTAATTTAACTGATACAGTTTCTTTGTATAAATGATATTATATGATATTATATTTTGATCCGTTGCGAATGTGAGAATATGTGTCTTGTTCTGTTTCTTTCTTCTATCTCTTTTTTTTCTCCTAACTATCTGGAATTTTCGGGTTCGAAAATTCCGGGTCGTTACAGATTAAGTCTTAAACAATTTATTTAACTATTAATTAAATTAATTACTATCCTTTAATTACTTGGATTACCTTAATCCTGCTTACTTAACATTAATTAATTACAAATTAATTAATTAATCATCTCTTAATGATCTTCCTTAATTAATCTCCCTTGATTAATTATCCTTTAATTTTATTCAAGTAATTAGCCTTTAATTAATTTCACAAATTAATTATCCTTAACCATTTACAGTTATTTACCTTTAATTACTTCATTAATTAATTAACTATAATTAATTACATTAATCCTTAATTAATACATTAATTAATTACTCTTTAATCACTTATTATTGATTAATTAGTTTTAATTAATCAACCCTTAATTACATCAATAATTATATTAATTAACGATCCCTAATTACTCTTAATTAATTATTACCTTAACTAGTAATTTATCACATTATTAATTAACCTCAATCCTTTAATTAATTAATTTCTCTTTAATTAATTAACTTCAAATCAATTATATTAATTAATCCTTTAATTAATAACATCAAGTGATTAACCCTTAATCACTTCCATAAGTAATTTCTCTTTTCTTAATTACATTCAGTAATTATCCATTAATTACTTTACTAAGTAATTACACTTAATTAATCATAAGTGATTATCTTTAATTAATTAGACTTATTAATTAACCTAAAATTAATTACATGAATTAATTACCCAATTAATAAATCACTTGCTTCCTAATTAATTAATTAACCATCCACTAATTACTTCATTAAGTAATTATCCTTAATTACAAATAGTAATTAAGCTTTAATTTATTTATTTATTAATTATCCTTAATTAAATTCAACCTTTAAAGATAGAATTTCCATTTAAATTACATATTAATTTCTATCATTAAACTTCATTTAAACCATTTAGAAATACTTATATATTTGAATAAAATTTTACTTTTAAACAAAACAATTTAAACCCTTAATTTTTAATACACTTAAAATCTTTGAAAATCCTTTTTAAATATGTTTTAAATTAAATTAAACAAATATTCATCTTTGAACACTTGGTTATCATATCCTTTAACTTATTTATTAATATATAAATTTGAAAACTAATTTAAACATTTCTTTACTTTTTAAAACTTGATTTTTCTTTGTTTTTAAAACTTAGAAACATTACCTTTGAAAACAAAGATATCTTAAACTTTGAAACTTCAAACTGTTCATGCTTAATTACTTAAAAACCCGACAACACTTCTTCTATAATTTGAAAACAGTTTGCAAAATCAAAGTTACCCGAGTCAAACTCGTACCCTCCCCGAACAAAACACGGTACACTCGCGACCTCAAAAACTTCGAGACAACTCTCAAAATCACTCGAGCAAATTCGAGAAAAAACCCGAGACAACAACTTCTCCCCAAATTCATCGCCTGTCACCAACACGTACACGATAACGTGCACGTTCACGTACACGACGACCACGATCGCTGACGAACTCCTCTCTAGCCTTCGACGAGTCGACCCAAACCTCGGCAACACCACGCGATCACCCAGTTATCTCGATTTTATCTAGGATCGAATTCGACCCAAAAACCCATACCACATGAAACAGACATCATCGAAATTTCGATCCCCTCCGATGATCCCTGCCTCGAGAAGCTCCGCCGCCTTCACTATAGCTCCGCCTCGACCTTCAACACCTCCAGCACCTTCGCGAACAACTCCGGTCACGTATCGACGTCGCGATCCCATCTGAAATGTGACGCCCCACCTCTATACCCACGCTAGCCAAGAACACTACGGTGTAGTGCTGTCAACTAGCACGGAGAATAAGGCTGTTGAGGAGCGACCCTCTATGTAATTGCCTTGTGCGAGCACCGATATGTCAGATAATAAAACATTGCATTTCATTTTTAGAGGAATACCGACATACCGATACAAACTCAAAGCTACTACACAGTGGCTATAATAGTTTAGGACAATAGATATAAAAATAACACAGATAACATAAATGCGGAATAAAGATGGAACGAAAAGTCTCATATATACAATAACTGATATCAGTTACAATACATTTGACACAATACAAATGATACAACTACAATTGTCGACTCAAGAAGTTATATATACAAGTACATTATCGACTAATATACATGAATACATTATCATCTTACAACAGACACACAGACTACTACAACAAGACGAAGACCACTTCAAATGATGTAAAAAGTCTTCATAGCTCTAGCAGCAACCCAAAGCTAAAAATCTACAACCTGTAAATACTCGGTCTGACCCGAGTATTACATTCAAAAGAAAATAATACTCGGATCAGTCTAATTCAAAATCAGTTATTAGAGCATAGAAGCAATAATAATCAATCTCAATATAGGTGACAGTATCCAACTCTCGATACGAGAATTGGATAAACGGACGATATAACACTAAGCAGTATTAAGCGACAAATCAACAAATCCAAATCAGGATGCAACTTCAAAATATTACATTTAACCAACGAAACAATTCAACAGTCGAAACATCAATTTTAAGCTGTCAAATCCGATAGGGCTGCAGTACACGCACGCGTGCACTGCCTCGCCACTATCGCATGAAGTACACAAAAGCTTAGTGAAAATCACAAATTACCACAAGGTCAAACCCCGAAGTACCGGATTCAACTCAAGTGTGATTTCATCAATCAACATGAAATAATTCAAAACTAACAAAATAGGTCACAAGACAAAGTCTATAAGCTTCGAAGCCAGAACTAGAATCGAAGTGAGACAGAGTTCAAACTGCCCCAAGGAATGATGCCAGATTCAATGCAAATTACAAGTGAAACTGTACAATTCAAAGGCCATTAGAATGCAAATGAAACTGTCTAAGGCTCAGAACTACCAGGTGACTCAAGAGATTCGAGTGCGACTAGTTACAAGTGCACCAGTTTGGGCAAGGCGGAGAAATGCCAAAGTAGTCAAGAAAAGATGATAACAAACTGCAGCCGGAAAACCAGATACAATGCAAACAAATGCACATTTAAATGAATGTGCAACCGAGATTACAAGCAACGAAGCTCACCGATGCACAGTGCTACTACAAAACAATTACAGGCCGTAGTAAAGAAGGTGAAGAAAGTGAAGCATGAACCATCAAGCAAAACAGGGGCAAGCATGTATAAGTTCAGTGAAATGGTCAGGAACAATAAAGACAGTGATGAGGAAGTACCACAACAAGTACATGAATGAAACTGCAGCTAGGCTAGCAGGTGAATGTACAACAAAACGCAGTGCAACAGGTGATACTTCAAGAGTGAACACAACTACAACATCAAGTGCACCAGCAACAAAGTGCAACAGCGAAGAATACTATCAAGTCGAATGCAACAATATGAAAACAGAATGAACGACTCAGATGTGCAACTGCAAATGACAGAGAAGATACTCAATAGTAACAGGGAAGCAATTCAGATGAATGCACAACTACAGTTCATCACGAATTCAGTAATGAAGGCAACCCAGACTCCAAGAGTTACAACGAAGATATGGCAACAACATGCAACTATACAAGATCAACCAATGTACACAGGTGACGACAACAGACTTAGGTAAAATCAACAAACTCAAGTCCAAATGAATAAGTGACAGTGGCTCCAGATCAAAGATGAACTTATATGGATGGGAACAAGTGCACATGAACAAGGATGAAAAACTGGAAGGTGAAGTATCCAAGCCAGTGCTACAAAATGAACACTATAGGCCAAAAACAGATGTGCAGACGACCAGGTAAAGCTCTAATTCAAATGTACATGATGAACAAGTATGCAAGTGAAGTCAACAATGTTTGTATTGAATGCAAACAGTAATACAGTGAGCACATGACTAAGATAGAGGCAACTGCAACAAAGCATCACTGATACACAATTACAAGAACAACAATGCAAGCAACAAACTAAAAGGATAGCAATGTCGAGTGACCGGAGCATACTACAAAGTGTAGACAGACTAAGCTAAATAACAACAAAATCAACTGCAGTTCAAATCGAAGTGGCCCAAAGTTTAGTTATATCAATATCAAGAACTGGAGCCAACAGAAATCAGTTCACTATGCCAACAAGTCAAGAGATGTTCCAGTAAACCAGATGTGCACAGAGAAGATTCAAGTGCCCAAAATCATATAGCAGCAGTTTCAAATAATCAAGACAACAGTAGTTTCAACGAAATTGCTAAATAAGTTCAGAGCCGAAGATTAAGAAATGTCACAGGAACTTCAAAATCAAAGCCAAACCGAAGTCAACAAAATATATGAATTGGACAAAGTCAGAAATCATCCAAATCATTCAAACAACATCAAATGGCCAAAGACGAATTCAAGTAAATATATACGAACGGAAATCAAGGGTTTGAATTACAGATGTGAGTGAGGAATCACTCACCTCAATTTCGAAGATCCCAAAACTAGTCGCCGAAGCAAGCAAGAATCGAAGCATCATTCGATTGAACTACCGAGAGCGTCGCTTTCGACTTTTCTCAAAGCCCTAGCTATCGAAATCAGGAACGAACGAAAGATGAGCTGCCACCATTTTTCTTTCGAACGATTTGTTTAATTTAGGGCTTGCTAAAGAAAATGAAAAGAGGAATGAACGGGTATAGGGTTTTCGAAATCAAAGTGAAATGGGGGAACGGGTATAACTCGAGATACACAGTACAACACCCATGGACCAACACTCAAAGCCCAAAATATTTTCTTAACCAAATGTTTAAAGAATTTTAACAAAAATTTAAAAACTTCAATTGGCAATATGCAACAATATTTATCGTTTAAATGTCGATTATTAATTGATGCGAAATACCGGGTTGTTACAGACTCCCCTCCTTAAAGAAATTGCGTCCTCGCAATCATAAGGAATAAATGGACAAATGGTAACAACCAAAAGGGAATGGCATTGTCGAATGCATAAGCAAAGCAAATGTCAACAGGGAAGCATTAGAATTATGGAAGTATCAGATAAAGAATCAAAAAGGTTCGACTGCTTCAAGTCAAAAGGATCAACATCGTGGGGATCAAGGAATTAAAATCAGACGACTATCAAAGAGCAAGAATCAATCGAGTTCCAGCATTTAAAGGAAAAGGAATCAGAGCAGAAATTACGTACTGCACGAATTGAATGTGAGTAAATCAGATTACTCACCTGAATTGCCAAAGAAAAAGACGAAGCTCGAATCTCAAAATCGCAAATATTCAATCATCAAAAACGATAATTGAATTTTCAAAAATATCTGATTATCAAAAACGATAATCAGAAATCACAAAGATTCGATTATCAAATCGAAAAATATTTAATTATCTCAAACGATAACCAAATTTCACAAATATCTGATTATCAAAAACGATAATCAGAAACATAAAGATTCGATTATCAAATCGAAAAATATTTAATTATCTTAAACGATAATCAAATTTCACAAATATCTGATTATCAAAAACGATAATCAGAAATCAAATATTTGATTAATCAAATCGAAAAATATTTAATTATCTTAAATGATAATCAAATTTCACAAATATCTGATTATCAAAAACGATAATCAGAAACATAAAGATTCGATTATCAAATCGAAAAATATTTAATTATCTTAAACGATAATCAAATTTCACAAATATCTGATTATCAAAAACGATAATCAGAAATCAAATATTCGATTAATCAAATCGAAAAATATTTAATTATCTTAAATGATAATCAAATTTCACAAATATCTGATTATCAAAAACGATAATCAGAAATCACAAACATCTGATTATCAAAAACGATAATCAGAAGTCATAAATATTCAATTAACGAGTCCGGAATTAACCGAAGTAGTAGAAGTATGGTTTCATAGTCCGTACTTTTGCTAAATCGTTTAAATCTCTTTATCGTTTCCTTGAAAGTGCAGGATTGTGTGTTTTAAAAATAACATTTCACATTCTCAAACGGACAAGTCCGGAATTAAGCGAATCAGTAAAAGAAAGGGGTCATAGTCCTCGATTTTGCTGAAACGTTTAAATCGCTTCCTCGTTCTTTTGAAAATTGTAAACTGTAAAAATTTTGAAAACAATTTTAATTTATATTTTTGAAACAACTTTTAAAAATCAAGAATTTTGAAAACACGTGATTAAATTAGCAATATCAGTGTTGCGGGAGAACCGCTTGTAAATCGATTTCAAAATTGACGAGTACTGAAGTTAACACGTCAAAATCTCATCAAAATAACTGGCATCAAAATATAATGCCAAATGAATTTTCATTCATCAAAAATGTCACAAGAATCTTCTCAAAGATAGAAAGGGATATTATACCCTAAACTTGTATTCATAACAAGTCAATAACACATGAATTCACCAATACACAAAAATTGACAAAACTTGTCAATAGAAATCACGAAAATTGGTGAAGCACAAATTCTAGAAATCATCACAAGAAATCCAGAAATCATAAAAAGGGGGGAAAAAGCCTATCAGAAAACGGGAGTATGAAAACTCCAAAACACCGGTTTCACAAGACGAGAAGCTATCTCATGGTGGCTAACCATTAAAGTTTCGCACAGGAATGGTCCGAAGACCGTGGGTCGCTATCCCACGCGTGTGAGTCGGAATCACACAGATTGAGGTCTAGGCTAACCTCGCAGAGAAAGAGACATCGCACATTTGCTAGTCTAAACCATAAAAAGGAAAAGGGAAATGCCTATCACAAAATGGGAGCATGAAAACTCCAAAATACCGGTATCACAAGACGAGAAGCTATCTCATGGAAGCCATCCATTAAAGTTTCGCACGGGAATGGTCCGAAGACCGTGGGTCGCTATCCCACGCGTGTGAGTCGGAATCACACAGATTGAGGTCTAGGCTAACCTCGCAGAGAAAAAGACATGGGTGAGTGGAATCACACAAATTAAGGTCCAGACTAACCAAAAAGCAAAAAGGTATGTGTGAATGGAATCACACAAGTGGTGTCTAGTCTAACCTCGCAAACAAAAAGATATGTGTGAGTGGAATCACACAAATTAAGGTCCAGACTAACCAAAAAGCAAAAAGGTATGTGTGAATGGAATCACACAAGTGGTGTCTAGCCTAACCTCGCAAACATAAAGATATGTGTGAGTGGAATCACACAAATTAAGGTCCAGACTAACCAAAAAGCAAAAAGGTATGTGTGAATGGAATCACACAAGTGGTGTCTAGCCTAACCTCGCAAACATAAAGATATGTGTGAGTCGGAATCACACTACTGCGGCCTAGACTAACCTTGCGGACAAAGAGATGTGTGTGAGTCGGAATCACACTATTGCGGTCTAGTCTTACCTTGCAAACAAAGAGACATCGCACAATTGCTAGTCTAAATTATAAAATGATCGTCATGATCAACGAGAAGTGTCAATTACACTAAGCTAGTAAATATAAAAGTTTAGCTTCATGTCCCATAACCACTTGCTTAACTTAAATATTTACGAACAAACTGTAAATCTTCACTAGAAAATTGTCACAAAAGGTTCAATCGAACAAGTCCAGGAGTTAACCGACGAAGTAAACGCAAGCGTTTCATACCACTTGTTTTACTAGGCCGTTTAATTCAATTTCTCATACGAGTGAAATAAAGGCTTGTATATACTAATAGATTGGAAAACGGTTCAAGAAAAAGAACTTTGTAGTAAAATAGTTTTGAAATCGTTTGGAAAAAGGGATTTTAATATTTACTACTAGTATAGAAAACCTTTATATTTTTAAAGTGACAAATCACAAAAATGATTGTAGAAACAATCAATCACAAGAATTCACATACGAAGATGTGAATGGAATCCAGAGAAATCGATACTGAATCCATCAGAAAGTATGTTCACAAAAATCCCGAAGAAAATGTCATCAAAGTTGCTAATAAATGATAGCAACAAATCGGGGAAATGATCAAGAATCGATTAAATTAGGAAACCAAGTCAGTTCACTAAAATTTCACATTCGAAGACGTGAATAAAATCCAAAGAATTCGATTCCAAATTCATCAAAGTAGGAATACCCAAAAATTCCAGAAATAGAAGTTATCAAAATCGACAAAGGTGATAACAACTAATTAGAAAAGAAGAATCGATTATCAACTGGAAAAACAAAGCAAATCGAGCAGAAATGCATAAATGACTTCAACAAAAGTAAGAATCAAGTCAACGTCGAAGTCAACAATTAATAGCCGCAGTCGAGTATAAAATGAATCAATCATCATTATCAAAGAAACCAACGGCAAACAAAATCAGAGTCTTGAGAATCAAGAAATTAGCAATTTCTCAAAAACAAAGTGACCGAAGTCGAAGGGAAATCCAGATGAGGAAAACACAAAATATCAAGTTCAAAATCGCTGAGATTCAAACTAGATGTGAATGGGAAATCAAAATCACTCAATTTGCAACAGGTCCAGCTATTTTTCATCACAGTGTAACAAGTACATAATGACACTCATAGCATAGAACAAAAGTGGAACAAAGTCCAAAAGTAAAAATGGCTTTAATTTGCCAAATTAAAACAAAATCAACATCGGCTAAATCAATTCAAAGCCGAAAACACAAGAATAAGCGTTAGGAATTCATACCTAACAGTCAAAAATAGTCATATGTAAAGATGAGAGATAAAACATCGACAAATAGTTGTAACGCATGTTTCATCTAAGTTATGTTTTATTATTGTCCTAAACCCCAGGCTCCGATACCAAGCTGTGACGCCCCACCTCTATACCCACGCTAGCCAAGAACACTACGGTGTAGTGCTGTCAACTAGCACGGAGAATAAGGCTGTTGAGGAGCGACCCTCTATGTAATTGCCTTGTGCGAGCACCGATATGTCAGATAATAAAACATTGCATTTCATTTTTAGAGGAATACCGACATACCGATACAAACTCAAAGCTACTACACAGTGGCTATAATAGTTTAGGACAATAGATATAAAAATAACACAGATAACATAAATGCGGAATAAAGATGGAACGAAAAGTCTCATATATACAATAACTGATATCAGTTACAATACATTTGACACAATACAAATGATACAACTACAATTGTCGACTCAAGAAGTTATATATACAAGTACATTATCGACTAATATACATGAATACATTATCATCTTACAACAGACACACAGACTACTACAACAAGACGAAGACCACTTCAAATGATGTAAAAAGTCTTCATAGCTCTAGCAGCAACCCAAAGCTAAAAATCTACAACCTGTAAATACTCGGTCTGACCCGAGTATTACATTCAAAAGAAAATAATACTCGGATCAGTCTAATTCAAAATCAGTTATTAGAGCATAGAAGCAATAATAATCAATCTCAATATAGGTGACAGTATCCAACTCTCGATACGAGAATTGGATAAACGGACGATATAACACTAAGCAGTATTAAGCGACAAATCAACAAATCCAAATCAGGATGCAACTTCAAAATATTACATTTAACCAACGAAACAATTCAACAGTCGAAACATCAATTTTAAGCTGTCAAATCCGATAGGGCTGCAGTACACGCACGCGTGCACTGCCTCGCCACTATCGCATGAAGTACACAAAAGCTTAGTGAAAATCACAAATTACCACAAGGTCAAACCCCGAAGTACCGGATTCAACTCAAGTGTGATTTCATCAATCAACATGAAATAATTCAAAACTAACAAAATAGGTCACAAGACAAAGTCTATAAGCTTCGAAGCCAGAACTAGAATCGAAGTGAGACAGAGTTCAAACTGCCCCAAGGAATGATGCCAGATTCAATGCAAATTACAAGTGAAACTGTACAATTCAAAGGCCATTAGAATGCAAATGAAACTGTCTAAGGCTCAGAACTACCAGGTGACTCAAGAGATTCGAGTGCGACTAGTTACAAGTGCACCAGTTTGGGCAAGGCGGAGAAATGCCAAAGTAGTCAAGAAAAGATGATAACAAACTGCAGCCGGAAAACCAGATACAATGCAAACAAATGCACATTTAAATGAATGTGCAACCGAGATTACAAGCAACGAAGCTCACCGATGCACAGTGCTACTACAAAACAATTACAGGCCGTAGTAAAGAAGGTGAAGAAAGTGAAGCATGAACCATCAAGCAAAACAGGGGCAAGCATGTATAAGTTCAGTGAAATGGTCAGGAACAATAAAGACAGTGATGAGGAAGTACCACAACAAGTACATGAATGAAACTGCAGCTAGGCTAGCAGGTGAATGTACAACAAAACGCAGTGCAACAGGTGATACTTCAAGAGTGAACACAACTACAACATCAAGTGCACCAGCAACAAAGTGCAACAGCGAAGAATACTATCAAGTCGAATGCAACAATATGAAAACAGAATGAACGACTCAGATGTGCAACTGCAAATGACAGAGAAGATACTCAATAGTAACAGGGAAGCAATTCAGATGAATGCACAACTACAGTTCATCACGAATTCAGTAATGAAGGCAACCCAGACTCCAAGAGTTACAACGAAGATATGGCAACAACATGCAACTATACAAGATCAACCAATGTACACAGGTGACGACAACAGACTTAGGTAAAATCAACAAACTCAAGTCCAAATGAATAAGTGACAGTGGCTCCAGATCAAAGATGAACTTATATGGATGGGAACAAGTGCACATGAACAAGGATGAAAAACTGGAAGGTGAAGTATCCAAGCCAGTGCTACAAAATGAACACTATAGGCCAAAAACAGATGTGCAGACGACCAGGTAAAGCTCTAATTCAAATGTACATGATGAACAAGTATGCAAGTGAAGTCAACAATGTTTGTATTGAATGCAAACAGTAATACAGTGAGCACATGACTAAGACAGAGGCAACTGCAACAAAGCATCACTGATACACAATTACAAGAACAACAATGCAAGCAACAAACTAAAAGGATAGCAATGTCGAGTGACCGGAGCATACTACAAAGTGAAGACAGACTAAGCTAAATAACAACAAAATCAACTGCAGTTCAAATCGAAGTGGCCCAAAGTTTAGTTATATCAATATCAAGAACTGGAGCCAACAGAAATCAGTTCACTATGCCAACAAGTCAAGAGATGTTCCAGTAAACCAGATGTGCACAGAGAAGATTCAAGTGCCCAAAATCATATAGCAGCAGTTTCAAATAATCAAGACAACAGTAGTTTCAACGAAATTGCTAAATAAGTTCAGAGCCGAAGATTAAGAAATGTCACAGGAACTTCAAAATCAAAGCCAAACCGAAGTCAACAAAATATATGAATTGGACAAAGTCAGAAATCATCCAAATCATTCAAACAACATCAAATGGCCAAAGACGAATTCAAGTAAATATATACGAACGGAAATCAAGGGTTTGAATTACAGATGTGAGTGAGGAATCACTCACCTCAATTTCGAAGATCCCAAAACTAGTCGCCGAAGCAAGCAAGAATCGAAGCATCATTCGATTGAACTACCGAGAGCGTCGCTTTCGACTTTTCTCAAAGCCCTAGCTATCGAAATCAGGAACGAACGAAAGATGAGCTGCCACCATTTTTCTTTCGAACGATTTGTTTAATTTAGGGCTTGCTAAAGAAAATGAAAAGAGGAATGAACGGGTATAGGGTTTTCGAAATCAAAGTGAAATGGGGGAACGGGTATAACTCGAGATACACAGTACAACACCCATGGACCAACACTCAAAGCCCAAAATATTTTCTTAACCAAATGTTTAAAGAATTTTAACAAAAATTTAAAAACTTCAATTGGCAATATGCAACAATATTTATCGTTTAAATGTCGATTATTAATTGATGCGAAATACCGGGTTGTTACATGAAAACTCGACGACACAAACTGGAATGAAAACCCTACTTCGAACGTTTCTGGTCATCTCAAGTGAAGTGTTTAAAATTTAAAATTTATATTATTGTACACCTATCACTGTACACTTCTAATTAACCTTAATTTAATTGATATAAATATATAATCTATATTTATTAGTTGAGTGATAGGTGGAACCTTAATTATTAGTTGAGTGATAGGTGGAACCTTAATTAACCTTAATTAGGGTAACTTTAAATGATTAAGTAGTTGTAACGACCCGGAATTTTCGAAACCGAAAATTCCAGATAGTTAGCAGAAAAAGAAAAGGATAGAAAAAAGAAACAGAACAAGACACAGATTCTCACATTCGCAGCGGATCAAAATACAATATCAAATAGTAATATCAGTTATACAAAGAAAACTGTATTTGTTAATTTTTATCAATACATCAGAGTTACAACTTTTTCCCAAACACTGAACAGTTAAAACAACATGTTCCATATACAAATCAATAATACTCAGACCGAGTATTACAGATTTTCAGGTAAGGACGTTCGGGAGCTCAGGAGGTGAGTTGGATGGCAGGAACGTAAGGGGTATAATCCGCTGTGCATGTATATAGTTATGCATTTTATCCTTTTATTCTTGCTTGTATTGTCATTATCCTGCACATTGTACATAAGAATTTAGATAAGCATGTAAACACTGTGGGGAACATAGCATTAAATGCAAGCATACAATATTTCTAGTCAAGCGTACAAAACCATTAATGAAAAGATCTTATCAAATAAAAAAATATCTGGGCTGTACAAGGGTTGCAGCCACACTGCTTGCTTGCTTGATACACTTCCATCCTTTAATTTATACCCCTACCTTGTTTCATTTTCTTTGACTCGAACTAAATAACAAAAGGGATAAACTTCACTGCATTTCATGACTTAAAAAAAACAACTCAACAGAAGGGAAGATCAAAGACTTGAACAAGAAGCAGGTTCTCTGTTCAAAAATAAACAGTGAGTATTATAACCTGGTTTCCTCTGTTATTTTTGAAAAGCCTGTGAGTAGCATTTAATTTAAAAGAAAAGAAGTTTAAATATGGATTTGGATGCATGTTGGTTTCTGGAATAAGTATGTTCGTATGAATACATATATAAATGAGTTCCTGTTTATGTATATGAATATACAGATGTGTGTGCATGCCTGAGACATACCTGTTCTTGTTTTCAAAACTCAAGATTTTAAATAAATCCCTTTATCTCTCGATCTAATCCTAGTTAGGGTTTTAGTTTTGAACAAAACTTGTTGCTGAATCATAGAAAAGGTTCGTCGGAGTTTGGCGTGGCTTTGGGTGGATCGGCGAGTGATTCTGAGATCGAAAGTGACGGCAATGGGTGGTTTCCGATCATGGATTGGGTTCCAGTTTCTGATCAGATAGTTCGATTTTGACTGGGTGACGTTTTCGGGGTTCTGGGTGCTAGCGTGGGTTGTCGTGGTCATCGGCAGCTTGGTGTAGGCCGGAGGGATGGGGGTGATGATTTCCAGAGCATTTTTACCAAAGATATTTCCTCTATTTTCAAAAATGATTTCTATATTTTCAAAAAAATTATTTTCCAAAGTATTTTCACTGGGTGTTGGAAACGGATTTACCAAGTATTTATAGATTTTCAGTCCTACGCCTGATCAACGTATGACCGAATTTCTTTAAGAACAAGGATGGACTTGTTAAAACATCGAGTTATAAAAGTGTTTTTATAAAAAAAAACTATTTTAGTAATATTATATAGATTTTTAAAGTGATTTAAAAATAATTAAAGAATAATTAATCAAGGAGGATTAACTAAGATGAATGATTATGGGATGGTTAATCAATTGGGTTGTAATAAATCAATAAGCAGGACTTCAAAGTAATTGATTAGATTTACTCAAGATGGTGTGATTGGTATATCTTGCTTATGTATGATTAAGTGATTGTTTAAATGCCCTAAATTGATTGATACCCCTGATATGAAATGGTTCGTGATATGGAGTGTATTCCGCTGTGATATATTGTAGTTTGTCTGGGACATGTTGATTGTATCTGTCCAGTGTTGTGTATATGTTGTAACTCTGATGTAATGATATAAATTAACAGATACAGTATTCTTTTGTATAACTGTTATTATTTAATATTATATTTTGATCCGCTGCGAATGTGAGAATCTGTGTTGTGCTCTGTTTCTTTTTCTTCTATCTCTTTCTTCTTTCCTAACTATCTGGAATTTTCGGGATCGGAAATTCCGGGTCGTTACAGCTTGAGATTCAGAGTGCAAGGGTTATTGTCGTTAACTCTGAGGGTGATTCCAAAACGAGTGTAACGAGATAATGCCTTCGGTTTTGTTCGAACCCGGAACAGACTTGTATGGATTGAATGCTTTCAGAACATCGTCAGGAGGATGATGAGCATTCTAAGATAGATGTGTTCTATAAAGGTAATCATAGCCTCAAGCCTCATCAACCGGGAATGGCTAAAACAGGGGAGGTGCAGCAAGGTTAAGTGGGTAGCACCCAAGTAGGACGAGATTTTCCCCTGTCTAGAGGTTCCTTTTTATTCGGCTTAGTGTGTGGTTGGTCGCGCCAACTACGGGGTTGTCTTGTTTGGAATTGTCCAGTAAGGGATGGTTCCGGCCTTGTGTTGTAGGGGATTGGGAGTAATCCTCGGTACGGTGATCTAGGCCCCGTACTATGACGGGCGGTACCCTAGTAGCCCTGCCATTGTATGGAATCCAATCTCCAATAAGTGCCGTACGTATTGATTGTGCCCAACTATGTTGGAACGTGAGATGTAAGCATTCCAGCTATTTGTGTATTTTACTTGAAAACCCTGGACCCTATTATAATATAACTGGATTTCCTATCAATGTTTTGGTTATCGTAAGGTAAAAACTTTTCCGTGTTTATGTGCGGGAAGTCTTACGAGATACCTTTTGTTTCCAAAGGTTTTTCAAAGTTAAGCATCTTTAACCGTTTACTCACACCAGACCCATGTCTGACCCAACTGTTTATTTTCTGTTTTATTAAACTCTTGGGTACTCAATTTTGTATTAAGTAGTCGAGGGATTCAGGTTAGCTTTGACGAATTCTGGAGGAGATTTGGAGCAGGAAGCTTCAGCATGTAGATATATAGTGATTCCGCTGTGTTAGTGTTGTGTCTGTATTGTATTGATGTATTGGAGTTGTATGATAGACAGATGTTTATAACTGTCTAATTTGAGATGTATAGGTTGTGTAACTCTGATGTATATGATACTATGTAATATATTATGTGATATATTATATTTCATTCGTTCCGCTGTGAGTATCTGATGTTGTTATGTTTCTTCTTTTCTATCTATTCTTCTTCTATCCCTTTCTTTCTTAAATCATGATGCGTCTTTCTGGGCTAAGAAAGTCGGGTCGTGACAGTTGTGGATTTATATAAATTCATGTTTTATTTATTTGTAAACTATTTTAGTTTAAGAATCTATATTTTAAAAAGAAAGTTTATTTAAAACCATATATACACACTTATAACCATTTTAGTTTAGTACTTTTTAAAATAAAACAAGATAAAATAAATCTTTTATTAAATCTTATTTAAACTATCATACTTTAAAAATAAATAATTATCTTATATTTTGAAAATATAAAATTAAGCTTAAATTAGCTTTTGAAAAATATTAAATTATTAGAAAAGATATGAATCAATATTGCCAGATTAAATATTTATTAGCCTTTAAAGGATTAAATTACCAATTTTAAATTTTAGAAAAGATATAAATAGATATTGTCTTTTAAATATAACTGGATTAATTTAATGACCCAATTTAAATGCATATGATTTATATCATCTCTAATTAATTTAAAGTGAATTAAATTAATTACTTCATTCTATAAATCCCGCTTACTTAATCATTAATTAAACCAATTAATTAATCATACTCTAAGTATCATCTTAATTAATTATTCCTGATTAATTATTCTTTAATTACTTTAAGTAATTAATCCTTAATTAATTTCACAAATTAATTATTTTAAACCATTACAGTAATTAATCTTTTAATTACTTCATTAATTAATTAACTATACTTAATTACATTAATCCTTAATTAATTACAATTAATTAATTACTTTAATCACTTATTTTTGATTAATTAGTTTAAATTAATCAACTCTTAATTACATCATTAATTATATTAATTAATGATCCTTAATTACTCTTAATTAATTATCCTATTTAAATTAATTACATTAAGTGATTTATCTTTAATTAAACCACATTTATTAATCACCTTTGATTTATCTCATCCAGTAATTAACTTCCCTTAATTACTTCATTACATAAATTAATTACTCCTTAATTAATTATCTTTTAATTAATCCCTTGATTAATTATACAAAGTAATTAAACTCAAATTACTTTTATTATTAAATCATCTTTATTCAATTACATCCAGTAATTACCTTTAATTACTTCCCTAAATAATTACACTTCATAATTACATTTAAGTAATTATACTTAACCAATTTCATATTAATTAATTAATTTAATTGATTATCAAAATTAATCATATTAATTAATTATTTAATAATTCCTAATTAATGATCTCTCATTAATTATTAATAATTCTTTACTTACATTTCTTAAGTAATTTAAACTTAGATTAATCATTATAAATTATAAATCAATTAATCTTTAATTACACATTAATTAATCTCTAGCTACTTAATTAATTTATTAATTAATCTTTAATCACTTGATTAATTAATTCCTAATCATTTATTAATAATCTATACTTATCTAATTAAATGATCCTTAATTTCAAATTAATTAACCCTTAATTAATTTACTTATAATCCTAATTATTTAATTAATTTACACCAAATCATTAATTAATTATATTATTCAATTACCCTTTAATTACCTTATTAATTTAGTTTATCCTAAATCATTAAACCTTAATTAATCTCTAAATTAAAGTATTAACCTTTATAACTGTAACGCCCCACTCTGAGACCCACTGTAACAAAGAGTATTACGGGAGTAATACTGTCTCTTAGAGCGGAGAATAGAGTATAGTGGAAGCGACCATTTGTAACCAAGCTATAACTATCTACTGAATACGTCGAAAGGATGGTATCTATATATATTTTTCAAGTGGTTCGACATATTCGGTAAATACTTATAACGAAATTACAAATGGCTAAAGATCTATCAGGACAAAGCATAATAATAAATGATAAAACATCACAGAACAGAATCACATAACAGATATAAAATCCCAGAACAATACATCGTCAATACAGATCCAAATATCATAAGTGGGTACAAAGCCACTGCTCACACATGTGAGTCAAAAATATGTACATATCAAAGTCTGAATAATAACATAAGACAGACACTAAGATAAGCTATCTCAAAAGCATAGCAGATAAGTCCAAAGCGGAAGCACAGAAGCTAAGTCCAGAGACCTAACCTGAAACAACTCGGTCTGACCCGAGCGAAAACACTCGGGTCAGGCTAGCTAAAAAATCAGTAATAACTGAGATATATCATAATGCGGTACATAAATAAAACAGTACTTATCCAAAGAGAAGTATATTATGAACCACATGAATATAATGACGATCCCTAATCATCAATAAACAATAAAAATCTCCAAAGAGAAATCAACACAAAAGTGTAGAATAAATAAAATCGCCTCATATCATCGGCGTAGCCAAAGCTATAAAAAGATGCCCATAGGCAATAATCCCAAGAGTGACCAGAGTCTGTAATCAATGCCCAAGCAAAGATCGATGCTCCAAAGAGCAATGGGGATATACTGAAAAATCAATGAAATCAAACATTGAAAAGCAGTGTCCAGAGACACTGTGAATCCACAAGGTAATCGCACTTACATCGTATGGTTCCATAGAACCAACGCCGAATGGCGGTACTCGAATGGATATAAAAATCATCAGATAATACAAGTTTTGCACGTGCACCGACCAGAGTCGTTGTTGCCAAGTACTGTAGAGTTGTGATCGATCACTCGCACCGATGCGAAACGCGCGAGACGGCGAGATCCTTCCCAGAAGGATAAAGGCCCAGAGGCACACGCCGAAAAATAAACTGCTCCATAGAGCAGGTGTCCAGAGACGGTTGCCCAGAGGCGTGGTGACCCAGAGGTCCAGTACTGGCCGCCCAGAGGCTAATGTGTCACTAACTTCTTGGAGAGGAACCCGCAAAGTGTTAACAATGAGTCCCATACCCCACGTTCGCACTAAACGGTTTCCTAACCAATAGCAAGCTCACACTCTAAACAATAAAAAGTCTACCTCATATCATCGGTAAACTAGACCCAAAGGTCAAAACGATCAATCGAATAGGTCGGGGATTAACCGAAAAGAAAATACACACGGTTTCCATAGGCCGGAGATTTCCTAACCGTTTAAGCACCTTTGCACTTCGCTCGACGTGCTAAAAGTGAGTGTGAGATTTTTATTATAGAAAATAATGGTGTAAAACGGATTTATAATTGATTTTCGGAATCACTTTTAAAACGGTCTTTTGAAAGGTCTCCTATTATGGAGTAATTAATTTAATAATTAAAATAATATTATATAATAATTTTCAAAAGCCATTTAGGAGTGAAAATCTTTTGAAAATGATTCATAAAACCCGTGTACGAAATCTAGAGACAAATCTCAAAGAAATCAATGAAAACCAGAAAATCATCAAAAATATTCTAAGTGTTTGTAAACATTCAAAAACAGCTGTGAACTCAAGTTCGATAATTTATTTAAACCAGCAAACTGTGTCCAAATGTCATGAAAATTTGCAGGCATGTAGTCCAACATCCCTACATTAATAGGCAAAAAGAATTTCTGGATTCCGAGTTGAGAAGAAGTGGCAGCGACGTCTCAAAGTTGGACCCAGAACAAGATTTATACTGTTTACAAACAGCGACTAGAGTTCAACTTCGACACGAAATTCGAAGTACCAAACGAACTCCAATGTTGTCCAAATTTTTCTGAGATGGATTTCGGAACTCCACCTTTCTAACGAGACCAAAAACGTTGAATTCCGACTTCCGATGCGAACGTGGAGGCATCGCGGAGTGGCGCTCAAAAGCTGGAAACAGAAGGGATATTTGATTTTCATTCTAAGTGTTTGACCATTCAAAAACTGCTGCGAACCCAAGTTCGGAAATTTATTTGGACCAGCAAACTGAATCCAAATGACATGAAAACTGGTAGGAATATAGTCCAACATCCCTACTATAAGATGCAAAAAGAATTTCTGGAATCCGAGTTGAGACGAAGTAGCAGCGACATCTCAAAGTTGGACCCAGAACAAGATTCATACTGTTTACAAACAGCGACAAGAGTTCAACTTCGACACGAAATTCGAAGTACCAAAAGAATGCCGATGATGCCTAAATTTTACAGAGATGGAGTTCGAAACTCCACCTTTCCAACGAGACCAAAAACGTCGAATTCCGACTTCGGATGCGATCGTGGCGGCATCGCGAAGTGGAGAAAAAAATCTGGAACAGGGTTTAAAAAAAGAATTATTTATTATTTTTTTTCTTTTTTTTTCTCGGGACAATGGTAAGAATGTACAATTTTAACCAAAATAACTTCGAAATTTCATGAAACTCAAAACATGAAAGTTTTAGCTCTAAATCTAAGCTTTTCAGAAAATCCAAAATTATTAGATTTGGATAAGAAACGAGAGAGATACATGCAAAACAATATCAGATTGAAACTCAAGATAACTTGTTAAAGACAGAATTGGTCTTCTGTCTTTGAACGCATTTCAGGTCATCTAAATGGCAATATTACAGAAAACTCACTGAACAAAAATTGTAGCACATGTTTTAAGCTTTCCGGAACATCCAAAATTATCTAATTCGGATCAAAAACGAGTAACTTATGGCCAAATCAATTTCAGGGTTTTATTTTATCAACCTTGTAGTTTGTTGTCAGGTCAGCGATAAACAAACGTGATTTCGACCATTGAAACCACAAAATTAGGCAAAGCTCAAAACATGAAAGTTATAGGCTACAGAATAAGCTTTCCAGAACTTCAAGAAAATCTTAATTCCGATTTAAGATGAATGAGATATGCCTAATTTACTAACAGCAATAAACTAATTATAATTTCAGCTAGCATATATTACCTCTTTCCAAGCAATGAAAAGAAGATCAAAGAGTTTCACAATCTAAATGCACAAAAAAAAAGAGGATTACAAAATAATTTCAGAAATTAAAGAATGAATTAGAGGTGGGTTTTGTGATTGCTATTACCTCTTTTAGTAGTTTGGATTAACTCTCTTTGATTTGGTGTAGATTGGAGTCTTGCTTAGGAGGCCATGACTAGGTTATGGAGCTTTCTAATTAGGTTTTAGTAGTTATGAAATGAAGTGTTGGCTGAAATGGGAGAGTAAAAGATACTTTATAGGCTAATGGTTAGGATTATTGGATCTAATACCCATTAGGACTTTGTATTATTCATGTGCATACATATATAGGCAATTTTCTCTAAGTACACTCTACATACAAATTACTAAATACATTTCAAACCATAGAAAATTATGAAAATATGTTAACAATTACTTTTAGCCATTTCATAAAATCCTATATCAACAATATTTTACATTTTAACCCCTAATTTTTCCAAAACGCCGTTTATAGTTAATATTAGCCAAAATCACCATTTTGCAAATAAATTGCAAATTAATTTCCCAAATTAAATATTGCATTATTTTACACATATAAAATTTTGCAATAATATAAATTACAAATTTCCCTAATTAATTTCCTTGAAATGCTCCATTTTACACTTAAGCCCAAAATATTAATTTATTCAAAATGACTAAATTTTGAACAAATTAGCCACATTAAAAATTCATTAATAGCTCCAATTAAATTAAAATCCCAATTTTAATTTATTATTTGGTAACCGCAATCACGGGTTGTTACAGACTCCCCCCTTAAGAAAATTGCGTCCCCACAATTCCTTAAATATAGAAGTCGTCTATAACATCTAATCCACAAAAGGAATACAGAAGACGGAGCTCGATTTCGAATATCACACATAGAAAGAGTCTCAAGAATATCGTCGATGAAAACCAGAACGAATCTATTGATGTATTCCCGGAATACTCGATTCATGAGATCGACGAAGAAAGCCGGTGCCTTCGTCAAGCCGAACGACATGACCAACCACTCAAAAGAACCATGACGAGTGCGAAATGCTGTAAGAGGAATGCTGTCTTCCATGACTCGTAGCTGATGGAATCCGGTGGCAAGGTCAAGCTGAGAGAAGACCATCGCACCGCTCAATTGGTCAAACATGTCGTAACGGGAATTAGAGTTAGACATGATTCAATGATATATAATTAATTAAGGAATACTACGGAATATAACGGATTCCTATACATATTCCTAACTTATCTATCAATAAACATGAGGAAGGGATATGATTTAATTTGGATCTAATTTAAAATGTATTGTACTAAGTGTATATGTTCTGTGTTTATTATGCTTATTCCTGAAACCAGGCTCTGATACCAAGCTTTAACGCCCCACTCTGAGACCCACTGTAACAAAGAGTATTACGGGAGTAATACTGTCTCTTAGAGCGGAGAATAGAGTATAGTGGAAGCAACCATTTGTAACCAAGCTATAACTATCTACTGAATACGTCAAAAGGATGGTATCTATATATATTTTTCAAGTGGTTCGACATATTCGGTAAATACTTATAACGAAATTACAAATGGCTAAAGATCTATCAGGACAAAGCATAATAATAAATGATAAAACATCACAGAACAGAATCACATAACAGATATAAAATCCCAGAACAGTACATCGTCAATACAGATCCAAATATCATAAGTGGGTACAAAGCCACTGCTCACACATGTGAGTCAAAAATATGTACATATCAAAGTCTGAATAATAACATAAGACAGACACTAAGATAAGCTATCTCAAAAGCATAGCAGATAAGTCCAAAGCGGAAGCACAGAAGCTAAGTCCAGAGACCTAACCTGAAACAACTCGGTCTGACCCGAGCGAAATCACTCGGGTCAGGCTAGCTAAAAAATCAGTAATAACTGAGATATATCATAATGCGGTACATAAATAAAACAGTACTTATCCAAAGAGAAGTATATTATGAACCACATGAATATAATGACGATCCCTAATCATCAATAAACAATAAAAATCTCCAAAGAGAAATCAACACCAAAGTGTAGAATAAATAAAATCGCCTCATATCATCGGCGTAGCCAAAGCTATAAAAAGATGCCCATAGGCAATAATCCCAAGAGTGACCAGAGTCTGTAATCAATGCCCAAGCAAAGATCGATGCTCCAAAGAGCAATGGGGATATACTGAAAAATCAATGAAATCAAACACTGAAAAGCAGTGTCCAGAGACACTGTGAATCCACAAGGTAATCGCACTTACATCGTATGGTTCCATAGAACCAACGCCGAATGGCGGTACTCGAATGGATATAAAAATCATCAGATAATACAAGTTTTGCACGTGCACCGACCAGAGTCGTTGTTGCCAAGTACTGTAGAGTTGTGATCGATCACTCGCACCGATGCGAAACGCGCGAGACGGCGAGATCCTTCCCAGAAGGATAAAGGCCCAGAGGCACACGCCGAAAAATAAACTGCTCCATAGAGCAGGTGTCCAGAGACGGTTGCCCAAATGCGTGGTGACCCAGAGGTCCAGTACTGGCCGCCCAGAGGCTAATGTGTCACTAACTTCTTGGAGAGGAACCCGCAAAGTGTTAACAATGAGTCCCATACCCCACGTTCGCACTAAACGGTTTCCTAACCAATAGCAAGCTCACACTCCAAACAATAAAAAGTCTACCTCATATCATCGGTAAACTAGACCCAAAGGTCAAAACGATCAATCGAATAGGTCGGGGATTAACCGAAAAGAAAATACACACGGTTTCCATAGGCCGGAGATTTCCTAACCGTTTAAGCACCTTTGCACTTCGCTCGACCTGCTAAAAGTGAGTGTGAGATTTTTATTATAGAAAATAATGGTGTAAAACGGATTTATAATTGATTTTCGGAATCACTTTTAAAACGGTCTTTTGAAAGGTCTCCTATTATGGAGTAATTAATTTAATAATTAAAATAATATTATATAATAATTTTCAAAAGCCATTTAGGAGTGAAAATCTTTTGAAAATGATTCATAAAACCCGTGTACGAAATCTAGAGACAAATCTCAAAGAAATCAATGAAAATCAGAAAATCATCAAAAATATTCTAAGTGTTTGTAAACATTCAAAAACAGCTGTGAACTCAAGTTCGATAATTTATTTAAACCAGCAAACTGCGTCCAAATGTCATGAAAATTTGCAGGCATGTAGTTCAACATCCCTACTTTAATAGGCAAAAAGAATTTCTGGATTCCGAGTTGAGAAGAAGTGGCAGCGACGTCTCAAAGTTGGACCCAGAACAAGATTTACACTGTTTACAAACAGCGACTAGAGTTCAACTTCGACACGAAATTCGAAGTACCAAACGAACTCCAATGTTGTCCTAATTTTTCTGAGATGGATTTCGGAACTCCACCTTTCTAACGAGACCAAAAACGTTGAATTCCGACTTCCGATGCGAACGTGGAGGCATCGCGGAGTGGCGCTCAAAAGCTGGAAACAGAAGGGATATTTGATTTTCATTCTAAGTGTTTGACCATTCAAAAACTGCTGCGAACCCAAGTTCGGAAATTTATTTGGACCAGCAAACTGAATCCAAATGACATGAAAACTGGTAGGAATATAGTCCAACATCCCTACTATAAGATGCAAAAAGAATTTCTGGAATCCGAGTTGAGACGAAGTAGCAGCGACGTCTCAAAGTTGGACCCAGAACAAGATTCACACTGTTTACAAACAGCGACAAGAGTTCAACTTCGACACGAAATTCGAAGTACCAAAAGAATGCCGATGATGCCTAAATTTTACAGAGATGGAGTTCGAAACTCCACCTTTCCAACGAGACCAAAAACGTCGAATTCCGACTTCGGATGCGATCGTGGCGGCATCGCGAAGTGGAGAAAAAAATCTGGAACAGGGTTTAAAAAAAGAATTATTTATTATTTTTTTTCTTTTTTTTTCTCGGGACAGTGGTAAGAATGTACAATTTTAACCAAAATAACTTCGAAATTTCATGAAACTCAAAACATGAAAGTTTTAGCTCTAAATCTAAGCTTTTCAGAAAATCCAAAATTATTAGATTTGGATAAGAAACGAGAGAGATACATGCAAAACAATATCAGATTGAAACTCAAGATAACTTGTTAAAGACAGAATTGGTCTTCTGTCTTTGAACGCATTTCAGGTCATCTAAATGGCAATATTACAGAAAACTCACTGAACAAAAATTGTAGCACATGTTTTAAGCTTTCCGGAACATCCAAAATTATCTAATTCGGATCAAAAACGAGTAACTTATGGCCAAATCAATTTCAGGGTTTTATTTTATCAACCTTGTAGTTTGTTGTCAGGTCAGCGATAAACAAACGTGATTTCGACCATTGAAACCACAAAATTAGGCAAAGCTCAAAACATGAAAGTTATAGGCTACAGAATAAGCTTTCCAGAACTTCAAGAAAATCTTAATTCCGATTTAAGATGAATGAGATATGCCTAATTTACTAACAGCAATAAACTAATTATAATTTCAGCTAGCATATATTACCTCTTTCCAAGCAATGAAAAGAAGATCAAAGAGTTTCACAATCTAAATGCACAAAAAAAAAGAGGATTACAAAATAATTTTAGAAATTAAAGAATGAATTAGACGTGGGTTTTGTGATTGCTATTACCTCTTTTAGTAGTTTGGATTAACTCTCTTTGATTTGGTGTAGATTGGAGTCTTGCTTAGGAGGCCATGACTAGGTTATGGAGCTTTCTAATTAGGTTTTAGTAGTTATGAAATGAAGTGTTGGCTGAAATGGGAGAGTAAAAGATACTTTATAGGCTAATGGTTAGGATTATTGGATCTAATACCCATTAGGACTTTGTATTATTCATGTGCATACATATATAGGCAATTTTCTCTAAGTACACTCTACATACAAATTACTAAATACATTTCAAACCATAGAAAATTATGAAAATATGTTAACAATTACTTTTAGCCATTTCATAAAATCCTATATCAACAATATTTTACATTTTAACCCCTAATTTTTCCAAAACGCCGTTTATAGTTAATATTAGCCAAAATCACCATTTTGCAAATAAATTGCAAATTAATTTCCCAAATCAAATATTGCATTATTTTACACATATAAAATTTTGCAATAATATAAATTACAAATTTCCCTAATTAATTTCCTTGAAATGCTCCATTTTACACTTAAGCCCAAAATATTAATTTATTCAAAATGACTAAATTTTGAACAAATTAGCCACATTAAAAATTCATTAATAGCTCCAATTAAATTAAAATCCCAATTTTAATTTATTATTTGGTAACCGCAATCACGGGTTGTTACAATAACTACTTTAATTATTATTAACAAAAGGCTTTGAACATTTTACTTTTAAATCTTTCTTTTAATTCATTTCAAATTAAAGATTTAAAATAAATTACAAATTTAACTTTAACCAAATTTAAATCAAATTTACAAAACCTTTTTAAATCCAAATGTTAAAGAAACACTTAATATTTATAAAAGAAATTTAAGATTTTTAAACCAATTTATTTATTCAAACCTTTTTAAAATATACTTTAAATATTTTAAATTTGTTAAAACATTATAAATTTTATAAACTTATTTATTTCAAACTAGGATACAAATTGAAATTTGAATCCATACTTTTAAAATTTGATTTAAAACTTTGTTTTAAATCCTGCTTAACATTTTAAACTCATTTTAAAATTTAAAACCCTGTCTGGTTTAAAACTGTAATCACTAAATCTACCCGAGCCTATCTCAATTTACCTCGAGTCAAAACCCCAATTGCCCGGAGCCTTACACGCGAGAAACTCAAGAAAAACTCGAGACCTTCCCTCTGTTTTAACCCAGACTAAAATACTGATACCAAAACAATGCCGTGCACATGCACCGATCAACCATCCCTCTCCGATCATCTACGACAACTTCCTCAAGTCGACGATCAACCACCAACCAGAATACGACCATTAGAACTTCGTCAACAACTCGTATTCGAAATCGAGTAGCTCAGCACCACCTGGAACCAAAAGCAAAACCTGTAACCACTTCATATTTGCTCCTTTGATCATCAGAACGTCTGTAATTCCGGCCACGACTTCGACAATGTCCCCGCTTCCATTTCCTACAATCTGGTGGAACTCGATCCACCAGAGGCACCGTGGTGATTTTGATTTTAACTTATGCAAAAACTAGGTTTACAAACTTTCCCGATCAACCCCCATCGCCACAGTGAATTTCACCATCATCAGACATTTTTCCCAGACCCTTCGATCATTCTACTACCCCTAGAGAAAATCACGACCTCTCCGATCAATTAGATCATCAGAAACTATCCAAAATGCAACATCTGTTCAACCTCGAACTGCTCCCTCATCCTACTTCTAAAAATCAAGATTTAGATCTTAAAAATCATGTTTTCAAACAAGGATTCAGTTCATATGCCTGAATCGATAAATTTAGAAGTTTGAAATTTTCAGTTATTTCAGATTTACTCTGTTGTTTTGATTTCCATAGCCATTCGAGTTTTATTTTAACTTAAATAAAATTTTAAATACTAATCCATGATTAAACAAACAAATATTGTTTATAGCTTAAATCATAATAGTGACTAGGTCAAGAGATACAGATTTTTAAATCAAAAATTGAGCTTGAAACTGGGAACAGAGATATCACAGGTAACATACATGCACACCAATATATATATATATATATATTCATATACATACATGCACATAGATATACTTAAAAATGCCTTCACAAACGTACTTGATTTTAGAGGTAAACATACAACATAATTATATACTTAAACATTTAGATAGTGATGTTACTCACCTGATTGCAAATGAAGATGAACAGAGCACCTTTGGTATTGAAAACAGCTTTGAAATTTTAAAAATTGAGTTGCTTGAATTTGTCTTTGATTTTAAAACTTGAATTGCTTGCTATAGAAACTTGCATGCATGCTATAATCTTGTTTGAATATGCTTCCAGATTTGAAAAGAAAAATCAGGCTGAAGACTTTGATTACTTGCTTCAGATTTGAAAAGAAAAACAGGCTGAAGACTTTGATTTGGAAATGAATTTACAGGGATTTGATTTTGATAAATTTTAGAACTTGAATGTTGTAATATGCTTCTAATATTAAACTGGAATGTTGAAGATGCTTGAATGCTTGAGAAAATTACTTGAACGTGCTTTGATTAAATCTCAGGTTTGCAAAAGAACAGGCTTTGAGTTGTTTTGATCTGAAAAGAATTATAGTTTTGACGTGAAGAAGAATGTTCAGGTTTTAGGCAAATGGTTTGATTCTCTGGTTAGAGGAGTGTTGATTACAGATTGTTTTGAGAAATTTTTTTTATAGGCTGAAGTTTTCTTATCTTTGAATTGAAGAGGATAGAAAAAGAAAATGAAGATGAGAAGCATATGTATATATAAGAAAGAAAGGGATAGAAAAGAGAAAAGAAGAGAAGAAAGAACTAAACAATATCAGAATCTCACAGCGGAAACGGAACAAAATATAATATATCACATAACTATTACATAGTCTTTACATAATCAGAGTTACACAGCTTATACAACACAAAATAGACAGTTATAAATTTATGTCTTTATACAACTCAAGATATAACTCAAAGATAAGACTCAGAGAAACCAACACAGCGGGACACTATATATCTACGAATGCTGAAGCCTCCTGCTCCATATCTCCTCCATAGATTCGTCAAAGCTAACCTGAATCCCTTGGCTACTCGTAAAATTTTGAGTACCCAAGAGTTTAATAAAATAGAAAATAAACACTTGGGTCAGACATGGGTCTGGTGTGAGTAAACGGATTAAAGTTGCTTAACTTTAAAAACCTTTGAAACAAAAGGTATCACGTAAGACTCCCCACACATAAACATGGGTAAGTTTTTACCTTACCCTAACCAAAACATTTGATAAGAAATTCAGTTATATTATAATAGTGTCTAGGGTTTTCAAGTAAAATACAGAAATAGCTGGAATGCTTACATCTCACGTTCCAACATAGTTGGGCACAACTAAATCGTACGGCGCTTATTTGAGATTGGATTCCATACAATGGCACGGCTACTAGGGTACCGCCCGTCACAGTACCTGGCCTAGATCAGCGTACCGAGGATTACTCCCAATCCCCTGCAACACAAAGCCGGAACCATCCCTTACTGGATAATTCCGAATAAAATCACCCCACGGTTGTGATCAACAACCGCACCACTAAGGCGAAATAAAAAGGGACATCTAGACAGGGATGACCTTACTCTCAGTGGGTGCTACCCACGAAGCCTTGCTGCACCTCCCCTGTTTTAGCCATTCCCGGTTGATGAGGCTTGAGGCTACGATTACCTTTAATCAGAACACATCACTTAGAATGCTCATCGTCCACCTGACGATGTTCTGAAAGCATTCAATCCATACAAGTTCGTTCCGGGTTCGAACGAAACCGAAGGCATTATCTCGTTACACTCATTTTGGAATCACTCTCAGAGTTAACGACAATAACCCTTGCACTCTGAATCTTCATCTTCACTTGAGATTCACGACCTATCGTTACTTTGGATCGATGTGGTTTTCGGATATCCAAATCTGGAAACCCGATCCCGGTCTCATCGAAATCCAAAACGTATCTTTTAAGGCCAAGTTGTTTTAAAGTTAAAACATTTCAATTCAATTATCTATATACACACAGATAGATAATTCACAGTATCACAATAGATAATCTACACTATTATCACAAATAGATAATTTACATTATCATTCAACCAAACATCCATATCACACAACATCACTTATCTCATATCTGAGATCTCAAACCATTCAAAGCAATCAATATCATCCATTCATACATAAAGCAATGATCTATACCATCTCTAATTAATTTAAAGTGAATTAAATTAATTAATTCATTTCTAATTAATTTAAAATAAATTAAATTAATTATCTCATCATTATAAATCTTACTTACATAACCATTAATTAATTACAAATAAATTAATTAATCATTCTCTAATTATCCACTTTAATTAATCACCCTGATTAATTATCCTTTAATTACATTTAAGTAATTATCCTTAATTAATTTCACAAATTAATTATTCTTAACCAAATACAGTAATTAACCTTTAATTACTTCATTAATTAATTAATTAAAATCAATTACTTTAATCCTTAATTAATTACAATTAATTAGTTATTCCATAATCACTTATCATTGATTAATTAATCTTAATTAATCAACCCTTAATTACATCATTAATTAATTATAAACTAATGATCCTTAATTACATCTTTAATTATTTATTCTATTTAAATTAATTATATTAAGTAATTAATCTTAATTAAACCACAATTATTAATCAATCTTGATTAATCTCATTCAGTAAATAACTACCCTTAATTACTTCATTAAATAAATTAATTACATCTTAATTAATTATCTTAATTAATCCCTTGATTTATTATACAATGTAATTAAATCCAAAATTACTTTCAATCTTCAATTAATTACATCCTGTAATTACCATTAATTACTTAACTAAGTAATTACAATCCATTAATTAAATTAAGTAATTATTTATCAAATCATCAAGTGTTTAAATTAATTAAACTTAATTAATTAACTTAAACAAATTACATTTAAACTTAATTAATTAGATTAAGTGATCAACTTTTAATTAATTTCACTAATTAATTATTCCTAATTAATCACCACCATAATTAATTTAAAGATAAATTCTTTATCTTAGTTAATTACTTATTTAAATCTTATTTAACTTGAATTCTTGAAATTAATTTATACAAGATCATTTGGAAATACACTTACCTTAGTCACTACTAATTACATCATTTCATTACATTTAAAACACCCAAGAATTTAGTTACAAAATTAAACCAATATATTATTACATACCCATAACAATTATTTAAACATTTCCTTTAAAAATAAATCTTCAAAATTTGGTTTAATAAATTTCTTTGGAAACAAATTTAAAAAAATATATGCTTTTTTTTCCTAAATTCTTCACTTGGCTACTATGTAGTAATTAATTTTTAATAAGCTCTGATACCAACAGTAACGACCCGCCATTCATTCCACAGAATGACGCATCGTTAATAAGAAAGAAAGGGATAGAAAAGAGAAAAGATAGAGAAAGAACTAAACAATATCAGAATATCACAGCGGAAACGGAACAAAATATAATATATCACATAACTATTACATAGTCTTTACATAATCAGAGTTAGACAGCTTATACAACACAATACATTAGACAGTTATAAAACCTGTCTATCATACAACACAAGATACAACACAGAGATCAACACAGCAGAACACTATATATCTACGAATGCTGAAGCCTCCTGCTCCATATCTCCTCCATAAATTCGTCAAAGCTAACCTGAATCCCTTGGGTACTTGTAAAAATTTGAGTACCCAAGAGTTTAATAAAACAGAAAATAAACACTCGGGTCAGACATGGGTCTGGTGTGAGTAAACGGGTTAAAGTTGCTTAACTTTAAAAACCTTTGAAACAAAAGGTATCACGTAAGACTCCCCACGCATAAACGTGGTAAGTTTTTACCTTACGCTAACCAAAACATTTGATAGGAAATTCAGTTATATTACAATAGGGTCTAGGGTTTTCAAGTAAAATACAGAAATGGCTGGAATGCTTACATCTCACATTCCAACATAGTTGGGCACAACTAAATCGTACGGCGCTTATTGGAGATTGGATTCCATACAATGGCAGGGCTACTGGGGTACCGCCCGTCACAGTACGTGGCCTAGATCACCGTACCGAGGATCACGCCCAATCCCCTGCAACACAAAGCCGGAACCATCCCTTACTGGATAATTCCGAATAAAATCACCCCACGGTTGTGATCAGCAACCGCACCACTAAGCCGAAATAAAAAGGGACATCTAAACAGGGATGACCTTACTCTCAGTGGGCGCTACCCATGAAGCCTTGCTGCACCTCCCATGTTTTAACCATTCCCGGTTGATGAGGCTTAAGGCTACGATTACCTTTATTAGAACACATCACTTAGAATGCTCATCGTCCACCTGACGATGTTCTGAAAGCATTCAATCCATACAGGTTCGTTCCGGGTTCGAACGAAACCGAAGGCATTATCTCATTACACTCGTTTTGGAATCACCCTCAGAGTTAACGACAATAACCCTTGCACTCTGAATCTTCATCTTCACTTGAGATTCACGACCTATCGTTATTTGGATCGATGTGGTATTCGGATATCCAAATCTGGAAACCCGATCCCGGTCTCATCGAAATCCAAAACGTATCTTTTAAGGCCAAGTTGTTTTAAGGTTAAAACAATTCAATTCACTATCTATTTTCACATAGATAGATAATTCACAATATCACAATAGATAATCAACATTATCAATATAAGCAGATAATCCATATTATCATCACAATTCAACTAGAACATCCATATCACAAATCAGCACATATCTCATCAGAGATATCAAACAATGCAAAGCATTCAATATTATTCATCCATCCATAAGTAATGATTTATACCCTCTCTAATTAATTTAAAGTGAATTAAATTAATTACTTCATTTTATAAATCCTGCTTACTTAACCATTAATTAATTACAAATCAATTAATTATCCTCTAGTTACCCTTTAATTGCATTCAGGTAATTTATCTTTTAATTAATTACTCAAATTAATTATCCTTAACCATTTATAGTAATTAACCTTTAATCACTTCATTAATTAATTAACTATAATTAATTAAATTAATCAACTATAATTAATTAAATTAATCCTTAATTAATTACATTAATTAATCACTTCATTTATTGGATACTCAAGTGATACCAACTCATTCAATTAAAGATTTTTTAAATAATTGGATGCATGCAATTCAATTGTTAATTAACAATTGATAATTAAGGGTTAATTAATAAATTATTAAGAATTAATTAAATTGTAATTAAAAATTAAAGATTAATTAATTGTAATTAAGTTTTATTAATTAATAATTTAGGTTTATTAATTAATAGTTAAAGGATAATTACTTAGGAGAAGTAATTAAGGATTTATTACTTGGTGTAATTAATTAAAGGATTAATATAATTAATTAAGAAGTTAATTAATTAAGGTAAGTAACTATAGCATGATAATTACTGTTTATGATTAATTAAGGTGGATTAATAGAAATGATTAATTAAAGTTTAATTAATTAAAGTAATTAATTAAGGGTCAATGTAATTAATTTTAGTTAATTAATAATGGAAGTAAGTAATTAAGGATTATTAATTAATGTAATTAATGAAAGTAATTAAAGGTTAATTACTATTAATAGTTAAGAATAATTAATTTGTGAAATTTATTAAAGGATAATTACTTTATGTAATTAATGAATAATTAATCAAGGATGATTAATATTTAATGAGTAATTAATTAATTAAAGGTTTGTAATTAATTAATGATTGATTAAGCAAGGTTAGATAATTAATTCTTAAGTAATTAATTTAACTTAAGTTAATTAAATTAATTATAACATAGGGTTAATAATTGTTGCTTATATATGATTTTTGTGTAGAATATCTGAATTGGATGATATCTATTGAATGATATGCTGTGATATTCTGTGATATGATATTGAATATATCTGTGATAAATGTGTAATATTTATCTATGTTAAATGCTGTGTGAATTCAAGTATTGAATTGAATTAAATTGTTTAAACCTTAAAAAACTTGGACCTAAAAGATGGCGATTTGGATTTCGATAAGACCGGGATCGGTTATCAGTTTTGATTATCTGAATACCACATCGATCCAAGTAAAACGTTAGGTCGTGAATCTCAAGTGAAGATGAAGATTCAGAGTGAAAGGGTTATTGTCGTTAACTCTGAGGGTGATTCCAAAATGAGTGTAACGAGATAATGCCTTCAGTTTCGTTCGAACCCGGAACGAACTTGTATGGATTGAATGCTATCAAACTATCGTCAATGGAGGACGATAAGCATTCCAAGATGTGTTCTTGTAAGGTAATCGTAGCCTCAAGCCTCATCAATCGGGAATGGCTAAAACAGGGGAGGTGCACGCAAGGTTAAGTGGGTAGCACCCAAGTAGGATAAGATTTTCCTCTGTCTAGAGTCCCTTTTTATTTCGGCTGTGTGGGCGGTTGTTTGGCCACAACCGCGGGGTTGTCTTATTTGGACTATCCAGTAAGGGGTGGCTCCGGCTTTGTGTTGCAGGCGATTGGGCGTGATCCTCAGTACGTTGATCTAGGCCACGTACTGTGACGGGCGGTACCCCAGTAGCCCTGCCATTGTATGGAATCCAATCTCCAATAAGTGCCGTACGATTTAGTTGTGCCCAACTATGTTGGAACGTGAGATGTAAGCATTCCAACTATTTCTGTATTTTACTTGAAAACCCTAGGCCCTATTATAATAACCCACAGAGCTAACATGTACAGTTTCTTTGTATATCTGATATTATTATTTGATATTGTATTTTGATCCGCTGCGAATGTGAGAATCTGTGTCTTGTTCTGTTTCTTTCTTCCATCTCTTTTCTTTTTCTCCTAACTATTTGGAATTTTCGGGTTCGAAAATTCCGGGTCGTTACACCCAGTGCCTAGTCATTGTATGGAATCCATTCTCCAATAAGCACCGTACGATTTTGATTGTGCCCAACTATGCTGAAACGTGAGATGCAAGAATTGCAGCTATTTTCTATTTACTTTGCTTAGACACTATTATAATATCAGACGATTTTGATAAAAATGTTTTAGTTATCGTAAGGGAAAAATCCAATGTGTTTATGTGTGACGTGGTCTTACGAGATACCTTTGTTTTTAAAAGGATTTTGATAAAAGTTAATAATTCAAATTGAGTGTGTTTTCTCACGCTGGTTTTCCAGACCGACTCGGATGTTGTTTTACTATAATGCTTGGGCCTGACCGAGTATTACAGATCCAGGATAGGATGCTATGGAGCTCAGGAGACGAGCTGGGTGATAGAGACGTATTTCCGTATTTGATCTATATTTCCGTTGTATGAGGACAAGTTAGTATAACTGTCCAGATTAATGTATTGATTGTTGTACTCTGATGACTGTAAGTATAAAACAGTTACATATTTTTTTGTATAAAATTCTGTTATTATATATTATATTTTGTTCCTCTACGATTGTGAGATTCTATGTTTGTTGTTCGATTTTCTTCTACCTTTTCTTCTTTACCCTAGTTATTCGCTCTTTCTTACAATTTGGATTGAGCAAGAATGAACTATTATCAACTCAAAGGGTACGGAACTGCGGGTCGCTACATTTGATATCAGAGCTGAAGGTTAAGTGAGAACCTTGGCTTTGGTGGGGATTATTCATTAGAGATAGGGTCAGTAGTACCCTAGAATGAGTTGAGAGTATTAATAGATATGAGTGCGTATTTGTTAGTGAATATAAAATGTTTTATATTGTGTTGATTTATCGGTTGAGTGAAATATAAATTCTGGTCGAGTAGTGGGACGCCACTAAATTGATAGGAGTTTCTAAATACTTAAACACGGCAAACCGACACAATATTGTTTTGAAGCGGGTAAATGAAATAATTTTACGCAAAATTATATTTTGATATAAAAGAATACTTTTCTAAAAATATTATAGTGTGTGTTTGGGTGTTATTATATAATCAAAAGAAGATTATAAAAATAGGAAATGGTTTATAAAAACCAAAATTAAATTAGATAAGTATGAATTATACAAATGGATTACAATTAAATGGATTCAAACCAGAATTTGGAAATCTAAAACCCGGAAGCTTTGAGAAATATTTTAAATGTTTTGAACAAAGTAATTAGGAATTTTGGAATCTCGGGAGTTTTGGAAATATTTTCCCAAGTGGTTGAAAAGAGAAATGGTGATATTATTTTTGGGATATTTTTGAATGGAAGTGTTTTAAATGGATTTTTGGAAGTGTTATAGCACTGAACTCACTTCAGTCGCTGGAAAATAATCCCGGTGATGATGGCCGCATCATCAGTATTCATTTTCATGTTTCTAGGTGACGGATTGCTACCGTAGTAAATTAATATGGAGATTTTTCGGTGAAAACAAGTGTTGTTTTGAAAATCCCGGGAGGAAAATTGTTTGGATAAAATCAAGTTAATTTGGAAATTCCAAGAGAATGGTTTATTAAATCAATATATATATATATAAGATTTCAAGGTAATTTGAAATAAATACCGGGTGATTACAAATTCTGAAATCCTATGGAAGATGATATTAATAAGGATAGAAGTGTGGGATTTGAAGTTTGGAATTTAATTTAAATTGAGAAAGTTAAAATGGAATTCAGCTTAAGTTAAGTTGAATAAATTAAATTTAGTTGATTGGGCTTGAATCGAATTAATGAAGTGCATTAATGAAATGGGAATTAACTTAAGAAAAGTTAAAGGCAATAAATTAAATGAAGTGATTATAATAAATAAAATGAAATGAATAGAATATAATGAAGTTAACTAAATATAAACGCATATGAATGATGTGAATGGAACAAATAAATATAAGGAAGTGTGGAAAATTTGAAGTTTGAATTGAATTCTTACTTGGTTAAATTGAATGAATTAAAAATAAAATTGTTTGGAGTGAAATTAATTTAAGTATGAATAACTTGAATATAGTTTTTAAATGTTGGTTAAAAAGGAATTGAAATTTAGGTAAAATGAAGTTGATTGGATTAGAAATAATATCGAATGGAAGTAAATATAAATTATGAGTGGTAAATAATTATATAACCATAAGTTATAAAATTTTGAATGAAATGAAAGTTAAGCGAAAAATATGTAATTGTGAATAAATGAGTTTGTATAGCTTGTAAAATTTGAATTAATAGAATAAGAATATACTTAGGCTATAAAGTAATGTATGATCTTGAGTTAAGAATAAAATGTGAATATACTCGAGTGTAGAATTTATGAAAATGAGAAAAATAAGTTGTAAAGTTATAAATTGGAAAAAAATGGAAGGGTAAAACCAAAATAAAAATGGTTTGATATTTTGGTGAAGGAAATAAAATCCAAACTTGAATTGTAAAATGAATTTGAACTCAAGTAAAATAAATAAAGTGAGTTTTGGAAATAAAAATCAGATGTTGAATACAAAAATGGAACTTAACTTGGTCAAATAGATTGGATTATGGATTGGAATTAAATATGGAACTTGTGTTATAATAATAAAATTCGACTAAATGGTAAGCGAATTAAATAAAATTGGAAATACATCGAATAAAATGGAAATAGTTTGAAATGGTGATGATTTAAGTTATAAATAAATTCAATTCAAGTATATATAAATTGAATATGACTTGGAATATTAATTAAATGAATCCATGCTTGGAATTAAAATTTGAAGTGGACTAAGTAAATGAACTAATCAAATTAATTAGTGAATGGAATAAAATTTGATTGAAGAAGAATCATTCTAAAATTGAAATCGAATTTGATTGAATAGAAATGAGCTTAAGTATATGATTGAATTAATTGGAAATAATTTAAATGGGTTAACTTAAGTAAATATTTTGAATGGAAGCTTGGTTCAAATAAATTTGTGAAATGGTTATTAATGAAGTAGCATGGAGTGATTCCGAGCTAATAAAATGGATATGAATGTAAAGAAAGTAGATATGAATGGAATGTAAATAAATTGATTGAGAATCAATTTGAAATGGAATAAAATTAAATATAAATTGATTGGAATTAATTTAAAATAGCTATAAGCTTAAATGGTTATTTATGTAAATGAATATCGCTTAATTTTCATAGAAAAATTGTCGTTTGACGTAAACGGAAATAAAATTCTATGAATTAATAGAAAGTGAATAAGTTGATTTTTAAATCAATTTGGAATGGATATGGGTTTGTTTGGTATAAATATGAATTGAATGCAATAAATTTGGTTGTGAATCATTTCGAATTGAATGAAATGGTATATGAATCGATTGAAAGTAATTAAATTAGTATCGGAACCTTATAATTGCTTATGATTATATGTTTGAATGCATTGTTTATGGAATTTATGTGTTTAGCTAGCTAAATAAATGAATTGTTATTAAAATTTCATGTTTTGGTACTTACGTATTTAAATTGAGTAAGTACAGGCATATAGAGTTGTTTGCTTGATTTTTGGTCGCACAAACTGCTTATAAAATAAGCCGTTCGCTTAAAAATGCTAAAATAAGGTACGTTTTCAGATTAAATATCGCAAAATTATAAATATTGATATATATTTTGTTTTCCGACCGTGTGGGTCGATGTATATATTTTTATCTCTCATGTCATATTTCAAAAGGCTCACCATACGAAGGAGACTCTGCCAAAAAATTTCGAAAATTTAGGGTGTTAGAAATTTTTTGAAAATGTTTGGAAAATTTTTGCTAACGACAATTTGATTTCCAATTGTAACTAGAATAAAATATTTTGGAATTTTAATTGAGAACTAATTATTTTGGTTGGAACTAAAAGATTAGAAAGGTGAATATTGAGTTTCGACTAGTAGGTTTTGATAAGTTAATGGGTTTGGAGCATTTTTCTGCCTTAGCAATTTCGCGAAACGAAATTCTTTTAAGGAGGGAGGAATGTAATGATCTAGATTTTTCGACAGTAAATCTCGGATATTGAAATGGTTTAAATATTGGATTTTGAATTATAATTTAGTTAGTAAGATTTTAAAACTATAAATTTCAAGCGATTTCGTAAAATTTGGAAATCGTCGATTTAATCAACGCGTTAAAATAGCGATCCAGGGCACACTCTCAGAATTCGACGAAACCAGTTCCATTAGATCCGTAATAGTGTATTATTATCGGATTTTAAATTTTTTAATGTTTGGAGTTATTGTTTGGTCGTACGGGATAGAAACGCGTTGAAATTATATCGAAATCTAATATAATAATTGGGTCCAAAAAGCTATCTTCTCCATACGATCGAATTAGGATTCGAAACCTTTTCCATTGTGTTGAGAATAGAGGTATAACATTACGAATGCCTGGCGGCATGCCTCGATAGGATTTCGAAATTTTTAGTTGCGTAAATCGAGATATTTTGAAAATTTTATCTATTTATATATATATATTGACCAGTCAACATCCAGCTGCCCCTAATCTTTTCAAATCATGCATACCTTTCTCCTTTATGTTATATCAAGACATTCCCTTCCCTCCTTCTTCACGAAATCGAACAGAGCATTAAAAAAATGAAAACGCGTTGTCTTCTATTTAAGTCGCAAGCGCAATCCTCCTTCGTTCTTATTTGAAAAATTAAAATCCTCTGTTTACTTTAAAAAAAAGGATCGTGACTGTAAGAGCAAGGGAAGCTAGGGTGAGGCGTGGTTGCGAAGGGGATAAGGTGGAGAGCGACGCCGATTGGGAAGAGCTGACGATCGTCTATAGCAGGCTAAAAGGGGAGAAAGCGCGCGAGGCTAGGGCTCCAACCCGAGCCTGGCAGCACCGCATTGGGTGGTCGCGAGGTGGTGCTCGCGTGCGTGGGGTGCGACATAGTGATCAAGGCAGGTGGGGTTGTCACGACAATCGAAGGGGGAGGTGCGGCATTGAAAAGAGGGTGATCAGTGATCGTTGATGGTGGTGGGAAGCCCGACGAGGTTTGGAGTCTGGGCGTGGTCGATGTTAGTGAAGGTGGAGCGAGTAGTGGGGTCACGGAGGATGGCGAGGCAGCGTAGTGGCCTGGGTTTCTGCTGCTGTGATTCGCGGACGTGATACATAGGGTAAGGTATAAATTCTGTAATTAAGTCTAATTATCTAAACAGTTATATAATTAAGGAATAAAATTTAGACCGCTAATACAATTTAATATAATTTGCATACGAGGTCCAAAATGAATAAAACAAGTCGAGTTGGTTCGTAGCTGGAAAATTTACGCAACAAAATTGGTTTGGGATTTTTCGGAGTCGGTTGGAATTTTAAATTAAATTGAACGCCCGTTCAATTTAATTTAAAATTGGAACGGGTTGCAAATTAAATCAAGGTGAGAAAATTCTCACTTATTTGGATTACTAGAATTTATTTTAAATAGTTAAAATAAATTGTTGAATGCTGGTTGAATTTATAAATTATTAACTGTTGAATCTTAAATATATATAGTAGTAGTTGGATTGATATTCCTACATATTTTACGGATGAGACCCTATGCGCCTCGCATAATAGCGGATGACCCTACATACCATGATATCCCCCTCGAAATGGGATTGGTATTTTTATGTTGTAATAACATCTGTGGATGCAAGGAAAACAGGTTGTAACAACCCGCATATCTATCGATTTTATATTTAAATATTTTATTTAAATATTTTATCGTTAGTCGGATGTTAGTCCGAAAAGCTACTTTTTGCATACGGTCAAATTAGGACTCGAGACCACTTCCATTGAGTTCAAAATGACGTTTGCGATCTTTTTGAGTGTAAACTTCGATATGTTTGGAGATAGTGAAATTTTCAACACTTTTTTCCGCCTTTGACTTTGGTTTGGACTGCACCCCTTTAGGTCAGCCCAACCATCTTCCTCACTCTATCAAAACACTTCAAGCTTTGTCAAAAATGGTGGTGGGAAGTGGAAATTAAAACTCCAAACACAAATTCTATTGCAAATCCGAGATTCAACATCAAATTCACGTGAAGACCATTGATTCAAGCTTGTTGGTGTTCTTGCTTTGCTCTCAAATCTCCATCTTCATCAAATTCCGTGAAAAGGTGAGATCTTTGATCTCACATCTTGCCTATATCTATCTTGGACTGTTGGGAATGGTTCCCTATCATTTTAGCATCAGCATTTGCATTTGGTTTGGATTGGATTGGTGAAAAACCCAAAATTTTAGTGTTTTTGGTGAAAAAACTGCACTTAGGTCGTTCTGCCTTCGCTAGGTCGTTCGCGAGTTAAGCCTAAGTCGTAGGTCGTTCGTGTTGAAAAGTCACATGGAGCATAAGTCGTTCCAGGCCTTAAGTCGTTCTGGGTGTGCTAAGTCGTTCGCGAGTTAAGTGCTAAGTCGTGCGCGAGTTAAGAGTTAGGTCGTTGCCTTCAGCTACCTCGTCCTGGCTTAGGTCGTACTGGGATAAGTCGTTAGGTCGTATAGACCTTAGCTCGTAGCTTGTATTTGAGCTTAAGTCGTAGCTCGTATTTGCTCTTAAGTCCTAGGTCGTATGGCTCTTAAGTCATAGGTCGTATGGCTCTTAAGTCATAGGTCGTTCGCCCTTAAGTCTTAGGTCGTTGCCGACCTATAATCCCCCAGGCAAACTTTAGGTCGCTCGCACTGGCTTATCTCGTAGGTCGTCTCCGACCTAAGCTTCTTTTCCATAAGTCGTTCGTGAGTCAAGTGTTAGGTCGTCTCCGACATAACGCCCCTCGTCACCTTAGGTCGTAGCTCGTACGTCGCTCGACCCTGCTAAGTCTTTAAGTCGCTCGAGTTAGGTCGGCCAGTATATCTCGTAGGTCGTCTCCGACTTATCCTCCAGTTAAGTCGTTCGACCCTCTAGGTCGTTCGAGTTAGGTCGTTGGACCATTTACCTTAGGTCGCTTGACCTTAAGTCGTAGGTCGTCTCCGACCTATGCCCCACTAAGTCGCATCCCACTTAGGTCGCAGGACCCTGTAAGTCGTAGGTCGTCGCCGACCTTACACTTAGGTCTTTTTAGTTCGCGAATTCCTTAGGTCGTGTGACCTATTTTTCCTTAGGTCGCTGGACCGCTTGCCTTCACTAGGTCGTATCGTGACGGGGCGCTGCCCCCTGGACCCCGTATTACTCTACGTAGGCAATCTTATCTGAAAAGCATTCATCAGAACTTCCACTTTGATGCATTTTGAGCTGATTTCCTTGGATTTTATTCACGTCTCCGAATGTGAATTTTTGTGATAGATTGTTCCAACAATCATTTTATGACTTGTCACTTTAAAGATATGAAGGTTTTAATACTAGTAGTAAATATCAAAACTCTTTCATCAAATCGATTTCAACACTATTTTTAATATCAAAAGCTCGTTTTCTCAAACCGATTTTCAATCTACTAATATATCTAAGCCTTTACTTCACTCGAATGAGAAATCGACTTAAACGACTTAGTAAAACGAGTGGTATGAAACGCTTGAGTTCACTTCGTCGGTTAGCTCTTGGACTTGTTCGATTGAACCCTTTTCGTGACAATTTCCTAGTGAAGATTTACAGCTTGTTCGTAAATATTTAAGTTAAGCAAGTGGTTATGGGACATGAAGCTAAACTCATATATTTACTAGCTTGGTGTGATTGACACTTCTCGCTGATCATGATGATCATTTTATGATTTAGACTAGCAATTGTGCGATGTCTCTTTGTTTGCAAGGTAAGACTAGACCGCAGTAGTGTGATTCCGACTCACACACATCTCTTTGTCCGCAAGGTTAGTCTAGACCGCAGTAGTGTGATTCCGACTCACACATATCTTTTTGTTTGCGAGGTTAGGCTAGACACCACTTGTGTGATTCCATTCACACATACCTTTTTGCTTTTTGGTTAGCCTAGGCCTCAATCAGTGTGATTCCGATTCACACATATGGGGTAGCTCCCCATGGTCTTCGGACCTTCATGTGATAGGCCTCTTTCTCTTTTTTATGATTTCTGGATTTCTTGTTTGATTTCTGGATTTTTATGTCATTGACTTGTTATGAGTACAAGTTTAGGGTATGATGCCCTCTTTGGATCTTTGAGAAGATTCTCGTGATATTGATCATTTCTCATCGGTTGATCTCCTGTTGATCATCATTTTCATACTTATAGTAGTATGTCAGTATGGATATTCTATGTTTATGCCATGTCTTTTATTATATATCATGTCATCTGATATTTATAGTTAGACTGATCCGTTTATTATTTTCTTAAATAATACTCGGGTCAGACCGAGATGTTACAGGTGCTTCTGCTTGACTTCCTTCCGGGATTTCTACTCTGACTTTTGGCTGACTATTTAGTTTAGCAGTTTTTGTTGTATACACTTGAGATATGGACTCATAGTTGTATTCTTTTGGTATAGCACGTGTTGCTATTCTTTTGTATTATTGTGGAACTTTTTGACCACTACTCTGATGTACACTTTCATGTGTTAGTTATATATTCATATCTTCTTCCGCCTTTGTGATATGGATGTTTGTGACTGCTATGTGTTATGTTTATTTCTATTTTTGTTTCCGAAGATTATTTTATAGCCACCATGTGATAATCAATTACATGGATGGTCGCTCCTCAACAGCCTTATTCTCCGTGCTAGTTGACAGCACTACATCGTAGTGTCCTTGGCTAGCGTGGGTATTGAGGTGGGGCGTCACACAGGTTGAAGGGACCAAACTGGATTCCTCAAAAAAAGAATATTTAATTTATATTGATTTTTCATATATATAGTAATATATGATGTGTTAGAATAATCCATTATAGATTATAGCTATGATGTGAATTATTGGATGTTATAGTAGTACTGGCCTGAATTTTAGTATTTTTAATACCATAAATAGTATTTTTGAAATTGAAGAAACTAAAAGGAAATTTTAAATATAAAAATATTTATATCGAAATTTGGAATATTTTTAAGGAATTGGTTTAGATAAAAACAATAATTGATTTGAAGTTGTACCTAACTATTCGTAAAAATGTTTAAAATAGAGATTTAAAATAATTTATATAAAGAATTTTCAATAATGGATTTTTAAATGATATTTCGAAAAAAAATATGGCAAAGAAGTTAAAATTGGAATTCTAAATGAGTTCAAGAAATAATTGGATTTTATTGAGTAATAGATTTGTGAATGAGATTTGAATAGAAATAGATTTATAAATGGACCGATTTATGTAAATATGTTATTGATTGGAAATGAGTTTATAAAAATTTATAAACGATGTTTATAAATAAGGGAAAATGGAAATTAATTGATAAATTGGAATATAATTTCACAAGGGGAATTTATATCGAGATATGAAAAATAGGTTTTGGGAAAAATAGTGAACTCCATTTTTGAAAAGTGCGGATGGTTAGAGAATCGGAATGGGATCGATGTGTTGTAAATCGAGAAGGATTTATAAATTGAATTGGTTATTGGGATTTTAAAAATGTATTTTATTAAGAAGTTAAGTTTTGATTTTAAAAGGGAAATTCTATTTATTTAACTATGTAATTTTTAAACTAGTTAGTGTTGAAATACTTTGGAAGTGAATTTTTCAAATATCTAGTATTAATTGAAATTAAATTCTAATTTTTATAATCGGCTTTGTAAATCGATTTGTTTATCTAAAAATGAGTTATTTTTGTTTATAAAAAGTGTTTCGATATTTAAATAATTACTTAAACATGTTTTTAAAAATAAATTATTATTCTTTTAAATACTTATTATATATATATATAGGATTTTATAATGGTTTAAATTTATTTATAAATCTTCTCGAGATTTGGAAATGGGCTTTATTCAATAGATCGGATTTATAGGAGAAATTCTCAAAAATGGAAGTTGGAAAGAAATAAGAGAATTTCCAAAATAGTTAAATAAAGGTGAACTTCGAAAATTGATTAGAATTCATAAAAGTTAGAAATGGATATTTGGAATTTTAGACAAGTGTTTTGACTTGGAAATATTAAAGGAAATTAATTAAGGAAACCGGAACTTATAGAATTCGTTATAAACGAGTTAAGGAAATTACAATATAAATTGTAAAGGATTTTGAGAAATAGAACTAAATGGAATTTCTTAAGTGTTGAGAAGTGAAGAGTTAGAAAAAAAATATTTTTCTAAATGTTGAGATAAGAGATGGATTGGGATATCCTGATATGGATATGATTATTTGAGTTCTCAAATATTGAAAATTTGGAAGGGGTGGGAATATATATCTTATAAAGATATTTTGAAAATAAATTTTGGAAAAAAATTATAATATGGACCTAGTGATTGCTTATGGATGTTTTATTGATAGTTAAATAACCTACTATCAATATTGGCAAATTTCGTTAATTGTTTCGAAGAGACTGGGATCAGATTTAATTATTAGAAAACCACTTCGATCCGGTTTGAACATTACGAATGGATATCGTGAAGATAGTGAAGACGGTGATTTGGTTTGTCCAGACCCAAGACAACTTGTATGGACAAATACTATCAGAACATCGTCATTGGAGGACGATGAGCATTCTAAGTGAAATTGGTCTTGAAAGGTAATCGTAGCCTCAAGCCTCATTAACCAAAATGACTTAAAATCAGGGGAGATGCAGCAAGGCTAAGTGGGTCGCACCCAAGTAGGGTATGTTATCACCTTTCCGGATGCTCTCGGATATATTAAAATTATGGATATGGTTGTGCATGGAAAAGTGAGCGCTCGATTTTTTAAGGGTGGGAACACCCGGGGTTATAACATATACGGTTCTATCCAGGTTAGGGATAGGGCCGGTCTTGTGTTGTAGGGGATCCCGGTGAGGTCCTCGGTACATTTTTCAAGACGTGTACTGTGATAGGCGGTACCCCAGTGCCTAGTCATTGTATGGAATCCATTCACCAATAAACACCGTACGGTTTTGATTGTGCCCAACTATGCTGAAATGTGAGATGCAAACATTTCAGCTATTTTCTATTTACTTTGTTTAGACACTATTATAATATCAGACGATTTTGATAAAAATGTTATGGTTATCGTAAGTGTAACGACCTGAAAATTTTAGTGGTTTAATTATTTAATTAATTGAATTTTTATGAAAATTTAAATAATAGAATTTTGAAATAAAAATTTAATATTTGGAATACGTTGGTCATGATACCCTTTAATTTGAACTAATTATTCTTTTAATGAATTTCTTTTAGTTTTAAAAGAAATTCATTAATTTCTGAAATGCCCATGTAGTCCCTTGAATATTCAAAATTGTTATACTTTCTTCTTAATATGCTGTTTAAACATAGCAAATTGTAAATTTTCATCAGATAATTAGAAAGTTTATTTTCTAGTGTAATTTTATTCCAATTTAATTCAGTTAACAATTGATAATAATAAAATGTTTTCCAAACCTGAATATTTTTCTATAGAAAATTTGTAAATCATCTTCTAAGTGAGGCGTCATATTTCGTTTCTCCAAATTTGCACTCCTATTGCTCCCTCGTTGTAACGACCCGTATTTTTACGGATCGAAAAGTTCGTCAAATCTGGAGTTTTAGCGTTTTGGGCCATTTCAGATTTTAGGCAAATTTTGCCTAAGTCCTAAGTCGTTCACGACTTAGCATAAGTCGTGAGTCGTATACGACTTAGGAGATAGGAGTTTTGGACGAGTTAGTGATGAGTCTGGGCGAGTTAAGGACTCAAAGGGGTGAGTCGGCGACGACCTAAGGAGATAAGTCATAGCTGGGCTAGGTTAGTAGGTTGAAGTTAACTCGGCAAGTGTTAAGTCGTAGGTTGTAAGTCGTTGCCGAGTTAAGGGATAGACAACCTAAGGAAGTGACCGACTTATGTTATTATAGACGACTTAAGGTTTTGAGTTAAGTGTTAAGTCGGCTGACGAGTTAAGGTAGTGGTCGACTTAAGACCTGGACGACTTAGGAGGTGGGAGTGTTGACCCAGAGCTTGGGGTTAGGTCGTTTGACGACTTAAGGAAGGCTAGTTGTTGGCTTTGGTTAGGTCGTAGGCGACCTAAGGGGTTAAGTCGTGACCGAGTCATATGTTAGGTCACGCATTCATAAGTCGTTGCCGAGTTAAGTGTTTGTTCGATGAGTCGTATTCCAGTAAGCTGTTGAGTCGTATACTCATGTTGTCTGATGAGTCGTACCAGTTGCTAAGTCGTAGGTCGAAGGAAAGCGCATTGCTTTAGGTCGTCAAGTGTTAAGTCGCAGATGCGCGTTGTTGAAGGTCGTTAGGCTTAGGTCGGTGGGTTTTAGGTCGGCAAGTTCCTAGGTCGTAAGTCGGAAGCGACTTAAGGAGATAGCCAAATTTCGACTTAAGGAATTTTCTGCTATAAATAGGAGGGGTTGTTCTCACTTTTTGGGATCCGGATTTTGAAGCGACGAAGTGCTGCCATTTTGAGAGCTCGACTTCTACACTTCTTCCCTTCTTTTCTCCACTCTAATCTAGTACTTCCTTCCATCCAAATCAAAGATCAAGATTGAAGATTCAAGAGCTAAAGTTGAAGATCTTCATCTTTTCAAGAGAGATTTCTTCGTTTGAAGCGGATTCGTGATAGATCAAGCTTGATCCTTCGCTGTCCAGATCTGAAGCGTATTGATTTGGGTTTGTTTAGGTGATTTGGTGAGTGGTGATTATCTCTCACACGGATCCAAAGGAGTATATCGGATTGTTGGCTCGATTTGGTGTTAAAATAGGGATTTCCATGCATTTTCTTCATCCTATGTGTAGATCCATATAGATCCATTGTTCATGATGATGTTACATCCATTTTATCATATGTTAACCTATGCAAGTTCATTCATCAAGTTTGTAGAGATATAATCCATGTTTTCATGCTTATTGGACTTTCAACTCTTTAATTACGAAAATGCCATTATTGTTATAATTGTCTACTTAGATCATTTTTGAATGCTTGATTGCTTGGATTGATGTTTGATTTGATTGATTGTTATGAACTAGATGATTGATGATTAGATTTAGATCGAAGGTGATTCAAAAGCTAAGGGAAAGGCTCTTGAATTGGAAAAGCTGCTCGTGGCATATGTAGCGGGATGATGAAGCTCTTATGCATAGATTTGATGATGTGATGTTGAGATGAGGCTTTGCGAGGATGTAATGAAGCGAGGCAATCATGTGATGAAGACTTGGTCTAATCCAGACGGGATCATTCCAAGCATGTTGATAACTCGGTGATATGATTCGAGTTGAGGATAATGAATGGATATGAGAATAGTCATCGAGGAGGATGACTAGGAGGCTTGGATATCATCGTTGTTGAAGGTTCTAGCATGCTCTAAGCAAGAGTACGTTTGGGCAGATTCGATAGTCCCAACGGCCAACTGTTGATGGTCGAGTACTCTGGGCAGATTCGATAGTCCTAGGCACGGGCTGCGACGACGTGCGGGAGTTGTGTCTAGAACCGGGGTTTCCATTAGCCCTTGACGGACGGCTGAAAGAATGTGCCGGTCATTCAATTAACGGTGATATCGAAGCAATGATAACAGTGATAGCCAGAGTCATGGATGTTTGGTTGTAACGTCATTTCGGACTCAAGAGCGGTATTTTCTGGGTGCTTATCTGATTTAGGCCTTGGTACTTTGAAAACATCGCCCTTGACTCGAGTGATAGTAGCTTTACTTTAAATTGTATGCTCTGCTATGTTTGCTTCTGCTTAGTGTGTGTCTGGGGGCTATCACTGTAGAATGAGGTTGGAGTGGGAGGGTTGTATTCCTATTCCATTTCCTTTATGCTCTTTTGGTATGTTGTTAGTTAATTTACTGCTCACTAAGACCGTTGTCTGACTAAAGGCTTTATGTTTTTAATTCTTATTGCCTTGGGCTGTTCGTCCATTTTGGGACGGGCAGACTAGGTAGCAGGTGACAGGTGCTGTTCTCTTCTCACGATGCTGATATCGAAGACGAGCTGGAGGGTTGCATATTATCTTCTTATTATATGTACTGGATATTCCGCTGTTTTGTATTCTCTGAGAGATATGTAGTGAGGCTGGATGTATTGACTATGTGGATGCTTGTATTCAACTATTATGGAGTTTTATATGATGTCATTTTGTTCTGTAAAGCTTCACTATACATATGTTCTATTGTATTTTGTCCATGCGCTGTGAGTAATACGATAGATTCTGTTGTTTTAAATCTTACCTTGACAATCGTCCATGGTCGCCTGGCACACTTTACAGCGCTCTATCTCTAGATTCGTGCAGGGGTCATGGGCGGTCGTCACATTTGGTATCAGAGCATTGGTTAATCGATTTTACCCAACGCTCGCTGTCGTAACTACGTATGAGAGACGTAATTGTATTTTGATGGATGATTACTATATATAATATAGTAGTTTAGCAGTAAGTTAGTCCTTTATGCAGTTGTTTCTCTAGATGTTCTAATCATTCCTTTTTATAGATATTGAGAATGAGTCGAAGAGGGAGACCAGCTGCTAGGGAAGGCCGTGCTACTGAAGAGACTGCTGACTATGCAGCCATGTTCGAAGCTATGATGACTTCGATCATGAGAAGGATACCAGTTCCGGGGGCAGCGGTTGATGTTGGAGTTCAAGTCCAAACTCCGAAACCAGTGGATTTTGCTAAGTTGTGCAAGGATTATACTGCTCTTGGAGGGAAGGTTTTCTTGGGAACAGAATCAACTATCGAAGTCCAGAGTTGGATAGATGCTTGTAGAAGGATCTTTGGTGATTTGGGAATTGATGATGCAACTAAGAGGAAGTTGGCATCGAGGCAGCTTCAAGGGAGAGCTTCTGATTGGTGGAACTCTATTACCATCGATACTGCGGAGGAAGAGATTACTTGGGAGCAATTCCAAGCTAGATTTGAAGCTAAGTTCATTTCTACAGCTCAGAAGTCTGTTCTGTTCAAGAAGTTTGTAGAACTCAAGCTGGGTGGAAGATCTGTTCTTGAGTATGTTTCTGAGTTTGAGGCTTTGTCCAAGTATGCCCGGTCATATATTGAATCCGCTTATCAGAAGAATGAGAAGTTTGTGACAGGCTTGGACAGTTATCTTGGGAGACAGTTGGTGGATCATTTGGACGATTCATTTGAGAAGCTTGTGGAGAAAGCTCTTAGGCATGAGAGTTTGTTTCCTAAGGAAGGATCTGTTGTTGCTGTGACCAGGGAAGAGTCTAAACCCCAGCAGGGTGGAAACAAGAAGAGGAAGCAGCAGCAGCAGAAGGGTAAGGATGGCCAGAAGAAGCCGAAAGGCGAGGTGACTTGCTACAATTGTCAGCAGAAGGGCCATTTCTCTAAGGATTGTAAGAATCCGAAGGTGCCAATGAAGTGTCACAACTGTGACAAGCCGGGGCATTTCAGGAAGAATTGTCCAGAACCGAGGAAGGACAGGCAGATTGTGCAAGCTTATGCTTTGGGAGCTGTTCCGTCGTCTTCAAAAGCTCCTACTGCTGAAGAGAAGGGAAAGAGTGTAGTGGTTCAAGGTACTCTTTTCCTATGTGGTGTTCCAGTTAGAGTTCTGTTTGATACTGGAGCGTCGCATTCGTTTGTTTGTTGTGAACTCGTAGGCCGGTTAGGTTTGGAACCGGATATTGTTGATAGGCCATTGGTTGTGACTAATCCAGTTGGGGGTTCGTCTTGTTTGTGTATGTTATGCCGTGGTCTAGTTGTGTCGAGTCATGGTTGCTCTTTTGTTTGTGATTTCTTTGTTCTGAACTTTGCGGGGTTCGGAATTATTTTGGGTATGGACTGGCTTAGGAAGTATGCGGCTAAGGTTGATTGTGAGAGGCTGGAGGTGACAGTTGAGAATGTGGAAGGGCGAAAGATTGTGATACGATGTAAGCATGAGGAAGGCGTCTTCATGAGCTTCATGTATTCGCTAGTTGTTCCACGGGATGGACTGTCTTTAGTGCCTATCGCAAATAGATTCGAGGATGTCTTTGACGAAGTCAAAGGGTTGCCGCCGCATAGAGAGATCGAGTTTCGAATAGATCTAGTTGAAGGAGCCAGACCTGTTGTGATGCCTCTTAGGCGGATGGCGCCTAGGGAACAGCAGGAGTTGAGGGTGCAAGTTGATGATCTTTTGCAGAAGGGATTCATTCGGCGTAGTGTGTCCGAGTGGGGTGCACCAGTTGTGTTCGCAACCAAGGCAGATGGGTCGTTGAGATTGTGTGTGGATTATCGTGAGCTGAATAAGGTGACTAAGAAGAACAAGTATCCATTGCCGAGAATAGATGACTTGTTTGATCAGCTTCACGAAGCCAAGGTGTTTTCTCAGATGGATTTGGCAACAGGATTTCACCAGTTGAGAGTGGCTAAGGATAGTGTGCCGAAGACTGCTTTTAGGACACCATCGGGTTTCTTTGAGTGGCTGGTAATGCCGTTTGGATTGACTAACACGCCAGCATATTTTGTGGATCTTATGAATAGAGTGTTCAGAGATCAGTTGAACAAGTTCGTACTTGTGTTCGTGGATGATATTCTGATTTATTCCAGAACTGAAGAAGAGCACAAGACGCACTTGCGTATTGTTTTGGAAATCTTGCGGAAACATCAGCTGAAGGCTAAGTTTTCGAAGTGTCACTTCTGGAAGAGTGAAGTGAGGTTCTTAGGCCATGTGATTTCTGGAAATGGAATAGCGGTTGATCCCGCTAAGGTGGCAGCAATCCAGGATTGGGTTAGACCTAAGAATGCATCAGATGTGAGAAGTTTTCTTGGATTAGCAGGATATTATCGACGGTTTATCAAAGACTTCTCCAAGATAGCTGCACCGTTAACAGGATTGACGAAGAAGAACCAAGTGTTCAGTTGGAATGCTAAGTGTGAGCAAGCCTTCGGAATCCTGAAAGAGAAATTGACGAGTGCTCCTGTTTTGACTATTCCTAGTGGGAATGATGAGATGGTGGTTTACACCGACGCATGTGGTACTGGACTTGGAGCAGTGCTGATGCAGAAGGATAAAGTTGTTGCGTATGCCAGTCGACAACTGAAGCCGCATGAAAGGAATTACCCAACTCATGATTTGGAATTGGCGGCGATTGTATTTGCTCTGAAGATGTGGAGACATTATCTGTTGGGAGTTCGATTCGAGTTATTTACGGATCACAAGTCGTTGAAGTATCTTTTCTCCCAAAAGGATTTGAATCTTCGGCAGCAACGTTGGCTAGAGTTTTTAGCATCATATGATTTTGGTATAGCTTATACTCCGGGAAAAGGTAATGCAGTGGCAGATGCGTTAAGTCGAAGACATGCAGGATTGGGAGCCATGTTTTCAGAATGGAAGAGTCTCGAGTATTTAGCTGGATTTGACTTCAGGCCTAGATGTGAATTGGAACCTGAGATGTTGGCAAACTTATCAATAAGACCCACTCTTGTGGAAAGGATTGGCGAGAGCCAAAAGCGAGATGATAAGCTTGTCAAGATTATCCGTGAATTGGAATCTGGATTGGATCCAGAAAAGGATAAAGGATTCGAGGTCGATCGAGAGGGTTGGCTTCGGAAGCAAGGACGACTAGTTGTTCCCGATATAGATGAATTGAGGAGTGAAGTTCTGAAGGAAAGTCATCACTCGAAGTTGACAATTCATCCAGGTGGAAATAAGATGTATCGGGATATGAAGAGAACCTACTACTGGGAAGGCATGAAGAAGGATGTTGGAGATTTCATTTCCAAGTGTATGAACTGCCAGTTGATAAAGGCTGAACAGAAGAAGCCAAGCGGATTGCTTCAGCCATTAGAAGTTCCTACATGGAAGTGGGAACAAGTGTCGATGGATTTTATTGATGGATTGCCTAGAACCAGAACGGGAAATGAAGGGATTTGGGTCATTGTGGATCGTCTGACTAAGAGTGCACGATTCATTCCTGTTCGATCGACTAGGACTGCATCAAAGTTGGCTGAGTTGTATGTTAAGTGGATAGTCTGATTCCATGGTATTCCGAAGAGTATAGTGAGCGATCGAGATCCATTGTTCACTAGTGGATTTTGGAAGAGCTTCCAGGAAGTTTTGGGAACCGAGTTATGTTTGAGTACAGCTTATCACCCTCAAACAGATGGTCAGACTGAGAGAGTCAACCGAGTTTTGGAAGATCTCCTCAGAGCTTGTGTTTTGGACTTCGGAGGATCATGGGAAGATCACCTTCATTTGGTGGAGTTTGCGTACAACAACAGTTACCAGTCAAGCATTGGTATGGCACCGTATGAGGCACTGTATGGAAGACCGTGTAACTCTCTGGCATGTTGGTTGGAAACTGGAGAAAAGCTGATACTTGGGCCAGAGATGATCCGGCAGACTTCAGATTGTATAGAGGTCATTCGGCAACGAATGAAGGCAGCCCAAGACCGCCAGAAGAGTTATGCTGATAAGCGTCGTAAGGATTTGGAGTTCGACATAGGAGATATGGTTTTTGTGAAGATTTCTCCTCTGAAGAATGTTATTCGATTCGGGAAGAAAGGAAAATTGACTCCGAGATTTGTTGGACCATTCCCGATTATCGAGCGAATTGGAAAGCTCGCTTACAGATTGGAGTTACCAGAGAAGATGTCGAGTGTGCACAATGTTTTTCATGTATCATATCTACGGAAGTATGTGCACGACTCGAGTACGGTAGTTTCTGCTGATAGCTGTGAAGACTTAGAAGTTGATCCAGTCGATAGAAGACCTCGTAAGCCGCTTCGTGTTGTTGAAACTGACACGAAACAGCTTAGGAGGAAGGTGGTTAAGTTGCTCAAGATACAATGGAGTGATGATGATAACGACTGTACGTGGGAGGTGGAAGAGAGGATGAAAGCAGCTCATCCTGAACTCTTCGAGGTATGGCCCTAAGGTGTCGTATCATCTAACAACATTGTAACTTGTTCTAAGTCTTAGAATTCTGTACGCTAAGCTAGAATTGGATGCATGGTTTACTGATTGTTATGGTTGGTAGGCGTACAGAATAGTCTTCGATTGCTTTGTTTGTTTGGAATTTCGGGGGCGAAATTCCTAAGGAGGAGAGAATGTAACGACCCGTATTTTTACGGATCGAAAAGTTCGTCAAATCTGGAGTTTTAGCGTTTTGGGCCATTTCAGATTTTAGGCAAATTTTGCCTAAGTCCTAAGTCGTTCACGACTTAGCATAAGTCGTGAGTCGTATACGACTTAGGAGATAGGAGTTCTGGACGAGTTAGTGATGAGTCTGGGCGAGTTAAGGACTCAAAGGGGTGAGTCGGCGACGACCTAAGGAGATAAGTCGTAGCTGGGCTAGGTTAGTAGGTTGAAGTTAACTCGGCAAGTGTTAAGTCGTAGGTTGTAAGTCGTTGCCGAGTTAAGGGATAGACAACCTAAGGAAGTGACCGACTTATGTTATTATAGATGACTTAAGGTTTTGAGTTAAGTGTTAAGTCGGCTGACGAGTTAAGGTAGTGGTCGACTTAAGACCTGGACGACTTAGGAGGTGGGAGTGTTGACCCAGAGCTTGGGGTTAGGTCGTTAGACGACTTAAGGAAGGCTAGTTGTTGGCTTTGGTTAGGTCGTAGGCGACCTAAGGGGTTAAGTCGTGACCGAGTCATATGTTAGGTCACGCATTCATAAGTCGTTGCCGAGTTAAGTGTTTTTTCGATGAGTCGTATTCCAGTAAGCTGTTGAGTCGTATACTCATGTTGTCTGATGAGTCGTACCAGTTGCTAAGTCGTAGGTCGAAAGAAAGCGCATTGCTTTAGGTCGTCAAGTGTTAAGTCGCAGATGCGCGTTGTTGAAGGTCGTTAGGCTTAGGTCGGTGGGTTTTAGGTCGGCAAGTTCCTAGGTCGTAAGTCGGAAGCGACTTAAGGAGATAGCCAAATTTCGACTTAAGGAATTTTCTGCTATAAATAGGAGGGGTTGTTCTCACTTTTTGGGATCCGGATTTTGAAGCGCCGAAGTGCTGCCATTTTGAGAGCTCGACTTCTACACTTCTTCACTTCTTTTCTCCACTCTAATCTAGTGCTTCCTTCCATCCAAATCAAAGATCAAGATTGAAGATTCAAGAGCTAAAGTTGAAGATCTTCATCTTTTCAAGAGAGATTTCTTCGTTTGAAGCGGATTCGTGATAGATCAAGCTTGATCCTTCGCTGTCCAGATCTGAAGCGTATTGATTTGGGTTTGTTTAGGTGATTTGGTGAGTGGTGATTATCTCTCACACGGATCCAAAGGAGTATATCGGATTGTTGGCTTGATTTGGTGTTAAAATAGGGATTTCCATGCATTTCCTTCATCCTATGTGTAGATCCATATAGATCCATTGTTCATGATGATGTTACATCCATTTTATCATATGTTAACCTATGCATGTTCATTCATCAAGTTTGTAGAGATATAATCCATGTTTTCATGCTTATTCGACTTTCAACTCTTTAATTACGAAAATGCCATTATTGTTATAATTGTCTACTTAGATCATTTTTGAATGCTTGATTGCTTGGATTGATGTTTGATTTGATTGATTGTTATGAACTAGATGATTGATGATTAGATTTAGATCGAAGGTGATTCAAAAGCTAAGGGAAAGGCTCTTGAATTGGAGAAGCTGCTCGTGGCATATGTAGCGGGATGATGAAGCTCTTATGCATAGATTTGATGATGTGATGTTGAGATGAGGCTTTGCGAGGATGTAATGAAGCGAGGCAATCATGTGATGAAGACTTGGTCTAATCCAGACGGGATCATTCCAAGCATGTTGATAACTCGGTGATATGATTCGAGTTGAGGATAATGAATGGATATGAGAATAGTCGTCGAGGAGGATGACTAGGAGGCTTGGATAGCATCGTTGTTGAAGGTTCTAGCATGCTCTAAGCAACAGTACGTTTGGGCAGATTCGATAGTCCCAACGGCCAACTGTTGATGGTCGAGTACTCTGGGCAGATTCGATAGTCCTAGGCACGGGCTGCGACGACGTGCGGGAGTTGTGTCTAGAACCGGGGTTTCCATTAGCCCTTGATGGACGGTTGAAAGAATGTGCCGGTCATTCAATTAACGGTGATATCGAAGCAATGATAACAGTGATAGCCAGAGTCATGGATGTTTGGTTGTAACGTCATTTCGGACTCAAGAGCGGTATTTTCTGGGTGCTTATCTGATTTAGGCCTTGGTACTTGGAAAACATCGCCCTTGACTCGAGTGATAGTAGCTTTACTTTAAATTGTATGCTCTGCTATGTTTGCTTCTGCTTAGTGTGTGTCTGGGGGCTATCACTGTAGAATGAGGTTGGAGTGGGAGGGTTGTATTCCTATTCCTTTTCCTTTATGCTCTTTTGGTATGTTGTTAGTTAATTTACTGCTCACTAAGACCGTTGTCTGACTCAAGGCTTTATGTTTTTAATTCTTATTGCCTTGGGCTGTTCGTCCATTTTGGGACGGGCAGACTAGGTAGCAGGTGACAGGTGCTGTTCTCTTCTCACGATGTTGATATCGAAGACGAGCTGGAGGGTTGCATATTATCTTCTTATTATATGTACTGGATATTCCGCTGTTTTGTATTCTCTGAGAGATATGTAGTGAGGCTGGATGTATTGACTATGTGGATGCTTGTATTCAACTATTATGGAGTTTTATATGATGTCATTTTGTTCTGTAAAGCTCCACTATACATATGTTCTATTGTATTTTGTCCATGCGCTGTGAGTAATACGATAGATTCTGTTGTTTTAAATCTTACCTTGACAATCGTCCATGGTCGCCTGGCACACTTTACAGCGCTCTATCTCTAGATTCGGTGCAGGGGTCATGGGCGGTCGTCACACTCGTTCTTATTTTCTACAAAATAGCAGCATTTTCGGTACCGATTATCGATTTTTGATACGATTGTCGTACCACTGGTATCTGTGTACCGTTTTGATCATCTCATCATGCTGACATCCGCAGTATATTCAATTGTCAAATTCAAAACCCTGTATGCGGAGCAATCTGCGAAGCGCCTAGTGTATTGGTTCCGTATTTGAGCCTTTTGGCTTTCTTTGTCCTTTCAGTGTAAATCAGCTAAAGTAAATAGCCGTTGGCTATTAATATTCACAGCTGGCCACGTCTAACTCTTACTATTCCCAACTGTTAATATTTGACTTTTGATTTTCACTTGCGCGTACCTGATGTGCACGTAAATGTGCATATTTTTACCACCATATTTATTCTAATTAATTTAAATAAATGATCATATTGGGTATTTTAACTTGTTTTAACCAAAATCCATATTAATTCCAAATTGTCACATATTCATCTTCATCCAAGGGCAAAATACACATTTTTGTGCATAAATTAGCTTGAGAAAATTTAATTGGAAATTTCTATATTATTTTGTAGGAATTTAAACTCAATTACAAGTGGTTTCATGAAGGAATATGCATGCACAAAGAAGATATAAAAGAATGAAGATGGAAATAATTCAAAGTGAAGAACATGGAGGACCTCACCTACCCACCTACCTTAATGTACACATTAGAGGCTAATGCACATGCTTATGGAATGAATGGCTTCATGTACACTTAAATGATGATTAATGGATGCTAATGGTTACTTGGCCACCACACTTCCTAAGGGGTATTTTGGGCATTCCCCAAATTATGGATTAGGGTTTCTTGCTTGTATAAATAAACCATTATGTTCATATAATTTCTCCTCTCCCTTAGTCTCTCTTTAGCTTAGTTTAGGCTCAAAATAAAAGAAAGCTTCTCTTTTCTTTTTCCATGGCTACTTAGCCATTTTATTTTATGTAATTTTATTTTCTTTTTATGCAATGTTAATTAGTGTTTCCTTTTACTTACATGTTCATTTCCTTTCATGCTAGTAGTGTAAATTTTCTTTTATGCAATTAGATTAGTTTTCTTTTCCATTTGCTTTCATTTTCCTTTCTTTTTACTTTCATGTTGCTAGCTACATTTGTTAATCAAATGACAAATATGAGAGCTTAATCCCTTCAATTTAGGGGTAATGAAGCTCTCTAGTATGTAGATCCAACATTTTGTTGTTTATGCTCTCTTTTGTGCTTAATGAGAATGATTGAAGTGGTTTAATGATGTTGTTTAGCTTTGAATTTGATAGTCTATGTTGTTCATAACAAATAGGCTATGCTTAAACAAACAAAACACAAATTGCCTCTTCATCTACATATGATTATGGCAAAGAAGTGAATGTTGAAATTAAAATTTGATGGCTTATATTTTTAATTAATAGTTAATAGGCCATACTTAAAATAGATTTTGCTTTCAACTTTGTTGTCAAGTTTTATGAGATTTAAAAGTGTATTAGTGGTTGTGTTATAGTTTGATGGTTTATATTGGGCTAATTAATAGCACAAATATACCATACTTATGATAAACACATCAACTAATTCACTAATGACAAGAAAAGAGAGATCATAACTTCATTTTGTTGATTTATGTGATTTAGAGAGTGGAAATTGCCTCTAAATTGTCTTAACACTCTCATATTTTTATCAATTTTCTTTTGTTAGTTTTCTACATTTTTAGCTTAACTTTCACTCGACTTTGGTTTAATTTGATTGAATAGAATTTTAAAATCATCAATTCCCTGCGGATCGACCCGTATTCGCCACGTACTACAAGTGTACGCCGTGCGCTTGCGGTAAATTTTATTTCAAAATTCGTTCGACGGTTTTCTAAACCGATAGAATTTCCATCGACGAACAAGTTTTTAGCGCCGTTGCCGGGGAATTGTTTTGATTTCAATTTTCTATTCTTCGAATTATTTTTGTTTGATTTTATCGTGTGTTTGTTTTGTGTGTTTGTCTTAAAAAAAAGGTTGTGTGATTTGTGCTTGCATTTGTTTGTGTGTTTGTAGTTTTTCATTTTGCATTTGCATTTGCATTTCTATTTCTATAAAAAAAACATACAAAATTTCAAAACACAAAACAAAAATATTTTTCTTTCCTTTTTTCTTTCTTTACAATTTGGCATTGTCATTTACAATTCTATTTTCCTTGTTTACAAATTTGCTTTACATTTACATTTCTCTGGTTCATCATACAACAGTATCTTTGTTCATCATTTACAATTCTGTTTTCTTTCTTTATCACTCTGGCCTTCCACTGCACTTCTTCAAACCAAAACCAATCAAGTTCTGCTCCTCCTCCTTGCAACTGCCATCAAAACCTCCTTGCTACTTCCAAATTTCCTCTTCTTTTTGCTGTCATTTCCTCTCTGCAACTACAATTCACCACAGCAACTTCTTCCAGACTAACGACAACATATCATTTTCTCCATATTCACCTGCACCATATTCTTGCATCACTGAGCACTACCACCCATCACTTCAAACCTCTGATCAACTTCACTTCCCACTATTCCACTGCCTACATACATATTGATCATTAGCCACAACCAGAAAATCAGTATACATTCTACTGCCACCAAGTAAGCTCCTCCAACAGCAATTCAACACACCCCTACCACTTCAACAAATACAAACCAACTTCCCATCCAAACAATACATCACAACCGTCCACTGCCCCTTGCTTTCCTCGATAAAACTGCCTGCCTTCACAACTTCACTGACAAGCTACCCTGCCATTACTTCGACTTCAACCAACAAACATTCACCGCCAAAACCAAACTGCCATACAAATTCATTGTCATTCACTTGCCATATTACAACAGACAATCTAACTAGATCACCACACTCCCTGTTACACTGCGCTACCACAAAGATACTGCTATACCAACGATACAAATACCCTGTCATCTTCCACCCCACTGCTCGACCTCACTTCTTCATCTACCACACGTGTAACAGTGTAGTCAACACAACTGATCACATCATTATCCAATCACAGCTTGCCTTGTTCCACAACATATGCAACTCCACATCCAGACTGTCGACAACTCACCCCATGCTTCACTGACTTCATTACTGCCCCAAACCACCCACTGTCAATAGACTGCACTGTCTAGCATTCAAACGAATGACCAAAACAGAACCTACTTCAACAATTTACTGTCATAACGGTTCATCTGACCATCACTCCTCTGCCTAATCCCCCTTGTAGTCCTCCCTAAACTTTCATACAAACTTCAATATACAACCAAACCACTTTTTATCGCATTCCCATCCCTCTGCATCCACCAGCATTTACTAATCCATTAACATCAAATACCCCTGCAATACAAACCACTGTCACTTCACCTGAAACAACCATCACCAACACTACCCGACATCACCAATACCTCCCTCTGTCATACCCTGCACACCCCCCCCATCAAAACTGCAAACCATCGAATTTCACTCCAACTAGTTCAACATCTCTACCAAACTGCCTCAACAAACCACCTCGCCAACAAAACATTTCCACTGTGCCTTCAACAACTCATATCACCACAGACTTCTGCAATCCTCCATCACTTGAACAAGGCAACCAATCCCGCAACTGCCTCAATTTAAAAAAAAATTAGTCGCAAATCCACCTGTCAGACATCACGAACCTCAACTCGAACCACGAACGATATCCAAATACCCACTTTCAATTACCTCCATCAAACTGCGAGCACATCAGTCGCCACCTTCTACACATTGAAACTCGCGACCAACCCCAAGCGACTGCAATCGCCTCAGCCCCAAAAAGCAATCGAACTTCAAAAGTCACCAATCACCGAATAAAAGGTTGCGACCACATTTACCACGAAACCGCACGAAATTTGTCAATTTTGGTTGTGGAACTTTAATTTCGATTTGATTTGAATTAACAAGCAGTTGATTTTCGTGGTTTAAAATATCGTTTTTTGGAGGTTTCTTGTTGTTTGGAACAGAATTAGTTGAAATTTGGATAAGAGTGTATTTTTGTTTGCTTTGGGCCGGGCCCTAGTGTGTTATTAATTTTTTTTAAGTAAAACTCTACTTTTAAGTTTTCTCTCCAAAAAGAAAAAAAAATCCAAAAAAAAACCAGCTTTGTTTAATTTTCATTTTTCATTTGTTTTCACTTGTTTTAGTTTTCATTTATTTTATTTTCAGTTGTTTTGTTTTTTTGCTTATTTTGTTTTTCATCTTTGAAAAAAAACAACCAAAAAATAATAATAATAATAATAACAATTGTATATATCTTGTTTTTTTTCAGGTTGCCAAAGCAGGAAATAAAGAAAGAATAGCTTGCTGAAACCTACCGCTCCGCTTTCCAAAAATAAATTGCTAGCTTGCTTATATAAGAAAATTTGCTGCTTTTAACCTCATCTCTAGTTTTATTTGAATTGCATTGTTGGTTACTTGCATTTGCATTTTATTAAAAAAAATTCAAAAAAAAATTCAAAAACAAAAACAAAAATCCATTCGTAGTTGCATTGTTAATACACGTTTAATTTCTGCTTTGCATTTCATTCTAGATTTTGATTCATAATAACAATTAGACATCGATAACTTTTAATTGTATATTGACAAGTTGTCTTCTTTGAAAAATTTAATTTCTTGGTGTCTAGGCTACGGCAGAGAAATAACCATTTATAAATATTACGGTGATTCGTAAATATTATAGTGGTTGTTCCTCTGAAGGTATTTAAACCTTCGGTTGCATTGCTACGGTGATTCGTGGTGCACCGATAACCCCTGCCCGTTACCTGGCTGAGAACTATCTTGTTTATCTAAGACAATGTGTGATTATACAATTTTGGGTTAACTTAGGATAAATCATTTGTAATTAATCCCTATATTCATTTAGTTGCATTAGTTCATGCATATTTAAAAAAAAAAATAAAAAATCCAAAACTAAAAAAAATTGTAAATATTCCATTTCCTTTGAAATTTTTAAATCCTTTTTTTTTAGTTTCAAAAATAAAAAAAAATTAGAAAAACCAAAATCCAAAAAAATTATAAAACCTTTTAAAAAAATTGAAAAACCAAAAAAAAACAAAACAAAAAATATGTTTCCCTTTTGAAAATAAATTTTATTTGTAAATATTTTTCCTTTATAAAAAAAAACCAAAAACATTCTTGAAAATGTCTGAATTTCCATATTCACTTGAATTTTACAATAGTTGTGAAAATCAATATAATCCATATAATTTCACTCCAAATTCGTATGGATATTTTAACAACAACTATTGCTTAAATGACTCAAATTTTGAACCACAAAATCTTCAAAACGATAATCAACCCTCAACTCTTGAAAATTGCAGCGAATCGATTTCATCTTTACTTGAATTCTCTATACAACAAAATCAAAGTATAAATGATTTGTGTAATTCATATTTGGGCAATGATTCAAGTCAAAATTTTCAAAATAATCAAAATTTGAATTCAATTCAAAATTCAAATGATTTTGATTATAACCTATGCCAATTCAATTTCGAACTCCAAAATGAATTTCAAACTCAAAATGAAAATGGAAACAACTTTTCAAACGAATTTGGCAATGGGAATAATCTTAACCACATTACGATTGAAAATTTTTGTTCTCAACAAATCCAAATCGAAAATCCTCAAGCTAATAATTATAAATTGGATTTTTTGAACAAATGAACGAAATTTACGATGATCACACGGATTCGTTGTTTGAAACTTATATGAAACAACGTGAACAACAAAACCAAATCCCAACGTGTGACGAGTTAAATAATAATCCATCTTTTACCCAAATCGACGATTTTCAAATAACAACTTTTGAAATTGAAAACGAACATCTTAACGAAGTTGTTGAAAATTTGGTAATTGAGTTGGATTTTAATTCTTTTGAGGGTAAGAAACTCGATTTAAATCTCGATCTTCCTTTTTCTGAAAATTTGAATACAACAACTTTGAATTTTGAACTGGAGATACGCAATGAAGTTGTTGATAATCCAACAAAAGAAGTCGAATTTAACGAACACGAATTTTTTGGACTTTTCGATGACGAGTTGTCGAATTCTGAGGGGGAAGATTTACATCACCATTTTGATTTTGAAATCAATAATTTTGAAGAAGTTTTCAATGATAAGTTTGAACTTCAACTTGGTGAAAATAAACTTGAACTTCAATCAATTGTTTTATCGACCCCAAAAATCATTGAAAATAAAACAACTCGTACGATTTTTAATAAAACGACATTCATTTTTCCAAATCAACATTCAATTTTGAAATCTTTTACGATTTGGTTTTTCGAGCTTAAGCTGTGTCTCGTAAACTTAACGAGACAAATGAATCGGTCTTTGGAAGACCGTTTCATTTACTTTTTGACGATATATATTCTGATTTCGTGTAAATACCGTTCATTTTCATATAAATAAAAGCCATTTTTATTTTTATTTTTATTTTTCTCCTTCCACTTGGGTTGACTGTGGGGACACAGTCAAAATCAAGTGTAGGGGTGGAGACTCATCATCATTTTCGGTTTTTCAAGGTTTATTTTTATTTTTTCTTTCCAAAATTCAAAAAAAAATCTCAAAACAAAAAGAAACAAAAAAAACAATTTTTTAAGCATTTTGATTTATTTTTAAAGAAACACTATAAGATAAATATGTGGTTTTGGTTTATTAAATTGAAATTTTTGAAAATTTATTCGTCTTAACAAAAATAAAAATGAAGTTTGATTACAAATAATAATGGTTTAACTAGTATATAGGAAGATTCACACGTGATAATTATGAAATATATCCTAATTGAAAATCTTTGTTTTAAAAAAGTGGTTGATTTAAAGTTAAGGATATAACATTTTTTTTGTCTTCTAAGTTAAATGATGCTAAGATGATTTTGCGAAACTCTCTCCCTAAAAAAACAAAAACAAAAACAAACCAAAACAAAATTCTTGTATATATGCATATATATTTTCTTAATAAACACCTAAAGTCATGTGTTCACACTCATGTGTTCACTCGCCATGCTCTATACCCTTCTCACGTAAGCCCGAAAGGCAGTGCACGATCGGTATATCTGGCCTCAGTTTATCTGAGTTAGGTGTATATATATTAAAATTCTTTTACTAATAACGCCTACAGTCGATAAGTGTTCACACCTGTGTGTTCACTCGCCATGCTCTGTATTCCCCTCACATCAGTCCGCAAGGCAGTGCATGGGTAATATATCTGGCCTCAGTTTACCTGAGTTAGGCATATGTAAATATTGTTAATATCAATAAAATTTTCAAACAAGAGAGAGTAAGCAAATGAAATCCAAGCACCATTTAAACTTATTTGATTTGATTTGTTATTGAAAAGAAATGAAAATACCACTTTGAAAAACTTTGAAAAACTTTGATAATCAACTAAGGATCCATTTCAAATTACACTGTGTTATCAACCAAAACAACGAGTTAAACTATTGTCTATTTGTTATGATAACTTGATTTTTGTTGGAAATTTTGACAAGTAAATGACTTAAATTTTCAAGATAATAACCAAACCTATATTTAACTTATTTGTGTTAATTTAAAAATAAATCCTTCATTCGTAAATATTTTCAAAAACATGCATTCATCTCTTTGTAAATAAATCTTGCATTGTGTAAATATTTTCATCCTGCATTTGGATTTTGTGGGTAGTATCCGCTGAAAACCCTCACGAGACAACACTCGTCCTACTGGGGACACCCAGAGGTTTAACGGCTTGTTGCATACGCTCAATGCAATCGTGCTCCCTACGAAAACAGATTTATCTTACTTTTCCTTTATTCGAGGACGAATAAAAAGATAAGTGTGGGGGTATTAGATGTGCACGTAAATGTGCATATTTTTACCACCATATTTATTCTAATTAATTTAAATAAATGATCATATTGGGTATTTTAACTTGTTTTAACCAAAATCCATATTAATTCCAAATTGTCACATATTCATCTTCATCCAAGGGCAAAATAGACATTTTTGTGCATAAATTAGCTTGAGAAAATTTAATTGGAAATTTCTATATTATTTTGTAGGAATTTAAACTCAATTACAAGTGGTTTCATGAAGGAATATGCATGCACAAAGAAGATATAAAAGAATGAAGATGGAAATAATTCAAAGTGAAGAACATGGAGGACCCCACCTACCCACCTACCTTAATGTACACATTAGAGGCTAATGCACATGCTTATGGAATGAATGGCTTCATGTACACTTAAATGATGATTAATGGATGCTTATGGTTACTTGGCCACCACACTTCCTAAGGGGTATTTTGGGCATTCCCCAAATTATGGATTAGGGTTTCATGCTTGTATAAATAACCCATTATGTTCATGTAATTTCTCCTCTCCCTTAGTCTCTCTTTAGCTTAGTTTAGGCTCAAAATAAAAGAAAGCTTCTCTTTTCTTTTTCCATGGCTACTTAGCCATTTTATTTTATGTAATTTTCTTTTCTTTTTATGCAATGTTAATTAGTGTTTCCTTTTACTTACATGTTCATTTCCTTTCATGCTAGTAGTGTAATTTTCTTTTATGCAATTAGATTAGTTTTCTTTTCCATTTGCTATCATTTTCCTTTCTTTTTACTTTCATGTTGCTAGCTACATTTGTTAACCAAATGACAAATATGAGAGCTTAATCCCTTCAACTTAGGGGTAATGAAGCTCTCTAGTATGTAGATCCAACATTTTGTTGTTTATGCTCTCTTTTGTGCTTAATGAGAATGATTGAAGTGGTTTAATGATGTTGTTTAGCTTTGAATTTGATAGTCTATGTTGTTCATAACAAATAGGCTATGCTTAAACAAACAAAACACAAATTGCCTCTTCATCTACATATGATTATGGAAAAGAAGTGAATGTTGAAATTAAAATTTGATGGCTTATATTTCTAATTAATAGTTAATAGGCCATACTTAAAATAGATTTTGCTTTCAACTTTGTTGTCAAATTTTATGAGATTTAAAAGTGTATTAGTGGTTGTGTTATAGTTTGATGGTTTATATTGGGCTAATTAATAGCACAAATATACCATACTTATGATAAACACATCAACTAATTCACTAATGACAAGAAAAGAGAGATCATAACTTCATTTTGTTGATTTATGTGATCAAGAGAGTGGAAATTGCCTCTAAATTGTCTTAACACTCTCATATTTTTTATCAATTTTCTTTTGTTAGTTTTCTACATTTTTAGCTTAACTTTCACTCGACTTTGGTTTAATTTGATTGAATAGAATTTTAAAATCATCAATTCCCTACGGATCGACCCGTATTCGCCACGTACTACAAGTGTACGCCGTGCGCTTGCGGTAAATTTTATTTCAAAATTCGTTCGACGGTTTTCTAAACCGATAGAATTTCCGTCGACGAACAAGTTTTTGGCGCCGTTGCCGGGGAATTGTTTTGATTTCAATTTTCTATTCTTCGAATTATTTTTGTTTGATTTTATCGTGTGTTTGTTTTGTGTGTTTGTACTTAAAAAAAAGGTTGTGTGATTTGTGCTTGCATTTGTTTGTGTGTTTGTAGTTTATCATTTTGCATTTGCATTTGCATTTCTATTTCTATAAAAAAAACATACAAAATTTCAAAACAAAAATATTTTTCTTTCCTTTTTTCTTTCTTTACAATTTGGCATTGTCATTTACAATTCTATTTTCCTTGTTTACAAATTTGCTTTACATTTACCTTTCTCCGGTTCATCATACAACAGTATCTTTGTTCATCATTTACAATTCTATTTTCTTTCTTTATCACTCTGGCCTTCCACTGCACTTCTTCAAACCAAAACCAATCAAGTTCTGCTCCTCCTCCTTGCAACTGCCATCAAAACCTCCTTGCTACTTCCAAATTTCCTCTTCTTTTTGCTGTCATTTCCTCTCTGCAACTACAATTCACCACAGCAACTTCTTCCAGACTAACGACAACATATTCATTTGCGCCATATTCACCTGCACCATATTCTTGCATCACTGAGCACTCCCACCCATCACTTCAAACCTCTGATCAACTTCACTTCCCACTATTCCACTGCCTGCATACATATTGATCATTAGCCACAACCAGAAAATCAGTATACATTCTACTGCCACCAAGCAAGCTCCTCCAACAGCAATTCAACACACCCCTACCACTTCAACAAATACAAACCAACTTCCCATCCAAACAATACATCACAACCGTCCACTGCCCCTTGCTTTCCTCGATAAAACTGCCTGCCTTCACAACTTCACTGACAAGCTACCCTGCCATTACTTCGACTTCAACCAACAAACATTCACCGCCAAAACCAAACTGCCATACAACTTCATTGTCATTCACTTGCCATATTACAACAGACAATCTAACTAGATCACCACATTCCCTGTTACACTGCGCTACCACAAAGATACTGCTATACCAACCATACAAATACCCTGTATCTTTGTGGTAGCGCAGTGTAACAGGGAGTGTGGTGATCTAGTTAGATTGTCTGTTGTAATATGGCAAGTGAATGACAATGAAGTTGTATGGCAGTTTGGTTTTGGCGGTGAATGTTTGTTGGTTGAAGTCGAAGTAATGGCAGGGTAGCTTGTCAGTGAAGTTGTGAAGGCAGGCAGTTTTATCGAGGAAAGCAAGGGGTAGTGGACGGTTGTGATGTATTGTTTGGATGGGAAGTTGGTTTGTATTTGTTGAAGTGGTAGGGTTGTGTTGAATTGCTGTTGGAGGAGCTTGCTTGGTGGCAGTAGAATGTATACTGATTTTCTGGTTGTGGCTAATGATCAATATGTATGCAAGCAGTGGATTAGTGGGAAGTGAAGTTGATCAGAGGTTTGAAGTGATGGGTGGTAGTGCTCAGTGATGCAAGAATATGGTGCAGGTGAATATGGCGCAAATGAATATGTTGTCGTTAGTCTGGAAGAAGTTACTGTTGTGAATTGTAGTTGCAGAGAGGAAATGACAGCAAAAAGAAGAGGAAATTTGGAAGTAGCAAGGAGGTTTTGATGGCAGTTGCAAGGAGGAGGAGCAGAACTTTATTGGTTTTGGTTTGAAGAAGTGCAGTGGAAGGCCAGAGTGATAAAGAAAGAAAACAGAATTGTAAATGATGAACAAAGATATTGTTGTATGATGAACTAGAGAAATGTAAATGTAAAGCAAATTTGTAAACAAGGAAAATAGAATTGTAAATGACAATGCCAAATTGTAAAGAAAGAAAAAAGGAAAGAAAAATATTTTTGTTTTTTGTTTTGAAATTTTGTATGTTTTTTTTTATAGAAATAGAAATGCAAATGCAAATGCAAAATGAAAAACTACAAACACACAAACAAATGCAAGCACAAATCACACAACCTTTTTTTAGTACAAACACACAAAACAAAAACACGATAAAATCAAACAAAAATAATTCGAAGAATAGAAAATTGAAATTAAAACAATTCCCCGACAACAGCGCCAAAAACTTGTTCGTCGACAGAAATTCTATCGGTTTAGAAAACCGTCGAACGAATTTTGAAATAAAATTTACCGCAAGCGCACGACGTACACTTGTAGTACGTGACGAATACGGGTCGATCCGCAGGGAATTGATGATTTTAAAATTCTATTCAATCAAATTAAACCAAAGTCGAGTGAAAGTTAAGCTAAAAATGTAGAAAACTAACAAAAGAAAATTGATAAAAATATGAGAGTGTTAAGACAATTTTGAGGCAATTTCCACTCTCTAGATCACATAAATCAACAAAATGAAGTTATGATCTCTCTTTTCTTGTCATTAGTGAATTAGTTGATGTGTTTATCATAAGTATGGTATATTTGTGCTATTAATTAGCCCAATATAAACCATCAAACTATAACACAACCACTAATACACTTTTAAATCTCATAAAATTTGACAACAAAGTTGAAAGCAAAATCTATTTTAAGTATGGCCTATTAACTATTAATTAAAAATATAAGCCATCAAATTTTAATTTCAACATTCACTTCTTTGCCATAATCATATGTAGATGAAGAGGCAATTTGTGTTTTGTTTGTTTAAGCATAGCCTATTTGTTATGAACAACATAGACTATCAAATTCAAAGCTAAACAACATCATTAAACCACTTCAATCATTCTCATTAAGCACAAAAGAGAGCATAAACAACAAAATGTTGGATCTACATACTAGAGAGCTTCATTACCCCTAAATTGAAGGGATTAAGCTCTCATATTTGTCATTTGATTAACAAATGTAGCTAGCAACATGAAAGTAAAAAGAAAGGAAAATGAAAGCAAATGGAAAAGAAAACTAATCTAATTGCATAAAAGAAAATTTACACTACTAGCATGAAAGGAAATGAACATGTAAGTAAAAGGAAACACTAATTAACATTGCATAAAAAGAAAAGAAAATTACATAAAATAAAATGGCTAAGTAGCCATGGAAAAAGAAAAGAGAAGCTTTCTTTTATTTTGAGCCTAAACTAAGCTAAAGAGAGACTAAGGGAGAGGAGAAATTACATGAACATAATGGGTTATTTATACAAGCATGAAACCCTAATCCATAATTTGGGGAATGCCCAAAATACCCCTTAGGAAGTGTGGCGGCCAAGTAACCATTAGCATCCATTAATCATCATTTAAGTGTACATGAAGCCATTCATTCCATAAGCATGTGCATTAGCCTCTAACGTGTACATTAAGATAGGTGGGTAGGTGGGGTCCTCCATGTTCTTCACTTTTAATTATTTCCATCTTCATTCTTTTATATCTTCTTTGTGCATGCATATTCCTTCATGAAACCACTTGTAATTGAGTTTAAATTCCTACAAAATAATATAGAAATTTCCAATTAAATTTTCTCAAGCTAATTTATGCACAAAAATGTCTATTTTGCCCTTAGATGAAGATGAATATGTGACAATTTGGAATTAATATGGATTTTGGTTAAAACAAGTTAAAATATCCAATATGATCATTTATTTAAATTAATTAGAATAAATATGGTGGTAAAAATATGCACATTTACGTGCACATCAGTACCTTCTAGTTTATTTTGCTTCCGTTCCTCTCTATCTTCACCTAGTTTATAAAATAAAAGAAAATTCTACAAATAAAGTTTTCTTCCCTTCATTCTTTTAACCGTTCCATTCCCCTCTCTCTCAATTCCCATCGCCGGCCACTAACGTCCATGCCTGGACCACTACCTGTCCATTGCCCTTCACCACTCGTCGCCGATCCCATTTCTTCCTATCCACCTGCCCTACCAACAACGAACTCCACCACCACTTCCAATAGCTTGGCCTTCAACTTCGGTCCTACCTTTCTCCTCCACCCACTCAATGCTCTGACCCACTCGCCTGTGCACTGCAGCACAGCCCAATTCGCCAAACCCATGATGTGCACCACCATCACTGCCCACGGTTCTCCCTCCTTGCTGAGACCATCACCCCTTGTCACTGCCTTGCTCAGCCGCAAGCAACCCTTTCTATTATTTATGTTGTAAGTATGTTTTCCTTGTTATGCGTATATATTATATATTCTATTAAACTACAGTTCTTTATATGTGTTATATTGATGATTGTATGTATCCAACCAGTCAGTCGACGTACCCAGGTTGAGTATGTATATTGTTCAGTTATATTAGTTCTTATATTGGGTTTACAGTATTGGTTTTAAGATCTAGTATACATATATATTATTTTATGGTATATTACATTTATATATTTATAGTTGTATATACAGTATGTTGTTATACAAGTTATAATCTGTTATATTTTATTTTTATAAGTCTAATACATATAGGATTTGTACGTATATGATATGTATATGTTGTTGTATATGAGAGTGTGCAGTTCATTTGTTTATATAACTACTTGTATATATATATTCTACAATTTACTTTGTATGATTAACAAGTGTATTTGGTCCCCAATCTGTTTTCCAGTCTATATAGTGTATGTAATTGTTAAATTATATTACAGTCGGCATGTTCAAGTTTCTGTTTGCATGTACAGTTGAAGCTCATCAAGTGTGTGTGTGCGTATATATATATATATATATTAGTTTTAGATATTGATTTACTGATTTGCATGTAGTGTATTTCATTTCAAGTTGTATAAATTTTAACTTCTATGATATCTATCGATTTTGAAGTAAACATGTATGTAAGTAAAAATATATATGTTTATATATGTATATATGGGTTTATATATATACAAGTACACTTTAGTTTATATGTAAGTATATATGAGTTTAAACTTAATAACGATCTTAAATTATATATAGATTTTGATCTGGATTTATGCATATGTTATTGCTTTATAATATGTTAGCTTACGACCAAAAGTATATATATCTAATTGTTCTACACATATCTATGTTCATATATATTAATGTGTATATGCATGGTTTACATACTCAAGTCTGCATATGTTGATTGAGTCTACACATTTGATTTTGGTTAGATTATATATATTTTATAAACCATAGTTTTGTGTTATGATTTTAATTGAAAAGAATATTTGACTGTTGTACATGTATAGATTGCAGTGCTATTATAGTATTACATATGTCTGCATGTATGATATCTTGAATCTGTTGTATATACAAGCATTTATTTCAAATTATATTATATATATATATATTTAATTTTTAATATATGTGTTTTAATATAATACAATGATTTTATTTGCATATGTATTTTATTTTGATATTTGCCTTAAAAATGAAATATTGATTTAATAAGAAAATAATATATATATATATATATATATATATATTCTATTTCTATCAAATTGATTCTGATTCGTTTCTCATCGATTCTTATCTATCAGCTTTATCCACCAAATCTGCTTTCAACTTACTTCACTTTGAGACTGTTGTTTGGATTGTTCGATTTTCTAGATCGTGATCCAATTCGTAGCTGGTTGTGTTTCAAACTTCTCTAGCCTCGAAAGGTGAGTAATCACTCAGATTAACGTTCTTATATTTATTAAATTTGATTTCAATTGAAACGTCAATTGAAATATGCTGCTGTTAGTTATTCACATTTCTATATATATGCCATTATCTGTATCTGTTCACCTGTGACATCTGACACCATTATCTGTTATTTATATTGTTGATATATGCCTGTTACTATTGTTATTTTATTATCATATCTGTTATCACTCTACAAGTTCCCTGTTAGTATAGAATCACTATGGGTTGAAATGATACATACCCGAACGATCTTGTAGAATAGGAGAAAATCGTTATGGGTTGAAATGATAAACCCAAGCGATTTTCATTGAATTGAATTTGGGATTTCGGGTTGAAAAGATATATACCCGAATATGTTTTAAATTGCGGATTGAAATGATAAATATCTGTATCACTTGACCATACGATAGAAAATTATATACAAACACCGTTGGTCTATTTATATATTTTTGAAAATGATTTCTATGGGTTTGAAAAGAAATATATGATTTTGATAAATATTGATTTTAAAGGTTTATCAAGGTTGATTTAATAAAGTTGATATATATAATATGTTTAAGTATTTATTTAATATATATATTTTCAAATATAGAGTTTATAAGGATTCCGATTTGAAAGATAAATTTGAAATAGATTTGATATTTATTTAAGAATTTTACTTAAATAAGTTTGGTTTGAAATTATTAAATTTGAGATTTTAAAGATATAATTTTATAACTTGATTTTGATTTAAAGTGATTTAAATGTATATTTCAAATAAATTGAAGGAAATATTTAGTTTATTTTAATTTGGGGTATTTTTTAAATGATATTGGATTTATTGAGTGAATATTTCAAAACTAAATAATAGTAAAATAAATTTGATATATATATATGAAATTATCGAATTTAGTTTTGAAATGTTGGATATTTAAAGCTTTGAAATATATTAAAATTGAAATGGCTTGTTTTATGGTTTAAATATGTATTTGAAACCGATAATTTGAAATGGGTTATTTAGAAACTAAATCGAATTGAAATTGATGATTTGAAATTTGAGTTGATTTTGAATCAATTTGTGGAATTTGAGGAAGCTATTTTTATATAAAGTATTTTAAACTATATCTAAAACTATTTATATTTTACTTTATAAATTATTTTAATATAAACTATTTTAATATAAATCATTTCCAATACTAATTATTTTAATATAAATTGCTTTTAACTTATAACTATTTTATATAAATTATTTTATTTTATAAACTATTTTATTTTATATACTATTATTAATATCTAAACTGTTTAAAAGGAAAGTGTTATTGTAACGACCCGGAATTTTCGAACCCGAAAATTCCGGATAGTTAGGAGAAAAAGAAAAGAGATAGAAGAAGAAACAGAACAAGACACAGATTCTTACATTCGCAGCGGATCAAAATATAATATCAAATAATAATATCAGTTATACAAAGAAAACTGTATTTATTAATTACATTTTTATACATCAGAGTTACAACATTCACAAATATACTAGACAGTTAGACTTAATATGTCTCATACAACTATAATATATCACAGCGGAATACACTCCATACGTTCCTGCCATCCAGCTCGCCTCCTGAGCTCCAGAACGTCCTTACCTGAAATTTGTAATACTCGGTCTGACCCGAGCATTACCACAAAGTAACACCCGGGTCAGGCTGGAAACCATCATGAGTAAACTCATTTAACAAGGAATACCAAAACATACAACTTATTTAAAACCCGGGGTAACTCGTATAAATTTACAACTTCACAAGTTTTTATAAACATCACTTATTTCATACATCAATTTCTAAGTACCAAAAACTTAGATTAAATGGTCCCATTCATCTAAAACATTCCATTCCAGCTTGTTGATTTCACCTAACAATTTATAAAGGATCGAAGTGGTTTCGGGTATTTACTAATACCCGACTCCGGTCTCTTCGAAACCATTATCATCTTAACTTAAATTATTCAAGTGAAATACAATACGATTTTAAATATAGGATGTCACATAATTCATCATCAATAGCTAACCACATCATCACAATTTAAATCAAACATATCTTACCACATAACATCACAAACCACATATTAGGAATAACAATTAATCAAAGGCTTTCAATACCATTCTATTTATCCTTTAATTATATTTAAGTAATTAACCCTTAATTAATTTCACAAATTAATTATCCTTAACCAAATATAGTAATTATCCTTTAATTACTTTATTAATTAATTACTAACCATAATTATTAATCGCCCTTGATTAATAACATCAGTAATTAATTAATTATTTTCAAATGACTTAATCAATCAATGCTTAAATTAATTACCCTAAGTAATTAAATATTAATTACTTTCACAAAGTAATTACCTTTCATATTAATTACACAAAGTAATTAATCCCAAAACTCTTCCCTACTTCAATTAATTACCTCCAGTAATTTACTTATCTTCATTACTTCTCTAAGTAATTATTCCTCACTGATTACATATCAACCCATCCAATGATTATTCTAAATTAATTACAATAATGTAATATCCCGGAAATTTGGGGCAATATCAATTTAATAATCTGTTTAAATAATTAAATTGATTTGATAATCTTTGATAAAAATATTTGAATTGGTTTAAAAATCTAATTAAATGAATATTTAATTAGTGAATTTTACTAATAAAATAATTTCTATTTATAATATATATATAATTGTATATATTGTAAATAGATAAGCTTGGATTTGAAATTTAAATAATAAATGAAATCTTGTTTTAAATTTCTAATGTATATTCTTATAGTTTGGAAATTATGATTTATTTAATATTAGCTTTACAAAGCTATTTAAACAAAATAATTATATGGTTTTAAATAAGATTAATAATAAGGATTATTTTATTTTATTTTTGAATATTTCTTAATAAATAAGATTTAAGAGTATATATATATAGATAAGTTTAAAATACAATATTAATAGTATATTGTTTTATATATAGATATAAATAGACTTTAATAAAATAGGATTGTTATTTCAAATTGAATGTGTTCTTTTAAATTGACTTTAATTTGGATTTTAAAATATATGTATAAGCTCTTATTTTTATATATATAATTGGTTTTATTTCTTTAAAGTAATTTATAAATAGATAAGTATTTATAAAATAAAGAAAGGGTTTTTAATTACATTTACAATAAATAAAATTAATTAAAAAGACAAGTGTTACTTAAAAGACAAGTGTAATTTTCTAAAGGCTTATTAGTAACAAGTGTTAGTTAATGAAGTTAAGTAAATGACAAATGTCAAGTTTTAGATTTTTGTTTTTCTTTTATTTGAATAAATCATTTTCACTTATATATGCATCTACTTCTTATCTACATTTCCTTTTATTCTTTTTCAAAACTAAGAAAACATTCAGCTGTAAACAAAATATAGCTGAAGATAAATTCTCCTCTCAAACCACAATCTGTAATCAACATTCCTCTTAAACCAAAATCCTCAAAACAATAATCTGTAATCAAATCTTCAGCCTGCAAATGTAAACCTTTCCTCAATCTCAAAATAAGATCTGAAAAACATTTCCAAATCAAAGTCTGTAGCCTGCATTTTCTTTAATCTGGAATCAATTCAAAGGCTTGCATCATTTTCAAAAGATCACCAACCCTGTAATGCATTTCTTCAAAATCTGGAAGCATGTTCAATCAAGGCACCTCTGCATGCAACTGCAACCTTGTCAAACTAATGCTAGCATTCCCGTTTTCAAGTTTAAAAGGTTTTAAAGATCAAAGGGCATCTCAATTTAAAAGTATTCAAAAGTTTTTCAAAAGCAGTTTCAAAGAGGCTCTGTTTTCTTTTAAAATTGGTGAGTAACTTTCATTTTTAAAACTTAAAGTATATGATATATGTTTGCATGTGATAATATTGGCTTGTATTTTAGTTTTTAATTTGAACTTATATGAATTAGTATAAATATATGTATGAGCCTGTTAGTTTACACATAAAAACCTATTCTCTGTTATTTATCAAGTAGGTAAATAATTTAAATTAAAAGCTAAGTATATATGGCTGTTCATTTGTGAAGTCTGAGATAAATGATGCTTTGTTGTGCATATATAGGAGCTATCTCTATGTTTATGAATGTTTATAAGTGTGCATGCCTGTTTGTATTTAAAACCATCTCTGTTATTGGTTCAGAACATAGAAGTTTGATTAAAATCCAAAATCTAATCATCTAATCTTTATTAGGCTTAGAGATTCAAACATTATATGTTTGTTAAATCATAAATTTAAGTCTAAAATTTATTAAAAGCCATATGGATTTGAATTTGTCCTGAAATCATGAAATGCAGTTGCAGTTTTAAAATACATGTTAAATCGAGTATTATAATTTGATAATCTAATTACATAACTTAAAACATCTTTGAAAAATATGATTTTTAAGATAAAAGTCAGGAATTCTAGTTTAGGCTTTTTTGTGAAATTCTAAGATGACTGGAAAGTGGTTTAGAGGCAATTTCTGGTGATCATTGGGAGATGAGGGATCAGGGTTTCATCTAGAGGTGGAGGAATGTGCGGTGAGATCAGGAAAAATGTCTATTGGGTGGTTTAAGCACTGGGGCATTGGGAATTGATCAGGGAAGTTTATAACCCTAGTTTATAGGTAGATCGGAATTTTGGTTTTCTCGGTTGCTATGGTGGATCGAGTGTCATCAATTTCTGGGATTTGGAAGTGTAGACGTTGTCGAAGTCGTGGCAGGAAGCGCAGACGTTCTGATGATCGGAGGAGTGGATTCGAGTTGCTTTCAGATTGAAGAGTTGTTCCAGGATTTGGTCGAGAATTGCTCGAATTCGATGGTGATGCTTGTTCGTGGTTCTGGAGGTCGCGATCGTGGATGATGGTCGAAGTCGACATGCTAGTGATGGTACTGATGGTCTGAGGCGATCGTTTCGCCTGTGCACGTGCACATGTACGTTTCGTACATCTGGAAGAAATTGAAGTTGGGAAAGAAGAGATGGGTACGGGTTTGGCTCGAAGTTTCTTTGCGTTCGACTCGAAGGGAATGGAGACGAGAGTTACTCGAAGTTATCTCGGGGTTTCCAGGTTTTGCCTCGGGGAAATGGTGATGAGCTCGGGAAATTTTGGTGATAACAGTTTTAAAACCTGGTAGTGTTTTCAAAAATTTAAATGAGTTTAAAAAGGATTAGTATTTAAATTTCAAGATTAATTAAGGTTTAATGATTTAGGATAATTAAAGAATAATTTGATAATTTAATTAATTAATGGTTTAGTGTTAATTAATTAAATAATTAGAATTATAAGTTAATTAATTAAGATTAATTAATTTGGAATTAAGAATCATTTATTAAAATAAGTATAGATTTTTAATAAATGATTAGTAATTAATTAATCAAGTGATTAAAGATTAATTAAGTAATTAATTAAGTAATTAGAGATAAATTAATTGGTAATTAAGAATTTATTTATTTAGTAATTAATAATGTTGATTTAAGTAATTACTTAAATAAGAATTGATTAATAATTAATGAGGGTTCATTAATTAGGGATTATTAAATAATTGATTAATATGATTAATTTTAATAATCAATTAGATTTATTAATCAATATGAAATTGGTTAAGTATAATTACTTAAATGTAATTAATGAAGTGTAATTACTTAGGATGTAATTAAAGGTAATTATTGGGTGTAATTAATTAAAGGAGATTTAATAATGAAAGTAATTAGAGTTTAATTACTTTGTATAATTAATCAAGGGATTAATTAAAAGATAATTAATTAAGGAGTAATTAATTTATGAAATGGAGTAATTAAGGGTAGTTAATTACTAAATGAGATTAATCAAAGGTGATTAATAAATGTGACTAATTAAAGATTAATTATTAAATGTAATTAATTTAAATAGGATAATTAATTAAGAGTAATTAGGGATCATAAATTAATAATTAATGATGTAATTAAGGATTGATTAATTAAGATTAATTAATCAATAATAAGTGATTTAAGTAATTAATTAATTATAATTAATTAAGGATTAATGTAATTAAGTATAATTAATTAATTTATGAAGTAATTAAAGATTAATTACTGAAATGGTTTAAGATAATTAATTTGTGAAATTAATTAACGATTAATTACTTAAAGTAATTAAAGTATAATTAATCAGGAATGATTAATTTAAGATGATACTTAGAGTAATGATTAATTAATTGGTTTAATTAATAATTAAGTAAGCAGGATTTATAGAATGAAGTAATTAGTTTAATTCACTTTAAATTAATTAGATGATATAAATCATTGCTTAAGGATGGATGAATGAGATTGAATGTATTTCATTGTTGATATCTCTGATGAGATATGATTGATATACGATATGGATGTTTGGTTGAATTATAATGATAATGTGAATTATCTGTTTGGGATGATAATGTAGATTATCTATTGAATTATCTATCTGTATGAATATAGATAAGTTAAATTGTTTAAACCTTTAAACAACTTGGCCTTAAAAGATACGTTTTGGATTTCGATGAGACCGGGATCGGGTTTCCGTATACCGGTATTCCAGGTCTGGAGACCCGAATACCACATCGATCCAAATTAACGATAGGTCGTGAATCTCAAGTGAAGATGAAGATTCAGAGTGCAAGGGTTATTGTCGTTAACTCTGAGGGTGATTCCAAAACGAGTGTAACGAGATAATGCCTTTGGTTTCGTTCGAACCCGGAACGAACTTGTATGATTGAATGCTTTCAGCACATCGTCAGGCGGACGATGAGCATTCTAAGTGATATGTTCTGATTAAAGGTAATCGTAACCTCAAGCCTCATCAACCGGGAATGGCTAAAACAGGGGAGGTGCAGCAAGGTTTCGTGGGTAGCACCCACTGAGAGCAAGATAGATCCCTGTCTAGAGGTCCCTTTTCTTTTATTCGGCTTAGTGTGTGGTTGGTCGCGCCAACTACGGGATTGTCTTGTTCGGGATTATCCAGTAAGGGATGGTTCCGGCCTTGTGTTGCAGGGGAGCGGCCGTACTCCTCGGTACGGTGATCTAGGCCACGTACTGTGACGGGCGGTACCCCAGTAGCCTTGCCATTGTATGGAATCCAAACTCCAATAAGTGCCGTACGTATTAGTTGTGCCCAACTATGTTGGAATGTGAGATGTAAGCATTTCAGCTATTTCTATATTTTACTTGAAAACCCTAGACCCTATTATAATAAAATCAGATTTCCTATCAAATGTTTTGGTTAGCGTAAGGTAAAAACTTACCCATGTTTATTTGTGGGGAGTCTTACGTGATACCTTTTCTTTCTAAAGGTTTTGAAGTTAAGCAAGTTTAACCTGTTACTCACACCAGACCCATGTCTGACCCAAGTGTTTATTTCTGTTTTATAAACTCTTGGGTACTCAAATTTTTACGAGTAGCCAAGGGATTCAGGTTTAGCTTTGACGAATTGTGGAGGAGCAATGGAGCAGGAGGCTTCAGCGTTGTAGATATATAGTAGTTCCGCTGTGTCTGTATCTCTATAGAGTATTGAGTTGTAATGTCTAGACAGATGTTATAACTGTCTAGTAAGTGATGTATATGCTGTGTAACTCTGTAAAGTGTTGTATACTATGTAATAGTATATGTTATTAATATAATTTATTCGTTCCGCTGTGAGATCGTTGTTGTTGTTTCTTTCTTTCTTCTTTTCTTTTCTATTTTCTACCCCTTTCTTTCTTCATAATGATGCGACTTTCTGGGCATAGAAAGTCGGGTCGTCACATATGGTATTAGAGCATAGGTTGAGCGAATGCCTAAGCTTTTGGTTAAGTGAATATCAGAACACTAGGTTGAGTGAATACCTAGGTTCGGAAGGATTGTTCATTAGAGATAGGATCTGTAGCAACCTGTTGAGTCTGAGTGTATATATACGAGAGCGCGTATTTGTTAGTTATATAAAAATGGTTTTATATTGTGTTAATTGATCGGTTGAGTGGTATATGGATTCTGGTCAATACGAGTAGCTAACGTTATTGATAGGGATCTCTAAACACTTGACCAGGCCAACGGACACAATATTGTTTTAAAAAGGTAGATGAAATAATTTTACCCAGATATAATTTCTATATAAAAAAATATCATTTTAAATGTATATGGTATTTATAATGATTGGTTGGGATGATAATAATTTATCATCTAGGATTAGGAGTCTGAGTGTTGAGGTTGGAAGTGTATTTGTCGAGACTGTAGACCTAATACCGTCTCGAGTTAACTTTACAGTTGTGTAAGGATTTCACAATCTCTGAAGGAAACCTGTTAAGGTTCGGAGTTCATCTTAGGAGTTGGATGAGTAGAGTTGGATCTGTCGGAGAACAGAAGCGAGTGATGGTATCTCAGGTAATAGTAGCTGTGTGATGAGATGCAGTGACTATGGATGTTCCCGAAGATGTTTTCTTTGGAACAAGTTAATGAAGTGTGTCTGCTTCGGTGTTGTGGTTGAGTTCAACATGGTGTTTGTGTTGGTTTGGGTCCGAGTTTCTCGAAGAGCTTTGGTTAGGAAATCTTTGGCATCGGTGGCAGCAGTACAGCTCGGAGTATTCTGTGCATTGGCAGGAAGTTCTTCCGGCTTAGCAGTTTTTCTGGAGGTGGAGTTCAGAAGCAACAGAGTGGATCCATTTCTTCGATAAATAGGATAGATAAGTATAAGCTGTTCTGATTGGTAAAGAGAGAACAGTTTTCTTTGCAATTAGGCTAGGTTGATCGCAAAAAGTGACTTGCGATTGTTTGAGTGTTCTCTTGAGTTATCTGAGATTTTCTGGGATGTGTTGTCCAGTTTGTGCTTGTGTTCTTCATCAGCATTCTTATCTACTCCAGATCAGAGTGGTGTAGCGGAAGCAGTTTGGCGAGTGCTCCTGTTTGTCTTTTCCAAATAGGAGAAGTTAGTTCAGTCTACTGATGGTAGTAGAGTTGTGTTTTGGATTGGGTAGATCTTGAGAGGATCATTGGTTGAGTTATTTTTGGTCCTGTTTGTTTCTAGAAGCATCGGCGAAGGTTGAGTTGATCAGGAAGGATTTGTAGGTAGCCCGAGATCGTCTGAAGATTTTGTGGATAAGAGACGAAGGAATTTGAAATTCGAAGTTGGAGACTTCGTTGTTGTTGAAGTTTTTCTCTGGTTAAAGGGAGCTATAAGATTGGGTAAGTCTGGGAAGTTAGCTCCTAGTTATTTTGAATCTTTTCTGTGATCTAACTTGGATAAGTACTTTGATCTACAAGGTTGAATTGTCAGTTTGGATAACTGGAATTCAATGTAGTTTACGTATCTCCGAGGAAGTACGTGTTTGATCTATCTCTGGTTTTGGAACCAGCAGTTCTGGAGGATTTGGTTGTTGAGTCAGACTCGTTTGTAGTCTGATATTCTGTTTAGTTTTGTAAATCTAGATAAGTAGGAGCTCTATAGCTTAGTATTGTTTGTTTGGATTGTTTGTAGAGCGAGTATCCCGGTATATATACTTGGGGAAACTCGAGGAAATTCTATTCAGATTTTTTTTTCGCTATATAGTTAGAATTGTTTGTTTGGACGATTGGTTGCTATGATTGTTAGCATATGGATGATAATACATCCTTGTGATTTAAAAAGATTATTAAATTACCTTTGTTTTAAATTTCGGGGACGAAATTATTTTAAGGGGGGAGGAATGTAATATCCCGGAAATTTGGGGCAATATCAATTTAATAATCTGTTTAAATAATTAAATTGATTTGATAATCTTTGATAAAAATATTTGAATTGGTTTAAAAATCTAATTAAATGAATATTTAATTAGTGAATTTTAGTAATAAAATAATTTCTATTTATAATATATATATATAATTGTATATATTGTAAATAGATAAGCTTGGATTTGAAATTTAAATAATAAATGAAATCTTGTTTTAAATTTCTAATGTATATTCTTATAGTTTGGAAATTATGATTTATTTAATATTAGCTTTACAAAGCTATTTAAACAAAATAATTATATGGTTTTAAATAAGATTAATAATAAGGATTATTTTATTTTATTTTTGAATATTTCTTAATAAATAAGATTTAAGAGTATATATATATATATAGATAAGTTTAAAATACAATATTAATAGTATATTGTTTTATATATAGATATAAATAGACTTTAATAAAATAGGATTGTTATTTCAAATTGAATGTGTTCTTTTAAATTGACTTTAATTTGGATTTTAAAATATATGTATAAGCTCTTATTTTTATATATATAATTGGTTTTATTTCTTTAAAGTAATTTATAAATAGATAAGTATTTATAAAATAAATAAAGGGTTTTTAATTACATTTACAATAAATAAAATTAATTAAAAAGACAAGTGTTACTTAAAAGACAAGTGTAATTTTCTAAAGGCTTATTAGTAACAAGTGTTAGTTAATGAAGTTAAGTAAATGACAAATGTCAAGTTTTAGATTTTTGTTTTTCTTTTATTTGAATAAATCATTTTCACTTATATATGCATCTACTTCTTATCTACATTTCCTTTTATTCTTTTTCAAAACTAAGAAAACATTCAGCTGTAAACAAAATATAGCTGAAGATAAATTCTCCTCTCAAACCACAATCTGTAATCAACATTCCTCTTAAACCAAAATCCTCAAAACAATAATCTGTAATCAAATCTTCAGCCTGCAAATGTAAACCTTTCCTCAATCTCAAAATAAGATCTGAAAAACATTTCCAAATCAAAGTCTGTAGCCTGCATTTTCTTTAATCTGGAATCAATTCAAAGGCTTGCATCATTTTCAAAAGATCACCAACCCTGTAATGCATTTCTTCAAAATCTGGAAGCATGTTCAATCAAGGCACCTCTGCATGCAACTGCAACCTTTTCAAACTAATGCTAGCATTCCAGTTTTCAAGTTAAAAAGGTTTTAAAGATCAAAGGGCATCTCAATTTAAAAGTATTCAAAAGTTTTTCAAAAGCAGTTTCAAAGAGGCTCTGTTTTCTTTTAAAATTGGTGAGTAACTTTCATTTTTAAAACTTAAAGTATATGATATATGTTTGCATGTGATAATATTGGCTTGTATTTTAGTTTTTAATTTGAACTTATATGAATTAGTATAAATATATGTATGAGCCTGTCAGTTTACACATAAAAACCTATTCTCTGTTATTTATCAAGTAGGTAAATAATTTAAATTAAAAGCTAAGTATATATGGCTGTTCATTTGTGAAGTCTGAGATAAATGATGCTTTGTTGTGCATATATAGGAGCTATCTCTGTGTTTATGAATGTTTATAAGTGTGCATGCCTGTTTGTATTTAAAACCATCTCTGTTATTGGTTCAGAACATAGAAGTTTGATTAAAATCCAAAATCTAATCATCTAATCTTTATTAGGCTTAGAGATTCAAACATTATATGTTTGTTAAATCATAAATTTAAGTCTAAAATTTATTAAAAGCCATATGGATTTGAATTTGTCCTGAAATCATGAAATGCAGTTGCAGTTTTAAAATACATGTTAAATCGAGTATTATAATTTGATAATCTAATTACATAACTTAAAACATCTTTGAAAAATATGATTTTTAAGATAAAAGTCAGGAATTCTAGTTTAGGCTTTTTTGTGAAATTCTAAGATGACTGGAAAGTGGTTTAGAGGCAATTTCTGGTGATCATTGGGAATGAGGGATCAGGGTTTCATCTAGAGGTGGAGGAATGTGCGGTGAGATCAGGAAAAATGTCTATTGGGTGGTTTAAGCACTGGGGCATTGGGAATTGATCAGGGAAGTTTATAACCCTAGTTTATAGGTAGATCGGAATTTTGGTTTTCTCGGTTGCTATGGTGGATCGAGTGTCATCAATTTCTGGGATTTGGAAGTGTAGACGTTGTCGAAGTCGTGGCAGGAAGCGCAGACGTTCTGATGATCGGAGGAGTGGATTCGAGTTGCTTTCAGATTGAAGAGTTGTTCCAGGATTTGGTCGAGAATTGCTCGAATTCGATGGTGATGCTTGTTCGTGGTTCTGGAGGTCGCGATCGTGGATGATGGTCGAAATCGACATGCTAGTGATGGTACTGATGGTCTGAGGCGATCGTTTCGCCTGTGCACGTGCACATGTACGTTTCGTACATCTGGAAGAAATTGAAGTTGGGAAAGAAGAGATGGGTACGGGTTTGGCTCGAAGTTTCTTTGCGTTCGACTCGAAGGGAATGGAGACGAGAGTTACTCGAAGTTATCTCGGGGTTTCCAGGTTTTGCCTCGGGGAAATGGTGATGAGCTCGGGAAATTTTGGTGATAACAGTTTTAAAACCTGGTAGTGTTTTCAAAAATTTAAATGAGTTTAAAAAGGATTAGTATTTAAATTTCAAGATTAATTAAGGTTTAATGATTTAGGATAATTAAAGAATAATTTGATAATTTAATTAATTAATGGTTTAGTGTTAATTAATTAAATAATTAGAATTATAAGTTAATTAATTAAGATTAATTAATTTGGAATTAAGAATCATTTATTTAAATAAGTATAGATTTTTAATAAATGATTAGTAATTAATTAATCAAGTGATTAAAGATTAATTAAGTAATTAATTAAGTAATTAGAGATAAATTAATTGGTAATTAAGAATTTATTTATTTAGTAATTAATAATGTTGATTTAAGTAATTACTTAAATAAGAATTGATTAATAATTAATGAGGGTTCATTAATTAGGGATTATTAAATAATTGATTAATATGATTAATTTTAATAATCAATTAGATTTATTAATCAATATGAAATTGGTTAAGTATAATTACTTAAATGTAATTAATGAAGTGTAATTACTTAGGATGTAATTAAAGGTAATTACTGGGTGTAATTAATTAAAGGAGATTTAATAATGAAAGTAATTAGAGTTTAATTACTTTGTATAATTAATCAAGGGATTAATTAAAAGATAATTAATTAAGGAGTAATTAATTTATGAAATGGAGTAATTAAGGGTAGTTAATTACTAAATGAGATTAATCAAAGGTGATTAATAAATGTGACTAATTAAAGATTAATTATTAAATGTAATTAATTTAAATAGGATAATTAATTAAGAGTAATTAGGGATCATAAATTAATAATTAATGATGTAATTAAGGATTGATTAATTAAGATTAATTAATCAATAATAAGTGATTTAAGTAATTAATTAATTATAATTAATTAAGGATTAATGTAATTAAGTATAATTAATTAATTTATGAAGTAATTAAAGATTAATTACTGAAATGGTTTAAGATAATTAATTTGTGAAATTAATTAACGATTAATTACTTAAAGTAATTAAAGTATAATTAATCAGGAATGATTAATTTAAGATGATACTTAGAGTAATGATTAATTAATTGGTTTAATTAATAATTAAGTAAGCAGGATTTATAGAATGAAGTAATTAGTTTAATTCACTTTAAATTAATTAGATGATATAAATCATTGCTTAAGGATGGATGAATGAGATTGAATGTATTTCATTGTTGATATCTCTGATGAGATATGATTGATATACGATATGGATGTTTGGTTGAATTATAATGATAATGTGAATTATCTGTTTGGGATGATAATGTAGATTATCTATTGAATTATCTATCTGTATGAATATAGATAAGTTAAATTGTTTAAACCTTTAAACAACTTGGCCTTAAAAGATACGTTTTGGATTTCGATGAGACCGGGATCGGGTTTCCGTATACCGGTATTCCAGGTCTGGAGACCCGAATACCACATCGATCCAAATTAACGATAGGTCGTGAATCTCAAGTGAAGATGAAGATTCAGAGTGCAAGGGTTATTGTCGTTAACTCTGAGGGTGATTCCAAAACGAGTGTAACGAGATAATGCCTTCGGTTTCGTTCGAACCCGGAACGAACTTGTATGGATTGAATGCTTTCAGCACATCGTCAGGCGGACGATGAGCATTCTAAGTGATATGTTCTGATTAAAGGTAATCGTAACCTCAAGCCTCATCAACCGGGAATGGCTAAAACAGGGGAGGTGCAGCAAGGTTTCGTGGGTAGCACCCACTAAGAGCAAGATAGATCCCTGTCTAGAGGTCCCTTTTCTTTTATTCGGCTTAGTGTGTGGTTGGTCGCGCCAACTACGGGATTGTCTTGTTCGGGATTATCCAGTAAGGGATGGTTCCGGCCTTGTGTTGCAGTGGAGCGGGCGTACTCCTCGGTACGGTGATCTAGGCCATGTACTGTGACGGGCGGTACCCCAGTAGCCTTGCCATTGTATGGAATCCAAACTCCAATAAGTGCCGTACGTATTAGTTGTGCCCAACTATGTTGGAATGTGAGATGTAAGCATTTCAGCTATTTCTATATTTTACTTGAAAACCCTAGACCCTATTATAATAAAATCAGATTTCCTATCAAATGTTTTGGTTAGCGTAAGGTAAAAACTTACACATGTTTATTTGTGGGGAGTCTTACGTGATACCTTTTCTTTCTAAAGGTTTTGAAGTTAAGCAAGTTTAACCTGTTACTCACACCAGACCCATGTCTGACCCAAGTGTTTATTTCTGTTTTATAAACTCTTGGGTACTCATATTTTTACGAGTAGCCAAGGGATTCAGGTTTAGCTTTGACGAATTGTGGAGGAGCAATGGAGCAGGAGGCTTCAGCGTTGTAGATATATAGTAGTTCCGCTGTGTCTGTATCTCTGTAGAGTATTGAGTTGTAATGTCTAGACAGATGTTATAACTGTCTAGTAAGTGATGTATATGCTGTGTAACTCTGTAAAGTGTTGTATACTATGTAATAGTATATGTTATTAATATAATTTATTCGTTCCGCTGTGAGATCGTTGTTGTTGTTTCTTTCTTTCTTCTTTTCTTTTCTATTTTCTACCCCTTTCTTTCTTCATAATGATGCGACTTTCTGGGCATAGAAAGTCGGGTCGTCACAATTAATTAATTAATAAATAAATAATCCCAAATTAATGACCTTCATTAACTTATAAAAAAAATTCTTAATTACCTTTCTTAAGTAATTTACTTAAATTAATTAAAATTTAAAATTTAATTCATCCTAATTACTTGACTTAACCTTAATTAATTTATTCAAATTCTTAATTAATTAAATAAATAAATTAATTATCTTATTTAAATTACCTTACTAATTTAATGGATCAAAATCATTGAATCTTTGATTTACTTTAAAATAAAACATTTCATATTGATGATTACATTATCATTAACAAAGCAATTTAAAACAATTTATTTTAAATTTGGTGTCAAATTACATTTTAATTTTTTTTATTTGAAAATGAAGTCAAACTTAACTTTATCAAAGTTTTAAAAACATTTTAAAACCCTATAAAACTTGTGCTAAAGAATTTCTTATTTCATACAAGATGTTTAAAGAAATTTAAAACCCAAATTTATTTTAAAATACAAATCATATTTTAAATTACACCTTAAACATTCAAAGTTGTTTTTAAACAATTTAAATTTTAGAAACTTCCTTTATTTCTAAACTATGATTCAAATCTGAATTTGAATCTATATTTAAACTTATGTTAAATCTTTACTTTTATTTTTAAGCTTTACCATTAAATTAAACTATTTAAACCCTTTTAAAATAGTCTAAACATTTTAATTTATAAAATTTAAATTAAATTTTAAAACTAGGATTCAAACTCAGTTTTGAATCCATACTTAAAAATTTAAGTTTAATTTCTGTTTTACAAACTTGCTTCATATTTCTAAACTGATTTTGAATTTGAAATCAAACAGGTTTTCCCTGAGAAACCTGTAAACACTTGATACCCGAGCCTCTCTTCCATTTACTTCGCGTCACGTACAAAACATCTTCAAGCAAATGATCAAGTCACCCGAGTGAAACTCGAGTACACTATCTCCTTAAACAGATCAACACCTGCAACAGACCCTGCTCCGTGCATATGCACGGTGGTCCTGACCACCTCTGGTCATCACTATTGCCATGAGCACGACGACGATTGCCCTCAGATCCATCAACGATCATCAGAACCACCAAAATACCATGAATTCAACATCGAGCACCCAAAACAGAACTGGAAGCAACATGCAACCCCCTCAAAACCTGGAAAACTTCTCGTCTTCACTCCTCCGGTCATCGGAGGCTTTGGAACTCCATCCATCCCTTCTTCAATACCCAAGCAACCATCTTCCCAAATATTGAAGCACTCGATCACCTATAGCCATCATGCCGATCAAAACTGCTGCATACCCCAAAACTAGGTTTTCAGGCTTCAATCCTCCACCACCACTTCCACGATGATCAATTCGCCTATTTGACAATTTTTCCAAACTTCCCTATTTGTGACGACTGCCCATGACCCCTGCACTAAACCTAGAGATAGTGCGCTGTAAAGTGTGCCAGGCGACCATGGACGATTGCCAGGGTAAATTAAAACATCAGAATCTATCGTATTACTCACAGCTCATGGACAAAATACAATAGAACATATATATAGTGAAGCTTCACAGAAAAGAATCTCATCAATAAAACTTCATAATAGTTGAATACAATATCTCAATAGTCAAAACAACAAGCCTCACTACATAACACCCAGAGAATACAAAGCAGCGGAACATCCAGTACATATAGTAAGAAAGTAACAATATGCAATACTCCAGCTCGTCTTCGATATCAGCACCGTGGAAAGCAAGAACATCACCTATCACCTGCTACCTAGTCTGGCCGTCCCAAACTGGACGAACAGCCCGAGGCAATAAGAGTTAAAACATAAAGCCTTGAGTCAGACAACAGTCTTAGTGAGCAGTAAATTTACTAACAACATACCAAAAGAGCATAAAGGAAAAGGAATAGGAATACAACCCTCCCACTCCAACCTCTTTCTACAGTGATAGCCCCCAGACACACACTAAGCAGAAGTAAACATAGCAGAGCATACAATGTAAAGTAAAGCAATTATCACTCGAGTCAAGGGCGATGTTTTCCAAGCACAAACCCCCAAGGCCTAAACCAAGATCAGATAAGCACCCAGAAAATACCGCTCTTAAGACCGAATGACGATACAACCAAACATCCATGACTCTGGCTATCACTGTTATCATTGCTTCGATATCATCGTTAATTTGAATGACCGGCACATTCTTTCTGCCGTCCTTCAAGGGCTAATGGAAACCCCGGTTCTAGACATAACTCCGCACGTCATCGTGACCCGTGCCTAGGACTATCGAATCTGCCCAGAGTACTTGACTACCCAATCAGTAGCCTTCAGGGACTATCGAATCTGCCCAACGTACTCTTGCTCTGAGCATGCTAGAACCTTCAACAACAATGAGATCTCAGCCTTCTAGTCATCCTCCTCGACGACTATTTCCATACTAGCTCAAGCGCCTCTCGAGCAAACCATTATCCTCTAACTCGAACCATATCACCGAGTTATCAACTTGCTTGGAATGATCCCGTCTAGATTAGACCAAGACTATCTCATATCATGCCTCGCTTCATCACATCCTCGCAAAGCTTCATCTCAACATCATCATCATCGAATCTATGCATAAGAGCTTCACCATCTGCTACATATGCCACAAGCAGCTTTTCCAATTCAAGAGCCTTTCCCTTAGCTTTTGAATCATCTTCGGTCTAAATCAAATCATCAATCATCTAATTCATTGCAATCAATCAAATAAAACATTAATCCAAGTAAACAAGCATTCAAATATGATCTAAATAGACAATTATAACAATAATGTCAATTTCGTAATTAAAGAGTCGAAAGTCTAACAAATATGAAAACATGAGAATTATCTCTATAATCTTGATGAATGAACTTGCATAGGTTAACACTTAGTAAAATAGTTGTCAAATCATCATGAACAATGAATCTCCATGGATCTATACTTAGGTTTACAAAAATGCATAGAAATCACTACTTTAACACCAAATCAAGCCAATAATTCGATATACTCCTTTGGATCCGTGTGAGAGATAATCACCACTCACCAAATCACCTAAACAACCCAAAAGCAACACACTTCAGATCTGGACAGCGAAGGATCTAACTTGATCTATCACCAATCCGCTTCAAACGATGAAATCTCTCTTCGAAGAATGTAGATCTTCAATCTAAGCTCTTCGATCTTCGATTTGATCTTCAATATGGATGGAAGGAATCACTAGATTAGAGTGGAGGAAAGAAGTGAAGAAGTGTAGAAGTCGAGCTCTCAAAATGGTAGCACTTCGTCGCTTCGAAATCCGGATCCCAAAAATGAAGAAATAGATGAGTATTTATAGGCAGATTTTTAGGTCGTCCGCCCCTTAAGTCGTCGCCGACTTAACAAAGAACCTCCGACCTACGACCTACAGAACTCACGACCTAACCCTCTGCGCGACATAACATCCTCCGACCAAACGACTTAGCATAAGCACGCGACATAGCTACTACACGACCTAACAGACCATCCGATCTTCAAACCCATGATCTACGACTTAACAGGGTCTCCGACTTAACAGGGTAGCCGACCTAACAACTCAACAGAGTTACGCCTTAATGATTTAGCAACTCTACGACTTAACAGCTAACACCTAAGTCGTCTACGACTTAATATAGACGACCTAAACTCATGCTCGACTTAACACTTGCCGAGTTAACTTCGACCTACGACCTATCGCCTCACGACATAACAACTTACGACCTAAAATCCTTAAGTCGCTCAAACGACCTAACTTCCTAACTAGCTCAATCCCTTAGGTCGTTAACTCCTTAAGTCGTCTATGTCTTAAGTCGGTCAATTCCTTAGGTCGTTAACTCGCCCAGCCGACCTAACACTTAACTTTTTCTTGGGTCACCCCAATTCCTAAGTCGCTTACTAATCTTAGGTTTCCAAATCCTATAGGTCGTCCCACTGCTAACCCAGCTTCCTTAGGTCGTCGCCGACCTACCCCTTAGGTCGTCCACTACCTTAGGTCGCTCCAACACCCTACGACCTAAGCTACCACGACTTAACTTTTAAACGACTTATCACCTAACTCGCCGAATTCCTTAACTCGGTCACGACTTAGGACTTAAACTCAGGACGACTTATCAAAAATGCGACCAAATGTCAACTGTTTTACGATGTTTCGATCCGTAAAAATACGGGTCGTTACATTCTCTCCCCCTTAGGAATTTCGCCCCCGAAATTCCAAACAAACAAGGCAATCAAAGACTATTCTGCATGCCTACCATCCATAGCAATCAACAAACTATGCATCCAATTCTAGCTTAGCATGCAGAATTCTAAAACTAGAACAAGTTACAATATCGTGAGATGACACGACACCTTAGGGCCATACCTTGAAGAGTTCAGGATGAGCTGCCTTCATCCTCTCTTCCACCTCCCACGTACAGTCGTTATCATCGTCACTCAATTGTACCTTGAGCAACTTAACTACCTTTCTCCTAAGCTGTTTCGTGTCGGTTTCCACAACACGAAGCGGCTTACGAGGTCTTCTATCGACTGGATCAACTTCGAAATCTTCACAACTATCAGCAGAAACCACTGTATTCGAGTCGTGCACATACTTCCGTAGATACGATATATGAAAAACATTGTGCACACCCGACATCTTTTCTGGTAACTCCAATCTATAGGCGAGCTTTCCAATTCGCTCGATGATCGGGAATGGTCCAACAAATCTCGGAGTCAATTTTCCTTTCTTCCCGAATCGGATAACATTCTTTAGTGGAGAAATCTTCACAAAAACCATATCTCCAACGTCGAATTCCAAATCTTTACGACGCTTATCGGCATAACTTTTCTGACGATCTTGGGCTGCTTTCATTCGTTGCCGAATGATCTCTATGCAGTCTGAAGTCTGTCGAATCATCTCTGGCCCAAGCATCAGCTTTTCTCCTGTCTCTAACCAACATGTCGGAGAGTTACACGGTCTTCCATACAATGCCTCATACGGTGCCATACCAATGCTCGACTGGTAACTGTTGTTATACGAAAACCCCACCAGATGAAGGTGATCTTCCCATGATCCTCCGAAATCCAAAACACAAGCTCTGAGGAGATCTTCCAAGACTCGGTTGACTCTCTCAGTCTGACCATCTGTTTGAGGGTGATAAGCTGTACTCAAACACAACTTGGTTCCCAAAACTTCCTGGAAGCTCTTCCAAAATCCACTAGTGAACAATGGGTCTCGATCGCTCACTATACTCTTCGGAATACCGTGGAATCGAACTATCCACTTAACATACAAGTCAGCCAACTTTGCTGCAGTCCTAGTCGATCGAACAGGAATGAATCTTGCACTCTTAGTCAAACGATCTACAATGACCCAAATCCCTTCATTCCCCGTCCTTGTTCTAGGTAGCCCATCAATAAAATCCATCGATACTTGTTCCCACTTCCATGTAGGAACTTCTAATGGCTGAAGCAATCCACTTGGCTTTTTCTGTTCGGCTTTTACCAACTGGCAGTTCATACACTTGGAAATAAAATTTCCAACATCCTTCTTCATCCCTTCCCAGTAGTAGGTTCTCTTCATATCCCGATACATCTTATTTCCACCTGGATGAATTGTCAGCTTCGAGTGATGACTTTCCTTCAGAACTTCACTCCTCAATTCATCTATATCGGGAACAACTAGTCGTCCTTGCTTCCGAAGCCAACCCTCTCGATCGACCTCGAATCTTTTATCCTTTTCTGGGTCCAATTCAGATTCCAAATCACGGATAATCTTGACAAGCTTATCGTCTCGCTTTAGGCTCTCGCCAATCCTTTCTACAAGAGTCGGTCTTAACGATAAGTTTGCCAACATCTCAGGTTCCAATTCGCATCTGGGCCTGAAATCAAATCCAGCTAAATACTCGAGATTCTTCCATTCTGAAAACATGGCTCCCAATCCTGCATGTCTTCGACTTAACGCATAAGCCACTGCGTTACCTTTTCCTGGAGTATAAGCTATACCAAAATCATAAGATGCTAAAAACTCTAGCCAACGTTGCTGTCGAAGATTCAAATCCTTTTGGGAGAAAAGATACTTCAACGACTTATGATCTGTAAACAACTCGAATCGAACTCCCAATAGATAATGTCTCCACATCTTCAAGGCAAAAACAATCGCTGATAACTCCAAATCATGAGTCGGGTAATTCCTTTCATGCGGCTTCAGTTGTCGACTTGCATACGCAACAACTTTATCCCTCTGCATCAGCACTGCTCCAAGTCCAGTGCCACATGCGTCGGTGTAAACCACCATCTCGTCATTCCCACTCGGAATAGTCAAAACAGGAGCACTTGACAATCTCTCTTTCAGGATTCTGAAAGCTTGCTCACAATCGTCATCCCATCTGAACACTCGGTTCTTCTTTGTCAATCCTGTTAACGGTGCAGCTACCTTGGAGAAGTCTTTGATAAACCGTCGATAATATCCTGCTAATCCAAGAAAACTTCTCACATCAGATGCATTCTTAGGTCTAACCCAATCCTGGATTGCTGCCACCTTAGCGGGATCAACCGCTATTCCACTACCAGAGATAACATGTCCTAAGAACCTCACTTCACTCTTCCAGAAGTGACACTTCGAAAACTTAGCCATCAGCTGATGTTTTCGTAAGATTTCCAAAACAATACGCAAGTGCGTCTTGTGCTCTTCCTCAGTTCTGGAATAAATCAGAATATCATCCACGAACACAAGCACGAACTTTTTCAACTGATCCCTGAACACTCTATTCATAAGATCCACAAAATATGCTGGCGCGTTAGTCAATCCAAACGGCATTACCAGCCACTCAAAGAAACCGGATGGTGTCCTAAAAGCAGTCTTCGGCACACTATCCTTAGTCACTCTCAACTGGTGAAATCCCGTTGCCAAATCCATCTGAGAAAACACCTTGGCTTCGTGAAGCTGATCAAACAAGTCATATATTCTCGGCAATGGATACTTGTTCTTCTTAGTCACCTTATTCAGCTCACGATAATCCACACACAACCTCAACGATCCATCTGCTTTGATTGCAAACACAACTGGTGCACCCCATTCGAACACACTACGCCGAATGAATCCTTTCTGCAAAAGATCGTCAACCTGCACCCTCAACTCCTGCTGTTCTCTCGGCGCCATCCGCCTAAGAGGCATCACAGCAGGTCTGGCTCCTTCTACTAGATCTATATGAAACTCGATCTCTCTATGCGGCGGTAACCCTTTGACCTCGTCAAAGACATCCTCAAATCCATTAGCGATCGGCATTGATGACAGTCCATCCCGTGGAACAACCAGCGAATACATGAAGCTCATGAAGATGCCTTCTTCATGCTTACATCGTATCACAATCTTTCGCCCCTCCACATTCTCGACTGTCACTTCCAGCCTCTCACAATCAACCTTTGCCGCATACCTCCTAAGCCAGTCCATACCCAAAATAATTCCGAACCCCACAAAGTTCAAAACAAAACAATCACAAACAAAAGAGCAACCATGACTCGATACAATCAGACCACGGCATAACATACACAAACAAGACGAACCCCCAACTGGATTAGTCACAACCAATGGCCTATCAACAATATCCGGTTCTAAACCCAACCGGCCTACAAGTTCATTACAAACAAATGAATGCGACGCCCCAGTATCAAACAACACTCTAACTGGAACACTACATAGGAAAAGAGTACCTTGAACCACCACACTCTTTCCCTTCTCTTCAGTGGTAGGAGCTTTCGAAGATGATGGAACAGCCCCCAAAGCATAAGCTTGCACAATCTGCTTGTCCTTCCTCGGTTCTGGACAATTCTTCCTGATATGCCCCGGCTTGTCACAGTTGTGACACTTCATCGGTACCTTCGGATTCTTACAATCCCTAGAGAAATGGCCCTTCTGCTGACAATTGTAGCAAGTCACCTCGCCTTTCGGCTTCTTCTGGCCATCCTTACCCTTTTGCTGCTGCTGCTTCCTCTTCTTGTTTCCACCCTGTTATGGTTTAGACTCTCCCCTGGTCACAGCAACAACAGATCCTTCCTTAGGAAACAAACTCTCATGCCTGAGAGCTTTCTCCACAAGCTTCTCAAATGAATCGTCCAAATGATCCACCAACTGCCTCCCAAGATAACTGTCCAAGCCTGTCACAAACTTCTTATTCTTCTGATATGCAGATTCAATATACGACCGGGCATACTTGGACAAAGGTTTCAAACTCAGAAACGTACTCAAGAACTGGTCTTCCACCTTGCTTGAGTTCCACAAACTTCTTGAACAGAACAGACTTCTGAGCAGTAGAAATGAACTTAGCTTCAAATCTGGCTTGGAATTGCTCCCAAGTAATCTCTTCCTCCGGAGTATTGATGGTAATAGAGTTCCACCAATTAGAGGCTCTCCCTTGATGCTGCCTTGATGCTAACTTCCTCTTAGTCGCATCCTCAATTCCCAAGTCACCAAAGATCCTTCTACAAGCATCTATCCACCTCTAGACTTCAATGGTTGATTCTGTTCCCAAGAAAACCTTTCCTCCAAGAGCGGTGTAGTCTTTACACAGCTTAGCAAAATCCACCGGCTTTGGAGTTTGGACTTGAACTCCAACATCAACTGATGGCCCTGGAGCTGGCATCATTCTCATGATCGAAGTCATCATAGCTTCGTACATAGCAGCATAATCAGCAGCCCCTTCTGTAGCACGGCCTTCCCTAGCAGCTGGTCTCCCTCTTCGACTCATTCTCAATATCTATAAAAAGGAATGATCAGAACACCTAGAGAAACAACTGCATAAAGGACTCAAGCTCTACTAAGCTATTATATATTATATATAGTAATCATCCATCAAAATACAATTACGTCTCTCATACGTAGTTACGTCAGCGAGCGTTGGGTGAAATCGATTAACCAAAGCTCTGATACCAAATGTGACGACCGCCCATGACCCCTGCACTGAACCTAGAGATAGTGCGCTGTAAAGTGTGCCAGGCGACCATGGACGATTGCCAGGGTAAATTAAAACATCAGATATTACTCACAGCGCATGGACAAAATACAATAGAACATATATATAGTGAAGCTTCACAAAAAAGAATCTCATCAATAAAACTTCATAATAGTTGAATACAATATCTCAATAGTCAAAACAACAAGCCTCACTACATAACACTCAGAGAATACAAAGCAGTGGAACATCCAGTACATATAGTAAGAAAGAAACAATATGCAATACTCCAGCTCGTCTTCGATATCAGCACCGTGGAAAGCAATAACAGCACCTGTCACCTGCTACCTAGTCTGCCCGTCCCAAACTGGACGAACAGCCCGAGGCAATAAGAGTTAAAACATAAAGCCTTGAGTCAGACAACAGTCTTAGTGAGCAGTAAATTTACTAACAACATACCAAAAGAGCATAAAGGAAAAGGAATAGGAATACAACCCTCCCACTCCAACCTCTTTCTACAGTGATAGCCCCCAGACACACACTAAGCAGAAGTAAACATAGCAGAGCATACAATGTAAAGTAAAGCAATTATCACTCGAGTCAAGGGCGATGTTTTCCAAGCACAAACCCCCAAGGCCTAAACCAAGATCAGATAAGCACCCAGAAAATACCGCTCTTGAGACCGAATGACGATACAACCAAACATCCATGACTCTGGCTATCACTGTTATCATTGCTTCGATATCATCGTTAATTTGAATGACCGGCACATTCTTTCAGCCGTCCGTCAAGGGCTAATGGAAACCCCGGTTCTAGACATAACTCCGCACGTCATCGTGACCCGTGCCTAGGACTATCGAATCTGCCCAGAGTACTTGACTACCCAATCAGTAGCCTTCAGGGACTATCGAATCTGCCCAACGTACTCTTGCTCTGAGCATGCTAGAACCTTCAACAACAATGAGATCTCAGCCTTCTAGTCATCCTCCTCGACGACTATTTCCATACTAGCTCAAGCGCCTCTCGAGCAAACCATTATCCTCTAACTCGAACCATATCACCGAGTTATCAACTTGCTTGGAATGATCCCGTCTGGATTAGACCAAGACTATCTCATATCATGCCCCGCTTCATCACATCCTCGCAAAGCTTCATCTCAACATCATCATCATCGAATCTATGCATAAGAGCTTCACCATCTGCTACATATGCCACAAGCAGCTTTTCCAATTCAAGAGCCTTTCCCTTAGCTTTTGAATCATCTTCGGTCTAAATCAAATCATCAATCATCTAATTCATTGCAATCAATCAAATAAAACATTAATCCAAGTAAACAAGCATTCAAATATGATCTAAATAGACAATTATAACAATAATGGCAATTTCATAATTAAAGAGTCGAAAGTCTAACAAATATGAAAACATGAGAATTATCTCTATAATCTTGATGAATGAACTTGCACAGGTTAACACTTAGTAAAATAGTTGTCAAATCATCATGAACAATGAATCTACATGGATCTATACTTAGGTTTACAAAAATGCATAGAAATCACTACTTTAACACCAAATCAAGCCAACAATCCGATATACTCCTTTGGATCCGTGTGAGAGATAATCACCACTCACCAAATCACCTAAACAACCCAAAAGCAACACACTTCAGATCTGGACAGCGAAGGATCTAACTTGATCTATCACCAATCCGCTTCAAACGATGAAATCTCTCTTCGAAGAATGTAGATCTTCAATCTAAGCTCTTCGATCTTCGATTTGATCTTCAATATGGATGGAAGGAATCACTAGATTAGAGTGGAGGAAAGAAGTGAAGAAGTGTAGAAGTCGAGCTCTCAAAATGGCAGCACTTCGTCGCTTCGGAATCCGGATCCCAAAAATGAAGAAATAGACGAGTATTTATAGGCAGATTTTTAGGTCGTCCGCCCCTTAAGTCGTCGCCGACTTAACAAAGACCCTCCGACCTACGACCTACAGAACTCACGACCTAACCCTCTGCGCGACATAACATCCTCCGACCCAACGACTTAGCATAAGCACGCGACATAGCTACTACACGACATAACAGACCATCCGATCTTCAAACCCACGATCTACGACTTAACAGGGTCTCCGACTTAACAGGGTAGCCGACCTAACAACTCAACAGAGTTACGCCTTAATGATTTAGGAACTCTACGACTTAACAGCTAACAACTAAGTCGTCTACGACTTAATATAGACGACCTAAACTCATGCTCGACTTAACACTTGTCGAGTTAACTTCGACCTACGACCTATCGCCTCACGACATAACAACTTACGACCTAAAATCCATAAGTCGCTCAAACGACCTAACTTCCTAACTAGCTCAATCCCTTAGGTCGTTAACTCCTTAAGTCGTCTATGTCTTAAGTCGGTCAATTCCTTAGGTCGTTAACTCGCCCAACCGACCTAACACTTAACTTTTTCTTGGGTCACCCCAATTCCTAAGTCGCTTACTAATCTTAGGTTGCCAAATCCTATAGGCCGTCCCACTGCTAACCCAGCTTCCTTAGGTCGTCGCCGACCTACCCCTTAGGTCGTCCACTACCTTAGGTCGCTCCAACACCCTACGACCTAAGCTACCACGACTTAACTTTTAAACGACTTATCACCTAACTTGCCGAATTCCTTAACTCGGTCACGACTTACGACTTAAACTCAGGACGACTTATCACAAATGCGACCAAATGTCAACTGTTTTACGATGTTTCGATCCGTAAAAATACGGGTCATTACACTATTACTCTACTACCATCAGCGAAGACCACGCCATCTCCGATCACCTAGATCATCTGAATTCCTTCAGAACCCAAACACAGAACATATTCGAACTACTCGTTCGATCCTTCTCTAAAATTTGGATTTCGGTTTTAAAAATCATGTTTTCGAATAAGGATTCGATTTATGTTTCTGAATTCACGAATCTGTGAAGTTGAAATTTTCTTATCTTAAGCTTATATTGTTATTTCTGATTTCCAATGATATTTTCAAATTTAAATTTAACTTAAACAAATTTCAAACCCTTCTCTATGACAAATCAAACAAGTTTTATTTTAAACTTGAATCCAAACAAAGATTGGATTAAAGAAAGAAAGAAAAAAAGATTTTTGAAATCAAAACTGAAGTCTGGAATTCAAAACAGAGATGTACAACAACATGCACACACAACTAAATACATCCATATACACACAGAACCATCTACATATTCACACAAACACAATTACCACAGAAGTTAACATGCAATCATATTTACTTAATTTATTTTTATAAAAATGTTACTCACCTTTTTGAATTTGCAAAGAGTTTTGGAAACTGGATTGAACTGAAGCCCCCCTTTTTTTTTGAAAAATTGAAAATTGTATATTGATATTGCTTGACTCCTAAAAGCTTTGATTTCTGATACTTGACTTTGCTTTTAAAACTTTGATAATTTGTCGGGTTGCCAGGTTGTATTTGCACTTGAAACTTGATTCTCAGGCTTGGAAGGTGCTAATAGGTTTTTGAACTACAGATTTGAGGAAAAATGCATTTACAGGCTGCAGCTTTGAAGATTTCTACAGGCCCTGAAAATGCTTGAAGTGTTTTTGAGAAAATGTTTGCAGGATTGTAAAAATGTTTTTAGGCTTGAGGTTGCAGGGTTTCAAGAACTTTGGTTTGCATATGAGAATATTTCAGTTTTGTGGCCATTGATTTTTTGAATTCAAAGAATAAGAATAAAGAAGGAATAAAAGTTTATATGATGCAATTTGTGGTTTATTAAAATTAAAGAAAAAGAAAATTAGACAAAAAGACACTTGTTAAATCTTGTTACATTTGTCATAAACCAAAGCTTAATTCATAACACATGTATTCAATGAAGTTTAAAAAAATAACACATGTCATTTCTTATTTTTAAATTATTTTAAAATGATTTTTAAAAGCCTTTATTATTAATTTTCTTAATATGTAAATACTTTACTAATTCATAAATGCTTTTTATAAATTTATATATCTTTTTTTTCTTTCTTATAAAAATAAAACTTTCAAAAGAAAATAAGATATAACCTAATTAGATTCCAAATACTATAATATAAAATTATTTAATCATTTTTACATGCTAATTTAAATGCTTTTGCATTTATTTACTACTAAATAAATATTTTCTAAATTTATTAATATAAAACAAATTTTATTTTAGTTATTTATATTTGAAGATAACAATTTTATCCATTTTAAATAATTTAATTAAGGGATTATCACATTTTAATAGTTAAACTCAGATAATTATTCAATTATCTGATACCCAAAAATCCGGGTTATTACATTCCTCGCTCCTTGAATCTTTTCGTCCTCGAAAAGGAACGAAGCCAGAATTTAAAATTCTTATTATTAGAAAAATTATTCTTTGAAACCCTTTTTAAAACTCTTTTAAAATTTACATGATATCATAAAATAGTTTTATAAAAATTCTTTTTATAACTCGATGTTTCAACCAGTCCATCTTTGTTCTCACAGAAATTCGGTCATACGTTGATCAGGCGTAGCACTGAAAATCTATAAGTACTTAGCAGACTCGTTTTCAACACCCAGTGAAAATACTTGAAAATAATAGTTTTATTGAAAATATTGAAAGCATTTTGAAATCGAGGAAATATCTTTGGTGAGAATGCTCTGGAAATCATCACCCCCATCCATGGTCACAGTTACATCACGGGTTACGTTGCCATCGCAGCAAAAGTCCATGTAACTGATGTCAGCATAGAACCCACAACAGATTGCAGTTACATTCCAGGGTTATGTTGCCGTCGCAGCAAAAGTCCATGTAACTGTTGGCTCTCAGCGGCACACACGATTTCGCTGTCAAAATGAAACTTCTCCAACATAGGTCGCAGTCTACCGATATAAAATCAAACGCAGACTGTTGGCTCTCAGCGGCACACACGACTTTCGCTATGTTACCATAGTGTCACAGTCTACCGATATAAAATCAAACGTAGACAGTTGGCTCTCAGCGGCACACACGACTTTCGCTATGGTCTGCAGTAGATCGCAGTGACATTGAGTTAAACTGTCGTCACAGCATAACCCAAATGCCTCTGTGGGCACTAGCCCCTCGACTTTCGCTGCACAAATAATCCTCAAGAACTAGTTTTTTCCGGACTCCTCACAGGATCAACTTTAGAAACCCCCCTTGGGGCTCAAGGCAGTACCACCCTGTGGTACTCCTGAGAAGTTCATTTCAAGGGAGCGCCTTTTTCCCCAAAGCTATTCTCAAAACACTTTATATTATACACTTATAGCATCTTTAAATCATACCCTTTTATGATTTATATCAAATCTTCTTTACACAAAATCGATATCCAAAATCGATAGTCCCAAACTTTTCTTTCCAAAATCCAAAAATTGATTTTTCCAAAAATCAAAACCTTTCCAAAATCCATAGGTTCCAAAACTTTTTCCAAAATTATTCTCATAAGATCCTTTATATATATATATAGATATATATAACTTTGAAAATCTTTGGATTATTTCAAACTTGTATAAAACCTCTTTTATAGTTCAATTTTTTTTTTCAAAACCCTTTTCTATTCTGACTATAGATTTAACAAGGGAAGATTTATCTTATATAACAAAGATATATAACTTTGTTTTATTCCAAATCAAATATTCAAATTTGATAAATATTTTATACAGTTATTAACCATATCACTTTTCTATAAAATGAGTTCTAATCATAAAAATATTCAATTCCCATTTTATTTCATCATTTATTTTTTAAAATATACCCTTCCATTTCAAAATCATTTTACAGTTTTTATCCACAAAATTTAATATAAATTTTATTCAAATCCGTATGATGTACACATATCATCCGTATGCAATATTAATCTGATTGCTCACTCGATCACACAATTTCTCTTCCGAACTAGTATCGTCCACCCGACTTCCTAGTGCGGACTCAGATCTGGTTTCTTGATCAGAAACCGTCATTCTCCTTGCATAGTCACAACTATGATAGAGAATATCCAGAACCAATCAAAATCCATATCCAGGTTCGCCGTCGAAAATCGAGCGAAAAATCCTAACTCGGATCGATAATACTATCTCAAAATTCTATGTTCGAATCTGGATCAAATCACTATGCGAATAGAATAATATACGTATATCCTACGTATTTATCTTTATTGATTATTAGCCAAATCAATTCTCTTTTCTATTCACATTTCCTCTAATTCCATTCACTTATTCTCTTTTGCTTCCATTTCCAATTGAGTTATTACTTCCATTACAAACAGTTTGAACTCTGACCTATTTAAATTTAAAAAAAAAATAGCTTGAAAAAGTTTAAAATAGATAAGTAGTTGAAAAATAGTTATTAGTTTGTAAAATAGCTGTAAAATAGTTAAGTAGGTATAAAATAGTTAGATAATTGCAAAATAGTTTTTAAAATAGTGATTAGATATAAGTAACTGAACAATAGTAATTAGTTTATAAGACAGTTTCAAAATCCAAAAATAATTGTAAAACAAGTATAAGATAGTTTTAGGTTTTTAAAAAGAAAAGTTGTATAGTAAATAGTTTGGAAAATAGATTTATATTAAAACAATTTATTTTGAAAATAATCCAGAGTCAAACTGTTCAATTCTCATTAATTCAATTTAAATTTCCACTTCCATTTAAATTGACTCAATACTTCAATTTCCATTGAAATTTATTTAATCCCAATTCAAGTTGAATTAATCTTAATTCTTTTCCAAATTCAAATCAAATTCCATTTGAATTTTAAACCTATTCAACTTTAATCACAATTTCAATTAATTCACATAAATTTTAAATTGAACCAATTTTAATTCATTTCAATTCTAGTTTGAATTAATCCCAATTCCCATTTGAATTTGAACTCATTCAATCTTCAATTTTATTTCAAATTATTCCAAATCAAATTCAATTTGAACAAATTTTATTCAAATCTCAACTTAAAACCATCTCGAATTATATAAATTCGAGTTAAATATTTTAAATGTTGATTTAATCCTTTAAATCAAATTAACCCTTATTTTTAAATCAAATCAACCTTTATTTTTAATTTAACAACTTAAATCTTTAAACCATTAAATTTTTGAATCCAAATTTCAAAATTCCATTTTAATATTATCTTTACTTAACTTATTACAAAGTTCAAATTAGAATTCAAAAACAATTTAACCTTCAGATTCTAATTTATTATCCATTTTCAATTTCCAGATCTCAAACCCATTTTGAGATTACTCATAACCCCCTTTTAACATTAACCATTTAACTTCCCAAGTTAAATTCCAATTTCATCTTGAAATTTCCAATTCAAGTTGTTCATTCTAAACTCATTTAACTTTCCTTAAGTTAAATTTAATTTAATCCAGTCAGCTTTACTCAATTTGAATTCCCATTTCAAGTTTTAAACTTTATATTAATAAACTTTCCCACTTAAGTTTTAAAAACTTATCACATTTCCAAAAAATTTAAAACTCAACACTTAGTGTTTACTTCAAATCATCTTTGATTTTATGTATATCCTCATTTATACATATTTATTTTCTTTACATACCAAGTTATACCTTAAATTTTTAAACCACCTTTGGTTTTAATTCAAAACAGATTTCTTTTAAAACAAATTTCAAGTTTTCTGGATTTAGATTTAAAATTTCACATTTTTAAATTATCTTCAATTCCAATTTATAAGTCATACTTATCTAAAAATTTACTTCCCTAAAACATTTCATTTTACTTAATCATTTACATCATTTCATTATTAAACACAACAATCATTTATGATAATAATCAAGATTACCATATTTGGAAACCAATTTATTATTATCTTTATTCCGATAACACTTCTACAAATTCAAGATTTTAATTTCAGTTTGAATCCATTTCAAACTTATCTTCATTTAATTCCAATTTGGTTGTATTACTATTATCACTTAATTCTCATTATTTTATTTTATTCAATTAATACAACAACCAATTACCTTAATATTTATTAGAAAGAAATATCATTTTATATATCAAAATATATTCTTATATAAAATCATTTAAAATCCTTATATAAGAAAATAACAATTACGCTCTCATATATATATATATATATATATACACTCTCAACTCATTCTAGGGTACCATTGACCCTATCCTTAATGAGTAATTACAACAGAGCCAAGGTTCTCGTTTAACCTTGCTCTGATACCAAATGTAACGACCCGGAATTTTCGAACCCGAAAATTCCAGATAGTTAGGAGAAAAAGAAAAGAGATAGAAGAAGAAACAGAACAAGACACAGATTCTTACATTCGCAGCGGATCAAAATATAATATCAAATAATAATATCAGTTATACAAAGAAAACTGTATTTATTAATTACATTTTTATACATCAGAGTTACAACATTCACAAATATACTAGTCAGTTAGACTTAATATGTCTCATACAACTATAATATATCACAACGGAATACACTCCATACGTTCCTGCCATCCAGCTCGCCTCCTGAGCTCTAGAACGTCCTTACCTAAAATCTGTAATACTCAGTCTGACACGAGCATTACCACAAAGTAACACCCGGGTCAGGCTGGAAACCACATATTAGGAATAACAATTAATCAAAGGCTTTCAATACCATTCTATTTATCCTTTAATTATATTTAAGTAATTAACCCTGAATTAATTTCAATAATTAATTATCCTTAACCAAATACATTAATTATCCTTTAATTACTTTATTAATTAATTACTAACCATAATTATTAATCGCCCTTGATTAATAACATCAGTAATTAATTAATTATTTTCAAATGACTTAATCAATCAATGCTTAAATTAATTACCCTAAGTAATTAAATATTAATTACTTTCACAAAGTAATTACCTTTCATATTAATTACACAAAGTAATTAATCCCAAAACTCTTCCCTACTTCAATTAATTACCTCCAGTAATTTACTTATCTTCATTACTTCTCTAAGTAATTATTCCTCACTGATTACATATCAACCCATCCAATAATTATTCTAAATTAATTACATTAATTAATTAATAAATAAATAATCCCAAATTAATGACCTTCATTAACTTATAAAAAAAATTCTTAATTACCTTTCTTAAGCAATTTACTTAAATTAATTAAAATTTAAAATTTAATTCATCCTAATTACTTGACTTAACCTTAATTAATTTATTCAAATTCTTAATTAATTAAATAAATAAATTAATTATCTTATTTAAATTACCTTACTAATTTAATGGATCAAAATCATTGAATCTTTGATTTACTTTAAAATAAAACATTTCATATTGATGATTACATTATCATTAACAAAGCAATTTAAAACAATTTATTTTAAATTTGGTGTCAAATTACATTTTAATTTTTTTATATTTGAAAATGAAGTCAAACTTAACTTTATCAAAGTTTTAAAAACATTTTAAAACCCTATAAAACTTGTGCTAAAGAATTTCTTTATTTCATACAAGATGTTTAAAGAAAATTAAAACCCAAATTTATTTTAAAATACAAATCATATTTTAAATTACACCTTAAACATTCAAAGTTGTTTTTAAACAATTTAAATTTTAGAAACTTCCTTTATTTCTAAACTATGATTCAAATCTGAATTTGAATCTATATTTAAACTTATGTTAAATCTTTAATTTTATTTTTAAGCTTTACCTTTAAATTAAACTATTTAAACCCTTTTAAAATAGTCTAAACATTTTAATTTATAAAATTTAAATTAAATTTTAAAACTAGGATTCAAACTCAGTTTTGAATCCATACTTAAAAATTTAAGTTTAATTTCTGTTTTACAAACTTGCTTCATATTTCTAAACTAATTTTGAATTTGAAATCAAACAGGTTTTCCCTGAGAAACCTGTAACACTTGATACCCGAGCCTCTCTTCCATTTACTTCGCGTCACGTACAAAACATCTTCGAGCAAATGATCAAGTCACCCGAGTGAAACTCGAGTACACTATCTCCTTAAACAGATCAACACCTGCAACAGACCCTGCTCCGTGCATATGCACGGTGGTCCTGACCACCTCTGGTCATCACTATTGCCATGAGCACGATGACGATTGCCCTCAGATCCATCAACTATCATCAGAACCACCCAAATACCATGAATTCAACATCGAGCACCCAAAACAGAACTGGAAGCAACATGCAACCCCCTCAAAACCTGGAAAACTTCTCGTCTTCACTCCTCCGGCCATCGGAGGCTTTGGAACTCCGTCCATCCCTTCTTCAATACCCAAGCAACCATCTTCCCAAATATTGAAGCACTCGATCACCTATAGCCATCATGCCGATCAAAACTGCTGCATACCCCAAAACTAGGTTTTCAGGCTTCAATCCTCCACCACCACTTCCATGATGATCAATTCGCCTATCTGACAATTTTTCCAAACTTCCCTATTACTCTACTACCATCAACGAAGACCACGCCATCTCTGATCACCTAGATCATCTGAATTCCTTCAGAACCCAAACATAGAACATATTCGAACTACTCGTTCGATCCTTCTCTAAAATTTGGATTTCGGTTTTAAAAATCATGTTTTCGAATAAGGATTCGATTTATGTTTCTGAATTCACGAATCTGTGTAGTTGAAATTTTTCTTATCTTAAGCTTATACTGTTAATTCTGATTTCCAATGATATTTTCAAATTTAAATTTAACTTAAACAAATTTCAAACCCTTCTCTATGACAAATCAAACAAGTTTTATTTTAAACTTGAATCCAAACAAAGATTGGATTAAAGAAAGAAAGAAAAAAAAGATTTTTGAAATCAAAACTGAAGTCTGGAATTCAAAACAGAGATGTACAACAACATGCACACACAACTAAATACATCCATATACACACAGAACCATCTACATATTCACACAAACACAATTACCACAGAAGTTAACATGCAATCATATTTACTTAATTTATTTTTATAAAAATGTTACTCACCTTTTTGAATTTGCAAAGAGTTTTGGAAACTGGATTGAACTGAAGCCCCCCTTTTTTTTTGAAAAATTGAAAATTGTATATTGATATTGCTTGACTCCTAAATGCTTTGATTTCTGATACTTGACTTTGCTTTTAAAACTTTGATAATTTGTAAGGTTGCCAGGTTGTATTTGCACTTGAAACTTGATTCTCAGGCTTGGAAGGTGCTAATAGGTTTTTGAACTACAGATTTGAGGAAAAATGCATTTACAGGCTGCAGCTTTGAAGATTTCTATAGGCCCTGAAAATGCTTGAAGTGTTTTTGAGAAAATGTTTGCAGGATTGTAAAAATGTTTTTAGGCTTGAGGTTGCAGGGTTTCAAGAACTTTGGTTTGCATATGAGAATATTTCAGTTTTGTGGCCATTGATTTTCTGAATTCAAAGAATAAGAATAAAGAAGGAATAAAAGTTTATATGATGCAATTTGTGGTTTATTAAAATTAAAGAAAAAGAAAATTAGACAAAAAGACACTTGTTAAATCTTGTTACATTTGTCATAAACCAAAGCTTACTTCATAACACATGTATTCAATGAAGTTTAAAAAAATAACACATGTCATTTCTTATTTTTAAATTATTTTTAAATTATTTTTAAAAGCCTTTATTATTAATTTTCTTAATATGTAAATACTTTACTGATTCATAAATGCTTTTTATAAATTTATATATCTTTTTTTTCTTTCTTATAAAAATAAAACTTTCAAAAGAAAATAAGATATAACCTAATTAGATTCCAAATACTATAATATAAAATTATTTAATCATTTTTACATGCTAATTTAAATGCTTTTGCATTTATTTACTACTAAATAACCATTTTCTAAATTTATTAATATAAAACAAATTTTATTTTGGTTATTTATATTTGAAGATAACAATTTTATCCATTTTAAATAATTTAATTACGGGATTATAACATTTTAATAGTTAAACTCAGATAATTATTCAATTATCTGATACCCAAAAATCCGGGTTATTACAGTTATGATTTCCAAAATGCTATAATTTCAAAGTGTTATGATTTCCAAAATGCTATGATTTCAAAGCTGTGATTTGCAAAGTGTTTTGATTTTAAAAGACTATGATTTCGAAAGCGTTATAACTTTGGAAAGTGATATGATTTTTGAAAATGGATATATTTGAATTGAAATGATATCGTATTAATTTGGTTTTTGAATTGAAAATGATATTTTGGTTTTGAAGTATAAACTATTTTGAAATGACCATGGTGTTATAATAAAGTTTTGTTATGAAAGAGACCGGAATCGGATATGGGCATACTCTCTGTCGATACCGACAACTTTGACAACTGTGTACACGGTGGAGTTTCCAGAATGAAGTAGGATGGTGGCAACGATCGTAAGTTATATACGTGGACCCAACTCCCGTGAGTTGGCATAAGGTGGCTAAAACAGGAGCGATCTCGGGCCAATGAGGTAGCACCTCTTATCGGACGCACTTCTTCGATACCATTCTATTACTTTGTGATTGATTGGGTGCACCCCTTGATTTGGGAGTTTTTTTCGAGGTGGAGCGGTAGTGGCTGCTATGCGTTTCCATCATTCCGTGTGCGTAATTGGTATATCTACCCTGGCATTGCCTTGGTGCCATGTCACCTACCATATCGAGCTTTACTACGAGTTGTGATTTCTCTCGTAGCCTATGGAGTATCGAGGGTAGCCCCCATTTTGGGAGTATGCTAATACTGGATAGACTACTGGGACTATTACGTGTTAGGATGAGTTCAGATTAAATGTAAAGCCCTAATGCTATTTTAAAGTATGTTTATTTTATTATTAGACATTATTATAATAGCGCAATATTACTACATAGTAGATAGTTTAACGGATCCTTAGAGGATGGTTATCCCAAACATCCTTTAAGTTACTTGTATTTCAGTTGATACTTCACTTGAGTTGGATTTATTAATATAAGGATGTTAATCCTGACTCGAGTGTTTTGTGTTTTGCTCTACACTCGGGTCAGACTGAGTGATACAGTATTCGAGACTCACCTTTGGGGTTGGAGCTTCTCTTGGAGATCCAGCTATCTATCCTGCTTTCAGTTGTTCAGTTGATTACAGTGATGTATTCAGATCATGTATTTGACCATTGTATTGAGACATCTATGTATTTGTGACTTTGGTTGTATCTTGTTTAACTCTGTTATATATATATAGTAGCTTCATGAACTACTATTCCTTTGTTTCCGCTGCATTATTGTTATATTACTCTATGTCTGTGATCTGTGATTATTTTATTTACTGTATATGCTGAGTTTTGCCAAATTTTATTTACAATCCATTGTTTTGAATTATTCAAGTCCGGCTTGTGTGGATTTATTGTCGATTTGAATGGTCCAAAATACTTAGTCGTTACATGTGGTATCAGAGCTTTGGCTCTAGGCAAAGCTTAGCATATATAGTAAATTTATTTACAGAATCACTTTCGTTCGAGCTTGAATTCCTTCTTCTTTGACTCGGTTTCCTTTGAATTTTGGAACATTAACTTCGGTTCCAAAGTCCACTCTTGTCCCCTCATTCGTATCTTCTTGATTCTGGAGTATCCCATAACTCCACTTCGAATAATCTCTATAATAAATCAGCGATCTCGCCAATATTTGAATGATTTTTAAAGGGGTGAAACTCCTTTACAACAGGCATTGATTCATCGGAGATTTCTGTATCCTCAGATTAGATGCTGCTATCTCTTGCTTTACCCATATTCTATCTTTAGCGATCGAATGTCGATTTGCCTCAGAATTCCGCATCAATCTTATTTATGAAGTCACGGTTGACCCGATCAAGGTTACCCGCGATTTATATAAGTTTATCCATCTTCCTGTTTGAAATTCAATCATCCTATCTCCCTATCGAGTCTATCTGCTAGTCTTAGTTCTTTTGATTAGAATCTATCTAATTTGAATCTCTATCCTTATTTTGAAACCTATTTTGGAATCATTCGAGTGAGGGTGTGTTTGTAAATTTATATTAAAAATGTTTTATATATTGTGTTGTTTAAGTTGTTGATGTTGATTTGGGTCTTCGATCGATTCGTCTGATCAGCGGTATCGATAGGATTTCCAAAACACTTGAACAGAGTAGGCTGACACAATATTATTTTCAAATTTGGTAAATGAAATAAATTTGTATGATTATATTATAAGAATATAAGTAAAAAAATTTGGAATTTAATAAGTTAATTAAAATGGTTGTTTGAAATGATAACATTTGATTATCATTTATTGTTCTAAATGAATTTATAAATATGGTTTATAAATTGATTTGGAATTTGAAATGAATTTAATTCAGAAATTTGAGAATTTAGTTTTCGTTGATTTCAAACTTTGCTTTTCAATTTTTAAAGTATATATTAATGAAAGTATTTTCGAATAGAAATCATTTTCAAAGAATTTTAAAATGTTGAAATCAATGCTCTTCTCTTTGTTGCTGGAAAATAATTTCGGTGATGGCGGCCGCATTATCGACATTCATTTTCGAGTTTCGAAGTGGAGAGACTATTATATAGCTTTGCTAAGGTTTTGTTTTGAAAAGAAAAAAAATATTTTGATTTGAATTTCTTCAGTATAATTTGATTTATATATATAGGTATCTTATTTTAAAATTTAATTTGATTTGATATAAATATATTATATATATCTCTAAATTGTTTGAAGTAAATCGGAGAATTAAATTCTTAAATTTTAGGTTAAAGATGATTTCAATTATAAACTGAAGTCAAAATTCTTGGATAAATATTTAACTGGGAATAACTGAATTGTAGAACTTATTTGTATAATACTCAATTACATCTCGACATAACTTACCTAAAATTTTTAAAAGTTGAATATGTAATTGGATAATATACAATATAAAATGACTTTTATAAATAGAATTTGAGTGGATATAATAAAGGTTATACACTTAAATTTTAGTTATAAATATTAATTGAAATAAATAGAATAATAAGTTAATTGAATAATAGATGAGACAAATAAATTTGTTTTGAAGGAATTAATAAATTGAAATTTGATTAACTTATGGAAATACCTTGAATTTAAATCAATTATTGAATATAAATTGATTAAAACTGAAATTTATATGGTTTAGATATATGTAATAAGATATATTAAGTGGAATAAACTTAATAATAATTTGGATAAAAGAATTAAATTTGTTGAATAAAATATGAGGATAATAAATGATTATACAAATTGATGATCTAGAAATTGTTAATTGAGGATGACTAGATAATAAGATCGTGAATTTAGAAATTGATAGATTGATTTAACTTAGGTAAACAAATGGATTTAACTAGATTGTTGAATATTAATTAGTTTAATTTGAAATTATATGGGTTTAAATTAATTGTTTCATTTTGTTTTCAATTTATATTTCTTTCTGGTTGTTTCTATTCTCCTTCCTCGTTCCTTTTCGGAGATGAAAAGTTTTGAGTGGGGGAGAGTGTAACGACCCGAAAATTTTAGTGGTTTATTTATTTAATTAATTGAATTTTTGTGAAATTTTAAATAATAGAATTTTGAAATAAAAATTTAATATTTGGAGTACGTCTGTTTAAACATAGCAAATGGTAAATTTTCATCAGATAATTTGGAAGTTTATTTTCTAATGTAATTTTATTCCAATTTAAATCAGTTAACAATTAATAATAATAAAATGTTTTCCAAACCTAAATATTTTTCTATAGAAAATTTGTAAATCATCTTCTGAGTGAGGTGTCATATTTCGTTTCTCCAAATTTGGACTTCTATTGCTCCGTCGTTCTTATTTTCTGCAAAATAGCAGCATTTTCGGTACCGATTATCGATTTTTGATACGATGGTCGTACCACTGGTATCTATGTACCGTTTTGATCGTCTCATCATACTAACATCCGCAGTATATTTAATTGTCAAATTCAAAACCCTGTGTGCGGTGCAATCTGCAAAGCGCCTAGTGTATTGGTTCCGTAGTTGAGCCTTTTGGCTTTCTTTGTCCTTTCAGTGTAAATCAGCTAAAGTAAATAGCCATTGGCTATTAATATTCACAACTGTCCACGTCTAACTCTTACAATTCCCAACCGTTCATATTTGACTTTTTATTTTCACTTGCGCGTACCTTCTATTTTATTTTGCTTCCGTTCCTCTCTGTCTTCACCTAGTTTATAAAATAAAAGAAAATTCTACAAATAAAGTTTTCTTCCCTTCATTTCTTTTAACCGTTCCATCCCCCTCTCTCTCAATTCCCATCACCGGCCACTAACGCCCATGCCTGGACCACTACCTGTCCCTTGCCCTTCACCACTCGTCGCCGATCCCATTTCTCCTTGTCCACTTGGCCTACCAACAACGAACTCCACCACCACTTCCAATAGCTTGGCCTTCAACTTCGGTCCTACCTTTCTCCTCCACCCACTCAATGCTCTGACCCACTCACCTGTGCACTACAGCACAGCCCAATTCGTCGAACCCATGATGTGCACCACCATCACTGCCCACGGTTCTCCCTCCTTGCCGAGACCATCACCCCTTGTCACTGCCTTGCTCAGCCGCAAGCAACCCTTTCTATTATTTATGTTGTAAGTATGTTTTCCTTGTTATGCGTATATATTATATATTCTATTAAACTACAGTTCTTTATATGTGTTATATTGATGATTGTATGTATCCAACCAGTCGATCTACGTACCCAGGGTGAGTATGTATATTGTTCAGTTATATTAGTTCTTATATTGGGTTTACAATATTGGTTTTAAGATCTAGTGTATATATATATATATTATTTTATGGTATATTACATTTATATATTTATAGTTATATATACAGTATGTTGTTATACAAGTTATAATCTGTTATATTTTATTTTTATAAGTCTAATACATATTGGATTTGTACATATATGATATGTATATGTTGTTGTATATAAGAGTGTGCAGTTCATTTGTTTATATAACTACTTATATATATATATTCTACAATTTACTTTGTATGATTAAGAAGTGTATTTGGTCCCAAATTTGTTCTACAGTCTATATAGTGTATGTAATTGTTAAATTTATATTACATTCGGCATGTTCAAGTTTCTGTTTGCATGTACAGTTTGAAGCTCATCAAGTGTGTGTGTGTGTGTGCGTATATATATATATATATATTTTAGTTTTAGATATTGATTTACTGATTTGCGTGTAGTGTATTTCATTTCAAGTTGTATAAATTTTAACTTCTATGATATCTATCGATTTTGAAGTAAACATGTATGTAAGTAAAAATATATATGTTTATATATGTATATATGGGTTTATATATATACAAGTACACTTTAGATTATATGTAAGTATATATGAGTTTAAACTTAATAACGATCTTAAATTATATATAGATTTTGATATGGATTTATGCATATGTTATTGCTTTATAATATGTTAGCTTACGACCAAAAGTATATATATCTAATTGTTCTACACATATCTATGTTCATATATATTAATGTGTATATGCATGGTTTACATACTCAAGTCTGCATATGTTGATTGAGTCTACACATTTGATTTTGGTTAGATTATATATATTTTATAAACCATAGTTTTGTGTTATGATTTTAATTGAAAAGAATATTTGACTGTTGTACATGTATAGATTGCAGTGCTATTATAGTATTACATATGTCTGCATGTATGATATCTTGAATCTGTTGTATATATAAGAATTTATTTCAAATTATATTATATATATATTTAATTTTTAATATATGTGTTTTAATATAAAACAATGATTTTATTTGCATATGTATTTTATTTTGATATTTCCCTTAAAAATGAAATATTGATTTAATAAGAAAATAATATATATATATATATATTCTGTTTCTGTCAAATTGATTCTGATTCGTTTCTCATCGATTCTTATCTATCAGCTTTATCCACCAAATCCGCTTTCAGCTTACTTCACTTTAAGACTGTTGTTTGGATTGTTCGATTTTCCAGATCGTGATCCAATTCGTAGCTGGTTGTGTTTCAAACTTCTATAGCCTCGATAGGTGAGTAATCACTCAGATTAACGTTCTTATATTTATTAAATTTGATTTCAATTGAAATGTCAATTTAAATATGCTGCTGTTAGTTATTCACATTTCTATATATATGTCATTATCTGTATCTGTTCACCTGTGACATCTGACACCATTATCTGTTATTTATATTGTTGATATATGCATGTTACTATTGTTATTTTATTATCATATCTGTTATCACTCTGAAAGTTCCCTGTTAGTATAGAATCACTATGGGTAGAAATGATACATACCCGAACGATCTTGTAGAAAAGGAGAAAATTGTTATGGGTTGAAATGATAAACCCAAGCGATTTTCATTGAATTGAATTTGGGATTTCGGGTTGAAAAGATATATACCCGAATATGTTTTAAATTGCGGATTGAAATGATAAATATCCGTATCACTTGACCATACGATAGAAAATTATATACAAACACCGTTGGTCTATTTATATACTTTTGAAAATGATTTCTATGGTTTTGAAAATAAATATATGATTTTGATAAATATTGATTTTAAAGATTTATCAAGGTTGATTTAATAAAGTTGATATATATAATATGTTTAAGTATTTATTTAATATATATATTTTCAAATATAGAGTTTATAATGATTCCGATTGGAAAGATAAATTTGAAATAGATTTGATATTTATTTAAGAATTTTACTTAAATAAGTTTGGTTTGAAATTATTAAATTTGAGACTTAAAGATATAATTTTATAACTTGATTTTGATTAAAGTGATTTAAATGTATATTTCAAATAAATTGAAGGAAATATTTAGTTTATTTTAATTTGGGGTTTGTTTTAAATGATATTGGATTTATTGAGTGAATATTTCAAAACTAAATAATAGTAAAATAAATTTGATATATATATATGAAATTATCGAATTTAGTTTTGAAATGTTGGATATTTAAAGCTTTGAAATATATTGAAATTGAAATGGCTTGTTTTAGGGTTTAAATATGTATTTGAAATCGATAATTTGAAATGGGTTATTTAGAAACTAAATCGAATTGAAATTGATGATTTGAAATTTGAGTTGATTTTGAATCAATTTGTGGAATTTGAGGATGCTATTTTTATATAAAGTATTTTAAACTATATCTAAAACTATTTATATTTTACTTTATAAATTATTTTAATATAAACTACTTTAATATAAATCATTTCCAATACTAATTATTTTAATATAAATTGTTTTTAACTTATAACTATTTTATATAAATTATTTTATTTTATAAACTATTTTATTTTATATACTATTATTAATATCTAAACTGTTTAAAAGGAATATGTTATGATTTCCAAAATGCTATAATTTCAAAGTGTTATGATTTCCAAAATGCTATGATTTCAAAGCTGTGATTTCCAAAGTGTTTTGATTTTAAAAGACTATGATTTTAAAAGCGTTATAACTTTGGAAAGTGATATGATTTTTGAAAATGGATATATTTGAATTGAAATGATATCGTATTAATTTGGTTTTTGAATTAAAATGATATTTCGGTTTTGAAGTATAAACTATTTTGAAATGACCACGGTGTTATAATAACGTTTGGTTGTTAAAGAGACCGGCATCAGATATGGGCATACTCTCTGTCGCTACCGAAAACCACTTTGACAACTATGTACGCGGTGGAGTTTCCAGAATGAAGTTGGATGGTGGCGACGATCCTAAGGTATATACGTGGAGCCAACTCCCGTGAGTTGGCATAAGGTGGCTAAAACAGGAGCGATCTCGGGCCAATGAGGTAGCACCTCTTATCGGACTCACTTCTTCGATACCATTCTATTACTTTGTGATTGATTGGGTGCACCCCTTGATTTGGGAGTGTTGTTCGAGGTGGAGCGGTAGTGGCTGCTATGCGTTTCCATCAGTCTGTGTGCGTAATTGGTATATCTACCCTGGCATTGCCTTGTATGCCGTGTCACCTACCATATCGAGCTTTACTACGAGTTGTGATTTCTCCCGTAGCATGTGGAGTATCGAGGGTAGCCCCCATTTTGGGAGTATGCTAATACTGGATAGACTACTGGGACTATTACGTGTTAGGGTGAGTTCAGATTAAATGTAAAACCCTAATGCTATTTTAAAGTATGTTTATTTCATTATTAGACATTATTATAATAGCGCAATATTACTACATAGTAGATAGTTTAAAAAATCCTTAGAGGATGGTTATCCCAAACATCCTTTAAGTTACTTGTATTTCAGTTGATATTTCACTTGAGTTGGATTTATTAATATAAGGATGTTAATCCTGACTCGAGTATTTTGTGTTTTGCTCTACGCTCGGGTCAGACTGAGTGATACAGTATTCGAGACTCAGCTTTGGAGTTGGAGCTTCTCTTGGAGATCCAGCTATATATCCTGCTTTCAGTTGTTCAGTTGATTCCAGTGATGTATTCAGATCTTGTATTTGACCATTGTATTGAGACATCTATGTATTTGTGACTTCGGTTGTATCTTGTTTAACTCTATTATATATATAGTAGCTTCATGAACTACTGTTCCTTTGTTTCCGCTGCATTATTGTTATATTACTCTATGTCTGTGATCTGTGATTATTTTATTTACTATATATGCCGAGTTTTGCCAAATTTTATTTACAATCCATTGTTTTGAATTATTCAAGTCCGGCATGTGTGGATTTATTGTCGATTTGAATGGTCCAAAATACTAGGTCGTTATAGTAAGGAAAAAACCCGACGTGTTTATGTGTGACGTGGTCTTACAAGATACCTTTGTTTTTCAAAGGATTTTGATAAAAGTTAATAAATCAAATTGAGTGTGTTTTCTCATGCTGGTTTTCCAGACCGACTCGGATGTTATTTTATTATAATGCTTGGGTCAGACCGAGTATTACAGATCCAGGATAGGATGCTATGGAGCTCAGGAGACGAGCTGGGTGACAGAGACATATTTTCGTATTTGATCTATATTTCCGATGTATGAGGACAAGTTACTATAACTGTCTAGATTGATGTACTGATTGTTGTACTCTGATGATTGTAAGTATAAAACAGTTACAGATTCTTTTGTATAAAATTCTGTTATTATATATTATATTTTATTCCGCTGCGATTGTGAGATTCTATGTTTGTTGTTCTAATTTCTTCTTCCTTTTCTTCTTCACTCTAGTTATTCGCTCTTTCGTACAATTTAGGTTGAGCAAGAGTGAACTATTATCAACTCAAAGGGTACGAAACTGCGGGTCACTACATTACTGTGATAGGCGGTACCCTAGTGCCTAGTCATTGTATGGAATCCATACTCCAATAAGCACCGTGCGGTTTTGATTGTGCCCAACTATGCTAAAACGTGAGATGCATGCATTTCAGCTATTTTCTATTTACTTTGATTAGACACTATTATAATATTAGATGATTTGATAAAAATTGTTTTGGTTATCGTAAGGTAAAAACCCGTCGTGTTTATGTGTGGTGTGGTCTTATGAGATACCTTTGTTTTTCAAAGGATTTTGAAAAGGTTAATAATTCAAATTGAGTGTGTTTTCTCACGCTGGTTTTCCCCACTTACTCGGGTGTTATTTTATTATAATGCTCAGGTCAGACCGAGTATTACAGATTCAGGATAGGATGCTATGGAGCTTAGGAGAGGAGCTGGATGAGGAGACGTATCCCCGTATTTGATTTATATTTCCACTGTGTATATTATGTATATGAGGACAAGTTATTAAACAGTCCAGATTGATTGTGGTCTATTGTACTCTAATAATGGTATGTATATTAACAGTGCGGTTCTTGTATTCAAAATCTGTTATTATATATTATATTTTGTTCCGCTGCAATTGTGAGATTTTGTGTTGTTGTTTTCTGTTTCTTCTTCTACCTTTTCTTCTTCACCCCTAAAGATTCATATTTCCATTCAATTTGAGTTGAACTGATATGAATTATGGTCGACTCAAAGGGTACGGAGATATGGGCCTTTACAATACTGATAGCTATTGGATAATTATGGAATGACCGACTCAAGGTTTCCAATCGGTTGATAATAATTAAGGTCAAATAGGAAGTCTTGAAGTGATGATATTAAACAATTCTCTCGACTTGAGAATAATGTTGAACTTAAATGTGGATACTCTACTATGATTATAGTTAAATCATGACATGGAATACATTGAATGATAATGGTTATGTTTGAGTTGAAATATTGGTAGTGAAACATATGGTCAAGAATTCGTTTTCTTAAATACATCGGTTAGTATTACATTCAGCTGTAGTCAATTTAAAATTAAAGTCTTTGTCCGAAGCTATACAATTAACAATGAATGTTATTATTGAACCGAGGATTTTATTTTAGGACTAATCGAGTTGAATGTGGACAATATTGGAATTTTAATCAAAACCAAATTCCATAAGCCTTGATGAAGAGAATTGTTGTAAATAACCATTACTAAAAGGTACTGCTTAAATTTATAAAATTTGATTTTTCCAGTGAAGATTTATAAGCAATAAATTTAGCCAAAGTATCAAACCAATAGCTAAGATGACGTGTGAACATTAATTTTTACATTATTTGATATAAATCGCTAACAGAATTTGCACCTACAATTTGCACAACTGCATTGTTGACTTCTATGAAATACCACATGATTTGATTGATTTATCATTGTTATAAATTAGTTATTAATTATGAAATATCATTTATTGTTTTATTTGATGCATTGGATACTATTAGTGTTTTCTGGGTGTAATTAATAATTAATTGAATGCGTATATAAAAGTTATATATTTACGTATCGATATACGATATAGATACCAATTTAAATACGATTTAAATATTAAATTGGCTGTGGTTAGTTATTGGCTCATGTAGCCCTTTTTTGGCTGATCATCAAAAAATAGAAGAAAAATGGATTTTGTTTTGAATTTCCAACATGGATTCGAGAATTAGTAAGAGGAGAATGAGTAAAAGGAGGAGAATTTATCTAATTTATCTCCTCCTTCTTCTATACATAAAGCAAGGCATCCCCTCACTTCTTTCTTCTTGAAACCCCACCCTTTCTTGGCCGTCATACCCAACTCTCCACCTCTATAGCCATACATTATAGTTGTGCATTTTGTATATCAAAATAAATAAAACTTCAGTGGTACTCTAGGCAGTTGCAAGGTCTAGTGGATAAATTCTATTGAATCTAGGAGACTTTTTCAAACAAGGTGCTCTCAAAGGCTAATTCTTCTAAGGTATATTCTTTTGTTTACAGCTAATACATGATATGTTATATAATCAACATAGAATAATTTTTCATATACATTAGCCATCTCCTAATATACATACAAAAAACACACATGGACATATATATATATTAGTTGAATATAAATGTCTATATTATTTGATGCCTTCTTATTACAATTTATTTATAAATTTTTTTGATATCAATTCAACTATATGAATAAAATTTATTTTAAATAATAAGCTTAATTTTAATATTGATCTTTCTAACTTTTAAATGATATATACATGTAATATATACATCTCAAAATTTGGTAAAATAAAATATGAGTATATATACATATAAGTATTTCGTTTAAAAAAATTCCAAACCAAATTTTTATTATAATATTATTATGTTTATTTTAAACTTATATCAAACATTTGGAAAAGACTTCAAGGAGTTTGGAGTAGTTTAGACCAAGCCGAAGTGATCGGTATCGATATGAAAAGAGGTCGGTACCGAATACTTTTTGGCACTATACTGAACTCTGGAACTTTATCAAGGTACTGATGTATAAAGTGTTCATCCCTGGACCCATTTCTTAAGAAGTGGGTGAATAACTCCCAAAAGAAATGTAGAAATGGACAAATACTAGACGTGTCAAAACATCTCGGTAATGACTTGATTTCCAAGGCAAAAGCGCTCTTGGCTAGAAGATCTAAAGATACAAGATGAAGTATGAAAGAAGGACGTGATTTGCACTAGGCAAATCATGTCGGTACCGACATGATTCATATCATTATCAACATGATTTATCAACAGAGGGTACTTCGTCTTCCCTCTTACTTTCTCGAATTTGGAGTTTTACGTGGTCTTCTACGATCTGATGAATATGGTGGGCAGTTCTCCTACAAATAGACCTAGAGCAATCTTTAGAGGAATTTTTGGCCATTCTCTTCTTCACTGTTAATCTCTACTTGAATATTATCATGTAGAGGGCTACCCTTTGCTATTCTAAATGAGTTTGAACTGTAATGCCCTTTTATTTATGACATTCATCTCTATAATAAGATTAAAGTGGATGTTGGCTATAGAATTTGCTAAACCACTTTTAAAATCCATGTATTTATGTTGATTTCTCTGATATTTCTTATTAGATCTACTCGTTTTCATATATTTTGGGATGTTGTATGACTTTTTGGCTTAACATTTTACTGCTTTCACCAGGAGCGAGCTTCTTAAGTGTAGATCTGGCTTTTTACTATGGATTAGAACATCCAAATGTTAGATCCAAAAGATTTTTGTCTCAAGCAAGATACAAAAGGTTCCTATCTTCGATATAAAGGAATTTCATATTCAAAGTAATGACACTAAGGAGATTTGGAAAGTTTTAAGCTATAGCCGGTGGAGAAGATGCGGCTTCTCACCACAAAAAAGAGACTACCCAACCAAAAATAACTCTACCATGACTATCTACCTCTCAAGAGAAGGCGTCGATAGTCAAGTTCGATAGGATGAAAGCGGAGCTGAATATGAGAATGGCGAATAAGCAGAAGGTGCTTATTGAGATGATGAATGCTAATATTGCCTTACTAACCCAACAGTCCTAAAGGCCTAGGAGGAACATGAGAGATGCATCACCTTCCAGATCCGAAGAGGAGAATCATCTTCTTCTGGCCAGAACAAAAGGGATGAGAAGTAGAAGATAAAGGGATAAAAAATAGAGTGCAAGATGTTGGTGCTTAGACAACTACTGTAAACCCGGGTAGGCATCAAAGAAGATCTAGAGAAGTGGCTCTCCAAGAGATAGCAGAGCCTAGACATTAGCGAGCAAATCGAGACTGTTTGTGCAGTCAAACACTCGGTGCTGCTCCTGATAGTCGTTTTTGGCATCATCGGGCTAGCGAGGAGCATATTGCTGATATGATAAAGAGATTGATGGATAAAGAATGAAGATTGGGGTACTACAACTAGAAATCCATTCATAGAGAATACCATATGGTAGGAATACCCTAGGAAGTTTACAATGCATGCGATGTCGTTGTACAATGGAATGATTAATCCCAAACAACATATGTTCAAGTATGATGGCATATGGATGGTACCAGGGTGACAGATGCAGTTCGATTTAGGCATTTTCCCAACTTTTAGATGGAGTTGTGGCGATGTGGTTCACTCAGCTCCTATAGAAATCCCTATCGACTTTTGATGAATTGGATAAGAGGTTTTTGGAGGAGTTTAGGCCCCAAGCTACTCGGTCTAAGGATGTGGTGTCCTTATCGGGCATTTCTCAGGGACCTGAAGGGTCACTGAACAACTTTCTGAATAGATTCAATATTATAGTCACGAAGATAAATAATCCAAATAAGGATATGGTTTTAATGGCTTTAGTCTGGGGAATACACTTGGATATCGATTTTGGAAGGTGATCGAGGATGAAATAGCCGACTACTATGGAGGAGTTCCACCAAAAGGCCAATCAATTCTTACGCTAGGAAGAGGTAAAGTTTGATTCCGGAAATACCGACGGTGGATAGTTAAAGGAGGTTATTCAAAGTAATATGGCTATTAAACAAACTAGTTAGAGCATAATAGAAGCCGAGGAATGCTTCGAGAAGTGCTATTGGTTCCATGAGACCCATAGGCACAACACGAATGAGTGCTGCCACTTGAAGGATCTCACTGAGCAGTCAATCCATAAAACAAAGTGTTGTAATATGTTAGAGAGTCATAGGATGACATACATTATGCTAGACTCTAAGGGCCGAACGCCCAAGTGAACTAACTTGGACCCAGTAGAGAAGTGCCCATGTGGACTGAAGGATGGATGGTTATTAACACAATAACTTGAGGACCTCATCCAGTGCAGAAAAGCTGGAATAAAATAGAGTGTCATGCAAATTCTTTAAAGTATGTGCCATAGGAATGCTGCTTTGCCATTGAGGATGGAGCTTCGGCTAAGAAGCAAAGGTTGGTGACCGATGATATAATCTTTTGTAACAGATTTTTTTGATGAGGTTGAAGCGTCAACCTTGGATCCTATGGTGATAACGGCTATTGTGGCCCAACAACTATGCGCCAATGTTTTGTGAATCCTGGAAGCTCGATTAATATTATGTTCAAAAGGACTTTTGATCAAATGAAAATCAGCCTAGAGGACATTAAGTCTTGTAAATTCAAGGTTCAAGGATTTAGCGAAGGGGTAAAGGAACCCATTGTGAATATTGATTTGTATGTGGAGTTAGGATAAGAAGACCACAATATCATGGAGATCCAAAAGTTTATGATTTTTGTGGATGAATTTTTGGTGTACACTACCTTGTTGGGCCTATCGGCCCTAGCTAGTTTCAGAGTAGCACTAGCTCCTTGGTGCTTGATAATGAAGTTCCCACGGAGGATGGTGTTAGATCGATTTGAGGTGACCAGAGCAATGGCCAGGAATGTTATGTTGTTGAGCTCAGAGAGGCAAAGCGATGGGAGAATGGGAAAGTTGCAGAGGATGCTCTCTACATCAATAATATGGACGCATGGTAGTCTAGCTCATGAACCATAGCAAATCCTTTAAGCCTATGGATCCCAAGAAGCAGTCGGAGGAAGTGTGGGCAGCACTAGCTTAGCTGATGATAAATGTTCCGATTGATATGGATGATCCTACTCGGTTCCTAAAGACCGGATCTCCTAGCTTAGCGCCAAATTAAAAAAGGAATTGGTCTGTTTTAGAGGAAATCCTCTCCGAAACATGTCTAATTTTCTACCCAATAAAACCCATCGAACCTTAGGTATGTTCTGAAGCTGTCTATTGGTTGGTATAATCTATTAAAATAAACAATGTGTAGAGCTATCTATCTATGCTTTCAGAGTCTCACGGTAGAAGGAATAAAATATAATAATCAAATAAGGTACCCATTTTCAGAATATCCAAGTCTTGGAAATTTAATGTATCAATAATACATAAAATAAGTTCAACACATTATTTGGGTACATCAAAACAAAAATTGATAACTAATACCGCCGCTAAGTCTATACCAGCTCCTTCTCAACACTTAGCGTCGTATGACGTGTAGGTTGTAATGAGGAGGGAGTCAGAACAACAATGTCCGATAAATGAAAACATCAAGTTTTATAATAATACTATATGGGTAGTAAGCATTCATATTAAGTATTTTGTCTTACATATTTATTCTACTTCTACAATTATATCTCAAACTATAGGACAATGGCCCTACAAGTCCTACTCCATGACTATAAATGCGAGTACAATGCAACTATGAAGTATATTGGGTTCAACAACCCACCTCCCATCCAATCATATCTAAACGATGTAAGAGAAAGTAGCTGGGTAACTTAAGACCTTTTAAATACGGAATAGGCAGACTCTCCAACCGTTTAATACCTAGACCCAAGGAAAACCCCTCTTGGAACTCCCTAGATGTCATTATAAAATATCTCTTCTGGGCCACCTAATATTTTTCAGATAGGGAAGAGGCAGACCCTCCAATAGCCATTTAATACCTCAACCCCAAAGCGATCCTCCCCCAAGAGATTTTAAACTAACGCACCTAAACTATAATCCCAACCGTTTGATACTTCTTAAATAGGGAGAGGCATATTCTAACACAGCCATTTAATACCTCAACCCAAAAGCAGGCCATCCAAGTACTACCCTATCCCTATTGCCTATAATCCAACCGTGACGTTCCATATTGGTCTGATCACTATTAGAGTTTCTTCATAAACATCACATCTTTTACATCAAGTAGAAAAACGCATGATGTTAATTTTTTTAATAACTTCATTATTTTTATTATTGATGTTGTAAAAAACATACACATCACATTGATTCTTAGAGAAATGTTAAAAGGTAATTCAAAATTTGTAGAAAAAGTGGGGGAAAACTAGAAAATGCGCCCAATTCTACTCCTTCCAAAATAGTTACCAAAATTATACTCCCCTCCAAGACTTAATAATAATGCCATCTTCTAATTTGTATCCTAACCCTAAAAACTAACCCAGCAACCTCTATCTCCTTCTACACAGCCGACTGGAAGACTGACGATTTGCCTCTCATCCATAAGGAAGACTGGGTTTCTCATCAGAGTACGCTCTCTCCATCTCTCCTCCTCCCTCGCTACTTCTGTGATTTGGTCTCTCTCCATCCCCGCCCTCTTAAGGCAACAATGGCTTTTATTCAGGCTATTAACTTAGACGTAGTATATGTTGTTTTTCAATGCTCTATGGTTGATGTAGTTGATTGACTAGTTTCCTGAATTAGATTGTTTTTTAGATTATTTCTTAGCTTTAGACTCAGACTATTGATCAAGAAATTATTTAGGTAATGGTATATTTTTTCATTTTTAGTGTTTAAATTTTTGTTAACAATAATGTTTAAGGATGCCATCTTTTGTGATAATGAATCCACCTTTCTCAATGCACAAGATTTGTTAGTAAAATTCTTTAAATACTATTTCTGGTTATTGTTTAGTTTTTCACTTTGGTGGTTTTATTGATTGATATACTCTCTAACTAGAGGTGCATGAGTGGCTGGTTCTAGAAGTTCGATAGAAGATCCCATAAAATTACTTTAAGGAAGGCTATTCTATTACCATAGTTTTAACTGTGATAATTATAGATATGGTAATTTTATTTTTACTATTCTTTATTTCCACTCATTACTTTTAGATACTTATGTCACTTTCTGATTCAATTCTAGGCATTGGTTTCAAATATTGGATCTTTATTTCAATAATAAGAGTTTGATGTATAGAATTATGCTTTTTCTATCTACACAATGCTCTCACAGAAATAAAAGGATTGGTTCTTGGCAGTTTCAGTTATTCTCTTTTAATATTAATTTATCCTCATCTATTTCTCTATTTTTGGTTTCCAATCATGATGAGAATAACTTTGTACCATTGTTTCATGCAAGTGAAAGATGTCACAAGTATTTGTTACCTTGCCCCTAGATAATCATTGTAAAAAGTGGATAATAAGGATTTATTTTAGAACATTTATAGAAAAATATGATCCTTCTAAGCTAGTGAATTTTACTGCTGTATAGATTACTTAATTTAGCATTGTCATGCTTCAAATTTGATTAGGATGGATTGTGCAGACACATTGTGTATGTGGTGATTGTATTTATTTTTGGTTATTTTTTATATGCCATTTGTATATGTTTTTTTATGTTTGCGTATACAGTGCTTATATATTTAGCATTATAATAATTCTTGTATGATTATTTTTTATGTTCAAAAATGGATAAATATAGGATAAATGAAGATAGGCTCTGTACGGAGTATAGTGTAGGGCTTGAAACCTTCTTGAGTTTTTCTAAGGTAAATTTTATCAATGCTAAGAAAGTACGATGCGCATTCTTAGAATGTATGAATTTTAAGCATGAGTTTTTTAGAAGAATCAGTAACATTGTATAATATCTGTTACTAGTTTGGGCTACATAAACTAGATGTGGCATGGAGAGCCTCCTTTACCCTCGTGTGATAGTACACCTAATCAATTTAACATAGCTAACAACCCTCAATCTAGTGCTGATAATGATGACATGTGGGAAGCAGCATTTGGTGAAGATAATTATCAAGATGATTCGGTAGAGTTTATTAAGTTCGTTGATGATGCAAAAAGGCCAATATAAGATGGTAGCGAGCATACAAAATTAGATGCACTGATTCAACTCTACAACATAAAAGAAAAGTTTGGATTAAGTGACACTTGTTTCAGTAAGGTCCTTGAGTTCTTAGGCTAGGGTTGTCAGCATATGGTGTTAATCCACATAGCAATATGAGTAGTAGATATAGTTGCTGGGCAGTATTGTTGGTAACTTATAAGCATCCTCCTTGGTTGTGCATGAAAAGGAAGTTTATGTTGTTATCTTTACTTAATTCAGATCCAAAGCAACCAAGACGAGATATGGATATATATAATTAAGCCACTTGTTAACAAAATTTCTTGTCAACACCCCAAAGATGTGCTAGAGATTAAAGGTTATCCTTCAAACAAGTACAACAGAAAGGGAGTTATGTATCCTTCCTGAATTTCCTCTTTGAATAGGCCTTAGTTGATGTATATTTCTCAAATAGACCTTTCGCATCTGTCGAAAGGGTTGGTTTCTGTATTAAATGACCTTTCGACTCAGTAGTTAATGTTGTTCTTCTTCAAAAGCCTTCCTTTTGATTGAGTTGAGATACCCTGAAATAGGTTCACGTTGGTAGGTTTTGACCTAGTCAGAGGCCTGAAGCTGTTGAATAGCCTGGATTTAGGTTAATGATCAAAAGATTAAGTCTCGTCCTTACCGAAAGCTGTGGACTTGCTCTTCTTGTGTTTGGATTAATAATCTCTAACTATAGTGAATCCAAGATGGGTTTCGACTTTATCAAAAGATTAGACCCTAGGCTCCTTGTGTTGGTTGTAGGTTTCAGTGAGTTGTGGCTTTGTTTCGCCTTTGTCGAAAGCAAGGGTTTGTGGGTAAAGTAACTCGGAGTTGGTATCTATTGAAACTTTATTATAAGAGGTTTCGACTATGTCGGGAGGGTCCTATCGACATAGGCATCCTATCGACATAGTTGAAACCTGAAACACAATGTTAGACCAGATAAATGCTTTAAGAATAGGAAAATAAAATGTAAATTGCTAATTTCCCTTTCGCAATCCCTAAATCAATTTACAAATTAGGGTTACAACTATATACTTAAGAGTATACAAGTTGAGAATGATCGGAATCGGATCCCCAAAACGTGACCCCTTTGGTCTTATTTATAGATGCGGGTCAGCACCTTTCGACCCTGATGCTTTCAACTGGGTCGAAAAGCGGTTGCCGTGAGACTTAAGCATGTTGCCGCCTTTTTCGAAAGGTATGGTGGCGCTCCTCTTCTTTAAGTTGTCTTGTAAGTGCTTACGACTCTATCGATAGCCTTTGCTCATTGGTTTTGATGATGTTGGTTACACTTTGCATTCTTGTCTCTGATCTGATGCAGAACCCTCTTGGACTACGTTGGTTTTGACTGATTTGGAAGGCTTACTGTACCTTTCGAAGGAGTTGATCAAGATAATTCTCGCTTTCTAACAATTTGAATGTAGGCGAAACCATTGGTTTCGAATGGTTTGGCACATATTTAAAGAGCCACTCTTCATTCTCTTTGAAAGGTATAGCTTCGACTTAATCAAAAGGTCTCCATCTAGTTGAAAGGTCGTTTATGAAGGCGGAAGGGTACTTTCGACTCCTTCAGTTCCTTCGAAAGGTATGAACTCACTGGATCATGGTTGTTGAAAGTCTTCGTCACCTTCAAAAGGTTCCATAACTTCCAAACTTTTTCGATGGCATCCCTTCGAATCTTTCATAAGGTTTAGCTGGAGCTCTTCTCTCTTGCTCTTTGCTTAAGGAGGTTTCAACTTACTCGAAAGGTTGATATTTGGAGTAACATTTGCCCCCCTCATGAAGGGATGCTCTTGACTTTTTAAGTCAACTTTGTCGAAACCTAGAAGCTTCCCGCCTCTAAGTCTTCCTAGGTGAATCTGATTCGTTCGTTCAAATCTGACCTAGCGGGCTGATAAATCTGGGCGACTTTTCTTATAAAGTATGCTTCTCCTCTTCTTCTTTTTTTACTTTCCTGCAAATCGAAATTGAAGTACCAGTAAAAGAATCCCTAAAAATTCTCAAACTTCTATTTCCTTAAATTAAAGAATAATCAGATTAAATGTAAGTTCGAGGTTATTCCGAATCTTCTTTCTCTCTTTTTTGTTTTTCATGGTAAATTTCACCTTTTCAGATTTCATAACTAGGATTTTGATTTAAATATCATTTGAATCTTGATTTTTTTTGAGAAATGGTTTAATCTAGTGTGACTCGATTAAGTTTATGGTTCGATTTTCTGGAGATAATTTCTCGATTCAGTTAGACGAATCATTGAAATTTATACTTTATTCTAAATCTGATTCCAACAATTATGATATCTGCTATTTTATAGGAACTTGAATTCTTCTCTACAATTTTTTTTAAAAACAAATGAAACTTACCAGTTTATGTTGAAATTCGTCTTCTTAATGGGTTCAATTTATTTTTTGTTAATAAATTTTTTGAAACCCTGGATTTGCAATTGGGTTTGGGGAAGATAGTGGAACCTGTTTTCTTTTCCCGGAAGTTTCAATTATACGGGTGAAAAATTAGCGCCACAAAATGACCTTTCTACCCCCTTCGTAAGGGATTGAGGCAGCAATATTGGTTTTGCTTCCTTAGCCTCTTTTGATGGAGTCAAAAGGTATTGTAGTGCCGATTTGATCAACCTTGTCAAAAGGGTATGTAGTTAAGTAGAGTGTAGTAGCTCCTTCGATAGCAAAACATTTCGACTTAGTCGAAACCTTTTGTTTCAATTGGACCCATTTTCCTTAGTTAATTTTTGGAATCATCATAACCCTTCGACTCCTTCAACACCATTTAAGTCTAATGAGTCGAAACCCTCTAGAGTTATTTTCCTCTAACATTGTCGAAAGTCCTAAGTATACATAGGTTTTATCTTAGGACCTTTCTACCCAATGAAAATGTAAGGTTTTGACAACGTTTGAATTTTTCTTAGGAAACCTAAGTTATTGGTTTCGACAGTGTCGAAGGATCTCTTTACTTGGTTTATGAAATGTTTGTGGTATAAGTTTTTACTCAAGTTCTTAAGTTAACCTTATCTTTCTTCTTTTAACAATTGGGTTCCCGTACAGCTTTCAACACTATTGAAAAGTGCTAGTTGAACAAATATTTCGACTTTTCCTTTCAAACTTGTCGATTGCTCAAGGAATAATTTAATTTAGGCTTTCGACAATGTCCAGATGGGCTTGCTAAGTGTTGATGTCCTTTTCCTTTCGACACTGTCGAAAACCCAATGCCTTTGGCTTTTAACTTATATTTTTACAAAAATTTCAAATTTCAAATTTGGTTCATGTTTAAGTTATCTAAGTAGGTTTCTGGACTAACTCTTAAAAGAATACTATGTCCATATCGAACTTGAAAATTTTAATTAAAATATTTTCACCTAGTAGAGTCATGAGTTCCCCATAGAAAATTGAAGCTACTTTAAAGCGCTCTCTGATCCACTCAAGATGATGTGGATGCTATTCTCAATGACTTTGGAATCACCAGAGTGGAAGCCATTCCGCTATAGAAAATGACACCATCAGCAGCCCTCCTGATGGGTTCTTTGCCTACATCGCTATACACATATGGCACATATGGTTTCTTCCATTCTCGGACTTCCTATTTTGGTTCTTGACTTATCTTGGAATTTCTTCGATTCGGCTATCTCCGAATGTATACACCTATCTTCTCTCTTTGGGGTTGTTGGCACTTCAATCTGGCATCCCTTCTCTGAGTGCAGAAGTATTTAGCAACTTAACTCGATTAGTCAAAGTTAGTGCACTTAACCATCATATTTTCAGAGCTAACCCCTCGAAGAAGCTTATATCGGACGGGGTCAATAAGTTTAAAGATTGAGAAAACCAATTTTTCTTCGTTCGATGTTTCTCAAACATTAGTGGGACCTAAAATAGGTTCACCTTGGTAGGTTTTGACCTAGTCAGTGGCCTGAAGCTGTTGAATAGCCTAGATTTAGGTTAATGATCAAAAGATTAAGTCTCGTCCTTATCGAAAGCTGTGGACTTTCTCTTCTTGTGTTTGGATTAATAATCTCTAACTATAGTGAATCCAAGATGGCTTTCGACTTTATCGAAAGATTAGTCCCTAGGCTCCTTGTGTTGGTTATAGGTTTCAGTGAGTTGTGGCTTTGTTTCGCCTTTGTCGAAAGCAAGGGTTTGGGGGTAAAGTAACTCAGAGTTGGTATCTATTGAAACTTTATTATAAGAGGTTTCGACTATGTCGGGAGGGTCCTTTCGACATAGGCGTCCTATCGACATAGTCGAAACCTGAAACACAATGTTAGACGTGATAAATGCTTTAAGAATAGGAAAATAACATGTAAATTGCTAATTTCCCTTTCGCAATCCCTAAATCAATTTACAAATTAGGGTTACAACTCTATACTTAAGAGTATACAAGTTGAGAATGATCGGAATCGGATCCCCAAAACGTGACCCCTTTGGTCTTATTTATAGATGCGGGTCAGCACCTTTCGACCCTGATGCTTTCAACTAGGTCGAAAGGTGGATGCCGTGAGACTTAAGCATCTTACCGCCTTTGTCGAAAGGTATGGTGGCGCTCCTCTTCTTTAAGTTGTCTTGTAAGTGTTTACGACTCTATCGATAGCCTTTGCTCATTGGTTTCGATGATGTTGGTTACACATTGCATTCTTGTCTCTGATCTGATGCAGAACCCTCTTGGACTACGTTGGTTTTTACTGATTTTGAAGGCTTACTGTACCTTTCGAAGGAGTTGATCAAGATAATTCTCGCTTCCTAACAATTTGAATGTAGGCGAAACCATTGGTTTCGAATGATTTGGCACATATTTAAAGAGCCACTCTTCATTGTCTTTGAAAGGTATAGCTTCGACTTAATCAAAAGGTCTCCATCTAGTTGAAAGGTCGTTTATGAAGGTGGAAGGGTACTTTTGACACCTTCAGTTCCTTCGAAAGATATAAACTCACTGGATCATGGTTGTTGAAAGTCTTCGTCACCTTCAAAAGGTTCCATAACTTCCAAACTTTTTCGATAGCATCCCTTTGAATCTTTCATAAGGTTTAGCTGGAGCTCTTCTCTATTGCTCTTTGCTTAAGGAGGTTTCAACTTACTCGAAAGGTTGATATTTGGAGTAACATTTGCCCCCTCATGAAGGGATGCTCTTGACTTTTCAAGTCAACTTTGTCGAAACCCAAAAGCTTCCCGCCTCTAAGTCTTCCTAGGCGAATCTGATTCGTTCGTTCAAATCTGACCTAGCGACTGATAAATCTGGGCGACTTTTCTTATAAAGTATGCTTCTCCTCTTCTTCTTTTTTTACTTTCCTGCAAATCGAAATTGAAGTACCAGTAAAAGAATCCCTAAAAATTCTCAAACTTCTATTTCCTTAAATTAAAGAATAATCAGATTAAATGTAAGTTCGAGGTTATTCCTAATCTTCTTTCTCTCTTTTTTTTCATGGTAAATTTCACCTTTTCAGATTTCATCACTAGGATTTTGATTTAAATATCATTTGAATCTTGATTTTTTTTGAGAAATGGTTTAATTTAGTGTGACTCGATTAAGTTTATGGTTCGATTTTCTGGAGAAAATTTCTCGATTCAGTTAGACGAATCGTTGAAATTTATACTTTATTCTAAATCTGATTCCAACAATTATGATATCTGCTATTTTATAGGAACTTGAATTCTCATCTACAATTTTTTTTAAAAAAAATGAAAGTTACCAGTTTATGTTGAAATTCGTCTTCTTAATGGGTTCAATTTATTTGTTGTTTATAAATTTTTTGAAACCCTGGATTTGCAATCGGGTTTGGGGAAGATAGTGGAACCTGTTTTCTTTTCCCGGAAGTTACAATTATACGGGTGAAAAATTGGAGCCACAAAATGACCTCTCTACCCCTTCGAAAGGGATTGAGGCGGCAATATTGGTTTTTCTTCCTTAGCCTCTTTCGATGGAGTCAAAAGGTACTGTAGTGCCGATTTGATCAACCTTTTCAAAAGGTATGTAGTTAAGTAGAGTGTAGTAGCTCCTTCGATAGCAAAACATTTTGACTTAGTCGAAACCTTTTGTTTCAATTGGACCCATTTTCCTTAGTTAATTTTTGGAATCATCATAACCCTTCGACTCCTTCAACACCATTTAAGGCTAATGAGTCGAAACCCTCTACAGTTAATTTCCTCTAACATTGTCGAAAGTCCTAAGTATACATAGGTTTTATCTTAGGACCTTTCTACCCGATGAAAATGTAAGGTTTTGACAACGTTTGAATTTTTCTTAGGAAACCTAAGTTATTGGTTTTGATAGTGTCAAAGGATCTCGTTACTTGGTTTATGAAATGGTTGTAGTATAAGTTTTTACTCAAGTTCTTAAGTTAATCTTAGCTTTCTTCTTTTAACAATTGGGTTCCCGTACAGCTTTCAACACTATTGAAAAGTGCTAATTGAACAAATATTTCGACTTTTCCTTTCAACTTGTCGATAGCTCAAGGAATAATTTAATTTAGGCTTTCGATAATGTCGAGATGGGCTTGCTAAGTGTTGATGTCCTTTGACTCTGTCGAAAACCCAATTGCCTTTAGCTTTTAACTTAAATTTTTACAAAAATTTTGAAATTTCAAATTTGGTTCATGTTTAAGTTATTTAAGTAGGTTTCTTGACTAACTCTTAAAAGAATACTATGTCCATATCGAACTTGAAAATTTTAATTGAAATATTTTCACCTGACAGAGTCATGAGTTCCCCAAAGAAAATTGAAGCTACTTCAAAGGGCTCTCTGATCCACTCAAGATGAAGTGGATGCTATTCTCAATGACTTTGGTATCACCAGAGTGTAAGCCATTCCGCTATAGAAAATGACACCATCAGCAGCCCTCCTGATGGGTTCTTTGCCTACATTGCTATACACATATGGCACAGAAGGTTTCTTCCATTCTCGGACTTCCTATCTAGGTTCTTGACTTATCTTGGAATTTCTTCGATTCGGCTATCTCCGAATGTATACACCAATCTTCTCTCTTTGGGGTTGTTGGCACTTGAAACTAGCATCCCTTCTCTGAATGTAGAAGTATTGAGCAACTTAACTCGATTAGTCAAAGTTAGTGCACTTAACCATTAGATTTTCAGACCTAATCCCCCGAAGAAGCTTATATCGGACGGGGTCAATAAGTTTAAAGATTAAGAAAACTAGTTTTTCTTCGTTCGATGTTTCCTAAACATTAGTGGGACCTTTTCTTCTCCCCGTAAGTTTAAATTTTCACAATCTTTCTTCCATTTTATTACTTCCCATATTTAATCTTTATCTTACACCAGGTTCTCCTACCAAGGAACTTAATGAAGTAGACAAGAGAATGGTGGAATCTCTTATCGCAACTTCTGTTAAAATTGGAAGTCGACTGAAGTTGTTGATACCATCAAACCTGAAGAAGCATTCTCTTCTCTTCCCTGGCTAAAGGGTTTTGGGGCGTCCCCCTCTGATTTAGCATACTTCGAAGGGAAAGTGCTTCCTCTCCTTAGGAGATGTTGAACACTATTCTCTCATGTCTCCCATCTGTTCAGACCATTCCGGAGAGTTATAAACCAAGTACTTGGCTTCCATCCCTGGCATTCTCTGAACTATTTGGTTGTCTTTTAATCTACTCGAACTTGTATCAGCATCTTCTCAAGTCACAGTTCCTGCTAGCGGTGCTGCCTCCTTTCCTGGAACTTCTAGTGCACTATCCATTATAAAATCCTTTGCTAAAACCAAGAAGGCATTTAAAAGGAAGTTAATGAAATCTTCTGAAACAGAGCCTCCAAAGAAGGTCGCTAAAGTTGTGGATGTAGAGGAAGAGGAGCGTCCATCTCTTGAAAAAGCTTTGAAGAGCCTAATTGTGGGGGCTCCCAAAGTCAAGCGAGTGCAAACTCCTGTTGCAATTGATCCCCTCACCGGAATTTCTGTTTCAGACTCTCCGGCTGCTCTTGCACAAATGCATCTGGCTTTTTGTAACGACCCAGAATTTGACCACTTTAAAATATACTATTTAAAGTGATTTTAAATATAAATTAGGCAATGTTATATGATACAAACAATATTAGATAGAATTTGGAAAGAGAAGTATACACAAAAATAGTAACATTTGCCTATATCAACAAAAGTGACAAAATGATGATTTCAGACAAGTAAGTTTCAATGGTTAAATAAATTATTTTAATTTATTTATAAGTGTTTATATTTTTAAATAGAAATATACAAATTTATTTTTAAATTTTATTTACATAAATAAATAGTTTAACTAAAACGTCAAAATGCGACCGTAAAACATTTTGTCGAAAATCAACGTTTTGTCGACTAAAGTTGTCGCAATGTTATCGCACCTTTATTTTCTTATATAGGAACATATATTAAAATAGTGTAAGTATTATTTAATTCACGAATCAAGTTCACTTTTACTAAATATAATTAGAAAACTTCTAGAAGTCATTAGTAAAAGTAAATAAGAATTAACAAAAGTAAGAAAAAGTAAACATCAAATCAATATCACATCAAAAACCAACATAATTATTATTTTACTTAGCTTAGTTCTTAAGAGATTAAGACATAAAGTAAGAAGTGAAAGGATGATGTTAAGTGTTGAAAAGTGGAGGTAGCTTTAGATTGAAGTAAGGATAGTTTGCTAATTTGGTAAGAGATTATTTTGTTAAATTTACCACTTCTTTCTTTTTCTATAAATACCCACCTCCTTCTTCACTTTCATTCACACTTCTTCTTCTATTATCAAGCTTCTTCATCTTCTTCCTCTCCTCTTTAATGGCTTCTAATCATAGAAAAAAATTATAAAGAAATAATGTCAAAATATTATAAAATATTCAGAAGAAATCAATGTTCATTCTCTTCAAATCAAACTCATCTTTTTTTTTTCATAATTTACCTCTTATTCTCTCGGCCATGACTTCTTCAAAACAGAATCAAAATGCAAAATTCTATTTAGAATCATGTATTTTTCCAGTGGCTACAACTTTTATGATGGCTATTTTGTCTCATTCTAAACTTAACTATATCAAAAATCCACTTCTTTCCAGTGCATTCTCTGGCCCAGTTTTTAAGACAGAGAATAGTCCATTTTGTTTTGATCATAACTTGATCATAATGATCCAAATTAAGAAATAATTTTTTTAAATCATACACAATTCCTGTGGCTACAACTTTCATGTTGAGAACTTTTTCCAATTTTGAGGTTTGCTATACCTTAAACTCAATTCTTTGAAGTGCATTTTCAGTCTTCATTTTTGTCAATCCGACAATACCTCTTTCATTATATCATATCTCCCTCAAAAACACTTGGATTCAAATGATTCTTTTTTTTAATTCAAGAGAAAATAATTTTCAACAACTTTCTAGTTAATAACTTTTCCAAATTTGGACATTTAGAGGGCCTAAAATCAGATACAAGATAACATATTTTTTTTGGATCTAAATTTAAGAATTCAAGCCAAAGCTCCAAGACTTCTTCTCCATACCTTCGGCCAACCTCCATCTCAAGCCTTGGTTAAGCTATTGGAAGGAAGAGGGTGTTGTTTTCTAGTGTTTAATGGTGTAGGAAATAGTTAGTGAAGTGTTGGTTGATTAGAATGTTGGTAGGAAGTTTATCGCTTTGGTTTACGGTGAGAAAGTCTTTTAATATCTATATTTATATATATACATGTTTGATGATGTGTTATGATTGCTATGGATGCTTATATGCTTTGATTGTACCCGCAAATTTTGAAAATATTTTAAATAAAAATTCATTTGAAACTTTGAATATAATTATTTTAAAATTTGATAAATTTGGAAATTTAATGTAATACTTTGGGATTTGATGTGAAATGTTCTTCCAAAATTAATAAAACAGAGATTTTCTTAAAATGCAAATTTTGGTCAACTTTGGTCAAATTTTGACTTTTTGGAAAATTTTAAATTTTGAATTTTGAACTTTTTTTTATGAAGATGGATTTAATTCTAACATTTCCTTTGTTTTTCGTTTTGTTAAATTTTGATTCCTACTTCTAAAAATTTACAACTTTTGGCGTATTACACGTAGTTATTTTCCTTTAACATTCATCTTATTTACATTGTGTCTTTGGGCTTGTACTAATGGGCTAGGAATTCCTTTAGTAGATGAGAAGCCACATGATTGAGTAGCCTATATAATATCCAAGGGTTTTGCTAGACTCTCACTTTCATTTGTTCCTCCGCAGAAAGAAATCAAGGTAAGTTTTCTTCTTCATCTTCCTCCTCAAAACCCTAGACTTTCTTCCCCTCTTCCTCTATAAATTTTCCTCCTCCGCCCCTCAAAAATTTGGGCCACACCTATCTCCTCTCCCTCCAACCACAAACCCTAGCCAAAAACCACCTCTTCTCCTTCCTTTTCCCCTTTCCTCTTCACAAATTTCGACCTCCACCTCCTCTTCCTCCAACCAAAACCCTATAGTCGAACCATCTCACCCCCTTTCCCTTGATTTTTCCTTGGCCGTGACCACCATCACCACCACCTAACCCTAGCCTAGACCGAACCCAAACACTAGCCTATGGCCGAACCCAAACAACTCTTAGACCAAGCCTATGCACCCCTTAAACAAGCCCTCTCATGTATTTTGCAAAAATATATAATTTTCCTACTTTTATTTTCTATGCGAATTCTATTTGTTTACATATGAAATTTATTTTATTTTTCAAAGCTTTGGATTTTGGATTCTCCTCCCACTCAAGCTTGTCCGTAATTGTCGTGCTTGTTGTAGTTGTTGTGTTATGTTTGGAATCACTTCTTTAACCAAAGAAGGTGAGTAATCACTCTTGACAATATACTTATATTTTGGTGAATTGACGACAATTGAATTGTATGGATATGTATATGCAAGTTAGAAATTTCACCTATGTTTATTATGTTATTTCCTATGATATTAAGCCTGTTGTGATTATAGCCATGATATGTTATTTATTGTTCTGTTTATTTCATATTATGTTCTCACACTACAAGTTCCTTCACTATGGGTTGAAATGATGCATACCCGAATGATCTTTAGATTAAGGAAAATTATTATGGGTTGAAATGATAGGCCTGAGCAATTTTATTTGACTTGGGATTGCGGGTTTGAAATGATATAAAACCTAGAAAATTAATAAATTACGGATTGAAATGATATATGTCTGTATTTACTTGACCCTTGGGTAGAGAATTTTATACAGACTTCGTGGTTGATTTAAAATGATTTTCTAAAAAAATTATTAAGTATTTTGGATTTCTATATATGAATCTCAACTAAAATTTAATGTAATAATTTCTATGAATTTTTTTCCATGAGTTAAATTTTTTGTAAGGAATAAATAGTTGGAAATGTAAATTTTGGAATCTAATTTACAATATGAAGGTCAATTGAAATTTAATAATCCGATTTGGCTTAATAATGGTATTTTATTCTAACCTATAAATTGTAAGTTTTAATTCATGTAATAGCGATTAAAATGATAAATGGGTTTTTTGTGGAAAAAAAATCTAAGTTAAAACGTACATTTGACATGTAAGTTCTAACAAATGTAAATGGTATAACTTGGGTAATAAAAATGATAAATGTTATTTACTGAAAAGAAAATAAAGTGTAAGTTAATAACGTACTTTTAACTTAGCATAAGGATTTCAGCTTTAAATTTTGACATTATAGTAACAATGTTATTTAACTAAAGGTGTGGTTTCTTTAATGACCAAATAGCTAAAATTAGAGTAATATAATAAGAATGATATAATGACTATGATAAAAACTGTAAATATATGTACTATTTGACTATATAAACTATTGTAGTAGGAAGTATGACAGTAATAATTCAAAACTGCTGCGATTTCTTACCTTAACAATTCAAAAATGTTGTGATTTCTTACTGTAACAATTCTGCACTGCTGCGGATTCTTACAGTAACAATTCTGCACCGTTGCGAATTCTTATAGTAACAATTCTGCACCCTGCGAATTCTTACAGTAGCATTTCTGTATTGCTGTGTTTTCTTAAAAGTGACATTTCCAGAATGCTACAAAATTTTCTAAAGGGTTATAGTTCTGTTGTGATAATAGGAAGAAGAATAGAGATTGAATTCAAAAATGTTTTTCTCATCTATTCGTTTTCAACAAAGATAGTGACTTATATACAAACTACACGTAATATCGAACTGGGCCACAAGAAGATGGGCCGAACAAATAAAAGCAAAACAAAACAGAAAAAATAAAATAGTAGCATAGCCCAATAGTAGCCCAAACGTGAATAAGCTAAGCTACTCTCAATAACACTAAACCATCTCTAATACTCCCCCTCAAGTTGGTGCATAAGGATTCTTCATGCCCAACTTGCAACACAAGTACTCCAGCCTTGCTCCAGTTAATCCCTTCGTAAACATGTCAGCCAACTGTTCTGCTGTTTTCACATACCCAGTTTCAACCAAGCCACTTTGTATCTTCTCTCGAATAAATTGACAATCCACTTCAATGTGCTTTGTTCGCTCATGAAATACTGGATTAGAAGCAATGTGCATTGCTGCTTGATTATCACAAAACAGTCTCACTGGCTTCTCAACATTAAAGCCAATTTCATCCATTAAATGTGTAATCCACATGATCTCGCAAGCTGCCTTCGCCATTGCTCTATATTCAGACTCGGCACTTGACCTTGACACAACACTCTGCTTCTTGCTTCTCCAAGATACAAGATTGCCACCTAAGAACATACAATAACCTGAAGTAGATTTCCTGTCTAACTTTGATCCTGCCCAGTCAGCATCAGTGAAGCACTCCATCTTGATATGTCCATGATTTTCATACATGATTCCTCGACCAGCTGTTTTCTTCAAATATCCCAATATTTGCTCCAATATTGTAACGACCCGCCATTTTGGACCATTCGCGTCCATTATAAGTGAATAGGTAGACACTCATGCCGAAGTTGAATTGCTCAAAATACCGCGTTGTTAATTTAAATTGGCAAAACTGAACATATACAGTAAATAAAATATCTCAGATCACAGACACAGAGTAATAAGTGCAGCGGAAATAAAGAGATAGTAGTTCATGAAGCTACTATATGAATATATAAAATACATCAGAGTTTACAACAGAAGAGTAATACGATACATCAGAGTTAAACCAGAATACATCACTGAAATCATCGAATACTGAAAGCAGAATAGATGGCTGGATCTTCAAGCAAGCTCCAACTTCAAAGGTGAGTCTCGAATACTGGAATATCACTCAGTCTGACCCGAGCGTAAAGCAAAAACACAAAACACTCGAGTCAGGATTAACATTCTTATATTATTAAATCCAACTCAAGTGAAATAGCAATTGAAATACAAGTAACTCAAAGGATGTTTGGAATAACCATCCTTTAAGGATCCGTTAAACTATCTACTAGGTAGTAATGTACGCTAAGTAGATAATGTCTATCAATAATATAAAGATATCAAAGTAGGGTTAAGCAGGGCCCATACACCTCTTAACCTGTTTATTCCCAAAAGCATATACAAGACCGTAGTTTCCCCAAAACCGGAAGTCACCAGAGGGCAATCCATATACTAAAGGTACAAATCAAAATCGTAGTGGTCGCGAATAGGATAATCAGTATGACAAGGTACATGAGGCGATACCAACTAGGATACTAGTAGTTGCCTGATCCGGACTGATGTTGGGCATAGCAGCTACTACCCCAACACCGCGAACAACACTCCCATAATCGAGGGGTGCACCCAAATCGAATCACAAAGTAATAGATATGGTATCGAAGAAGTGTGTCCGCTAGAGATGGCGATCCTCAATGGCCCGGCGCGGCTCCTGTTTTAGTCATGTCAAGGGTCATCCAAAATCGTTCTCTTTCTTCAGTCAACGCGTTCATCAAAACCATCCACTTCGTTCTGGATCAACACTCCGCGTATAGTTATTAAAGTGGTTTCGGTTCAGATAGAGAGTATATCCATTACCGATCCCGGTCTCTTTAATAACTTCCGTAATTATTACACCGATTGGTCGTTTATATATTTCAAAAACCAAATCAATTTCAATTCAATTTCAATTTGTAAATCAACATTTCATTTGTCTTTCAAAACCAATTTCCAATAATTTACGTTTCAAAACTTCCAAATTATCCTTTCAAAACCTTATAATTCAATTTCAATCTTTATTTTAACAATTCAAATATCAATTTAAATTCGTATATAAGATTCAATTTCGAAATCATTTAAATAAATTTTATTTAACATTCCAATCAATTTCAAATTCATTTATCGATTTCATTCAATATTCGTTAAGTTACTTTATCATTCAAACAATTTCAATTAAATTTCCAATTCATTAAATCAATTTCTTAAGTTCAACTTCATTAAACAAAACTTACAATTTTGAATTAAATTAAATTCGTCAATCATTTCTTTCAATTACAAGTCTTACATTAATTCCAAAAATATCACATTTTATTTCTTGTTAAAGAAATTCAATTTCACCTATTTACTTACTTAAATGATTTTCCAAACTTAATTAATAAAGAAACTCAATTTCAATTATTACGAAGTAAAATTCACTTATTCAAAATTCAATTTAATTTAATCATTAAATAATTCAATCTTATTCAATTATTAAATAATTCAAAACTTAATTATTAAATAATTTCAAAGTTTAATAATTTCAAACTTAATTATAATTTCCAACTTAATTATTAAATCATCTCAAAGTTAATTCATTCATTTCTCAAATTAAACCACATTTTTCCATCAATTTCATTGTTAACATTTTGTTTCCGATTATTAAATATTAACATTTTCCTTTCATTATAATTCAAATTCAACTTCATTTCAAAACCATATTTTTTATTCAAATAAAATCTTCGTTTTATTTTTAAATCAACTTATTGACCAATCGGTTTTTATTTAATTTTCTATCTTAGGTCAAAATTCAATTTTGGGTATTTATCATTTCAACCCGATTCCAATTTAATTCAAAACAAAGCATAGTAAAGGGAACTTGCAGTGTGATAACTGGGATGATGTCAAAGTAAATAAACAAGCAATAACAACAACAATAACAACAATCAAATAATCAATTCAAATAATCCCGAAATAACCGTATTAATTCGCATTGTTATTTGTACGAATTAATATAATTATTTCTAGAATCTACACTATCATTCCATGTAGATTAAAGATTATTACATTACAGTTTTTCACTTTTCATCTATTTACAATTTCATACATCATCAATTTAACAACATACATCCAGTGATTCAAAATGTAATTAAGCAAATCATACGTGTCAATGGATTTAACAGTTAAAGGGGTCATATTATACAAATGTCAGTTAATCAAATTTATCATTTAATTATCCTATATCAAGTTCAATTTCATACTATTTATCATTTTAACATTAACAATTTAACGTCCAATATAAACATCAACAATCAATCAATTATCAACCAAACTGTATTATCATCACATAAATAATTAACAGATAATGGTGTCAGATGTCACAGGTGAACTGATACAGGCAATAGCATATATAACAGTGTAATTAACTAACAGCAGCATTTTCAATTGTCGTTCCAATTGAAATCAAATTTAATAAATAAAAGAACGTTAATCGTGAGTGAGTGCTCACCTTTCGAGGCTAGAGAAAAAGGGAGACAAGATGGAAACGGGCACGAACAACCACGGATAATTGACAAATCATCGAACTGATGTGGATAAGCACGAAGTGACAACAGGATAGCGGCACAACAAAGTAAACCTATTCAAATTCGATGAAAACACAAATTAGAATAACCCGATATAAAGGAATAAATACATACATACATACATACATATATATATATATATATTTAAAATTTATATTACATTTAACTCCTTATCAAAATAAAAATTGCTATATATATTATTCAATAATCGTTTCTTTCTTACAAATCACTAAGTAAAACAATTATCTGTATATAAAACATTTTAAAACAATATCATCTGTACTTATCCTATTATAATATAATATAATATATTTTAAAACTTACGTCTATATATACAACAGTCGTAGTTACATCTATAAAGCACCAGCCATTTCCAAACTCTGAAAATATACGTATACAACTACAAATTATTTCTTCCATATATAAAAATAAACAGAAACTTGCAACATCCTATATATACAAATTATATATATATCATGCGGCTTATATACTTACAATTCATAGCCTTATAACAGATTAATTAATTCATATAACTTACATACATTTTATCTATGTATATATAAAACATAATGTATAAAACTTTTATATAAACTTTACTTGACTCATATACCAAAACAGGTGATATATAACTTAATATATAAAACAGTATTTGTCATAAAAGCTTAATATAAACTTAGTTTAAAATAATGTATATTTAAACCCGCATATATATAAAAGAGAAATTATTATTATTTATATAAGCTAATATTCCTCAATCAACACATATACAAACCGACTAAGTATAAACTTATAAAATATTGGCACAGACTAGTGTTTTCAAAATTACATATATACAGTTCACCTATTTTTAAACCTATATAAGCTGACAGATTTTGAAAACAAAATTCAACACTTACCTTTATACAACTCTGATATTATATTAGTGCTGCAACATGGATAGTACTTCCACAAGCTATAATATAGTACAAACGAATGGATATATAACATAGATTATACGCAACATATAAAAGATGATAAAAATAAAATATACTGTAATATATATATAGTAACCTTTACACAATCAGCTCATATACAATATAACTTGTAATATATATATGCTGACACCAAAACTAACATATAACCCATAACAGAGGTTTATAAAACTTATATAATATGACTTATACTATATAAAAACACTATACACATAACTATTTACAGTAAATAGCTAATATATATACTCACATGAATCCAAAGCGGCATGGGTATGTGCACATGGTGGTCACGAACGCTGTTGGGGTGCTCGGCGTACGGCCGAAGGTGGAGGGTGAAGTGATCGATCTGGAGGCTAGGGAAGAAGGAAGGATGATCGGCTTATTGTTTGGTGATGTGGCGGGTTCAAGAGTGGAGGGGGTTGGAGCTGCTTGCGGCTGTTGGGGTGTAGGTGTTGGGTTTGGAGAGGAGGAGGAAAGGCTCGGTTGTCAGGTGAGAAAAAGATGGCAAGTTTTGGTGGTAGGTGGAGGATCTGGTGGTCGTGGTGTTTGTGTGTTAGAGGGGAGGAAGGAAGAGCAGTGTTAGATGTTTGGGTCTGTGCTAGGTCGAAACAGTGGTGCTACTGTCTGGGAAGGTCAGGTCGGAGCAAGGCCATGGGCTGGACGAGAGGAAGGAGGAGGAGCAGCACGTGGGGAACGGGTCCGTGAGTGGAGATCTTGGTGGCGGCTATGGTGGAAGCTTGTGAGGCTTGGGAAGGAAGAAGACGTATATAATTTACCTCAGAAAGAAATGAATACGAAACAAAATAAAGTTTGAACGAAACGTTGGGAATCTTGAAAGCCAATGTGAATGGTCACGAAAATAAATCCTCCTTTTCTTTCTCTGGGAATGAAAATGCAAATGGCTATTGGTTTATGTACGTTGGAATATGAAAGGCAAGGGAAACTAAAGATCGAATACGGAACCGATACGTAATCGTTCCATAAATTTCGCCATTTTTCGAACTCCGAAAACATACAAACAAATATACCGGCGAGACCAGCACGATGAGACGATCACAATGGTATACAGATATCAGTGGTACGATCATCCGATAAAAATCGATATCGGTACCAGAATACTGCTATTTTGCAGAAAATAAGAACGACGGAGCAATAGATGTCCAAATTTGGAAAAATGACAAACTGACATCTTGCTCAGAAGATGGTTTAGAATTTTTCTATGTAAAAATATTTAGGTTTCGGAAACATTTTATTTTCATTTCTTTTTAACTGATTAAATTGAAGTGAATTTACGCGCGAAATAAACTTTCATATTTTCGGACGAAAATTTACCAGTTGCTATGTTTAACTAGACGCATTCCAAATATCAAATTTATATTTCAAAATTTTATCGTTTAAAATTTCGCAAAATTTCAATTAATAACGCTATTAAAACCGGTTAAATTACGGGTCGTTACACTCTCCCCCACTCAAAACTTTTCGTCCCCGAAAAGGAACGAGGTAGGAGAATAGAAACAACCAGAAAGAAAAAAAGATTTGAAATCCAAAATAACAATTAATTTAAACCATATAAATTCAAATTTAAATTAATTGATATTCAATAATTGATTTAATCCATTTGATTTCACTAAAATCAATCTCAACTATTTCTAAATTCATTATCTTATTATCCCATTTATCTTCAATTTACAATTTCTAAAACCATAAATTTGAATAGTCTTTTATTATAATCATATTTTTCAGCCATTTAAATTCTTCTTTATTCCAAATTATTGTTAAATTTATTCTACTTAATATATCTACTCACATATATTTAACTCATATAAATTAATTTAAAACGTAGAAGTTTCGATTTAAATTAATTTACATCTATTAATTTCTTTTAAATTCAAGGTATTTTCATATGTTGATCAATTTTCAATTTATTAATTCTTTCAAAACAGATTTATTAATTCTTTCAAAACAATTTATTTCATTATTAACTGAGTTTACTTATTATCCTATCTAACTCTATTAACATCTTTATAATCAAAATCTAGTGTATACCATTTATTATAAACACTCAAATTTATTTATAAATTCAATTTATCTTATATATTATCCAATTACATTTTCAACTTCTGAATGATTTAGGTAAGTTGTATTAGAATGCAGTTGAACAATATACAAATAAATTTTTTTCCAATTCAATTATTCAGTTTAAATATTTATTCTAAATTTTGGTTTTTATTTATAATTAAATCATCCTTTAACAAAATTTAGAGATATATATAATATTTTTATATCAAATCAAATTAAATTTTTAGATAAGATACCTATATATATGTGAATCAAAATATACCGAAGAAATTCAAATCAAAATATATATTTACTTTTTCCTCAAAACAAAACCGTAGCAAAGCTACAGAATGATTTCTCCACTTCGAAACTCGAAAATGAATGTCGATGATGCGGCCGCCATCACCGAAATTATTTTCCAGCGACAAAGAGAAGAGCACTGATTTCAACATTTTAAAATTCTTTGCAAACGATTTTATTCGAAAATACTTTCAATTTATACTTTAAAAATTTTAAAAACCAAAGTTCGAAATCACCGGAAATTAATAAATTCTCAAATTCCTGAATTTAATTCATTTCAAATTCCAAATCAATTTATAAACTGTATTTACAAATTTATTTAGAACAATAAATGATAATCAAATATTATCATTTCAAACAAACAATTTCATTAACCTATTAAATTCTAGAAAATTTTACTTATATTTTCACAATATAATCAAACAAATTTATTTCATTTTCCAAATTTGAAAATAATTTTGTGTCAGTTTGCTCTGTTCAAGTGTTTTGGAAATCCTATCGATAGCGTTGATCAGACGAATCGATCGGAAACCCAAATCAACATCAACAACTCAAACAACACATTATATAAAACATTTTTATATAAATTTACAAATACACTTCTTTGCTCGACGATACAGGGATGAATTTTCAAAATAAGGATAGGGTTTCAAATTTTATGGACTCAAGTTAAAGAGAATTCTGATTTAAATACAAGTTCGAAAGAAAAGATAAGATGATTCAATTAATAGAATCGGGTTGGATAAGCTTATTTAATTCACGGGCAATCTTAACCGGATCGTCCGTAACTTCAAGAATAATACCGATGCTGAATTCCGAGGTAAATCAACACTCGATCTCACGAGATGGAATTCAGGTATAGCAGGGAATAGACAGCATCGTAAACCGAGGATACAGGAATCTCCGGTAAATCGATGCCTAATATAAAGGAGTTTCTCCTTTACGGATCGTTCTAAGATTGGCGACACCGTCGATCTATTATATATAACATTCAGAATGGAGTTATGGGGTGCTCCATGATTGAAAGAAGACGAATAGTGAAGGACACGAATGAATTTCGGAACCGAGGGGAACGTTCCAAAATTCAAAGAAATTGAGTCAAGGGAAGAGATTGAAACTCGAATGAGAGTGATTCTGTAAATACATTTACTCTATATGTTAAGTTTTGCCTAGAGCTACCAAAGCTCTGATACCAACTGTAACGACCCGCCATTTTGGACCATTCGCGTCCATTATAAGTGAATAGGTAGACACTCATGCCGAAGTTGAATTGCTCAAAATACCGCGTTGTTAATTTAAATTGGCAAAACTGAACATATACAGTAAATAAAATATCTCAGATCACAGACACAGAGTAATAAGTGCAGCGGAAATAAAGAGATAGTAGTTCATGAAGCTACTATATGAATATATAAAATACATCAGAGTTTACAACAGAAGAGTAATACGATACATCAGAGTTAAACCAGAATACATCACTGAAATCATCGAATACTGAAAGCAGAATAGATGGCTGGATCTTCAAGCAAGCTCCAACTTCAAAGGTGAGTCTCGAATACTGGAATATCACTCAGTCTGACCCGAGCGTAAAGCAAAAACACAAAACACTCGAGTCAGGATTAACATTCTTATATTATTAAATCCAACTCAAGTGAAATAGCAATTGAAATACAAGTAACTCAAAGGATGTTTGGAATAACCATCCTTTAAGGATCCGTTAAACTATCTACTAGGTAGTAATGTACGCTAAGTAGATAATGTCTATCAATAATATAAAGATATCAAAGTAGGGTTAAGCAGGGCCCATACACCTCTTAACCTGTTTATTCCCAAAAGCATATACAAGACCGTAGTTTCCCCAAAACTGGAAGTCACCAGAGGGCAATCCATATACTAAAGGTACAAATCAAAATCGTAGTGGTCGCGAATAGGATAATCAGTATGACAAGGTACATGAGGCGATACCAACTAGGATACTAGTAGTTGCCTGATCCGGACTGATGTTGGGCATAGCAGCTACTACCCCAACACCGCGAACAACACTCCCATAATCGAGGGGTGCACCCAAATCGAATCACAAAGTAATAGATATGGTATCGAAGAAGTGTGTCCGCTAGAGATGGCGATCCTCAATGGCCCGGCGCGGCTCCTGTTTTAGTCATGTCAAGGGTCATCCAAAATCGTTCTCTTTCTTCAGTCAACGCGTTCATCAAAACCATCCACTTCGTTCTGGATCAACACTCCGCGTATAGTTATTAAAGTGGTTTCGGTTCAGATAGAGAGTATATCCATTACCGATCCCGGTCTCTTTAATAACTTCCGTAATTATTACACCGATTGGTCGTTTATATATTTCAAAAACCAAATCAATTTCAATTCAATTTCAATTTGTAAATCAACATTTCATTTGTCTTTCAAAACCAATTTCCAATAATTTACGTTTCAAAACTTCCAAATTATTCTTTCAAAACCTTATAATTCAATTTCAATCTTTATTTTAACAATTCAAATATCAATTTAAATTCGTATATAAGATTCAATTTCGAAATCATTTAAATAAATTTTATTTAACATTCCAATCAATTTCAAATTCATTTATCGATTTCATTCAATATTCGTTAAGTTACTTTATCATTCAAACAATTTCAATTAAATTTCCAATTCATTAAATCAATTTCTTAAGTTCAACTTCATTAAACAAAACTTACAATTTTGAATTAAATTAAATTCGTCAATCATTTCTTTCAATTACAAGTCTTACATTAATTCCAAAAATATCACATTTTATTTCTTGTTAAAGAAATTCAATTTCACCTATTTACTTACTTAAATGATTTTCCAAACTTAATTAATAAAGAAACTCAATTTCAATTATTACGAAGTAAAATTCACTTATTCAAAATTCAATTTAATTTAATCATTAAATAATTCAATCTTATTCAATTATTAAATAATTCAAAACTTAATTATTAAATAATTTCAAAGTTTAATAATTTCAAACTTAATTATAATTTCCAACTTAATTATTAAATCATCTCAAAGTTAATTCATTCATTTCTCAAATTAAACCACATTTTTCCATCAATTTCATTGTTAACATTTTGTTTCCGATTATTAAATATTAACATTTTCCTTTCATTATAATTCAACTTCATTTCAAAACCATATTTTTTATTCAAATAAAATCTTCGTTTTATTTTTAAATCAACTTATTGACCAATCGGTTTTTATTTAATTTTCTATCTTAGGTCAAAATTCAATTTTGGGTATTTATCATTTCACCCCGATTCCAATTTAATTCAAAACAAAGCATAGTAAAGGGAACTTGCAGTGTGATAACTGGGATGATGTCAAAGTAAATAAACAAGCAATAACAACAACAATAACAACAATCAAATAATCAATTCAAATAATCCCGAAATAACCGTATTAATTCGCATTGTTATTTGTACGAATTAATATAATTATTTCTAGAATCTACACTATCATTCCATGTAGATTAAAGATTATTACATTACAGTTTTTCACTTTTCATCTATTTACAATTTCATACATCATCAATTTAACAACATACATCCAGTGATTCAAAATGTAATTAAGCAAATCATACGTGTCAATGGATTTAACAGTTAAAGGGGTCATATTATACAAATGTCAGTTAATCAAATTTATCATTTAATTATCCTATATCAAGTTCAATTTCATACTATTTATCATTTTAACATTAACAATTTAACGTCCAATATAAACATCAACAATCAATCAATTATCAACCAAACTGTATTATCATCACATAAATAATTAACAGATAATGGTGTCAGATGTCACAGGTGAACTGATACAGGCAATAGCATATATAACAGTGTAATTAACTAACAGCAGCATTTTCAATTGTCGTTCCAATTGAAATCAAATTTAATAAATAAAAGAACGTTAATCGTGAGTGAGTGCTCACCTTTCGAGGCTAGAGAAAAAGGGAGACAAGATGGAAACGGGCACGAACAACCACGGATAATTGACAAATCATCGAACTGATGTGGATAAGCACGAAGTGACAACAGGATAGCGGCACAACAAAGTAAACCTATTCAAATTCGATGAAAACACAAATTAGAATAACCCGATATAAAGGAATAAATACATACATACATACATACATATATATATATATTTAAAATTTATATTACATTTAACTCCTTATCAAAATAAAAATTGCTATATATATTATTCAATAATCGTTTCTTTCTTACAAATCACTAAGTAAAACAATTATCTGTATATAAAACATTTTAAAACAATATCATCTGTACTTATCCTATTATAATATAATATAATATATTTTAAAACTTACGTCTATATATACAACAGTCGTAGTTACATCTATAAAGCACCAGCCATTTCCAAACTCTGAAAATATACGTATACAACTACAAATTATTTCTTCCATATATAAAAATAAACAGAAACTTGCAACATCCTATATATACAAATTATATATATATCATGCGGCTTATATACTTACAATTCATAGCCTTATAACAGATTAATTAATTCATATAACTTACATACATTTTATCTATGTATATATAAAACATAATGTATAAAACTTTTATATAAACTTTACTTGACTCATATACCAAAACAGGTGATATATAACTTAATATATAAAACAGTATTTGTCATAAAAGCTTAATATAAACTTAGTTTAAAATAATGTATATTTAAACCCGCATATATATAAAAGAGAAATTATTATTATTTATATAAGCTAATATTCCTCAATCAACACATATACAAACCGACTAAGTATAAACTTATAAAATATTGGCACAGACTAGTGTTTTCAAAATTACATATATACAGTTCACCTATTTTTAAACCTATATAAGCTGACAGATTTTGAAAACAAAATTCAACACTTACCTTTATACAACTCTGATATTATATTAGTGCTGCAACATGGATAGTACTTCCACAAGCTATAATATAGTACAAACGAATGGATATATAACATAGATTATACGCAACATATAAAAGATGATAAAAATAAAATATACTGTAATATATATATAGTAACCTTTACACAATCAGCTCATATACAATATAACTTGTAATATATATATGCTGACACCAAAACTAACATATAACCCATAACAGAGGTTTATAAAACTTATATAATATGACTTATACTATATAAAAACACTATACACATAACTATTTACAGTAAATAGCTAATATATATACTCACATGAATCCAAAGCGGCATGGGTATGTGCACATGGTGGTCACGAACGCTGTTGGGGTGCTCGGCGTACGGCCGAAGGTGGAGGGTGAAGTGATCGATCTGGAGGCTAGGGAAGAAGGAAGGATGATCGGCTTATTGTTTGGTGATGTGGCGGGTTCAAGAGTGGAGGGGGTTGGAGCTGCTTGCGGCTGTTGGGGTGTAGGTGTTGGGTTTGGAGAGGAGGAGGAAAGGCTCGGTTGTCAGGTGAGAAAAAGATGGCAAGTTTTGGTGGTAGGTGGAGGATCTGGTGGTCGTGGTGTTTGTGTGTTAGAGGGGAGGAAGGAAGAGCAGTGTTAGATGTTTGGGTCTGTGCTAGGTCGAAACAGTGGTGCTACTGTCTGGGAAGGTCAGGTCGGAGCAAGGCCATGGGCTGGACGAGAGGAAGGAGGAGGAGCAGCACGTGGGGAACGGGTCCGTGAGTGGAGATCTTGGTGGCGGCTATGGTGGAAGCTTGTGAGGCTTGGGAAGGAAGAAGACGTATATAATTTACCTCAGAAAGAAATGAATACGAAACAAAATAAAGTTTGAACGAAACGTTGGGAATCTTGAAAGCCAATGTGAATGGTCACGAAAATAAATCCTCCTTTTCTTTCTCTGGGAATGAAAATGCAAATGGCTATTGGTTTATGTACGTTGGAATATGAAAGGCAAGGGAAACTAAAGATCGAATACGGAACCGATACGTAATCGTTCCATAAATTTCGCCATTTTTCGAACTCCGAAAACATACAAACAAATATACCGGCGAGACCAGCACGATGAGACGATCACAATGGTATACAGATATCAGTGGTACGATCATCCGATAAAAATCGATATCGGTACCAGAATACTGCTATTTTGCAGAAAATAAGAACGACGGAGCAATAGATGTCCAAATTTGGAAAAATGACAAACTGACATCTTGCTCAGAAGATGGTTTAGAATTTTTCTATGTAAAAATATTTAGGTTTCGGAAACATTTTATTTTCATTTCTTTTTAACTGATTAAATTGAAGTGAATTTACGCGCGAAATAAACTTTCATATTTTCGGACGAAAATTTACCAGTTGCTATGTTTAACTAGACGCATTCCAAATATCAAATTTATATTTCAAAATTTTATCGTTTAAAATTTTGCAAAATTTCAATTAATAACGCTATTAAAACCGGTTAAATTACGGGTCGTTACAAATATTGACCAATGATGAACCGTTGGTGCTGCCATGAATTGACTTATAACACTCACAGGGAAACTAATATCAGGTCTGGTAACCGTCAGATAATTCAATCTTCCAACTAGTCTCCTATATCTTTCTGGATCAGTAAGCAGTGCACCACCCTCTTCAATATTGAAATTTGGTGTAATAGGAGTTACACTCGGTTTCATTCCAAGTTTTCCAGTTTCTTTTAACAAATCAAGCACATATTTCCTCTGAGATAAGAAAATCCCATTATCAGTTCTTATAACCTCGACTCCAAGAAAGTATCTCAATTCACCTAGATCTTTTGTATTAAACTGTGTATGGATGTGTGTTTTAAGAGATATGATTCCTGCTTTATCATCTCCAGTAATAACAATATCATCTACATAGACAACAAGAAAAATGATTCCAGCTTTGGATCTTTTATAAAAAACTGAGTGATCACAACCACTTTTCGTCAGACCAAATGATTCAACTACACTACTAAATTTTCCAAACCAAGCTCGAGGACTTTGTTTCAAACCATACAAAGATTTGTTAAGTTTACATACCAGATTTTTCTCCCCCTGAGCAATAAACCCTGGTGGTTGGGTCATGTACACTTCTTCATGCAGATCACCGTGGAGGAAAGCATTCTTAATGTCGAGTTGGTGAAGTTTCTAGTTGTATGTTGCAGCTAAGGATATCAACAATCGAATAGAAGTGAGTTTGGCAACTGGAGAAAAAGTATCTGAATAATCTACCCCATACACTTGAGCATAGCCCTTTGCCACCAACCGAGCTTTCAATCTTGCCACTGAACCATCTGGGTTTACTTTGGTGGTGAACACCCATTTACATCCTATTGCCCTTTTATTCATGGGTAAGTGAACCAATTCCCAAGTATTATTAAGCTCCAAAGCATTTATTTCTTCAATCATTGCTGAATGCCATCCATTATTTGACAATGCCTCACCTACAGTTCTAGGTATAGAAACAGAGTCTAATGACTTATTAAACATACATATAGAAGATGGTAAATGCTCACATGACATATAAGTAGAAATAGGATAAGTACATTGTCTTTTTCCTTTCCTTAATGCAATTGGTAAGTTTAAACTAGGATCCAAAGTCGTAGTAATCTCTGACTCTTGCAAAAGTTCAGCAGTAGTTGGTAAAGTAGACTCATGTCTCTCACTTGCTTCTTGTATAGGATTAATATCATCAGTGGAGCCCTCTTGTCTTTGATAAATAAGAAAATCTCCATCACCCGGTTGATTACTTCCATTATCTAGATCACCAGGATAGGTAACTGTTGCTGATTTAAAGTATGGGACATCTTCATGAAATGTAACATCAATTGATACTAGGTACTTATTTAATGTAGGACAGAAACATCTATAACCCTTTTGTAGTCGTGAGTAGCCAACAAACACACATTTAAGAGCCTTATGATCAAGTTTTGATACTTGTGGTCTCACATCTCTAACAAAACAGGTACAGCCAAAGATTTTTGGTGGAATAGGATATACTTGCTTATCTGGAAATAATATAGTGTATGGGATTTCTCCATTCAATACTGATGAAGGCATTCGGTTAATAAGAAAACAAGCTGTAGAAACTGCATCACTCCAAAAATACTTAGGCATATTAGTCTGAAACATGAGTGCTCTGGTTGTTTCAAGTAGATGCCTATTTTTCCTCTCTGCTACTCCATTCTGCTGTGGAGTGTCTACACATGATGTTTCATGAAGCATACCACTCTTATTCATAAATTCATGGAACTGACTCGAAGTGTACTCCTTAGCATTATCACTCCTTAAAGTCTTAATACTTGTACTAAACTGTGTATTAATTTCAGTACAAAAAGCACAAAATATAGAATATAGCTCTGATCTATTTTTCATCAAAAATAACCAAGTAATGCGAGAATAATCATCCACAAAAGTAACAAAATATCTGTAACCTTGTTTTGATACAACTGATGATGGTCCCCAGATATCAGAATGAACAATTTCAAATGGACTAATTGCACGTTTATTTATTCTAGGATATAGACTACTACGATGCAGTTTAGCAAATTGACAAGGTTCACAATTGAATGAATTTAATGAATTATACTATGGATATAATTTCTTGAATACTTGAAGTGATGGATGACCCAGCTGATTATGAATTTTGATAGCTTGAGTAATACTTGAACATGCAACAGGAGTATCAAAGATATAAAGACCTCCAGACTCATGACCTTTACCAATAATCTGCTTCGTCAATAGATCCTGAAATGTACAATGAGTAGGATAAAAAGAAACACAGCATCCCAACTTCTTTGTTATTTGACTCACTGATAACAAATTGAATGCTAAATCTGGTAGATGCAGAGCATTTTGTAATGAAATTTTGTGAGTAAGATTAATTGTTCCTGTTGCTTTTACACTTGATAAAGATCCATCAGCCAATGTAACTCTATGATTTGAATTACTCGAATGTAACTCTGTGAAATTAAGTATATTACCTGTCATATGATCTGTTGCACCAGAGTCAATAACCCATCTCCCTGACTTAGCAACAGTAGAAACATGATTTGGTATATTCTTCAAACTTTCTTGATACTCAGTGAATTTAGCATACTCATCAGCAGAAATCAGAATTGATTTACTATCTTCACTGTTTGCTTTAGCAACATGTGCAGAATTTATTGGTGCATTTCCTCTAGAGCCTGAATTCATCTTATCAGCATTTTGCTTCTGTTTATTTTGCAATTTCCAGCATTCAAATTTAGTATGCCCTGGTTTCTTACAATAAACACAGAAAGTTGGATTAGTTGCTCGACCATCTGAGTTTATTTCTCTTTTGTATCCACTCTGATTTGATTTCCATGGGACATATTTATTCGCATTTTGAGTTAACAAAACACTATTTGATGATACAGATGCCATTTGCATGTTTGAGTTATCTGCTCTTAGAATTCGACTGAATACCTCTTGCAATGATGTCACATCAGATCCAGATAGTACCTGTGATTTAGCAGATTCAAATTCTGATGGAAGACCTCCAAGAAAGCTCATTATTGCCATCTGCTCACGTTGTAATCTCTGTGTCTTCACATCTGGACTTATTGGAAGCAAGGTATTAAATTCTTCATATGTTTTCTTGAATGTCATAAAGTAGTTCATAAGAGTTTGATCTTGCTTTTCTGTTCGATAAAAAGATTTACACACATCATACATTCGACTTAAATTTCCTTTCCCTGAATACAAGAATTCAAGATAATCCATCAACTCTTTCACAAATTCACAGTGATTAACCAAACTGATTACCGTACTATCAATCGTATTTCTAATTTGAAGAAATAATCTGGCATCATCTCTTAGCCATGCCCGATTCTTCGCTTTATCTTCATCTTCTTTAGGTGGATCCTCTGTAAGATGATCATCTTTATCTATACTCCTGAGATACAATCGAATCGTCTTGCTCCAATCAAGATAATTTGATTCATTCAACTTGTGCTCTGTGATTTTAGACATAACTGGCATCATATCAGAGATCGATTTGCTTTCTTCCATTACCCCAATTTGATAGAAAACAAATTATAGGGAAAAAAAATTTAGAAAAGTAGATCTGATTGAAAAAGACACTCTCAAAACAAGAGATGCTCTGATACCATGTTGTGATAATAGGAAGAAGAATAGAGATTGAATTCAAAAATGTTTTTCTCATCTATTCGTTTTCAACAAAGATAGTGACTTATATACAAACTACACGTAATATCGAACTGGGCCACAAGAAGATGGGCCGAACAAATAAAAGCAAAACAAAACAGAAAAAATAAAATAGTAGCATAGCCCAATAGTAGCCCAAACGTGAATAAGCTAAGCTACTCTCAATAACACTAAACCATCTCTAATAAGTTCCAAATGTTATGGTTCTAAAGGTTACATTTTAGTGCTATGATCTCTAAATTTTTATGTTTCAAGGGGTTATAATTAAATGAATTTGGAAGTATACGACTAGGGAAAATTGAATAATATTTTAAAGAATAATGATATGGAGTTTATGTGGTTTTGAAAGGAATATGTTTGATATGAAATATAAAGCATTTGAAATTGAAATAACCATGGGTTGTAATAACATTTGGTTGGTAAAGAGACCGGGATCAGATATGGGCATACTCTCTGTCGATACCGAAAACCACTTTAACAACCGTGTACGCGTTGGAGATTCCAGAATGAAGTAGGATAGTGGTGACGATCCTAAAGGTATACATACGTGGACCTAACTCCAGTGAGTTAGCATAAGGTGGCTAAAACAGGAGCAATTGATGGGCCAAGTGAGGTAGCTCCTCCGATCGGACACACTTCATCGTTAGCCATTCTATTACATTGTGATTGATTTGGTGCGCACCTTTGATTCAGGAGTGTGGATCGAGTTGGGCGGTAGTTGCAGCTATGCATCAGCAACAGTCCGAAAGTGTAATTGGTATATCTACCCTGCCATTGCCTAGTTGTGCCAAGTGACCTACCCTAGCGCGCCTTCTACGAGTTTGTTTTGTACCATACCTATGGAGTACCCTCTGACGACGTCTAGTACGGGCGGGATTACGGTACTGTATAGACTATGAGAATATAAATGTGTTAAAGGGGAAATGGGTAATGCCTTAACGCTATTTCAATAGTTTACTTTACTTTAGACATTATTATAATAGCATATATTACTACATAGTAGATAGTTTAACGGATCCTTAAAGGATGGACGATCCCAAGCATCCTTTAAGTTACTGATGCATTTCCTTTGCAGTTCACTTGAGTTGATTTACATTTTATAAGTATGTATGTCTTGACTCGAGTGTTTTATGTTTTTCTATACGCTCGGGTCAACCTGAGTTTCACAGCTTTGGATTCATCTTTTTGGAGCTAGAGATCCACCGGAGATTTAGCTGTCTACTTGATATTTCCATTCCAATTATTTCCACTCAGCTTTTGCTTTTGTAGTAGAGAACTTATGTATCTAAACTTTCCGTTGTATTTGTGTTCAGACTTGGGTATTATGTATTAGTTTGAGACTATGTATCTAGGAGCTTCATGAACTCCTATGTTTATTTTATTGCGCTACGAGTTATTCTGATATTCTGTGTCTGTGATTCTGTGATTGATTTTATTTGCCCCAAATTTTATTAACAATCGTCGTTTTGAATTATTAAAGTTTGACATGTGTGGTTTTATTGTCGATTTGAATGGTCCAAAATGGCGGGATGTTACAGTTGGTATCAGAGCGAGGTTTTTAGGCAAACCTTAGCCTATGAGGCAAAAACTCATTAGAGATAGGGTAGGAATACCCTAGAATGAATAAAATCAATCTTAGAATCATTCTTTGCGAGAGAACGTATTTTCAAGTATAAAATGGTTTTCAAATGATTTTAAAGGATTATTTTGGATATAAAAATTTTCTTGTTTTAAAATCTAATTTTCCCTAGGATTTCTTTCTTTTCGAATCCACCTTATTTAATAGAATACTTTGATTAGGATTTCCGTTCTAGTTGAATCTTGTCTTTTGTCTTTCTCCTCTATCTTGGTCCTAAAGAAAAAAATTCATTCTTGAATTTCCAGGATGAATCGTAGGAATGGCAGAGGTCAGGGTCGTGGTGTTGCCCCAGTTCCAGTACTAGTTGCACCCATTAGGTTTACCATTCTCTGTAAGGAGTTCACTCAACTAGGTGGTACTAAGTTTGCGGGATCAGAGACCATCATTGAGGCTCAGCAGTGGCTGAGGAGTTTGGAAAGGATTTTCGCTGATTTGTAGATCACCGACGCTTAGAAGCGTCAGCTAGCAGCATGGCATTTACAGGAGGCAGCCCTGGGTTGGTGGAAGTTAGTTACAGCCAACACTATTGAGGCAGATATTTCTTGGGAACAATTTCGGTATTGTCTTGAGTTAGTCCTTTTGAATTTTTTTAGGTTATCCCTTTGGAATCATTCTTAAGTTTGGATATCGTGTTTTAGGGAGGCCTTTGTGGCGAAGTGGATGCCAGAAGCTGGGAAGTCTCAGCGGTACAGGGAGTTTATGGATCTTAAGCAAGGGGATATGTCATTTTTTGAGTATGAGCGGAAGTTCAACAAACTTTCCAAGTTTGGTCCTAGGTTGATTGATACCCCTCTTAAGAAGAATGAGAAGTTTATAGTTGGTGCTTGCCCAGAGTTTTATGATCGTCTGATTTGTCATGTGCATAGCCCTTTTACTGGATTGATGGATATGGCCATTAGATATTAGAACCCCACTTCTAAGGAATCATCTGTTACTCGTGCACCTTCATCTCATCCCTCTTCTGGCAACTCTAAGAAGAGGAAGTCTAATTTCCATCGATAGAAGCAGAATTGGCTTAAGAATCCAGGTTTAGGATCTTCTTCTTCCCAGAGGCAGCCTATTGATCTTTCTTCCATCACTTGCTTCAAGTGCGATCAGAAGGATCACTATGCCAACAGTTTTCCAACACTTGCTAGTGCCGCTATTCCTCCACATCAGAATAGCAAGAACAACCTCTGCCATGTCTGTTTGCAACTTGGACATTTCAAGAATGATTGTCCCTTGTATCAGAAGGGCAAGACATCTAGAGTCTTTGCCATGACTTCTTCCACTCATGCTCTGCCTACTACACCTGCTCCTAGTGATACCCAAGGTACTCTCCGGGGTACTTTTACTTTGTTTAATTTTCTGGTTCGTGTTCTATTTGACACGGGAGCTTCTCATAGTTTCATTTCGATGGACCTTTGTGATAAGTTTGAGCATATCCATTCACCTAAGTTTGCAACCGAACCTTTTTGCATTACTAATCTGATTGGTGGTCCCACAAACCTTAGTAGGATTTGTAACAGTGTGAAACTCTTCCATTCCGGCTATTGTTTTTCTGGTGATTTCTATGTTCTTGGTTTCGATGCTTTTGATATATTGCTTGGAGGAGATTGTCTGAAGAATCATGAAGCTGTTATTTCTTGTAAAGCCCGAACCGTTTCTCTTGTTGTTGATAAGGGTGATCCTTTGGTGATTCAGTGCCGTATACCTCAGGAGTATGCAAGCAGTTTGATCTATTCTCTTGATTCTTCCCCTAGTTATCTCGATTCTACTCCTGTGGTCAAACTCTATTCTGATGTATTTGGTGAAGTCACTTCTTTACCTCCTAAACATGAAATCAAATTTCGTATTGATCTTATTCTTGGAGCTCGACCTGTAGTTCTTCCTCCTAGAAGAATGGCACCCCATAAGAAGATTGAGTTGAGGAAGCAAATTGAAGACTTGTTCTCCAAAGGTTTGATCAGACCCAGTCATTCAGTAGTGGTTTTTTTCACTAAGTCTGATGGTTCTTTGATGATATGTGTTGAATATAGGGAGTTGAACAAGCTCACTATGAAAACAGATATCCAATGCCTCGCATTAATGATATGTTCGATCAGCTTTATGGAGCTATTGTATTCTCTCAGCTTGATCTTGCCACCGGTTTCCACCAGCTTAGAATTGCCGGGGAAAGTATTCCCAAATCTGCTTTCCATTCCGAGGATGGTTTCTTTAAATGGTTAGTTATGCCTTTTTGTTTGACTAATGCCCCAGCTTTCTTTGTCGACCTTATGAACTAGGTTTTCCATGATGTTCTTAATAAATTTCTTCTAGTCTTCGTCGATGATATTATGGTTTTCTCTAAGTCTAAGGCGGAACATGAAATACATTTGAATTTTGTTCTGAAGAGCCTTAGGAGTCATCAGTTGAAAGCCAAATTCTCGAAATGCCATTTCTGGAAAGATGAAGTCCGATTTCTTGGACATATTGTTTCTGGTAACGGAGTTTCTGTTGATCCAGTTAAGATCGCTGCGATCAATGTAAGTCTATCTTCTCTTCTTCCTTTGTACATTAATTATTCTATCTTTTTCACGGTTCTTATTCTCCCTATTCTATTTTATAATGAGGATACTCCTAGGACTCCATCTGATATCCGTAGTTTTCTGGGCCTTGCAAGTTATTATCGGAGATTCATTGAGAATTTTGCTCGGATTGCAGCACCTCTCACCGCTCTAACTTGTAAGAATGCTAAGTTTAGATGGAATGATAAGTGTGAAGCTGCATTCAAAGAGTTGAAGCGCAAGCTTACTTCCGCACCAGTTCTTACCGTTCCAAATGGAAATGAGGGATTAACGGTATACACTGATGCCAGTCGTGAAGGTTTGGGAGCCGTTCTGATGCAGGATGGGATGGTTATCACTTATGCTAGTCGTCAGTTGAAGAATCATAAAGCCAATTATGCAGCTCATGATTTGGAATTGCTTGCTGTAGTTTTTGCTTTGAAGCTTCGGAGACGTCATCTATTGGGAACTAAGTTTGAGCTCTTTACGGATCATAAGTCTTTGAAATATATTTTCACCCAGAAGGACTTGAATTTGAGGCAAGTTAGGTGGCTAGAGTTCCTTGCTTCTTATGACCTTGACATCAACTATACCCCTGGGAAAGCTAATGTTGTAGCCGATGCTTTGAGTAGGAAGAAGGCGATGTTATGTCAGCTTGTTGTTTCTTCTCCTCTTATGGATTGTATTTTTGCTAAGCAGGATGAGGATAGGATAATTAGGCTTATTAAGGAAAATGTTCGTAGCAGGGTTGGTGGTAGTAGCCAAGATGTTAGTGGAGCTCAGATCGATGATAAAGAGATTTTAAGGATTAATAATCGGATTTGCGTCCCGAATGTCGATGGATTGAGGCAAGGGTTACTTCGGGAAAATCATCGGTCTAGACTTTCTATTCATCTAGGTGTGACGAAGATGTACCATGATATGAAGAAGCTGTATTGGTGGAGTGGTATGAAGCATGATATCTCCCTTTTTGTTAGTAGATGTGCAACTTGTCAGCAGGTTAAGGCTGATCATCAGAAGACCACTGGATTATTGCAACCCCTTGAGGTTCCAAATTGGAAATGGGAACAAGTTTCTATGGATTTTATTGATGGATCAACGAGGACTAGGAGAGGTAATGAGGGTATTTGGGTAATTGGGGATAGATTGACCAAGTCAGCTCATTTCATTCCGGTTAGGTCCAACTGTTCTACTTCGAGTTTAGCTGAGATTTATATAAGAGAGATTGTTCGTCTTTATGGTGTTCCTGTCAGTATTGTTTGTGATAGAGATCCCATCTTTACTAGTCAGTTTTGGAAAGCTTTTCAGGAATCTTTAGGTACTCGTCTGAATCTGAGCACTGCTTACCATCCGCAGACCGACGGTCAAACGGAAAGAGTTAATCAGACTTTGGAAGATCTTCTTCGTGCATGTGTCCTTGATTAAGGAGGATCTTGGGAAGAACATCTCCATCTCATTGAATTCACCTATAACAATAGTTATCAGGTATAATCTCAAATATCTGTTTAAGGTTGTCTTAAACAATTATCTATCTTATCCCATTTTTTTGAATTCAGGCTAGTATCGCAATGGCTCCATTTGCTGCTCTTTATAGACGCCCTTGCAAATCTCCATCTTGCTGGATTGAATCCGGTAATTGTTTGGTTCTTGGTCCTGATATGATTCTAGAAGCATCTGAGAAGGTTGAGGAGATTAGGAGAAAGATGATGATTGCTCAGGATAGACAGAAGAAGTATGCTGACATGCGTAGGAGGAGTTTGGAGTTTTCTGTTGGTGATCAAGTTTTCCTTAAGGCCTCTCCATTAAGAAATGTGATTCATTTTGGTCGGAGAGGGAAGCTCGCTCCTAGGTTTATTGGTACTTTTCGCTTCTTAGAGAGAGTTGGTTCCTTAGCTTACCGTTTGGATTTTCCTGAGAAGCTTTCTGGAGTGCATAATGTGTTCCATGTTTCGCATCATCGTTGGTATCTTCATGATCCATCTTTGATTTTCCAACCTTCTGCTCTCGAGAGTTTGGATGTTGAGCTGAACCTTACTGTCGAGATGAAGCCACTTCGTATTATCGATAGAGGTATGAAGCAGCTACGAAGAAAATCTGTCAACCTGGTCAAAGTGCAATGGAGCACCGATGATCGGGATTGTACTTGGGAAACGGAGGAGAGAATTCATGCTTCAAATCCAGAATTGTTTGTTCCAAGTACTATTCGTTATCCTACCTTATCCTTCTTTATTTTCTGGGTCTCATTCCTTTTCGAGCACGAAATTTTTTGAGTGGGGGAGAGTGTAACAACCCGCAAATTTTGAAAATATTTTATATAAAAATTCATTTGAAACTTTGAATATAATTATTTTAAAATTTGATAAATTTGGAAATTTAATGTAATATTTTGGGATTTGATGTGAAATGTTCTTCCAAATTTAATAAAATAGAGTTTTTCTTAAAATGCAAATTTTGGTCAACTTTGGTCAAAGTTTGACTTTCTGTGAAAATTTTAAAATTTGAATTTTGAACTTTTTTTATGAAGATGGATTTAATTCTAACATTTTCTTTGCTTTTCGTTTTGTTAAATTTTGATTCCTACTTCTAAAAATTTACAACTTTTGGCGTATTACACGCAATTATTTTCCCTTAACATTCATCTTATTTACATTGTGACTTTGGGCTTGTACTAATGGGCTAGGAATTCCTTTAGTAGATGACAAGCCACATGATTGAGTAGCCTATATAATATCCTAGGGTTTTGCTAGACTCTCACTTTCATTTGTTCCTCCGTAGAAAGAAATCAATGTAAGTTTTCTTCTTCATCTTCCTCCTCAAAACCCTAGACTTTCTTCCCCTCTTCCTCTACAAATTTTCCTCCTCCTCCCCTCAAAAATTTGGGCCACACCTATCTCCTCTCCATCCAACCACAATCCCTAGCCAAAAAACACCTCTTCTCCTTCCTTTTCCCCTTTCCTCTTCACAAATTTCAGCCTCCACCTCCTCTTCCTCCAACCAAAACCCTATAGCCGAACCATCTCACCCCCTTTCCCTTGCTTTTGCCTTGGTCATGACCACCATCACTACCACCTAACCCAAGCCTAAACCGAACCCAAACCCTAGCATAGACCGAACCCAAACCCTAACCCTAGCCTATGGCCGAACCCAAACCTAAACCCTAACCCTATGGCCGAACCCAAACAACCCCTAGACCGAGCCTATGCACTCCTTAGACAAGCCCTCTCATGTATTTTGCAAAAATATATAATTTTTTTACTTTTATTTTCTATGAGAATTCTATTTGTTTACATATGAAATTTATTTTAATTTCCAAAGCTTTGGATTTTGGATTCTTCTCCCACTCAAGCTTGTCCGTAATTGTCGTGCTTGTTGTAGTCGTTGTGTTGTGTTTGGAATCACTTCTCTAACCAAAGAAAGTGAGTAATCACTCTTGACAATATACTTATATTTCGGTGAATTGACGAAAATTGAATTGTATGGATATGTATATGCAAGTTAGAAATTTCACCTATGTTTATTATGTTATTTCCTATGATATTAAACTTGTTGTGATCATATGCCATGATATGTTATTTATTGTTCTGTTTATTTCATATTCTGTTCTCACACTGCAAGTTCCTTCACTATGGGTTGAAAAGATACATACCCGAATGATCTTTAGATTAAGGAAAATTGTTATGGGCTGAAATGATAGGCCTGAGCAATATAATTTCACTTGGGAATGCGGGTTTGAAATGATATAAAACCTGGAAAATTAATAAATTGCAGATTGAAATGATATATGTCCGTATTTACTTGACCCTAGGGTAGAGAATTTTATACAGACTCCATGGTTGATTTAAAATGATTTTATAAAAAATAATTAAGTATTTTGGATTTCTATATATGAATCTTGTTATCCCGCCTTTTGGCAAGGCCGAGATACCAGGGACTTAACTGGAAGCCAAGGACAGTCCGTCCCGAAGATCGGTTATACGCAGGCCCACTACGGATATCGGTGAATTTTGTCCGAGTCCGGATCAAGCTACAACTAATATGACATGACAAGTGAAGCTATAAAAGCCAACATTCCAAATTTCAAGTCAATCCGGGTTCGTATGCTCAAGATATGATCGATGCAAATCAATAGGACATGTTATTCGCATCCATCAGAATACATCATTTCGTGTCCATCAGCTGAAGAGCCCTATTCGAATCCATCAAAACATCTGTAGTTCGTATCCATCAGGTACCCTTGGTTCGTATCCATCAAGTACTCATTACTTCGTATCCATCACCTCATCATCTGTTTGTATCCATCAAGCCAAGCAGAGTTGCCATCTATTCGTATCCCTCACCTCATCATCTGTTCGTATCCATCACATCTTCATTTGTTCGTATCCATCAAGTTGGAGCAACTTCGATCAATACGAACAAGGCCACAAAATCGATACGAGCTGAGCAACTTGGATCGATACAAACAGAACCACTTCGATCGATACGAACAGAGCTACTTCCATCGATATGAACTGAGTTATTTCCATCGATACGAAATGAGCCGTTTCCATCGATAGGAACGGAGTGACTGCGATTGATACGAACAAGACAGTTCCGATCGATACGAACTAAACAGCCTACATAAAACCCGAATTTGCATCGATCATAACTCACAATCTACAAGTCCAAATGCTACCAAATTTTCACAGGAGCTTACGTACAACCTAAAGAACGTCCATGCCAAATTTCGACTCGATTGGACCAAATCTTGATCGATAAGAAATTCGTTCGTATCGATCACGGATCGGGTGCAAATCATGTGGGATCGATCACGTGGGCCCACCCACGTGCCAGAAGAGGTCTCCGGAGATCTGAGTGAGATATTTGCAACATACGCCTATAAATAGCACCCTAGAGCCTACATAATAAGGACTTTTGGCTTCTCTACGCCGATATTTTGCCGACATGATTATCAAACTTCAGCTATACTGTTGTAATCTTTTGTAAACAACGAGTGAAATTCAATAAACATCAACCATTTCATAGTGGACGTAGGCAATTCGCCAAACCACTATAAATCTGTGTGTTTCTATGCATTTTCTTATCTGTTTATTGGTGTGTTTGTTAGATCTGCTTCATTTTACATATATTTTCTTCTTTTTATCTCTTCAAACACATCCGAAGAGTGTTTTGCCCAATTTTGGTACAAACAAATCTCAACTAAAATTTAATGTAATAATTTCTGTGAATTTGTTTACATGAGTTAAATTTTTTATAAGGAATAAATAGTTGGAAATGTAAATTTTGGAATCTAATTTACAGTATGAAGGTTAATTGAAATTTAATAATCCGATTTGACTTAATAATGGTATTTTATTCTAGCCTATAAATTGTAAGTTTTAATTCATGTAATAGTGATTAAAATGATAAATGGGTTTTTTGTGGAAAAATAAATCTAGTACATTTGACATGTATGTTCTAACTAATGTAAATGGTATAACTTGGGTAATAAAAATGATAAACGTTATTTACTGAAAAGAAAATAAAGTGTAAGTTAATAACGTACTTTTAACTTAGCATAAGGATTTCAGCTTTAAATTTTGACATTATAGTAACAATGTTATTTAACTAAAGGTGTGGTTTCTTTAATGATCAAATAGCTAAAATTAGAGTAATATAATAAGAATGATATAATGACTATGATAAAAACTGTAAATATATGTACTATTTGATTATATAAACTATTGTAGTAGGAAGTATTACAATAATAATTCAAAACTGCTGCGATTTCTTACGTTAACAATTCAAAACTGATGTGATTTCTTACTGTAACAATTCTGCACTGCTGTAGATTCTTACAGTAACAATTCTGCACCGTTGCGAATTCATACATTAACAATTTTGCACCCTGCGAATTCTTACAGTAGCATTTTTGTACTGCTGTGTTTTCTTAAAAGTGACATTTCCAAAATGCTACAAAATTTTCTAAAGGGTTATAGTTCCAAATGTTATGGTTCTAAAGGTTACATTTTAAAGTGCTATGATCTCTAAATTCTTACGTTTCAAGGGGTTATAATTAAATGAATTTGGAAGTATAAGACTTTGGAAAATTGAATAATATTTTAAAGAATAATGATATGGAGTTTATGTGGTTTTGAAAGGAATATGTTTGATATGAAATATAAACCATTTGAAATTGAAATAACCACGAGTTATAATAATGTTTGGTTGGTAAAGAGACCGGGATCAGATATGGGCATACTCTCTGTCGATACCAAAAACCACTTTAACAATCGTGTATGCGGGCCAGAATGAAGTAGGATGGCGGCGACGATCCTAAAGGTATACATACGTGGACCTAACTCCAGTGAGTTAGCATAAGGTGGCTAAAACAGGAGCAATTGATGGGCCAAGTGAGGTAGCTCCTCCGATCGGACACACTTCATCATTAGCCATTCTATTACATTGTGATTGATTTTGTGCGCACCTTTGATTCGAGAGTGTGGATCGAGTTGGGCGGTAGTTGCGGCTATGCGTCACCAACAGTCCGAAAGTGTAATTGGTATATCTACCCTGCCATTGCCTAGTTGTGCTGTCTCACCTACCCTAGCACGCCTTCTATGAGTTTGTTTTGTACCATACCTATGGAGTGCCCTCTGATGACGTCTAGTACGGGCGGGATTACGGTACAGTATAGACTATGAGAATATATAAAATGTATTAGGGGGGAAATGGGTAACGCCTTAACGCTATTTCAATAGTTTACTTTACTTTAGACATTATTATAATAGTGTATATTACTACATAGTAGATAGTTTAACGGATCCTTAAAGGATGGATGATCCCAAGCATCCTTTAAGTTACTGATGCATTTCCTTTGCAGTTCACTTGAGTTGATTTACATTTTATAAGTATGTATGTCCTGACTCGAGTGTTTTATGTTTTTCTATACGCTCGGGTCAGCCTGAGTTTCACAGCTTTGGATTCATCTTTTTGGAGCTAGAGATCCATCGGAGATTTAGCTGTCTACTTGATATTTCCATTCCAATTATTTCCACTCAGCTTTTGCTTTTGTAGTAGAGAACTTATGTATCTAAACTTTTCGTTGTATTTATGTTCAGACTTGGGTATTATGTATTGTTTGAGACTATGTATCTAGGAACTTCATGAACTCCTATGTTTATTTTATTCCGCTACGAGTTATTCTGATATTCTGTGTTTATGCATCTGTGATTGATTTTATTTGCCCCAAATTTTATTAACAATCTGTTGTTTTGAATTATTCAAGTCTGACATGTGTGGTTTTATTGTCGATTTGAATGGTCCAAAATGGCGAGATGTTACTGATTGTTAAGTTTTGATTGTTTGATATGATTATTAAATTGTTTTACAAAGTCACGTTAATACACGTCGATAAGCACAAAGGAAATAACTTTCCTTTTGAAAATGAAATGGTGTATATCGAATGCTTAAATCTTTTGCAAATAGTTTTAAAATTTGATAGAAATGTTTTATAAACATTTAAATTTGTTTAAAGAAATAAAGAAAGAAAATCAAGATTTCATCTTGTATATTTTAAATATGTCCCAAATAATTTTTCCAGAAAAATCACGCTTTTGCAGTAAAGTGACCAAAGTTTGAAATTGATATTTTAAATGTTTTAAAAATATGAAATAAATTCTAAAAAACTTTTAGAATATTGGAAAAAAAATATATTTAAGCTGTAAAGATGGGTTTCTAAATGATATAAAAGTCGTTTTGAAGAATATAACTTTTAAAACACTATTTGCAACACTTTCCGCAACGCTTTTCGCAGCATTTTTAAATAACTTTTGAAATGTAGTTTTAATCTTAACAATTATTTCCTAAATATCTTGTGAATAACTTTAAAAGAATAATTAAGTAATTTAAAGATGATTTGGAAGTTTTAATAAGAGTTTGAATAAACGGTTAACATGAATTGTATATACCACTTAAACAAAAAGTAAAGAATATTGAATGTACTAACAAACTGAGTATGCGGAAATGACTAGTACATTTGTCCCGCCTGTGAGATATGGGAAGATAAAACAAGGTGTTTAACTAAAGTTAGGAATGGAGCAACCAGTGCCCTGAACTAACCTGGCCTATGTTTTCTCTTTTTAGACGAGGGGTGAAACAGATCGAAAGGAAAGCCCGGATGCTCTAAAAGATCATATTTAATTTTTTCCAAGATAAAAATACAAACTTTAGAATATTAATTAACCAATTAACATCTTTTTATCTATGATTAGCACGAAGGAACCGGGATCAGATTTGGGTGATTCCTATCCGAAAAACCAGGGTCTGATTTGGGCGATTCTTATTCGAAAACCCCTTCAAACTAATTTTCAAAATAAAACATATTGAAGACAAAGATCATTGAAGACAAAGATCTTCATGATGTAGAATTACTTGCCACTAGTCCTTGGAGGTGAAATTTAAAATATTTAAAGTGGTAGTAGTACTCTGTTATAAAAATCATTGATTTGCAAGAATATGATTTGAAGGTAAGAAAGAAATCTTTGATTAAGATTTAATAAATGATTTGGGAATATTTTCCCTAAGTTAAAGGTTATAACTTGAATATAAGAAATCTTTGATTAAGATTCAATGAATGATTTGGAAAGGTTTTCCTAAGTAAAAGAGAAAATGATTTTGAATTATTCCAGGATTTAAGAAAGGTTTAAATAAATCAAATGATTTAATAAATGAGGCTTAATGATTCCATATACTCTTGAAAAGAAAATGGAATAAATTGAATAGAATATATCTAAGAAAGATATTTGATTTAAATAAAAGATGAAGTAATTGATTGATGATTGATATCCACGTATGAACTTAACATCTTTTTATCGATAATTGAATTCAAAGGAACTGGGGTCAGATTTCAGTGATCCCTATTTGAAAACCACTTCGAACCAATGTATACATTCAAAAGTGAAGACATGTTGAAGATGATGATTATTGAAGACCGAGGATCTTCATAGTGTGAGGACTACTCGTTGACCTGCTCTGGGTCGCTCCCATTATAGAGTTATTTATAGTAGTGGTCCCTTGTTGTGGAGATTTTTTCGGATTGCAAGGGCTTCTCGCCTAGTAATGGCTGAGGAAAGTGCCTTCGGTTTCGTTCAGTCCCAGAACGAACTTGTATGGATGTTTGTCTGACATTGTATTCTAAATCACATTTGAGTGATTTCTATAAAAGTATATCAGTTGGTGGTAGAGAAGGCAACTTCTCTTAGCTTAACACCCTTTCCCGAGACATACGAGCTCAAGAAGTTATACTTTTCTAGAAATTAGTCATGTGACGTGGAATGACAATGTGGCATTCAAAGTGGAACCTGTTATGATCAAAGCGTGGTTTTGTATGAAAAGCTTTACTTTGAAGAAATTGAGCGTAGCCTCAATAGCCTCACATCCCGGAAGATGATATAGGATACCATGTGGTCTGACAGACACAATTTGGGATAAGTAAGTAGGTATGGTGGAGTCCAATACGTTGGACCCTTTGGCGGAAAACATCCCTCAAAACATTTATTGCCCCGTTTTGATAAAGTGGTTAGCTTGAGAAAAGCAGGGAACTACCGGTTATCAGTAGTAGTATAGCAAGTATAGTTCCAAGTGACTTGCTTGAGAAAAGCGACTAAGGCACCGCGGGGACTATGTGTGTTATGCGTGGATCGGAGAAAAAGGCCACTATTTCCCTATCATGTTGGAAATTCAACTCCAATACGAGCTTTTCGATTTTGATTGTAGTCCCAAAATAGCTATAATGCTTTGTAAACATTTCAGCTACCCCTTTTCGTATCATATATTCCATCCGGTATATTCCGTTGACCCAGTCCGGATATATTACCTTAGACTTAGTCCGGGTTTTGATACCTTGTTTGAATAAGTTTATTTGGAAAGTGTTTTCAAGGGAATGTCATTAAAAATAATATCAAGTGTATTTTGGTATAAAAGAGTTTTGGTTATCATAAGGTAAAAAACTCGTTCGTGTTTATGTGTGAGCGTGGTCTTATGAGATACCCTTCTTTTCAAAGGTTTTGATAACATCATCATGATCTATGCATTTAAAATTTTGAGTATCTCACGCTGGTTTATAAAGCCAAATCCGGGTATTTTTAATACTCAGGTCAGATCCGAGTAGTTTCAGGTTTAGTTAAAGACGGTTGGAGTTTCCAGAGGAGAGCTGGAGATCTTCATCATCGTATGGACGTATTCTATTATCCGCTACATATATTGCATTTGTTTTGTTGTTTTCAGCATTTGTAAGGACATGGGTTTATAACTGTCCAGGCTGAATCTAAGTTAGACTCTGATATTGTATTTTAAAATTTTCCGTTATAAAGATTATTATTGAAATAATATATGTTATTCCATTTGTATGAGATTCTGTTCTGTCTTTATTTTCTTTCCACCCTTAATGATCCGTATTTTCGTGCAATTCGAGTTAGACATGTGTGGTTCATTGTCGATTCAAAGGGTACGGAAAAATGGGCCATTACACTTTGGATATGCTCCTCCCCACTCCAAGGCGCACTCCTTTTTAGCCAACATCTTCTTCTCCTTCCGTCGTCAACTTCGAAAAGATAGTCGAGTCTATCCTTCACTCAGAGTCCTTCGCTTGTATTCACCTGCCTTCTTCAATTCCGGATTTGTCAAGGCACCGTCGCTCTCTAATAAACCAACAACTTTTGGTAAGTTTCACTTCAATCGACCTTATCATTATCGGTTTTCTCTAAATCGCTAATTTTCATTTCATTTCTTCTTTCATATTTCTAAGAGCTGGCTGGCTTTAAATGAACATGCATTGAAGTCTTCTGCCAAATCTTTTAAATTTCAGGAGGAAATTTTTGACCTTAAAAATCAAATATCTTCTCTTTCCATTGCTAAAGATGAAGCTTCCTCAGAGCTGGAACGATTAAAAGCTTCTCTTGCTCAAGCAGAAACCTATCTTTTGGTAGAAAGACAGGCTCACCAACTTCTTGCTGATGAGAAATTTGTTTTGGAGCTTACTTTGAAAGATTATGATAATGAGAAAGCTTGCCTAATTGCCAAGAACGTTTCTTTGAAAGAAAAATTCAAGAAAACCAGGGCTTCATTGAAACTCGCTATCAATACTATTACTGACGCCAAGCAGTGGGTATCTCAATTATTAGTACAACTCTTGGGCAAATGCTGTTGAAATCTTATGAAGAAGCCCTCATGCTTGTATATGCTGACAACTTCAAGAAATTTCCATACTTTGGCTTTCATTCACTTGATTTTTGCCTAGTTGATAGAGTGATGGGCAAGATTAACCAGATGAAGCAGGGAATTGAACCTGCAGACGAAGCGAAAATCAATGCCTCTGAAATCATTTCTTTTGATGTCCCCTCCGTTGAAATTGAATCAGATTCTGAGGAGGAGGGTGACAAAGATGATGTCGTTGGGGAAGAAGGCGATGATTAGGGCGATGACGACGATGATGATAACAATAATGATGATGATGATGATGATAGCCTTGCTTGCGGAAAAGGTTCTCTTGTAGATAAAGGGGGTCATTTTGGAACTTCCGAGAAGGATGGTGGTGACAATGCTAAAGCTTTTGAAAAAGAGCCATCCTCCCAGAAGGATGTTACACCTGAATCCCTCGGGCCCTTAGCTCCTTTGGAGGATGAGCCTGCTCCAGCTAATATTGAAGAGGCAAAGGGAAGGAGTAGGCCTCCCAAACATCTGTCCCAGTATTGCAGGTATGGGATTCTTTGTTTAAATATCTTTCACTTCGAAGGCAATAATAATGTAAGTCATTCATTTTAGATATGGAAGAAGTCCTCCCTTCCCTATAAGACAAAACTTGAAAGAAAACAAGCCGAAATAAACAAGTTAAATAGAGAGTTAGAAAAACAGATAAGGGAGCATAATCTACTCTCCAAAATGTATCATAGGCTTGACAGGAGTGCTTCAGTGTTGGCGTCCTTTAAACATCAGAAGGCTGCTCCCTTATTAAAGAGAGCGTGCCTCCGATACGACGCTCTCTTAAAGGAGAATCGAGAATTACTTACTTAATTTGGATGCTAATTGAAGAGAGAGACATCTAAGTTAACTTTTTATATAAAGTTTACTGTAGACATTCAATTGTTGACTTTTGTACTTAGGCGAGTTCAGTGGGGGTCTACTTAGACGTTTTCACAAAAAATACTTGGATGAATTTGGATCTTACCTGCATCTTGGAGCATGTTGGAACTTACCGCGAGTCAGATCGATTCCTCAAGATATCTCCCCGAAAAGCTTAAGTATTATAAAGACAAATTTATATCTGAATTATTCTCTAAGTCTATTTTGTACGAATCAGATGAATAATTGTAAAGAAATATTATGATGTATCGGTTTATAAATGTTTGTTTCAGTTTTGCCTTTTATGCTTAGCTCCACTTTATCATATTATTTTAGAGTGACTGTTCATTAGGTCGCCTTTTCTCTAGAGACCATTTAAGCAAATACATCAAATTGAGATGATTTTATCTCGAAAAGGCGTCGATTTTAAAATCTTCAAAATTAGCAAGACACTACTTCCTCGGAGATTTACAAAAACTTTATTTGGAGTATCCCCGTCTACGGTTTGATTTTCTTGGTGATGAGAAAGAGATGTTTCTTAAAGAAATTAGGACATTCCAGGCAGAATTAATTTGCAGCCATGATAGTCCTCCAAGTGGGAAGTGGGACTATAGCAAATGTCCCTCAGTGTTAATCCCGAAGGGACTAAATATTCCCTTTGATTCTACGATTAATCTTTCTACCAATTCATTAGGAAAAATAAAAAATATAGTTTATAAACTTTAGATGTAAGCCGATTATTTTTTGTATTTTCCTTGACTTTTTGTCGTTCAAATTGTAATCTTTTATTGCAATAATAAAGAGATTCTTCATTCTAATTTTGACTTTGTTTTATTTCTTTTGCTTAAATAGGAGCTTCAACTTCCCACAATTGCTCTTCCCCATCATTTACCGCCATGCATCGATGCTCTTAGAGAGAAATTGTTGAAGTCAAGTGGAGGGATTGTGCTTAGCGATGATATCTTATTAGAACGCTTCGGTGGCAATACCGAGGCTCTGAAATGGCACAAGAGATATTTTCTTCAGAAACCCATTACCGGCAGTCAAAATGATCAAATTTCCTATCTTGAGGCTGAAGTTAAGAGTAAAGATGAAACAATTTTCATACTTTAGCAATAGGTGAAGACAAATCCCTTAGTTGACTTCGATTATAAGATGTCTGAGCATATTTAAAAAATTAGTGACTTGGAGTTGAAACTGAAGGATAGTCAGGAACTGTGTGCTTCATTGGAATTTATCATGGGTGTAAGACTTCAACCATTGATTTATCGATTCCTCGTGCTATTCCTTCGGCTACTAGACCTACAAGGTCAAGACATCTCACAACCCAGAAATTCCCTATTATGCTTAACCCTCCCCTGGGCTTAGACAAAAACGATGCGGGGAATTGGTGCTAGCCAAGTATTTTGACGAGCAACAAAAGGCAAAAATTTCTCAAATTATCAATGATTATGCTGCTAAGAATCAAATGCTCGAACATGATATTTACTTTCTTCAGAAGCATGCCGCAGAGTTAGAAAGTGATAAAAAGACCCTTAGGGCTGCGAAAAGGGCTTTCAACCATGCTCTGAAGACTATCATTGATGCGATTGATGATGAAAGCAGAGCAAGGAAGAAAGAAAAGAAACTCAAAGAAGTTCTCAGCACTGCGGTTCGTCATGTAGTGGATCCCTCAATTTCTGAGACTCTTGACAAGGCTGCTAAAGACTTGTAATTTATTTGTATGTTTGATATGAATAAACTTGTTTTATATATGTAAGTGAATAACTTCATAGTTCTTTAAATTATCTCACGACTTATGTAAATTATATAAATTTTGTAAATATCACCTGATTTGTAATCCTTTTCTATAATGTCACTTCTGAATTGCTCTTTGATAGCTCATTCATTACTTCTGAATTTGCTGAATCTTTTATTTCTCCTTACTATGTTGATTTTCCTGAAAAGTATGAAGCAAACAATATTTCTAATTGTCAGCTTGAAATTTACATACTAGTCTATGTATATCATTTTCTTCAATTAACAAATCATCTTGTTAATGCATGAAAATTAGTCTATATTAAACATTTAAATCCCATCTTCAGCCGTGATGAGAGATGCTCGAGAATTTAACTTCAACCATTTGGCTGGAATATCTGAAATTCGTTGATAAGAAATCCCGTCATAACACAAGGGTATAAATATTAGATAGCAATTTTTAAACAGTTAGTTAATGAGGAATTGAATTCAGAAACCACTGTTTGAATATTTGTAATGGAATCCTGGAAACTCATTCTCAGGCTTTAGCGAAATTTGAAATTCAGTAATTTGAGACCCAGATACAGACATTAATGAAAACTTAAAATAACAATCTTCTTGAGAGTATTTTTGACACATATTCAGGCATTTGTGATGAATAGAAATCGATTATCAAAAGTTTACACCTAGATTAGGGCTTAAATAAGTTGTAGTCTTGATTCCCAGATTCGAGTATAATAAAGTTACAGATAAATAAAGACCCAAAACCCTGATTTGGGTATTAGTAAATGAAGTCTTGAAATGAATGTCCCGAAACTCAAATTCAAGTATTAATTGATGAAATTCAGATGTGAGAGACCCAAAACCCTAATAAGGGAATTAATAGATGATACTTAGAAATGAAATTGCCGAAACCCAAATTTGGGTAATAATATCCGGAATTCTATTCCACTCCTTTGCTTTAGTCCTCTTTCGCATGTATGAACCCTTCAGATTTTGAATATGTAGAAATAATCTGATTACCTGCCTCTTGAGCTTGGAAGTCTTAGTTTATAATCCGATATGTTTTTTTCTAAAGCTTGAACATCTTAGTTCATGATTCAATGAGCCTCTTCTTGGGCTTGGACATCATAGTCCATTATTTGATGGGCCTCTTCTTAGGCCTGGACGTCTTAATCCATTATTGTCCGGTGCTCTTGGTTAACACATCTTAGAGGCTGGAACCAAGAACTTTCCCAACCTCCCTCCAGGAGGCGCCCTTCCCTGGCCCTTTTACGGCGTGGACAGGGACTTTTCAGGTGCTTTACTTTGGCCATCTTATGGCGTAGATAAAGGCTTACTTCTTCCTCCCTCCAAGAGGTGCCTTACCCTAGCTATAGCCTGGCGCGGATAAGGGCTTGTTCGGTGCTTTAACCTGGCCATCTTTTGGTGCAGCTAAAGGCCTACTTTGTCCTCACTTCAGGAGGTGCCTTGACCTGACCAGAGGCATGACCAAGGGCTTGCCCGATGCTTGAACCTGGCCATCTTATGGCGTGGCTAAAGCTTACCCGCACTCCCTCTAGGAGGTACTCTGCTTTGGCCAACTCAGCACGGACAGAGGCTTCCGTACCATCTTAGGTATTATCCAAATATAAGGAGCATTTCAATCACAACCATGTAGATTTCTCTTTAAAAGGTAACTCTTTATTGATTCTGTCTCAAATTTTCTTTACATATTCTTTGATATTTCCTTGTTGAAAGAAATTTATGATCATCCCCTCTAGGGCTCTACAATGGTTAGTTTCATGACCATTCATCATGTGGTAATGGCAATAGGATCCTCCCTAGTTTCTTTTATGTTTTGGCCTCTTTTTCTGTGATGGCCAATAGTTAAGCTTATCCTTCGTAAGCAAGTAGACATTCACTATGGAAGTTGTTAAGTTGCATTCCTTTGGAAGTCTAGACTTGAAGCTTGATTCTTGCAGATGGCTTTTGACTTTTTGCTTCTTGGCCTTATAGTTTCATGCTCTTCAATTACTTTTCTTTTTGTCACTCTTTGGATTTCTTGAGTTGGAAGTGCTCTTGCTATAGTCGGTTGCCATTTATATACAAAGGTATTGTAATCATGCATTATCTCATTCTCAAAAATTGTGCCTTTAGAATAGTGTTGGATGATCCTTCTCATTTGATTTAATACATTGTCACTTCCATTTGTTCCTTTTCCTAATGCAAAGTTAGGGGTGGGGCCAACATGAAAGGGAATTAAGCTACATTTCTCAGGATCGTATGATTCCGCTTTCTTCTTATTTATAATTCATAAGTCTTTTAACCTTAACCTTTGCTCTTCATTTTGATTGGAATCCTTGATGAATTTTGAGGAGAACATTATCTCATGTGGTTCAGAGGATCCTTGTTTCGATCTTATGATTCTTCTAGCCATGATTAAACCAAAGTAGTTGAACTTGAGATAGAGTTAAGTGGGATTAGAGAACAGTGATGTTAGGGGTTTATCCAAGCCGAAGTTTCGAGGCCTCCTTCTAGCACCAAAAATGTTAAAAAGATTTCTTGCCAACACCCTAAAGATGGGCTAATGATTGAAGGTTATGCTTTAAGCAAGTAGATCAGAAAGGGAGGTGTGTATCCTTCCTGAATTTCCTCTTTGAATAGGCCTTAGTTGATGAATATTTCTCAAATAGACCTTTTGACTCTGTTGAAAAGCTTTGTTTCTATGTTAAATGACCTTATGACTCAATAGAGTTAATGTTGTTTCTTCTTCGAAAGCCTTCCTTTCTATTCAGTTGAGGTACCCTGAAATAGGTTCACCTTAGTAGGTTTCAACCTAGTCGGAGGCCTGAAGCTGTTGAATAGCCTGGATTTAGGTTAATGATCAAAAGATGGGGTTTCGACCTTGTCAAAAGCCGTGGACTTGCTCTTCTTGTGTTTGGATTGATAATCTCTAACTACAGTGAATCCAAGATGGGTTTGACCTTGTCAAATGCTTAGACCCTGGGCTCCTTGTGTTTGTTGTAGGTTTTAGTGAGTTTTAGCTTAGTTTTGCCTTTGTCGAAAGCAATGGTTTGGGGGAAAGTAACTCAGAGTTGGTATCTGCTGAAACTTGATTACAAGAGGTTTCGACTATGTCGAGAGGGTCCTATCGACATAGGCGACACTTGAAACACAATGTTAGACCAGATAAAAGCTTTAAGAATAGGAAAATAATATGTAAATTGCTAACTTCCCTTTCGCATGAAAGAGATGATTTTATTACTTCAAATCCCCAAATCAATTTACAAATTAGGGTTACAACTCTTTACTTAAGAGTATACAAGTTGAGAATGAGAGGAATTGGATCCCCAAAACATGACCCCTTGGGTCTTATTTATAGATGCGGGTCAGCACCTTTCGACGCTGATGCTTTCGACTGGGTCGGAATGTGGCTGCCGAGAGACTTAAGCATGTTGCCGCCTTTGTCAAAAGGTATGGTAGCGCTCCACTTCCTTGAGTTGTCTTATAAGTGCTTCCGACTCTGTCGATAGCCTTTGCTCATTGGTTTCGATGATGTTGGTTATGCTTGTGTTCTTGTCTCTGATCTAATGCGGAACCCTCATGGACTACGTTGGTTTCAACTGATTCGAAAGGCTTACTGTAGCTTTTAAAGGAGTTGATCAAGATAATTCTCGCTTTCTAGCAATTTGAATGTAGGTGAAACCATTGGTTTCGAATGGTTTGGTGCATGTTCAAAGAGCCACTCTTCATTGTCTTCAGAAGGTATAGCTTTGACTTAATCGAAAGGTCTCCATCTAGTCGAAAGGTCGTTCACGATGGTGGAAAGATGCTTTCGACTCCTTCATCTCCTTCGAAAGGTATGAACTCACTAAATCATGGTTGTTGAAACTCTTCGTCGCCTTCGAAAGGTTCCATAACTTCCAAACTTTGTCGATATCATCCCTTCGACTCTTTCAAAAGGTTCAGTTGGAGCTCTTCTCTCTTGCTCTTTGCTTAAAGAGGTTTCGACTTAGTCGATAAGTCGATATTTGGAGTAACACCACTAATTGATGATTTGCAAAAATTGTGGAATGGAGTTAGTGATGTATATGATGCGCATAAGAAACAATACTTCACCCTTAGAGCTATGTTATTATGGACTATCAATGATTTCCCAGCTTATGGAAACTTATCAGGTTGTACCACTAAAGCATACAAAGCTTGTCCAATCGAAGCTTATGGGACTTTAATTTCCTAAGGTAGAGAAGGATTGCAATGACAAAAGTAGAATTACTCGCTCATGATGAGTGTGATTAGGAATTGCAAAAGACAAAGCAGTTGCATTTTCAATAATCTGAAATGATTCCTAATTAATCATTGAAGCAATTAAGGAGTATGAATCCCATAAGACAGTAGGGAAAGCTGCTACAAACATATAAGAGAACACACCTTTATCTGATAAAAGTAGTCGCCATGCCAACATTTTTTTAGATGTCTCTGACCCAGAGGATCTGGGAATAATAGTAGATGATGAGATATTTGCGAATCCTTGACCTACTAATAAGGTATGTACACCATCTTTATGTGCATCGGTCGTGTATTTTCTTATGATACTTGGCAAACTTGTTGAGAAGTTGTTAGTAATAGATGAAAATAATCGGTTGCTATCTCAAATCTCCTCATTATGGTTTAAGTCTCTTATTCAAATCCTTATGGCCTTATTTTATGGTGACAATATGTGCAAACTTGCATTTAATACCATTACAAACATAGTCGCTTTTGGTACTGTCGTGGAAGGCAAGGATATGCACAATACAATACATGGAATGCCAATGCCAGATGTGAGTGTTAGAGTAGTAGTTGTTAGAGAACTCCAAGGTGATGAAACACTTCCTTTCCCTATGCATAAGGTTGACATATTATTTTTAAGGATGCCACTGGGACTCATGTGCCCTGGCCTAAAAAATGGGTGATTCGGAAACAACCTTGTAATGAAAAAAAGATGAAGTCCAAGCAGCCAGTGAAAAAGCTGTTCGACAGAACCGAGTTACCTACTAGTGGGCCACAACTATGTCGTTTATTGTACATGTATTGATGTACTTTATGATAGAGACTGACACTTTATCAATGACGATAGACGAGGACGTTTTTGGTATATCGAGGAAACTCATTATGTTAAAGGAAAATGTGAGGGATCTGTTACAGATGAATTGAATTGGATTTGGGGTGATATAGGCGTATATGTTGTAAGTACAGTACTATAACCTACTCGTTTCCCCTCGTCACTAACATTATTTTAATGTCCCATGTTTTAATTTACAAGATTGAGCTCTCAATAGGTACCTACATGGCAGTATTCATGAAAACTAGAAGCTGCATTTGTTTGGTTTTGTTGATCCGAGAATTACTTTTAATTGTAAGTGAAATTTTTTTAGACTCTATATACTAAAAATAATAAAAGACAATGTCGGCCGCATATTGCTGTTACCATACAATCCCGGGTGAGTATGTTTACTACTAAAAGCTTGAATTGCTATTTGTTGTGATTTTAATGGATCTAGATTGGGTTGTGTTTGTATAATGGTATATATTTAGGACACATTAGGTTTTAACCATCATAAAGGAGGGTCAGATATTCCTCATGGACTCTATGCCAAAAGTAACTCAATAAACAGATTGGCAACAAACTTTAGCGGTGTAAGTGCATCTAATTCCGTTTACTAACTTTTTTGTGATTTTCAGTTTTTACAATTCTTTGATTCATAGAATAAAGACATTGTTTTGATATACGTGCAGTATTATTAAAGAGTTTAATGATGAAATGGGTTGGGTAAAGGCAAAATGTTGCAGTTCACTCGGATTAGAGTAAGTACATTAATAACTTTCATTATTTATGTTGTCAATTCTTTTATTCCCACATTCATTTATTAATAATCTTGGTATTTGAAACTTTAAAGAGCTGAATGAGAATATAGAAGATTATTTATATTTGCATAAGTATAATCAGATGCAAATTTTCAATCCTTACCATTAATTAAAATTGTACTCAACTATCGGGTATAGATGTTGCAAACTATCATTTTCACAACTGTTTAATTTGAAAACTCCAAATTTTAAGCAATACTTTGCGCTTGCATCATTATATGTACCTACCAATATATCTCCACTTGTTGCTAATTTTAATGTATGCTATTTGTAACCGATTTCAGTTGACACTATAATATGTGGGATTATATTAAAAATATAAAAGGCTTAAAGTGCACCAACTATGGTTAGTTGTTCTTACAATTAATTTTGGAGTGATATAATATACTCAATTCATTATGATAAAAAGTCAACTAGTACAAAGAGCTACAAATATAACACTCTTTCACGATGTATTTATAGGGTGCACCGGTGCAACCTGGTGGGCATGAGTGTGGTTATTATGTGATGTGGTTCATTAAAGAGATTGTGTCTGATGACAATTAGTCTTTCTTTAAGGTACGTATGTGAATTGCAAGGATTTTTTTAAGGAGCCTCTATTTGTTTATTTACATTCTAGGCTCATATTTGAAGCCACATGCGAGTGTCAATAGATTTGAACCTCTATTTTGAACTTGTTTTCTTCTTTTGTGGCATCATAATTTATTGAGTTTCCATTATCCTTGTATTTTCTGTTATAGCAATTTAGAATACATATCTTTGATCTAATGATCAGTAACTGTAACAACCTAAAATTTGAGCTATAATAATTAATTAAATAATAAAATAAGTTTGTGAAATTTTTAGAATCGAGCCACGGAAGTTGCACCATTGGGTCCGTGGTAATTTTCTAATCAATTTCCATATATAACTTGTCGAAATTCGAGCTAGTGTGGAGAGGTTACGAGAGAAACTAGAAATCAGAATTAAATAAACAAAATTGAAAAAAAATAATATACCAAGACCCTTAAGGGTCGACCCTTGTTTTGGTCAGGTCGACCCCCAAGGAACATGGGTCGACCCGCACTTCTGCCTGGACGATATTTCGTCCAGGTACGAGCCAAAGAGAGTAATTTTGATTTTTAGCCAAATCCTGTGTGTGCGTAGCTGCATCTGATGGTTCCTAGTGAGCCTATGACGTGGTTGCACCAGATTTAATCTTCAAATCCGACGGCCTGAGATCCCTAAGTCACACTATAAATAGAACCCTAGGCCTAGCTATTTTTCTCATTCAGATTTTGTCCCAACTGGATTCATTGCCTGAGGCTGAACCCTAAATAGAAAAAATTTCTAGAGAGGAAATCTTTTTAATAAAAAGATTCTACGGCCTAGAAGCGGATCCAGGAAGACCCAGGAATAGAGCTAAGGACCACAGGTGAGTGTTTTGTAATTATTTTAGATTTGTAAGCAATTTAAATAAAAGGGTTCTCAATAGTTGTAGTTTTTCTGCAATTTGGAGATAATTTTTATGTATGTTTATTTACAGTCAGTTTTTAAGTAAATTTCAGAAGTTCTTTTCGATCTATTTTTATTCGGCTATTTTATTCAGTTATTTGCAGTTACTTACATTCGTTTTAAGTTGGAATTTATCATGTAAATGTTAGTTTCTTTTTATAGGGTTTAAATCCTTTTTGGCACAAATAAAATATTAAAAAGAGAAGAATTTGCAAATATGGATTAAAATAAATTAACACTAAATTTACAGAAATCAGATGTAAAATGAGAAAAACTAAAATAAAAATAGAGATGGACCGAAATAGACAAATTTAAGATATTTGCAAGCATAATTATAACAAGTGGTTATAACTAAAAAAAGAAAATAGAAGAGTAACAGTTGTAAGAACAATTATAACACGTAGGATTAGAAAGAAGAGATAACAGAAGAGGCTTATTTTAAAACTTAGATCTTGGATTAAGTTAATAAGCAAATATAGAAGTAGGGCCCGTACCGGCAGCATTCCCTTTTTGGTATAGGACTGATGGTCTCACACGTAGGTGAGGTTGGGCACACTTATGCTGATTAGGGTAAATAAAGGGTCAAATAGGGGGCGACAGTTAGTGTATATCGGCGATGACCGAACGTTCGACATCAATTAGGGTAAATAATTCGCTACTGCGTCCTAAGCGCTAAAGATGTGTCTTTTGCTATGACCAACAGGATTGGTTCATAGTGGCACAACAGAGATAGGAAAGGCCGATCAATGGGTAGGATTAGGATTTCAGCCTAATCAAGTTAGCAGTTGAGATAGGATTAGGGTTTCAGCCTAATCACAGCAGTTTAAGACAAGCGCAAACAATCAAAGTAAATAGTCAAACAGAATCAGAAACAGTATTTTATGCGAGTTTTATCTTTTCTGGATTTTCCTTTCAAGCTAGAACTATTGCTAAGTCTAATATATTTATCTTTCTTAGAATGTTAGTAATTACTTCCACTCACAAGACTTATTGTCTGACCACTCCTCTATCTTTCCTCTTTCCCCCCCAATAGGCCAGCAGAGTTGAGGATAGTTGATTCAGGTTGCTTGGAGATTCATTTCCAGAGTTTTCCCATTTCAGATGTATTCTTCTGCTTTTCATCTTTCTCATTTGGCTTATGATGGATTGGCACTTGTGAGAGGGATTATGTTTATTATTGTTGCTTTTGTACTCTGATTATGTGAGACTGAGATGTATTTTCATGAGACATGAGAGATTTTGAGTTTTTGAGACATGTTATGTTTTTATGACTTATTTTGAGATAAAGTTTAATTTTAAATGATAAGTTATTATTTTTTCCATTGTTTTTACTTATTTGTCTTGTGAATCTTAGTCTCTGTGATGCTTTAGTTATACCTATAACGCATCACATCCTTTGCTGTGCACTTTTTGGGAATACTAAGGGGTGTGGTGTGTTTTAGTAACTTAGTTGCCATTGTGAGATTGCTATTCTATCCCCACAACTCACTTTCACATTCACATCGCATTTATTTTCATTGTTATATTTAAGATACATGAAACCCCTACACCCCTTAGTATACCCAAAAAGGACACACTAAAAGAAATGGTGTGTTATAGGTATAACTAAAGCATCACAGAGACTAAAATTAACAAAACAAATAAATAAAACAATGGAAACATTTAAATGGTAATTCATTATTCAAAATAAAACTTCATAAATAAGTCTGAAAAACCTCACACGTCTCAAATACCAAATACACATGTCTTATGAAAAACAAATCTCAGTCTCATAAAATCAAAGTACACTAAAAATAATTATCCCTCTCATATGTACCAGTACATCAGAAACCAAATGAAATGAAAACTGAAAATAAGAAGAATACATGAAGAATCTCCAAGAATATATCTCTAAGAAAGCAAAAAATCTACTGCCTTGGCTTTGCTGGCCTATGGGGAAAAAAGGTGAAATGGAGGAGTGGGTCAGACTATGAAAGTAATTACTGGTATTTTTAAGCAAGATAAAAGTAATAGACTTGACAACAGTTCTAATATAAAAGGAAATAAAGGAAAAGATAAAGCTGGAATAAAATACTGTTTAACTATTTGCTTTGATTGTTTGAACTTGTCTTAGATAGCTGCTTTGATTAGGCTGAAATCCTAATCCTATTTTAATTAGGCTGAATCCTAATTCTACCCGTTGATCGACCTTCTATCTCTATTATGCCACTGTGAGCTGGTCCCATTCTATGGCTCCGACAGCAAAAGACACCTGGTTAGTGCTTTGGAACTCAATAGCGACTTATCTCCATAATTTGATGCCGCACGCTGGGTCACCGCCGGTTCGCACTATATGTTGCTCCTTTTTTTGACCTCTTATCTACCTACTTCAGCATAAGCGTGCCCAGCCTCACCTGATCTGTTGTGAGACCATCAGTCCTAGTCTGACAGGGTCCTACCCAACCTCACCTAAGTGTTTGTGAGACCATCGATCCTAGTCTGAAATGGGAATGCTGCCGGTACGGGCCCTAACAAACAAAATCTAATTGCGCCCCTTGCCCAAGTCCTCTTATTTGAGCTTCTATTTATTGACCACTTATCTACCCTAATCAGCATAAGCATGTCCCAGCCACACCTAATCTATTGTGAGACCATCAATTCCTAACTAAAAGGGAATGCTGCCGGTACCGGCCCTACTTCTATTTTTGCTTATTAGCTTAGTGTATGTTTTTAAAATAAGCCTCTTCTGCTAATTCTGCTCTATTTGCTTATTAACTTATTCTAAGTCTTAAAATGAGCCTCTTCTGTTATCTCTGCTATATTTGCTTATTAACTTAACTCTAAGTTTTAAAATAAGCCTATTTCTGCTCTTTCTATTTAATTATAACTTATGTTATAATTGTTCTTATATTTTATCCTTTTAGTTATAACTACTAGTTATAAAATTGCTTGCAATTGTCTCAAATTTGCCTATTTCAGTCTATTTTCTTTTTATTACAGTTCTTCTTATTTTATATCCAATTTTTGTAAATTTAGTGTTCTTATATTTTAGTCCATATTAGCCAATTATTCTCTTTTTATTATTTTATTCGCGTAAAAAGGAATAAAATGAAACTAACATTTACAAGCTAAATTCTAACTAAAAGAGATGTAGATAAAATGTAAATAACAATAACAGTAAATAACTGTAAATAAATGAATAAAATAGCTAAATAAAAATAGCTGAATAAAATAAACTGAAAAGAACTTTAAAAATTAACTGTAAACAACTTATATAAAATTTGTTTCAAAATTGCAGAAAAACTACAACTATTGAGAACTCTATTATTTTAAATTACTTAAAAATCTAAAATAATTACTTAAACACTCACCTGTGGTCTTCAGCTCTAGTCATTGGTTTTCCTTGATCCTCTCCTAGAGCGTAAATATTTTTTTCATAAATATTTTCTCCTTAGAAATTTTTTATTCATAAGTCCAGCCTCTGGCAATGAACCCGAATAGGAGAAAATCTGAATGAGAAAAACATCTATGCCTAGGGGTCTATTTATAGGGTTACTTGGGGATCTCAGACCGTTGGATTTGAAGATTAAATCTGGTGCAACCACATCATAGGCTCGCTAGGAACCGTCGGATGGAAGCACAAACGCACAGGATTGAAAACAAGTTGAAAAACACGTTATATTTGCATCTGGACGAATTAACGTCCAAAACACATAGGCATGTCGACCTTAGTGTCGACCAACACATGCTAGGGTCGACCTATAGGTCGACCTAGATATGGGGAGGGTCGACCCCAGGATCGACCTAACCTTATATATATATATATATTTTCTTGTTTAATTCGTATCTTCTTCGTTTTAGCTCGGATTTTGACAATCTATATATGGAAATTGACCTGAAAATTACCACAGACACAATGGTGCAACTCCCGTAGCTCAATTCTGATAATTCCACAAAGTTATTTTATTATTTAATTAATTTGTTAATTAATTATTATAGCTTAAATTTTTGTTGTTACATTCCCCCCTCCTTAAAGGATTTCATCCCCGAAATCTCTGAGGATAGAAGAATGAAATAAATGTTTTCATCCAAGTCTACAACCAACTACTCAACCATCATCCATTTCATCCATTGTCCTTATGTTTTTCTAATGCAATTCATGATATATATATGCGGATAGTGTAGTGTCAATGTTCCTAACTAATGCAAAAGATTAAGCGGTCTACTGATTCAGTCGACCTCCTTTTTATGCAATCATGTCCTTGCTATGTATCCAAATGAATGCAAATTTCCTAATGATAACTGATAGTTCTATATGCGTGCTACAATCATATGATAATCATCCCTTTATAGCAACCATGGAATAAAATAAAACGCAATTGCACACACATCCATATGCATATGCTCTAGCGACCTAGTTAGGCCAATCCCTAAGAGACACTAGTGCCTAGTGTATATATATGCATCCATTAGCATCCACTAGCAAACACTTGCAACCACTAGCATCCATAATACATAACACGTTCTAGTAACATGTTTACATTCAGTCCTACCATCCATAGGTTATGTCCTAAGATCTACCCTGCCAAAGGATAATAAAGGAAAGAACCTATTCAAAACTAAAGATGGAAATAGGAAATTCTAAAACTTACTATCAAAAAGATGTGGATAGGAGATACGTATTTTCTCCTCATCCTCCCACGTAGCATCTTCAACATCATCTCCCCACTGCACCTTTACCAAGGGGACTTCTTTATTCCTAAGCTTCTTGATATTGCATCCAATGATCTTGGTAGGAATACGACGAACCAATGCTTCTCTCTCCACTTCAACCTCCTCAAGTTGATTAGGCTCCACAATCTCTGCTGAGTCATGTAAGCACTTTCTCAAGTACGAAACATGAAAAACATCGTGCACTCCTGCGAGCCTCTCCGATAGATTTACTCGATACTCCATCTTCCCTACTCTTTCTACAATGGGGAACGATCCTATGAATCTGGGAGCTAGTTTCCCACTCGATCCAAATCTCACCACCCTCCTTAGCGGGGACACTTTAATGAAAACTAAATCTCCTACCTCGAACTCAATGTCCCTTCTCCACTTGTCTGCATAAGATTTTCGTCTATCTTGATCTGTCTTCATCCTCCTCCTAATTAAATCTATCTTCTTTGAAGTCACCCTAACCATATCGGGACTAAGTAGCAATCTCTCCGTAGACTCCAACAAACATGAAGGTGACTTGCACGGTCTTCCATAAAGAGCCTCAAAAGGTGCCATCCCAATGCTGGCTTGAAAACTATTATTATATGCAAACTCCACTAAAGGAAGATGCTCCTCCCAAGTTCCTCCAAAATCAAGAATGCACATCCTCAACAAATCCTCAAGAACTCTGTTAACTCTCTCCTTTTGGCCGTTTGTTTGAGGATGATAGGCTGTACTCAATCTAAGCTGCGTCCCTAAAGCCTCTTGCAAGCTTCTCCAAAACTCGCTAGTAAAGATAGGGTCTCTATCGCTCACTATGCTAGAGGGAACTCCATGAAGTCAGACTACCTCACGAACATATAAGGATGCCAAACAAGGTGATGTCCTCTTATTCTTGACCAGAATGAAGTGGGCGCTCTTAGTCAAACGATCTACAATCACCCAAATACTGGTATTCCCCTTCCTAGATCGTGGTAATCCATCTATGAAGTCCATCGAAACACTATCCTACTTCCATTTGGGTACATCCAATGGTTGAAACAATTCGTTGGGCCTCTGCTGCTTCGCCTTAACCCTATGGCACACAAGACACTTAGCCACAAACTCTGCTACATCCTTTTTCATGCCACTCCAATAAAACACTCTTTTCATGTCTCTATACATCTTATCACCACCCGAATGAATAGTCATCCGAGAATGGAGTGCCTTTGCTAGAACTACTCTCGTCAAATCAATAGTGCAGGGGACACAAAGTCTTCCATCTCTCCTTAGCCACCCTTTACTGTCTATGGAATAACGTTGGAGATGCCTAGAGACCTCTCCTCTGCTAATCCTATCAAAAATATCCATAATCTCTGAATCCTCTCGCTGCCTTGAGCCAATCTGATCTATGAGGGTAGACTTAACCTCAAATGATGAAATCTTTGATAAACTTCCTATAATGACCAGCCAAACCTAGGAAGCTTCTAACTTCAGTAACGTTCTTGGGGGCCTTCCAATCTTGCATTGCTATTACCTTAGCGGGATCAACAGCTAAACCCTCTCTTGAGACTACATGCCCCAAGAAAACACCTCCTCACGTCAAAAGTGTCACTTTGAGAACTTTGCCTTCAACTGATGAACACGAAGTGTACGAAGAACCTCCTCTAGATGAATAGCATGCTCCTCCATATTCTTGGAAAACACCAAAATGTAATCCACAAATACTACTACGAACTTATTTAGGACCTGTCGAAAAACACGGCTCATCAAATATACGAAATAGGCTGGGGTATTGGTCAGCCCAAACGGCATAACCAACCACTCAAAGAATCCATCGGGTGTCCTAAATGTTGTCTTATCAATTCTATCGTTAGCGACCCTAAGCTGATGAAATCCAGTAGCTAAATCAAGCTGAGAAAATACTGAAGAGCCAACCAACTGATCAAAAAGATCATCTATCCTAGGAAGTGGGTAACAGTTCTTCTTAGTGAGCTTGTTCAACTCTCTATAGTCTATGTAAAGTCGAAGGGAACCATCCGCCTTTGTAGCGAAGACGACCGGTGCTCCCCACTCAGATATGCTCCATCTGATGAAGCCTTTCTCCAATAGCTCACCAATCTGCTTGCTTAACTCTTTCCTCTCCTTAGGATCCATATGTCCACGGGAAATGCCATTGGCTCAGCATTGTCATTCAGATAGATCCTAAAGTCGATCTCTCTCTTAGGGGGTAGTCCCTTAACCTCTTCAAAAACGTCTGGGAAATCTCTAATAACTAGAACAGAATCTAACTCTGCTGGTGATGAATCGAGGGAATAAAGGAAGCTCAACATGACTAACCCCTGTGGGTCGCAAGAAACCTCGAGAGTTCTATCGCTGCATGTCTCTAGTCTGACGACTCTCCTCTCATAGTCCAATATTTCTCCAAAAGTGGAGAGCCAATCCATCCTCAAAATCATCCCATACCCCGAAAATCCCAATACATAGGTGTCACAGTCAAACTCTACGCCTAATATGAATATTTTCAAACCCCTACAAATCATGGATAAATATGCTGATCCTCCTATGCGGTTTGAAACAACTATGGGGTCTACTACTAAAGAGATATCTAAGTGCAAACAATCAACCAAGGAACTAGAAATGAAAGAGTGTGATGCTCCAGAATAAAAAAGAGTCTGAATGGGAAAACCCGATATAGAGATCAAACCTTCCACGGTGATTTTCCTACCTCTATCTGGTCCACTGCTAGAAGGTACTGCATCCTAGGCCTATATATGCACTGTAGATGCACCCGCTCTCTACCCCGTCTTCTGAGGACAAAATCTACTACGGTGACCTGGCTGTCCACAACTATAACACTTTCTCTTCATTTTATCCTTCTTGCAGTCTTTTGTGTAATGACCAACCAATCCACAACTATTGCACTTCTTTCCTTTCTTGATCTGCTTTTGAGGTCCTCCTCCATTCTTCTTATCCTTGTTGTTCTTCCACCACTTCTTCTTAGGATTCTCTGACTTAGGGACCTCCTTAGACTCCCCTTCCTTAGCTGCATCAAACATGAGGGCCATCTCCACCAGTGACTCATATGTAGCTCCCATCGGTACATGCATCAATGCCAACCCTTGGAGGGGCTAGTTCAATCCCTTAGCAAACTTCATGGCCTTCTTGTATGGTGTATTGACAAGCTCAATCCCAAACCGCGACAACTCAATAAATTGGTTGATATACTCCTTTATTGAAAGACTTCCTTGCTTCAAACTAATGAACCTTTCCAACTGCATACCTTCTTCTTCTTATGACAAAAACTTCCTCTCAAACCTTTCACAGAATCTGTTCCAACGAATGTCTCTCCTTTCCAACTTAACAATCTCCCACCAATAAGAAGCCTCTCCTTTCAGCTGCCAAGATGCAAGCTGAACTCTCTGCTGATCCTCCAATCCCAAAAGCCCAAATAACCTCTCTGTACTCCTTAACCAAGATCGTGCCTCCACGAAATCCTTTGTACCAGAAAATGTCTTGCCTCCTAGATTAGCAAAGTCCTTAAATAGCTTAGAGAAATTGGCTGCTGCAGGTGGATTGATGAGATTTCCACCCGATGGTGCTACGGTTGGCGCTTGCCCTTGCACCTCTGGTGTCATAGCTTGGAGGTATCTACGAAACCAGCCTGGGACTTGGATACCCTCTGTAAGATTAGGGGCATCTGCCATTATATGCAAAGAAAAGTGAATTTAGGCTCGAAAGAATCGAAAGAAGATTGAACTGGACTTTGAGGGGATTTTTATAAAAAATCTCTTATACTTGAAAAACCATTTCTACAATAAAAGTTTCTTTCAGAAAAATACTTTAAAAAATAGGTTAATTTCTGAAAAATACTTTACTTTTAAAACAAGTTTTTAGGAATCCCGTAACCTTAGGCTCTGATACCAAGTGAAACACCCCACACCCCTTAGTATACCCAATAAGGTCACATTAAAGGATATGGTGCATTATATGTATAGCTAAAGCATCACAGAGACTAAGATTCACAAGACAAATAAATAAAATAGCGGAAACATTTAAATGGTAATTCATTATTCAAAATAAAACTTCATAAATAAGTCTGAAAAACCTCACATGTCTTAAATACCAAATACACATGTCTTATGAAAAACAGATCTCAGTCTCATAAAATCAGAGTATAATAAAAATAATCATCCCTCACATAAGTACCAGTACATTAGAAACCAAATGAAAAGAAAACTGAAAAGAATAAGAATACATAAAGAATCTCCAAAAATATCTCTCCAAGAAAGCTGAAAATCTACTGCCCTTGCCTCTGCTGGCCTATGGGGGGAAAAAGGGAAATAGAGGAGTGGGTCAGACTAAAAGTTTGGTGAATGAAAGTAATTACTATTATATTTAAGCATGATAAAAGTATTAGACTTGAAAACAGTTCTAGTATAAAAGGAAATAAAGGAAAAGATAATGCTAGAATAAAATACCGTTTAACTGTTTGCTTTGATTGTGATTGTTTGCACTTGTCTTAGATAGCTGCTTTGATTAGGCTAAAATCCTAATCCTATTTTAATTAGGCTGAATCCTAATTCTACCCGTTGATTGGCCTTCTATCTCTATTGTGCCACTATGAGCTAGTCCCATCCTATGGGTCCCACAGCAAAAGACACCTGTTTAGCACTTTGGAACTCAATAGCGACTTATCTCCCTAATTCGATGCCGCACGCTCAGTCGCCACCGGTTCGCACTATCTGTTGCTCTCTCTTTTGACCTCTTATCTACCTACTTCAGCATAAGCGTGCCCAGCCTCACCTGATCTGTTGTGAGATCATCAGTCCTACTCTAACAGAGTCCTGCCCAGCCTCACCTAAGTGTTTGTGAGACCATCAATCCTAGTCTAAAAAGGAAATGCTGCCGGTATGGGTCCTAACAAACAAAATCTAGTTGCGCTCCTTGCCCAAATTCTCTGGTTTGAGCATCTATTTATTGACCACTTATCTACCCTAATCAGCATAAGTGTGTCCCAGCCTCACCTAGTCTATTATGAGACCATCAGTTCCTGACTGAAAGGGAATGCTGCCGGTACAGGCCATACTTCTATTTTTGCTTATTAGCTTAGTGTAAGTCTTTAAAATAAGCCTCTTCTACTAATTCTGATCTATTTGCTTATTAACTTATTCTAAGTCTTAAAATAAGCCTCTTATGTTATCTCTACTATATATGCTTATTAACATAACTCTAAGTTTTAAAATAAGCCTCTTTATGTTCTTTCTATTTAATTATAACCTATGTTATAATTGTTCTTCTATTCTGTCCTTTTAGTTATAACTACTCGTTATAAACTTGCTTGCAAATGTCTCAAATTTGCCTATTTCAGTCTAATTTCTTTTTATTACATTTCTTCTTATTTTACATCCAATTTCTGTAAATTTAGTGTTCTTATATTTTAGTCCATATTAGCGAATTATTCTCTTTTTATTATTTTATTCGCGTAAAAAGGAATAAAAAGAACTTACATTTACAGGCTAAATTCTAACGTAAAATAGATGTAAATAACAATAACAGTAAATAAATGTAAATAAATGAATAAAATAGATAACTAAAAATAGCTGAATAAAATAGACTGAAAAGAACTTTAAAAATTAACTGTAAACAACTTACATAAAAACTGTCTCAAAATTATAGAAAAACTACAACTATTGAGAACTCTATTATTTTAAATTACTTAAAAATCTAAAATAATTACTTAAACTCTTACCTGGGGTCCTCAGCTCTAGTCCTTGGTCTTCCTTGATCCTCTCCTAGAGCGTAAATATTTTTTTCAAAAAGATTCTCTCCATAGAATTTTTTTATTTCTAGGGTCCAGCCTCTGGCAATGAACCCGAATAGGAGAAAATCTGAATGAGAAAAACATCTATGCCTAGGGGTCTATTTATAGGATTACTTGGGGATCTCAAACCGTTGGATTTGAAGATTAAATTTGGTGCAACCACGTCATAGGCTCGCTGGGAACCGTCGGATGGAAGCACGAATGCACAGGATTGAAAACAAGTTGAAAAACACGTCATATTTGCATCTAGACGAATTAATGTCCAAAACACATAGGTGGGTCGACCTTAGTGTCGACTAACACATCCTAGGGTCGACCTAGCTATGGGGAGGGTCAACCTAGGGTCGAACTGACCTTATATATATATGTATATATATATGTGTGTGTGTGTGTGTGTGTGTGTATGTGCGTATATATATATGTGTGTATATATATATGTATATATATATATTTCTTTTCATGTTTAATTCATATCTTCTTCGTTTTAGCTCGAATTTTGATAATCTATATATGGAAATTGACCAGAAATTACCATGGACACAATGGTGCAACTCCCACGGCTCAATTCTAATAATTTTACAAAGTTATTTTATTATTTAATTAATTCATTAATTAATTATTATTGCTTGAATTTTGGGTTGTTACAATACAAAACTAAACTTTTGATCCATTCAAACTGGTTTTCATCTCCATTATTAAAAAAAGCAGGCATGTAAAAAGGAAAAAATCACATAAATAGGGTGAATATAACATTGATTGGTATAGCATCTACACTAAGTTAATTAACTACTTGTAAAATAGTTGCTTAATTTAATGTTTTAGCCATTCACTGTCTTTTTGTAACCTTACCATTTGCCTCCAAAAAAACATCATAATGTTTTGGACTATTAAGTATATAGTTCTATTTAAATGCTTTTAATGTTACAGTTAGTTGATCTGTTCGAAAATTCCTTAAAAATTGGAAATAGTAGGTGTTTAATGGCTTACTGCTAACCCCTCCTATCCCACCCGCACAAACAAACAAAAACACACATATTGTGTTTCTGTGTGGTGCTTACATTAGTTAACCATATTGTCGTGGATAATTCTATATTAATTTTAGATGTTGAATTGTATTTCTAATAACGCATTCCTTATTTTTTTAGTGGCCTCTTACTTCAAGGAATCGCTCTTCATATACCTAAGAGGATCTTGATTAAATTCGAACAGAAGTTGCGGGTGTCAATACGAACATGATCACGTAGAATGTTCCGCTTCTAGCTTTTTTGAAAACTATCCTAATTAATATGATAGCGTAGAATGTGCAGCTTTTGAATGTAATTTGAATGTGGATGTATGACTATATCAGAAATCTTGGTACATGGAATTTGAATGTGGATGTATGACTCTATTTTGGAAATCTAATGCTGTTTTTCTTATCAAGATTAGCATATAGGCGTGTGATATATATATATTATGGCATTTGACGAATCACAATTTCATTCGCTCGGGCGTAACAGGACTAACATAGACATCAAACATTTGTAAGAAACCGATGTTAACAATAGTTATTAACATCGGTACAGATATAGATGTGATGTCAATTACAAAAAAACACTAACTTGGAAATCAAATAAATATGTAAAACCGAAATCAATAATGAATCATTCACATCAGACTGGAAAGAAAAGGCAATGTGTATTGACAATATGTAAATTGTTATTGATAATTAAATCAATGTTATAAAATATTTATACAACATTCTTATTATGGAACTGATGTACAAACTGATCAATAAAGTTGTCTGTAACGACCGGGGATTTATGCACCTCGAAAATCGACACCAGTACAAACACTGTATTACATGCCGAGAATCGAATGCCAGAAAACCTAATTATTAGGGGAAAAGAAAGAAGGAAGAAGATAAGAAGAAAACTAAACAACACAGAATCTCACAGCGGAACAAATATTCTATAATATGCAACAAATCTTTACAAAAAACAATACCGTAATATGTATATATATACAGAAATCAATTAGAGTAAACTAACCTACTTCAGCCTAGACTGTTATAACAGCCCGTCCTTACAATTGCTGATAGTTACAACAATGAATACAGTGAAAAAATAACCATTTACGTGAATACGTCTCTAGGCCTCCAACCCGTCTCCAGAAGCTCCAAAGCATCCCTAACTAATCTGTAATATGCTCCCTCTGACCCGAACATTATAATAAAATAACACCCGAGTCAGTCTGGAAAACCAGCATGAGAAAACTCACCCAACTAGATTTTAAAGTTATAAAAATATTTGAAATCAAAAGTATCTCGTAAGACTACATCGCACATAAACACGGACGAGTTTTTACCTTACGAGAACCAAAACATTTTCTATAGAAATTCCATTTGTATTATAACAATGTCTAGGGGTCAAAGTAAAATATGCATATAGCTAAAATGCTTGCATCTCATGTTTCAGCATAGTTGGGCAAAACTAAGTTCGTCCACCGCTTATTGGAGAATAGATTCCATACAATGACCAGGCTATTGAGGTACCTCCCGTCATGGTGCATCTCTGGACAAATAACACCGAGGACCCCGCCTGGATACTCTGCCAATATAGGACCGACCTACTTTTTACCGGATAGTACTGTATATGACCACCCCTCCGTTAATGGGCCCCGAAGCATAAAATGAGAGATAAAAGCGACTCTAGATAGGGATGATCATACCCTACTTAGGAGCGACCTACTTAGCCCTACTGCATCTCCCCTGTTTTAGTCATTCTTGGTTGATGAGGCTTGAGGCTACGTTTTACCTTTATATATAGCACTTCCCACTTGGAATGCTAACACTGCCTTCCAGGCAACAATGCAATATAAGCATTCATCCATACAAGTTCGTTCTGGGACTGAACGAAACACCTGAGAGCTTCATCTTCAATTCCATCATCTTCAAGTCTTCACTTCGAAAGGCATTCGTTGGATCGAAGTGGGTTTCAAATAACATACCCGATCCCGGCCTCTTCGAAACAACTTTTTGATAATTCCCGGTAAACTCAACCCCGACTCTTTAGGAAATAAACAGTCAGAGATAAGATTGGAGATCACCTCCTAACCATTAGTGGATGGATTTCCTTATCATTGTCCTAGGAGAACTGTAACATCCCGCCGTTTTGGACCATTCAAATAGACAACAAATCCATACATGTCAGACTTGAATAATTCAAAACAACAGATTGTTAATAAAATTTGGGGCAAATAAAATCAATCACAGAATCACAGACATAGAATATCAGAATAACTTGCAGCAGAATAAAATAAACATAGTAGTTCATGAAGCTACTAAATACAAAGTCTCAAAACTAATACATAATACCAAAGTCAGAAACCAATACATTTGGAAATTCAAGGTACATAAGTTCTCTACTACAAAGCAAAAGCTAAGTAGAAATAATTGGAATAGAAATATCAGGTAGACAGCTAAATCTTCGGCGGATCTCTAGCTCCAAAAAGATGAAACCAAAGCTTTGAAAATCAGGCTGACTCGAGCGTAAAGCAAAACAGAAAACACTCGAGTCAGGACATACATACTTATAAATGTAAATCAACTCAAGTGAACTGTAAAAGAAATGCATCTGTAACTTAAAGGATTCTTGGGATCGCCCATTCTTTAAGGATCCATTAAACTATCTACTATGTAGTAATTTACGCTATTATAATAATCTCTAAAGTAAAGTAAACTATTAAAATAGCGTTAAGGCGTTATATTTTCCTCCTTAACACATTTTTATTTCCTATAGTCTATACAGTACCGTAATCTCGCTCGTACTGGACGTCGTCGGAGGCCACTCCATAGGTATGGTACAAACCAAACTCGTAGAAGGCGCGCTAGGGTAGGTGACGCGGCACAACTAGGCAATGCCAGGGTAGATATACCAATTACACTTCCGGAATGTTGGTAATGCATAGCCGCAACTACCGCCCAAATCGATCCACACTCCCGAATCAAAGGTGCGCAGCAAATCAATCACAAAGTAATAGAATGTCTAACGATGAAGTGTGTCCGATTAGAGGAGCTACCTCCTTGGCCCGTCGATTGCTCTTGTTTTAGCCACCTTATGCTAACTCACGAGAGTTAGGTCCACGTAAATATACCTTTAGGATCGTCGCCACCATCCTACTTCATTCTGGAATCTCCACCGCGTACACAGTTGTTAAAGTGGTTTTCGGTATCGATAAAGAGTATGCCCATATCTGATCCTGGTCTCTTTAACAACCAAACGTTATTATAACCCGTAGTTATTCAATTTCAAATGGTTTATTTTTTTCATATCAAACATGTTCCTTTCAAACCATATAAATTCCATATCATTATTCTTTAAAATATTATTCATTTTTCCAAACTTATAACACTTCCAAATTCATTTAATTATAACCCCTTTGAAATGTAAAAATTTAGAAATCATGGCACTTTAAAAAAATGTAACCTTTAGAACCATACATTCGGAACTATAACCCTTTAGAAAATTTGTAGTATTCTGAAAATGTCACTTTTAAGAAATGCAATACAGAAGTGCTATTGTAAGAATTCACAGCAGTGCAGGGTAAGAATTCGCAGCAGTGCAGAAGTGCTACTATAAGAATCAGCAGCAGTGCAGAATTGTTTCAGTAAGAAATTGCAACAGTTTTGAATTGCTATTGTAAGAAATCGCAGCAGTTTTGAATTGTTACCGTAATACTTCTTACTATAATAGTTTATATGATCAAATAGTATATATATTTTCAGTTTTCTCATAGTCATTCTATCATTCCTATTATATTACTCAAATTTAGCTATTTGGTCATTAAAGAAGCTACACCTTTAGTAAAATAACTTTGTTACTAACATATCAAATTTATAGCAGAAATCCTTATGCCAAGTTAAAAGTATTTTAACTTACCCTTTATTTTTTTTTAGTAAATAACATTTTATCATTTTTAAATGATACCATTTACATTAGTTAAAACTTGCATTTTTTCCACAAAACATTTATCATTTTAATTACTATTACATAAATTAAAACTTATAATTTATAGGTTAGAATAAAATTCCATTATTAGGTCAAATTGGGTTATTAAATGTAACGACTCGCTATTTTGGACTATTCGCATCCGCACATGTCGGACTTGAATAATTCAAAATACTGAATTGTTAATTTAAATTTGGCAAAACTCAGCATATATAGTAAATAAATAGAACACAGATCACAGACACAGAGTAATAAATGCAGCGGAAACAAAACATAGTAGTTCATGAAGCTACTATATACATATCAGAGTTAAATAAAGTACAGCAGAAGTCTCGAATACAATAGTTAAATACAAGAATCAGAATACAATCACTGGAATCAACTTGATATCTGAAAGCTGGATAGATAGCTGGATCTCCAAGCGAAGCTCCAACTCCAAAGGTGAGTCTCGAATACTGGCACACTCAGTCTGACCCGAGCGTAAAGCAAAACACAAAACACTCGAGTCAGGATTAACATTCTTATATCAATAAATCCAACTCAAGTGAAATAACAACCGAAATACAAGTAACTCAAAGGATGTTTGGAATAACCATCCTTTAAGGATCCGTTAAACTATCTGCTACGTAGTAGTGTACGATAAGTAGATAATGCCTATCAGTAATATAAGATATCAAAATAGTGTTAAGGCGTTACCATTATCCCCTTTAACACATTTTATATAAGCGTTATAGTCTATACAGCACTGTAAACTCCACCGTAAACTAGTGGGCTATCAGGGAGTACTCCATAGGTATAACACAAAACAAATCGTAGTGGTCGCATATATAGGGATACAAGTATGACAAGGCACATGAGGCAATACCCAAGGTAGTGAAACTACCATTTGCCTGATCCGGACTGGTGAGAACGCATCGCTCACCGCGCAACACTCCCAAAATTTCGAGGGTGCACCAATCGATAACAAGTAATGAGTAGTTTTCGAAGAAGTGTGTTTGCTCGAGGCAGCTAACCCCATTTGGCCCGGCACGGCTCCTGTTTTAGTCATTTCCAATGTGACACAAGTGTCAAGGCTATCCATTATCGTTCTCTTTCTTCAGTCATCACATACATCATTCCAACCACTTCATTCTGGATCACACTCCGCGTATAGTTATTAAAGTGGTTTTCGGTTTAGACAGTGAGTATGTCCCTAACCGATTCCGGTCTCTTTAATAACCTTCGTAATTATTACACCGATTGGTCGTTTATATATTTCAAAAACCAAATCAAATTCAATCTCAATTAGAATTTGTAAACCAACATTTCATTTGTCTTTCTAAATCAATTTCCATAATTTGCATTTCAAAACTTTCAAATTACCATTTCAAAATCTTATAATACAATTTCGATTTTTATTTAAACCATTCCAATAATCATTTAAATTCGTATATAAGTTTCATTTCGAAATCATTTAAAATGATTTAATCTACATTCAAAACAATTTAAATACATTAATCGATTCCATTCAATATTCGTTAAGTAAATTATCCTTCAAAACAATTTCTATTTAATTTCCAATTCATTAAATCAATTACTTAAGTTCACTTCATTATATCAAAACATACAAATTGAATTAAATTAAATTCGTTAAATCAACTCTTTAAATTACACGTCTTACATTAATTTTAATAAATCACATTTTATTTCTTGTTAAAGAAATTCAATTCCACTTATTTATTTACAGAGTTGTATATTTCAAAACTAAATTAATAAAGAAACTAAATTTTACTTATTCAAGAAGTTCAATTCCACTTACTAAAGAATTCAATTTATTTAATTATTAAATAATTCAATCTTATTTAATTATAAAATAATTTCAAAACTTAATTATTAAATAATTTCAAACTTAATTATTAAATAATTTCAAACTTAATTATTAATAATTCCAACTTTAAAACAACGTTCTTTCATCAACTACTATGTTAATATTTTTATTCAGATTATTAAATATTAACATTTCCTTCCATAAAAATTCAAATTCCAACTTCATTTCAAAATCATATTATTTATTCAAATAAAACCTTCATTTTATTTTCAAATCAAATTATTGACCAATCGGTTTTATTTAATTCTCTATCCTAGGTCAAAGTTAAATTTGGGTATTTATCATTTTAACCCGATTCCAATTCAATTCAAATCAAAGCATAGCAAAGGGAACTTGCAGTGTGATAACTGAGATGATGTCAAAGTAAATAAACAAGCAATAACAACAATCAATATTAATCCAATAATCAATTCAAATAATCCCGAAATAATCGTATTAATTCACATTGTTGTTTGTGCAAATTAATATAATTATTTCTAGAATCTACACTATCATTTCATGTAGATTAAAGATTATTACACTAATATTAATACGGTTCTTCATTTGATATCAATCATTAAATTTCATACTACATAAATTTTACAACATACATTCAAAGGTTCAAGGTGTGCTTAACCAAATTTCTACGTGTCAAATAATTTAAACATTTAAAGGGGTCATATTATGCAAATGTCATCTAATCAAATTTAACACATATATCAAATCTAACTATCCTACGTCGATTTCAATTTCAAATTATTTATCACTTCAACATTTACAATTTAACGTCCAATGTCAACATCAAACAATCAATCATTTAACAACCAAACTGGATTATCATTGTATAAACAACAGACAATGGTGTCAGATGTCACAGGTGAACTGATACAGGTAAAAACATATATATAACAGTGTAGATAACTAATAGCAACATATTTCAATCATCGTTTCAATTATCGTTTCAATTGAAATCAAATTTAATAAATAAAAAAACATTAATCGTGAGTGATTGCTCACCTTCCGAGGCTAGAGAGAACAGAAGATGACATGGATACGCACAGAAGAACTGACACTGAAATTGAGTTACGAATCCAAGCACGAATGTCGAAGCAAAGCTAAGTTGGTACGAATTCGACAGATAGAGATGATAATAGAAATTGATGACAACACATCAAAATTTGTTTAACATAAACTGAAACAAATAAGTATTATCTCCATATATATCTTTTTCTAAAATTAATATTAAATTTTAAACTCATATTTAAAATAATATATTTATATATTTCTAAAGAAAAATCCAGTTATCGATGTTTATTATGAAATCAATATAAACAATTTTATAATATATATCTATAACCAAAAATGATGAACATAGACTAATATATATAAACATATATATCTTATGTACAAGTTATAATTTAAAAAAAAAATATATATATATATACACACACATAAACAAGTCACTATATATGTGCAAACTATATAACTTATACAATGCCAAGTATACTTCCATAACTACATATTCAAAAAATTTCATAAACTAACATTTACAGAAATCATAATACAAACTATAACACATGTATAAAACATCTACTGTAAAACTTGAAAGTCTGAAAGAAATCATATGCAATAAGTATATGTACTAACCAGACAATGCAGCAACCTTATATAACTATATATATACATACTTAAATGTCTATAACTGAATATGCAAACTTCCAAAACCTTTGAATATATACCCACTATATCATTATATATACTACTCATGTCATATCCCAATCTGAGAAAAATATAAATTGAAAGTAAGTTTCAAAACACGTATGCGAAACTAATTTTTTTTATAGTAAACGTTATAAAATTTTCAAAACACTACTTATATATATTAACCAGAACTAACAAATACATAATATTTTAAACAATATTCACATACTTACAAGCAAATGCTCTAGGCGGAGTGTCAGTGCTAGGCGTGAGGAGGCAAGGCTAACTTGCTGGAGAGAGTGGTGCAAGCTCGAGCTTGCTACAGATTTGGACCGGAGTCGGGTTCGAGAAAATGAGGTGCGGGTTCGGTTCATGGCTTCGGGAGGGCTGCGCATGAGTGCTAAGGTGGGAAGGAGAAGCAGCCGATCAAGGTGGTGGAGGTGGCGGTTGCTAGCCAGAGCGGAGGGCGGAGGTGAGAGAGATGTTGGCCGAAGTAGGTGCAAGGCAAGGTGTGCAAGTCGTGGTGGTGGAATCTCGACCAAGAGAGGCGGTGGGAAAACAAGTTTCTCATTTTTTTTTCTTTTTTTTTAAGTGGCATCGGCCATGGAACTACCTCGGCTGGATCTGGGCTTGCGTGGATGAAGATGGAGAGTGGGATGTCTTGGTGCTTGGCTTTGACTGGAAGAGGAGGGTGAAGTGGTGAGAATTTCGGCTGGGTTTGGGTTTGAGGAAAGAAGTTGCGGCGAAGAAAGGAAGAAGACAAGTCGGGTTTCCATGGAGAAGATAACAACAGTATATTTTCTTTTATGTAGAAGGGCAGAACCAAGAAAAGATAAGGAAGGGACCAAAAGAACGAACTAGAATTTACTGACCATTGGGAAAAATAAAAAGTCAGAAGTTGATTTCAAGGAGAATAATAATGGCAAGATGCTATTGGTAATATACGGTGGATAATGAACGGTCATATAACCAAAAGCCCGAATTTCGGAACCGATACGGAAATTGTTCCGCAGATTTCACGGTCCCCCGGATGCCGAAACAGACAAACGAATATACCGCGGAGATCAGCATGATAGGACAATCAAAACGGTATACAGATATTAGCAGTACGATTTAATTATAAAAATTCGAATTTTTCTACTGGCGGAAAATGCAAGAAAAACGTAGAAAAATAAGATCGACGGAGCCAAAGAAGCCGAATTTGGAAAAACGAAAAATGACATTTGCTCAGAAGAGGTTTAGAATTTTTCTATGTAAAAATATTTAGGTTCCGAAAACATTTTATTTTCATCGCTTTTTAACTGATTAAATTGAAGTAAATTTACGCGCGAAATAAACTTTCATATTTTCGGACGAAAATTTACCAGTTGCTATGTTTAACTAGACGCATTCCAAATATCAAATTTATATTTCAAAATTTTATCGTTTAAAATTTCACAAAATTTCAATTAATAACGTTATTAAAACCAGTTAAATTTACGGGTCGTTACACTCTCCCCCACTCAAAACTTTTCGTCCCCGAAAAGGAACGAGGTAGGAGAATAGAAACAACAAGAAATAAAAACAGATTTGAAATACAAAATAACAATTAATTTAAACCATATAAATTCAAATTTAAATTAATTGATATTCAATAATTGATTTAATCCATATGATTTCACTAAAATCAATCTCAACTATTTCTAAATTCATTATCTTATTATCTAATTATCTTCAATTTACAATTTCTAAAACCATAAATTTGAATAGTCTTTTATTATAATCATATTTTTTTCAGCAATTTAAATTCTTCTTTATTCCAAATTATTGTTAAATGTATTCTACTTAATATATCTAATCACATATATTTAACCCATATAAATTAATTTAAACCATAAAAGTTTCGATTTAAATTAATTTATATTTACTAGTTGCTTTTAAATTCAAGGTATTTTCATAAGTTGATCAAATTTCAATTTATTAATTCTTTCAAAACAAATTTATTAATTCTTTCAAAACAAATTTATTTCATTATTAACTGAGTTTTACTTATTATCCTATCAAACTCTATTAACATCTTTATAATCAAAATTTAGTGTATAACATTTATTATAAACACTCAAATTTTATTTATAAAGACATTTTTTTATTGTACATTATCCAATTACATTTTAACTTCTGAATAATTTAGGTAAGTTATATTGAAATTAAATTGAGTATTATACAAATAATTTTTTTTACAATCCAGTTATTTCAAGTTAAATACTTATCCAAGAATTTTGACTTCAGTTTATAATTGAAATCATCTTTAACCTAAAATTTAAGAATTTAAATCTCCGATTTACTTCAAACAATTTAGAGATATATCTATATATTTATATCAAATCAAATTAAAATTTTAAAATAAGATACCTATATATATATAAATCAAATTATACTGAACAAATTCAAATCAAAATATATTTTTTTTCAAAACAAAACCGTAGCAAAGCTACAGAATAGTCTCTCCACTTCGAAACTCGAAAATGAATGTCGATGATGTGGCCGCCATCACCGGAATTATTTTCCAACGACAAAGAGAAGAGCACTTATTTAAACATTTAAAATTCTTTGAAAATGATTTCTATTCGAAATTACTATATAAAATATGCATTTTTAAATTAAAACCCAAAGTTTGAAATCAATGGAAAGTAAATTCTCAAATTCTTATTTAAATTCATTTCAACTCCCAATTAAAATTTTAAACCATGTTCTATAATTTCATTTATTTATCAGATTGGAATAGTCTATGGTTTACAAAAACAATAAATGAAAATGAAATATTAACATTTTGACAACAAATTCATTAACAATTTAATTTCTGAAAAATTTATACTTATATATAATATAATCATTCAAAATTATTTTATTTACTAAATTTGAAAACAATGTTGTGTCAGTTTGCTCTACTCGAGTGTTTTAGAGATCTTATCGATAGCGCTGATCAGACGAATCGATCGAGAAACCCAAATCACATCAACAACTCAAACAACACAATATATAAAACATTTAATATTAATTTACAAATACATTTCTTTGCTCGACGATACAGGAATGAATTTTCAAAATAAGGATAGTGTTTCAAATTTGATGGACTAAAATCAAAGAGAAATCTGATTCGAAGATAAGTTCGAAACAAAATAAGATGATTTAAATAACAAATAGGAAGATGGATAAGTTTATATAAATTGTGGGCAACCTTAACCAGGTCGACCGTGACTTCAAGAATAAGATCGATGCAGAATTTCGAGGCAAATCTACATTGATCTCAAGAGATAGAATTCGGCATAACCAAAGGTGTCAGCATCTAAACCGATGATATATAAATCTCTGGTGAATCGATGCTATCGTAAAAGAGTTTTACCCCTTTACAAATAAATTTGAGATTGGCGGGACCGCCAACTCATTATAAAGATCATTCGAAGTGGAGTTATGTGATATTCCAGAATTCAGAAGAATACGAATAGTGAGGGACAATGATGAATTTCGGATTCGCAGGGAATGTTCCAAAATTCAAAGAAATCGAGTCAAAGGAAGAGATTGAAACTCGAATGAGAGTGATTCTGTAAATACATTTACCTTATATGCTAAGTTTTGCCTAGAGCTACCAAAGCTCTGATACCAACTGTATCGACCCGCTATTTTGGACTATTCGCATCCGCATATGTCGGACTTGAATAATTCAAAATACCGAATTGTTAATTTAAATTTGGCAAAACTCAGCATATATAGTAAATAAATAGAACACAGATCACAGACATAGAGTAATAAATGCAGCGGAAACAAAACATAGTAGTTCATGAAGCTACTATATACATATCGGAGTTAAATAAAGTAAAGCAGAAGTCTCGAATACAATAGTCAAATACAAGAATCAGAATACAATCACTGGAATCAACTAGATATCTGAAAGCTGGATAAATAGCTGGATCTCCAAGCGAAGCTCCAACTCCAAAGGTGAGTCTCGAATACTGGCACACTCAGTCTGACCCGAGCGTAAAGCAAAATACAAAACACTCGAGTCAGGATTAACAACCATATATCAATAAATCCAACTCAAGTGAAATAACAACTGAAATACAAGTAACTCAAAGGATGTTTGGAATAACCATCCTTTAAGGATCCGTTAAACTATCTACTATGCAGTAGTGTACGATAAGTAGATAATGCCTATCATTAATACAAGATATCAAAATAGTGTTAAGGCGTTACCATTAACCCCCTTAACTCATTTTATATAAGCGTTATAGTCTATACAGCACTGTAAACTCCACCGTAAACTAGTGGGCTATCTGGGAGTACTCCATAGGTATAACACAAAACAAATCGTAGTGGTCGCGTATATAGGGATACAAGTATGACAAGGCACATGAGGCAATACCCAAGGTAGTGAAACTACCGTTTGCCTGATCCGGACTGGTGAGAACGCATCGCCGCAGCGATCGCAACACCGCGAAACAACACTCCCAAAATTTCGAGGGTGCACCAATCGATAACAAGTAATGAGTAGTTTTCGAAGAAGTGTGTTCGCTCGAGGCAGCTAACCCCATTTGGCCCGGCACGGCTCCTATTTTAGTCATTTCCAATTTGACACAAGTGTCAAGGCTATCCATTATTGTTCTCTTTCTTCAGTCATCACGTACATCATTCCAACCACTTCATTCTGGATCACACTATACGTATAGTTATTAAAGTGGTTTTCGGTTTAGACAGTGAGTATGTCCCTAACCGATTCCGGTCTCTTTAATAACCTTCGTAATTATTACACCGATTGTTCGTTTATATATTTCAAAAACCAAATCAAATTCAATCTCAATTAGAATTTGTAAACCAACATTTCATTTGTCTTTCTAAATCAATTTCCATAATTTGCGTTTCAAAACTTTCAAATTACCATTTCAAAATCTTATAATACAATTTCGATTTTTATTTAAACCATTCCAATATTCATTTAAATTCATATATAAGTTTCATTTCGAAATCATTTAAAATGATTTAATCTACATTCAAAACAATTTAAATCCATTTATCGATTTCATTCAATATTCGTTAAGTAAATTATCCTTTAAAACAATTTTTATTTAATTTCCAATTCATTAAATCAATTACTTAAGTTCACTTCATTATATCAAAACTTACAAATTGAATTAAATTAAATTCGTTAAATCAACTCTTTAAATTACACGTCTTACATTAATTTTAATAAATCACATTTTATTTCTTGTTAAAGAAATTCAATTCCACTTATTTATTTACTTAGTTGTAGATTTCAAAACTCAATTAATAAAGAAACTAAATTTTACTTATTCAAGAAGTTCAATTCCACTTACTAAAGAATTCAATTTATTTAATTATTAAATAATTCAATCTTATTTAATTATAAAATAATTTCAAAACTTAATTATTAAATAATTTCAAACTTAATTATTAAATAATTTCAAACTTAATTATTAATAATTCCAAATTTTAAAACAACGTTCTTTCATCAACTACTATGTTAATATTTTGATTCAGATTTTTAAATATTAACATTTCCTTCCATAAAAATTCAAATTCCAACTTCGTTTCAAAATCATATTATTTATTCAAATAAAATCTTCATTTTATTTTCAAATCAAATTATTGACCAATCGGTTTATTTAATTCTCTATCCTAGGTCAAAGTTAAATTTGGGTATTTATCATTTTAACCCGATTCCAATTCAATTCAAAATCAAAGCATAGCTAAGGGAACTTGCAGTGTGATAACTGAGATGATGTCAAAGTAAATAAACAAGCAATAACAACAATCAATATCAATCCAATAATCAATTCAAATAATCCCAAAATAATCGTATTAATTCACATTGTTGTTTGTGCAAATTAATATAATTATTTCTAGAATCTACACTATCATTTCATGTAGATTAAAGATTATTACACTAATATTAATACGGTTCTTCATTTGATATCAATTATTAAATTTCATACCACATAAATTTTACAACATACATTCAAAGGTTCAAGGTGTGCTTAACCAAATTTCTACGTGTCAAATAATTTAAACATTTAAAGGGGTCATATTATGCAAATGTCATCTAATCAAATTTAACACATATATCAAATCTAACTATCCTACGTCGATTTTAATTTCAAATTATTTATCACTTCAACATTTACAATTTAACGTCCAATGTCAACATCAAACAATCAATCATTTAACAACCAAACTGGATTATCATTGTATAAACAACAGACAATGGTGTCAGATGTCATAGGTGAACTGATACAGGTAAAAACATATATATAACAGTGTAGATAACTAACATCAACATATTTTAATTGTCGTTTCAATTGAAATCAAATTTAATAAATAAAAGAACATTAATCGTGAGTGATTGCTCACCTTCCGAGGCTAGAGAGAATAGAAGATGACATGGATATGCACAGAAGAACTGACACTGAAATTGAGTTACGAATCCAAGCACGAATGTCGAAGCAAAGCTAAGTTGGCATTAATTCGACAGATAGAGCTGATAATAGAAATTGATGACAACACATCAAAATTTGTTTAACATAAACCGAAACAAATAAGTATTATATCCATATATATCTTTTTCTAAAATTAATATTAAATTTTAAACTCATATTTAAAATTATATATTTATATGTTTCTAAAGAAAAATCCAGTTATCGATGTTTATTATGAAATCAATATAAACAATTTTATAATATATATCTATAACCAAAAATGATGAACATAGACTAATATATATAAACATATATATCTTACGTACAAGTTATAATTTAAAATATATATATATATACACACATAAACAAGTCACTATATATGTGCAAACTATATAACTTATACAATGCCAAGTATACTTCCATAACTACATATTCAAAAAATTTCATAAACTAACATTTACAAAATCATAATACAAACTATAACACATGTATAAAACATCTACTGTAAAACTTGAAAGTTTGAAAGAAATCATATGCAACAAGTATATGTACCAACCAGACAATGCAACAACCTTATATAACTATATATATACATACTTAAATGTCTATAATTGAATATGCAAACTTCCAAAACCTTTGAATATATACCCACTATATCATTATATATACTACTCATGTCATATCCCAATCTGGGAAAATATAAATTGAAAGTAAGTTTCAAAACACGTATGCGAAACTAATTTTTTTTACAGTAAACATAATAAAATTTTCAAAGCACTACTTATATATATTAACCAAAACTAACAAATACATAATATTTTAAACAATATTCACATACTTACAAGCAAATGCTCTAGGCGGAGTGTTAGTGCTAGGCGTGAGGAGGCAAGGCTAACTTGCTGGAGAGAGTGGTGCAAGCTCGAGCTTGCTACAGATCTGGACCGGAGTCGGGTTCGAGAAAATGAGGTGAGGGTTCAGGTCATGGCTTCAGGAGGGCTGCGCATGAGTGCTAAGGTGGGAAGGAGAAGCAGCCGATCAAGGTGGTGGAGGTGGCGGTTGCTGGCCAGAGGGGAGGGCGGAGGTGAGAGAGATGTTGGCCGAAGTAGGTGCGACGCAAGGTGTGCAAGTCATGGTGGTGGAATCTCGACCAAGAGAGGCAGTGGGAAAACAAGTTTCTCATTTCTTTTCTTTTTTTTAAGTGGCATCGGCCATGGAACTGCCTCGGCTGGATCTTGGCTTGCGTGGATGAAGATGGAGAGTGGGATGTCTTGGTGCTTGGCTTTGACTGGAAGAGGAGGGATAGGAGGTGAGAATTTCGGCTGGGTTTGGGATTGAGGAAAGAAGTTGCGGCGAAGAAAGGAAGAAGACAAGTCGGGTTTCCATGGAGAAGATAACAACAGTATATTTTCTTTTATGTAGAATGGCAGAACCAAGAAAAGATAAGGAAGGGACCAAAAGAACGAACTAGAATTTACTAACCATTGGGAAAAATGAAAAGTCAGAAGTTAAATTCAAGGCGAATAATAATGGCAAGAGGCTATTGGTAATATACGGTGGATAATGAACGGTTATATAACCAAAAGCCCGAATTTCGGAACCGATATGGAAATTGTTCCGTAGATTTCACCATCCCCTAGACGCCGAAACAAACAAACGAATATACCGCAGAGATCAACATGACGGGACGATCAAAATGGTATACGGATATTAGCAGTACGAATTAATTACAAAAATTCAAAATTTTCTACTGGCGGAAAATGCAAGAAAAATGTAGAAAAATAAGATCGACGGAGCCAAAGAAGTCCAAATTTGGAAAAACGAAAAATGACGTTTTCTCAGTGTAACGATCCCGAATTTTATATAAATTTAAATTGATAATTTATTTAATTTTTGAATTAAAATAGTATAGTTAATTGGAAATTTAAGCGAGTTTCCCCGAATACAGATAAATTCTGTATAAATCATTTAAATTTAAAAATATTGTAAATATTGTATATATGTGAATATATATGTATACGGGAATATTAAGTAAAAATTGAATATATATGTATATATATTGAATTTGAATTTAAATTGTAAACAAATGGTTTAATAATAAATGATAATAATAAAGATTAGGATTGATGGTTAATAATAATTTGAATTTATAAATTAAACGTAAGACAATAAATATTAAAGTAAAATAAATAATTGATCTATAAATAGAGATGAATAAATAAAAGATAAGTTATAAAATACAAAGTAAATACATTGAATAAAAACTAGCAACAAAATTAAAATAAATTTGACAAATTCTAAAAATATATTAAATATAAATATACATTCAAATATGAAAAAGAAAGTAAAATTAAAATAAAAGAGAATCTCACTTATATTATAAAGTGATAAAAATAAACAAAAGAAAACAATACATTCAAATATTCAAGACAGCAAATATATGTATATTCATGTACAATCCAATTAGAAGTATGAAGACAAAGCAAGATGTGTGTGTGTGTGTATATATATATATATACCTAAGCTTGATGTAGAAGACAATATCATGTATACAAGTTGGATAAATATATATATATATAGGCTGATTCAACATTTTACATAAAAACAAAGAAGTATGTAGGCTGGAAAAAAAAGTATATGAGAAAGAAGACACAAAGTACTTGGTAATTAATGTAGCACCATACATATATCCATCAGCCACCGAAAATGAAGGAAAAAATATATTCATTTGCACATGGCATTAATGAAGCCATCACAACATTTCATCTCATGTTGTACAAAATATTATACCCAGTAAAACTTCTCTTCTTTATATCAAAGCCTTTCTTAATTCACTTCTTTTCGTCCATCTACAAAACTGAAGTAATAACATCTAAAATTAAAACAAATCTCAACTTAAACAAACTTCAACCCAGCTCAGCAATAACCAGAGGATTTAAGATCAAGAGATTCCAGTTTGCAAATTTCAAAGCTGTTTCAACTGGAAGCTCTGTTTGTTCTTCCTTTTCTAAACGGTGAGTAAACCTTTGATCCTTTCAACCATTTGTTGATTTTGTGAATGCCTGAATGATGCTAAAAGCTTTGCATGTGAATGAATTGTTGTGCTTGTGTTTTTTCTTTGCTTGGGATGTTATTTTCTTCCCTGTTTCCTTTAACTCTCTGGTTTACAGAGTTAACATACCAAACTCAAACCCCCTCTCTATTTTCTATTGAATCTGAAAAATAAAATAAAATTAAAGTATGGTTTGGACATGCATTTTGTTTAGTAACTGATCAAAGCAAGGCAGTATGTTTTCTTTTTTTTAGAAACTGTGAAACACAATCACATTTAAGTCTTTGGTTTACAGAGTAAACCATAGCAAAAATCCAAATCTCTCTCTCTCATTTCTTCTGAATTTAAAGTGTAAACAAGTTAAAGTATGTTTTAACCCTACACTGTATTCAGTAACAAATCAAAGAAAAAGTTATATAGTTTTTCTAGAAACTATGAAATGCAGTCACCATTCAAATTTTGCAGAAATTCGAACTTCATGGATTTTAATTTCAGTAATATTATTTGAATCCTCACTGCAAAATAAGATTTTTAAAACAAATATGAAGATTTTTAGTTAAGTGTGCAGGGTGTAGTTCCTAATTGAACCAAATATGCTTTTTAATCAATTTCCGGTAATCGAGCAAATCTTAGATGCTGAATTTTTGTTTGAAGCTGGTTTGAACATTGATGATCTCAGGAAAATTGTCGAAATTTTTTTCTATTGCATAAATTGGTGGTACGAGTTCAATTTAGGGTTAAAGCTCGAGTTTTGAACGTGTTCAGTGGAAAGATGATTGCGTCCTCTTGGAGTGATCGAGCGGCACGAAACTGAGAGGGAACGTAGAGTGGGGTGTCGGCAACCTGAAGCCGGAGTCGTGGATTTTCTGGTGAACGGCGCGAGGAGGACGAAGCGTTTGGGTTTGGGTATGTTTAAGTTACAGTATCGAGCAAAATACTTATTCTTGATTTCGAGTTTTTGGTGTCGAATCGAGTGTCAATTTCGTATGTGGGTGAGGGTTACGACTTGCCGAAGGTCATGACGTTCACCGGAGCGGCGGCACCGCCGTGTGCACGTGCACGGCTGGGGGGTTGTGTGTCAGTGGGTTTCGTAGTGGGAGTGACTCGAAGTAGGTATCGGGTATTTGGGTGTTTGACTCGAGTTGTACTCGAGTGTTTTGTGGGTGAAGCCTACAGTTTTTTTAACTTTAAAATTAATCTAAGTTTTTGTAAAAGGGGGAAAGAAGAAGGGAAACTCGGGGCTTGACCCGAGTGATCTTCGGGTTCGACCCGAAGCAGTTTTAAACAGTTTTAAAAAGTGTTTTAAAACCCAGTTTTTTGAAATTTAAAAAAAAATTAGTTTAAACTTTCTTTTATAAAAGTACTTCATAAGTAATAATTGTTTTCTTTAACATTTAATAAAGAAGTTTTAAATTTTGTTTAATTTAAATTTTGTTAAGTAAAGTTAACTAAAGATAAAATAGTTTAAATATGTAAATGATAATTAAGGCATTGATAAGATAATGTTTATCTTAAGATAATTAAAGTTTTAGTGATGGGTATTGATTAAGTTAATCAAGAAATTTAAATATAATTTAATTAATAATGATTAAGAATTAATTAAGTAATTAATTAAGAATGATTAATTAATTTAATTAACTAATGATTATGATTGATTAATTAATGATTAGAGATTAATTAATTTATAATTAGAATTTACTTAATTAAGTAATTATAGGTTGATTAATTAATATGATTTATTAATTAAGGTAATTAATTTGAGGATAATTTATTATTAAAAGTTAATTAATAAATGATTAAAGATTAATTAATTGAAATGGTTTATCATTAATTAATGATCAATTAACCAAGACTTGTAGTTATTCATAAGTAATTAATCTGGTATAAATTAATTATAATCAGATATTAATTGATCTTACCTATGGATATTTGGATTCTATTGGTTGACTTGATTATTGATATCCCTGATTAGTGATGCTTTGTGATATACCCTGATTTATGTTGTGATCTGTGATAAATTATCTGTGATGTAATTTATTATTTATGATATATATATATCTGTGATCTGTATAGGAAAGAGAAGCGTTATAGTTTATACCGCTTATCAACTATATTTATGTATTTTAATCTGTGATGATTGTATGATGTTGCACTACTGTGTAAAACCCCTAGACCACACTGTTACACACACCAATGTGGATTTCACGAGGAAATCGGTTAAGTCATAGATGATTTAAATTTAATATTTTTGAAATTGAAATTTTAATTTCAATTGATTTTGAAAATGGATTTGGGTTAAATGTTAAAGCTTTTGAAAAGATGTTTTCAAAGATAAAAGCTATTTTGAATAACTTGATAAATTTTCCAATTTAAATAATTCAATTTGAATTTGAATTTAAGATTTGGAATTGAATTCAATGATTGGAAATTTTGATTTTATAAATGTGTTTATATGAATTGGAACCATTTTAAAAAGTATGATTTTGAGAATTTGAATTTAACCCAAGGACTTTAACTCGTATAAATGAATCAGATTTCAGAAATGAAAACTGTTTGTTATCAAATGATAAAAGCTTTCATTATAAGAAATGAAATTCCAATTTAATTAAAGGAATTTCATGTTTGAAATGAAAAATGGTTTTTCCAAGTTATGAGTGAATTCTTTTTGAAAGCTATGAATTGAATCTGTTATTTTTAACAGATTTAAAATGGTGATTTGTTTAACCATTTGAAATGAAATTGTTTTGAAAGCTATAAGTTAAATCTTTGTTTTAAAGATTTAACGAGTTAATCAAATTGAAATGGGAATTGATTTGGAAAATCTATCTTTGTGAATCTGGGTGAACTTTGTGAATTGAATCTTTTTATTTTAAAAGATTAAATGGTAATTTGTTTAAACCATTTAAAAGAAAGATTTTGGGTAATAATTTGTGACTTAACTGAAATCCCAAGATCCATATATTTTTAAATATTGCGCTCACTATTCGGGTTAGCCGGGAAAAGACCTTTGTGGCATATAACCCATTCCGAATAAGTGATACGTCGTATATGGATGGCATTTGAAGACCAGTGTTGAAGGCCGGGTATTTGCGAAAACGATTGGATAACCTATCGATTGTCTCTGCACTGAATTGCTCCGGTATAGAGATTTCCTAAGTGATGGGAAGTTCGATCGGGATTGTGAATACCCGGATTGCAAGGGCTTCTTTGGAAGTGCCTTCGGTTCTGTTCGAACCCGGAACAGACTTGTATTGTTACATGTTTGACATTACACTTTGAGATATAAAGCAGATTTCCTTCAAATACATTTCTGTTTGGTGGCGGAGAATTTATTCTCTTAGCTTAACACCCTTCTCTGAGACGTACGAGCTCAGAGGTTATGTAGTTGAAGGTTATCAGCGATATACTCCCAATTTGGTAATGTGGCATGCTGAGTGTTGCTGTGTGATGATCATTTATTGATCATTTGTGATCAAAGTGTGGCTTTGTGAAAAAGCGTAGCTTTGTGGACGAGACTTCGTCAGACCTCACAACCCGGAAATGGTCGAAACAGGAAAGACGCGGCAAGGTTTCAGGGGTAGCTTCCCTAGGGTATGACCATTCCTTCTGGAAAAGGGTAGTATCATGGTATGGAGCCCAGATACTTACTCATGTGGACACACTTTATTTATTATGTGTGATGTTGGTTACCGAGGCCTCGGATAAAGGTCCCAAAGGACCGGGGGTGGCATATCTCAGGTTTACTACCCGGGAAGGGGGTAACCGGCCTTGTGTTGGTAGAGAGCAGGTTGTCTCTCGGAGCGTCCCGCCAGAGGCGTTCCTACGTGGCATAGGAAGTTCCTTAGCCTGACCATTTGTTTGAAATCCATCTTCCAATACGAACCATGTACGGTATTAGTTGTAGAACCTGCCATTTACTTATGGTGGCGCCCCACTATTTAGATGGTAGCTATAATAGGCATAGTGTGAAATGCCTATGCTGGCTAAGATTAATATTATACTTTCAAAATGTTTTCCACTATGCACTAATAATAATAACCAATGATTTTGCGTAGTAAGCATCTTTGACTATCATAAGGAGAAATTTCCTCTGATTCTGCGTTTGCATTGTGTGTGTGTGCGGGAGGCCTTATGGTAGTTTCATTTTCCAAAAGCATTGCAGATTCAATGTTTAAAATCCTTTTGTGTTTGTTTTAAAGATAAACTGTTTTTGTTGCTCACACTAGTCCCACGACTGACTCGGAGTTTATTGTTCCTTTCCTAAACTCTGGGTGCTCATAATTTTCCACACGAGCAGTCTAGAGTTGGGTTTTTTAGATATTCAGGTTAGTAGATTATCTGGAGCTAGTTCAGTATTTGGAGTCCATTCATCGGGGTTGCTTAACCTGGAATTGTGGATTCATTCTTGTCTGAAGACCATTTTGGAGTTATCACTCCTATTGATATTGTTCCGCTGCTGATGTTATCTTTTCTTTCCGCTGCTATTTCTTGTATCTCTGATATTGTTGTATCATATTGATATCATTGTTGTATATCATTCTGGATATTGTATTCATTGGAGTTGTATATGATATCATTGATTTCTTTATTCCGCTGTCTTGTTATACTTACTATGTTATAAGCTCCGGCGAATCGGATTTGAACGGTCGAATCTACGGCATTCTAGTACAATGTGAAGTACAGATGTCGATTTCCGAGCGTGAAAATCCAAGACGTTACATTTAATATCGGAGCTGAGGGTAAAACTTTAGCTCAGGAGTATAACACATTAAGTAGCTTATTAGAGATAGGGTGAAGTATACCCTAGAATGAGTAATTCTCGGATATCCACCCGTATGTCTCAGTAAATTCTCTTACTATCCATCGATAGTAAGTATGAGTGCAAGAAGAGGATGAGATAAGGGACAGGGAAATATGACTATAAATGGTCAATACTTTGTAACAACAAGGAAACAATCTTTTCTCTATCAATCTCTTTCGTTCAACATCTCTTCTCAATTCTTCGATAGTTCCTGGTAGATCCAGGAAGAGATTCAATATATTAATATGGGACGTAAACTCCAAATAGGCCAAAATTGTTTGTTTGGATGAATTGTTGCTTTGTTCGCTATGGTTGATAGGTATACTTTAGTTTTAAACTAAAAGCTTTGAAATTGTATCCATATATCTATCTATTCTCTGGGTCCGGATATATTCTATGAATGGTTAGTTATCCCTTTGAACTAACTGATGCCATTGTATATTTCGTAGATCTGGATAACCCGAGTATTTTTTGAAGTTTTAAACAGATTCGTTCTTGTATCTATTATCGATATTCTGATTTGGTAAGCCAAATGTAGAATAGATGTTCAGTTTGATTTGATGAAACATTCTTCATCTATCTTTGTGTCTCCTTGGAAATTTCGAGGACGAAATTCTTTTAAGGGGGGAAGTCTGTAACGATCCCGAATTTTATATAAATTTAAATTGATAATTTATTTAATTTTTGAATTAAAATTGTATAGTTAATTGGAAATTTAAGCGAGTTTCCCCGAATACAGATAAATTCTGTATAAATCATTTAAATTTAAAAATATTATAAATATTGTATATATGTGAATATATATGTATACGGGCATATTAAGTAAAAATTGAATATATATGTATATATATTGAATTTGAATTTAAATTGTAAACAAATGGTTTAATAATAAATGATAAGAATAAAGATTAGGATTGATGGTTAATAATAATTTGAATTTATAAATTAAATGTAAGACAATAAATATTAAAGTAAAATAAATAATTGAGCTATAAATAGAGATGAATAAATAAAAGATAAGTTATAAAATACAAAGTAAATACATTGAATAAAAACTAGCAACAAAATTAAAATAAATTTGACAAATTCTAACAATATATTAAATATAGATATACATTCAAATATGAAAAAGAAAGTAAAATTCAAATAAAAGAGAATCTCACTTATATTATAAAGTGATAAAAATAAACAAAAGAAAAAAATACATTCAAATATTCAAGACATCAAATATATGTATATTCATGTACAATCCAATTAGAAGTATGAAGACAAAGCAAGATGTATATATATATATATATCTATAACTAAGCTTGCTGAAGAAGACAATATCATGTATACAAGTTGGATAAATATATATATATAGGTTGATTCAACATTTTACATAAAAACAAAGAAGTATGTAGGCTGAAATATATATATATATATATGAGAAAGAAGACATAAAGTACTTGGTAATTAATGTAGCACCATACATATATCCATCAGCCACCGAAAATGAAGGAAAAAGTATATTCATTTGTACATGGCATTAATGAAGCCATCACAACATTTCATCTCATGTTGTACAAAATATTATACCCAGTAAAAATTATCTTCTTTATATCAAAGCCTTTCTTAATTCACTTCTTTTCATCCATCTACAAAACTGAAGTAATAACATCTAAAATTAAAACAAATCTCAACTTAAACAAACTTCAACCCAGCTTAGCTATAACCAGAGGATTTAAGATCAAGAGATTCCAGTTTGCAAATTTCAAAGCTGTTTTAACTTGAAGCTCTGTTTGTTCTTCCTTTTCTAAACGGTGAGTAAACCTTTGATCCTTTCAACCATTTGTTGATTTTGTGAATGCCTGAATGATGCTAAAAGCTTTGCATGTGAATGAATTGTTGTGCTTGTGTTTTTTCTTTTCCTGGGATGTTATTTTCTTCCCTATTTCCTTTAACTCTCTGGTTTACAGAGTTAACATACCAAACTCAAACCCCCTCTCTATTTTCTGTTGAATCTGAAAATAAAATAAAATTAAAGTATGGTTTGGACATGCATTTTGTTTAGTAACTGATCAAAGCAAGGCAGTATGTTTTCTTTTTTTAGAAACTGTGAAACACAGTCACATTTAAGTCTTTGGTTTACAGAGTAAACCATAGCAAAAATCCAAATCTCCCTCTCTCATTTCTTCTGAATTTAAAGTGTAAACAAGTTAAAGTATGTTTTAACCCTACACTGTATTCAGTAACAAATCAAAGAAAAAGTTATATAGTTTTTCTGGAAACTATGAAATGCAGTCACCATTCAAATTTTGCAGAAATTCGAACTTCACGGATTTTAATTTCAATAATATCATTTGAATCCTCACTACAAAATAAGTTTTTTAAAACAAATATGATGATTTTTAGTTAAGTGTGCAGGGTGTAGTTCCTAATTGAACCAAATATGCTTTTTAATCAATTTCTGGTAAACGAGCAAATCTTAGATGCTGAATTTTTGTTTGAAGCTGGTTTGAACATTGATGATCTTAGGAAAATTGTCGAAATTTTTTTCTATTGCATAAATTGGTGGTACGAGTTCAATTTAGGGTTAAAGCTTGAGTTTTGGACGTGTTCAGTGGAAAGATGATTGCGTCCTCTTGGAGTGATCGAGCGGCACAAAATTGAGAGGGAACGTAGAGTGGGGTGTCGGCAACCTGAAGCTGGAGTCGTGGATTTTCTGGTGAACGGCGCGAGGAGGACTAAGCGTTTGGGTTTGGGTATGTTTGAGTTACAGTATCGAGCAAAATACTTATTCTCGATTTCGAGCTTTTGGTGTCGAATCGAGTGTCAATTTTGTATGTGGGTGAGGGTTACGACTTGCCGAAGGTCATGACGTTCACTGGAGCGGCGGTGCCGCCGTGTGCACGTGCATGGCTGGGGGGTTGTGTGTCAGTGGGTTTCGTAGTGGGAGTGACTCGAAGTAGGTATCGGGTATTTGGCTGTTTGACTCGAGTTGTACTCGAGTGTTTTGTGGGTGAATCCTACAGTTTTTTTTTAACTTTAAAATTAATCTAAGTTTTTGTAGAAGGGGGAAAGAAGAAGAGAAACTCGAGGCTTGACCCGAGTGATCTTCGGGTTCGACCCGAAGCAGTTTTAAAAAGGATTTTAAAACCCAGTTTTTTTGAAATTTAAAAATAAATTTAGTTTAAACTTTCTTCTATAAAATTACTTTATAAGTAATAATTGTTTTCTTTAACATTTAATAAAGAAGTTTTAAATTTTGTTTAATTTAAATTTTGTTAAGTAAAGTTAACTAAAGATAAAATAGTTTAAATATGTAAATGATAATTAAGGCATTGATAAGATAATGTTTATCTTAAGATAATTAAAGTTTTAGTGATGGGTATTGATTAAGTTAATCAAGAAATTTAAATATAATTTAATTAATTATGATTAAGAATTAATTAAGTAATTAATTAAGAATAATTAATTAATTTAATTAACTAATGATTATGATTGATTAATTAATGATTAGAGATTAATTAATTTGTAATTAGAATTTACTTAATTAAGTAATTATAGGTTGATTAATTAATATTATTTATTAATTAAGGTAATTAATTTAAGGATAATTTATTATTAAAAGTTAATTAATAAATGATTAAAGATTAATTAATTGAAATGGTTTATCATTAATTAATGATCAATTAACCAAGACTTGTAGTTATTCATAAGTAATTAATCTGGTATAAATTAATTATAATCAGATATTAATTGATATTACCTATGGATATTTGGATTCTACTGGTTGACTTGATTGTTGATATCCCTGATTAGCGATGCTTTGTGATATACCCTGATTTATGTTGTGAACTGTGATAAATTATCTGTGATGTAATTTATTATCTGTGATATATATATATATATATATATATATATCTGTGATCTGTATAGGAAAGATAAGCGTTATAGTTTATACCGCTTATCAACTATATTTCTATATTCTGATCTGTGATGATTGTATGATGTTGCATTACTGTGTAAAACCCCTAGACCACACTGTTACACACACCAATATGGATTTCACGAGGAAATCAGTTAAGTCACAGATGATTTAAATTTAATATTTTTGAAATTGAAATTTTAATTTCAATTGATTTTGAAAATGGATTTGGGTTAAATGTTAAAGCTTTTGAAAAGGTGTTTTCAAAGATAAAAGCTATTTTGAACAACTTGATATAGTTTTCCAATTTAAATAATTCAATTTGAATTTGAATTCAAGATTTGGAATTGAATTCAATGATTGGAAATTTGATTTTATAAATGTATTTATATGAATTGGAACCATTTTAAAAAGTATGATTTTGGGAATTTGAATTTAACCCAAGGACTTTAACTCGTATAAATGAATCAGATTTCCAAAATGAAAACTGTTTGTTTTCAAATGATAAAAGCTTTCATATAAGAAATGAAATTCCAATTTAATTAAAGGAATTTCATGTTTGAAATGAAAAATGGTTTTTCCAAGTTATGAGTGAATTCTTTTTGAAAGCTATGAATTGAATCTGTTATTTTTAACAGATTTAAAATGGTGATTTGTTTAACCATTTGAAATGAAATTATTTTGAAAGCTATAAGTTAAATCTTTTTTTTTAAGATTTAACGAGTTAATCAAATTGAAATGGGAATTGATTTGGAAAATCTATCTTTGTGAATCTGGGTGAACTTTGTGAATTGAATCTTTTTATTTTAAAAGATTAAATGGTAATTTGTTTAAACCATTTAAAAGAAAGATTTTGGGTAATAAGTTGTGACTTAACTGAAATACCAAGATCCATATATTTTAAAATATTGCGCTCACTATTCGGGTTAGCTGGGAAAAGACCTTTGTGGCATATAACCCATTCCGAATAAGTGATACGTTGTATATGGATGGCATTTGAAGACCGGTGTTGAAGACCGAGTATTTGCGAAAATGATGGGATAACCTATCGATTGTCTCTACACTGAGTTGCTCCGGTATAGAGATTTCCTAAGTGATGGGAAGTTCGATCGGGATTGTGAATACCCGGATTGCAAGGGCTTCTTTGTAAGTGCCTTCGGTTCTGTTCGAACCCGGAACAGACTTGTATGGTTACATATTTGACATTACACTTTGAGATATAAAGGAGATTTACTTCAAATACATTTCTGTTTGGTGGCGGAGAATTTATTCTCTTAGCTTAACTCCCTTCTCTCAGACGTACGAGCTCAGAGGTTATGTAGTTGAAAGTTATCAGCGATATACTCCCAATTTGGTAATGTGGCATGCTGAGTGTTGCTATGTGATGATCATTTATTGGTCATTTATGATCAAAGCGTGGCTTTATGAAAAAGCGTAGCTTTGTGGACGAGACTTCGTCAGACCTCACAACCCGGAAATGGTCGAAACAGGAAAGATGCGGCAAGGTTTCAGGGGTAGCTTCTCTAGGGTATGACCATTCCTTCTGGAAAAGGGTAGTATCATGGTTTGGAGCCCAGATACTTACTCATGTGGACACACTTTATTTATTATGTATGATGTTGGTTACCGAGGCCTCGGATAAAGGTCCCAAAGGACCGGGGGTGGCATATCTCAGGTTTACTACCCGGGAAGGGGGTAACCGGCCTTGTGTTGGCAGAGAGCAGGTTGTCTCTCGGAACGTCCCGCCAGAGGCGTTCCTACGTGGCATAGGAAGTTCCTTAGCCTGACCATTTGTTGGAAATCCATCTTCCAATACGAACCCTATACGGTATTAGTTGTAGAACCTACCATTTACTTATGGTGGCGCCCTACTATTTAGATGGTAGCTATAATAGGCATAGTGTGAAATGCCTATGCTGGCTAAGATTAATATTAAACTTTCAAAATGTTTTCCACTATGCACTAATAATAATAACCAATGATTTTGCGTAGTAAGCATCTTTGACTATCATAAGGAGAAATCTCCTCTGATTATGTGTTTGCATTGTGTGTGTGTGCGGGAGGCCTTATGGTAGTTTCATTTTCCAAAAGTATTGCGGATTCAATGTTTAAAATCCTTTTGTGATCGTTTTAAAGATAAACTGTTTTTGTTGCTCACACTAGTCCCACGACTGACTCGGAGTTTATTGTTCCTTTCCTAAACTCTGGGTGCTCATAATTTTCCACACGAGCAGTCTAGAGTTGGGTTTTTCAGATATTCAGGTTAGTAGATTATCTGGAGCTAGTTCAGTATTTGGAGTCCATTCATCGGGGTTGCTTATCCTGGAATTGTGGATTCATTCTTGTCTGAAGACCATTTTGGAGTTATCACTCCTATTGATATTGTTCCGCTGTTGATGTTATCTTTTCTTTCCGCTGCTATTTCTTGTATCTTTGATATTGTTGTATCATATTGATATCATTGTTGTATATCATTATGGATATTGTATTCATTGGAGTTGTATATTGTTGGAACCTGCCTTCTTTGATTTTAATGCGACAACTATATATTTCAATCTTAATACTATAATGTCAAATATTCTTACAGGAATCTACAAAAGAAGCTATTATCATATCATCAACAAGATTAAAGTTCTCAAAATTCTATTTAGATATCTATGTACAATCTCCGATATGATGATGAAACACACACACACACAAATATACATTTGAAAATCATGTTTTAAAATAAATATCTTTTATTATTTAAAAGATATAAAAAGGTATTTTCAAAATTATATATTATCTCAAGTTCAAAAGTGCTAAAATAAAGGAAGGAACAAAACAGTACAGAATTAGACGTCTGTATATTATTTCAGACGTCTGACATCAATATCAGACGTCTAAAAGTAAAATAATAGACGTCTGAACTCTATGCTTTGAGTGCCTCTATTTCTATATGAAATAGACGTCTGTCAATTTAATAACAGACGTCTGTCATCCTAGACAGACGTATGAATTAAAAAACAGACGTCTAAATTGACTGTTTTTGTCTTTCTTTTATTTTTTGAATTTCAAAATTTATTCAGACATCTGTCACTTTTATCTCATACATCTGAACTTGACGAACTGAAGCATCTCTTCGTGAAATATCAAAATCTGAAGAGTTGTCTTCTTCACCAAGTGTTGCACTTCTTCAAATAGTTGCAGCTATTAAATTAAGACTATTCAATACTATAAATAGAGATGAAAATTCACTATTTAAATAACCAATTCTTTCTATCTATTCTGATCTTATATTGTTATAATATCAAGTGATTTTCAAATCTCTACTTCCTATCTTTGCACATTCAAATCATCATATCAAGAAGATTATAGGAAGGGTGTACTACATTGACTATATTCGTGTTATTCAAAGAACACACAAGTCAAGAAACAATTTTCAAATTGTATTTGAAGTCCTATTCGGTTGCTTAGGCAGAAAGTCCTGTTCGGTTGCTCAGGCGGTGTAATACCTGTTCCTCCAGGTTAAGTGAGGGTTGTTATATAAATTCCAAAAGGAGTCTGGGACTGGACGTAGAACGAGAAGTTCGAACCAGTATAAAAATCCCTGCTGTCATTTTTTACTGTTATCTACTATTATTTATAATTCCGCACTTGCTAGTCGTAGTTTAACTATATTATCAATCCATATACACTTTCATTTGGTATCAGAGCAAGGTCATCACATAACTATAACACAGTTATCTGATATTTAAATAATATGGACAATAACACTAGCAACAGTTTTACTGAGGGACAAGCCACTACACGACCACCATTGTTTAACGGATTAAATTATAGTTATTGGTCAACTAGATTGAGAATTTTTATGCAAGCAAGTGGATTTGAAACCTGGAATATCATTCAAACTGAATATCATATTCCTACTACAGAGTATGCTACATGGTCTAATACTCAAAAACTAGATGCTACTGCAAATGCAAAAGCAATGAACATGTTATTTTGTGCTTTAGACAAAAATGAATTCAATCGAGTCAGTATCTGTAAAACTGGATATGAAATTTGGAATACTCTTAAGGTTACACACGAAGGAACAAATAAAGTAAAACAAAGCAAGATCTCTATGTTTAAAAACCAATTTCAAAACTTTAGGATGAAACAAGGAGAAAGTATTTGTGAAATGTACTCTAGATTCCAGGATATTTATCACTCACTTTTAGCTTTAGAAGTCACTTTTACTGAATCTGATGTTGTATCAAAAATCCTTAACTCTTTAACTGATGAATGGGAACGAAAAGTCTTAGCTATCGAGGAAGCTAATGATATTTCAACCATAAAAACAGAAGAGTTAATAGGAAATCTAATGTCCTATGAAGTAAATTTGCAGGCAAGACGAGCACAAGCACAGGACAAGAAAACTATTGCTTTTCAAGCAGAAAAAGAAGACTCTGAATCAGAAGACGATATGGCATTTATAGCTAAGAATTTCAAAAAGTGTTTAAAATTCAAAAAGGGTAATAAATTTGGAAATAACAAGGGTTTTAATAAGCCATCAAGCTCATCTCTTGAATGCTACGAATGTCACAAGAAGGGCCACATAAAGAAAGATTGTCCTGATCAGAAGAAAGAAAATAATCTCAAAAAGGACAAATATAAAAAGAAACAAGCCTTCTCAGTTACATGGGATGATACAAAATCTTCTTCATCAGACAGTGATAATGACAGTGATTCAGAACAAGCCAACGTTTGTTTTATGGCAACAAATGATGATGTAAGTGATCTAACTTTCGACGATTTAATAGAAATAAACTCTGAATTGTTAGATAAACTTAGAATCCTAAAGAGTAAATATAAAGATGCTTTAGGAAAATTAAATAGAACTGAAATAGAAACTGACATGTTAAAAGATGAAAAGAAAATATTAGAGGAAGAGTTAGTAAAATCTCAAGAATCTTATGTTAATATAACATCTCAATTCACTGATTTAAGCAGTGAAATAGAAAGACAGAAATATGAGAATGTTAAATTAGCAAAAGAGAATTATGATTAAAACTCTAATATTAAAACACTTGATATAGAAGTATCAAATCTTAAAACAAAACTGGAAAATATTTCTAAAAATGTTTCTAAATTTAACAGTGGAAAGAGAGTCTCTCTAAAATTGTAACATCCCGAAAATTTTCGACTTTCGAAAATTCAACATCGATACTCACTTTATCGACTGCTGATCCATCGAATGCCGGAAACCCGAAAAGTTATGGTTTTAAGAAAAAGAAAAAGTAGAAGTAGAAGAAGATAGAAGAAAAAGAGAGAAGAAGAGAAGAAGAAAAAGAAAGAAGAACAACAACAGAACAAGAACAGAAAACAGAAACAGAAAACAATATCAGAATCTCACATATCGTAGCGGAACAATATATAATAGATAAATGAATAATCTTTAAAACAAAGAACTATATCATTTCATACATACATCAATCATCAGAGTCAATATACAACAATGGACAGTTATATAACTTGTCCTCATACAGAATACACAGCGGAATAAATATTATCAGATACAAATACTACGTCTCGCCATCCAGCTTGCTTCCAAAGCTCCAGAATATTCAGAATATCCTGATAACATAACTCTAGACTGCCCGTGTGGAAATTGGTGGGCACCCAGAGTTTAGAAGGGAACAATAAACTCCGAGTCAGTCATGGTGACTGGTGTGAGATCGTAAAACAGTTTATCTTTAAAATAAACAACAGGAAAACTTTAAAGTCAATTCGCAATGCTTTTGGAAAATGAAACTACCATAAGACCTCCCGCCACACACACAATGCAAACGCAGAATTGGAGGAGATTTCTTCTTATGATAGTCAAAGATGCTTACTACGCAAAATCAAATTCTTTTTGATATTATTATTAGTGCATAGTGTAGAAAACATTTCGAAAGTATAATATTAATCTTAGCCAACATACGACCAGTATCGTATGCCTACTATAGCTACTATGTTCAATAGCAGGTTACCGCCACATTCCATAGCAGGTAATACAACTAAAACCGTACAAGTCACGTATTGTTTCTTTGGATTTCCAATAAATGGTCAGGCTAAGGAACTTCCTTTTCCACGATGGGTACGTCCCTGGAATAGACGACCCGAGAATCTAACGTTACGGTTAGATCTCTGCCAACACAAGGCCGGGTTACCTCTGCAAAATAGGTAACTACTGACACGCGTACGCCATCCCCCGATCGTCACCGATCTTCCCGAGGATCCCCGATTCCAACAAACCACATAGAAAAATAATGCAGTAACCACAGAGGTTAAGTATCTGGGCTCCATACCATGATACCACCTTTATCCAGAAGGAATGACATACACTAAGGGGCGCTACTCCCTAGAACCTTGCCGCATTCGTCCTGTTTCGACCATTTCCGGGGTGTGAGGCTCGACAAAGTCTCGTCCACAAAGCTACGCTTTCTCAAAAAGCCCTGCTTCGGGTCAAACAAAATGATCAACCTATGATCACAAAGATATAAGATCAAACAAATGATCATATCACGAATGATCAAACACTGATCATTTCACAGCAACACTCAGTATGCCACGTTACCAAATTGGGATATATCGCTGATAAATTTCAACTACATAACCTCTGAGCTCGTACGTCTCAGAGAAGGGTGTTAAGCTAAGAGAATAAATTCTCCGCCACCAACAGAAATGTATTTGAAAGAAATCAGCTTTATATCTCAAATTGTAACGTCAGACACACAATCCATATAAGTCTGTTCCGGGATCGAACAGAACCGAAGGCACTTCTCACGAAGCCCTTGCATATCCGGATAATTTTCAATCACGTCAGGACTTCCCGTCACTAAGGGTGATAAAACCTCTAAATCGAAGATCAGTCGATGTAGAGTAACTCGACGGTAATCCTTCCGTTTTCAAAAATATCCGGTCTTCAACACCGGTCTTCAAATGCGATTCATAACGACGTATCACATATTCGGAATGGGTTATACGACCCCATGGTCCTTTCCCGGCTAACCCGAATAGTGAGCGATTATTCAAAAATAAGTGTGGCATTCAAATTCATCCAATTCACAACAAATACCTATTTAAAGGTAATTATTGATAGTCGGTTATTTAACTATCAATAAAGATGCGCAACATCATCAGATTCCAAATAATTTCCCAAATTATTTCATCTTCAAAAATATCTTTACTAGATATAAAATTTCCACACTTAACCATTTGAAAACAATTTCAAATCAATTTTCTACACTTCAGAAATAAATCAATATTTATTTTTAAACAACTTCGCTTCCTTTTATAAATTTCGTATTGAATTTATACTTTCGAATATCTACTGATATTCGATTTTCAAATCGTTTTCAATATTCAATTTCAATTTATTTTTAAGAAGATAAATTCTCAAAACATTTCATTTCATTTTGGGAAACATTTCCATACTTATTTAAAAATAAGTCAGCAATTCACAATCCATTTATTTTCAACACTTGGAAAATATTCGATATACTTAAATCAAATTAAGTATATATATATTTCATTCTTTTAAGGAAATCATTTACTTTGACGACATTTATTTGAGTCAAAACGAATGTTACGTAAAACATCGTTACGACGACTCAAAACCACTAGTATAGGGATTTGAAAATTAAGATAGATATTTATAAATCCCAATACTACATAAAAACATTTCCTTTCGGAAACCATTTACTATAACAACAGTGTTATAGTCCACCATTTCCTTAAATTTCTCGAAAACGTCTATTTCAACAATAAATGTTGAAATCTATGCTTTCGATTCATAACACATTTTAAAACATCTTTAAAATGTTTAACTTCATCTTTATATCACTTCTTCAAAAATAAATCCATTTTACTTAACAATATATTCACTGTCCCAAAATCGTGAATATAACTTCTTTAATAACCTTCTATATTTAATTTATCACATTCAATCTATTTCGAATTTATAAACACGTTTACAAATTCTATTTCTCTTTTTAATAACAACTTCGTCTTATAAACCTTCTTTTATCAACTTCTATATTTAACTTATTAAAATAAGTGACTTTGGGTTTATAACAACTTTTATAAATTTCAATTCAATTTATAAAAACTTCAATATCAATTCAATTTCAATATTGATTTCTGAATTTATTTTCAACGTTAAATAAAAGATCCCATACTAATTTCTCAAAAATTCATTTCCAATATTAAATCAATTACAGATTGATTTCTAATTTTATTTATCACTACTAAATAAATTCCTTATTTTTCTCAAATTATTCAATATCCTGTTTTTAAATGGATTCTTCAAATTTAAATCATTTTACATGGATTTCCCAAATCAGTTCAATTTACCGATTTAAATTTCTAATTTGATTTCCAACTTATCTCCTTTTAAATGAATTCCCTTTTTAAGAAAATAAATTTCAATCGTTCCTTTCAATCTATTTAAAAATCCAAATTCTTAAATTAAATTCTTTAAATTATAATCACTATTTTGCGAAATCCATTTATTTAACATTTTCACTTGATTTTGGGATTTATTCAATACGATTATAAAAAATTTACTTTTTATACTTCAAAAATTCTTTTCTTCGAATTTATTAAATTTCTAAAATTAAACTCACTTAGAAATTTCTATTTTGATTTCCAAAAATTCAATTTCGTTTATCTTTGGAATCCAATGATGTCAAAACATCCATTCAGCTAAATTTTAGTTTTTCAAACAATTTCCAGATATCAATATGATTAATAGCATCACTATAATCATTCACAGATTCATATCACAATAGAAATGAATTAAATAAATGTGAGGGGTCCAGTTGGATCCCTCCAACCTGTTTCCCTGCATCCAAAGACGTTAGCACAATACCAATTCCGCTCCAGTACGGAATTATCGCGGTATATAGGTTTTTATAAGTCCGCTTACTAACGGCGCAATAGGGTCTCATCCGCTATACGAGGCGGGAAATCATCAATCCAATATATACATATGCCAATATGTATATACTGCTATATATATATAGATATATCCTATTATATCTAATAGCACATTCAATAGCAGTCAAACAGTCAATCAAATCAATAACTGAAAATTTCCACTTTTAAATCGAGTGAGAAAATCTCACCTTAGCTATTAATTTGCCATCCCATTTCCAATCCAGACTTGATTTCGTCGATTTATACCTTGTATAAATATTTATACACATTTATTAATATTCGAAACAATTAATTAACCAATTTCCATTTTTAATTGTTGAATCCTGATAGTTCTGTTCTAAACCAATTTCTCAATTTATAATTTTATTTAACCATCATTTAAATTTCTTTAAACCCAATTATATATACATTTATCAATTCAAAACCAATTAAATAAATATCTTACTGCATATTCATTTCTACCGATATTTATATATATATATATATTCTGTTTTATTGTACATATATTTTCAAAACTATATGTATATATACATCAAATTAGATCAGGATTGTTTTATCTACTTTACTGGGAAATATACATCATATATTTTCTTTCAGAAATAAGATTAAGATTAAGGAAAATTTTTTAAGTTAAACAATTTACCAGAAGAATCACCTCGCGGACTCGAGAATTACCACATCGCGATTCCCCACCATCACGTCTCTACGACCTATACCCGCTGATTCGAACACCACCAGTCGAACGAACGAACCCAGCAGCCCTAATACTCGCCGCCACCTCATCGCGCTCGACCCCACGTGCCTCGTCGACGAACTCTCGACCACCCCAGCCTCACAATCTCGGCCTCAACATCAATCTCCAGCTGCCACGACTTCGTCGCTGTGACCTAAATCTCGAGCTCGCCTTCTAATGTCCTCGCGAGAGCCATTGAATAACGCCCCACGCGACCGCTTCCTTCTTCGATTCATTCGTTTAAACTTTAAAGGGGAAGAACGCGGTCATCGTTCGACTTCGAAATGTATGAAGGAGGAAACTGCTCTCTTGATTTTTGATTTGTTCGAGAGGGGGAAAAGAATGAGGGGCTCGGCAATTTCTGATTATAACTCGATTTGAACCTTCAATTTTAAATGGGGAACGGCCATTAGTTTGTTTCGTTTGGTTTTCTTTTCGATTGAACGAGAGGAATGAAGATAAAATTTGAGGGAGGTATGGGTTTTCACGTTCTCCTTGCGTGATATCAGGCGTAATTGAAGGGAAAAGAACGTGTTTTTGATTTTGACCATAATTTAAATTTAAATCTCGATAAAAACTTCAATGCGTTTTCGTGTCGTATTTTCACATACGAACTCCGAAAAATACGAAATTTGGAATCCGATAATAATTCGATATTACGGACCCAACGGCACTGTTTTCGTTGAATTCCGAGACAGTCTGAAAATTGACTATTTTAAATATCGATTCGAGCAATTAAATTCAAAACTGAACAGAACAGTTTCAAATTCAATCCTGACAGTTCGATTAGCTTCGGTATCACCAATACGAATTTTAAAAGCTTTCGAAATATTTTCCTTCAGCTTAAAATTGTAGATTCAAATTTTTATTCAGCATTCAATCGATTAAATTTTAAAGTTTAATCGCAAATTTCAAAGTTATATCGGGGATTCAAATTAAATTATCGTTCAAATATTTAAAATTAATTAAATATTTCCAATTTAATTCGTTCGAAATTCTGGGTCGTTACAAACTTCCCTCCTTAAAAGAATTTCGTCCTCGAAATTACAAGTTAAGAAAAGTGGTCCTTAACTCGTCTACTATTTTTCACAATCAATAGTTTTATCAATCTATCAAAACAAATCTTTCTATTAAAGATTCGTTATCATTCAATCTCGTTTCCAACTTCAATTATAAGTTTCAGACAACATTGTTTACTTCTCAATTCAAATTCGAGTTTAAATTCAAATTTTAAACTTTCAAAATTTCTCAAAAATTTTCTAACACTCGAAATTTTCGAAAAATTTCGCCAGCGTCTCCTTTGCGCGGCTAATACGGTACGACTACAAAACGTCCCTACGGACTCTCAGATTTCAAAAAGAAAAAGAAAAAGCCAAGCGGCTAGAGAGAAATCATCAAAAACTCATATTATAATTCAAATACGTACCTTTTCGAGCAAATTCGAATTATCTTCGAAATCAAAATTTCAATTCCTTTTATAACACCTGTATGTCCTACTAGCCATAATATCTAGTTATAACATCCAACTATTTTGCAAATTTTATTACAAACTTCTAATATCAACTTCTTATACCATTTCTAGTTTACTATTGAAGTTATATCCATTATCATTCAATTTCACATTTCACATTCATTTTGAATTTAATTTACACTTTCAATCTAATTTAGATTCAGTTTACTTCTGAATATTGAATTTCATCAATTATCTGCCATTTACAACTGCACTATCTTAAATTAGTTCCAATTACTAATTCATTTGATCAATATTCAATTAGCTTCACTTACTAATTTGAGTTTAATACTTCACTTCATTTTTTCACAAATCAAGTTCAATTCCCATTTTATTTACTTACAAATTCAAAATGAATTTTAACTTTTAATTTCATTTTCTTGCACTTGCAATTTCAAATTTATTTATTCACATTCATTCATTTCGATTTGAATCTCATTTTCAATCAAATTTCAAATATTTATAAGTCTTCAACTTACTTACATTCCGATTTATACAATCATTTATACTTTCACTTTACAATTTCGTTCCATTAGAATTCTATTTTCAATCATAAATTCATATTCACAATTTCATTCCATTATTGAATTTTAAATTTTCAATTACCTTCTTGAATTCTATTCCAAGTTATAAATTCATTTACAATTTGAATTTCATTCCAATCAGATCTCAATATTTTATAAGTTATCAATTTCATAATATTTTTGTATATAGTATTCCAGAGTCTTTTCAACATCAAAGCCATTTTGAAAACAATTCAAAAACAAAACCCAAATTTTTCAAACAACTTCCATTTAAAACAATTTGGCAGCAATTTCTCTTTTGGAAACCCGAAAATGAACATCAGTAATGCTGCAGTCATTACCGAAGTTATTTTCCAGCGACCGAAAAGAGTTTAGAGCTTTCATCTCTTCAGAATATTTTTCAAAACCTTTGAAATTCATTTCCAAATCAAAAAGGAATTTTAAACTTTCCAAATCCCCAACATTTTCAAACTCCTTTCAAAACATTTCCAAATACTTCTCTGGAATTCCGTTTCAAATTACAAATCACATTTATAATTTATATTCTTAAATTTCATTTGTATATGGATTTATCTCTTAACTTTGGAGTTACAATTTCAATTTCTTATTCAATTTCATATAATAATGATAACATTTCAATATTATCACTTTCCTAACAACCATGCAACCATATACTGTAATAATTTACAGAAAAACATTTTTTTTTTATATACAAAAATAGTTTTGGGTAAAATTATTTCATTTACCCTATTTTAAAACAATACTGTGTCATCTTGCCTCGTTTAAGTGTTTAGAAATCCCTATCGATAATATGGCGTCCCACATACCGACCAAAATTCGTAAACATCTCAACGGATAAGCAAACACAATATAAAACATTTTTATATTCACTAACAAATACGCGCTCATATCTATTATTACACTCAACTCATTCTAGAGTACTACTGACTCTATCTCTAATGAGTAACACCCAACAGAGCAAGGTTGTCGCTTAACCATATGCTCTGATACCACTTGTAACATCCCGAAAATTTTCGACTTTCGAAAATTCAACATCGATACTCACTTTATCGACTGCTGATCCATCGAATGCCGGAAACCCGAAAAGTTATGGTTTTAAGAAAAAGAAAAAGTAGAAGTAGAAGAAGATAGAAGAAAAAGAGAGAAGAAGAGAAGAAGAAAAAGAAAGAAGAACAACAACAGAACAAGAACAGAAAACAGAAACAGAAAACAATATCAGAATCTCACATATCGCAGCGGAACAATATATAATAGATAAATGAATAATCTTTAAAACAAAGAACTATATCATTTCATACATACATCAATCATCAGAGTCAATATACAACAATGGACAGTTATATAACTTGTCCTCATACAGAATACACAGCGGAATAAATATTATCAGATACAAATACTACGTCTCGCCATCCAGCTTGCTTCCAAAGCTCCAGAATATTCAGAATATCCTGATAACATAACTCTAGACTGCCCGTGTGGAAATTGGTGGGCACCCAGAGTTTAGAAGGGAACAATAAACTCCGAGTCAGTCATGGTGACTGGTGTGAGATCGTAAAACAGTTTATCTTTAAAATAAACAACAGGAAAACTTTAAAGTCAATTCGCAATGCTTTTGGAAAATGAAACTACCATAAGACCTCCCGCCACACACACAATGCAAACGCAGAATTGGAGGAGATTTCTTCTTATGATAGTCAAAGATGCTTACTACGCAAAATCAAATTCTTTTTGATATTATTATTAGTGCATAGTGTAGAAAACATTTCGAAAGTATAATATTAATCTTAGCCAACATACGACCAGTATCGTATGCCTACTATAGCTACTATGTTCAATAGCAGGTTACCGCCACATTCCATAGCAGGTAATACAACTAAAACCGTACAAGTCACGTATTGTTTCTTTGGATTTCCAACAAATGGTCAGGCTAAGGAACTTCCTTTTCCACGATGGGTACGTCCCTGGAATAGACGACCCGAGAATCTAACGTTACGGTTAGATCTCTGCCAACACAAGGCCGGGTTACCTCTGCAAAATAGGTAACTACTGACACGCGTACGCCATCCCCCGATCGTCACCGATCTTCCCGAGGATCCCCGATTCCAACAAACCACATAGAAAAATAATGCAGTAACCACAGAGGTTAAGTATCTGGGCTCCATACCATGATACCACCTTTATCCAGAAGGAATGACATACACTAAGGGGCGCTACTCCCTAGAACCTTGCCGCATTCGTCCTGTTTCGACCATTTCCGGGGTGTGAGGCTCGACAAAGTCTCGTCCACAAAGCTACGCTTTCTCAAAAAGCCCTGCTTCGGGTCAAACAAAATGATCAACCTATGATCACAAAGATATAAGATCAAACAAATGATCATATCACGAATGATCAAACACTGATCATTTCACAGCAACACTCAGTATGCCACGTTACCAAATTGGGATATATCGCTGATAAATTTCAACTACATAACCTCTGAGCTCGTACGTCTCAGAGAAGGGTGTTAAGCTAAGAGAATAAATTCTCCGCCACCAACAGAAATGTATTTGAAAGAAATCAGCTTTATATCTCAAATTGTAACGTCAGACACACAATCCATATAAGTCTGTTCCGGGATCGAACAGAACCGAAGGCACTTCTCACGAAGCCCTTGCATATCCGGATAATTTTCAATCACGTCAGGACTTCCCGTCACTAAGGGTGATAAAACCTCTAAATCGAAGATCAGTCGATGTAGAGTAACTCGACGGTAATCCTTCCGTTTTCAAAAATATCCGGTCTTCAACACCGGTCTTCAAATGCGATTCATAACGACGTATCACATATTCGGAATGGGTTATACGACCCCATGGTCCTTTCCCGGCTAACCCGAATAGTGAGCGATTATTCAAAAATAAGTGTGGCATTCAAATTCATCCAATTCACAACAAATACCTATTTAAAGGTAATTATTGATAGTCGGTTATTTAACTATCAATAAAGATGCGCAACATCATCAGATTCCAAATAATTTCCCAAATAATTTCATCTTCAAAATATCTTTACTAGATATAAAATTTCCACACTTAACCATTTGAAAACAATTTCAAATCAATTTTCTACACTTCAGAAATAAATCAATATTTATTTTTAAACAACTTCGCTTCCTTTTATAAATTTCGTATTGAATTTATACTTTCGAATATCTACTGATATTCGATTTTCAAATCGTTTTCAATATTCAATTTCAATTTATTTTTAAGAAGATAAATTCTCAAAACATTTCATTTCATTTTGGGAAACATTTCCATACTTATTTAAAAATAAGTCAGCAATTCACAATCCATTTATTTTCAACACTTGGAAAATATTCGATATACTTAAATCAAATTAAGTATATATATATTTCATTCTTTTAAGGAAATCATTTACTTTGACGACATTTATTTGAGTCAAAACGAATGTTACGTAAAACATCGTTACGACGACTCAAAACCACTAGTATAGGGATTTGAAAATTAAGATAGATATTTATAAATCCCAATACTACATAAAAACATTTCCTTTCGGAAACCATTTACTATAACAACAGTGTTATAGTCCACCATTTCCTTAAATTTCTCGAAAACGTCTATTTCAACAATAAATGTTGAAATCTATGCTTTCGATTCATAACACATTTTAAAACATCTTTAAAATGTTTAACTTCATTTTTATATCACTTCTTCAAAAATAAATCCATTTTACTTAACAATATATTCACTGTCCCAAAATCGTGAATATAACTTCTTTAATAACCTTCTATATTTAATTTATCACATTCAATCTATTTCGAATTTATAAACACGTTTACAAATTCTATTTCTCTTTTTAATAACAACTTCGGCTTATAAACCTTCTTTTATCAACTTCTATATTTAACTTATTAAAATAAGTGACTTTGGGTTTATAACAACTTTTATAAATTTCAATTCAATTTATAAAAACTTCAATATCAATTCAATTTCAATATTGATTTCTGAATTTATTTTCAACGTTAAATAAAAGATCCCATACTAATTTCTCAAAAATTCATTTCCAATATTAAATCAATTACAGATTGATTTCTAATTTTATTTATCACTACTAAATAAATTCCTTATTTTTCTCAAATTATTCAATATCCTGTTTTTAAATGGATTCTTCAAATTTAAATCATTTTACATGGATTTCCCAAATCAGTTCAATTTACCGATTTAAATTTCTAATTTGATTTCCAACTTATCTCCTTTTAAATGAATTCCCTTTTTAAGAAAATAAATTTCAATCGTTCCTTTCAATCTATTTAAAAATCCAAATTCTTAAATTAAATTCTTTAAATTATAATCACTATTTTGCGAAATCCATTTATTTAACATTTTCACTTGATTTTGGGATTTATTCAATACGATTATAAAAAATTTACTTTTTATACTTCAAAAATTCCTTTCTTCGAATTTATTAAATTTCTAAAATTAAACTCACTTAGAAATTTCTATTTTGATTTCCAAAAATTCAATTTCGTTTATCTTTGGAATCCAATGATGTCAAAACATCCATTCAGCTAAATTTTAGTTTTTCAAACAATTTCCAGATATCAATATGATTAATAGCATCACTATAATCATTCACAGATTCATATCACAATAGAAATGAATTAAATAAATGTGAGGGGTCCAGTTGGATCCCTCCAACCTGTTTCCCTGCATCCAAAGACGTTAGCACAATACCAATTCCGCTCCAGTACGGAATTATCGTGGTATATAGGTTTTTATAAGTCCGCTTACTAACGGCGCAATAGGGTCTCATCCGCTATACGAGGCGGGAAATCATCAATCCAATATATACATATGCCAATATGTATATACTGCTATATATATATAGATATATCCTATTATATCTAATAGCACATTCAATAGTAGTCAAACAGTCAATCAAATCAATAACTGAAAATTTCCACTTTTAAATCGAGTGAGAAAATCTCACCTTAGCTATTAATTTGCCATCCCATTTCCAATCCAGACTTGATTTCGTCGATTTATACCTTGTATAAATATTTATACACATTTATTAATATTCGAAACAATTAATTAACCAATTTCCATTTTTAATTGTTGAATCCTGATAGTTCTGTTCTAAACCAATTTCTCAATTTATAATTTTATTTAACCATCATTTAAATTTCTTTAAACCCAATTATATATACATTTATCAATTCAAAACCAATTAAATAAATATCTTACTGCATATTCATTTCTACCGATATTTATATATATATATATATATATATTCTGTTTTATTGTACATATATTTTCAAAACTATATGTATATATACATCAAATTAGATCAGGATTGTTTTATCTACTTTACTGGGAAATATACATCATATATTTTCTTTCAGAAATAAGATTAAGATTAAGGAAAATTTTTTAAGTTAAACAATTTACCAGAAGAATCACCTCGCGGACTCGAGAATTACCACATCGCGATTCCCCACCATCACGTCTCTACGACCTATACCCGCTGATTCGAACACCACCAGTCGAACGAACGAACCCAGCAGCCCTAATACTCGCCGCCACCTCATCGCGCTCGACCCCACGCGCCTCGTCGATGAACTCTCGACCACCCCAGCCTCACAATCTCGGCCTCAACATCAATCTCCAGCTGCCACGACTTCGTCGCTGTGACCTAAATCTCGAGCTCGCCTTCTAATGTCCTCGCGAGAGCCATTGAATAACGCCCCACGCGACCGCTTCCTTCTTCGATTCATTCGTTTAAACTTTAAAGGGGAAGAACGCGGTCATCGTTCGACTTCGAAATGAATGAAGGAGGAAACTGCTCTCTTGATTTTTGATTTGTTCGAGAGGGGGAAAAGAATGAGGGGCTCGGCAATTTCTGATTATAACTCGATTTGAACCTTCGATTTTAAATGGGGAACGGCCATTAGTTTGTTTCGTTTGGTTTTCTTTTCGATTGAACGAGAGGAATGAAGATAAAATTTGAGGGAGGTATGGGTTTTCACGTTCTCCTTGCGTGATATCAGGCGTAATTGAAGGGAAAAGAACGTGTTTTTTATTTTGACCATAATTTAAATTTAAATCTCGATAAAAACTTCAATGCGTTTTCGTGTCGTATTTTCACATACGAACTCCGAAAAATACGAAATTTGGAATCCGATAATAATTCGATATTACGGACCCAACGGCACTGTTTTCGTTGAATTCCGAGACAGTCTGAAAATTGACTATTTTAAATATCGATTCGAGCAATTAAATTCAAAACTGAACAGAACAGTTTCAAATTCAATCCTGACAGTTCGATTAGCTTCGGTATCACCAATACGAATTTTAAAAGCTTTCGAAATATTTTCCTTCAGCTTAAAATTGTAGATTCAAATTTTTATTCAGCATTCAATCGATTAAATTTTAAAGTTTAATCGCAAATTTCAAAGTTATATCGGGGATTCAAATTAAATTATCGTTCAAATATTTAAAATTAATTAAATATTTCCAATTTAATTCGTTCGAAATTCTGGGTCGTTACAAAAATAATTGAGAATTCTCAAACTTGTTCAAATAAAAAGGGGTTAGGATATAAAAAACCAATACAAAAGCATTCTAAAAATAATGGTTCTTTATATACTAATTTTAAGAAAAAGGAATCTATATCTGCTCAAAAATCCTCTTCAAAAATTATTCATCCAAAATCAATTATGATTTGGGTTCCAAAAACTAATAATAATTTGATTAGGAAAAACTACATTAATTCTTTTATTATGTCTGTACATAAGAATGAAAATTTTATTTTTAAAGGGAACTCTAAACCCAACTGGGTTTGGCTTCCTAAGATTTAACCCTTAGGACCCTATAGAGGAATTGGGTACCAATAGAATTTCAATATTTTTTGCAGGTACCGATTAAGAAAAGAGGAAAATGGATTCTAGACAGTGGTTGCTCAAAACACATGACAGGCAACAAAAATATGTTAACTAACATTATCTACTCAGATGGAGGATCTGTCACTTTTGGAGATAATTCCAAAGGTTACATCATCGGCAAAGGCGATGTGAGCAATGACGGTACATCTAAATTACCTTTTATTACAAATGTCTTATTAGTTAAAAATTTAAAACATAACTTACTAAGTATTAGTCAATTATGTGATAAAGGTTTTAACATAGTATTTTCTGAAAATAAATGCAATATTTTTTATCATAACGAAAATATTATTTTCGAAGGAGTAAGAGATCATAATATTTATATTTTAAATATGAAAATAAATCATAATACAAATATGTGCTTATTAGTCAAAGAAAATGATCCTTGGCTATGGCATAAAAGATTTTGTCATATAAATTTCAAAGCTATTAATAAATTATCCAAAAATAATTTGGTAAAAGGATTACCTAAAATGAATTTTAAGGTAAATAGCATTTGTGATGATTGTCAACTAGGAAAGCTAACTAAATCTACTTTTAAATCCAAGAAGATCATCTCAACTTTGCAACCTCTTGAATTGTTACATCTAGACTTATTTGGACCAACTCAGACTCAATCTATTAAACACAATAGATATGTTTTTGTAATAGTTGATGAATTCTCTAGATATACTTGGACATTATTTATGAAAAACAAAAGTGATACTTTTGAAAATTTCAAAATCTTTGCTAAACGTATTCAAAATATTAAAAATCTAAAAATTAAAAATATTAGAAGTGATCATGGAGGAGAATTTGAAAATGAAATGTTTGAGAAGTTTTGTAATAAGAAAGGAATATTTCATAACTTTTCATTTCCAAGAACGCCTCAACAAAATGGAGTTGTTGAACGTAAAAATAGAACACTTCAAGAATGTGCTAGGACTTTATTGAATGGGACCACTCTTCCAAAACAATTTTGGGCAGAAGCCGTTGCTACTGCTTGTTATGTCCTAAATCGTGTCTCTATTCGACCTTTAACTAAACATACTCCATATGAACTCTTCATCGGTAGAAAACCTAATATATCTTACTTTAAAGTTTTTGGTTCTAAATGTTTTGCCTTAAATACGAAAGATCAATTAGGAAAATTTGATCCAAAATCGGATGAATGTATATTCATCGGATATTCAGAACGAAGCAAAGCATATAGAATCTATAATATAAGAACTAAATCTATTGAAGAAACACTTCATGTATCATTTGATGAAAATTTCAAAATTAAAACAAATGATGATGAAGACGTTGTAATAAATTCAAACTCTACTTTTGACAACAATACACCTGACAATATCACTTCTATAAATCAAATTGAAACTGAATTAAAATCTCCACCAAGAATTTTAAAAGATCATCCAATTCAAAATATAATAGGAGAAATTGATGAAAGAGTTAAAACAAGAAATCAACTAAATCAAATGGGTCATATAGTGTTTCTTTCTAATATAGAACCTAAAAATATAAAGGAAGCCTCAACTGATGATTATTGGATTATTGCGATGCAAGAAGAACTAAACCAATTCGAAAGAAATGACGTTTGGGATTTAGTTCCACGACCGAATGATCAAACAGTTATTGGCACTAAATGGGTTTTTAAAAATAAAGCTGATGAAAATGGTAATATCACTAGAAATAAAGCTAGATTAGTTGCTCAAGGATATAATCAGGAAGAAGGAATTGACTATGAAGAAACATTTGCTCCTGTCGCAAGATTAGAAGCAATACGAATTCTATTAGCCTATGCTTGCTTTCATGATTTCAAATTACATCAAATGGATGTTAAAAGTGCTTTTTTAAATGGATTTATTAAAGAAAATGTTTATGTTGAACAACCTCCCTTGTTTATACACGAACAATTTCCAGAACATGTTTATAAACTTAAAAAGGCTTTATACGGTTTGAAACAAGCACCTCGTGCTTGTTATGATTGTTTAAAAAGTTATTTAATGTGACGACCCGTAATTTTTGAATATTTGGAATCGGAATATTTAATTGATTTTAAATATTTAAAAGTTAATTTTTAATTTGAATTTCGAATATGACTGTTTATTGGATAATTTAATAGTTTAATTAAATAATCGGAATTCGGGTAAATGGTTGAATCTAAAATTTTAAGCCTGTTAAAATAGTTTGAAGGCTTAGAAAATTTATATTGACAATACTGAAGATAATAGAAGTGTTAAAATGGAATTTAACAGTGGTTGGTTCAGTTTTGAAATTTAACGTTTTAATTTGAATTTAAAAATAGTCTTCCGAGGCACAGTCTCGGAATTCGACGAAACCAGTTTCATTGGATCCATGATATTGAATTATTACCGGATTTCAAATTTTGTAGCTTTCGGAATTAACGTGTGATCGTACGAGGTAGAAACACTTAGACGATAATTATCGGTCCAATTTTAATATCCTTATCTGAAAGAAATCAAATCACAGCCGAATTCTTTCATCTCAGCCGACCCACTCTTTACAGCATCACGTACTCTTTGCCTTGTCTCGGAAGCCAAAATCATTCTAACGAAAAATAAAAATCGAAATCCTCTTCAGTAAAAGAAAAATATAATGGCCGAGTTCAGGATATTTTGTTCGACATTTAATTCACGAGCCTACTTCCCTCCATTTCAAATTCGAGCCCATTAAGCTCGTTCTTCCCACACTCTCCCAGTAAAGCGTCGACCAATTTCGATTTCGAGCTGTGGCCTAGGGTTTGGGAATCGAGGAAAGCGAAGGGCGGCGCTGTTATTTCGAGCGTCTGGTGGCATCGCGATCGAGTTCGACTCGAGTTCATTGGGGTTTTCAGGCACGCGAGGGGCTGCTGTGGCAACTTCGTTCGATCGTGATGGAGTATCGTGGGGCGGCGACCATTGTCGTGTGTTCGAGTCTAGGGTTTGGCGATGGAGTGTGCGTGTATAGCTGGGAAGAGGTAGGGTTCGACGGCTCGAGATCTGAAGCTTGACGAAGAGGAGAGGGAGTCCGTCATCGACGCAGTGGGACTGGGCAGCGAGGTACCTACGTTTTACCTAATTTAATTTCATAAATGAATAAATGTATAAGTGAAATTTTATTTTACAATAAAGAAAATTTTAAACAGTTCTGTTTATTTTATTTTAATTAATACATGTATATAGGTTTGAAAGGGAAATTTATTCTTATTCAAAATTTAATATATATGTATATGGGTTATTTCTGTAATATGTAGTTTCAAAGGAAGTTAAAAAATTGATTTAATCATTAATTAAAATTTTAAATTATTAAACAATGGTTAATTGTTTGATTTAAATCGAATATTGATAACTTACATAAATATTTATTTTGTTGTTGTAAATTTTATGAGACAGTTTACAAATTTGGATACAGTAAAGTAATTGTACTAAACAAAGATTAATTTGTAATCTAGACTATTGGTTTAAATAAAAATAAATAAATGGAGAAGAACCTATAGCTTGATTATAAACTCTATTTATGAGAAGAAGATTTATTGAGTAAATTTTAGTGAATTGGTTAAAATTAAATTTATAAATGATAATAGGCTGATCGATTGGTTCAAATAAATTGTAGATGTTTATTCAAGGTCTAAAATCAAGTGGAAAACAGTCAGGATTGGATCGGATTGGCAAATAGCAAAATAAAAGGTGAGTTAATCTCACTCAGTTAAATTTAAATGGTTAAATTTAAATAATTTATTGAATGATTTGATTGATGTGATATATATATACATAGTAGTATACCAATATATATATATTGGCATATGTATATATTGGAGTTGTTGATATTCCCACATTATATAGTGGATGAGACCCTATGCGCCGCATAATAGCGGATGATATTTTATTAAACCCATATACCGCGATATTCCACCTCGAAGTGGAATTGGTATTGTGCTAACATCTGTGGATGCAGGGAAACAGGTTGGAGGGATCCAACTGGATTCCTCAAAATATTTAATTTTGTTTAAATATTCTGTGATATGATTTTTGACATCCTGTGATGATTTATATTGGATAATCTGGTTGGATTGAATTTCCCAGTATAATGAGTTATCAAAAGCAATTGAATTGAATTTTGGAAAGAAATAAAAGAGTAAAATTTAAGTTAAATAATTCTAGTGAATTCGAATAAATTAAATAAGGAATTGTAAAAGAAATAAAGAAATTTCTTAATTCGAACAAATATGGGAAAAGAGGATTTTGAATTTAATAGTGAAGAAATAAATCTTTAACTAAAGTGATATTATCTAAAAATATAAAAGAATTGATTTTGTTGAAATTCAAAGATTTAATTTAATTAAAATATTAATTGAAGAAGTTTGGAAATCCGGAATTGGTATTTTAGTTAAAAAGGGTTTTAACTCATAATAAGGAAATAAAAGATGAAAGTTAATGTATTTGAAATAATTGAAGTAAATAGGGAAATTTACTTCAAAGTAAAGTAAAATGGAAATCACTTGGAAATTGATTTAAGTGTTTAAAAACTTGGATTTTTAAAAGAGAAATGAGATTTTGGAGATATAAACTGGGTTTATAAAGTAAAATAAAATATCAGTGGATATTTGAGAATATAAATTCAAGATGGGAATTTAAAAAAGGATATGGATTGGTTTAAAAATAAATGTTGGTTTATTTTTTAAAGATGGAAATGAGAAGTGTATTTCTCTGGATTGCCAAGTACGTTTTTCCAAGGCAATTTAAAATACAAGTTAAAAGTTTAATATGTTTTAAAAAGCATATTTTAGAAGATTGATTATTTCTAAATGTTAAAGTCTAAAGTAAGTATTTCAAAAATCTATTATTGTAGTAATTATATAAAAGTGATTTGCTATTATGTTTTAAAAGAGAAATTTAGTTTATATTTGTAAAGTGGTTTCATTTTAAATATTCCTTAAGTATATATTTTGTTAAGGTATTAAAGTAGTTTTTAAATTTCAATATTATAAAGTATATTTATAGTAAAGTGCTTTTAAATTATTTTTAAATCTAAAGTATTTTGTACTTGGTGTTTCAGAGAAATAAATATTTGGGAAATGTATTCCGTAAGCGGAAATTGTTTGAAATTGTTTTCAAAAGGAGTTTGAAAATAGAAATATATCTTGGGAAGATATTTGGGCAAATAAATAATGTGGAAATTATTTATTGTGTGATGGTTGCTTGTGGATGTTAATTGATAGTTAAATCACCGACTATCAATACTGGCCAAATGCGCTGATCGTTTCGAAGAGACCGGGATCGAGTTTCCGTATACCGGGATTCTAGGTCTGGAGACTCGAATACCACTTCGATCCGGTTTGTATGTTTCGTGTAACGTGTTCGGAGTCGAAGATGGAGCTGTGAAGTGCAAGGGCTAGTCGCTACTAATCCTGAGGATATTTCCAAAATGGATGTAGTAGGAATAGTGCCTTCAGTTCCGTTCGAACCCGGAACGGACTTGTATGGACGAATGCTTTCGTGACATCGTCAGGTGGACGATGGGCATTCTAAGGGATATGTGCTATAAAGGTATCGTTTAGCCTCGAGCCTCATCAACCGAGAATGACTGAAAATCAGGGGTTATGCAGCAAGGCTTCGTGGGTAGCCCCCACTTGAGAGTAAGGTCATCCCTGTCTAGATGTCCCTTTTATTTCGGCTTAGTGTTGCGGTTGCTGATCCCAACCGTGGGGTGATTTTACTTGGAATTATCCAGTAAGGGATGATTCCGGTCTTGTGTTGCAGGGGAGCGGGCGTACTCCTCGGTACTGTGATCTAGGCCACGTACTGTGACAGGTGGTACCCCAGTGCCTAGTCATTCGTTGGAAATCCATTCTCCCTACGTGCCCGTACGGTTTTGATTGTGCCCAACTATTGTTGAAATGTGAGATGCAAGCATTTCAGCTAGATTCTATTTTACTTTCTGTAGACACTATTATAATATCAGAGGATTTTGATATAAAGTGTTTTAGCTATCGTAAGGTAAAAACCCGACATGTTTATTTGTGGCATGGTCTTACGAGATGCTTTTGTTTTCAAAGGATTTTGAAACTTTAATAATAAATTTGAGTGTGATTTTCTCACGCTGGTTTTCCAGACTGACTCGGGTGTTGTTTTATATGATGCTCGGGTCAGACCGAGATAAACAGGTTCAGGATATGATGTTGTGAAGCTCAGGAGACGAGCTGGATGCCGATACGTACTCCCGTATTTGCTATTATTTTTCCGCTGTGTATTCAGTTGTGTGTTATGGATGTTGATGTACTCTGATGATGTATTCTGATGATGTATTGTATAAACAGATATAGTTTTTGATTTGTGTAAAGATCTGTTGATATATATTATATTTTATTCCGCTGCGATGGTTAGATTCTGATGTTGTTTTCTCTTTTCTTCTTCTACCTCTTCTTCTTTTAGCACAAATGGTCCGGTTTTTCGTGTATGAAAAACCCGGGTTGTTACAGTGGTATCAGAGCTTAGGCTAGCGACAACCTTGGCTCTGGTGGGAATTTTGAGAGTATTAATAGATATGAGCGCGTATTTGTTAGTGAATATAAAATTGTTTTATATTGTGTTGATTGGTTTATTGAGTGGTTTATGGATTCTGGTCGATGTGTGGGACGCCACAACATTGATAGGGATCTCTAAACACTTGTATAGAACAATTCGACACAGTATTGTTTTAAAGTGGGGTAAATGAAATAATTTTACCCAAATTATTTTTGTATATGAAAGAGATAATTTTTATAAATTATCATAGTTATATTTGGATGTTTGGTTGTTAGATGATGATAATAAATTACTATCATTAGGAGGAAATTGAATAAGAAATTGAAAACTTATAACCAAAGTTAAGAAAATAAATTCAGATAATAAAGTGAAAGTTGTAACTGTGAATTATAAATATGATTTATAATTGGAAATGGGATTCCAGAGAAATATTTGGAAATGAATCGAAATGGATTTCGAATTTGGAATTTGGGAAGTTTGAATTCTTTTGGGTTTGGAAATGTTTTCAAGGTGTTGAAGAAATAATTGTGATATTATTTTGAAATATTTCAGAAGTTGATTTGAAATCTGGAGAGATTTGAGAATTGAAAATATTTGAAATGTTTTTAAAGAGATAAAAGCATTTAACTCTCTTTCGGTCGCTGGAAAATAATTCCGATGATGATCGCGACATCATCGGTGTTCATTTTCGAGTTTCCAAAAGAGGAATTGCTACCTGGATGTTTTGGGCTGGTGTTTGTTTGCAAAACTGAGTTTGGTTTTGAAATTGAAAAGGGTTTTGGGTATAGTTGATTTCAAAAGTGATTTTGAAATTCTGGGAAATTGTTTAAACTCTGGAATCTTATTTAAAATGTTTATGGAATGATGAGAAAAATAAAATATATTAGTTAAATAAATTGTATAATCCCTAATTAAAAGTAAAAGTATAAATGGGATTGAATTTAAATAGATGGAAGTATGGATATAAATAAATTATGGCTTATAAAATTTAGAAGTGGAATAAATAAGCCAAAATAAAAGTTGTTTTGAATTGTGAGAAATGGATGTAAATCCAAAACTTGAATTATAAAATAGATTGAACTCCAGTAAAATAGGTAAAGTGATTTTTGAGATAAAAATCAAATGTTTGGGTTGTAAATGAAATATGGAATAAATTGAATGACATTATTAATAAAGTGAAGGATGAATTGATAATGTGAGTTGGAAATATATCTTGCGAAGATATCTGAGGTAAATAAATAATTGGGAAAAATTATTTATTGTTGATGGATGCTGTTAAGTGAAATAAAATGAACTGAAATAGAAGTAACTTAAGTTGTGAATGAATTCATGTATAAATGAATGCAATATGACCTCGAAATATTTTTCAAATGAGTTTGGGTTATGGAATTTAAGTTGGTTAAATAGAAATTGAATCGTGAATTACTAAAATTGGATGGTGAATTAAAAGTGGGTATGAATAAAGAATGGCTTTGAATCTTATTAATTGAACAGAATATTGAATTTAAAATTTAAAAAGGGGCTAACTGAATGAAGTTAATGCAAACTGTAATGGAAATGAACTTAAGTCGTTAATTTAAATAAATGTGAATTTGGAATGTAAAGTAAATTGAACGGAATCAATTAGAAATGAAATCGAATGAAATATAAATTGAGTTGGAATTGCTTTTAAAAAGTAGTCATGGGACTAAAGTAAATATAATTGGTTTTTGAATCAATTGTAATGATATGAGTTCGTTTGGATTAAAATGAATTGAATGTAAGCAATAAAGTGTAAACCATTTAAGTAGGACAAAATAAAATGAATTGAGTGAGATGGTGTGTAAATGGATTGGAAGCATTTAAATTTACATTGGAACCTTATAAATTCACTTATGGAAATGTTTAGTGGATATTGCTTATATTATACAAATGTTAGCTATTGAAATTTAGTAAGATGTTAACAAACTTTGTATATTGGTCACTTACCTGTTTAAGTTGAGTTAGTACAGGTACCGGGAAGCCGTTTGGCTGGATTTGATTTCGAAATTTGCTAAAATAAATCGCCGCTTGCTTAAAAATTGCTATAATAAGGTACGCCTACGCAAAGTAATTCAAAATAGGAGATATGAACTGCATGTATTAATATATATTATGATTTCCGGCCTGAGGCCGATGTATATATATATTTGTGCATCCTGCGATATCGCAGAAGTCCCTCCGTACAAGGGAGACTCCGCCAAAATTTTCCGTAAATTTTGGGAGTTAGAAAATTTTTGAAAATTTTCGTTAACGATAAATGATTTAAATTTGTTAAGCAAATGAAATTGAAACTGGATATTGAAATCTAATTCAAATGTGAATGTAAGGTGAAGTGAAATCGAAGGAACTAAAGAAGTGAAGTTTGCGAATAAATAGTTAATCGAAATTTAAATTAATTAGTAAGTGCAACTAATTAAATATTCGAGTGGAAGCCAAATTGAAATCAAATGGAATTGTAAAGACAAAAGTAAATAGAAATGGATATAAACTTCAATAATGAAGTGAAAATTAATGTAAGAAGTGTATAAATATTTATATTAAACTTAAGGATTGGAAAAATGAAATTCTTTAAGTGAAGTGGGTATCGAGGAAATTATTCTAAGTGGATAATTGCATGAAGGGTTAAATTGGAAGTTGTGAAATGGGATAGTTGTGAATAAGTGGATAACAATCAAAATGAATGTGAATAAAAAGGAAATCGATAAAATGGATAATTCAATTGGGCTAATTACGTAAGGTGTACGTATATTATTTTATTCGCATAGCTATTTGATCTAGATGTCGAGCACAGAATTTCGAGGTAATTATGCCGATCTGAGTTAGGATTTTTCGCTCGATTTTCAACGGCGAACCTGGATATGGATTGTTGATTGATTCTGGATATTCTCTATCATAGTTTGTGACTATGCAAGGAGAATGACGGTTTCTGATCAAGAAACCAGATCTGAGTCCGCACTAGGAAGTCGGGTGGACGATACTAGTTCGGAAGTGTGATTGTGTGATCGATTGAGCGATCAAATGTGATATTGCGTACGGATGATATATGTGCATCGTACGGGCTTAAGTAAAACAAATATTGTAAATTTGTAAATCTGTAAAGGAAAGTATAAAGTGACTTTGGAATTGTGAGTGAATATTATTGCTTAGTAGGATATACAGGTGTATAAAAGCAATGGATAATTGGGATTTTTGATTTTAGAAGATAAAAATTTAATGGCCCGACAAAAGGTATGTATTTGAATTTCTATATGAAATTTGATTGGGTTTTTGATCCAGCCACTTGGCTTTTTGTTTTCTTTTGAGATTGGGAGGCCGTAGAGCCATTTTGTAGTTGTACCGAGCTAGCCGCGCAAAGGAGACGCTGGCAAAATTTTTCAAAAATTTAGGGAGTTAGAAAAATTTTGGAAAATTATGATAATTCAAAATTTGAATTCAAATTTAAATTTGAATGGATAAGTAGGTGATATGGGTTGAACTTATGAATAAGTTTGGAAAGTTAAAAGATGATTAGTGTATCATTAATAAAGAATTGTTATGGAAGGTTGTTAAAACTGTTTGAATTTGAGAAAATAATAAACGGGGATTGAATCATTCTTCCTAACTGGTAATTTCGAGGACGAAATTCTTTTAAGGGGGGAGGAATGTGACGACCCATAATTTTTGAATATTTGGAATCGGAATATTTAATTGATTTTAAATATTTAAAAGTTAATTTTTAATTTGAATTTCGAATATGACTGTTTATTGGATAATTTAATAGTTTAATTAAATAATCGGAATTCGGGTAAATGGTTGAATCTAAAATTTTAAGCCTGTTAAAATAGTTTGAAGGCTTAGAAAATTTATATTGACAATACTGAAGATAATAGAAGTGTTAAAATGGAATTTAACAGTGGTTGGTTCAGTTTTGAAATTTATCGTTTTAATTTGAATTTAAAAATAGTCTTCCGAGGCACAGTCTCGGAATTCGACGAAACCAGTTTCATTGGATCCATGATATTGAATTATTACCGGATTTCAAATTTTGTAGCTTTCGGAATTAACGTGTGATCGTACGAGGTAGAAACACTTAGACGATAATTATCGGTCCAATTTTAATATCCTTATCTGAAAGAAATCAAATCACAGCCGAATTCTTTCATCTCAGCCGACCCACTCTTTACAGCATCACGTACTCTTTGCCTTGTCTCGGAAGCCAAAATCATTCTAACGAAAATTAAAAATCGAAATCCTCTTCAGTAAAAGAAAAATATAATGGCCGAGTTCAGGATATTTTGTTCGACATTTAATTCACGAGCCTACTTCCCTCCATTTCAAATTCGAGCCCATTAAGCTCGTTCTTTCCACACTCTCCCAGTCAAGCGTCGACCAATTTCGATTTCGAGCTGTGGCCTAGGGTTTGGGAATCGAGGAAAGCGAAGGGCGGCGCTGTTATTTCGAGCGTCTGGTGGCATCGCGATCGAGTTCGACTCGAGTTCATTGGGGTTTTCAGGCACGCGAGGGGCTGCTGTGGCAACTTCGTTCGATCGTGATGGAGTATCGTGGGGCGGCGACCATTGTCGTGTGTTCGAGTCTAGGGTTTGGCGATGGAGTGTGCGTGTATAGCTGGGAAGAGGTAGGGTTCGACGGCTCGAGATCTGAAGCTTGACGAAGAGGAGAGGGAGTCCGTCATCGACGCAGTGGGACTGGGCAGCGAGGTACCTACGTTTTACCTAATTTAATTTCATAAATGAATAAATGTATAAGTGAAATTTTATTTTACAATAAAGAAAATTTTAAACAGTTCTGTTTATTTTATTTTAATTAATACATGTATATAGGTTTGAAAGGGAAATTTATTCTTATTCAAAATTTAATATATATGTATATGGGTTATTTCTGTAATATGTAGTTTCAAAGGGAGTTAACAAATTGATTTAATCATTAATTAAAATTTTAAATTATTAAACAATGGTTAATTGTTTGATTTAAATCGAATATTGATAACTTACATAAATATTTATTTTGTTGCTGTAAATTTTATGAGACAGTTTACAAATTTGGATACAGTAAAGTAATTGTACTAAATAAAGATTAATTTGTAATCTAGACTATTGGTTTAAATAAAAATAAATAAATGGAGAAGAACCTATAGCTTGATTATAAACTCTATTTATGAGAAGAAGATTTATTGAGTAAATTTTAGTGAATTGGTTAAAATTAAATTTATAAATGATAATAGGCTGATCGATTGGTTCAAATAAATTGTAGATGTTTATTCAAGGTCTAAAATCAAGTGGAAAAAAGTCAGGATTGGATCGGATTGGCAAATAGCAAAATAAAAGGTGAGTTAATCTCACTCAGTTAAATTTAAATTTAAATGGTTAAATTTAAATAATTTATTGAATGATTTGATTGATGTGATATATATATACATAGTAGTATACCAATATATATATATTGGCATATGTATATATTGGAGTTGTTGATATTCCCACATTATATAGTGGATGAGACCCTATGCGCCGCATAATAGCGGATGATATTTTATTAAACCCATATACCACGATATTCCACCTCGAAGTGGAATTGGTATTGTGCTAACATCTGTGGATGCAGGGAAACAGGTTGGAGGGATCCAACTGGATTCCTCAAAATATTTAATTTTGTTTAAATATTCTGTGATATGATTTTTGATATCCTGTGATGATTTATATTGGATAATCTGGTTGGATTGAATTTCCCAGTATAATGAGTTATCAAAAGCAATTGAATTGAATTTTGGAAAGAAATAAAAGAGTAAAATTTAAGTTAAATAATTCTAGTGAATTCGAATAAATTAAATAAGGAATTGTAAAAGAAATAAAGAAATTTCTTAATTCGAACAAATATGGGAAAAGAGGATTTTGAATTTAATAGTGAAGAAATAAATCTTTAACTAAAGTGATATTATCTAAAAATATAAAAGAATTGATTTTGTTGAAATTCAAAGATTTAATTTAATTAAAATATTAATTGAAGAAGTTTGGAAATCCGGAATTGGTATTTTAGTTAAAAAGGGTTTTAGCTCATAATAAGGAAATAAAAGATGAAAGTTAATGTATTTGAAATAATTGAAGTAAATAGGGAAATTTACTTCAAAGTAAAGTAAAATAGAAATCACTTGGAAATTGATTTAAGTGTTTAAAAACTTGGATTTTTAAAAGAGAAATGAGATTTTGGAGATATAAACTGGGTTTATAAAGTAAAATAAAATATCAGTGGATATTTGAGAATATAAATTCAAGATGGGAATTTAAAAAAGGATATGGATTGGTTTAAAAATAAATGTTGGTTTATTTTTAAAAGATGGAAATGAGAAGTGTATTTCTCTGGATTGCCAAGTACGTTTTTCCAAGGCAATTTTAAATACAAGTTAAAAGTTTAATATGTTTTAAAAAGCATATTTTAGAAGATTGATTATTTCTAAATGTTAAAGTCTAAAGTAAGTATTTCAAAAATCTATTATTGTAGTAATTATATAAAAGTGATTTGCTATTATGTTTTAAAAGAGAAATTTAGTTTATATTTGTAAAGTGGTTTCATTTTAAATATTCCTTAAGTATATATTTTGTTAAGGTATTAAAGTAGTTTTTAAATTTCAATATTATAAAGTATATTTATAGTAAAGTGCTTTTAAATTATTTTTAAATCTAAAGTATTTTGTACTTGGTGTTTCAGAGAAATAAATATTTGGGAAATGTATTCCGTAAGCGGAAATTGTTTGAAATTGTTTTCAAAAGGAGTTTGAAAATAGAAATATATCTTGGGAAGATATTTGGGCAAATAAATAATGTGGAAATTATTTATTGTGTGATGGTTGCTTGTGGATGTTAATTGATAGTTAAATCACCGACTATCAATACTGGCCAAATGCGCTGATCGTTTCGAAGAGACCGGGATCGAGTTTCCGTATACCGGGATTCTAGGTCTGGAGACTCGAATACCACTTCGATCCGGTTTGTACGTTTCGTGTAACGTGTTCGGAGTCGAAGATGGAGCTGTGAAGTGCAAGGGCTAGTCGCTACTAATCCTGAGGATATTTCCAAAATGGATGTAGTAGGAATAGTGCCTTCGGTTCCGTTCGAACCCGGAACGGACTTGTATGGACGAATGCTTTCGTGACATCGTCAGGTGGACGATGGGCATTCTAAGGGATATGTGCTATAAAGGTATCGTTTAGCCTCGAGCCTCATCAACCGGGAATGACTGAAAATCAGGGGTTATGCAGCAAGGCTTCGTGGGTAGCCCCCACTTGAGAGTAAGGTCATCCCTGTCTAGATGTCCCTTTTATTTCGGCTTAGTGTTGCGGTTGCTGATCCCAACCGTGGGGTGATTTTACTTGGAATTATCCAGTAAGGGATGATTCCGGTCTTGTGTTGCAGGGGAGCGGGCGTACTCCTCGGTACTGTGATCTAGGCCACGTACTGTGACAGGTGGTACCCCAGTGCCTAGTCATTCGTTGGAAATCCATTCTCCCTACGTGCCTGTACGGTTTTGATTGTGCCCAACTATTGTTGAAATGTGAGATGCAAGCATTTCAGCTAGATTCTATTTTACTTTCTGTAGACACTATTATAATATCAGAGGATTTTGATATAAAGTGTTTTAGCTATCGTAAGGTAAAAACCCGACATGTTTATTTGTGGCGTGGTCTTACGAGATGCTTTTGTTTTCAAAGGATTTTGAAACTTTAATAATAAATTTGAGTGTGATTTTCTCACGCTGGTTTTCCAGACTGACTCGGGTGTTGTTTTATATGATGCTCGGGTCAGACCGAGATAAACAGGTTCAGGATATGATGCTGTGAAGCTCAGGAGACGAGCTGGATGCCGATACGTACTCCCGTATTTGCTATTATTTTTCCGTTGTGTATTCAGTTGTGTGTTATGGATGTTGATGTACTCTGATGATGTATTCTGATGATGTATTGTATAAACAGATATAGTTTTTGATTTGTGTAAAGATCTGTTGATATATATTATATTTTATTCCGCTGCGATGGTTAGATTCTGATGTTGTTTTCTCTTTTCTTCTTCTACCTCTTCTTCTTTTAGCACAAATGGTCTGGTTTTTCGTGTATGAAAAACCCGGGTTGTTACATTTAATCAATTATGGTTTTGAAATTGGAAAGGTTGATCAAACTCTTTTTGTTAAGGAAAAGAAACATGATATCTTAATTGTTCAAATTTATGTAGATGGTATTATTTTTGGATCAACTAATGATAAATTATGTCAAGAATTTTCTAAAATAATGACAAATGAATTTGAAATGTCTCATATGGGAGAATTAACATATTTTCTTGGACTTCAAATTAAACAAGTTAATAATGGTATTTTTATAAATCAAGAAAAATATTGTAATAATTTAATCAAACGCTTTGGTATGGAAAATACTTCTACCAAACCAACTCCTATGAGTACAACCATACATCTTGAAAAAGATGAAAATGGCAAGAGTGTAGACCAAAAATTATATCGAAGTATGATTGGATCTTTATTATATTTAACCGCTAGTAGACCCGATATATTGATGAGTGTTTGTTTGTGTGCACGATTTCAAGCCGATCCTAAAGAATCACATATTAGAGCAGTGAAACGTATTTTACGTTATCTCAACAAAACCAAAGATTTTGGACTATTTTATCCGAAAGAATGTCCTTTTGAATTAGTATCATATAGTGATGCTGATTTTGGAGGAAGTCGGACGGATAGAAAAAGTACAAGTGGGACTTGTCACTTCATTGGACGGTCTCTAGTATCTTGGTTTATTAAGAAACAAAATTGCGTATCACTTTCTACTTGTGAAGCAGAATATATATCTGCAGCCTTAGCATGTGCTCAAGTAATTTATATGCAACAAACTCTTCAAGATTTTGGTTTTAACTTATCCAAATCTACAATCTTCTGTGATAACTCTAGTGTTATTAATTTATCTAAAAATCTAGTAAATCATTCACAGACAAAACATATTGATATTCGTCATCATTTTCTTCGTGATAATATTGAAAAAGATATAATCAATCTAGAATTCGTATCTTCGGAAAATCAATTAGAAGATATTTTTACCAAACCATTAAATGAAAACACTTTTGTAAAATTGAGACGAGAACTTGGAATTATCTCTCTCAAAAATTTATGAAGTTTACTTCAACTCAATTCTGTTTTTATTTAACTTGTTTCTATCCACACATATTGTTTCTGGTTAAAATCAAATTTTTCTTCTTTTAATCTTAACCATTTATTTTTTAGCCTTCAGTTTTCTATAAATTCCTTCTTTCCGAAGAAAATTATCATTCAGCTTATCTATTTTATTTTTTAAAAAAGGTGAAAGCAAAAATTCAAATATGCTTTTTAACTTTGCTTTATTCATATATACCATGGCTGGTTCATCCTCAGATGAGCCTTCCTATTCATCTGAATATTCGTCAATTAATTTTGAAACACCTAGTTCTGGGTCTTCCGAACTTCTGACTCCAACTCCAGCTTATATTCCGATATGTCCACCACAAAGTCATCATACGGGGTATACGCCGGAAAATAAACGCACGCGAAGAAATTTATTTCCATCTCCAACTACTAAGGAAAAGATAGATGACTTACATCACTATCAGAGGGAAACACTTAATCTTCAGCGAGAAATGTATTTTGAGCAAAAGAGTCATGGAAGACGACTCAGTTTTCTTGAACGGTGTGCTGCAAAAATATGTGGTTCATCTCCGATCAACACAAATGCACATATTCTTTCACCTCAATGTCCTCATGTTTCCCCAAATTCATGGGATAGACAGCCTCAATGGTCTCCCATTAAACAGTCTGATGAACAAAATCAACACGAATCATCCAAAGGGAAGTCTCCGATGTCTCCAAAAACTCCAAATACTCCTAAGTAGAAAATATATATATGATTGTATGTTGATTTGGTTATTTATATTTGCTTTGTTTTTATCAAAATAAATAAATAATTGAATATTTTTCTTCAATTTTAATGCGAAAACTATATATTTCAATCTATATACTATAATGTCAAATATTCTTGCAGGAATCTACAAAAGAAGCTATTATCATATCATCAACAAGATTAAAGTTCTCAAAATTCTATTTAGATATCTATGTACAATCTCTGATATGATGATGAAACACACACACACACAAATATACTTTTGAAAATCATGTTTTAAAATAAATATCTTTTATTATTTAAAAGATATAAAAAGGTATTTTCAAAATTATATATTATCTCAAGTTCAAAAGTGCTAAAATAAAGGAAGGAACAAAACAGTACAAAATTAGACGTCTATATATTATTTCAGACGTCTGACATCAATATCAGACGTCTAAAAGTAATATAACAGACGTCTGAACTCTATGCTTTGAGTGCCTCTATTTCTATATGAAATAGACGTCTGTCAATTTAATAACAGACGTCTGTCATCCTAGACAGACGTCTAAATTGACTGTTTTTGTCTTTCTTTTATTTTTTGAATTTCAAAATTTATTCAGACATCTGTCACTTTTATCTCAGACATCTGAACTTGACGAACTGAAGCATCTCTTCGTGAAATATCAAAATCTGAAGAGTTGTCTTCTTCACCAAGAGTTGCACTTCTTCAAATAGTTGCAACTATTAAATTAAGACTATTCAATACTATAAATAGAGATAAAAATTCACTATTTAAATAACCAATTCTTTCTATCTATTCTGATCTTATATTGTTATAATATCAAGTGATTTTTAAATCTCTACTTCCTATCTTTGCACATTTAAATCATCATATCAAGAAGATTATAGGAAGGGTGTACTACATTGACTATATTCGTGTTATTCAAAGAACACACAAGTCAAGAAACAATTTTCAAATTGTATTTGAAGTCCTATTCGGTTGCTTAGGCGGAAAGTCCTGTTCGGTTGCTCAGGCGGTGTAATACCTGTTCCTCCAGGTTAAGTGAGGGTTGTTAGAGAAATTCCAGAAGGAGTCTGGGACTGGACGTAGAACGAGAAGTTCGAACCAGTATAAAAATCCCTGGGGTCATTTTTTACTGCTATCTACTATTATTTATAATTCCGCACTTGCTAGTCGTAGTTTAACTATATTATCGATCCATATACACTTTCATATATGATATCATTGATTTCTTTATTCCGCTGTCTTGTTATACTTACTGTGTTATAAGCTCCGGCGAATCGGATTTGAACGGTCGAATCTGCGGCATTCTAGTACAATGTGAAGTACGGATGTCGATTTCCGAGCGCGAAAATCCGAGACGTTACACTCAGAAGATGGTTTAGAATTTTTCTATGTAAAAATATTTAGGTTCCGAAAATATTTTATTTTCATCGCTTTTTAACTGATTAAATTGAAGTAAATTTACGCGCGAAATAAACTTTCATATTTTCGGACAAAAATTCTCCAGTTGCTATGTTTAACTAGACGCATTCCAAATATCAAATTTATATTTCAAAATTTTATCGTTTAAAATTTCGCAATATTTCAATTAATAACGTTATTAAAACCAATTAAATTTACGGGTCGTTACATTAAATTTTTAATCAACCTTCATACCGTAAATGAGATTCCAAAACTTTGCATTTCCAACTATTTATTTCTTATACAAATTTTAACACATGTAAACAAATTCACAGAAATTATTACATTAAATTTTAGTTGAGATTCATATATAGAAATCCAAAATACTTAATAATTATTAGAAAACCATTTTAAAATCAACCACAGAGTCTATATAAAATTCTCTACCCTAGGGTCAAGTTAATACGAACATATATCATTTCAATCCACAATTTATAAATTTTCCGGGTTTTATATCATTTCCAACCCGCAATCCCAAGTCAAATAAAATTGCTCAGGCCTATCATTTCAGCCAGTAACAATTTTCCTTAATCTAAAGATCATTCGGGTATGTATCATTTCAACCCATAGTGAAGGAACTTGCAGTGTGAGAATAGAATATTAAATAAACATAACAATATTCAACATATCATGGCATATGATCATAACAGGTAAAATATGGCATGAAATAACATAATAATATTCAATATATCGTGGCATATGATCATAACAGGTAAAATATGGTATGAAATAACATAATAATATTCAATATATCTTGGCATATGATCATAACAGGTAAAATATGATATGAAATAACATAATAATATTCAATAGTGAAATTTCTTAACTTGCATATACAAATCCATACAATTCCATTGTCATCAATTCACCAAAATATAAGTACGTTGTCAAGAGTGATTACTCACCTTTCTTTGGTTAGAGAAGTGATTCAAAATGCAACACAACGACTACAACAAGAACGACAAATTACGGACAAGCTTGAGTGAGAGGAGAATCCAAATCCGACGCTTTGCAAAATAAAATAAATTCCATACGTAAACAAATAATTCACATAAAAAAATAAAAATAGAAAAATATATTTTTGTAAACATGTGAAGAGGGCTTGTCTAGGGGTGCATATGTTAGGGTTTAGAGGTGGTTTGGGTTAGGTTAAGCTCGGCCATAGGAGTTTGGGTAGGTTTTTGTGGTGCAAAGGCTAGGGTTTTGGTGGAGAAGGCTCGGGTTTGGGTAGGTTCGGCTAGGCTAGGGTTTTGGAGAGGTGGAGGCTCGGGTTTGTGTATGGTTTGTGGTAGCAAGGCTCGGCTTTGGTAGGGTTTTGGTGAAGTGGTGGCCGAAAATAGAGAAGGGGGAATGGAGGCCGAAATTGGTGAAGAGGAGAGCGGGAAAGGAAGGAGGAAAAAGGGGTTTTGGTTGGAGTTTGGTGATGGGGAGGTGATGGAATAGGTGTGGCCAAAATTTCTAAGGAGAGGAGGAGGAAAATTGTAGAGGAGAAGAGGAAGAAGATCTAGGGTATGGAGGAGAAGGATGAAGAAGAAGAAGACCTACATAATTCTCTTTGGAGGCACAAATGAAGGATGAAGAGGCTAACTAAAACCCTAGGAGATGTTATATAGGTGTTTGCACCAAAAATGGTCACAAACCCCAAGTGTAGTGAAAGCACCAGCGTATGAATACAAATCAATAGTATTCACACGCAAATTACAGATCTAAGCAAGTAACAAGCAGCAATCAAGAAATAATGAACAGTGACACACAATTTATAGTGGTTCGGCTATCTCCGGCCTACGTCCACTTCAAGGTTTTTATGATTTTATTGCTCGATGCTTGAAGATTACAATTTAGTATGTTGTATTACAATTGATTTGCTGAACTAAGTCTGAATCTAAGGCAGCAATGGTGATCTGGAGTAAATCTGGCAGAATCTGGGCGCTCTTTAGCTCTCAAAATTGTCCGACCCATTTTCTGAATGACCAGGGGCTCTATTTATAGGTGTAGAAGGCTGATATTTCGCCTAAAATGAAGGGAGACCAGTTCTGGTACGTCAGGGGGCCCACATGCCCGCTTTATGGAAATCCGGGCCCACTTTGGGATCGATTCGACCCTTGGTTCGAATCGATCATGAAAGTGTCCAATCGAGCTGAAATTCGGCGTGAACATTCTTCAACATGTGCTCAAGCTTCTGTGAAAATTTCATAGCATTTGGATGTGTAGATCTCAAGTTATGATCGATTCAAGGTTGCATTTCTGGTTGACTAGCCTGGTTCGAATCGATCTAGTTCGAATCGATTCGTTCGAATCGATCCAGCGCGCGCTTCTGTGTTGACGTGGAGAACCTTCTTCGTATCGATCCAACTTCTATGCCGAGTTGACTGGGTCGACTCCGTGGTTTCAGCTGTTATAACTTGGTGAATTCGATGTAATGGATTCGAAGATATGACTTCATCGAATCGATTGGATGAACGTTCTCTTCGAATCGATCAAGGTAGGTTTCAGTTAATCGATACGAAGGCTTCTTGCTTGAATGGACTCGAAGATGCTCGCAGGATGGAGTCGAAGCTCTTTAACTTTATGGACTCGAAGAGTTTCTCATTAACGGATTCGAAGGTGGGAATGTGAGGGTGGACTCGAACTATCGGAGCCGAACTAATGCTTGCTCAATGGAGTCGAAGCAAGGCTTATTCCGATGGGTTCGAAGCAAGGCTCGTCGTGATCGATTCGAGGCGAAGGCTTGATCGATGGATTCGAAGTAAGCTGACTTCTCATGGATTCGAGGCAACGTATGTTTGATGGATTCGACCTTATACCACCTTATCCATCTTCTTTTGGCGATATCTTGAGCATACGAACTCGGATTGACTCGAAACTTGGAACGTTGTTTCATCTGGCCCTGCTTGACATGTCTCATCAATTGCAGCCCGATCCGGACTCGGACAAAATTCATCGATATCCATGGTGAACCTGCGATGCACAATCGATGTTCATGACTAATAATCATTGATTTTCAGTTAATCTTTAGGTATCTCGGTTTGCCAAAAGTTGGGATAACATTTTGCCCCCCAAAATATGCCTTTTGTTAAAAGGTGTGTTTTGATCAGTCTCAAGTTAAATGCAGTGAGTTCATGTTTTACTCATAGCTTATAGCATTTTCAATCAAGTCCATGGCTGTTCGAAGCCGAATTGTTATCAATTTTTTCCAGTGAATGAAGTTCTACGGTCTCTCCGTACTATTGATGGTCACTCCGGACCCCTGTCAAACCCATTCTAGATTTAGCGATTGAATAGAAAGATCCTATTGCACTCCGGCGTTGCTTTCTATCCCTTGCACTCTGGCCCCAGCTAGGGCGTATAGCGATGTCTTGGTCGTTCTCGACCGATCATAGCCTCTCCGGGCTCATGCTGGATCCCATCCTGTCACTCTCCGGTGAAGGGGAAACAACGTTAAGTGAGTCAATCCTGTCGCTCTCCGGCGAAGCGACTCACCTCCTGCACTCCGGTTCAGTGTATCTGAACATTAAGCGATGTCATGGCCTAAATCGTGGGCCGATCATAGCCTCTCCGGGCTCTTATCGAATCCTGATCCAATCACTCTCTGGTGAATAGGAAACGATGCTTAAGTGAGTTGATCCTGTCGCTCTCCGGCGAAGCAACTCACTTCTTGCACTCCGGATCCTACCTCTCCGGGTAGGATCATAAAGCGATCATGTTTATATTGATATTTAATGTTTATCCTTTAACTCTTCGGTCAAAGGTTTATTTTAATAAGTGTTTATTTATTAAATTCAAATCCTAGATGTTCAATCTCAAACACCAGGAAAAACAAGATAATGCCTCTCCGGGCGGAGCAGTCTATTTCCATCTCAGAGCATGCCTAGGGATCTCTCCGGTTCCCGTACATGAGTAAGTGGGATAGCCGTTTTATTTTGGAAATCAAATCTAAGAAAACTAATCGACCAGAGTCCAAATCTTGGACTTGGCCCTTGCCATCACAATCAGTTGATGACGAGTCGTGATCCCGATCCAGGATCATTCCTGTTTGGTTGATGCGGTTGTTGTTCGGGTCTAACCACCGTCGTACGTTCTCTGACATATTGTGGCAATCTACCACTTCTGGCATGTTCTTCCACCTCATCCTTCAGGTGGCGGCATTCATCGGTAGTGTGCCCATCTAACTCATGGAATAGGCAATATTTTCCGGTTCTACGTTCCCGCTCTGTGGGATCTCTCCTTGGTGGCTTTCGATAGGGGAGTTGCCCCCGAGTTTCGGTGTAAATGCGTTCAAGTCCTGCCACCAAGTCTGTGTACTGCCTGAATCTTGGCTCTCTGAATTTCTTCCGTTTGTCAGGACCATCAGGTGCGTCATCCTGCTTTCTCTTTCCTTTGTCTGCCCTGGACTGTTCCCTGGCGGTTCCTTCGCCTTGTGCAACATTTATTTCCTGCCTCTCGGCTCGTGATTCCTCTAATCGAATGAATTTTTCAGCTTCATGGAAAAACTCTCCAAGATCTTGCGGTGGATCTTTAGTCAAAGAGTCTTTGAATTCGGTGCCTTCTCCAACTCCTGCCACTGCCGCCATTAAAATCATTGATGGGTCCAGGCGATCTACAGAAGTCACTGTCGCATCAAATCGTAACAAAAAATCTTTTATGGACTCTCCGGTCCTTTGCTTTATCGAGGCTAAAGTCATCACGCTCTTAGGTCGCGTCACGTGAACCCTAAACTGCTTCATGAAACAATCTACAAGTTCGCCCCATGTCCTGATTGATCCTGTCTCTAGCTGTCTAAACCAAAGCGCAGCCAAATCTGATAAGAATAAGGGGAAACATCGTGCCATTACTTCCTCGGATGCTCCCAGCACTTCTATGTGTCTGATATATCTGGTGATATGCATGGTTAAGTCTGACTTTCCGTCATAAGGATTCAGCGTTGGTAGTTTGAACTTCGGAGGGTTCCTTGCATTCCTGATATTCGGAGCGAACGGACTCCGACTAACTTCTTCCAATCCTCCTCCTGACAACCCTCCTCTCATGAGTCGTCTCACTAGGCCAATCATTCTTTCATCTCCGTCTAGGGGTTGACCCCTTGTCATGTCTCTGTCTTGCCCTCCGAGTCTTGTAGGGAATTCTGGTACGTACTCTTCGGGCGGCTCGTTAGCATTTGTGTTGGCCCTAGCCGGTTGAGCTCCTTCCAAAGGTACTTCTGCATTGGATCCTGCGGGCCTGCCCCCAAGCCCTTGTTGATTACCTTCTGGTCCTGCATTCTGTCCTCCGTTGGGTTCCATAGCCCTAGCTCCTTGTTCCACATTCACAGCCGCTGTAGCTGGTCCAGGATTCTGCGTCCCTGCAGCTCTCATCTGCTCGAAGAAATTCTGCAGCATCTCTTGTTGGCTTTTCATCATTCTTTCCTGCATTAAGTTATTCATCACTTCCATCTCATCTCTAGTAATGTAGATCGAAGCTTGTCCTTCTCCAGCGCCATAGGATGCCTCTTGACTTCCTGCCTGTTGGCTCCTCTCAGTTCTTTGTCTAGTTTGTCGAGTCATTGTAGAGTCAGATCTGAATCCTTAAAATTCCAAATCTAAATTTTGAATTTGGTGTAGCGGGTGCTAGTTCCTCTCAGTGAAAGCACCAAAGTGTTTGCACCAAAAATGGTCACAAACCCCAAGTGTAGTGAAAGCACCAGCGTATGAATACAAATCAATAGTATTCACACGCAAATTACAGATCTAAGCAAGTAACAAGCAGCAATCAAGAAATAATGAACAGTGACACAATTTATAGTGGTTCGGCTATCTCCGGCCTACGTCCACTTCAAGGTTTTTATGATTTTATTGCTCTATGCTTGAAGATTACAATTTCGTATGTTGTATTACAATTGATTTGCTGAACTAAGTCTGAATCTAAGGCAGCAATGGTGATCTGGAGTAAATTTGGCAGAATCTGGGCGCTCTTTAGCTCTCAAAATTGTCCGACCCATTTTCTGAATGACCAGGGGCTCTATTTATAGGTGTAGAAGGCTGATTTTTCGCCTAAAATGAAGGGAGACCAGTTCTGGTACGTCAGGGGGCCCACATGCCCGCTTTATGGAAATCCGGGCCCACTTTGGGATCGATTCGACCCTTGGTTCGAATCGATCATGAAAGTGTCCAATCGAGCTGAAATTCGGCGTGAACATTCTTCAACATGTGCTCAAGCTTCTGTGAAAATTTCATAGCATTTGGATGTGTAGATCTCAAGTTATGATCGATTCAAGGTTGCATTTCTGGTTGACTAGCCTGGTTCGAATCGATTCGTTCGAATCGATCCAGCGCGCGCTTCTGTGATGACGTGGAGCACCTTCTTCGTATCGATCCAACTTCTATGCCGAGTTGACTGGGTCGACTCCGTGGTTTCAGCTGTTATAACTTGGTGAATTCGATGTAATGGATTCGAAGATATGACTTCATCGAATCGATTGGATGAACGTTCTCTTCGAATCGATCAAGGTAGGTTTCAGTTAATCGATACGAAGGCTTCTTGCTTGAATGGACTCGAAGATGCTCGCGGGATGGAGTCGAAGCTCTTTAACTTTATGGAATCGAAGAGTTTCTCATTAACGGATTCGAAGGTGGGAATGTGAGGGTGGACTCGAACTATCGGAGCCGAACTAATGCTTGCTCAATGGAGTCGAAGCAAGGCTTATTCCGATGGGTTCGAGGCAAGGCTCGTCGTGATCGATTCGAGGCGAAGGCTTGATCGATGGATTCGAAGTAAGCTGACTTCTCATGGATTCGAGGCAACGTATGTTTGATGGATTCGACCTTATACCACCTTATCCATCTTCTTTTGGCGATATCTTGAGCATACGAACTCGGATTGACTCGAAACTTGGAACGTTGTTTCATCTGGCCCTGCTTGACATGTCTCATCAATTGCAGCCCGATCCGGACTCGGACAAAATTCATCGATATCCATGGTGAACCTGCGATGCACAATCGATGTTCATGACTAATAATCATTGATTTTCAGTTAATCTTTGGGTATCTCGGCTTTGCCAAAAGTTGGGATAACAATAGGCTATTCAACAGGTGGCTTCTCATATACTACAGGGGTTCTCATCCTATTAGTACAAGCCCACATCAAAATATAAATAAGATAGAGGTTAAGAGAAAACAACTAGGTGTAATACGCTGAAAACAACAAATTTGGAGAAGTAGAAATCAAAATCTAACAAAACGAAACACCAAGAAAATGTTAGACTTAAATCCATCTTCATAATAAAAAGTAAAAGTTCAAAATTCAATTTTTTTTTTATTTTCATAGAAAGTCAAATTTTGACCAAAGTTGACCAAAATTTGCATTTTAAGAAAAATATTTATTTTATTAAATTTGGAAGAACATTTCACATCAAAACTCAAAATATTACATTAAATTTCCAAATTTATCAATTTAAAATAATTACATTGAAAATTTCAAATAAATTTTCATTTAAAAATATTTTCAGAAATTTGTGGGTTGTTAAACTCTCCCCCACTCAAAACTTTTCGTCCTCGAAAAGGAACGAGACACAGAAAACAAAGAAGGATAAGGTAGGATAACGAATAATACCTGGAACAAACAATTCCGGATTCGAAGCACGAATGCTCTTTTCCGTTTCCCAAGTACAATCCCGATCATCCGTGCTCCATTGCGCTTTGTACCTCTATCGATAATACGAAGTTGCTTCCTCTCAACAGTAAGGTTTGGCTCGACATCCAAACTCTCGAGAGCAAAAGGCTGAACAATCAAAGATAGATCATGAAGATACTAATGAAGATGCGAAACATGGAACAATTATGTACTCTAGAAAGTTTCTCAGGCAATTCCAAACGATAAGCTAAGGAACCAACTCTCTTTAAGATGCGAAAAGGACCAATAAACCTAGGATCAAGCTTCCCTTTCTGTCCAAACCGAATCACATTTCTTAATGGAGAGACCTTAAGGAAAACCTGATCACCAACAGAAAACTCCAAACTCCTCCTACGCCTGTCAGCATACTTCTTCTCTCTATCCTGAGCAATCCTCATCTTTCTCCTAATCTCCTCAACCTTCTCAGATGCTTCTAGAATCATATTAGGACCAAGAACCAAACGATTACTGGATTCAATCCAGCAAGATGGAGATTTGCAACGTCGTCCATAAAGAAAAGCAAATGGAGCCATTGCGATACTAGCCTGAATTTTAACAGATGGAATAAGATAAACAAATGTTTAAGACAACCTTAAACATATATTTGAGATTATACCTGATAACTATTGTTATAGGTGAATTCAACAAGATGGAGATGATCTTCCCAAGATCCTCCATAATCAAGGACACAGGCACGAAGAAGATCTTCTAAAATATGATATACCCTTTCCGTTTGACCATCGGTCTGTGGATGGTAAGCAGTGCTCAGATCAAACAAGTACCTAAAGATTCCTGAAAAGCTTTCCAAAACTGACTGGTAAAGATGGGATATCTATCGCAAACAATACTAACAGGAACACCATGAAGACGAACTATCTCTCTCATATAAATCTCAGCTAAACTAGAAGCAGAATGGTTAGACCTAACTAGAATGAAATGAGCTGACTTAGTCAATCTATCCACAATAACCCAAATACTTTCATTAACTCTCCTAGTCCTCAGTAATCCATCAATAAAATCCATAGAAACTTGTTCCCATTTCCAATTGGGAACCTCAAGGGATTGCAATAATCCAACGGTCTTCTGATGATCAGCCTTTACCTACTGACAAGTTGCACATCTACTAACAAAAAGAGAGATATCACGCTTCATACCACTCCACCAATACAGCTTCTTCATATCATGGTAAATCTCGTTACACCTGGATGAATAGAAAGTCTAGACAGATGATTTTCCCGAAGTAACTCTTGCCTCAATATATCGACATTCGAGACACAAATCCGATTATTAATCCTTAAAATCCCTTTATCATCGATCTGAGCTCCATATCCATCTTGGCTATTACCACCAACCCTGCTACGAACATTTTCCTTAATAAGCCTAAACATCCCATCCTCATCTTGCTTAGCAATAATACGATCCATAAGAGGAGAAGAAACAACAAGCTGACACAACATTGCCTTCTTTCAACTCAAAGCATCGGCTACAACATTAGCTTTCCCGGGGGTATAGTTGATATCAAGGTCATAAGAAGCAAGGAACTCTAGCCACCTAACTTGCCTCAAATTCAAGTCCTTCTAGGTGAAAATATATTTCAAAGACTTATGATCCATAAAGAGCTCAAACTTAGTTCCCAATAGATGATGTCTCCAAAGCTTCAAAGAAAAAACTACGGCAAGAAATTCCAAATCATGGGCTCCATAATTGGCTTCATGAGTCTTCAACTGATGACTGGAATAAGTGATAACCTTCCCATCCTGCATCAGAACGGCTCCCAAACCTTCACGACTGGCATTTGTGTATACCATTAATCCCTCATTTCCATTTGGAACGGTAAGAACTAGTGCGGAAGTAAGCTTGCACTTCAACTCATTGAATGCAGCTTCACACTTATCATTCCATCTAAACTTAGCATTCTTACGAGTTAAAGCGGTGAGAGGTGCAGCAATCCGAGCAAAATTCTCAATGAATCTCCGATAATAACCGGCAAGGCCCAGAAAGCTACAGATATCAGATGAAGTACTAGGGATTTCCCAATCTTGAAATACAATAAGGAAAAATAAGAACTACAGAGAGAGATAGAATAAAAGATTCAAACTAGAATGGAAATCCTAATCAAAGAATTCTATTAAATAAGGTGGATTCGAAAGAAAGGAAATTCTAAGAAAGAATTAGATTTTAAAACAAGAAAAATCTTTATATTCAAAATAATCCATTAAAATCATTCAAAATCATTTTAAAACCATTTTATACTTAAAAATACGTTCTCTCTCAAAGAATGATTCTAAGACTGATTTTTCTCATTCTAGGGTATTTCTACCCTATCTCTAATGAGTTTTACCCCGTAGGCTAAGGTTTTCCTAAAAACCAAAGCTCTGATACCAACTGTAACATCCCGCCGTTTTGGACCATTCAAATCGATAATAAATCCACACATGTCAGACTTGAATAATTCAAAACAATAGATTGTTATTAAAATTTAGGGCAAATAAAATCAATCATAGAATTAGAGACACGGAATATCAAAATAACTCGCAACGGAATAAAATAAACATAGTAGTTCATGAAGCTACTAGATAAAAAGTCTCAAAACTACTACATAATACCAAAGTCTGAAACCAATACATTTGGAAATTCAAGGTACATAAGTTCTCTACTACAAAAGAAAAAACCGAGTGGAAATAACTGGAATAGAAATATAAGTTAAACAGCTAAATCTCTGGCGGATCTCTAGCTCTGAAAAGATGAAACCAAAGCTGTGAAACTCAGGCTGACCTGAGCGAAAGCAAAACACAAAAAAGTCGAGTCAGGACATACATACTTATAAAATGTAAATCAACTCAAGTGAACTGTAAAAGAAATGCATCAGTAACTTAAAGGATGCTTGGGATCGCCCATCCTCTAAGGATTCGTTAAACTATCTACTATATAGTAATTTACGCTATTATAATAATGTCTAAAGTAAAGTAAACAATTAAAATAGCGTTAAGGCGTTACATTTTCCCCCTTAACACATTTTTATTTCCCATAGTCTATACAGTACCGTAATCCCGCCCGTACTGGACGTCGTCATAGGGCACTCCATAGGTATGGTACAAACCAAACTCATAGAAGGCGCGCTAGGGTAGGTGACACCACACAACTAGGCAATGCCAGGGTAGATATACCAATTACACTTCTGGATTGTGGTAATGCATAGCCGCAACTACCGCCCAACTCGATCCGCACTCCCGAATTAAAGGTGCGCACCAAATCAATCACAAAGTAATAGAATGGCTAACGATGAAGTGTGTCCGCTTAGAGGAGCTACCTCCTTGGCCCGTCGATTGCTCCTGTTTTAGCCACCTTATGCTAACTCATGGGAGTTAGGTCCACGTAAATATACCTTTAGGATCGTCGCCACCATCCTACTTCATTTTGGAATCTCCACCGCATACACAGTTGTTAAAGTGGTTTTCGATATCGACAGAGAGTATGCCCATATCTGATCCCGGTCTCTTTAAGAACCAAACGTTATTATAACCTATGGTTATTCAATTTCAAATGGTTTATTTTTTTCATATCAAACATATTCCTTTCAAACTATATAAATTCCATATCATTATTCTTTAAAATATTATTCATTTTTCCAAAGTTGTAACACTTCCAAATTCATTTAATTATAACCCCTTTAAAACGTAAAAATTTAGAAATCATAGCACTTTAAAAAAATGTAACCTTTAGAACCATACATTCAGAACTATAACCCTTTAGAAAATTTGTAGCTTTCTGAAAATGTCACTTTTAGGAAACGCAGTAGTACAAAAGTGCTACTGTAAGAATTCGCATCAGTGTAGAACTGTTACGGTAAGAATTCGCAGCAGTGCAGAAGTGCTACTGTAAGAATCTGCAACAGTGCAGCATTGTTACAGTAAGAAACTGCAGCAGTTTTGAATTGCTACCATAACGCAACAGTTTTGAATTGTTACCGTAAAACTTCTTACTACAATAGTTTATATGATCAAATAGTATATATATTTTTAGTTTCCTCATAGTCATTCTATCATTCCTATTATATTACTCAAATTTAGCTATTTTGTCATTAAAGAAACTACACCTTTAGTAAAATAACTTTGTAACTTAAATATCAAATTTTAAAGCAGAAATCCTTATGCCAAGTTAAAAGTATTTTAACTTACCCTTTATTTTCTTTCAGTAAATAACATTTTATCATTTTTATTTCCCAAATGGTACCATTTACATTAGTTAAAACTTGCATTTTTTTCCCACAAAACATTTATCATTTTAATTACTATTACATAAATTAAAACTTATAATTTATAGGTTAGAATTAAATTCCATTATTAGGTCAAATCGGATTATAAAATTTTTAATTAACCTTCATACTTTAAATTAGATTCCAAAACTTTTCATTTCCAACTATTTATTTCTTATAAAAATTTGAACACATGTAAACAAATTCACTGAAATTATTAAATTAAATTTTAGTTGAGATTCATATATAGAAATCCAAAATACTTAATAATTTTTAGAAAATCATTTTAAAATCAACCACGGAGTCTGTATAAAATTCTCTACCCTAGGGTCAAGTAAATACGAACATATATCATTTCAATCCGCGATTTATTAATTTTCCAGGTTTTATATCATTTCAAACCCGCAATCCCAAGTCAAATAAAATTGCTCAGGCCTATCATTTCAGCCCATAACAATTTTCCTTAATCTAAAGATCATTCGGGTATGTATCATTTCTATAACATCCTGCCATTTTGGATGCTTTAAGCAGACACATGTGCCAACTCAAACCATACAGAAGGGCAGATTGTTATTGGGGTGAATAAGCAAAAGAAAAGAAAGAAAATAAAAAAAATCTCGTAGCGGAATGACAAAATATAATAATCAAATAACAGTACATGAAGCTGTATACAAAACATTTGATTATACTTATACAATACAACTCAGAATTACACATATCAGAGATAAACAAATGATAATGCAGCGGAACAGTATGATGTAGTGGAATAATATAGTAAATAATAGTAGTACAAATCTTCGTCTTCGTCCTTCAGAAATAAGGTTTTTAAATCCCGAAATGCTCAGGCTGACCCGAGCGAATTGAAAAGACAAAACACTCGAGTCAGAACTAAAAGATCTTATGTAAGTTAAATCAACGGTAAATAAATATGAGTGTAAATGGCCTCAGAGATGTTTACAGGTTTTGACATCTCCTATCCAGTGTCTAACGTGAGTGCAGTAACTTAAGAGATTGTCGAGATTCACATCTCCTAAGGATCCGTTAAACTATCTACTATGTAGTACAATACGCTGTTATAATATGTCTACAGTAATATAAACTATTAAAATAGCGTTAAGGCGTTACATTTTCCCCCTTAACTCATTTTTATTTCCCATAGTCTATACAGTACCGTAATCCCACCCGTAAACTGGGTGTCATCAGAGGGCACTCCAAAGATATGGTACAAACCAAACTCGTAGAAGGCGCTCTAGGGTAGGTGACACGGCACAACTAGGCAATGCCAGGGTAGATATACCAATTACACTTCCGGACCGGTGGTAACGCATAGCAGCTACTACCGCCCACCTCGAAACACACTCCCAAGTAAAAATCGAAGGGTGGCCACCAAATAAATCGCAAAGTCGGAATATAGATCGATGGAGTGTGCCCGATCGAAGGAATGACCTCACTTAGCCCTTCGATTGCTCATGTTTTAGCCAACTCACGGGAGTCGGGTCCACGTATATACCTCATATAGGTCGTCGCCACCATCCTACTTCATTCTGGGATCTCCACCGCGTACACAGTTGTCAAAGTGGTTTTCGGTATCGACAGAGAGTATGCCCATATCTGATCCCGGTCTCTTTAACAACCAATCGCTTATTACACACCGGATGGTTATTTACATTTCCAAAACCATTTCATAATTGATATCAAAATATCATATTCAATTCAAATCATATCATTTTTGAAATCATTTCTCACTTCCGAAATTGTAACGACCACGATTTTTCTTACTCGAAAAATCGGACCATTTGAATTAAAAGAAGAAGAGATAGAAGAAGGTAGGAAACAACAACATCAGAATCTCACATCGCAGCGGAATAAAATATAATATATAATAACAGAGCTTTACACAAACAAAACTATATCTGCTTTATACAATACATCATCAGAATACATCATCAGAGTACATCAACATCCATAAACATACACTAGATACACAGCGGAACAATAATCAAATACGGAAGTACGTATCGCCATCCAGCTCGTCTCCTGAGCTACCCAGCACCATCCTGTATCCTATAATACTCGGTCTGACCCAAGCATTATATAAAACAATACCCAAGTCAGTCTGGAATACCAGCGTGAGAAAATCACACTCAAATTTATTATTAAAGTTTCAAAATCCTTTGAAAACAAAAGCATCTCGTAAGACCACGCCACAAATAAACATGTCGGGATTTTACCTTACGATAACTAAAACACTTTTTATAAAATCCTCTGATATTATAATAGTGTCTATTTACAAATACTTATTCAAATAGCCGAAATTGTTACATCTATTAAATTCCGGCATACTAGCCACAACGTGGGTAATACAAACAAAACTCGTACAAGGCACGTAGGGAAAATGGATTTCCAACGAATGACTAGGCACTGGGGTACCACCTGTCACAGTACGTGGCCTAGATCACCGTACCGAGGAGTACGCCCGCTCCCCTGCAACACAAGGCCGGAATCACCTATGGGTAATTCCGAATATGATCACCCCACGGTTGGGATCAGCAACCGCACCACTAAGCCGAAATAAAAGGGACCTCTAGACAGGGATGACCACACTCTCCAGTGGGCGCTACCCACGAAGCCTTGCTGCATAACCCCTGATTTTCAGTCATTCCCGGTTGATGAGGCTTGAGGCTAAACGTTACCTTCATAGAACGTTTCACTTAGAATGCCCATCGTCCCCTGACGATGTTCCGAAAGCATTCGTCCATACAAGTCCGTCCTGGGTCCGAACGGAACCAAAAACACACTATCCCATCTTCGATATCAAACTCGTTTCCCCACGAAACGTACAAACCGAATCGAAGTGGTTTTTGAGAAATTAATCTCGATCCCGGTCTGTTCGAAACGATTAGCGCATTTGGCCAATATTGATAGTCGGTTATTTAACTATCAATTAACATCCATAACATCCATTAAAACAAATAAATAATTTTCCCAAATTATTTATTAACTTCAAATATCTCCGCAAGATATTTTTTCCATTTTCAACCCCTTTGAAAACAATTTCCACTATATTCCTCCACGAAATAATTTTCCCCAAATATCTATTTCCACTGGAATACCAAGTACAAGCCATTTAAGATTTTTAAAATAAATTTTAAAAACACTTTATTACAAATATACTTGAAAATATTGAAATTAAAACTATTTTAATACTCTATTTAAAAATATATTTAAAAATATATTTAAAAATATTTAAAATAAAATCACTTTGTAAATATAAACTAATTTCCCTTTTAAAAGCATAATACCAAGTTACTTTTATATAATTACTATGATAATAGTTTTGTAAAACACTTAGTTTCGAATTTAACCTTTTAAAATAGTAAATTTCTAAAATATGCTTTTCAACAATATTAAACCTTTAATTTATACTTTAAAACTTCCCTTGAAAACGTACTTGGTTATCCAGAGAAATACACTTCCCTTCCATATCTTTTTAAAATAAATTACCATTTATTTTTGAACACATTTACATTCCTATATAAATTCCCATCTTGAATTTATATTTAAAATATCCACTGATATTTTCTTTCGCTTCATAAACCCAGTTTATAAATTCCAAAATCTTATTTCTCTTTTAAATACTAATTTCAAACATTTAAATCAAATTTTCAATTGTTTCAAATTTGCTTCATTTGAAATAAATTTCCTTATTTACTTCATTTATTTCAAAATACATTAACTTTTAGATTTAATTTCTTTATTCTGAGTTGAAACCCTTTAATTTAAAATATCAATTTCAGATTTCAAAATTTCTTATTTATCCATTTAATTAGATTTAATCCTTGAATTGAAAATAAATTCTTTATTCTTTAATACAATATCATTTTAGTTTAAAATTTATTATCTTCCCTGTGAATTCAAATTTCCCCTTTTTCCATATTTGTTAAGATTTGAATCACTTTTATTTTATTTTATTTTAATTTCAATTTACTTGAAATTCCACTCTTTTATTTCTTTCAAAAATCCAATCAATTCACAACTTCCAATTATCCAAACAATATATCATAGAGTATCAATAATCATATCACAGAGTATTTAAACAAATATTAAATATTTTGAGTAATCCCGTTGGATCCCTCCAACCTGTTTCCCTGCATCCACAGATGTTAGCACAATACCAACTCCACTTCGAGGTGGAATATCGCAGTATATGGGATTTGTATAAAATCAATCCGCTATTATGCGGCGCATAGGGTCTCATCCGCTATATAATGCGGGAATATCAACTCCAATATATACATATGCCAATATATATATATATATATTAGTATATACTACTATATATACTATAGCACATTCAACAAAATAATTAAATTTAACTTTTTAAATTTAAATTTAACCAGATGAGTGAGATTAACTCACCTTGATTTTTATTTTGCCATCCATCCAACCCGACTTGTATCCTTGATTTTAAACCTTTTATAACAATTATATAATTTTATTAACATTCGAAACAAATCGAATAAGTCAATTTCATTTGATAAGTGTAAATTTCCCAGTGATTTCATTTTGAACAAATTTTCCTTTAATAAATCCCTTTAACTAAAAGTTTAATTTTAAACAAATGATTTCCAGTTTTAAATAAAATATTTTTACCATTTAAAATAATGAAATATGCTTAATAAACAAATCAGTCACCATATATACATAATTTAAGATAAGCTAGTAAATTTAAAACGTATAGGTGTATTTATTTCTTTAAAAACTCTATATATATATATATATATATATTTATAAAAACAAGAAATATAGATTTAAATAAAAATTTAATTTAAATTAAATAAATTAATTAAAACTACATACTTATATCCGTATTTTAATTTATATGTCTAAAATTTCAATTTCATATAACTTAAACCCTAAAATTTTTACTGTATATATAGTCTCAAATCGAAACCACAAATAAATTTTTTATATAGATTTAAAAATCTAAGTTGATATAAACTCTTTCAACATTTTAAAACTACCTTATATATATATATATTCTTTCCCCTTTTTTTTCTCTGAAATTTTACCTGTAAATACATATTCCTGCTTCCTTAATCTATCATATAATTAAATAAATTACAATAAGATAAAATACCTCACGGCAAGAGCTCAACAAAATCGTGACCCACGTCCATCGCCGGACCACCATCCAGATCGAACATCTCCCTACTGCAGTTCGCAGAACCCCGCCCCTCCAACGATCCGGAGCACACGACTCTTCCCTAACACCACATCGTGACGGCAAGCAACGAAATCCCAAATTGAGAACTCCATCGTCGAACTCCAATACTCGAACCCTATGCACGTGGCACATCAACTACCTCACGCCTCTCTAGATCCAAATTTGCATCGACCGGAGCTGCCCTATGCTGGCAAACCGAGCAGCTCCTTTTTTGTAGCTATCGAAGGCCAAGCTCGCGATCCCTCGCCACTGCTTCCTCGACTTCGTCACCCTTCCCAGTCGCTGGCTCGACTACGAGACTCGATCAATCACTTGCCTTGCGTTCGAATCGAATCCGAGATTGTTAGAATCGAGATGCCCCGAGCTTTGACTTGTTTTCGAACGATCGTTCGAACAAAATTGGTTTCGAATGCTTTGATTTGAGGGTAGCTGAAAGGAGGGAGATGAGAAGGGCGTTCGGTCATCTTTGATTTCTTTAGAACGAAATTATAAAGTGAAGAATAAAGAAGCTCATCAATGTTCGAGATTTTCAATTCTATTATATTTTATCTTTCGGCTGATAAGAAAAGAAGGGGCGATGTGAATTTGATAAGGACGGAAGGGAAGAAAAAGGGTACGAAGAAGGGGAAAATGAGGCGGAACGTACGTATTGTCGGGTAAGAAAAATAAATATATTTTATTTACATTAAAATTTGTTTTAAAACAAAGTCCAACGTGTTTATATATCGTACGCTCACACAACAGCTCCAATTCCTACGAAAATTGAAATCCGATAATAATACACTATTACGGATCCAATGGAACTGGTTTCGTCGAAATCCGAGACTGTGCCTCGAAAGGCTATTTTTAAATTCAATTTAAACTATAAAATTACAAAACTGAACAAAACACAGTTAAATTCAATCTTAACTCTTCTATTATCCTTAGTATTATCAATATAAATTTTATAAGCCTTCAAATTATTTTTATCCGGCTTAAATTTCCAGATTCAATAAATTTCTCAATTCCGATAATTAAATTTAACAATTTTCCAATAAATACTGATTCTTTTGAAACTAAAGTTAATAATTAACTTTGAATATTTAAAATTAATTAAATATCCCGATTTCAAATATTCAAAAATTCCGGGTCGTCACATTCCTCTCCCCTTAAAAGAATTCGTCCCCGAAATTACTAGTTAGGAAGAATGGTTCAATATCCGTTACTACTTTCCAATCTAAACTGGTTTATCCATATCCCCAAAACCAACCGTTTTAACAATACACCAAACAAATCTTTTTATCAAAGATATACTAACCCTTATCCTAACCTTTCAACCTGTAACGCCCCACTCCGAGACCCACTGTAACAAAGAGTATTACGGGAGTAATACTGTCTGTTAAAGCGGAGAATAGAGTATAGTGGAAGCGACCATCTATAATCAAGCTATAACTATCTACCGAATACGTCGAAAGGTGGAATCTATTTAAATTTTTCTCAATCAGGTGGTTCGACATATTCGGTAAATATTTATAACGAAATTACAAATGGCTAAAGATCTATCAAGACAAAGCATAATAATAAATGATAAAAACATCACAGAACAGAATCACATAACAGATATAAAATCCCAGAACAATACATCATCAATACAGATCCAAATATCATAAGTGGGTACAAAGTGTAACGACCCTGAATTTTGAACAATTTAAATTGAAAATATTTAATTAATTTTAAATATTTGAACGATGATTTGACTTGAATTTCAAATTATCAGAAGGAATTGGCGATTAAATTTTTGAATTTAATCTATTGAAAGAATGAATAAAAATTGAATCTTCGATTTTAAGCCGGTTAAAAATAATTTAAAGGCATAGAAAATTCATATAGATAATACTGAAGATGATAGAAGCTTCAGAATTGAATTTGAAAGCGATTTGTTCAGTTTTGAAAATGTATCGTTTAAATTGAATTTAAAAGTAGCCTTCCGAGGCACAGTCTCGGAATTTGACGAAACCAGTTTCATTGGGTCCGTAATATTGAATTATTACTGGATTTCAATTTTTGTATTTATCAGAATTGTTTTGTGAACGTACGACGTATAAACGCGTAGAAAATTAAATCGAATTCAAATTGAATTTCTGTAACATCTGGATTTTTGCCCGAATAATAATCATCAGTAAATGATATATGTTGACAGATAATTTTTGATTGTTGTTGAAATTTTATAACGATCAAATCTTCGTCAAATTGGCGATATTAATTTCTGTTAATTTTATTGGAATTTGTAAATGATTGTTAAATTCAGTTAGAATTTTTGAATCAATTGGAATTCTTTTATTTAAATTTTATTAATACGAAATAAATAAATATATACACATAATTTAAAATTTAACTACAAAAATTATACAAAACAAATCAGTTTTAAAAAGAAGAATGAAAACAAAATTAGATTTTAGGAAAAAAAAAACAACATAAAATAAAAGAAAAAAATGCCTAAGCCCATACCCTTATTCACGTTCAAGCCCATACCGACCCATTTCCCCCCCACGATCTTTCTTCTGCCATACCCCCATCCTTTTCTCTGTTAAAACACGACCCCTCTCTTTCATTTTCTCATTCCAAAACCCTAAACCTAAATGGATCGAAGAAAAAAAATGGCGACTTGATAAACTAGGGCTCGGCGATCTCGTTCGATCTGGAGAATTAGGGCTTTTCAAAAATCAGAGTAGCAGCGGCCTCGTTCTCGTCTTCAAATTTGGGGCTTTCGTTCGTCTCCATCTTCCTCTTCGCTCGCGACTGCTCCAATCGGAGGTGAGTAATCTCGATTACTCACATCTAATTTAGCCTCGAGTTGTAGAGTTTTATCTCTGTGATTTTCGTTCGTATTAAATTGTTTTAATTTGCGATTTTGGTTGCATGATTAATTGATGCTCACGATTTTGATTTCTGGAATTTTGACTTCGTGAATTTATGTTGATCTCGGTTTCACCTCTGATCGTTTTCTGTGACTTGTTTCCATGATTTATTTTGACCTCACCTGACTTTAATCTTCACTGACATTGTTAGATATGCATGAGTTCACTGTTGCACTGTAGTTTCATGCCTTATGTTTGCATACATCTTGCAGGCTGTTTGATCACTGCATAGCTTTTAAGTTAATTTGCATTCCTTATATCTGTATCACTGACTGTTGTACTGATATCACTTCTTGGCACACCGCTTTGTAGTCCTCATTACACCGCATAGTCCTCGTGGCAATTATTCATCGTCTACATTGAGTTTATGTAGTTTTTTTTTTAGGTGACTGTACATTGGGTATTAGATAGCTTTGGGTCTGTAGATTGACTAGCCTTTGTATTAAATCTGGACATTTTAGTTTATATTCATTTGACTGGAGCAATTTCCTCTGGTTTCACTGTCCAGTTTCATGTTGTTTTTCTGGTGTACATTTGTCTCACAGATCCACTCGAGTCTGTGGCATTACTTGCACTATCCAATATAACAGTTGCATACTGTATATCGCCATTCCGGCTGTTTTAGTTTCATTTAGCTCAATTGGTTTGAGTTAAAATTTCATTTGTCGTATATGAATATAGTCTGCACTATTTGGTTGCATTTGGTTCTGAGAATCGAGTCAGGGTTCTCACTGACTTCGATTCACTGTTGGGTTCACTTGAGTCTGGTCTCACTTGATATCTTTGTTTCGTTTTGATCTTTGTTTTGTAGCATTCATTGCTGTCTGCATTTAAATAATTCGTGAGATGATCGAGTTGCTGTCATTATTGTTGGCACTAACTTCATCATGTTGGCATTGTTTTATCTGGTTTGTTGTTTTCGCCTATGTGCTTCGACTCTGGCATTTTGCCTTGTTCTAGACTATGAAGTAAATACTGTCCAGTTACAGTATTATATATGTTACCTTTCGTACACTTATGTTTTTTTTTTGAGACTGTCTGCACCCAGTTGCATTCTAGTCTTCAAACATATGTATGCAGTGATGTATGTATATACATTAAATTGATATGTATATATGTATGTTCGAACTGCATTTTATTTTCTCTTGGGATGATTGACTGTATTTTGGGATTGAATTACGACTTGGTGGAGTTGCTGTCATTACTATTGGCACTGACTTCATCTTGTTGCACTTTGATGGTCTAGTTGCCTTGTGCACTGGGTCAAATTCGAGTTGAGTTGCTTTGCAGTTGTGTTGAGGCAGTTCGTATATGAATAGGCTGTCTTGACCACTGGGTTATACTTGCATTTTTGTAGTCTGGTCTCCATTATGTGGGTGTAGGCTTATATTCGCAGTTCACCACCCCTTATGTGCATGTTTTCACTGTGTATATAACTGCCAGGTTTTGTTTTCATGAGTAATCCTTGATGACTTTGGTTCTCGATAAATGTTGAACTTATTTTATGGTTGAACTTCGACATTAACTTGATAATGTCTCCGAGTTCTTTGTTTAAGTGCTTTTAAATATGTACAGTTGTGATTGCACTTGACCCTCTATAGTTGTGGCATTCATTGTGTACTTGCACTTGTATTTCCTGGTTGTATATGTTAACATACTTCAAGTGGTCTGCACATACCCTTGTTTACGTCTGCACTGCATAGTTTTTAACTTAAGTGCATTTCTTGATTTCGGTTGTACTTGGCCATTGAGGCGTTAGGTCTGCATACATATGTTCTGATGCAGTCTTGTTTTGTTGAAGCTGCTGCACTTGTGTCTCTTGTGCTCTAGTCTCTGAAGTTGTTGTACTTGAATCATCTTCCCTGTTGCTGTTGCATTGTTGCATCCCATTCCATTCAGTTGCACTTGGTTCACGTCAGACTTGAAGTCTACATTGGGCATTGCTTTGCCTTTGATATTAGTTTGGGGTCTTTACTTTAGTTCACTGTCCTCTGAACTGTTGCCACGGTCTTCTTTCTTGTTGCAGTTTTACCCTTGTTTCTATGTGATGACTTTACCTTTGGTGGTGGCGAGGCAGCGCACGCGTACGTGTGCACTACAGCCACCCAAAAATCGACAGTTTTGAATTGATATTTCTTTGCGTCGTGATGCATTGATCTTCTATGCCGTATTGGCGAGGCCGTACACGCGTGCGTGTACGGCAGCCAATAACACTGTTTATCTCTGTTGATGATTTAAATCTGCTGATTTATTGTTAAACACTGTTAAGTGTTATATTTTCGTTATCCGATTTCTTTGTTTAAAGAGTCGGATAGACGGGAATTATTGTGACTATCGTCTATTTGATTATTACTGCCTCTATGCACTAATAAACTGGTTTGAATTAGACTGACCTGTGTATTATTTTCTTTTGAATATAATACTCGGGTCAGACCGAGTATTTTTACAGCTTGAAGATTTTCGAGCAGCGAAGTTAGAGAGAGAGTAAAGAATCATTTTTAGTTTCAGAAGAAAATTGTATTTTTAAGATATTCCGCTGTATCTGTATAAAATTGTATAAACTCTGATGTATATAAAAAAGATTTATAGTAATGAAATAAAGATTCATTTGTTTTAATTCAGTGTTATTATCTGTGTTTCTGTGGCTGATTCTGTTTAAACCTTATAAACTAAATAACAATTCGTCTTTTTGAACGTTTCGAGTTGGTTTAATTACCGACTGGAGACGGTCAAAAAGGGGGAATGTTACAGGTGGTATCAGAGCTTTGGTTTACACAAAGCTTAGTTTATGATGTTTAATATGAATAGTTACTAGAAACACTTTAAAAGGAAACGTTTTTCAAATCCAAAGAAGTATAAAATTGTTTTAGAAAATATAAGATGAATGAATTTGGAATAGATCTTATATAAGTAAAGTGAATATTGAATATGAAATAAAGATTTTTAACTTAAGAAAAGTTAAATTGAAGTGAGTTGGCATTAATAAATATATGGATTTGAAATTTAACTAAAAGGAAAGTTAAATTGAATTGAATTAGTATTAATAAATATATGGATTTGAAATTTAACTAAAGGAAGTTAAATAAAATGAACTTGATTTGATAAATTATCAAGATGAAAGGTTAAACTTGAAAGAGAAGTGATTATATGATATGAATTGGAAAGTTTAATTTAATAAGTTGTATAACTTATAAAATGAGGAAGTTTAAGTAAAACCAGGTTAAACAGTTTTGTTAAGTAAAACAAAATCTGAATTTTAAATGTGATATGAATTTGACTTTAGTAAAAGTTAAATAAAATGGAATTTCAAATAAATTTGAGACGAACTTAAGTTGTATAGTGAAAATAAATGCAAGTAGAGATAAAATGAAACATGGCTTAAGTAATATTGAATCAAATTGAATTTGATATCAAAATGAATTGATAAAGTGATGTAATGAATATGAATTTGAGTATATAAAGGAAAATTCGACCTTAATTGTAAAAGTGAATTTGTGAATATGGTAAGTATAAAAATTTAATCTGAATTGGAATATAAACCAATTGAAATTAAGTGTGTTGAACCAAATTGAATGTAAGCAAAGTAAATAAATTTGGTTAAGTTAAATGTGCATTGGTTGCTAGTTGATCGTATAGAAATTCATTAAGTGTTAATGAAATTGAATTAATGGAAATTGAAAGCTATGTAAATTGAATTCAAATTGAATGATAAGTGAATTTAAAGAGAATCAAATTTGATTTGAATTGAAAGCAAACTAACTCGAATATGAATTAGTGAATGTGAACTAATTGAATATGAATGAATGTTAGTGAAATTTTATGTGAATGAATCAAATGTGATTAAAATTGGAAATCAAGTCGATGAATGATTTCCTAAAGAACTAGTTGATTATTTTGGAAATGGAAAACTGATAAATTTATATAATAGTTAAATTGGAAAATTTTGAATTATTATAAACGGGTTATAATGGAAGATTTGAAAGTGTTAATAAAAATATTGGAATTGTATAAGTGTTAAAAGTGAAATATTTAATGGATTTCATAAGTGAATGGAAGTTACAGAATTAAAAGTTTTATAATGTGAAGTTATAAAGTGAATCGATGTGGTAAAATAAAAGAATTTATAAGTAATTTACTTGTAAATTAAAATTCTGATATAAAACTGAGTTATAGTAGGAATGATTAATAAAGCAATTTTTATAAATTGAAGTCTTTATGAATAGAAATGGGATTTATAAACGTTGTTTATAAATTCGAAACTGACTTATTTTGATAAGTAAAATTCTGTATAGTTTGTTAAAAGATGTATATTCACAATTTTGGATCGTGAATATATTATTGAATAAAATGGACATATTTTTGGGAAAGTGATATTTTAAAACGAAGTTAATTGTTTTAAAAAGATGTTTTCAAAGGCATTGAATATCGAAACCATAGATTTCAACATTCATTGTTGAAATAGACGTTTTCGAATATAAGGAAATGGTGGACTATAACACTGTTGTTATAGTAAATGATTTCCGAAAGGAAATGTTTTGTATAGTATTGGGATTTATACATCTATCTAAATTTCGAATCCCTATACTAGTGATTTTGAGTTGTCGTAACGATGTTTTACGTAACATTCGTTTTGACTCAAATGAAAATGTGAAAAAGAATGATTTCCTTAAAGATGAAATATATACTTAATTTTGATTAAAGTATATCGAATATTTTCAAATGTTGAAAATAAAATGGATTTGTGAATTACTTATTTTTAAATAAGTATGGAAATGTTTTTCCAAAAGATGAAATGTTGTGAATATATTTCGTAAGGAATAAATGATTTGAAATTCATTTTTGAAGTCGAAGTTGAAAAGTTAAATGAGAATTTGAACAATTTGTTCAATTTGAAATTTTTCAAAAAGATTGAATCGTTAAGTTAAAATTGAGTTTAACTTCGACATCAAAGACAATATAAGTTGAGCTTTGAATTTCAGATGATGATTTGGATTGCATGTCTAACATTGTGAATTGATGACATAGCAATTGATCTCTATTAAATATATATCTGTTGGTGGCGGAGAATTTATTCTCTTAGCTTAACACCCTTCTTTGAGACGTACGAGCTCAGAGGTTATATATCGATAGACATCAATTCTGTGTTGAGAATTGACGATGTAAGCGTGAAATTCAAATCGAATGTGAAAGTCGATAATGAAATGGAATTATGAATATGAATTAGGTTTGAGATAACCTTAAATTTCCAAATCGACTTAGAGGAAAATTTTGAAATCCTCTATTTTGTTATGAATATGGAATATGTAAGTTTTTAGAACTTATATATATGAATGCGGTGAATTGAAAACCGTTAGTTTAGAAAGACATTGTTATGGAAATCTTATGTATGTTTACATAGATGTTATATGTACGAAATGGGAAATGAAAGTACTACATATATGATATTATGTTTTCTAAACTGAGGATGTGGAAAAGTAGCTTCCATTTATTATTAAAGAAGGTATTGGAACTCTCGATGAGTATCCATTTGAAATTCGTAGCTACGTAGAATTTTAGTCAGAGTGACTATTTGAATCGGAAATCCTTCGCGATAGTTCATCGCGATGAGATTAGATTTGATTGATGATGTTAGCGTAATTTGAGGGGCGAGATGCCCACAGTTACGAGCGACTCCACTAGGATAGTGGCGTAACCGCCGAGTAAACTGCAATCTAATGCCAGGCGAAATTTGAGGGGCGTGATGCCTACAGACACGAGCGATTCTACTGGGATAGTAGCGTAACCGCCGTGTGTACTGCAATCTATGGCGACAACCATGGCGAAATTTAAGAGATGTGAAATCTACAGCCACAAGCGACTCTACTGGGATAGTAGCGTAACCGCCGGGTGGAACTGTAATCCATGGGGGAACGTGCTTTCCATATCCATTTTTAAAAGAATTTTTAAAAGTATTTTCACTGGGAATTGAAGCAAGTATGTTTAGTACTTGGAGATTTTTAGACCTGCGCCTGGCCAGCGTATGCCTAATGTCTGTGAGAACGAAGATGGACTTGTTAAATTTCGAGTTAGCAAGTATTTTCAAACTGTAAATAGTGAATCAATGATTTGAAATTAGAATTACGAAATTCCAACTTAATGAACTAAGGAAGAGGATCTTTGTAATGTTTTGAAAGTCCACAGCTTTGGAAGAGATATATATTATATAAATCTCTAATGTGAAGAATTTTAAGTTTGAATCTGAGTTGTAAATCGAAAATGTTGATAAAAAACTTTTGGGTTTTGATTTTTGAAAATCATTGAACAAAGGAAATAATAAACAAAGCTAGTGAGATTAAACAAATGGAATGAATCCTATATTCATTTATTTGTAATAAGTTTTAAGTTAGTAAAATTTTTTACTAGAGTATAAATATCGATGAAATTTTAACAACTTTTCCTTTTCGTGGACGAAAAGTTTTTAAGGAGGGGAGTTTGTAACGACCCTGAATTTTGAACAATTTAAATTGAAAATATTTAATTAATTTTAAATATTTGAACGATGATTTGACTTGAATTTCAAATTATCAGAAGGAATTGGCGATTAAATTTTTGAATTTAATCTATTGAATGAATGAATAAAAATTGAATCTTCGATTTTAAGCCGGTTAAAAATAATTTAAAGGCTTAGAAAATTCATATAGATAATACTGAAGATGATAGAAGCTTCAGAATTGAATTTGAAAGCGATTTGTTCAGTTTTGAAAATGTATCGTTTAAATTGAATTTAAAAGTAGCCTTCCGAGGCACAGTCTCGGAATTTGACGAAACCAGTTTCATTGGGTCCGTAATATTGAATTATTACTGGATTTCAATTTTTGTATTTATCAGAATTGTTTTGTGAACGTACGACGTATAAACGCGTAGAAAATTAAATCGAATTCAAATTGAATTTCTGTAACATCTGGATTTTTGCCCGAATAATAATCATCAGTAAATGATCTATGTTGACAGATAATTTTTGATTGTTGTTGAAATTTTATAACGATCAAATCTTCGTCAAATTGGCGATATTAATTTCTGTTAATTTTATTGGAATTTGTAAATGATTGTTAAATTCAGTTAGAATTTTTGAATCAATTGGAATTCTTTTATTTAAATTTTATTAATACGAAATAAATAAATATATACACATAATTTAAAATTTAACTACAAAAATTATACAAAACAAATCAGTTTTAAAAAGAAGAATGAAAACAAAATTAGATTTTAGGAAAAAAAAAACAACATAAAATAAAAGAAAAAAATGCCTAAGCCCATACCCTTATTCACGTTCAAGCCCATACCGACCCATTTCCCCCCCACGATCTTTCTTCTGCCATACCCCCATCCTTTTCTCTGTTAAAACACGACCCCTCTCTTTCATTTTCTCATTCCAAAACCCTAAACCTAAATGGATCGAAGAAAAAAAATGGCGACTTGATAAACTAGGGCTCGGCGATCTCGTTCGATCTGGAGAATTAGGGCTTTTCAAAAATCAGAGTAGCAGCGGCCTCGTTCTCGTCTTCAAATTTGGGGCTTTCGTTCGTCTCCATCTTCCTCTTCGCTCGCGACTGCTCCAATCGGAGGTGAGTAATCTCGATTACTCACATCTAATTTAGCCTCGAGTTGTAGAGTTTTATCTCTGTGATTTTCGTTCGTATTAAATTGTTTTAATTTGCGATTTTGGTTGCATGATTAATTGATGCTCACGATTTTGATTTCTGGAATTTTGACTTCGTGAATTTATGTTGATCTCGGTTTCACCTCTGATCGTTTTCTGTGACTTGTTTCCATGATTTATTTTGACCTCACCTGACTTTAATCTTCACTGACATTGTTAGATATGCATGAGTTCACTGTTGCACTGTAGTTTCATGCCTTATGTTTGCATACATCTTGCAGGCTGTTTGATCACTGCATAGCTTTTAAGTTAATTTGCATTCCTTATATCTGTATCACTGACTGTTGTACTGATATCACTTCTTGGCACACCGCTTTGTAGTCCTCATTACACCGCATAGTCCTCGTGGCAATTATTCATCGTCTACATTGAGTTTATGAATTATTATTTTTTAGGTGACTGTACACTGGGTATTAGATAGCTTTGGGTCTGTAGATTGACTAGCCTTTGTATTAAATCTGGACATTTTAGTTTATATTCATTTGACTGGAGCAATTTCCTCTGGTTTCACTGTCCAGTTTCATGTTGTTTTTCTGGTGTACATTTGTCTCACAGATCCACTCGAGTCTGTGGCATTACTTGCACTATCCAATATAACAGTTGCATACTGTATATCGCCATTCCGGCTGTTTTAGTTTCATTTAGCTCAATTGGTTTGAGTTAAAATTTCATTTGTCGTATATGAATATAGTCTGCACTATTTGGTTGCATTTGGTTCTGAGAATCGAGTCAGGGTTCTCACTGACTTCGATTCACTGTTGGGTTCACTTGAGTCTGGTCTCACTTGATATCTTTGTTTCGTTTTGATCTTTGTTTTGTAGCATTCATTGCTGTCTGCATTTAAATAATTCGTGAGATGATCGAGTTGCTGTCATTATTGTTGGCACTAACTTCATCATGTTGGCATTGTTTTATCTGGTTTGTTGTTTTCGCCTATGTGCTTCGACTCTGGCATTTTGCCTTGTTCTAGACTATGAAGTAAATACTGTCCAGTTACAGTATTATATATGTTACCTTTCGTACACTTATGTTTTTTTTTGAGACTGTCTGCACCCAGTTGCATTCTAGTCTTCAAACATATGTATGCAGTGATGTATGTATATACATTAAATTGATATGTATATATGTATGTTCGAACTGCATTTTATTTTCTCTTGGGATGATTGACTGTATTTTGGGATTGAATTACGACTTGGTGGAGTTGCTGTCATTACTATTGGCACTGACTTCATCTTGTTGCACTTTGATGGTCTAGTTGCCTTGTGCACTGGGTCAAATTCGAGTTGAGTTGCTTTGCAGTTGTGTTGAGGCAGTTCGTATATGAATAGGCTGTCTTGACCACTGGGTTATACTTGCATTTGTGTAGTCTGGTCTCCATTATGTGGGTGTAGGCTTATATTCGCAGTTCACCACCCCTTATGTGCATGTTTTCACTGTGTATATAACTGCCAGGTTTTGTTTTCATGAGTAATCCTTGATGACTTTGGTTCTCGATAAATGTTGAACTTATTTTATGGTTGAACTTCGACATTAACTTGATAATGTCTCCGAGTTCTTTGTTTAAGTGCTTTTAAATATGTACAGTTGTGATTGCACTTGACCCTCTATAGTTGTGGCATTCATTGTGTACTTGCACTTGTATTTCCTGGTTGTATATGTTAACATACTTCAAGTGGTCTGCACATACCCTTGTTTACGTCTCCACTGCATAGTTTTTAACTTAAGTGCATTTCTTGATTTCGGTTGTACTTGGCCATTGAGGCGTTAGGTCTGCATACATATGTTCTGATGCAGTCTTGTTTTGTTGAAGCTGCTGCACTTGTGTCTCTTGTGCTCTAGTCTCTGAAGTTGTTGTACTTGAATCATCTTCCCTGTTGTTGTTGCATTGTTGCATCCCATTCCATTCAGTTGCACTTGGTTCACGTCAGACTTGAAGTCTACATTGGGCATTGCTTTGCCTTTGATATTAGTTTGGGGTCTTTACTTTAGTTCACTGTCCTCTGAACTGTTGCCACGGTCTTCTTTCTTGTTGCAGTTTTACCCTTGTTTCTATGTGATGACTTTACCTTTGGTGGTGGCGAGGCAGCGCACGCGTACGTGTGCACTGCAGCCACCCAAAAATCGACAGTTTTGAATTGATATTTCTTTGCGTCGTGATGAATTGATCTTCTATGCCGTATTGGCGAGGCCGTACACGCGTGCGTGTACGGCAGCCAATAACACTGTTTATCTCTGTTGATGATTTAAATCTGCTGATTTATTGTTAAACACTGTTAAGTGTTATATTTTCGTTATCCGATTTCTTTGTTTAAAGAGTCGGATAGACGGGAATTATTGTGACTATCGTCTATTTGATTATTACTGCCTCTATGCACTAATAAACTGGTTTGAATTAGACTGACCTGTGTATTATTTTCTTTTGAATATAATACTCGGGTCAGACCGAGTATTTTTACAGCTTGAAGATTTTCGAGCAGCGAAGTTAGAGAGAGAGTAAAGAATCATTTTTAGTTTCAGAAGAAAATTGTATTTTTAAGATATTCCGCTGTATCTGTATAAAATTGTATAAACTCTGATGTATATAAAAAAGATTTATAGTAATGAAATAAAGATTCATTTGTTTTAATTCAGTGTTATTATCTGTGTTTCTGTGGCTGATTCTGTTTAAACCTTATAAACTAAATAACAATTCGTCTTTTTGAACGTTTCGAGTTGGTTTAATTACCGACTGGAGACGGTCAAAAAGGGGGAATGTTACACAAAGCCACTGCTCACACATGTGAGTCAAAAATATGTACATATCAGAGTCTGAATAATAACATAAGCGGACACTAAGATAAGCTATCTCAAAAGCATAGCAGATAAGTCCAAAGTGGAAGCACAGAAGCTAAGTCCAGAGACCTAACCTGAAACAACTCGGTCTGACCCGAGCGAAAACACTCGGGTCAGGCTAGCTAAACAATCAGTAATAACTGAGATATAGAATAATGCGGTACATAAGTAAAATAGTACTTATCCAAAGAGAAGTATATTATGAACCACATGAATATAATGACGATCCCTAATCATCAATAAATAATAAAAATCTCCAAAGAGAAATCAACACCAAAGTGTAGAATAAATAAAATCGCCTCATATCATCGGCGTAGCCAAAGCTATAAAAAGATGCCCATAGGCAATAATCCCAAGAGTGACCAGAGTCTGTAATCAATGCCCAAGCAAAGATCGATGCTCCAAAGAGCAATGGGGATATACTGAAAAGTCAATGAAATCCAACACTGAAATGCAGTGTCCAGAGACACTGTGAATCCACAAGGCAATCGCACTTACATCGTATGGTTCCATAGAACCAACAACGAATGGCGGTACTCGAATGGATATAAAAATCATCAGATAATACAAGTATTGCACGTGCACCGACCAGAGTCGTTGTTGCCAAGTACTGTAGAGTTGTGATCGATCACTCGCACCGATGCGAAACGCGCGAGACGGCGAGATCCTTCCCAGAAGGATAAAGGCCCAGAGGCACACGCCAAAAAATAAACTGCTCCATAGAGCAGGTGTCCAGAGATGGTTGCCCAGAGGCGTGATGACCCAAAGGTCCAGTACTGGCCGCCCAGAGGCTAATGTGTCACTAACTTCTTGGAGAGGAACCCGCAAAGTGTTAACAATGAGTCCCATACCCCACGTTCGCACTAAACGGTTTCCTAACCAATAGCAAGCTCACACTCCAAACAATAAAAAGTCTACCTCATATCATCGGTAAACTAGACCCAAAGGTCAAAACGATCAATCGAATAGGTCGGGGATTAACTAGAAAGAAAATACACACGGTTTCCATAGGCCGGAGATTTCCTAACCGTTTAAGCACCTTTCCACTTCGCTCGACGTGCTAAAAGTGAGTGTGAGATTTTTATTATAGAAAATAATGGTGTAAAACGGATTTATAATTGATTTTCGAAATCACTTTTAAAACGGTCTTTTGAAAGGTCTCCTATTATGGAGTAGTTAATTTAATAATTAAAATAATATTATATAATAATTTTCAAAAGCCATTTTGGAGTGAAAAATCCTTTTAAAACCTTTTTATAAAGCCCGTGTACGAAATCCAGAGACAAATCTCAAAGAAATCGACGAAAACCGGAAAATCATCAAAACTATTCTAAGTGTTTGTAACCATTCAAAAACAGCTGTGAACTCAAGTTCGATAATTTATTTGGACCAGCAAACTATGTCCAAATGTCATGAAAATTTGCAGGCATGTAGTCCAACATCTCTAATTTAAGATGCAAAAAGAATTTCTGGATTCCGAGTTGAGACGAAGTGGCAGCGACGTCTCAAAGTTGGACCCAGAACAAGATTTACACTGTTTACAAACAGCGACTAGAGTTTAACTTCGACACGAAATTCGAAGTACCAAACGAACTCCAATGTTGTCCAAATTTTCCTGAGATGGAGTTCGAAACTCCACCTTTCTAACGAGACCAAAAACGTCGAATTCCGACTTCCGATACGAATGTGGCGGCATCGCGGAGTGGCGCTCAAAAGCTGGAAACAGAAGGGATATTTGATTTTCATTCTAAGTGTTTGACCATTCAAAAACTGCTGCGAACTAAGGGATATTTGATTTTCATTCTAAGTGTTTGACCATTCAAAAACTGCTGCGAACCCAAGTTCGGCAATTTATTTGGACCAGCAAACTGAATCCAAATGACATGAAAACTGGTAGGCATATAGTCCAACATCCCTACTATAAGATGGAAAAAGAATTTCTGGAATCCGAGTTGAGACGAAGTAGCAACGACGTCTCAAAGTTGGACCCAGAACAAGATTCACACTGTTTACAAACAGCGACAAGAGTTCAACTTCGACACGAAATTCGAAGTACCAAAAGAATGCCGATGATACCTAAATTTTACAGAGATGGAGTTCGAAACTCCTCCTTTCCAACGAGACCAAAAACGTCGAATTCCGACTTCGGATGCGATCGTGGCGGCATCGCGAAGTGGAGATAAAAAATATGGAACAGGGTTTAAAAAAAATTATTTAATATTTTTTTTTTTTCTCGGGCTGCACCCATGGTGCAGCCCAGGTACAGCCCCAGCCCGCCTGGGCTGGGGAGCAGACTCAGCCCGGGCGGGCTGGGTGCTTCAAGGCCCCAGCCCGCCTGGGCTGGGTACCAGACCCAGCCCGGGCGGGCTGGGTATCACCAGGCCCCAGCCCGTCTAGGCTGGGGACCTGACCCAGCCCGGGCGGGCTGGGTCCTGCAAGGCCCCAGCCCGCCTGGGCTGGGGACACTGACCCAGCCCGGGCGGGCTGGGTCCTCTAAGGCCCCAGCCCGCCTAGGCTGGGGTCCTGACCCAGCCCAGGCGGGCTGGTTCCTTACCCAGCCCGGGCGGGCTGGGTGGGGGGGAAGGTGTGCCAGCCCACTTGGGGCTGGCCTGCTCCTGGCTAGCCCAGCTGGGCTAGTCTGCATCAGCCTGGGTGCAACCCAGACCTGTTCTGATGCACCCAGATCACTATTTCTGCCTGTTCTGACGCTCAAAAGCTGGAAACAGAAGGGATATTTGATTTTCATTCCAAGTGTTTGACCATTCAAAAACTGCTGCGAACCCAAGTTCGGCAATTTATTTGGACCAGCAAACTGAATCCAAATGACATGAAAACTGGTAGGCATATAGTCCAACATCCCTACTATAAGATGCAAAAAGAATTTCTGGAATCCGAGTTGAGACGAAGTAGCAGCGACGTCTCAAAGTTGGACCCAGAACAAGATTCACACTGTTTACAAACAGCGACAAGAGTTCAACTTCGACACGAAATTCGAAGTACCAAAAGAATGCCGATGATGCCTAAATTTTACAGAGATGGAGTTCGAAACTCCACCTTTCCAACGAGACCAAAAACGTCGAATTCCGACTTCGGATGCAATCGTGGCGGCATCGCGAAGTGGAGATAAAAAATATGGAACAGGGTTTAAAAAAAATTATTTAATATTTTTTTTTTCTCGGGCTGCACCCATGGTGCAGCCCAGGTACAGCCCCAGTCCGCCTGGGCTGGGGAGAAGACCCAGCCCGGGCGGGCTGGGTGCTTCAAGGCCCCAGCCCGCCTGGGCTGGCTACCAGACCCAGCCCGGGCGGGCTGGGTATCACCAGGCCCCAGCCCGTCTGGGCTGGGGACCTGACCCAGCCCGGGCGGGCTAGGTCCTGCAAGGCCCCAGCCCGCCTGGGCTGGGGACCTGACCCAGCCCGGGCGGGCTAGGTCCTGCAAGGCCCCAGCCCGCCTGGGCTGGGGACACTTACCCAGCCCGGGCGGGCTGGGTGGGGGGGGGAAAGGTGTGCCAGCCCACTTGGGGCTGGCCTGCTCCTGGCTAGCCCAGTTGGGCTAGTCTGCATCAGCCTGGGTGCAACCCAGACCTGTTCTGGTGCACCCAGATCACTATTTCTGCCTGTTTCAGGCTGAAGCAATTCCAGCCAACTATTTTATTGATTTTTAGTGATTTAGGGATGTTTTTTTCAGTTTTTGACAATAATTTTCACTCAAATTTTAACTAGCAATAATCACTACTAGCAATAATCACTAATCAATAGTAATTACCAATATTACAACTAGCATTAATTACTAATCAATAGTAATTACCTCTACCAATCAAGCAAATAAGCAAACACTTCAAGTGCAACTTTCCAAAGCAAAGAGGATGTGGATTAGAGAGCTTCAAAATTAAAAAGAGAACAAAACCAAGGATTACAAAGAGATTTCAAAGATTAAAATAAAGATTAGAAGGTGATTAGGCCTAGGATTGCATTACCTTGCTAGGATTAAACAAGTCTAATTATGAAGAGATGGAGATGGGTCTTCTAAAGGGAGGCCATTAGTTTTGCTTAGGTTTAGGTTTAGGAATTTATGAAGAGGATGAGGGTTAGGGTTATGAAATGGGTTTAAGATATTATATAGAGTGGGTAGGCTAATGGGTTTGTTATGAGGGTTTTACAACCCAATAAGGCTTAGTTCAATTACTTAAGTGCATATGTAAATTTAAAAGAAAATTTTCTAATGTTATCATTTGAACAAAAATCCTAAGTAGTAACCTAGTTTTAATCAAAACCATATAATTGTCTCATTAGCCAATTAAACCCATTATCACATTTAAAAATTCCCCTTTTAAATATTAAATTCCAAAAATATTAATTTTTCCATTTTAAACCCAAAATACTTTAATTTGCGAACCAATTGCAAATTTAAATTCCCAAATTTTTTGTTTAGCTCCCTTTTCAACTTAAAATCATAATTTTAATTTATTATTCGGTAATTGCAATCTCAGGGTTGTTACAGACTCCCCCCCTTAAGAAAATTGCGTCCCCACAATTCCTTAAATATAGAAATCGTCTATAACATCTAATCCACAACGTGCAGATTCGCACGGAAAGAAAATCCACAAAGATCAATATTTATATTCTCACAGAGCAAGCTAAGGGTCGTGTTGGGATTCACAATCCTTAGTGAAGAAACCATACAAGTAACATCCAAAGATAAAGTATCAACTAGTTCCTTTGATACGAATGAGTGAGAGACACCCGTATCAAAAAACTCTAAAAGATTGATCGTGAAATAAAATAGAACCTTCGAGAACGGAAGGATGCGTACCTCGAGGCTGAGATGAAGATGCGAGTTAAGCACGATTCAAAGATAGATAATTCAAATGGAATACTACGGAATATAAATGTATTCCTAAACATATTCCTAACTTATCTATCCAATGTCATGAGGAAAGGGCTTTGTAATATTCGAATCATACTAGGATGTATTGTACTAAGTGATACTGTTCCGTGTTTATTATGCTTATTCCTGAAACCAAGCTCTGATACCAAGCTGTAACGCCCCACTCCGAGACCCACTGTAACAAAGAGTATTACGGGAGTAATACTGTCTGTTAAAGCGGAGAATAGAGTATAGTGGAAGCGACCATCTATAATCAAGCTATAACTATCTACCGAATACGTCGAAAGGTGGAATCTATTTAAATTTTTCTCAATCAGGTGGTTCGACATATTCGGTAAATATTTATAACGAAATTACAAATGGCTAAAGATCTATCAGGACAAAGCATAATAATAAATGATAAAAACATCACAGAACAGAATCACATAACAGATATAAAATCCCAGAACAATACATCATCAATACAGATCCAAATATCATAAGTGGGTACAAAGCCACTGCTCACACATGTGAGTCAAAAATATGTACATATCAGAGTCTGAATAATAACATAAGCGGACACTAAGATAAGCTATCTCAAAAGCATAGCAGATAAGTCCAAAGCGGAAGCACAGAAGCTAAGTCCAGAGACCTAACCTGAAACAACTCGGTCTGACCCGAGCGAAAACACTCGGGTCAGGCTAGCTAAACAATCAGTAATAACTAAGATATAGAATAATGCGGTACATAAGTAAAATAGTACTTATCCAAAGAGAAGTATATTATGAACCACATGAATATAATGACGATCCCTAATCATCAATAAACAATAAAAATCTCCAAAGAGAAATCAACACCAAAGTGTAGAATAAATAAAATCGCCTCATATCATCGGCGTAGCCAAAGCTATAAAAAGATTCCCATAGGCAATAATCCCAAGAGTGACCAGAGTCTGTAATCAATGCCCAAGCAAAGATCGATGCTCCAAAGAGCAATGGGGATATACTGAAAAGTCAATGAAATCCAACACTGAAAAGCAGTGTCCAGAGACACTGTGAATCCACAAGGCAATCGCACTTACATCGTATGGTTCCATAGAACCAACAACGAATGGCGGTACTCGAATGGATATAAAAATCATCAGATAATACAAGTATTGCACGTGCACCGACCAGAGTCGTTGTTGCCAAGTACTGTAGAGTTGTGATCGATCACTCGCACCGATGCGAAACGCGCGAGACGGCGAGATCCTTCCCAGAAGGATAAAGGCCCAGAGGCACACGCCGAAAAATAAACTACTCCATAGAGCAGGTGTCCAGAGACGGTTGCCCAGAGGCGTGGTGACCCAGAGGTCCAGTACTGGCTGCCCAGAGGCTAATGTGTCACTAACTTCTTGGAGAGGAACCCGCAAAGTGTTAACAATGAGTCCCATACCCCACGTTCGCACTAAACGGTTTCCTAACCAATAGCAAGCTCACACTCCAAACAATAAAAAGTCTACCTCATATCATCGGTAAACTAGACCCAAAGGTCAAAACGATCAATCGAATAGGTCGGGGATTAACCAGAAAGAAAATACACACGGTTTCCATAGGCCGGAGATTTCCTAACCGTTTAAGCACCTTTCCACTTCGCTCGACGTGCTAAAAGTGAGTGTGAGATTTTTATTATAGAAAATAATGGTGTAAAACGGATTTATAATTTATTTTCGAAATCACTTTTAAAACGGTCTTTTGAAAGGTCTCCTATTATGGAGTAGTTAATTTAATAATTAAAATAATATTATATAATAATTTTCAAAAGCCATTTTGGAGTGAAAAATCCTTTTAAAACCTTTTTATAAAGCCCGTGTACGAAATCCAGAGACAAATCTCAAAGAAATCGACGAAAACCAGAAAATCATCAAAACTATTCTAAGTGTTTGTAACCATTCAAAAACAGTTGTGAACTCAAGTTCGATAATTTTTTTGGACCAGCAAACTATGTCCAAATGTCATGAAAATTTGCAGGCATGTAGTCCAACATCTCTACTTTAAGATGCAAAAAGAATTTCTAGATTCCGAGTTGAGACGAAGTGGCAGCGACGTCTCAAAGTTGGACCCAGAACAAGATTTACACTGTTTACAAACAGCGACTAGAATTCAACTTCGACACGAAATTCGAAGTACCAAACGAACTCCAATGTTGTCCAAATTTTCCTGAGATGGAGTTCGAAACTCCACCTTTCTAACGAGACCAAAAACGTCGAATTCCGACTTCCGATACGAACGTGGCGGCATCGCGGAGTGGCGCTCAAAAGCTGGAAACAGAAGGGATATTTGATTTTCATTCCAAGTGTTTGACCATTCAAAAACTGCTGCGAACCCAAGTTCGGCAATTTATTTGGACCAGCAAACTGAATCCAAATGACATGAAAACTGGTAGGCATATAGTCCAACATCCCTACTATAAGATGCAAAAAGAATTTCTGGAATCCGAGTTGAGACGAAGTAGCAGCGACGTCTCAAAGTTGGACCCAGAACAAGATTCACACTGTTTACAAACAGCGACAAGAGTTCAACTTCGACACGAAATTCGAAGTACCAAAAGAATGCCGATGATGCCTAAATTTTAAAGAGATGGAGTTCGAAACTCCACCTTTCTAACGAGTCCAAAAACGTCGAATTCCGACTTCGGATGCAATCGTGGCGGCATCGCGAAGTGGAGATAAAAAATATGGAACAGGGTTTAAAAAAATTTATTTAATATTTTTTTTTTCTCGAGCTGCACCCATGGTGCAGCCCAGGTACAGCCCCAGTCCGCCTGGGCTGGGGAGAAGACCCAGCCCGGGCGGGCTGGGTGCTTCAAGGCCCCAGCCCGCCTGGGCTGGGTACCAGACCCAGCCCGGGCGGGCTGGGTATCACCAGGCCCCAGCCCGCCTGGGCTGGGGACCTGACCCAGCCCGGGCGGGCTAGGTCCTGCAAGGCCCTAGCCCGCCTGGGCTGGGGACACTGACCCAGCCCGGGCGGGCTAGGTCCTGCAAGGCCCCAGCCCGCCTGGGCTGGGGACCTGACCCAGCCCGGGCGGGCTGGGTGGGGGGGGAAAGGTGTGCCAGCCCACTTGGGGCTGGCCTGCTCCTGGCTAGCCCAGCTGGGCTAGTCTGCATCAGCCTGGGTGCAACCCAGACCTGTTCTGGTGCACCCAGATCACTATTTCTGCCTGTTTCAGGCTGAAGCAATTCCAGCCAACTATTTTGTTGACTTTTAGTGATTTAGGGATGTTTTTTTCAGTTTTTGGCAATAATTTTCACTCAAATTTTAACTAGCAATAATCACTACTAGCAATAATCACTAACCAATAGTAATTACCAATATTACAACTAGCATTAATTACTAATCAATAGTAATTACCTCTACCAATCAAGCAAATAAGCAAACACTTCAAGTGCAACTTTCCAAAGCAAAGAGGATGTGGATTAGAGAGCTTCAAAATTAAAAAGAGAACAAAACCAAGGATTACAAAGAGATTTCAAAGATTAAAATAAAGATTAGAAGGTGATTAGGCCTAGGATTGCATTACCTTGCTAGGATTAAACAAGTCTAATTATGAAGAGATGGAGATGGGTCTTCTAAAGGGAGGCCATTAGTTTTGCTTAGGTTTAGGTTTAGGAATTTATGAAGAGGATGAGGGTTAGGGTTATGAAATGGGTTTAAGATATTATATAGAGTGGGTAGGCTAATGGGTTTGTTATGAGGGTTTTACAACCCAATAAGGCTTAGTTCAATTACTTAAGTGCATATGTAAATTTAAAAGAAAATTTTCTAATGTTATCATTTGAACAAAAATCCTAAGTAGTAACCTAGTTTTAATCAAAACCATATAATTGTCTCATTAGCCAATTAAACCCATTATCACATTTAAAAATTCCCCTTTTAAATATTAAATTCCAAAAATATTAATTTTCCCATTTTAAACCCAAAATACTTTAATTTGCAAACTAATTGCAAATTTAAATTCCCAAATTTTTTGTTTAGCTCCCTTTTCAACTTAAAATCATAATTTTAATTTATTATTCGGTAATTGCAATCTCAGGGTTGTTACAGACTCCCCCCTTAAGAAAATTGCGTCCCCGCAATTCCTTAAATATAGAAATCGTCTATAACATCTAATCCACAACGTGCAGATTCGCACGGAAAGAAAATCCACAAAGATCAATATTTATATTCTCATAGAGCAAGCTAAGGGTCGTGTTGGGATTCACAATCCTTAGTGAAGAAAGCATACAAGTAACATCCAAAGATAAAGTATCAACTAGTTCCTTTGATACGAATGAGTGAGAGACACCCGTATCAAAAAACTCTAAAAGATTGATCGTGAAATAAAATAGAACCTTCGAGAACGGAAGGATGCGTACCTCGAGGCTGAGATGAAGATGCGAGTTAAGCACGATTCAAAGATAGATAATTCAAATGGAATACTACGGAATATAAATGTATTCCTAAACATATTCCTAACTTATCTATCCAATGTCATGAGGAAAGGGCTTTGTAATATTCGAATCATACTAGGATGTATTGTACTAAGTGTTATTGTTCTGTGTTTATTATGCTTATTCCTGAAACCAAGCTCTGATACCAAGCTGTAACGCCCCACTCCGAGACCCACTGTAACAAAGAGTATTACGGGAGTAATACTATCTGTTAAAGCGGAGAATAGAGTATAGTGGAAGCGACCATCTATAATCAAGCTATAACTATCTACCGAATACGTCGAAAGGTGGAATCTATTTAAATTTTTCTCAATCAGGTGGTTCGACATATTCGGTAAATATTTATAACGAAATTACAAATGGCTAAAGATCTATCAGGACAAAGCATAATAATAAATGATAAAAACATCACAGAACAGAATCACATAACAGATATAAAATCCCAGAACAATACATCATCAATACAGATCCAAATATCATAAGTGGGTACAATGCCACTGCTCACACATGTGAGTCAAAAATATGTACATATCAGAGTCTGAATAATAACATAAGCGGACACTAAGATAAGCTATCTCAAAAGCATAGCAGATAAGTCCAAAGCGGAAGCACAGAAGCTAAGTCCAGAGACCTAACCTGAAACAACTCGGTCTGACCCGAGCGAAAACACTCGGGTCAGGCTAGCTAAACAATCAGTAATAACTGAGATATAGAATAATGCGGTACATAAGTAAAATAGTACTTATCCAAAGAGAAGTATATTATGAACCACATGAATATAATGACGATCCCTAATCATCAATAAACAATAAAAATCTCCAAAGAGAAATCAACACCAAAGTGTAGAATAAATAAAATCGCCTCATATCATCGGCGTAGCCAAAGCTATAAAAAGATGCCCATAGGCAATAATCCCAAGAGTGACCAGAGTCTGTAATCAATGCCCAAGCAAAGATCGATGCTCCAAAGAGCAATGGGGATATACTGAAAAGTCAATGAAATCCAACACTGAAAAGCAGTGTCCAGAGACACTGTGAATCCACAAGGCAATCGCACTTACATCGTATGGTTCCATAGAACCAACAACGAATGGCGGTACTCGAATGGATATAAAAATCATCAGATAATACAAGTATTGCACGTGCACCGACCAGAGTCGTTGTTGCCAAGTACTGTAGAGTTGTGATCGATCACTCGCACCGATGCGAAACGCGCGAGACGGCGAGATCCTTCCCAGAAGGATAAAGGCCCAGAGGCACACGCCGAAAAATAAACTATTCCATAGAGCAGGTGTCCAGAGACGGTTGCCCAGAGGCGTGGTGACCCAGAGGTCCAGTACTGGCTGCCCAGAGGCTAATGTGTCACTAACTTCTTGGAGAGGAACCCGCAAAGTGTTAACAATGAGTCTCATACCCCACGTTCGCACTAAACGGTTTCCTAACCAATAGCAAGCTCACACTCCAAACAATAAAAAGTCTACCTCATATCATCGGTAAACTAGACCCAAAGGTCAAAACGATCAATCGAATAGGTCGGGGATTAACCAGAAAGAAAATACACACGGTTTCCATAGGCCGGAGATTTCCTAACCGTTTAAGCACCTTTCCACTTCGCTCGACGTGCTAAAAGTGAGTGTGAGATTTTTATTATAGAAAATAATGGTGTAAAACGGATTTATAATTTATTTTCGAAATCACTTTTAAAACGGTCTTTTGAAAGGTCTCCTATTATGGAGTAGTTAATTTAATAATTAAAATAATATTATATAATAATTTTCAAAAGCCATTTTGGAGTGAAAAATCCTTTTAAAACCTTTTTATAAAGCCCGTGTACGAAATCCAGAGACAAATCTCAAAGAAATCGACGAAAACCAGAAAATCATCAAAACTATTCTAAGTGTTTGTAACCATTCAAAAACAGTTGTGAACTCAAGTTCGATAATTTTTTTGGACCAGCAAACTATGTCCAAATGTCATGAAAATTTGCAGGCATGTAGTCCAACATCTCTACTTTAAGATGCAAAAAGAATTTCTGGATTCCGAGTTGAGACGAAGTGGCAGCGACGTCTCAAAGTTGGACCCATAACAAGATTTACACTGTTTACAAACAGCGACTAGAGTTCAACTTCGACACGAAATTCGAAGTACCAAACGAACTCCAATGTTGTCCAAATTTTCCTGAGATGGAGTTCGAAACTCCACCTTTCTAACGAGACCAAAAACGTCGAATTCCGACTTCCGATACGAACGTGGCGGCATCGCGGAGTGGCGCTCAAAAGCTGGAAACAGAAGGGATATTTGATTTTCATTCCAAGTGTTTGACCATTCAAAAACTGCTGCGAACTCAAGTTCGGCAATTTATTTGGACCAGAAAACTGAACCCAAATGACATGAAAACTGGTAGGCATATAGTCCAACATCCCTACTATAAGATGCAAAAAGAATTTCTGGAATCCGAGTTGAGACGAAGTAGCAGCGACGTCTCAAAGTTGGACCCAGAACAAGATTCACACTGTTTACAAACAGCGACAAGAGTTCAACTTCGACACGAAATTCGAAGTACCAAAAGAATGCCGATGATGCCTAAATTTTACAGAGATGGAGTTCGAAACTCCACCTTTCCAACGAGACCAAAAACGTCGAATTCCGACTTCGGATGCAATCGTGGCGGCATCGCGAAGTGGAGATAAAAAATATGGAACAGGGTTTAAAAAAAATTATTTAATATTTTTTTTTTCTCGGGCTGCACCCATGGTGCAGCCCAGGTACAGCCCCAGTCCGCCTGGGCTGGGGAGAAGACCCAGCCCGGGCGGGCTGGGTGCTTCAAGGCCCCAGCCCGCCTGGGCTGGGTACCATACCTAGCCCGGGCGGGCTGGGTATCACCAGGCCCCAGCCCGCCTGGGCTGGGGACCTGACCCAGCCCGGGCGGGCTAGGTCCTGCAAGGCCCCAGCCCGCCTGGGCTGGGGACACTGACCCAGCCCGGGCGGGCTGGGTCCTGCAAGGCCCCAGCCCGCTTGGGCTAGGGACCTGTCCCAGCCCGGGCGGGCTGGGTCCTTACCCAGCCCGGGCGGGCTGGGTGGGGGGGGGAAAGGTGTGCCAGCCCACTTGGGGCTGGCCTGCTCCTGGCTAGCCCAGCTGGGCTAGTCTGCATCAGCCTGGGTGCAACCCAGACCTGTTCTGGTGCACCCAGATCACTATTTCTGCCTGTTTTAGGCTGAAGCAATTCCAGCCAACTATTTTGTTGATTTTTAGTGATTTAGGGATGTTTTTTTCAGTTTTTGGCAATAATTTTCACTCAAATTTTAACTAGCAATAATCACTACTAGCAATAATCACTAATCAATAGTAATTACCAATATTACAACTAGCATTAATTACTAATCAATAGTAATTACCTCTACCAATCAAGCAAATAAGCAAACACTTCAAGTGCAACTTTCCAAAGCAAAGAGGATGTGGATTAGAGAGCTTCAAAATTAAAAAGAGAACAAAACCAAGGATTACAAAGAGATTTCAAAGATTAAAATAAAGATTAGAAGGTGATTAGGCCTAGGATTGCATTACCTTGCTAGGATTAAACAAGTCTAATTATGAAGAGATGGAGATGGGTCTTCTAAAGGGAGGCCATTAGTTTTGCTTAGGTTTAGGTTTAGGAATTTATGAAGAGGATGAGGGTTAGGGTTATGAAATGGGTTTAAGATATTATATAGAGTGGGTAGGCTAATGGGTTTGTTATGAGGGTTTTACAACCCAATAAGGCTTAGTTCAATTACTTAAGTGCATATGTAAATTTAAAAGAAAATTTTCTAATGTTATCATTTGAACAAAAATCCTAAGTAGTAACCTAGTTTTAATCAAAACCATATAATTGTCTCATTAGCCAATTAAACCCATTATCACATTTAAAAATTCCCCTTTTAAATATTAAATTCCAAAAATATTAATTTTCCCATTTTAAACCCAAAATACTTTAATTTGCAAACTAATTGCAAATTTAAATTCCCAAATTTTTTGTTTAGCTCCCTTTTCAACTTAAAATCCTAATTTTAATTTATTATTCGGTAATTGCAATCTCAGGGTTGTTACAGACTCCCCCCCTTAAGAAAATTGCGTCCCCGCAATTCCTTAAATATAGAAATCGTCTATAACATCTAATCCACAACGTGCAGATTCGCACGGAAAGAAAATCCACAAAGATCAATATTTATATTCTCATAGAGCAAGCTAAGGGTCGTGTTGGGATTCACAATCCTTAGTGAAGAAAGCATACAAGTAACATCCAAAGATAAAGTATCAACTAGTTCCTTTGATACGAATGAGTGAGAGACACCCGTATCAAAAAACTCTAAAAGATTGATCGTGAAATAAAATAGAACCTTCGAGAACGGAAGGATGCGTACCTCGAGGCTGAGATGAAGATGCGAGTTAAGCACGATTCAAAGATAGATAATTCAAATGGAATACTACGGAATATAAATGTATTCCTAAACATATTCCTAACTTATCTATCCAATGTCATGAGGAAAGGGCTTTGTAATATTCGAATCATACTAGGATGTATTGTACTAAGTGTTATTGTTCTGTGTTTATTATGCTTATTCCTGAAACCAAGCTCTGATACCAAGCTGTAACGCCCCACTCCGAGACCCACTGTAACAAAGAGTATTACGGGAGTAATACTGTCTGTTAAAGCGGAGAATAGAGTATAGTGGAAGCGACCATCTATAATCAAGCTATAACTATCTACCGAATACGTCGAAAGGTGGAATCTATTTAAATTTTTCTCAATCAGGTGGTTCGACATATTCGGTAAATATTTATAACGAAATTACAAATGGCTAAAGATCTATCAGGACAAAGCATAATAATAAATGATAAAAACATCACAGAACAGAATCACATAACAGATATAAAATCCCAGAACAATACATCATCAATACAGATCCAAATATCATAAGTGGGTACAATGCCACTGCTCACACATGTGAGTCAAAAATATGTACATATCAGAGTCTGAATAATAACATAAGCGGACACTAAGATAAGCTATCTCAAAAGCATAGCAGATAAGTCCAAAGCGGAAGCACAGAAGCTAAGTCCAGAGACCTAACCTGAAACAACTCGGTCTGACCCGAGCGAAAACACTCGGGTCAGGCTAGCTAAACAATCAGTAATAACTGAGATATAGAATAATGCGGTACATAAGTAAAATAGTACTTATCCAAAGAGAAGTATATTATGAACCACATGAATATAATGACGATCCCTAATCATCAATAAACAATAAAAATCTCCAAAGAGAAATCAACACCAAAGTGTAGAATAAATAAAATCTCCTCATATCATCGGCGTAGCCAAAGCTATAAAAAGATGCCCATAGGCAATAATCCCAAGAGTGACCAGAGTCTGTAATCAATGCCCAAGCAAAGATCGATGCTCCAAAGAGCAATGGGGATATACTGAAAAGTCAATGAAATCCAACACTGAAAAGCAGTGTCCAGAGACACTGTGAATCCACAAGGCAATCGCACTTACATCGTATGGTTCCATAGAACCAACAACGAATGGCGGTACTCGAATGGATATAAAAATCATCAGATAATACAAGTATTGCACGTGCACCGACTAGAGTCGTTGTTGCCAAGTACTGTAGAGTTGTGATCGATCACTCGCACCGATGCGAAACGCGCGAGACGGCGAGATCCTTCCCAGAAGGATAAAGGCCCAGAGGCACACGCCGAAAAATAAACTGCTCCATAGAGCAGGGGTCCAAAGACGGTTGCCCAGAGGCGTGGTGACCCAGAGGTCCAGTACTGGCCGCCCAGAGGCTAATGTGTCACTAACTTCTTGGAGAGGAACCCGCAAAGTGTTAACAATGAGTCCCATACCCCACGTTCGCACTAAACGGTTTCCTAACCAGTAGCAAGCTCACACTCCAAACAATAAAAAGTCTACCTCATATCATCGGTAAACTAGACCCAAAGGTCAAAACGATCAATCGAATAGGTCGGGGATTAACCGGAAAGAAAATACACACGGTTTCCATAGGCCGGAGATTTCCTAACCGTTTAAGCACCTTTCCACTTCGCTCGACGTGCTAAAAGTGAGTGTGAGATTTTTATTATAGAAAATAATGGTGTAAAACGGATTTATAATTGATTTTCGAAATCACTTTTAAAACGGTCTTTTGAAAGGTCTCCTATTATGGAGTAGTTAATTTAATAATTAAAATAATATTATATAATAATTTTCAAAAGCCATTTTGGAGTGAAAAATCCTTTTAAAACCTTTTTATAAAGCCCGTGTACGAAATCCAGAGACAAATCTCAAAGAAATCGACGAAAACCAGAAAATCATCAAAACTATTCTAAGTGTTTGTAACCATTCAAAAACAGCTGTGAACTCAAGTTCGATAATTTATTTGGACCAGCAAACTATGTCCAAATGTCATGAAAATTTGTTGGCAGGTAGTCCAACATCTCTACTTTAAGATGCAAAAAGAATTTCTGGATTCCGAGTTGAGACGAAGTGGCAGCGACGTCTCAAAGTTGGACCCAGAACAAGATTTACACTGTTTACAAACAGCGACTAGAGTTCAACTTCGACACGAAATTCGAAGTACCAAACTAACTCTAATGTTGACCAAATTTTCCTGAGATGGAGTTCGAAACTCCACCTTTCTAACGAGACCAAAAACGTCGAATTCCGACTTCCGATACGAACGTGGCGGCATCGCGGAGTGGCGCTCAAAAGCTGAAAACAGAAGGGATATTTGATTTTCATTCTAAGTGTTTGACCATTCAAAAACTGCTGCGAACCCAAGTTCGGCAATTTATTTGGACCAGCAAACTGAATCCAAATGACATGAAAACTGGTAGGCATATAGTCCAACATCCCTACTATAAGATGCAAAAATAATTTCTGGAATCCGAGTAGAGACGAAGTAGCAGCGACGTCTCAAAGTTGGACCCAGAACAAGATTCACACTGTTTACAAACAGCGACAAGAGTTCAACTTCGACACGAAATTCGAAGTAACAAAAGAATGCCGATGATGCCTAAATTTTACAGAGATGGAGCTCGAAACTCCACCTTTCCAACGAGACCAAAAATGTCGAATTCCGACTTCGGATGCGATCGTGGCGGCATCGCGAAGTGGAGATAAAAAATATGGAACAGGGTTTAAAAAAAATTATTTATTATTTTTTTTTCTTTTTTTTTTCTCGGGCTGCACCCATGGTGCAGCCCAGGTACAGCCCCAGCCCGCCTGGGCTGGGGAGCAGACCCAGCCCGGGCGGGCTGGGTGCTTCAAGGCCCCAGCCGCCTGGGCTGGGTACCAGACCCAGCCCGGGCGGGCTGGGTATCACCAGGCCCCAGCCCGCCTGGGCTGGGGACCTGACCCAGCCCGGGCGGGCTGGGTCCTGCAAGGCCCCAGCCCGCCTGGGCTGGGGACACTGACCCAGCCCGGGAGGGCTGGGTCCTGACCCAGCCCGGGCGGGCTGGGTCCTCCAAGGCCCCAGCCCGCCTGGGCTGGGGTCCTGACCCAGCCCGGGCGGGCTGGGTCCTTACCCAGCCCGGGCGGGCTGGGTGGGGAGGGGGGGGGAAAGGTGTGCCAGCCCACTTGGGGCTGGCCTGCTCCTGGCTAGCCCAGCTGGGCTAGCCTGCATCAGCCTGGGTGCAACCCAGACCTGTTCTGGTGCACCCAGATCACTATTTCTGCCTGTTTCAGGCTGAAGCAATTCCAGTCAACTATTTTGTTGATTTTTAGTGATTTAGGGATGTTTTTTTCAGTTTTTGGCAATAATTTTCACTCAAATTTTAACTAGCAATAATCACTACTAGCAATAATCACTAATCAATAGTAATTACCAATATTATAACTAGCATTAATTACTAATCAATAGTAATTACCTCTACCGATCAAGCAAATAAGCAAACACTTCAAGTGCAACTTTCCAAAGCAAAGAGGATGTGGATTAGAGAGCTTCAAAATTAAAAAGAGAACAAAACCAAGGATTACAAAGAGATTTCAAAGATTAAAATAAAGATTAGAAGGTGATTAGGCCTAGGATTGCATTACCTTGCTAGGATTAAACAAGTCTAATTATGAAGAGATGGAGATGGGTCTTCTAAAGGGAGGCCATTAGTTTTGCTTAGGTTTAGGTTTAGAAATTTATGAAGAGGATGAGGGTTAGGGTTATGAAATGGGTTTAAGATATTATATAGAGTGGGTAGGCTAATGGGTTTGTTATGAGGGTTTTACAACCCAATAAGGCTTAGTTCAATTACTTAAGTGCATATGTAAATTTAAAAGAAAATTTTCTAATGTTATCATTTGAACAAAAATCCTAAGTAGTAACCTAGTTTTAATCAAAACCATATAATTGTCTCATTAGCCAATTAAACCCATTATCACATTTAAAAATTCCCCTTTTAAATATTAAATTCCAAAAATATTAATTTTCCCATTTTAAACCCAAAATACTTTAATTTGCAAACCAATTGCAAATTTAAATTCCCAAATTTTTTGTTTAGCTCCCTTTTCAACTTAAAATCATAATTTTAATTTATTATTCGGTAATTGCAATCTCAGGGTTGTTACACAACCTATCCACAGGTTCACACAATACTACTTACTTAACAATTCAAAATTTAAATTCAAAACCAACTTTGAATTATTAAAATTTTCTAACTCCCTAAATTTTAGAGAAATTTCGCCAACGTCTCATTTGTGCGGCTAGCTCGGTACTACTACAAAATGGCTCTACGGCCTCCCAAATCTCAAAAGAAAACAAAAGCCAAGTGGCTATATCAAAAATCCAATCCAATTTCATTCAGAAAATTCAAATACATACCTTTTAGTCGGGCAATTCAATTTATCTTCTGAAATCAAAAATCCCAACTCATCTATTGCTTTATAAACCTGTATATAATTCTGCAATAATATCCAATCACGACATTCCAATTTGATTTAGTACACTCCCAATACCAAATTTACTTAAGAGCTTCATCATCCAATTCTTAAGTTCAACATAGAAATGTTTTATATGTTCCTTATAACCATTTTTACTTCACTACTCATGTTTTCCATACTTTCATTCGAGTTTCATTTTCAAATTTAATTGAAAACAATACCTCGTCCATTTAAACATTGAATTTCACTCACATTACCTAATTCATTTAGAATTTCCAACTTTTATTATTTTAGTCCATTTTGAATTGATTCTTCAACTTTTCTTTACTTAACTCATTTCAAATGAATTCCAATATTAGTTTCAATTCTATTTACTACGAATTTTAAGTCGTTTGTGTTAATGAAAATTTTTGAAAATTTTCTAACTCCCAAAATTTCCAGAAAATTTTGGCAAAGTCTCCTTTGTACGAAGGGACTTCTACGATATCGCAGGATGCACAAATATATATACATCGGCCCACCCGACCGGAAAACATAAAAACAGTTCATATTTCCTATTTTTATTGCATAGACGTACCTTATTTAGCATTTTTAAGCAAGCGGCTATTTATTTAAGCATTTTGCATAACCCAACCCAGCCAAACAGCTTCCCTGGACCTGTACTTACTCAATTTAAACGTATAAGTGCCAAAATCATGAAATTTAACAATATTTAACATATTCAACTAGCAAATTTACAAGTTTGTATAAACAATGCCGGTTAAACAATATTTATAAGTTACTTATAAGGTTTCAACATAAATTTTAATTGTTTACAATCAATTCGTACGCACTTCATGAAATTTAAGTAGTTTGCAACCCAATTGTTTATATTCAATTCATATTTAACCCCACAACGCACATTTACTTCAATTCATTCCAAAATCAAATTTTATTTCACTTCTATCCATTCATAGAATTTTATTTAATCTCGTTTACATCAAACGTCCCATTTTCTAATACAATTCGATCATATTAATGTGAATAAATAATTTCGTAAGCTTCATAACCGTTCAAATTGATTGCAACTCAATTTATATTTAATTCCTTCCTTTTTAATTTATTCACAACCAATTGTTTAGCTCGAAAACAATCCAGGCCATGTCATTCAATCATTATTTCTCAAATTTTTAAACACTGAGATTTGAGTTCAGCCTTCATTCAACATTTACTTAAGTTAACAACTTAAGTTCATTTCTATAGCAGTTTGCATCAATTTCATTCAATTAGCCCCTTTTTAAATTTTAAATTCAATATTCTGTTCATTGAATAAGATTCAAAGCCATTACTTATTCATACCCACTTGGATTTCATTTGCAATACAAACCATATTTTATTCCAATTCTCAATTTTTGTTTAACACATTTCCACTTATTTTTAATGTTGATATTCCAAGTCGAATTTTATTAATAACTCAAATTCTGATCATACTATTCACTTTTAATTCACCATCCAATTTTATTAATTCACAATTCAATTTCTATTTAACCAATTTAAATTCCATAACCCAAACTCATTTGAAAAAATATTTCAAGGTCATATCCCATTCATTTATACTTGAATTCATTCACAACTTATGTTACTTCTGTTTAAATTCGTTTTATTTCACTTAACAACATCCTAATATATGTATCGAGCTTTATTTATATTACCCACATTCGATTTGTTAGTATTTCATATTGAATTGCATTTAATAATTTCTACCTAATCCAAGTCCATTTTCAATTTCATTATTGAATCACAAATTCAATCTCCATTTATTTAAATGCAATTTCATTCACATTTTACTCTTTACTCCGGATTATACGTTTTATTTAAATATATGTATATTTTTATTATTCCATAAACACTCGTAATTAACTTCCAGAGTTTAATCAATTTTCCAAAATTTCCAAAATCACCTTTGAAATCAACTACTTCCAAACTCCTTTGGTAAATTCAATTATCCCTTTGAATTTCAAAACCAACCCAGTTCACAATCATTTCCAATTTAAAACAGTTTGGTAGCAATTTCTCTTTGGAAACTCGAAAATGAACATCGATGATGCTGTAGTCATCACCGAAGTTATTTTCCAACGCCCGAAAGAGAATTTAATGCTTTTATCTCTTTAAAACATTTCAATTATTTTTTTAAATTTCCAAATCTCACCGGACTTCAAATCCAATTCAAAAAATATTTCTCAGATAATACCACTACCATTTCTTCCACACCTTTGAAAACCGTTTTCAAATCCAAAGGAATTTTAAATCCTTTCTCAAAAATTCCAAATTTCCAATCCACTCCATTTATATTTAAACATTACTCTGAAATTCTATTTCAAATTACAATCTCATTTGTATATGGAGTTTTATTTCAATTTTATAAATTACATTCGTAATCTCTATTTTCAAATTTTATTTTGTTATAAAATTTTATTTCTTTTCTTTGGTTATAAATTTTAATTTCTAGTTAAATTTCCATATAATAATGATAATAATCCAATATTATCGCATCTAACATCCAAACAACCATATATATTAACTAGAATAGTTTACAAAACTTTTCTTTATATACAAAAATAATTTGGGTAAAATTATTTCATTCACCCTACTTTAAAACAACACTGTGTCGAATTGTTCTATTCAAGTGTTTAGAGATTCCTATCAATGTTGTGGCGTCCCACACATCGACCAGAATACATAAACTACTCAATAAACCAATCAACACAATATAAAACCATTTTATATTCACTAACAAATACGCGCTCATATCTATTAATACTCTCAAAATTCCCACCAGAGCCAAGGTTATCGCCAACCTGCGCTCTGATACCACTGTAACAAACCACGATTTTTCTTACTCGAAAAATCGGACCATTTGAATTAAAAGAAGAAGAGATAGAAGAAGAAGGTAGGAAACAACAACATCAGAATCTCACATCGCAGCGGAATAAAATATAATATATAATAACAGAGCTTTACACAAAAAAAACTATATCTGCTTTATACAATACATCATCAGAATACATCATCAGAGTACATCAACATCCATAAACATACACTGGATACACATCGGAACAATAATCAAATACGGAAGTACGTATCGCCATCCAGCTCGTCTCCTGAGCTTCCTAGCACCATCCTGTATTCTATAATACTCGGTCTGACCCGAGCATTATATAAAACAATACCCGAGTCAGTCTGGAATACCAGCGTGAGAAAATCACACTCAAATTTATTATTAAAGTTTCAAAATCCTTTGAAAACAAAAGCATCTCGTAAGACCACGCCACAAATAAACATGTCGGGTTTTACCTTACGATAGCTAAAACACTTTTTATAAAATCCTCTGATATTATAATAGTGTCTATTTACAAATACTTATTCAAATAGCCGAAATTGTTACATCTATTAAATTTCGACATACTAGCCACAACGTGGGTAATACAAACAAAACTCGTACAAGGCACGTAGGGAAAATGGATTTCCAACGAATGACTAGGCACTGGGGTACCACCTGTCTCAGTACGTGGCCTAGATCACCGTACCGAGGAGTACGCCCGCTCCGCTGCAACACAAGGCCGGAATCACCTATGGGCAATTCCGAATATGATCACCCCACGGTTGGGATCAGCAACCGCACCACTAAGCCGAAATAAAAGGGACCTCTAGACAGGGATGACCACACTCTCCAGTGGGCGCTACCCACGAAGCCTTGCTGCATAACCCCTGATTTTCAGTCATTCCCGGTTGATGAGGCTTGAGGCTAAACGTTACCTTCATAGAACGTTTCACTTAGAATGTCCATCGTCCCCTGACGATGTTCCGAAAGCATTCGTCCATACAAGTCCGTCTCGGGTCCGAACGGAACCAAAAACACACTATCCCATCTTCGATATCAAACTCGTTTTCCCACGAAACGTACAAACCGGATCGAAGTGGTTTTCGAGAAATTAATCTCGATCCCGGTCTCTTCGAAACGATCAGCGCATTTGGCCAATATTGATAGTCGGTTATTTAACTATCAATTAACATCCATAACATCCATCAAAACAAATAAATAATTTTCCCAAATTATTTATTAACTTCAAATATCTCCGCAAGATATTTTTTCCATTTTCAACCCCTTTGAAAACAATTTCCACTATATTCCTCCATGGAATAATTTTCCCCAAATATCTATTTCCACTGGAATACCAAGTACAAGCCATTTAAGATTTTTAAAATAAATTTTAAAAACACTTTATTACAAATATACTTGAAAATATAGAAATTAAAACTACTTTAATACTCTATTTAAAAATATATTTAAAAATATTTAAAATAAAATCACTTTGTAAATATAAACTAATTTCTCTTTTAAAAGCATAATACCAAGTTACTTTTATATAATTACTATGATAATAGTTTTGTAAAACACTTACTTTCGAATTTAACATTTTAAAATAGTAAATTTCTAAAATATGCTTTTCAACAATATTAAACCTTTAATTTATACTTTAAAACTTCCCTTGAAAACGTACTTGGTTATCCAGAGAAATACACTTCCCTTCCATATCTTTTTAAAATAAATTACCATTTATTTTTGAACACATTTACATTCCTTTATAAATTCCCATCTTGAATTTATATTTAAAATATCCACTGATATTTTCTTTCGCTTCATAAACCCAGATTATAAATTCCAAAATCTTATTTCTCTTTTAAATACTAATTTCAAACATTTAAATCAAATTTTCAATTGTTTCAAATTTGCTTCATTTGAAATAAATTTCCTTATTTACTTCATTTATTTCAAAATACATTAACTTTTAGATTTAATTTCTTTATTCTGAGTTGAAACCCTTTAATTTAAAATATCAATTTCAGATTTCAAAATTTCTTATTTATCCATTTAATTAGATTTAATCCTTGAATTGAAAATAAATTCTTTATTCTTTAATACAATATCATTTTAGTTTAAAATTTATTATCTTCCCTGTGAATTCAAATTTCCCCTTTTTCCATATTTGTTAAGATTTGAATCACTTTTATTTTATTTTAATTTCAATTCATTACTACATTTATTTCAATTTACTTGAAATTCCACTCTTTTATTTCTTTCAAAAATCCAATCAATTCACAACTTCCAATTATCCAAACAATATATCACAGAGTATCAATAATCATATCACAGAGTATTTAAACAAATATTAAATATTTTGAGGAATCCCGTTGGATCCCTCCAACCTGTTTCTCTGCATCCACAGATGTTAGCACAATACCAATTCCACTTCGAGGTGGAATATCGCAGTATATGGGATTTGTATAAAATCATCCGCTATTATGCGGCGCATATGGTCTCATCCGCTATATAATGCGGGAATATCAACTCCAATATATACATATGCCAATATATATATATATATTGGTATATACTACTATATATACTATAACACATCCAATCAATGCACACATTCAACCAAATAATTAAATTTAACTTTTTAAATTTAAATTTAACCAGATGAGTGAGATTAACTGTAACGACCCTGAATTTTGAACAAATTAAATTGAGAATATTTAATTAATTTTAAATATTTGAACGATGATTTAATTTGAATCCCGACTATAACATTGAAAACTGACGATTAAATTATAAAATTTAATCTAGTGTAAGTTGAATAAAAATTTAAATCTTCAATTTAAAGTTGAAGAAAAATATTTCAAAAGCTTTTAAAATTCGTATTGATATTACTGAAGATAACGGAAGCTCCAGAATTTAATTTCAAACTGTTTTGTTCAGTTCTGGAATTTATATCGTTCGTATCGATATTTAAAAGTTACCGTCCGAAGCACAGTCTCGGAATTCGACGAAACCAGTTCCATTGGGTCCGTAATAGTTTGTTATTACCGGATTTCATATTTCGTATTTATCGGAGCTGTTATGTGAACATACGACGTATAAACGCGTTGAAGTTAAATCGAATTTATTTAAATTTAAATTTTAAAATCTGGTCAAAGTCAGCTACTTTCCTTCCTTAAAACACGCCTGAGATCACGTAATAGATCGTGCAAACCATACCTCGTCAATTTCAAGTACCCTCGTTCCTTATTTTATGCCGAGCTCTCTCATTCGAAATCAAAACTCCTTCTCCCTGTTCTAAGTATTCGAACCCGTCTCGTTCTAATTCAAAACAAAAAAAAATGGCAGAGTGGTGACCTTAAGTTCGAATATGGGGAGGAGGCCGCGAGTTGCCCTAGATCGAAGTCGAAGGCATCGTGGCAGCTGGGGAGCTCGACAAGGGAGGGCGCGTCGCGCGTCGCGAGGTGGTGAGGGGCAGTTCGACAAGCGGCAACCTGGAGGGATTCGCGGCAACACTGGAGGCGGCGGAGGCGATGTCGCGACCAAGTTTAGGGCAAGGCGCGTGGGAATTCGCGAGCGCGATCGTTCGCGAGGAGGCTTTCACGGCTGGAGGAGGGGCCACGTTGATGGATTCGCGCGTGGTGATGGGGTTTCAGGCAAGCTCGATTTCGAGCGCGCGTGGAGGCGATGAAGTCGAGGCTAGGCATCGAGCAAGGGCGAGAGGCGAGGGCTGCAGTGTTGGTGGCCGTGAATTCAGATTGCAGTGAGGTTTGAATTTATTTTCTTTTCCCGTAATTTTGATTTCATAAAATACTTCACAAGTTTAAAACCTCAATTTAAAATTTGTAGGGTTCAGTTGATAAAGTTAAAACAGTTTATCCTTCCCAATTTATAGATTTATAAATATATAGAGTGAAAGATATTTTAATATGAAAAAAAATATATATATATACATATATAGCTTACTGTTTGATTTTAACAGTAAGATAGACAATTTATTTCAATTTAATATGTATAGCCTGAAAAGAAATTTTTAAGGGATATTTTAAGTAGGATTGATTTACAGCAAATATGAATATATGACAGGGAAGCAGAAAATTTTATGTAGATAAGATTTTGGGAAAAGTAGGAGTTTTTAAAATATTTAAACCTGTATGGATTATTTTATATATAGTATGAAAATGAAAATAAAATAAATATACGTATTTTAAAGTGCTGGTTTATCGTTAATAATGGGTTGGGTGAAGAAAAATGGTTTAACTAACTAATTTAATTTTGGGGTACTAAAAAAAATGATAATTTAAAAGGAATTGTTTGAAATTAAATTGATCAGATAAAATAATTTTTTTTATGGAAATTAATTATTCGATTAATTCAAATATTAATAGATTGTACAAAATTGTTATACAAGGTTAAAAATGGAGAAAAACAAACTGGAATGGAAATGGGATTGCAAATTAAAGCGAAGGTGAGATTTTTCTCACTCGATTGAAAAGTGGATTTTACAGTTATTAATTTGATTTGCTTGACTGTTTGAATGTGATATTAGATATAGTAGGATATATCTATATATATATAGCAATATATACATATTGGCATATGTATATATTGGATTGATTGATTCCCGCCTCATATAGCGGATGAGACCCTATTGCGCCGTTAGTAAGCGGTTTTACGCTTGTCAGACAGAAAGAGGCGCGTAGCGGATTTTTATAAAATCCATATACCGCGATAATTCCGTACTGGAGCGGAATTGGTATTGTGCTAACGTCTTTGGATGCAGGGAAACAGGTTGGAGGGATCCAACTGGACCCCTCACATTGATTGAATTTATTTCTATTGTGATATGAATCTGTGAATGATTATAGTGATGCTATTAATCATATTGATATCTGGAAATTGTTTGAAAGCTAAAATTTAGCTGAATGGATGTTTTGACATCATTGGATTCCAAAGATAAACGAAATTGAATTTTTGAAATTCAAGAAGAAAATTTCTAAGTGAATCAATTTTTAGAAATTGAATAAATTCGAAGAAAAGAATTTTAAAGTATAAAAAGTTAATTTTTATAATCTTATCGAATTTATTTCCAGAATAAAGTGAAAATGTTAAATAAATGAATTTCGTATAATAGTGATTATAAATGGAAGAAATTAATTTAAATTTGGATTTTTAAATAGATTGAAAGAAACGATTGAAATTTATTCCCTTAAAAAGGAATTTATTTAAAAGAAGATAAGTTGGAAATCCAATTAGTAATTTAATTGGTAAATTGAAATGATTTGGGAAATCAATGTAAAATGATTTCAATTTGAAGAATTCATTTAAAAACAGGATATTGAATGATTTGAAGGAAAATAAGGAATTTATTTTAGTAGGGATAAATAAAATTAGAAATCAATCTGTAATTGATTTAATATTTGGAAAAGAACTTTTGAGAAATCAGTATGGAAATTTTATTTAAAGTTGAAAATAAATTCAGAAATCAATATTGAAATTGAATTGATATTGAAGTTTTTATAAATAGAATTGAAATTTATAAAAGTTGTTTATAAATCCGAAATCACTTATTTTGATAAGTAAAAATATAGAAGTTGATAAAAGAAGATTTATAAGTCGAAGTTGTTATTAAAAATGGAAATAGAATTTATAAACGTGTTTATAAATTCGAAATAGATTGAATGTGATAAATTAAATATAAAAGGTTATTAAAGAAGTTATATTCACGATTTTGGACAGTGAATATATTGTTAAATAAAATGGATTTATTTTTGAAGAGGTGATATTAAAAATGAAGTTAAACATTTTAAAAGATGTTTTAAAATGTATTGTGAATTGAAAGCATAGATTTCAACGTTCATTGTTGAAATAGGCGGTTTCGAAAATATAAGGAAATGATGGACTATAACACTGTTGTTATAGTAAATGATTTTCGGAAGAAAATGTTTTATGTAGTATTGGGATTTATATATCTATCTAAATCTGAATCCTTATACTAGTGATTTTGAGTCGTCGTAACGATGTTTTACGTAACATTCGTTTTGACTCAAATAAATGTTGTTATAGTAAATGTTTTCCTTAAAGAATGAATGCATACTTAATATTGATTTAAGTATATCGAATATTTTCCAAGTGTTGAAAATAAATGATTTGTGAAATTCTTATTATTAAATAAGTATGGAAATGCTTTTCCAAAATGAAATGAAACGTTTTTGAGAATTTTATCTTCTTAAAGATAAGTTGAAATTGAATATTGAAATCGATTTGAAAATCGTATATCAGTAGATATTTTGAAAATATAAATTCATATGGAATTTATAAAAGAAATGGGAGTTTGTTTAAAAATAAATATTGATTTATTTTTGAAGTGTGGAAATTTTATATCTAATAAAAGATATTTTGGAAGATGAAATAATTTGGAAAATTATTTGGAATCTAATGATGTTGCGCATCTTTATTGATAGTTAAATAACCGACTATCAATAATTACCTTGAATTGGTATTTGTTGTGAATTGGATGAATTTGAATGCCACACTTATTTTTGAATAATCGCTCACTATTCGGGTTAGCCGGGAAAGGACCATGTGGTCGTATAACCCATTCCGAATATGTGATACGTCGTTATGAATCGTATTTGAAGACCGGTGTTGAAGACCGGATATTTTTGAAAACGGAAGGATTACCGTCGAGTTACTCTACATCGGCTGATCTCCGATTTAGAGGTTTTATCACCCTTAGTGACGGGAAGTCCGGACGTGATTAGAAATTTATCCGGATGTGCAAGGGCTTCGTGAGAAGTGCCTTCGGTTCTGTTCGATCCCGGAACAGACTTGTATGGATTGTGTGTCTGACGTTACAATTTGAGATATAAAGCTGATTTCTTTCAAATACATTTCTGTTGGTGGCAGAGAATTTATTCTCTTAGCTTAACACCCTTCTCTGAGACGTACGAGCTCAGAGGTTATGTAGTTGAAATTTATCAGCGATATATCCCAATTTGGTAACGTGGCATACTGAGTGTTGCTGTGAAATGATCAGTGTTTGATCATTTGTGATATGATCATTTGTTTGATCTTATATCTTTGTGATCATAGGTTGATCATTTTGTTTGACCCGAAGCAGGGCTTTTTGAGAAAGCGTAGCTTTGTGGACGAGACTTCGTCGAGCCTCACACCCCGGAAATGGTCGAAACAGGAAGAATGCGGCAAGGTTCTAGGGAGTAGCGCCCCTTAGTGTATGTCATTCCTTCTGGATAAAGGTGGTATCATGGTATGGAGTCCAGATACTTAACCTCTGTGGTTACTGCATTATTATTATCTATGTGGTTTGTTGCGAATCGGGGATCCTCGGGAAGATCGGTGACGATCGGGGGATGGCATACGCGGGTCAGTAGTTACCTATTTTTGCAGAGGTAACTCGGCCTTGTGTTGGCAGAGATCCGGTTAGGTTCTCGGGTCATCTATTCCAGGGACGTACCCATCGTGGGTAGGAAGTTCCTTAGCCTGACCATTTGTTGGAAATCCAAAGAAACAATACGATCTTGTACGGTTTTAGTTGTAGAACCTATCATTCACTTATGGTGGTCACCACTGTTTGGATGGTAGTTATAGTAGGCATAAGTGCGGAATGCCTATGCTGGCTAAGATTAATATTATACTTTCGAAATGTTTTCTACACTATGCACTAATAATAATATCAAAAATGATTTGATTTTGCGTATCAAGCATCTTTGACTATCATAAGAAGAAATCTCCTCCAAGTCTGCGTTTGCATTGTGTGTGTGGTGGGAGGTCTTATGGTAGTCTCATTTTCCGAAAAGCATTGCGAATTTACTTAAAAAATTTTCTGTTGATTATTTTAAAGAATAACTGTTTTACGATCTCACACCAGTCACCATGACTGACTCGGAGTTTATTGTTCCCTTCTAAACTCTGGGTGCCCACCAATTTCCACACGGGCAGTCTAGAGTTAGATTATCAGGATATTCTGGATATTCTGGAGCTTGGAGATAAGCTGGATGACGAGACGTAGTATTTGTATCTGATAGTATTTATTCCGCTGTGTATTCTGTATGAGGACAGGTTTATATAACTGTCCATTGTTGTATATTGACTCTGATGATTGATGTATGTATAAAATGATATAGTTCTTTGTTTTAAAAGACTAGTAATTTTCTATTGTATATTGTTCCGCTGCGATGTGTAAGATTCTGATGTTTTGTTTCTGTTCTGATGTGTTTTCTGTTGTTCTGCTTCTTTCTTTCTTCTCTTTTTCTTCTATCTTCTTCTTCTTCTACTTTTTCTTTTTCTTAAAACCCTCACTATTGGAGTTTCCGGCACTCGATTTCTCGGCAGTCGATAAAGTGAGTATCGATGTCGAATTTTCGAAAGTCGAAAATTTCGGTATGTGACAAGTGGTATCAGAGCATATGGTTAAGCGACATCACCGGTGTTCATTTTCGGGTTTCCAAAAGAGGAATTGCTGCCAAATTGTTTTAAATGGAAGTTTGAAAAATTTGGGTTTTGTTTTGAAAATTCAAAAGATAAATTTGAATTGTTTTCAAAATGGTTTTGAAAGGTTGAAAAGACTCTGGAATACTGTATAAGAATATTTATGGAATATGATTGAATTGATAACTTATACAAATAAAAATTGTTAATGTAAATTATGTAATTGTGATTGGAACTAAAGTTCATTAACAAATGAAATCTATAAATGTAAATTGAAAGTATAAGGAAATAAATTCATATATGAATAAAAAATTATGAATATGAATTGTAAATATGATTTACAAATGAAAATAGAATTCCAAAAAGATAATTGAAAATAAAATTCCTTAATGAAATGGAATTGTGAATGTGAATGTATAAATGATTGTATAAATAAAGATGTAGATAAGTTGATAACTTGTAGAATATTTGAAATCTGATTGGAATGAAATTCAAAATTTAAGATAAATTGAACTCAAATAGAATTGAAATTGTGAATTAAATTCAAATGAAATTGAAATGTAAAGATTGAACAAAATTGAATAGGTGTAACTTCAATAGTGAAGTAATGATGATATAAGCAGTTATATTGAAAATTTTGTAACAGAATTTGCAAAATGATTTGAATGTGTAACTAGATATTTTGGCTAGTAGGACATACAGGTGTTATAAAAGGAATTGGAAAATTTATTTCAAAGATGAATTTGAAATTGCTCGACAAAAGGTAAGTATTTGAATTATAATATGAGTTTTTGCTGCTTTCTTGTCTAGCCGCTTGGCTTTTTCTTTTTCTTTTTGAAATCTGAGGGTCCGTAGGGACGTTTTGTAGTAGTGCCGTATTAGCCGCGCAAAGGAGACGCTGGCGAAATTTTACGGAAATTTAGGGCGTTAGAAAATTTTTGAGAAAATTTTGAAAGTTTAAAATTTGAATTTAAACTTTAAATTTGAATTATGAAGTAAAACAATATTATTTGAAAACTATGAAAGGTTTAGAAAGTTAGTTGAAATGATAACGAATCTTTAGTAGAAAGATTTGTTTTGATGAATTGATAAAACTATTGAATTTGAGAAAAATAGTAGAGGAGTTAAGGACCTTTTTCCCTAACTTGTAATTTCGAGGACGAAATTCTTTTAAGGAGGGGAGTCTGTAACGACCCTGAATTTTGAACAAATTAAATTGAGAATATTTAATTAATTTTAAATATTTGAACGATGATTTAATTTGAATCCCGACTATCACTTTGAAAACTGACGATTAAATTATAAAATTTAATCTAGTGTAAGTTGAATAAAAATTTAAATCTTCAATTTAAAGTTGAAGAAAAATATTTCAAAAGCTTTTAAAATTCGTATTGATATTACTGAAGATAACGGAAGCTCCAGAATTTAATTTCAAACTGTTTTGTTCAGTTCTGGAATTTATATCGTTCGTATCGATATTTAAAAGTTGCCGTCCGAAGCACAGTCTCGGAATTCGACGAAACCAGTTCCATTGGGTCCGTAATAGTTTGTTATTACCGGATTTCATATTTCGTATTTATCGGAGCTGTTATGTGAACATACGACGTATAAACGCGTTGAAGTTAAATCGAATTTATTTAAATTTAAATTTTAAAATCTGGTCAAAGTCAGCTACTTTCCTTCCTTAAAACACGCCTGAGATCACGTAATAGATCGTGCAAACCATACCTCGTCAATTTCAAGTACCCTCGTTCCTTATTTTATGCCGAGCTCTCTCATTCGAAATCAAAACTCCTTCTCCCTGTTCTAAGTATTCGAACCCGTCTCGTTCTAATTCAAAACAAAAAAAATGGCAGAGTGGTGACCTTAAGTTCGAATATAGGGAGCAGGCCGCGAGTTGCCCTAGATCGAAGTCGAAGGCATCGTGGCAGCTGGGGAGCTCGACAAGGGAGGGCGCGTCGCGCGTCGCGAGGTGGTGAGGGGCAGTTCGACAAGCGGCAACCTGGAGGGATTCGCGGCAACACTGGAGGCGGCGGAGGCGATGTCGCGACCAAGTTTAGGGCAAGGCGCGTGGGAATTCGCGAGCGCGATCGTTCGCGAGGAGGCGTTCACGGCTGGAGGAGGGGCCACGTTGATGGATTCGCGCGTGGTGATGGGGTTTCAGGCAATCTCGATTTCGAGCGCGCGTGGAGGCGATGAAGTCGAGGCTAGGCATCGAGCAAGGGCGAGAGGCGAGGGCTGCAGTGTTGGTGGCCGTGAATTCAGATTGCAGTGAGGTTTGAATTTATTTTCTTTTCCCGTAATTTTGATTTCATAAAATACTTCACAAGTTTAAAACCTCAATTTAAAATTTGTAGGGTTCAGTTGATAAAGTTAAAACAGTTTATCCTTCCCAATTTATAGATTTATAAATATATAGAGTAAAAGATATTTTAATATAAATAATATATATATATATATACATATATAGCTTACTGTTTGATTTTAACAGTAAGATAGACAATTTATTTCAATTTAATATGTATAGCCTGAAAAGAAAATTTTAAGGGATATTTTAAGTAGGATTGATTTACAGCAAATATGAATATATGACAGGGAAGCAGAAAATTTTATGTAGATAAGATTTTGGGAAAAGTAGGAGTTTTTAAAATATTTAAACCTGTATGGATTATTTTATATATAGTATGAAAATGAAAATAAAATAAATATATGTATTTTAAAGTGCTGGTTTATCGTTAATAATGGGTTGGGTGAAGAAAAATGGTTTAACTAACTAATTTAATTTTGGGGTACAAAAAAAATGATAATTTAAAAGGAATTGTTTGAAATTAAATTGATCAGATAAAATAATTTTTTTTTATGGAAATTAATTATTCGATTAATTCAAATATTAATAGATTGTACAAAATTGTTATACAAGGTTAAAAATGGAGAAAAACAAACTGGAATGGAAATGGGATTGCAAATTAAAGCGAAGGTGAGATTTTTCTCACTCGATTGAAAAGTGGATTTTACAGTTATTAATTTGATTTGCTTGACTGTTTGAATGTGATATTAGATATAGTAGGATATATCTATATATATATAGCAATATATACATATTGGCATATGTATATATTGGATTGATTGATTCCCGCCTCGTATAGCGGATGAGACCCTATTGCGCCGTTAGTAAGCGGATTTTTATAAAACCCATATACCGCGATAATTCCGTACTGGAGCGGAATTGGTATTGTGCTAACGTCTTTGGATGCAGGGAAACAGGTTGGAGGGATCCAACTGGACCCCTCACATTGATTGAATTTATTTCTATTGTGATATGAATCTGTGAATGATTATAGTGATGCTATTAATCATATTGATATCTGGAAATTGTTTGAAAGCTAAAATTTAGCTGAATGGATGTTTTGACATCATTGGATTCCAAAGATAAACGAAATTGAATTTTTGAAATTCAAGAAGAAAATTTCTAAGTGAATCAATTTTTAGAAATTGAATAAATTCGAAGAAAAGAATTTTAAAGTATAAAAAGTTAATTTTTATAATCTTATCGAATTTATTTCCAGAATAAAGTGAAAATGTTAAATAAATGAATTTCGTATAATAGTGATTATAAATGGAAGAAATTAATTTAAATTTGGATTTTTAAATAGATTGAAAGAAACGATTGAAATTTATTCCCTTAAAAGGAATTTATTAAAAAGAAGATAAGTTGGAAATCCAATTAGGAATTTAATTGGTAAATTGAAATGATTTGGGAAATCAATGTAAAATGATTTCAATTTGAAGAATTCATTTAAAAACAGGATATTGAATGATTTGAAGGAAAATAAGGAATTTATTTTAGTAGGGATAAATAAAATTAGAAATCAATCTGTAATTGATTTAATATTTGGAAAAGAACTTTTGAGAAATCAGTATGGAAATTTTATTTAAAGTTGAAAATAAATTCAGAAATCAATATTGAAATTGAATTGATATTGAAGTTTTTATAAATAGAATTGAAATTTATAAAAGTTGTTTATAAATCCGAAATCACTTATTTTAATAAGTAAAAATATAGAAGTTGATAAAAGAAGATTTATAAGTCGAAGTTGTTATTAAAAATGGAAATAGAATTTATAAACGTGTTTATAAATTCGAAATAGATTGAATGTGATAAATTAAATATAAAAGGTTATTAAAGAAGTTATATTCACGATTTTGGACAGTGAATATATTGTTAAATAAAATGGATTTATTTTTGAAGAGGTGATATTAAAAATGAAGTTAAACATTTTAAAAGATGTTTTAAAATGTATTGTGAATTGAAAGCATAGATTTCAACGTTCATTGTTGAAATAGGCGGTTTCGAAAATATAAGGAAATGATGGACTATAACACTGTTGTTATAGTAAATGATTTTCAGAAGAAAATGTTTTATGTAGTATTGGGATTTATATATCTATCTAAATCCGAATCCTTATACTAGTGATTTTGAGTCGTCGTAACGATGTTTTACGTAACATTCGTTTTGACTCAAATAAATGTTGTTATAGTAAATGTTTTCCTTAAAGAATGAATGCATACTTAATATTGATTTAAGTATATCGAATATTTTCCAAGTGTTGAAAATAAATGATTTGTGAAATACTTATTATTAAATAAGTATGGAAATGCTTTTCCAAAATGAAATGAAACGTTTTTGAGAATTTTATCTTCTTAAAGATAAGTTGAAATTGAATATTGAAATCGATTTGAAAATCGTATATCAGTGGATATTTTGAAAATATAAATTCAATATGGAATTTATAAAAGAAATGGGAGTTTGTTTAAAAATAAATATTGATTTATTTTTGAAGTGTGGAAATTTTATATCTAATAAAAGATATTTTGGAAGATGAAATAATTTGGAAAATTATTTGGAATCTGATGATGTTGCGCATCTTTATTGATAGTTAAATAACCGACTATCAATAATTACCTTGAATTGGTATTTGTTGTGAATTGGATGAATTTGAATGCCACACTTATTTTTGAATAATCGCTCACTATTCGGGTTAGCCGGGAAAGGACCATGGGGTCGTATAACCCATTCCGAATATGTGATACGTCGTTATGAATCGTATTTGAAGACCGGTGTTGAAGACCGGATATTTTTGAAAACGGAAGGATTACCGTCGAGTTACTCTACATCGGCTGATCTCCGATTTAGAGGTTTTATCACCCTTAGTGATGGGAAGTCCGGACGTGATTAGAAATTTATCCGGATGTGCAAGGGCTTCGTGAGAAGTGCCTTCGGTTCTGTTCGATCCCGGAACAGACTTGTATGGATTGTGTGTCTGACGTTACAATTTGAGATATAAAGCTGATTTCTTTCAAATACATTTATGTTGGTGGCGGAGAATTTATTCTCTTAGCTTAACACCCTTCTCTGAGACGTACGAGCTCAGAGGTTATGTAGTTGAAATTTATCAGCGATATATCCCAATTTGGTAATGTGATATACTGAGTGTTGCTGTGAAATGATCAGTGTTTGATCATTTGTGATATGATCATTTGTTTGATCTTATATCTTTGTGATCATAGGTTGATCATTTTGTTTGACCCGAAGCAAGGCTTTTTGAGAAAGCGTAGCTTTGTGGACGAGACTTCGTCGAGCCTCACACCCCGGAAATGGTCGAAACAGGAAGAATGCGGCAAGGTTCTAGGGAGTAGCGCCCCTTAGTGTATGTCATTCCTTCTGGATAAAGGTGGTATCATGGTATGGAGCCCAGATACTTAACCTCTGTGGTTACTGCATTATTATTATCTATGTGGTTTGTTGCGAATCGGGGATCCTCGGGAAGATCGGTGACGATCGGGGGATGGCATACGCGTGTCAGTAGTTACCTATTTTTGCAGAGGTAACCCGGCCTTGTGTTGGCAGAAATCCGGTTAGGTTCTCGGGTCGTCTATTCCAGGGACGTACCCATCGTGGGTAGGAAGTTCCTTAGCCTGACCATTTGTTGGAAATCCAAAGAAACAATACGATCTTGTACGGTTTTAGTTGTAGAACCTATCATTCACTTATGGTGGTCACCACTGTTTGGATGGTAGCTATAGTAGGCATAAGTGCGAAATGCCTATGCTGGCTAAGATTAATATTATACTTTCGAAATGTTTTCTACACTATGCACTAATAATAATATCAAAAATGATTTGATTTTGCGTATCAAGCATCTTTGACTATCATAAGAAGAAATCTCCTCCAAGTCTGCGTTTGCATTGTGTGTGTGGTGGGAGGTCTTATGGTAGTCTCATTTTCCGAAAAGCATTGCGAATTTACTTAAAAAAATTTCTGTTGATTATTTTAAAGAATAACTGTTTTACGATCTCACACCAGTCACCATGACTGACTCAGAGTTTATTGTTCCCTTCTAAACTCTGGGTGCCCACCAATTTCCACACGTGCAGTCTAGAGTTAGATTATCAGGATATTCTGGATATTCTGGAGCTTGGAGATAAGCTGGATGACGAGACGTAGTATTTGTATCTGATAGTATTTATTCCGCTGTGTATTCTGTATGAGGACAGGTTTATATAACTGTCCATTGTTGTATATTGACTCTGATGATTGATGTATGTATAAAATGATATAGTTCTTTGTTTTAAAAGACTAGTAATTATCTATTGTATATTGTTCCGCTGCGATGTGTAAGATTCTGATGTTCTGTTTCTGTTCTGATGTGTTTTCTGTTGTTCTGCTTCTTTCTTTCTTCTCTTTTTCTTCTATCTTCTTCTTCTTCTACTTTTTCTTTTTCTTAAAACCCTCACTATTGGAGTTTCCGGCACTCGATTGCTCGGCAGTCGATAAAGTGAGTATCGATGTCGAATTTTCGAAAGTCGAAAATTTCGGTATGTGACATTAACTCACCTTGATTTTTGTTTTTCCATCCATCCAACCCGACTTTTATCCTTGATTTTAAACCTTTTATAACAATTATATAATTTTATTAACATTCGAAACAAATCGAATAAATCAATTTCATTTGATAAGTGTAAATTTCCCAGTGATTTCATTTTGAACAAATTTTCCTTTAATAAATCCCTTTAACTAAAAGTTTAATTTTAAACAAATGATTTCCAGTTTTAAATAAAATATTTTTACCATTTAAAATAATGAAATATGCTTAATAAACAAATCAGTCACCATATATACATAATTTAAGGTAAGCTAGTAAATTTAAAACATATAGGTGTATTTATTTCTTTAAAAACTCTATATATATATTTATAAAAACAAGAAATATAGATTTAAACAAAAGTTTAATTTAAATTAAACAAGTTAATTAAAACTACATACTTATATCCGTATTTTAATTTATATGTCTAAAATTTCAATTTCATATAACTTAAACCCTAAAAATTTTACTGTATATATAGTCTCAAATCGAACCACAAATAAATTTTTTATATAGATTTAAAAATCTAAGTTGATATAAACTCTTTCAACATTTTAAAACTACCATATATATATATATTCTTTCCCCTTTTTTTTCTCTGAAATTTTACCTGTAAATACATATTCCTGCTTCCTTAATCTATCATATAATTAAATAAATTACAATAAGATAAAATACCTCACGGCAAGAGCTCAACAAAATCGTGACCCACGTCCATCGCCTGACCACCATCCAGATCGAACATATCCCTACTGCAGTTCGCAGAACCCCACCACTCCAACGATCCGGAGCACATGACTCTTCCCTAACACCACATCGCGACGGCAAGCAACGAAATCCCAAATCGATAACTCCATCGTCGAACTCCGATACTCGAACCCTATGCACGTGGCACATCAACTACCTCACGCCTCTCTGGATCCAAATTTGCATCGACCGGAGCTGCCCTATGCTGGCAAACCGAGCAGCTCCCTTTTTGCAGCTATCGAAGGCCAAGCTCGCGATCCCTCGCCACTGCTTCCTCGACTTCGTCACCCCTCCCAGTCACAGGCTCGACTACGAGACTCGATCAATCACTTGCCTTGCGTTCGAATCGAATTCGAGATTGTTAGAATCGAATTCGAGATTGTTAGAATCGAGATGCCCCGAGCTTTGACTTGTTTTCGAACGATCGGTCGAACATAATTGGTTTCGAATACTTTGATTTGGGGGTAGCTGAAAGGAGGGAGATGAGAAGGGCGTTCGGTCATCTTTGATTTCTTTAGAACGAAATTATAAAGTGAAGAATAAAGAAGCTCAGCAATGTTCGAGATTTTCAATTCTATTATATTTTCTCTTTCAGCTGATAAGAAAAGAAGGGGCGATGTGAATTTGATAAGGAGGGAAGGGAAGAAAAAGGGTACAAAGAAGGGAAAAATGAGGCGGAACGTACGTATTGTCGGGTAAGAAAAATAAATAAATTTTATTTACATTAAAATTTGTCTCAAAACAAAGTCCAACGTGTTTATATATCGTACGCTCACACAACAGCTTCAATTCCTACGAAATTTGAAATTCGATAATAATACACTATTACGGATCCAATGGAACTGGTTTCGTCGAAATCCGAGACTGTGCCTCGAAAGGCTATTTTTAAATTCAATTTAAACTATAAAATTACAAAACTGAACAAAACACGGTTAAATTCAATCCTAACTCTTCTATTATCCTCAGTATTATCAATATAAATTTTATATGCCTTCAAATTATTTTTAACCGGCTTAAATTTCCAGATTCAATAAACTTCTCAATTCCGATAATTAAATTTAACAATTTTCCAATAAATACTGATTCTTTTGAAATTAAAGTTAATAATTAACTTTGAATATTTAAAATTAATTAAATATCCCGATTTCAAATATTCATAAATTCCGGGTCGTCACAGAAATTATATCACATTGAAATCATAGTTCGAAATTATATTTCCTTTCAAAGTCGTGTTTCCAAAATATGTTAAACTCTCATTTCAAAATATCATATTAAACCAAATATGTTATTTAATCCCCAACTTAGGTTATAACATCATTAACCATATTCAGTTAAAAATTGAGAATTTGAATATAAACCCATCCATTTTACTTAGTTTGGAATTTATAAGAAAATAATTTTAAATAGTTATAAATAGTTAATATAAATTTAAAATAGATTAAATATAATTAAAATAGATTAAATATAATTAAAATAGATTAAATAGCTTTAAAATAGAGTAATTAGATTTAAAATAAGTTAAAACAGGCTAATTAGTTTAAAAGTTTGAAAATCTTAATAATTAAAGTCTTTTTAAAATAATATATTTAAAACAGTTTATATGAAAATATGAATTTGAAATTTATATCAATTTAAAACTATTTATTTCATTCCAACACATTTTGACCATTACAATGTCCCAAAACCCAATTTCAAATTTTCCGATTTAGAATTCTAAATAAATATTAAATTCAATATCGCTTAAATCTATGTTGAAACATTGATTTAACTACTCAAATTTCAATATATTTCAAAGTTATACTTCAACGATTTTAATAAGTCAATTTCGATAAACTTTACTTGTATTTCAAATTCACTATACATTTAAATTTTTATTCCGTTAACCATTCCTTTAAAACAATTCAATCTTTTTATATAAAACTCGAAATTCAGTAAAAATTCAATTTATATAAATCAGATTTTATTTCAAAAAATATCATTTAATTCAAAGCGAAATTAAGGAATCAAAATAATTTAAATTTAACCAATCCGGTGTCCTTATATAATTCTCTACCCTAGGGTCAAGTGATACGGATATTTATCATTTCAATCTGCAATTTACAATGTTACGGTTAAATATATCATTTCAAATTGCAATCCCGAAATAATAATAAAATCCATAAAATCGCTCGGGTTTATTATTTCAACCCATAACAATTTTTCCTTAATATATTGATCATTCGGGTATGTTCATTTCAACCCATAGTGAACTTGCAGTTTATAACGATATAAAATAAAACATCTATTCATCCAATATCAACAATCAAACATTCATCACAATCATCATCCAAATCAATCAATAAACATCAATATAGAACTGATAATCAATAACAGGTATTTAACTAGCAATTTATATTCAATAATAAATTAAATAACGATTTAATTCAAATAAATTCAAATTAATTGAGATGATGATTTAAAATATACCAAACAGTCATAAATAAATTTCTAATCACATCATAAATTTAATTTAATAAACATAAGAAATTTTAGAAGTTGTGAGTGGGTTAAAACACTAACCTTTGAATTTAAATTCAATTTAAGCCCAAAATTTGAACGGTCTCAGAATTCGTCCAAACCAGCGTCAGAATATCTAGAATTTCAATACGATCCTAGCGGAGAAAATCGCACGTGAATTGGACCTCGTATGCATAAATTATTACGATCAGAACAATTGAAAATTAAATTTAAATAAAATAAAAACAAAAGAAATACAACCCCTCCAAGCAGCCACGTCACCGCTCTGGTTCGACCTTGTTTCCAGGTTCTAACCCTAGGCTCGCTACCACATTCGAACGCAACCAACGGGCCGCCACCACGCGACCAACCGCGTCAACATCTAAAGAAGCCACTCGTCCACTCGGCCATGGCCGCCCCCCCCTCGGCCCCACGTGCAGCTCCACGAGGCCCAGAATTTCACCGACGCCGCCACGAAAGGGTTAAAGCCTAATAAAAAATTATCGATGGTCTAGCCGCTAAATCACCAAGCGATCTTCACCGATGGACTACGTGCTCGACCATCTACATAGCAGCACTATTGATTCGACGATCGGCCCGAGTTGATCGTGATGCGATGAATGGCCGAGGTTTATTCCTCGAATTCCAGCCACACAAAAACACAAATTGAAAAACGGACAGCAGAATTGACTTGCGCTCTTCGAGAGCTTCAAATCGATATAAAAATTCGATATAGTTTGTGGAGTTTGAAATTTTGATTTGGTTTTTGATTTGCAATTGAATTGGGAATTTGTTTGTCTGCCATTGAGAAGAAGAAGAACATAAAGAATTGTACATACAGATAAATGAGAATAAGGGATAGTTATAGTTTATAACGAGCTATTTATAGGTAGGTAAGAAAATAGAAAGAACGGATAAGATTTGATTTGGATTTGAACGACGAACAAGCCGAAAAGCCCGTTCTGCCTCCGGAACGAAAATGGGTCATCCCATATATCAAAATAGATGTTATCAATATTTTTAAATTCAATGGAACATGTTTCAAGTTCAAACCCCATCGTATGAAGAAGTTATGTTAAAATCAGTTTATTTCAAATTGATTTCAATTGATTTTAATTAAATTTATTTCAAGGCGTTTCGAGCCCGTACGATCAAACGACAAGTCCGATCGCTACGAAACTTGAAATCCTACAATAATTCACCGTTACAGATCCGATGAAACTAGTTTCGTTGAAATATGAGTTAGTGGCCAAAATGGCTATATTTCAGTTAATTAAATAAATTAATATTAAATTAATTAAATCACATTTTTATTTCAAATTTAATAACTAACAAATTTCACCATTTTTGATTTCTTAATCACTTACAATAATTCAATCAAATTTATATGTCAATTTAAATTTGATTAATCCATCAATTTCAGTGTTTAATTTCAATTTCATTAAATTCAGAAATTATAAATTAAAATTCCAAAATCCATTTATTAAAATTTTAAACCTTGTTATTCAAGTCTTTTATTTCAATAAGGATATAACTAACATTGGTTTATATCTTAGTACATTAATATTTTCCGATTTCGTCTTAATTTCTTCTTACGTAATAATTAAATATTAAATTTCATTTAATTGCAATTAATCCAATTATTATAATTTAAAATTCCAATAAATTAATAAATCTTGATTTCCATTCTTTTATTCAACCAATTGTCATATTATGAATAAAATTAACATTATTTCCAATTAATACCTAAATTTACATTAACATAATATTTAATTACATTCATTGAAATTTATTACCAATTTAAATTAGCAGGCTAAATAAATAGGTAATATACAATAATTGTTACCATAACTCTTAATCACACTTATGAATTCATTATTCACAAACAAATGTTACAATCCTTATATAACCAAAATTTTATTCGATGGTCATTTATTTCATACTATTTCATTTATTAATTTAATGTTTGCATTTGTTTCTTATATCAATTTATAACCAAGTATAACAATTTACATTATTTCAATTAATTGCAATTTCATTCAAATTGTTAATTATTAGTTTTAATTATCATTTGTTACTTCATTTCAGTATTCATTTCATTATTAAATTACATATTTTTATTTCTTCCAAATTTTATTACCAAAACTTATTAAATTAACAAATTTAACTCATCGAAAATTACGAGTCGTTACACTCTCCCCCACTCAAAACTTTTCGTCCTCGAAAAGGAAAAAGTAGGGAAAAGAAAGAATTAAGTAATCAATATATCTTATTCAAAATATTAAATTTATAAACAATTAATTTACATAATGAAGTAATTCAAATAAAATATACAAATTTATAAACAATTAAACCATTTATTTTCAAGTTAACAAAAGTTTGGAAAACATTTCAGAAAAATTCCTAAGTCCAAAATTCATGAAAAATTTCGGCAGAGTCTCCTTTGTACGGAGAGGCTCGTGAGAAATAATATTATTAATAATATCAATAAAATAATATATATCAAAAATTTTCAAAATAATATATCCTAACAGTGGGAAAATAATATAATATCGCTAGAAAACCGTAATCCGAGAATGTACCTATTTGTCGGGCAAACAACGCTTAATTATGAAACCAAAAGCAGTAGCAATTACTTCCATAACCTGTATTTCACTTATATAATCTAAAAGAGTTAATAATTATATAAAATGAAATATTTAAATTTGTTTCAACCACTAACAATCAAATCAATATAAAACAACAATCACTTGCAATCACAACATACAATCATCAAATGAAATCAATATAATCAACCATCCATCCATAGTAAACAAACAAATAGTTTGTACGGGATAAGACACTTTTAATCACATACAATAACAAATAACTACTAAGTATACCATTTACTCAACAGTCTTAGATAAAGCTCAATAGATTATTCATACATCTAAACAATTAGAAGTATCATTTCCCAAACAATCCATAAACCAAAACAAACAATAATTTACAATGTACTTGAGTTGTTCTTATTAAATTTCTTTCATAACATTAACAGTTTTTTTTCCTTTTTCTTCTCATTCATACAAGGATTATTTCTTTATCTTACATTTATCTCTTACAAAATTTTATTTCATTCATTCATTCAGTGGTTATTTCATTTATTTTCATTTATTCATATCATGTCAATTTCTTATATTGCATTACATTCATTTTATTATTTACTTTAATTATAAATACTTTCAATATTACTTAAGTTCAAAATCCTTTACTTACAGTACTCATTTTCTATTTCATTTAATTAGTAGTATTGCAAATTTTAACTCAAGTTCATAACTATTTTCATATCAAATTTCATATTTATAGAAGTAAATTTCATTGAACACTTCCATTACATCAGTTTTACTTGCAAAATTTCCATTACATATTCTTTTAACATTTCAAATTTTTATAATTGGTAAGTTATATATATGTCTTTAAGAATGCAATTGAAAGTTACACAAGTTTGACTTACTTATTCTAATTAACTTAAGGTTCAATAGTTATCATTTCTTATTTTCATATTCTTTTCGTTTACAAGTTACAAATTTAAAAATTCCTTGTATATTTCAGTTATAACTAGCATATAATTTTTTATTTTCATTTAGAAGTTTCAATTATTAAATACTTAAAATATTTTATTCCATTTCAATAATTGAAATCTCTAATTCATAGAAATTTAAGAACTAAATGTCGGGTTCCATTTTAAATCATTTAAAAAAATACATAGGTATATACAATTGATATTCAATCATATTTAAATTTGAAATTTATATTTGTTTATCAAAATAAATTTGCAGTAAGAACTACTACAATGGTCTTCCCACTTTGAAACTCGAAAATGAATGTCGATGATGCGTGCACTCATCACCGAAATTATTTCCCAACGACAGAGAAGGGAGTACATAACTTATTTCTTTTCAAAAAAAAATTTTAAACATTTCTTTCAAATAATATTGAAATATTTATATCAGAAAATACTTCTAATAATATTATTATCATATCCCAAAATTATTCGAAAGAAATTTTCAAAAAAAAACCACCGGAACTTAAGTTCTAAATTTCCAAATTTCATTTATTTTACTTACAAATCTTATTTCCAACCTATATTTATAAATTTCACTACCTAACAACCAATATATTATAACCAAATATAACATTTATAAAATCTATTATTTTATATATACAAAATATATAGTAGGCAAAATTATTTCATTCGCCTCCATTTCAAAACAATATTATGTCCATGAGTCCTATTAAGCATTTAGAAATCCCTATCGATGTCATAGCGTCCTATGCACCAACTAGAATTTATAAATACAAAATGGAACAAATTAATACAATACAAAAACCATTTTATAACACTAACAAATACGCTCTCTCATATATATACACTCAGCGAATCATCATAAGGTATTACTATCCTATTAATAAAGAGTCAGACCCCACAAAGCTAAGGTTATCGCTAAACCTGGCTCTGATACCAACTGTAACATCTTGCCATTTTGGACGCTTTAAGCAGACACACGTGCCAACTCAAACCATACAGAAGGGTGGATTGTTATTGGGGTGAATAAGAAAAAGCAGAGAAAGAAAAAAAAAACAGAATCCCGCAGTGGAATGACAAAATATAATAATCAAATAACAGTTCATGAAGCTGTATACAAAACATTTGATTATACTTATACAATACAACCCAGAGTTACACATATCAGAGATAAACAAGATAATGCAGCGGAACAGTATGATGCAGTGGAATAATATTGTGACGACCGCCCATGACCCCTGCACCGAATCTAGAGATAGAGCGCTGTAAAGTGTGCCAGGCGACCATGGACGATTGTCAGGGTAAGATTAAAACAACAGGATCTATCGTATTACTCACAGCGCATGGACAAAATACAATAGAACATATGTATAGTGAAGCTTTACAGAATAAAATGACATCATATAAAACTCCATAATAGTTGAATACAAGCATCCACATAGTCAATACATCAAGCCTCACTACAAATCTCTCAGAGAATACAAAACAGCGGAATATCCAGTACATATAATAAGAAGATAACATGCAATCCTCCAGCTCGTCTTCGATATCAGCATCGTGAAAAGAGAACAGCACCTGTCACCTGCTACCTAGTCTGCCCGTCCCAAAATGGACGAACAGCCCAAGGCAATAAGAATTAAAACATAAAGCCTTGAGTCAGACAACAGTCTTAGTGAGCAGTAAATTAACTAACAACATACCAAAAGAGCATAAAGGAAAAGGAATAGGAATACAACCCTCCCACTCCAACCTCATTCTACAGTGATAGCCCCCAGACACACACTAAACAGAAGCAAACATAGCAGAGCATACAATTTAAAGTAAAGCTACTATCACTCGAGTCAAGGGCGATGTTTTCCAAGTACCAAGGCCTAAATCAGATAAGCACCCAGAAAATACCGCTCTTGAGTCCGAATGACGATACAACCAAACATCCATGACTCTGGCTATCACTGTTATCATTGCTTCAATATCACCGTTAATTGAATGACCGGCACATTCTTTCAGCCGTCCGTCAAGGGCTAATGAAAACCCCGGTTCTAGACATAACTCCCGCACGTCGTCGCAGCCCGTGCCTAGGACTATCGAATCTGCCCAGAGTACTCGACCATCAACAGTTGGCCGTTGGGACTATCGAATCTGCCCAAACGTACCCTTGCTTAGAGCATGCTAGAACCTTCAACAACGATGTTATCCAAGCCTCCTAGTCATCCTCCTCGACGACTATTCTCATATCCATTCATTATCTTCAACTCGAATCATATCACCGAGTTATCAACATGCTTGGAATGATCCCGTCTGGATTAGACCAAGTCTTCATCATATGATTGCTTCGCTTCATTACATCCTCGCAAAGCCTCATCTCATCATCACATCATCAAATCTATGCATAAGAGCTTCATCATCCCGCTACATATGCCACGAGCAGCTTTTCCAATTCAAGAGCCTTTCCCTTAGCTTTTGAATCATCTTCGATCTAATCTAATCATCAATCATCTAGTTCATAACAATCAATCAAATCAAACATCAATCCAAGCAATCAAGCATTCAAATATGATCTAAGTAGACAATTATAACAATAATGGCATTTTCGTAATTAAAGAGTTGAAAGTCCAATAAGCATGAAAACATGGATTATATCTCTACAACTTGATGAATGAACTTGCATAGGTTAACATATGATAAAATGGATGCAACATCATCATGAACAATGGATCTACAAGGATCTACACATAGGATGAAGAAAATGCATGGAAATCACTAATTTAACACCAAATTGAGCCAACAATCCGATCTACTCCTTTGGATCCGTGTGAGAGATAATCACCACTCACCAAATCACCTAAACAATCCAAAAGATAACAACTTCAGATCTGGACAGCGAAGAACTAAGCTAGATCCGACAAGATCTCACTTCAAACGATGAAATCTCTCTTGAAAAGATGAAGATCTTCAATCCAAGCTCTTGAATCTTCAATCTTGATCTTCGATTTGGATGGAAGGAAGCACTAGATTAGGGTGGAGAAAAGAAGTGAAGAAGTGTAGAAGTCGAGCTCTCAAAATGGCAGCACTTCGTCGCTTCAAAATCCGGATCCCAAAAAGTGAGAACAACTCCTCCTATTTATAGCTGAAATCTGTCCTTAAGTCGAAATCTGGCTATCTCCCTAAGTCGTTTCCGACCTAAGACTCTCCGACCTAACGACTTAGCCAGACCCAGCGACTCATCGCACGCGCGACCTAACCTCTTACGCGCTTAGCGACCTAACAGGCCTCCCCATCTTACGACCTAACACTTAACTCCTAGGTCGCTTTCGTCTTAAAGCATAGGCTACGACCTAACACTTAAACTATCTAAGCGACTTAACAACTCACGCGACCTACGACTCAGCAAACTCGCGACCTAACACACACGCGACCTAACCATCTTAGGTCGTTTACGACCTAACTCAACACAGATCTAACGACCTAACTACGCTAACACTTAGGTCGGTCAATCCCATAGGTCGCTAACTCGAACTGCCGACCTAACACTTAGGTCGCTCACACATTTTCTTAGGTCGCCAGAACCTCTTAAGTCGGTCACGACTTAACCCCTTAGGTCGCCTACGACCTAACCAAAGCCAACAACTAGTCTTCCTTAAGTCGGTCAGTCTTTAGGTCGTTAACTCGCCCTGCCGACCTAATTACTTAACTAAATCCTAGGTTGCACAATTCTATAGGTCGCTCCAACTAACCCACGACCTAACACTAACTCGCCGAAGTCCTTAACTCGGTCACGACTTAGCTCTTAGGTCGTCCACGACCTAGGACTTAGACAAATTTCCACAAAAAATCTGAAATGACTTAAAAATGCAAAAATTCCAGATTTTGACGAACTTGTCGATCCGTAAAAATACGGGTCGTTACATTCTCTCCCCCTTAGGAATTTCGCCCCCGAAATTCCAAGCAATCAAAACTATTCTGTACGCCTACCATCCATAGCAATCAACAAACCATGCATCCAATTCTAACTTAGCGTACAGAATTCTAAAATTAGAACAAGTTACAATATCGTGAGATGACACGACACCTTAGGGCCATACCTTGAAGAGTTCAGGATGAGCTGCTTTCATCCTCTCTTCCACCTCCCACGTACAGTCGTTATCATCTTCACTCCATTGTATCTTGAGCAACTTAACTACCTTCCTCCTAAGCTGTTTCGTGTCGGTTTCAACAACACGAAGCGGCTTACGAGGTCTTCTATCAACTGGATCAACTTCTAAGTCTTCACAGCTATCAGCAGAAACCACTGTTCTCGAGTCGTGCACATACTTCCGTAGATATGATACATGAAAAACATTGTGCACACTCGACATCTTCTCTGGTAACTCCAATCTGTAAGCGAGCTTTCCAATTCGCTCGATAATCGGGAATGGTCCAACAAATCTCGGAGTCAATTTTCCTTTCTTCCCGAATCGGATAACATTCTTCAGTGGAGAAATCTTCACAAAAACCATATCTCCTACGTCGAATTCCAAATCCTTTCGACGCTTATCAGCATAACTCTTCTGACGGTCTTGGGCTGCCTTCATTCGTTGCCGAATGATCTCTATGCAATCCGAAGTCTGTCGAATCATCTCTGGCCCAAGTATCAGCTTTTCTCCAGTTTCCAACCAACATGTCGGAGAGTTACACGGTCTTCCATACAATGCCTCATACGGCGCCATACCAATGCTTGACTGGTAACTGTTGTTGTACGCAAACTCCACCAAATGAAGGTGATCTTCCCATGATCCTCCGAAGTCCAAAACACATGCTCTAAGAAGATCTTCCAAAACTCGGTTGACTCTCTCGGTCTGACCATCTGTCTGAGGGTGATAAGCTGTACTCAAACACAACTCGGTTCCCAAAACTTCCTGGAAGCTCTTCCAAAATCCACTAGTGAACAATGGATCTCGATCGCTCACTATACTCTTCGGAATACCATGGAATCGAACTATCCACTTCACATACAACTCAGCCAACTTTGATGCAGTCCTAGTCGATCGAACAGGAATGAATCGTGCACTCTTAGTCAGACGATCCACAATGACCCAAATCCCTTCATTCCCCGTTCTGGTTCTAGGCAATCCATCAATAAAATCCATCGACACTTGTTCCCACTTCCATGTAGGAACTTCTAAGGGTTGAAGCAATCCACTTGGCTTCTTCTGTTCAGCCTTTACCAACTGACAGTTCATACACTTGGAAATGAAATCTCCAACATCCTTCTTCATGCCTTCCCAGTAGTAGGTTCTCTTCATATCCCGATACATCTTATTCCCACCTGGATGAATTGTCAACTTCGAGTGATGACTTTCCTTCAGAACTTCAGTCCTCAACTCATCTATATCGGGAACCACTAGTCGTCCTTGCTTTCGAAGCCAACCTTCTCTATCGACCTCGAATCCTTTATCCTTTTCTGGCTCCAATCCAGATTCCAATTCACGGATAATCTTGACAAGCTTATCATCTCGCTTTTGACTCTCGCCAATCCTTTCCACAAGAGTCGGTCTTATCGATAAGTTTGCCAACATTTCAGGTTCCAATTCGCATCTAGGCCTGAAGTCAAATCCAGCTAAATACTCGAGATTCTTCCATTCAGAAAACATGGCTCCCAATCCTGCATGTCTTCGACTTAACGCATCTGCCACTGCGTTACCTTTTCCCGGAGTATAAGCTATACCAAAATCATACGATGCCAAAAACTCTAACCAACGTTGCTGCCGAAGATTCAAATCCTTCTGGGAGAAAAGATACTTCAACGACTTATGATCCGTAAACAACTCGAATCGAACTCCCAACAGATAATGTCTCCACATCTTCAGAGCAAATACAATCGCCGCCAATTCCAAATCATGAGTTGGGTAATTCCTTTCATGCGGCTTCAGTTGTCGACTGGCATACGCAACAACTTTATCCTTTTGCATCAGCACTGCTCCAAGTCCAGTACCACATGCATCGGTGTAAACCACCATCTCATCATTCCCACTTGGAATAGTCAAAACAGGAGCACTCGTCAATCTCTCCTTCAGGATTCCGAAAGCTTGCTCACACTTAGCATCCCAACTGAACACTTTGTTCTTCTTCGTCAATCCTGTTAATGGTGCAGCTACCTTGGAGAAGTCTTTGATAAACCGTCGATAATATCCTGCTAATCCAAGAAAACTCCTCACATCTGACGCATTCTTAGGTCTAACCCAATCCTGGATTGCTGCCACTTTAGCGGGATCAACCGCTATTCCATTTCCAGAAATCACATGGCCTAAGAACCTCACTTCACTCTTCCAGAAGTGACACTTCGAAAACTTAGCCTTCAGCTGATGTTTCCGTAAGATCTCCAAAACAATACGCAAGTGCGTCTTGTGCTCTTCCTCCGTTCTGGAATAAATCAGAATATCATCCACGAACACAAGTACGAACTTGTTCAACTGATCTCTGAACACTCTATTCATAAGATCCACAAAATATGCTGGCGCGTTAGTCAATCCAAACGGCATTACCAGCCACTCAAAGAAACCGGATGGTGTCCTAAAAGCAGTCTTCGGCACACTATCCTTAGCCACTCTCAACTGGTGAAATCCCGTTGCCAAATCCATCTGAGAAAACACCTTGACTTCGTGAAGCTGATCAAACAAGTCATCTATTCTCGGCAATGGATACTTGTTCTTCTTAGTCACCTTATTCAGCTCACGATAATCGACGCACAATCTCAACGACCCATCTGCCTTGGTTGCAAACACAACTGGTGCACCCCATTCGGACACACTACGCCGAATGAATCCTTTCTGTAAAAGGTCATCAACTTGCACCCTCAACTCCTGCTGTTCCCTAGGCGCCATCCGCCTAAGAGGCATCACAACAGGTCTGGCTCCTTCAACTAGATCTATTCGAAACTCGATCTCTCTATGCGGCGGCAACCCTTTGACTTCGTCAAAGACATCCTCGAATCCATTAGCGATCGGCACTGATGACAGTCCATCCCGTGGAACAACTAGCGAATACATGAAGCTCATGAAGACGCCTTCTTCATGCTTACATCGTATCACAATCTTTCGCCCTTCCACATTCTCGACTGTCACTTCCAACCTTTCGCAATCAACCTTAGCCGCATACTTCCTAAGCCAGTCCATACCCAAAATAATTCCGAACCCCGCAAAGTTCAGAACAAAGCAATCACAAACAAAAGAGCAACCATGACTCGACACAACCAGACCACGGCATAACATACACAAACAAGACGAACCCCCAACTGGATTAGTCACGACCAATGGCCTATCAACAATATCCGGTGTCAAACCTAACCGGCCAACGAGTTCATTACAAACAAACGAATGCGACGCTCCAGTATCAAACAGAACTCTAACTGGAACACCACATAGGAAAAGAGTACCTTGAACAACCACACTCTTTCCCTTTTCTTCAGCAGTAGGAGCTTTCGAAGACGACGGAACAGCCCCCAAAGCATAGGCTTGCACAATCTGCCTGTCCTTCCTTGGTTCTGGACAATTCTTCCTGAAATGTCCCGGCTTGTCACAGTTGTGACACTTCATCGGTGCCTTCGGATTCTTACAATCCTTAGAGAAATGGCCCTTCTGTTGACAATTGTAGCAAGTCACCTCGCCTTTCGGCTTCTTCTGGCCATCCTTACCTTTCTGCTGCTGCTGCTTCCTCTTCTGGTTTCCACCCTGCTGTGGTTTAGATTCTCCCTTGGTAACAGCAACAACAGGTCCTTCCTTAGGAAACAAACTCTCATGCCTAAGAGCTTTCTCCACAAGCTTCTCAAATGAATCGTCCAAATGATCCACCAATTGTCTCCCAAGATAACTGTCCAAGCCGGTCACAAACTTCTCATTCTTCTGATAAGCAGATTCAATATACGACCGGGCATACTTGGACAAAGCTTCGAACTCAGAAACATACTCAAGAACTGATCTTCCACCTTGCTTGAGCTCCACAAACCTCTTGAACAGAACAGACTTCTGAGCTGTAGAAATGAACTTAGCTTCAAATCTAGCTTGGAATTGCTCCCAAGTAATCTCTTCTTCCGGAGTAGTGATGGTAATAGAGTTCCACCAATCAGAAGCTCTCCCTTGAAGCTGCCTTGATGCCAACTTCCTCTTAGTTGCATCATCAATTCCCAAATCACCAAAGATCCTTCTACAAGCATCTATCCACCTCTGGACCTCAATGGTAGATTCTGTTCCCAAGAAAACCTTCCCTCCAAGAGCAGTATAATCCTTGCACAGCTTAGCAAAATCCACTGGTTTCGGAGTTTGGACTTGAACTCCAACATCAACTGCCGCCCCCGGAACTGGTATCCTTCTCATGATCGAAGTTATCATAGCTTCGAACATGGCTGCATAATCAGCAGTCTCTTCAGTAGCGCGACCTTCCCTAGCAGCTGGTCTCCCTCTTCGACTCATTCTCAATATCTATAAAAAGGAATGATCAGAACATCTAGAGAAACAACTGCATAAAGGACTCAAACTCTACCAAACTACTATATTATATATAGTAATCATCCATCAAAATACAATTACGTCTCTCATACGTAGTTACTTCAGCGAGCGTTGGGTAAAATCGATTAACCAATGCTCTGATACCAAATGTGACGACCGCCCATGACCCCTGCACCGAATCTAGAGATAGAGCGCTGTAAAGTGTGCCAGGCGACCATGGACGATTGTCAGGGTAAGATTAAAACAACAGGATCTATCGTATTACTCACAGCGCATGGACAAAATACAATAGAACATATGTATAGTGAAGCTTTACAGAATAAAATGACATCATATAAAACTCCATAATAGTTGAATACAAGCATCCACATAGTCAATACATCAAGCCTCACTACAAATCTCTCAGAGAATACAAAACAGCGGAATATCCAGTACATATAATAAGAAGATAACATGCAATCCTCCAGCTCGTCTTCGATATCAGCATCGTGAAAAGAGAACAGCACCTGTCACCTGCTACCTAGTCTGCCCGTCCCAAAATGGACGAACAGCCCAAGGCAATAAGAATTAAAACATAAAGCCTTGAGTCAGACAACAGTCTTAGTGAGCAGTAAATTAACTAACAACATACCAAAAGAGCATAAAGGAAAAGGAATAGGAATACAACCCTCCCACTCCAACCTCATTCTACAGTGATAGCCCCCAGACACACACTAAACAGAAGCAAACATAGCAGAGCATACAATTTAAAGTAAAGCTACTATCACTCGAGTCAAGGGCGATGTTTTCCAAGTACCAAGGCCTAAATCAGATAAGCACCCAGAAAATACCGCTCTTGAGTCCGAATGACGATACAACCAAACATCCATGACTCTGGCTATCACTGTTATCATTGCTTCAATATCACCGTTAATTGAATGACCGGCACATTCTTTCAGCCGTCCGTCAAGGGCTAATGAAAACCCCGGTTCTAGACATAACTCCCGCACGTCGTCGCAGCCCGTGCCTAGGACTATCGAATCTGCCCAGAGTACTCGACCATCAACAGTTGGCCGTTGGGACTATCGAATCTGCCCAAACGTACCCTTGCTTAGAGCATGCTAGAACCTTCAACAACGATGCTATCCAAGCCTCCTAGTCATCCTCCTCGACGACTATTCTCATATCCATTCATTATCTTCAACTCGAATCATATCACCGAGTTATCAACATGCTTGGAATGATCCCGTCTGGATTAGACCAAGTCTTCATCATATGATTGCTTCGCTTCATTACATCCTCGCAAAGCCTCATCTCATCATCACATCATCAAATCTATGCATAAGAGCTTCATCATCCCGCTACATATGCCACGAGCAGCTTTTCCAATTCAAGAGCCTTTCCCTTAGCTTTTGAATCATCTTCGATCTAATCTAATCATCAATCATCTAGTTCATAACAATCAATCAAATCAAACATCAATCCAAGCAATCAAGCATTCAAATATGATCTAAGTAGACAATTATAACAATAATGGCATTTTCGTAATTAAAGAGTTGAAAGTCCAATAAGCATGAAAACATGGATTATATCTCTACAACTTGATGAATGAACTTGCATAGGTTAACATATGATAAAATGGATGCAACATCATCATGAACAATGGATCTACAAGGATCTACACATAGGATGAAGAAAATGCATGGAAATCACTAATTTAACACCAAATTGAGCCAACAATCCGATCTACTCCTTTGGATCCGTGTGAGAGATAATCACCACTCACCAAATCACCTAAACAATCCAAAAGATAACAACTTCAGATCTGGACAGCGAAGAACTAAGCTAGATCCGACAAGATCTCACTTCAAACGATGAAATCTCTCTTGAAAAGATGAAGATCTTCAATCCAAGCTCTTGAATCTTCAATCTTGATCTTCGATTTGGATGGAAGGAAGCACTAGATTAGGGTGGAGAAAAGAAGTGAAGAAGTGTAGAAGTCGAGCTCTCAAAATGGCAGCACTTCGTCGCTTCAAAATCCGGATCCCAAAAAGTGAGAACAACTCCTCCTATTTATAGCTGAAATCTGTCCTTAAGTCGAAATCTGGCTATCTCCCTAAGTCGTTTCCGACCTAAGACTCTCCGACCTAACGACTTAGCCAGACCCAGCGACTCATCGCACGCGCGACCTAACCTCTTACGCGCTTAGCGACCTAACAGGCCTCCCCATCTTACGACCTAACACTTAACTCCTAGGTCGCTTTCGTCTTAAAGCATAGGCTACGACCTAACACTTAAACTATCTAAGCGACTTAACAACTCACGCGACCTACGACTCAGCAAACTCGCGACCTAACACACACGCGACCTAACCATCTTAGGTCGTTTACGACCTAACTCAACACAGATCTAACGACCTAACTACGCTAACACTTAGGTCGGTCAATCCCATAGGTCGCTAACTCGAACTGCCGACCTAACACTTAGGTCGCTCACACATTTTCTTAGGTCGCCAGAACCTCTTAAGTCGGTCACGACTTAACCCCTTAGGTCGCCTACGACCTAACCAAAGCCAACAACTAGTCTTCCTTAAGTCGGTCAGTCTTTAGGTCGTTAACTCGCCCTGCCGACCTAATTACTTAACTAAATCCTAGGTTGCACAATTCTATAGGTCGCTCCAACTAACCCACGACCTAACACTAACTCGCCGAAGTCCTTAACTCGGTCACGACTTAGCTCTTAGGTCGTCCACGACCTAGGACTTAGACAAATTTCCACAAAAAATCTGAAATGACTTAAAAATGCAAAAATTCCAGATTTTGACGAACTTGTCGATCCGTAAAAATACGGGTCGTTACAAATATAGTAAATAATAGTAGTACAAATCTACGTCTTTGTCCTCCAGAAATAAGGTCTTCAAATCCTAAATGCTCAAGCTGACCTGAGCGAATTGAAAAGACAAAACACTCGAGTCAGAACTAAAAGATCTTATGTAAGTTAAATCAACGGTAAATAAATATGAGTGTAAACGGCGTCGGAGATGTTTATGGGTTTTGACATCTCCTATCCGTCTAACATGAGTGCAGTAACTTAAGAGATGTTCGGGATTCACATCTCTTAAGGATCCGTTAAACTATCTACTATGTAGTACAATATGCTATTATAATATGTCTACAGTAATATAAACTATTAATATAGCGTTAAGGTGTACATTTTCCCCCTTAACACATTTTTATTTCTCATAGTCTATACAGTACCGTAATCCCACCCATAAAATGGGTATCGCCAAAGGACCCTCCATAGGTATGGTACAAACCAAACTCGTAGAAGGCGTGCTAGGGTAGGTGACACGGCACAACTAGGAAATGCCAGGGTAGATATACCAATTACACTTCCGGACCGGTGGTAACGCATAGCAGCTACTACCGTCCACCTCGAAACACGCTCCCGAGTAAAAATCATAGGGTGGCCACCAAATAAATCGCAAAGTCGGAATATAGATCGATGGGGTGTGCCCGATCAGAGGAAAGACCTCACTTAGCCCGTCGATTGCTCCTATTTTAGCCACCTTAAGCCAACTCATGGGAGTCGGGTCCATGTATATACCTCATATAGGATCGTCGCCACCATCCTACTTCATTATGGAATCTCCACCGCGTACACAGTTGTCAAAGTGGTTTTCGCTATCGACAGAGAGTATGCCCATATCCGATGCCGGTCTCTTTAACAACCAATCGCTTATTACACACCGGATGGTTCTTTTACATTTCCAAAACCATTTCATAATTGATATCAAAATATCATACTCAATTCAAATCATATCATTTTCGAAATCATTACTCACTTCCAAAATTATACCACATTGAAATCATAATTTGAAATTATATTTCCTTTCAAAAGTCGCGTTTCCAAAATAGGTTAAACGCTCATTTCAAAATATCATATTAAACCAAATATGTTATTTAATTCCCAACTTAGGTTATAACATTATTAACTATATTCACTTAAAAATCGAGAATTTGGATATAAACCCATCCATTTTACTTAGTTTGGAATTTAGAAGAAAATAATTTTAAATAATTATAAATAGTTATTATAGATTTAAAATAGATTAAATATAATTAAAATAGATTAAATAGCCTTAAAATAGATTAATTAGATGTAAAATAAGTTAAAACAGGTTAATTAGTTTAAAAGTTTGAAAATCTTAATAATTAAAGTCTTTTTAAAATAATATATTTAAAACAGTTTATATGAAAATTTGAATTTGAATTTTATATCAATTTAAAACTATTTATTTCATTCCAACACATTTTGACCATTACAATGTCCCAAAACCCAATTTCAAATTTTCCGATTCAGAATTCTAAATAAATATTAAATTCAATATCGCTTAAATCCATGTTGAAACATCGATTTAACTACTCAAATTTCAATATATTTCAAAGTTATACTTCAACGATTTTAATAACTCAATTTCGATAAACTTCACTTGTATTTCAAATTCACTATACATTTCAATTTTTATTCCGTTAACCATTCCTTTAAAACAATTCAATCTTTTTATATAAAACTCGAAATTCGATAAAAATTCAATTTATATAAATCAGATTTTATTTCAAAAAATATCATTTAATTCAAAGCAAAATTTAAGGATTCAAAATCATTTAAATTTAACCAATCCGGTGTCCGTATATAATTCTCTACCCTAGGGTTAAGTGATACGGATATTTATCATTTCAATCCGCAATTTACAATGTTATGGTTATATATATCATTTCAAACCGCAATCTTGAAATAATAATAAAATCCATAAAATCGCTCGAGTCTATCATTTCAACCCATAATGATTTTTCCTTAATCTATTGATCATTCGGGCATGTATCATTTAAACCCATAGTGAACTTGCAGTTTATAACGATATAAAATAAAACATTCATTCATCCAATATCAACAATCAAACAATCATCACAATCATCATCCAAATCAATCAATAAATATCAATATAGAACTGATAATCAATAACAGGTATTTAACTGGCAATTTATATTCAATAATAAATTAAATAACGATTTTATTCAAATAAATTCAAATTAACAGAGATGATGATTTAAAATATGCCAAACAGTCGTAAATAAATTTCTAATCACATCATAAATTTAATTTAACAAACATAAGAAATTTTAGAAGTTGTGCGTGGGTTAAAACACTCACCTTCGAATTTAAATCGAATTTAAATTCAATTTAAGCCCAAAATTTGAATGGTCTCAGAATTCGTCTAAACCAGCGCTAGAATGTCTAGAATTTGAATACGATCCTAGCGGAGAAAACCGCGCGTGAATTGGACCTTGTATGCATAATTTATTACGATCAGAACAATTGAAAATTAAATTTAAATAAAATAAAAACAAAAGAAATACAACCCCTCCAAGAAGCCACGTCACCGCTTTGGTTCGACCTTGTTTCTAGGTTCTAACCCTAGGCTCGCTACCACGTTCGAACGCAACCAACGGGCCGCCACCATGCGACCAACCGTGCCAACATCTATCGACGTCACTCGGCCATGGCCGCCCCCCCCCCCCCCCCATCGGCTCCACGCGCAGCTCCACGAGGCCCAGAATTTCACCAGCGCCGCCACGAATGGGTTAAACCCTAATAAAAAATTCTCGACGATCTAGCCGCTAATCACCAAGCAATCTTCACCGATGGACTACGTGCTCGACCCTATACACAGCAACACTATCGATTCGACGATCGGGCTGAGTTGATCGTGATGCGATGAACGGCCGAGGTTTATTCCTCGAATTACGGCCAACAAAAACCTAGATTGAAAAAAGGACAGCAGAATTGACTTGCGCTCTTCGAGAGCTTCAAATCGAAATAAAATTCGATATAGTTTGTGGAGTTTGAAATTTTGATTTGGTTTTTGATTTGTAATTGAATTGGGAATTTATTTTTCCTGCCATTGTGAAGAAGAAGAATAGAAAGAATTATCTGAATGGACAAATGAGAATAAGGGATAGCTAGGGTTTATAAAGAGCTATTTATAGGTAGTTTAGAAAATAGAAAGAATGGATAAGATTTGATTTGGATTTGAACGACGAACATCCCGAAAAGCCCGTTCTGCCTCCAGAACGAAAATGGGTTATCCCATATATCAAAATAGATGTTATCGATATTTTTAAATTCATTGGAATATGTTTCAAGTTCAAACTCCATCGTATGAAGAAGTTATGTTAAAATCAGTTTATTTCAAATTGATTTCAATTAAATTGATTTCAAGGCATTTTGAACTCGTACGATCAAACGACAAGTCCGATCACTACGAAACTTGAAATCCTACAATAATTCACCGTTACGGATCCGATGAAATTAGTTTCGTCGAAATCCGAGTCAGTGTCCAAAATGGCTATATTTCAGTTAATTAAATAAATTAATATTAAATTAATTAAATCACATTTTTATTTCAAATTTAATAACTAACAAATTTCTTAATTTTTTATTTCTTAATCACTTACAATAATTTAAACAATTTTAGATGTCAATTTAAAGTTGATTAATCCATCAATTTCAGTGTTTAATTTCAATTTCATTAAATTTAGAATTTATAAATTAAAATTCCAAAATCCATTTATTAAATTTTTAAACCTTGTTATTCAAGTCTTTTATTTCAATAAGGATATAACTGACATTGGTTTATATCTTAGTACATTAATATTTTCCGATTTCATCTTAATTTCTTCTTACGTAATAATTAAATATTAAATTTCATTTAATTGCAATTAATCCAACTATTATAATTTAAAATTCCAATAAATTAATAAATCTTGATTTCCATTATTTTATTCAACCAATTGTCATATTATGAATAAAATTAACATTATTTCCAATTATTATCTTAATTTACATTAACATAATATTTAATTACATTCATTGAAATTTATTTCCAATTTAAATTAACAGGCTAAATAAATAGGTAATATACAATAATTGTTACCATAACTCTTAATCACACTTATGAATTCATTATTCACAAACAAATGTTACAATCCTTATATAACCTAAATTTTATTCAATGGTCATTTATTTCATACTATTTCATTTATTAATTTAATGTTTGCATTTGTTTCTTATATCAATTTATAACCAAATATAACAATTTACATTATTTCAATTAATTGCAATTTCATTCAAATTGTTAATTATTAGTTTTAATTAGCATTTGTTACTTCATTTCAATATTCATTTCATTATTAAATTACATATTTTTATTTATTCCAAATTTTATTACCAAAACTTATTAAATTAACAAATTCAACTCATCGAAAATTACGGGTCGTTACAATTTCAACCCATAGTGAAGGAACTTGCAGTGTTAGAACAGAATATTAAATAAACATAACAATATTCAACATATCATGGCATATGATCATAACAGGTAAAACATGGTATGAAATAACGTAATAATATTCAATATATCATTGCATATGATCATAATAGGTAAAATTTGGTATGAAATAACATAATAATATTCAATATATCATGGAGTATGATCATAACAGGTAAAATATGATATGAAATAACATAATAATATTCAATAGTGAAATTTCTTAACTTGCATATACAAATCCATACAATTCCATTGTCATCAATTCACTAAAATATAAGTACATTATCAAGAGTGATTACTCACCTTTCTTTGGTTAGAGAAGTGATTCAAAATGTAATACAACGACTACAATAAGCACGACAAATTACGGACAAGCTTGAGTGAGAGGAGAATCCAAATCCGACGCTTTGCAAAATAAAATAAATTCCATACGTAAACAAATAATTCACATAGAAAAATAAAAATAGAAAAATATATTTTTGTAAACATGTGAAGAGGGCTTGTCTAGGGGTGCATAGGTTAGGGTTTAGAGGTGGTTTGGGTTAGGTTAGGCTCGGCCATAGGAGTTTGGGTAGGTTTTGTGGTGCAAAGGCTAGGGTTTTGGTGGAGAAGGCTCGGGTTTGGGTAGGTTCGGCTAGGCTAGGGTTTTGGAGAGGTAGAGGCTCGGGTTTGTGGTGGCAAGGCATGACTTTGGTAGGGTTTTGGTGAAGTGGTGGCCGAAAATAGAGAAGGGGGAATGGAGGCCGAAATTGGTGAAGAGGAGAGGGGGAAAGGAAGGAGGAAAAAGGGGTTTTGGTTGGAGTTTGGTGATGGGGAGGTGATGGAATAGGTGTTGCCGAAATTTCTAAGGAGAGGAGGGGGAAAATTGTAGAGGAGAAGAGGATGAAGGTCTAGGGTTTGGAGGAGAAGGATGAAGAAGAAGAAGACTTACATAATTCTCTGTGGAGGCACAAATGAAGGAGGAGGAGGCTAACTAAAACCCTAGGAGATGTTACATAGGCTATTCAACAGGTGGCTTCTCATCTACTACAGGGGTTCTCAGCCCATTAGTACAAGCCCACATCAAAATATAAATAAGATAGAGGTTAAGAGAAACCAACTGCGTGTAATACGCTGAAAACTACAAATTTGGAGAAGTAGAAATCAAAATTTAACAAAACGAAAAACCAAGAAAATGTTAGAATTAAATCCATCTTCATAAAAAAAAAGTAGAAGTTCAATTATTTTTTAATTTTCACAGAAAGTCAAACTTTGACCAAAGTTGACAAAAATTTGCATTTTAAGAAAAATCTTTATTTTATTAAATTTGGAAGAACATTTCACATCAAAACTCAAAATATTACATTAAATTTCCAAATTTATCAATTTAAAATAATTACATTCAAAATTTCAAATAAATTTTCATTTAAAAATATTTTCAAAAATTTATGGGTTTTTACAAGAACGAAATGAGATTTATACATATAGTACAACATCATCGGAGATGACTGTGCCATATAACTCACGTGTTTCTCCTAGATATTTTCAAAGTTAAATTTTGGGTCCAATTTCGTTATTCCGTTATTTAACTATCGAATAACAACATTCAATCAAGGATTTATTCCATAAGGAAAACCAACATTGGTTAAGCACATAAGCAATCACTAGCCTCCTTTTATAAATCTTTTATAAATAAAAATCACTTTGTTAATTACCTGTATAAGAATACTTTTACAAAAATATTGTAACAACCCGAAATTTAACCTATAATAATTAATTCGTTAATTAATGAAATGATAAAATAACTTTGTGAAATTATTAGAATTGAGCCATGGGAGTTGCACCATCCTGTCCGTGGTAATTTTCTGGTCAAAATTTTCATATATAGAACGTCGGAATCCAAGCTAATATGAGTGAGATACGAGACGAACACGAAATCAAATATATATATATATATATATATAGGGCTAGGTCGACCAAGAGGTCGACCTAACCACGCCCTAGGTCGACCGGCCAGTAGACCTAGGAGGAGGGACGGTCGACCCGCCTTGGGTAATGAACGAAGGAATTTTTCCTTCGTTCCTGTAACATTCGTGGCCAATTTTATACGTCATTTTCATTCTTTCAGCTCATCTGTTCCCTTCATGCTTCCATCTGATGGTTCCTATTTAACCTATGATGTGGTTGCATCCTATTCGACCCCCAAATCTAACGGTCTGAGATCCACTTCTACACCTATAAATAGAACCCTAGACCTAACACTTTTTCTCATTCTAAGATTTTCTCCAGTAGTTAATTTGCAGTTTTTAGAATTATTTTCAGTCTATTTCTTTTAGCTATTCTTTTCAGTTAATTTTAGTTTATTTCTGTTAATTATAGCTTTTCCATTTATTTATAGTTTATTTACAGTATTTTAATTTATTTACTGTTATTTATGCGTTATTTACATCTTTTTCCTACGCTTCGGATTTTCTTCTATTTTCAGTTTTCTTTTATTTCTCCTTCTTCTTCGCGTATGGATTAGAATAGATTAAACGCGAATATGGATTAAAATTATAAGAATACTAAAATAACGGAAGATAAGTTGTAAATTGTAAAGACTATAATAAAAATGGAATTAAGACTGAAATTGAGCCTAATTATGATATTGATGTTAGAATTGGACTAATTAAAGATAATTGGCCAAGTTATAACTTAGAATTATAACTAAAAAGAGTATAAGATGAAAGAAGCTTATTTTTACACTTAGACCTTGGGTTAAGTAATAAGCATGACTATAACGTAGGTTATAAGAAGAAATAGAACAGAGTGAGGCTTATTTTAAGACTTAGGATAAATTAATAAGCACAAATAGTAAGAACAAAAGTAAAGGCTTATTTAAATAATTTATCTAAGTTAATAAGCAAAGAATTAAAGTAGGACCTGTACCAAACAACATTTCCCCGATTATTTCTATGGACACGGTGTTTCACATAACTCTGAAGTGAAACGAGGTGTCTCACATAACCCTGAAGTGAGATGAGGTGTCTCACATAATCCTGAAGTGAGACGAGGGGCACGCTTATGTTAATAACGATAGTAAATGGTCAATAAGTAGAAGTCCAAATCATGGGGATTTGGGCAAGGGGCATAACTAGATATTATTTGGATGACGGGCCAGTACCAACAGCATTTCCCTTATTATTTGTATGGACACGATGTTTCACATAACCCTAAAGTGAAACAAGGTGTCTCGCGTAACCCTGAAGTGAGACGAGGTGTCTCACATAATCCTGAAGTGAGACGAGTTGTACGCTTATGCTGAAGCTTGAGGTAATAAGAAGACCCAATAGGTGGAACAACATGTAACATGAGCATGGTAGCGGTTATGCGTGCGACTTCCATTCGGGTTCTCAGTAATCATTATGAGTTCTAAGCGCTTAGTGTGTGCCTTTCGTAGGCTCCAATGTCTACTGCGTAGGGAGCTTTAGCATATGGTCCATAGTAGATTCTATGGAGTAGCAGGCCGATCAAAGCGTAGTATTGGGAATTCAGCCTAATCTAAGTAGCTATCAAAAACAAGTGCAAACAATCAAAGTTAATCAATTATGTTGATCTAGTTAATTCATATTTATTTCCAGCTTATTCCTTCTCTCTATTTCCTTTGTTTCCTTTTATATACTAGAACTATTGTAGAGTCTATTACTTTTACTTTGCTTAAAGATTCTAGTAATTACTATCATTCACCAGACTTTTAGTCTGACCCACTCCTTCATTTTCCCCTTTTCCCCATAGGCAATCAAGGGCAAGGATGGTAGACTGCAGGCATTTGGAGATTACTTCGAAGGAGATTCTATCATGTATTTTTTTCTTCGGTTTCAGTTTTTAGTTCTTTTTGTTGAGCTGCCATTTTGTAAGGGATGTATTGTACTCTGATATTATTGATACCATGGGTTTTATTTCGCAAGACACGTAAGGTTATTTTGATATTTGATGTATTTGGTATTTGGGACTTATTTGATTTATAAAGTAATTCTGAGGTTTCGTTCTAAATAAATTATTATTATTATAATTGTTTTCGCTGTTTATATATTTTTGTCTTGTGAATCTTAGTCTCTGCTAGTTTTAGTTATACCTACAACGCAACATGCCTTTTAGTGTGCTCTTTTGGGTATACTAAGGGATGTGGGGTGTTACATTTGGTATTAGAGCCTAAGGTTACTAGATTCCTAAAACTTTATTTCAAAAGTAAGATATTTTTCCAAAATAACTTGTTTTAACAGTATTTCTCCAAGAGAAACTTTTAGAAATAGTTTTCAAGTATAAAAGATTTTTTTATAGAGATCCCTTCAAAGTCCAGTTCAACCTTCTTTCGATTCTTCCAAGCCTAAATTTCCTTTTCTTTACATAGTATGGCTGACTGGTTCCGTAGAGCTACGGTACCAGAGGTGCATGGGCAAGCGTCCAATACAACACCGATAGGTTGAAATCCATTTAATCCACCTACACCAGCCGATTTTTCTAAGCTATCAAGGACTTCGCTAGTATAGAAGGCAGAACGTTTTCTGGCATAGAGGATTCCGAGGAGACACGAGCTAGGTTGGAGGATACGGAGAAAAGGTTTAGGCTATTAGATTTGAAGGACCGACAGGGAGTTCAGCCTACATTTTGGCAACTGAATGGAGAATTTAAAGAAGTTCCTAGGTTAGAAAGCTCTAAGGAGCTACGGTGGAAGGAAGATAAGGACAAGAGGAAAGGAGGAGGCCCTCAGAAGCAAATCAAGAAAAACGGGAAATGTCATAGTTGAGGATTAGTTAGGCATTTCACAAAGGAATATAAGAATAAAATGATGAAGGGGAGGTGTTTCAACTATGGGTAGCCTGATCATCTTAGTAGAGCTTGTCCTTAGAGGATGAGGTAGAGAGCCGACACACATATAGCGCAAGTACAGGCTTTGGATGCAACACCTTATAGTAGTGGACCAGATCGAGGTAGTAAAGTCTCTGTAGAAGGTTTTCATCTCTATTTCGGATTTTCCCATTCGGACTCTTTTCGATTCCAGAGCATCACACTCTTTCATCTCTAGTTCTCAAGTAGATTGTTTGCACATAGACATCCCTTTACTAATGGACCCCATTATTGTTTCAAACCCTATAGGAGGATCGGCACACTTGTCTATGGTTTGTAGGGGTTTGAAAATTTTTATCCTTGGCGTAGAGTTTGACTATGACGCCTATGTATTGGGATTTTCGGGGTATGGGATGATTTTATGGATGGATTGGCCATCCACATATGGAGCTATATTAGACCGTGAGAGGAGAGTCGTTAGACTAAAGACATGCAGCGGTAGGACTCTCGAGGTTTCTTGCGACCCGCAAGGGTCAGTTATGTTGAGCTTCCTTTATTCCCTCGATTCATCATCAGCAGAGTTAGATTTAGTTCTCGGCGTCAGAGATTTTCCAAACGTCTTTAAGGAGGTTAGGGGACTACCCATTAAGAGAGAGATTGACTTTAGGATTTATTTGACTGATGATAATGCTAAGCCGGTAGCATTACTCGTGATGCACATGGCACCTAGGGAGAGGAAAGAATTGAGAAAGCAAGTTCGTGAGCTTTTGGAGAAAGGTTTCATAAGAAGGAGCATATCGGAGTGGGGAGCACCAGTCGTCTTCGCTCCTAAGGTGGATGGTTCCCTTCAACTTTGCATAGACTATAGAGAATTAAATAAGCTCACGAAGAAGAACTGCTATCCACTTCCTAGGATAGATGATCTTTTTGACCAGTTGGCTGGCTCTTCGGTAATCTCTCAGCTTGATTTAGCCACTAGATTTCATCAGCTTAGGGTCGCTGATGATAGCATTGATAAGACCGCATTTAGGACACCCGATGGATTCTTTGAGTGGTTAGTCATGCCTTTTGGGCTAACCAACGCTCCAGCCTATTTTGTAGATTTGATGAGCCGTGTTTTTAGAAATCTCCTAATTAAATTCATGGTGGTATTCATGGATGAAATTTTGGTGTTTTCCAAGAGTATATAAGAGGTTATTCATACACCTCGCATTCTTCAGTTAAAAGCAAAATTCTTGAAGTAACAATCTTGGCATAAGGAAGCGTGTTTCTTGGGGCATAGAGAAGGTCTACACATGGAAAGAGTTTGAGAAGCGGTTTTGTGCATTTAGGCTCGGATTGTGGAAGTCTAAAGAGAGGTAGGTAAATATTAGAGATGTACAATAAATTCAGTTGATAAGAAAGGAAGAAAGCCCATGTGTAGATAATTGCAAAAATTATAATTGTTTCAGATAAGTGGATATAACGGTAGTACCTTAGAATAGATATAAGCATACAAGAGGAATAGGAACAAAAGACTTTAGTAGGGAAATGAGATTTCCAAGGTTTAGGAATGGTACTCTAGGGTATTGAGAAGAAAATCCACCTTATGATTAGCTTAATAAAATATAATTGTTAGAATTGAAAATTTTCATTTTTAATATTTTCTTTTACTAAATAAATATTTGGTTTTTGAAAAATGGTATGAAAATTAAATTGGTTTTTATATGATATAAATTTTGTTAAAAGTGAAATTCTTTTTGAAGAATTATCAAACGTATATAGCTCACTAGTTTCTTTGTAAGTAAACAGAGCTTTAAATATAAAAACCTAAAATGTATTAAATATCGAAAATGTAGATTACAACATTTATTGTTGTAATAGATGTTTTCATGGAAAATTAAGGGAGTATAGACTATAGCACTATTGTTATGGTAGGTGACTCCCAAAGTACATGTTTTTACTTAATATGTGAGGTTTATTAGTATTTATTTTTAATTAAATTCATACACTAGTATTTTTTAGGTTGTAGTAACAGTGTTTTACGCAACATCGGTTTTAAACCAAATAAAAATGAATTTTAAAAGATAATTTCTAAAAGTAGAAATGAAAGTGATTTGTAAAATACACTTATTATTTAAATAAGTATAAGAGAATGTTTTCTGGCTATGGATATATTAAAACAGTTTTAAAAATGAGTTTTTCTAAAAAGAAAAGAGAAAGTTAGATATAATAAGATGTCTATCATAAGAGAATATAAATTAAACATACTTTAATCTATTGGAATGAAAAGAGTAATGCTATAATTTTCTATGAAACTAATAAAAATGTTTTGTGCAAGTTACAAGGAATGCATGAAAGAGATATACAAGGTATGGGAGCATCATATTTTGTATAGCCTATTTCGAAAAATATAAAATAAGTTCTTTGTAATTTCACATAAACATGAAGTCCTCTTTCAAAAGGTTCATAGAAGATTTTAGCGTTAATAATTTTTTATAGGAGAAAGTAGTTCCAATACATTAAGGTATGAAACCGTTAGGTGTAATAAGAAGATGTTTTCAAAACACATAAGGATATCTTAAAGATATTCTCAAAGAAAATGGTTTGGTGAAAATTAAATAAGTCTTTGGAAAACTTAATAAAAGTAAAATTTGAAAATTCAAATTTTTATAGAAAACTAAAAAGGTCTTTAAAAGAAAACGAGGAATAAGTTTTGGACTTAGAATTTGAAAGTTTATTCCTTTAGATTTGGGAAAATAATGTGAATTCAAAAAAAGCTGTAAAGATGTAAGGCTAGAAAGATAAGATTTTAAGTAACTTAGTATTTTTGAATTTAAGAAGAACTTAAAGATAACACTTTTAAGGACAAAGATTTTGGGATTTGAAAATTTAGAAGCCTTAGTTTCTGAAATGAGAGGATAAATACCAAACCAAACTCTTAAAAGTGGAATAGATAGGAATCATTCCCTAAGGAGTGACGGAAAAGGTGTAAGGCTATAAAGGAGACAACAATAATTACTTTTGGAAGTAATAATAGAGTTTCCCGTAAAGCATATAGGGCACTAGTGAAAACCTAGGAATGTTGATTCATGTAAGCATGCTAAAGAAGAATAGTAAAGTGAAATTAGTAAGATTGTAAGGCACACATGGTTGAGGACGTTGAGGACGTGTATTTTTTATTTTGAAGAAACTTGAGAAAAGCATCTTCCTTTAGTGGAATTCTTACATGATAGTAGTTTTCAAGCTAGCATTAGAGTGGCACCTTTTGAAGCTTTTTATAGAAGACCACGCAAGTCGCTTTCGTGTTGGATGGAGTCTACAGAGATTAAAAAGACTTCGGAGAAGACTAAATTTGATTTGGAGAAAATTCGTATCTCATATCTGCATTTCTTTGATAGTAATTTTTCGAATTTCCTATTTTCCATCTTTAGTTTTGAATAAGTTCTTTCCTTTATTATCCTTTGGGAGGGTAGAACTTAGGAGTTAACCTATGGATGGTAGGATTTGATGTAAACATGTTATTAGAACATGTTATGGATGATGTATGCAAGTGGTTGCAAGTAATTGCTAGTGGATGTTAATGGACGCATATACTTACACTAGGCACTATTATCTCTTAGGGATCGGCCTAACTAGGACACTGGAGCATATAAATATGGATGTGTGCGCATTTGCATTTTTATTTTCATGGTTGCTATAGATGGATGTTTATCAAATGGTTGTTGCATTTGGATGATGATTAAAGCATGCATATAGAACTATCAGTTATCATTAGGAATTTTTGCATTCATTTGGATACATAGCACGAACATGATTGCATAAAAGGAGGTCAACTGAATCAGTGGATCGCCTAACCTTTTGCATTAGTTAGGGACATTTACACTACACTAATCGCATAAGTATCATAAGTTGCATTAGAAAAACTTAACGACAATGGATGAATGGATGATGGTTGAGTAGTTGGTTGTAGAACTTGAATGAGAACATTAGTTCATTCTTTTATCCTTAAAGATTTCAGGGACGAAATCCCTTAAGAAGGGGAGAATGTAACAACCCTAAATTTAACCTATAATAATTAATTCATTAATTAATGAAATGATAAAATAACTATGTGAAATTATCAAAATTGAGCCACGGGAGTTGCACCATTGTGCCTATGGTAATTTTCTGGTCAATTTCCATATATAGAATGTCTGAATCTGAACTAATATGAGCAAGATAGGAGACGAACAAGAAATCAAAAAGAAAAATATATTAGGCTAGGTCGACCGAGAGGTCGACCTAACCACACCCTAGGTCATCCGGCTGGTCGACATAGGAGGAGGGTCGGTTGACCGCCCGGTCGACCTGCCTTGGGTAATGAACGAACGAATTTTTCCTTCGTTCCTTTAACGTTCGTGGCCAATTTTATACGTCATTTTCATTCTTTCAACTCATCTGGTCCCTTCGTGCTTCCATCTGATGGCTCCTATTTAGCCTATGACATGGTTGCATCCTATTCAATCCCCAAATCTAACGGTCTGAGATCCACTTCTACACCTATAAATATAATCCTAGACCTAACACTTTTTCTCATTCTAAGATTTTCTCCAATTGGGTTCACCTTTTGAGGAAGGACCCTAAACGGAATAATTTTCCAAAGAGGAAACCCTTTTAAATAAAAATATTTAACAACCCCAAGTGGATCTGGGAAGACCTAAAGGGAAAAGCTAAGGACCAGCTGTAACGACCCTGAATTTTGAACAATTTAATTTGAGAATATTTAATTAATTTTAAATTTTTGAATGATGATTTGACTTGAATTTCAAATTATCAGAATGAATTGGTGATTTAATTTTTGAATTTAATCTATTGGAAGTTGAATAAATTTGAATCTTCGATTTTAAGCCGGTTAAAAATAATTTAAAGGCTTAGAAAATTCATATTGATAATACTGGAGATAATTGAAGCTTCAGAATTGAATTTGAAAGCGATTTGTTTAGTTTTGAAATTGTATCGTTTGAATTGAATTTAAAGATAGTCTTCCGAGGCACAGTCTCGGAATTTGACGAAATCAGTTTCATTGGGTCCGTAATATTGAATTATTACCGGATTTCAATTTTCGTATTTATCGGAATTGTTTTATGAACATATGGCGTATAAACGCGTAGAGAATTTAAATCGAATTCAATTTGAATTTCTGTAACAACCTGGATTTGTGCCCAAAATTATAATCATCAACAAACGATTAAAGATGACAGGTATTTGCTGTTTATTGTTGAAATTTTTATAACGATAAAATCTTCGTAAATTAACGATTTAATATCGACTGTTAATTTCTGTTTGAATTTGGAAATTGTAAATCAATTGAAATTCTCTTATTAAATTTTCATTTTTACAAAATGAATATATACACATAGTTTAAATTTAGCAACATGATTTAAACAAAACAAATTAAAAGAAATATTTACAAAAACAAAATTAGATTTAAAAAGAAAAAAAAAAGAGAAGAACAAAAACAAAGTTTAAAATAAGAAAAGAAAAATGGCCATACCTCTAGTACTAAGACCATACCGGCCCATACCCTAACCCACGATTTCTCTGTTAAACCCGCACCCCCCTTTCTCTTCAATCAGACGAACGAAAAAATAAAACAAACGAAACAAAAGAAAAAAAAATGGCGAGCAAATTCTAGGGCTTCGGCGATCTCCTTCGATCTGAAAATTTAGGGCTTTGCCTTGTCGTTCGATCTGGCGAATCTAGGGCTTCACCTTCCCCTCGCATTCATTCGCTCGCGACCTCGTCGAACATCTGAAGTGCTCGCGGCTGTTTCGGTGAGTTTGATAGTTGCTTTGGCGTCAAACTCTAAAGTTTTCGTCTTCTTCTCGCTCGCGACCGCTTCTGACAAAGGTGAGAAATTTCTCACATCTAATTCCAGCTCCAGTTCATTAGTATTCGAAATTGATGATTATCGGTCGTATATGTTTTCTGAGACTTGTTGTTTGGTGTTCGATTTCTGATTTTCCAGTTTTGTTTAAGTGGGCTTTGTTCGAACTCCTTTATTCTGGTGACTTTGGGATTGACTTTGATTTAGGAAAATGTTGGGCTCGGTTTGAGGATTTTCATGTGCTTCTCTGAAAAAAAAAATTAAATTAAGAAATTGTTTTTAACTTTGCTTTGGTTATGCTTTGCTTTGGCTATAGCCCAGACTACTTTGGCTTTGTAAATTATTTTCTCTGTTGGCATCGTTTTCAAAACCGACTTTGATGTTGAACTGTAAATTTCTTTTTGGCTTCGGCTATGAAATGTTTTAAATTCTCGGCCCACTGCAGTTCCATTATTTCTGTAGCATTGCTTCATATATATATATCCATTCATGTATGTATATACACGATTGATTGTTACCCTGTTTCATTTGATATAGACATATATGTATGTTCGAATTTGTATTGCTAGCACTGTCCAGTTTCACTGTTGCATCTCCATTTATTGTACTCGGGTTATTCTAGTGTGCTATGACATGCCTACTCGAGTTTGCACTAGATTGGGTCATGTTGTAGTGGTAATTGATTTGAGATAGTTTAGGTTTATATGCAGTTAGTCTATTCTCTGTTACTGGTGCAAGCTTTAGTCTCATTGATGCATTCCATTTTTCTTGAATATTGTTATGTCTCTACTGAAATTCGAGTTCGATCAGTGATGTTGTTCTTAGTAGTTTCATTCTTGTTCTGTTCAAATTTCAGTAGCACTGCTTATACGTTGGTTTGTTGGCACTTGTTCACGTACATTTGTATGTTTATCACTTCATGTGGAAGTCCGGTCTCTACTTGCATCTGTACATTCAGGGGGTCAGTATCATTGTGTAGTTGAGTCTGAATCATATAGATGTTTCCAAACCTAGTTACAGCTGTAGTTGCATTGTGGTATTCGATCATCAGGTGCACTGATTATCATTTTCTCACTTCGGTCAGATCGCGATTTTGTTGCCTGAAATAACTTGAATGCATTTAGTTGTTTGTTGGCTTTGACTTGATTGCGTCTACTTCGGGTTTGTTTTCGAATTCCCTTGTGTTGAACCCAGTAATTTGGGTTTGACCTTGTGATCAATTGTGACTTTCACTAGTCTTTTGCATAGCTCTTGCGATGGTGGCGAGGCAGCGCACGCGTACGTGTGCACTGCAGCCACCCAACTCGACAGTTTGAATTGATATTTCTTTGCGTCGTGATGCATTGATCTTTTATGCCGTATTGGCGAGGCCGTACACGCGTGCGTGTACGGCAGCCAATAACACCGTTTATCTCTGTTGATGTTTTAAATCTGCTGATTTATTGTTAAACACTGTTTAGTGTTAAAATTTTCGTTATCCGAGTTCTTTGTTAAAAGAGTCGGATAGACGAGAATATTATTGTGACCGTCGTCTATTTAAATTATTACTGCCTCTATGCACTAATAAACTGGTTTGAATTAGACTGACCTGTGTATTATTTTCTTTTGAATATAATACTCGGGTCAGACCGAGTATTTTTACAGCTTGAAGATTTTCGAGCAGCGAAGTTAGAGAGAGAGAGTAAAGAATCATTTTTAGTTTTCAGAAGAAAATTGTATTTTTAGATATTCCGCTGTATCAGTATTAAATTTGTATAAACTCTGATGTATATAAAAAGATTTATAGTAATGAAATAAATTCTCATTTGTTTTAATTGATTGTTATTATCTGTGTTTCTGTGGCTGATTCTGTTTAAACCTTATAAACTAAATAACAATTCGTCTTTTTGAACGTTTCTAGTTGGTTTAATTACCGACTGGAGGCGGTCAAAAGGGGGGAATGTTACAGAGTGGTATCAGAGCTTTGGTTTACACAAAGCTTAGTTTATGATGTTTAATATGAATAGTTACTAGAAACACTTTAAAAAGAAGATGTTTTTCAAATCCAAAGAAGTATAAAATTGTTTTTGAAAATAAAGATGTTTAACTTAAGAAAAGTTAAATTGAATTGAGTTAGCATTAATAAATATATGATTTGGAATTTAACTAAAAGGAAGTTAAATAAATTGAACTTGATTTGATAAATTATTGAGATGGAAAGTTAAATAAATTTAACTAAGGAAGTTAAATAAATTGAACTTGATTTGATAAATTATTGAGATGGAAAGTTAAATAAATTTAACTAAGGAAGTTAAATAAATTGAACTTGATTTGATAAATTATTGAGATGGAAAGTTAAACTTAAAAGATAAGTGATTATATGATATGAATTGAAAAGTTTAAAATTAATAAGTTGTTTAACTTATAAAATGAGAAAATTTAAGTAAAACCAGTTGTGAAATGGTTAAACAGTTTTGTTAAGTAAAACAAAATCTGAATGTTGAATGTGATATGAATTTGACTTTAGTAAAAGTTAAATAAGAGAATTTTTGAAATAAAATCTAAGTTAAGTTAAATAAAATAGAATCCCAAATTAATTTGAGACGAACTTAAGTTTTATGGTGAGAATAAATGCAAGTGAAGATAAATGAAACATGGCTTAAGTAATATTGAATCAAATTGAATTTGATATCAAAATGAATTGATAAAGTGATGTAATGAATATGAATTTGAGTTATATAAGGAAAATTCAACTTTAACTGTAAAAGTGAATTAGTGAATATGGTGAGTATAAAAAAATTCGATCTGAATTAGAATATAAACCAATTGAAATTAAGTGTGTTGAACCAAATGGAATGTAAGCAGAGTAAATAAATTTGGTTAAATTGAATAAATTTGGTTTTGCTAGTTGATTGTATAGGATTCATTAAGTATTAATGAAATTGTATTAATGGAAATTGAAAGCTATGTAATTGAATTCAAATTGAAAGATAAGTAAGTCAAAATAGAATTGATTTGAATTGAAAGCAAACTAACTTGAATGTAAATTAGTGAATGTGAACTAATTGAATATGAATGAATGTTAGTAAAATTTTATGTGAATGAATCAAATGCGGTTAGATTGAAAATCAACTCGATGAATGGTTTACTAAAGAACTAGTGATTATTTTGGAAATGGAAAACTGATAAATTTATATAATAGTTTAAATTGGAAAATTTTGAATTATTATAAACGGCTTAAATTGAAGATTTGAAAGTGTTAATATAATATTGGAATTGTATAAGTGTTAAAAGTGAAATATTTAATGGATTTCATAAGTGAATGGAAGTTACAGAATTAAAAGTTTTAGATTGTGAAGTTATAAAATGAATCGAAGTTGCGAAATAAAAGAATTTATAAGTAATTTACTTGTAAATTAAAATTCTGATATAAAACTGAGTTATAAAGGAATGGGTTAATAAAGCAATTTTTATAAATTGAAGTCTTTATGAATAGAAATGGAATTTATAAACATTGTTTATAAATTCGAAACTGACTTATTTTGATAAGTAAAAGTCTGTATGGTTTGTTAAAAGATGTATATTCACAATTTTGGACCGTGAATATATTATTGAATAAAATGGACATGTTTTGGGAAAGTGATATTTTAAAACGAAGTTAATTGTTTTAAAAGATGTTTTCAAAGGCATTGAATATCGAAACCATAGATTTCAACATTCATTGTTGAAATAGACGTTTTCGAATATAAGGAAATGATGGACTATAACACTGTTGTTATAGTAAATGATTTCCGAAAGGAAATGTTTTGTATAGTATTGGGATTTATACATCTATCTAAATTTCGAATCCCTATACTAGTAATTTTGAGTTGTCGTAACGATGTTTTACGTAACATTCGTTTTGACTCAAATGAATATGTGAAAGAAAATGATTTCCTTAAAGATGAAATATGTACTTAATTTTGATTTAAGTATATTGAATATTTTCAAATGTTGAAAATAAAATGGATTTGTGAATTACTTATTTTTAAATAAGTATGGAAATGTTTTTCCAAATATGAAATGTTGTGAATATATTCCGTAAGGAATAAATGATTTGAAATTCATTTTTGAAGTCGAAGTTGAAAAGTTAAATGAGAATTTGAACAATTAGTTCAATTTGGAATTTTTCAAAAAGATTGAATCGTTAAGTTAAAATTGAGTTTAACTTCGACATCAAAGACAATATAAGTTGAGCTTTGAATTTCAGATGATGATTTGGATTGTATGTCTAACATTGTGAATTGATGACATAGCAATTTATCTCTATTAAATATATATCTGTTGGTGGCGGAGGATTTATTCTCTTAGCTTAACACCCTTCTCTGAGACGTACGAGCTCAGAGGTTATATATCGATAGACATCAATTCTGTGTTGAGAATTGACGATGTGATGTGTAATTCAAATCGAATGTGAAAGTCGATAATGAATGGAATTATGAATATGAATTAGGTTTGAGATAACCTTAAATTTCCAAATCGACTTAGAGGAAAATTTTGAAATCCTCTATTTTGTTATGAATATGGATATGTAAGTTTTAGAACTTATATATATGAATACGGTAAATTTGAAAACCGTTAGTTTAGAAAGACATTGTTATGGAAATCTTATGTATGTTTACATGGATATGATATGTACGAAATGTGAAATGTAGTACTACATATATATGATATTATGTTTTCCAAACTGAGGATATGGAAAAGTACCTTCCATTTATTATTGGAGAAGGTATTGGAACTCGTGAAGAGTATCCATTTGAAATTCGTAGCTACGTAGAATTTTAGTCAGAGTGACTATTTGAATCGGAAATCCTTCGCGATAGTTCATCGCGATGAGATTAGATTTGATTGATGATGTTAGCGTAATTTGAGGGGCGAGATGCCCACAGTTACAAGCGATTCCATTGGGATAATGGCGTAACCGCCGAGTAAACTGCAATCTAATGCCAGGCGAAATTTGAGGGGCGTGATGCCTACAGACACGAGCGATTCTACTGGGATAGTAGCGTAACCGCCGTGTGTACTGCAATCTATGGCGACAACCATGGCGAAATTTAAGAGATGAGAAATCTACAGCCACAAGCGACTCTACTGGGATAGTAGCGTAACCGCCGGGTGGAACTGTAATCCATGGGGGAACGTGCTTTCCATATCCATTTTTAAAAGAATTTTTAAAAGTATTTTCACTGGGAATTGAAGCAAGTATGTTTAGTACTTGGAGATTTTTAGACCTGCGCCTGGCCAGCGTAAGCCTAATGTCTGTAAGAACGAAGATGGACTTGTTAAATTTCGAGTTAGCAAGTATTTTCAAACTGTAAATAGCAAATCAATTATTTGAAAGTTGAATTACAAAAATTTCTACCTAATGAACTAAGGAAGAGGATTTTTGAAATGTTTTGAAAGTCCACAGCTTTGGAAGAGATATATATTGTATAAATCTCTAATGTGAAGAATTTTAAGTTTGAATCTGAGTTGTAAATCGAAAGTGTTGATAAAAGACTTTTGCGTTTTGATTTTTGAAAATCAATGAACAAAGGAGATAAACAAAACTAATAAGATTAAACAAATGGAATGAATCATATATTCATTTATTTGTATTGAGTTTCAAGCTTGTAAAAATTGACTAGAGTATAAATATCGATGAAATTTTAACAACTTTTCCTTTTCGTGGACGAAAAGTTTTTAAGGAGGGGAGTTTGTAACGACCCTGAATTTTGAACAATTTAATTTGAGAATATTTAATTAATTTTAAATATTTGAATGATGATTTGACTTGAATTTCAAATTATCAGAATGAATTGGTGATTTAATTTTTGAATTTAATCTATTGGAAGTTGAATAAATTTGAATCTTCGATTTTAAGCCGGTTAAAAATAATTTAAAGGCTTAGAAAATTCATATTGATAATACTGGAGATAATTGAAGCTTCAGAATTGAATTTGAAAGCGATTTGTTCAGTTTTGAAATTGTATCGTTTGAATTGAATTTAAAGATAGTCTTCCGAGGCACAGTCTCGGAATTTGACGAAATCAGTTTCATTGGGTCCGTAATATTGAATTATTACCGGATTTCAATTTTCGTATTTATCGGAATTGTTTTATGAACATATGGCGTATAAACGCGTAGAGAATTTAAATCGAATTCAATTTGAATTTCTGTAACAACCTGGATTTTTGCCCAAAATTATAATCATCAACAAACGATTAAAGATGACAGGTATTTGCTGTTTATTGTTGAAATTTTTATAACGATAAAATCTTCGTAAATTAACGATTTAATATCGACTGTTAATTTCTGTTTGAATTTGGAAATTGTAAATCAATTGAAATTCTCTTATTAAATTTTCATTTTTACAAAATGAATATATACACATAGTTTAAATTTAGCAACATGATTTAAACAAAACAAATTAAAAGAAATATTTACAAAAACAAAATTAGATTTAAAAAGAAAAAAAAAAGAGAAGAACAAAAACAAAGTTTAAAATAAGAAAAGAAAAATGGCCATACCTCTAGTACTAAGACCATACCGGCCCATACCCTAACCCACGATTTCTCTGTTAAACCCGCACCCCCCTTTCTCTTCAATCAGACGAACGAAAAAATAAAACAAACGAAACAAAAGAAAAAAAAATGGCGAGCAAATTCTAGGGCTTCGGCGATCTCCTTCGATCTGAAAATTTAGGGCTTTGCCTTGTCGTTCGATCTGGCGAATCTAGGGCTTCACCTTCCCCTCGCATTCATTCGCTCGCGACCTCGTCGAACATCTGAAGTGCTCGCGGCTGTTTCGGTGAGTTTGATAGTTGCTTTGGCGTCAAACTCTAAAGTTTTCGTCTTCTTCTCGCTCGCGACCGCTTCTGACAAAGGTGAGAAATTTCTCACATCTAATTCCAGCTCCAGTTCATTAGTATTCGAAATTGATGATTTTCGGTCGTATATGTTTTCTGAGATTTGTTGTTTGGTGTTCGATTTCTGATTTTCCAGTTTTGTTTAAGTGGGCTTTGTTCGAACTCCTTTATTCTGGTGACTTTGGGATTGACTTTGATTTAGGAAAATGTTGGGCTCGGTTTGAGGATTTTCATGTGCTTCTCTGGAAAAAAAAATTAAATTAAGAAATTGTTTTTAACTTTGCTTTGGTTATGCTTTGCTTTGGCTATAGCCCAGACTACTTTGGCTTTGTAAATTATTTTCTCTGTTGGCATCGTTTTCAAAACCGACTTTGATGTTGAACTGTAAATTTCTTTTTGGCTTCGGCTATGAAATGTTTTAAATTCTCGGCCCACTGCAGTTCCATTATTTATGTAGCATTGCTTCATATATATATATCCATTCATGTATGTATATACACGATTGATTGTTACCCTGTTTCATTTGATATAGACATATATGTATGTTCGAATTTGTATTGCTAGCACTGTCCAGTTTCACTGTTGCATCTCCATTTATTGTACTCGGGTTATTCTAGTGTGCTATGACATGCCTACTCGAGTTTGCACTAGATTGGGTCATGTTGTAGTGGTAATTGATTTGAGATAGTTTAGGTTTATATGCAGTTAGTCTATTCTCTGTTACTGGTGCAAGCTTTAGTCTCATTGATGCATTCCATTTTTCTTGAATATTGTTATGTCTCTACTGAAATTCGAGTTCGATCAGTGATGTTGTTCTTAGTAGTTTCATTCTTGTTCTGTTCAAATTTCAGTAGCACTGCTTATACGTTGGTTTGTTGGCACTTGTTCACGTACATTTGTATGTTTATCACTTCATGTGGAAGTCCGGTCTCTACTTGCATCTGTACATTCAGGGGGTCAGTATCATTGTGTAGTTGAGTCTGAATCATATAGATGTTTCCAAACCTAGTTACAGCTGTAGTTGCATTGTGGTATTCGATCTTCAGGTGCACTGATTATCATTTTCTCACTTCGGTCAGATCGCGATTTTGTTGCCTGAAATAACTTGAATGCATTTAGTTGTTTGTTGGCTTTGACTTGATTGCATCTACTTCGGGTTTGTTTTCGAATTCCCTTGTGTTGAACCCAGTAATTTGGGTTTGACCTTGTGATCAATTGTGACTTTCACTAGTCTTTTGCATAGCTCTTGCGATGGTGGCGAGGCAGCGCACGCGTACGTGTGCACTGCAGCCACCCAACTCGACAGTTTGAATTGATATTTCTTTGCGTCGTGATGCATTGATCTTCTATGCCGTATTGGCGAGGCCGTACACGCGTGCGTGTACGGCAGCCAATAACACTGTTTATCTCTGTTGATGTTTTAAATCTGCTGATTTATTGTTAAACACTGTTTAGTGTTAAAATTTTCGTTATCCGAGTTCTTTGTTAAAAGAGTCGGATAGACGAGAATATTATTGTGACTGTCGTCTATTTAAATTATTACTGCCTCTATGCACTAATAAACTGGTTTGAATTAGACTGACCTGTGTATTATTTTCTTTTGAATATAATACTCGGGTCAAACCGAGTATTTTTACAGCTTGAAGATTTTCGAGCAGCGAAGTTAGAGAGAGAGAGTAAAGAATCATTTTTAGTTTTCAGAAGAAAATTGTATTTTTAGATATTCCGCTGTATCAGTATTAAATTTGTATAAACTCTGATGTATATAAAAAGATTTATAGTAATGAAATAAATTCTCATTTGTTTTAATTGATTGTTATTATCTGTGTTTCTGTGGCTGATTCTGTTTAAACCTTATAAACTAAATAAGAATTCGTCTTTTTGAACGTTTCTAGTTGGTTTAATTACCGACTGGAGGCGGTCAAAAGGGGGGAATGTTACACCAGCGATGAGTGATTGTAATTATTTTAGATTTCATTAAGTAATTTAAAATAATAAGGTTTCCAATAGTTGTAGTTTTACTATGATTTTTGGGACAACCTTTTTAGTAGTTTATTTACAGTTTTAAGAATTATTTTAAGTCTATTTCTTTTAGCTATTCTTTTCAGTTAATTTTAGTTTATTTCTGTTAATTATAGCTTTTCCATTTATTTATAGTTTATTTACAGTATTTTAATTTATTTACTGTTATTTATGCGTTATTTACATCTTTTTCCTAAGCTTTGGATTTTCTTCTATTTTTAGTTTTCTTTTATTTTTCCTTCTTCTTCATGTTTGTATTAGAATAGATTAAATACGAATATGGATTAAAATTATAAGAATACTGAAATAACGGAGATAAGATGTAAATTGTAAAGACTGTAATAAAAATGGAATTAAGACTGAAATTGAGCCTAATTATCATATTGATGTTAGAATTGGACTAATTAAAGATAATTGGCCTAGTTATAACTTAGAATTATAACTAAAAAGAGTATAAGATGAAAGAAGCTTATTTTTACACTTAGACCTGGGGTTAAGTAATAAGCATGATTATAACGTAGGTTATAATAAGAAATAGAACAGAGTGAGGCTTATTTTAAGACTTAGGATAAATTAATAAGCACAGATAGTAAGAACAAAAGTAAAGGCTTATTTAAATAATTTATGTAAGTTAATAAGCAAAGAATTAAAGTAGGACCTATACCAAACATCATTTTATTTCTATAGACACGGTGTTTCACATAACCCTGAAGTGAAACGAGGTGTCTCACATAACCCTGAAGTGAGACGAGGTGTCTCGCATAATCCTGAAGTGAGACGAGGGGCACGCTTATGTTAATAACGGTAGTCAATGATTAATAAGTAGAAGTCAAAATCATGGGGATTTGGGCAAGGGGAACAGCTAGATATTGTTTGGATGACGGGCCAGTACCAATAGAATTTCCCCTATTTTTTCTATGGACACAGTGTTTCACATAAACCTGAAGTGAAACGAGGTGCCTCACATAACCTTGAAGTGAGACGAGGTGTCTCACATAATCCTGAAGTGAGACGAGGGGCACGCTTATGCTGGAGCTTGAGGTAATAAGAAGACCCAATAGGTGGAACAACAGGTAACATGAACATGGTGGCGTTACGCGTGTGACTTCCATTCGGGTGCTCAGTAATCGTTATGAGTTCTAAGCGCTTAGTGTGTGCCTTTCGCAGGCACCAATGTCTACTGCGTAGAAAGCTTTAGCGTCCGGTCCACGGTAGATTCTATGGAGTAGCAGGCCGATCAAAAGGTAATATTAGGAATTCAGCCTATTCTAAGCAGCTATAAAAAACAAGTGCAGACAATCAAAGTTAATCAATTATGTTGATCTAGTTAAGTCGTATTTATTTATAGCTTATTCCTTCTCTCTATTTCCTTTGTTTCCTTTTATATACTAAAACTGCTGTAAAGTTTATTACTTTTACTTCGCTTAAAGATTCTAGTAATTACTATCATTCAGCAGACTTTTAGTCTGAGCCACTCCTCCATTATCCCCTTTTCCCCCATAGGCAATCAGGGGCAAGGACGGTAGACTACAGGCATTTGGAAATTTATTCGGAGGAGATACTATCATGTATTTCTTTTCTTTAGTTTCAGTTTTAGTTCTTTTTGTTGAGCTGGCATTTTGTGAGGGATGTATTGTACTCTGATATTATTGATACTATGGATTTATTTCGCAAGACACATAAGGTTATTTTGACATTTAATGTATTTGGTATTTGGCGACTTATTTGATTTATAAAGTAATTTTGATGTTTTGCTCTAAATAAATTATTATAATTATAATTGTTTCCGCTGTTTATATATTTTTGTCTTATGAATCTTAGTCTCTGATAGTTTTAGTTATACGTACAACGCAACATGCCTTTTAGTGTGCTCTTTTGGGTATACTAAGGGGTGTGGGGTGTTATAGATATATCCCCCAATCCTTATATTTTCAATATTTAGTGAATATCCATATACTTATCTCAACGGTATAAGTATATGTACAAAATTGAGAAAGTTTTCTTTTATTACGATTCAAAAATCATTCATGAACTCCTTATAATTCTCTAAAACCGTTTATAAACCATTTTATAAAACTCCTGAAACCATTTATAAAACTTCTTTTATACATTTCAATCATTTATAAATTCTTTTGTACATTTGTAAAACTCATTTATAAATTCTTTATAAATCCATAAAATCCTTCATAAAACTCCTTTTTATAAATTCATAAAATCCTTCATAAAACTCCTTTTATAAACCTAAAACCCTGTTTCTTAACACTCATTTATAAATATCTAACCATTTATAAAACTCTTTCCCCTTGTAAATAAACTTCCCTTAAGTCTTCAAACTATTTTATAAACTTCTTTAAAAATCCAAGTCTTTCAACTCTATTCATGGGTCTTGGAAAACATTTATAAATAATTATAAATCTTTTTACTTGAAAATACCATTATATAATAATAATTATAAACAATAAACATTATAAATAAATGAACATTATTAATTGTAAAACATCAAAATATTGTTTAATAAACAATAATAATTAATCTTTACCAATTTTATAAATAAAAATAATTTATTTGTAGAACCTTATTAATAATCCTTATTATTAATTTCAAACCATAATTATTCGTGGAATAATTAACCTTCCCAAATATTAACATTTTAATAAATTCTTTAAAACCATATTATCTATAAACAGATAACTTTAAAACAATACTAATATAATTAAATAACCTTAAAATAATATTACAATAATTAAATAACTTTAAAAAAATATTAATATAATTAAATACTTTAGAACCATATTATTTTAACTAAATAACTTAAAACAATATTAACATAATTATATAACCTTAAAATAATATAACTATAATTAAATAACTTTAAAACAATATATATATAATTAAATAACCTTAAAATAATATTACTATAATTAAATAACTTTAAAGTTGTATTAATATAATTAAATACTTTAAAAACATATTAGTTTAACTAAATAACTAAAACAATATTAATATAATTAAAATACTTTAAAGCCATATTAGTTTAACTAAATAACTTAAAATAATATTAACATAATTAAATACTTTAAATAATATTAAATATAAATAAATCATTTTTTAAAATAAAAATAATATATTTCTAAAACCCATTTTTGGATTTAAAATCATTTTCTATCTTAAACCCAATTTCAATTCAATTGGCAATTTATAGTATTTCAAAATACCAATTTCAGGCCAATAGCCGCCAAATGCTCAACCAATATCGATATCGATTTTCTACAATCACTGCTTTTTATTTTTAAACATAGAACAATGTTATAACCATAGTGTCCACAATCAGGTTCATTATTCAATAATCCGTATAAATAGAATATTATCGAAACAATTCAACAATAGTGAGGAATCCCGTTGGATCCCTCCAACCTGTTTTCCCCTGCATAACAAACGTTATATAATCATAAAATATAAATCAACCGCTTCGAGGCGAGATTCGTATACAAAGATTCATCCGCTCTTACACGGGAACGTAATTGGATCTCATCCGCTCCAATAGGCGGGACTATATCCAAACCAACTAATAAATATAGTAATTAATCCAAACAATCATTCAACAATTTTTATCAACTATATATCATACCAGTTAACCAAAAAGGTGAGTTTAACTTACCGAAATTTTCTGTTATCGTCGAAGCGTTCCGGTTTGGGACTAAAATTAAATGACGTTCGATTTTTCCTAAATTTCGACCGTCTCCAAATTCATCCAAACCAGTTGCATCTCGAACCTTTCGTCATTACGAGCGCAATGCAAAAATCCATGTCTCGATTGGACCTCATATGAGAGAGTTATTGAATTTTTAAGTTATCAATTTTTAAACTAATAATTAAAATAAACTAATTTCAAACTTCTACAAATTTACTACCATGCCATCTTCCCTCCTTATTAACTTCCTCTTGTACATGATAGTTGTGCACGCTATTGCCGTGCGTATCCAATCGATGATACAGAGCTACGGTTGTCGAAACTTGAATCCGGCGACTCCGCCAAACTTCATTTTGAATTCTCTGCCTGCTCGACACAACGACTTCAAGCTCGGCCTCCCCAAGCAAAACGCGATAGAAGCGCCCTCCCCTACCACACATCAGGCCATAAACAACCCCAGGCCGCCGTTCGACCCAAAACTTTGGCTAGAGGTATTTTCTTTGAAAAACTCGAATACGAACTCCAAAACACGAATCGATGCCTCAAATTGATAAAATCGCGAACCCTAGTTTAAAACTAAAAAAACACTCTGTTGCATTCGTCGATCCCCTCCAAACTGGTGCCGAGCCCACCAAAACCTTAACCGATTAAAGACCTGTCCTTTATTAACCCAAAGATCACCCATTTCCATTTTTTAGCAATTTATTTTATTTCTCAAGATTTTTTTCTGGTTTAAAAAAAGAAAAATGGTTGGACAGAGAGGGAAAGAAGCATTTAAAAAGGAAAATAGGATATGGTCGTGAATGTGGGAAGGTAGGCAACAACACTGATGAGCATGGGCTAGTTAGGCTGATATATGTATATAAATAAATAAATATATATTATATATATTATTTAAATTTAAATTATCAACCTATATGGCGTTCGAAAATATTGAACTCCAAACGAGATGTGCCGCCTGGCTTTCCATATGTTATACCCCTATTCCGAACACAATGGAACTTGTTTCGAGGTCTAATTCGATCGTATGTAGAAGATAGCTTTTTCAAACCTAGTTACTTTATTAATATCTGAAATTAATTTATACGCATTTCGATCTCACATGACCAAACGATACATCCGATGGCCACAAAAATCGTTGGCATACAATAACTCACTATTACGGATTCAATGAAACTGGTTTCGTCGAAATTCGAGACAGTGCCCTGGAAGGCTATTTTTATATGTTAATTAAAATGAGTTATTTCAAAAACCAAATAAATCACTTTTAAATCCACATTAAAAGTTCTACTATCTTCTTCTTATTAAATAGAATTTTGATAAGCTTTGAAATTATTTTTATCCAACTTGAAACCCAAGATTCAATTATTTAAACAATTCGAAATTATTAAATTCAATAAAATAAATTATCAAATAAATCGTTATATTTGAAATTTTAGCTATTTGACTTATAAAAATAATTATTCAATATTTAAACCAATTAAATATTACAAAATTAAATGATTGAAATTCTAGGCCTTTACACTCTTCTCCCCTTAAAATGAATTTGTCATCCCCGAAATTTCCAAGGTAAAAAAATGCCCTAACCCATTAGCTTTTAAATTAAAATAACTTATCAAATCCTTTTAAGCCTTTAACTTTTCCCAAAAATCCTTTGGTGAAACTTTGTTATTGCTTTTACTAAGTATCCAAATTCATTTATAGATTCCAAGTAATATCATCCCATTCAATCATTTCAGGTTACAACTTAAAATCAAACTTTAGTTATCAAAATCTTCTTTCAAGAATTTCTAACACCTTAAATTTATGGAAATTTCACCAGTGCGTCCTTTACGCGGCTCGATCGAAATAACTACAAATCGCCACCCTGGGCCTAAACCAGCAAAAGAAAACAAGAGCCAAGCGGCTTGATCAAGAACTCATCGAATCAACAACAAATTTAAACGTGTACCTTTTCGTCGGGCAACCAAATTTTTACTTATGAAATCAAAGGCAGTAACTAGCTCTTGCTTTTATATACCTACATTCTATTTACCAATGATATCCAATCATATAATTCATAATTACATTATTCTACAACTTCAATTTCCCACATTTGCTTTATTAAAACTCATACGATGTACATATATCATCCGTACGCAATATCAAATCTGATCGCTCACTCGATTATACAATTTCACTTTCGAACTAGTATCGTACACACGACCACTCTAGTGCGGACTCGGATCCGGTTCCCTGATCATAAACCAGCATTCTCCTTGCATAGCCATATACTATGATAGAGAATACCAGAATCAATCAAAAATCCATATCCAATGTTCGCTATCGAGAATCGAGTGAAAAATTCCAACTCGGATCGAATTAAATCATCTCGAAACAATGTTCTTGAATCTGGATCAAATTGTTATGCGAATAGAATAATATACGTACAACTTACGTATTTATTCCAATTGATTTCTTAGCTATACCAAATTCCTTTTATTCAGATCCACTTATTACATAGTATGTTTCTTTCAATACTAATGTCATTTAAGAACCATTTCATCAAATTTTATTTTTAACAATATTTCACTCCATATTAAATTCATTTATGGATCATTCATAAAATTTTACTCAAGTTTATAAACATTTAATATAACCCCCATGTTTATTTTCAATTTACAACTTAAGTTTTATTTAAATCAAAGTCAATTTCAATTCCATTTAACTCAATTCATCTTCCAATTTCAATATTTAATTTTATCAACCATATTTCAAAACCATATTCAACTCACTAATTTATTTAATTAGCTCATTTCATTAATTTATTTCAATCACCAACAATTCCATTTCCAAATTTTTTTTCATTTAACCAAACTTAGGCTAAATTTCTTTTCAAAATTCATTTTATTAAACTTAACTTAAGTAAATTTAATTCCATAGTTCAATTTTAAGTTTACTTTACTAAACATTCATATTCAATAATTTTTAAATCTGTTTTCCATACTAATTCTCAAAATGTATAAGTTATCAAACTTATTTTCTCATATTTTTATAAATCAGTTAATGAAAATTACCTTGTTCTTATTTATTCAAATCATTTTGAAATATTATATATATACAAAATCCCCTAGGTATATCAACTTATTCTTTTGAATTTTATAATCGAAACTAGTTTTACCAAAACAAAACCACAATGGTAGAAATTCCTCTCATGGAAACCCTAAAATGAATATCGATGGTGCTGCTGCCATCATTGAAATTATTTCCCAGCGACCGAAGTGAGTTCATTGCTTTCTAACCTCTTTTAAATTCCATTTTAAAAATATTTCAATTCAGTTATATTTTCCAAATAATACAATTATTATTTTCCAAAACTTTGAAAAACCATTTCCAAGATTAATGGGATTTAAATTCTTAAATTCCCAGCTTTTAAATCCTATTTATTTATTTACAAATCATATTTATAATATATTTATGAAATTTCATTTCATTTCCATTTATAAATCACATTTATAATCATATTTATATAATCCCATTTGATTATATAAAATCATTTCTTAATTGTTAACCTTTGTTTGCATTATAACAATAATAACTCTTATTCAAACACAAATAATAAATGATAATAATCAAATATTATCATTCTCTAACGACTAGACACACCATATATACTATAATAATTTCTTAAAATTTTATTACTTTATATATAAAATATAGTCAAGGTAAAATTATTTCATTTATCCAACTTCAAAACAATACCATGTCGAATTGTTTTGGTCAAGTGTTTAGAGACCCCTATGAATGACGTTAATTTCTCGTATTGATAAGAATACATAAGTCACTCAACAAATCAACCAATACAATATAAATCATTTTTATATCACTAACAAATACGCACTCATATATATATGCACACACTCAAACTAATTCTAGGTTTCTACTGACCCTATCTCTAATGAGTACCCCACCAAAGCCAATGTTCTCGCTTGACCTTCAGCTCTAATATCAAGTGTAACGACCAGGGATTTCGACCCTTGAAAATTGACACTAATATGTCCACGGTATTACATGCCAAGAAATCGAATGCCGGAAAATCTGATTTTTGGGGAAAAAGAAAGAAGGAAGAAGATAAGAAGAAAACTAAACAACACAGAATCTCACAGTGGAACGAACAATCAATAATATGCAACAAATCTTTACATGAAAACAAAATTGTAATATGCATATGTATACAGACATTAATCAGAGTATACTAACCTATTTCAACCTAGACGATTATAACAACCTATCTTTACAATTGCTGATAGATACAACAATGAATACAGTGGGAAAATAACCATCTACGTGAATATGTCTTAGGCCTCCAACTCTTCTCCTGAAGCTCCAAAGCATCCCAAACTAATCTTTAATATGCTCGGTCTGACCCGAGCATTATAATAAAATAACACCAGAGTCAGTCTAGAAAACCAACGTGAGAAAACACACCCAACTAGATTTTAAAGTTATAAAAGTCTTTGAAATCAAAAGTATCTCGTAAGACCATGCCGCACATAAACACGGACGGGTTTTTACCTTACGATAACCAAAAAATTTCTATACAAATTTCATTTATATTATAATAATATCTAGGGGTCAAAGTAAAATATGAATATAGCTGAAATGTTTGCGTCTCACGTTTCAGCATAGTTGGGCACAACTAAGTCCGTACGACACTTATTGGAGAATGGATTCCATACAATGACTGGGCTACTAAGGTACCGACCGTCACGGAGCATTTCTAGACAAATAACACCAATGACCTTGCCTGGATCCTCTGCCAACACAAGACCGACCTACCACTTACTGGATAGTACCGAATATGATCACCCCTCCATTAATGGGCCCCGAAGCATACAATGAGAGATAATAGTGACTCTAGATAGGGATGATCATACCCTACTTGGGAGTGACCCACTTAGCCCTGCTACATCTCTCCTATTTTAGTCATTCCCGGTTGATGAGGCTTGAGGCTACGTTTTATCTTTATATATAACACTTCCCACTTGGAAAGCTAATACTGCTTCCAGGCAACAATGCAATATTAGCATGCATCCATCGTTCTAGGACTGAATGAAACACTTGAGAGCTTCGTCTTCAATTCCATCATCTTCAAGATGTCTTCACTTCGAAATGGATTCATTGGATCGAAGTGGTTATCAGATAACGTACCTGATCCCGGTCTCTTTGAAATAACTTTTCGATAATTCTCGGTCAACTCAACCGTGATTCTTTTGGGAAATAAATAATCAAAGATAAGATCGTAGATCACCTAAAAACCATTAGTGGACGCATTTACTTATCATTATCCTAGGTGAACAAAACGAGATTTGTACACACAGTACAACATCATCAGAGATGACTGTGCCATATAACTCACGTGTTTCTTCTAGATATTTCCAAAGTTACGTTTTGGGTCCAATTTCGATAGTCATTTATTTAACTATCGAATAACAACATTCAATCAAGGATCTATTTTATAAGGAAAACCAACATTGGTTAAGCACATAAGCAATCGCTAGCCTCCTTTTATAACTATTTTATAAATAAAAATCACATTGTAAATTACTTGTATAAGAATACATTTACAAAGATATATCCACCAATCCTTATATTTTCAACACTTAGAGAATATCCATATACTTATCTCAACGGTATAAGTATATTTACAAAACCGAGAAAGATTTTCTTTTATTTAAATTCAAAATCATTCGTGAACCCCTTATAATTCTCTAAAACCATTTATATTATAAAACTCCTAAAACCATTTATAAAACTTCTTTTATACATTTAAATCATTTATAAATTCTTTTGTACATTCCTAAAAATCATTTATCCTTTATAAATCCATAAAACCGTTCATAAAACTCCTTTTATAAACCTATAACCCTATTTCTTAAAACTCGTTTATAAATATATAAGCATTTATAAAACTCTTTCCCCTTTTAAATAACCTTCACTTAATCTTCAAACTATTTTATAAATTCCTTTACAAAATCCAAGTCTTTCAACTCTATTCACGGGTCTCCAAAAACAGTTATAAAAAATTAAAAATCTTTTTACTTCAAAATACTATTATATAACAATAAACATTATAAATAAATGAACATTATTCATTGTAAAACATCTTAAATAATAACTAATAATTTCAAAATATTATTTAATAAACAATAATAATTAATCTTTACCATTTTATAAATAAAAATAATTTATTTTTAAAACCTTATTAATAATCCTTATTATTAATTTCACACATAATTATTCATGGAGTAATTAACCTTTCCAATTATTAACATTTTGATATATTCTTTAAAATCATATTAACTATAAACAAATAACTTTAAAAAAATACTAATATAATTAAATAACCTTGAAATAATAATACTATAATTAAGTAACTTTAAGACAATGTTAATATAATTAAATACTTTAGAACCATATTAGTTTAACTCAAACTTAAAACAATATTAGTATAACTAAATAACTTTAATATAATATTACTCTAATTAAATAACTTTAAAACAATATTAATATAATTAGATAACCTTAAAATAATATTACTATAATTAAATAACTTTAAAACAATATTAATATAGTTAAATGCTTTCAACCATATTAGTTTAACTAAATAACTAAAACAATATTAACATAATTAAATAAATTTAAAATAATATTACTATCATTAAATAACTTCAAAATAATATTAATATCATTAAATACTTTAAAACCATATTAGTTTAACTAAATAACTAAAAAAAATTAATATAATTAAATACTTTACACAATATTTAACAATAAATCATCTTTTAAAATAAAAATAATATATTTTTGAAATCCATTTTCGAATTTAAAATCATTTTCTGTCTTAAACCCAATTTCAATTCAATTGGCAATTTATAGTATTTCAAATACTAATTTCAGGCCAATAGCTGCCAAACGGTCAACCAATATTGATATTAATTTTCTATAATCACTAAGTTTTTATTCTTAAACATTCAACAATGTTATAGTCATAGTGTCATAATCAGGTTCATTATTCAATAATCCATATAAAAGGAATATTATCGAAATAATTTAACAATAGTGAGGAATCCCATTAGATCCCTCCAACCTGTTTCCCCCAACATCACAAACGTTATATAATCATAAAATATAAATCAACCGCTTCGAGGGGGGAATCATATACAAAGGGTCATCCGCTCTTACACGGAAATGTAATTGGGTCTCATCTGCTCCAATAGGCGAGAATATATCCAAACCAACTAATAAATATATTAATTCATCCAAACAACCATTCAATAATTTTTATTAACTATATATCATACTAGTTAACCAAAAAGGTGAGTTTAACTCAACGAAATTTTCCATTGTCGCCGAGGCATTCCAATTTGTGACTAAAATCAAACGACATCCGATTTTAGCCTAAATTTCGACAGTCTCCAAATTCAACCAAACTAGTTGCATCTCGAAGCATTCGTTATTACGAGCACAATGCAAAAATTTGTGTCTCGACTGGACCGCGTCTCGATTCGATTTATAAGTTATCAACAAATTCACGACCATGCCATCTTCCCTCCTTATTAACTTCCTCTTGTACATGATAGATGTGCATGCCATTGTCGTGCATATCCAAACGATGATACATAGCTACAGTTGTCGAAACTTGAATCCGACGACTCCGCCAAACTTCTCTTCGAATTCTCCACCCGCTCGACACGACTTCAAGCTCGGCCTCACCAAGCAAAATGCGACAACAGCGCCTTCCCCTACCATGCATCAGGTCTTGAACAACCCAAGGCCGTCGTTCGACCTAAAACATCGGCCAGAGATGCTATTTTCTTCGAAAAACCCAAATATGAACTCCAAACACGAATCGATGCCTCAAATTGATAAAATCACGAACTCTAGTTTGAAACTAAAAAAACACTCTACTGCATTCATCGATCCCCTCTAACCTGATGCCAAGCCCAATAAAACCTTAACCGATTGAGGACCTGTCTTATATTAACCCAAAGACCACCCATTTCCATTTTTTAGCAATTTATTTAATTACTCAATATTTTTTTCTAGTTTGAAAAAAAGAAAAATGGTTGGCCAAAGAGGGAAAGAAGCATTTAAAAAGGAAAACAGGGTGTTGTCATGAACGTGGGAAGGTATGGCAACAACAGTGATGAGCATGGGCTAGTGAGGCTAATACATATGTTATATATTGTTATTTAAATTTAAATTATCAAGCTATACGACGTTAGAAAATTTTGAACTCCAAATGAGATGTTCCGCCTGGCATTCTATATGTTATACCCCTATTCCGAACACAATGGAACTTGTTTCAAGGTCTAATTCGATAATATGTAGAATATAACTTTTTCAAACCTAGTTACTATACTAATTTCTGAAATTAATTTATATGCGTTTCAATCTTGCACGACCAAACGATATGTCTGATGGCCACAAAAATTGTCAACATACAATAACTCACTATTACAGATCCAATAAAACTAGTTTCATCGAAATTCGAGATAGTGCCTCAAAAGGCTATTTTTATACGTTAATTAAAATGAATTATTTTAAAAACCAAATAAATCACTTTTAAATCCACATTAAAAGTTTTATTGTCTTCTTCATATGAAATAGTATTTTAATAAGCTTTGAAATCATTTTTATTCAACTTAAAACCTAAGATTCAATTATTTAAACAATTCGAAATTATTGAATGCAACAAAATATATTATCAAATAAATCGTTATATTTGAAATTTTAGCTATTTGACTTATGTAACACCCCTAATTTTTGATAACATTATTCAGAAAATTTAATTAGATAAATTCAATAGAATAATGTAATAGTTATAGTGATAAGGTGATTGAGATATGGAAATAATTAAGGTCGTGCTTAATAAATTAAATGGGCTTAAGAATGGGTTTTTTAAGTTAATCAATTTACAGAAGGGTATATTGGGAATTAGCCGCACATAACCCCTTACCCTTATATATTTTCGTTCTTATAGTTTCATTTTCCATTCACGTCTGCAAACAAAATACAAATGTAAGAAAAGAGGAGCCGACCATTGTTAAGGAAGAGAAATTTAAATCAACCTAAGGAATTGAAGATGATCATACATTTTCGGATCTAAGATTAAATTTATTTTTATGATGATTTGGATAATGATATGCTTGAATTATAATTTTTTTGATTTAAACATAATTGTTTAAATGGGGATTTATGCGGTTTTAGGGCAAAACTGAATGAAATTGATGTTCGAATACCACGGAAAAATTTTATGTTATGTAAAATATGATTTTGGAGTTGGATTTTAATTTTGATAATTTTCCAAGCTATGGAAAGATTATTATGATTTTCAAAGGAAAATGTGTTTAATTGGGTCTGAAATTTAGATATGTTAGATAACATGATGAATGTGAATTTATGTCATTTTTAGGGATTTTTCCTAAGTGATTTGCTATGGAAATTAAATTATTTTAGAAGAAGGACTCATCTCAATAGTGGTTTTGCTTAATGAAAGGGCTTATTTGTTAAATTATTCTTGATTTACATCTGGAATTAAGCAGCAGTTATTTTTGTAAGGAATTTGAAAAGTTGGGGCAACAAATCGCATCTTTACACGTGGGCAGGTTAGTTAGATAGAATTTGCTTTAATTGGTATTAATCAACTTTTACTCAGAAAATCTGGTTCCACCTCTATTAGAAGTACCTTTCGACTCATAGCTTCCGCTTCGACTCAGTCGAAACCAACCCAGGCCGAAACCAATATGCAAGGTATCGCTTATAGATAATACGTAGTGGATTAGAGGAAAAGCGAAAGGCATGGTGTCGAAAGCATTTGGTTTTGATAGGTCAAAACATTTGCTTTGTTTTCAAATATTAAGTGCCTGCCTGGTTTTTATAAAAGCTTTCGAAGGAGTCGAAACATATACTTTCGAAATGGTTTTTCTAATATCTTTCGAAGGGGTTTCCATTTTATGTTTTAAAAGTATAGGCTTTCAAATAGGTTCCTTTATTTATAAAATGGTGCTCTCCAAAGTAGTGGTCCCAATTAAGTCGAAACCCAACCGTTGTTCTTTTGCCTTTCAAGTGTATTGAAGTCATTAATTCTTTCGAAGGGTTGTCTTTGTTTAAAATTATTGTAACAACCCGCATATTTTACGATTGTATATTTAAATGTTTTATTTAAATATAGCGTCATTAATCGGATTAAAGTCCGAAAAGCTACTTTTTGTAAACAGTCGAATTGGGACTCGAGACCACCTCCATTGAGTCCAAAATGGCATTTACAACTTTTTTTTAGTATAAACATCGATATTTTTGGAGTTGAGTAGAATTTTTCTATTTTCTATTTTTGGGCTTTGGGTTTGGGTCTCAGCCTATTGACTCAACTGAATACCCTATACTCCACTCAACTTCCTTCATTCACTTTCATTTCCTAACACTCTCTAGCTAAAATAGAAATGGTGGAAGAGAAAGGAAATTAAAATTCCTAAACCTAGTTTACTAGGAAATTCAAATTCAAGCTCTAGAAAACAAAGTGAAGCTAAGGTAAGCATCATCATCTTCTTCTCCATCTCAATCTCTCTTCAATTCTCAGATATTCCTAACCCTAACTTAGGAAAAACTTCACCTTTGATAATAGATTGAGGATTCTAGAGGTGTGTTGAAGAGGAATTGTTCTTGCCTTGTTTTAAACGCTTCTCATTCATTGTTTTTGGGTTTAAAGGTGAGTTCTTTAACTCACATCTACGTCTATATCTATCATTGTTGTTAGGTATGAATTCCTAACACTTTTGCATATTCATTTGCTTTTGATTTGAATTAATTTGGTGGGGTAGCGACCTATGGTCTTCGGGCCGTTTGTGGAGCTTCGGCTCAAAATTGATGGTTAGCGACCATGGAATAGCGTTCCGTTTGTGATACACGTGTTGGTGAGTTTTCATGCTCCCGTTTATGATAGGCCTCCCCCCTTTGTGATTTCTAGATTCCAAACCAAATGTCTGGAAATGTTTATTTTTGTCTATTAAGGCTGTTTTGTGTGGATTTCCTATTCTAATCGATTTTTGTTGATCTGGATAGTTGTTATCACTTATTATCGACTTTGATGACTATTTCTTTGGACTTTTGGGAATATCCATTTTATGGATTTGATATCGATTTCTATGGTTTTGATTCACGTCTTCGAATGTGAATCTTTGGTGATTGATTTTTTTTACAATCATTTTGTGATTTGTCACTTCTAAATACAAAGGTTTCTATACTAGTAGTAAATACTCAAACTCTTTCATCAAAACGATTTCGACACTATTTTAAATATAAAAGCTTGTTTTCAAAACAGTTTTCCAATCTATTAGTATATACAAACCTTTACCTCATTCGTATGTGAAATCTAATTAACGGCTTAGTAAAACAAGTTGTATGAAACGCTTGCGTTTACTTCATCGGTTAATTCTTGGACTTGTTCGATTGAACTCTTGTGACAATTTTCGAGTGGAAATCTACAATCTGTTCGTAAATTTACTAGCTAGTGGTTATGGGACATGAAGCTAAACTCTTATATTTACTAGCTTAGTGTGACTCAAACTTCTTATTGATCAATGATGATCATTTTGTGATTTAGACTAGCGATATGCGATGTCTCTTTGTCCGTGTGGGAGCTGTACCCCGTTTGTGGAACTTCGGTTCAATTTGGTGGGGTAGCGACCCATGGTCTTCGGGCCGTTTGTGGAGCTTCGACTCAAAATTGATGGTTAGCGACCATGGAATAGCGTTCCGTTTGTGATACACATGTTGGTGAGTTTTCATGCTCCCGTTTGTGATAGGCCTCCCTCCCTTTGTGATTTCTGGATTTCTAATTGATGATTTCTAGAATTTGTGTTTCACCAATTTTTCGTGGATTGCATTGGTAAGCTCTATCAATATTTGTGTTTGGTGAATAATTTAAATAATATGATATTCTTTTGGTGTTTGAGAATATTTGAGATATTGTATGATTTTTGTTGTTAATTGATGTATACTTGACACGGTATGGCATTTTTGTTATCATACGTTTTTGGTTATATCTCTTATCCTATCTCATTTTATCTTATATTTATAGCTAGACTGATCCGTTTATTATTTTCTTCTTAAAATAATACTCGGGTCAGATCGAGATATTTTAGGTGCTTCTGCTTGACTTCCTATCTGGGACCACCATCTGATTTTTTGGCTAACTACTTTAGATTAGTAGTTTTTGTTATTATAAATTTGAGATATAGACTCCTTGATGTATAATTATTATTTTGTCTAGCACTTGTATCTATTCTTTTGTGATGTAGTGGATCTTGTTTGACCACTACTTTGATGTACACTTTTATGTGATATATTCATATCTGATTCTGCCTTTGTGATATGAATACCTGTGACTGATTTGTGTTATGTTTATTTCTATATTTGTTTCCGAAGGCCATTTAGCCACTGTGTAGTAGCTTTAAGTTTGTATTTGATATGTCAGATTTCCTCTTGAAATGAAATGTAAGTTATATTATCTGACATATCGGTACTCGCACAAAGCAATTACATAGATGGTCGCTTCTCAACAGCCTTATTCTTCATGCTAGTCGACGGCATTACCCCGTAGTGTCCTTGGCTAGCGTGAGTATAGAGGTGGGGCGTCACAGTTATACTAAGCCACTTCCTAAATGCTTTCGAAAGGGTTCAAGGGTTTCAAAGGCAATGGCTTCGAAAGGGGGTTTCGATGCTATCCTTCAGTGTTTTGCTTAAATGTTTTAAAGCTTTCGAAAGGATGGTGTCGACACCATCAAAATTTTCCCCAAATATTTTTATTAAAGGTTTTGAAAAGAGATACTTCGTATATATTCGCTTTGACCCAAAAGATGTTTTTGTGTAAATCCAATGGTTTCGAAAGGGGTACTTTCATTGGTTTCGTAGCTATGTTTCTAAAAGACTATTAAGTAATGTTTTGATACTTTCAAAAGGTATATTTTGGTTTCGAAAAAGATGTTTAAAGAGCTTTGAAAGGTGTATATGCAAAGTTTTGAAAAGAAGTTTTCTATGCTATCGAAGGAGGTTATCTAGGGGTATCGAAACTAAAGTTTTAAGGTTTTGAAAGCTTTACTTTTCAAAAAAAATAACCCAATCTCAATTTAAAAGAAAACCATTGCATAAATAAAGTATTTTGATATGGAGTTTTGAAGAATTTTTCTTTGATTAATAAGTTAAAGGGATTAACCAAGTTATTGTGTTTGCTTCTTCGTATATGTATATATTCACGCTGTAACATACCCATAACTATAATTTGGGGAAGGGCAGAATAACCAGCTAGGTTGACCCAGCCGTGAATATAAATTAAGTTAACTCCTGAATGAGTAGAATTTCATCCAGGAGGTCAGGAAGACTAGAGTATAGGATGTGTGACATCCCGGAAATTTTGGCAATATCAATTTAATAATCGGTGATGAAAATTAAATTGATTTGATAATAATTGTGAATAATTTTCTTTTAAATAAATATTTAAATGATAATTTATCTTTTAAAAGCTGATAAATTGTTTTCTATTTATAATAAATAGATAAGATCTATTTTAAATTTTTAATAAATAAAGATATGTTTTCTTATTTTAATATTTTTGGTAATTTTAGTTTGATTTAATATATATCTTTTTAAAAGCTATTGAATAAATAATCATTTGGCTTTAAAATTTTACAGGATAAAGTAAAATTGTTTAAAATTGATTTTAGCTTAAATTTAAATTTAAAAGAAGTTTTGTTGTTTTTGTTAAATATAGATTGATAAAAATAAGTAATTTATTTATATAGTGATAATTTCTTTTATAAAATCATTTTAATTTGATAATGAGTTTTATTTATTTTTATAGTGATAATTTCTTTTATAAATTACTTTAATTTGATATAATATCTTATGAATAGACTTTTAAAATAAATAGAAATTTTGTTTTTTTTCTTCAAACGATAGTTAAGTATATTTTAACATAAGTAATTTGAATAAAAGAGATAATCTCTTTTGTTTAATTATTCTAAAATTTGATAGGTGAGTTTTGCAATATTAATAAATATAAATACATGTTGAAATAACAAGCAATAAAACAAATAACAAAGTAAACTATGACAAAGCAACAAGTAAATTGATAATTTGTAAATTCTAAAATAAATACACACTAAACAATCGAAACAACATATTAAAACATTCCATTTACATTTCCTTATCAAACAATCAAGCAAGTAACAAAATTTAATACATCAAACAATATATTAATAACATTTCAACCACAATCCAAAAGAAAATAACAACCACATACATTTCATTATCAAATAAGAAAATGTGCATATGCAGGTAAACGTGAGAACAAAAAGAATAAAAGCAAAGTAAGATATATTATACATGTATCTTATATTATGCTGGTGGCTTGTAGTCTAAGCCACAGGCAAGTATAGAGAAAAAATAAATAAGTGTGAAGATAAACATCAAAGTACAACAACATTTAATGCTTCAATTCTTAGCAGCCAAACAATGTCAATTCGAGTGTATACAAATGTGGTTTCAGCCTCCATTTTTATAAAAATCTCTGACTATAAGAAAATAAAATAAAAGAGAAAAATGAAACCCTGTAAACTGTTTCAGTCTATAAACTACTTCTCTTATCACCTTCCATTTCAAATTCGAGCAAGTATAAACTGCAATGAAACTTCCATTTAAATCCTAAACAAGTATACAACAACATCAAACAATTAAGAACTACAACTAAACAGAAGAAAGATGATTTGAAGATCAAAGTTGAAGACACTTTCCAGTTTCCAGTTTTCAAAATTCAAGACTGTTACAAAAACAAGATGCTCTGTTCTTCTTCTCCATAAAACAGTGAGTAACAATTTTATTTAAACTTATAACTTAAGTTAATGGAATGCTTTCCTCTGTATCTTGTATGTATATGACTGTAACCTGTGGGTATCTGTTCTGTGATACTTGTATCTGTTCTTGATATTCTGTTATCTGTTTTTGGTATATATATGAAAACCAACCTCCATCTTTTGATCTATCAACTGGTTGAACCTGGTATGTGAATAAGAGTTGTTGTTTGGTTGTTATCCAAGTATTAGAAATATGTTAAAGCTGAAATAACCTATAACTACCTCTGGTAATTCAAGAAAACTGAGTCTAACTTTAAATATGTGTAAATCAAACTTCTTGTTTAAAGAAACCAGGAGTATAAATCAAAACTACACACAAAATTATGATTTTTAAAACAAGAATTACAATTTTTAAAGCTAGGAGTGAAGAGCAATTTTGTTTTCACTGTTTTAAGCTTTTTGAGCTGTAGCTCATGATCTACGACTTCGGGAAGGTCGGGGTTGATCCTATGGTAAGGTGGTCGATCAATGATGCTAGGAAAAATATTGTATCAATGATTTATGCATTGAGGAATTTGAAATCGAGGATTTAAATTTGTAAACCTAATTTTTTCTGGGTTGCGAGTTTTAGTTTGGGTCGACCACTTGGGTTGATCGAGCTTTGAGATTCTTTGGGAAGATGAAGCTCAGATGTGGTCGAAGTCGTAGCCGAAGTAGGAAATTCTCTGGTGGTCGGAGATTGGGGTACGGTGATGTTTTCCAGGGATTGGTGATGTTCCTGGTTTGTGTTCCAGGTGGTGTCGAACTCGATTTCGATCGAGTGTCTGAGGTGTTGATCGGAGGCCTGAGAAAGAATGTAGAGGTGATCGCCGAGATGAGTGGACGGTCGTAGTTGATCGGAGATGGCGGTTGGAAGCGTGCACGTGCACCATTTTTTCTTGTTTGGCTGTTGAGTCTGGGCTGGGTGAACTCGAGATTTACTCGAGTCGATCTTCGTATTGGCTCGGGTGAAATTAACTTTTGCTCGAAGTAAACAAAGGGAAAACTCGAGTAGGTTGTATTTTTCCCAGTTTAACAGTAACCAAGTATAGCTCTAGATTTACTCGGGTAAAATTCGTATTGGCTCGGGAAATTTTGCCTTTTTCTCGAAGCAAACTGAAAGGGTCTCGAGTCTTTGTTGTCAAGTTCAAAACAGTGTCCAGTTTTACAGTTTTAAATTATTAAGTTTCAAATTGAAACTGAGTTTAAAATTTAAGTGTTAAATTCCAGACTTTTGAAGAAAAAAAAACAAAATAAGTATTTTTTCAAAATTAAAACTATCAAAAGATGATAAAGTGTTAAAGCAAATTAATGAATCACGTGTTAAAATAATTAAGTTTTTCCCAAGAATTTATTGGCCGAGTCCAATGTAAACTATTTAACAAGATATTGAAAAACGAGATCAAGTTCTGAATATAAAAGTTAAGGAAGTAATAAATGATAATTACTAGATGGGATAAATTGAAGGAGGATAAGTATAATTAATGTGAATGGTGAAGATTAAATAAATTTGTGTAAATACTTAAGGCTTAATGTAATAAGAAACCAAGGGTGATCAATTAAGATGAAAATTAAAGGATGATTTTTAAATTGATTTGAAATCAATGAATGTTTAGGAATAAATGATTAAAGATTAGTAATTAATTTAATTCGAGGTAAATTTAATTAATTCAGGAAGTGGCGAATTTTCATACGAGTGATTGAATGATGTTAAATATCTTTAATTGGCTGGCATCTCTGATATGAAATGATGTGTAATATAATAGGTTGGATATGGTTATAAACTGCCATGTAAAGGTGATACCTTGTATTAAAAATTGAATTGTATTTCATTAGATAACTTGGGTTAAGACGTCATGGGACTCAAAGAAACCGGGGTCGAGTAGCAGTAAATACCCGAAACCATTGCGATTTGAAACTTTCTATAATTCTTTATAGATTTGATTGGTGAAATCAATAGACTGAAAATGGAAGTAAATTTAAGAAACCGAATTATTTAATCCAAGTTTTTAGAACTCAGACATCGAAGTGTGGAATAAGTATGGTCTCTAGTAAGTTGTGAACTCGTTTTGATGAATGGGTTACCCGGGTTTAAATATGTTGTATGCGTTGGAAATTCATGTTAGATGGGTTTACTCACGCTGGTTTCCAGACTGACCCGGGTGTTACTTTGATGTAATGCTCAGGTCAGACCGAGTATTACAGATTTTCAGGTAAGGACGTTCTGGAGTTCAGGAGACGAGCTGGATGGCAGGAACGTATGGAGTGTTTCCGCTGTGATATATTTCTGTTTATCTGGGATATGTTGATTTGTATATATCCAGTGATTGTGTATATGTATAACTCTGATGTATTAAAATAAAATTGACAGATATAGAATTCTTTGTAAACTGTTATTTTATTTGATATTATATTTTGATCCGCTGCGAATGTGAGATTCTGTGTTTTATTTTCTATTTCTTCTTCTATCTCTTTCTTCTTTTCATAACTATCTGGAATTTTCGGGTTCGAAAATTTCGGGTCGTTACAGGATGCTAAAATATTAAAAGAAGATATTGGCAGGGGCCAATAGGTTCACGGTAAGTCCATGAAAATTGTGTATAGGAAAAGATTTTGGCAGGGGACAATAGGTTCATAGTAAGCCCATGAAAACTATGTATAAATGAAGAGTCAGGATGGCAGGTTCGTAATTAGCCCATGAAAACTATGATTTGACATTGGTAGGGGCCAATAGGTTTGTAGTTAGCCTATGAAAACTATATTTGGGTTAAGATATTGATAGATGTCAATAGGTTCCTAGTCAACCCATGAAAACTAGGATAAGAGAAGGATATTGGAGTTAACAGTAGGTTCAAGGAGAACCCATGAAACAATAAAATTATTGGCAGGGGCCAATAGGTTCTTAGTGATCCCATGGAAACAATGAAATAGGGCAGAGAGTACATAAACATCTAACCGGTTATTGGTCTGCCTATGAAATCTATTTGTTAATAGTATCCCTAGAAACTATAACTGAATCAGATAGTCAAATGAATAGGGATGGGTAATCCAGAATTGATTACTCGTTTTGCATATCATTATATTATTTTTAGATCTTTTAGCCATTGTGGATGCGGGAGCACAGTATATGGTTTTTTAAAGGTTTTAGGATACCAATGAAGGGAAAACCCATTCCGCTAAGCGGCGTGGTCTCACTAGATATCTAAATGGTTTGTGATGTTAGATTATTATTCATACTAGGCTTTATGTCTGACCAAAAGTTTATGTTTACTCCTTAAATTCTCGGATACTCAATCGATTTTGAGTAGTTTGAGAGTTTAGGTTTTCAGGTACCTCGTTAGACGAATAAGCTTCCGGAGGCATGCGGGAGGCATGATAGCTATCTAGACTTCTCTTTTATTTTGATTCCGCTATGTTGTTGTTGTAATAGCAAAGTTGTTAAATTGCCTATATATACTTTGATCATCTGAGGGGGCATCTTCATTTGTCGCTCTTGGCGTATGTTGTAATAAATATATTTTTTCAGAACGTGGTTTTCGTGTTGGGATTATGTAGTGAATTTGAAATGGAATGTGGAATTTGTTTGATGTTTTTAATTTTTTTCCATATTAATGTGTTTCTGTGTATCAATGTATCTAACATTATTGTATTTGGTCGCTGAGGATTAATAACTATGGATGACTACAACATCTACAGCCGTCAGTTTTGGGCCTCCAATTAGGGGATGTTACAAGTTGGTATCAGAGCATAGGTTTATGAAACTTAAAATAAATTTAAACCTAAAAGATTTTCAAACATAATCCAATGAATCTGAAAATAAGATCAGGGTTTGGGATAATGCTATTGTAACATACTTATATTTGATATATATATATATAAGTATGTATTCCCTCTCTCTTAGACCGTTCTTTTGTGTCTTAATACAGCTCGTATGCAAATTTACAGGAAAGAAGATATGGAAGCAGAAAATGGAAGAGGAAATCTCGGTGTTGGAAGTACCACAACCAACTGAAATATTCGAGCTAATACCAGGAGGAACCAAGGTCGACCAGCAAATGTAACCAAAATGCTGATGCTATTGTGGGTGTTGGATATCCACCAGTGGATATGGGGGTGATGTATCAGTTCTTTGTCAATATGATGCAAGCATGAATAACTGCCGAAGATGCTGGAAATGTTGGTGGAGCTAATCCCGATGGCTCTTGTTGGGAATAATTATGCTAAGCTGAGCATGGATTACACCAGTCTAGGTGGAAAGCCATTTATGGGGACAGAGGATGCCATAAAGGTAGAGAATTGGCTGTTGCATTGTTAGCATATTGTTGTTGATTTGGTTTTAGATGATGTGCAAAAGAGAAGGTTGACCTCTAACCGGTTGCAAGGGTCAGCACTTCATTGGTGGAACAATATTACTGGCGGAGTTCCAGAGGAGGAATTGACTTGGGCTGATTTTCGAAGGAGATTTGAACAGAGGTTTATTTCTAAAGTTGCTAAATCAGCACTGTGAGGAATTTTTTTCATCTGGAGCAGGAAGAGATGTCGGTTGTTGAGTATGCCACTAAGTTTGGTGAGTTGTCCCGCTATGGATATAATACTATCACTACGCCATAGATGGCCTTCTGCAACATTTTTGCAAGGTGTTTCCAGGTAAAATGTTGCGATAGCTATACAATTTTGGTCCTACTGCAACGTTGAATTTTTGGTGTTGCCTTAGCCATAAAAATGTGTTGCTCTAGCTAAACAAGTGTAATTGATGCAACATATTTTTTATAGTGTTGCTATAGCAGACCTTTGCATATCTTTCGCACCGATCCGCGCTAATCTACCAAGGCAAATCCTACTTTGGAGAACGTGGCACCTCATCAATCCGAACACCACTCCTTGATCTTTTAGAGCCGCGAAGTAAAAAAGTCCCCACAAATAACTTTTTTATTTTCATTCTTCTCTGTCTTCTTACAAAGGTTCAAGCGAACATTCTTAATTTGGGGTTCAGCGATTTCGGTTCAATTAGGGCTTCAATTTGGGGGTTCAAGCTTTTTTCAGCGATTTCGCTTCGATTTGGGGGTTCAAGCATTGTTCACATCACTTTAGGGCTTCAATTTCGATTTTGAGGTATAACACTCTCTCCCATCACTTTAGGGTTTCGATTTAAACTACTTATAAATTCTTAATTCGGCCTGAATTAACAATTCGACTTGTCTAGGTTTCCTCTTGTTGGACACACACACAAATTTTATCTTTTTATGTTAAAATACTCGTATTCATAATTGTAGTGATGGACAGCGAAAACATTTGGATAGAACTTCCAAAGTTTAGTGAAGGATATATTAGCGGGATAAGAGCCTTTATACAAAACGGTTTTTCTAAATTCGCCGAAGGCGATGAAATGAAGTGCCCATTCAAGAATTGTAAAAATAGCAAGTGGCGTCGTCCAGATATAATTTATGATCATCTCATCTGCAATGGTCCATCTCCATTGTATGTGAAATGGATTTGTGAGGTTTTCACCCAAATTTTGGAAGGAGTGATGAAGATATAGACTGTGATGCTGGTGATTTTGGAGATAATCTAGGTGAAATGTTGCATCGTACTCATGGAAATATGCATAACTGTGAAGATGAGAATTCTGATGCACCAAATGCCGATGCTAAAAGATTTTATCGCCTTGTCGAAGATGGAAAGTAGCCATTATATTGTAACGACCCGATATTTTGGACCATTCGCATCCATTATAAGTGTATAGGTAGACACTCATGCCAGAATTGAATTGCTCAAAATACCGCATTGTTAATTTAAATTTGGCAAAACTGAACATATACAATAAATAAATAATCACGGATCACAGACACAGAGTAATAAGTGCAGCGGAAATAAAAGAGATAGTAGTTCATGAAGCTACTATATAAATGTATAAGTTACATCAGAGTTAAACCAGATACAACGGAAGAGTAATATGATACATCAGATACAAATCAGAATAAATCACTGAAATCTTCGAATACTGAAAGCAGAATAGATGGCTGGATCTTCAAGCAAAGCTCCAACTCCAAAGGTGAGTCTCGAATACTGGTACACTCAGTCTGACCCGAGCGTAAAGCAAAAACACAAGACACTCGAGTCAGGATTAACATTCTTATATCAATAAATCCAACTCAAGTGAAATAGCAATTGAAATACAAGTAACTTAAAGGATGTTTGGAATAACCATCCTTTAAGGATCCGTTAAACTATCTACTATGTAGTAGTGTACGATAAGTAGATAATGTCTATCAGTAATATAAGAAGATATCAAAATAGCGTTAAGTCATGGCCCATTCCACCCTTAACACATTTTTATTCCCAAAAGCATATACAAGACCGTAGTTTCCCCAAAACCGAAAGTCACCAGAGGGCAATCCATATACTAAAGGTACAAATCAAAATCGTAGTGGTCGCGAATAGGATAATCAGTATGACAAGGTACATGAGGCGATACCAACTAGGATACTAGTAGTTGCCTGATCCGGACTGATGTTGGGCATAGCAGCTACTACCCCAACACCGCGAAACAACACTCCCAAATCGAGGGGTGCACCCAAATCGAATCACAAAAGTAATAGATATGGTATCGAAGAAGTGTGTCCGCTAGAGATGGCGATCCTTAATGGCCCGGCACGGCTCCTGTTTTAGTCATGTCAAGGGTCATCCAAAATCGTTCTCTTTCTTCAGTCAACGCGTTCATCAAAACCATCCACTTCGTTCTGGATCAACACTCCGCGTATAGTTATTAAAGTGGTTTCGGTTCAGATAGAGAGTATATCCATTACCGATCCCGGTCTCTTTAATAACTTTCGTAATTATTACACCGATTGGTCGTTTATATATTTCAAAAACCAAATCACTTTCAATTTCAAATAGAATTCGTAAATCAACATTTCATTTGTCTTTCTAAAACAATTTCCAAATTTTCGTTTCAAAACTTCCAATTTTCCGTTTCAAAATCTTATAATTCAATTTCAATTTCTATTTAAAACAATTCAAATATTGATTCAAGTTCGTATATAAGTGTCATTCCGAAATCATTTAAATAAATTCTATTTAACATTCAAATCAATTTAAACTCATTTATCGATTTCATTCAATATTCGTTAAGTTAATTTATCATTCAAAACAATTTCTATTTAATTTCCAATTCATTTAATCAATTCTTAAGTTCAACTGCCATTATATCAAAACTTACAAATTTAATTAAATTAAATCCATTAAACCAAATTCTTTAAATTTCAAGTCTTACATTCATTTCAATAAATCACATTTTATTTCTTGTTAAAGAAATTCAATTCACTTATTTACTTACTTAAATATTTTCCAAGACTTAATTAATAAAGAACTCAATTTCATTTATTTACGAAGTAAAATTCACTTATTAAAAGTTCAATTTCACTTATTAAAGAATTCAATTCAATTTAATCACTAAATCATTCAATCTTATTTAATTATTAAATAATTCAAAACTTAATTTTTAATAATTTCAAAGTTTAATAATTTCAAACTTAATTTTTAAATAATTTCAAACTTAATTATTAAATCATTTCGAAGTTTAACATCGTTCTTTCATCAATTACATTGTTAATATTTTGTTTCAGATTGTTAAATATTAACATCTTCCTTCCATTAAAATTCAAATTTCAACTTCATTTCAAAACCATATTCTTTATTAAATAAAATCTTCGTTTCATTTTTAAATCAATTAATTGACCGATCGGGTTTTTATTTAATTTTCTATCCTAAGTCAAAGTTCAATTTGGGTATTTATCATTTCAACCCGATTCCAATTCAATTCAAAATCAAAACATATCAAAGGGAACTTGCAGTGTGATAACTGGGATGGTGTCAAAGTAAATAAACAAGCAATAACAACAACCAATATTAATCCAATAATCAATTCAAATAATCCCGAAATAACCGTATTAATTCGCATTGTTATTTGTACGAATTAATATAATTATTCCTAGAATCTACACTATCATTTCATGTAGATTAAAGATTATTACATTACGGTTTTTCACTTATCATCTATTTACAATTTCATACATCATCAGTTAAAACAACATACAATTGATGGTTCAAGGTGTAGTTAACAATCCTACGTGTCAATAAATTCAACAGTTAAAGGGGTCATATTATACAAATGCCAGTTAATCAAATTTAACATTTAACTGTCCTATATCAAGTTCAATTTCATACTATTTATCATTTTAACATTAACAATTTAACGTCCAATATAAACATCAACAATCAATCAATTATCAGCCAAACTGTATTATCATCGCATAAATAATCAACAGATAATGGTGTAACGACCCTGAATTTCGAACAAATTAAATTGAGAATATTTAATTAATTTTAAATATTTGAACGATGATTTAATTTGTATCCCGAATATAACTTTGAAACTGATGATTTAAATTATAAAATTTTATCTATTGAAAGTGAATAAAAATTTGAATCTTCAAATTTAGGCCGTTTAAAAATATTTCAAACGCTTGTAAAATTTATATTGATAACACTGAGGATAACAGCAGCTTCAGAATTGAAATTTAAACTGTTTTACTCAGTTTTGAATTTTATTGTTTGAACCGATATTTAAAAATAGTCATTTTTCAAACAGTCTCGGAATTCGACGAAACCAGTCCCATTGGGTCCGTAATATTGTATTATTGTCGGATTTCCAATTTCGTATTTTTTGGAGTTAATCTGTGAGCGTACGAAGTATAAACACATTCAGATTTTTAAACGAATTCAAATTATAAAAAGAAATTTTTATTTTATTTTATTTATATCGGTTAACCTCACCACGTTCACGACCTTACCTCCCCATACATTCGTACCCCTCCCCCACTCTCTTCTCTTCTGTTAAACCCCTTCCCAGTTCCAAAAGCAATTCAAACGAAAACGAAATCGAAAAATTAAAATGGCCATGTAACATCCCGAAAATTTTCGACTTTCGAAAATTCAACATCGATACTCACTTTATCGACTGCTGAGCCATCGAATGCCGAAAACCCGAAAAGTTATGGTTTTAAGAAAGAAGAAAAAAAGTAGAAGAAGAAGATAGAAGAAAAAGAAAGAAGAACAACAACAGAACAACAGAACAGCAACAGAAAACAATATCAGAATCTCACATATCGCAGCGGAACAATATATAATAGATAAATGAATATCATTTAAAAACAAAGAATTATATCTGTTATTACATTACATCACATCATATCATCAGAGTCAATAAACAACAATGGACAGTTATATAAACTTGTCCTCATACAGAATACACAGCGGAATAAATACTATCAGATACAAATACTACGTCTCGTCATCCAGCTTGCTTCCAAAGCTCCAGAATATCCAGAATATCCTGATAACATAACTCTAGGCTGCCCGTGTGGAAATTGGTGGGCACCTAGAGTTTAGAAGGGAACAATAAACTCCGAGTCAGTCATGGTGACTGGTGTGAGATCGTAAAACAGTTTATCTTTAAAACAACAACAAGATAATTTTAAAGTCAATTCGCAATGCTTTTGGAAAATGAAACTACCATAAGACCTCCCACCACACACACAATGCAAACGCAGACTTGGAGGAGATTTCTTCTTATGATAGTCAAAGATGCTTACTACGCAAAAATCAAATCATTTTTGATATTATTATTAGTGCATAGTGTAGAAAACATTTCGAAAGTACAATATAAATCTTAGCCAGCATAGGTACCATTATATTATGCTTGCTATAGCTGCCTCCTGAGGAGACAGGTTATACAATTGAAATCGTAAAGGCTCGTATTGTTTCTTTGGATTTCCAACAAATGGTCAGGCTAAGGAACTTCCTTTCCACGATGGGTACGTCCCTGGAATAGACGACCCGAGAACCTAACCGGATCTCTGCCAACACAAGGCCGGGTTACCTCTGCAAAAATAGGTAACTACTGACACGCGTATGCCATCCCCCGATCGTCACCGATCTTCCCGAGGATCCCCGATTTCCAACAAACCACATAGATAATAATAATGCAGTAACCACAGAGGTTAAGTATCTGGGCTCCATACCATGATACCACCTTTATCCAGAAGGAATGACATACACTAAGGGGCGCTACTCCCTAGAACCTTGCCGCATTCTTCCTGTTTCGACCATTTCCGGGGTGTGAGGCTCGACGAAGTCTCGTCCACAAAGCTACGCTTTCTCAAAAAGCCCTGCTTCGGGTCAAACAAAATGATCAACCTATGATCACAAAGATATAAAATCAAACAAATGATCATATCACAAATGATCAAACACTGATCATTTCACAGCAACACTCAGTATGCCACGTTACCAAATTGGGATATATCGCTGATAAATTTCAACTACATAACCTCTGAGCTCGTACGTCTCAGAGAAGGGTGTTAAGCTAAGAGAATAAATTCTCCGCCACCAACAGAAATGTATTTGAAAGAAATCAGCTTTATATCTCAAATTGTAACGTCAGACACACAATCCATACAAGTCTGTTCCGGGATCGAACAGAACCGAAGGCACTTCTCACGAAGCCCTTGCACATCCGGATAAATTTCTAATCACGTCCGGACTTCCCGTCACTAAGGGTGATAAAACCTCTAAATCGGAGATCAGCCGATGTAGAGTAACTCGACGGTAATCCTTCCGTTTTCAAAAATATCCGGTCTTCAACACCGGTCTTCGAATGCAATTCATAACGACGTATCACATATTCGGAATGGGTTATACGACCCCATGGTCCTTTCCGGCTAACCCGAATAGTGAGCGATTATTCAAAAATAAGTGTGGCATTCAAATTCATCCAATTCACAACAAATACCTACTCAAGGTAATTATTGATAGTCGGTTATTTAACTATCAATAAAGATGCGCAACATCATCAGATTCCAAATAATTTTCCCAAATTATTTTATCTTCCAAAATATCTTTACTAGATATATAATTTCCACACTTAACCGTTTGAAAACAATTTCAAATCAATTTCCACATTTCAATTTATCTTTAAAAGATAAAATCTCAAAACAGTTCATTTCATATTGGAAAAGCAATTCCATACTTATTTAATAATAAGTATTTCACAAATCATTTATTTTCAACATTTGAAAATATTCGATATACTTAAATCAATATTAAGTATATATTCATTCTTTAAGGAAATCATTCTCTTTAAACACATTTATTTGAGTCAAAACGAATGTTACGTAAAACATCGTTACGACGACTCAAAATCACTAGTATAGGGATTCGAAATTAGATAGATATATAAATCCCAATACTACATAAAAACATTTCCTTTCAGAAATCATTTACTATAATAACAGTGTTATAGTCCATCATATCCTTATTTTTCGAAAACGTCTATTTCAACAATAAATGTTGAAATCTATGATTTCGGTAATTCACACGTTTTAAAACATCTTTTAAAACAATCACTTCATTTCAAATATCGCTTTCCCAAAACAAGTTCATTTTACTTAACAATATATTCACTGTCCAAAATCGTGAATATACTTCAATAACCAAATTTCAATCTTTTCTACACATTTATTTCAAGAATCACCCACTGTCCAAAATCGTGGATAAAATTCCCTTAATAATCTCTTATTTAAAATCAATCAAATTTGATTTATTTTCGAATTTATAAAAACAACGTTTATAAATTCGATTTCCATTTTCTAACAACTTTGATTTATACATCTTCTTTATTAACAAATTCGAATTTTACTTGATATAAATATCACAAGTTCATATTATAAGTTAATAACTTATCATTCATTTTCAACTTCACAATTTATAAATCTATAAATTTCATTCACTTACGGATTCCATAATATTTCATTTTTATCACTTATAAAAACTCATTTTATAATTTCAACATTCTTAATTTTGTAGATATCAATTTCATAAATCTTTTATATGAACCGTTACAGAAATTCAAAAATCTCAATTTAAATCATTTCATAAATCAGTCAACTATTTATCCCAAAAATCACTTTTCGGTTATATTTCACAAATCTATAAATTTTTGTAACTTTAAAATTTGAACGTTTATTTATTTAAAATAAATCACTTCAGAAATTTAATAAAACGTATAATTTCAAAGATCACTTTAAAAACCCTTTTAAAGTAAAAGTCGTTATTTTTAAAACTTCAAAACTGAATCCGATGATGCAACAACATCAATTAGTCAATCACAACAGTCAATATCATATATCAATATGATAACAGAATATATCACAATATCTGTCAATAATCAATACGGTGAGGAATCCAGTTGGATCCCTCCAACCTGTTTCCCTGCATCCAAAGATGTTAGCACAATACCAATTCCGCTCCAGTACGGAATTATCGCGGTATATAGGTTTTATAAAAATCCGCTTACTAACGGCGCAATAGGGTCTCATCCGCTATACGAGGCGGGAAATCAATCAATCCAATATATACATATGCCAATATGTATATATTGCTATATATATAGATATATCCTATCATATCTAATAGCACATCCAATATAGCAATCATATCAATCAATAATAACTGCAAAAATTCCACATTCAATTTGAGTGAGAAGATCTCACCTTCATTTTAATTCTGATTTTCAGCGTTTATTTCGAATAAAATTAAACGCGCGTTTAATTTTACCCAAAAATTTCCTTGACTCCAATCGACTCCAAATCAGTTGCATCGCGAAGTGCTCGACAATACGATCCCATCACAAGTCGTTTCGTCCGATTCCGACCTCGTACGAACAAATTACGGCAATTTAAAGTTTAACGAACATTAATATAAATGATTTACAATTTAAATTTCACTTTTCCAAACCGACATCTATCCAGAACCGTTCGATCATGCTTGCTTGGATCCTGGTCACTCACGCGTTCTTCCTCACGCGTTCGAAACCCTCCAGGCTACTCACGTAATTCACGTATACATGAAACCCACCCAGCCGCCACAAAGCCCTAATGCACGCGACCACTACGATGACTTCTACCACGATCAGATGGTACCACCTTGAAGACCTCGCCGCCGCTCACCACCACGCCCAGACCGGTCGAACTCGGTCCCCTCTCCTGTCTCAAAATGCGCGCGCAAGTCTGGAGAACGCGGCCCCATAACTCTCGATCTACAGCTCCATTTTTCATCTTGACCGTTGGATGTAGAGAAGAGGCTGTGCTCTACAATTTTCATGTTGAAAATTTCGTGAATTATTGATTGGATTTGAAGATCTAAGGGAAGAAAGAATCGAACGTTTCTGGCCTTAGAACAAAAACTGGCGGCTATGAAGAAGATAGCTAGGGTTTTGCAATTGCCTTGGGTGATGAGTGTTCCCTTTTATAGAATTTCAACGAAAAACACTATTCACTTCAGAATTTCCAAACTCCGATTTACACGCGGTGACTAGCGTTCCTGGGGTTTACCCCGCGTTCCGGACACAATGGAACAGGTTTCGAAAGCTAATTCGATCGTATGTGTGAGATATGGCAATAAACGATCAATTTAAATTAAACCGATTTAAATCGATTTCGAGGCGTTTTAATTCGTACCGGACAAATGGTAAATCCAAAAATTATGAAATTTGAAATCTTACAATAATATCACATTACGGATCCGATGAAACTGGTTTCGTCGAAATCCGAGACTTTTTGAAAAATGACTATTTTAACTCGACGATTTAAAATTAAAACGATATCGATGCGTTTCGAGCTGCCACGGTCAAACGACAACTCCGATGGATACGAAAATTGAAATCCGATAATAACTAACTATTACGGATCCAATGGAACTGGTCTCGTCCAATTCTGAGACTGTTCAAAAATTGGCTATTTTTACAGTCGATAATTAAATATTAAAATATTCGATTTTCACAGATTAACTCCAAATTCAATTTTAAAAGTTCTATAACCTTTCTATAACTCCAGTATGATTAAATAAAATTTTACAAATCATTTTCAATCATATTTAATCCAGATTTAAATTATTTTTGGAATTTCACTATTAAATTATTGATTTAACTATCCAATTAAACTCAATATTCGAATTTTAAATTATCCGACTTATTAATTCCACTTATTAATATTTAAAATCAATTAAATATTCGAATTTTAATTATCTAAAATTCTGGGTCGTTACAGACTTCCCCCCTTAAAAGAATTTCGTCCTCGAAATTACAAGTTAGGAAAAAAATGGTCCTTAACTCGTCTACTATCTTTCACAATCCAATAGTTTTATCAATTTTATCAAAACAAATCTTCCTACTAAAGATTAGTTATCAATTCAACTAAATTTCTAACTTCAATTATAAGTTTAAAAACAATCTTGTTTTACTTCTCAATTCAAATTCAAATTTAAATTCAAATTTTAAACTTTCAAATTTCTCAAAAATTTCCTAACACCCTAAATTCTCGAAAAATTTCGCCAGCGTCTCCTTTGCGCGGCTAATACGGCACGACTACAAAACGTCCCTCCGGACTCTCAGATTTCAAAAAGAAAAGGAAAAAGCCAAGCGGCTAGAGAAGAAATCATCAAACTCATATTATAATTCAAATACTTACCTTTTGTCGAGCAATTCAAATTATCTTCGAAATCAAAATTCCAATTCCTTTTATAACACCTGTATATCCTACTAGCCATTATATCTAGTTACAGCATTCAACTCATTTTGCAAATTCAATTACAAATTTTTCAATATAAACTGCTTATATCATCTTTACTTCACTATTGAAGTTACATATTCAATTTCGTTCAATCTTTACATTTCAATTCCATTTGAATTCAATTCCAACATTTAATTGGATTCAGTTCAATTTCTGAATATTGAATTTTATTGATTAGCTTTCATTCATACTGCACCATTTTAAATTAGTTTCAGTTACTAATCCATTTCAAATTCTAATTCACTTATTCAAATTCGGTTTCAACATTCAGTTTTAATCTTATTCACTTCATTTATTCAAATTTATTTACTCATTCACAAATTCTTTCATTTTCAATTTGAATCTCATTTCTATCAAATTCCAAATATTTTATAAGTCTTCGACTTATTTACATCTTGATTTATAAAATCATCCATACATTCATATTACTAATTCTATTCCTTTATGAATTTTATCTTCAAATATTTTTCTGGAACTTTATTTCAAATTATATCTCACATTAATATTTCATAAATATTTCTACATAGTATTCCAGAGTTTACCAACATTTCAAAAACCATTTTTGAAAACAGTTCAAATTATCCTTTGAATTTCAAAAACAAAATCCAAATTTTTCAAACAACTTCTATTTAAAACAATTTGGCAGCAATTTCTCCTTTGGAAACCCGAAAATGAACACCAACGATGCCGCGGTCATCATCGAAGTTATTTTCCAGCGACCGAAAAGAGTTTAGAGCTTTTCATCTCTTCAAAAGACTTTTCAAACCTTCGAAATACATTTTCAACTCCAAAAGAATTTAAACTTTCCAAATCTTCAAAAATTTCAAATTCTTTTCAAAACATTTCCAAATACTTCTCTGGAATTCCGTTTTAAATTACAAATCACATTTATAATTTGCATTCTTAAATTTCATTTGTACATGGATTTATCTCTTAACTTTGGAGTTATGATTTGAATTTCTTATTCAATTTCAATAGTAATGATAATTCACTATTATTACTTCCTAACATCCATGCAACCATATGCTATAGTACTTTATAGAAAAACATTTCTTTTCTATACAAAAATAGTTTTGGGCAAAATTATCTCATTTACCCTATTTTAAAACAATACTGTGCCGAATTGTTCTATTCGAGCGTTTAGAAACCCCTTCGATACAGTTGTGCAGACTGTGCCGACGAAGGTTCATACGCCACTCAATAAACCAATCATCACAATACAAAACAATTTTATATTCAATAACAAATACGCGCTCATATCTATTATTACACTCAAACTCATTCTAGAGTACTACTGACTCTATCTCTAATGAGTAACACCCAACAGAGCAGGGTTGTCGCTTAACCATATGCTCTGATACCAAATGTAACATCCCGAAAATTTTCGACTTTCGAAAATTCAACATCGATACTCACTTTATCGACTGCTGAGCCATCGAATGCCGGAAACCCGAAAAGTTATGGTTTTAAGAAAGAAGAAAAAAAGTAGAAGAAGAAGATAGAAGAAAAAGAAAGAAGAACAACAACAGAACAACTGAACAGCAACAGAAAACAATATCAGAATCTCACATATCGCAACGGAACAATATATAATAGATAAATGAATATCATTTAAAAACAAAGAATTATATCTGTTATTACATTACATCACATCATATCATCAGAGTCAATAAACAACAATGGACAGTTATATAAACTTGTCCTCATACAGAATACACAGCGGAATAAATACTATCAGATACAAATACTACGTCTCGTCATCCAGCTTGCTTCCAAAGCTCCAGAATATCCAGAATATCCTGATAACATAACTCTAGGCTGCCCGTGTGGAAATTGGTGGGCACCCAGAGTTTAGAAGGGAACAATAAACTCCGAGTCAGTCATGGTGACTGGTGTGAGATCGTAAAACAGTTTATCTTTAAAACAACAACAAGATAATTTTAAAGTCAATTCGCAATGCTTTTGGAAAATGAAACTACCATAAGACCTCCCACCACACACACAATGCAAACGCAGACTTGGAGGAGATTTCTTCTTATGATAGTCAAAGATGCTTACTACGCAAAAATCAAATCATTTTTGATATTATTATTAGTGCATAGTGTAGAAAACATTTCGAAAGTACAATATAAATCTTAGCCAGCATATGTACCATTATATTATGCTTGCTATAGCTGCCTCCTGAGGAGACAGGTTATACAATTGAAATCGTAAAGGCTCGTATTGTTTCTTTGGATTTCCAACAAATGGTCAGGCTAAGGAACTTCCTTTCCACGATGGGTACGTCCCTGGAATAGACGACCCGAGAACCTAACCGGATCTCTGCCAACACAAGGCCGGGTTACCTCTGCAAAAATAGGTAACTACTGACACGCGTATGCCATCCCCCGATCGTCACCGATCTTCCCGAGGATCCCCGATTTCCAACAAACCACATAGATAATAATAATGCAGTAACCACAGAGGTTAAGTATTTGGGCTCCATACCATGATACCACCTTTATCCAGAAGGAATGACATACACTAAGGGGCGCTACTCCCTAGAACCTTGCTGCATCCTTCCTGTTTCGACCATTTCCGGGGTGTGAGGCTCGTCGAAGTCTCATCCACAAAGCTACGCTTTCTACAAAAAGCCCTGCTTCGGGTCAAACAAAATGATCAACCTATGATCACAAAGATATAAGATCAAACAAATGATCATATCACAAATGATCAAACACTGATCATTTCACAGCAACACTCAGTATGCCACGTTACCAAATTGGGATATATCGCTGATAAATTTCAACTACATAACCTCTGAGCTCATACGTCTCAGAGAAGGGTGTTAAGCTAAGAGAATAAATTCTCCGCCACCAACAGAAATGTATTTGAAAGAAATCAGCTTTATATCTCAAATTGTAACGTCAAACACACAATCCATACAAGTCTGTTCCGGGATCGAACAGAACCGAAGGCACTTCTCACGAAGCCCTTGCATATCCGAATAAATTTCTAATCACGTCCGGACTTCCCGTCACTAAGGGTGATAAAACCTCTAAACCGGAGATCAGCCGATGTAGAGTAACTCGACGGTAATCCTTCCGTTTTCAAAAATATCCGGTCTTCAACACCGGTCTTCGAATGCAATTCATAACGACGTATCACATATTCGGAATGGGTTATACGACCCCATGGTCCTTTCCCGGCTAACCCGAATAGTGAGCGATTATTCAAAAATAAGTGTGGCATTCAAATTCATCCAATTCACAACAAATACCTACTCAAGGTAATTATTGATAGTCGGTTATTTAACTATCAATAAAGATGCGCAACATCATCAGATTCCAAATAATTTTCCCAAATTATTTTATCTTCCAAAATATCTTTACTAGATATATAATTTCCACACTTAACCGTTTGAAAACAATTTCAAATCAATTTCCACATTTCAATTTATCTTTAAAAGATAAAATCTCAAAACAGTTCATTTCATATTGGAAAAGCAATTCCATACTTATTTAATAATAAGTATTTCACAAATCATTTATTTTCAACATTTGAAAATATTCGATATACTTAAATCAATATTAAGTATATATTCATTCTTTAAGGAAATCATTCTCTTTAAACACATTTATTTTAGTCAAAACGAATGTTACGTAAAACATCGTTACGACGACTCAAAATCACTAGTATAGGGATTCGAAATTAGATAGATATATAAATCCCAATACTACATAAAAACATTTCCTTTCGGAAATCATTTACTATAACAACAGTGTTATAGTCCATCATATCCTTATTTTTCGAAAACGTCTATTTCAACAATAAATGTTGAAATCTATGATTTCGGTAATTCACACGTTTTAAAACATCTTTTAAAACAATCACTTCATTTCAAATATCGCTTTCCCAAAACAAGTTCATTTTACTTAACAATATATTCACTGTCCAAAATCGTGAATATACTTCAATAACCAAATTTCAATCTTTTCTACACATTTATTTCAAGAATCACCCACTGTCCAAAATCGTGGATAAAATTACCTTAATAATCTCTATATTTAAAATCAATCAAATTTGATTTATTTTCGAATTTATAAAAACAACATTTATAAATTCGATTTCCATTTTCTAACAACTTTGATTTATACATCTTCTTTATTAACAAATTCGAATTTTACTTGATATAAATATCACAAGTTCATATTATAAGTTAATAACTTATCATTCATTTTCAACTTCACAATTTATAAATCTATAAATTTCATTCACTTACGGATTCCATAATATTTCATTTTTATCACTTATAAAAACTCATTTTATAATTTCAACATTCTTAATTTTGTAGATATCAATTTCATAAATCTTTTATATGAACCGTTACAGAAATTCAAAAATCTCAATTTAAATCATTTCATAAATCAGTCAACTATTTATCCCAAAAATCACTTTTCGGTTATATTTCACAAATCTATAAATTTTTGTAACTTTAAAATTTGAACGTTTATTTATTTAAAATAAATCACTTCAGAAATTTAATAAAACGTATAATTTCAAAGATCACTTTAAAAACCCTTTTAAAGTAAAAGTCGTTATTTTTAAAACTTCAAAACTGAATCCGATGATGCAACAACATCAATTAGTCAATCACAACAGTCAATATCATATATCAATATGATAACAGAATATATCACAATATCTGTCAATAATCAATACGGTGAGGAATCCAGTTGGATCCCTCCAACCTGTTTCCCTGCATCCAAAGATGTTAGCACAATACCAATTCCGCTCCAGTACGGAATTATCGCGGTATATAGGTTTTATAAAAATCCGCTTACTAACGGCGCAATAGGGTCTCATCCGCTATACGAGGCGGGAAATCAATCAATCCAATATATACATATGCCAATATGTATATATTGCTATATATATAGATATATCCTATCATATCTAATAGCACATCCAATATAGCAATCATATCAATCAATAATAACTGCAAAAATTCCACATTCAATTTGAGTGAGAAGATCTCACCTTGATTTTAATTCTGATTTTCAGCGTTTATTTCGAATAAAATTAAACGCGCGTTTAATTTTACCCAAAAATTTCCTTGACTCCAATCGACTCCAAATCAGTTGCATCGCAAAGTGCTCGACAATACGATCCCATCGCAAGTCGTTTCGTCCGATTCCGACCTCGTACGAACAAATTACGGCAATTTAAAGTTTAATGAACATTAATATAAATGATTTACAATTTAAATTTCACTTTTCCAAACCCACATCTATCCAGAACCGTTCGATCATGCTTGCTTGGATCCTAGCCACTCACGCGTTCTTCCTCACGCGTTCGAAACCCTCCAGGCTACTCACGTAATTCACGTATACGTGAAACCCACCCAGCCGCCACAAAGCCCTAATGCACGCGACCACTACGATGACTTCTACCACGATCAGATGGTACCACCTTGAAGACCTCGCCGCCGCTCACCACCACGCCCAGACCGGTCGAACTCGGTCCCCTCTCCTGTCTCAAAATGCGCGCGCAAGTCTGGAGAACGCGGCCCCATAACTCTCGATCTACAGCTCCATTTTTCATCTTGACCGTTGGATGTAGAGAAGAGGCTGTGCTCTACAATTTTCATGTTGAAAATTTCGTGAATTATTGATTGGATTTGAAGATCTAAGGGAAGAAAGAATCGAACGTTTCTGGCCTTAGAACAAAAACTGGCGGCTATGAAGAAGATAGCTAGGGTTTTGCAATTGCCTTGGGTGATGAGTGTTCCCTTTTATAGAATTTCAACGAAAAACACTATTCACTTCAGAATTTCCAAACTCCGATTTACACGCGGTGACTAGCGTTCCTGGGGTTTATCCCGCGTTCCGGACACATTGGAACAGGTTTCGAAAGCTAATTCGATCGTATGTGTGAGATATGGCAATAAACGATCAATTTAAATTAAACCGATTTAAATCGATTTCGAGGCGTTTTAATTCGTACCGGACAAATGGTAAATCCAAAAATTATGAAATTTGAAATCTTACAATAATATCACATTACCGATCCGATGAAACTGGTTTCGTCGAAATCCGAGACTTTTTGAAAAATGACTATTTTAACTTGACGATTTAAAATTAAAACGATATCGATGCGTTTCGAGCTGCCACGGTCAAACGACAACTCCGATGGATACGAAAATTGAAATCCGATAATAACTAACTATTACGGATCCAATGGAACTGGTCTCGTCCAATTCTGAGACTGTTCAAAAATTGGCTATTTTTACAGTCGATAATTAAATATTAAAATATTCGATTTTCATAGATTAACTCCAAATTCAATTTTAAAAGTTCTATAACCTTTCTATAACTCCAGTATGATTAAATAAAATTTTACAAATCATTTTCAATCATATTTAATCCAGATTTAAATTATTTCTGGAATTTCACTATTAAATTATTGATTTAACTATCCAATTAAACTCAATATTCGAATTTTAAATTATCCGACTTATTAATTCCACTTATTAATATTTAAAATCAATTAAATATTCGAATTTTAATTATCTAAAATTCTGGGTCGTTACAATGGCCGAAGTCGAAAAACCCTCCCTCTTATCAAAATCAACTCGAGTAAATCTCGAGCCCATCTCCTCGTCCAAATTCAAAGTCGAAGATGCGGTCGTTCGCGAGGCTAGGGCTGGGGAAGGGCGAGTGCGTTCGCGAGGGGCTGGAGAATCAGGGCGAGGCTGGCACGAAGTCGCGAGGTCGACTGGACCTGGGCGACGTGATTGCTTTAGCTCGTGGTGACGTAGGAAGATGGCGTACGAACGAAATCGAGTTGAGGCGATCGAACTCAGCTCTGTCGAAGTGGGTGCTCGCGTGGTGGGGTCTTTGAGGGAAAGTCGTGAAGTAGGGTTCACGATTGTCGTGGAGGAGCTTGATGGCAATGTTGTACGCAGCAGTAGAGGCACGTATTCAAGTGTGCTACGGATCGAGATGAGGTGGTTGTGCACGATAGCAGAGGGAAATCATTCGATTCGAGTGGATGAGGTATCTGCAGTTTATCTTCATTCGATTCATTTTTCAATTTAATTGTGATAACATATCTACATATGAGTATATTGCAGTAAAAAAAAAATAAAAAAAAAATAAGGGGTACTGGAACTTATTATCTGGTTTTAAAAATATAAATATATATATGTATACAGTTGAAATTTTATAGGACTTTTGAAGTGTTGTAAGAAAAATAATAAATGATATTTTGGAAATTTATTGGGTCAATAAACCTCTTTAATTATAAGAAAGAGTAGCTTAAAATTTAAAATTATTAGTTGAATTTAAATTTTAAAATGACAATTAAATTGTCTATTTACCAAATTAATTATTTTTAGTTGTTAAAAGATTTTAAAGAAAAATATTAGTTTAAAAATATTATATTGGTTTAAAACCCAAATCGTTAGCCAAATTAAATAAATCTATCAGATGAAATTAAATTTATTCGATTATTTCGAAAATTAATAAATTGTATAAATTTATTTATACAAGGTTAAATCAAGAAAACAAACTGAAATGGAAATTGGTTATTCGATTTAATTCGAATATTAACGAATTGTGTAATTATTTATACAAGGTCAAAATTTGGAGAAATGGTCAAAATGGAAATGGATGGCAAATTAAATAGCAAAGGTGAGATTTTTCTCACTCAAAAATGAAAGTGGAATTTTCAGTTATTTATTGATTGTGTTGATTGCTATTGATTGTGATATTAGATATAGTAGGATATATCTATATATATAGCAATATATACATATTGGCATATGTATATATTGGATTGATTGATTTCCCGCCTCGTATATCCCGGAAATTTTGACAATATCAATTTAATAATCTGTTGAATAATTAAATTGATATGAATAATCTTTTATAATGAGATTTGAATATAATTTAATAATCTGATTAAATTAGTATTAATTGATGATTTTATCTTTTAAAAGTTAATAAGATATTTCTATTTGGATATATATATATATATATTTAAATTGTTTTGGATTTTTTAATATTTGTATAAACTTTTATTTATAAATATAATTAGTTTTTGTTTCTTTAAAAAGTAATTTATATATAGATAAGTATTTAATAAAATAAGAAAAAGGCATTTTATATACTTTTAAAATAAATAAAAATATGAATAATTACTTAAGAGACATGTGTCATTATCTTAAGCCTTTATTTTAACATGTGTAATTTAAGTAACTAATCTATGTGACAAGTGTCTTTATTTTTCATTTTTCTTTTATTTTTATAAAATCATAAATTTACTTACATATATAAACATATGCATTCCCTTTACTTGATTCTTTTCTATTTCTTTCTTTTCAAAAACAAGATAAACTCAGATTTATCTCTAATTCAAATCTGAATCAAGTCAGTAATCTATTGCCTCAAACTAAAATTCATACCCTTCTCAAACCAATTCTCTAATCTAAAATCTATAATCAGTAATTAAACACCTCAAACCAAATCAAAGATCTGTAACCATTCCTCAAACCAGAGATTATCAAAATCAAATCTCTGTAAACCATTTTCCAAAACCTGGAATCAAGTTTAAAAACATGCTGCAATTCTTTTCATCTCTGGAATCATGTTCAAAGAAAAAAGGAGATGCTCTGCATCATCTTCAAAAATCAGTCTGCATTCATCTCTTCAACCTGGAAAACAAGCATGCATGTAGTTTAATCAATCTAAAGCTCCAGCAACTCCAGTTATTAAATCAAGTGAGGCATTCCAGTTTAAAATTCAAAACAGTCTCAAGTTTTTCAAAATATAAGGCTCTGTCTCTGTTTTGCCTGGTGAGTAACATTCTTATTAAAATAACTTAAGTATAATTATGGTTGCATGCTTAATTATGTGATAATTGTGTTTTGTGTGAAAGTATATAGATGGTTCTGCATATATATATATATGAATATATATAGGTGTGCATGTTGCTTTGTATCAGTGTTTCTCTGTTTTCTTTTAATTCCAGGCTCCAGTTTTTGATTAAAAATCATTATCCCATGATCTAGTCTTGATTTGGATTTAAGACTTAAACAAAATTTGTTTGATTTATCTTGAATTATAGTTTAAAAATTTATTTAAGACAAAATAAGTTAAAATGTATCTGGAAACAAGAAAAGAACAGAACAAGCTAAATATAAATGAAAATTCAAATACTCTAATTTGTTAATTCAGGGTTATAGATTGAATGCTTATCCAAAAACATGATTTTTAGCATTGAAATCATAATTTTTAGTTTAGTAATAAAGGAGCAGTTCTGGTTTTAACAAAAAGTGGGAAACTTGTGATTTCTGGTGATCTATTGATATTGAAGGGTCGGAACTCTTTTAGTGGGTAGAGGAGTAATCAGAGAAGTTTGGAAAAATAAGTGATGGGGATGCAAATCATTTTGGTAGCCGCGGTGATGGTTTCTTTTCTGTAGCCCTAGTTTTAACTAAGCAACTTGTTTGGGTTGGTACGGCCTGTAGGGATGATCGAGTTAAATTTGGTTTTAGGTGTTGAAAGTTTGGTCGTAGGCGAGGCTGTGGCTGGTGGTGGAAGCTCTCTGGTGGACGGAGCGCCGTGGGGAAAGTGCTGACAGGTTTTGGTGGGGGTTTGGTCTTTCTGTTCCAGGTTTTGAAATTGAACTCGAATTCAAATTCGAGTAGTGTGGAAGATAGATGATGGCCGGGGTAGAATAAGGGGTTGGTTGTCGAGGTGGGGAGGCCACCGGAGGTGGCTGGAGATGGTCGGAGGGTGGTGCACTGTGCACACGTGCACATCGGAATTTCTGGTGAGTCTGGGTTTTTAACAGGAAGGCTACTCGAGTTTCTCGAGTTTTGTTTCGAGGGATGATCGAAGTTTTTGGGGTGCGACTCGAAGTAAATTTAGATGGTCTCGAGTACTTTTAGTTGTTGCCAGGTTTTTAAGAAATCTGTCTGTTTAGATTTAAAAACTGAATTTAAATTTGTGAGAAAACAAAAAAACAGGAATTTAAATCAAAGTTTAAATATATGGATTCAGGTTTAGTTTAAATCTTAGATTGGAAATAAATTAGTTTATGAATTTAAATGTTTAAATAGGTTAAGTGTAGATATGTTTAAATCTTAAATCTAAGAAGAAATTTGATTTAAGTTCTTTTAAAAACTTCTTAGAAAATATAAGATTTTTAATAAGTAAAAGTTTTTAATTTGGTTTTAAAAACTTAGTTAAAAATAAATTGGTATTCATTTTAAATACAGAATTTAAAATGAAATTTAAAAGTAGATTTGAAATGGATGTTTCAAATATGAATGGTAAATGATAACTTGTTTATCAATAAGAATAAAGTTTTATCTTAAAATAATTAAAGACTTGTGTTTATTTAATTTATTAGGAGATTTAATAGATAATTAATTTAATTTAATTAATTAATCATTTGGATTAATTAATAGATAATTAAAGGTTTAAACTAATTAATTTATGATTAAGATAAATTAATTAGGGATGATTAATTTGTAGTTAGGGATTATAAATTTAAGTATTAATTAATGGTTAGGAATTAATTTATAAGTAATCAAAATATTAATTAAGTTATGGTTAACACTTAATTAATTTAGTAATTAGAGATTAATAAATTGGTTATTAAGATTTATTAATTTGAAATTAATAATAATTAATATAAGTTAATTACTTAAGGAAAGTAATTAAATAATTGTTAATGAAGGACATTAACTATAGATTATTAAATAATTAATTTATGTAAATAAATTTTAATAATTAATTAGATTAATTAATTTAAAGATAATCAATTATAGAATTTGTTTTAAATGAATTACTTAATGGAAGTAATTAAGAATTAATTACTCATTGTAATTAATTGAAGTTAATTTGATTAGTTAAGTTAATTAATTAAGTTTAATTAATTTAGAATAATCAATGGATGATTTGATAAATAATTACTTAATTAATAAGGTATGATTATTTAGGGAAGTAAATAATAGATAATTACTGGAAGTAATTAATTGAATGGTGATGTATTAATAAAAGTAATTTGAGTTTAATTACTTGTGAATTAATCAAGGGATTAATTAAGAAATTAATTAAGGAATAATTAATTTAGTTAATGAAAGTAATTAAGGGTAGTTAATTACTGATTGAAGATTAATCAAGGTGATTAATAAATGTGTTTTAATTAAAGATTAATTACTTAATGTAATTAATTTAATTTTAGTAATTAATAATCAATTTGTAATTAAGGATCATTAATTAATATAATTAATAATGTAATTAAGATTGATTAATTAAGTAATAATTAATAAATAAAGTAATTAATTAATGTAATTAATTAAGAATTAATGTAATTATTATAGTTGATTAATTTAATTAATTATAGTTAATTAATTTATGAAGTAATTAAAGGTTAATTACTATAATGGTTAAGGATAATTAATTTGAGTAATTAATTAAAGGATAAATTACCTAAAGGGTAATTAGAGGATAATTAATTGATTGTAATTAATTAATGGTTAAGTAAGCAGGATTTATAAAGTGAAGTAATTAATTTAATTCAATTTAAATTAATTAGAGATGATATAAATCATTACTTATGAATGGGTGATAGTATTGAATACTTGGCATTGATTGATATCTCTATGAGATATATGCTGTATGATATGGATGTTAGTTGAATTGTATGGATTATCTGATAATGTTGATTATCTGTTGTGAATTATCTTTCTTTAATTATAAAGATAATGAATTGAATTGTTTTAACCTTTAAAACAACTTGGCCTTAAAAGATACGCTTTGGATTTCGATGAGACCGGGATCGGGTTTGCTACATTACAGCGTGATAGGGGGTTCTCGCTTTGCGTTAGGTGGCGAACGGGAGACTCTTACCCCTACATGTCCCCGGGGGTAGTATAAGTCCTTTTGGGGTTGGTTGCGACTCGAGAGGGTGGCCGTAAAAGCAAACCCGAGGTATCACTGTGAGCCACAGCGGGGCTGGGATGGTTGAAAAGCCTACCGGTCGTGAACCGTTGCTGAAGGTTGAAAAGCCTAGGACGTTACAGTGGTATCAGAGCATAGGTTGAGCGAATGCCTAAGCTTTTGGTTAAGTGAATATCAGAGCAGTAGGTAGAGTGAATACCTAGGCTCTGAAGTGGTGTCTATCTTGAGAGCGCGTAATTGTTAGTTATATAAAAATGATTTTATATTGTGTTAATTGATCGGTTGAGTGGTATATGGATTCTGGTCAATACGAGTAGCTAACGTTATTGATAGGGATCTCTAAACACTTGAACCAGGCCAACGGACACAATATTGTTTTAAAGAGGTAAATGAAATAATTTTACCCAGAAATAATTTCTATATATAAAAAAATATATCATTTTAAATATATATATTTATGTATTTCTACCTATTTATTGGGTTACCTATTCGGGTTTTCCAATATAAGTTATAAAGGTAGATAAGGTGGTAGTGTGTGTAACACAATTATCAATAGTTGGAGTTTGAATGTTTGAGGTTGGAAGTATATATCGAGACTGTAAACCCAATACCGTCTCGAGTAAGCTTTGCTGTGGTGTAAGGATTTCACAATCTCCGAAGGAAACTGTAATGGTTCGGAGTTTATCTTTGAAGTGTGGATGAGTAGAGTTGGATATGTCGATGAGGCAGAAGTGAGTGATGGTACCTTGATACCTCAGGTAATAGTAGCTGTATGATGAGATACAGTGACTATGGATATTCCTGAAGATGTTTTCTTTGGAACAAGATTAAGGAAGTGTGTCTGTTTCGGTGTTGTCGCTGAGTTCAGCATGGTGTTTCTGCTTTGGTTTGGAGTTCGAGTTTCTCGAAGAGCTTTGGATAGGAGCATCAGTGTCAGCAGTGCTACTCGGAGTGTTCTGTGATGGCAAGAAGTTTTCTAGCTGAGCAGTTTTTCTGGAAGTGAAGTTCAGAAGCAGCAGAGTGGATCCATTTCTTCGATAAATTGGATAAATAAGTGTAAGCTGTTCTGATTGGTAAAGAGGAACAGTTTTTCTTTGGAATTAGGTTGGGTTGATCGCAAAAGTGACTTGTGATTGCTGAGTGTTCTCTTGGGTTGTCAGAATTTTTCTGGATGTCTTCAGAGAAGTCAGAAGTTTGTCCGCATCTGAAGGTTGAGTTTTCTTATCGACTGGATTCCAGGAGTGTTACCGGTGGTTCAGTCTAGTGGAAGGATGTTTCCTAGAGATAGAGTTTGGTGAAGCAGCTCAAGTTTTGCTGGAATATCTGAGTTTTATTTATGGATCAGTGAATCTTATTTCTAGAAATGAGTTGTCCAGTCTGTGCTTGTGTTCTACCTCAGATCAGAGTTGAGCAGCGAAAGCAGTTTGGAGTGTATCTCTGGATAGGAGTAAGTTTGGAATCTACTGATGTTGTGAAGTAGAGTTATGTTTGGATCTCGTCTGTGTTCTGATTTGGATAAGTATTTGGACTTCTGAATTGAATTGTCAGTTTGGATAACTGGAATTCATTGAGTTTTACGTATCTCTAAGGGAATACGTATTTGATCTATCTCTGGTTGTAGAATCAGCAGTTCTGGAAGTTTGGTAGTTGAGTCAGACTCGTCTGTAGTCTGATATCCTGTTTAGTTCTGTAGATATAGATGTGTAGGAGATCTATAGCTTAGTAGTTTAGATTGTTTGTAGAGCGAGTATTCCGGTATATATATATATACTTGGGGAAACTCGAGATATTTTATCTAGAATTTAGTCTAGATAGTTAGAATTGTTTGATTGGATGAATTGGTTGCTATGGTTGCTAGCATATGGATAATATTACATGCTTGTGTTTTAAATTTAAATCTTTAATAAGATTATTAAATTACCTTTGTTTAAATTTCGGGGACGAAATTATTTTAAGGGGGAAGGAATGTAATATCCCGGAAATTTTGACAATATCAATTTAATAATCTGTTGAATAATTAAATTGATATGAATAATCTTTGATAATGAGATTTGAATTTAATTTAATAATCTGATTAAATTAGTATTAATTGATGATTTTATCTTTTAAAAGTTAATAAGATATTTCTATTTGGATATATATATATATTTAAATTGTTTTGGATTTTTTAATATTTGTATAAACTTTTATTTATAAATATAATTAGTTTTTGTTTCTTTAAAAAGTAATTTATATATAGATAAGTATTTAATAAAATAAGAAAAAGGCATTTTATATACTTTTAAAATAAATAAAAATATGAATAATTACTTAAGAGACATGTGTCATTATCTTAAGCCTTTATTTTAACATGTGTAATTTAAGTAACTAATCTATGTGACAAGTGTCTTTATTTTTCATTTTTCTTTTATTTTTATAAAATCATAAATTTACTTACATATATAAACATATGCATTCCCTTTACTTGATTCTTTTCTATTTCTTTCTTTTCAAAAACAAGATAAACTCAGATTTATCTCTAATTCAAATCTGAATCAAGTCAGTAATCTATTGCCTCAAACTAAAATTCATACCCTTCTCAAACCAATTCTCTAATCTAAAATCTATAATCAGTAATTAAACACCTCAAACCAAATCAAAGATCTGTAACCATTCCTCAAACCAGAGATTATCAAAATCAAATCTCTGTAAACCATTTTCCAAAACCTGGAATCAAGTTTAAAAACCTGCTGCAATTCTTTTCATCTCTGGAATCATGTTCAAAGCAAAAAGGAGATGCTCTGCATCATCTTCAAAAATCAGTCTGCATTCATCTCTTCAACCTGGAAAACAAGCATGCATGTAGTTTAATCAATCTAAAGCTCCAGCAACTCCAGTTATTAAATCAAGTGAGGCATTCCAGTTTAAAATTCAAAACAGTCTCAAGTTTTTCAAAATATAAGGCTCTGTCTCTGTTTTTCCTGGTGAGTAACATTCTTATTAAAATAACTTAAGTATAATTATGGTTGCATGCTTAATTCTGTGATAATTGTGTTTTGTGTGAAAGTATATAGATGGTTCTGCATATATATATATATGAATATATATAGGTGTGCATGTTGCTTTGTATCAGTGTTTCTCTGTTTTCTTTTAATTCCAGGCTCCAGTTTTTGATTAAAAATCATTATCCCATGATCTAGTCTTGATTTGGATTTAAGACTTAAACAAAATTTGTTTGATTTATCTTGAATTATAGTTTAAAAATTTATTTAAGACAAAATAAGTTAAAATGTATCTGGAAACAAGAAAAGAACAGAACAAGCTAAATATAAGTGAAAATTCAAATACTCTAATTTGTTAATTCAGGGTTATAGATTGAATGCTTATCCAAAAACATGATTTTTAGCATTGAAATCATAATTTTTAGTTTAGTAATAAAGGAGCAGTTCTGGTTTTAACAAAAAGTGGGAAACTTGTGATTTCTGGTGATCTATTGATATTGAAGGGTCGGAATTCTTTTAGTGGGTAGAGGAGTAATCAGAGAAGTTTGGAAAAATAAGTGATGGGGATGCAAATCATTTTGGTATCCGCGGTGATGGTTTCTTTTCTGTAGCCCTAGTTTTAACTAAGCAACTTGTTTGGGTTGGTACGGCCTGTAGGGATGATCGAGTTAAATTTGGTTTTAGGTGTTGAAAGTTTGGTCGTAGGCGAGGCTGTGGCTGGTGGTGGAAGCTCTCTGGTGGACGGAGCGCCGTGGGGAAAGTGCTGACAGGTTTTGGTGGGGGTTTGGTCTTTCTGTTCCAGGTTTTGAAATTGAACTCGAATTCAAATTCGAGTAGTGTGGAAGATAGATGATGGCCGGGGTAGAATAAGGGGTTGGTTGTCGAGGTGGGGAGGCCACCGGAGGTGGCTGGAGATGGTCGGAGGGTGGTGCACTGTGCACACGTGCACATCGGAATTTCTGGTGAGTCTGGGTTTTTAACAGGAAGGCTACTCGAGTTTCTCGAGTTTTGTTTCGAGGGATGATCGAAGTTTTTGGGGTGCGACTCGAAGTAAATTTAGATGGTCTCGAGTACTTTTAGTTGTTGCCAGGTTTTTAAGAAATCTGTCTGTTTAGATTTAAAAACTGAATTTAAATTTGTGAGAAAACAAAAAAACAGGAATTTAAATCAAAGTTTAAATATATGGATTCAGGTTTAGTTTAAATCTTAGATTGGAAATAAATTAGTTTATGAATTTAAATGTTTAAATAGGTTAAGTGTAGATATGTTTAAATCTTAAATCTAAGAAGAAATTTGATTTAAGTTCTTTTAAAAACTTCTTAGAAAATATAAGATTTTTAATAAGTAAAAGTTTTTAATTTGGTTTTAAAAACTTAGTTAAAAATAAATTGGTATTCATTTTAAATACAGAATTTAAAATGAAATTTAAAAGTAGATTTGAAATGGATGTTTCAAATATGAATGGTAAATGATAACTTGTTTATCAATAAGAATAAAGTTTTATCTTAAAATAATTAAAGACTTGTGTTTATTTAATTTATTAGGAGATTTAATAGATAATTAATTTAATTTAATTAATTAATCATTTGGATTAATTAATAGATAATTAAAGGTTTAAACTAATTAATTTATGATTAAGATAAATTAATTAGGGATGATTAATTTGTAGTTAGGGATTATAAATTTAAGTATTAATTAATGGTTAGGAATTAATTTATAAGTAATCAAAATATTAATTAAGTTATGGTTAACACTTAATTAATTTAGTAATTAGAGATTAATAAATTGGTTATTAAGATTTATTAATTTGAAATTAATAATAATTAATATAAGTTAATTACTTAAGGAAAGTAATTAAATAATTGTTAATGAAGGGCATTAACTATAGATTATTAAATAATTAATTTATGTAAATAAATTTTAATAATTAATTAGATTAATTAATTTAAAGATAATCAATTATAGAATTTGTTTTAAATGAATTACTTAATGGAAGTAATTAAGAATTAATTACTCATTGTAATTAATTGAAGTTAATTTGATTAGTTAAGTTAATTAATTTAGAATAATCAATGGATGATTTGATAAATAATTACTTAATTAATAAGGTATGATTATTTAGGGAAGTAAATAATAGATAATTACTGGAAGTAATTAATTGAATGGTGATGTATTAATAAAAGTAATTTGAGTTTAATTACTTGTGAATTAATCAAGGGATTAATTAAGAAATTAATTAAGGAATAATTAATTTAGTTAATGAAAGTAATTAAGGGTAGTTAATTACTGATTGAAGATTAATCAAGGTGATTAATAAATGTGTTTTAATTAAAGATTAATTAATTAATGTAATTAATTTAATTTTAGTAATTAATAATCAATTTGTAATTAAGGATCATTAATTAATATAATTAATAATGTAATTAAGATTGATTAATTAAGTAATAATTAATAAATAAAGTAATTAATTAATGTAATTAATTAAGAATTAATGTAATTATTATAGTTGATTAATTTAATTAATTATAGTTAATTAATTTATGAAGTAATTAAAGGTTAATTACTATAATGGTTAAGGATAATTAATTTGAGTAATTAATTAAAGGATAAATTACCTAAAGGGTAATTAGAGGATAATTAATTGATTGTAATTAATTAATGGTTAAGTAAGCAGGATTTATAAAGTGAAGTAATTAATTTAATTCAATTTAAATTAATTAGAGATGATATAAATCATTACTTATGAATGGGTGATAGTATTGAATACTTGGCATTGATTGATATCTCTATGAGATATATGCTGTATGATATGGATGTTAGTTGAATTGTATGGATTATCTGATAATGTTGATTATCTGTTGTGAATTATCTTTCTTTAATTATAAAGATAATGAATTAAATTGTTTTAACCTTTAAAACAACTTGGCCTTAAAAGATACGCTTTGGATTTCGATGAGACCGGGATCGGGTTTCCGTATACCGGATTTCCAGGTCTGGAGACCCGAATACCACATCGATCCAAATTAACGATAGGTCGTGAATCAAGTGAAGATGAAGATTCAGAGTGCAAGGGTTATTGTCGTTAACTCTGAGGGTGATTCCAAAACGAGTGTAACGAGATAATGCCTTCGGTTTCGTTCGAACCCGGAACGAACTTGTATGGATTGAATGCTTTCAGCACATCGTCAGGTGGACGATGAGCATTCTAAGATAGATGTGTTCTTTTAAAGGTAATCGTAGCCTCAAGCCTCACAAACCGGGAATGGCTAAAACAGGGGAGGTGCAGCAAGGTTAGTGGGTAGCACCCAAGTAGGACAAGGTTACCTCTGTCTAGATGTCCCTTTCTATTTTCGACTTAGTGGTGCGGTTGCTGATCCCAACCGTGAGGTATCTTGTGCGGGAATTATCCAGTAAGGGATGTTCCGACCTTGTGTTGCAGGGGATTGGGAGTGATCCTCGGTACGGTGATCTAGGCCACGTACTGTGACGGGCGGTACCCCGGTAGCCCTGCCATTGTATGGAATCCAAACTCCAATAAGTGCCGTACGTATTAGTTGTGCCCAACTATGTTGAAATGTGAGATGTAAGCATTTCAGCTATTTCTGTATTTTACTTGAAAACCCTAGACCGTATTATAATACAATCGAATTTCCTATCAAATGTTTTGGTTAGCGTAAGGTAAAAACTTACCCATGTTTATGTGTGGGAAGTCTTACGTGATACCTTTTCTTTCAAAAGGTTTTGAAGTTAAGCAAGTTTAACCTGTTACTCACACCAGACCCATGTCTGACCCAAGTTGTTTATTTCTGTTTTATAAACTCTTGGGTACTCAAATTTTTACGAGTAGCCAAGGGATTCAGGTTAGCCTTGACGAATTGTGGAGGAGCAATGGAGCAGGAGGCTTCAGCGTTGTAGATATAGATAGTAGTTTCCGCTGTGTTGATCTTGTTTAGATCTTTGTTTGTATTGAGATGTAATAACTAGACAGATGTTTATAACTGTCTAGTATATGATGTGAATCTGTTTAACTCTGATAAGTGTTGTATATGATACTATGTAATATTTATGTGATATAATATATTTTGTTCGTTTCCGCTGTGAGTATTTGTGTTTGTTTCTTTTCTCTTCTTCTCTTTTCTACTTCTCACCCCTTTCTTTCTTATTAGCGATACGACTTTCTATGGAGAGAAAGTCGTGGTCGTTACAAGTTTATTGTTCCCTTCTAAACTCTGGGTGCCCACAAATTTTCCACACGGGCAGCCTAGAGTTATATTATCAGGATATTCTGGATATTCTGGAGCTTTGGAGATAAGCTGGAGGACGAGACGTAATATTTGTATCTGATAGTATTTATTCCGCTGTGTATTCTGTATGAGGACAAGTTATATAACTGTCCATTGTTGTATATTGACTCTGATGATTGATGTATGTATAAACTGATATAGCTCTTTGTTTTAAAAGACTAGTGTTTATTTATTATATATTGTTCCGCTGCGATATGTGAGATTCTGATATTGTTTTCTGTTCTGATGTTGTTCTGTTGTTCTTCTCTTCTTCTTCTATCTTTTCTTCTACCTCTTTTTCTTCTATTTCTTCTTTCTAAAACCCTCACTATTGGAGTTTTCGGCACTTGATTTCTCGGCAGTCGATAAAGTGAGTATCGATGTCGAATTTTCGAAAGTCGAAAATTCCGGTATGTGACAAAGTGGTATCAGAGCATATGGTTAAGCGACAACCCTGCTCTGTTGGGTGTTACTCATTAGAGATAGAGTTAGTAGTACTCTAGAATGAGTTGAGTGTAATAATAGATACGAGTGCGTATTTGTTAGTGAATATAAAAATTATTTTATATTGTGTTTGCTTATCCGTTGAGATGTTTATGAGTTTTGGTCGGTATGTGGGACGCCATATTATCGATAGGGATTTCTAAACACTTAAACGAGGCAAGACGACATAGTATTGTTTTAAATAGGGTGAATGAAATAATTTTGCCCAAAATCTATTTTTGTATAGAAAAGAAATGATTTTCTGTAAATTATTACAGTATATGGTTGCATGGTTGCTAGAAGTAATAATATTAAATTATTCCCATTGGAATTAAGTAAGAAATTGAAATCATAACTCTAAAGTTAAAAAAAAAAAATTCACATACGAATGAAATTTAAGAATGTAAATTATAAATGTGACTTATAATTTAAAACGGAATTCCAGAGAAGTATTTGGAAATGTTTTGAAAAGAATTTGAAAATTTTGGAGATTTGGAAAGTTTAATTCCTTTTTGATTTGAAAATGAATTTCAAAGGATTTTGAAAAAGTATTTTGGAGAGATAAAGCTCTAAAACTCTTTTCGGTCGCTGGAAAATAACTTCGGTAATGACTGCAGCATCACTGATGTTCATTTTCGGGTTTCCAAAAGAGGAATTGCTGCCAAATTTTTTTTTAAATGGAAGTTGTTTGAAAATTTGGGTTTTTGTTTTATTCAAATGGAATTTGAATTGTTTTCAAAATGGCTTTGAGATATTGGTAAACTCTGGAAGGCTATATAAAGATATTTACGAAATATTAATAAGTTGATAACTTATAGAATATTGAAATTTGATTGGAATGAAATTCAAATTGAAGACGAATAAATTAGTAAATAAAACTAATTTAGAATAGTATAGTTATCAACTAAAGATAAAAGATGAGATTGAATTCAAATGGAATTTTTGAAATGTAAAATTGAACGGAAAAGAATATGTAACTTCAATAGCGAATTTAGAGATGATATAAGCGATTTATATTGAAAATTTTGTAATAGAATTTGCAAAATGATTTGAATATGTGTAACTAGATATTATGGCTAGTAGGACATACAGGTGTTATAAAAGGAATTGGAATTGAATTGCACAGATAAATTTGAATTGCTCGACAAAAGGTAAGTATTTCAATTCGAATATGAGATTTGATGAGTTATTTCTCTAGCCGCTTGGCTTTTTCTTTTTCTTTTTGAAATCTGAGAGTCCGTAGGGACGTTTTGTAGTAGTGCCGTATTAGCCGCGCAAAGGAGACGCTGGCGAAATTTTTCGAAAATTTCGAGTGTTAGTAAATTTTTGAGAAAATTTGAAAGTTTAAATTTGAATTTAAACTTAAAATTGAATTGTTAAGAAAACAATGTTGTTTGAAATCGGTAATTGAAGTTGAAAATTTAGTTGAATTAATAACGAATCTTTAGTAGAAAGATTTGTTTTGATGAATGTGATAAAACTATTAGATTGTGAAAAATAGTAGACGAGTTAAGGTGTGATATCCCGGAAATTTGGCAATATCAATTTAATAATCATTATTAATAATTAAATTGATTTGTTGATTTATTTTATAAATTGACAAGTTTATTCATTTTAAAAAGCTAATGTTATTATTTTCCACTTAGAATAATATATTTGTATATATTGAAATGAAGAAGTATTGATTTGAATTTAATAAGTATTTTCAAAACTTTAATATATAATTTGTAATTTGAAATGTTAATTTGGTTTAATATTTTTTTTAAAATGATATTTGAGATTTAGAATCAAAAGTTCATTTGTTTAATGGTCTTTCATTTTTAATTTTTATCATAAGATAAATGGATTTAAAATTTTGTATAAGAAGTTGAAACTAAATTTCTCAAATTTATAAACATTTGATTTGATCAAAATTATAAGTAAGTGTTCATATGAAATCTAAAAGCTTATTAATATAAAATAAAAACATTTTATAACCATGTAAATATTACATACATATGCATATTACATGCTTATAGTTTTAATAAGTTTAAATAAGATAATAACATTTGTAAATAATAAATAAACATTAATTAAATCTTTAATAACACTTGTAAATCAAATAATACTTATAAAACACTTGTAAACATATCAATTTATGTTAAAGACAAGTGTAAACTTAGGAGCATATGTGTAAGTTAACTAAAACATCTATGGGACAAATGTCTTTTCCTTAATAATTAAGTTTAAAATTCAATTGTAAATAAAAAGAAGGGTTTTATTTTTCAGAAAAAAATCCTTCTTCTTCTTAACTGAACGTACAAAAATAGATCAAAAATTGAGGAAGTAAAACTGTAAGCCTGGAATTCAATATGAAAACAAAGATCAAAAACAAAAAGATGATAATCTGGAAATTTCAAACAGAGGCATATGCAAGATTTTTCAAATAGGAATCAGAGGCAAGCAAGTTATCAAGCAAAAGATGTAAACATCAACAAGAAAAATTGGAAAATCATCATCAGCAGATTTCAATTCAACATGCAAATTAATTCAAGAACATGCAGTGAAATTTCAGAGCCTGGAACTAATAGCTGCTCTTTGTTCTTTGCTAAATTAGTGAGTAAACATTTTCACTTAAAAACAGTTTTAAAAATCTGTTGTGATGGATGCATGTGATGGATGTTTTATGTGTTACTTAGTAATATGATATGAATGCATGTTTATATATCTGAAATGTCTGTATGCCTGTCAATACATATATAAAATCTGCTCTGTAACATGTACAGACTCCAGTTCACACAAAAATTTCATATCTCCTAATACACTTGATTTTAGGCTAGGACTAGTAAATGAAAAATGATTATAATAAGGTATTATAAATTCTAAAAATAATATCAAGAATTCAAATGCAGTAATGATTTCAAAATTGGAAAATAACAGTGGGAAATCAAAAATGAGTTATAAATCGATCAAGCTAAATTAAATTCTTGATTATGTAACCAGAATCGAATTGTGAAATAATGAATTTGGGTATTAAAATCACAATTTTTAATATAGTAATTGGGAAGATAATCGGGTTTGTTCAAAATTGGGTTGATCGTCGAATTCTGGTGATCGACGTGTTGGAATCGATCGAGTTTTGGGCTGAAGGTAGTATGTAGGATAGAGATGGATGGAAAAATACCAGTGGATTTTTCTGATGGCCGGAGTAGCCTAGCGAAGTCAAATTAGGGCTCGATGGTCAGAATAGAGATGATGAGGTTGCCGTGGGTTGTGTGACGACGAGAGTGGATCGGGATCGATCGCGAGGTGTTTGGTGGGTGCTGGAAGACGAGGCGGCGCTTCGATGAAGGTGGCGTGGTGTTTCGGCCAGGGGATCATCGGCGGTGGAAGATTTTCTGGTGATGTACATTTCAAGCTGATGGGTTCAAGGTTCGAATTCGAATCTCGTTCGAATCGTGGAAGTCTGGATGGTCGATCGTGGTGTCGTGGTTGAACTCGAGTTGCCGGAGGCCAAGGCGATGTTCGTCGTCGATCACGGAAGGTGTGCACGTGCACAAGCACGATCGCGTGCATCAGGGAAGCAATGGGTTTGGGAACGAAAGCTTGTTCTCGGGTGTTCGTTCGGGGAATATCAGGTTTTACTCGAAGCAAGTGGTAACGTGGGTTGGTCTCGTGGGCTACTTCGAGTTTTTAAGTGTTTTACTCGGGTTTGGTTTTGGAGCAGACTTTGGAATTTTAAGAGAAATGTTTAAAAACAAAAGAAATTGTTTTGAAATGTTTCTAAGTTTTTAAAACAAGTTAAACAAGTTTTGTTTATAAAATTAATTCGTTTTAAGTTAATGTTTTAAACAAAGTTCTTGTATTTTGAAATGTAAAAGTTTTTAAAATAAAATAAGTGAATTTTAATAATAAATTTTGTATTAAATTTTATTTGATAACTTTGGAAAAGTTTAAAGAATTTAAAGGTTTAATGATTAAGATTTAGTAATCAATTAAAATAAGAATTTTCTTAAGTATTTAGAATGTTGATTTAATTAAAGATAATTAAATTTGAAAAGGAAATTTAGATAATTAAATTATTTTAATTATCAAGTGTTATTGGTAAATAGTTGATTTAATTAAGATAATAGTTTCTTAATTAAGAACCTTTAATATAGTAAGTTAAGAATCATTTAATTAAATTTAAATGATTAATTAAATTATTTTAATTATCAAGTGTTATTGGTAAATAGTTGATTTAATTAAGATAATAGTTTCTTAATTAAGAACCTTTAATATAGTAAGTTAAGAATCATTTAATTAAATTTAAATGATTAAGTTAAATTAATTAATTTGTGATTAATTAAGAAAATCATTTATAAATTAATTAGGTATAATTAATTAATGAAGTAACTAAGAAATAATTACTGGATGTAATTTAGTAAAGATAAAATATTTAATAAAGTAATTAGAGGATAATTATTTTATGAAAGTAATTAAATAAGAAGTGATTAAGAGTTAATTACTTAGTGTTATTAATTAAATAAATTATTTAATTAAGTTAATTAAAGGATAAAGATTAATTAATAAGGTAATTAATTATTTGTTAAGGTAATTAATTAAAGGTAATTAATTAAGGGAAGTAATTAAGGGAAGTTAATTACTGGATTAGATTAATCAAACATGATTAATAATTATGGTTTAATTAAGATTAATTATTTAATTAATTTAAATATAAATAAATAATTAAAGATTGTAATTAGGAATCATTAGTTTATAATTAATTAATGATGTAAATAAGAGTTAATTAATTAAGATTAATTAATCAAATGATAAGTGATTAATTGTAATTAATTAAGGATTAAAGTAATTAATTATAATTAATTAATTAATGAAGTAATTAAAGGTTAATTACTGTATTTGGTTAAGAATAATTAATTTGTGAAATTAATTAAGATAATTACTTAAATGTAATTAAAGAATGATTAATCAAGGTGATTAATTAAAGTGAATAATTAGAAAAAGATTAATTAATTTACTTGTAATTAATTAATGATTATATAAGTAAGATTTATAATGAAGTAATTAATTTAATTTATTTTAAATTAATTAAGAGATGAAGTGATTAATTTAATTCACTTTAAATTAATTAAAGATAGAGATAGTTAATTTAAATCAATTTTAAATTTATTATGTTATGATTAAGTAAATCATTGCTTATATAAGAATGGATGACATTGATTTGTCTTGAATGGATGTAATCTCAGTAATGAGATAAGATGATATGTGGTATGAATGCTTGGTTGCATTATGATGGTAATATAGATTAACTATTGTGATGTTGATATGGATTACCTATTTGGTTATGAATCATCTGTTTAAATGATAATGTGATTATCAATTGTGACTTGTGAATTATCTATCTGTATAGATAAGTTAAATTGTTTAAACCTTTAAACAACTTGGCCTTAAAAGATACGTTTTGGATTTCGATGAGACCGGGATCGGGTTTCCGTATACCGGTATTCCAGGTCTGGAGACCCGAATACCACATCGATCCAAATTAACGATAGGTCGTGAATCTCAAGTGAAGATGAAGATTTAGAGTGCAAGGGTTATTGTCGTTAACTCTGAGGGTGATTCCAAAACGAGTGTAACGAGATAATGCCTTCGGTTTCGTTCGAACCCGGAACGAACTTGTATGGATTGAATGCTTTCAGCACATCGTCAGGCGGACGATGAGCATTCTAAGTGATATGTTCTGATTAAAGGTAATCGTAACCTCAAGCCTCATCAACCGGGAATGGCTAAAACAGGGGAGGTGCAGCAAGGCTTCGTGGGTAGCGCCCACTGAGAGCAAGATAGATCCCTGTCTAGAGGTCCCTTTCTATATTTCGGCTTAGTGGGTAGTTGGAACTGCAGCCAACTACGGGATTGTCTTGTTCGGGATTATCCAGTAAGGGATGGTTCCGGCTTTGTGTTGCAGGGGAGCGGGCGTACTCCTCGGTACGGTGATCTAGGCCACGTACTGTGACGGGCGGTACCCCAGTAGCCCTGCCATTGTATGGAATCCAAACTCCAATAAGTGCCGTACGTATTAGTTGTGCCCAACTATGTTGGAATGTGAGATGTAAGCATTTCAGCTATTTCTGTATTTTACTTGAAAACCCTAGACCCTATTATAATATAACTGGATTTCCTATCAAATGTTTTGGTTAGCGTAAGGTAAAAACTTTTCCATGTTTATGTGTGGGAAGTCTTACGTGATACCTTTGTTTTCAAAAAGGTTTTGAAGTTAAACAATTTTAACCCGTTTACTCACACCAGACCCATGTCTGACCCAAGTGTTTATTTTCTGTTTTATTAAACCTTGGGTACTCAAATTTTTACGAGTAGCCAAGGGATTCAGGTTTGCTTTGACGAATCTTTGGAGGAGCAATGGAGCAGGAGGCTTCAGCGTTCGTAGATATAGTGTTCCGCTGTGTTAGTCTGTATGAGTCATTTGTTGAGTTGTATTTGGGTTGTAATGACTAGACAGATGTTTATAACTGTCTAGTATGTGTTGTATAAGCTGTGTATCTCTGATGTATATGATACAATGTAATATCTTATTTGATTAATATAATTTATTCGTTCCGCTGTTTAGATTCTGATGTGTTTCTTTCTTTCTTCTCTATCTTATCTCTTTTCTATCCCTTTCTTTCTTCATAACGATGCGACTTTCTGGGCATAGAAAGCCGGGTCGTTACATATGGTATCAGAGCGGTAGGTTGAGTGAATACCTAGGCTCTGGAGTGGTGTCTATCTTGAGAGCGCGTATTTGTAATTTTTAAATAACTATATATATATCTATTCTACCTATTTGTTGGGTTACCTGTTCGGGTTTTCCAATATGAGTTATAAGGGTAGATAGGGTGGTGGTTTGTGTAACACGACTACCAATGGTTAAAGTCCGAGTGTTGAGGTTGGAAGTGTATCTGTCGAGACTGTAGACCTAATACTGTCTCGAGTAAGCTTTGCTGTGGTGAAGGATTTCATCGATCTCCGAAGGAAACCTGTTAAGGTTCGGAGTTTATCTTTGAAATTGGATGAGCAAAAGCGAATGATGGTATCTTGGTAACTTCTGGAAGAAGTAGCTGTGTGGTGAGACGCAGTGACTATGGATGTTTCCGAAGATGTTTCTTTTGGAGCAAGTTTTAGGAAGTATATCTGCTTCGGTGTTGTGGCTGGGTCCAGCGGGGTGTTTATGTTTGATTTGAGGTCCGAGTTTCTCGAAGAGTTTTGGATTAGGAAGTCTTTGGCGTCAGTGTCAGCGGTGCAACTCGGAAGTGTTCTGTGTTGGCAGGAAGTTTTCTAGCTGAGCAGTTTTTCTAGAGGAGGAATCCAAAAGCAGCAGAGTGGATCCATTTCTTCGATGGATTGGTTAGTCAAGTATAAGCTATTCTGATTGATAAGAGAGAATAGTATCTTGAGATACTGGACCGGATTGATCGCAAAAGTGACTTGCGATAATTCGAGTGTTCTCATGGGTTATTGGAAATTGAGATTCCGTATCAACTTGATTAGTGGAGTTACCGGAAGTTCAGCTTTGTAGGAGGATGTCTCCTAGAGAAGAAATTGGTGAAGCAACTGAAGATTGTTTGGAGAGGGATTGATCACACCTAATTTTCTGGAGAGGATTCTTCTGGGATGTTTTGACCAAGTGGAGTGGTTCACTAAGATTTTATGGTATGGTGAACTGTGGATGATCAAGTTTGTGCTCGAGTTTCTTCGACAGCATTCTCATCTATTCCAGATCAGAGTTGTGCAGCGGAAGCAAGATAGCAGCTATTCTAGAGTGGAAGCAACCAGAAGTTGTAATTTTCTTGGAGTAAAGGATTTCTATAGGAAATTCAAGTGTATCTCTAAGTATGAAGGATTTTTCAGGATTTGGAGGTAAGGTTGTCAAGTGCAACTGTTTGGCTATTTCAGATAGGAGAAGTAGTTCGAAGTGCTCTAATGATTGTGGAGTAGAGTTGTGTTCTGGATTTTGGCGTATTTTTGGAAACCATTTTGTTGAGTAGGATCCGGAAATTGGTTTGATGTTGGTCTAGATTATTTCAAGAAGCATCAGCAAGAGTTAAGCTGATCAGGAAGGATGAAGTGACTCAGGATCGTCAGGAGAGTTAAACAGTTAAGAATTGATGGAATTTGGAATTTGAAGTTGAAATTTGGATATTGTTTAAGTTGTATCCAATAAAAGGAGATATAATATTTGGTAAGATTAGAGAGCTAGTTCCGGAAGTATTTTGAGTTTTTCTGTGTTCCCAAGAGGATTAGTTCTTTGATCTATAGGATTAAATGGCCAGTTCGGATAACTGGAATTCATTTTATTTCACGTATCTCTGAGGGAATACGTGTTTGATCTGTCATTGGTTGTGGGATCAGCAGTTCAGAAGGATTTGGTAGTTGAGATGGTTTTGAGTTTAGTCTGATATTTTGTTCAGATTTGTAATCTAGATGGGAAGGAGTTCTAGATTATTGTAGATAGTTAGTTAAGATCCTGTAGAACGAGTATCCCGGTATATATATATACTTGGGGAAACTCGAGGAAATTCTATCCAGAATTTTGACTGGATAGTTAAATTTGTTTGATTAAATTGTTTACTATGGTTGCTATGATTGATAGTGTATGATTGATTGTGTGATTGCTGTTTAAAATTAAAAACTTTTGCTGGGTTATTAAATTATCTTTGCTTTTAAATTTCGGGGACGAAATTATTTTAAGGGGGGAGGAATGTGATATCCCGGAAATTTGGCAATATCAATTTAATAATCATTATTAATAATTAAATTGATTTGTTGATTTATTTTATAAATTGACAAGTTTATTCATTTTAAAAAGCTAATGTTATTATTTTCCACTTAGAATAATATATTTGTATATATTGAAATGAAGAAGTATTGATTTGAATTTAATAAGTATTTTCAAAACTTTAATATATAATTTGTAATTTGAAATGTTAATTTGGTTTAATATTTTTTTTAAAATGATATTTGAGATTTAGAATCAAAAGTTCATTTGTTTAATGGTCTTTCATTTTTAATTTTTATCATAAGATAAATGGATTTAAAATTTTGTATAAGAAGTTGAAACTAAATTTCTCAAATTTATAAACATTTGATTTGATCAAAATTATAAGTAAGTGTTCATATGAAATCTAAAAGCTTATTAATATAAAATAAAAACATTTTATAACCATGTAAATATTACATACATATGCATATTACATGCTTATAGTTTTAATAAGTTTAAATAAGATAATAACATTTGTAAATAATAAATAAACATTAATTAAATCTTTAATAACACTTGTAAATCAAATAATACTTATAAAACACTTGTAAACATATCAATTTATGTTAAAGACAAGTGTAAACTTAGGAGCATATGTGTAAGTTAACTAAAACATCTATGGGACAAATGTCTTTCCCTTAATAATTAAGTTTAAAATTCAATTGTAAATAAAAAGAAGGGTTTTATTTTTCAGAAAAAAATCCTTCTTCTTCTTAACTGAACGTACAAAAATAGATCAAAAATTGAGGAAGTAAAACTGTAAGCCTGGAATTCAATATGAAAACAAAGATCAAAAACAAAAAGATGATAATCTGGAAATTTCAAACAGAGGCATATGCAAGATTTTTCAAATAGGAATCAGAGGCAAGCAAGTTATCAAGCAAAAGATGTAAACATCAACAAGAAAAATTGGAAAATCATCATCAGCAGATTTCAATTCAACATGCAAATTAATTCAAGAACATGCAGTGAAATTTCAGAGCCTGGAACTAATAGCTGCTCTTTGTTCTTTGCTAAATTAGTGAGTAAACATTTTCACTTAAAAACAGTTTTAAAAATCTGTTGTGATGGATGCATGTGATGGATGTTTTATGTGTTACTTAGTAATATGATATGAATGCATGTTTATATATCTGAAATGTCTGTATGCCTGTCAATACATATATAAAATCTACTCTGTAACATGTACAGACTCCAGTTCACACAAAAATTTCATATCTCCTAATACACTTGATTTTAGGCTAGGACTAGTAAATGAAAAATGATTATAATAAGGTATTATAAATTCTAAAAATAATATCAAGAATTCAAATGCAGTAATGATTTCAAAATTGGAAAATAACAGTGGGAAATCAAAAATGAGTTATAAATCGATCAAGCTAAATTAAATTCTTGATTATGTAACCAGAATCGAATTGTGAAATAATAAATTTGGGTATTAAAATCACAATTTTTAATATAGTAATTGGGAAGATAATCGGGTTTGTTCAAAATTGGGTTGATCGTCGAATTCTGGTGATCGACGTGTTGGAATCGATCGAGTTTTGGGCTGAAGGTAGTATGTAGGATAGAGATGGATGGAAAAATACCAGTGGATTTTTCTGATGGCCGGAGTAGCCTAGCGAAGTCAAATTAGGGCTCGATGGTCAGAATAGAGATGATGAGGTTGCCGTGGGTTGTGTGACGACGAGAGTGGATCGGGATCGATCGCGAGGTGTTTGGTGGGTGCTGGAAGACGAGGCGGCGCTTCGATGAAGGTGGCGTGGTGTTTCGGCCAGGGGATCATCGGCGGTGGAAGATTTTCTGGTGATGTACATTTCAAGCTGATGGGTTCAAGGTTCGAATTCGAATCTCGTTCGAATCGTGGAAGTCTGGATGGTCGATCGTGGTGTCGTGGTTGAACTCGAGTTGCCGGAGGCCAAGGCGATGTTCGTCGTCGATCACGGAAGGTGTGCACGTGCACAAGCACGATCGCGTGCATCAGGGAAGCAATGGGTTTGGGAACGAAAGCTTGTTCTCGGGTGTTCGTTCGGGGAATATCAGGTTTTACTCGAAGCAAGTGGTAACGTGGGTTGGTCTCGTGGGCTACTTCGAGTTTTTAAGTGTTTTACTCGGGTTTGGTTTTGGAGCAGACTTTGGAATTTTAAGAGAAATGTTTAAAAACAAAAGAAATTGTTTTGAAATGTTTCTAAGTTTTTAAAACAAGTTAAACAAGTTTTGTTTATAAAATTAATTCGTTTTAAGTTAATGTTTTAAACAAAGTTCTTGTATTTTGAAATGTAAAAGTTTTTAAAATAAAATAAGTGAATTTTAATAATAAATTTTGTATTAAATTTTATTTGATAACTTTGGAAAAGTTTAAAGAATTTAAAGGTTTAATGATTAAGATTTAGTAATCAATTAAAATAAGAATTTTCTTAAGTATTTAGAATGTTGATTTAATTAAAGATAATTAAATTTGAAAAGGAAATTTAGATAATTAAATTATTTTAATTATCAAGTGTTATTGGTAAATAGTTGATTTAATTAAGATAATAGTTTCTTAATTAAGAACCTTTAATATAGTAAGTTAAGAATCATTTAATTAAATTTAAATGATTAATTAAATTATTTTAATTATCAAGTGTTATTGGTAAATAGTTGATTTAATTAAGATAATAGTTTCTTAATTAAGAACCTTTAATATAGTAAGTTAAGAATCATTTAATTAAATTTAAATGATTAAGTTAAATTAATTAATTTGTGATTAATTAAGAAAATCATTTATAAATTAATTAGGTATAATTAATTAATGAAGTAACTAAGAAATAATTACTGGATGTAATTTAGTAAAGATAAAATATTTAATAAAGTAATTAGAGGATAATTATTTTATGAAAGTAATTAAATAAGAAGTGATTAAGAGTTAATTACTTAGTGTTATTAATTAAATAAATTATTTAATTAAGTTAATTAAAGGATAAAGATTAATTAATAAGGTAATTAATTATTTGTTAAGGTAATTAATTAAAGGTAATTAATTAAGGGAAGTAATTAAGGGAAGTTAATTACTGGATTAGATTAATCAAACATGATTAATAATTATGGTTTAATTAAGATTAATTATTTAATTAATTTAAATATAAATAAATAATTAAAGATTGTAATTAGGAATCATTAGTTTATAATTAATTAATGATGTAAATAAGAGTTAATTAATTAAGATTAATTAATCAAATGATAAGTGATTAATTGTAATTAATTAAGGATTAAAGTAATTAATTATAATTAATTAATTAATAAAGTAATTAAAGGTTAATTACTGTATTTGGTTAAGAATAATTAATTTGTGAAATTAATTAAGATAATTACTTAAATGTAATTAAAGAATGATTAATCAAGGTGATTAATTAAAGTGAATAATTAGAAAAAGATTAATTAATTTACTTGTAATTAATTAATGATTATATAAGTAAGATTTATAATGAAGTAATTAATTTAATTTATTTTAAATTAATTAAGAGATGAACTGATTAATTTAATTCACTTTAAATTAATTAAAGATAGAGATAGTTAATTTAAATCAATTTTAAATTTATTATGTTATGATTAAGTAAATCATTGCTTATATAAGAATGGATGACATTGATTTGTCTTGAATGGATGTAATCTCAGTAATGAGATAAGATGATATGTGGTATGAATGCTTGGTTGCATTATGATGGTAATATAGATTAACTATTGTGATGTTGATATGGATTACCTATTTGGTTATGAATCATCTGTTTAAATGATAATGTGATTATCAATTGTGACTTGTGAATTATCTATCTGTATAGATAAGTTAAATTGTTTAAACCTTTAAACAACTTGGCCTTAAAAGATACGTTTTGGATTTCGATGAGACCGGGATCGGGTTTCCGTATACCGGTATTCCAGGTCTGGAGACCCGAATACCACATCGATCCAAATTAACGATAGGTCGTGAATCTCAAGTGAAGATGAAGATTTAGAGTGCAAGGGTTATTGTCGTTAACTCTGAGGGTGATTCCAAAACGAGTGTAACGAGATAATGCCTTCGGTTTCGTTCGAACCCGGAACGAACTTGTATGGATTGAATGCTTTCAGCACATCGTCAGGCGGACGATGAGCATTCTAAGTGATATGTTCTGATTAAAGGTAATCGTAACCTCAAGCCTCATCAACCGGGAATGGCTAAAACAGGGGAGGTGCAGCAAGGCTTCGTGGGTAGCGCCCACTGAGAGCAAGATAGATCCCTGTCTAGAGGTCCCTTTCTATATTTCGGCTTAGTGGGTAGTTGGAACTGCAGCCAACTACGGGATTGTCTTGTTCGGGATTATCCAGTAAGGGATGGTTCCGGCTTTGTGTTGCAGGGGAGCGGGCGTACTCCTCGGTACGGTGATCTAGGCCACGTACTGTGACGGGCGGTACCCCAGTAGCCCTGCCATTGTATGGAATCCAAACTCCAATAAGTGCCGTACGTATTAGTTGTGCCCAACTATGTTGGAATGTGAGATGTAAGCATTTCAGCTATTTCTGTATTTTACTTGAAAACCCTAGACCCTATTATAATATAACTGGATTTCCTATCAAATGTTTTGGTTAGTGTAAGGTAAAAACTTTTCCATGTTTATGTGTGGGAAGTCTTACGTGATACCTTTGTTTTCAAAAAGGTTTTGAAGTTAAACAATTTTAACCCGTTTACTCACACCAGACCCATGTCTGACCCAAGTGTTTATTTTCTGTTTTATTAAACCTTGGGTACTCAAATTTTTACGAGTAGCCAAGGGATTCAGGTTTGCTTTGACGAATCTTTGGAGGAGCAATGGAGCAGGAGGCTTCAGCGTTCGTAGATATAGTGTTCCGCTGTGTTAGTCTGTATGAGTCATTTGTTGAGTTGTATTTGGGTTGTAATGACTAGACAGATGTTTATAACTGTCTAGTATGTGTTGTATAAGCTGTGTATCTCTGATGTATATGATACAATGTAATATCTTATTTGATTAATATAATTTATTCGTTCCGCTGTTTAGATTCTGATGTGTTTCTTTCTTTCTTCTCTATCTTATCTCTTTTCTATCCCTTTCTTTCTTCATAACGATGCGACTTTCTGGGCATAAAAAGTCGGGTCGTTACATAAGGACCATTTTTCCTAACTTGTAATTTCGAGGACGAAATTCTTTTAAGGGGGGAAGTCTGTAACGACCCTGAATTTCGAACAAATTAAATTGAGAATATTTAATTAATTTTAAATATTTGAACGATGATTTAATTTGTATCCCAAATATAACTTTGAAACTGACGATTTAAATTATAAAATTTTATCTATTGAAAGTGAATAAAAATTTGAATCTTCAAATTTAGGCCGTTTAAAAATATTTCAAACGCTTGTAAAATTTATATTGATAACACTGAGGATAACAGCAGCTTCAGAATTGAAATTTAAACTGTTTTACTCAGTTTTGAATTTTATTGTTTGAACCGATATTTAAAAATAGTCATTTTTCAAACAGTCTCGGAATTCGACGAAACCAGTCCCATTGGGTCCGTAATATTGTATTATTGTCGGATTTCCAATTTCGTATTTTTTGGAGTTAATCTGTGAGCGTACGAAGTATAAACACATTCAGATTTTTAAACGAATTCAAATTATAAAAAGAAATTTTTATTTTATTTTATTTATATCGGTTAACCTCACCACGTTCACGACCTTACCTCCCCATACATTCGTACCCCTCCCCCACTCTCTTCTCTTCTGTTAAACCCCTTCCCAGTTCCAAAAGCAATTCAAACGAAAACGAAATCGAAAATTTAAAATGGCCGAAGTCGAAAAACCCTCCCTCTTATCAAAATCAACTCGTGTAAATCTCGAGCCCATCTCCTCGTCCAAATTCAAAGTCGAAGATGCGGTCGTTCGCGAGGCTAGGGCTGGGGAAGGGCGAGTGCGTTCGCGAGTGGTTGGAGAATCAGGGCGAGGCTGGCACGAAGTCGCGAGGTTGACTGGACCTGGGCGACGTGATTGCTTTAGCTCGTGGTGACGTAGGAAGATGGCGTACGAACGAAATCGAGTTGAGGCGATCGAACTCAGCTCTGTCGAAGTGGGTGCTCGCGTGGTGGGGTCTTTGAGGGAAAGTCGTGAAGTAGGGTTCGCGATTGTCGCGGAGGAGCTTGACGGCAATGTTGTACGCGACAGTAGAGGCACGTATTCAAGTGTGCTACGGATCGAGATGAGGTGGTTGTGCACGATAGCAGAGGGAAATCATTCGATTCGAGTGGATGAGGTATCTGCAGTTTATCTTCATTCGATTCATTTTTCAATTTAATTGTGATAACATATCTACATATGAGTATATTGTAGTAAAAAAAAAATAAGGGGTACTGGAACTTATTATCTGGTTTTAAAAATATAAATATATATATGTATACAGTTGAAATTTTATAGGACTTTTGAAGTGTTGTAAGAAAAATAATAAATGATATTTTGGAAATTTATTGGGTCAATAAACCTCTTTAATTATAAGAAAGAGTAGCTTAAAATTTAAAATTATTAGTTGAATTTAAATTTTAAAATGACAATTAAATTGTCTATTTACCAAATTAATTATTTTTAGTTGTTAAAAGATTTTAAAGAAAAATATTAGTTTAAAAATATTATATTGGTTTAAAACCCAAATCGTTAGCCAAATTAAATAAATCTATCAGATGAAATTAAATTTATTCGATTATTTCGAAAATTAATAAAATTGTATAAATTTATTTATACAAGGTTAAATCAAGAAAACAAACTGAAATGGAAATTGGTTATTCGATTTAATTCGAATATTAACGAATTGTGTAATTATTTATACAAGGTCAAAATTTGGAGAAATGGTCAAAATGGAAATGGATGGCAAATTAAATAGCAAAGGTGAGATTTTTCTCACTCAAAAATGAAAGTGGAATTTTCAGTTATTTATTGATTGTGTTGATTGCTATTGATTGTGATATTAGATATAGTAGGATATATCTATATATATAGCAATATTTACATATTGGCATATGTATATATTGGATTGATTGATTTCCCGCCTCGTATAGCGGATGAGACCCTATTGCGCCGTTAGTAAGCGGATTTTTATAAAACCCATATACCGCGATAATTCCGTACTGGAGCGGAATTGGTATTGTGCTAACATCTTTGGATGCAGGGAAACAGGTTGGAGGGATCCAACTGGACCCCTCACATTGATTGAATTTATTTATACTGTGATATGAATCTGTGAATGATTATAGTGATGCTATTAATCATATTGATATCTGGAAATTGTGTGAAAGCTAACATTTAGCTGAATGGATGTTTTGACATCATTGGATTCCAAAGATAAACGAAATTGAATTTTTGAATCAAAGTAGAAATTTCTAAGTGAATCAATTTTAGAAATTGAATAAATTTTGAAGAAAGAAAATTTTAAAGTATAAAAAGTAAATTTTTATAATCTTATCGAATTAATTCCAGAATCAAGTGAAAATGTTAAATAAATGGATTTCGTAAAATAGTGATTATAAATTGAAGAATTTAATTTAAGAATTTGGACTTTTAAATAGACTGAAAGAAACAATTGAAATATATTTTCTTTAAAAGGAATTTATTTAAAAGGAGATAAGTTGGAAATCCAATTAGAAATTTAATTGGTAAGTTGAAACGATTTGGGAAATCAATGTAAAATGATTTCATTTTAAAGAATCCATTTTAAAACAGAATATTGAATAATTTGAGAAAAATAAGGAATTTACTTAGTAGTGATAAATAAATTTTGAAATCAATATCGAAATTGATTTGGGATTGAAGCTTTTATATATAGAATTGGAATTTATAAAAGTTGTTTATAAATCCGAAATCACTTATTTTGATAAGTAAAAATATAGAAGTTGATAAAAAGAAGATTTATAAGTCGAGATTGTTATTGAAATAGAAATAGAATTTGTAAACGTGTTTATAAATTCGAAATAGATTGAATGTGATAAATTAAATATAGAAGGTTATTAAAGAAGTTATATTCACGATTTTGGACAGTGAATATATTGTTAAGTAAAATGGATTTATTTTTGAAGAAGTGATATAAAAAAAATTGAAGTTAAACATTTTAAAGATGTTTTAAAATGTATTATGAATTGAAAGCATAGATTTCAGCAATTCTTGTTGAAATAGACGTTTTCGAGAAATTTAAGGAAATGGTGGACTATAACACTGTTGTTATGGTAAATGGTTTCCGAAAGGAAATGTTTTATATAGTATTGGGATTTACCTATCTATCTAAATTTTTGAATCCCTATACTAGCGATTTTGGGTCGTCGTAACGATGTTTTACGTAACATTCGTTTTGACCCAAATAAATGTGTTAAAAAAAAATTTTTCCTTAAAGAATGAAATTATACTTAATTTTGATTTTAAATATATTGAATATTTTCAAATGTTGAAAATAAATGATTTGTGAATTACTTATTTTTAAATAAGTATGGAAATGCTTTTCCAATATGAAATGAACTGTTTTGAGATTTTATCTTCTTAAAGATAAAATGAAGTTGAATATTGAAATCGATTTGAAAATCGTATATCAGTAGATATTTTGAAATTATAAATTCACTATGGAATTTATAAAGGAAAGGGAAACTGTTTGGAAAAATAAACGTTGATTTATTTTTGAAGTGTGGAAATTTTATATCTAGTAAAAGATATTTTTGAAGATAAAATAATTTGGAAAATTATTTGGAATCTGATGATGTTGTGCATCTTTATTGATAGTTAAATAACCGACTATCAATAATTACCTTGAATGATATTTGTTGTGAATTGGATGAATTTGAATGCCACACTTATTTTTTGAATAATCGCTCACTATTCGGGTTAGCCGGGAAAGGACCATGGGGTCGTATGTAACGATACGGATTTTTCGCGCTCGAAAATCAACATCCATACTTTACATCGTACTCGAATGTCATAGATTCGACCGTTCAAATCCGATTCGCCGGAGCTTATAACAACAGTTAAGTAAATAACACAGCGGAATAAAAGAATAATACATTGATATACAATATCTGATACAACAGAGTGATACAATGAATATCAATATACATCAGAGATATGATACAACAAATAGCAGCGGAAAAGAATAGATAACAACAGCAGCGGATAATCTTCATCTTCAGAATGCCAATCCAGAAATAGCTGGAACTCTCAATAACGATGCACAAAGATAAGCAAGTGCAGTCCGATCCAAAGACTGAACTAGCTCCAGAAAATCTACAAATCCTGACTATCTGAAAAACCTAACTCTAGACTGCTCGTGTAGGAAATTTTGAGCATCCAGAGTTTAGAAAATAAACAATAAACTCCGGATCAGTCATGGGACTGGTGTGAGCAACAAAAACAGTTTATCTTTAAAACAAATAGCAGAGAATTTTAAAGTCAATTCGCAATGCTTTTAGAAAATGAAACTACCATAAGACCTCCCGCCACACACACAATGCAAACGCAGACTTGGAGGAGATTTCTTCTTATGATAGTCAAAGATGCTTACTACGCAAAAATCAAATCATTTTTGATATTATTATTAGTGCATAGTGTAGAAAGTATTTCGAAAGTACAATATAAATCTTAGCCAGCATAGGTACCATTATAGTATGCTTGCTATAGCTACCATATTAAATGGCAGGTTCTACAACTAAAACCGTACAAGTCACGTATTGTTTCTTTGGATTTCCAACAAATGGTCAGGCCAAGGAACTTCCTATCCACGATGGGTACGTCCCTGGAATAGACGACCCGAGAACCTAACCGGATCTCTGCCAACACAAGGCCGGGTTACCTCTGCAAAAATAGGTAACTACTGACACGCGTATGCCATCCCCCGATCGTCACCGATCTTCCCGAGGATCCCCGATTTCCAACAAACCACAAAGTAATAAATTTGCAGCAACCACAGAGGTTAAGTATCTGGGCTCCATACCATGATACCACCTTTATCCAGAAGGAATGACATACACTAAGGGGCGCTACTCCCTAGAACCTTGCTGCATCCTTCCTGTTTCGACCATTTCCGGGGTGTGAGGCTCGACGAAGTCTCATCCACAAAGCTACGCTTTGTCACAAAGCCATGCTTCGGGTCAAACAAATGATCAACCTATGATCACAAAGATATAAAATCAAATAAATGATCATATCGCAAATGATCAAACACTGATCATTTCACAGCAGCACTCAGCATGCCACATTACCAAATTGGGATATATCGCTGAAAAATTTCAACTACATAACCTCTGAGCTCGTACGTCTCAGAGAAGGGTGTTAAGCTAAGAGAATAAATTCTCCGCCACCAACAGAAATGTATTTGAAAGAAATCGGCTTTATATCTCAAAGTGTAATGTCAGACATGTAACCATACAAGTCTGTTCCGGGATCGAACAGAACCGAAGGCACTTCTTACGAAGCCCTTGCAATTCCGGGTAATTTCCAATCACGTCCGGACTTCCCGTCACAAAAGAGTGATATAAATCTCTATACCGGAGCAACTCAGTGCAGAGACATTCGACAGGTTGTCCTTTCATTTTCGAAAAATATCCGGTCTTCACCACCGGTCTTCAAATGCCATCCATATACGACGTATCACTATTCGGAATGGGTTATATGACACAAATGTCTTTTCCCGGCTAACCCGAATAATGAGCGAAATATTCAAAACATATGGATATTGGGATTTCAATTAAGTCACAACTTATTACCCAAAAATCTTTCTTCAAATGGTTTAAACAAGTTACCATTTTAATCTTTTAAACAAAAAGATTCAATTCACAAAGTTCACTTAATTTCACAAAGATTCATTCACAGATTTTCCAAATAGATTTCCATTTCAGTTTAATTAATTCGTTAAATCTTTAAATCAAAGATTTAACTCATAGCTTTCAAAACAATTCCATTTCAAATGGTTTAAACAAACATCATTCTAAATCTGTTAAAAATAGACAGATTCAATTCATAGCTTTCAAAAACAAATCTCATTCATAACTTCGAAAAATCATTTTTCAATTCGATCTTGAAATTCCTTTAATTAAACTGGAATTTCATTCCTTATATATATGAAAGCTTTTATCATTTGAAAACAAACAGTTTTCATTTTGGAAAATCTGATTTATTCATACGAGTTGAAATCCTTGGGTTAAATTCAAATTCCCAAAACTTTACTTTTAAATGGTTTAACTTCATATAAACACATTTATATCATCTTTTATCCCTAGTTTCAAAATCATAGATTTAATTTCAAACTTGAATTCAAATTTAAATCTAATTATTTAAATTTCAAAACTTGATTTGAGTTATTCAAAATAACTTTTATCTTTGAAATTCTATTTCAAAAGCTTTTACTTTAAACTCAAATTTCCAATTTCAAAATCAATTGAAATTAAAATTTCAATTTCAAAAACATCAATTTTAAATTATCTGTGACTTAACCGATTTCCACGTGAAATCCATTTGTGTGTGTAACTGTGTAGTCTAGGGGTTTTACACAACATAGTGCAACATCAATCATCACATAACAAAATACAGGATATAGTTGATAAGCGATATAAACTATATACGCTTATCGTTCATTCACAGATCACAGATATATATCACAGGTAAGTAAACTACAGATCACAACATAAATCAGGGTGTATCACAAAGCATCATATATCAGGGATATCAACCAATCAAGTCATTCAATAGAATCCAAACATCCATAAGTAAGATCAATTAATTATCTGAGAGATTTAAATCAGATTAATTACTTATGAATAAATTACTAATCTTGGTTAATGAACATTAATTAATTACGAACCATTTTAATTAATTATCCTTTAATCATTTATTAATTAATCTTTAAGTTAATTACATAATTAATTAACCTTGAATTATTAAATAAATCAACCTTAATTAATAGTTAAGTCACTTTAATCATTAAATAGTTTACTTTTAATTATTTAATTATTATCTTTAATTAATCAAGTACTAAATCCTTTAATCTCTTTCATTAATTAACCTATAATTAATTTCAATAAGTAATTACCCTAAATTACAAAAATTAATTTATTAATCCTTAATTGATAATCATCCTTTAATCACTTTCAGTTATTAATTAACTTTTAATTAATCTAATTATTCTCAAAATAAATTCTCTTAATTAATTTGTCACATAAATTAATTACCTTTAATTATAATAAGTGATTATTCTTAATTATCTTTATTGATATCAAAATCTTTAATTAATAACCTTATCAGTCATCGTTATTTACACATTAATTTATTCAAGAAATTTAGGTAAATCAGAATATCAATTTAGCTTAATTAATTAATCATCTAAATTAATTATCCTTTAATTATTATTCTTTAATGTAATTACATAAAGCAATTATTTCTTAATTATATTAAGATCTTAATTAGTTAAAGAATAAAACATCCTATCTTAATTCAACTACTTTAATTATCATTTAATCCTTGTTTAAAAATCTTTGTAGTTAATTATTATTAACTACTTAACTTGAACCCTTAAGTTAAATTAATGATTTAAACACTTCATCTTTTAAAAATTATTTACTTAATTACAATGCCAAGTTTATTCAAAATAAACTTCCACAACAAAGGTTATGTATTTATTTAAAATACTTTTAACTTAATTTTCAATAAAACTCCATTTCCTATTAAATTTCAAAATCTGGTTACTAATTGCTTTAAAACCTGGAAGCCTTACAACAAACCCGAGCCAAAAAGAAATTTACGCGAGCCAAACAACCAGCAACTCGAAATCTCCTTCCACTTCGAGACCTTCACGAGAAAAACTCGAGCCAGACCCGAACAATACTCCTCTTCCCCCAAGCTTCAAACCTTCAAAGCAAACATCAGATACACGAAGATACTCGTGCACGTGCACAGTCACCCCGACCATCACTGGACGACGCCGAGAACACTCGCAAATCATCGACGACGAACTCACCTGCGCTGACCACCCGGAATCGCAAAACTCACTGCAACTCAAAAATTTGCTAATCGACACCTCAGGAACTTTGAACTGATCGAGAAAAGCTACCCCTCGCCGCCTCCCACGGTGAACTGAGACCCTGCGATTACGACCAGAACATCGCCGCCGACCCACGCTGCGATTTCCCACACCCCGATACAGTCCGATGCACCCACGCTTGAGAAATAAGCTCGACAACACGGATTAACCCAATAAGGCACTAAACCCTACAACGCCACCGTACTTCCTTCCTGATGATCGAAAAACTCCGTGCTCATTTTTCCCATAAACTTCATCACCCCAACCTCCTCTGACATCAAGCCCGAGGTTCAATTTTTCGTTGATCAACAGGAATCGACGTTTAAGTGTTTTCCGTTCAATTCGATAAACCCCACTATTTTCAAACTTAAAAATCTTGATCTTATCATTAAAATTCATCATCTTCGATTTCGATTCTAATTATAAAATCAAACCTGGAAAATCCGATGATCGAATTTCCCACATTTTTGTTTATTTACTGTAATTTCTAGTTTTTTTTACAATAGTTACTAAATATTTTTGCTTGAAACAATTTTTAGAATTTATATTTCATTGTTTCAATCATTTTTCATTGGAAGATCAAGGCCTAAAACAGATTTTAGGAAGAGTGATCGAATTTATTCTTAATGGGTTGGAGCCTGTAGTTCAACAGAGATGTATATATAACCATATATAGACAGGCACACATTATTTACATATATATATAGATATGCAGGCATACATCTATACAAATATATCACACATGCTTCATGTACCAAATAGATTTAAACTTTTGATGGATAGTTTACTCACAAACAAAAACAAACAGGTTCAGGAAGGAGATTTGCTCACCTTATTTTTTCAGAAGAAGAACAGAGTAGTTTATTTGAAACAGGCTTAGGAATTTTTGCAAGCTGAAACTCCTCTAGTTTGCATTTGCTTTGTTTTGATCTAAGTTGTTTGCTGTTGAGTTGCTTCTCAGGTTTGAAGACTCTGGCTAGCTTCAGGTTTACAAATTAAATGTAGTTTTGATTTTTTTTTTCTTTCCTGTTCTAATTCTATTTTGCTTTGAAACTTTGCTTTTCACTTTCCTCCTTTGATCAGATTTTCATTTCGGCTGAGAAGATATTGGTAAGTACTTTGATTTGTTTTCTAAGTCCACTTATAATTTCATTTGTACCCACTTGAATATATTTTACTTTATTTGTTTGTACAATAAGCATGGCTGATAATGCTTTTATTAAATGCTAAAGGTATGTTGCAAAATCATGTTCACTTCAGCCATACTTGCTTGTCTCGGCTGAGATGTGGCATTAATTGCTTAAGTACATATGTTTCCATTTTTGTTTACATGCAACTTTGTTTCTTTTATCTTGTCCTATACACTTTATTTGCTGGTTGGAACTTGTATTTGTATTTGTTTGTATATAAATGAAATCCTATATTTGTTTGGTTTGTACATTGCTTTACAATATCTCTTTTACTTTTAAAATGGTGGCTGCATTAAATTGCTTAAGTCCTTATTCCTCAGCCTACATGCTTAGCTTCATTTGCTTGTACATTTGTTTTGGTTTTGTTTACTTGTTTTAGTTATGTTATGTATATATTTCTTTTGCCTTGACTTATGTTTACTTTTGTTACATGAAGATTAATTTTTGTTTTAGCCTTGTTACTCAGGAATATAAATGAAATTCTATATTTTTAATATGTTGTTAAATTTCTTCTAAGTTATTTCTATTTATAACTCAATTATTTATCTTACTTAAATTTTTATTGTCTTTATATTTAATTTATAAATTCAAACCATCTTTAACCATCAATTTCAAATATATATATATATATATATTAAATTTGCTCGTATATACCTAAATATATATATACATTCAATATACACACATATACACTATTTACAATATTTTAATCTCAAATGGTTTATACAGAATATACTTGGATATCGGGGAAACTCGCTTCTATTTATAAATTTAATTTACAAATTTTTTATCAAAAATTTATTTAATTATTCAATTTAATTTAAAAATTCATTTAATTATTAATTTAAATAAATTTAAATTTTCAGGGTCGTGACAAACTTCCCCCCTTAAAAGAATTTCGTCCTCGAAATTCGCAGGCACGAAAACAACACAGAGATAGACAGATTCGATCTCCTATAACTCCTCAAACAAAAGATACGGATTCCGAATTCAAGTCGGAATATCTCAGAATACATACCAATTTGTCCCTCTTCGAACTTTGGTATTCACAGAAATTTCAATAGAATTTCAAATTTGGTTTCAAACGAAATCGTTTTATCGATTCAATTCAAATTATACTTCATATTCTATTTATCAATTTACCTCAATTTAAAATTTCCAATTTCAAATTCATTAAGGTTTAAATCAAAGAGCTGATAAGAAACCGATGAAGATACAAAGTAATCAAAAGAATTTGGAAACGAATCAAAGAAAATTGATAAGAAAGATTGTTTCCACTGTCGCAGGTTATTGACCATTTATAGTCGTATTTCCTTGTCCCCTATCTCGTCCTCTTCTTGCACTCATACTTACTATCAGTGGATAGTAAGAGAATTTACTGAGACGTTTAGACGGATATCTGAGAATATACTCATTCTAGAGTTTACTTCACTCTATCTCTAATGAGCTACTTAACGTGTTATACTCCTGAGCTAAAGTTCAACCTTAGCTCTGATACCAAATGTAACGATACGGATTTTTCGCGCTCGAAAATCAACATCCATACTTTACATCGTACTCGAATGTCATAGATTCGACCGTTCAAATCCGATTCGCCGGAGCTTATAACAACAGTTAAGTAAATAACACAGCGGAATAAAAGAATAATACATTGATATACAATATCTGATACAACAGAGTGATACAATGAATATCAATATACATCAGAGATATGATACAACAAATAGCAGCGGAAAAGAATAGATAACAACAGCAGCGGATAATCTTCATCTTCAGAATGCCAATCCAGAAATAGCTGGAACTCTCAATAACGATGCACAAAGATAAGCAAGTGCAGTCCGATCCAAAGACTGAACTAGCTCCAGAAAATCTACAAATCCTGACTATCTGAAAAACCTAACTCTAGACTGCTCGTGTAGGAAATTTTGAGCATCCAGAGTTTAGAAAATAAACAATAAACTCCGGATCAGTCATGGGACTGGTGTGAGCAACAAAAACAGTTTATCTTTAAAACAAATAGCAGAGAATTTTAAAGTCAATTCGCAATGCTTTTAGAAAATGAAACTACCATAAGACCTCCCGCCACACACACAATGCAAACGCAGACTTGGAGGAGATTTCTTCTTATGATAGTCAAAGATGCTTACTACGCAAAAATCAAATCATTTTTGATATTATTATTAGTGCATAGTGTAGAAAGTATTTCGAAAGTACAATATAAATCTTAGCCAGCATAGGTACCATTATAGTATGCTTGCTATAGCTACCATATTAAATGGCAGGTTCTACAACTAAAACCGTACAAGTCACGTATTGTTTCTTTGGATTTCCAACAAATGGTCAGGCCAAGGAACTTCCTATCCACGATGGGTACGTCCCTGGAATAGACGACCCGAGAACCTAACCGGATCTCTGCCAACACAAGGCCGGGTTACCTCTGCAAAAATAGGTAACTACTGACACGCGTATGCCATCCCCCGATCGTCACCGATCTTCCCGAGGATCCCCGATTTCCAACAAACCACAAAGTAATAAATTTGCAGCAACCACAGAGGTTAAGTATCTGGGCTCCATACCATGATACCACCTTTATCCAGAAGGAATGACATACACTAAGGGGCGCTACTCCCTAGAACCTTGCTGCATCCTTCCTGTTTCGACCATTTCCGGGGTGTGAGGCTCGACGAAGTCTCGTCCACAAAGCTACGCTTTGTCACAAAGCCATGCTTCGGGTCAAACAAATGATCAACCTATGATCACAAAGATATAAAATCAAATAAATGATCATATCGCAAATGATCAAACACTGATCATTTCACAGCAGCACTCAGCATGCCACATTACCAAATTGGGATATATCGCTGAAAAATTTCAACTACATAACCTCTGAGCTCGTACGTCTCAGAGAAGGGTGTTAAGCTAAGAGAATAAATTCTCCGCCACCAACAGAAATGTATTTGAAAGAAATCGGCTTTATATCTCAAAGTGTAATGTCAGACATGTAACCATACAAGTCTGTTCCGGGATCGAACAGAACCGAAGGCACTTCTTACGAAGCCCTTGCAATTCCGGGTAATTTCCAATCACGTCCGGACTTCCCGTCACAAAAGAGTGATATAAATCTCTATACCGGAGCAACTCAGTGCAGAGACATTCGACAGGTTGTCCTTTCATTTTCGAAAAATATCCGGTCTTCACCACCGGTCTTCAAATGCCATCCATATACGACGTATCACTATTCGGAATGGGTTATATGACACAAATGTCTTTTCCCGGCTAACCCGAATAATGAGCGAAATATTCAAAACATATGGATATTGGGATTTCAATTAAGTCACAACTTATTACCCAAAAATCTTTCTTCAAATGGTTTAAACAAGTTACCATTTTAATCTTTTAAACAAAAAGATTCAATTCACAAAGTTCACTTAATTTCACAAAGATTCATTCACAGATTTTCCAAATAGATTTCCATTTCAGTTTAATTAATTCGTTAAATCTTTAAATCAAAGATTTAACTCATAGCTTTCAAAACAATTCCATTTCAAATGGTTTAAACAAACATCATTCTAAATCTGTTAAAAATAGACAGATTCAATTCATAGCTTTCAAAAACAAATCTCATTCATAACTTCGAAAAATCATTTTTCAATTCGATCTTGAAATTCCTTTAATTAAACTGGAATTTCATTCCTTATATATATGAAAGCTTTTATCATTTGAAAACAAACAGTTTTCATTTTGGAAAATCTGATTTATTCATACGAGTTGAAATCCTTGGGTTAAATTCAAATTCCCAAAACTTTACTTTTAAATGGTTTAACTTCATATAAACACATTTATATCATCTTTTATCCCTAGTTTCAAAATCATAGATTTAATTTCAAACTTGAATTCAAATTTAAATCTAATTATTTAAATTTCAAAACTTGATTTGAGTTATTCAAAATAACTTTTATCTTTGAAATTCTATTTCAAAAGCTTTTACTTTAAACTCAAATTTCCAATTTCAAAATCAATTGAAATTAAAATTTCAATTTCAAAAACATCAATTTTAAATTATCTGTGACTTAACCGATTTCCACGTGAAATCCATTTGTGTGTGTAACTGTGTAGTCTAGGGGTTTTACACAACATAGTGCAACATCAATCATCACATAACAAAATACAGGATATAGTTGATAAGCGATATAAACTATATACGCTTATCGTTCATTCACAGATCACAGATATATATCACAGGTAAGTAAACTACAGATCACAACATAAATCAGGGTGTATCACAAAGCATCATATATCAGGGATATCAACCAATCAAGTCATTCAATAGAATCCAAACATCCATAAGTAAGATCAATTAATTATCTGAGAGATTTAAATCAGATTAATTACTTATGAATAAATTACTAATCTTGGTTAATGAACATTAATTAATTACGAACCATTTTAATTAATTATCCTTTAATCATTTATTAATTAATCTTTAAGTTAATTACATAATTAATTAACCTTGAATTATTAAATAAATCAACCTTAATTAATAGTTAAGTCACTTTAATCATTAAATAGTTTACTTTTAATTATTTAATTATTATCTTTAATTAATCAAGTACTAAATCCTTTAATCTCTTTCATTAATTAACCTATAATTAATTTCAATAAGTAATTACCCTAAATTACAAAAATTAATTTATTAATCCTTAATTGATAATCATCCTTTAATCACTTTCAGTTATTAATTAACTTTTAATTAATCTAATTATTCTCAAAATAAATTCTCTTAATTAATTTGTCACATAAATTAATTACCTTTAATTATAATAAGTGATTATTCTTAATTATCTTTATTGATATCAAAATCTTTAATTAATAACCTTATCAGTCATCGTTATTTACACATTAATTTATTCAAGAAATTTAGGTAAATCAGAATATCAATTTAGCTTAATTAATTAATCATCTAAATTAATTATCCTTTAATTATTATTCTTTAATGTAATTACATAAAGCAATTATTTCTTAATTATATTAAGATCTTAATTAGTTAAAGAATAAAACATCCTATCTTAATTCAACTACTTTAATTATCATTTAATCCTTGTTTAAAAATCTTTGTAGTTAATTATTATTAACTACTTAACTTGAACCCTTAAGTTAAATTAATGATTTAAACACTTCATCTTTTAAAAATTATTTACTTAATTACAATGCCAAGTTTATTCAAAATAAACTTCCACAACAAAGGTTATGTATTTATTTAAAATACTTTTAACTTAATTTGCAATAAAACTCCATTTCCTATTAAATTTCAAAATCTGGTTACTAATTGCTTTAAAACCTGGAAGCCTTACAACAAACCCGAGCCAAAAAGAAATTTACGCGAGCCAAACAACCAGCAACTCGAAATCTCCTTCCACTTCGAGACCTTCACGAGAAAAACTCGAGCCAGACCCGAACAATACTCCTCTTCCCCCAAGCTTCAAACCTTCAAAGCAAACATCAGATACACGAAGATACTCGTGCACGTGCACAGTCACCCCGACCATCACTGGACGACGCCGAGAACACTCGCAAATCATCGACGACGAACTCACCTGCGCTGACCACCCGGAATCGCAAAACTCACTGCAACTCAAAAATTTGCTAATCGACACCTCAGGAACTTTGAACTGATCGAGAAAAGCTACCCCTCGCCGCCTCCCACGGTGAACTGAGACCCTGCGATTACGACCAGAACATCGCCGCCGACCCACGCTGCGATTTCCCACACCCCGATACAGTCCGATGCACCCACGCTTGAGAAATAAGCTCGACAACACGGATTAACCCAATAAGGCACTAAACCCTACAACGCCACCGTACTTCCTTCCTGATGATCGAAAAACTCCGTGCTCATTTTTCCCATAAACTTCATCACCCCAACCTCCTCTGACATCAAGCCCGAGGTTCAATTTTTCGTTGATCAACAGGAATCGACGTTTAAGTGTTTTCCGTTCAATTCGATAAACCCCACTATTTTCAAACTTAAAAATCTTGATCTTATCATTAAAATTCATCATCTTCGATTTCGATTCTAATTATAAAATCAAACCTGGAAAATCCGATGATCGAATTTCCCACATTTTTGTTTATTTACTGTAATTTCTAGTTTTTTTTACAATAGTTACTAAATATTTTTGCTTGAAACAATTTTTAGAATTTATATTTCATTGTTTCAATCATTTTTCATTGGAAGATCAAGGCCTAAAACAGATTTTAGGAAGAGTGATCGAATTTATTCTTAATGGGTTGGAGCCTGTAGTTCAACAGAGATGTATATATAACCATATATAGACAGGCACACATTATTTACATATATATATAGATATGCAGGCATACATCTATACAAATATATCACACATGCTTCATGTACCAAATAGATTTAAACTTTTGATGGATAGTTTACTCACAAACAAAAACAAACAGGTTCAGGAAGGAGATTTGCTCACCTTATTTTTTCAGAAGAAGAACAGAGTAGTTTATTTGAAACAGGCTTAGGAATTTTTGCAAGCTGAAACTCCTCTAGTTTGCATTTGCTTTGTTTTGATCTAAGTTGTTTGCTGTTGAGTTGCTTCTCAGGTTTGAAGACTCTGGCTAGCTTCAGGTTTACAAATTAAATGTAGTTTTGATTTTTTTTTCTTTCCTGTTCTAATTCTATTTTGCTTTGAAACTTTGCTTTTCACTTTCCTCCTTTGATCAGATTTTCATTTCGGCTGAGAAGATATTGGTAAGTACTTTGATTTGTTTTCTAAGTCCACTTATAATTTCATTTGTACCCACTTGAATATATTTTACTTTATTTGTTTGTACAATAAGCATGGCTGATAATGCTTTTATTAAATGCTAAAGGTATGTTGCAAAATCATGTTCACTTCAGCCATACTTGCTTGTCTCGGCTGAGATGTGGCATTAATTGCTTAAGTACATATGTTTCCATTTTTGTTTACATGCAACTTTGTTTCTTTTATCTTGTCCTATACACTTTATTTGCTGGTTGGAACTTGTATTTGTATTTGTTTGTATATAAATGAAATCCTATATTTGTTTGGTTTGTACATTGCTTTACAATATCTCTTTTACTTTTAAAATGGTGGCTGCATTAAATTGCTTAAGTCCTTATTCCTCAGCCTACATGCTTAGCTTCATTTGCTTGTACATTTGTTTTGGTTTTGTTTACTTGTTTTAGTTATGTTATGTATATATTTCTTTTGCCTTGACTTATGTTTACTTTTGTTACATGAAGATTAATTTTTGTTTTAGCCTTGTTACTCAGGAATATAAATGAAATTCTATATTTTTAATATGTTGTTAAATTTCTTCTAAGTTATTTCTATTTATAACTCAATTATTTATCTTACTTAAATTTTTATTGTCTTTATATTTAATTTATAAATTCAAACCATCTTTAACCATCAATTTCAAATATATATATATATATATTAAATTTGCTCGTATATACCTAAATATATATATACATTCAATATACACACATATACACTATTTACAATATTTTAATCTCAAATGGTTTATACAGAATATACTTGGATATCGGGGAAACTCGCTTCTATTTATAAATTTAATTTACAAATTTTTTATCAAAAATTTATTTAATTATTCAATTTAATTTAAAAATTCATTTAATTATTAATTTAAATAAATTTAAATTTTCAGGGTCGTGACATCGTATAACCCATTCCGAATATGTGATACGTCGTTATGAATCGCATTTGAAGACCGGTGTTGAAGACCGGATATTTTTGAAAACGGAAGGATGACCGTCGAGTTACTCTACATCGGCTGATCTCCGGTTTAGAGGTTTTATCACCCTTAGTGATGGGAAGTCCGGACGTGATTAGAAAATTATCCGGAAATGCAAGGGCTTCGTGAGAAGTGCCTTCGGTTCTGTTCGATCCCGGAACAGACTTGTATGGATTGTGTGTCTGACGTTACAATTTGAGATATTGAGCTGATTTCTTTCAAATACATATCTGTTGGTGGCGGAGAATTTATTCTCTTAGCTTAACACCCTTCTCTGAGACGTACGAGCTCAGAGGTTATGTAGTTGAAATTTATCAGCGATATATCCCAATTTGGTAACGTGGCATACTGAGTGTTGCTGTGAAATGATCAGTGTTTGATCATTTATGATATGATCATTTGTTTGATCTTATATCTTTGTGATCATAGGTTGATCATTTTGTTTGACCCGAAGCAGGGATTTTTGAGAAAGCGTAGCTTTGTGGACAAGACTTCGTCGAGCCTCACACCCCGGAAATGGTCGAAACAGGAAGAATGCGGCAAGGTTCTAGGGAGTAGCGCCCCTTAGTGTATGTCATTCCTTCTGGATAAAGGTGGTATCATGGTATGGAGCCCAGATACTTAACCTCTGTGGTTACTGCATTTTTATTATCTATGTGGTTTGTTGGAATCGGGGATCCTCGGGAAGATCGGTGACGATCGGGGGATGGCATACGCGTGTCAGTAGTTACCTATTTTTGCAGAGGTAACCCGGCCTTGTGTTGGCAGAGATCTAACCGTAATGTTAGGTTATTTCTCGGGTCGTCTATTCCAGGGACGTACCCATCGTGGAAAAGGAAGTTCCTTAGCCTGACCATTTGTTGGAAATCCAAAGAAACAATACGAGCCTTGTACGGTTTTAGTTGTAGAACCTGCCATCTAATATGGCAGCTATAGCAAGCATACTATAATGGTACCTATGCTGGCTAAGATTTATATTCTACTTTCGAAATGTTTTCTACACTATGCACTAATAATAATATAAAAAAGAATTTGATTTTCGCGCAGTGAGCATCTTTGACTATCATAAGAAGAAATCTCCTCCAAGTCTGCGTTTGCATTATGTGTGTGGCGGGAGGTCTTATGGTAGTTTCATTTTCCAAAAGCATTGCGAATTGACTTTAAAAATTATTTTGCTGTTATAAAGAATAACTGTTTTACGATCTCACACCAGTCACCATGACTGACTCGGAGTTTATTGTTCCCTTCTAAACTCTGGGTGCCCACAAATTTTCCACACGGGCAGCCTAGAGTTATATTATCAGGATATTCTGGATATTCTGGAGCTTTGGAGATAAGCTGGAGGACGAGACGTAATATTTGTATCTGATAGTATTTATTCCGCTGTGTATTCTGTATGAGGACAAGTTATATAATTGTCCATTGTTGTATATTGACTCTGATGATTGATGTATGTATAAACTGATATAGCTCTTTGTTTTAAAAGACTAGTGTTTATTTATTATATATTGTTCCGCTGCGATATGTGAGATTCTGATATTGTTTTCTGTTCTGATGTTGTTCTGTTGTTCTTCTCTTCTTCTTCTATCTTTTCTTCTACCTCTTTTTCTTCTATTTCTTCTTTCTAAAACCCTCACTATTGGAGTTTCCGGCACTTGATTTCTCGGCAGTCGATAAAGTGAGTATCGATGTCGAATTTTCGAAAGTCGAAAATTCTGGTATGTGACAAATGGTGTCAGATGTCACAGGTGAACTGATACAGGTAATAACAGTGTAAATATCTAACAACAGCATATTTCAATTGTCGTTTCAATTGAAATCAAATTTAATAAATAAAAGAACGTTAATCGTGAGTGAGTGCTCACCTTTCGAGGCTAGATAGATTGGACGATGAAATTGAGTTGCAAATGCAGGTACGACTCCCAAATCAAAGCGAGATGGGCATGAAATTGGACGGACAAGCTGATAGATAGACATTGACGAAATCAAGTCAAGACTGGGTCGATGAATAAAATTGGTACAAGTGAACTCATACATATGGTTATTCATAACTATTTATATATGAACATCATAGTTTTAAACTCCAACACATATTAAATATAGGTCTGTATATATTTCAAACTAATAAATAATCTTTTAAACAAATCTCTGTATATACTATTACAAAATCACTTTCCTTCTTTCTTAAAACACATTTAATAAAATCGAATATCTACATCACATATATATTTATATATAAAGTAACAGGGAACTACAAATATATACACATACTTCCCTTATAATATACTTACAGGAAACGTCAATATAACATTCATAGAATAAAATATACTTAATATTCACATGCAAACTACAATATAAGGTAAACTATATTAAGATTTGTACAACTTTCGTATTAAACACATATGGTAATATATACAACTATGTCATGCACTACACTACTAACCATATATATAATACTTTATAAACACTGTTATCAACTAAACAATATATATATATGCAGTAATATACTAAACTTGTCTTTATATGCATCCACCATATTATATACTTTATTACACTGTCATATATACATAGCCTATAAGTATAGTTAATATAAAATCATTATATATAAAATAAGACTTTTGTAAACTCAGATAAACTAATATGTTTAAAATTTACATAATCTGACATATACACTTTTAAAACCCAAAACAAAACAGGCTTATAATATAAACTATATGTAACTAACAAAACATATAACTGTTTATGTTTTTTTTAGAACCAAAAGTAAAACAATACTTTAACAATTTATAATTTATATACCTGCAAATAAAATAGAATGGAAGTTAGGCAAAGGAGGAGATGAAGGGAAGTGCCGCATGACTGGGTGTTCTGCTGTCGCAAGGTGGAGTATCAGAGGCCGAGGGCAGAGCAAAAGGGAAAGGCGGTTGGAGGGAAGCTCGGCCATTGGCGGTAGAGCTGCTGTTGAGGCTCGTGGGGAAGGAGGTTGTACTTGCGGCAGTGGGTTCGTCAACGTGAAGGCTGGGGTTTTGGAGGCGGCGCTTGGGTCTAGGTGGAGGGGAAAACGCGGGTAGTGTAGGCGTTGGTGGCTTGCAGTGCATGGCGGCAGAGGTGGTGCGTAGGGCGTGCGGCCGAACGGTGGGCTTGGCGATGACTCCGGCGTGGCTCGCCGTGTAGTGGAGCGCAGGCAAAGACATGGCCAGAGGGAGGGGCGGAGATGAGTGACCGATCTGGGTCGCGGTGGTCGAAAGAGGCGAAGCAAGGTTGTGTTTGGTGAGAAGGATCTTGCATTGTTTCAATGGAGGTGTGGAGAAAGTGGTTTCAGAAATGAAGTAGCTGGAATGAGAATGAAGAATGACAGTGAATGAAGAATTGAAAAATGTAAAGGCAAGGTTTTGAGCTGGCAAAATCATAAATGGAAATGTAAAGGCACGGACCTTGTTTCAAGGGAAAGTTTAAAATATTGAAATAAAGTGAACAGTTGAAAAATAGAAGTCACAAAAGTCTGGGAATTTTAAAGGCCAGGGGCTATTAAATTTTAGTATGGAAAATAGAAAAAGGGCACCGGAAACCAAAGACTTTAGAAATCATACCAATACGGAAATCGCTTTACAGGTTTCATCGTTTACCGGACGCCGAAACACGCATATGAATATGCCATAGAGATCAGCACGACGAGACGATCAAAACGGTATACGGTTATCAGTGGTATGATCTGCATTATAAAAATTCGAATTTTCTAATAGTGGAAAATGCAAGAAAAACACTGAAAAATAAGATCGACGGAGCCAAAGATGTCCGAATTTGGAAAAACGACAAACTGACATCTTGCTCAGAAGATGGTTTAGAATTTTTCTATGTAAAAATATTTGGGTTTCGAAAACATTTTATTTTCATCGCTTTCTGACTGATTAAATTGAAGTAAATTTACGCGCGAAATAAACTTTCATATTTTCGGACGAAAATTTACCAGTTGCTATGTTTAACTAGACATATTCCAAATATAAAATTTATATTTCAAAATTTTATCGTTTAAAATTTCACAAAATTTCAACTAATTATGTTATTAAAACAGTTGAAATTGACGGGTCGTTACACTCTCCCCCACTCAAAACTTTTCGTCCCCGAAAAGGAACGAGGTAGGAGAATAGAAACAACCAGAAAGAAAAATAGATTTGAAATACAAAATATCAATTAATTTAAACCATACAAATTCAAATTCAAATTAATTGATATTCGATAATTGAATTAATCCATTTGATTTCACTAAAATCAATCTCAAATATTTCTAAATTCATTATCTTATTATCCCATTATCTTCAATTTACAATTTCTAAAACCATAAATTTGAATAGTCTTTTATTTTAATCATATTTTATTTTCAACAGATTAACTTCTTTAATTCCAAATTATTATAAATTTTATTTCACTTAATATATCTTATCACATATATTGAACCCATATAAATTATTTAAAACATAAAAGTTTCGATTTAAATTACTTTACATCTATTAATTTCCTTTAAATTCAAGGTATTTTCATATGTTAATCAAATTTCAATTTATTAATTCTTTCAAAACAAATTTATTAATTCTTTCAAAACAAATTTATTTCATTATTAACTGAGTTTACTTATTATCCTATCTAACTCTATTAACATCTTTATAATCAAAATTTAGTGTATAACATTTATTATAAACACTCAAATTTTATTTATAAATTCAATTTATCTTGTATATTATCCAATTACATTTAAACTTCTGAATAATTTAGGTAAGTTGTATTAGAATGCAGTTGAACAATATACAAATAAAATTTTCCCAATTCAATTATTCGAGTTTAATTATTTATTCCAAATTTTGGTTTTATTTATAATTAAAATCATCCTTTAACAAAATTTAAACATTAGATTTCCGATTAACTTTAAACAATTTAGAGATATATATAATATATTTATATCAAATCAAATTAAATTTTAAAATAAGATACCTACATATATATATAAATCAAATTATACTAAAGAAATTCAAATCAAAATATTTTTCAAAACAAAACCGTAGCAAAGCTACAGAATGGTATCTCCACTTCGAAACTCGAAAATGAATGTCGATGATGCGGCCGCCATCACCGAAATTATTTTCCAGCGACAAAGAGAAGAGCACTGGTTTCAACATTTTAAAATTCTTTGAAACGATTTTATTCGAAAATACTTTCAATACTATATATTTTAAAATTCTAAGAACCAAAGTTCGAAATCACCGGAAACTAATAAATTCTCAAATTTCTGAACTAAATTCATTTCAAATTCCAATAAATTTATAAACCGTATTTATAAATTTATTCAGAACAATAAATGATAATCAAATATTATCATTTCAAACACCAATTTAATTTACCTATTAAATTCCAGAAAAAAATTTTTACTTATATTTTCACAATATAATCAAACAAATTTATTTCATTTTCCAAATTTGAAAATAATATTGTGTCAGTTTGCTCTGTTCAAGTGTTTTAGAAATCCTATCGATAGCGTTGATCAGACGAATCGATCAAAAATCCAAATCACATCAACAACACAATATATAAAACATTTTAAATATTAATTTACAAATACTCTTCCTCGCTCGACGATTCAAGAATGGATTTTAAAGCAAGGGTAGAGATTCAAATTTTTGCAAGACTCAAATCAAAAAGAATTCTGATTCGAAGATAAGTTTGAAACAGAAGATGAGATAATTCAATTACCACAATCGGGAGATGGATGAGTTTATTTAATTCACGGACAACCTTAACCGGGTCGTCCGTAACTTCAAGAATAAGATCGATGCTGAATTCCGAGGTAAATCGACATTCGATCTCAAGAAATAAAATTCAGGTATAGCAGGAGATAGATAGCATCGTAAACCGAGGATACAGAAATTTCCGGTAAAACGATGCCTATTATAAAGGAGTTTAATCCTTTACGAATCATTCGAAGATTGGCGAGACCGCCGATCTATTATAGATAACCTTCGGAATGGAGTTATGGGGTGCTCCAGAATTGAAAGGAGACGAATAGTGAGGGACCCGAATGAATTTTTGGAACCGAGGGGAACATTCCAAAATTCAAAGGGATTGAGTCAAAGGAAGAGATTGAAACTCGAATGAGAGTGATCTGTAAATACATTTACTTTATATGTTAAGTTTTGCCTAGAGCTACCAAAGCTCTGATACCAACTGTAACGACCCGCCATTTTGGACCATTCGCATCCATTATAAGTGTATAGGTAGACACTCATGCCAGAATTGAATTGCTCAAAATACCGCATTGTTAATTTAAATTTGGCAAAACTGAACATATACAATAAATAAATAATCACAGATCACAGACACAGAGTAATAAGTGCAGCGGAAATAAAAGAGATAGTAGTTCATGAAGCTACTATATAAATGTATAAGTTACATCAGAGTTAAACCAGATAAAACGGAAGAGTAATATGATACATCAGATACAAATCAGAATAAATCACTGAAATCTTCGAATACTGAAAGCAGAATAGATGGCTGGATCTTCAAGCAAAGCTCCAACTCCAAAGGTGAGTCTCGAATACTGGTACACTCAGTCTGACCCGAGCGTAAAGCAAAAACACAAGACACTCGAGTCAGGATTAACATTCTTATATCAATAAATCCAACTCAAGTGAAATAGCAATTGAAATACAAGTAACTTAAAGGATGTTTGGAATAACCATCCTTTAAGGATCCGTTAAACTATCTACTATGTAGTAGTGTACGATAAGTAGATAATGTCTATCAATAATATAAGAAGATATCAAAATAGCGTTAAGTCATGGCCCATTCCACCCTTAACACATTTTTATTCCCAAAAGCATATACAAGACCGTAGTTTCCCCAAAACCGGAAGTCACCAGAGGGCAATCCATATACTAAAGGTACAAATCAAAATCGTAGTGGTCGCGAATAGGATAATCAGTATGACAAGGTACATGAGGCGATACCAACTAGGATACTAGTAGTTGCCTGATCCGGACTGATGTTGGGCATAGCAGCTACTACCCCAACACCGCGAAACAACACTCCCAAATCGAGGGGTGCACCCAAATCGAATCACAAAAGTAATAGATATGGTATCGAAGAAGTGTGTCCGCTAGAGATGGCGATCCTCAATGGCCCGGCGCGGCTCCTGTTTTAGTCATGTCAAGGGTCATCCAAAATCGTTCTCTTTCTTCAGTCAACGCGTTCATCAAAACCATCCACTTCGTTCTGGATCAACACTCCGCGTATAGTTATTAAAGTGGTTTCGGTTCAGATAGAGAGTATATCCATTACCGATCCCGGTCTCTTTAATAACTTTCGTAATTATTACACCGATTGGTCGTTTATATATTTCAAAAACCAAATCACTTTCAATTTCAAATAGAATTCGTAAATCAACATTTCATTTGTCTTTCTAAAACAATTTCCAAATTTTCGTTTCAAAACTTCCAATTTTCCGTTTCAAAATCTTATAATTCAATTTCAATTTCTATTTAAAACAATTCAAATATTGATTCAAGTTCGTATATAAGTTTCATTCCGAAATCATTTAAATAAATTCTATTTAACATTCAAATCAATTTAAACTCATTTATCGATTTCATTCAATATTCGTTAAGTTAATTTATCATTCAAAACAATTTCTATTTAATTTCCAATTCATTTAATCAATTCTTAAGTTCAACTGCCATTATATCAAAACTTACAAATTTAATTAAATTAAATCCATTAAACCAAATTCTTTAAATTTCAAGTCTTACATTCATTTCAATAAATCACATTTTATTTCTTGTTAAAGAAATTCAATTCACTTATTTACTTACTTAAATATTTTCCAAGACTTAATTAATAAAGAACTCAATTTCATTTATTTACGAAGTAAAATTCACTTATTAAAAGTTCAATTTCACTTATTAAAGAATTCAATTCAATTTAATCACTAAATCATTCAATCTTATTTAATTATTAAATAATTCAAAACTTAATTTTTAATAATTTCAAAGTTTAATAATTTCAAACTTAATTTTTAAATAATTTCAAACTTAATTATTAAATCATTTCGAAGTTTAACATAGTTCTTTCATCAATTACATTGTTAATATTTTGTTTCAGATTGTTAAATATTAACATTTTCCTTCCATTAAAATTCAAATTTCAACTTCATTTCAAAACCATATTCTTTATTAAATAAAATCTTCGTTTCATTTTTAAATCAATTAATTGACCGATCGGGTTTTTATTTAATTTTCTATCCTAAGTCAAAGTTCAATTTGGGTATTTATCATTTCAACCCGATTCCAATTCAATTCAAAATCAAAACATATCAAAGGGAACTTGCAGTGTGATAACTGGGATGGTGTCAAAGTAAATAAACAAGCAATAACAACAACCAATATTAATCCAATAATCAATTCAAATAATCCCGAAATAACTGTATTAATTCGCATTGTTATTTGTACGAATTAATATAATTATTCCTAGAATCTACACTATCATTTCATGTAGATTAAAGATTATTACATTACGGTTTTTCACTTATCATCTATTTACAATTTCATACATCATCAGTTAAAACAACATACAATTGATGGTTCAAGGTGTAGTTAACAATCCTACGTGTCAATAAATTCAACAGTTAAAGGGGTCATATTATACAAATGTCAGTTAATCAAATTTAACATTTAACTGTCCTATATCAAGTTCAATTTCATACTATTTATCATTTTAACATTAACAATTTAACGTCCAATATAAACATCAACAATCAATCAATTATCAGCCAAACTGTATTATCATCGCATAAATAATCAACAGATAATGGTGTCAGATGTCACAGGTGAACTGATACAGGTAATAACAGTGTAAATATCTAACAGCAGCATATTTCAATTGTCGTTTCAATTGAAATCAAATTTAATAAATAAAAGAACGTTAATCGTGAGTGAGTGCTCACCTTTCGAGGCTAGATAGATTGGACGATGAAATTGAGTTGCAAATGCAGGTACGACTCCCAAATCAAAGCGAGATGGGCATGAAATTGGACTGACAAGCTGATAGATAGACATTGACGAAATCAAGTCAAGACTGGGTCGATGAATAAAATTGGTACAAGTGAACTCATACATATGGTTATTCATAACTATTTATATATGAACATCATAGTTTTAAACTCCAACACATATTAAATATAGGTCTGTATATATTTCAAACTAATAAATAATCTTTTAAACAAATCTCTGTATATACTATTACAAAATCACTTTCCTTCTTTCTTAAAACACATTTAATAAAATCGAATATCTACATCACATATATATTTATATATAAAGTAACAGGGAACTACAAATATATACACATACTTCCCTTATAATATACTTACAGGAAACGTCAATATAACATTCATAGAATAAAATATACTTAATATTCACATGCAAACTACAATATAAGGTAAACTATATTAAGATTTGTACAACTTTCGTATTAAACACATATGGTAATATATACAACTATGTCATGCACTACACTACTAACCATATATATAATACTTTATAAACACTGTTATCAACTAAACAATATATATATATGCAGTAATATACTAAACTTGTCTTTATATGCATCCAACATATTATATACTTTATTACACTGTCATATATACATAGCCTATAAGTATAGTTAATATAAAATCATTATATATAAAATAACACTTTTGTAAACTCAGATAAACTAATATGTTTAAAATTTACATAATCTGACATATACACTTTTAAAACCCAAAACAAAACAGGCTTATAATATAAACTATATGTAACTAACAAAACATATAACTGTTTATGTTTTTTTTAGAACCAAAAGTAAAACAATACTTTAACAATTTATAATTTATATACCTGCAAATAAAATAGAATGGAAGTTAGGCAAAGGAGGAGATGAAGGGAAGTGCCGCATGACTGGGTGTTCTGCTGTCGCAAGGTGGAGTATCAGAGGCCGAGGGCAGAGCAAAAGGGAAAGGCGGTTGGAGGGAAGCTCGGCCATTGGCGGTAGAGCTGCTGTTGAGGCTCGTGGGGAAGGAGGTTGTACTTGCGGCAGTGGGTTCGTCAACGTGAAGGCTGGGGTTTTGGAGGCGGCGCTTGGGTCTAGGTGGAGGGGAAAACGCGGGTAGTGTAGGCGTTGGTGGCTTGCAGTGCATGGCGGCAGAGGTGGTGCGTAGGGCGTGCGGCCGAACGGTGGGCTTGGCGATGACTCCGGCGTGGCTCGCCGCGTAGTGGAGCGCAGGCAAAGACATGGCCAGAGGGAGGGGCGGAGATGAGTGACCGATCTGGGTCGCGGTGGTCGAAAGAGGCGAAGCAAGGTTGTGTTTGGTGAGAAGGATCTTGCATTGTTTCAATGGAGGTGGGGAGAAAGTGGTTTCAGAAATGAAGTAGCAGGAATGAGAATGAAGAATGACAGTGAATGAAGAATTGAAAAATGTAAAGGCAAGGTTTTGAGCTGGCAAAATCATAAATGGAAATGTAAAGGCACGGACCTTGTTTCAAGGGAAAGTTTTAAATATTGAAATAAAGTGAACAGTTGAAAAATAGAAGTCACAAAAGTCTGGGAATTTTAAAGGCCAGCGGCTATTAAATTTTAGTATGGAAAATAGAAAAAGGGCACCGGAAACCAAAGACTTTAGAAATCATACCAATACGGAAATCGCTTTACAGGTTTCATCGTTTACCGGACGCCGAAACACGCATATGAATATGCCATAGAGATCTGCACGACGAGACGATCAAAACGGTATACGGTTATCAGTGGTATGATCTGAATTATAAAAATTCGAATTTTCTAATAGCGGAAAATGCAAGAAAAACACTGAAAAATAAGATCGACGGAGCCAAAGATGTCCGAATTTGGAAAAACGACAAACTGACATCTTGCTCAGAAGATGGTTTAGAATTTTTCTATGTAAAAATATTTGGGTTTCGAAAACATTTTATTTTCATCGCTTTCTAACTGATTAAATTGAAGTAAATTTACTCGCGAAATAAACTTTCATATTTTCGGACGAAAATTTACCAGTTGCTATGTTTAACTAGACATATTCCAAATATAAAATTTATATTTCAAAATTTTATCGTTTAAAATTTCACAAAATTTCAACTAATTATGTTATTAAAACAGTTGAAATTGACGGGTCGTTACATATATCCTGGCTGTTCAAAATTTTCGAGATTAAGTTTTATCATCAGGCTTTATTCTTTAAAATGTGTACATGGAATTACAGAGTCTGCAGTTGGGAATATACTAGGTTGATGAGAGAGGCTTTTTCCACAGGCCCACATACCTTTATCTTTTAGAGCCGCGAAGAAAATCATTAAAGATTTAGGTCTTGATTATAAAAAATACACGCATGTCCAAACGATAGCATGCTCTATTGGGCAGAAAATGAAGATAAAGATGTCTGTAACTCTTGTGCTATTTCGAGGTGGGAAGCGGAAAAGAAAGGAAACCGTGACAATGATCTAGAGAAGTTGATTCACAAAGTCCCGGCAAAAGTGATGCGTTACTTTCCGCTAAAACCAAGGCTGCAAAGGCTGTTTATATGCAAGGAGTATTCACAACTTATGAGATGGCATTCTGTGGGCCGAAAAAAAGACGGAAAACTTAGACATCCTGCTGATAGCGAGACTTGGAAGGCGATGGATGCTATGTATCCTGATTTTTCATCAGAAAATAGAAATATCAGATTGGGTGTAGCCTCTGATGGATTCAATCCTTTTCGTACAATGAGTACAACTTACAGTACATGGCCAATTGTATTAGTTAACTACAACCTTCCACCTTGGTTGTGCATGAAGCTCGAAAATCTAATTCTTTCAACACTCATCTCCGGTCCAGAGTCTCCAAAGAATAAAATTGATGTATATATGCAGCCTCTAATTGAAGAGTTGAAAGAATTATGGAATCTAGGCATAGAAACTTATGATGCCTTTACTGATCAAAAATTCATGTTACGTGCAAGTGTGTTGTGGACCATTAGCGATTTTCCGGGGTGTGCAATGTTATCCGGTTGGAGCACAAAGGGTAAATTGGGTTGTCCTATATGCCATTATGAGACTTCTTCAATGTACTTGAAACATAGTAAAAAAATGTGCTACATGAATCATAGAAAATTTCTGGATCCGAAACACAAGTGGAGGTTTGATAAGAGGAGGTTCAATGGTGAAGTTGAAATAGGACAGATTCCGGGAAATTTATCAGGAACAGACATTGAAGAACTGTTGCGTGACTTTGAAAATAATTTTGGGAAGAAAAAGGATTCCCCTTTCAAAAAGAAGTCAATATTTTTCAATTTACCGTATTGGAGCCATAATTTATTGCGACATAACCTTGATGTTATGCATATAGAGAAAAACATATGCGACAACATACTCGGTACTTTGCTAAATATTAGTGGCAAGTCAAAAGACCATTTGAATGCTCGTTTTGATTTACAGGAAATGGGCATCAGGAAGGTCCTACATCCCGTTTTATCAAATGACGGCGAACACTTTGAGATTAGGGCTGCCATATTTGACATGACAAATAAAGAAAAAGAAATATTTTGCTCAGTACTGGAGAATGTTAAATTGCCATACGGTTGTGCAGCCAATATTAGTCGGTATGTTCACACGAAGGAAAGGAAAATCTCAGGGTACAAGACCCATGATGCTCATTTTCTACTTCACTACTTGTTGCAATTTACTGTGGAAAAAACACTGAATCCTGAGGTTGCGTTGCCTCTGATAAGATTTGGTGCATTCTTAAGAGGTCTTTGTGGCAAAGTAATTGATTTGGAAGATGTGAAGAGGCAACAACAAGAAATTGTCGAAATTCTTTGCCAATTTGAGATGATATTTCCACCGGCTTTCTTTGACATAATGGTTCACTTGACGGTTCACTTGTGCAAGGAAGTTGAATACGGTGGACCTGTGCATGTTCGATGTATGTTTCCGATTGAGTGTTATCTAGCTAAACTCAAATCTTATGTGCACAACAGATCTAAACCGGAGGGTTCCATCGCCGAAGGTTACTTGGCAGAAGAATGCTTGACATTCTGCTCAAGATTCTTAAGCGGTGGTGATGCAGTACCTAAATTTGAAAGTTGTCCACAAAATATGGAATATGCTATTGGTACAAGAAGAAATAAAGATGGAAAAGCTATTCATCTAAAAGAATCTGAGTGGATGGCATGTCATCGGTACATTCTATTTAATTATGGTAATGAGGAAATAGATATTTTAAAAGAGTAAGTTTTTATGTTCTAATTTTATTCTAGCAAGTACTAAAGAATTAGAATATTTCTTTATTGATATTAATACCATCATAATTATTATAGGGAACATCGAGCTTTAATTGATGGCCATGCAATATCGAGAAGATATAAAAGAGAGAGAGCACATACTGAAGAATTCTAGAAATGGATGAAGGATGAGGTTGAGAAAAAAGAGGACATTTCGAAAGAGCTAGAAGTGCTTGCAATGGGCCCTAAGAGGACAGCTAGGAAATTTAGTGGATATGTTATTAATGGATACAGATTCCATACAAAATATAGAGATGCTAAGTGTAAAACACAGAATAGTGGTGTATTCTTGACTGTCTTGACCACTAGCTTTGCAAGTTCAAAAGATCAAAATCCATTGGTTGGTAATGTTAGTTACTACGGAGCAATTGAAGAAATACTAGAAATTGATTATTGGGGAGAAATTTCAATGGTTTTATTTAAGTGTTGCTGGTACCAAGAAGAGAAAGATTTGTATGGGATGACTCGAGTTAATTTTAATAGATTGTGCCAGAAATCTGATCCGTATGTTATGGCTTCACAAGTACAACAAGTATTTTATGTACAAGATCCAACTGATACGGCACTTTATAATGTTGTCAAGAAATTGCCAAGGGACTGGTGTGATGTCGAAAATGAAAATGGAAATGAAGATGATCCGGTTTTACATGATATTCAATATGGTAATGGAATAGGAAATCAAGTTAGTGATGTTAGGTGGTATAGAGATGACGTCCCGGCAACACAAATCCTCATTCCGCCTAGCATAGAGGAAACTTACTCTTGATTTCTATGTAGCAATATCAAGTGACTTCTATTTATGTATTGGTTCTTAATTAAGGGACGACTTCTGTATCAGTTGATTTTCATAATTAATTTACTACTTTTTAATTACTTGACTGCTTGTAAGTTATTCTGATTTTATGTGTTCCCTTGTTGTTTCTAGTGCTTTATATACCTGCATACACATATGTACTTAATATACCTGCCCATTTTATTATTTCATATCTTGCTTCCAATGTAAACTCACCATTCTGTATCCATTTTGTATAGGATGGGGGAACTCATGCAACTCACATTTCATCACAAGGGTGTATTTCAGAAGGCACAATATGTTGGTGGAACCGATACTGTGGTAAAGAGGGTTGATCCTAACTACTTCTCGTACACAGTGCTCATGGAGTTTGTGAAGGATGACCTTCAATACACCGAAATAGGAGGAATTTATATGAGAAATGGTGAGAAGGGTGGGTGGAAGTTAGTGACGAATGATGCAGACCTCTCCGAATTAGTCAAAGGAGTTAACAGTGGTGGCAACTTGGATTTTTATATCGACAACGTTGTTGATACTGCAATTGAGCCACTGAAGTAAATGCAGCCGCATGTAATCATGCGGCCAAGGCAGAATCTGGTTACAAGTATATATAAATGGATAGTTAATATCATTTACAGATTGTGATATTTTGATATAGCAAAAAAAATTTATTGTGATATTTTGATTATAACATTTAAAGATTATGATTATAATATCATTGTATTGTTGCAACTACAAAACTAGTGAAACGATAGTACGTGATGGCTCATCAACTAAAACAGAACCAAAAAAACAAGAAGTTAGCTGAAGTCAACAATCCTCGGAAGTCAGCATGGCTGAATAGCAATGCAACTGTGAATCTAAAGTTAGGTGAGGTGAACAGTCCTCGGCAGTCGACACGGCTAATTAATCCAGAACCCAACGATGCAACCGTGAATCTAAAGTTAGCTGAGGTGAAAAGTCCTCGGAAGTCGGCACGGCTGAATAATCTAGAACCCAGCAATGCAACCGAGAATCTAAAGTTAGCTAGGTGAGGAGTCCTCGGAAGTCGACACGGCTGAATAATCCAGAACCCAACAATGCAACTGTGAATCTAAAGTTAGCTGATCAGGTAAATCCTCAAAAGATGACACAGAAAAAAAACCAAAAATCAGCGATTCAATAGTGAATCTGAACTCATCAAGTGTTAAGAGGAAGTTGGAATCACGTTTACCAACATCGGAAGAAGAAGATATGGATGAAAATGGCATGCAGGTTTAAAGAATTCTTATTATGATGATCTTATTGTAATTTGAATATTTTGTACCACTCTTGAAGCATACTTACTATGATGTTCATGTTTATTATATACTTGCAGAATGTTCATCTACCACCTCCACCACCTCCAAATGAGTATTCTACACCTCCACTATCTCTAAAAGATTATGAAGTACAGAGAGCTGCTATGTTGATGATGAACCTAAAAGATTATGAAGTACATAGAGCTGTTAATGTGATGAGGAACAACGAAGTTCTTGCTTCTCTAGGTGTGCCTGCAATTTCAACTGAACTTACAAATGCAAACCAAAAAAAAGTTAAAGGAAAAGAAAAGATGCAAGAGGATGTGGATAGTGATCAGGAATATAATCCGGACCATGAGGAGCATAGTGAAGATGATACTTTATAAAGTCCAAGAAAGGTGTGTGATAGCTACATATCTTATTTTTTCTGCTTATGAAGTTAATAACTATAAAATCCAATCTTATTTCCTACTTATACATACAATTTAGAGAACTAAAAAAGTTGAGAAGCCCAAGCCTGTTAGTGGACCGCAAACTCGTTCAGCTAGTGGTATCGCAAAGGAAAAGGAAAAGTTGAGAAGAACAAGCCCAAGCCCAAGCCTGGTAGTAAGTTAAACTGAGAAGGATGTTGAAGGAATAGGAACAATGGCTGATTATTTGGCTCTGCGGGAACGACAAAAGAAAACTGCTGCAAAAGCTAGTGCAAGTGGTATGGCAAATAAGTATGTTGCGGAGAATGTCTTGCCAGACATTAAAAATGAAGAAGTTGAAGCAGGTACTGAATTGATGTGATAATAATATTTAATATTACAGTAGGATTAATATTTAAGTACCGAATTTACATTATGATTTATGTTATTATTTGACGGGACTTTTCATTTTAATTAAAGGTGAAGTTCCTAAAAGACTCAGAGGTCACACAAAGATGTTTAATGTTCATACAAGGGCGATTGACAAAAGAGTTGTAATTATGATGAACCAGTGGTTCCAACCTATTTCAGATGATGACAAAGTAATATCTGAACTGAGCAACTTTTTAGGAACATTGAAAAGGTCTGTGCCACTTACGTATAAATCTTGGTCGGATGTTCCTGAAAAGTTGAAGAAATCTCTATGGGATTATGTTAAGGTAATCTATTATTAACTATAATGTCGTTGAATTTTACTTTAATAAGTAATATTGATCTATTAACTATAATGTAGCTGAATTTTTATTTATTTATTCTTTTTTATCTTTGATTTATATTTAAGCAACGGTATATTATTCCGGATGAATGTGAAAACTGGGTGTTGAAGTCTATTCATGACTGTTGGAGGGGGTACAAGAGTCGCATAAAAATAGCTCATTATAAAACTTATAAGACTGATGAGGAGAGGCTAGAAAACAAGCTGGACAACATCCCAGTGGAGGATTTTAAAGTGCTCTTGAGGTAGTGGGCAGATGATGAGATTCAGGTATACGTACATATTATTTATTTCGCAAGATAAACGAGTACTTTTTTTTGTGAGATAAACGAGTAATTTGTTTTTTGTGTATTTTTTAGCAAAAAGCCCTGAAAAATTCTGATAGTCGTAAGTCGTATCAAGACACACACACCGCTGGTCCAAAGTCGTTCGCCCAGCTTCGTCATAAGATGGTATGTGATACTTTACATTTTTGACTGAAGAGAGTGTATGCTAAACTATCTATTGAACTTTTATCAGGAGACACCATCCGATGTAGCACTTTTTCTTAAAAGTCGTAAGAGAATAGATGGACGTGAGTACGTGTCTAATCCTCAAGTAATGAAGTACAAACTTGTAAGTAATAATTCTGTTTTGTAATAATTTTGTTCTGTTTTGCACATGCTGCACATTGTTCATGTCTTGCTCATGTGCATGTATGCTCATGTCCTTGAAACTGTCCTTGAAACACTTGTTGAACCTGAGTTTCGCAAACGTACTAATGGCATAGATGTTTTCTTTGGAAATTGTAATTGAGTATATTGTGAGATTAAGAATTTTGAACCCTCAGCCATTTTTTCCTTTTCTAGTCGAATGAAGAGGACTTGCTTTTGCATTTGGCTAGAAATGACACAAAAACTGGAAACGAAGAAATGAATTTGGTTAAAGGGATTACTGACTTGGTTTATATAAAAATATATGTCTATAGTAATACACATATGTGCATAAATAAAATGAATGGCCATTTGAAGCCTCAGAATCCAGATGACGAAGCCGTAGCTGGCTGTCGACGGAATTGTTTTCCAGTTTTTACTAGTACATATGTTACAAATTGTTTTCTAATTACATGCACATAAACAAATTGTTTTCCAAAATGTGGCTTTCTCTGCATTTGCTGTACACAATCCATATGTAAGCATTTGCTGCATTCTCTGCATTTACTATAGGGTAATTTTGATGTGGCTTTATTTTGTAGGACTTAGTTCAAAAGGCAATGGCCGGTGGAGAAGGAGGAAATACTGTTGAAATAGTAATTTCGAATGGAAAATCATAGGGTCGTCCTTTGCTTATAGGGAGGTGTGCAAAGTGTGCAAAACAATCAACCGAGGCTCTAACAAATGCTTACGTACATGACTTAATGCAAAGGCTTGTCGAAGAAATTGAAGCACAGCTAGAATCCAAGGTAAATCAGAAGGTACAAGAGAATTTGGCTAGGGTGCTTAAGAAATTAGGTGATGCCAACCCGGATATGAACATCAATGTAGAGGATCTAACTTCCACAATCATGTCCAGTGAGACTGATAATCTGACTGGAGGCACCAGCTCTTAAGTCTCATTTATGAATTGTTACGTGTACCGGATATTTTGGGGTAGCTTTGTAGTATTTTGGGGTAATTGGATATTTTGGGGTAACTGACATGAATTGTGATGTGTACTGCTGTATGAATTGTTATCTGTACCGTGTATTATGCTGTGTATTATGCAAGTGTTTTATGTGATATTGTACTGTGTATTATGCAAGTGTTCTATGTGATATTGTACTGTTCTATGTGCTCTTAGTGTCTCTTTAGTATAGTGTTGCAGTAGCTTAAGTATAGTGTTGTAGTAGCTTCAGAATAGTGTTGTAGTAGCTTTAGAATAGGGTTGCAGTAGCTTCATAATAGTGTTGCCACCGGGTTATAAATGCTGCTTAAAATAATGTTGCAATAGTCATTCAAGGTGTTGCCATAGGGATGGACCCAGTTGGGTCGTGGGCCCCACATTGTGGGCCCCACAAAATGTGGGCCCCACAACTTCAGAAAGTTAATATCTATAACAACATTTTTGGAATGTTGCTACAGATACCTATGGGTGTTGCCATAGACCCAAATAGGGTTCTATTGCAACAATATTACTTATGTTGCCTTAGATGGTCAAAATGTTGCCTTTGAGGTCTAAGGCAACGGCAAAAATTGCATCACCCTAAAAGTGTTGCCATAGACCTATAGCAACATTTTTCGGGCCTGAGCCAACATTTTTTTTTGTGTTGCAGAAGGCCATTTATGGCGTAGTGATATAGACACCGTCATCAGGAGGAATGAGAGGTTCATTCTGATCCTAGTAATGTAGTGGTTGAGATGACAATCCGCCATGAGGAGATGCTTGTTGTTTGTGCTAGAGAGAAGCCCATTGAAACCTAGGGTTCTTAGGGAAAGTAGAGGAAGTTCTTTAAGAAGAAGGGAGCCCAGAAGGGAGATTCTGCCGAGAAGGCAATGGTCGATTTAGTTTGCTATAAGTGTGACAAGAAGGTTCATTATGAAAATGAGTGCCGGTCAGGCAAGGGGAAGAAGGCTGCAGATAAGAAGAGCGTGAAGTGCTTCAACTCTGATCAAGTTAGGCATTATAAGAATCAGTGTCCAGAACCTATTAGGGTGGACAAGGGAAAGCTTTTGTTATTGGAACAGCATCTACTAAAACAACTGCAGCTGATAAAGGAAAGACCATGATGGAAGGTACGTTTTTGATTCAGAGTATACCAGTTAGATACTATTTTATACCGGCGCATCACATTCATTTATATCCCAGTGTTTGGTTGATAGGTTATGCTTAGAACCCACATACCTTGTTACTTTAAGGGTTGAGAATCCAACAGGAGGGTATGCAATTTTGGGGATGAGGTATAACCAATTAGAACTTTATATGTTGGGTCATAAGTTTGAATGCAGTCTGTATGTTTTCCATTTCAGAGAATTCAGAATCATTTTGGGTATGGATTGGTTGAGCATGCTAGGATATTTTTCTAGGATTAGGAGATATCACTAAGACACCCTGATAGTCATAACCGAATCATATTCTCAGTGGAGAATTATGACCGAAGTAGTTGTGCTTTGATAAGTGCTATGGAAGTGCGAGAAGAGCTAAATCAGGTTCGAGTTGCAAGGGATTTTGCAGATGTCTTTGAGCCGATCACAGGACTACCACCGAAACAAGCTGTTGAGTTTCATATAGATCTTGTACCAGGAGTTGAACCTGTAAGTAGACCACTTAGCATGATGACATCGACCGAGATGCGGGAAATGAAGGTGTAGCTAGTGGATCTAAAAGGAAGGAATTTTATTAGACCAAGCAGTTCGCCTTGGGGAGCGGCCGCGGTATTTGTGAAGAAACCAGATAGGATGTTGAGGATGATTATCGACTATCGTAATTTGAATGAGAGGATGATCAATAATGATTACCTTTGCCGAGGACAGATGATCTATTTGATCGGTTAAGTGAAGCCAGAGTGTTATCCCAATTGAATTTGGTGACAGGTTTCCATTTGTTAAGATTGGTAGAGGACGGTATTCCTTTAACAGCATTTCGAACTAGAGATGGTTCGTATGAGTGGTTAGTAATGCCATTCGGTTTAACGAATGCACCTACTTTCTTCATGGATTTTATGAACCGAGTCTTCCGAGAGTACTTGGATAGGTTTGTGCTGGTGTTTGTAGATGACATTTTGGTATACTCTAAGGATGAAAGAGAGCATGAGTATCATCTTAGAGTGGTGCTTAAGATGTTTAGGCGGCATTAGCTGAAGGAGAAGTTTTCCAAGTTTCATTTCTGGAAGAAAGAGGTTAAGTTTCTTGGTCACGTGGTTTCATAGAAAGGGTTGTCAGTTGATCCAGATAAGATTGAAGCTGTTAATAATTGGAAGAGACCAGAGATGGTGACTGAGATTAGAAGTTTTCTTGGACTGTCCGCTATTATCGGAGATTCATCAAGGATTTCTCATAGATAGCAGCACCTTTGACTAAGCTAACCAGGAAGGAGGTGATTTATGTTTGGTCCGACAAATGTGAGGAAGCTTTCCTTAAGTTAAAGCATTTATTGACCAACTTGCCTATGTTAGTATTCCCAGATGGAAACCAATGGTTGGTAGTGTATATCGATGCATGGGGAACTAGATTGGGAGCTGTGTTGATGACGAAGGGTAAAGTGACTGCCTATGCTTCACGACAACTTAGACCACATGAGGTGAGATATCCTACACATGATTTAGAGTTGGCTACGGCGATCTTCACATTGAAGATTTGGAGGCATTATCTCTTAGGGGAGAGATTTGAATTATACACATATCATAAGTCATTAATGTACTTATTCTCTCAGAAGGAGTTGACTATAAGACAGTAGAGGAGACTGGAGTTTTTTGTTGCTTATGATTTTGGTATAGAGTATACATAAGGGAATGGTAATAAATTAGCGGATGCTCTTAGAAAAAGACATCAGAATGTGGTGTTAGCTATGTTTGTAGAGTGGAGAGATTTAGAAGCTTTAACTACCTGTAGTGTGCAGTTAAGATCGACTGCTATTTCTAGTCAGAGTACTGCCATGTTGTCCTATTTAGAAGTTCGACCAGTGTTGATTGACAGGATAAATTCTAAGTAGAAGGAGAATCCATTATTAGCGGAGAGGATTAGAAGTCTTGAGGTTGGAACTGAGATCGATGATCTAAAAGATTTTAGCCTTGACCAGAGGGGATGGTTGAGAAAGAAATGACGATTATGTGTTCCGAATGTTGAGGACTTAAGGAAATAATTTCTTGGAGAATGCCATCGATCTAAGTTTACGATTCATCCTATAGGGACCAAGATGTATCAAGATATGAAGAGGAGCTTCTATTGGGAAGGCATGAAGAGGGATGTGGGCTTGTGGGTTACGCAGTCTGCAAACTATCAACATGTGAAGGCCAAACATCAGAAGCCAAATGGATTGCTTCAACCACTAGAGATTCCAGTTTGGAAATGGGATTCGATATCCATGGATTTTATAGACGGGTTGCTAAGGTCAAATAGAGGAAATGAAAATATATGAGTCATAGTGGACAGGTTAACCAAGAGTGCCATTCCATTCCAGTAAAGTCAACCAGGACGACACCTGTTTTAGCTAAGTTTTTTATGACGAACGTAGTTAGACTACATGGAGTTCCTAATAACAAGTCAGTGACAGTGATGCTTTGTTTACTAGCAGATTCTGGAAGAGTCTTGTAACACCCCATATATTTATAACCTTAATTAAGATATTTAATTAGTTAAATTAAACAAAATAATGCGAAGGTTGATAGGTTGTGTTAACGCTAAAAATGTACACTAACACCCCAGTGTGAGTTGTGATATAGCAAAAGTACCACCCATTGGTACGGGAACTAAAAGCAAGCAGAAAATAGGAGAAAATAGTAAAGAGGCAACAATTTTTATAGTGGTTTGGCTCAAAGTCAAGCCTACGTGCACTTAATCTCTTCTATTACTGATTTGATTACAAATTTTACAATAATTTTTCAATTACAACACAATTAAGACAGGTAGTTAGAACTTTGATGCAGAAAAGCTCTTTGAATTCATGTTGAATGAACGTGATCTTTTCCAAATGTTCTTTGAAGTGTCTTTTGCATTTGAAGTGTTGGAGCAAGTGTAGAAGTAGTGAAAACAGCAAAGTCTGGGCGCTCCCAAAAATCTCCCCCCTCCAGTGCGGAGTAGGCGGGGTATTTATAAGGGAGTTTCGTAGTTAGGTCGTTTTGGTGTAGGTCGTGGGCGGCTTAGGAGTTAAGTTAGGTCGCGGGCGACCTAATGGGTATGGGTTACGGCTTATAGTGGGTGTATTTGGCCATTTGAGTTGGCTGGTAGGTCGCAGCGACCTATGAGGAATGGAAGGCGACCTATATGCTGGGGCATCAGGTGGAGCGACTTAGGATAGACTAGGGAGAAGCAACGACCTAATATAGGTTGGAGCGACCTATATACAAACGGCATAAAGAGACGCGGCTTATTTAAGTGCAGCTGTGGGCTCATAACCCGCTAGGTCGCTAGGTTGCTACCACATTGAGTCGCTGTAGTATTCAACCCACTATCGTGTTTGAGTCGCTATGTCGTTGATCTGTTTAGGTCGCTAAACCCGTTGAAAGTCGTTGGGAGGTTGAGTCGTTAACTCATTGCAATGTTAGCTCGCCAGATGTTATAGGTCGTAGGTCGCTTGGAGCTGTGAACAGTTAAGTCGCTTGGGGCTTTGGGGTAGTTAACCCGTTGTTATGTTAGGTCGTTAAGTCGCCAGCTTTTCTTAAGCAGTTGAGTCGCCATTCAAAAAAGGGATTAACAGGTTGAGAATTGATTAATTAAAGGTAGCCATGCCATGTTAAGTGGGCTAACTAAAATGAAATAACACTAGATAATGTGTTAGGGAATGAGAAGGGCAATATGGGAAATAGTATAACCTTATACCATAAAACCCTTAGTGTTAGCACCCAAATTGGTCATTAACACCCTAGAATAGATACATGTAGAGAGATTAATGAAGATAGTAAACTAAAACAAAGGATTGTCACAGCAAAATGCAAAAACAACGACAGAAACAAGGACACCAAAGTTATAGTGGTTCGGCGTAAATGACTACGTACACTTTGAATGTAATCTTTATTGCTTTTTCAATCACTTGAATACAAATACAATCCGTAAACAAAAAGCTTGAATACAAATTTGAGCAGAAAGAAAGTAAGTACAGGAAATGGTAGAGTCTCTTTGAAGTTCTCGAAAAAAAGTCCCTCAAACTGGACCAATGCCCCTATATTTATAGACGAAGTTAGCCTGGCTTCCCTGTGTAGGCCCATGACCAAGATAGCTCGGCCCAAAAGTGACAATTCAAGTTGACCGACCTAGGTATGCCGACCCTCCATAACTGGTCCAGTAACTGGCAAACCACTTTGGCCGAACCATCAATGTCGAGCTAGGGTTTCCTCGTAGATGACTCGAAGCAACTTCTCAAGTGACTCGGAGCAAAGGAATGTCGATCACATTACTTTGTTGTAGACCATATAACTTGCCAACTTCCCAAGGGTGCACCGATCCAGGTATACCGAACCATGGTGACCGAGCCCAAGCCGCCGATCCACTTACGCCGATTTACCTAGGCCGACCTAACATGGCCGATCCACTTCTACTTAACTACCTTGACTGACCCACTAAGGCCGATCCACCTAGGCCGACCCAACATGGCCAACCCACTTCTACTTAACTACCTTGACTGACCCACCAAGGTCGATCCACCTAAGCCGACCCAACATGGCCGACCCACTCCTATTTAACTACCTTAACTGATGCACTGCTAAATCGTCTACCTTGACCGACCGACCAAGACCGACCCATTCATGATCCTTCACAGTAGCTACCCTACTTCAACCAACCCACCATCAAATACCGAACCACACATACAGGCCGATCCAAACAAGTTACATCGATCTCTTATACTTCCAATCCTCTCCTAATTTGAGTTCCGTCTAGGTCTTACCATATCTTCTGCAACTATCGCCTTGTAGCCGGGCTATGTAGCCGAGTAACATTTGCCCCCAAAGTGCGTTCTGTGAATCAACATGATGCGCTTTGAATAAGCGAGTAATCCCTGCTTCTAGAAGCTAGTCCGTCCAAAATGATAACTGACTGTCGCTTTTACATCGGCCTTCGAAGAATCTTTGCGTCGCCTGAACGTTCTAGTTCAGTCTCAAAGAGATTCTTGAAATCCTGTTTTAACTTTTCAAAAGCCTAATGTATGCAACCCTTCGAAGACGGAATTATAGGGGGTTTTCTAAACCCATGCTTTTCTACTTATCCATTAGTATCCGTCTTTTTATCACACTACCATCCTCAATTTCCATTATATGTGTATATATTCATGTATACACATTTTATTTTATTATCATTCATATTTTTATTATTTTTATTCATTTAAATAAATTTCTATCTGTTATTATTTTTTATTCATATTTTCTTTTTATTTAAAATAAAGCGTGGATCGGCATACGAATACCCAGCCATATGGTCGGTTCACTTGGAAATGGTTGGCACGTTTCCTCACCGAACCACTAAAGCATGTTGACCGGTTCTATAAGATAATACACGTTAACCTCCCCCTTCACCATTTAAAATCCTCCACTTCTTCTCCTTCTTCTTACTTTTATAACTTACTTCCCTCCAAGCCTCGTTCACCACTCAATCCTTCCTCCTCTCAAACGCAGACTGTCCACCTTGCAACTCTAGCCACCAACAAACCTAAATAAATCTCGATCCGAAACCCAACAGTTTTTATAGCCTCAAACCTTTCATATATGTACGAATCTTTCACTCAATTCATCCCCCTAAGTTTAGAGTCTCGTGTGATGTCTGAGTTCAAGGGTTCTTAAATAGGGATTTATAGGAGTTGGTAAAGAGAGAGACGAATTGGAGATAGGAGCTTGTCTTAGGTTAGGAGTTCGGCTCGGTCTTAATTGATCAAAGGACAAGTTACTAGGAGAAGTAGTTATAGCCTTAACTTCGAAGTCGGTGATGTGGAGAAGAAGAGAGTTCGGTGATTCACAAGGGTTAGTGTGTAGGCTGTAGGCTTCTACTTGGCATACCGGCCGAGGGTGAGTGTTCGGTAGGTTATTGGAGTAGAGCTGGATCGGTAGGATTGGGCAATAGAGTGGGTCGGTAGGACTCTTGGAATAGAGTGGGTTAGTTGAATTCTTGAAACAAAGTGGTTCGGTATATGCCGTGGTGAGGCCGTTCGGGGACTTGAGAGTGAGTGGGTCGGTCATAAACAAAGGAGTGGGTCGATCATCTTAGATTAGAGGAGCGATCGGCAGAGGCTGGTTTCAGGAGATAGGCATAGGGTCGGTACTAAGTGTCAGGGTTGACATTCGCAATTAGGACCATTTTAACTCGAACACCGCACATCAAGACTACATATTTCCACACCTGAGCATAATATGATGAACATTGACAAGGACCAAAGCATATAAGCCCATGGACTTAATTTGGACTAACAACTCCACAACTTAAGTAATTCCAAACGCGAATCTAACCCAATAAATGCAAGTAACAGCCTTTACAATCTATGATACCAATGCTTGATTCCAAGACTTCCACTACCGATCATATGATAAACTGCTGGAAACCGTCAGCGATGACGGTCCCTAAGGATGATAACTTAAAGTTCTATCACGCCATACTTGTCTTTAAAACTTTAATTTCTTTGCACCCATCTTTGAATCATCGCACTACTTCACACACCACACGGGGGAATACATTGTCGTTATATCTAATATCGATTGCCTTTCAAGTATAGCTTAAACTGGTATTTATTTACACCAAGCACCTTCCTGAAATGTCTAAGAAGTCAAGCTCCGCCACTATATCTGACAAGCCTGGACCAAGTTCACGGGAAGAGACAGTAGGGACGTCGAGCCCGTCGTTTGCCACCATTCCCGACATTCCAGTACTTCCTGCTGAGGTTATAGATCCGGCTCCCGCTGCCGTAGATGAAGCTGTTGTTCTAGATAACCCCATCGATTCTCAAGCCTTAAAAATCGGCAAAGCCACTCTTCAACGATTGTGCTCAATCCATGGAATCTGCTTCGATGACGTTTTGGTTCCGTCAAGACAAGATCGGCCCCATCTACCCATAGTTGGATATACCACATGTAACAAATTCATGTGTTGCGCCGGATGCGTGCCACCTTTCAATCCGTTCATCCGTGAAGTGTTGCAGTATATAGGGTTCGCTCCTACACAACTGCATCCCAATAGCCATGCGTTCATTCACGGTACCTACATCCTTTTTATGAGTTTCCTATTCATACCTCCAACTCCTGAGGATATCCGCTACATTTACCTTTTCAAGAGACGTGCTGATAGCCCATCTTATATATTCCTCAAGCCGTACCCCAAATGCCAAGTTATGATGGTCGCATGGAACAAACTCTCTCAATTTAAACAGGAGTGGTTCTACGTATGCTGTCCTCCTGGCTTTGCGAGAAGATAGCTGGAAGGATGTAAGTTTCATCCTTATCCCACACTTCATTCTAAGACTTAAGGCGTATCTCTTCGAAAGTCTGAATCTCTTTAATCCTTATAGATATTCGCCCACGGCCCAAAGGCGCTAGGTACTTTGAGGCAATTGTAGCTATTCGAGCTACCCCTATGGAAGATCGAGACATCAAATTGGTAGTCACCAACGAACTGCTTTCGAGGTTCGAATTATTAGAAGAGGGTCATAGGACTAGCCTTCAAAGTGGCACCACAACTGCAAGAACGACTGCTGAAGTGAGTAAAGAACAAGTTGGTCCTTTAGTGCCCTTTGCCGAAGGGGCTCATGATACTACCAAGGAAGGCGAGATTAAAGAAACGGAGGCTCCAGTGTCGATTGACGAGAATATAAGCCTCGGTCAAGTGCCAACAGCCGATGTTCCCGGTACCAACCAACCACCGCCTTCTTCGAAAAAGAAAACGATCTTAGCTTATAAGTTGAAAAAGAGTAAAGTCGGCGAAACTTCAAAGGTCACGATAACCCCTATCGAGAAAGGATCATCTTCTAAAAAAATGGAAAACTCGCTGAAGGGACTATCCGACTTAACCATTCCTGATGATATACTGAAATATGACTTCAATAATCCCGACGCTATGGGATTTAACTCGCCTGCGAGGAGTGATGAAGGCACACAACTTCATGATCAGGAAGAGAAAACTTCAATGAGTAAAGCAAAAAATACTGGTCCATTGGGGGAATGCACTAGGACACACACAGTCTTACACTCCACTACGCACTTGAATTCAGTTTGTTGTGTAACTTCTACTAATTTGCTCTCGTATAATCTTACGTATAGGTGAAATGGGGCGCACACATGGCATTGACCATCTCCGAGGATCCTCTATATTTTATCACTCTGGTCGATAATCAAGGTCGGGTAAACAAAGAGATAGGGACGAAGGCGGAGATAGAGACTATCGTTTCAGACAATCGTCCTCATCCTCCAGAAGGAGAACCATGGCCACTCTTCATATCCAAATGAACCTTCCAATCTTCCGGTGTGTAGTGGAGGCAAATCTACCCCGAAAGGCACTCGGTCTGAAGTTCCTCGCGATCAACATTCTGGTTCTTTGGGCACCAAGGAATCTCGTGAGCCTCATAAGAAATCGGTGACTTCGACAAGGCAGAACCCCCCAGCTCCCGCTTACGATCCGTCCATGGTAGAAAAATTAGCCGAGCTTAAAGCTACGTTCCTAAAGATCTATTTTGATAGGCTGAAATTCCTTCCTGCAATTCATCATATTCCTAGGAACATTAAAAAGAGCGCTATTGCCTGCAACAATGACGTGTATTTCCAACATGACGCGTTCGTACACTTAGTGGAAAAAGTCTCGAAAGTCTCCATTGAACGCCAGCATGAGATTGACCGCCTTAAGCTCGAAGTCATTCACGACAAAGATATTATAAAGAGCCAGGATGAAGAGCTGCTCTCATATAAATCTCAATTCGAGATCGCTCAAAAGATTGCCAATGAGACAACCGAAGTGGTCAGTCGCTTAGAGGTCAGCCATAAAAAAGAGTTAAACAAGGCAGTTCGATGCAGCGGTACTCTAGCTCTGGAAAAAGACTCTCTGCAAAAAGAGAAAGATATCCTCGCCCGCCAAGTCAAAGAGTTAGAGGAGATGCTTTCCAAAGAAAAGGAAGAGAAAATCGCAGCGCAGGAAGAATCACAAAGGTAATGTGATGAAATTGTCGAGATGAGGAACTTGAAAACAAAACTCGATGAGGAACTATCCATAATTGAAGCGCTAAAAGATGCAATAGTGAAGGAGGCAAAATGGTGGCGCTTTCAGAGGTAGACTCCCGAATCAAGGAAGCGACCGAGGCCGGCAGAGAAGAGATTAAGTGTTCATTTAACCCGCTCATCGCTGGGTACAATGCAAGAGTTCTCATGCACCGCGACCTATCTTTCTTAGGCGACGGTTATCATGAATTGCTAGCTGAAGCGTGGGATACTTGATAAAAATTAAGAAAGTGGAGCTGGGTGTTGAGGAGGTTGATGAAGAGGCTCTTATGAGGGAAGTGCTCCGAGGAAATGAGCCTTCAGACTTATCTGCGGCAAAAGCCCTCTTTGGAAGAGACTCCCTGACATCGAAGGGTAAGGAAGATATTGCTGGCCCATCCGGCACTTAGTCTCTAGTTCCTCCTCCTGTTCAATCGGCCGAGACTTTGTCACTTGGGCCTCCCGAGCAGCATGTCGGTTATGACCCGGAGAAACCCGGACTTGGCATCCACAATTTATCACCAATCCCTGAGGGTGATACTCCGAGGACCACTGAAAGTCAATTGGAAGCTGGTACATAACTTCACCTTCTAGAGTTCAGTGAGTCATCGCTTTTGGCGAGTAATGGATAGGTTCTAACATTTTCTTTTCTTGAATTCATATAGGTCACTCTTGTTCTAAGCCAACTCCAAGGGGCGATGTCACCATGGAGCGGGAAGAAAAAGAGGCTGAGGCACCACATGCCGGAGATACCCCTGGTCCTGATGCTCAAGTAATAGGGACGCTAGATAAGGACAAGCCCAAAGACTCCTCACCTATAGAAGAACACGACGATGTCGAAATCACAAGCGCTTTCGAGCATACTTCCAAGCTTAGAATGATGGAGCAACTCGAGGAGGAGGAGAAAGAGAGAATCAAAGTTAAGACAGAACCCAAGGTGGTGGAGCTCGACGATCCCTTAAATAGGCCATTGAAGGTCATTCTCCCTGGTGGGACGACACCTTTGGAAGTTCCTCTTCCTTCCTCGGATACCACGTTGCTAGGAAGCAAAGGGTCCAGGAAAAGACGGTCATACAAGGAGACCTCGGGAAAGCCGAAAAGGGAAAGAAAACCGAAGAAGTAGGCATCGTCTCATAACATTTTGCTTAGCTTAAATAATTGAAAATCATGTAGTTGCTTTCCTTTCCTTTTTTCCTTTCTTTCATCAGTAGTCGTTGTAGATAGACTTGGCCCTCAAAATTTTGGAGAAGTTGTAAGGAAATTTTTTGAGAAGTAAATAAAATTTTGTTTCTTTGCATTCACAGATTCTCATCGCATAACTTATAATTTAATATGAAACTGAAATTCAAAGTTTTGCGGGTCATTTAAACTCTAGTCTGCCTTCAAAGGACTTAGATTACTTCTATCCACATTCTAGGACTTAAGAATTTTTTTAAATCGTTTATACTCAGTCCGCACTTTGGGGACTCAGAGTACTCTAGTCCGCACTCTAGGGACTTAGAGATTCTTGAGTCATTTATACTCTAGTCCACGCTCTGGGGACTCAGAGTACTCTAGTTCGCTTCAGGGACTTAGAGATTTTTGAATCAGTTACACTCTAGTCCACACTTTGGGGACTCAGAGTACTCCAGTCCGCACTATGGGGACTTAGATATTTTTGAGTCATTTATACTCTAGTCCATGCTCTGGGGACTCAGAGTACTCTAGTCTGCTTCAGGGACTTAGAGATTTTTGAATCATTTATACTCTAGTCCACGCTCTTGGGAATCAAAGTACTCTAGTCTTCTTCAAGGACTTAGAGACTTTTGAATCGTTTATACTCTAGTCCGCACTCTGGGGACCCAGAGTACTCCAGTCTGCACTCTGGGGACGTAGAGATTTTTGATTCATTTATACTCTAGTCCACGCTCTGGGGACTCAACGTACTCTAGTCCGCTTCAGGGACTTAGAGATTTTTGAATCGTTTATACTCTAGTCCACGCTCTTGGGACCCAGAGTTGAATACATAGCTGGTCGACTTTTAGTTTTGTGCATGCGTTCATACGCCACATAGATTAATGCAAATTAATTTTTTCATGAAATTATAAAACACGGAACACCACAGTTCATAGAAAAACAACTTCAAGCCTTTATTGATTGTAGAAAATGGGACGAACTCAATTGTCTTATTACATGTCGAAAACAGAGAACAACAAAAGAAACATATACTGGAAACAATTGCTACTAAAACGCAAAAGAAATAAACTAAGTATAATAAAGGCGCAAATGCTCGCTCTTCCATGCTCTGGGAATGTGCCACACCATCAATAGTCGCTAGCTTGAAGGTTCCTTCTCCAAGCCTCCATTCGATGACGTAAGGACCTTCCCATGTGGGATTCATATATGACGGGACCAGAACAACTAGCTTCACAACAAGGTCACCCACATCAAAAGCTCTTGGTCGAACTTTTCATTATAATATCGGGCGACTCGGTGCCGATATGCGACCGCCCTTAAATCAACTTCTTCACGCTTCTTGTCGACAAAGTCCAACGACCCATTCATGATCCTTTACAGTAGCTATCCTACTTCAACCGACCCACCATTGAATACCGAACCACATAAACAGGCCGATCCAAACAAGTTACACCGATCTCTCATACTTCCAATCCTCTCCTGACTTGAGTTCCATCTAGGTCCTACCATATCTTCTATAACTATCGCCTTGTAGCCGGGCTAAGTACACGGGTAACACTTAGGAAATGGGTAACTCACGTTCGTTCATTCTCATTTCACTAAAACACAATGGTTAAGGCCGACCACCATTTCCCATTCTCAAGAGAAGAAGCAAAGCTGAGATTCAAGAGAAGAGAGGAAATCAATTAATTTAACAATAAAAAATCTCATCTATAATCTCAAGAGCTAAGGTGAATAATTACTACATCCCTAATACTTTTAGTTTTCGGTATTATTATTAGATCCAAAAGGTATTTGCTATATTATTGCCATGTTTGATGTTTAAAGACACACACACACACACACACACACACATATATATATATATATACTGTTGGGGATATTATAAATGTTCATTGGGTTTTATGATATGTTTAGCCTGAAAACCCTATCTAATGACATCTGAATACATTGGAATTTTAAATATAGGTCCGGAATAATATTTTAGAGATGGGTTCTGATTTTATAATTTTCCGATTTATTGTGGAATTTATATTAATTTTCTAAGGAGGGAATTATTTATTTGGGTTATAAATTATTTTCGGCAGAAATAATAATTGTTTGGGTTTAAAATTTTAATACGATAGATAATATGTTAAAATTGATTTTCTAGGATTATCCTGATTTTTTCTAAGTCATTTGATGGATATATAAAATTATTTAAGGTATGGGACTTAAATGTTTTATATATTTATAAAGAAGAAGGGGCATTTTTCAAAATAAATTGATTTACAAATTCTGGTAATTGCGGCAGCACATTTCTGAAAAGTTTTTATTAACCAATGGAAATTCGACAAATAAAGGCAGGTTGGTTGAAAAGTTTCCTTTTAAGTTTAAGAACAAAAATCAAACTTTTTCCATGTTTCAGCCTATACGGCAAAATACCTTCCGCCCTAGACCTTTCATCACAATCGAAAGGTTAGCTTTCGGCCAGGTCAAAGTTCAATGCATAAGGTATCAAATGATTGGTACATAGTGAATTAAATATATTCGAAAGGTTATAATCCGAAAGGTTGATGGCCTAAGAGGTTGGAATATAACTGTTTTATAAATGAAAAGCTTTTGCCTGCTTCGCTTTCGAATTTAAGCTTTCGACTTGGTTGTTTTTGACCAGGTTAAACTATTTAAAAGAAAGACTTTAAACCCTCCAACTTAGTCGATAGGTTGATGCTTCCGCCATTACTTTGTTTTGAAACCTTCCGACATAACCGAAGGGTTTCTACCGCTTTCTTATAAACGTTTTGTTTTGAACCTTTTGACTCAGTCGAAAGGTTCAACCGTTTTAAAAACTAGCCGTTTCTCTAGTGCTTTCGGAAGGAAGCTTCTGACTTAGGTGGTTTACCCTTTTTTATAAAGTACAACCCAAGGCTTTCGAAAGGCTGGTCTAATAAAGACGAAAGGTTTTAAAAGAAGGCTTCCAAATTGTTTTGAGTTGAACCCAGTTTGCCTTCGAAAGGTTTTTGTTTTAAAAGGTTTTATGCATTCGAAAAGGTTGTTCATTGATCTGATCGGAAGGTTATTTAGATATGTTCGAAAGGTTTGTGAAGAAAGGTTTTCCAAAGGTTTTTCTAAGGCAATGACTTAAAGTGATTTTAAAGAAGGATGTCTAAAGTTTAGAACTTCCATAAGGTTTGCTTTGAATGAGTTCGAAAGGTTTGAGAAATGATTTCGAAAGGTTTAAACGTTGATTTTGAAAGTGATAATTTCAAAGTAGGGAAAGAGGTACTTTCAAAAGGATAAGTTTTTTCATCTACTAGATTTTGAGTAAAGAGTGTATATCAGATATGGTAATATGATTTGAGTAAAGTATAAGATTTATTCTTTTCCTTGTTTGAAGTTTGATTTAAAGGTTTAAATCATTTCGAAAATTGTTTTCAAAGAAAATTACGGGAGGGGATCCTTAGGTATAAATGACTCAGATATTAGAAAACCGAATGGGACTAGTATGGGGTCACGCCCTATACATTAGCTTGTAGCCCCAGCTAATTGTTGTTCGAAATTCCAGTGTGCAGGGCTTGGTCACAAGTAGACTAAAATTATGTTTACACACAAAAGGAATATATGTTTGTATACAGATAGGTTATTGTTGAGCCTGAAAAACCATTAGGATCGGGAAGACCTGGGAGATGATTAAGTTAGGGACAGACCGTCCAAAAGTGAAGTATTTAACAGATAGTTAAAGACAAACCGTCCAGATAGGAATAGTTTAACAGACAGTTAAGGATAGATAATCTAAAAATGAATATCTAATAGATGTTAGGTTGATTTTGATTATGTTGTCTGGTAGTCCCGAGTCAGCCAAAGGTTAAAAGTTATCTAAACCAAACTTGTGTGTTTGAACAGACAGTTCATTGTTACCTGATACTTATGTATGTTTACGTAATGTTTACTTTATAGTATCTAACCATTGTGAATGCCAGAGTAAAGTATATGGTTGAATGAAAGGTTTTGCAAAGATATGTTTTTGAAAGAATGTTAGTGAGGGGAAACCCATTCCACTTAGCGGCATGGTCTCACTTAAGATGATAAAACCGGGATGTACAGTATTATTCATACCAGGCTTTATGTCTGACTCGAAGTTTATATTTCCCCTTAAACTCTCGGGTGCTTAAAATTAATTTGAGTAGGTTGAGAGGTTAAGGATATTTTCAGGTTTTAGAATGTTGACGAAATAAGCCACCGGAGGATGCAGGAGGCAACGGATAGCTACTTAGGATTTGCTGCTTTGTTTATGTTATAATGGAATTTCTACTGTGTTATTGTGTATTAGGTCTAATATGACCATATGACTCTGATCAATCAAGGGGGTATCTTCATATACCGCTCTCGGCATAATTTGTAATGATGATACTTAATCTGTCCCTAAGAAAACATTTTGGGTTATGTGGCGTGAATGTGGAACAGTTTGATTTGGAAATGTAATGAAATAATTTGTGGTTTTTGTAATCTATGTTTGTTTCATATTCAAGTGCTTCTGATATTATTGATACCATTAACATAGCCGTATTTAATCGCCAGAAGCTAATACTATGGATGACTACAACATCTGTAGCGCTTAGTTTTAGGCCTCTAGATAGGGGATGTTACAGCTTGGTATCAGAGCATGGTTTATGAAATACTTTAACTAAAAATAATTTTTGAAAACATAATCCGTTGAAATTAGAGTTATGATCGGGGTATGGGATAACGCTATAGTAACGTACTTGTATTATATATATATAGGTATACGCTATATATATAGACCTCTACCTTAGTTAGGTTATGCATCTGTATCTCACAAGGTTTGAATATAGATATGAAGGGAAGAAGGAGCAGAGTAAATATCGGAGGAGATAACAGCACCACCAATGGAAATGCCCGACTCAATGCAAGGAGAGTTCTTGGTCAGGCACAAGCTGAGACTGCTGGTGCAGGAGTTCCCCAAGTGGATATGTGGGCAATGTATCAGTTCTTCCTGAACATGGTGCAAGCCGGGATAACAGCCGGGGTTGTTGGAGGTAACGCTGCATGAGGTGGAGCTCAAGAATTTACTACAGTCAATCAGTATACCAACTTGAGTAGGGATTACAACAGGCTTGGAGGGAAGTCTTTCAGGTACCGAAGATGTAATTTAAGTGGAAAACTGGCTACTGCATTGTGAAAGAATCTTTGCTGATTTAGGATTGAATGATGCTCAGAAAAGGAGGTTGGCTTCAAGGCAGTTGAAGGGAGTTGCACTATTGTGGTGTAACACCGTCACTGCCGGAGTTGATGAAGAGACCATTAATTGGGAGGAATTCAGGAGAAGGTTTTCGAAGAGATTTATGTCTGTAATTGCGCAGGCTGCATTGGTAAGGAGGTTTTTAGAATTGGAGCAGGGAGATATGACTGTGTTGGAGTACACAAGGAAGTTTGAGGAACTAGCCTGATACGGGTATGCCTTGGTTGATACCGTGATCAGTAGGAATGAAAAGTATATCAGTGGATTTAGGCCAGAACTAATAAGTGCTACATTGCCGCACTTGAGAGACCCCAGTGATGTGGTTGTTGAGATGGCATTAAGGCAGGAATAGGCATCGGCTTACTTAAGGAAGAAGATGAAAGAAACCCAGGCGGGACAGGCCCAAAAGAGGAAATTTTTCCAAAAAAAGACTGCTCAGAAAGAAGGAGCATAAAAGAAAAGTAAGGCAGAAGTGGTTTGCTATAATAGCAACAAAAATTGACATTATGCCAACGAGTGTCGAGCCAGCAAGGGAAAAGGAAAACAGGCTAGTGGAAAGAAGAATGTCAAATTCTTTAATTGCAATCAAGTGGGTCATTACAAGAACAAGTGCCTAGAGCCTACAAAGGAAGGAAAGGGGCGGGTTTATGCTTTGGAGCCCACAACCACAAAGCCAGTTGCACAGGAAAAAAGGAAAATTGTTTTAGGAGGCTCACTACAGATCCACGGTATGTCTGTTAGTGTCCTATTTGATACTGGGGCATCCCATTCTTTTGTTTCTCGATGTATGGTAGATAGAATTAACCTAGAACCCTCTTACTTAGTTACTTCCTTAAGGGTTGCAAATCCAATAAGAGGTTATGCAACACTTGGGATGAGGCGTGACAATTTAGAATTTGATTTGCTAGGCCATAACTTTAATTGTTGTTTACATTTGTTTGACTTTGTGGGATTTGGGATCATCTATGGGATAGATTGGTTGAGTAGATATGATGCTAGGATATTTCTCCAAGATAGGAAAATATAACTTAATCGTCTGGATTGTAGTGATCGGATAATTTATACAGTAGAGAACCCTAGTTGTGAGGTGAATGCTTTATTGAGTACTATGGAATTAGAAGATGAGTTGCATCGAGTCTTTGTAGTTAGAGAATTTGCCGATGTGTTTGAACCAGTTGTTGGATTGCCACCAAAACGAGATATTGAGTTTCAGATTGATTTGGTGCCTAGAGCTGTACCGGTGAGTAGACCGTTGAGTAGGATGACACCTATAGAGATGAAAGAGTTGAAGGTGCAGTTAGTAGATCTGGAAGGCAAGATTTTCATTAGGCCAAGTAGTTTTCCATGAGGAACTGCTGCTGTATTTGCTAAGAAGTTGGATGGATCGTTAAGGCTATGTATCGATTATCGTAAGTTGAATGAGAAGACGATAAAGAACCGATATCCATTACCGAGAATAGATGATTTGTTCGATCAGTTAAGTGGGTATTCTCTAAGTTGGATTTGGCTACGGGATTTCACCAGCTTAGAGGGACGAGGATAGCATTCCTTTGACGGCATTTAGGACAAGATATGGATCGTACGAATGGTTAGTTATGCCATTCGGACTAACTAATGCATCGTCATTTTTTGTGGATCCGATGAGTAGAATTTTTCGAGAACACTTGGATAGGTTTGTGTTGGTTTTCATTAATGATATTTTGATACACTCTAAGGATGAGAGAGAGCATGAAGTTCATCTTAGAGTCGTGCTTGAGATGTTGATGGAGCATCCGTTAAAGGCTAAGTTTTCGAAGTGTCACTTTTGGAAGAAGGAAGCGAAGTTCCTTGGTCATGTCGTCTCAGAGAAAGGAATATCTATGGATTCGACTAAGATTGAAGCGGTGAATAATTGGAAGAGACCCGAGACGGTGACCGAGATAAAGATTTTCCTTGGATTGGATGGATATTACCAGAGATTTATAAAGGATTTTTTGCAAATAGTTGCACCGATGACTAAGCTTACGTGGAAATATGTGAAGTTCGTATGGACTGATAAGTGTGAGGAAGCATTCCATAGCTTGAAACACATATTGACCCATGCACCAGTGTTAGTGGTTCCGGAGGGGAATCAAGATTTGGTTGTTTATACTAATGCATGTGGAACTGGATTGTGAGCCGTGTTGATGCAAAGAGGTTAGGTAATTGTTTATGCATCTAGACAGCTCAGACCACATGAAGTTAGGTATCCAACGGATGACTTGAAGTTAGCTGCCATTATATTTTCTTTAAAGGTGTGGAGGCATTATCTTTCTGGAGAGCGATTTGAGCTATATACTGATCATAAGCTGTTGAAGTACTTGTTCTCTCAAAAGGAGCTGAATATGATACAGCAGAAATAGGTGGAGTTTATTGCTGCCTATGATTTTGGAATTGAGTACACACCCGGAAAAGGAAACTAGATAGCGGATGCACTCAGTCGGAAACTTCAGAACGCAATATTGGCTATGATTACTGAGTGGAAAGACTTGGAAGTGTTATCAGCTTGTAGTGTGCGTTCTAGGTCTGAGGTAGGATTGAGTGCAGGAAGTACTATGCTGTCTTGTCTAGAAGTTCGACCGGTAATGATTGAGAAGATAGCTTCTAAGCAAGAGGAGGATCCAGTTTTGGCTGAACGAATTATAAGGTTGAGGGAAGGAACGGAGAGCGATGACTCGAAGGATTTCAATCTTGACCAAAATGGATGGTTGAGAAAGGAAGGAAGGTTATGTGTTCCGAATGTAGGAGACATAAGGAAGGAGGTTTTGGATGAGTGCCATCGTTCGAAATTCACTATTCATCCAGGAGGAATGAAGATGTATCAGGATATGAAGAGAAGTTTCTTCTTGGAAGGTATGAAACATGACATTGGATTGTGTGTTAAGCAGTGCTTGAATTGCCAATAAGCAAAGGCTGAACACCATAAGCCAAGTAGATTGCTTCAACCGTTAGAAGTTCCGTTATGGAAATGGGATTCGATCTCTATGGATTACCAAGATCCAATAGAGGAAACGAAATCATATGTGTCATAGTGGATAGACTGACTAAGAGTGCCCATTTTATTCTGGTAAAGTCAACTAGGATGGCACCTAGTTTGGCGAAGTTATTTATGAAGAATGTAGTTAGGTTGCACGAGATTCCTAGTAGTATTGTCAGTGATAGAGATTCTTTATTTACTAGTGAATTCTGGAAAAGTCTACAAGAAGCATTAAAAACCAAGCTCAACATGAGTGTCGCTTACCACCCACAAACTGATGGGCAAACGGAAAGAGTTAACAAAATCTTGGAAGACTTGTTAAGAGCTTGTATATTGGATTTTGAGGGATCATGGGTGGACCATCTTCATCTAGTCGAATTCTCGTATAACAATAGTATCAGACTAGTATTGGGATGACACCACTTGAAGCATTGTATGGAAGGCCTTGCAAGTCTCCTGTATGTTGGTTGGAAACCTGGGATAGATTTGTTCTTGGTCCGAATTTAGTAAAGGAAGTTGTGGAGAAGATTGAGTTGATTCGAGCTAGAATGTAGGAGGCTCAATCTAGACAGAAAAGTTATGCATATAGAAGAAGGAATGATTTGGAATTTTCTATCGGAGAGTACGTGTTTATTAAGGTTTCAACGATGAAGGGTGTAATTAGATTTGGAAAGTCGGAAAAGTTAGCACCTAGATTCATTGGTCCTTTTCGCATTATTTAGAGGATCGGGAAACTCGCTTATAGAGTAGAGTTACCGAGTAGTTTGGCTGGAGTCCATGATGTTTTCCATGTTTCCCATCTTAGGAAATGTGTTAGAGCCCCGGAGACTACCATAGCACCTACGGTGTTAGAAGACTTAGTAGTAGAATTGGATTTGACCATAGTTAGGAAGCCAATTCAAATTGTGGCTAGAGATCAGAAGAAGCTGAGGAACAAGACAGTCAAGTTAGTAAAGGTTCAGTGGAACAACGATGCTAGAGACTGTACTTGGGAAGTGGAGAGCAGGATTAGGCACTGTTGACCTGATTTGTTTGATGGTATGTTTTATCTTTGACTGTTTTGCTGAGTACCTTATTGTAATTTCGACGACGAAATTCTTTAAGGTGGGGAGTCTGTAACACCCCATATTTTTATAACCTTAATTAAGATATTTAATTAGTTAAATTAAACCAAATAATGTGAAGGTTGATAGGTGGAGAATTGATTAATTAAAGGTAGTCGTACCATGTTAAGTGGGCTAAATAAAATGAAATAATACTAGATAATGTGTTAGGGAATAGGAAGGGCAATGTGGGAAATAGTATAACCTTATACCCTAAAACCCTTAGGAAATGGGTAACTCACGTTCATTCATTCTCATTTCACTAAAACACAATTATGGTCGGCCGCCATTTCCCATTCTCAAGAGAAGAAGTAAAGCTAAGATTCAAGAGAAGAGAAGAAATCAATTAATTCAATAATCAAAAATCTCATCTATAATCTCAAAAGCTAAGGTGAATAATTATTGCATCCCTAATACTTTTAGTTTTCGGTCTTGTGGTTTGATCCGAAAGGTTTTTGCTATGTTATTGCCATGTTTGATGTTTAAAGATATATATATATATATATATATATATAGTGTTGGGGATATTATATATGTTCATTCGTCTTTTATGATATGTTTAGCCTGAAAACCCTATTTAATGACATCCAAATACTTGGAAATTTAAATATAGGCCTGGAATAATATTTTAGAGATAGGTTCTGGTTTTCATAATTTTCCGATTGATTGTGCATTTTATATTAATTTCCTAAGGAAGGAATTATTTTTTTGGGTTATAAATTATTTTCGGCTGAAATAATAACTGTTTGGGTTTGAAATTTTATTATGATAGATAATATGTTAAAATTGATTTTCTGGGATTTTCCAGATTTTTCCTAAGTCATTTGATGGATATATAAAATTATTTAAGGTATGGGACTTAAGTGTTTTATATATTTATAAAGGAGACGGGGCATTTTGCAAAATAAATTGATTTATAAATTCTGGTAATTACGGCAGCACATTTCTAAAAAGTTTTTATTGACCAATGGAAATTCGACAAATAAAGGCAGGTTGGTTGAAAAGTTTCCTTTTTAAGTTTAAAAACAAAAATCACTCTTTTTCCATGTTTCAGCCTATACGGCAGAATACCTTCTGCCCCAGACCTTTCGTCACAGTCGAAAGGTTAGCTTTCGACCTGGTCAAAGTTCAATGCATAAGGTATCAAATGTTTGGTACATAATGAATTGAATATAGTCGAAAGGTTCTAAGCCAAAAAGTTGATGGCCTAAGAGATTGGAATATAATTGTTTTATAAATGAAAAGCTTTCGCCTGCTTCGCTTTCGAATTTAAGCTTTCGACTTGGTTGGATTCGACTAGGTTAAACTATTTGAAAGAAAGACTTTAAACCTTCCGACGTTAGTCGATAGGTTGCTGCTTCCGCCATTACTTTGTTTTTTAAACCTTCCGACAAAGCCAAAGAGTTTCTACCACTTTCTTATAAATGTTTTGTTTTGAACCTTCCAACTCAGTCGAAAGGTTCACCTATTTTAAAAATAGCCGTTTCTCTAATGCTTTCGGAAGGAAGCTTCCGACTTAGGTGGTTTACCCTTGTTTATAAAATACAACCCAAGGCTTTCAAACGGTTGGTTTAATAAAGACGAAAGTTTTTAAAAGAAGGTTTCCACATTGTTTTGAGTTGAACTGAGTTTGCCTTCGAAAGGTTTGTGTTTTAAAAGGTTTTATGCATTCGAAGGGTTGTTCATTGACCCATACGATGGGTTATTTAGATATGTTCAAAAGGTTTATGAAGAAAGGTTTTCCAAAGGTTTTTCTAAGGCAAAGACTTAAAGAGATTTTAAAGAAGGATGTCTAAAGTTTATAGCTTCCATAAGGTTTGCTATGAATGAGTTCGAAAGGTTTGAGAAATGATTTCGAAAGGTTTAAACGTTGATTTTGAAGGAGATAATTTCAAAGTAGGGAAAGAGGTTCATTCAAAAGGATAAGTGCTTTCATCAACTAGATTTTGAGTAAAGAGTATATATCTTACATGGTAATATGATTTGAGTAAAGTATAAGATTTATTCTTTTCCTTGTTTGAAGTTTGATTTAAAGGATTAAATCATTTCGAAAATTGTTTTCAAGGAAAATTACGGGAGGGGATCCTTAAGTATAAATGACTCAGATATTAGAAAACTAGATGGGACTAGTATGGGGTCGCGCCCTATACATTAGCTAGTAGCCCCAGCTAATTGTTGTCCAAAATTCCAGATTGTAGGGCTTGGTCACAAGTAGACTAAAATTATGTTTACACACAGAAGGAATATATGTTTGTATACAGATAGGTTATTGGTGAGCCCGAAAAACCATTAGGATCGGGAAGACCTGGGAGATGATTGCGTTAGGGACAGATCGTTCAGAAGTGAAGTATTTAACAGATAGTTAATGACAAACCGTTCAGATAGGAAAAGTTTAACAGACAGTTAAGGATAGATAACCTAGAAAATGAATATCTAACAAATGTTAGGTTGATTTAGATTATGTTGTCTGGTAGGCCCGAGTCAGCCAAAGGTTAAAAGTTATCCAAACCAAACTTGTGTGTTTGAAAAAATAGTTCATTGTTACCTGATACTTATGTATGTTTACGTAATGTTTACATTATAGTATCTAACCATTATAAATGCAGGAGCATAGTATATCGTTAAATGAAAGGTGTTGTAAAGATATGTTTTAGAAAGAATGTTAGTGAGGGGAAACCCGTTCCGCTAAGCGGCGTGGTCTCGCTTAACATGATAAAACAAGGATGTACAATATTATTCATACCAGGCTTTATGTCTGACTCGAAGTTTATATTTCCCCTTAAACTCTTGGGTGCTCAAAATTAATATGAGTAAGTTGAGAGGTTAAGGATATTTTCATGTTTTAGAATGTTGACGAAATAAGCCACTGGAGGATGTAGGAGGCAACGGATAAATACTTAGGATTTGCTGCTTTGTTTATGTTATAATGGAATTTCCCTTGTGTTATTGTGTATTAGGTCTAATATAACCATATGTATCTGATCAACCGAGGGGTATCTTCATATACCAGTATCGGCGTAATTTGTAATAATTATACTTAATCTATGTCTGGGAAAACAATTTGGGTTATGTGACGTGAATGTGGAACAGTTTGATTTGGAAATGTAATGAACTAATTTTTGGTTTTTGTAACCTGTGTTTGTTTCATATCCAAGTGCATCTGATATTATTGATACACGTAGCCATATTTAGTCACCGGAAGCTAATACTATGGATGACTGCAGCAACTATAGTGCTTAGTTTTAGGCCTCTAGATAGGGGATGTTACAAGTCTACAGGATGTGTTAGGCACTAGCTCAAGATGAGTACTGCATATCACCCTCAGACGGATGGGCAGATAGAGAGAGTCAATAAGGTACTCGAAGATTTACTAAGAGCTTGTGTATTGGACATTGGTGGATCTTGGGAGCATCACCTACACTTGGTTGAGTATTCCTATAATAATATTTATCAAACTAGTATAAGAATGGCGCCTTTTGAAGCTTTGTATGGAAGGCCATGCAAATCATCAGCATGTTGGTTGGAGACTGGAGACAGATTAGTCTTAGGTCTAGATTTGGTCAGAGAGGTGTTAGAGAAGATTGAGTAAATCCAAGAAAGGATGATGGAAGCTCAATCCAAATAGAAGAGTTACGCAGATAAGAGGCGCAAAGACCTAGAGTTCTCAGTTGGAGATAAGGTTTTCACTAAATTATCATCGATGAAGGGTATGGTACGGTTCGGGAAGTCGGGGGAACTAGCACCAAGATATGTCAGTCCATTCCTGATTATATAGAGAATTGGAAAGCTCGCTTACAGAGTAGAGTTGCCGAGTAGTATGGAAGGTGTCCATAATGTATTTTATGTGTCTCATCTTCCCAAGTATGTGCATGATCCAGAGACTACTATTCCTCCGACAGGTTTGGAAGATTTGGTAGTAGAGCCTAATTTTATTTTTATTAGACAACTAGTTTGGTTGTAGCAAGAGATGAGGAAAGATGGAGTAACAAGACAGTCAAGTTGGTGAATGTTCAGTGGAGCGACAACGAGAAGGACTGTACTTGGGAGACAGGAGACAGGATTCGAGATAATTATCCTGATTTTCTTTGAGGGTATGTCTATATTAGAATTATATTGATAATTGCTAGCTAGGTAGGCTAGTATGGCTGTTAGAAGTGGTCATACATGATTGCTATGTTTAGTTTTTAGTCCTTACTGAATTTCGAGGACGAAATTAATTAAGGAGGGGAGCCTATAAACACCCATAATTTTTTATAATATTAATTAGAATATTTAATTAGATAAATTAAATAGAATAATGTAAATAATTAGATTGATAAGGGGTTTGAGATATGAAAATAAATTAAAGCCGTGCTTAATAAATTAAACGGGATTAAGAATAATTTTTATAAGTTAATTAATTTACACAAGGGTATATTGGGATTTAGCCGCACATAACCCCTTACCCTTATATATTCTCGTTCCTTATCATTTCCCATACACGTCATTTTGCAAACAAACTACAAACGAAAGAAAAGAGGAGTCGGCCAAGGTATCACTTAGATGGTACGTTGTGGATTGGAGGAAAAGCTGAAGGCATGGTGTCGAAAGCATTTGGTTCTGATGGGGTCAAAACATTTGCTTTGTTTTCAAATATTAAGCGCCTGCCTGGTTTTCATAAAAGCTTTCGAAGGAGTCGAAAAATATGCTTTCAAAAGGGTTTTTCTAATAGCTTTCAAAGGGGTTTCCATTTTATGTTTTAAAAGTATAGGCTTTCGAATGGGTTCCTTTATTTATAAAATGATGCTTTCGAAAGTAGTGGTTCCGACTAAGTCGAAACCCAACCGCTGTTCTTTTGCCTTTCGAGTGTATTGAAGTCACCAATGCTTTCGAAGGGTTGTCTTTGTTTTAAACCAATAATAAGCCACTTCCTAAATGCTTTCGAAAGGGTTCAAGGGTTTCGAAGGTAATGGCTTTGAAAGGGGTTTCGATGATTTCCTTCAGTGTTTTGCTTAAATGTTTTGAAGCATTCGAAAGGATGGTGCTGACGCCATCAAAATTTTCCCCAATTTTTTTTTAAAAGTTTCGAAAGAGATACTTTCGTATATATTCACTTTGACCCAAAAGATGTTTTTGAGTAAACCCAATGGTTTTGAAAGGGGTACTTTCATTGGTTTCGAAGCTATGCTTCTAAAAACTATTAAATAATGTTTTGATACTTTCAAAAGTTATATTTTTGTTTAGAAACAGATGATTAAAGAGCTTCGAAAGGTGTTTATGCAATGTTTTGAAAAGAAGTTTTCTATTCTTTAGAAGGAGGTTATCCAGGGGTTGCGAAAATGATGTTATAAGGTTTCGAAAGCCTTAGTTTTCAAAACAAATAACCCAATCTCATTTTAAAAGAAAACCATTGCATAATTAAAGTATTTTGAAATGGAGTTTTTGAAGAATTCTTCTTTGATTAATAGCTAAAGGGATTGACCAAGTTATTATGATTGCTTCTTCATATATGTATATATTCACATTGTAATCGACCCATAACTGTAATTTGAGGAAGGGCAGAATACCCAGCTTGGTTGACCCGGTAGTGAATATAAATTAAGTTAACTCCTGAATGAATAGAATTGCATCCAGGAGGCCAGGAAGACCAGCTATATAATGATAAAATATTAGAAAAAGATATTGGCAGGGGCAAATAGGTTCACAGTAAGTCCATGAAAACTGTGTATAGGAAATGTATTGGCAAGAGCCAATAGGTTCATAGTAAGCCCATGAAAACTAAGTATAAATGAAGATGTGAGAAAGACATGTTCATAGTTAGCTCATGAAAACCATGATTTGATATTGGCAGGGGCCAATAGGTTTGTAGTTAGCCCATGAAACTATATCTGGATTAAGAAATGACAAATGTCAATAGGTTCCAAGTCAACCCATGAAAACTAGGATAAGAGAAGAATATTGGAGTTATGTAACATCCACCTACTTGGAGGCCCAAAACTAGCGACTACAGATACTGCTGTCATTCATAGTTATTAATCTTCGGTGACCAAATATGGTGGTGTTAAATACATTGATACGTAGATAGCAACAATATGGAAGAAATTTAACAAATTAGAAGCACATTTCCACATTACATTCAAAACATTTCATGTTCATTACATAATCCCACAAACGTTAACCACGTTCAGATAAATATAATTATTACAATACGCCAAGAGCGACATATGAGGACGCCCCCTTGGTTGATCGGAGTATATAATAAGGCTAAATCTGCCTTTACATCCAAAATACACAACAGAAAAAGATAACTCTAAATAACTAACTGTCTTCTACACCCCTTCGAAAGCTTTATTCGTAGAAGAAGAGAACCTGAAACCTAAACCTCAAACTACTCAAAACCAATAGAGTACCCGAGAGTTTAAGGGGAAAATAAAAACTTCAAGTCAGACATAAAGCCTGGTATGAACAATTATCTAACGTCCCAATCCATTTAGATATCCACTGAGACCATGCCGCTTAGCGGAATGGGTTTTCCCCTCACTAGTATCCTAAAACCTTTTATAAAACCATATACCGTGCTCCTGCATCCACAATGGTTAAAACTTAACATTTCAAAACATTCTGATGATATGCAAACATATAAACAATTTGGATTTCCCATCCCCGGTTTAATTGACGCCTTGTCATTTTTATAGTTTCTAGGGTCACTATTAACCTATTAGTTTTCATGGATTTACTAGTAACTTTTTCACAACTTGTGGACTCCCAGTCCTATATCATAGTTTTCATGGGATCACTGAGAACCTATTGGCCCATGCCAACTAACTTAATTAATTCATGGGTTCCCTTGAACCTATTGGTCATTCCAATAACTCTTCTCTTATCCTAGTTTTCATAGGTTGACTAGGAACCTATGGATTCCTCCAATAACTTCTTTCTTATCCTAGTTTTCATGGTTGACTAGCAACCTATTAATTCCTCCAATAAATATTTTCTTATCCTAGTTTTCATGGGTTGACTAGGAACCTATTGACTAATGTCAATACCTAATCCGGATATACTTTTCGTGGGTTCACTACAAACCAAATTGCCCCTGCTAACCATACTTAATACATAATTTTCATGGGATCACTATGAACCTATTAGTTACCGCCAATAACATCCTAATAATAGTTATCATGGGTTTACTATGAACCTGACTCTTGGACAACCTCAAGGTTTAGGCATCCTATATTCTGGTCTTCCTGACTTCATGGATGCAATTCTACTCATTCAGGAATTAATCAATTTATATTCATTACTGGGTTAACCTAGCTAGTTCTTCTACACCTTTATCCCTAAAATGCAGTTATGGGTCCTTTAATATGTGAATATATTTATATTTGAAAATGCAAACATAATAACAAAACAATACCATTCCTATGGGCTTAACGCCCTTGAAATACGTTTCATATAAAACATAGTTACTCCCTTAACATATCTTTTTATCAAGGAAATACTTCTTCAAATTTACATACTTGATACCTTTTCAAAACTCCTTTATTTAGCCATGGGTTTTTCCTTTAAAAATGAGCTTGGTTTTAAAACCTTTCGGCACCTTCGAAACTTAATTTCGACTTCATAGGATCACCTCCTTCGAATGCAGTAAAATCTATCTTTAGAACATAGGTTCCTGCCTTTCGAATACTTTAAAACTTCTCTTTCAAAACCTTTTGATTATATTAAAGCATTAATCCTTAACTTTAGAAGCATGAATTCGAAACCAAGTGAAAGTACCCCTTTCAAAACCATTAGAAGTATACCTTCCATAACCATTGAAAGTCACCATTTCGAAATCACTGGGTTTATATTTAGAACATCATTTTGGGTCAAAGTGAACATAGGTGAAAGCATCTTTTATGAAACCATTCTTCATTTCATAAAAGTATTGGGGAAACTTGATGGTGTCGAAACCATCCTTTCGAAAGCATAAAACATTTGGGTAAAATAATCGAAGGTTGGCTTCGAAACCCCTTCCGAAACCATTGCCTTCGAAACCCCTAACCCCTTTCGAAAGCTGTAGGAAGTGACTTATATTTATAAAAACAAACAACACCTTTCGACAGCATTGATGTCTTCAACACCATCGAAAGGCATCAAATCACAGAAGGGTTTTGACTTGGTCAAAACTACCCCTTCCGAAAGCTTCAGTTAAAAACTAAGTGACTCCTTCGGAAGCTACTACTTTAAAAATGCAGCAGTTATCCTTCAAAAGCTTCTATTGAAATCCCCTTTCGCAACCATTGGTTTCGACTGCTTCGAAACCCTTTAGTAAACACGCTAGTGCTTTTCTTTTAAAGAGGAAACAAAGGTACCTACCCCATTGGAAGCTATGTTTCGATGCACTACCTTCCGCCTTTCTCCAGTCTACTAAGTACCAATTAAGTGATACCATTGGTTTCGTGGTAAAAGGTTTCGACTAGGTCGAAGGCGGAAGCTCTAGGTCAAAAGCTCCTTCCAAAGGAGGCGGAACCTGCTTTTCTGAGCAAAAGGCCGTTTTCACTAAATAAAGCAAACTTTTTGTAGCTAACTTTGCTACGTGTAAACACTTGATTGGTTACATTAAACTTTCAAATTATTTTAGCTAATATTTGCCGCATTTACTCAGATCTAAAAACTGAATAACATTTAATAAATAAGCCCTTCCCATTAACAAAGCAATTAAATCATTTAGGCCCTCCTTTCAAAAAAATTTAATTTCCATACCAAATCACTTGGTAAAAATCCCCAAAAATTCTAGAAATTCACTTTAATCTTGTTATCTAACATATCAAAATTTCAGACCCAAATTCTTAATATAATTTTCAAAATAAATTTATAAACCCAATTAACCATATTTTATTTTGAAAATTTATAATTAATTCTCCACAGCTTGGAAAATTATAAAAATTGAAACCTAACTCCAAAATCATGTTTTTCATAACATATAATTTTCCCATAGCATTTAAAAGTCATTTAATCTCGGTTTTGCTCTAAAACCTTGCATTACCCCTTTTAAACAATTCTATTTAAACCATATAATTTATAAATCAAGCATATCATCATCCAATATATCATAAAAACGAATTTACCCTTAAGTCCGAAAATCAATGATCAGAAATTAGAGATGTTGTGATTATTATTCAACTTAGATTGGATAAGGAAATTAGAGATTCATTGAGACTGATTTCTTCTTGCTTGATCCTAAGCTTTAGATTTTGAATTTCTCTTTTTCCTAATGGTCGGCTCTCCTCTTTCTATTTCTTACGTTTTTTCTTATGATAAAAATGAACGTGAATGGTCTTAGGAACAATAGTATAAGGGTAGAAAATGTGGGCGGTAATTTACTCTAATGCCCTTATGTTTATTTACTTAATACTTAACCATTTATAACCTATTCATTTTAAATAAGCATGGCTAAGAATTTCATTTACCAATCTCAATCCCCTTATCACTTTACATTATTCTATTTAATTTTTTCTAATTAAATCTCCTGAATAATGTTATTAAAAATTAGTGGTGTTACAAGCTCCTCTCCTTAAAGAATTTCGTCCTCGAAACTCTATAAGGACTACATATCAAACATATTAATCATCTGTCATGACACATAACAACCATACTAGCCTACCCGACTAGCAATTACTCTGAATAAATCTAATATAGACATACCATCAAAGAAGATCAGGATAAGCGTCTCTAATTCTATCCTCTATTTCCCAAGTATAGTCCTTGTGTTTGTCGCTCCACTGAACTTTCACCAGCTTGATTGTCTTGGTCCTCAATCTTTTCTCATCTCTCGCTACAACCCGAACTGGTTGTTTAACGGAAGTCAAATCAGGCTCTACTACTAAGTCTTCCAACTCTGCCTGAGGAATAGTAGCCTCTGGATCATGCACAAACTTATGAAGATGAGACACATGGAATACATTATGGACACCTGCCAAACTGTTAGGAAACTTTACTTTGTACGTGAGCTTTCCATCCTTTCTAAAATATGGAATGGACCAAAAAATCTCGAGGCCAATTTCCCTGACTTTCCAAACCGTACCACACCCTTCATTGGTGATACCATAATGAAAACCCTGTCTCCTACTGAGAAATCTAAGTCTTTACGCTTCATATCTACATAAATCTTCTGTCTGGATTGAGCTTCCTTCATCCGACCTCGGATTAACTCAATCTTTTCTAATGCCTCTCTTACCAAATCCTAACCTAAGACTGGTCTGTCTCCAATCTGTAACCAACTGCTGGCGATTTGCATGGCCTTCCATACAAAGCTTCAAAAGGCGTCATTTCTATATTAGTCTGATAACTATTATTATAGGAAAACCCAATCAAATGTAGGTGATCCTCCCACGATCCACTAAAGTCCAATACATAAGCTCTCAACAAATCCTCAATGCCTTATTGACTCTCTCTGTCTGCCCATCTGTCTTTGGGTGGTATCTGTACTCATCTTGAGCTTGGTACTAAATACCTCTTGCAGACTCCTCCAAAATTTGCTAGTGAACAATGCATCTCTATCGTTGACTATGCTACTAGGAATCCCATGAAGTCTAACTATGTTCCTCATGGACAACTTTGCCAAAAAAGATGCAGTCCCGGTTGACTTGACTGGAATGAAATAGGCACTCTTGGTCAACCTGTCCACTATAACCCATATGCTTTCATTTCCCCTATTCGACCTTGGCAACCCATCTATAAAATCCATGGATATTGAATCCTATTTCCATACTGGAATTTCTAAAGGCTGAAGCAATCCACTCGGCTTCTGACGTTCGGCTTTCACTTGTTGACAGTTCACACACTGCCTAACCCATAAGCCAACATCCCTCTTCATGCCTTCCCAATGGAAGCTCCTCTTTATATCTTGATTAATCTTAGTCCCTCCAGGATGAATCGTGAACTCGGATCAATGACATCCTTCAAGAACTTCCCTCCTTAAGTTATCTACATTCGGAACACATAATCATCCCTTCTTTCTCAACCATCCTCTTTGGTCGGGACTAAAATCTAGATCATCGATCTCTAATCCTACCTCAAGCCTTCTGACCTTCTCGGCTAATACTGGATCTTCTCTCTGTTTAGAAGCTATCCTTTCGATCAACACTGGTCGAACTTCTAAACAAGACAACATGGCAGTACCTGACTAGAACAAGCAGTATATCTTAACTGCACACCGAACTGGCTAAAGCTTCCAGATCCTTCCATTCTGCCAACATAGCCAACACCACATTCTGATGTTTTCTACTAAGAGCATATGCTACCTTATTTCCTTTCCCAAGAGTATACTCTACACCAGAATCATAAGCAGCCAAAAACTCCAGCCACCTCTACTGTCTCATATTCAACTCCTTTTGAGAGAATGAATATCTTAAAGACTTATGGTCGGTAAACAACTCAAATCTCTCCCCTAAGAGATAATGCCTCCAAAACTTCAAGGCAAAAATCACCACAGCTAAATCTAAGTCATGAGTAGGATATCTTACTTCGTGCGGTCTAAGCTGTTTGGATGCATAGGTAATAACTTTACACTTCTACATCAATACTACTCCCAAACAAGTTCCACATGCATCAGTGTATACTACCAACCCTTGTTTTCCATCTGGAACTACTAACAAGGGTACATGGTCAACAAATGCTTTAACATAAGGAACCTTCCTTGCATTTGTCAGACCAAATAAACTTCACATCTTTCCTGGTCAACATAGTCAAAGGTGCTGCTATCTGCGAGAAGTTCTTAATGAATCTCTGGTAATAGCCAGTAAGTCCAAGAAAACTCCTAATCTCGGTTATCGTCTCTGGTCTCATCCAATTATTGACAGCTTCTATCTTAACTGGATCGATTGACTAGCTCTCCTTTGAAACCACATGACCAAGAAACTTAAACTCTTTCTTTCAGAAATTACACTTAGAAACTTCGCCTTCAGCTGATTCTACCTTAGCGTTTTAAGCGCCACTCTAAGATGAACCTCATGCTCTCTTTCATCTTTCGAGTATACTAAAATGTCATCAATGAATACCAACACGAACCTATCCAAGTGTTCTCGGAAAACACGGTTCATTAAATCTAAAGCAAGTGCATTCGTCAACCCAAATGGCATTACTAACCACACATACAAACCATACTTAGTTTGAAATGCTGTCAAAGGAATACTGTCCTTCGACAATCTCAACTGATGGAACCCCGCCACCAAATCCAATTGATAAAACACTCTGGCTCCACTCAACTGATCAAAAATTTCATCTATTCTCGGCAGAGGGTACCTATTTTTAATTGTCCTTTCGTTTAACTTACGATTGTCGATGCACATCCTTAACAACCCATCTAGTTTCTTCACGAACACCGTGGCCGCTCCCCAAGGCGAACTGCTTGGTCTAATAAAGTTCCTTGCCTCAAGATCCACTAACTGCAACTTCAATTCCTTCATCTCTGTTAGTGTCATTCTGCTAGGTGGTCTACTCACAGGTTCAGCTCCTGGTACAAGATCTATCCGAAACTCAACAACTCGTTTCGGTGGTAACCCCGTAACCGACTCAAAAACATCTGCAAATTCTCTTACTACCCAAACCTGACATAATTCTTGTCCTACTTCCATAGCACTCAACAAAGCACAAACACTCCTACTCGAATTCTCTATTGAGAAGATTATTAGGTTATGACTATCTGGTGTCTTAATGATATTTCCCTATCCTGGCAAAATATCCTAGCCTCATACTTACCCAACCAATCCGTACCAAAAATAATTCCAAAATCTATGAAATCAAAAGCATACAGACTGCGTGCAAACTTACGACCTAACAAATCAAGTTCTAATTGGTCAAATCACATCCCTAGAGTTGCATACCCTCCTATTAGATTCGCAACCCTTAAGGAAGTAACAAGGTATGTGGATTCTATGCATAAACCATCGACCAAATGCTGTGATATAAATGAGTGTGATGCACCGGTATCAAATAGTACCTTAACTGGTATACTCTGAATCAAAAGCGTACCTTCCATCATAGTTTTCCCTTTCTCTGCTGCAGTAGGCCTATAAGAAGATAGTGGTCCAATAGCAAACATCTTCCCTCTATCCGCCCAAATTGGCTATGGATACTGGTTCTTATAATGCCCAACTTGGTCGTAGTTGAAGCATTTCACATTATTCTTCTCTATAGGCTTCTTCTCTTTGCTTGTCCGGCACTCGTGACCATAATGACCTTTCTTATCACACTTAAAGCATACTAAGTCAATCTTTGCCTTCTTGACAGCATCCCCTTTCTAGGCTCCCTTCTTCTTAAAGAATTTCTTCTTCTTTCCCTGAGGACCCTGGGATTCAACTGGCTTCTTCGTAGCTGAACCAACAAGCATATCTTCATGGTCATTGGCCATCTCCACCACCACATTACAAGGTTCTCGGATACGTATCATGGTCATCCTAGATATCTATGTCCTTAGTCCTCGAATGAACCTCTAATTCCTTCTAATGTCAGTGTCTATAGTGGCATATCCATATCGAGACAGCTCATCAAACTTAGCGCGTACCCGATTACTGACATCTCTCCATGAAATGAATCCATAAACTTCCTCATCAAAGCCGACTTTTCCAGTTTGGATAAATTTTTTTGATCAAACCTCCTTCTGAATTCTGCCTATGTCAGCACTTACTCCAAAACTCCGACAGTCACACCATTCCACCAGTGAAGTGCTGCCCCTTGCAACTACCTAGAGGCCAGCCTTCTCTTTTGATCATCATCCAACTCAAGATCAGCGAAGATCCTCTCATATGCAAAACCCAATTCTCAAGCTCAATAACATCCTCGGTTCCAATAAACGGCTTTCCACCCAGACTGGTGTAGTCCATGCTTAAACTAGCATAATTATATCCAACTGGAGCTACAGGATTTGGTCCTCCCACATTACCAGCTATCCAGCTTGCAAAAGATTAGCCAACAACTGATACACCATCCCCGCATCTATTGGCAGATTTCAAACACCTACATTGGCCTCAACATTTGGGTTAGCATTAGGTTGTCGACCTTGATTCCGCCTGGTATTAGGTCGAGCATTTCCGTTGGTTGTGGTGCTCCTCCACCTTGATTTCCTCTTCCGTTTTCTGCTTCCATATCCTCTTTCTTGTAAATATGCATATGAGCCTCAGTAAGATACAGAAGAATGATCTGAGAGAGTGAGGAACATGTACTTATGTGTGTGTGTGTATCAAATACAAGTACGTTACTATAGCGTTAACCCAAACCACGATCTTATTTCTAATTCATTGAATTATGTTTCAACAAAAATCTTTTAGCTTTTAATGTTCTTTTAAAGTTTCATATACCTATGCTTTGATACCAACTTGTAATATCCCTATACTTGGAGGCCCAAAACTAACGGCTACGGATGTTGCAATCATTCATAGTTGTTAATCCTAGGCGACCAAATGCGGCGGTGTTAGATACATTGATAGACAAATCACAAGAATATGGAAAAAATTTAACAAATTAAAAGCACATTTCCACATTCCATTCAAAACATTTCATGTTCATTACATAATGCCACAAATGTTAAACACGTTCAAATAAATATAATTATTACACATAACCAAGAGCGACATATGAGGATGCCCCCTTGGTTGATCAGAGTATATAATAAGGCTAAATCTGCCTTTACAACCAAAATACACAGCAGAAAAAGATAACTCTAAATAACTAACTACCTTATGCACGTCTCCGAAAGCTATATTCGTCTAAGAAGAGAACCGGAAAACCCTAAATCTGAAATACTCAAAATCAATTGAGTACTCGAGAGTTTAAGTGGAAAACAAAAACTCCGAGTCAGACATAAAGCCTGGTATGAATAATAATCTAACATCCCAATCCATTTAGATATCCAGTGAAACCACGCTGCTTAGCGGAACGGGTTTTCCCCTCACTAGTATCCTAAAACCTTTTATAAAACCATATACTGTGCTCCTGCATCCACAATGGTTAGAACATAACATTTCAAAATAGTATCTTGATATGCATACATATAAACAATTTGGATTTCCCATCCCCGGTTTAATTGACTCTGTGTCATTTTTATAGTTTCTAGGGTCACTATTAACCTATTAGTTTTCATGGGTTTACTATTAACTTTTCACAACTTGTGGACTCCCGGTCATGTGTCATAGTTTTCGTACGATCTTTGAGTACCTATTAACCCCTGCCAACTAACTTAATTAATTCATGCGTTCCCTTGAACCTATTGGTCATTCCAAGAACTACTCTCTTATCCTAGTTTTCATGGGTTGACTAGGAACCCATGGATTCCTCCAATAACTTCTTTCTTATCATGGTTTTCATGGGTTGACTAGGAACTTATTAATTCCTCCAATAACTTCTTTCTTATCCTAGTTTTCATATGTTGACTAGGAACCTATTGACTGATGTCAATACTTAATCCAAATATAGTATTCAAGGGTTCGCTACAAACCAATTGGCCCGTGACAACCATCCTTAATACATAGTTTTCATGGTATCACTATGAACCTATTAGTTACCCCTAATAACTTCCTAATCAAAGTTTCATGGGTTTACTATGAACCTCACTCCTAGAGCACCTCAAGGTTTAGGCATCCTATATTCTGGTCTTCCTGACTTCCTGGATGCAATTCTACTCATTCAAGAGTTAATCAATTTATAATCCCTACTGGGTTAACCTAGCTGGTTCTTCTACCCCTTTATCCCTAAAATACAGTTATGGGTCCTTTAACATGTGAATATATTTATATTTGAAGAATCAAGCATAATAACAAAACAAAACAACTCCCTGGGTTTAAAGTCCTTGAAATACTTTTCATATAAAACATAGTTAATCCCTTTATTCTATCCTTTTATCAAGGAAATACTTCTTCAAATTTACATACTTAAAACCCTTTCAAAACTCATTTATTTAGCCATCAGTTTTTCCTTTAAAATTGAGTTTGGGTTTAAAACCTTTCGACGCCTTCGAAACCCTGCTTTTGACACAGGATGACCTCCTTCGAAAGCAGTAAAATCTATCTTCAAAACATTAGGTCCTGCCTTTCGAATACTTTAAAACTTCTCTTTCGAAACCTTTTGATTGTATTATAGCATTAATCCTTAACTTTAGAAGCATAGCTTCAAAACCAAGTGAAAGTACCCCTTTCGAAACCATTGGAAGTATACCTTCTGAAACCAGAAAGTCCCCTTTCGAAATCTTTGGGTTTATATATAAACCATCATTTTTGGTCAAGGTGAACATAGGCGAATGCATCTCTTTCGAAACCATTCTTTATTTCTTAAAAGTATTAGGGAAATTTATGGTGTCGAAACCATCCTTTCGAAAGCACAAAACATCTGGGTAAAACAGTTGAAGATGGGCTTCAAAACCCCTTCCGAAACCATTTTCTTTGAAAGCCCTAAGCCTTTCCGAAATCAGTAGGAAGTGGCTTATATTTATTGAAACCAACAGCACCTTTCGACAACATTGATGTCTTAAATACCATTGAAAGGCATCAAATCACAGAATGGTTTCGACTTGGTCAGAACTACAAATTCCGAAAGCTTCAGTTAAAACTAAGTAACACCTTCTAAGGCTACTACTTTAAAGACACAGCGGCTCTCCTTCAAAAGCTTCTTTTGAAATCCCCTTTCGCAACCATTGGTTTCAAATACTTCGAAACCCTTTAGTAAATAGGCAAGCCTTTTTTTCAAACAAAACAAAGGTATCGATACCTTCAGAAACTATATTTCGACACCCTACCTTCCACCTTTCTCCAATCCACTACGTACTAACTAAGTGATACCATGTGTATTGGTTTCATGGTAGAAGGTTTTGACTAGGTCGAAAGCGGAAGCTCTGCGTCGAAAGCTCCTTCCAAAGGAGGCAGAACTTGCTTTTCTGAGCAAAAGGCTGTTTTTACTAAATAAAGAAAACCTTTTGTAAATAACTTGCCCATATGTAAACACTTGATTGGTTACATTAAACTTTCAAATTATTTTGCTAATATTTTCCCCATTTTCTCAGTTCTAAAGCTAAATAACATTTAACAAATAAGCGATTCCCATTAACAAAGCAATTAAATAATTTAGGTCCTCCTTTCAAAATAATTTAATTTCCATACTAAATTACTGAGTAAAAATCCCCAAAAATTCCAGAAATTCACTTTAATCATGTTATCTAACATATCAAAATTTTAGACACAAATTCTTAATATAATTTTTGAAATAAATTTATAAACCCAATTAACCATATTTTCCTTTGAAAATTCATAATTAATTCTCCATGGCTTAGAAAATTATAAAATTGAAACCCAACTCCAAAACCATGTTTTTCATAACATATAATTTTCTCATGGCATTTAAGAATCATTTAATATCGGTTTTGCCCTAAAACCGTGCATAACCCCCTTTAAACAATCTTGTTTAAATAATAAATTTTATAAATCAAGCATATCATCATCCAATATATCATAAAAATGAATTTATCCTTAAATCCGAGAATCAATTACCATAAAATAGAGATGTTGTGATTATTATACACCTTAGATTGGATAAGGAAACTAAAGATTGACTGAGATTGATTTCTTCATGCTTGATCCTAAGCTTTAGATTTTGAATTTCTCTTCTTCCTAATGTCCGGCTCTCCACTTTCTATTTCTTACGCTTTTGCTTTTAACAAAAATGAATGTGAATGGTCTTAGGAACAATAGTATAAGGGTGGAGAATGTAGGCGACAATTTACTCTAATGTCGTTATGTTTATTTAATTAATACTTAACCATTTATATCCTATTCAATTTAAATAAGCATGACCACTAATTTCATTTACCAATCTCAATCTCCTTATTACTTTACATTATTCTATATAATTTATTCTAATTAAATATCCTAAATAATGTTATTAAAAATTAAGGGTGTTACAAGTTACCAATATAATCAGGGAGAACCGATGAAATAATAAAGATATTGGCAGGGGTCAATAGGTTCTTAGTGATCCCATGAAAACTATGAAATAGGATAGGAAGTCCATAAACATCTAACAGGTTATTAGTCAGCCCATGAAATTATTAAGTTAATAGTAACCCTAGAAACTATAACTGAAACAGATAGTCCAAATAAATAGGGATGGGTAACCCCAAATTGATTTACATGTTTTGCATATCGTCATATCTTATTATTTGAGATGTTTTAACCATTGTGGATGCAGGAGCATAGTATATGGTTTTATAATGATTTTAGGATACTAGTGAAGGGAACACCCGTTCCATTAAGCGGCGTGGTCTCACTAGATATCTAAATGGTTTGAGATGATGGATTATTATTCATTGTAACAACCCTGTATTTTACAATTATTTTTAAATTGACTTCCAGATTTAAAAGCTTTATTTATGAAAAGAATAAATTTTTTTATTGTAAATATAGAAAAAAACTTTGATTTTGTATGTGGATTATAATTCCAAATATGACTAAATTTAATATTTCCAGAAAATGTGAATTTTGGTTAAAATAGTCAAACTTTGACTTTTAAACTTAAAAATTTAAAAGTTTGAAATTATAAATTTTATCTTTTATTATGAAAATAGATTTAATAACATGAATACTACATTTCGTTTCGTTGAAAACGGAGTTAAAATGTAAAAGTTATGTACATTTCAATTTTTAGTATAATTTGTTTATTTGTGCAATTTTGCCTATTTTAGATTTTATAAATCATATTTTCTTTCTTATATTTTGTTTTAATATGTGTTAATATGTTTTTTATGTATATTTTTGTCTTTTTATATTTTTAAAATGATAATAGAATTTTTCCAAAATTTACTGTATTTATTTTTCATTTTTAAAGGCTGTTTTCCTATTTTCTGCTATTTTCTTCATTAAAAATTATATGTAAATTAAATTTTTAATATTTATTTTGTGAATATATTTTTATTTTATGTTATTATTTATGTTTAGAAATATATTACAAGCTCATATGAATTTTTCTAAAATTTATTCTATTCAATTTCAAATTTTCTAGACTAGTTTACTATTTTTAGCTATTTTCTTAATTTAACTTTATATGATTGATAAATATTTATATAAATTTTTATATTTTGATAAAAATTCGAAATTTTATCTGGGATTATTATTATTTCCAGAAATATAAAGTTATATAATTAAAATAAAGTAATATGAAAGGCCCTAAACCTTCTATCTTCCTAAGGCCCTTTTATATTACACCCTTTTACCTTTTAACCTAATTTTTCAAGCAAGTGGCCCCATCTCCTCATTTGTTTCAGCCGCCACTTCCATTTGTTTCTCACGTGAAAAATGTTCCCTCAAACCCTAAAAAAAGTCACGGCTAAGAAAAATGCAATGGCTTCCTCTTTGCTCACTTTTCTTCCTCCTTTTTCCATTGTTTTCTCTTGAATTTGCATTGATCCTTCTTGTGTTTTGCTAGGCATAGCCTCTACCACCATCACCATCCTCTCCACCATCATCTGCAGCAGCTCCTCCTCCAATCCCTCTGACCATGTCAGGCCGTGCCATCCAATTGAAGCCATCACCACAAAATCAATGCAAAACTCCTTAAAACATTGCCTAGACCACACATATCATCACCTACCCTCCATATCTTGCTTTGGTCACCCCCTTAGCCGCCACCACCACTTGCTACATGACCTTTGGCTGCTGCTGCACCATCACCCTCCACTGTCCAGACCTGTACCATGCATGGCCGAGCCAAGCAATGACCAAGTCAAGCCTTGTTGTGACCAAAACTTCACCTATTTGCCTTGTCCATTGATATTCTTCATGTTGCATCTCCTACCCTTCACATCACTTCATGTTGCCATGCTTAGGTGTGCTAAACCTGACCTATATGATGCTAACCTGAGCCCAAACACATCATGGCTTAGCACTTGATCCCTTGTTCGAGCTTTTGAATGGTAAAGGCAAAAGTCTTGTCTTTATTGCTTTGTATATCAATTTGTTCGATATTGTTTTGGTTAATATTCACATGTGTATATTGTCTTGTTGTGGGGTTGTTTACAAGATGATATCTTGGCTATTTCTCTCCACTCAAATCAAAGGTCGTGCCTTCTGGATCCGTTGTGTCATTCTAATTGATATCTCGAGCATAAAAAGGTGAGTTATTCTCACCAGACAATATGTACCTATATAACTAGTAAATTGACACCCTGTGAATCTGTAGAAATATATTATCATGTTATACTTGACTATGTTATGATCATATGATGTTTATACACATGTTATATCGTATGTTACTGTTATTTAATGTTATTCTGTTATTTATATCAGTTATCACCATTGCAAGTTCCCTGTAGACTAGAATCACTATGGGTTGAAATGATACATACCCGAACGGACTTTAGAATAGGGAAAAATCATTATGGGCTGAAATGATAGGCCTGAATGGTTTTTATTTAACTTATTTTAACTTGGGATTGCGGGTTTGAAATGATAGAACCCGGATTTTTCTTTTTAAACTGCGGATTGAAATGATACATATCCGTATCACTTGACCTAGGGTAGAAAACTATATACAGGCCCGTGGTTATTTTATAAAGTGTTTTAGATATTTTTAAGTATTTTTAAAAATATAAATTTATGAAATTTGATTTAAATAGATTTTGAAATGTTTTAAATTAAAGAAATTATGATTTTTCTATGAGTTAAAAATGTAATTAATGAATGGTTAAATTGGATTATTGAAATATAACTTAAGTTTGGAATTCGGAATTTTGGTTAAAAATGATATTTAAGTTATATAAATAAAAATGAAAATTTAATTATATTTGGAAAATGGTAAAATATGATAATTTGATTAAATTTGAATTTAAGTGATTTAATAAAGTATTATTGATTTTTCTATGAATTTAAGTGGTTAAATAAATGAATGTTTAAAAGTGATCTTTTTAAAAATAACTTGACTAGGAAATGTGAAATTTGGTTTTAATTAAAGGTTTAAGTTAATTAAATGAAATTGGAAATTTAGTTAAATTGTGAAATGGTAATTTAAATTTGAAGTGTTAAGTTTATGAAATGTGAAGAATTGGACACTTATACACTAAAATTTATTAAGTAAATTGTTGAAAATTGGATTTGATTACAAGAAATTTATTGTGAAAAGATATATGTTAAATGATATGTAAATGAACATTTTAAATGTTAAAATATGATTTTAAAAATGTTTATGTGTTTTAAATTAAAGTTATTTAATTGCTGGAAATACACTAACACCTGAAATTAACTTTTAATAGCATTCAGAAATGCTATAGATTCTGTTTTGAACTAAAATTGTGTAAAAAGGAGCTATTACAGCATTTCTGGAATGCTGTAGTTGCTGTAGTTGAACTTATAGGCTAATATTGAACTCAGGCCTATTATAGCATTCTCTGGAAATGCTATAATGGTCTGCAGTCTATGTTGAAATCAAATTTAACCCTTGTTTTGAAATCTGAACTACCGCAGCACTTCTGAAATGCTGTCTTTTCTGTTTTTAACAATAATTCAACTAAAACTGAGTTTTAACAGCAGTTTTAAGTGCTGTCTTTGCTGAATTAAAAATGTTTTCAAATATAACTTATAGCAGTTGTTTTTAAATGCTGTGAAATGCTGAAATTTTAATAATTAGGGTTTTTGACTTAGTAAACGAACTCAGAATGGTTTAAAACTTTGGAAATTGAATACGTGATTTGAAAATATAATAATTACACTTTTAAAAGGTTTAAATGAATTATTTTGATTGGAATATAAACTATTTAAAGGTGATTTGAAATGATAGTAAATGAACGGTATCTTTGAATTTAAAAGGTATTTAAAATTGAATATTTGGATTTGAACTGATAGGATATTTTATTTTATTAAAATGATTTAAAATGAAGTTTTGTAAGGATATGATATTTTATTTTATTAAAATTATTTGAAATGAAGTTTTGTAAGGATATGATATTTTATTATATTAAAATGATTTGAAATGAAGTTTTGTAAGGATATGATATGTTATTATATTAAAATGATTTGAAATGAAGTTTTGAAATGATATGAAAATTTAAATATATGGAAATGGGTTAGAATTGATTTAATCTTTATTTTGATAAAGATATGGTTTGAAATGATATTTTATTTTGAAGTAAAGTATTGTTTTAAAAGTTATAACCACGGGTTATAATAACGATTGGTTGGCAAAGAGACCGGGATCGGATATGGACATACTCTCTGTCGATACCGAAAACCACTTTGACAACCGTGTACGCGGTGGAGATTCCAGAATGAAGTAGGATGGTGGCGACGTTCTTAAGGTATGTTACGTGGACCCAACTCCCATGAGTTGGCATAAGGTGGCTAAAACAGGAGCGATCTCGGACCAGTGAGGTAGCACCTCTTCTCGGACACATTTCTTCGATATTATACTCTTACTTGTGATTGATTAGATGGCCATCCTCCGATTTGGGAGTGTTGTTCGAGGTGGACGATAGTGGCTGCTATGCGCTCCATCAGTCCGTGTGCGTAATTGGTATATCTACCCTGGCATTGCCTAGTTGTGCCGTGTCACCTACCATATCGAGCTTTACTACGATTATGATTTTAAGATCCGACTGCGTTAAGGTTCTCCATCCCCTTAACGCTATTTTATATATGATTATACTTTACTGATTAGACACTACTGTATATAGCGTATATTACTATATAGTAAATAGTTTAACTGATCCTTAGAGGACGGGCGGTCCCAAGCATCTTCTAAGTTACTTGTACCCTTATTACAGTTCGCTTGAGTTGGTTTATATTATATAAGTATATATTGTCCTGACTCGAGTGTTTTGTGTTTTGCTTTACGCTCGGGTCAGCCTGAGTTATTCACAGATTTGGATTTCCACTCTCTTGGAGATTTGAATCGCTGGAGATTATCTCCTTGTCATGTCCTATCTATTTCAATTCCGTTGTTCTACTCAGCTTGTACTTGGTTATTATATTGAGACTTTTGTTGTACTCTATTTCTTCTGTTGTATTTTATGTAACTCTGACATATTTAGATAGTAGCTTCATGAACTACTATTTCTTTTACTTCCGCTGCATTATTTTACTCTGTGTCTGTGATCTGTGATTATATTTATTTACTGTATATTCTGAGATTTGCCAAATTTTATTTACAACGCGGTATTTTGAGCAATTCAACTCCGGCATGAGTGTCTGCCTATACACTTATAATGGATGCGAATGGTTGAAAATATCGGTTCGTTATAGTTGGTATCAGAGCTTTGGCTTTGAGGCAAAACTCAACATATGGAGTAGATTTATTTACAGAATCACTTTCGTTCGAGTTTGAATCTTTTCCTCTTGATTCGAATTTCCTTTGAATTTTGGAACATTCCCTGCGGTTCCAAAATTCATTCTTGTCCCTCACTATTCATCTTCTTTTGATTTTGGAGTATCACATAACTCCACTTCGAATGATCTTTATAGTGAATTGGCTGTCTCGCCAATATTCTAATTTTCTGGTAAAGGGGTGAATCTTCTTTAAAATAGCATCGATTCACCAAAGATTTTATATCCTCGGTTTAGATGCAAGTATCGCTTACTATCCCAAACTCTATCTCTTGAGGTCGAATGTAGATTTACCCTAGAAATCCACATCGATCTTATTCTTTAAGTCACGGTTGACCCGGTTAAGGTTGCCCGTGATTTATATAAGCTTATCTATCTTCCTATTCTGTTATTTAATCATCTCATCCTTGTTCCAACTTATTTTCAAATCAGAATTTCATTTGATTTGAGTTAACCAAATTTGAATCTCTATCCTTCTTTGAAAATCAATTCCTGTATAGTGTATTTGTAAAATTTAAATGTTTAAATATTGTGTTGTTTGAGTTGTTGATGTTGAATTGGGTTTTCGATCGATTCGTCTTATCAACGCTATCGATAGGATTTCTAAAACACTTTGACAGAACAAACTGACACAATATTATTTTAAAATTTGGTTAATGAAATAAATTTTGAGATATAAGTAAATTAATGGAACTTATCATTTATAGTTCTATAAATGAATTTATAAATAGTTGTTTATAAATTTATTTGGGAACTGAAATGAATTTAAAACAAGAAATTTAAGAATTTAATTTCCGATGGATTTCAAACCTTGTGTTTAAAGTTGTAAAAGGATATATTATTTAAAGTTTTTCTAAGTAGAAATATGTTTCTAAAGGATTTTCATGTTTAAAAATTTAGTGCTCTTCTCTTTGTCGTTGGAAAATAATTTCGGTGATGACTGCAGCATCATCGACATTCATTTTCGAGTTTTGAACTGAAGAGACCGTTCTTTAGTCTTACTACAGCTTTGTTTTGAAAGATTTAATTTATTTGAATTTCTAAATATGATTTGATTTATAATATATATAGATATATGGTTTAAATTGATTTGACATATTATGTATATATAATTACTTATCTCTAAATGGTTTGAAAGGAATCGAAAATTTAATTCTTACAATTTATCTTAAAGAATAATTGCAATTATAAAAAGAAAATCAAATTTTTGAATAATGATTCAAACCTGAGATAATTGAATTAGGAAGTTTACCTATATAACACACAATTTCATTCCAATATAACTTACCTAAATTACACAGAAGTTGAATATGGAATTGGATAATATACAATATAAAAAGGATTTTTATAAATAAAATTTGAGTGGTTATAATACATGTTATACACTTAAATTTTAGTTATAAAAGATTAACAGAGGCAAATAGTGAAAAAGGAATTTAAAGAGATTTTATTTAAATAACTTAATAATCAGATTTGATTTATATGGAACCTTAAGTCTAACCTAGGAATTTTAATAAAGGTTATTTCCTGAAATGAATATGTTGTATAATAAGTATCTTTGAATAGATTAAAAAAATACATTTGAATTAGACATTTTGTAATAAAGTTTATTTAACTTGAATTCATAGCTTAATTGATGTCTAAATGAATAAATGTGTAAAGAAATTTGAGTGTTATATTTGCTATATAAATGTTTTATTTATGAAATAGATATGTCTTAAAAAAAAGAGAATAATAATGATTTAAATAGTTAAAATGTATTTTAACATCACTAAAATTTGATAATTGAGAATTTGGTTTTCAAATGGAATTTTAAGTGTAACTTATTAAAGGAATATCTATTTATGAAATGGGATATTCCATTCATAAAAGTATGTTTTAATAAGTCATAAGTTAAATGATATCCAAATGAATAATTCTGAAATTAAACTGATTTGAAATGCTAATATATCTACTGTAGCATTTTATAAGTGCTGCTGTTTTGAAAATACAATGTTTTGGAAATTTTTATAATTGAATGAACTTAGAAATGTTACAACTTTTAAATGAATTAAAATATTTTAAATGAAGATTATTTTAAAAGGTGTTATGATTTTCTAAGTATTATATTTTTTTTAGAATAACATTTCCAAGTGTTATGATCTTAGTAGTATGATTTCCAAATGATAAACATCCCTAAATTGTTATGATTTCAAAGCATTATGGTTTCAAATTATTATCTTATTTTGTTTTTCAAACCATCTTTTGGTTGTCCTTATTGTCCCTCATCTTGCTACAGGCTGGTATAAGCATCTTTCTATAATCTTTCTGTTTAGAAATCTTTCTGTAATCTTTGATAATCTTTGTTACTCATCCCGATCTGAACACTGTTTTCCATTCATAGACCGTCGGTCAAGTGAAAAGGGAGATTTAGACTCTAGAGGATTTTTTTTCGTGCTTATATTCTTGATTTGATCACCTCCATCTTGTTAAACTTACCTATAACAATAGTTATTAGGTGTAATTCCAATTTTCTTATCATCTTGTCTTAATTCTATTCATTCTTTCTTTTTCTGTGCTTTCCCGTATCTCGTTCCTTTTCGGGGACGAAAAGTTTTGAGTGGGGGAGAGTGTAATAACCCTGTATTTTACAATTATTTTTAAATTGATTTCCAGATTTAAAAGCTTTATTTATTAAAAGAATAAATTTTGTTATTGTAAATATAAAAAAAAACTTTGATTTTGTATGTGGATTAGAATTCCAAATATGACTAAATTTAATATTTCCAGAAAATGTGAATTTTGGTTAAAATAGTCAAACTTTGACTTTTAAACTTAAAAATTTAAAAGTTTTAAATTATAAAATTTATCGTTTATTATGAAAATAGATTTAATAACATGAATACTGCTTTTCGTTTCGTTGAAAACGGAGTTAAAATATAAAAGTTATGTACATTTCAATTTTTAGTATAATTTGTTTATTTGTGCAATTTTGCCTATTTTAAATTTTATAAATCATATTTTCTTTCTTATATTTTGTTTTAATATGTGTTAATATGTTTTTTATGTATATTTGTGTCTTTTTATATTTTTAAAATGATAATAGAATTTTTCCAAAATTTACTGTATTTATTTTTCATTTTTAAAGGCTGTTTTCCTATTTTCTACTATTTTCTTCATTAAAAATTATACATAAATTAAATTTTTAATATTTATTTTGTGAATATATTTTTATTTTATGTTATTATTTATGTTCAGAAATATATTACAAGCTCATATGAATTTTTCTAAAATTTATTCTATTCAATTTCAAATTTTCTAGACTAGTTTACTATTTTTAGCTATTTTCTTAATTTAACTTTATATGATTGATAAATATTTATATAAATTATTATATTTTGATAAAAATTCGAAATTTTATCTGGGATTATTATTATTTCCAGAAATATAAAGTTATATAATTAAAATAAAGTAATATGAAAGGCCCTAAACCTTCTATCTTCCTAAGGCCCTTTTATATTACACCCTTTTACCTTTTAACCTAATTTTTCAAGCAAGTGGCCCCATCTCCTCATTTGTTTCAGCCGCCACTTCCATTTGTTTCTCACGTGAAAAATATTCCCTCAAACCCTAAAAAAAGTCACGGCTAAGAAAAATGCAATGGCTTCCTCTTTGCTCACTTTTCTTCCTTCTTTTTCCATTGTTTTCTCTTGAATTTGCATTGATCCTTCTTGTGTTTTGCTAGGCCTAGCCTCTACCACCACCACCACCATCCTCTCCACCATCATCTGCAGCAGCTCCTCCTCCAATCCCTCTGACCATGTCAGGCCGTGCCATCCAATTGAAGCCATCACCACAAAATCAATGCAAAACTCCTTAAAACATTGCCTAGACCACACATATCATCACCTACCATCCATATCTTGCTTTGGCCACCCCCTTAGCCACCACCATCACTTGCTACATGACCTTTGGCTGCTGCTGCACCATCACCCTCCACTGTCCAGACCTGTACCATGCATGGCCGAGCCAAGCAATGACCAAGTCGAGCCTTGTTGTGACCAAAACTTCACCTATTTGCCTTGTCCATTGATATTCTTCATGTTGCATCTCCTACCCTTCACATCACTTCATGTTGCCATGCTTAGGTGTGCTAAACCTGACCTATATGATGCTAACCTGAGCCCAAACACATCATGGCTGAGCACTTGATCCCTTGTTCGAGCTTTTGAATGGTAAAGGCAAAAGTCTTGTCTTTATTGCTTTGTATATCAATTTGTTCGATATTGTTTTGGTTAATATTCACATGTGTATATTGTCTTGTTGTGGGGTTGTTTACAAGATGATATCTTGGCTATTTCTCTCCACTCAAATCAAAGGTCGTGCCTTCTAGATCCGTTGTGTCATTCTAATTGATATCTCGAGCATAAAAAGGTGAGTTATTCTCACCAGACAATATGTACCTATATAACTAGTAAATTGACACCCTGTGAATCTGTAGAAATATATTATCATGTTATACTTGACTATGTTATGATCATATGATGTTTATACACATGTTATATCGTATGTTACTGTTATTTAATGTTATTCTGTTATTTATATCAGTTATCACCATTGCAAGTTCCCTGTAGACTAGAATCACTATGGGTTGAAATGATACATACCCGAACGGACTTTAGAATAGGGAAAAATCATTATGGGCTGAAATGATAGGCCTGAATGGTTTTTATTTAACTTATTTTAACTTGGGATTGCGGGTTTGAAATGATAGAACCCGGATTTTTCTTTTTAAACTACGGATTGAAATGATACATATCTGTATCACTTGACCTAGGTTAGAAAACTATATACAGGCCCGTGGTTATTTTATAAAGTGTTTTAGATATTTTTAAGTATTTTTAAAAATATAAATTTATGAAATTTGATTTAAATAGATTTTGAAATGTTTTAAATTAAAGAAATTATGATTTTTCTATGAGTTAAAAGTGTAATTAATGAATGGTTAAATTGGATTATTGAAATATAACTTAAGTTTGGAATTTGGAATTTTGGTTAAAAATGATATTTAAGTTATATAAATAAAAATGAAAATTTAATTATATTTGGAAAATGGTAAAATATGATAATTTGATTAAATTTGAATTTAAGTGATTTAATAAAGTATTATTGATTTTTCTATGAATTTAAGTGGTTAAATAAATGAATGTTTAAAAGTGATCTTTTTAAAAATAACTTGACTAGGAAATGTGAAATTTGGTTTTAATTAAAGGTTTAAGTTAATTAAATGAAATTGGAAATTTAGTTAAATTGTGAAATGGTAATTTAAATTTGAAGTGTTAAGTTTATTTGTTGAAATGTGAAGAATTGGACACTTATACACTAAAATTTATTAAGTAAATTGTTGAAAATTGGATTTGATTACAAGAAATTTATTGTGAAAAGATATATGTTAAATGATATGTAAATGAACATTTTAAATGTTAAAATATGATTTTAAAAATGTTTATGTGTTTTAAATTAAAGTTATTTAATTGCTGGAAATACACTAACACCTGAAATTAACTTTTAATAGCATTCAGAAATGCTATAGATTCTGTTTTGAACTAAAATTGTGTAAAAAGGAGCTATTACAGCATTTCTGGAATGCTGTAGTTGCTGTAGTTGAACTTATAGGCTAATATTGAACTCAGGCCTATTATAGCATTCTCTGGAAATGCTATAATGGTCTGCAGTCTATGTTGAAATCAAATTTAACCCTTGTTTTGAAATCTGAACTACCGCAGCACTTCTGAAATGCTGTCTTTTCTGTTTTTAACTATAATTCAACTAAAACTGAGTTTTAACAGCAGTTTTAAGTGCTGTCTTTGCTGCATTAAAAATGTTTTCAAATATAACCTATAGCAGTTGTTTTTAAATGTTGTGAAATGCTGAAATTTTAATAATTAGGGTTTTTGACTTAGTAAACGAACTCAGAATGGTTTAAAACTTTGGAAATTGAATACTTGATTTGAAAATATAATAATTACACTTTTAAAAGGTTTAAATGAATTATTTTGATTGGAATATAAACTATTTAAAGGTGATTTGAAATGATAGTAAATGAACGGTATCTTTGAATTTAAAAGGTATTTAAAATTGAATATTTGGATTTGAACTGATAGGATATTTTATTTTATTAAAATGATTTAAAATGAAGTTTTGTAAGGATATGATATTTTATTTTATTAAAATGATTTGAAATTGTGACGACCGCCCATGACCCCTGCACCGAATGAAGAGATAGTGCGCTGCAAAGTGTGCAGGCGACCAAGGACGATTGGCAGGGTAAATTAAAACAACAGAATCTATCGTATTACTCACATCGCATGGACAAAATACAATAGAACATATATATAGTGAAGCTTCACAGAATAGAATCTCATCAATAAAACTTCATAATGGTTGAATACAAACATCTGAATAGTCAATACAACAAGCCTCACCACATATCACTCAGAGAATACAAAGCAGTGGAACATCCAGTACATATAGTAAGAAATAATATGCAATACTCCAACTCGTCTTCGATATCAACACCGTGGAAAGCTAGAACAGCACCTGTCACCTGCTACCTAGTCTGCCCGTCCCAAAATGGACGAACAGCCCAAGGCAATAAGAATTAAAACATAAAGCCTTGAGTCAGACAACAGTCTTAGTGAGCAGTAATTTAACTAATCAACATACCAAAAGAGCATAAAGGAAAAGGAATAGGAATACAACCCTCCCACTCCACCTCTTTCTACAGTGATAGCCCCCAAACACACACTAAGTAGAAGCAAGCATTGCAAAGCATACAATTTAAAAGTAAAGCAATTATCACTCGAGTCTAGGGCGATGTCTTCCAAGTACAAACCCCCAAGGCCTAAACCAAGATCAGATAAGCACCCAGAAAATACCGCTCTTGAGACCGAATGACGATACAACCAAACATCCATGACTCTGGCTATCACTATTAACATTGCTTCGATATCATCGTTAATTGAATGACCGGCTCATTCTTTCATCCGTCCGTCAAGGGCTAATGGAAACCCCGGTTCTAGACATAACTCTGCACGTCATCGTGACCCGTGGCTAGGACTATCGAATCTGCCCAGAGTACTTGACTACCCAATCAGTAGCCTTCAGGGACTATCGAATCTGCCCAACGTACTCTTGCTTTGAGCATTCTAGAACCTTCAACAACGATGATACCTCAGCCTTCTAGTCATCCTCCTCGACGACTATTTTCATACTAGCTCAAGCGCCTCTCGAGCCAACCATTATCCTCAACTCGAACCATATCACCGAGTTGTCAACATGCTTGGAATGGTCCCGTCTGGATTAGACCAAGGCTATCTCATATCATGCCTTGCTTCATCACATCCTCGCAAAGCTTCATCTCAACATCATCATCATCAAATCTATGCATAAGAGCTTCATCATCCGCTACATATGCCACGAGCAGCTTTTCCAATTCAAGAGCCTTTCCCTTAGCTTTGAATCATCTTCGGTCTAAATCAAATCATCAATCATCTAATTCATAGCAATCAATCAAGTCAAACATTAATCCAAGTAATCAAGCATTCAAATATGATCTAAATAGACAATTATAACAATAATGGCAATTTCGTAAATAAAGAGTCGAAAGTCTAATAAGCATGAAAACATGAGCAATGTCTCTATAATCTTGATGAATGAACTTGCATAGGTTAACATGTAGTAAAATGGATGTCAAATCATCATGAGCAATGGATCTATATGGATCTACACATATGACTAGGAAAATGCATGGAAATCTCTACTTTAACACCAAATCAAGCCAACAATCCGATATACTCCTTTGGATCCGTGTGAGAGATAATCACCACTCACCAAATCACCTAAACAACCCCAAATCAACACACTTCAGATCTGGACAGCGAAGGATATAGCTTGATCTATCACGAATCCGCTTCAAACGATGAAATCTCACTTCAATGGATGTAGATCTTCAATCTAAGCTCCTGAATCTTCAATTTGATCTTCAACTTGGATGGATGAAGTCACTAGATTAGATTGGAGAAAAGAAGTGAAGAAGTGTAGAAGTCGAGCTCTCAAAATGTCAGCACTTGGTCGCTTCGAAATCCGGATCCCAAAAAGTGAGAAATGGACGAGTATTTATAGCTGAAAACCTCCTTAACTCGTCCGCCTTCTTAAGTCGTTGCCGACTTAACTCCTTCTCCGACCTAACACTCCAGATGACCTACGACTTAGCTGCTGTGCCGACCTAACACTACAGACGACCTACGACTTAGCTAACTCACCTGTCTACGACTTAACCAAGACGCGACTTAACACTTAGCAATCCTCCTTAGGTCGCTTACGAGCTAACAACTCACGCGACCTAACATTTAGCTAGGGTACGACCTAACGCAACACATAACCCACGACCTAACTCTTAGGTCGCTACTCACCAGTTCCTTAGGTCGTTGCCGACCTACGACTTAACTGGGTATACGACATAACGACTCAACAACAGGTGCGACCTAACTGTATACGACTTACGACCTATCTCTGGCCGACTTAACACACACGCGACCTAACGACTCATCACCCTATTCCCTTAACTCGGCCATGACTCAACTGAGTTACGACTTAACTGCTAGACTTAGGTCGCTCACATCCTAACTCCAACACTCCTTAAGTCGTTAACTCGCCCAGCCTACCTAACATTTAACCCGTCCATTCTCTTAGGTCGTCGCCGACCTACCCTTTAGGTCGTCACCGACTTAAGTCTTCTATCTATAAGTCGGTCATTACCTTAAGCCTGCCTATCCTTGAGTCGCCAAATCCTTAAGTCGTCCCAATCTCTCCTAAGTCTGTCAGTTCCTTAGATCGTCTATCTCTTAGGTCATACACTTTCTAAGTCGGTCACTCGACCTAAGCCACCCCATACGACCTAATTTTCCCGCGACTTATACCAATGTCTAGGTCGCTCCAAACCTTCCTACGACCTAAGACTTAGACTCTAGACGACTTATCAACAATGCGACCAATTGTCAACTGTTCTACGATGTTTCGATCCGTAAAAATACGGGTCGTTACATTCTCTCCCCCTTAGGAATTTCGCCCCCGAAATTCCAAACAAACAAAGCAATCAAAGACTATTCTGCACGCCTACCATCCATAGCAATCAACAAACCATGCATCCAATTCTAGCTTAGCGTACAGAATTCTAACACCAGAACAAGTTACAATATCGTGAGATGACACGACACCTTAGGGCCATACCTTGAAGAGTTCAGGATGAGCTGCCTTCATCCTTTCTTCCACTTCCCACGTACAGTCGTTATCATCATCACTCTATTGTATCTTGAGAAACTTAACTACCTTCCTCCTAAGCTGTTTCGTGTCGGTTTCCACAACACGAAGCGGCTTACGAGGTCTCTTATCGACTGGATCAACTTCAAAGTCTTCACAGCTATCAGCAGAAACCACTGTATTCGAGTTGTGCACATACTTCCGTAGATACGATACATGAAAAACATTGTGCACACTCGACATCTTCTCCGGTAACTCCAATCTGTAGGCGAGCTTTCCAATTCGCTCGATAATCGGGAATGGTCCAACAAACCTCGAAGTCAGTTTTCCTTTCTTCCCGAATCGAATAACATTCTTCAGTGGAGAAATCTTCACAAAAACCATATCACCTACGTCGAATTCCAAATCCTTACGACGCTTATCGGCATAACTTTTCTGTCGGTCTTGGGCTGCCTTCATTTGTTGCCGAATGATCTCTATAAAATCTGAAGTCTGTCGAATCATCTCTGGCCCAAGCACCAGCTTTTCTCCGGTCTCTATCCAACATGTCGGAGAGTTACACGGTCTCCCATACAATGCTTCATACGGTGCCATACCAATGCTTGACTGGTAACTATTGTTATATGAAAATTCCACCAAATAAAGGTGATCTTCCCATGATCCTCTGAAATCCAAAACACAAGCTCTGAGGAGATCTTCCAAAACTCTGTTGACTCTCTCGGTCTGACCATCTGTCTGAGGGTGATAAGCTGTACTCAAACACAACTCGGTTCCCAAAACTTCCTGGAAGCTCTTCCAAAATCCACTAGTGAACAATGGATCTCGATCGCTCACTATACTCTTCGGAATACCATGGAATCGAACTATCCACTTAACATACAACTCAGCTAACTTTGATGTAGTCCTAGTCGATCGAACAGGAATAAATCTTGCACTCTTAGTCAAACGATCTACAATGACCCAAATCCCTTCATTTCCCGTTCTGGTTCTAGGTAACCCATCAATAAAATCCATCGATATCTGCTCCCACTTCCATGTAGGAACTTCTAATGGTTGAAGCAATCCACTTGGCTTCTTCTGCTCAGCTTTCACCAACTGGTAGTTCATGCATTTGGAAATAAAATTTCCAACATCCTTCTTCATACCTTCCCAGTAGTAGGTTCTCTTCATATCCCGATACATCTTATTTCCACCTGGATGAATTGTCAACTTCGAGTGATGACTTTCCTTCAGAACTTCACTCCTCAATTCATCTATATCGGTAACAACTAGTCGTCCTTGCTTTCGAAGCCAACCCTCTCGATCGACCTCAAATCCTTTATCCTTTTCTGGTTCCAATCTAGATTCCAAATCATGGATAATCTTGACAATCTTATCATCTCGCTTTTGACTCTCGCCAATCCTTTCCATAAGAGTCAGTCTTATTGATAAGTTTGCCAACATCTCAGGTTCCAATTCGCATCTAGGACTGAAGTCAAATCCAGCTAAATACTCGAGATTCTTCCATTCTGAAAACATGGCTCCCAGTCCTGCATGTCTTCGACTTAACGCATCTGCCACTGCGTTACCTTTTCCCGGAGTATAAGCTATACCAAAATCATATGATGCCAAAAACTCTAACCAACGTTGCTGCCGAAGATTCAAATCCTTTTGGGAGAAAAGATACTTCAACGACTTATGATCCGTAAACAACTCGAATCGAACTCTCAATAGATAATGTCTCCACATCTTCAGAGCAAAAAAAATCGCCGCTAACTCCAAATCATGAGTCGGGTAATTCCTTTCATGCGGCTTTAGTTGTCGACTGGCATACGCAACAACTTTATCCCTCTGCATCAGCACTGCTCCAAGTCCAGTACCACATGCGTCGGTGTAAACCACCATCTCATCATTCCCACTAGGAATAGTCAAAACTGGAGCACTTGTCAATCGCTCCTTCAGGATTCCAAAAGCTTGTTCACACTTAGTATCCCATCTGAACACTTGGTTCTTCTTTGTCAATCCTGTTAACGGTGCAACTATCTTGGAGAAGTCTTTGATAAACCGTCGATAATATCCTGCTAATCCAAGAAAACTTCTCACATCAGATGCATTCTTAGGTCTAACCCAATCCTGGATTGCTGCCACCTTAGCGGGATCAACCGCTATTCCATTTCCAGAGATAACATGGCCTAAGAAACTCACTTCACTCTTCCAGAAGTGACACTTCGAAAACTTAGCCTTCAGCTGATGTTTCCGTAAGATTTCCAAAACAATACGCAAGTGTGTCTTGTGCTCTTCTTCAGTTCTGGAATAAATCAAAATATCATCAACGAACACAAGCACGAACTTGTTCAACTGATCTCTGAACACTCTATTCATAAGATCCACAAAATATGCTGGTGCGTTAGTCAATCCAAACGGCATTACCAGCCACTCAAAGAAACCGGATGGTGTCTTAAAAGCAGTCTTCGACACACTATCCTTAGCCACTCTCAACTGGTGAAATCCCGTTGCCAAATCCATCTGAGAAAACACCTTAGCTTCGTGAAGCTGATCAAACAAGTCATCTATTCTCGGCAATGGATACTTGTTCTTCTTAGTCACCTTATTCAGCTTACGATAATCCACACACAATCTCAATGACCCATCTGCTTTGGTTGCGAACACAACTGGTGCACCCCATTCGGATACACTACGCCGAATGAATCCTTTCTGCAAAAGGTCATCAACTTGCACCCTCAATTCTTGCTGTTCCCTAGGCGCCATCCGCCTAAGAGGCATCACACCAGGTCTGGCTCCTTCAACTGGATCTATACGAAACTCGATCTCTCTATGCGGCGGTAACCCTTTGACCTCGTCAAAGACATCCTCAAATCCATTAGCGATTGGCACAGATGACAGTCCATCCCATAGAACAACCAGCGAATACATGAAGCTCATGAAGACGCCTTCTTCATGCTTACATCGTATCACAATCTTTCGCCCCTCCACATTCTCGACTGTCACTTCCAGCTTCTCACAATCAACCTTTGCCGCATACCTCCTAAGCCAGTCCATACCCAAAATAATTCTGAACCCCGCAAAGTTCAGAACAAAACAATCACAAACAAAAGAGCAACCATGACTCGATACAATCAGACCACGGCATAGCATACACAAACAAGACGAACCCCCAACTGGATTAGTCACAACCAATGGCCTATCAACAATATCCGGTTCTAAACCCAACCGGCCTACAAGTTCATTACAAACAAACGAATGCAACACCCCAGTATCAAACAACACTCTAACTGGAACACCACATAGGAAAAGAGTACCTTGAACCACCACACTCTTTCCCTTCTCTTCAGTGGTAGGAGCTTTCGAAGATGATGGAACAGCCCCCAAAGCATAAGCTTGCACAATCTGCTTGTCCTTCCTCGGTTCTGGACAATTCTTCCTGATATGCCCCGGCTTGTCACAGTTGTGACACTTCATCGGTACCTTCGGATTCTTGCAATCCCTAGAGAAATGGCCCTTCTGCTGACAATTGAAGCAGGTCACTTCGCCCTTCGGCTTCTTCTGGCCATCCTTACCCTTCTGGCTGATGCTGCTTCCTCTTCTTGTTTCCACCCTGCTGGGGTTTAGACTCTTCCCTGGTCACAGCAACAACAGATCCTTCCTTAGGAAACAGACTCTCATGCCTGAGAGCTTTCTCCACAAGCTTCTCAAATGGATCGTCTAGATGATCTACCAATTGTCTCCCAAGATAACTGTCCAAGCCTGTCACAAACTTCTCATTCTTCTGATAAGCAGATTCAATATACGACCGGGCATACTTGGACAAAGCTTCAAACTCAGAAACATACTCAAGAACTGGTCTTCCTCCCTGCTTGAGCTCTACAAAATTCTTGAACAGAACAGACTTCTGAGTAGTGGAAATGAACTTAGCTTCAAATCTGGCTTGGAATTGCTCCCAAGTAATCTCTTCCTCCGGAGTATTGATGGTAATAGAGCTCCACCAATCAGAAGCTCTCCCTTGAAGCTGTCTTGATGCTAACTTCCTCTTAGTCGCATCCTCAATTCCCAAATCACCAAAGATCCTTCTACAAGCATCTATCCACCTTTGGACCTCAATAGTTGATTCTGTTCCCAAGAAAACCTTCCCTCCAAGAGCAGTGTAGTCCTTACACAGCTTAGCAAAATCCACCGGTTTTGGAGTTTGAACTTGAACTCCAACATCCACCGATGGCCCCGGAGCTGGCATCCTTCTCATGATCGAAGTCATCATAGCTTCGAACATAGCAGCATAATCAGCAGCCCCCTCAATAGCACGGCCTTCCCTAGCAACTGGTCTCCCTCTTCGACTCATTCTCAATATCTATAAAAAGGAATGATTAGCACACCTAGAGAAACAACTGCATAAAGGACTAAAACTCTACTAAGCTACTATATTATATATAGTAATCATCCATCAAAATACAATTACGTCTCTCATACGTAGTTACGTCAGCGAGCGTTGGGTAAAATCGATTAACCAATGCTCTGATACCAAATGTGACGACCGCCCATGACCCCTGCACCGAATGAAGAGATAGTGCGCTGCAAAGTGTGCTAGGCGACCATGGACGATTGCCAGGGTAAATTAAAACAACAGAATCTATCGTATTACTCACAGCGCATGGACAAAATACAATAGAACATATATATAGTGAAGCTTCACAGAATAGAATCTCATCAATAAAACTTCATAATGGTTGTATACAAACATCTGAATAGTCAATACAACAATCCTCACTACATATCACTCAGAGAATACAAAGCAGCGGAACATCCAGTACATATTGTAAGAAATAATATGCAATACTCCAGCTCGTCTTCGATATCAACACTGTGGAAAGCTAGAACAGCACCTGTCACCTGCTACCTAGTCTGCCCGTCCCAAAATGGACGAACAGCCCAAGGCAATAAGAATTAAAACATAAAGCCTTGAGTCAGACAACAGTCTTAGTGAGCAGTAATTTAACTAATCAACATACCAAAAGAGCATAAAGGAAAAGGAATAGGAATACAACCCTCCCACTCCACCTCTTTCTACAGTGATAGCCCCCAGACACACACTAAGTAGAAGCAAGCATTGCAAAGCATACAATTTAAAAGTAAAGCAATTATCACTCGAGTCAAGGGCGATGTCTTCCAAGCACAAACCCCCAAGGCCTAAACCAAGATCAGATAAGCACCCAGAAAATACCGCTCTTGAGACCGAATGACGATACAACCAAACATCCATGACTCTGGCTATCACTGTTAACATTGCTTCGATATCATCGTTAATTGAATGACCGGCTCATTCTTTCATCCGTCCGTCAAGGGCTAATGGAAACCCCGGTTCTAGACATAACTCTGCACGTCATCGTGACCCATGCCTAGGACTATCGAATCTGCCCAGAGTACTTGACTACCCAACCAGTAGCCTTCAGGGACTATCGAATCTGCCCAACGTACTCTTGCTTTGAGCATGCTAGAACCTTCAACAACGATGATACCTCAGCCTTCTAGTCATCCTCCTCGACGACTATTTTCATACTAGCTCAAGCGCCTCTCGAGCCAACCATTATCCTCAACTCGAACCATATCACCGAGTTGTCAACATGCTTGGAATGATCCCGTCTGGATTAGACCAAGGCTATCTCATATCATGCCTTGTTTCATCACATCCTCGCAAAGCTTCATCTCAACATCATCATCATCATCAAATCTATGCATAAGAGCTTCATCATCCGCTACATATGCCACAAGCAGCTTTTCCAATTCAAGAGCCTTTCCCTTAGCTTTGGATCATCTTCGGTCTAAATCAAATCATCAATCATCTAATTCATAGCAATCAATCAAGTCAAACATTAATCCAAGTAATCAAGCATTCAAATATGATCTAAATAGACAATTATAACAATAATGGCAATTTCGTAAATAAAGAGTCGAAAGTCTAATAAGCATGAAAACATGAGCAATGTCTCTATAATCTTGATGAATGAACTTGCATAGGTTAACTTGTAGTAAAATGGATTTCAAATCATCATGAGCAATGGATCTATATGGATCTACACATATGACTAGGAAAATGCATGGAAATCTCTACTTTAACACCAAATCAAGCCAACAATCCGATATACTCCTTTGGATCCGTGTGAGAGATAATCACCACTCACCAAATCACCTAAACAACCCCAAATCAACACACTTCAGATTTGGACAGCGAAGGATCTAACTTGATCTATCACGAATCCGCTTTAAACGATGAAATCTCACTTCAATGGATGTAGATCTTCAATCTAAGCTCCTGAATCTTCAATTTGATCTTCAACTTGGATGGATGAAGTCACTAGATTAGAGTGGTGAAAAGAAGTTAAGAAGTGTAGAAGTCAAGCTCTCAAAATGTCAGCACTTCGTCGCTTCGAAATCCGGATCCTAAAAAGTGAGAAATGGACGAGTATTTATAGCTGAAAACCCCCTTAACTCGTCCGCCTTCTTAAGTCGTTGCCGACTTAACTCCTTCTCCGACCTAACACTCCAGACGACCTACGACTTAGCTGCTGTGCCGACCTAACACTACAAACGACCTACGACTTAGCTAACTCACCTGTCTACGACTTAAACAAGACGGGACTTAACACTTAACTATCCTCCTTAGGTCGCTTACGAGCTAACAACTCACGCGACCTAACATTTAGCTAGAGTACGACCTAACTCTTAGGGCGCTACTCGCCATTTCCTTAGGTCGTTGCCGACCTACGACTTAACTGGGTATACGACATAACGACTCAACAATAGGTGCGACCTAACTGTATACGACTTATGACCTATCTCTGGCCGACTTAACACACACGCGACCTAACGACTCATCACCCTATTCCCTTAACTCGGCCACGACTCAACTGAGTTACGACTTAACTGCTAGACTTAGGTCGCTCACATCCTAACTCCAACACTCCTTAAGTCGTTAACTCGCCCAGCCGACCTAACATTTAACCCGTCCATTCTCTTAGGTCGTCGCCGACCTACCCTTTAGGTCGTCACCGACTTAAGTCTTCTATCTATAAGTCGGTCATTACCTTAAGCCTGCCTATTCTTGAGTCACCAAATCCTTAAGTCGTCCCAATCTCTCCTAAGTCTGTCAGTTCCTTAGAGCGTCTATCTCTTAGGTCGTACACTTCCTAAGTCGGTCACTCGACCTAAGCCACCCCATACGACCTAATTTTCCCGCGACTTATACCAATGCCTAGGTCGCTCCAAACCTTCCAACGACCCAAGACTTAGACTCTAGACGACTTATCAACAATGCGACCAATTGTCAACTGTTCTACGATGTTTCGATCCGTAAAAATACGGGTCGTTACAAAAATGAAGTTTTGTAAGGATATGATATTTTATTATATTAAAATGATTTGAAATGAAGTTTTGTAAGGATATGATATGTTATTATATTAAAATGATTTGAAATGAAGTTTTGAAATGATATGAAAATTTAAATATATGGAAATGGGTTGGAATTGATTTAATCTTTATTTTGATAAAGATATGGTTTGAAATGATATTTTATTTTGAAGTAAAGTATTGTTTTAAAAGTTATAACCACAGGTTATACTAACGATTGGTTGGCAAAGAGACCGGGATCGGATATGGACATACTCTCTGTCGATACCGAAAACCACTTTGACAACCGTGTACGCGGTGGAGATTCCAGAATGAAGTAGGATGGTGGCGACGTTCTTAAGGTATGTTACGTGGACCCAACTCCTGTGAGTTGGCATAAGGTGGCTAAAATAGGAGCGATCTCGGACCAGTGAGGTAGCACCTCTTCTCGGACACATTTCTTCAATATTATACTCTTACTTGTGATTGATTAGATGGCCATCCTCCGATTTGGGAGTATTGTTCGAGGTGGACGATAGTGGCTGCTATGCGCTCCATCAGTCCGTGTGCGTAATTGGTATATCTACCCTGGCATTGCCTAGTTGTGCCGTGTCACCTACCATATCGAGCTTTACTACGATTATGATTTTAAGATCCGACCGCGTTAAGGTTCTCCATCCCCTTAACGCTATTTTCTATATGATTATACTTTACTGATTAGACACTACTGTATATAGCGTATATTACTATATAGTAAATAGTTTAACGGATCCTTAGAGGATGGGCGGTCCCAAGCATCTTCTAAGTTACTTGTATCCTTATTACAGTTCGCTTGAGTTGGTTTATATTATATAAGTATATATTGTCCTAACTCGAGTGTTTTGTGTTTTGCTTTACGCTCGGGTCAGCCTGAGTTATTCACAGATTTGGATTTCCACTCTCTTGGAGATTTGAATCGCTGGAGATTATCTGCTTGTCATGTCCTATCTATTTCAATTCCGTTGTTCTACTCAGCTTGTACTTGGTTATTATATTGAGACTTTTTTTGTACTCTATTTCTTCTGTTGTATCTTATGTAACTCTGACATATTTAGATAGTAGCTTCATGAACTACTATTTCTTTTACTTCTGCTGCATTATTTTACTCTGTGTCTGTGATCTGTGATTATATTTATTTACTGTATATTCTTAGATTTGCCAAATTTTATTTACAACGCGGTATTTTGAGCAATTCAACTCCGGCATGAGTGTCTGCCTATACACTTATAATGGATGCGAATGGTTGAAAATATCGGTTCGTTATAGTTGGTATTAGAGCTTTGGCTTTGAGGCAAAACTCAGCATATGGAGTAGATTTATTTACAGAATCACTTTCGTTCGAGTTTGAATCTTTTCCTCTTGATTCGAATTTCCTTTGAATTTTTGGAACATTCCCTGCGGTTCCAAAATTCATTCTTGTCCCTCACTATTCATCTTCTTTTGATTTTGGAGTATCACATAACTCCACTTCGAATGATCTTTATAGTGAATTGGCTGTCTCGCCAATATTCTAATTTTCTGGTAAAGGGGTGAAACTTCTTTAAAATAGCATTGATTCACCAAAGATTTTATATCCTCGGTTTAGATGCTAGTATCGCTTACTATCCCAAACTCTATCTCTTGAGATCGAATGTAGATTTATCCTAGAAATCCACATCGATCTTATTCTTTAAGTCACGGTTGACCCGGTTAAGGTTGCCCGTGATTTATATAAGCTTATCCATCTTCCTATTCTGTTATTTAATCATCTCATCCTTGTTCCAACTTATTTTCAAATTAGAATTTCATTTGATTTGAGTTAACCAAATTTGAATCTCTATCCTTCTTTGAAAATCAATTCCTGTATAGTGTATTTGTAAACTAATATTTAAAATTTAAATGTTTAAATATTGTGTTGTTTGAGTTGTTGATGTTGAATTGGGTTTTCGATCGATTCGTCTGATCAACGCTATCGATAGGATTTCTAAAACACTTTGACAGAACAAACTGACACAATATTATTTTAAAATTTGGTTAATGAAATAAATTTTGAGACATAAGTAAATTAATGGAACTTATCATTTATAGTTCTATAAATGAATTTATAAATAGTTGTTTATAAATTTATTTGGGAACTGAAATGAATTTAAAACAAGAAATTTAAGAATTTAATTTCCGATGGATTTCAAACCTTGTGTTTAAAGTTGTAAAAGGATATATTATTTAAAGTATTTCTAAGTAGAAATATGTTTCTAAAGGATTTTAATGTTTAAAAATTTAGTGCTCTTCTCTTTGTCGCTGGAAAATAATTTCGGTGATGACTGCAGCATCATCGACATTCATTTTCGAGTTTTGAACTGAAGAGACCGTTTTGTAGTCTTACTACAGCTTTGTTTTGAAAGATTTAATTTATTTGAATTTCTAAATATGATTTGATTTATAATATATATAGATATATGGTTTAAATTGATTTGACATATTATGTATATATAATTACTTATCTCTAAATGGTTTGAAAGGAATCGAAAATTTAATTCTTACAATTTATCTTAAAGAATAATTGCAATTATAAAAAGAAAATCAAATTTTTGAATAAATGATTCAAACCTGAGATAATTGAATTAGGAAGTTTACTTGTATAACACACAATTTCATTCCAATATAACTTACCTAAATTACACAGAAGTTGAATATGGAATTGGGTAATATACAATATAAAAAGGATTTTTATAAATAAAATTTGAGTGGTTATAATACATGTTATACACTTAAATTTTAGTTATAAAAGATTAACAGAGACAAATAATGAAAAACGAATTTAAAGAGATTTTATTTAAATAACTTAATAATCAGATTTGATTTATATGGAACCTTAAGTCCAACCTAGGAATTTTAATAAAGGTTATTTCCTGAAATGAATATGTTGTATAATAAGTATCTTTGAATAGATAAAAAAAATACATTTGAATTAGACATTTTGTAATAAAGTTTATTTAACTTGAATTCATAGTTTAATTGATGTCTAAATGAATAAATGTGTAAAGAAATTTGAGTGTTATATTTGCTATATAAATGTTTTATTTATGAAATAGATATCTCTTAAAAAAAAGAGAATAATAATGATTTAAATAGTTAAAATGTATTTTAACATCACTAAAATTTGATAATTGAGAATTTGGTTTTCAAATGGAATTTTAAGTGTAACTTATTAATGGAATATCTATTTATGAAATGGGATATTCCATTCATAAAAGTATGTTTTAATAAGTCATAAGTTAAATGATATCCAAATGAATAATTCTGAAATTAAACTGATTTGAAATGCTAATATATCTACTGTAGCATTTTATAAGTGCTGCTGTTTTGAAAATACAATGTTTTGGAAATTTTTATAATTGAATGAACTTAGAAATGTTACAACTTTTAAATGAATTAAAATATTTTAAATGAAGATTATTTTAAAAGGTGTTATGATTTTCTAAGTATTATGTTTTTTTAGAATAACATTTCCAAGTGTTATGATCTTAGTAGTATGATTTCCAAATGATAAACATCCCTAAATTGTTATGATTTCAAAGCATTATGGTTTCAAATTATTATCTTATTTTGTTTTTCAAACCATCTTTTGGTTGTCCTTATTTTCCCTCATCTTGCTACAGGCTGGTATAAGCATCTTTCTATAATCTTTCTGTTTAGAAATCTTTCTGTAATCTTTGATAATCTTTGTTACTCATCCTGATCTGAACACTGTTTTCCATTCATAGACCTTCGGTCAAGTGAAAAGGGAGATTCAGACTCTAGAGGATTTTTTTTGTGTGCTTATATTCTTGATTTGATCACCTCCATCTTGTTAAACTTACCTATAACAATAGTTATCAGGTGTAATTCCGATTTTCTTATCATCTTGTCTTAATTCTATTCATTCTATCTTTTTCTGTGCTTTCCCGTACCTCGTTCCTTTTCGAGGACGAAAAGTTTTGAGTGGGGGAGAGTGTAATAACCCTGTATTTTACAATTATTTTTAAATTGATTTCTAGATTTAAAAGCTTTATTTATGAAAAGAATAAATTTTGTTATTGTAAATATTAAAAAAAACTTTGATTTTGTATGTGGATTAGAATTCCAAATATGACTAAATTTAATATTTCCAGAAAATGTGAATTTTGGTTAAAATAGTCAAACTTTGACTTTTAAACTTAAAAATTTAAAAGTTTGAAATTATAAATTTTATCTTTTATTATGAAAATAGATTTAATAACATGAATACTGCTTTTCGTTTCGTTGAAAACGGAGTGAAAATGTAAAAGTTATGTACATTTCAATTTTTAGTATAATTTGTTTATTTATGCAATTTTGCCTATTTTAAATTTTATAAATCATATTTTCTTTCTTATATTTTGTTTTAATATGTGTTAATATGTTTTTTATGTATATTTTTGTCTTTTTATATTTTTAAAATGATAATAGAATTTTTCCAAAATTTACTGTATTTATTTTTCATTTTTAAAGGTTGTTTTCCTATTTTCTACTATTTTCTTCATTAAAAATTATATGTAAATTAAATTTTTAATATTTATTTTGTGAATATATTTTTATTTTATGTTATTATTTATGTTTAGAAATATATTACAAGCTCATATGAATTTTTCTAAAATTTATTCTATTCAATTTCAAATTTCCTAGACTAGTTTACTATTTTTAGCTATTTTCTTAATTTAACTTTATATGATTGATAAATATTTATATAAATTATTATATTTTGATAAAAAATCGAAATTTTATCTGGGATTATTATTATTTCCAGAAATATAAAGTTATATAATTAAAATAAATTAATATGAAAGGCCCTAAACATTCTATCTTCCTAAGGCCATTTTATATTACACCCTTTTACCTTTTAACCTAATTTTTCAAGCAAGTGGCCCCATCTCCTCATTTGTTTCAGCCGCCACTTCCATTTGTTTCTCACGTGAAAAATGTTCCCTCAAACCCTAAAAAAAGTCACGGCTAAGAAAAAAGCAATGGCTTCCTCTTTGCTCACTTTTCTTCCTCCTTTTTCCATTGTTTTCTCTTGAATTTGCATTGATCCTTCTTGTGTTTTGCTAGGCCTAGCCTCTACCACCACCACCACCATCCTCTCCACCATAATCTGCAGCAGCTTCTCCTCCAATCCCTCTGACCATGTCAGGCCGTGCCATCCAATTGAAGCCATCACCACAAAATCAATGCAAAACTCCTTAAAACATTGCCTAGACCACACATATCATCACCTACCCTCCATATCTTGCTTTGGCCACCCCCTTAGCCACCACCGCCACTTGCTACATGACCTTTGGCTGCTGCTGCACCATCACCCTCCACTGTCCAGACCTGTACCATGCATAGCCGAGCCAAGCAATGACCAAGTCGAGCCTTGTTGTGACCAAAACTTCACCTATTTGCCTTGTCCATTGATATTCTTCATGTTGCATCTCCTACCCTTCACATCACTTCATGTTGCCATGCTTAGGTGTGCTAAACCTGACCTATATGATGCTAAACTGAGCCCAAACACATCATGGCGGAGCACTTGATCCCCTTGTTCGAGCTTTTGAATGGTAAAGGCAAAAGTCTTGTCTTTATTGCTTTGTATTTCAATTTGTTCGATATTGTTTTGGTTAATATTCACATGTGTATATTGTCTTGTTTTTGGGTTGTTTACAAGATGATATCTTGGCTATTTCTCTCCACTCAAATCAAAGGTCGTGCCTTCTGGATCCGTTGTGTCATTCTAATTGATATCTCCAGCATAAAAATGTGAGTTATTCTCACCAGACAATATGTACCTATATAACTAGTAAATTGACACCCTGTGAATCTATAGAAATATATTATCATGTTATACTTGACTATGTTATGATCATATGATGTTTATACACCTGTTATATCGTATGTTACTGTTATTTAATGTTATTCTGTTATTTATATCAGTTATCACCATTGCAAGTTCCCGTAGACTAGAATCACTATGGGTTGAAATGATACATACCCGAACAGACTTTAGAATAGGGAAAAATCGTTATGGGCTGAAATGATAGGCCTGAACGATTTTTATTTAATTTATTTTAATTTGGGATTGCGGGTTTGAAATGATAGAACCCGAATTTTTCTTTTTAAACTGCGGATTGAAATGATACATATCCGTATCACTTGACCTAGGTTAGAAAACTATATACAGGCCCGTGGTTATTTTATAAAGTGTTTTGGATATTTTTAAGTATTTTTAAAAATATAAATTTATGAAATTTGATTTAAATAGATTTTGAAATGTTTTAAATTAAAGAAATTATGATTTTTCTATGAGTTAAAAATGTAATTAATGAATGGTTAAATTGGATTATTGAAATATAACTTAAGTTTGGAATTTGGAATTTTGGTTAAAAATGATATTTAATTTATATAAATAAAAATGAAAATTTAATTATATTTGGAAAATGGTAAAATATGATAATTTGATTAAATTTGAATTTAAGTGATTTAATAAAGTATTATTGATTTTTCTATGAATTTAAGTGGTTAAATAAATGAATGTTTAAAAGTGATCTTTTTAAATATAACTTGACTAGGAAATGTGAAATTTGGTTTTAATTAAAGGTTTAAGTTAATTAAATGAAATTGGAAATTTAGTTAAATTGTGAAATGGTAATTTAAATTTGAAGTGTTAAGTTTATTTGTTGAAATGTGAAGAATTGGACACTTTTACACTAAAATTTATTAAGTAAATTGTTGAAAATTGGATTTGATTATAAGAAATTTATTGTGAAAAGATATATGTTAAATGATATGTAAATGAACATTTTAAATGTTAAAATATGATTTTAAAAATGTTTATGTGTTTTAAATTAAAGTTATTTAATTGCTGGAAATACACTAACACCTGAAATTAACTTTTAATAGCATTCAGAAATGCTATAGATTCTATTTTGAACTAAAATTGTGTAAAAAGGAGCTATTACATCATTTCTGGAATGCTGTAGTTGCTGTAGTTGAACTTATAGGCTAATATTGAACTCAGGCCTATTATAGCATTCTCTGGAAATGCTATAATGGTCTGCAGTCTATGTTGAAATCAAATTTAACCCTTGTTTTGAAATCTGAACTACCGCAGCACTTCTGAAATGCTATATTTTCTGTTTTGAACTATAATTCAACTAAAACTGAGTTTTAACAGCAGTTTTAAGTGCTGTCTTTGCTGAATTAAAAATGTTTTCAAATATAACTTATAGCAGTTGTTTTTAAATGCTGTGAAATGCTGAAATTTTAATAATTAGGGTTTTTGACTTAGTAAACAAACTTAGAATGGTTTGAAACTTTGGAAATTGAATACTTGATTTGAAAATATAATAATTACACTTTTAAAAGGTTTAAATGAATTATTTTGATTGGAATATAAACTATTTAAAGGTGATTTGAAATGATAGTAAATGAACGATATCTTTGAATTTAAAAGGTATTTAAAATTGAATATTTGGATTTGAACTGATAAGATATTTTATTTTATTAAAATGATTTGAAATGAAGTTTTGTAAGGATATGATATTTTATTTTATTAAAATGATTTGAAATGAAGTTTTGTAAGGATATGATATTTTATTATATTAAAATGATTTGAAATGAAGTTTTGTAAGGATATGATATGTTATTATATTAAAATGTTTGAAATGAAGTTTTGAAATGATATGAAAATTTAAATATATGGAAATGGGTTGGAATTGATTTAATCTTTATTTTGATAAAGATATGGTTTGAAATGATATTTTATTTTGAAGTAAAGTATTGTTTTAAAAGTTATAACCACGGGTTATAATAACGATTGGTTGGCAAAGAGACCGGGATCGGATATGGACATACTCTCTGTCGATACCGAAAACCACTTTGACAACCATGTACGCGGTGGAGATTCCAGAATGAAGTAGGATGGTGGCCACGTTCTTAAGGTATGTTACGTGGACCCAACTCCCGTGAGTTGGCATAAGGTGGCTAAAACAGGAGCGATCTCGGACCAGTGAGGTAGCACCACTTCTCGGACACATATCTTCAATATTATACTCTTACTTGTGATTGATTAGATGGCCATCCTCCGATTTGGGAGTGTTGTTCGAGGTGGACGATAGTGGCTGCTATGCGCTCCATCAGTTCGTGTGCGTAATTGGTATATCTACCCTGGCATTGCCTAGTTGTACCGTGTCACCTACCATATCGAGCTTTACTACGATTATGATTTTAAGATCCGACCGTGTTAAGGTTCTCCATCCCCTTAACGCTATTTTCTATATGATTATACTTTACTGATTAGACAGTACTGTATATAGCGTATATTACTATATAGTAAATAGTTTAACGGATCCTTAGAGGATGGGCAGTCCCAAGCATCTTCTAAGTTACTTGTACCCTTATTACAGTTCGCTTGAGTTGGTTTATATTATATAAGTATATATTATCCTGACTCGAGTGTTTTGTGTTTTGCTTTACGCTCGGGTCAGCCTGAGTTATTCACAGATTTGGATTTCCACTCTCTTGGAGATTTGAATCGCTGGAGATTATCTGCTTGTCATGTCCTATCTATTTCAATTCCGTTGTTCTACTCAGCTTGTACTTGGTTATTATATTGAGACTTTTGTTGTACTCTATTTCTTCTGTTGTATCTTATGTAACTCTAACATGTTTAGATAGTAGCTTCATGAACTACTATTTCTTTTACTTCCGCTGCATTATTTTACTCTGTGTCTGTGATCTGTGATTATATTTATTTACTGTATATTCTGAGATTTTCCAAATTTTATTTACAACGCGGTATTTTGAGCAATTCAACTCCGGCATGAGTGTCTGCCTATACACTTATAATGGATGCGAATGGTTGAAAATATCGGTTCGTTACATTCATGCTAGGATTTATGTTTGACTAGAAGTTTATGTTTATCCCTTAAACTCTCGGGCACTCAATCGATTTGGAGTAGTTTGATAGTTGAGGTTTTCGGGTACCTTATTAGACAAATAAGCTTCCAAAGACGTGCATGAGGCATGAAAACTATCTAGAGTTCTCTTTTATGTTGATTTTACTGTGTTGCTGTTGTAATGGCAAAGTTGTTAAATTTCGTATATATACTCTGATCATCCACGGGGGCATCTTCATATGTCGCTCTTAGCATATGTTGTAATAAATATACTATCTCTGAACGTGGTTTTCGTATTAGGATTATGTAATGAATTTAAAATGTTTTGAAATGGAATGTGGAATTTGTTTGATGTTTTAATTTTTTTCCATATTCATATGTTTCTGTGTATCAATGTATCTAACATTATCGTATTTGGTCATCGAGGATTAATAACTATGGATGACTGTAGCATCCGTAGCCATTAGTTTTGTGCCTCCAAGTAGGGGATGTTACAAGTTGGTATCAGGGCATAGGTTTATGAAATTTAAAAGAAATTTAAACCTAAAAGATTTTCAAACATAATCCAATGAATCCGAAAATAAGATCGGGGTATGGGATAACGCTATGGTAACGTACTTGTATTATATATATAAGTACACATTATCCTCTCTCTTAGACCATTCTTCTGTATCTTACTAAGGCCCATATGCAGATTTACGAGAAAGAAGATATGGAAGTAGGAAACGGAAGAGGAATCTCGGTGGAGGAAGCACCACAACCAATGGAAATGTTCGACCTAATACTATGAGGATCCAACGTCGACAGGCTAATGCTAACCAAAATGCTGATGCCAATGTGGGTGCTGGAAATCCAACAATAGATATGGGGGCGATGTATCAGTTCTTCGTCAATATGATGCAAGCAAGAGTAGCTACTAGAGTTGCTGAAAATGTTGGAAGAGCTAATCCCGATGGCTCCAATTATGCTAAGCCGAGCAGATTACACCAGTCTTGGTGGGAAGCCATTTATGGGGACGGAAAATTCCATAGAGGTAGAGAATGGGCTGCTGCATTGTTAGCATATTTTTGATGAATTGGGTTTAGATGATGAGCAGAAGAGAAGGTTGGCCTCTAGGCAGTTGCATGGGTCTGCACTTCATTGGTGGAACAATGTTACTGTCGGAGTTCCGGAGGAGGAATTGACATAGGCTTATTTTCAAAGGAGATTTAAACAGAGGTTTATGTCTGAGGTTGCTAAATCAGCGCTACTAAGGAAGTTTTTGGATCTGGAGCAGGGATAGATGTCGATTGTTGAGTATGCCACTAAGTTTGATGAGTTGTCCCATTACAAATATAATACTATAGACACCATCATCAGGAGGAATGAGAGGTTCATTCGGGGATTGAGGCTCGAGGTTGCTGGAGCGACCCTACCATATCTTCGTGATCTAAGTAATGTAGTGGTGGAGATGGCAATCCGCCATGAAGAGATGCTTGCTATTCGTGCTAGAGAGAAGTCCGTTGAAATCCAGGGTTCTCATGGAAAGAAGACGACGTTCTTTAAGAAGAAGGGAGCCTAGAAGGGAGATGCTGCCAAGAAGGCAAAGGCTGATTTAGTTTGATACAAGTGTGACAGGAAGGGTCATTATTCAAATGAGTGCTGGTTAGTAGAGGGGAAGAAGGTTGCAGATAATCTATTTGCCGAGAATAGTATTCTTTGCCAAGAGGACGATCTAGAATAAGTATCATTTGCCGAGAATAGATAATCTATTTGATCAATTGAGTGGAGCCAAAGTGTTTTACCCATTGGATTTTGCAACATGTTTCCATCAGTTACGAGTGGCAGGGGACAATATTCCTTTTACAACATTTCGATCTAGATATGCTTCGTATGAGTGGTTAGTAATGCCATTCAGGTTAACGAATGCACCTGCTTTCTTCATGGATTTGATGAACCAAGTCTTTAGAGAGTACTTGAATAGGTTTGTGCTGGTGTTTATAGACGACATTTTGGTATATTCTAAGGATGAAAAAGAGCATGAGTATCATCTTAGAGTGATGCTTGAGACGCTGAGGCAACATCAGCTGAAGGCGATGTTTTCCAAATGTCATTCCTAGAAGAAAGAGGTTAAGTTTCTTGGTCACATGATTTCAGAGAAAGGGTTGTTAGTCCTTCCAGGTAAGATCAAAGCTGTTAATAATGGGAAGAGACTAGAGATGGTGACTGAGATTAGAAATTTTCTTGGACTTGACAACTATTGCCGGAGATTCGTCAAGGATTTCTCAAGGGTAGCAGCAACTTTGACTAAGCTAACCAAGAAGGAGGTGAAGTCTTATTGGTCCGACAAATGTGTGGAAGCCTTCCTTAAGTTAAAGCATTTATTGACCAATGCACCAATGTTAGTAGTCCCATACGGAAACCAAGGGTTGATGGTGTATATTGATGCATGTGGAACTGGATTGGGAGCTGTGTTGATGTAGAAGGGTAAAGTGATTGCCAACGCTTCACGAAAGCTTAGAACGCACAAGGTGAGATATCTTACTCATGATTTGTTGTTTGCTGCGATGATCTTCACATTGAAGATTTGGAGGCATTATCCCTAAGGGGAGAGATTTGAACTATACACAAATCATAAGTCTTTAAGGTACTTATTCTCTCAGAAGGAGTTGAATATGAGACAGTAGAGGCGGTTGGAGTTTTTGGCTGCTTATGATTTTGGTATAGAGTATACACCAGGGAAAGGTAATAAAGGAGCGGACGATCTTAGCAAAAGACATCCGAATGTGTGTTAGCTATATTGGCAGAGTAGAGAGATTTAGAAGCTTTGACTACCTATAGTGTGCAGTTAAGATCGACTGCATGTTCTAGTCAGAGTACTACCATGTTGTCCTGTTTAGAAGTTCGACCAGTGTTGATTGAGAGGATAGCTTCTAACAAATGGAGGATCCATTATTAGCCGAGAGGATTAAAAGGCTTGAGGTTGGAACAGAGATCGATGATCTAAAAATTTTTAGCCTTGACCAGAGGGGATGGTTGAGAAAGAAGGGACGATTATGTTTTCCAAATGTTGAGGACTTAAGGAAAGAAGTTCTTGGAGAATGTCATTGATCCAAGTTTACAATTCATCCCAGAGGGACTATTAAGATATAAAAAGGAGCTTCTATTGGTATGACATGAAGAGGGATGTTGGCTTGTGGGTTAGGAAGTGTGCAAACTGTTAACATGTAAAGGTCGAACATCAGAAGCCAAGTGGATTGCTTCAACCTCTAGAGATTCCAGTTCGGAAATGGGATTTGATATCCATGGATTTTATAGACGGGTTGCCAAGGTCAAATAGAGGAAAAGAAAGTATATGGGTCATAGTGGACAGGTTGACCAAGGGTGCCCATTTCATTCCAGTAAAGTCAACCAGGAAGGCACATGTTTTAGCTAAGTTGTTCATGAAGAACATAGTTAGATTACATGGAGCTCCTAGTAGTAGAGTAAGTGACCTAGATGCTTTGTTTACTAGCGAATTCTAAAAGAGTCTAAAGGATGTGTTAGGCACTAAGCTCAAAATGAGTACTGCATATCACCCTAAGACGGATGGGCAGACAGAGAGAGTCAATAAGGTGCTTAAGGATTTACTAAGAGCTTTGTATTGGACTTTAGTGGATCTTAGGAGGATCTCCTACATTTGGTTGAGTTTTCATATAATAATAGTTATCAGACTAGTATAGGAATGGTGCCTTTTGAAGCATTGTATGGAAGCCCTTGCAAATCACCAACATGTTGGTTGGAGACTGAAGACAGATTAGTCTTAGGTCCAATTTGGTCAGAGAGGTGTCAGAGAAGATTTAGTTGATTCGAGAAAGGATGAAGGAAGCTCAATCAAGACAGAAGAGTTACGCATATAAGAGGCATAATGACCTAGAGTTCTCACTAGGAGATAAGGTTTTCATTAAAGTATCACCGATGAAGAGTGTGGAACGGTTCGAGAAGTCAGAGAAACTAGCACCGATTTATGTCGGTCCATTCCAGATTATAAAGAGAAATGGAAAGCATGCATACAGAGTAGAGTTGCCGAGCAGTATGGCAGGTGTCAATAATATATTTCATGTGTCTTATCTTTGCAAGTATTTGCATGATCGAGAGACCACTATTCCTTCGACATGGTTGGAAGATTTGGTAGTAGCGCCTAATTTGACTTTTGTTACACAACCGGTTTGGGTTGTAGCGAGAGATGAAAAAAGATTGAGGAACAAGATAGTCAAGTGGGTGAAAGTTCAATGGAGCGAAAAAGAGAAGGACTGTACTTAGGAGACAGAAGACAAGATTCGAGATACTTATCCTGGTCTACTTTGAGGGTATGTCTATATTAGAATTATATAGATAATTGCTAGCCAGGTAGGCTAGTTTGGTTGTTAGGAGTGGTCATAGATGATTGCTATGTTTAGTATTTAGTCCCTATTTAATTTCGAGAACAAAAATCTATAAGGAGGGGAGCTTGTAACACCCTTAATTTTTAATAACATTATTCAGAAAATTTAATTAGATAAATTAAATAGAATAATGCAAATAATTAGACTGATAAAGGGATTGAGATATGAAAATTAATTAAGGCCGTGCTTAATAAATTAAATGGGCTTAAGAATGAGTTTTTTAAGTTAATTAATTTATAGAAGGGTATATTGGGAATTATCCACACATAACCCCTTACCCTTATATATTCTCGTTTCTTATAGTTTCATTTCCCATTCACGTCATTTTGCAAACAAAATACAAATGTAAGAAAAGATGAGCCGACCATTGTTAAGTAAGAGAAATTCAAATCAAGCTAAGGAATTAAAGAAGGAGAATAAATCTTAATCTCAATCCAATCTCCTTATCTTAATCAAGGTGAATAATAATTATACCATCTCTATTTTGTTTTATGATCGTATGTTTTTGGATTTAAGATTAAATTCGTTTTTACGATGATTTGGATAATGATATGCTTGAATTATAATTTGTTTGATTTGAACATAATTGTTTAAATGTGGATTTATGTGGTTTTAGAGCAAAATCGATTGAAATAGATGTTTGAATGCCATGGAAAATTTTTATGTTATGTAAAACAGGATTTAGAGTTAGGTTTTAATTTTGATAATTTTCCAAGCTATGAAAACATTATTATGAATTTTCAAAGGAAAATATGTTCAATTGGGTTTAGAAATTTATTTCAGAAATTATATTGAGAATCTGGGTCTAAAAACTTAGATATGTCAGATAACATGATGAAAGTGAATTTTTGTAATTTTTTGTGATTTTTCCTCAGTGATTTGCTGTGGAAATTAATATTTTTAGAAGAATGACTTATTTGTTATATTGGTTTTGCTTAATGGAAGGGCTTATTCATTTCTTGATTTAGATATGGAATTAAGCGGCAGTTATTTTTGTAAAGAATTGGAAAAGTTGGGGCAACCAATCACATGTTTACATGTGGGCAAGTTATTTAGATAGAATTTGCTTTAATTGGTATTAATGAGCTTTTACTTAGAAAAGCAGGTTCTGCCTCAATTAGAAGTACCTTTCAACACATAGCTTCCACTTCGACTCAGTCGAAACCAACCCAGGCCGAAAACAATATGTAACGACCCAATATTTTCAACCATTCGCATCCATTATAAGTGTATAGGTAGACACTCATGCCGGAGTTGAATTGCTCAAAATACCGCGTTGTAATTAAAATTTGGCAAATCTCAGAATATACAGTAAATAAATATAATCACAGATCACAGACACAGAGTAAAATAATGCAGCGGAAGTAAAAGAAATAGTAGTTCATGAAGCTACTATGTAAATATATCAGAGTTACATAAGATACAACAGAAGAAATAGAGTACAACAGAAGTATCAATAAGATAACCAAGTACAAGCTGAACAGAGCAACATAACTGAAGTAGATAGAAGAAGACTAGCAGATAATCTCCAGCGATTCAAATCTCCAGAAGGTGGAAATCCAAATCTGTGAATAACTCAGGCTGACCCGAGCGTAAAGCAAAACACAAAACACTCGAGTCAGGACAATATATACTTATATAATGTAAACCAACTCAAGTGAACTGTAATAAAGGTACAAGTAACTTAGAAGATGCTTGGAACCGCCCATCCTCTAAGGATCCGTTAAAATATCTACTATGTAGTAATATTCGCTATTATAATAGTGTCTAAATAAGTAAAGTATAATCATATCGGAAAATAGCGTTAAGGGGATGGAGAACCTTAACGCGGTCGGATCTTAAAATCATAATCGTAGTAAAGCTCGATATGGTAGGTGACACGGCACAACTAGGCAATGCCAGGGTAGATATACCAATTACGCACACGGACTGATGGATACGCATAGCAGCCACTACCGTTCCACCTCGAACAACATTCCCAAATCGGAGGATGGCCATCTAGTCAAATCACAAGTAAGAGTATAATATCGAAGAAATGTGTCCGAGAAGAGGTGCTACCTCACTGGTCCGAGATCGCTCCTGTTTTAGCCACCTTATGCCAACTCACGGGAGTTGGGTCCACGTAACATACCTTAAGAACGTCGCCACCATCCTACTTCATTCTGGAATCTCCACCGCGTACACGGTTGTCAAAGTGGTTTTCGGTATCGACAGAGAGTATGTCCATATCCGATCCCGGTCTCTTTGCCAACCAATCGTTATTATAACCTGTGGTTATAACTTTTAAAATAGTTTATGTTTCAAATCAAAATACATCCTTTAAACCATTTCAAAATCATATCATTTATTTCAAACTAATACATACTTTCAAACCCAAAACATATCTATTCAAAACCAATTCAAAAATATATCATTTCCATTTCAAAACCAATTCAATAATATATCATTTCAATAAAATCCAAATTTCAAAATCACTGAATATTTCCTTTAATTAATTAAACTTGAAATCTTCCTTTATATTATCATAGCATTTTGGTAATGTAACCTTAAGTAATCATAGCATTTTTGGAATGTAATACTTTCCAATTTAACATTTTATATAATCAAAGTATTTATATACTTACAAATTTTTAACATGGTCATTTTATCATAGCCTTATAGTTAAATAAACTTTGTTACTGTAATATCCAATTTAATGCTGAAATTCTTATGTTAAGTTAAGAGTACCTTATTAACTTACATTATCATTACAATAAAGAAACTTTATTATTTTAGTCATTAAAATGTGTCATTTACATAAATTAAAACTTACATATTAAATGTACTTTTTAACTTACATTTCTATTACAGTAAAGAGCATTTATCATTTAATCAATATTACATTAATTAAACTTACATTATCAAATGTACGTTTTAATTTACGTTTTATTACAAAAAGGGCATTTATTATTTTATTCAATATTACACTGATTAAGACTTACATGTTTCTTTCATTAATTAAGACTTCACATGTTTCTTTCATAAATTAAAAACTTTACATATTCTTCCATAAATTAAAACTTTACATGTCTCTTTCATAAATTAAAACTCTACATATTTCTTTCATTAATTAGAACTTTACACGTTTCTTTCACAATAAATTTCTTATAATAAAATCCAATTTTCAACAATTTACTTAATAAGTTTAAGTGTAAAAGTTTCCAATTCTTCACATTTCAACAAATAAACTTAACACTTCAAATTTAAATTACCATTTCACAAATTTAACTAAATTTCCAATTTTATTTAATTAACTTAAACTTTTAATTAAAACCAAATTTCACATTTCCAAGTCAAGTTATATTTTAAAAGATCACTTTTAAACATTCATTTATTTAACCACTTAAATTCATAGAAAAATCAATAATACTTTAATAAATCACTTAAATTCAAATTTAATCAAATTATCATATTTACCATTTCGAAATAAAATTTAATATCCATTTTATTTATATAACTTAAATATCATTTTTAACCAAAATTCCAAATTTCCAACTTAAGTTATATTTCAAAAATCCAGTTAAACCTTTCATTAATTACATTTTTAACACATAGAAAAAATCATAATTTCTTTATTTTAAAACATTTCAAAATCTATTTAAATCAAATTTCATAAATTTATAATTTTTAAAATACTTTAAAATATCCAAAACACTTATAAAATAACCACGGGCCTGTATATAATTTTCTAACTTAGGTCAAGTGATACGGATATGTATCATTTCAATCCGCAGTTAAAAAAGAAAAATCCGGGTTCTATCATTTCAAACCCGCAATCCCAAGTTAAAATAAATTAAATAAAAATCGTTCAAGCCTATCATTTCAGCCCATAACGATTTTTCCCTATTCTAAAGTCCGTTCGGGTATGTATCATTTCAACCCATAGTGATTCTAGTCTACCGGGAACTTGCAATGGTGATAACAGATATAAATAACAGAATAACATTAAATAAAAGTAACATATGATATAACAGGTGTAATAACAGGTGTGAACATCATATGATAATAATATAAGCATATATAACATGATAATATATTTTTACAGATTCGCAGGGTGTCAATTTATTAGTTATATAGGTACATATTGTCTGGTGAGAATAACTCACTTGTTTAAGCTGGAGATGACGACCAAACACACAACACAGAATCTTTGAAGGCACGACAACATGAGAGTGGAGAGCCAAATATAATTTCCTTGTATACATATAAACAAAACAAGACAATGTATACGTAAATATGTAACACAAAACAATATAGAAATGACTTGAAATAAAAAAGCAACAAAGGGCAAAGTGATTCGACCTTTCTTTAACCATTCAAGAGCATGACCAAGGGGATCTTTTTCTCAGCCATAGCTGGACATAATCTCAGGTTATGACATCAAAATAGCATGGCAACAAAGAGATGATGATGGTAGGAGTTACATATGAATAAGACAAAGGGTCAAGGCAAAATAAGTGGAGTTTTGGTGCATTTTTGGCTCAACCAAAGGCAAGTGGGGCTTGGCCCTTGCATGGTTCAGGTCTGGACAGTGGGTTGGTGGATGGCCAGAGGTGGTATCAAGGTGGTGGTGGAGCAATATGACGCGGCCAAGGTGATGTATGGTGGTGGTGAAGCGATATAGGTCAGCTAGTGTTGTTTTTAAGGGGTTTCAACATTTGTTTGTGGTGTTTTCATCATCTAAAGGCCATGGCCTGATCTAGTCAGAGGGGATGTGAGGTGGTTGAAGCCAAGAATGATGAGGAGGAAGGTGGTGGAGGCTATGGTGGAGATGGTGGAAAGTTTGGCCAAGCAATTGTGGATGAATCAAGGCAAAACAAAGTAAAAATGAAGAAGGAAGAGAAGAAAAAGAAGAGGCCATTACCAAATGTTTTCAGAGGTGTTTTGGCCGAAAATTTGATGAAATGAGAAGTGTATTCAGTTGAAAAACAAAATAAAACATATGGCTATCAATAAAGAAGGAACGGTCAAAATGTGAAAGGTCTAGCAAATGAAAAGTCATCGGTTTAAAGCCTTTATGTCTCTTCAAATTTCCTTCTTATATATTTTGTAATTTATAATTACATGTAAAACTGATAAATAAAGATAACAACTCAGAAATGAAAAAAATAAATATAAAATAAATAATTAAATTTTGATTAAATAGAATTTAAATTAAGAAAATGGCTTAAAAATGCAAACTAGGCTTTAAAAATTAGAAATAACTTCTATAACTTTGGAAAAATTATATTTTGATTTAAATACATGTAAAATGAATAAAATAAATTAAAACACAGCAAATAAAAGTGAATGTATAAAATAAATAAATAAATTTTAATTTAAATATAGTTTAGATGAAGAAAATAGCAGAAAAATAGAAACAGCTTTTAAAAATAGGAAATCATCATAGTACATTTTGGAAAATTCGATTATTATTTTTAAAAATATTTAGAGATTAAAATATACATAAATTAACATATTGATACATATAAAAAATATAAGAAAGAAAATATGATTTATAAAATTTAAAATAGGCAAAATTGCACAATAAAACAAATTATACTAAAATTTGAAATGTGCATAACTTCTACATTTTAACTCCGTTTTTAACGAAACGAAAAGTAGTATTCATATTTTTAAATCTATTTTCATAATAAAAGATAAAATTTAAGATTATATATATTTAAATTTGAAATTTAAAAGTCAAAGATTGAACAGTTTGACCAGAATTTCCCTTTTAAGTAAAATATTTAAATTATACTAGTTTGAACTATAAATCACTTAATAATCAACATTTATATTTTAAAAATGAAATGTTTTTAATAAAACATGTTTAAACTAATTTAAAAAAAAGTTCAAATTTAAATAATATACAAAAATCTAGGGTTGTTACACTCTCCCCCACTCAAAACTTTTCGTCCCCGAAAAGGAATGAGGTACGGGAAAGCATAGAAAAAGATAGAGTGAAATATGATTAAGACAAGATGACAAGAAGATTTAAATTACACCTGATAACTATTGTTATAGGTAAGTTTAACAAGATGGAGGTGATCAAATCAAGAATACAAGCACGAAAAAGATCCTCTAGAGTCTGAATCTCCCTTTTCACTTGACCGACGGTCTATGAATGGAAAAACAGTGTTCAGATCTAGATGAGTAACAAAGATTATCAAAGATTACAGAAAGATTTCTAAACAGACTGGTATAAGCAATAGTCTTCCCATTCTATAACAAGATAAGAGAAATAAGGACAAGCAAAAGATAGTTTGAAAAAAACAAAGTAAGATAATAAATTTGAAACCATAATGCTTTGAAATCATAACAATTTAGGGATGTTTATCATTTGGAAATCGTACTACTAAAATCACAACACTTTGGAAATGTTATTCTTTAAAAAAAACATAATACTTTGAAAATCATAACACCTTTTAAAAATAATCTTCATTTAAACCATTTAAATCCAATGTCAAATAATATTCATTTCAAAGCTGTAACATTTCTAAGTTCATTCAATTATAAAATTTCCAAAACATTGTATTTTCAAAACAGCAGCACTTATAAAATGCTACAGTAGATATATTAATATTTCAAATCAGTTTAATTTCAGAAATATTCATTTGGATATCATTTAACTTATGACTTATTAAAACAAACCTTTATGAATGAAATATCCGAATAAACTATACTTCATTTATTAAGTCAAAAGCTCACTATTTTAGTTAGCTCTTAATTTAACACATAACCTAACACTTATTTAAAATACCCATTTCATAAATAGATATTCCTTTAATAAGTTACACTTAAAATTCCATTTGAAAACCAAATTTTCAATTATCAAATTTTAGTGATGTTAAAATACATTTTAACTATTTAAATCATAATTATTCAATTTCCAAGACATATCTATTTCATAAATAAAACATTTATATAGAAAATATAACAATCAAATTTCTTTACACATTTATTCATTTAGACATCAATTAAACTATGAATTCAAGTTAAATAAACTTTATTACCAAAAGTCCAATTCAAATGTATTTTATTTTATCTATTCAAAGATACATTATTTATTATACAACATATTCATTTCAGGAAATAACCTTTATTAAAATTCCTAGGTTAGACTTAAGGTTCCATATTAAATCAATTTGATTATTAAGTTATTTAAATAAAATCTCTTTAAATTCCTTTTTCACTATTTACCTCTGTTAATCTTTTATAACTAAAATTTAAGTGTATAAAATCCTTTTTATATTGTATATTATCCAATTACATTGTTAACTTCTAAAAAAATTTAAGGTAAGTTATATTTGAATGCAATTGTAATATACAAATAAAACTATCCAATTCAATTATCTCAAGTTTGAATCATTTATCCAAAATTTTGATTTTTCTTTTTATAATTGAAATTATTCTTTAAGAAAAAAATGTAAGAATTAAATTTCCGATTTCCTTCAAACCATTTAGAGATAAATAAATATATGTACATAATATGTCAAATCAATTTAAATCATTTATCTATATATATTATAAATCAAATCATATTTAGAAATTCAAATAAATTAAATCTTTCAAAACAAAGCTGTAGTAAGACTACAGAACAGTCTCTTCAGTTCAAAACTCGAAAATGAATGTCGATGATGCTGCAGTCATCACCGAAATTATTTTCCAGCGACAAAGAGAAGAGCACTAAATTTTTAAACTTTAAAATCCTTTAGAGACAAATTTTTATTCAAAAATACTTTAAATAATATCCTTTTAAAAATTTTAAACACAAAGTTTGAAATCCATCGGAAATTAAATTCTTTAAATTTCTTATTTTAAATTCATTTCAGTTCCCAAATAAATTTATAAACAACTATTTATAAATTCATTTGTAGAACAATAAATGATAAATCAAGTATTATCATTTCAAATTATCAATTTAAATCAATTTATTAAGTTCCATAAAATTATATATCCAAATTTATTTCATTAACCAAATTTTAAAATAATATTGTGTCAATTTGTTCTGTCAAAGTGTTTTAGAAATCCTATCGATAGCGTTGATCAGACGAATCGATCGGAAACCCAAATCAACATCAACAACTCAAACAACACAATATAAAACAAAACATTAATTTACAAGTACAGTTCAAAATGTTTGGAAGATAGATTGGAACAAAAGACAAGATGATTAAACAGAGTAGAGAGATGGGTAAGCTTAGATAAATCGCGGACAACCTTAACCGGGTCAACCGTGACTTAATGGATAAGATCAAATGTGGATTTTCTGTGGTAAATCTACCTTCGATCTCAAGAGATAGAGTTTGGAATAACAAAAGATATTAGCATCTAAACCAAGGATAAATATAAATCTTTGGTTAATCGATGCTGATTGTAAAGGATTTTCACCCCTTTACAAGAAAATTAGAATATTGGCGAGACCGCCAATTTACTATAAAGATCATTCGAAGTGGAGTTATGTGATACTCCAAAATCAAAAGAAGATGAATAGTGAGGGACAAGAATGAATTTTGGAACCGTAGGGAACGTTCCAAAAATTCAAAGGAAATTCGAATCAAGAGGAAAAGATTCAAACTCGAACGAAAGTGATTCTGTAAATCAATCTACTCCATATGCTGAGTTTTGCCTCAAAGTCAAAGCTCTGATACCAACTGTAACGACCCAATATTTTCAACCATTCGCATCCATTATAAGTGTATAGGTAGACACTCATGCCGGAGTTGAATTGCTCAAAATACCGCGTTGTAATTAAAATTTGGCAAATCTCAGAATATACAGTAAATAAATATAATCACAGATCACAGACACAGAGTAAAATAATGCAACGGAAGTAAAAGAAATAGTAGTTCATGAAGCTACTATGTAAATATATCAGAGTTACATAAGATACAACAGAAGAAATAGAGTACAACAGAAGTATCAATAAGATAACCAAGTACAAGCTGAACAGAGCAACATAACTGAAGTAGATAGAAGAAGATTAGCAGATAATCTCCAGCGATTCAAATCTCTAGAAGGTGGAAATCCAAATCTGTGAATAACTCAGGCTGACCCGAGCGTAAAGCAAAACACAAAACACTCGAGTCAGGACAATATATACTTATATAATGTAAACCAACTCAAGTGAACTGTAATAAAGGTACAAGTAACTTAGAAGATGCTTGGGACCGCCCATCCTCTAAGGATCCGTTAAAATATCTACTATGTAGTAATATTCGCTATTATAATAGAGTCTAAATAAGTAAAGTATAATCATATCGGAAAATAGCGTTAAGGGGATGGAGAACCTTAACGCGGTCGGATCTTAAAATCATAATCGTAGTAAAGCTCGATATGGTAGGTGACACGGCACAACTAGGCAATGCCAGGGTAGATATACCAATTACGCACACGGACTGATGGATACGCATAGCAGCCACTACCGTTCCACCTCGAACAACATTCCCAAATCGGAGGATGGCCATCTAGTCAAATCACAAGTAAGAGTATAATATCGAAGAAATGTGTCCGAGAAGAGGTGCTACCTCACTGGTCCGAGATCGCTCCTGTTTTAGCCACCTTATGCCAACTCACGGGAGTTGGGTCCACGTAACATACCTTAAGAACGTCGCCACCATCCTACTTCATTCTGGAATCTCCACCGCGTACACGGTTGTCAAAGTGGTTTTCGGTATCGACAGAGAGTATGTCCATATCCGATCCCAGTCTCTTTGCCAACCAATCGTTATTATAACCCGTGGTTATAACTTTTAAAATAGTTTATGTTTCAAATCAAAATACATCCTTTAAACCATTTCAAAATCATATCATTTATTTCAAACTAATACATACTTTCAAACCCAAAACATATCTATTCAAAACCAATTCAAAAATATATCATTTCCATTTCAAAACCAATTCAATAATATATCATTTCAATAAAATCCAAATTTCAAAATCACTGAATATTTCCTTTAATTTATTAAACTTGAAATCTTCCTTTAAATTATCATAGCATTTTGGTAATGTAACCTTAAGTAATCATAGCATTTTTGGAATGTAATACTTTCCAATTTAACATTTTATATAATCAAAGTATTTATATACTTACAAATTTTTAACATGGTCATTTTATCATAGCCTTATAGTTAAATAAACTTTGTTACTGTAATATCCAATTTAATGCTTAAATTCTTATGTTAAGTTAAGAGTACCTTATTAACTTACATTATCATTACAATAAAGAAACTTTATTATTTTAGTCATTAAAATGTGTCATTTACATAAATTAAAACTTACATATTAAATGTACTTTTTAACTTACATTTCTATTACAGTAAAGAGCATTTATCATTTAATCAATATTACACTAATTAAACTTACATTATCAAATGTACGTTTTAGTTTACGTTTTATTACAAAAAGGGCATTTATTATTTTATTCAATATTACACTGATTAAGACTTACATGTTTCTTTCATTAATTAAGACTTCACATGTTTCTTTCATAAATTAAAAACTTTACTATTCTTCCATAAATTAAAACTTTACATGTCTCTTTCATAAATTAAAACTCTACATATTTCTTTCATTAATTAGAACTTTACAGGTTTCTTTCACAATAAATTTCTTATAATAAAATCCAATTTTCAACAATTTACTTAATAAGTTTAAGTGTAAAAGTTTCCAATTCTTCACATTTCAACAAATAAACTTAACACTTCAAATTTAAATTACCATTTCACAAATTTAACTAAATTTCCAATTTTATTTAATTAACTTAAACTTTTAATTAAAACCAAATTTCACATTTCCAAGTCAAGTTATATTTTAAAAGATCACTTTTAAACATTCATTTATTTAACCACTTAAATTCATAGAAAAATCAATAATACTTTAATAAATCACTTAAATTCAAATTTAATCAAATTATCATATTTACCATTTCCAAATAAAATTTAATATCCATTTTATTTATATAACTTAAATATCATTTTTAACCAAAATTCCAAATTTCCAACTTAAGTTATATTTCAAAAATCCAGTTAAACCTTTCATTAATTACATTTTTAACACATAGAAAAAATCATAATTTCTTTATTTTAAAACATTTCAAAATCTATTTAAACCAAATTTTATAAATTTATAATTTTTAAAATACTTTAAAATATCCAAAACACTTATAAAATAACCACGGGCCTGTATATAATTTTCTAACTTAGGTCAAGTGATACGGATATGTATCATTTCAATCCGCAGTTAAAAAAGAAAAATCCGGGTTCTAACATTTCAAACCCGCAATCCCAAGTTAAAATAAATTAAATAAAAATCGTTCAGGCCTATCATTTCAGCCCATAACGATTTTTCCCTATTCTAAAGTCCGTTCGGGTATGTATCATTTCAACCCATAGTGATTCTAGTCTACAGGGAACTTGCAATGGTGATAACAGATATAAATAACAGAATAACATTAAATAAAAGTAACATATGATATAACAGGTGTAATAACAGGTGTGAACATCATATGATAATAATATAAGCATATATAACATGATAATATATTTTTACAGATTCGCAGGGTGTCAATTTACTAGTTATATAGGTACATATTGTCTGGTGAGAATAACTCACTTGTTTAAGCTGGAGATGACGACCAAACACACAACACAGAATCTTTGAAGGCACGACAACATGAGAGTGGAGAGCCAAATATAATTGCCTTGTATACATATAAACAAAACAAGACAATGTATACGTAAATATGTAACACAAAACAATATAGAAATGACTTGAAATAAAAAAGCAACAAAGGGCAAAGTGATTCGATCTTTCTTTAACCATTCAAGAGCATGACCAAGGGGATCTTTTTCTCAGCCATAGCTGGACATAATCTCAGGTTATGACATCAAAATAGCATGGCAACAAAGAGATGATGATGGTAGAAGTTACATATGAATAAGACAAAGGGTCAAGGCAAAATAAGTGGAGTTTTGGTGCATTTTTGGCTCAACCAAAGGCAAGTGGGGCTTGGCCCTTGCATGGTTCAGGTCTGGACAGTGGGTAGGTGGATGGCCAGAGGTGGTATCAAGGTGGTGGTGGAGCAATAGGACGCGGCCAAGGTGATGTATGGTGGTGGTGAAGCGATATAGGTCAGCTAGTGTTGTTTTTAAGGGGTTTCAACATTTGTTTGTGGTGTTTTCATCATCTAAAGGCCATGGCCTGATCTGGTCAGAGGGGATGTGAGGTGGTTGAAGCCAAGAATGATGAGGAGGAAGGTGGTGGAGGCTATGGTGGAGATGGTGGAAAGTTTGGCCAAGCAATTGTGGATGAAATCAAGGCAAAACAAAGTAAAAATGAAGAAGGAAGAGAAGAAAAAGAAGAGGCCATTACCAAATGTTTTCAGAGGTGTTTTGGCCGAAAATTTGATGAAATGAGAAGTGTATTCAGTTGAAAAACAAAATAAAACATATGGCTATCAATAAAGAAGGAACGGTCAAAATGTGAAAGGTCTAGCAAATGAAAAGTCATCGGTTTAAAGCCTTTATGTCTCATCAAATTTCCTTCTTATATATTTTGTAATTTATAATTACATGTAAAACTGATAAATAATGATAACAACTCAGAAATGAAAAAAATAAATATAAAATAAATAATTAAATTTTGATTAAATAGAATTTAAATTAAGAAAATGGCTTAAAAATGCAAACTAGGCTTTAAAAATAGAAATAACTTCTATAACTTTGGAAAAATTATATTTTGATTTAAATACATGTAAAATGAATAAAATAAATTAAAACACAGCAAATAAAAGTGAATGTATAAAATAAATAAATAAATTTTAATTTAAATATAGTTTAGATGAAGAAAATAGCAGAAAAATAGAAACAGCTTTTAAAAATAGGAAATCATCATAGTACATTTTGGAAAATTCGATTATTATTTTTAAAAATATTTAGAGATTAAAATATACATAAATTAACATATTGATACATATAAAAAATATAAGAAAGAAAATATGATTTATAAAATTTAAAATAGGCAAAATTGCACAATAAAACAAATTATACTAAAATTTGAAATGTGCATAACTTCTACATTTTAACTCCGTTTTTAACGAAACGAAAAGCAGTATTCATATTTTTAAATCTATTTTCATAATAAAAGATAAAATTTAAGATTATATATATTTAAATTTGAAATTTAAAAGTCAAAGATTGAACAGTTTGACCAGAATTTCCCTTTTAAGTAAAATATTTAAATTATACTAGTTTGAACTATAAATCACTTAATAATCAACATTTATATTTTAAAAATGAAATGTTTTTAATAAAACATGTTTAAACTAATTTAAAAAAAAAGTTCAAATTTAAATAATATACAAAAATCTAGGGTTGTTACACAATATGCAAGGTATCACTTAGATGGTATGTAGTGGATTGGAGGAAGAGCTAAAGGCATGGTGTCAAAAGCATTTGGTTCCAATGAGGTCGAAACATTTGCTTTGTTTTCAAATATTAAGTGCCTACCTGGTTCCCATAAAAGCTTTCGAAGGAGTCGAAACATATGCTTTCGAAAGGGTTTTCTAATAGCTTTCAAAGGGGTTTCCATTTTATGTTTTAAATTTATAGGCTTTCGAATGGGTTCCTTTATTTATAAAATGATGCTTTCGAAAGTAGTGGTTCCGACTAAGTCGAAACCCAGCCGCTGTTCTTTTGCCTTTCAAGTGTATTGAAGTCATCAATGCTTTCGAAGGATTTTCTTTGTTTTAAACCTATACTAAGCCGCTTCCTAAATGCTTTCGAAAGGGTTCAAGGGTTTCGAATGCAATGGCTTTGAAAAGGGGTTCGATGATATCCTTTAGTGTTTTGCTTAAATGTTTTGAAGCATTCAAAAGGATGGTGCTAACGCTATCAAAATTTTCCCCAAACAATTTTTTAAAGGTTTCGAAAGAGATACTTTAATATATATTCACTTTGACCAAAAGATGTTTTTGAGTAAACCCAATGGCTTTGAAAGGGGTACTTTCATTAGTTTCGAAGCTATGTTTCTAAGAACTATTAAGTAATGTTTTGATACCTTCGAAAACTATATTTTGGTTTCAAAAGAGATGATTAAAGAGCTTCGAAAGGTGTATATGCAATGTTCTGGAAATAAATTTTTATACTTTCAAAGGAGGTTATCCAAGGGTTTCGAAAGTGATGTTTTAAGGTTTCGAAAGCCTTAGTTTTCAAAACAAATAACCCAATCTCATTTTAAGAGAAAACCATGGCATAAATAAAGTATTATGAAATGGAGTTTTTGATGAAGTATTCTTTGATTAATAGGTTAAAGGGATTAACCAAGTTATTATGTTGGCTTCTTTATATATGCATATGTTCACATTGTAATGGACCCATAACTGTAATTTGGGGAAGGGCAGAATAACCAGCTAGGTTGACCCAGCAGTGAATATAAATTAAGTTAACTCCTGAATGAATATAATTGCATATAGGAGGTCAGGAAGACCAGAGTGTAGGATGTTAAAATATTAAAAAAAGATATTGACTGGGGCCAATAGGTTCACAGTAAGCCCATGAAAACTGTGTATAGTAAATGATATTGGCAGGGACCAATAGGTTCATAGTATGCCCATGAAAACTATGTATAAATGAAGATGTCAGGAAGACAAGTTCATAGTTAGCCCATGAAAACTATGATTTGATATTGGTAGGGGCCAATAGGTTTGTAGTTAGCCCATGAAAACTATATCTGGATTAAGATATTGATAGATGTCAATAGGTTCCTAGTCAAAACATGAAAACTAGGATAAGAGAAGGATACTGGAGTTACCAATACGTTCAAGGAGAACTAATGAAACAATAAATATATTGGTAGGGGCCAATAGGTTCTTAGTGATTCCATGAAAACTATGAAATAAGACAGGAAGTCCATAAACATCAAACCGGTTATTAGTCAGCCTATGAAAACTATTAGGTTAATAGTAACCCTAGAATCAATAATTGAGATAGATAGTCAAAATGGATGGGGATGGGTAATCCAGAATTGATTTACTTGTTTTGCATATCATCATATCATATTATTTTGTGATGTTTTAACCATTGTGGTAAGCGGCGTGGTCTCACTAGATATCTAAATGGTTTGAGATTGTATATTATTATTCATACTAGGATTTATGTATGACTCGAAGTTTATGTTTCCCCCTTAAACTCTCGGGTACTCAGCCGATTTTGAGTAGTTCGAGAGTTGAGATTTCCAGGTACCTCTTTAGATGAATAAGCTTATGGAGATGTGCAGGAGGCATGATAGCTATCTAGAGTTCTCTTTTATTTTGATTCTGCTCTGTTGTTGTTGTAATGGCAAAGTTGTTAAGTTGCCTATATATACTCTGATCATCCAAGGGGGCATCTTCAAATGTCGCTCTTGGCGTATGTTGTAATAAATATATTTTCTCTAAACGTGATTTTCGTATTGGGATTATGTAATGAATTTGAAATATTTTGAAATGGAATATGTAATTTGTTTGATGTTTTTAATTTTTTTTTCATATTCATGTGTTTCTTTGTATCAATGTATCTAACATTACCGTATTGGGTCACCGAGGATTAATAACTATGGATGACTGTAATATCTATAGCCGTTAGTTTTGGGCCTCTAAGTATGGGATGTTACAACTTATAAAATAATTCCTGAATAGTTAAAACCAATTAAATATTACAAAATCAAATGGCTAAAATTCTTGGTCATTACATTGTCTTTAACATTATTGAGTAATATATAATGATCTTACAAAAATCTAACATCATAAATTATAATTATAAAATTGATATACACCAAATGAATTATATTAAACCAATGTATATTATATTCAAAGACACATCGCTAATAAATTTAAAACTGATTTCACATGTACGTCTAGACATCAGCTATAAACCGATGTCTAAACTTTGGTAATTTTTACTCACCCACTAACACATCGGTATATTTTTTTGTAGACATTGGTCCAGGCCCGATGTCCATAAACAAAATTCTAGTAGTGGACTATTTGTAGGTACTAGTAGCTAGATCAACTGGGCAGACTTAGCCTACAAAATTGGGACTAACCTCGTGTCCACCTTATGTACTTATTATAGGATTTGTTCGACATCAGTTGCAAAAGTCCAACTATTGGTAGCTAGATTAGCTGGGCAATCTTCTATGTGCTTTTAACTGACTTAGTATCCATTCTCCAACATTTAATGTAAAATTATATCAACATACACACACACCCCTCACCCGTATTTATGCATTAAAGGCCCTACAAAGGAATCTCCTTATTTCATCCTTATTAACAAATTAACTTTCATAATTGTCCCTAACACATTTTATTAGGTTGATTGTTACTTGTTAATTGCCAATTATTTGTCAGTTTCTTTATTTAATGTCTTGTTATACGTTAAAGGAATACAGCTATAATTTTAAGTTTTGAAGTTTAAAGGAATACGTTATTATTAAATTTATGCTCGGTTTTAAGTGTACGTAGGTAATTTGTCCTTTACTTATTTGGGGTGTTATATCATTTTAATGTTAACAACTACGGTTTCTATAAAAGTCTCAATTCAATATAGCAATTGCATAATAGCTAACATCATTAATAAATTAGCTACACTAAATAGACTTTTATATATTCAAATTGGAATCCAAAACATGCAATTCATTTTACATTAATATAGTAGAACCACAACCTCTTTTTCCATTGAAGAAAATTTAAACTTCTAATCTTTTATTTTCCATTCAACTTTTTAAGTGTACATTACTGAAATGAAAAGAAAGCATATTTATTTTAATTGTCGAAATACACAGTGCCAACTACGGATAAGAGGAAAAATCCCCATTTTCCCCTACTTTATATACCCATGTCTACTTTTCTTATTTTCAATTCTTTGTCATTACTCAAAATTTGAGAGGTGGAATCAAATGAAATATAAAATTTGCATATTGTAATAATAATAAATTCAATTCTGCTATATTGAAATAAAATAAAAAAATTAGAATTTCAAAAAAATTCACAACTTACGTTTTATGGGGAAATTTTAAGGTTTTATATTGATAAATTGTCATGTGAAAAGTTTCCCAAGGCACATTACAAATCAAATGATCAAACTAGACAATATACTATTAAGGAAAATTTAAGGTTTTCGCTCGTGGATTCCCATGGAATCTTCGTTGATTTACTTTTGTGCAATCGCCTATCGCCTCCTCCTATTTACCTTCTTTTATTGCATAACATATAATGGATTTTTATATATATATTAGAATCATAAATTATAGATTAAGGAAGTTTAGAAGAGAGATATGTACACACAAATACAGAAATATAATTCATTACCTTACTGTTTAGCTTGATTCCTTTAAACCTTCCCCTAATCCTTGAATGTATATATTTATTTTTAAATTTGAGTTAAGAAATTTATGTGGAGGTAAAGAATTAGGTAGAGTGTCGTAACCGGCTTTTAGGTTTGTATGAAACGAATGAGGAGGCTAGCCTAATATTTGTAGTTGTTTGGATGCAGCAAGACCATTGATGTGTATCTTTTTATAATTCAGAATTTGGATCGTTCAGAGCAGGCAAAATCCTAGCCATCACAACATTTATCGGTCGACTGGTACCAGTGAGCAATCGACCGATGGGTAGTTCTAACCGGTTATTTTAAAGTTAATTTAAATGTCAAGTTTATTAATATTTATTATTATCTTTTACTTTAATGTTAAGTCTATTAATATTTATTACCTTAATATGTTTTGAATTATTTTTCGATTCGAAATCTTCAAACGTCGATAAATTCTTCATTTAAACTCCAATAGCGAGCTTTATAGATGAAAGTTGCTTGGAAGATCGCCGCAAACACATTATTCCTAGTTTCATAGCCAAATCCTGATGTTTGCTCAATTTCCATTTTTATCTTTATTATTAATTAATTAATTAATTCCACTTAATTAATTTTCTGCTAATTTTACGCGGTGTTATATCCTTCCCCTTAAAAGAATTTTGTCCTCGAAATTACTAAGGGACAAATAGTATAATGCGCACTCTATAACCATGTTGTCCAACCAAGTTATCTACACAACGATCTACCCATCCAAAAGTGTAATGTGATTTTTCATGTAACATATCTATAGGTGAGCTTAATCCTAGTTGGAATGCAAGATCGTGACATATAGGCATGTATGAATACAATCTATATATTCATGAAATTCTATATGAATGCAAAAATAACAGGAAAAAGTGTGGCAACCTTCCTCTACCATCCAATCTAGAAACCGCGATGTAACCAAAACCTATATCATACTAAATTTGGAGAGAGAATTTTTATAGGAAAGAGCTGGATGAGGAGCCCTCATCTTTTCTTCCATTTCCTGGGTGTTTTCAGTTGGATTGTATCGGGTTGTACATCTCCAATCGATCAATCTTAACAGTTATAACATTTATGTACTTTTCCAAGTGTGAGGCATGGAGGCATTGCGGACTCCTGGTTTGTCTATCTCTCTAACGGTACATGATCTTTCATTCTAATTTTTTATAGTTCCATTTAAGTGGTGCCATTTCATCCTATGCCATTTCTTTCTCAACTTCAACCAATCATGACTCGGATGTATTGCTCTCCCAAACCTAGGAGTAGATATTATAATTTCCTATCCTACAGTGAACAAGCATTGCTTGTAATCCTAAATTTTATACTACCTAATCGTAAAATTTGTGAGGTCGCCTAGATGCGTAAAAGAATATTTTTTTAACCAAGTTTCATTGAATGTTTCATGCCCTTTAGTTCAATGGTTAACTAAAAGGATTCTTCTAATCTTCTTATTATTATACTTCCGAGTTCTAGATATTGTTTTCAATGGGAATCACCTTCAAATCTAATCATGATCCATGCTTGTTCATACCTATGCCATTAAAGCGCTTAGTGGTCCTAAAGCGGTGGAAGTGCAAAAAGTTACACCAGGGATGTAGCGGAAAATAAAGGAGGCGCAAAAAGCTTCATTAGATATAAAAAAACACATATTTAAAGTTAAATTATTCTCATTCTCATGTCATTTATGTGTAAAAAATAAATATTATTTAATCTTATATAACAAACCGAAGAATATCATGATTTATGCAGACTAGATTTGGTGAAAATTTTCTGACTTATATTGAGGATTTATGCCTTAAAATCTGGTCTTTACCCTAACTTTGGTGATTTGTTTTGAAAGAGAACTAGTCAAATTAACCTATGTAAGTTAATATTACTAAAGTGGATGCTAAAAACCTTGATTAACGGGTGTAGCGGATAATAGCAGGGCTTAAAGCAGATCTATTGTTTAATAGCGCTAAAATGAAATACCTTGGCGGTCGAAGAGCGCTATGCGCTTAGCGGGGATTTTTCTGGGTTTAACTGCACAGGTCCATACATAATATCCTATACCTCAATATTAGTGACTCTCGAAAACGACACATGGTTTCCTCATATTTTGCCAATCAGCTATATTTAGTTATCCTAAATGGATGAGGTCTAACTTCCACTTAATCTGTTTTGACGACCATAGGATCATCCTGCTATGATATTTCCTAAGATGACAACCATTGGAATCCTAGTAGTATGCTACCATATATTTGAGTAATCTCTATATTAACCTAAATGCAATCCTAAATAACTTTCTTGAGGTTGTAATAGTAGCCCAAATATTGCAATCTGTATAGCCATAATCCAAAAAATACATTTGGTGAGATGACATTCTCGTGGCATGGTGAACAACAAATCCATAAATGAAAAAATACATGTGGCTCCATAACGACCAAAATGTCTAAATAATGACACATATGCCCAAAACATCATGATCGTTTACCTTTACTGGCTAAATATCATAAGAACTTTCTCAGTATAATATATCCACTCTTTACTAATGGTGTCACCATTTCTTCCATTACCTTAACTTATTTGAATGGTATCCTTAAATCATGTTATTGCTTTAAGTAAATTATCCATAATATTCTTGTATTGTTTACTAATATTCTCTTCTTCACTTGACCTCTCTAGAATCCTTTAATTATGAGCATTATGTTTAGCAACACTTCCAAACCATCTAAATAGTAATTTATTATCTCTATCCAAAATAAAAAATTCTCTAAAAGGAAAACTATTTGTTCTTTTATTATCGCACAAGTTTCTTTTCAAAGCAAGATGGTAAGTCTTTATGCCAAGGTTTTTACGTTTTTAAATCAAATATTTTCCCTAATCAATGGGGAACCAAATGGACTTAAAATAAAAGGTTCAACGTATTTAATCTAAGGGTCAAAATAATAATAATCAAGTAGCAGTGATGCTTGTGTTGTGTACATCACAACAATACTACATAAAAAAAATCAAAACTCGATAAAGGCTAGTTCGCTAATTATGTAGGATTTCCACGGAGGTGCCATTAGTACTTCAAGAACGGTCATCCTGCACAAGGATCAGAGTTATCCTTCTGAAGCATCATACCCGTCTAGTTAGGTATTATAGGAAAAACATATGTGACGCCCCACCTCTATACTCACTCTAGCCAAGGACACTACAGGGTAATGCCGTCGACTAGCGCGAAGAATAAGGCTGTTGAGGAGCGACCATCTGTGTATTTTCTTTGTGAGAGTACCGATATGTCAGATGATATAACTTATATTGCATTTCAAGAGGAAATCTGACATATCAAATACAAACTCAAAGCTACCACACAGTGGTTAAGTGGCTATAACGATCCTGACTCGGCCTTCGAAAATCGGCACCCGTACTTCACTTGTACTCGAATGCCGCAAATTCAAACGCCGAATCTTGCTCGCCGGAGCTTATAACACATTAATTATAACAACACAGCGGAAGAAAGAAATGAATGATATCATATACATCACAAATGATAGAATATCCATAATATGATATACAACAATGATATCTATATGATACAACCATATCAGAGACAAATAATAATGTTACAGCGGAAACAACAGAACTGATAACTTCAAACTCGGATCACCATCACGAACTCCAAGATAAGCAAGGTCCGTTGTTGAACTCCAAAAACTGAACTAGCTCCCGATAATCTACTAAACCTGATTATCTGTAAAACCCAACTCTAGACTGCCCGTGTGAGAAATTGTGGGCACCCAGAGTTTAGGAAAAGAACAATAAACTCCAAGTCAGTCATGGGACTGGTATGAGTAACAAAAACAGTTGCTTTTAAATAAACAAGTTTTATAAAAGAAACCGTTTATGCTTTTGGAAAATGAAACTACCATAAGGCCTCCCGCCACACACACAATGCAAATGCAGAATTGGAGGAGATTTCTCCTTATGATAGTCAAACATGCTTGATAGGCAAAATCTTTGATATTATTGCTAGTGCATAGTGTGAAAACATCTCAAACATATAATATTAATCTTAGCCATCATAGGTACCATTATACTATGTCTACTATAGCTACCATTTTAAATGGTAGGTTCTACAACTAAAACCGCACAAGGCTCGCATTGTTTCTTTGGATTTTCCAACAAATGGTCAGGCTAAGGAACTTCCTATGCCACATAGGAACGCCTCTGAAGGGACGCCCCGAGAACCTACCTGGCTCTCTACCAACACAAAGCCGGTTACCCCCTTCCTGGGTAGTAAACCTGAGATATGCCACCACCGGTCGTTTGCGACCTTTATCCGTGGCGCCTCGATCATAAAGCAACAATCACACAGTAAATGAGATTGGAGCAACCACACAGGTAAAATATCTGGGCTCCATACCATGATACCACCTTTTTCCAGAAGGAATGGACAAACCCTAGGAGAGCTACCCCTGAAACCTTGCCACATCTTTCATGTTTCGACCATTTCCGGGGTGTGAGGTCCGATGAGGTCTCGTCCACAAAGCTACGCTTCTTCACAAAGCCATGCTTTGATCAACAAATGATCAGCAACACACAGCAACACTTTGCATGCCACACTACCAAATTGGGAGTATATCACTGATAACCTTCAACTACATAACCTCTGAGCTCGTACGTCTCAGAGAAGGGTGTTAAGCTAAGAGAATAAATTCTCCGCCACCAAACAGAAATGTATTTGAAAGAAATCTTCTTTATATCTCAAAGTGTAGTGTCAGACATACGACCATACAAGTTTGTTCGGGGTTCGAACAGAACCGAAGGCACTTCTAAAGAAGCCCTTGCAATCCGGGTATTCACAATCACGATCGGACTTCCTATCACTTAGGAAATCTCTATACCGGCGCGACTCAGTGCAGAGACAATCGATAGGTTATCCTATCGTTCTCGCAAACACCCGGTCTTCAACACCGATCTTCAAATGCTATCCATTTACGTCGTATCACTATTCGGAATGGGTTATATGACACAAAGTCCTCTCCCGGCTAAACCGAATAATGAGCGTAATATTTTAAAAAGATATGGATATTGGGATTTTAGTTAAGTCACAACTTATTACCCAAAACTTCTCTTTCAAATGGTTTAAACGAATTACCATTTTCAATCTTTTACAAAAAGATTCATCTCACAAGGTTCACCCAGTTTCACAAAGATCTATTCATAGATTTTCAAATTGATTTCCATTTCAATTGGATTAACTCATTAAATCTTTAAATCAAAGATTTAACTTATAGCTTTCAAAACACGTTTCCAAAGATTTATTCGTAACTTGGAAAACCATTTTCAATTCAAACTTGAAATTCCTTTAATTTAAATTGGAATTTCATTTCTTATATGAAAGCTTTTATCATTTCACAACAAACAGTTTTCATTTCGGAAAAATCTGATTCATTTTTCAAAACCATTTGGATTCAATAATTCAATTTTAAAACCATTTCAAAGATCTGTGACTTAACCAACTTCAACGTGCAATCCATATTTGTGTGTGCATGGTGTAGTCCAGGGGTTTAACACAATAGTGCAACATAATTCAATCATCACAGATTCAATCATATCAATATCGATAAGCGGTATGATTTAAAATGCTTATCTTCATTCACAGATTCACAGATAAAGTCAATTTATCAATCACAAAGATTCACCATTACGATTCGATGTGGGTTTCGGATAACCAACTGGAATCCGACTCCCTGTCGCATCGAAATTCAAATGTCGTTTTACGGACAAAGGGGTTTTCATATTCACACAATAATATATTCATCACAAATATCACAGCTCAGCACAAAGCAATTCATATCACATAGTATCACAATCACATATCAGGGATATCAACCAATACAAAGCATTCGATAATAATCAATCATCTACAATTAAGATGAATAAATCGTGTGGTTTTAAATTTATCAACCACATAATTACTTTCATTAGTAATCTTTAATCAATGATTAATTATCATTAATTACAATTTGATTAAGTCTTAATCACCTTCATTAATTAATCATTCCTTAATTAATTATCTTAATTAATTAACCCTTAATTGTTAATTAATTAACTCTCAGTTACTTTTATTAATTAATTACTCCTTAATTAATTTATAATCAATAACAAATTAATTAACCTTAATTTATTTGTTAAATTAACCTTTAATATTAAGTAATTAATCTTTAATTAAACAAATCATTAGTTACTTAATAGATTAAAAGATTACATCTTTCTATCTTTATTAATTACTTTAAAAATGTCTTACTAAATCCTTAATTAATTCAAACTTTAAATCAAAACCATCATTTGAAAATATGGATTAAAAATGTTAAAAAGTTTGAATTTTAGTTTTAAAGTCAAAACTGTTTTCTTTCAGCAACCCGAGACTTACTCGAGTGTTTCCCGAGTCGAAACACTCCCTGCTTCGAGTTTTCCCCAAACCAACCCGAGTCACATTTCAAAACTTAAAATTTTTGTTTAAGTTATTTTATACCTGGTACAACCTAAAAATACTCAAGACCTCCCTCGAGCCTGTGAACTGCTTCCCCGAAACCATCTTCGAGTCACAACCCAACCCAAACAACAGCAAATCCCCTGACACAACCCAAGTAACAGTGCACGTGCACCATCACCAGAGTCACCTCCGACCATCGACGACACCATAGTCTCATCACCGAACATCCCTACAAGCAAACCCGACCATCCAAACATTTCCACAACCTCGAGATCAAAATCGAGCAACTTCACCCAACTGGAATAAATCTGAACCACCACAAATCGCCTCGTCCCCGCAACCTCGACCACCAGACAACCCGAGACTCCGGCCACACGATCGCCAACGTCTATGCTTCCATCCCCTCGAGTTTGGTTGAACTCGATCAACCAAGGATGTCGAGATGATCAAAATACCAAGCCTAGCTAAAACTAGGGTTCTAAACTTTAAACGTTCGCCTCTGTCGCCACCGTGGACGATGCCACCTCCGACTATTTTTCTCCGACGCCCCCTAGGCTCCTTCACCTCCACTAACAACTCCGACACCTCCAGATCAACACGTTGCCGGAAATTGGTCAAAACCCAATTTCCGTTCAACGTCGAACTGCTCTTTACACACTTGATTAAAATCCTCATTTTGGGCTTAAAAATCATATTTTTCAATAACTATTCGAATTATATAATTGAATCAATGTTTCATGTCATTCGAATTTTTTCAAAAATTTATAGTATGCTCTGTTCTTTTAATTTCCAGAGGAAATGCTAAGTTTTTTTGGCTTGAATAATTTTTTTGATTAAAGCTTATGCTAAAACAACTAAGTTTTGTTTTGATATTGAATCTAAATCATGCCTTGATCAGGAGAACATGATTTTTGAAGCTGAAACTAGAGCTTGAAACCAGAAACAAAATGTTACAGGAGATGACCGTGCATATACATTCATACATCACTCATGTATACCCAGAGAACATACATATATAAAAATATGTTTACCATAAATACTTGCAACAGAATCAAGTTTTAAAATTTCAAATAGAAAAGTTACTCACAGTGATATAGTTGAACAAAAAATGATGATGAACAGGCTTGAATTCTTTGCTTGCTGAAACCATTTTGATCTCTGGTTTGTATTGTTTGATGTTATTTTCTTTCTTTTTTTTAAGTTTAAGTTTTGAATGATATTTTATTTCAGATTCTTCTCAGTTTTGAATGGAATGAACTAATGAAAAGGAAGATGATGTATAAAGAAATGAAGTTACAGGGTGATGTTATTGGTTTTGTACGAAGTTGATATTTTTTTTGGTACAATAGGCAGATGATTTTTTTCCATTTGGGGGCTGAAATGATATTGCATAGTGTACTAAAGATATTTGCATTTATTACTTGGCTTGTATTGGAAGCCTTCCCTATATATTTATATTTTTATTGTTGACTAGGCTGATATTTTCTTCTTTCCCAAGTGTTCATACTTATCCAATTTTGTTTGTTCATACTTGAATATACTTCTTTCTTGTTTTGCAAGCTAATACATATATATATATATATATATATATTTACTTGTTTCATACTTATCCATATTTGTTCATATTTTAGTATATATATTTCTTTCTTCTTGTACTTATTATTTTGTAAGTATATTTTGTTTGTATTTTATTTTACTTCATATATTTATTCCTATTTTAACTTAAAATTTAAACTCAATATATATATATTTCAAACTTACTAATTTATGCACATATACATATATATTTACATATATATCTATATATATAAGATTTAAATTCAAATAATTCAACACTTATTTTATTTGAATTTGGAGGAACTCAAATTAATTTACCAATTAATTTCACAATTTTTATAAAAAAATTAAATTAATTATCAATTTAAACTTAGTTAAAATCCGGGATCGTTACAGTTTCTCCACCTTAAGAAATTTCGTCCCCGAAATTTGCCAAGGAGACACAAAGGTAGATGAAGAATATTTCATCAAACCAATTGAATATCTATTCTGCATTTGGCTTACCAAATCAGAATATCAATAATAGATATAAGAACAAATCTTTTTAATTTTTTCACAAGATACCCGGGTTATCCAGATCTACGAAACATGCAGGGGCATTGGTCAGTTCGAAAGGATAACTAACCATTCGTAGAATATATTAGGACCCAAATTGTATAGATATATGGATACAATTTCAAAACTTTTAGTTTAGAAACTAAAGTATACCTATCAACCATAACAACCAAAGCAAACAATACATCCGAACAAACAATTTTGACCGACTTATTTGGAGTTCATGTCCCCTATTAATATATCGAATCTCTTCCTGGATCTACCAGGAACCATCGAAGAATTGAAAAGATGACGAACCAAAGAGATTGGTAGAGAAAAGATTGTTTCCTTGTTGTTACAGGGTATTGACCATTTATAGTCGTATTCCCTTGTCCCCTATCTCATCCTCTTCTTGCACTCATACTTACTATCAGTAGATAGTAAGAGAATTTACTGAGGTATACAGACATATATCTTAGGGATTACTCATTCTAAGGTATAATTCACCCTATCTCTAATGAGCTACTTAATGTGTTATACTCCTGATCTAAAATTTAACCTTAGCTCTGATACCAATTATAACGATCCTGACTCGGCCTTCAAAAATCGGCACCCGTACTTCACTTGTACTCGAATGATGCTGATTCAAACATCAAATCTGGCTCGCCGGAGCTTATAACACATTAAGTATAACAACACAGCGGAAGAAAGAAATGAATGATATCATATACATCACAAATGATACAATATCCAGAATATGATATACAACAATGATATCTATATGATACAACCATATCAGAGACAAATAATAATGTTACAGCGGAAACAACAGAACTGATAACGTCAAACTCGGATCACCATCACGAACTCCAAGATAAGAAAGGTCCGTCAGTGAACTCTAAAAACTGAACTAGCTCCCGATAATATACTAAACCTGATTATCTGAAAAACCCAACTCTAGACTGCCCGTGTGGGAAATTGTGGGCACCCAGAGTTTAGGAAGGGAACAACAAACTCCAGGCCAGTCATGGGACTGGTATGAGTAACAAAAACAGTTGCTTTTAAATAAACAAGATTTATAAAAGAAACCGTTTATGCTTTTGGAAAATGAAACTACCATAAGGCCTCCCGCCACACACATAATGCAAATGCAGAATTGGAGGAGATTTCTCCTTATGATAGTCAAACATGCTTGATACGCAAAATCTTTGATATTATTGCTACTGCATAGTGTGAAAACATCTCAAACATATAATATTAATCTTAGCCAGCATAGGTACCATTATACTATGCCTACTATAGCTACCATTTTAAATGGCAGGTTCTATAACTAAATCGTACAAGGCTCGTATTGTTTCTTTGGATTTTCCAACAAATGGTTAGGCTAAGGAACTTCCTATGCCACATAGGAACGCCTCTGGAGGGATGCCCCGAGAACCTACCTGGCTCTCTACCAACACAAAGCCGGTTACCCCCTTCTGGGTAGTAAACTTGAGATATGCCACCCCCGGTCGTTTGCAACCTTTATCCGAGGCGCCTCGATCACAAAGCAACAATCACACAGTAAATGAGATTGGAGCAACCACACAGGTAAAATATCTAGGATCCATACCGTGATACCACCTTTTTCCAAAAGGAATGGACATACCCTAGGAGATCTACCCCTGAAACCTTGCCGCATCTTTCCTGTTTTGACCATTTCCGGGGTGTGAGGTCCGATGAGGTCTCGTCCACAAAGCTACGCTTCTTCACAAAGCCATGCTTTGATCAACAAATGACCAGCATCACACAGCAACACTTAGCATGCCACACTACCAAATTGGGAGTATATCACTGATAACCTTCAACTACATAACCTCTGAGCTTGTACGTCTCAGAGAAGGGTGTTAAGCTAAGAGAATAAATTCTCCGCCACCAAACAGAAATGTATTTGAAAGAAATCTGCTTTATATCTCAAAGTGTAGTGTCAGACATACGGCCATACAAGTCTGTTCCGGGTTCAAACAGAACCGAAGGCACTTCTAAAGAAGCCCTTGAAATCCGGGTATTCACAATCCCGATCGGACTTCCTATCACTTAGGAAATCTTTATACCGGCGCGACTCAGTGCAGAGACAATCGATAGGTTATCCTATCGTTCTCGCGAACACCCGGTCTTCAAATGTTATCCATTTACGTCGTATCACTATTCGGAATGGGTTATATGGCACAAAGTCCTCTCCCGGCTAAACCGAATAATGAGCGTAATATTTTAAAAACATATGCATATTGGGATTTCAGTTAAGTCACAACTTATTACCCAAAACTTCTCTTTCAAATGGTTCACCCAGTTTCATAAAGATCTATTCATAGATTTTCAAATCGATTTCCATTTTAATTGGATTAACTCATTAAATCTTTAAATCAAAGATTTAACGTATAACTTTCAAAACACGTTTCCAAAGATTTATTCGTAACTTGGAAAACCATTTTCAATTCAAACTTGAAATTCCTTTAATTTAATTTAGAATTTCATTTCTTATATGAAAGCTTTTATCATTTGAAAACAAACAGTTTTCATTTCGGAAAAATCCGATTCATTTTTCAAAACCATTTGGATTCAAAAATTCAATTTTAAAACCATTTCAAGGATCTATGACTTAACCAACTTCCACGTGCAATCCATATTTGTGTGTGCATGGTGTAGTCTAGGGGTTTAACACAATAGTGCAACATCATTCAATCCTCATAGATTCAATCATATCAATATCGATAAGCAGTATGATTTAAAACACTTATCTTCATTCACAGATTCACAGATAAAGTCAATTTATCAATCACAAAGATTCACCATTATGATTCGATGTGGGTTTCGGATAACCAACTGGAATCTGACTCCCTATCGCATCGAAATTCAAATGTCGTTTTACGGACAAAGGGGTTTTCATATTCACACAATAATATATTCATCACAAATATCACAGCTCAGCACAAAGCAATTCATATCACATAGTATCACAATCACATATCAGGGATATCAATCAATACAAAGCATTCGATAATAATCAATCATCTATAATTAAGATGAATAAATCGTGTGGTTTTAAATTTATCAGCCACATAATTACTTTCATTAGTAATCTTTAATCAATGATTAATTATCATTAATTACAATTTGATTAAGTCTTAATCACCTTCATTAATTAATCATTCCTTAATTAATTATCTTAATTAATTAACCCTTAATTGTTAATTAATTAACTCTAAGTTACTTTTATTAATTAATTACTCCTTAATTAATTTATAATCAATAACAAATTAATTAACCTTAATTTATTTGTTAAATTAACCTTTAATATTAAGTAATTAATATTTAATTAAACAAATCATTAGTTACTTAATAGATTAAAAGATTACATCTTTCTATCTTTATTAATTACTTTAAAAATGTCTTACTAAATCCTTAATTAATTCAAACTTTAAATCAAAACCATCATTTGAAAATATGGATTAAAAATGTTAAAAAGTTTGAATTTTAGTTTTAAAGTCAAAACTGTTTTCTTTCAGCAACCCGAGACTTACTCGAGTGTTTCCCGAGTCGAAACACTCCCTGCTTCGAGTTTTCCCCAAACCAACCCGAGTCACATTTCAAAACTTAAAATTTTTGTTTAAGTTATTTTATACCTGGTACAACCTAAAAATACTCAAGACCTCCCTCGAGCCTGTGAACTGCTTCCTCGAAACCATCTTCGAGTCACAACCCAACCCAAACAACAGCAAATCCCCTGACACAACCCAAGTAACAGTGCACGTGCACCATCACCAGAGTCACCTCCGACCATCGACGACACCATAGTCTCATCACCGAACATCCCTACAAGCAAACCCGACCATCCAAACATTTCCACAACCTCGAGATCAAAATCGAGCAACTTCACCCAACTGGAATAAATCTGAACCACCACAAATCGCCTCGTCCCCGCAACCTCGACCACCAGACAACCCGAGACTCCGGCCACACGATCGCCAACGTCTATGCTTCCATCCCCTCGAGTTTGGTTGAACTCGATCAACCAAGGATGTCGAGATGATCAAAATACCAAGCCTAGCTAAAACTAGGGTTCTAAACTTTAAACGTTCGCCTCTGTCGCCACCGTGGACGATGCCACCTCCGACTATTTTTCTCCGACGCCCCCTAGGCTCCTTCACCTCCACTAACAACTCCGACACCTCCAGATCAACACGTTGCCGGAAATTGGTCAAAACCCAATTTCCGTTCAACGTCGAACTGCTCTTTACACACTTGATTAAAATCCTCATTTTGGGCTTAAAAATCATATTTTTCAATAAGGATTCGAATTATATAATTGAATCAATGTTTCATGTCATTCGAATTTTTTCAAAAATTTATAGTATGCTCTGTTCTTTTAATTTCCAGAGGAAATGCTAAGTTTTTTTGGCTTGAATAATTTTTTTGATTAAAGCTTATGCTAAAACAACTAAGTTTTGTTTTGATATTGAATCTAAATCATGCCTTGATCAGGAGAACATGATTTTTGAAGCTGAAACTAGAGCTTGAAACCAGAAACAAAATGTTACAGGAGATGACCGTGCATATACATTCATACATCACTCATGTATACCCAGAGAACATACATATATAAAAATATGTTTACCATAAATACTTGCAACAGAATCAAGTTTTAAAATTTTAAATAGAAAAGTTACTCATAGTGATATAGTTGAACATAAAATGATGATGAACAAGCTTGAATTCTTTGCTTGCTGAAACCATTTTGATCTCTGGTTTGTATTGTTTGATGTTTTTGTTCTTTTTTTTTTAAGTTTAAGTTTTGAATGATATTTTACTTCAGATTCTTCTTAGTTTTGAATGGAACGAACTAATGAAAAGGAAGATGATGTATAAAGAAATGAAGTTACAGGGTGATGTTATTGGTTTTGTACGAAGTTGATATTTTGTTTGGTACAATAGGCAGATGATTTTTTTCCATTTGAGGGCTGAAATGATATTGTATAGTGTACTAAAGATATTTGCATTAATTACTTGGCTTGTATTGGAAGCCTTCCCTATATATTTTTATTTTTATTGTTGACTAGGCTGATATTTTCTTCTTTCCCAAGTGTTCATACTTATCCAATTTTGTTTGTTCATACTTGAATATACTTCTTTCTTCTTTTGCAAGCTAATACACACACACACACACACATATATATATATATATATATATACTTGTTTCATACTTATCCATATTTGTTCATATTTTAGTATATATATATTTCTTTCTTCTTGTACTTATTATTTTGTAAGTATATTTTGTTTGTATTTTATTTTACTTTATATATTTATTCCTGTTTTAACTTAAAATTTAAACTCAATATATATATATATATATATATATATAAATTCAAACTTACTCATTTATGCACATATACATATATATTCGCATATATATATAAGATTTAAATTCAAATAATTCAACGCGTATTTTATTTGAATTTGGAGAAACTCAAATTAATTTACCAATTAATTTCACAATTTTTACAAAAAAATTAAATTAATTATCAATTTAAACTTAGTTAAAATCCGGGATCATTACAGTTTCCCCCCTTAAGAAATTTCGTCCCCGAAATTTACCAGGGAGACACAAAGATAGATGAAGAATATTTCATCAAATCAACTGAATATCTATTCTGCATTTGGCTTACCAAATCAGAATATCAATAATAGATATAAGAACAAATCTTTTTAATTTTTTCACAAGATACCCGGGTTATCCAGATCTACGAAACATGCAGGGGCATTGGTCAGTTCGAAAGGATAACTAACCATTCGTAGAATATATTGGGACCCAAATTGTATAGATATATGGATACAATTTCAAAACTTTTAGTTTAGAAACTAAAGTATACCTATCAACCATAGCAACCAAAGCAAACAATACATCCAAACAAACAATTTTGACCAACTTATTTGGAGTTCATGTCCCCTATTAATATATCGAATCTCTTCCTGGATCTACCAGGAACCATCGAAGAATTGAAAAGATGACGAACCAAAGAGATTGGTAGAGAAAAGATTGTTTCCTTGTTGTTATAGGGTATTGACCATGTTAGCACCAAAATTGGTCACTAACCTCGTTGAGAAAGATTGTGTAGAGAGATAAATGATGAAAGTAAATTTAAACAAAGATCAACATACTAAATTGAATGCAAAGACGAGAACACCAGATTTATAGTTGTTCGGCGTAACTGCCTACGTCCACTTTGAGGTTAATATTTATTGCTTCACTTGATAATTGATTACAGATACAATCCATTTTCTAATTACTTGAATACAATTGATAAGTAAAGAGAATGAGTTTTGAAAGCGGCAGAGTCTCCTCGGTGTTCTCCCCAAAAAAGGTCCATTTCACCGTGCCCCTGCCTCTCTATTTATAGACAAAGATGGGTTGGACTTCCCTGGTGGGCCTGGCAGCCGAACACCTTGGCCCAAATGGAGTGGTCTCTGTATGCCGAACCGAACAGGCCGAACGGGCGAATGCCGAACCGTCCTCTTCATGCCGAACGATGCGTTTGTTGTGTGGGAAGAGTAGGCCGAGTAACAATCGAAACCGGTCGTACTGGGGAGAATGCCGAACCATCTTTGACTGCCGAACGTCCTTGGTATGCCGAACGAGGTCTTCGGCCGAACGATGTCTCTGGCCGAACGATATCTTTGGCCGAACGATGCCTTTGTCCGAACGAAGTCTTCGGCCGAACGATGCCTTTGGCCGAACGAGGTCTTCAGCCGAACGATGTCTCTGGCCGAACGATATCTTCGGCCGAACGATGCCTTCGGCCGAACGATGCCTTTGGCCGAATGAGGTCTTCGGCCGAACGACTCCTTTGGTCGAACGAAGTCTTTGGCCGAACGATGCCTTTGGCCGAGCGCTCCTGGATGCCGAGTGTTCCTGAATGACGGTTGCAAAGAGATGCCGAACGATCCAGTTGGGCCGAACTGTGGGTATGCCGAGTACTAAGTTGCCTGGCCCATTCTCCAGGAAACACTTGCCCCCCAAAGTGTATTACGTGACCGAGCGTGATACGCTTTGAATTACGTATCCTCCATGCTTCGCTTCGAACCTTGGTTCATCACTCTTGGGGGTTGCTTTCTTGTGAATACCGGTCATGGATGTGTGTGCCGAACGTAGTGTAAATGCCGAACAACACAGTCGAAGCCGAACGTTCTGTGCGTGCCGAACAATACCTTCTTGACCGGCCTTACCGGTTATGGCCTCTTCAACTTCTTCTTCTTCCCTATAAAACCAGGCATCCTCCCTCTTCCCCTCTTTTCCAATTTTATTTCTATCATTCTCCAAAAACTTGCAATTCTTGCCTATTAATCGGATACTTAAAGCCTAATCAATCCTTCCCAAGTTTCGATCTACCGACTAGGTATTATCCCTTTTATCTAAATCCCTTCCATAATTAAACAGTTTCAATAAGAGACTTAGATTTGTGCATCAAAACCATAGCCGAGAGGGTTATGCGGATGGAGGAATCAAACTTTGATTAGGATATCTTTAGGGTTGAATGATGTGAGGCGAGGAGAAATGACCAGGGATGATCGCACGTAGGAGTTGTTGGGTGATGTGTGGTAGTTAGGTTTAACTTCTTTGTGCCGAACGAGACCGGAAGGAAAGAAAGAATAGAGGAAGTGTTGGAGGCGATTAGGATGCCGAACGGCATAATCTGGGATGACTCGCCGAGTGACCTGTTATTGTTGTTCGGTGTGGATGGAGGAGGAGAGGAGTGGAACTGTAGCCAAGGGTGGAGTGCCGAACGTTAAGGCTCGGAAAAACTCTGGTTCAGCGTGTCTTACCATATGCCGAACAGTGGAATGGAAGGCTAGGGTGGAGGCATGAATTAGTGGGGATGCCGAACGTTATCTTGGTCGAGCGATGCTTTGCCGAGCGCTAACTAGTTCGAACGATATTTAGGGCCGAATGAGAATTTGGCCGAACAAGTTATAGGCCGAACGGTAGCTTGGCCGAACAATCACAAATTCCGAACCATATCAAGGCCGAACAATGATAAATGCCGAAACATACTTAGGCCGAACAACGTGAATGCCGAACCATACTTAGGCCGATCGAACATAAATGTCGAACCATACTTAGGCCGAACATCACAAATGTCGAACCATATCAAGGCCGAACAATCATAAATGCTGAACCATATCAAGGCCGAACAATCATAAATGCCGAACAGACAATTGCCTTGCCTAATCACACAACAAAACAAGGACAAGGACTCTAGCATACTAGCATATCAAACTGATCCGGACTATTAACTCCCTAGCTTCAGTAGACATAAACCTGAACTTAGATTGACATAATCAGATAACTTCTTTTAACGTTTTCTGAATCTGAAACTGTAATCACCATAAGGCAGGTTTTTGGAGACGGACAGTGATGACGGTCTTCGAAGGCGATGATTCGAAGCTCGGTTTTATATCAGTAACCTTGTGACTTTTAAATTTTCAACGCTTATACACGATTGATTGCACTAGTTCACACACTACGTGAGGGGAATATTCGTGTTGTTAATTCTAATGTTGAACATTTTTCAAGTATAGTTCTCAGGTGATTTGCCAGATTCACTATTTATTGGAGATGTCTAAAAAATCTAGCTCCGCCACTATCTCAGATAGGCCCGGACCGTCTTCAAAGCAAGAAGTCGCGGAAACTTCAAATCCGTCGACTTCCCCTGCTCATAATTTAGCTCCTGATGCCCTGGAGGCATCAATTCTTTTGGATAATCCGATCGACTCACAGGCTTCGAAGATTAACAAAGTCGCGCTTCAGCGAATATGATCCATCCATGGAATCCCTTTCGCCGATGTGTTGGTTCTGTTAAGGCATGATCGTCCTCATCTGCCCCCAGTCGGATATACTGCTTGTAATAAGTTTATGTGCTGGATGGGTAGCGTGCCTCCATTTAATCTATTTCTTCGGGACGTTTGCAATACATAGACATCGCCACGTCGCAGCTGCATCCAAACGGCCATGCGTTCATATACAGGACCTACCTCCTTTTCATGGCCGTTTTCCTTAGGCCTCCAACTTCCGGCGACATCAGATATATTTATATGATTAAGAAGCGGAAGATAGCCCCTCCTTTGTGTTCCTCGAGCCGTACCACAAATGCCAGATTTTGACCGGAGCATTTAGCAAATTTGCCCTGTACAAACAGGAATGGTTCTATGTGCGTTGCCCTCTTGGTTTCGCGAGGAGATGGGTTGAAGGCAGTAAGTCTTTTTCCTAAGTCGACATTCGTGCTCTATCGGAGCTATGTTTTTTCTAACTTCTTGTTTCATCTTTTCAGGTATCAACCCACGTCCTGAGAGCCGAGGATATTCTGAGACCGTAGAAGCCATTAGAGCTCTTCCTGCCGAGGAACGGGACATCCGAACCCTCATTTCAAATGAGTAATTATCGAGATTCGGACTGTTAGCAGGAGGTCGCTGGATTAGACTTCCTGAGGGCGTCTCCATTCCCAAGCCCGCATCTGGTAAAGGGAAAAAATTAGCTGAATCGTCATCACGCCATACCCCTGATGTACAGGAAGGGGAGAAAATCAAAGAGAGTGAAGCTCCTGACACACAAGGCGAGAATGTGGGTCCTACTCAGGATCCGCTGGTCGAAGTGCATGATATTGAAACGTCATCTTCCCCTTCAAAGGGGAAAAAGAAATTGACGTATAAGATACGAAAGGAGAAGGTTGGCGGAACGTCCAAAGTTACGCTCGTCCCGCCAGAGAAAGAGGCTTCTTCACAACACATGGAAAGTTCTTTAAAGGGCTTGTCGAACCTTACCATTCCCGACGATCTGCTCAATTACGGTTTCGACGATCCAGAAGCACTTAAATTTCATTCGCCCACTAGAGGCGACACGGGAGTTCAAGCCCCAGTCCAGGGAGATAACACTCCAATGAGTAAAAATAAAGGAACTGGTCCGTCGAGGCGAACACTAGGACACACACACACACACGCACTTCACCATACACTTCAATTTTTTCCATTACCCCGATTTTTCCTAACTCGTTGTTATTTTTATTCTATGCAGATGACATGGGGCGCTTTCACGGGTTCGATCGCCTCCACAGTTCTTCTGTATTTCACCATCCGGGACGGGATTCAGGCTCTGGTAGACATAGGGACAGAGACGATTACGAAGATCGAGACAACCGTCCCCATGAGTCATCTTATCGAAAGAAAACATATTCCCAGTCTTCATATTCTCGTGATCCCCCTCCTCAAACTGAGCCAGATAGAGAAAAACTTCCGTAGAAGGGGTCACAACCCGATGTCTCCCGAGATCAACATTCTGGTTCATCGAGCACACGGCAATCTCAGGAACATCGGAAGAGAACAGAACTTTCAAAGCCTCCTCCCCCTGTTACTGCGGCTGACCTAACGATAGCAGAGAAGATGGTCAATCTTAAGGCTAAATTTCCAAAAATCTGCTTTGACGGCCTGAAATTCCTCCCAGCTATTCACCATATTCCAGGGCACGTCAAACAGAGTGCCCTCGCCTGCAACAACGTTGTCTATGTTCAACATGACGCGTTAGCACATTTGGTCGAAAAAGTCTCGGAAGTATCCGTTGGGCGCCAACAGGAGATTGACCGTTTGAAGCTGGAAGCTATCTTCGACAAGGACATCATCAAGAGTCAAGATGAAGAGCTTGCTTCGTATAAGTTGAAACTTGAAGCCGCAGAGCAGAGTGCAAAAGGCACTGCCGAGGCCGTCACTCGTCTAGAGGCGGCCCATAAAAAGGAACTTGATGAAGCAGTCCAGCACAGTGGGGCCCTTGCCTTAGAAAAAGATTCTATCCAGAAAGAAAGGGACGCTCTCGCCCTGCAAGTCAGAGAGTTGAAAGAGCTATTCTCTACGGAGAAAGAAGAGAAAATAGCCGCTTAAGAAAAGTCCCAACGATACTGCAACGAAATTGTTGCTACACGGCTCTTAAAAGCAAAGCTCGATGATGAGCTTGCTAAGGTTGAGATAATGAAAGACGAAGCCCGTGAGGAGGGAAAGAGAAAAGCTTCTGAGGAGATTGACTCTTGCCTTGAAGCAGCTGCAGAGGCCGGTAGAGAAGAGGTCAAGTGCATGTTTGAACCGCTGATTGCTGAAAACAGTGCCCGCGTCCTTATGCACCGCGACTTGACATTCCAAGGCGAGGGCTATCTTGAATCTCTAGCTGAGGCCTGGGAGACTTTAATAAAGATCAGAAAGATCGAGTCGGGCACTGAGGAAGTCGATGAGGAGGCTCTAGTGAAAGAATTTCTCAGGGGGAATGAGCCATCAGACTTGTCTGCAGCTATGGCTCTCTTTGGTAAAAGCCCTCCCCTATCAAAAGAGAAAGACGACGGAGCTGGTCCATCTGGAGTTGAGCCTGCAGCTCCTCCTTCCACTTAACCGGCCGGTCGGGCAGTACCTGACCCATTTGAGCAGCATGCCGGCTACGATCCGGAAGATCCCGGTCTCGGCGTTCATGTGCTATCCCATATTCTAGAGGGTGAAACTCCGTGCGCAACTGATAGCCAGCCAGAACCCGGTATAAAACTCTTCTTTTAGAAGTTCAAAGATCTGTCACTTTCTGTTAGCGGTTATTGGTCCTAATGTTCGTTCTTTATATTTTTATGCAGGCCGCTCTGATCCTGAACCAACTCCGAGGAGCGACGACGCCAAGGAGGAGGCAAGGAAAACAAGCGATGTCGCTCATGCGGGAGTAACTCCTGGCCCTGACGCTCAAGTGATCGGGGCGCTAGATGATGATAAGTTTGACACTTCATCTCCCGTTGAAGGGAGTGATGAAATCGAGATCACTGGCGCCTCAGAACATACTTCGAAGATGAGCATGAAAGAGCGACTCGCAAAAGAGCAGAAAAAGAAGGTCGAGATCAAGGTCGAGCCTCAAATAGTGGAACTTACCGACCCGCTGAATAGGCCTCCGAAAATCATTCTCCCCGGAAAATCCAAACCGCTGGATGTTCCTTCTCCCTCTCCTGACTCTGCTTCTTTGGCAAGCAAAAAAATCCAAGAGGAAGCGTTAGGGAGAGGAGTCATCTGAGCAAACAAAGGAAGACAAGAAGAAGAAGCCGAAGAAATAGCCACTATACTCGTTCAATGAGATTTTGCTTAGGTCTTGTAACTACTTTTACTTTTTCGTTTCCGTAGTTCAGGTAGATAGAATTTTTGACTCCAAGTTTTGGAGGAGCAGTTGTGTAACCCTATTATGGATTATTGAATAAAGTTTAGTTTCTTTGTCGCTTGAACGATTCTTTTGCTTTTCTAGCTTTCTGTATAACTGTGGTCGAAACTCAAGTTCTAATGAGTCGCATAATTTCCCAATCCATTCTTACATTGTTCGAACATTCTTTGGTACTTAGAATTATTCCTAATCCACGCTTTGGGGATTTAGAGTAATTCGGTCCGCATTAAGGGGACTCGGAGATTCGAATCGTCTATACTCTAGTCTGCACTTCGGGGACTTAGAGTACTCTGGTCTGCACTCAGGGGACTCGGAAATTGAAGTCGTTTATACTCTAGTCCGCGCCCAGGGGACTTAAAGTACTCCGGTCTGCACTCAAGGGACTCGGAGATTGAGGTCGTTTATACTCTAGTTCGCGTTCTGGGGACTTAGTGTACTCCGGTCCACTCTCAGGGGACTCGGAGATTCGAGTCGTTTATCTCTATTCCGCGCTCCGGGGACTTAGAGTGCTCAGGTCTGCGCTCAGGGGACTCGGAGATTGAAGTTGTTTATACTCTAGTCCGCGCTCAGGGGACTTAGAGTACTCCGGTCCGCTCTCAGGGGATTCGGAGATTCGAGTCGTTTATACTCTATTCCGCGCTCAGGGGACTTAGAGTACTCCGGTCCGCGCTCAGGGGACTCGGAGATTGAAGTAGTTTATACTCTAGTCCGCGCTCAGGGGACTTAGAGTACTCTGGTCCGCACTCAGGGGACTCGGAGATTGAATTCGTTTATACTCTAGTTCGCGCTCCGGGGACTTAGAGTACTCCGGTCCGCTCTCAGGGGACTCGGAGATTCGAGTCGTTTATACTCTATTCCACGCTCCGGGGACTTAGAGTACTCCGGTCCGCTCTCATGGGACTCGAAGATTCGAGTCGTTTATGCAAATTCGTACATCATACGGAATAATGTAACTCCAGCGGTTCATCACCAGATTATAAGGTACAGAAACATTAATAATTCGTGAAACAGACGGCTTCAAGCCTTTATTAATGAAACAAACTAAATTGTCCAATTACACGCTAAAAAGGAAACTAAGAATCAGCGGAATAAAAACATACAGCAAACAACTATACCTAAAACAGGAAAGAAACAGGCTAAATGTAATAATGTCACAAATGTTCACTGTTCCACGCTCGGGGTAGTGTCACACCATGAACGGTCGCTAGCTTTAAAGTTCCCTCTCCAAGCTTCCGTTCAATGACATATGGACCTTCCCAGTTGGGATTCATACGTGATGGTACCGGGAAAACTCGTTTCAAAACAAGATCACCCACATTAAAGATCCTTGGGTGGACTTTGTCGTCGTAATATCGCTTGACTCGGTGCCTATGTGCCGCCGCCCTTAGTTCAGCCTCTTCACGTTTTTCGTCGATGCAGTCCAGTGATTCCAATAAGAGATCCTGATTCGTCCTAGGATCATAATATGTCACTCGATGCGATGGAACTTCAAGCTCCACGGGTATAACGGCTTCTGAGCCGTATGCCAATGCGAATGGAGTGTGGCCAGTCGCGGACTTGTGGGTAGTTCTATAAGCCCATAATGCGGTCGGGAGTTCATCTACCCACTTGCCTTCGGATTTTTCCAAACGCTTCTTCAATATAGACTTGATTATTTTGTTCACGGCCTCGACTTGTCCGTTAGCTTTCGGATGCGCAACGACGGCGAACTTCTTCTCAATGCCATACTTTAAACAGAAATCTTTGAACTCTCTACTTTCAAATTGCGTTCCGTTGTCCGTAATGATGGTTCGAGGGAGCCCAAAGCGTCATATAATGTTTCGTACAACGAAATTAATGACCTTCTTAGAGGTGATTGTGGCTAAAGGTTATGCCTCGGCCCATTTTGTGAAATAGCCGACTGCAACTATCGCGTATTTTGCACCACCTTTGGATATAGGCAAAGAGCCGATTATATCAATTCCCCAGATTGCAAATGGCCAGGGACTAACCATTTGTGTGAGTTCTGTTGGTGGAGCTCTCGGAATTTTCGCATATCTTTGACACTTGTCACATTTTCTTGCGTAGTCTGCAGCGTCCCGATTTATAGTTGGCCAATAGTATCCATAGCGGAGGATCTTTTTTGCTAGTGTCTGCCCCCCAGTATGGTCGCCACGTTCTCCTTCGTGAACCTCCTTCAAGACCCGCTTTGTCTCATCATGGGCAATTCATCGTAATAAGGGGACCGAGAACCCCTTCCGATACATTACTCCATCCTGCATCACATATCGTGCAGCTTTTCGAATGACCTGTTGTCTTTCGCTCCTTTTTTCAGGCAAAGTCCCGTTTAGCAGGTATCGTTTGAATGGGGTCATCCACGACTCTTCCTCTATTTCAGTTTCCAACACAAAATCGACTTCCATCACATCTATGCTTAGAGTGTGTAAGGTTTCGACGGGAACTAATTCCATTTGCTGCGCATCGCCAGTGCTTGCGAATTTGGCCAATGAGTCGGCTTCCTTGTTTTGTTCACGCGGGACATGCGAAATGTCATAATGTTCGAAGTTAGCCAATAGTTCCCAAACTAGAGAAAGGTATGGAGCGAGCTTTTGTCCCCTCGCTTGGTAATCTCCTCACACTTGGTACACCACCAGCTGCGAGTCATAAAAGATTTCAACTGATTTAACCCCAAGTTCTCCAACGAGTTTTAAGCCAGCAACCAGTGCTTCATATTCTGCTTCATTATTCGTAGCCGGGAAATTGAGCTTCAAAGCGTAACAAATCGATCGATTTTCTAGAGTTACGAGAACTACACCAGCTCCGGAGCAACGGTCATTTGATGCCCCATCGGTGTACAATTTCCATCGAATAGGGGGAATGACACTGTGATTATCTGGTTCGTCAGATACAGTAAACACAGCGATGAAATCGGCTAATGATTGCCCTTATATGGCTCTTCTTGGCAGGTAGGTAATATCGAACTGACTCAACTCGATATTCCATTTTAACGTCCTTCTAGAAGTTTCTGGTCGTTGGAGTACCTACCGTAAGGGCTGATCGGTATAGACACTGACCGAGTGTGCTTGAAAGTATGGATGTAGCTTACGTGATGAAATCACCAAGCAATAGGTTAATTTCTCAATTTTAGGGTAATTTCTTTCTGCCCCCCTTAAACGTTTACTAACGTAATACACCGGCTTTTGGACTCGGTCCTCCTCGCGGATCAAAGCTGTACTTATAGCATGTGGGGATACGGCCAAGTATACGTACATCATCTCGTGATCTACTGGTTTTGACAATACTGGAGGACTCTCCAAATGCCTTACCAGATCTCGGAACGCTTCCTCGCAGTTAGATGTCCATTCGAAATTCCTCTTTCCTTTCTTTATTATATCGAAGAAGGGAATGCACTTGTCCGTGGCCCTGGATATAAATCGGCTCAACGCGGCCACCTTCCTATTCAAGCTTTGCACCTGTTTTATAGTTCTGGGCGCTTGCACATCTCGAATAGCTTGAATCTTTTCTGGGTTAGCTTCAATTCCCCTAGCATTAACAATGAATCCCAAAAACTTCCCCGACGCAACGCCGAAGGAACACTTCAGAGGGTTGATCTTCATCCCGTAATATCTGAGTATATCGAACATCTCTGCTAAGTCTCGAATGTGGTCGTTTGACTGTCGTGACTTCACGAGCATGTCATCCACATAGACTTCCATCGTTCTACCAATCTAGTCTTTGAACATTCGATTCACCAAACGCTGATCGGTCGCTCCCGTGTTTTTCAATCCAAAAGGCATTACTACATAGCAATATAGCCCAACGTCTATGACGAAACTGGTGTGTTCTTGGTCCGGAATATGCATCGGGATTTGATTTTATCCCGAGTACGCATCCATGAATGACAACAACTCGTGTCCAGCAGTAGAGTCGACCAACTGATCAATCCGAGGCAATGAAAAACTGTCCTTGGGCACGCTTTGTTCAAATCAGAATAATCTATGCAAGTTCTCCATTTCTCGTTCTCCTTTTTCACCAGCACGAGGTTTGATACCCATTTAGGGTAGAGGGCATCGCAGACGAACCCATTGGCTTTGAGTTTGTCCACCTCCTCTCTGAGAGCAGCGGACCTCTCCGGGTCCATCCGTCTCCTCTTTTGTTTAACCGGGACGTACTTCGGGTCTATGTTCAACATATGACTCGTAATAGCGGGAGAAATCCCACACATGTCAGAATGTGTCCAAGCAAAAACATCAAGATTCGCTCGGAGGAAATCACTGAGATCTTCAGTCATTGCGGGGCTGAGATGTGATCCGATCTTCAGTACCCGCGATGGATCGTCTCGGCTGACTGAAATGTCAATTGTCAATTCAGCCGCCGCCGCCTTTTCTTCCCTGGGTTTCTCATCGTTGTCTCTCGAATCTATGTTTCTGAAGATCCGAGAATTATGCCCGAGCCAAGGCTCGGGCATTACTTGTCAATTGTTAGTATTATGGATGCAGACGGGATTTTCCGCAACCTTTCTTTTCTCCCTCCGATGGGCCTCTCAGAGCTCAGCCACATAACAGGCACGACCAGCCGCCTGGTCGCCATGAACAACACCTACTCCTTTATCAGTCGGAAACTTCAAAGTCAAGCACCACGAGGCTAATGCCGCCTTAAACTCAGCCAGGGTCGATCGACCCAAGAACACATTGTACGGAGAATCCACATCCAAAACTACGAAAGCTAGGATTCGCACCCTCCTACGCTCGCTTTGTCCCAGTTCAACTGGTAACTCAACATACCCCACTGCATCGGTTGCTGCGCCATTAAAGCCATGTATACGAGCTTTAGACGGTTTCAAATCCTTCGTCTCCATCTTCATCTAGTCATAAGCCTTCTTGAAGATGATATTGACAGAACTTCCACAATCAATCAAAATTCTCTTTACATAAGCCGACCCGATTGTCGCAGATTTGACCATCGGGTCGATGGTAGGAGCCTCTACTTGGTCAACATCTCTGCTCTTGAATACTATATCGTCTGTCATCACGCGCAGCTGTTTAGCAGGGGTCCCATCCTCTACGTTGGAACAACACTCGAAATCTGCGTGCTTCAGGGAAGTAGCATACTGCTCCATCTCTTGCCAGTTCTTATCCGTAGGGTGAGGTCCGCCGATGATCGTGTTTATGACTAGTCTGCCCACAGTCCGGGCAGGCTCCTCGGGATGACGCGGAGCTGGTGCACGACCTGGATTGGACGTTCCCTGTCCTCCTTCTTGCGGATTCTTTACAAACTCCTATAACTTTTTCTGCCTAATCAGCTTCTCTATAGCGTCGTGTAGGTGTCTGCACTCTTCTGTATTGTGCCTATAAGTCTCATGGAAGCGGCAGTATTTCCCAATCCGCTTTTGTTCTTCGGTTGACTCCTTTGGACGTGGCTTTCTGTACTGAAAGGTATTGCAGGTTGATAGGTAAATGTTCTCAAGAGATGCATTCAGTGGGGTATACTCATTATAGGTTGGAATTCTTGGCTTCCACTTCCCTGCTTCTCTCTTCTTCCCTTGATTTCTTCCTCCGAATTCCTTAGGTTGCCCGGGCTTGTTCTGGACATTGACTTGAACTTTTCCGAGTTGTCTCCGGACTGCTTCACAGCAATATTGCTTTTCACGGACTCCTGGACAGGCCCCGGTGCCGTATCTCGCCTTACCCACCTGGCTTCCTCTCTTCTTATGAACTGATGTGCCTTTGAGTAAAAATGCTCTAGCGTAGTCGGAGGTTTTCCTGGCAACCAGTCTCCAAACTCTGAATCCGGATCCACGCCTCGCATCACAGCCATAAGCATTGCATGATCATTGGGATTGCTGACTTCAGTTGCTGCAACATGGAATCTCTGCAAATACTCCTTCAATGATTCCCCAAGAGCCTGGATTACACTTGATAGAGACATCACGTCCTTTGGTCGAGTAGTATGTATCCTGAACTATTCCATAAATTTCTTCGCCAACTCCTCGAAACTGGATACAGACCGTGGAGGAAGTCGAGTGAACCACATGGTAGCGATCCCAGATAGAGTTATTGGAAAGCATCTATACTTGGTCGCATCATTTGCTCTAGCTGAATCCATCATCCATTCGTACCTCATGACATGCTGTCTAGGATCAGTCTTTCCTTCATATGCCGGGATAGTTGGCATACTAAACTTCCTGGGGTACGCTGCCTGTAGAATAACGTCCGTGAACAGAGTATGACTTCTTGACACTCCCCAATCATCATTTGATAAGCCTTGATTCTCTTTCATCAATTGTCTGATCATGGCTGTCAGGTCTGGTGTTTGTATGGAAGGTGGAAGGTTGGAGTCTGTTCTACGTGATTGACCAGGCTGATGCCTCCTCTGCTGGCGATCTGCCAAATGTGCATCTTGAGGTTCGACATCATTGGCATCTTGATGATTTGGGCCTCCAGCCTCCACCTGCACTCCAGCTCCTAAGTTTCCATCTCCTGCTTGGTCACGGTCTCCAGCTGTTCGGACAGCAGCACCTGCTTGCGTAGTTTCAGTCTTACGGTGCCTATGCCGTGGAGGTTCATCGGACGAAGTTGAGCTGTCGGACGAAGAATAAGGAGCGGGATTGCCCCCAGCATTCTGATGCTGTTGTTGAGTGAGTTGTGCCATGAGGTTGGCGTTGGCTTGCCTCTGCTCTCCGAGTTGTCTCTTGCTTTCCCTAAGTTCTCTCATCAAGTCGTTGAAATCTATTCCGGTGACAACCGTCATTTGGTCCTGTGCGGTAGTCCCTGCACCTAGCATTGCTTGCTGATTGCTAGGCCCTGCTTGTTGTACGCTAGTAGTCTCGTGGGCGTCCGCATTATGAGAGGCTGATCTGGTACATGGTCTTGGCATTGTAGAGTTATTGGTATGAACTCTAAGTAGAATCAACGGACGTCCTACGACTGAATCGGATCTTCTTTGGGGGATTTATTCAATCCAGTAGCTTCAAAGCAGATCCTTGAGGTCTGAGAATTCAATTCTCAGTGAAAGCACCAAAGTGTTAGCACCAAAATTGGTCACTAACCTCGTTGAGAAAGATTGTGTAGAGAGATAAATGATGAAAGTAAATTTAAACAAAGATCAATATACTAAATTAAATGCAAAGACAAGAACACAAGATTTATAGTGGTTCGGCGTAACTGCCTACGTCCACTTTGAGGTTAATCTTTATCGCTTCACTTGATAATTGATTACAGATACAATCTGTTTTCCAATTACTTGAATACAATTGCTAAGTAAAGAGGATGAGTTTTGAATGCGACAGAGTCTCCTCAGTGTTCTCCCCAAAAAGGTCCATTTCACCGTGCCCCTGCCTCTTTATTTATAGACAAAGATGGGTTGGACTTCCCTGGCGGGCCTAGCAGCCGAACACCTTGGCCCAAATGGAGTGGTCTCTATATGCCGAACCGAACAGGACGAACGGGCGAATGCCGAACCATCCTCTTCACGCCGAACGATGGGTTTGTTGTGTGGGAAAAGTAGGCCGAGTAACAATCGAAACCAGTCATGCTGGGTAGAATGCCGAACCATCTTTGACTGCCGAACGTCGTTGGTATGCCGAACGAGGTCTTCGGTCGAATGATGTCTCTGGCCGTACGATATTTTTGGCCGAACGATGCCTTTGGCCGAACGATGCCTTTGGCCGAACGAGGTCTTCGGCCGAACGATGTCTCTGGCCGAACGATATCTTTGGCCGAACGATGCCTTCGGCCGAACGATGCCTTAGGCCGAACGAGATCTTCGGCCGAACGATGCCTTTTGTCGAACGAAGTCTTCGGCCGAACGATGCCTTTGGCCAAATGATGCCTTTGGCCGAGCGCTCCTTGATGCCGAGCGTTCCTGAATGACGGTTGCGAAGAGATGCCGAACGATCCAGTTTGGCCGAACTGTGGGTATGCTGAGTACTAAGTTGCCTGGACCATTCTCCAAGAAACAGACCATTTATAGTCGTATTCCCTTGTCCCCTATCTCATCCTCTTCTTGCACTCATACTTACTATCAGTGGATAGTAAGAGAATTTACTGAGGTATACAGACAGATATCTTAGGGATTACTCATTCTAGGGTATACTTCACCATATCTCTAATGAACTACTTAATGTGCTATACTCCTGAGCTAAAATTTAACCTTAGCTCTGATACCAATTATAACGATCCTGACTCGGCCTTCGAAAATCGGCATCCGTACTTCACTTGTACTCGAATGCCGCAGATTCAAACGCCGAATCTGGCTCGCCGGAGCTTATAACACATTAAGTATAACAACACAGCGGAAGAAAGAAATGAATGATATCATATACATCACAAATGATACAATATCCAGAATATGATATACAATAATGATATCTATATGATACAACCATATCAGAGACAAATAATAATGTTACAGCGGAAACAACAGAACTAATAACGTCAAACTCGGATCACCATCACGAACTCCAAGATAAGCAAGGTCCGTCGTTGAACTCCAAAAACTGAACTAGCTCTAGATAATCTACCAAACCTGATTATCTAAAAAACCCAACTCTAGACTGCTCGTGTGGGAAATTGTGGGCACCCAGAGTTTAGAAAGGGAACAATAAACTCCAGGTCAGTCATGGGACTGGTATGAGTAACAAAAACAGTTGCTTTTAAATAAACAAGATTTATAAAAGAAACCGTTTATGCTTTTGCAAAATGAAACTACCATAAGGCCTCCCGCCACACACACAATGCAAACGTAGAATTGGAGGAAATTTCTCCTTATGATAGTCAAACATGCTTGATACGCAAAATCTTTGATATTATTGCTAGTGCATAGTGTGAAAACATCTCAAACATATAATATTAATCTTAGCCAGCATAGGTACCATTATACTATGCCTACTATAGCTACCATTTTAAATGGCAGGTTCTACAACTAAAACCGTACAAGGCTCGTATTGTTTCTTTGGATTTTCCAACAAATGGTCAGGCTAAGGAACTTCCTATGCCACATAGGAACGCCTCTGGAGGGACGCCTCGAGAACCTACCTGGCTCTCTGCCAACACAAAGCCGGTTACCCCCTTCCTAGGTAGTAAACCTGAGATATGCCAGCCCCGGTCGTTTGCGACCTTTATCCGAGGCGCCTCGATCACAAAGCAACAATCACATAGTAAATGAGATTGGAGCAACCACATAGGTAAAATATCAGGGCTCCATACCATGATAACACCTTTTTCCAGAAGGAATGGACATACCTTAGGGGAGCTACCCCTGAAACCTTGCCGCTGTTTCGACCATTTCCGGGGTGTGAGGTCCGATGAGGTCTCGTCCACAAAGCTACGCTTCTTCACAAAGTCATGCTTTGATCAACAAATGATCAGCAACACACAGCAACACATAGCATGCCACACTACCAAATTAGGAGTATATCACTGATAACCTTCAACTACATAACCTATGAGCTCGTACGTCTCAAAGAAGGGTGTTAAGCTAAGAGAATAAATTCTCCGCCACCAAACAGAAATGTATTTGAAAGAAATCTGCTTTATATCTCAAAGTGTAGTGTCAGATATACGGCCATACAAGTATGTTCCGGGTTCGAACAGATCCGAAGGCACTTCTAAAGAAGCCCTTGCAATCCGGGTATTCACAATCCCGATCGGACTTCATATCACTTAGGAAATCTCTATACCGGTGCGACCCAGTGCAGAGACAATCGATAGGTTATCCTATCGTTCTCGCAAACACCCGGTCTTCAACATCGGTCTTCAAATGCTATCCATTTACGTCGTATCACTATTCGGAATGGGTTATATGACACAAAGTCCTCTCCCGGCTAAACCGAATAATGAGCGTAATATTTGAAAAACATATGGATATTGGGATTTCAGTTAAGTCACAACTTATTACCCAAAACTTCTCTTTCAAATGGTTTAAACGAATTACCATTTTCAATATTTTACAAAAAGATTCATCTCACAGGGTTCACCCAGTTTCACAAAGATCTATTCATAGATTTTCAAATCGATTTCCATTTCAATTGGATTAACTCATTAAATCTTTAAAACAAAGATTTAACTTATAGCTTTCAAAACATGTTTCCAAAGATTTATTCGTAACTTGGAAAACCATTTTCAATTCAAACTTGAAATTCCTTTAATTTAAATTGGAATTTCATTTCTTATATGAAAGCTTTTATCATTTGAAAACAAACAGTTTTCATTTCGGAAAAATCCGATTCATTTTTCAAAACCATTTGGATTCAAAAATTCAATTTTAAAACCATTTCAAAGATCTATGACTTAACCAACTTCCACGTGCAATCCATATTTGTGTGTGCATGGTGTAGTCCAGGGGTTTAACACAATAGTGCAACATCATTCAATCATCACAGATTCAATCATATAAATATCGATAAGCGGTATGATTTAAAACGCTTATCTTCATTCACAGATTCACAGATAAAGTTAATTTATCAATCACAAAGATTCACCATTACGATTCGATGTGGGTTTCGGATAACCAACTGGAATCCGACTCCCTGACGCATGGAAATTCAAACGTCGCTTTACGGGCAAAGGGGTTTTCATATTCACACAATAATATATTCATCACAGATATCATAGCTCAGCACAAAGCAATTCATATCACATAGTATCACAATCACATATCAGGGATATCAATCAATACAAAGCATTCGATAATAATCAATCATCTACAATTAAGATGAATAAATCGTGTGGTTTTAAATTTATCAACCACATAATTACTTTCATTAGTAATCTTTAATCAATGATTAATTATCATTAATTACAATTTGATTAAGTCTTAATCACCTTCATTAATTAATCATTCCTTAATTAATTATCTTAATTAATTAACCCTTAATTGTTAATTAATTAACTCTCAATTACTTTTATTAATTAATTACTCCTTAATTAATTAATAATCAATAACAAATTAATTAACCTTAATTTATTTGTTAAATTAACCTTTAATATTAAGTAATTAATTAAGTAATTATTCTTTAATTAAACAAATCATTAAATAGATTAAAAGATTACATCTTTCTATCTTTATTAATTACTTTAAAAATGTCTTACTAAATCCTTAATTAATTCAAACTTTAAATAAAAATCATCATTTGAAAATATGGATTAAAAATGTTAAAAAGTTTGAATTTTAGTTTTAAAGTCAAAACTGTTTTCTTTCAGCAACCCGAGACTTACTCGAGTGTTTCCCGAGTCGAAACACTCCCTGCTTCGAGTTTTCCCCAAACCAACCCGAGTCCCATTTCAAAACTTAAATTTTTTTTTAAGTTATTTATACCCGGTACAACCTAAAAATACTCGAGACCTCCCTCGAGCCTGTGACATGCTTCCCCGAAACCTTCTTCGAGTCACAACCCAACCCAAACAACAACAAATCCCCTGATACAACCCAAGTCACAGTGCACATGCACCATCACCGGAGCCACCTCCAACCATCGACGACACCATCGGCTCATCACCGAATATCCCTACAAGAAAACCCAACCATCCAATCATTTCCACAACCTCGAGATCAAAATCAACCAACTTCACCCAACTGGAATAAAACTGAACCACCACAAATCGCCTCGTCCCCGCAACCTCGACCACCAGAGAACCCGAGACTCCGGCCACACGATCGCCAACGTCTATGCTTCCATCCCCTCGAGTTTGGTTGAACTCGATCAACCAGGGATGTCGAGATGATCAAAATACCAAGCCTAGCTAAAACAAGGGTTCTAAACTTTAAACGTTCGCCGTTGTCGCCACCGTGGACGATGCCACCTCCGACTATTTTTCTCCGACGCCCCCTAGGCTCCTTCACCTCCACTAACAACCCCGACACCTCCAGATCAACACGTTGACGGAAATTGGTCAAAACCCAATTTCCGTTCAACGCCGAACTGCTCTTTACATACTTGATTAAAAATCCTCATTTTGGGCTTAAAAATCATATTTTCCAATAAGGATTCGAATTATATAATTGAATCAATGTTTCATGTCATTCGAATTTTTTCAAAAATTTATAGTATGCTCTGTTCTTTTAATTTCTAGAGGAAATGCTAAGTTGTTTTGGCTTGAATAAATTTTTTTGATTAAAGCTTTTGCTAAAACAACTAAGTTTTGTTTTGATCTTGAATCTAAATCATGCCTTGATCAGGAGAACATGATTTTTGAAGCTGAAACTAGAGCTTGAAACCAGAAACAAAATGTTACAGGAGATGACTGTGCATATACATTCATACATCACTCATGTATACCCAAAGAACATACATATATAAAAATATATTTACCACAAATACTTGCAACAGAATCAAGTTTTAGAATTTTAAATAGAAAAGTTACTCACAGTGATATAGTTGAACAGAAAATGATGATGAACAGGCTTGAATTCTTTGCTTGCTGAAACCATTTTGATCTCTAGTTTGTATTGTTTGATGGTTTTTTTCTTTTTTTTTGTTTAAGTTTTGAATGATATTTTACTTCAGATTCTTCTCAGTTTTGAATGGAACGAACTGATGAAAAGGAAGATGATGTATAAAGAAATGAAGTTACAGGGTGATGTTATTGGTTTTGTACGAAGTTGATATTTTGTTTGGTACAATAGGCAAATGATTTTTCTCCATTTTGGGGCTGACATGATATTGTATAGTGTACTAAAGATATTTGCATTTATTACTTGGCTTGTATTGGAAGCCTTCCCTATATATTTTTATTTTTATTGTTGACTAGGCTGATATTTTCTTCTTTCCCAAGTGTTCATACTTATCCAATTTTGTTTGTTCATACTTGAATATACTTCTTTCTTCTTTTTCAAGCTAATACATATATATATATATATATATATATATATTTACGTGTATCATACTTATCCATATTTGTGCATATTTTAGTATATATATTTCTTTCTTCTTGTACTTATTATTTTGTAAGTATATTTTGTTTGTATTTTATTTTACTTCATATATTTATTCCTATTTTAACTTAAAATTTAAACTTAATATATATATATATATAAATATATAAATTCAAACTTACTCATTTATGCACATATACATATATATTCACATATATATATAAGATTTAAATTCAAATAATTCAACACGTATTTTATTCGAATTTGGAGAAACTCAAATTAATTTTCAAATTAATTTCAAAATTTTTATAAAAAAATTAAATTAATTATCAATTTAAACTTAGTTAAAATCCAGGATCGTTACAGTGGCCTTCGGAAACCAATATAGAAATAAACATAACACAAATCAGTCACAGACATTCATATCACAAAGGCGGAATCAGATATGAATATATCACATAAAAGTGTACATCAAATTAGTGGTCATATTAGATCCACTACATCACAATAGAATATATGCATGTTCCAGACAAAAGAATAATTATACATCAAGGATGTCTCTATCTCAAATGTATAATAATGAAAACTACTGATCTAAAGTAATTAAGCAAAAGTCAGATGAAGGACCCTGATAAGAAGTCAAGCAGGAGCACCTGAAATATCTCGGTCTGACCCGAGTATTATTTAAGAAGAAAATAAGAAACGGATCGGTCTAGCTATAAATATCAGATAAAACGAGATAGGATAAGAGATATGACCAAAAACGTATGATAACAAAAATGCCATACTATATCAAGTATACATCAAATAACAACAAAATCATACAATATCTCAAATCATCTCAAAACACAAAAAAGAGTCACATTCTTTAAATTATTCAACAAAACACAAATATTGATAGAGCTTATCAATGCAAACCACGAAAATTGGTGAAACACAAATTCTAGAAATGACAACCAGAAATCTAGAAATCACAAAAGGGGAAAGGCCTATCACAAACGGGAGCATGAAAACTCACCAACACGTGTATCAAAAATGAGCCGGAGCTCCCCCAAACAGGGTATAGTCCCCCATTACGGAATTTGAGCCGAAGCTCCTCCAAACAGGGTATCATCCCTCATTGCGGACTATGAGTCGAAACTCCTCCGAATGAGCTGAAGCTCCTCCAAACAGGGTACAGTCCGCCATTGCGGACTTTGAGTCAAAACTCCTCCAAACAGGGTACAGTCCCCCATTGCGGACTTTGAGCTGATGCTCCTCCAAATGAGCCAAAGCTCCTCCAAACAGGGTACAGTCCCCCATTGCGGACTTTGAGTCGAAAATCCTCCAAACAAGATACAGACCCCTACGCGGACAAAAAGACATCGCACATCGCTAGTCTAAATCACCAAAGGATCATCATTGATCAACAAGAAGTGTTAATTACACTAAGCTAGTAAATATAAGAGTTTAGCTTCATGTCCCATAACCACTAGCTTAACTTAAATATTTACGAACAAATTTTAGATTTCCACTCGAAAATAGTCACAAGAGTTCAATCGTACAAGTCCAAGAATTAACCGACGAAGTAAACGCAAGCGTTTCATACCACTTGTTTTACTAAGCCGTTTAATTAGATTTCTCATACGAATGAGGTAAAGGTTTGTATATACTAATAGATTGGAAAACGGTTTTAAAACGAGCTTTGTATTTAAAAGTAGTGTTGAAATCGTTTTGATGAAAGAGTTTGAGTATTTACTACTAGTATAGAAACCTTTGTATTTTAAAGTGACAAATCACAAAAATGATTGTAGAAACAATCAATCACCAAAGATTCACATACGAAGACGTGAATTAAATCCAAAGAAATCGATACCAAATCCATCAAAATGGATATTCCCAAAAATCCAAAGAAAGAAGTCATCAAAGTTGATAGTAAGTGATAACAACAATTCGGATCAACAAAATTCGATTAAAATAGGAAATCCACACAAAACAACCTAAATAGGCAAAAATGGATGTTTCCCGGCGTCTGGTTTGGAATCCAGACGTCTAGATTTGTTTTCTGGAAATAGTTCGGAAAACCACCCAGACGTCTGGAATACCGAAGCAGATGTCTGAGCCATGGCCAAACATCTGGTTTGGAACCCAGACGTCTGGTTTTATTCTCTGGTAATAATCCAGAGAACCCCTAGGCGTCTGAAACTTCAAGTCAGATGTCTGAGACTCATCCAGACGTCTGATCTTAGATTCCAAACGTCTGATCTTAGATTTCAGATGTCTGGAATTAGTTTCTGACTTTTTTTTATATATTTTTCGTGCATACATTTTTGCTCCAGGTCCAAACCAAACGTCTGGACTTGGTCACCAGACGTCTGGTCACCTGGTCTGGGCAACATTTTGCCTAGGTCAAAGTGGCCAAAACGTATCGGAAGCGATCAGACGAGCAACGACGACTAAGGATTTACGCCAAGTGACAACCTGGCCTTAAAGGCTCTTCGATACACCCCAACATCAATGTCCAAACATCATTTTCATAAGATTGGACCAAAACACCAAATTTTGGAAAATTCACCAAATTAATTCAAATCAAAAGCAAATAAATATGCACAAGTGTTAGGAATTCATACCTAACAACAAAGATAGCTATAGACATAGATGTGAGTTAAAGAACTCACCTTTTCAACCCAAAAACACAAGAGAGAAGCTATAGAGCAAGGAAAGAACAATCACTATTCAATTTTAACCGAAAAAGCTTCAATCTAAGCTCAAAAGAAAAACATTTCCTAAGTTAGGGTTTAGGAAATTTCTGAAATTGAAGAGGAAATGAGATGGAGAAGATGAAGAGGATGCTTACCTAAGCTTCTCTTTGAATTTGGAGTAAGAACTTGAATTTGCAAATCAAACTAGGGTTTGGAATTTCTATTTCCCATTCCTTTCCCCCATTTTCTCTTGAGCTTGAAAGTATTGGGGAATGAGAATGAATGAAGAGGAGAGTGGATGGAGCTAGGGCATTCAGTTGGGTTAATAGGCTGAAACCCAAAGCCCAAAATAGAAAATAGCAAAATTCTACTCAACTCCAAACATATCGATGTTTATACTCAAAAAAGTTGTAAACGCCATTTTGGACTCAATGGAAGTGGTCTCGAGTCCCAATTCGACTATTTACAAAAAGTAACATTTCAGACTTTAATCCGAATAACGATGCTATATTTAAATAAAACATTTAAATATACAATCGTGAAATATGCGGGTTGTTACAACATAAATGGTCTTGCTAAGACCGAGTTCATTGCTCTGGCATGCCAAAAATAACCGACGGTATCCGTATTGCTAGGAAAGGAGCCAAGTACACCCTATGGGTTTGCCTACCCTACTGGTTATGCCCCCTATCTCTGGTTTTAGTCATTTCCGCTGATGAGGCTACGTTCAGCGTTCCAGCTTATGCACCGCTCCAAAATAAATTATGGAATCCCACATGGACTGCCAGACCATAATAGGTCACGGAATCACACCTGCTGTGACGCCCCACCTCTATACTCACGCTAGCCAAGGACACTACTGGGTAATGCCGTCGACTAGCATGAAGAATAAGGCTGTTGAGGAGCGACCATCTGTGTAATTGCTTTGTGCGAGTACCGATATGTCAGAAAATATAACTTACATTTCATTTCAAGAGGAAATTCGACATATCAAATACAAACTCAAAGCTACCACATAGTGGCTAAGTGGACTTTGGAAACAAATATAGAAATAAACATAACACAAACCAGTCACATATATTCATATCACAAAGGCGGAATCAGATATGAATATAACACATTAAAGTGTACATCAAAGTAGTGGTCAAACAAGATCCACTACATCACAAAAGAATAGGTACAAGTGCTAGACAAAAGAATAATTATACATCAAGGAGTCTATAGCTCAAATGTATAATAACAAAAACTACTAATCTAAAGTAGTTAGCCAAAAGTCAGGAGAAGAACCCTGATAAGAAGTCAAGTAGGAGCACTTGAAATATCTCAGTCTGACCCGAGTATTATTTAAGAAGAAAATAATAAACAGATCAGTCTAGCTATAAATATTAGGTAAAATGAGATAGGATAAGAGATATGACCAAAAACGTATGATAACAAAAATGCCATACTGTGTCAAGTATACATTTCACAACAAAGAAAAGTCATACAATTATCTCAAAAATCTCATAACATCAAAAAGAATGTCATATTCTTTATTTTATTCACCAAGCCACGAATATTGACAAACATATCGTTGCCAATCGCAAAAATTGGTGAAACATAAATTCCAGAAATCATCAATTAGAAATACAGAAATCACAAGGGGGAGGCCTATTACAAATGGGAGCATGAAAACTCACCAACATGTGTATCACAAACGAAATGCTATTCCATGGTCGCTCACCATAGAGTCGGTGCAACGACGTAGTGCAATAACGGTACGCACGAGGAACGAGAAACTCAAATATTTCGGAACAACGACGTAGTGCAATAACGGTACGCCCGATGAACTCGAAACTCAAATAATTCGAATCAACAACGTAGTGCAATAACGGTACGCCCGATGAACACGAAACTCGAAACATCGATGTAGTACAATAACGGTACATCCGATGAACCAAAAACCGTAAAAGGACATGGGTCGCTAGCCCATAAAAGGAATGAGACGAAGCTCAATAAAGCGAGGTACAACCCCTACGTGGACAAAGAGACATCGCACATTGCTAGTCTAAGCCATAAAATGATCATCATCGATCATCAAGAAGTGTCGATTATACTAAGCTAGTAAATATAAGAGTTTAGCTTCATGTTCCATAACCACTAGCTTAACTAAAATATTTACGAATAGATTGTAAATTTCCACTCAAAAATTGTCATAAGAGTTTCAATCGAACAAGTCCATAAATTAACCGACGAAGTAAACGCAAGTGTTTCATACCACTTGTTTTGCTAAGCCATTTAATTAGATTTTCTCATACGAATGAGATAAAGGTTGTACATACTAATAGATTAGGAAACGATTTTATAAACGAGCTTTGTATTAAAAACAGAGTTGAAATCATCTTTGTAAAGAATTTGAATATTTACTATTAGTATAGAAACCTTTGTATTTTAAAGTGACAAAGCACAGAAATGATTGTAGAAACAATCAACCATTAAAAAATTCACATACGAAGATGTGAATCAAACCCATAGAAATCGATGACGAATCCATCAAAACGGATATACCCAAAAATCCCGAAATAGAAGTCACCAAGATCGATAATAAATGATAACAACAAATCGGATAATCATGAATCGATTAACATTGGAATCTCAAGCAAAATAATCAAATGGGGCTGAAGCAACCAGGTCAGTCGACTGAACCAGGTGGTCAGTCGACTGAACCAGGTGGTCAGTCGACTGAACCAGGTGGTCAGTCGACTGAACCAGGTGGTCAGTCGACTGAACCAGGTGGTCAGTCGACTGACACAAGGATACGAATTATGTATCCCCAGGGTTAGTCGACTGACCTAGATGGTCAGTCGACTGATACAGACCCAGGCAATTTCCTGGGTCTGGTTCAGTCGACTGAACCTGCTTCTAAGCAATTTTGATATTCTGGTTCAGTCGACTGAACCCCTGGTTCAGTCGACTGAACCTGCTTCAGGAGCACATTCAGTCTAGCCCCCTTTTGGGGCAAAAATCAAACAAATCACGATCGGACAAGCCACGGGCGCTAGGGAGTTACGCCAGTCGGCAACCCAGCCCTATAGGCTCATCGATACTTCACCGAAAACATGTTCAAACATCCGTAAAAGGATTTTCACAAAATTGGACTAAAAACAAAAATTGGAATATTCACCAAATCAATCCGAATTAAAATCAAATGAACATGTAAAGATGTTAGGAATTCATACCTAACAATCAAAGATAGTATAGACATAGATGTGAGATAAAAATCTCACCTTTAATCCCAAAAACAATGAATGAGAAGCTTAATCACAAAGGAAAGGTTAACACTCTTCACTTCAACCCAAGAAGCTTGAATCTAAGGTCAAAAGAAGAACATTCCCTAAGTTAGGTTTAGGAGATTTCTGAAATTGAAGAGAGAATGAGTTAGAGAAGATGAAAAGGATGCTTACCAAAGCTTCTATTTGAATTTGGAGCAAGAAATGGAGTTTGCAATTGAATCTAGGGCTTGGAATATCTAATTCCACTTCTCTTCCCCCATTTTCAGTTTAACTTGAGAAAAAGAAATGAAATGAGGATGAGTGGATGAAGAGAAGGGCTGAGTTAGGTTATAGAACGAGTTGGGTGAAACCCAAACCCAAAAGCCCAAGTGAAAATAGCAAAATTCAACTCACTCCAAACATATCGATGTTTATACTCAAAAAGGTCGCAAACGACATTTTGAACTCAATGGAAGTGGTCTCGAGTCCTAATTCGACTATTTGCAAAAAGTATATTTTTGGACTTCAATCTGATTAACGATTCTACATTTAAATAAAATATTTAAATATTCAATTGTAAAATATGCGGGTTGTTACACCTGAATTCCACGTCTCAATAGATCTTGGAATCTCACAAAGATTCCCCCACTCCAACGAGTCACGGAACCACATATGGATTTCAACATCCCAAAATATAACGCATCTCCTCCATTACCGTATATGGTTTCGGAGTAGGTCATGGGTTCCGAGTCATCTCTTATGAGTACACTCTCCATTTCCTAGGTGCTCCAAAAACGATTCACCGATTTTTGGAATGCTCAATACTGGTCCTTTAGTAAATAATCAAACAATACATAAGAGCGGGGATCACCACCTAACCGTTTAAGTGGACGGATCTCCTTATCATTTACCCTAGAAAGAACAATGAGTTTTGTGAAGGCCCGCAAATCCGTACCCCCTTTGAGCCGACAATATTCCATACCAATTCAACTTAAAGTGGACAGAAATATGAGTCTTCAGGGTTAAAGAAGAAAGAGGTAGAACTAGAAGAAGATAAAAACAACATCAGAATAGCGGAACAAAATACAATATATATAATAACAGCTTTTAAATACAAAGAAATCTGTACTGTCATATATACATACCATCATCAGAGTACAATAAACATCCATCACTTGGACAACTTAATATTTGTCCTTACACAGCGGAAATAATAGTCATATACGGAAGTACGCTCTGCCATCCAGCTCACCTCTTGAGCTCCTTAGCTTCTTAACCTGAATCTGTACAACTCGGTCTGACCCGAGCATCATAATAAAACAACACCCGAGTCAGTCTGGAAAACCAGCGTGAGAAGAATACACCCAAGTTGGATTATTAAAGTTTTGCAAAGCCTTTGAAACAAAGGTATCTCGTAAGACCACGCAACAAATAAATATGCTGGGTTTTTACCTTACGATAACCAAAACATTTTTACCAAATTTGTCTGATATTATAATAGTGTCTATAGAAAGTAAAATAGAATCTAGCTGAAATGCTTGCATCTCACGTTCCAGCAATAGCTGGGCACAATCAAAACCGTACATGCACTTATTGGAGATTGGATTCCATACAATGGCAGGGCTACTGGGGTACCGCCCGTCATAGTACCTGGTCTAGATCAGAGTACCGAGGATCATGCCCGACCCCCTGCAACACAATAACGGAGCTACCCCTTACTGGATAGTCCGAGTAAGATCACCCCACGGTTGGCGCGACCAACCGCCACACAACCGAAATAAAAAGGGACATCTAGACAGGGATGACCTCACCCTAATGGATGCTACCCACATAGCCTTGCTGCACCTCCCCTGTTTTAGCCATTCCCGGTTGATGAGGCTTGAGGCTATGCGTTACCTTTTTAGAACACATTCTCTTAGAATGCTCATCATCCTCCTAACGATGTTCTAAAAGCATTCATCCATACAAGTTGCCCTGGGTCTGGACAAATCGAATCACCGTCTTCATCATCTTTACGGTCTTCATTCGTTATCGTTCAAATCGGATCGAAGTGGTTTTCGGATAATTAAACCCGATCCCGGTCTCTTCGAAACGATTAGCGCATTGGCCAATATTGATAGTCGGTTACTTAACTATCAATTTACATCCATAAGCAACAATCAAATCTTAAATAATTTTCCTCAAATTATTTATCTCAAAATATCCACCCAGTTATTATTTCCATTTCAACCCTTTTGAAAATAGTTTCAACTCCTTTTATTTTCTTGGAACCATTTAAATCTTTTTCCCATACTTGGAATATTTCTTCACTTCAACTTTATATTCAACTCCTGAAAAACATCCATTTATTTTCTTATTTCTTTCCCAAAATCAATTTACACCTTTACTTGTAAATTTTCAAACCCGTTTGCTCCACTTCTATAATTTCTAGAGTTCCTTAATCAATTTCCTTTAATATTCCCAAAGCCCCCTTGCTTAATAAAAATTCAAGATTTTTACTTCCACTTTGCTTTGTGGATTTTATTTCGCCTTTTGGAAACTCTTATACTCGGCAATTTACTTAAGTTTCCATAACCCCACTTATAAGATTTTTCTCCTAAATCTTATCTCATTTTAAAAAAAAAACTCGCTTATCGTCTCAAGAGGATTATAATTGGATTTTAAAAACATTTTTGAAAAATCTAGGCTTATAAAATAAGAAAAATGGATTTTTATTTTCAAATTATGGTTTAAGGTAAAATTAAATATAAATATTAAAGTTCATATCTAGTTATTATTAAATTTTCAAAGCTGGTTTAGAAAACTAGAGTTTATTATAATAAATCCCTAAGCCTTCAAAATAACCAATTCGAAATATTCTAAATCCAGATAATAGTTTATAAAAATTATATAGTATAGTAATTTTAAAATATTCCCTTTAAAATAAATTTATATTTTTATAAAACCCAATATGCTCCATAAATTCCTCTTGATTCCTATCTCAACGACCATATTCTCATTTCTCACTTTCGGAATATTCTACTATTTCCTTTCAAAACAAATTTTCATAACTCAATATAAGTCCTCACCATGACTGTAATATCCCGGAAATTTTGACAATATCAATTTAATAATCTGTTGAATAATTAAATTGATATTGATGATCTTTGATAATAAGATTTGAATTTAATTTAATAATCTGTTTAATAATTAAATTGATATGGATAATCTTTGATAATAAGATTTGAATTTAATCTAATAATCTGATTAAATTAGTATTTAATTGATGATTTTATCTTTTAAAAGTTAATAAGTATAATGTATTATTTTTAATATGTATGAATTTTAATGCTAAAAGGAATTGTTATTTTAAATTGAATAAATAGTGTATGTAAATATATATAACTTAACTTTTAAATTGAATCTTAGAATTTAATTTTATTTAAATTTGAATTTAAAGTTTTGAAGTTCAAAAGAATAAATATTTAAATTGTTGAATTTTATAATATTTGTATAAACTTTTATTTATAAATGTAATTAGCTTTTGTTTCTCTTTAATATATATAGATAAGTATTTTAATAAATAAGAAAAGACTTTTATATACTTTTAAACTAAATAAAAATAAGATAAATTACTTAAATGACAAGTGTCATTATCTAAAGCTTCATTATAACATGTGTAATTTAATAAACAATTATATAGGACAAGTGTCTTAATTATTTTCCATTTTCTTTTATTTTATAAAATCAAAAATATACATGTATATTAACATTGCATATCTTCATTTCCCATTCTTTCTAATCTTCTCATTTTTTTCAAAGCCAAGAGAAAAACAAATTAGATCTTTCCTCTAATTCAATTCTGAAACAAATCAGAAAATCAAATGCCTCCAACCAAAAAGCTAAATTCAACAATTTGTAAACAAGTTTCCAAAAATCAAATCCTGAAACCATTTTCAAATCTGAAGCAAGTCTTCAGCCTGATTTCTTTGCAAATATGAAATCAAAAAGCCTGTAATTCATTTTATTTTCAAAGGCAAACCAAAGTCTGTAACCATTCCTCAAACCAGAAATTCAAGAAAATCAAATCTGTAATACATTTCAAAATCAAAGTCTTCGGCCTGAATTTCTTTTCAAATCTGGAAACAACTCAGAGCAACATGTCTGCATTCTCTTATTCAACCTGAAAGCATGCATGTAGTTTAGATCAGTAAAGCTCCATCAACTCAAGCATTTTATCAATTCCAGTCTTCAAGTTCCTGTTTCAGGCTCTGTCTCTATTTTAAATGGTGAGTAACTTTTAAACTTAAAGTAAAATAGGGTTGCATGTTGAATCTCTGTCATATATATATATATATATATATATTGATGTATGAATATAAGTGCATTTTCCTGTTTATATATATATATGGATAAATTGTGTGCATATGTGACTGTGCTCTGTTATTGCTTTTGTTTGCCAGACCCAATTCCATTTAAAAGTTTGAACCACTTGATCTAGTTTTTGTTAGAACTAAATTTATAAACAAGAATTGTTTGATTTATCATATACTAATGTTAAGATTTTTAATTAAGTCAAATTTCTGGTCTGAGTATCTTTGTAAACCAAAAATAATCAGTGCATGTATATAGAAGTAAAAATTTAAACTGGGAAATTCATAAATCCAGAATTATAGATTGAATACATAATCTATAACGTGATTTTTAACACCTAAATCATAATTTATTGTTTAGTAATAAAAGTATAGTTCTGGTTTAAGCTAAATATGAATTTTTGGGTAGCTCTGTTGATCTCTATGGGTTGAAGTGTTGTATTCTTCAGTAAGGATAGAGGAATGATCGGTGATGGTTGAAAAATTGCCAGGAAGGTGATTAAAGCATAGAGGCAAATATGATTTAGGATTTAAATTTTTAACCCTAGTTTTAACTAGGTTAGGGAAAATGATCTTCACGCTTTCTCAAGTTGATCGAGTGCTTCAGGTTTTTGAGGGAGTGAAGTTTGGTCGATGATGAAGATATGGTCGGAGTTGCAGAAGTTTTGATGGTCGAGATTTTGAAGACGAGGCAGTTCCAGGGATTGAAGATGTTCCAGTTTTGGGTTCGAGTTAGTTTTGGATGCTCGATTTTGTTTCTTTGGCATTTTGGGTGATCGAGTGATCGTAGTTTGGATGATGGTTGATCGTCGAAGTGGTGAAGAAGTCGAGGATGGTCGGAGTTGATTGTATCTCCGGTGCACGTGCACGAGATTGTGATACGCCTGAGTGAAGTCTGGTTTTAAACAGAGGAGGGGTACCAGGGGTTTCTCGTGGCATTTGAATTTTTGCTCGGGTTAATATAGTTATCGACTCGAAGTATTTTTGAGGGGTCTCGGGTAAAAGTCTGGGTTTCAGATTTAAAAGACTAAACTGTTTTAAAATTTTAAAACTGAGTTTAAATGATTAACTAAGGGTTTTAAACCAGTATAAAATTTAAATTTAAAACTGATTCAAGTTTAAGTTTGAATCTCAGTTCAAAAATAAAATAAAGTTTTTAAAATATTTAAAATATTTTAGCAACTTTAAAATGATTAGGTAGTTGAATTTAAAAAGATGAAGTTTTAAATTTGCCGGTAAATTTTAATCTGAGTTTTATCTGGAATTAGAATTAAATCTGTATTTCAGTTTTAAATAAAAGAAGGTTTTTAAAATTTAAATTGTTTAATAACTTTAATTGTCAAAATGTATATTAAATGGTTAGAACTTAAAAGTAGATTTAATTTAAGTTCTTTAGGTTCTTTTATAAGATGAGTATTTCTTTAACTTGTAAATAAAAGAGTTTTAGAAATGTTGTTTAAACATTATTAAAGATAATGTGTATTCATTTTAAATCTTTAAATTTAAAATGAAATATTGAAGATAAAATTTAAGTAAATTGATTTAAAATACTTTGTAAATGATAACTTAATAAGAACAAAGTTTTATCTTAAAGTAATTAGAGATTTGTGTTTATTTAATTTATTAGGAATTTTAATGGATAATTAATTTAATTTAATTAATTAATCATTTGGATTAATTAAATAGGTAATTAAAGGTTTATACTAATTAATTAATGATTAAGATTTATTAATTAGAATAATTAAATTGTAATTAAGATTTATAAATTAGAATATTAATTAATGGTAAAGAATTAATTAATAGAGTAATTAAATATTAATTAAGTTATGGTTAACACTTAATTAATTAAATAATTAGAGATTAATAAATTGGTTATTAAGATTTATTAATTTAAATTTTATAATATTAATATAAGTTAATTACTTAAGGAAAGTAATTAAATAATAGTTAATGAGGTCATTAACTATGAGTTATTAAATAATGAATTAATAGAATTAATTTTGATAATTAATTAGATTAATTAATTTAAAGATAATCAAATATAGAATTTGTTTAAATGAATTACTTATTGGAAGTAATTAAGAATTAATTACTTATTGTAATTAATTGAAGTTAATTTGATTTAGTTTAAGTTAATTAATTAAGTTTAATTAATTTAGAATAATCAAGAGATGATTTGATAATAATTACTTAATGTAATTATTAAGGTAAGTTTATTTAGGGAAGTAAATAATAAGATAATTACTGGAAGTAATTAGTTGAATAAATGATTTTATTAATAGAAGTAATTTGAGTTAATTACTTTGAATAATTAATCAAGGGATTAATTAAGAAATTAATTCAGGAGTAATTAATTTAGTTGATAAAAGTAATTAAGGGTAGTTAATTACTGATTGAAAATTAATCAAGAGTGATTAATATATGTTGTTTAATTAAAGGTTAACTACTTAATGTAATTAATTTAATTAAGTAATTAATAATTAAGTTGTAATTAAGGATCATTAATTAATATAATTAATGATGTAATTAAGATTGATTAATTAAGTAATAATTAATAAATGAAGTAATTAATCAATGTAATTAATTAAGGATTAATGTAATTAATTATAGTTGATTAAGTTAATTAATTTTAGTTAATTAATTAATGAAGTAATTAAAGGTTAATTACTATAAGTGGTTAAGGATAATTAATTTGAGAAATTAATTGAGGATAAATTACTTGGATGTAATTAAAAGATAATTAATCAAAGATGATTAATTGAAGTGAAATATTAGAAGATAATTAATTAATTAAATTGTAATTAATTAATGGTTAAGTAAGCAGGATTTATAAAATGAAGTAATTAATTTAATTCACTTTAAATTAATTAGAGATGATATAAATCATTACTTATGGATGGATGATAATACTGAATGCTTTGCATTGATTGATATCTCTGATGAGATATATGCTGTATGATATGGATGTTAGTTGAATTGTGATGATAATATGGATTATCTGATAATGTTGATTATCTATTGTGAATTATCTTTCTTTGTGTATAAAGATAATGAATTAAATTGTTTTAACCTTTAAAACAACTTGGCCTTAAAAGATACGCTTTGGATTTCGATGAGACCGGGATCGCGTTTCCGTATACCGGATTTCCAGGTCTGGAGACCCGAATACCACATCGATCCAAATTAACGATAGGTCGTGAATCAAGTGAAGATGAAGATTCAGAGTGCAAGGGTTATTGTCGTTAACTCTGAGGGTGATTCCAAAACGAGTGTAACGAGATAATGCCTTCGGTTTCGTTCGAACCCGGAACGAACTTGTATGGATTGAATGCTTTCAGCACATCGTCAGGTGGACGATGAGCATTCTAAGATAGATGTGTTCTTTTTAAAGGTAATCGTAGCCTCAAGCCTCACAAACCGGGAATGGCTAAAACAGGGGAGGTGCAGCAAGGTTAGTGGGTAGCACCCAAGTAGGACAAGGTTACCTTTGTCTAGATGTCCCTTTCTATTTTCGACTTAGTGGTGCGGTTGCTGATCCCAACCGTGAGGTATCTTGTGCGGGAATTATCCAGTAAGGGATGTTCCGACCTTGTGTTGCAGGGGATTGGGAGTGATCCTCGGTACGGTGATCTAGGCCACGTACTGTGACGGGCGGTACCCCGGTAGCCCTGCCATTGTATGGAATCCAAACTCCAATAAGTGCCGTACGTATTAGTTGTGCCCAACTATGTTGGAATGTGAGATGTAAGCATTTCAGCTATTTCTGTATTTTACTTGAAAACCCTAGACCCTATTATAATACAATCGAATTTCCTATCAAATGTTTTGGTTAGCGTAAGGTAAAAACTTACCCATGTTTATTTGTGGGAAGTCTTACGTGATACCTTTTCTTTCAAAAGGTTTTGAAGTTAAACAAGTTTAACCTGTTACTCACACCAGACCCATGTCTGACCCAAGTTGTTTATTTCTGTTTTATAAACTCTTGGGTACTCAAATTTTTACGAGTAGCCAAGGGATTCAGGTTTAGCTTTGACGAATTGTGGAGGAGCAATGGAGCAGGAGGCTTCAGCGTTGTAGATATATATATATAGTAGTTCCGCTGTGTCTGTATCTCTGTAGTGTATTGAGTTGTAATGTCTAGACAGATGTTTATAACTGTCTAGATAGTGATGTATATGCTGTGTAACTTTGTAAAGTGTTGTATACTATGTAATAGTTTATGTTATTAATATAATTTATTCGTTCCGCTGTGAGATCGTTGTTGTTGTTTCTTTCTTTCTTCTCTTCTTTTCTATTTTCTACCTGTAACATCCCGAAAATTTTCGACTTTCGAAAATTCAACATCGATACTCACTTTATCGACTGCTGAGCCATCGAATGCCGAAAACCCGAAAAGTTATGGTTTTAAGAAAGAAGAAAGAGGTAGAAGAAGAAGATAGAAGAAAAAGAGAAGAAGAACAACAAAACAACAACAGAACAACAGAACAGCAACAGAAAACAATATCAGAATCTTACACATCGCAGCGGAACAATATATAATAGATAAATGAATAATCTTTAAAACAAAGAACTATATCATTTTATACATACATCAATCATCAGAGTCAATATACAACAATGGACAGTTATATAACTTGTCCTCATACAGAGTATACAGCGGAATAAATACTATCAGATACAAATACTATGTCTCGCCATCCAGCTTATCTCCAAAGCTCCAGAATATCCAGAATATCCTGATAACATAACTCTAGGCTGCCCGTGTGGGAATTGGTGGGCACCCAGAGTTTAGAAGGGAACAATAAACTACGAGTCAGTCATGGTGACTGGTGTGAGATCGTAAAACAGTTATTTATCTTTAAAATAAACAACAGAAGAATTTTAAGGTAAATTCGCAATGCTTTTGGAAAATGAAACTACCATAAGACCTCCCACCACACACACAATGCAAACGCAGAATTGGAGGAGATTTCTTCTTATGATAGTCAAAGATGCTTACTACGCAAAATCAAATCATTTTTGATATTATTATTAGTGCATAGTGTAGAAAACATTTCGAAAGTATAATATTAATCTTAGCCAGCATAGGCATTCCGCACTTATGCCTACTATAGCTACTATGTTCAATAGCAGGTTACCGCCACATTCCATAGCAGGTAATACAACTAAAACCGTACAAGTCACGTATTGTTTCTTTGGATTTCCAACAAATGGTCAGGCTAAGGAACTTCCTTTCCACGATGGGTACGTCCCTGGAATAGACGACCCGAGAACCTAACCGGATCTCTGCCAACACAAGGCCGGGTTACCTCTGCAAAAATAGGTAACTACTGACACGCGTATGCCATCCCCCGATCGTCACCGATCTTCCCGAGGATCCCCGATTCGCAACAAACCACATAGATAATAATAATGCAGTAACCACAGAGGTTAAGTATCTGGGCTCCATACCATGATACCACCTTTATCCAGAAGGAATGACATACACTAAGGGGCGCTACTCCCTAGAACCTTGCTGCATTCGTCCTGTTTCGACCATTTCCGGGGTGTGAGGCTCGACGAAGTCTCGTCCACAAAGCTACGCTTTCTCAAAAAGCCCTGCTTCGGGTCAAACAAAAATGATCAACCTATGATCACAAAGATATAAGATCAAACAAATGATCATATCACAAATGATCAAACACTGATCATTTCACATCAACACTCAGTATGCCACGTTACCAAATTGGGATATATCGCTGATAAATTTCAACTACATAACCTCTGAGCTCGTACGTCTCAGAGAAGGGTGTTAAGCTAAGAGAATAAATTCTCCGCCACCAACAGAAATGTATTTGAAAGAAATCAGCTTTATATCTCAAATTGTAACGTCAGACACACAATCCATATAAGTCTGTTCCGGGATCGAACAGAACCGAAGGCACTCCTCACGAAGCCCTTGCATTTCCGGATAATTTTCAATCACGTCAGGACTTCCCGTCACTAAGGGTGATAAAACCTCTAAATCGAAGATCAGTCGATGTAGAGTAACTCGACGGTAATCCTTCCGTTTTCAAAAATATCCGGTCTTCAACACCGGTCTTCAAATGCAATTCATAACGACGTATCACATATTCGGAATGGGTTATACGACCCCATGGTCCTTTCCCGGCTAACCCGAATAGTGAGCGTTTATTTAAAAACAAGTGTGGCATTCAAATTCATCCAATTCACAACAAATACCTATCTAAAGGTAATTATTGATAGTCGGTTATTTAACTATCAATAAAGATGCGCAACATCATCAGATTCCAAATAATTTCCCAAATTATTTCATCTTCAAAAATATCTTTTACTAGATATAAAATTTCCACACTTCAAAATAAATCAATATTTATTTTTAAAACGAATCCCCATTTCTTTTTATAAATTCCATAGTGAATTTATACTTATCGAATATCTACCGATAATCGATTTTTCAAATCGATTTCAATATTCAATTTTGATTTATCTTTAAGAAGATAAATTCTCAAAAACGTTTCATTTCATTTTGGAAAGCATTTCCATACTTATTTAATAATAAGTATTTCACAAATCTATTTATTTTCAACATTTGAAAATATTCGATATACTTAAATCAAATTAAGTATATATTCATTCTTTAAGGAAATCATAAATTTCAACATCTATTTGAGTCAAAACGAATGTTGCGTAAAACATCGTTACGACGACTCGAAATCACTAGTATAGGGATTCGGATTTAGATAGATATATAAATCCCAATACTACTTCAAAACATTTCCTTTCGGAAATCATTTACTATAACAACAGTGTTATAGTCCACCATTTCCTTAAATTTCTCGAAAACGTCTATTTCAACAAGAACTGCGGAAATCTCTGCTTTCGATTTATAATACATTTTAAAACATCTTTAAAATGTTTAACTTCATTTTTCAATATCACTTTCCCAAAACAGTATCCATTTTACTTAACAATATATTCACTGTCCAAAATCGTGAATATACTTCACTAACCCCATTTCAATATTTTCTACCCATTTTTATTTCAATAAATATCCACTATCCAAAATCGCGGACATATCTCCTTTATTAAACTTCTATGTTTAACCTATCAATTTCAATTGGTTTTGGATTTATAAAACAATGTTTATAAATTTCACCTTTTATATTTTATAACAACTTCGATTTGTACATCTCCTTTATTAACAAATTCGATCAATATTTCTTTTGTAGGCAAAAATCCAATTTATAAGTTAATTCCTTATAAATCTTCTATTCTACAATTTCATTCATTTTAACTTCACAATTTATACATCTATAAATTTCATATCTTCACAATTTTAAAATTCTATAAGATTCATATCTTCACTTATAAAAACTCGTTTTAAAATTCCAAAAATTTTAATTGATAAATACATCAATTTTTCTATACATCTTTTATAATACTTTAAAAATCTCAATTTAACCCATTTTACAATTAAATCAACTTTCATTTCAAAAATCACACTTTGGTTATATTTCACCAAAAATCTTAACTCTTATAACTTTAAAATTCTAGACGTTTATTTTTCTGAAATAAATCAATTCAAAAATTCGATAAACGTCTACTTTTCAAAAATCACTTTAAAATCTTTTTAAAATAAAAGTCGTTATTTTTAAACTTCAAAACTGAATCCGATGATGCAACAACACCAATCAGTCCATCACAACAGTCAATATCATATATCATCATATGATAACAGAATATATCAAAATATCTGTAAATAATCAATACGGTGAGGAATCCAGTCGGATCCCTCCAACCTGTTTCCCTGCATCCACAGATGTTAGCACAATACCAATTCCGCTCCAGTACGGAATTATCACGGTATATAGGTTTTTATAAAAATCCGCTTACTAACGGCGCAATAGGGTCTCATCCGCTATACGAGGCGGGAAATCAATCAATCCAATATATACATATGCCAATATGTATATATTGCTATATATTATAGATATATATCCTACTATATCTAATATCACATCCAAACAGTCAATCATCAATCAATAACTGTAAAAATTCCGCATTCAATTTGAGTGAGAAAATCTCACCGTGATTTTAATTCTGATTTCAGCGTTTATTTTCGAATAAAATTAAACGGCCGTTTAATTTTACCCGAAATTCCAACTAGCTCCAAACGACTCCAAACAAATTGCATCGCGTAGTGCTCGACCAAACGAAGCCAACGCAATTCGTTTCGTCCAAAACGGACCTCGTATGCAGAAGTTATGAATTTTAGAAGTTTATACACATTAATATATATATATATAAATCAATTTTTCTTTTCAATTTTCAACCTAACCCAGATCTGGCTGTTCATTTTGCTTCCTCCACATCAGGCCACTCACGAAGCCTTCTTCCATAACGTGAAATTCACGTTCGTTCAACCCATAGCCTCCACCAAACCCTAATTGCTCCGGCCTCCTCGATGCACTAGACCCCATCACTCCACCACCATTCGAAAGCCCTCGCTTCACTCCACCTTCACCATCAATAGCACCAAGCTCGGCCTCCCCATGGCCATGAAAAACGTGCACAAAAACAGCCCCTTCAAGCTCGATTTGCCGATGATCTACCTCGTTTCAGACGATCTCCACCGTTGAGAACGTAGTTCTTATCTTCCTCTACAACTTTGCAGTTGACAACTTCCTCTAATTGTTTGTGGATTTGAAGATAATTGAGGAGGAAGGAGATTGATTTCTGGCCTTAGAAATGAAAGTGGCGGCCTGGGTTCAAAACCCTAGTTCTCTTGCAAAAGTGAATATAGAGGTCCTTATATAGAAAATTGCCCAATTTACTATTCGTCGAAATTTTCCGAACTCCGAATCGAACGTGCCGGCTGACGTTTCTAAGGTTTACCCCACGTTCCGAACGCAATGGAACGTGTTTCGGAAGCTAATTCGATCATCTGTGTGAGATATGACAAAAAACGATCAATTTAAATTAAACCGATTTAAATCGATTTCGAGGCGTTTTAATTTGTACCGGACAAACGGTAAATCCAAAAATTACGAAATTTGAAATCTTACAATAATATCACATTACGGATCCGATGAAACTGGTTTCGTCGAAATCCGAGACTTTTCGAAAAATGACTATTTTAACTCGACGATTTAAAATTAAAACGATATCGATGCGTTTCGAGTTGCCACGGTCAAACGATAACTTCGATTGCTACGAAAATTGAAATCCGATAATAACTAACTATTACGGATCCAATGGAACTGGTCTCGTTCAATTCTGAGACTGTCCGAAAATTGGCTATTTTTACAGTCGATAATTAAATATTAAAATATTCAATTTTCACAAATTAACTCCAAATTCGATTTTAAAAGTTCTATAATCTTTCTATAACTCCAGTATGATTAAATAAAATTTCCCAAATTATTTTCAATCATTTTAAACTTGATTTTCAATTATCTCTGGAATTTCAATTATTAATTTATCGATTTAATTATCAAATTAAATCCAATATTTGAAAAATAAATCATTCGACTTCTTAAATTCATTTATTAATATTTAAAATCAATTAAATATTCAAATTTTAATTATCAAAAATTCTGGGTCGTTACAAACTTCCCCCCTTAAAAGAATTTCGTCCTCGAAATTACAAGTTAGGAAGAAAGAATCCTTAACTCGTCTACTATTTTTCAACATCTACTAGTTTTATCAATTTGTCAAAACAAATCTTTCTAGTAAAGATTCATTATTAATTCAACTAAATTTCAACTTCAACTATAAGTTCAAACAACATTGTTTAACTTCTCAATTCAAATTCGAGTTTAAATTCAAATTTTAAACTTTCAAAATTTCTCAAAAATTTTCTAGCGCCCTAAATTTCCAAAAAAATTTCGCCAGCGTCTCCTTTGCGCGGCTAATACGGCACGACTACAAAACGTCCCTACGGACTCTCAGATTTCAAAAAGAAAAAGAAAAAGCCAAGCGGCTAGAGAAATAAGTCATCAAATCTCATATTCGAATTTAAATACATACCTTTTTCGAGCAAATTCGAATTATCTTCGAAATCAAATCCAATTCCTTTATACCCTGTATATCCTACTAGCCATAATATCTAGTTGCATATATTCAAACCATTTTGCAAATTCGATTACAAAATTTCAACATATACTTCTTATACATTTTTACTTCACGATTGAAGTTACATATTCATTATCATTCAATCTTTACATTTCAAACTTCATTTGAATTTAATTCACAATTTCAATTCAATTTGAATTAAATTTTGTCTTCTATTCTGAATATTGAATTTTTATCAATTTTCTTTCATTCACAACTGATTATTTTAAATTAGTTCCAATTACTAATTCATCACAGATTCCAATTCACTTATTCAAATTTGTCTTCAACATTCAGTTTCAATTCCAGTTTTATCTTCATTTCTGTTCGCTACCAAAATTTATTTACAATTCACTATTTTGGTTTATAACCCCTTGTATTAAACTGGATTTCAATTCGAATTCAATTTACATTCATGTACTTGCAATTGCAAATTGATTCATTCATTCTCAATTTTATTTTCATAATTCAATACTCAACTCCAGAGTCTTTTCAACCTTTTCAAAACCACTTTTTGAAAACAATTCAAATTATCCTTTGAATTTTCAAAAACAAAATCCAAATTTTTCAAACACTTTCATTTAAAACAATTTGGTAGCAATTCCTCTTTTGGAAACCCGAAAATGAACACCGGTGATGTCGCGATCATCATCGGAATTATTTTCCAGCGACCGAAAAGAGTTTAGAGCTTTTCATTTCTCCAAAATACTTTTCAAAACCTTCGAAATTCATTTTCAAATCAAAAAGGATTCAAACTTTCCAAATTTCCAAAATTTTCAAATTCTTTTCAAAACATTTCCAAATACTTTTCTGGAATTCCGTTTTAAATTACAATTCACATTTATAATTTACATTCTTAAATTTCATTGGTATATGGATTTATCTCATAACTTTGGAGTTACGATTTCAATTTCTTATTCAATTTCAATGATAATAATTCACTATTATTACTTCCTAACATCCATGCAACCATATACTATAGTACTTTATAGAAAAACATTTATTTTCTATACAAAAATAGTTTTGGGCAAAATTATTTCATTTACCCTATTTAAAACAATACTGTGCCGAATTGTTCTATATAAGTGTTTAGAGATCCCTATCGATAGTGTTGTACGGACAATACCGACCAGAATCCATATACCACTCAACAAACCAATCATCACAATATAAAACAATTTTATATTCACTAACAAATACGCGCTCATATATATTATTACACTCAACTCATTCTAGAGTACTACTGACTCTATCTCTAATGAGTAACACCCAACAGAGCAGGGTTGTCGCTTAACCATATGCTCTGATACCACTTGTAACATCCCGAAAATTTTCGACTTTCGAAAATTCAACATCGATACTCACTTTATCGACTGCTGAGCCATCGAATGCCGAAAACCCGAAAAGTTATGGTTTTAAGAAAGAAGAAAGAGGTAGAAGAAGAAGATAGAAGAAAAAGAGAAGAAGAACAACAAAACAACAACAGAACAACAGAACAGCAACAGAAAACAATATCAGAATCTTACACATCGCAGCGGAACAATATATAATAGATAAATGAATAATCTTTAAAACAAAGAACTATATCATTTTATACATACATCAATCATCAGAGTCAATATACAACAATGGACAGTTATATAACTTGTCCTCATACAGAGTATACAGCGGAATAAATACTATCAGATACAAATACTACGTCTCGCCATCCAGCTTATCTCCAAAGCTCCAGAATATCCAGAATATCCTGATAACATAACTCTAGGCTGCCCGTGTGGGAATTGGTGGGCACCCAGAGTTTAGAAGGGAACAATAAACTCCGAGTCAGTCATGGTGACTGGTGTGAGATCGTAAAATAGTTATTTATCTTTAAAATAAACAACAGAAGAATTTTAAGGTAAATTCGCAATGCTTTTGGAAAATGAAACTACCATAAGACCTCCCACCACACACACAATGCAAACGCAGAATTGGAGGAGATTTCTTCTTATGATAGTCAAAGATGCTTACTACGCAAAATCAAATCATTTTTGATATTATTATTAGTGCATAGTGTAGAAAACATTTCGAAAGTATAATATTAATCTTAGCCAGCATAGGCATTCCGCACTTATGCCTACTATAGCTACTATGTTCAATAGCAGGTTACCGCCACATTCCATAGCAGGTAATACAACTAAAACCGTACAAGTCACGTATTGTTTCTTTGGATTTCCAACAAATGGCCAGGCTAAGGAACTTCCTTTCCACGATGGGTACGTCCCTGGAATAGACGACCCGAGAACCTAACCGGATCTCTGCCAACACAAGGCCGGGTTACCTCTGCAAAAATAGGTAACTACTGACACGCGTATGCCATCCCCCGATCGTCACCGATCTTCCCGAGGATCCCCGATTCACAACAAACCACATAGATAATAATAATGCAGTAACCACAGAGGTTAAGTATCTGGGCTCCATACCATGATACCACCTTTATCCAGAAGGAATGACATACACTAAGGGGCGCTACTCCCTAGAACCTTGCTGCATTCGTCCTGTTTCGACCATTTCCGGGGTGTGAGGCTCGACGAAGTCTCGTCCACAAAGCTACGCTTTCTCAAAAAGCCCTGCTTCGGGTCAAACAAAAATGATCAACCTATGATCACAAAGATATAAGATCAAACAAATGATCATATCACAAATGATCAAACACTGATCATTTCACATCAACACTCAGTATGCCACGTTACCAAATTGGGATATATCGCTGATAAATTTCAACTACATAACCTCTGAGCTCGTACGTCTCAGAGAAGGGTGTTAAGCTAAGAGAATAAATTCTCCGCCACCAACAGAAATGTATTTGAAAGAAATCAGCTTTATATCTCAAATTGTAACGTCAGACACACAATCCATATAAGTCTGTTCCGGGATCGAACAGAACCGAAGGCACTCCTCACGAAGCCCTTGCATTTCCGGATAATTTTCAATCACGTCAGGACTTCCCGTCACTAAGGGTGATAAAACCTCTAAATCGAAGATCAGTCGATGTAGAGTAACTCGACGGTAATCCTTCCGTTTTCAAAAATATCCGGTCTTCAACACCGGTCTTCAAATGCAATTCATAACGACGTATCACATATTCGGAATGGGTTATACGACCCCATGGTCCTTTCCCGGCTAACCCGAATAGTGAGCGTTTATTTAAAAACAAGTGTGGCATTCAAATTCATCCAATTCACAACAAATACCTATCTAAAGGTAATTATTGATAGTCGGTTATTTAACTATCAATAAAGATGCGCAACATCATCAGATTCCAAATAATTTCCCAAATTATTTCATCTTCAAAAATATCTTTTACTAGATATAAAATTTCCACACTTCAAAATAAATCAATATTTATTTTTAAAACGAATCCCCATTTCTTTTTATAAATTCCATAGTGAATTTATACTTATCGAATATCTACCGATAATCGATTTTTCAAATCGATTTCAATATTCAATTTTGATTTATCTTTAAGAAGATAAATTCTCAAAAACGTTTCATTTCATTTTGGAAAGCATTTCCATACTTATTTAATAATAAGTATTTCACAAATCTATTTATTTTCAACATTTGAAAATATTCGATATACTTAAATCAAATTAAGTATATATTCATTCTTTAAGGAAATCATAAATTTCAACATCTATTTGAGTCAAAACGAATGTTGCGTAAAACATCGTTACGACGACTCGAAATCACTAGTATAGGGATTCGGATTTAGATAGATATATAAATCCCAATACTACTTCAAAACATTTCCTTTCGGAAATCATTTACTATAACAACAGTGTTATAGTCCACCATTTCCTTAAATTTCTCGAAAACGTCTATTTCAACAAGAACTGCGGAAATCTCTGCTTTCGATTTATAATACATTTTAAAACATCTTTAAAATGTTTAACTTCATTTTTCAATATCACTTTCCCAAAACAGTATCCATTTTACTTAACAATATATTCACTGTCCAAAATCGTGAATATACTTCACTAACCCCATTTCAATATTTTCTACCCATTTTTATTTCAATAAATATCCACTATCCAAAATCGCGGACATATCTCCTTTATTAAACTTCTATGTTTAACCTATCAATTTCAATTGGTTTTGGATTTATAAAACAATGTTTATAAATTTCACCTTTTATATTTTATAACAACTTCGATTTGTACATCTCCTTTATTAACAAATTCGATCAATATTTCTTTTGTAGGCAAAAATCCAATTTATAAGTTAATTCCTTATAAATCTTCTATTCTACAATTTCATTCATTTTAACTTCACAATTTATACATCTATAAATTTCATATCTTCACAATTTTAAAATTCTATAAGATTCATATCTTCACTTATAAAAACTCGTTTTAAAATTCCAAAAATTTTAATTGATAAATACATCAATTTTTCTATACATCTTTTATAATACTTTAAAAATCTCAATTTAACCCATTTTACAATTAAATCAACTTTCATTTCAAAAATCACACTTTGGTTATATTTCACCAAAAATCTTAACTCTTATAACTTTAAAATTCTAGACGTTTATTTTTCTGAAATAAATCAATTCAAAAATTCGATAAACGTCTACTTTTCAAAAATCACTTTAAAATCTTTTTAAAATAAAAGTCGTTATTTTTAAACTTCAAAACTGAATCCGATGATGCAACAACACCAATCAGTCCATCACAACAGTCAATATCATATATCATCATATGATAACAGAATATATCAAAATATCTGTAAATAATCAATACGGTGAGGAATCCAGTCGGATCCCTCCAACCTGTTTCCCTGCATCCACAGATGTTAGCACAATACCAATTCCGCTCCAGTACGGAATTATCGCGGTATATAGGTTTTTATAAAAATCCGCTTACTAACGGCGCAATAGGATCTCATCCGCTATACGAGGCGGGAAATCAATCAATCCAATATATACATATGCCAATATGTATAAATTGCTATATATTATAGATATATATCCTACTATATCTAATATCACATCCAAACAGTCAATCATCAATCAATAACTGTAAAAATTCCGCATTCAATTTGAGTGAGAAAATCTCACCGTGATTTTAATTCTGATTTCAGCGTTTATTTTCGAATAAAATTAAACGGCCGTTTAATTTTACCCGAAATTCCAACTAGCTCCAAACGACTCCAAACAAATTGCATCGCGTAGTGCTCGACCAAACGAAGCCAACGCAATTCGTTTCGTCCAAAACGGACCTCGTATGCAGAAGTTATGAATTTTAGAAGTTTATACACATTAATATATATATATATAAATCAATTTTTCTTTTCAATTTTCAACCTAACCCAGATCTGGCTGTTCATTTTGCTTCCTCCACATCAGGCCACTCACGAAGCCTTCTTCCATAACGTGAAATTCACGTTCGTTCAACCCATAGCCTCCACCAAACCCTAATTGCTCCGGCCTCCTCGATGCACTAGACCCCATCACTCCACCACCATTCGAAAGCCCTCGCTTCACTCCACCTTCACCATCAATAGCACCAAGCTCGGCCTCCCCATGGCCATGAAAAACGTGCACAAAAACAGCCCCTTCAAGCTCGATTTGCCGATGATCTACCTCGTTTCAGACGATCTCCACCGTTGAGAACGTAGTTCTTATCTTCCTCTACAACTTTGCAGTTGACAACTTCCTCTAATTGTTTGTGGATTTGAAGATAATTGAGGAGGAAGGAGATTGATTTCTGGCCTTAGAAATGAAAGTGGCGGCCTGGGTTCAAAACCCTAGTTCTCTTGCAAAAGTGAATATAGAGGTCCTTATATAGAAAATTGCCCAATTTACTATTCATCGAAATTTTCCGAACTCCGAATCGAACGTGCCGGCTGACGTTTCTAAGGTTTACCCCACGTTCCGAACGCAATGGAACGTGTATCGGAAGCTAATTCGATCGTCTGTGTGAGATATGACAAAAAACGATCAATTTAAATTAAACCGATTTAAATCGATTTCGAGGCGTTTTAATTTGTACCGGACAAACGGTAAATCCAAAAATTACGAAATTTGAAATCTTACAATAATATCACATTACGGATCCGATGAAACTGGTTTCGTCGAAATCCGAGACTTTTCGAAAAATGACTATTTTAACTCGACGATTTAAAATTAAAACGATATCGATGCGTTTCGAGTTGCCACGGTCAAACGATAACTTCGATTGCTACGAAAATTGAAATCCGATAATAACTAACTATTACGGATCCAATGGAACTGGTCTCGTTCAATTCTGAGACTGTCCGAAAATTGGCTATTTTTACAGTCGATAATTAAATATTAAAATATTCAATTTTCACAAATTAACTCCAAATTCGATTTTAAAAGTTCTATAATCTTTCTATAACTCCAGTATGATTAAATAAAATTTCCCAAATTATTTTCAATCATTTTAAACTTGATTTTCAATTATCTCTGGAATTTCAATTATTAATTTATCGATTTAATTATCAAATTAAATCCAATATTTGAAAAATAAATCATTCGACTTCTTAAATTCATTTATTAATATTTAAAATCAATTAAATATTCAAATTTTAATTATCAAAAATTCTGGGTCGTTACACTACCCCTTTCTTTCTTATTAGCGATACGACTTTCTATGGAGAGAAAGTCGTGGTCGTTACAGTGGTATCAGAGCGCTAGGTTGAGTGAATACCTAGGTTCGGAAGGATTGTTCATTAGAAATAGGATCTGTAGCAACCTGTTTGAGTCCGAGTGTATATATATATATAAGAGAGCGCGTATTTGTTAGTTATATAAAATGGTTTTATATTGTGTTAATTGATCGGTTGAGTGGTATATGGATTCTGGTCAATACGAGTAGCTAACGTTATTGATAGGGATCTCTAAACACTTGAACCAGGCCAACGGACACAATATTGTTTTAAAGAGGTAAATGAAATAATTTTACCCAGAAATAATTTCTATATAAAAAGTATCATTTTAAATATATATATATTTCTACCTATTTGTTGGGTTACCTGTTCGGGTTTTCCAATATAGGATATAAAGGTAGATAGGGTGGTGGTGTGTGAAACACGACTACCAATGGTTGGAGTTTGAATGTTTGAGGTTGGAAGTATATATCGAGACTGTAAACCCAATACCGTCTCGAGTAAGCTTTGCTGTGGTGAAGGATTTCATCGATCTCCGAAGGAAACTGTAATGGTTCGGAGTTTATCTTTGAAGTGTGGATGAGTAGAGTTGGATCTGTCGATGAGGCAGAAGTGAGTAATGGTACCTTGATACCTCAGGTAATAGTAGCTGTGTGATAAGACGCAGTGAATATGGATGTTCCCGAAGATGTTTTCTTTGGAACAAGTTGTGGAAGTGTGTCTGCTTCGGTGTTGTGGCTGAGTTCAGCATAGTGATTCTGTTTGGTTTGGAGTTCGAGTTTCTCGAAGATCTTTGGAATAGGAAGTCCTTGGCATCAGTGTCAGCAGTGCAGCTCGGAGTATTCTGTGATGGCAGGAAGTTTTCTGGCTGAGCAATTTTTCTGAAGGTGAAGTTCAGAAGCAGTAAGAGTGGGTCCATTTCTTCGATAAATTGGATAAATAAGTGTAAGCTGTTCTGATTGGTAAAGAGAGAACAGTCTGTTTGGAATTAGGATGGGTTGATCACAAAAGCGACTTGCGATTGTCTGAGTGTTCTCTTGGGTTGTCAGAATTTTTCTGGATGTCTTCAGAGAAGTCAGAAGTTTGTCCGCATCTGAAGGTTGAGTTTTCGTATCGACTGGATTCCAGGAGTGATACCGGTGGTTCAGTCTAGTGGAAGGATGTTTCCTAGAGATAGAGTTTGGTGAAGCAGCTCAGATTTTGCTGGAGTATCTGAGTTTTCTTTATGGATCAGTGAACCTTATTTCTAGAATAAGTTGTCCAGTCTGTGCTTGTGTTCTACCTCAGATCAGAGTTGAGCAGCGAAAGCAGTTTGGAGTGTATCTCTGATGGGAGAAGTAAGTTTGGAATCTACTGATAGTTGTGAAGTAGAGTTGTGTTTTGGATCTCTTCTGTGTTCTGACCTGGATAAGTATTTGGTCTTCTGAATTGAATTGTCAGTTTGGATAACTGAAATTCATTGTGTTTTACGTATCTCTGAGGGAGTACGTATTTGATCTATCTCTGGTTTTAGAATCTACAGTTTGGGAAGTTTGGTAGTTGAGTCAGACTCGTTTGTAGTCTGATATTCTGTTTAGTTCTATAAATTTAGATGAGTAGGAGATCTATAGCTTAGTAGTTTAAATTGTTTATAGAGCGAGTATCCCGGTATATATAAACTTGGGGAAACTCGAGGTATTTTATCTAGAATTTAGTCTAGATAGTTAGAATTGTTTGATTGGATGAATTGGTTGCTATGGTTGGTAGCATATGGATGATAGTATATGCTTGTGTTTTAAAATTTAAAATCTTTAATAAGATTATTAAATTACCTTTGTTTAAATTTCGGGGACGAAATTATTTTAAGGGGGGAGGAATGTAATATCCCGGAAATTTTGACAATATCAATTTAATAATCTGTTGAATAATTAAATTTATATTGATGATCTTTGATGATAAGATTTGAATTTAATTTAATAATCTGTTTAATAATTAAATTGATATGGATAATCTTTGATAATAAGATTTGAATTTAATCTAATAATCTGATTAAATTAGTATTTAATTGATGATTTTATCTTTTAAAAGTTAATAAGTATAATGTATTATTTTTAATATGTATGAATTTTAATGCTAAAAGGAATTGTTATTTTAAATTGAATAAATAGTGTATGTAAATATATATAACTTAACTTTTAAATTGAATCTTAGAATTTAATTTTATTTAAATTTGAATTTAAAGTTTTGAAGTTCAAAAGAATAAATATTTAAATTGTTGAATTTTATAATATTTGTATAAACTTTTATTTATAAATGTAATTAGCTTTTGTTTCTCTTTAATATATATAGATAAGTATTTTAATAAATAAGAAAAGACTTTTATATACTTTTAAACTAAATAAAAATAAGATAAATTACTTAAATGACAAGTGTCATTATCTAAAGCTTCATTATAACATGTGTAATTTAATAAACAATTATATAGGACAAGTGTCTTAATTATTTTCCATTTTCTTTTATTTTATAAAATCAAAAATATACATGTATATTAACATTGCATATCTTCATTTCCCATTCTTTCTAATCTTCTCATTTTTTTCAAAGCCAAGAGAAAAACAAATTAGATCTTTCCTCTAATTCAATTCTGAAACAAATCAGAAAATAAAATGCCTCCAACCAAAAAGCTAAATTCAACAATTTGTAAACAAGTTTCCAAAAATCAAATCCTGAAACCATTTTCAAATCTGAAGCAAGTCTTCAGCCTGATTTCTTTGCAAATCTGAAATCAAAAAGCCTGTAATTCATTTTATTTTCAAAGGCAAACCAAAGTCTGTAACCATTCCTCAAACCAGAAATTCAAGAAAATCAAATCTGTAATACATTTCAAAATCAAAGTCTTCGGCCTGAATTTCTTTTCAAATCTGGAAACAACTCAGAGCAACATGTCTGCATTCTCTTATTCAACCTGAAAGCATGCATGTAGTTTAGATCAGTAAAGCTCCATCAACTCAAGCATTTTATCAATTCCAGTCTTCAAGTTCCTATTTCAGGCTCTGTCTCTATTTTAAATGGTGAGTAACTTTTAAACTTAAAGTAAAATAGGGTTGCATGTTGAATCTCTGTCATATATATATATATATTGATGTATGAATATAAGTGCATTTTCCTGTTTATATATATATGGATAAATTGTGTGCATATGTGACTGTGCTCTGTTATTGCTTTTGTTTGCCAGACCCAATTCCATTTAAAAGTTTGAACCACTTGATCTAGTTTTTGTTAGAACTAAATTTATAAACAAGAATTGTTTGATTTATCATATACTAATGTTAAGATTTTTAATTAAGTCAAATTTCTGGTCTGAGTATCTTTGTAAACCAAAAATAATCAGTGCATGTATATAGAAGTAAAAATTTAAACTGGGAAATTCATAAATCCAGAATTATAGATTGAATACATAATCTATAACGTGATTTTTAACACCTAAATCATAATTTATAGTTTAGTAATAAAAGTATAGTTCTGGTTTAAGCTAAATATGAATTTTTGGGTAGCTCTATTGATCTCTATGGGTTGAAGTGTTGTATTCTTCAGTAAGGATAGAGGAATGATCGGTGATGGTTGAAAAATTGCCAGGAAGGTGATTAAAGCATAGAGGCAAATATGATTTAGGATTTAAATTTTTAACCCTAGTTTTAACTAGGTTAGGGAAAATGATCTTCACGCTTTCTCAAGTGGATCGAGTGCTTCAGGTTTTTGAGGGAGTGATGTTTGGTCGATGATGAAGATATGGTCGGAGTTGCAGAAGTTTTGATGGTCGAGATTTTGAAGACGAGGCAGTTCCAGGGATTGAAGATGTTCCAGTTTTGGGTTCGAGTTAGTTTTGGATGCTCGATTTTGTTTCTCTGGCATTTTGGGTGATCGAGTGATCGTAGTTTGGATGATGGTTGATCGTCGAAGTGGTGAAGAAGTCGAGGATGGTCGGAGTTGATTGTATCTCCGGTGCACGTGCACGAGATTATGATACGCCTGAGTGAAGTCTGGTTTTAAACAGAGGAGGGGTACCAGGGGTTTCTCGTGGCATTTGAATTTTTGCTCGGGTTAATATAGTTATCGACTCGAAGTATTTTTGAGGGGTCTCGGGTAAAAGTCTGGGTTTCAGATTTAAAAGACTAAACTGTTTTAAAATTTTAAAACTGAGTTTAAATGATTAACTAAGGGTTTTAAACCAGTATAAAATTTAAATTTAAAACTGATTCAAGTTTAAGTTTGAATCTCAGTTCAAAAATAAAATAAAGTTTTTAAAATATTTAAAATATTTTAGCAACTTTAAAATGATTAGGTAGTTGAATTTAAAAAGATGAAGTTTTAAATTTGCCGGTAAATTTTAATCTGAGTTTTATCTGGAATTAGAATTAAATCTGTATTTCAGTTTTAAATAAAAGAAGGTTTTTAAAATTTAAATTGTTTAATAACTTTTTTTTTTGAGCAACACGGTTGTGTAGCGTGGCACTACACAGCCGATTAGATATTATATAAATTAGTAAGTATTGCGATCAACAAGCCTGATCGCTGGCCAAAAAGTATTGAGAAGCAGACCGAGTTATATAAACAAAATACATATAGTGGAAAAAAGCACAGTGATGAAAAGGCTGGAGCTAAGTCGCGGTTTAGTGGTGTCCACGATGCCTGTCAGGAGGAACTGCTGATGTGCTGCCCGAGGATTCTGCCTGTGGGGAGCTGGGGTGAGAAAGTCTCAGCCTGAACGGAGCGGAGAAGCTACGACCTGATATAGATGAGAAATGGTGAGTAATACGTCTACAGGTTTCTTCAAGGCTGGATATGGGCTTGCAGAATACACGTGCATTGCGCTCGGCCCAGATCCACCAACTGAAAATAGCAACCGTGAGATCTATGTGGTAGTTGGGGGGGTTGTTCTGCCAGTGGTCGAAAAATGAGGTGAACGTGGGGATATATCCGAGGATGTGAGCAGTTGTCGCCGCCCAGACCCTGACAGCAAAATCACACTCGAAGAAGAGATGTTGCAAACTTTCTGTTGAGGTGGAACATAGGACGCAGCTGGGGTCTACTACAATGTTATGGCGGAGGAGTCTGTCTCTTGTGTTAATTCGCCCATGGATGAGGCACCACTGTAGGAAAGCAAAGCGGGGCTGAATCCTGCACTTCCAGAGTCTGGGGAAGGTGAATAGTCGTCCCGGGTTGTTTAGGTGGGCGTAGCAGGAGGCAACGGAGAAGCCGGATGAGGGGTTGGGTGCCCAGGTGAAGGAATCTGGTCGGGAGTTGAGATGGGTGTTGCGGAGAATTGAGGAGGCGAGGTGAATCTCGTTGAGGGTAGAGAGGTCAAAGTATGAAGCCGGGAGAAGCTGGGCTGGGCCCGAAGTGGAAATGTCGGAGATGGAGGTGAAGATATTAGTTGTGTGAGCGAAGAGGTTGGGTAGGATGGAGGAGAGTGGAAGTTGATTGTGCCAAGTGTCTAACCAGAAGAGACAATTAGCCCCGTTTCCCGGGTTGACGTGGAATAGCCTTTTGACGCGTGGTAGGGTCGAAACTACTCCAGACCAGAAGGGGGATGGTTTTATGCCGTTGGGGGCGTGGAGGACAAGGTGAGGGTTAGAGTGATAGTGTAGGGTGGTGATCCATGATTTCCAGAGGGTGGGGCCAGGGGTTAGGAATCGCCAGAGCCATTTGGCGAGGAGCGATAAGTTGAAGTCAATTAGGTTAGTGATTCCAAGGCCACCGTTTGTCAGGGGAAGGCAGGCAGTTTGCCAGTTTACGAGCCTCTTTATGTTGCTACCGTTCCACAGAAAGGAACTTCTGATTGAATCGATTTTTTTGATTATCCAGGAAGGGAGTTTGTATAGTGACATCCAGTAAGTGGGGATCGATGATAGAACGGATTTAACGAGGACTAGGCGCCCTGCTGAGGACAAGGAATGGGCTTTCCATGAGAGGAGTCTTTTTTCTATCTTGGCGATGAGGGGGGACCAATCGGATCTATGCAATTTGGTTGGACGGATAGGGACACCGAGGTAGGAGATGGGGAAGTGTGTGATCTTACAGTTGAGCAGGCTGGAACAGGTTGGCCCGAGGTTATCAGCTTTACCGAGCATGATGATGGAACTTTTGCTAAAGTTAATGGACAAGCCTGATATGAGTTCGAATGAATATAGTGCTACTTTGAGGCAGTGGATGTGGTTGATCGTGGGTGATGCGAATAGGATGGTGTCGTCCGCGAATTGGAGGTTGGATATGGTTAGGTTAGAGTTGGGGAGGTTGATACCCTGAAAGATGTTGTTCGAAATTGCTAATTTGATCATGCGATTGAACACATCGGCCACCAGAACGAAGAGCAGGGGAGAAAGTGGGTCACCTTGTCGCAGTCCGCGGGCCGATTTGATTAGGCCCCCCGAGATCCCATTGATGGCTATCGAGGACATGCTTGAGTTGAGTATAGAAGATATCCAGTTACACCATTTTGTGGGGAAGCCTCTGTGTGCCATTAGCTCCCCTATGAATTGCCAGTTAACAGAGTCGAACGCTTTTGAGTAATCTAGTTTGAGTAGCATTCCTGGTGTTGAGGTCGAGTGGCAAAAGGAAATGATCTCCTGGGTCATTGCTACGCAGTCCATGATGTTACGGCCCGAGATGAATGCAGATTGCTCGATTCCAATAAGGGGGGCTATGACGCTCTGGAGGCGGTTGGCTAGGACCTTAGTTATGATCTTAAAGGTTGTGTTCAGGAGGCTAATGGGGCGAAAGGACGAGAGGGAGGTGGCGCCTGGGGATTTTGGGAGAAGAATTATATTTGCGTAGTTGATGCGGTCCACAGAATTTGGATTGGTATGAAATTCAGAGCACATTTCGATGATGTCGTACTTGACGATTTCCCAGTAGTGTTTGAAGAAGAGAGGCCCGAAACCATCTGGGCCAGGAGCCTTATCGTCCGACATGCTTTTAAGCGCTGCCCAAATTTCTTCTTCAGTGAAGGGCTGGTCAATGGGGATGAGGGGGTTAACCGGGTAGATCAGATTCCAATCGATTGGGGGGAGAGGAGGGGGGTGAAGGCCAAGAATGGATCGGTAATGGTCGGTGAAGAGTTTGAGGATGGCCGATTGATCAGTGGTAGTGATGTTGTCGTGAGTGATTTCGGGGATGTGATTGGATCTACGTCTGCCGTTGGCAAGACGGTGGAAGTAGGCAGTGTTCTTGTCTCCGTCTTCGATCCATTTCGCTTTGGACCGTTGCTTCCAGCCAATTTCTTCTTGCAGTAGCAACCTGTCAAGGTCCGCTTCCAGCTCTCTCAGACGAGAGCGGTCCGGATCCGGGAGCGGGGAGGTTTCTTCCAGGATATTAAGGTCAAGAATCTCATCTTGGATGGCTGAGATGCGCAAACGAATGGAGCCCCAAACTGATTTGGCCCAGGGTTTGATGATTTTTCGGAGAGAGCGGAGCTTGGAGACTACCCTGGCTGTGGCAGATTGTATGGGGGAGGGCTGAGTCCAGATTTCTCTGATGAAGTTGTCGAAAGATGGCTCGAGGAGCCAGAGACGTTCGAACCTGAAGGGTCTGTTGTGGCAAGCTAGGGAACCCGTGTCTAGGAGGAGTGGGCAATGGTCGGAGATAACAGTGGCTAGGCCCGAGACGATGGAGAGGGGAAATAAGTCCTCCCAGGCTGGGTTGAAAAGGAAGCGGTCAAGTTTTGCGAGGGATGGGTCAGATCTGCGGTTTGACCAGGTGTAAAGGCGATTATTAATGGGAGGGTCAATTAGGGAGCACTGGTTGATGAACTGATTAAAGGCTTCGGAGTCTTGGGAAAGGTTGCCAGAGTTCCTTTCTGTTGGGGATTTGGTGGTGTTGAAATCTCCTCCAACGACCCAGGGGCCATTGATGTGTGAGGAGAAGGAGAGACAGTTTGTCCAGAGGTCGTTTCTATTTCGAGGGTTGTGTGGGCCATAGATATTTGTGAAGAAGAAGATTGTGTTAGTTTGTAAGTGTCTAAGGGCTACATGTAGGGCTGAAGTGTGGTAGAAAGTTTGGCAGTGGGACCACACGGATTCATTCCAGGCTGTCATTATACCGCCGCACGAGCCGACAGCATTAATGTGGGCCCACCCAGTTAGGAATGGCCCACCGATCTGTCTGAGTATGTTGGGGTTTGGGTCTGATAGTTTGGATTCTTGCAGGAAAAGAATGTCTACTTTGTGAGGGGATATGACAAGGCTAACAGCGTGTCTTTTGCTGGGGTCCCCCAACCCTCGTGTGTTCCAGGATATTAGTTTCATTGGGAGAGTGATAAGCGCTCCGATTCTAGTGCCTGCATGGAGGAGTAATGCTCTCCATGCAGGTTAACTCCCATGCAACGTGCCATTTTTTTATTTAAGCTTTTATTAAGTGACGAAAAGACAACGTGTTTAAAGAAACTACCAGGATGCGATGCTGCTCTGTCCAGTCTGGAGCTACGACGCACCGCTGTCGGTGTGATTGGCTGAGACCACTGTGCCACCGCTTGAGTGTCGGGCTGAAGCTCTTGATTTGTTCTAGGAGGGGCCACTTGACTGAGTTCCTCTGGGCTGTGGATAGGGAATTGAAGAGTGGGAGAGGGGGGGTCAGCTTGAAGTGGGGAGTGGAGGATCTGCGCCGGAAGAGATTGGGTGTTTGTATGAGGGGCATGATTGTGGGGAGGATGAGGAGGGACGGATGGGGGCGGAGTGGTTGGAATTTGCTGGAAGAGCGGGGATGGGAGGTCCAGGTCAGAGAAGGGGTCCCACCTGTGTTCCTGGACTGGCCATGGGTCCCAACCTCTTGGGCCCGCCACCTCGAAGGATTGGTCGTAAATAAGGCCAGGCGCCGGTGGGGAGCCTGAGAAGACGGGGGAGTAGTTCAGGACGTCAAATCTTTCGTCTGACTCTAGGTCGTCTATCTGGATGTGTTGCTCGAAGATAGGGAAGTGCCTTTCGTAGTCAAGACCTAGCAGGTGGTTCTCTGGGCGCCTGTTCGGGTGCTCGTGTTCCCATCTTTCTATACGAAGGAGGTATTCAGTGTTGTTAAGGACCGAGACATAGGAAGATGGGGAGATGATGCCACTATAGAACTGGATTTGGATGTATAGGAAACGGTGGTCAAGCTCAGCCCATTCGCAATCGTCTTGAGCCAGGAATCTACCTACTGGCTTAACAGCTTCCGAAATGGCTTCTGAGTTGAAACGGAGTAGTTCAGGGAACCCAGAGATTCTTGCCCATGAAGGTGGGTCCAATGTCGGCGCGGGGCGGTCCAGCTCAGACCAGGGGTGGAATTGTATAGTTCCCGCGGTTGTAGGGATGGTCGATCTTTGGAGGATTTGGTCTCTGATAAGGAATGAGGGGCAGTAGAAGATGAAGCTGTTGTCGGATTGAAGCCAGAGGGGCCAGTCTCTGTGTTGGAATGTAGAGGATAGCGTGTGGCGGAGGGAGTCTAGGGACCAGGTGCCAGAGATAATGTTTGCGACGAGAAGTAGTGAAGGGTCTGCCATTGCGAAAGTTTTAGGGTTTGGAGATGGATAATGATGCTGTTTAGGGGTATGAGGTGGGCTATGAGGAGATGCAGGGGAAATGATTTGTCTAGGGGAGCTGAAGGGTTTCGTATGATCTGAGAGGGGATTGGACATTGGGGCCCAGCCGGCAGAGGGTTGTTTGTCCTTATTGGAAGAGGGGGGGACTTTGCTAGTTATTCGAGCCTGAGGCTGACTAGTGATTTTATTGGGACAGTGAGATTGTGGATGCCCGAAAAATCCGCACTTATAGCAAATCTTTGCATCTCTGCAAGACTGCGCCACGTGTCGGAGGCCTGCACAGCGAAGGCAACGGTTTTCTTTTTTTAGAAATTCAACCGTATGGCGCACATTTTTGAACTGAGGCAGTGGGTGACGTCTTCTGGCCGGGGGGTTGGGTAGGAGGGGAGAACGAGGAGCAGAGCTCGCAACCTGAGCATACGATTTGGCAGGTATCTCGATGCATAGCGGCTGTTTGGATCCGGGTGGAGGCGGAGGGACTCGGGGTGGGAACTCTTGTTGGGTGGGGGCGCCAGGGGAGTTGGGGGATGAAGGGGACAGAATGGAATTGTATTTGCTGGGGACGAAGGAGATGGGGGGTGCGACAGGGAGGGCTGAGGACGCCATTAATTAATGAATAAAGAGAGAGCTTTTGAGTTCATTGTTTAATAACTTTAATTGTCAAAATGTATATTAAATGGTTAGAACTTAAAAGTAGATTTAATTTAAGTTCTTTAGGTTCTTTTATAAGATGAGTATTTCTTTAACTTGTAAATAAAAGAGTTTTAGAAATGTTGTTTAAACATTATTAAAGATAATGTGTATTCATTTTAAATCTTTAAATTTAAAATGAAATATTGAAGATAAAATTTAAGTAAATTGATTTAAAATACTTTGTAAATGATAACTTAATAAGAACAAAGTTTTATCTTAAAGTAATTAGAGATTTGTGTTTATTTAATTTATTAGGAATTTTAATGGATAATTAATTTAATTTAATTAATTAATCATTTGGATTAATTAAATAGGTAATTAAAGGTTTATACTAATTAATTAATGATTAAGATTTATTAATTAGAATAATTAAATTGTAATTAAGATTTATAAATTAGAATATTAATTAATGGTAAAGAATTAATTAATAGAGTAATTAAATATTAATTAAGTTATGGTTAACACTTAATTAATTAAATAATTAGAGATTAATAAATTGGTTATTAAGATTTATTAATTTAAATTTTATAATATTAATATAAGTTAATTACTTAAGGAAAGTAATTAAATAATAGTTAATGAGGTCATTAACTATGAGTTATTAAATAATGAATTAATAGAATTAATTTTGATAATTAATTAGATTAATTAATTTAAAGATAATCAAATATAGAATTTGTTTAAATGAATTACTTATTGGAAGTAATTAAGAATTAATTACTTATTGTAATTAATTGAAGTTAATTTGATTTAGTTTAAGTTAATTAATTAAGTTTAATTAATTTAGAATAATCAAGAGATGATTTGATAATAATTACTTAATGTAATTATTAAGGTAAGTTTATTTAGGGAAGTAAATAATAAGATAATTACTGGAAGTAATTAGTTGAATAAATGATTTTATTAATAGAAGTAATTTGAGTTAATTACTTTGAATAATTAATCAAGGGATTAATTAAGAAATTAATTCAGGAGTAATTAATTTAGTTGATAAAAGTAATTAAGGGTAGTTAATTACTGATTGAAAATTAATCAAGAGTGATTAATATATGTTGTTTAATTAAAGGTTAACTACTTAATGTAATTAATTTAATTAAGTAATTAATAATTAAGTTGTAATTAAGGATCATTAATTAATATAATTAATGATGTAATTAAGATTGATTAATTAAGTAATAATTAATAAATGAAGTAATTAATCAATGTAATTAATTAAGGATTAATGTAATTAATTATAGTTGATTAAGTTAATTAATTTTAGTTAATTAATTAATGAAGTAATTAAAGGTTAATTACTATAAGTGGTTAAGGATAATTAATTTGAGAAATTAATTGAGGATAAATTACTTGGATGTAATTAAAAGATAATTAATCAAAGATGATTAATTGAAGTGAAATATTAGAAGATAATTAATTAATTAAATTGTAATTAATTAATGGTTAAGTAAGCAGGATTTATAAAATGAAGTAATTAATTTAATTCACTTTAAATTAATTAGAGATGATATAAATCATTACTTATGGATGGATGATAATACTGAATGCTTTGCATTGATTGATATCTCTGATGAGATATATGCTGTATGATATGGATGTTAGTTGAATTGTGATGATAATATGGATTATCTGATAATGTTGATTATCTATTGTGAATTATCTTTCTTTGTGTATAAAGATAATGAATTAAATTGTTTTAACCTTTAAAACAACTTGGCCTTAAAAGATACGCTTTGGATTTCGATGAGACCAGGATCGGGTTTCCGTATACCGGATTTCCAGGTCTGGAGACCCGAATACCACATCGATCCAAATTAACGATAGGTCGTGAATCAAGTGAAGATGAAGATTCAGAGTGCAAGGGTTATTGTCGTTAACTCTGAGGGTGATTCCAAAACGAGTGTAACGAGATAATGCCTTCGGTTTCGTTCGAACCCGGAACGAACTTGTATGGATTGAATGCTTTCAGCACATCGTCAGGTGGACGATGAGCATTCTAAGATAGATGTGTTCTTTTTAAAGGTAATCGTAGCCTCAAGCCTCACAAACCGGGAATGGCTAAAACAGGGGAGGTGCAGCAAGGTTAGTGGGTAGCACCCAAGTAGGACAAGGTTACCTCTGTCTAGATGTCCCTTTCTATTTTCGACTTAGTGGTGCGGTTGCTGATCCCAACCGTGAGGTATCTTGTGCGGGAATTATCCAGTAAGGGATGTTCTGACCTTGTGTTGCAGGGGATTGGGAGTGATCCTCGGTACGGTGATCTAGGCCACGTACTGTGACGGGCGGTACCCCGGTAGCCCTGCCATTGTATGGAATCCAAACTCCAATAAGTGCCGTACGTATTAGTTGTGCCCAACTATGTTGGAATGTGAGATGTAAGCATTTCAGCTATTTCTGTATTTTACTTGAAAACCCTAGACCCTATTATAATACAATCGAATTTCCTATCAAATGTTTTGGTTAGCGTAAGGTAAAAACTTACCCATGTTTATTTGTGGGAAGTCTTACGTGATACCTTTTCTTTCAAAAGGTTTTGAAGTTAAACAAGTTTAACCTATTACTCACACCAGACCCATGTCTGACCCAAGTTGTTTATTTCTGTTTTATAAACTCTTGGGTACTCAAATTTTTACGAGTAGCCAAGGGATTCAGGTTTAGCTTTGACGAATTGTGGAGGAGCAATGGAGCAGGAGGCTTCAGCGTTGTAGATATATATATATAGTAGTTCCGCTGTGTCTGTATCTCTGTAGTGTATTGAGTTGTAATGTCTAGATAGATGTTTATAACTGTCTAGATAGTGATGTATATGCTGTGTAACTTTGTAAAGTATTGTATACTATGTAATAGTTTATGTTATTAATATAATTTATTCGTTCCGCTGTGAGATCGTTGTCGTTGTTTCTTTCTTTCTTCTCTTCTTTTCTATTTTCTACCCCTTTCTTTCTTATTAGCGATACGACTTTCTATGGAGAGAAAGTCGTGGTCGTTACAATGACTTATCTCTTTACATATCCACTGATATCTTAATATCTCATTTATAAACCCCGTTTATAAATGTATAAACTCCGCTGAGTTTTCCATTATTTACAAAAACAATTTTATTCAAAAATTCCATCTTTTAAAAAAATTTCCTCAAATAAATTTCATATTGTTTCTTAATAAAATCCTATTTCATTCCTTAATAAAATTCCTTTTTATTTCTTAATAAAATTCCGATTTACTTCAAATCCACTCGTCCATTCAAATATTTCTTCGAGTCTTTAATATATAATTTAAATTCTCCCAAATCTCAACTTAAACCAATTTAAGTATAACCCAAGAAATAAATATACTTTTATTTGACTTAATTCTCAAATAGAAGTAAATTCAAATTCTCAATAAATATTTTCCCTTCAAGTTTCATTTTAACTTCCTTTAGTTAAATTATTTATGGTATTTAAAAACACCAAATTTCAACTTCCATGTTATTTAACACTTAACAATCAAATTCACATACAAACCCATATCAATTCATCCATCCTGTCATATAACAACATATATATGATCAATAAATATTTTTGAGGAATCCTGTTGGATCCCTCCAACCTGTTTCCCTGCATCCACAGATGTTAGCACAAAATAAAATACCAATTCCACTTCGCGGTGGAATATCGCGGTATATGGGTTTATATAATATCATCCGCTATTATGCGGTGCATAGGGTCTCATCCGCTATATAATGCGGGAATATCAATCACTCCAATATATATATATATACTACAATATATATAATATCATCCAGCTGATAAATTATTATAATTCAACCAAGCACATCCAGTGATTTAAATTTAACATTTAAATTTAAATAAGGTCATCCAAATGAGTGAGAAAATCTCACCTTTGCTTTTTAGTTGCAATCCAATCCATCTCGACTTGGTTTTCCCGATTTAAGACCTTGTATAACAATTTACGATTTATTAATATTCGAACTAATCGAACAATTAATTTCCATTTAATAAATTAATTTTAATCTAATTATTTACCTTTTAAAAATCTTTTTAGTAACTAAAATAATTTAAATAAGTTAGTTAAACATTTTTTTTCCACCAAATCCATTATTTTAAAAATAACTAGTAAGTTAAAAATGTGTGTATACTTATTTATTTAATTCCATTTCCAAACTGCATATACTAAATAATGTATATAGGTTTAAAAACTCATCTTTATACAATTTCCTATGTTTTCCAAAGTCCTATAGGTATATATAATATATTTTTTCTGTATATTTTTTTTTCTGGTTCTCTTTTTCTGTAAATAACAATAATAATCTACTTTACTATATATACATAAATAAATCACTGTTTATAAAACATACTATTATATATATTTTTCCAAACCTATATGCATATATTTATTAAATTAAAAACAGAATTATTCTTCCTTACTGCAATTATTTTTCTTTATGTACACATATATATAAATTGAAAACAAAATTCTTCTTTACTGTAAACATCAAAAATTGAAATTTACTTTACCATGACACTTTTTTTTCTGTATATATATATATATATCTACACATATATAAATTAATAAAAGAAACTACCTTACCAATACCAGCGAAGCCAAACCTTCCCGAGCTCGAAGACGCCATCTCAATCACGAATCAAGGCAAACCTCACCGAAACCCTAATCGAGCCACGCCTCCAATTGCCGCCCAATCTCACACCCACGCCGATACTTCCACGCCGCCTTCGCCACGAGCATCGCCGACTTGACTTCCCCCACATGCGACCATCACCGCGACCTCGTTGCGAATGCTGCTCGCCACCGTGCGTGCTCGTCTCTCACTGTCGAAATCGACTTCGATTGCATCATTCATTTTTTTTTGAATTAAGCTGAATCGATTTGAAAATGTAAGGGGATACACGGCCCTAAGTTTGATTCCGAAAGTAGAAAAGCAGGCATGCGATTTTACTTCTATTCGAATTGCCTTGTGGATTCGAAGATTTTTAAGGAGATGAGCGGTAGATGACTCCGATTTTCGTCTGCTATTTTTCTTGGTTTGAACGGATGAAGATGGAAGGGAATGGACGTGATATAAAGTTGAGGTAGGTGTGTAGGGGAAGACAAAGGAAATGTGTACATTTCAGCTTGCAAAAAGGTAGCTTTGATTTGATTTTGATCAGATGTATATATTTAAATTTAAATCGTCTCAATTTCGCAATCTAAAATCTCGATCTTCTATCGAGGCATGCCGCTAAGTATTTATAATGTTATACCCCTATTTCGAACGAAATGGAAAAGGTTTCGAGTCCTAACTCGATTGTATGGAGAAGATAGTGTTTTGGATCCAGTTATTATATTGAATTTTCGATATAAATTCCAGCGCGTTTATATATTGTACGATCGCACGACAACTCCAAACGCTACGAAAATTGAAATCCGATAATAATACAATATTACGGATCCAATGAAACTGGTTTCGTCGAAATCCGATATTGTGCCTCGGAAGGCTATTTTTAAACATCAATATAACCGATACATTTTTAAAACTGAATAGATTACTTCCAAATTCCATTTTAAAAGTTACGTTGTGACGACCCGAGTTTTCGGACCAGTCAAAATCGCCGAAAGACCCGTCCGTTCTAAAACTACGAATGAAAACTACCAACTTAATACACAATATTTGATAAATATCCATCACTACTAAATGTATAGGATACAACTTTCAATTTTACAAGTTATCAAAGTAATCAATTTAATCTACTAGTGTGCTTTAATACAAACCCAAAATCAAATACTACAAACAAACTGTAAATCTACCGCTGTGCAACTCTGATGAGAAATAACAATATCATTACCTACAAACTCAATAAACAATGTAAATGCGGAATAAAATAGTAAGCATGAAAGATACAACAATACATGATATATGACAAACAACAAACAGAAAATGTTAGGTTATTATTGGGGCTGCATCACTACCACTTGTGACTGCCTACGTACCCCTATCTAATTGGGTACCCAATTCGATACAGGATCAAGCCAACGTAGTTCTCCTACTGTAAATAGGACTCATGGAGCCTACGATGCAACAAACAATATGCAATTCCGAAAACTACCCACTTAGGCTTAATCTTCAATTTTAGATTTTCAAATCTAATTACATTTACGGAAATTATCTCTTTGGTCTTTATTCTCGAATCCTTATTTCAAAACTTTTGAAATATATATATCTTTTATATTCAAATTATACTTTACTTCGGGATCTTAAATCAAATCTCTTTTGAAAAGTTTATTTGGAAATCCCAAATACTGTAATAAAAACATATCAAACCATATAAAACCAGATCGGGAGGTTTCTCCCAATAACAAGGCAACCGGGTCCCAGCCTTCATACAATCGATAAATAAGTACATCCCTCTATTCCAAGAGCGGACTATACCAAAAACATATGCCCACTTTTTAGTTACGGGTTACTTAAATCATCGATAACAAAACAAATCATTTTATATCCCGAAGCGATAAATCATTTCACACTAATATTCACAAGTACTTTCAAATCTATAATGATTCTCATTTCCCAAATCTATTCAAAAATCATCTTAAAACCATCGGGTTTAGTCCTCGAAATTCTTTCCGTTTTATAAATATTTTTATAAAACCATTCTTATATAAATCACCTTTAATATAATATAACTTCAAAATATTCATTACCAAACATTTCTATTTTTTTAAAGGGAAAACATTTCATAACATTTCCATTTGAAAACCAATTTTCAAAATAATTCATTTAATTGAAGTGAACCAAATAAACACCTTATAGTCAAATCATGAAATAAACCACAAGGTGTTATCCTACAATTACTTTCTACCCAGCCCATGCATATGGATAATTAATTTCTCATAAACTGGTTGAGAAAATTCAACGATCAATAAGTAATAATCAGTGCTCATAAACTGGTCGAGCGCAATCCAAACAACCAAACAACCAAACAATTAATTAACAAAATAAACACAACAATAAATGATAAATCAAAGCTTCAATCTATCAAATATTTGTAACACTTTTTATTTATCTTGGGTTAAAAGGATATGATATTTATTTTGGAGCATCCGGGCTTTCCCTTCGACATGTTCTGTCCCTCGTCCAAGTGTCCTTGGATCTCACAAACGAAACACGTGTACTAGTCGTTTCCGCATACCCCATTAAGTATTTAACTTCTAAATTTTAAAATAATTAATTAACCATCCAAATAGTCAAACAAGGAAATAAAACCATTTTTTAGCAAACAAAGTAAACAGCATTCAACAAGGGTTTTCAAACAACACTTAACACTTAAAGATCCTTTAGCAATGATTTTAACAAACTTAAAGGAAGAAATAACTCACTAAACTATGAAATCAAGGAATATACTCACTAAACTATGAAAACAAGGAATATACTCACTTCCTATTTGCTTTGATGGAGACTTGGAATACTTCACCTCTAATAATGAATTTTAATTCTTTTCTTTAGTTTGTGAATGAATTAAAATGAGATATGGACTTGGCTATTTATAGGTGAAGAGAAGGGTACTTTAGTCATTTCCTATAGCCTAACCAGATTTTGGTCCAATAGAAACCAGCCTTATGGCCTAATTTGATTCGACCACATTTTGGTCCAATAGAAAACATCTTGATGGCTTAATTTGATTCGACCACATTTTGGTCCAATAGAAATCCTCCTTATCAACTATGGCATAACATGATTCGACCAGATTTTGGTCCAATGGCAACCATCTGCATGGCAGAACCTGATTCGACCAGATTTTGGTCCAATAACAACCATCCGCATGGTAGAACCTGATTTGACCAGATTTTGGTCCAATGGCAACCATCCACATGGAATATAATAATCATTATGCTATTTTGTTTCATTAGGCAAGTAATTATACTGTTCTATTTTTATTAGGCACATAATTATGCTATTCTGTTTTATTAGGCAAGGTTAATAATTCTCTCTTGTTTTATTAGGCAGGGTTAATAATTCTAGATATAAAATCCATTATTTAATCATTTATAAACATATTAACTATTCATGTTCAAAGTGATTAAATTATGGGTCGTTACATTTTAAATATTCGAATTTGATGACCCAAAATACGGGTCGTTACATTCTTCCCTCTTAAAAGAATTTCGTCCCCTAAATTTGAAGGAAGAAAAGATATAACGAAAACCAAACAATTAACAAAAGCTAAGCACACTAAAAATATTATCGCCCATAACCCCGGTCGGAGGTATGGTGCCTTATCCTATCCATTTTTATTTATCAATTTAAGGTAGTTTTATTTTAAAATTTCTAGGATAATTTACTAACCTAGACAAATTTTACATAGGCACTTAACCTAAGCTCTGATACCAACGGTGACGACCCGGGATTTCGGACCAGTCAAAATCGCCGAAAGACCCCTCCGTTCTAAAACTACGAATGAAAACTACCAACTTAATACACAATATTTGATAAATATCCATCACTACTAAATGTATAGGATACAACTTTCAATTTTACAAGTTATCAAAGTAATCAATTTAATCTACTAGTGTGCTTTAATACAAACCCAAAATCAAATACTACAAACAAACTGTAAATTTACCACTGTGCAACTCTAATGAGAAATAACAATATCATTACCTACAAACTCAATAAACAATGTAAATGCGGAATAAAATAGTAAGCATGAAAGATACAACAATACATGATATATGACAAACAACAAACAGAAAATGTTAGGTTATTATTGGGGCTGCATCACTACCACTTGTGACTGCCTACGTACCCCTATCTAATTGGGTACCCAATTCGATACAGGATCAAGCCAACGTAGTTCTCCTACTGCAAATAGGACTCATGGAGCCTACGATGCATCAAACAATATGCAATTCCGAAAACTACCCACTTAGGCTTAATCTTCAATTTTAGATTTTCAAATTTAATTACCTTTACGGAAATTATCTCTTTGGTCTTTATTCTCGAATCCTTATTTCAAAAAATTTGAAATATATATATATATATATATATATATCTTTTATATTCAAATTATACTTTACTTCGGGATCTTAAATCAAATCTCTTTTGAAAAGTTTATTTGGAAATCCCAAATACTGTAATAATAACATATCAAACCATATGAAACCAGATCGGGAGGTTTCTCCCAATAACAAGGCAACCGGGTCCCAGCCTTCATACAATCGATAAATAAGTACATCCCTCTATTCCAAGAGCGGACTATACCAAAAACATATGCCCACTTTTTAGTTACGGGTTACCTAAATCATCGATAACAAAACAAATCATTTTATATCCCGAAGCGATAAATCATTTCACACTAATATTCACAAGTACTTTCAAATCTATAATAATTCTCATTTCCCAAATCTATTCAAAAATCATCTTAAAACCATCGGGTTTAGTCCTCGAAATTCTTTCCGTTTTATAAAACATTTTTATAAAACCATTCTTATATAAATCACCTTTAATATAATATAACTTCAAAATATTCATTACCAAACATTTCTATTTTTTTAAAGGGAAAACATTTCATAACATTTCCATTTGAAAACCAATTTTCAAAATAATTCATTTAATTGAAGTGAACCAAATAAACACCTTATAGTCAAATCATGAAATAAACCACAAGGTGTTATCCTACAATTATTTTCTACCCAGCCCATGCATATGGATAATTAATTTCTCATAAACTGGTTGAGAAAATTCAACGATCAATAAATAATAATCAGTGCTCATAAACTGGTCGAGCGCAATCCAAACAACCAAACAATTAATTAACAAAATAAACACAACAATAAATGATAAATCAATGCTTCAATCTATCAAATATTTGTAACACTTTTTATTTATCTTGGGTTAAAAGGATTTGATATTTATTTTGGAGCATTCGGGCTTTCCCTTCGACAAGTTCCGTACCTCGTCCAAGTGTCCTTGGATCTCACAGACGAAACACGTGTACTAGTCGTTTTCGCATACCCCATTAAGTATTTAACTTCTAAATTTTAAAATAATTAATTAACCATCCAAATAGTCAAACAAGGAAATAAAACCATTTTTTAGCAAACAAAGTAAACAGCATTCAACAAGGGTTTTCAAACAACACTTAACACTTAAAGTTCCTTTAGCAATGATTTTAACAAACTTAAAGGAAGAAATAACTCACTAAACTATGAAATCAAGGAATATACTCACTAAACTATGAAAACAAGGAATATACTCACTTCCTATTTGCTTTGATGGAGACTTGGAATACTTCACCTCTAATAATGAATTTTAATTCTTTTCTTTAGTTTGTGAATGAATTAAAATGAGATATGGACTTGGCAATTTATAGGTGAAGAGAAGGGTACTTTAGTCATTTCCTATAGCCTAACCAGATTCGACCAGATTTTGGTCCAATAGAAACCAGCCTTATGGCCTAATTTGATTCGACCACATTTTGGTCCAATAGAAAACATCTTGATGGCTTAATTTGATTCGACCACATTTTGGTCCAATAGAAATCCTCCTTATCCACTATGGCATAACATGATTCGACTAGATTTTGGTCCAATGGCAACCATCCGCATGGCAGAACCTGATTCGACCAGATTTTGGTCCAATAACAACCATCCGCATGGCAGAACCAGATTTGACCAGATTTTGGTCAAATGGCAACCATCCGCATGGAATATAATAATCATTATGCTATTTTGTTTCATTAGGCAAGTAATTATACTGTTCTGTTTTTATTAGGCAAGTAATTATACTATTCTATTTTATTAGGCAAGGTTAATAATTCTCTCTTTTTTTATTAGGCAGGGTTAATAATTCTAGATATAAAATCCATTATTTAATCATTTATAAACATATTAACTATTCATGTTCAAAGTGATTAAATTATGTGTCGTTACATTTTAAATATTCGAATTTGATGACCCAAAATACGGGTCGTTACATTCTTCCCCTCTTAAAAGAATTTCGTCCCCTAAATTTGAAGGAAGAAAAGATATAACGAAAACCAAACAATTAACAAAAGCTAAGCACACTAAAAATATTATCGCCCATAACCCCGGTCGGAGGTATGGTGCCTTATCCTATCCATTTTTATTTATCAATTTAAGGTAGTTTTATTTTAAAATTTCTAGGATAATTTACTAACCTGGACAAATTTTACATAGGCACTTAACCTAAGCTCTGATACCAACGGCGACGACCCGGGATTTCGGACCAGTCAAAATCGCCGAAAGACCCGTCCGTTCTAAAACTACGAATGAAAACTACCAACTTAATACACAATATTTGATAAATATCCATCACTACTAAATGTATAGGATACAACTTTCAATTTTACAAGTTATCAAAGTAATCAATTTAATCTACTAGTGTGCTTTAATACAAACCCAAAATCAAATACTACAAACAAACTGTAAATCTACCGCTGTGCAACTCTAATGAGAAATAACCATATCATTACCTACAAACTCAATAAACAATTTAAATGCGGAATAAAATAGTAATCATGAAAGATACAACAATACATGATATATGACAAACAACAAACAGAAAATGTTAGGTTATTATTGGGGGTGCATCACTACCACTTGTGACTGCCTACGTACCCCTATCTAATTGGGTACCCAATTCGATACAGGATCAAGCCAACGTAGTTCTCCTACTGCAAATAGGACTCATGGAGCCTACGATGCAACAAACAATATGCAATTCCGAAAACTACCCACTTAGGCTTAATCTTCAATTTTAGATTTTCAAATCTAATTACCTTTACGGAAATTATCTCTTTGGTCTTTATTCTCGAATCCTTATTTCAAAACTTTTGAAATATATATATATCTTTTATATTCAAATTATACTTTACTTCGGGATCTTAAATCAAATCTCTTTTGAAAAGTTTATTTGGAAATCCCAAATACTGTAATAATAACATATCAAACCATATGAAACCAGATCGGGAGGTTTCTCCCAATAACAAGGCAACCGGGTCCCAGCCTTCATACAATCGATAAATAAGTACATCCCTCTATTCCAAGAGCGGACTATACCAAAAACATATGCCCACTTTTTAGTTACGGGTTACCTAAATCATCGATAACAAAACAAATCATTTTATATCCCGAAGCGATAAATCATTTCACACTAATATTCACAAGTACTTTCAAATCTATAATAATTCTCATTTCCCAAATCTATTCAAAAATCATCTTAAAACCATCGGGTTTAGTCCTCGAAATTCTTTCCGTTTTATAAAACATTTTTATAAAACCATTCTTATATAAATCACCTTTAATATAATATAACTTCAAAATATTCATTACCAAACATTTCTATTTTTTTAAAGGGAAAACATTTCATAACATTTCCATTTGAAAACCAATTTTCAAAATAATTCATTTAATTGAAGTGAACCAAATAAACACCTTATAGTCAAATCATGAAATAAACCACAAGGTGTTATCCTACAATTATTTTCTACCCAGCCCATGCATATGGATAATTAATTTCTCATAAACTGGTTGAGAAAATTCAACGATCAATAAATAATAATCAGTGCTCATAAACTGGTCGAGCGCAATCCAAACAACCAAACAATTAATTAACAAAATAAACACAAAAATAAATGGTAAATCAATGCTTCAATCTATCAAATATTTGTAACACTTTTTATTTATCTTGGGTTAAAAGGATTTGATATTTATTTTGGAGCATCCGGGCTTTCCCTTCGACATGTTCCGTCCCTCGTCCAAGTGTCCTTGGATCTCACAGACGAAACACGTGTACTAGTCATTTCCGCATACCCCATTAAGTATTTAACTTCTAAATTTTAAAATAATTAATTAACCATCCAAATAGTCAAACAAGGAAATAAAACCATTTTTTAGCAAACAAAGTAAACATCATTCAACAAGGGTTTTCAAACAACACTTAACACTTAAAGTTCCTTTAGCAATGATTTTAACAAACTTAAAGGAAGAAATAACTCACTAAACTATGAAATCAAGGAATATACTCACTAAACTATGAAAACAAGGAATATACTCAATTCCTATTTGCTTTGATGGAGACTTGGAATACTTCACCTCTAATAATGAATTTTAATTCTTTTCTTTAGTTTCTGAATGAATTAAAATGAGATATGGACTTGGCTATTTATAGGTGAAGAGAAGGGTACTTTAGTCATTGCCTATAGCCTAACCAGATTCGACCAGATTTTGGTCAAATAGAAACCAGCCTTATGGCCTAATTTGATTTGACCACATTTTGGTCCAATAGAAAACATCTTGATGGCTTAATTTGATTCGACCACATTTTGGTCCAATAGAAATCCTCCTTATCAACTATGGCATAACATGATTCGACCATATTTTGGTCCAATGGCAACCATCCGCATGGCAGAACCTGATTCGACCAGATTTTGGTCCAATAACAACCATCCGCATGGCAGAACCTGATTTGACCAGATTTTGGTCCAATGGCAACCATCCGCATGGAATATAATAATCATTATGCTATTTTGTTTCATTAGGCAAGTAATTATACTGTTCTGTTTTTATTAGGCAAGTAATTATACTATTTAATTTTATTAGGCAAGGTTAATAATTCTCTCTTGTTTTATTAGGCAGGGTTAATAATTCTAGATATAAAATCCATTATTTAATCATTTATAAACATATTAACTATTCATGTTCAAAGTGATTAAATTATTGGTCGTTACATTTTAAATATTCGAATTTGATGACCCAAAATACGGGTCGTTACATTCTTCCCCTCTTAAAAGAATTTCGTCCCCTAAATTTGAAGGAAGAAAAGATATAACGAAAACCAAACAATTAACAAAAGCTAAGCACACTAAAAATATTATCACCCATAACCCCGGTCGGAGGTATGGTGCCTTATCCTATCCATTTTTATTTATCAATTTAAGGTAGTTTTATTTTAAAATTTCTAGGATAATTTACTAACCTAGACAAATTTTACATAGGCACTTAACCTAAGCTCTGATACCAACGGCGACGACCCGGGATTTCGGACCAGTCAAAATCGCCGAAAGACCCGTCCGTTCTAAAACTACGAATGAAAACTACCAACTTAATACACAATATTTGATAAATATCCATCACTACTAAATGTATAGGATACAACTTTCAATTTTACAAGTTATCAAAGTAATCAATTTAATCTACTAGTGTGCTTTAATACAAACCCAAAATCAAATACTACAAACAAACTGTAAATCAACCGCTGTGCAACTCTAATGAGAAATAACAATATCATTACCTACAAACTCAATAAACAATGTAAATGCGGAATAAAATAGTAATCATGAAAGATACAACAATACATGATATATGACAAACAACAAACAGAAAATGTTAGGTTATTATTGGGGCTGCATCACTACCACTTGTGACTGCCTACGTACCCCTATCTAATTGGGTACCCAATTCGATACAGGATCAAGCCAACGTAGTTCTCCTACTGCAAATAGGACTCATGGAGCCTACGATGCAACAAACAATATGCAATTCCGAAAACTACCCACTTAGGCTTAATCTTCAATTTTAGATTTTCAAATCTAATTACCTTTACGGAAATTATCTCTTTGGTCTTTATTCTCGAATCCTTATTTCAAAACTTTTGAAATATATATATATATATATATATATATATATATATCTTTTATATTCAAATTATACTTTACTTCGGGATCTTAAATCAAATATCTTTTGAAAAGTTTATTTGGAAATCCCAAATACTGTAATAATAACATATCAAACCATATGAAACCAGATCGGGAGGTTTCTCCCAATAACAAGGCAACCGGGTCCCAGCCTTCATACAATCGATAAATAAGTACATCCCTCTATTCCAAGAGTGGACTATACCAAAAACATATGCCCACTTTTTAGTTACGGGTTACCTAAATCATCGATAACAAAACAAATCATTTTATATCCCGAAGCGATAAATCATTTCACACTAATATTCACAAGTACTTTCAAATCTATAATAATTCTCATTTCCCAAATCTATTCAAAAATCATCTTAAAACCATCGGGTATAGTCCTCGAAATTCTTTCTGTTTTATAAAACATTTTTATAAAACCGTTCTTATATAAATCACCTTTAATATAATATAACTTCAAAATATTCATTACCAAACATTACTATTTTTTTAAAGGGAAAACATTTCATAACATTTCCATTTGAAAACCAATTTTCAAAATAATTCATTTAATTGAAGCGAACCAAATAAACACCTTATAGTCAAATCATGAAATAAACCACAAGGTGTTATCCTACAATTATTTTCTACCCAGCCCATGCATATGGATAATTAATTTCTCATAAACTGGTTGAGAAAATTCAACGATCAATAAATAATAATCAGTGCTCATAAACTGGTCGAGCGCAATCCAAACAACCAAACAATTAATTAACAAAATAAACACAACAATAAATGATAAATCAATGCTTCAATCTATCAAATATTTGTAACATTTTTATTTATCTTGGGTTAAAAGGATTTGATATTTATTTTGGAGCATCCGGGCTTTCCCTTCGACATGTTCTGTCCCTCGTCCAAGTGTCCTTGGATCTCACAGACGAAACACGTGTACTAGTCGTTTTCGCATACCCCATTAAGTATTTAACTTCTAAATTTTAAAATAATTAATTAACCATCCAAATAGTCAAACAAGGAAATAAAACCATTTTTTAGCAAACAAAGTAAACAGCATTCAACAAGGGTTTTCAAACAACACTTAACACTTAAAGTTCCTTTAGCAATGATTTTAACAAACTTAAAGGAAGAAATAACTCTCTAAACTATGAAATCAAGGAATATACTCACTAAACTATGAAAACAAGGAATATACTCACTTCCTATTTGCTTTGATGGAGACTTGGAATACTTCACCTCTAATAATGAATTTTAATTCTTTTCTTTAGTTTGTGAATGAATTAAAATGAGATATGGACTTGGCTATTTATAGGTGAAGAGAAGGGTACTTTAGTCATTTCCTATAGCCTAACCAGATTCGACCAGATTTTGGTCCAATAGAAACCAGCCTTATGGCCTAATTTGATTCGACCACATTTTGGTCCAATAGAAAACATCTTAATGGCTTAATTTGATTTGACCACATTTTGGTCTAATAGAAATCCTCCTTATCAACTATAGCATAACATGATTCGACTAGATTTTGGTCCAATGGCAACCATCCGCATGGCAGAACCTGATTCGACCACATTTTGGTCCAATAACAACCATCCGCATGGCAGAACCTGATTTGACCAGATTTTGGTCCAATGGCAACCATCCGCATGGAATATAATAATCATTATGCTATTTTGTTTCTTTAGGCAAGTAATTATACTGTTCTGTTTTTATTAGGCAAGTAATTATACTATTCTATTTTATTAGGCAAAGTTAATAATTCTCTCTTGTTTTATTAGGCAGGGTTAATAATTCTAGATATAAAATCCATTATTTAATCATTTATAAACATATTAACTATTCATGTTCAAAGTGATTAAATTATGGGTCGTTACATTTTAAATATTCGAATTTAATGACCCAAAATACGGGTTGTTACATACGTTGTCTTCAGTATTATTAATATGGATTTTGTAAGCCTTCAAATTATTTTTATCAAGCTTAAAACTTCATATTCCCCAATTTACCCAATATTCAATTATTACTTTAATAACTAAATTATCCAACAAACTGCTATATTTAAATTCGGAATCCATTTCCTTTAAATAATCCAAGCCTTCCGCATTCAAAACCAATTTATAAATCAAATTTCAATATTTAAAACCATTTAAATATTCCAAACCCAACGTTGAAAAATCCGGGTCGTTACAAGTTTATACATACAGTATAGCACCTCGAACGGTAACTGTACCATATAATTCTCGTGTTTCCCCTAGATATTTCCAGAGTTAAAATCCCTCAGTGTTAAGTAGGAAATCGTTTCCCACCACCAAAGTTAAGATGGATTACATATTTGGGCCAAGATTTGATAGTCGGCTATTTAACTATCAAATAAAAAACATTCAACCATAGATCACATATCCTATCGAAATCACTAAGCCTCATTTAATTTGATTTCGATAAATCGAATCTCCTTATTAAAAAATTCATATACTTATTTCATCGGAATAAGTATATTCACAAATCATCCCTTTCAAATACTTGAAAACTATAGTATAAAAATAGATATGGAAGTGCCATTCGGTATCGACCATGGATCACAGCTCGATGGTTGCGTCTCTGTCCTTGAAAAACTAAACTTAACTTAGGCAATCTCTACTTCCCGATTTCCGCCATGCAATCAATCATAGATCGTAGTTTGCACAATGGTTGCGTTGCTATCGAAGCGAAAACATCTCAAATTGTAGGCAATCTCTGCCCTAGAATTACGCTATGAAAATATACCGTTATTTCCCAAAATCTATTTATTTTCTAAATATCTCCAAATCTCTTTATAAAACTTTTTTATAACTTCCAAAATTTAATTTAGAGAATTATTCTTCTATAAATCCCAAACCATTTATAAAACTTCCCTTTTTAAATTTCAAACCTCTTGTAGATTTTATAAACTCCATTAACCCATTCTTTTACATAAAGGATTTCATTTAAAACAATTTATTACCTAATTATAATAAATAAGATTTTAAACGTCACAAAAATATCTTAGCCATTTTTGATAATATAAAAATACCTTTAAAACATTTATTAATAATATAATCATTTAACCTTTAACATTTTAAAATTTAATAAAATAAACTAAATCAACCTTTAAATAAAATGAATCAACTTTTGAATTGTATTATTACTAAAATAATTTTCTAGTTCTAAATAACTAATAATATTAGATAATTCATTATCTTTAAACAAAATCAATTGAACAATTAATTTTAAAACATAATTAACTTTACTAAATAAATGATTATACAAAACATTTGTATATAAAGATTTCAACAAAACAATTTCTATAATAATTGTTAAATAAAATATTTTACTTCAAATTATAAAATTAGAAGTTAAACAGAAACCATAACCTTTCCAATGTTATACTGAGGCTCAGAAATCCCAATGGTACTTATCAACTACCATTCAATTCAATTTAACTATCAAAGTTAAATTACAAGCATTTACATAACAGTCATATATGCAAACCAAATCTACACTTAACAATCAATTATTAACATATCAATTTTGAATATAAATCCATTTACATTAAATAGTGTCCAAATTAATCAAATAGCAGAAAAAATATTTTGATTCTGCTTACCAATTATCATTTAAAAATCAAACTCTTTCATTTATTATTCAACAGTTGTTTATTTGGCCAAATATATCACACCAATATATTTCAATTTAGTTTACGTTATAATTAACAACGTAATTTTTAAAACAACCCATTCATCAATTTCACACATACATGATCAAATACTAGAAATAAGCTTTAAAATAAACATGAACAGTTTAATAGCAATTCGAGATGCTATATCATGATTCTAGATCCAGTTCAATCAATCTAATAGCATTTCCAGATGTTATATCGTCATCCTAAATTAATTTCAACAATCACCAATTTCAGCAATCACCAATTTCAACAATCCAAACAGCATAAACAAATTTTATTCGCTAAAAACATTACTGATTTACCAAATGAGTGAGTTCAACACACTTTGAGTTTTCAATTTTTCCAAACGTTCCAATTTTAAATCAAATCGAACAACATTCGATTTAACCTAAAATTTTAGCTAGCTCCAATCAACTCCAAATCAGTTCCATTATGTACTGCTCGTCACCAAGATTTCGTCGCCGCTTGTTTCGTCCAATTTCGACCACGTATGAAGAAGGTATACGTTTTTAAAGATTTAAATACAATCAGTATAAAAAAAATCTTTTTTTAACCCTAACCGAATCTGGGCCGTTCGATCTGCTTCTGGAAATCAAGGTCGCTCCTTCTTTCATCTTCGTTCGCGACCAGCAATAACTCGAACCCATCACACGTATGCGACCATCGATCGCCGCCCCACCATCTCTCGACTGGAACATGATCTGCTAACTCCATGACAACGCCACGAATTCCTTGCACCTAAGCCTGAAGCCCAGTCGAACATGGCTGCCACATGCCCTTAAAAATCCCCTTTGAACGCCGCCCATCGTGGAAGATTCTAGCTACATCGATGAACGTCAGGTGATCAACACCGTATGGATGGGAAGCTCACGTCGTGCTCTTCGATTGCTTTGTTGGAAGATTTGTCTAATAGTGCATGGATTGGAAAAAAAAGGAGGGTAAATGGTGGAAGTATTTGGCCATTGAATTCTTATGGTGGCGGCTGCATTCTAGACAGTTAGGGTTTGGAGAGGATCTATATATTATAACGACCCGTAATTTTCAATAATTAAAATATGTAATTTAATAAGGTTTGGTGATTTAATGTAGGAGGAAATAAAAATTTATGATTTAATAACCAGAATATAACTAGAATAAAATATAATAGTATTAATTTAAGGTAATTGATAACTGCTTTAAATATAATTCCATTTAATTGAAATGATTAAAAAGTTATAATTGGTTGTATATTGTAAATTTAAATGTTATATTAATTGATGAAATAATGTGTGCACTAATTGATAATTGGATTAAAAGAGTAATTGATAACTTAAATGATGTACTAATTAATGAAATGGTATGTTATAAATTGTAATTGGATAAAAATTAGTGTTGTGCAAATAATTATAACATTTGTGTAGACAATCAATTTATAAATGTGATTAAATTCAGCTAAAAGTGAAAATTGTTATTTGTTACCTATTTGTTTAACTTGTTGAAATCAAATTAGAAATAAATTGCATTAAATGTAATAAATAGTATGTTAATGTGAATTAAGGCAATAACTGTAGAATATTGAGGTAATAAAATGTAAATTAGTGTTATTTTACCCATTTGACAATAAATGATTGAATAAAAGATTGAAATCAAGTTTAATCAATTTATTGGAATTAAAATATAATTAATTGGATTTAATTACAGTTGAAATTGAACACTGTACTTAGTGTAATATTCAACACTAAATTGATTTATAAATGTGTTTTTTAATTGTGTCTAAATTACTAGAATATAAATATTGTTTTACTTATCATCTTATTATTTAATTCATTGAAATAAATTTGGAAATCAATGAAATTAAATGTAATTAAATATTGCAGTTAATATAAGAAAAGATGTTAACTATAGAGTTGAGTGAAATAAAATGTAAACTTATGTTGAATAAATTCATAAGGTAATAGTTGATTTAACATGAGAACATTTAAATCAAAAATAAAAGAATAAAAAATGAATAAGTTTAGTAAAGGAGTAAACATATGTTTATTTGTTTGAAATGTATTTTAGCTTAGAGATTAATTACAGGAATAAGAAATCAATTATTTAACAAGAAATTAATAGCTTTTGGTTTGTATACAATAATTCCATAAATACGTTAAATTAATATAAAAGGAATTGAATTGTCTCATTTCTCTTTTAAAATTTAACCTAGAAATCAATGGCAATTAATGTGATTGGAACCTTTTAATTAAAAAGAGAAGACGTTAATTGTAGACGTATATTGAAATAAATTTAAATTGGGTGATTTATTTCCAATTAATTCAGTTCATGTTTCTAATATTAGTGTTGGTGTACTGCATATATGTTTGTACCTAAATATAAACTTATGTTTCAGATCCAAATATAAAAAAAAGGATTATTTAGGTTTGAAATCTCATATGGTTTTAAATTAAATGTTAACAGGAGATTGTTAAGGGTTAAAATAGATTTACACTTGACTGTTTCCTTTTTACTTAGACTTGATTAGATTTTAATTGCAACATAATTTACCTTTCCACCTTCGCTCTTCTAATTTACTCTTACATTCATTGTCTTCTTATGTGGATTAGTACCATACCTTTTATTTATAAATGTAAACCATAAGTGGAGATAAAGATGTGTGTGTGTGTGTGTATAAATATACACACACACATACATACATACATACATACATACATACATACATACATATATATATATATATTATACACCTGTTTATATTACCTCATTTATGTTGTCATATTTGTTTAATGTATGTCAATGAGTTCCTAGTAAAATGTTTAATCGAAATGTTAACATGTTTGTTTAAATTCCTACTCTAATCACAGAAAGAGAAATGAAAGGTTCTTAATGCTGTATATTGCCAATTACACAAATTTGTGTAAAGAATTTATTTTTCTTTATTGTGTGTCAATGTAAAATTAAATAGGTGTAACTATGGGTTTATGGGAGATAAGGAAAGTAATAAAGAGGAGACATAAGTTTGAAATTTGAATTCCAAAGGTTTGTTGGTAGGGTACATCTGGTCCGTGCATTCATTTATCATTATTTAATACATACCACATTTCTTTCCTCATTTTTGTTGTTTCTTCATTTTCGTTTATTTCCTTCCTCTTTTTCCTGAAGCTACATCTTCTCAAACGTGAGTTTCATTTTATATGTATACATATTTTTATTTTATTTAACCTTTCTTCACCTCTTTACACCATGTCCTACCTCCAATTCCTAAAGTAAAGAAAAAAATGTGAGTTTGTTGTTTTCTCCATCTCATTTCATATTTCTACAGCCACTTCATTTATTTTCATTTTGTTTTCCTGTGGCCTTCTTCCACCTCTTATTTTTTTTGGTAGCATATATTTCCTAAAGCCTTCATTTTAGAAACGTGACACTCATTTTTGTCCCTCCACCTTCATTTCTTTATTATTAAATAACCTGCCACTTTATTTCTTCTTTTACATTTTTGTTTCTCCTGACACCTCATATTCATTTAGTTCAAATTATTATTTGCTGAAGCTATATCAGCAAATTGTTCACATTTTTAAATTTGTTCCTTCATTTTTTTCTTGTCGCCGCTTCATTTTCTATGTTTAGATCTCCATTTCAAATCCTCCTTTCCCTGAATGATTTTAATGTGAACTTGCAAATTCAAAGGGTCTCATTTTGCAAATTCATAAGCTTTCTTTTATGAAACATGAGTTTCATCCTTTTTCTCTTTTTCTTTTTCCTACATGTCTTACCCTCATCTTAGTTTGTTCTTCCACCTTTGCCTGAAGCCTATCTTGAGAAAAACGTAAGTATTAAACTTTGTTTATTTTTATTTAAACGTGTACCAATTATTATTTTAATAATATTTCTTATAACATGAATATCTTTTGCATATAAACTTCGATTCACGCGCGATTTCTTCTATTAGAATTTTGGGCTTTTATTGGATTTAAATCGACTATAAATCAAAGGTGAGTGTTTTAACCAACTCACAACTACTAAATTATCTTATGATAGTTAAATTGAATTTATGACGTGGTTTGGATTTAATTGGTTGATGTTTGGTATATTTAAATTGTCATTCTAGTTAAATTTAACTTTTATTGCATTTAATCATCGTTTAATATAATATTGAATTTAATTGTCAATTTAATACCTGTTAATGATATTCAGTTATCTATTGATGTTTATTGGTTGATTTGGGTGATGATTGTGATGTATGTTTAATTGTTGATATTGGATGATTTGATGTTATATTTATATTGTTATAACACTGCAAGTTCCCTTAGTTATTGTTAGAAAATCCCTATGGGTTGAAATGATACTTACCTGAACGATCATATAGAATAAGAGAAAACCGTTATGGGTTGAAATGATAAACGCAAGCGATTTTCGTTGATTTGGAATTTGGGATTGCGGGTTGAAATAATATATACCCGTAAATTTAAATTTTTGTGGATTGAAATGATAAATATCTGTATCACTTGACCATAGGTTAGAAAATTATATACGGACACCGGATTGGTTAAATTAAACGATTTTAAAACCCTTAAATCTTGAATTGGACTAAATGATATTTTAAAGGAAATTGATTTATATAAATTGAATTACTTTGAAAATCCAAGCTTGAAGGTTGGAATTGGAAATTGGTTTAAATCGAAATTCTAAAGTATTTTAATCTATTTTAAATGTATTTAAAGTATTTTAACCATTTTAATCTATTGTAAATCTATTTAATCTATTTTAATCTATATTAAACTATTTTAATCTATTTTAAATTATATTAATTTATTTTAATCTATTTAACTATGTTAATCCATTTTAATATATTTTAAACTATATTAATCTATTTTAAACTATCTTAAACTATTTTTAAAACTATTTTAAACTATCTAAACTATTTTCTGAATTCTAGGTTTTGTAAATTGGAAGTTTTATATTTAAATCCTTGATTTTTAAGTAGAATACGATTAAATGATGTTATAACATAAGTAGGGATTTAAATGACATATTTGAGGATTATGATGATTTTTAATGAGGATTTAATCAATTTTTGGAAATATGAATTCGGAAGTGATATGATTTGAAATGTGATATAATTTCGAAAGTAAACATGATTTCGAAAATGATATGGTTTTGAGAATATGATATTTTTGATATAAATTATAAATCAGTTTTGGAAATGTAAAAGAACCATCTAGTGTGTAATAAACATTTGGTTGTTAAAGAGACCGAGATCGGATATTGTCATACTCTATGCCAATACCGAAAACCACTTTAACAACTGTGTAAGTGGTGGAGATTCCAGAAATGAAGTGTGACGACCGCCCATGACCCCTGCACCGAATCTAGAGATAGAGCGCTGTAAAGTGTGCCAGGCGACCATGGACGATTGTCAAGACAAGATTAAAACAACAGGATCTATCGTATTACTCACAGCGCATGGACAAAATACAATAGAACATATGTATAGTGAAGCTTTACAGAACAAAATGACATCATATAAAACTTCATAATAGTTGAATACAAGCATCCACATAGTCAATACATCCAGCCTCACTACAAATCTCTCAGAGAATACAAAACAGCGGAATATCCAGTACATATAAGAAAATAATATGCAACCCTCTAGCTCGTCTTCGATATCAGCATCGTGAGAAGAGAACAGCACCTGTCACCTGCTACCTAGTCTGCCCGTCCCAAAATGGACGAACAGCCCAAGGCAATAAGAATTAAAACATAAAGCCTTGAGTCAGACAACAGTCTTAGTGAGCAGTAAATTAACTAACAACATACCAAAAGAGCATAAAGGAAAAGGAATAGGAATACAACCCTCCCACTCCAACCTCATTCTACAGTGATAGCCCCCAGACACACACTAAGCAGAAGCAAACATAGCAGAGCATACAATTTAAAGTAAAGCTACTATTACTCGAGTCAAGGGCGATGTTTTCCAAGTACCAAGGCCTAAATCAGATAAGCACCCAGAAAATACCGCTCTTGAGTCCGAATGACGATACAACCAAACATCCATGACTCTGGCTATCACTGTTATCATTGCTTCGATATCACCGTTAATTGAATGACCGGCACATTCTTTCAGCCGTCCGTCAAGGGCTAATGGAAACCCCGGTTCTAGACATAACTCCCGCACGTCGTCGCAGCCCGTGCCTAGGACTATCGAATCTGCCCAGAGTACTCGACCATCAACAGTTGGCCGTTGGGACTATCGAATCTGCCCAAACGTACTCTTGCTTAGAGCATGCTAGAACCTTCAACAACGATGCTATCCAAGCCTCCTGGTCATCCTCCTCGACGACTATCCTCATATCCATTCATTATCTTCAACTCGAATCATATCACCGAGTTATCAACATGCTTGGAATGATCCCGTCTGGATTAGACCAAGTCTTCATCATATGATGCCTCGCTTCATTACATCCTCGCAAAGCCTCATCTCATCATCGCATCATCGAATCTATGCATAAGAGCTTCATCATCCCGCTACATATGCCACGAGCAGCTTTTCCAATTCAAGAGCCTTTCCCTTAGCTTTTGAATCATCTTCGATCTAAATCTAATCATCAATCATCTAGTTCATAATAAGCAATCAAATCAAACATCAATCCAAGCAATCAAGCATTCAAATATGATCTAAGTAGACAATTATAACAATAATGGCATTTTCGTAATTAAAGAGTTGAAAGTCCAATAAGCATGAAAACATGGATTATATCTCTACAAATTTGAAGAATGAACTTGCATAGGTTAACATATGATAAAATGGATGTAACATCATCATGAACAATGGATCTATATGGATCTACACATAGGATGAAGAAAATGCATGGAAATCTCTATTTTAACACCAAAACAAGCCAACAATCCGATATACTCCTTTGGATCCGTGTGAGAGATAATCACCACTCACCAAATCACCTAAACAACCTCAAATCAACACACTTCAGATCTGGACAGCGAAGGATGAAGCTAGATCTATCACAAATCCGCTTCAAATGAAGAAATCTCTCTTGAAAAGATGAAGATCTTCAATCCAAGCTTTTGAATCTTCAATCTCGATCTTCGATTTGGATGGATGGAAGCACTAGATTAAAGTGGAGAAAAGAAGTGAAGAAGTGTAGAAGTCGAGCTCTCAAAATGGCAGCACTTCGTCGCTTCAAAAATCCGGATCCCAAAAAGTGAGAACAACCCCTCCTATTTATAGCTGAAATCTGTCCTTAAGTCGAAATCTGGCTATCTCCCTAGGTCGTTTCCGACCTAAGACTCTCCGACCTAAGCTTCTCCGACCTAACAGATAGATCTACGCGACCTAACACAAACTATTCTAGCGACCTAACAACTTAGCAATCTACGCGACCTAACACAACATACGACCTAACAGATAGATCTACGCGACCTAACACAAACTATTCTAGCGACCTAACAACTTAGCAATCTACGCGACCTAACACAACATACGACCTAACAGTGTTACGACCTAACACATAGCCTAACTCCTTAGGTCGCTAACAAGCTAACTCCTTAGGTCGCTAACAAGCTAACTCCTTAGGTCGCTAACAAGCTAACTCCTTAGGTCGCTAACAAGCTAACTCCTTAGGTCGCTAACAAGCTAACTCCTTAGGTCGCTAACAAGCTAACTCCTTAGGTCGCTAACACGGAACCACTAGGTCGCTAACTCAGAACCACTAGGTCGCTAACTCAGAACCACTAGGTCGCTAACTCGGCAACTACTAGGTCGCTAACTCGGCAACTACTAGGTCGCTAACTTTCCCAGCCGACCTAACACTTAACAAAACTTAGGTCGCTCACAACATTTCTTAAGTCGCAGACCTCCTCTAAGTTGCCAACAACCCTTAGGTCGCGTACGACCTAGGACTTAGACAAATTTCCCCAAAAAATCTGAAATGACTTAAAAATGCAAAAATTCCAGATTTGACGAACTTTTCGATCCGTGAAAAATACGGGTCGTTACATTCTCTCCCCCTTAGGAATTTCGCCCCCGAAATTCCAAGCAAACAAAGCAATCAAAGACTATTCTGTACGCCTACCATCCATAGCAATCAACAAACCATGCATCCAATTCTAACTTAGCGTACAGAATTCTAAAATTAGAACAAGTTACAATATCGTGAGATGACACGACACCTTAGGGCCATACCTTGAAGAGTTCAGGATGAGCTGCTTTCATCCTCTCTTCCACCTCCCACGTACAGTCGTTATCATCATCACTCCATTGTATCTTGAGCAACTTAACTACCTTCCTCCTAAGTTGTTTCGTGTCGGTTTCCACAACACGAAGTGGCTTACGAGGTCTTCTATCAACTGGATCAACTTCTAAGTCTTCACAGCTATCAGCAGAAACCACCGTTCTCGAGTCGTGCACATACTTCCGTAGATACGATACATGAAAAACATTGTGCACACCCGACATCTTCTCCGGTAACTCCAATCTGTAGGCGAGCTTTCCAATTCGCTCGATGATCGGGAATGGTCCAACAAATCTCGGGGTCAATTTTCCTTTCTTCCCGAATCGAATAACATTCTTCAGTGGAGAAATCTTCACAAAAACCATATCTCCCACGTCGAACTCCAAATCCTTTCGACGCTTATCAGCATAACTCTTCTGACGGTCTTGGGCTGCCTTCATTCGTTGCCGAATGATCTCTATGCAATCCGAAGTCTGTCGAATCATCTCTGGCCCAAGTATCAGCTTTTCCCCAGTTTCCAACCAACATGTCGGAGAGTTACACGGTCTTCCATACAATGCCTCATATGGTGCCATACCAATACTTGACTGGTAACTGTTGTTGTACGCAAACTCCACCAAATGAAGGTGATCTTCCCATGATCCTCCGAAGTCCAAAACACATGCTCTAAGAAGATCTTCCAAAACTCGGTTGACTCTCTCGGTCTGACCATCTGTCTGAGGGTGATAAGCTGTACTCAAACACAACTCGGTTCCCAAAACTTCCTGGAAGCTCTTCCAAAATCCACTAGTGAACAATGGATCTCGATCGCTCACTATACTCTTCGGAATACCATGGAATCGAACTATCCACTTCACATACAACTCAGCCAACTTTGATGCAGTCCTAGTCGATCGAACAGGAATGAATCGTGCACTCTTAGTCAGACGATCCACAATGACCCAAATCCCTTCATTTCCCGTTCTGGTTCTAGGCAATCCATCAATAAAATCCATCGACACTTGTTCCCACTTCCATGTAGGAACTTCTAAGGGTTGAAGCAATCCACTTGGCTTCTTCTGTTCAGCCTTTACCAACTGACAGTTCATACACTTGGAAATGAAATCTCCAACATCCTTCTTCATGCCTTCCCAGTAGTAGGTTCTCTTCATATCCCGATACATCTTATTTCCACCTGGATGAATTGTCAACTTCGAGTGATGACTTTCCTTCAGAACTTCACTCCTCAATTCATCTATATCGGGAACCACTAGTCGTCCTTGCTTTCGAAGCCAACCTTCTCTATCGACCTCGAATCCTTTATCCTTTTCTGGCTCCAATCCAGATTCCAATTCACGGATAATCTTGACAAGCTTATCATCTCGCTTTTGACTCTCGCCAATCCTTTCCACAAGAGTCGGTCTTATCGATAAGTTTGCCAACATTTCAGGTTCCAATTCGCATCTAGGCCTGAAGTCAAATCCAGCTAAATACTCGAGACTCTTCCATTCAGAAAACATGGCTCCCAATCCCGCATGTCTTCGACTTAACGCATCAGCCACTGCGTTACCTTTTCCCGGAGTATAAGCTATACCAAAATCATATGATGCTAAAAACTCTAGCCAACGTTGCTGCCGAAGATTCAAATCCTTCTGGGAGAAAAGATACTTCAACGACTTATGATCCGTAAACAACTCAAATCGAACTCCCAACAGATAATGCCTCCACATCTTCAGAGCAAATACAATCGCCGCTAACTCCAAATCATGAGTTGGGTAATTCCTTTCATGCGGCTTCAGTTGTCGACTGGCATACGCAACAACTTTATCCTTCTGCATCAGCACTGCCCCAAGTCCAGTACCACACGCGTCGGTGTAAACCACCATCTCATCATTCCCACTTGGAATAGTCAAAACAGGAGCACTCGTCAATCTCTCTTTCAGGATTCCGAAAGCTTGCTCACACTTAGCATCCCAACAGAACACTTGGTTCTTCTTCGTCAATCCTGTTAACGGTGCAGCTATCTTGGAGAAGTCTTTAATAAACCGTCGATAATATCCTGCTAATCCAAGAAAACTTCTCACATCAGATGCATTCTTAGGTCTAACCCAATCCTGGATTGCTGCCACCTTAGCGGGATCAACCGCTATTCCATTTCCAGAAATCACATGGCCTAAGAACCTCACTTCACTCTTCCAGAAGTGACACTTCGAAAACTTAGCCTTCAGCTGATGTTTCCGTAAGATCTCCAAAACAATACGCAAGTGCGTCTTGTGCTCTTCCTCCGTTCTGGAATAAATCAGAATATCATCCACGAACACAAGTACGAACTTGTTCAACTGATCTCTGAACACTCTATTCATAAGATCCACAAAATATGCTGGCGCGTTAGTCAATCCAAACGGCATTACCAGCCACTCAAAGAAACCGGATGGTGTCCTAAAAGCAGTCTTCGGCACACTATCCTTAGCCACTCTCAACTGGTGAAATCCCGTTGCCAAATCCATCTGAGAAAACACCTTGGCTTCGTGAAGCTGATCAAACAAGTCATCTATTCTTGGCAATGGATACTTGTTCTTCTTAGTCACCTTATTCAGCTCACGATAATCGACGCACAATCTCAACGACCCATCTGCCTTGGTTGCAAACACAACTGGTGCACCCCACTCGGACACACTACGCCGAATGAATCCTTTCTGTAAAAGGTCATCAACTTGCACCCTCAACTCCTGCTGTTCCCTAGGCGCCATCCGCCTAAGAGGCATCACAACAGGTCTGGCTCCTTCAACTAGATCTATTCGAAACTCGATCTCTCTATGCGGCGGCAACCCTTTGACTTCGTCAAAGACATCCTCGAATCCATTAGCGATCGGCACTGATGACAGTCCATCCCGTGGAACAACTAGCGAATACATGAAGCTCATGAAGACGCCTTCTTCATGCTTACATCGTATCACAATCTTTCGCCCTTCCACATTCTCGACTGTCACTTCCAACCTTTCGCAATCAACCTTAGCCGCATACTTCCTAAGCCAGTCCATACCCAAAATAATTCCGAACCCCGCAAAGTTCAGAACAAAGCAATCACAAACAAAAGAGCAACCATGACTCGACACAACTAGACCACGGCATAACATACACAAACAAGACGAACCCCCAACTGGATTAGTCACAACCAATGGCCTATCAACAATATCCGGCTTCAAACCTAACCGGCCTACTAGTTCATTACAAACAAATGAATGCGACGCTCCAGTATCAAACAGAACTCTAACTGGAACACCACATAGGAAAAGAGTACCTTGAACAACCACACTCTTTCCCTTTTCTTCAGCAGTAGGAGCTTTCGAAGACGACGGAACAGCCCCCAAAGCATAGGCTTGCACAATCTGCCTGTCCTTCCTTGGTTCTGGACAATTCTTCCTGAAATGTCCCGGCTTGTCACAGTTGTGACACTTCATCGGTGCCTTCGGATTCTTACAATCCTTGGAGAAATGGCCCTTCTGCTGACAATTGTAGCAAGTCACCTCGCCTTTCGGCTTCTTCTGGCCATCCTTACCCTTCTGCTGCTGCTGCTTCCTCTTCTGGTTTCCACCCTGCTGTGGTTTAGATTCTCCCTTGGTAGCAGCAACAACAGGTCCTTCCTTAGGAAACAGACTCTCATGCCTAAGAGCCTTCTCCACAAGCTTCTCAAATGAATCGTCCAAATGATCCACCAACTGTCTCCCAAGATAACTATCCAAACCAGTCACGAACTTCTCATTCTTCTGGTAAGCAGACTCAATATATGACCGAGCATACTTGGACAAAGCTTCAAACTCAGAAACATACTCAAGAACAGATCTCCCTCCCTGCTTGAGCTCCACAAACTTCTTGAACAGAACAGACTTCTGAGCTGTAGAAATGAACTTAGCTTCAAATCTAGCTTGGAATTGTTCCCAAGTAATCTCTTCCTCCGCAGTATTGATGGTAATAGAGTTCCACCAATCAGAAGCTCTCCCTTGAAGCTGCCTTGATGCCAACTTCCTCTTAGTTGCATCATCAATTCCCAAATCACCAAAGATCCTTCTACAAGCATCTATCCACCTCTGGACCTCAATGGTAGATTCTGTTCCCAAGAAAACCTTCCCTCCAAGAGCAGTATAATCCTTGCACAGCTTAGCAAAATCCACTGGTTTCGGAGTTTGGACTTGAACTCCAACATCAACTGCCGCCCCCGGAACTGGTATCCTTCTCATGATCGAAGTCATCATAGCTTCGAACATGGCTGCATAATCAGCAGTCTCTTCAGTAGCACGACCTCCCCTAGCAGCTGGTCTCCCTCTTCGACTCATTCTCAATATCTATAAAAAGGAATGATTAGAACATCTAGAGAAACAACTGCATAAAGGACTCAAACTCTACTAAGCTACTATATTATATATAGTAATCATCCATCACAATACAATTACGTCTCTCATACGTAGTTACGACAGCGAGCGTTGGGTAAAATCGATTAACCAATGCTCTGATACCAAATGTGACGACCGCCCATGACCCCTGCACCGAATCTAGAGATAGAGCGCTGTAAAGTGTGCCAGGCGACCATGGACGATTGTCAAGACAAGATTAAAACAACAGGATCTATCGTATTACTCACAGCGCATGGACAAAATACAATAGAACATATGTATAGTGAAGCTTTACAGAACAAAATGACATCATATAAAACTTCATAATAGTTGAATACAAGCATCCACATAGTCAATACATCCAGCCTCACTACAAATCTCTCAGAGAATACAAAACAGCGGAATATCCAGTACATATAAGAAAATAATATGCAACCCTCTAGCTCGTCTTCGATATCAGCATCGTGAGAAGAGAACAGCACCTGTCACCTGCTACCTAGTCTGCCCGTCCCAAAATGGACGAACAGCCCAAGGCAATAAGAATTAAAACATAAAGCCTTGAGTCAGACAACAGTCTTAGTGAGCAGTAAATTAACTAACAACATACCAAAAGAGCATAAAGGAAAAGGAATAGGAATACAACCCTCCCACTCCAACCTCATTCTACAGTGATAGCCCCCAGACACACACTAAGCAGAAGCAAACATAGCAGAGCATACAATTTAAAGTAAAGCTACTATTACTCGAGTCAAGGGCGATGTTTTCCAAGTACCAAGGCCTAAATCAGATAAGCACCCAGAAAATACCGCTCTTGAGTCCGAATGACGATACAACCAAACGTCCATGACTCTGGCTATCACTGTTATCATTGCTTCGATATCACCGTTAATTGAATGACCGGCACATTCTTTCAGCCGTCCGTCAAGGGCTAATGGAAACCCCGGTTCTAGACATAACTCCCGCACGTCGTCGCAGCCCGTGCCTAGGACTATCGAATCTGCCCAGAGTACTCGACCATCAACAGTTGGCCGTTGGGACTATCGAATCTGCCCAAACGTACTCTTGCTTAGAGCATGCTAGAACCTTCAACAACGATGCTATCCAAGCCTCCTGGTCATCCTCCTCGACGACTATCCTCATATCCATTCATTATCTTCAACTCGAATCATATCACCGAGTTATCAACATGCTTGGAATGATCCCGTCTGGATTAGACCAAGTCTTCATCATATGATGCCTCGCTTCATTACATCCTCGCAAAGCCTCATCTCATCATCGCATCATCGAATCTATGCATAAGAGCTTCATCATCCCGCTACATATGCCACGAGCAGCTTTTCCAATTCAAGAGCCTTTCCCTTAGCTTTTGAATCATCTTCGATCTAAATCTAATCATCAATCATCTAGTTCATAATAAGCAATCAAATCAAACATCAATCCAAGCAATCAAGCATTCAAATATGATCTAAGTAGACAATTATAACAATAATGGCATTTTCGTAATTAAAGAGTTGAAAGTCCAATAAGCATGAAAACATGGATTATATCTCTACAAATTTGAAGAATGAACTTGCATAGGTTAACATATGATAAAATGGATGTAACATCATCATGAACAATGGATCTATATGGATCTACACATAGGATGAAGAAAATGCATGGAAATCTCTATTTTAACACCAAAACAAGCCAACAATCCGATATACTCCTTTGGATCCGTGTGAGAGATAATCACCACTCACCAAATCACCTAAACAACCTCAAATCAACACACTTCAGATCTGGACAGCGAAGGATGAAGCTAGATCTATCACAAATCCGCTTCAAATGAAGAAATCTCTCTTGAAAAGATGAAGATCTTCAATCCAAGCTTTTGAATCTTCAATCTCGATCTTCGATTTGGATGGATGGAAGCACTAGATTAAAGTGGAGAAAAGAAGTGAAGAAGTGTAGAAGTCGAGCTCTCAAAATGGCAGCACTTCGTCGCTTCAAAAATCCGGATCCCAAAAAGTGAGAACAACCCCTCCTATTTATAGCTGAAATCTGTCCTTAAGTCGAAATCTGGCTATCTCCCTAGGTCGTTTCCGACCTAAGACTCTCCGACCTAAGCTTCTCCGACCTAACAGATAGATCTACGCGACCTAACACAAACTATTCTAGCGACCTAACAACTTAGCAATCTACGCGACCTAACACAACATACGACCTAACAGATAGATCTACGCGACCTAACACAAACTATTCTAGCGACCTAACAACTTAGCAATCTACGCGACCTAACACAACATACGACCTAACAGTGTTACGACCTAACACATAGCCTAACTCCTTAGGTCGCTAACAAGCTAACTCCTTAGGTCGCTAACAAGCTAACTCCTTAGGTCGCTAACAAGCTAACTCCTTAGGTCGCTAACAAGCTAACTCCTTAGGTCGCTAACAAGCTAACTCCTTAGGTCGCTAACAAGCTAACTCCTTAGGTCGCTAACACGGAACCACTAGGTCGCTAACTCAGAACCACTAGGTCGCTAACTCAGAACCACTAGGTCGCTAACTCGGCAACTACTAGGTCGCTAACTCGGCAACTACTAGGTCGCTAACTTTCCCAGCCGACCTAACACTTAACAAAACTTAGGTCGCTCACAACATTTCTTAAGTCGCAGACCTCCTCTAAGTTGCCAACAACCCTTAGGTCGCGTACGACCTAGGACTTAGACAAATTTCCCCAAAAAATCTGAAATGACTTAAAAATGCAAAAATTCCAGATTTGACGAACTTTTCGATCCGTGAAAAATACGGGTCGTTACATGAAGTAGGATGATTTGGCGAACGATACTATATGAGGTATTTACGTGACCCTGACTCTCGTGAGTCTTCTTAGATGTGACTAAAATAGGAGCCACGCCGGGCCAAGTGAGGTCATTCCTCATAACGGACATCCTTCTTCGTACCATATTATGACTTTGTAATGATTTGGTGGCCATCCCTTGATTTGATTATGGGAGTGTGTTCCGAGGTGGGCGGTAGTAGCTGTTATGCGTTACCACCATTCCAAATCCGAAATTGGTATATCTACCATGGCATTGCCTCGAGTGCTATGTTCACATGCCATATCGCACCTTCTACAAGTTTGTTTTGTACCATACCTGTGGAGTGCCCTCTGGGTAAACCTCACGGAGGAGCGTACGGTACTATACAGACTATGGGAATATATAAAATGTGTTAAGGGGGATATGGGTAATGCCTTAACGCTATTTTAATACTTTACTTTACTGTAGACACTATTATAATAGCGTATTGTACTACATAGTAGATAGTTTAAAGGATCCTTAGGAGATGGAAATCCCAAACATCTCTTAAGTTATTGCACTCACGGTTGACACTGGATAGGAGATGTTAAAACCTGTAAACATCTCTGACGCTATGGCACTCATATTTATTTGCTGTTGATTTAACTTACATAAGATCTTTTAGTTCTGACTCGAGTGTTTTGTCTTTTCAATTCGCTCGGGTCAGTCCGAGCTTTTCAGTTTATCGAAGACTGCTTTTTGGAGGATGAAGACGAAGATTTTGTACTATTATTATGTATTGTATTTATTCCACTACATCATGTTGTTCCGCTGCATTTATTTATTATTTATTCTTGTTGTATGTAACTTTGATCTGTATTATAAAAGTTTAATTAATGTTATTTGTAAACAGCTTCATGAACTGTTTATTTGATTATTATATTTTGTCATTCCGCTGCGAGATTCTGTATTTGTTTTCTTTCTTTCTCTGCCTTTTCTTATTTACCCCATAACAATCTGCCCTTTTGAATGGTTTGAGTCTGACGTGTGTGTCTGCTTAAAACGTCCAAAAAGGCAGGTCATTATAACATATATACGCGTAAATATAATATTTTAATATATTTCGACTATTCATGCAAATTTTTGGATGAACTCAAAGCATGGCGTGTCGCCCTGCGTTTATAATGTTTTACCGCTATTCCGAACACAAAGAAACAAGTTTCGATGCCTAATTTGATCATATATGGAAGATAACTTTTCTAATCGAATTAAAATATTATATTTCCAATATTAATTTCAATGTGTTTCTACCCGTACGTCCAAACGCTAACTCCAAATGCTACGAAATTTGAAATCCGATAATAATACACTATTACGAATCCAATAGAAATGGTTTCATCGAATTCCGAGACTATGCCTTGGAAGGCTATTTTAACGTGTCGATTAAATCGAGTGATTTTCAAAATCGACAAAATTACATGAAATTCCAATTTTAAAAACTTACAAACTCAGTTATAATTCAAATAGAATTTATATCCATATTAGAAACCATTTCGATTCATTTTAAATCACAAATTCAATTATTTACACTATCCCAAATATTAAATTTCACTATTAAATTAATATATAAAATTTCAAATTTTAATTTATCGACTTTTAATTCCATTCAAAGGTCCACTATCATCACTCTAATTCAAATAGAGTTTAAATCAACTTTAGAAATCATTTCCATTCACATTTAACTCCAGATTCACATATTTACCCAATTTCAGATATTAAATTTACTATTCACCAAATCCATTTAATTGCTATATTTGAAATTTTAAACCATTTCACTAATTCAGCCATAATCTCCATTTCAAAATCAACTAAGATTTCAAATTCAACATTTAAAAATAAATTTAAACGTTCAAAACCAAACGACCAAAATTCCGAGTCGTTACATTCCTTCCCCTTTAAAAGAATTTCATCCCCGAAATTGCTAAGGTAGGAAAAATGCTCCGAACCCATTTTTTTTCACAACCCGTTTGGTTGAAATTTTATTACTATCATTTCCTAAGTCTTTTAGTCCCACCAAATCCACTTTCCTATTTATCCATCAAATTCCATTATTTCAAGCTATAATTTCAAATCAGATTTAGTTAACAAAAAATTTCCAAAATTTTCCAAAAAATTTCTAACACTCTAAATTTCCAGAAAAATTTGACAGAGTCTCCTGTGATGACCCGGTATTTTGGCAACATTATTTAATAAATATTTAATCCAATTAAATAAAAAAATGAACTTATCATTTTAAAAAGATAAGGCTTTTGGAAATATTTTCCATTTGTTTATTTAGTTTTGTATTTTGATAAGGGAATTTGATTTGTAAATTTAAATTAAATCTCTTAATAATATTATAATAAAATTTATCTCATATAATTGAATTAAAATGTTTCATCTTGTTAACATTTAGTATAAAATATATATAGATATTAATGTTTGAAATAGAATCAAATTCTATCAATATAAATATAAGTATAAGATATAAGTAAACCATATGATCATAATTTAAATAGTGATAGTCAAAATAGAAATACAACATAAGTTGAAGTTTTGTAAGGAAAAATGTATAGAGTAAAATTGACAAAAACATGTATATGAATTGTGAAAGCAAGAAAATAATAAAACAAATCTTTACATACAAAATATCTTCATAACAAAGCCAAGTGTATACCTGCAAAGAGTATATTTTTATACAAATATCTTTATACAACAAACGTAATAATAATTATGTAAACATAGTATCAAGAGTATACAATAATCTACCTTTATAAAAAAATAAAAAAATAAAAGCTTGTTCCAGAAATAACCTACCTCGGTAAAATCTTTCTCTTTGTATATACATACTTCTAGTTTCTACCCGTTCAAACTTATCAAACCAGAAAAAAATATACAATATCAATCTCCAAATTTTTACACATGAGATTTATCAAGGCAGTTTCAAAGCCTGTGAACTAAGCTTCCAGCTTCATAATGCAATTAGGAATACAAGTAATATGAAAAAAAAAGTGGGTAAGCATAAGCTTGTAAAACAAGGCAAGTGGTTAATGCTAGCTCAAATTTAGTCATTTCAGCCGAAGTAAAGAAAGAGAAATACATGAATTTGTACAAGCCTAATTAATGCTGGCTAAAATGTTATCACTTCAGCCACCAACACAAGAAAAATCATCTGCCTATTGTATAAATAAAAGAAAATATCTCCTGTAAACTTCTTCTTATATACATCGCACTCTTCCCTATATTGTCTCCATTTTTCAATTTTTCGAGCTAAGCAAAACAACAGAATGTCACTACCATTTCACAAACTTAAGTAGAAAGCAAAATAAGATATGTTATCAAACAACTCTTGCATTTCAAAACTGAAGTAAAGATCAACCTGAAGCAAGTGGGCAGTTTTCAGTTTCAAACTTCAAACCTGGTCCTCTGTTCATCTTTTAACTATGAGTAACCTCACTTAGTTTTCTTCTGTTTATATCAGTGAGTAAACAACTTAAAGAGATTTAAGTATATTCAACTGATAATGGTTAAGCCTGAGTTTGGAATTGATTTTTCATGTATATACCAGGATATATCTTCATTTTGTAAATAGCAGAAGTGTGTGCATGTTGTTATGTGAGGAACTTCCCTGTTTCCAGTTTCCCAGTATTAAGTTGATGAGAAAAATATATATCAAATCAATTAATCTTTGTTAGATCTTGGTTATTAAAGCAAAAATGCTTGTTTAAGAGTTAACTATGATTTAAAAATAATTTCAAGAAAAAAAAATATATGTAAATAGTAAGACCTGTTTTACAGAGGATATGCTAAATTTGATAGATTTCGAGTGATTCGAATCTGAGATTAAATTTTATAATTTGAATCGACTTCGAAAGATAGGATTTTTAAGATTTAAATGATGATTTTTAAGCAATATTCAAGGTGCAGTATCTTGTTGAACAGAATCTGCTCTTTTACCAATTCCAGCTAATTCAAACAAATTTAAATTCTGAATTTTGGTGAGAGGCAAGCTTGATAATGTAGCAATACCAGAAAAATGATGAAATAATTTTCGAATGCATGAATTTTGAGAATTGATCGAATGTAGGGTTTGAACTGTGTTTTCGTCGAATCTAGAAACAAGGCCGTAGTGAAACCACTGGTGGATCGAGTGCCACCGGTTTCTGGGGAAGGGAAGAACGGAGGTTATCGGAGTTGTAACCGGAAATGTAGGCGCTCTGGTGGTCGAGATGGCTGTGACGAGGCAGTTTCTTGGTGATGGCTACTGAACCTTTTTGACCGAGGTAACTCGATTTTGATTTCGAATTTGTTTAGGGGATTAAGTCGATGTGATCGGAAGGGAAGATGACCGATGAAGTGTTGGTGGAAGTCGAGGATGCCGGAGCTTCGCCAACGATCGGTGCACGTGCACCAGAAATTCCTGTGCACTGAAGATTCGTGTTTTGGGATGATGGCTTTATCTCGAGTTTTGACTCGAAGTAGAGTAGGGATTTGCTCGGGTATGCTACGTGATGATTCGCGCGAGTGTTTTAAATATAACAGTTTTTTTTATTTCAACAAAGCCAAGATAAATTAATTATCTTAAACTATTTAAAGTAATAAGTTGTTTTAATTTATCAGAAAATGTAACAGTTTAATTAAAGATTTAAAGTTTTAAATTTTAATTTAAACTTCAGGCTTGTAGGTTATTTGATTCCAAGGTTATTAGGAAAGACTTTGGAAATAATTAAGAAGATTAATTAAGGTAGATGATTATCTTTTAAATTTGTTAATTTATCAATAATTAAAGATTTATTATTGATAAATAAAATGGTAATTAAAGAGAAATAAATTATTAGCAAAATAATAATGAATAGTTGTGATTAATTATTGATTTAGGGTTAATTAATTAAGGGTAGTTAATTAGGGTAAATTAACCAATGTAATTAATTAACCAATGAGATAATTACCTGATAGACGAAATTCAAGGTTTATTACTTAAGGGAAGTAATTAAGGAAATGGATTTAGGGTTAATTAATTAGTGAGAATGATTTATTAAAGGACAATTAATTCAAGACAAGTGATTATGGAATAAATAATTTGAGTATTTAATTAAGGATCAATGTAATTAATATGAAGGGTAAAAGTTAATTAAATTGTTAAATTTATTAAGGATTAATTACTTGGTGTAATTAATTAATGGATAATTAATCAAGGGAGGTTAATTAAGATGGATTAATTAAGGATTGATTAACAAATTAGTTTGAAATTCAGTAATGTTAAGTAAAGGTAATCTGAGTGATTAAGGATTAGTAATTAATTTAATTAGAGGTAAATAAATTTTGGAAGTGATAAAACTCGCTTATGAATGAGTGAATGACGTTAAATGCCTTGAATTGGTTAATACCTCTGATATGAAATATTTTGTGATATGATATATTTGGGTGGACAATGATAATGTGGAGTATAAATTGATAATTAATTTTCTGTGTGACTATGATACCTAGTAATATAGTTGATTTGTATCTACTTAAACTAGAATTAGAATGGCAATTGAAATCGAAGAGACCGGGGTCGGGTATCAGTAATACCCGAAACCACTTCGATTAGTAACTAAATTCTGTATAAATTTGATAATGTGAAATTATACAGGCTAGAATGAAATAAATGAATGCCTATAACAAATTGTGGATTTGTAAGATGATACGAGTCACCCTAGGTCTTATGAAAGTTTTATGCTATTGTATTTCTTATTGGATGAGTTTACTCACGCTGGTTTCCAGCCTGACCCGGGTGTTACTTTGATGTAATGCTTGGGTCAGACCGAGTATTACAGATTCTCAGGTAGGACGTTCGGGAGCTCAGGAGACGAGCTGGATGGCAAGTACGTATAGAGTATTTCCGCTGCAGTATATTATTGTATTTTGAGACTGATTACTGTATATATATTTCAGTGACTGTGGGTATGTAAAACTCTGATGTATTAAAATGTAATCGACAGATATAGTAATCTTTTGTAAACTGTTATTATTTGCTATTATATTTTATCCGCTGCGAATGTGAGATGTTGATGTTTCTGTTCTTCTTCTTCTACCTCTTTCTTCTTTTCATAACTATCTGGAATTTTCGGGTTCGAAAATTTCCGGGTTGTTACAGTTGGTATCAGAGCGAAGGTTAAGCGAAAACCTTGGCTCTGGTGGGTGTACTCATCAGAGATAGGGTTAATATTACCCTAGGATGAGTTGTGTGTGTGTGTATATATATATATATATGAGGGAACGTACTTGTTATTTTCTTATAAAGATTTTAAATGATTTTAAAGGTAAATGATTTTACATAAAAAAATTATTTGATATATATAAAGCAATATTTCTTACTTATAAATGTTAAAGTTATTGATTGTTAAAATTTATTTGGATTAAATAAGATAATGAGAATTAAGTGGTAATAGTAATACAACCAAATTGAAATTGAGTAAAGATGAATTTGAAATGGATCCAAACTGAAATTAAATCCTGAATTTGTAGAAATGTTTCCAGAATAAAGATAATAATAAATTGGCTTCCAAATATGATAATCTTGGTTATTATCATAAATGATTGTTGTGTTTAATAATAAAATGTGTGTTAATAAGTAAGAAAAATGAAATGTTTTAAGGAAATAAGGCATTTGGTAAGTATGACATATAAATGGGAATTGAAAATGATTTAAATTATGAAGTTCTAAACCTTGGTCTAAAAAAAAATTTAAATAATAAAGAAATAATAAATAACATTATTTAATGTATTTGAATAAAATGGTTCTATTTCAAACAAGAGTTGTTTGAAATTTTAAAAGAAATTTGTTTGAATTAAAAACCCAAGGTGGTTTAAAATTTAAGGATAACTTAGTGTGTAAAGGAAATAATATGTATATATGGGAAATATACATAATATCTAGTTTGAAATAAACTCTAAATGTTGAGATTTAAATCTGGAATGATATATATGATACCCAAAGTAATAAGTTTTTGAACTTAATAAGTGGGAAGATTTTTTATGAGAAGTTCAAAATTTGAAATGGAAGTTCAAATTGGGTAAGGTTGTTTGGATTAAGTTGAATTGGGGGTTTGTGTGATCTCAAAATAGGTTTGAGATCTGAAATTTTTAAATGGGTGGATGTTTAAAATAAATTGGATAATATCATCCTATTGTTATTAATCGTTGAATTATGAATTGAATTTGTTTAAATGAATGAGAAGCGAAGTGTGGTAATATATCCATTATTGGGGCAAAAAGGGAAATAAAACAAGAATTTGAAATTGAGGACAAGGAATTGCTTTGAACTGAAATTTGAATAATTTAATTTGTAAATTAAAATTGTTTAAAAACTGGTTTAAAAACTTGGAAATAAAAGTGGGTAATAAATTGAATTTTTAAGATAAAATTGTTTTGAACTCTTATTTGAACCTAGAAATAAGTTTATGTAGAAGTAAAGGTAATTTAAAATGGAATTTTGAGAATTGGACTCAGAATTAAATTGTTTAAAGATTTGGATTATTGATAAAGGTAAATCTGATTTAAGGGATTAAATCAACTTTTGAAAATTTAACTCGAGTTTATATAATAATTCGAGATGGTTTGAAATTGAGATTTAAACGGAATTAGTTCAAATTGAATCTAGTTTGAATTAACTAGAATTGAAAATGGATAAGTATAAGATCTAAATGGAAAATTTGAATTGGGATTAATTCATATAGAAACTGAAATGATTTGAAATTGAAGTGGATTCAATTTGAATTTAGTTTGAATAAATTTGGAACTGTAGTTAAAGTGAATGAGTTTAAAATCAAATGGAATTTGATTTGAAATTAGAAAGAAATTAAGGTTAATTCAACTTGATTGGAATTGTATCAATATCGGAATGGGAAGTGATTGAAATTTGAAGTTATTTTGGTATTGAGTCGATTTAAATGGAAATTTAAATTGAATGATTGAGTTAAAGATTTGGAAGTTGAACAGTTTGGCTCTAGACTATTTTTAAAATAAATTGTTTTAGAATAAATCTATTTTCCAAACCAAAAACTATCTTAAACTTATTTTACAATTACTTTTGGAATTATTTAACTATTTTCAACTGTTTTATAGCTAATTACTATTTTACAACCATTTTGCAATAATTTTATTATTTTTTTTCAATTATTTTACGATTATTTAACTATTTTACAGCTGTTTTACAAATTAATAATTATTTTCTAACTACTTATCTATTTTTTAAAATTTTCAAGCTATTTTCTAAATAAAAAATAGTCGGAGTCCAAACTGTTATTGATTAAATACCCAACTGGGGTAAGAATTGAAGTGATAATCCAAATGGGGATTTAGGCAAATGTGAATAAGTGAATAAAATCAAGGTGAATGTGAATAGAGAAGGAAAATTGATTTGGCTAATAATCAATGAAGAAAATACATAGGAGGTACGTATATTATTCTATTCGCATAGTGATTTGATCCAGATTCGAGTGCAGAATTTCGAGATAATATTATCGATCCGAGTTGGAATTTTTCGCTCGATTTTCGACGGCGAACCTGGATATGGATTTTTGATTGGTTCTGGATGTTCTCTATCATAGTTGTGACCTATGTAAGGAGAATGACGGTTTCTAATCAAGAAACCAGATCTGAGTCCGCACTAGGAAGTTGGGTGGACAATACTAGTTCGGAAGTGGAATTGTGTGATCAAGTGAGTGATCAGATTGTTATAGCGTACGGATGATATGTGTACATCGTACGGATTTGAATGCTATTGATATTGAGATTTTTGAATAAGAAATATGAAATGGTTATTTTTGAATAAAAAGAATATTTTGAGAAATATACAATGAAAAGGGGGGAAATTTAATATTGAAATGGCTGATAAAAAGTTATCAGATGATTTTTGTAATGGAAAATATCTCTTGTGAATATATGATAAACTAACTTAAAATAAATTAAAATTTGATATTTCTATGGCAGAAATTAATTTTATGGAAATAAAGTGGAAATTGAATATCTCTTTGATTTAAAAATGTACTATAATAAAAGTAAGTAATTTGGCAAGTGTAAATTTAAAATTTTATGTTTGTCTTGAAAGGAAAAAAAATTTAAATTATATATCTTTGTTAAATAAGATAAAAACTACCTTTGAATGAATCTATAACCAGAAGAAAGGATTTTTGAAAATATTTGGAGTATAAACGTAAATTTATACAAGTATAAATTTGATTCAAAATTTTTCCAGATTAGTATATATATTTATATAAAAAGGACTTTGTAAAATGATTTTGAAAAAAAAATGATTTTTGAGGAAAGGTTTTGAGAACCTATGGATTTGGAAAAAGGCTTTGATTTTTGGGGAAATCAATATTGAGATTTGGAAAAGCCTATTTTGGAAAATATCGATTCTGGGAATCGATTTTGTGTAAAGGAGCCTTATATGAAATTCATACTAGGTGTATGATTTTGGGGAAATACTATATGTGTATAGTATAAAGTGTTTTGAGATTGGCTCTGGGGAAAAAGGCGCTCCCTTGGAATGAACTTCTCAGGAGTGCCATAGGGTGGCACTGCCTTGAGCCTCTAAGAGGGAGGTTCTAAAGTTGATCCTGTGAGGAGTCCGGACAAACTAGTTCCTGAGGATTATTGTGTAGCGAAAGTCGGTGGCGTTGATGCCTACAGGGGCATTTGGGTTATGCTGTGACGACAGTGTAGCTCGATGTCGCTGCGACCTACTGTAGGGACCATAGCGAAATCGTGTGGAGGATGAGTGCCAACATTCTACACTTGATTTTGCCGGGAAGGCAACGCAACATCGGTAAACTGCGATCTATGGTCGAGTGGAGGAGTTTCATTCTTTTGGCAGCGAAATTCGGTGGCGTTGATGCCTACAGTTATATGGGTTTTTGCTGTGATAGCTACGTAACCCCAGTTGTAGCTGCGATCTGTAGCGGGTTCAATGGCGTAATTAAGGGGCGCGGATGCCTACAGTTATCTGTGAATTTTGCCGGGACGACAACGTAACCATCGGGTTAACTGTGACCATGGATGGGCGTGATGATTTCCAGAGCATTCTCACCAAATATATTTTCTCTATTTTCAAAACTGTTTTCTATATTTTCGACAAAATTATTTTTCAGAATATTTTCACTGGGTGTTGAAGATAGGTCTGCTAAGTACTTATAGATTTTCAGTCATACGCCTGATCAACGTATGACCGAATTTCTGTGAGAACGAGAATGGACTTATCGAAACATCGAGTTATAAAAGTATTTTTATAAAAACTATTTTAGTAATATTATAGAAATTTTTCCAAAAGTAGATTAAAAATGATTAAAGAAAATTTATCGAATTTTAAGCATTTTAATAACTCTAGCTTCGTTCCTTTTCGAGGACGAAAAGATTCAAAGGGGGAAGGAATGTGATGACCCGGTATTTTGGCAACATTATTTAATAAATATTTAATCCAATTAAATAAAAAAATGAACTTATCATTTTAAAAAGATAAGGCTTTTGGAAATATTTTCCATTTGTTTATTTAGTTTTGTATTTTGAAAAGGGAATTTGATTTGTAAATTTAAATTAAATCTCTTAATAATATTATAATAAAATTTATCTCATATAATTGAATTAAAATGTTTCACCTTGTTAACATTTAGTATAAAAATATATATAGATATTAATATTTGAAATAGAATCAAATTCTATCAATATAAATATAAGTATAAGATATAAGTAAACCATATGAACATAATTTAAATAGTGACAGTCAAAATAGAAATACAACATAAGTTGAAGTTTTGTAAGGACAAATGTATAGAGTAAAATTGAAAAAAACATGTATATGAATTGTGAAAGCAAGAAAATAATAAAACAAATATTTACATACAAAATATCTTCATAACAAAGCCAAGTGTATACCTGCAAAGAGTATATTTTTATACAAATATCTTTATACAACAAACGTAATAATAATTATGTAAACATAGTATCAAGAGTATACAATAATCTACCTTTATAAAAAAATAAAAAAATAAAAGCTTGTTCCAGAAATAACCTACCTCAGTAAAATCTTTCTCTTTGTATATACATACTTCTAGTTTCTACCCGTTCAAACTTATCAAACCAGAAAAAAATATACAATATCAATCTCCAAATTTTTACACCTGAGATTTATCAAGGCAGTTTCAAAGCCTGTGAACTAAGCTTCCAGCTTCATAATGCAATTAGGAATACAAGTAATATGAAAAAAAAGGGGGTAAGCATAAGCTTGTAAAACAAGGCAAGTGGTTAATGCTAGCTCAAATTTAGTCATTTCAGCCGAAGTAAAGAAAGAGAAATACATGAATTTGTATAAGCCTAATTAATGCTGGCTAAAATGTTATCACTTCAGCCACCAACACAAGAAAAATCATCTGCCTATTGTACAAATAAAAGAAAATATCTCCTGTAAACTTCTTCTTATATACATCGCACTCTTCCCTATATTGTCTCCATTTTTCAATTTTTCGAGCTAAGCAAAACAACAGAATGTCACTACCATTTCACAAACTTAAGTAGAAAGGAAAATAAGATCTGTTATCAAACAACTCTTGCATTTCAAAACTGAAGTAAAGATCAACCTGAAGCAAGTGGGCAGTTTTCAGTTTCAAACTTCAAACCTGGTCCTATGTTCATCTTTTAACTGTGAGTAACCTCACTTAGTTTTCTTCTTTTTATATCAGTGAGTAAACAACTTAAAGAGATTTAAGTATATTCAACTGATAATGGTTAAGCCTGAGTTTGGAATTGATTTTTCATGTATATACCAGGATATATCTTCATTTTGTAAATAGCAGAAGTGTGTGCATGTTGTTATGTGAGGAACTTCCCTGTTTCCAGTTTCCCAGTATTAAGTTGATGAGAAAAATATATATCAAATCAATTAATCTTTGTTAGACCTTGGTTATTAAAGCAAAAATGCTTGTTTAAGAGTTAACTATGATTTAAAAATAATTTCAAGAAAAAATATATATGTAACTAGTAAGACCTGTTTTACAGAGGATATGCTAAATTTGATAGATTTCGAGTGATTCGAATCTGAGATTAAATTTTATAATTTGAATCGACTTCGAAAGATAGGATTTTTAAGATTTAAATGATGATTTTTAAGCATGTATTCAAGGTGCAGTATCTTGTTGAACAGAATCTGCTCTTTTACCAATTCCAGCTAATTCAACATATTTAAATTCTGAATTTTGGTGAAAGGCAAGCTTGATAATGTAGCAATACCAGAAAAATGATGAAATAATTTTCGAATGCATGAATTTTGAGAATTGATCGAACGTAGGGTTTGAACTGTGTTTTCGTCGAATCTAGAAACAAGGCCGTAGTGAAGCCACTGGTGGATCGAGTTCCACCGGTTTCTGGGGAAGGGAAGAACGGAGGTTATCGGAGTTGTAACCGGAAATGTAGGCGCTCCGGTGGTCGAGATGGCCGTGACGAGGTAGTTTCTTAGTGATGGCTACTGAGCCTTTTTGATCGAGGTAACTCGATTTTGATTTCGAATTTGTTTAGGGGATTAAGTCGATGTGATCGGAAGGGAAGATGACCGATGAAGATTTGTGTTTTGGGATGATGGCTTTATGTCGAGTTTTGACTCGAAGTAGAGTAGGGTTTTGCTCGGGTATGCTACGTGATGATTCGCGCGAGTGTTTTAAATATAACAGTTTTTTTTATTTCAACAAAGCCAAGATAAATTAATTATCTTAAACTATTTAAAGTAATAAGTTGTTTTAATTTATCAGAAAATGTAACAGTTTAATTAAAGATTTAGAGTTTTAAATTTTAATTTAAACTTCAGGCTTGTAGGTTATTTGATTCCAAGGTTATTAGGAAAGACTTTGGAAATAATTAAGAAGATTAATTAAGGTAGATGATTATCTTTTAAATTTGTTAATTTATCAATAATTAAAGATTTATTATTGATAAATAAAATGGTAATTAAAGAGAAATAAATTATTAGCAAAATAATAATGAATAGTTGTGATTAATTATTGATTTAGGGTTAATTAATTAAGGGTAGTTAATTAGGGTAAATTAACCAATGTAATTAATTAACCAATGAGATAATTACCTGATAGACGAAATTCAAGGTTTATTACTTAAGGGAAGTAATTAAGGAAATGGATTTAGGGTTAATTAATTAGTGAGAATGATTTATTAAAGGACAATTAATTCAAGACAAGTGATTATGGAATAAATAATTTGAGTAGTTAATTAAGGATCAATGTAATTAATATGAAGGGTAAAAGTTAATTAAATTGTTAAATTTATTAAGGATTGATTACTTAGTGTAATTAATTAATGGATAATTAATCAAGGGATGTTAATTAAGATGGATTAATTAAGGATTGATTAACAAATTAGTTTGAAATTCAGTAATGTTAAGTAAAGGTAATCTGAGCGATTAAGGATTAGTAATTAATTTAATTAGAGGTAAATAAATTTTGGAAGTGATAAAACTCGCTTATGAATGAGTGAATGACGTTAAATGCCTTGAATTGGTTAATACCTCTGATATGAAATATTTTGTGATATGATATATTTGGGTGGACAATGATAATGTGGAGTATAAATTGATAATTAATTTGCTGTGTGACTATGATACCTAGTAATATAGTTGATTTGTATCTACTTAAAGTAGAATTAGAATGGCAATTGAAATCGAAGAGACCGGGGTCGGGTATTAGTAATACCCGAAACCACTTCGATTAGTAACTAAATTCTGTATAAATTTGATAATGTGAAATTATACAGGCTAGAATGAAATAAATGAATGTCTATAACAAATTGTGGATTTGTAAGATGATACGAGTCACCCTGGGTCTTATGAAAGTTTTATGCTATTGTATTTCTTATTGGATGAGTTTACTCACGCTGGTTTCCAGCATGACCCGGGTGTTACTTTAATGTAATGCTCGGGTCAGACCGAGTATTACAGATTCTAAGGTAGGACATTCGGGAGCTCAGGAGACGAGCTGGATGGCAAGTACGTATAGAGTATTTCCGCTGCAGTATATTATTGTATTTTGAGACTGATTACTGTATATATATTTCAGTGACTGTGGGTATGTAAAACTCGGATGTATTAAAATGTAATCGACAAATATAGTAATCTTTTGTAAACTGTTATTATTTGCTATTATATTTTATCCGCTGCGAATGTGAGATGTTGATGTTTCTGTTCTTCTTCTTCTACCTCTTTCTTCTTTTCATAACTATCTGGAATTTTCGGGTTCGAAAATTTCCGGGTTGTTACATCTCCCCTGTATGAAGAGCCTTTTACAATATCAAAAATATGATAAATATAATATACATCGACTCACACGATCGAAAACACAATATATATCAATATTTATCCCATTTTCACTTTTAAACACGTAAACATACCTTATATTAGCATTATTAAGCGAGTTCGCTTAATTTATATGAAATTATGCAACCAAAATCTACCCAAACAGCTTCCTGTACCTGTACATACTCAAATGAAACACATTAGTTTCATAACTATGAAATTTTTATAACATTCCGTTCCTTTAACAAACTTAAACACATGTTTTTCATAAAACAAACATATTATAACATATATATTTCGAATGCATAAACAAGTACAAGGTTCAAACATTAAATTATCTATTTCCAATCAATGTATATTCAATTTTATTCAATTTCAAATTGATTCACAATCAATTCATTTGCATTCCATTCATATCCACATTCATTATATTCAAATCCATTTTATTAAGCTTCATTTTATCCATTTGAATTGATTCTAAATCAATTTATCCATTTTCCATTTATTCCCATTCAAATTATTCACAAAGCTTTGTTCGCTTCATTTTATATTAAATAACATTCCAATTCATGTTAATTTATTTATGAACCATTTCATAAATAATCACTTAAGTTAAGTTTCCATTACAATCAAATTCCAATTCATTTCAAATTGATTCTCGTTCAATTTATTCGCTTCCATTTACTTAGTATATCCAATTTATACTATATCACTTGGGAATCATTCCATTAATTCATTTCAATCACTATCAATTTCATTTGAATCATTTCAGGAGTTCACTTCATTATCTCACTTTTCAAGTGATTTATATTTAATATACTCAATTCCAATTCATCCTCCATTTAAAATTCAAATGTTTGAATATCCATTTCTTTACCATAATATCAAACCTTTTTCATTATTGTTTTACCATTTCATTTCTCAATTCATAAGTTCATGAATTTATTTAAAATCTCATATTGCTTACTTAAGTCCATTCACATCTTATAACCATAACTATGGATTATATATATATATCACTTTATAGCTTGAGTGTATCCATTCCATTCAATAATCATAATTTATAGTTATATAATCATTTTACATTTCAAACTTTATATTCAATTCTATTCAAATCCAATTCAACTTTATTTAACTTATCTTAGGTTAAATTTTTACCCATATTATTCATTTTAACTTCTTCAAGTTAAACTTTAATTCTAGGATTACAATTCACGCTTTCCTTTCTTATCTATATCAATTCCAAATTATAAGTTCAATAACTGATTTTCTCCTGACTTCACAAATCATTTAAGTGGAAATCCCAGAATTCAGTCACCTGGTTTTATTTCAAATCATTTTGAAATCATAAATATACATATATCCATTTTTGTATATCAAATCACTTTCAAAATTTTAAAACAACTTGGTTTTTGCCCAAACAATTCCCTTTTGGAATTTCTAATACAAAACTTGTTTACCGAATAAGACCGAAACGAATAATCATAGCCAATTACTATAGTAGCAATTCGTCACTTAGAAACTCAAAAATGAACACTGATGATGCGGCCGTCATACCAGAATTATTTTCCAGTGGCTGAAGTGAGTTTTGTGCTTCCTTACTCCCAAATCTATTTTAAAACAATTTCTATTCAGAAATATCTCCAAAATAATACTCCGTTGTTTTTCACAAACCACTTTGGAAAACATTTACAAAATATCTAAGATTTAAAAATTGCCAAATACTTAGTTTAAATCATTTTAAAACATTTCCCAAAACTTTCGGAATTTAAATTTCCAATTCTGGTTTGAATCCATTTCTAGTTATAACTCACTTGTATAAATCATACTTATATACTTTTTAAATTGGTTACATAGCCCATTCAAAATTTTATAATCTTATTTAGATTATAATAATACCAACCAAACACTCCAAATATATCCATATAATAATTTTGGGAAAATATTTCTTTTATATCAAAATATAGTTTTGGTAAAATTATTTCATTTACCCTCTACAAAATAATACTGTGTCAGTTTACCATGTTTAAGAGTTTAGAAACCCCTATCGATACGGCTGTACTTCCTGTACCAACCAAAAATTATAAACACTCAACCGATAAGTCAACACAATATAAAACATTTTATATTCACTTACAAATACACGCTCATATCTATTAATACACTCAAACTCATTCTACGGTGCCACTGACCCAATCTCTAATGAGTAATCCCGACTAAAGCCTGGGTATATAGCCGACCTAAGCTTTGATATCACGAGTGACGACCCGACTTTTCGACCCTCGAAAAATCGACATCAATACGTTCACTGTATAGCATGCCGAACAATCGAGTGCCGGAAAGTTAGATTGTTAGAGGAAAAGAAAGAAGGTAGAAGAAAGAAGAAACTAAAACAAATACAGAATCTCATAGCGGATTGAATAATATATAATATTAACAGCTCTTTACACAAATCAAAACTGTAATACACATACCTTAAATCAGAGTACACAAATCAATAATTACCAGCCTCGACGATTATAACAGCCCTTCCTCACAATTGCTGATAATTTCAAATAAACACTACAGTGAAATAAAACAAGTACGAGAATGCATATCACTCTACAGCTTGTCTCCTGAGCTCCAAAGCAATCCAAATCTATTTGTAATATGCGCGGTCTGACCCGAGCATTATTATAAAATAATAAAACACGGATCAGTCTAGTAAACCATCGTGAGAAAAACACACTCAATTTGATTAATTAAGTTATAAAACCTTTTCAAAATAAAGGTATCGTAAGACCACGCCGCACATAAATACAGACGGTTTTTTACCTTACGATCACCAAACCATTTCTATAGAAAATCCAGTGATATTATAATAATGTCTAAGGGTCAAAATAATAATAATCAAGTAGCTGTAATGCTCGTGCTGTGTACATCACAACAATACTATATATAAAATCAAAACTTGATAAAGGCTCGTTCGCTAATTGTGTAGGATTTTCACGGAGGTGCCCTCGATACTTCGAGAATGGTCCTCCTGCACAAGGATCAGAGTTATCCTTCCGAAGAATCATACCCGTCTACCCAGGGTATTATAGGAAAAACATAACCGGTCTTGCTAAGACCGAGTGCATTGCTCCAGCATGCCAAAAACAACCGAAGGTATCCGCATTGCTAGAAAAGGAGCCGAGTACACCCTACGGGTTTGCCAATCCTATTGGCCATGTCTCCTATCTCTGGTTTTAGTCATTTCCACTGATGAGGCTAGGTCCGGCGTTCCAGCTTATGCACCACTCCAAAATAAATTATGGAATCCCACATGGACTCCCATACCTTAACAGGTCATAGAATCACACCTGCATTCCACATCTCAATAGATCTTGGAATCTCACACAGATTCCCACACTCCAACGAGTCATGGAACCACATATGGATATCAACATCCCAAAATATAACATCTCCTCCATTTAACCATATATGATTTCGAAGTAGGTCATGGGTTTCGAGTCATCTCTTACGAGTACACTCTCCATTTCCTGGGTGCTCCAAAAACCATTCGCCGATTTTCGGAATGCTCAATACCAGTTCTATAGGAAATAATTAGACAATGCTAAGAGCGGGGATCACCCCCTAACCGTTCAAGTGGATGGAGCTCCTTATCATTTATCCTAGAGGAAAAACGAGTTTATACGTATAGTATAGCACCTCGAATAGTAATTGTACCATATAATTCTCGCGTTTTCCTTAGATATTTCTAGAGTTAAAATCCCTCTGTGTTAAGTTAGAAATCGTTTCCCACCACCAAAATTAAGAAGGATTACATATTTGGGCCAAGATTTGATGTCGGTTATTGAACTATCAAATAAAACAAACATATACTTATTTCATCGGAATAAGTATATTCACAAATCATCCCTTTCAAATACTTGAAAACTATAGTATAAAAATAGATATAGAAGTGTCATTCGGTATCGACCATGGATCGCAGCTCGATGGATGCGTCTCTACCATAGAAAAACCAAACTTAACTTAGGCAATCTCTGCCTCCCGATTTCTGCCATGCAATCAATCATACATAGTAATTTGCAAAATGGTTATGTCGCTGTCCCAGCGAAAACATCCTAAACTGTAGGCAATCTCTACCCCCGAATTACGCTATGAAAATATACTATTATTTCCCAAAATCTATTTATTTTATAAATATCTCCAAATCTCTTTATAAAACTTCTTTATAACTTCAAAATTTTAATTTAGAGAAATATTCTTCTATAAATCTCAAAACATTTATAAAACTTCCCTTTTTAAATTTCAAACCTCCTTTAGATTTTATAAACTCCTTTAACCCATTCTTTTACATAAAGGATTTCTTTTATATACAATTTATTACCTAATTATAATAAATAAGATTTTAAATGTCACAAAAATATCTTAGCCATTTTTGATAATATAAAAATACCTTTAAAACATTTATTAATAATATAATCATTTAACCTTTAACATTTTAAAATTTAATAAAATAAATTAAATCAACCTTTAAATAAAATTAATCAACTTTTGAATTGTATTATTACTGAAATAATATTCTAGTTCTAAAACTAATAATAATAAATAAATCATTATCTTTAAACAAAATCAATTTAACAATTAATTTTATAACATAATTAACTTTACTAAATAAATGATTTTACAAAACATTTGTAAATAATGATTTAAACAAAACAATTTGTATAATAATTGTTAAATAAAATATTTTACTTCAAATTATAAATTTTGAAGTTAAACAGAAACCATAACCTTTTCGATGTTATTTTAAGGCTCAGAAATCCCAATGGTACTTATCAACTACCATTCAATTCAATTTAACTATCAAAGTTAACATACAAGCATTTACATAATAGTCATATATGCAAAAAAAATCCACACTTAACAATAGATTGTTAACATATCAATTTTCAATCTAAATCCATTTGCATTGAACAGTGTCCAAATTAATCAAACAGCCAAATAAAATTTTTGATTCTGCTAACCAATTATCAATCAAAAATCAAATCTTTCAATTATTATCCAACGTTGTTTATTTGGCCAAATATATCACACTAATATATTTCAATTCAGTTTACGTTATAATTAACAACGTAATTTTTAAAACAACCCATTTATCAATTTCACACATACATGATGAAATACTGGAAATAAGCTTAAAAATAAACATAAATAGTTTAATAGCAATTCGAGATGCTATATTGTGATCCTAGATCAACTTCAACCAATCTAATAGCATTTTAAGATGTTATATCGTCATCCTAAATTAATTTCAACAATCACCAATTTCAACAATCAAAACAGCATAAATATATTTTATTCGCTATAAACATTACTGATTAACCAAATGAGTGAGTTTTACTCACCTTGAGTTTTCAATTTTGCCAAACCTTCCAATTTTAAATCAAATCGAACGACGTTCGATTTAACCTAAAATTTTAGCTAGCTCCAATTAAATCCAAATTAGTTCCATGATGTAGTGCTCGTCGCCATAATTCCATCGTCGCTTGTTTCGTCCGATTTCGACCTCGTATGAACAATATATACGTTTTTAAAGATTTGAATACAATCAAAATAAAAAATTCCTTTTTTTACCCTAAAAAATCTGGGCCATCCAATCTGCTTCTGGAAATCAAGGCCTCTCCTTCTTTCATCTTCATTCGAGACCAGCAATAACTCGAACCCATCACACGTACGGGACCATCGATCACCGCCCCACCATCTCTCGACCAAAACATGATCTGATAAGTCCACAACAACGCCACGAACGTCGTGCACCTACGCCTAAAGCCCAGTCGAACTTGGCTGTCATGTGCCCTCGGAAATCCCTTCGAACGCCGCCTATACACGAGCAGATTCTGGCCATGCCGATGTACTTCGGGTGATCATCACCGTATGGATGGGAAGCTCCCGTCGTGCACTTCGATTGCTTAGTAGGAAGATTTGTCTAATAGTGTGTGGATTGGAAGAAAAACGAGGGGAAATGGTGGAAGTTTTTGGCCACTAAATTCTTATGGTGGCGGTTGTGTTCTAGACAATTAGGGTTTGGAGAGGATGGTGAATATATATACGCGTAAATATATTATTTTAATATATTTCGACTATTCACGCGAATTTTTGGACAAACTCCAAACGAGGCGTGCCGCATGGCGTTTATAACATTTTACCCATGTTCCTAACATAATGAAACAAGTTTCGAGGCCTAATTCGATCGTTTGTGGAAGATAGCTTTCCGAATCGAATTAAAATATTAAATTTCCAATATTAATTTCAACGCTTTTCTACCCCATACGACCAAACAGTAACTCCAAATGCTACGAAATTTGAAATCCGATAATAATACACTATTATGGATCTAATGGAACTGGTTTCGTCGAATTCCAAGATTGTGCCCCAGAAGTCTATTTTAACGTGTCGATTAAATCGAGCGATTTTCAAAATCGAAGAAATTACTTGAAATTCCAATTTTAAAAACTTACCAACTCAATTGTAATTCAAATAGAATTTATATCCATATCAAAAACCATTTTGATTCATATTAAATCACAAATTCAATTATTTACAGTATCCCAAATATTAAATTTCACTATTGAATTAATATATAAAATTTCAGATTTTAATTTGTCGACTTTTAATTCCATTCAAAGGTCCACTATCATCACTCTGATTCAAATAGATTTTAAATCACTTTAGAAACCATTTCCATTCATATTTAACTCCAGGTTCACATATTTATCCAATTTTAGATAGTAAATTTACTATTCACCAAATCCATTTAATAGCTATATTTGAAATTTTAGACCATTTCACTAATTCAACCAAAATCTCCATATTCAAAATCATTTAATATTTCAAATTCAACATTTAAAAATAAATTTAAATGTTCAATACCAAACAACCAAAATTCTTGGTCGTTACACAAACTTCACCATACTTGCATACATACAGTGTTGCCATCACATACCCTGCCTTTGCCTTCACACATCATTACCTTTTCAAATTCCAAACATTCCATTGTTATCACCTAACAGCAGTCATAACATTCATCATACTGTCCCATATAAATTGTCAATACATACATACGCACCGTCATAGTTCATCTTCACTCACCAATACTGCTGCATATCAACTGAACTTCTGCCATCCACAGCAACAACACTTAACATCCCTACTATATAGCACTGCCATTTCAACTTCTTCCTAACCCTGTACAACCATCAGACCATCCACATCTCCTGTGCTACCGCTGCCAACCTCTATAATATTCACAAACTTCACAAAAACACAGTGCGCAACTTCACTGTTCACAACTTCACAAAACCACAATTCACAAAACCATATCAGTGTGCAACTTTACCTCTTCACTGCTGACCACTGCAAACACTACCCTCTGCAACATACAACCAGTTACTTCCTCTGGTCACAGCCCCTCCATACCATATCCACCTATCAACAACTTGCAGTCATCACTAGCACCATCTTCCCAATACCCTTCTTCCTTGCACTGCACTAACATCACACTCAACATTCCTTTCCACTACTGTCATTTCTTCCTCCAGCCTGTACAAACTCCACCCCACAGTCATTCACCCACTAGAACACAACAACAACTCAGTTACCAAACCACAATTCATACTTCAGTCGCACTTACTTCACTTGCACCATATTGCTGTAAAAATCATTTACTGCCAACATTCCGTTTCACTGCTTCCATTCCTCCTCGACCACCTGCAAACTTTCCTTCTGGCATTTCCTCTGTCATATCCACCTTCGACCACTCTCAAACAAACAATCCGAACACCAGAACCCCTCCCTCATTTCCAGCCTCGACCAGCATCTACACCTGCAAATCGAATCACCGCAACCATGATCCAAACTTTCCATTGAACCTCACCCTATCGATTAAAGCTTTGACTTCGACTTTGAATTTCTGAGTTTGAGAATTTGTGAATTGGTGAGTTCGGTTCGTAATGTTGTGAATTCGATTTTGTTAAGTCGATTTTGTGAACTCGTGATCTTGAAAGTTTGGATAATGGCAAATTGATTTTCTTTTTTTTGGGATCTATTATAAGAGGTGATTTTAATTGGGCCAGGCGTGATTACCCGAAATTGACTGTAACGACCCGATATTTTGGACCATTCGCATCCATTATAAGTGTATAGGTAGACACTCATGCCGGAGTTGAATTGCTCAAAATACCGCGTTGTTAATTTAAATTGGCAAAACTGAACATATACAGTAAATAGATATAATCACAGATCACAGACACAGAGTAATAAATGCAGCGGAAATAAAAGAGATAGTAGTTCATGAAGCTACTATATGAATATATAAAATACATCAGAGTTTACAACAGAAGAGTAATACGATACATCAGATACAAATCAGAATACATCACTGGAATCATCGAATACTGAAGCAGAATAGGTGGCTGGATCTTCAAGCAAAGCTCCAACTCCAAAGGTGAGTCTCAAAAGCTGAACCACTCAGTCTGACCCGAGCGTAAAGCAAAACACAAGACACTCGAGTCAGGATTAACATTCTTATATTAATAAATCCAACTCAAGTGAAATAGCAATTGAAATACAAGTAACTCAAAGGATGTTTGGAATAACCATCCTTTAAGGATCCGTTAAACTATCTACTAGGTAGTAATGTACGATAAGTAGATAATGTCTATCAGTAATATAAAGATATCAAAATAGGGTTAAGCAGGGCCCATACACCTCTTAACCTGTTTATTCCCAAAAGCATATACAAGACCGTAGTTTCCCCAAAACCGGAAGTCACCAGAGGGCAATCCATATACTCAAGGTACAAATCAAAATCGTAGTGGTCGCGAATAGGATAATCAGTATGACAAGGTACATGAGGCGATACCAACTAGGATACTAGTAGTTGCCTGATCCGGACTGATGTTGGGCATAGCAGCTACTACCCCAACACCGCGAAACAACACTCCCATAATCGAGGGGTGCACCCAAATCGAATCACAAAAGTAATAGATATGGTATCGAAGAAGTGTGTCCGCTAGAGATGGCGATCCTCAATGGCCCGGCGCGGCTCCTGTTTTAGTCATGTCAAGGGTCATCCAAAATCGTTCTCTTTCTTCAGTCAATGCGTTCATCAAAACCATCCACTTCGTTCTGGATCAACACTCCGCGTATAGTTATTAAAGTGGTTTCGATTCAGATAGAGAGTATATCCATTACCGATCCCGGTCTCTTTAATAACTTTCGTAATTATTACACCGATTGGTCGTTTATATATTTCAAAAACCAAATCAATTTCAATTTCAAATAGATGTCGTAAATCAACATTTCATTTGTCTTTCAAAACCAATTTCCAATATTTACGTTTCAAACTTCCAAATTCACAATTTCAAAATCTTATAATTCAATTTCAATTTCTTTTTAAAACAATTCAAATATTGATTCAAGTTCGTATATAAGTTTCATTCCGAAATCATTTAAATTAATTTAACATTCAAACCAATTTAAATCCATTTATCCATTTATTTAATATTCGTTAAGTAAATATTCTATTCAACAATTTCTATTAAATTTCCAATTCATTAAATCCATTATTCAAATTCAACTTCATTATATCAAAACTTACAAATTTAATTAAGTTAAATTTGTCAAATCAAATTCTTTAAATTTCAAGTCTTACATTGATTTCAATAAATCACATTTTATTTCTTGTTAAAGAAATTCAATTTCACCTTTTTAATTACTTAAATAATTTTCCAAAACTTAATTAATAAAGAAACTCAATTTCAATTATTTACGAACTAAAATCCACTTATTCAAAAGTTCAATTTTTCTTATTAAAGAATTTCAATTCAATTTAATCATTAAATAATTTAATCTTATTTAAGTATTAAATAATTCAAAACTTAATTATTAAATAATTTCAAAGTTTAATAATTTCAAACTTAATTATAATTTCAAACTTAATTATTAAATCATTTCAAAGTTTAATAATTTCAAACTTAATTATAATATCAAACTTAATTCAATCATTTCTCAAATTAAACAACATTCTTTCATCAATTACATTGTTAATATTTTGTTTCAGATTATTAAATACTAACATTTTCCTTTCATAAAAATTCCAATTTCAACTTAATTTCAAAATCATATTATTTATTCAAATAAAATCTTCGTTTATTTTTAAATCAATTTATTGACCAATCGGGTTTTATTTAATTTCCTGTCCTAGGTCAAGTTCAATTTGGGTATTTATCATTTCAACCCGATTCCAATTCAATTCAAAATCAAAACATACAAAGGGAACTTGCAGTGTGATAAATGGGATAGTGTCAAAGTAAATAAATAAGAAATAACAACAATCAATATCAATCCAATAATCAATTCAAATAATCCCGAAATAACCGTATTAATTCGCATTGTTATTTGTACGAATTAATATAATTATTTCTAGAATCTACACTATCATTTCATGTAGATTAAAGATTATTACATTGCGGTTTTTCACTTGTCATCTATTTACAATTTCATACATCATCAGTTTAACAACATACATTCAGTGGTTCAAAATAAAATTAAACAAATTCTACGTGTCAATAAATTCAACAGTTAAAGGGGTCATATTATACAAATGTCAGTTAATCAAATTTAACATTTAACTATCCTATATCGAGTTCAATTTCACATTATTTATCATTTTAACATTAATAATTTAACGTCCAATATAAACATCAACAATCAATCAATTATCAGCCAAACTGTATTATTATTACATAAATAATTAACAGATAATGGTGTCAGGTGTCACAGGTGAACTGATACAGGCAATAGCATATATAACAGTGTAATTAACTAACAGCAGCATATTTCAATTGTCGTTTCAATTGAAATCAAATTTAATAAATAAAAGAACGTTAATCGTGAGTGAGTGCTCACCTTTTGAGGCTAGAGAGATTCGACAATGGAATGAGTTACAACCCAAGCACGAATTCCAAAACAAAGCAAGATTGGCACGAATTCAACGATCAAAGCTGATAAACAGAATCGATGAGAACAAATCAAATCAGGATTGGATCGATGAAAATAAATGGTATAAATGAACTCATATATATAACTATTAATATATAAAAAATTCATATTCTAAATTGAACCGTATTTTAAATTATATATATATATATGGTTTCCCAAATCATTGTTTTAAATTAAAAATTCATATATTAAAGTCAAACGTATATCAATATACATAATATATGTTGAAATAATTACTTATATATACACGACCATATCATTACTTATATATAAAACTAATATATATAAATCTATATATTTAACTTACCTACGTAAAATACTTTGGAATCAACAATATATATATAATAATATATAAAAAATGTATAGGAACATATCTACAACTGTGAAACTAGCATATATTTTCTAAAATCAATATATATATATATATATAAACTTTTACAAACACAACATTTTCCACTCATAAGCCTGTCAACATAAATTTAAACAAACTAAGCTTTGAAAAAAAAATAAAACTATAACTTTTATAACATGAACATTTGTATAAACAGCAAGTTAAAAACCGAACCAAAATTATGATAAAAAAAAATATAACACTTAAAACATTAACAACTTGCTATGTATATATATAATATATTCTGAATACAGTACCAAGCATATACAACAAGCATGATTTGTAAAATATCATATAATAACAGATTACCTTATATATAACTTATATAGTATATATACAGACCCAAAAATATCTGTAATATATAATATAAACTAACTATATATAACTATGCAAATGGAAACTACTGTTATAACTTTATAAACTATAACCATACTCATACTTTATATATATAAAAGTAGACGCGGCAGCATATAATATAATGTAACTATTATATATAGGTGAAGTACTTTGTTTATATATTACTACTTACATATATAGGTGAAGTGACAGAGAAGAACAGCTCATAACAAATTTGATATACAAAGAATGTATACATTGCCAAAATATATATATATTCCAATAACTTCATGCTAAAAACAAGATCTCCATACTATATTTTAAAACTTGTAACATATATAAGCTGCAACTTTAAAACAATATATATATAAACTTACTTAAAAATAACTTACACAACAAAGAAGAAGAGGCTGCAAATTGTCAGAGCAAGGAGTTGAAGCGGCCAAAGTGGGAGGAGGAGATTTCGGCGTGGGAAGGTGGTCTCGGCCATGGTCGCTTGGAAGGAGATGGTGGTTGCATTCGGTAGGGAAAGCGGCACGAACGGAGGAGCAGACGAAGAAAGCATGGCCGATGGGATGGCTTCGATGCTGAGATGCTTCGGCCATGTGTTTTGGTAAGGAAGAGAAAGACTGGGTGAAGGTGGAGGGAAGAAGCCGAGGTTACAGGGTTTCCAGGAAATTTCTCTTTATATATGTTTTTTTTTGAAGATAGAACGAAAGAAAGAAAGAAGAAGAAAAAAAAAATGGTAGAGAAATATGAAATGAACAACCGGAAGTGAACTGGCAAAATGAAACGTGAAAAGGAAGAAAAATGGAGATTGAAAGGACGGAACCGGAAATCAAAATTAAAAGATAAACAAGCTAATAAAATCAACTAGGGAAAAGCAACAGTCAAGAATAATAAAGGTCAAAAAGCTGAATTCAAGTAATAACAAAAGCAACTATTCACTTGTTTTAAGCGTTGGATAACGAATGGTCACAGAGTAACAAAACAGACCGTTACAGTTAACCATTTCGCGGATTCCGCTGTATACCAGACTTCAAAACACAGAATTGAATATACCGCAGAGATCAGCATGACGAGACGATCAAAATGGTATACAGATATTAGTGGTACGATCATCCGATCAAAAGTCGACATCGGTACGAAAATGTTGCTATTTCGTCGAAAATAAGATGACGGAGTAATAACAGTCCAAATTTTGAGAAACGAAATATGACGTCTTGCTCAGAAGATGATTTACAAATTTTTCTATGTAAAAATATTTAGGTTCCGAAAACATTTTATTTTCATCGCTTTTAACTGATTAAATTGAAGTAAATTTACGCGCGAAATAAACTTTCGTATTTTCGGACGAAAATTTACCAGTTACTATGTTTAACTAGACGTATTCCAAATATTAAATTTTTATTTCAAAATTTTATCGTTTAAAATTTCACAAAATTTCAACTAATTACGTTATTAAAACAGTTGAAATTTTACGGGTCGTTACACTCTCCCCCACTCAAAACTTTTCGTCCCCGAAAAGAAACGAGGTAGGAGAATAGAAACAACCAGAAAGAAAACAGATTTGAAATACAAATAACAATTCATTTAAACCATATAAATTCAAATTTTAATTAATTGATATTCAATAATTGATTTAATCCATTTAATTTCACTAACATCAATCTCAACTATTTCTAAATTCATTATCTTATTATCCAATTACCTTCAATTTACAATTTTTAAAACATCAATTTGTATAATCAGTTATTGTACTCATATTTTATTCGATAGATTTAATTCCTTTCTTCCAAATTATTATTAAGTTTATTTCACTTAATATATCTTTTTACATATATTTAAACCATATAAATTAATTTAAACCATAAAAGTTTCGATTTAAATTAATTTATATTCACTAATTGCTTTTAAATTCAAGGTATTTTCATAAGTTGATCAAATTTCAATTTATTAATTTTTCCAAAACAAATTTATTTCATTATTAACTGAGTTTACTTATTATCCTATCTAACTCTATTAACATCTTTATAATCAAAATTTAGTGTATAACATTTATTATAAACACTCAAATTTTGTTTATAAATTCAATTTATCTTATATATTATCCAATTACATATTCAACTTCTGAATGATTTAGGTAAGTTGTATTAGAATGCAGTTGAACAATATACAAATAAAATTTTCCAATTCATTTATTCAAGTTTAAATGTATATTCCAAATTTTGGTTTTATTTATAATTAAAATCTTCCTTTAACAAAATTTAAGAATTATATTTCCGATTAACTTTAAACAATTTAGAGATTTATATCAAATCAAATTAAAATTTTAAAATAAGATACCTATATATAGATAAATCAAAATATACTGAAGAAATTCAAATCAAATTTTTTTTCAAAACAAAACCGTAGCAAGGCTATAGAATAGTATCTCCACTTCGAAACTCGAAAATGAATATCGATGATGCGGCCGCCATCACCGAAATTATTTTCCAGCGACAAAGAGAAGAGCACTGATTTCAACATTTTAAAATTCTTTGAAAACGATTTCTATTCGAAAATACTTCCAATACTATATACTTTAAAATTTTTAAAAACCAAAGTTCGAAATCACCGGAAACTAAATTCTCAAATTTCTGAATTAAGTTCATTTTAAATTCCAAATCAATTTATAAACCATAATTATAAATTCATTTAGAATAATAAATGATAATCAAATATTATCATTTCAAACAACCAATTTAATTATCCTCAAAATTCCAGAAAATTTTCCTTATGTTTTTACAATATAATCAAACAAATTTGAAAACAATATTGTGTCCGTTTGCTCTGCTCAAGTGTTTTGGAAATTCTATCGATAGCGTTGATCAGACGAATCGATCGAAAACCCAAATCAACATCAGCAACTCAAACAACACAATATATAAAACATTTTTATATAGATTTACAAATACACTTCCTCGCTTGATGATACAAGAATGGATTTCAAAATAAATGTAGAGATTCAAATTTTGATGGAAATCAAATCAAAGAGAATTTTGATTCGAAAATAAGTTTGAAACAGAAGATAAGATAATTCAATTACCACCATCCGGAGATGGATGAGTTTATTTAATTCACGGGCAACCTTAACCGGGTCGTCCGTTACTTCAAGAATAAGACCGATGCTGAATTTCGAGGTAAATCAACACTCGATCTCACGAGATGGAATTCAGGTATAGCAGGGAATAGACAGCATCGTAAACCGAGGATACAGAAATCTCCGATAAATCGATGCCTATTATAAAGGAGTTTTGCTCCTTTACGAATAATTCAAAGATTGGCAAGACCGCCGATCTATTATAGATATCATTCAAAATGGAGTTATGGGGTGCTCCAGAATTTGAAAGAAGACGAATAGTGAAGGATACAAATGAATTCCGGAACCGAGGGGAACGTTCCAAAATTCAAAGGAATTGAGTCAAGGGAGAGATTGAAACTCGAATGAGAGTGATTCTGTAAATACATTTACCCAATATGTTAAGTTTTGCCTAGAGCTACCAGAGCTCTGATACCAACTGTAACGACCCGATATTTTGGACCATTCGCATCCATTATAAGTGTATAGGTAGACACTCATGCCGGAGTTGAATTGCTCAAAATACCGCGTTGTTAATTTAAATTGGCAAAACTGAACATATACAGTAAATAGATATAATCACAGATCACAGACACAGAGTAATAAATGCAGCGGAAATAAAAGAGATAGTAGTTCATGAAGCTACTATATGAATATATAAAATACATCAGAGTTTACAACAGAAGAGTAATACGATACATCAGATACAAATCAGAATACATCACTGGAATCATCGAATACTGAAGCAGAATAGGTGGCTGGATCTTCAAGCAAAGCTCCAACTCCAAAGGTGAGTCTCAAAAGCTGAACCACTCAGTCTGACCCGAGCGTAAAGCAAAACACAAGACACTCGAGTCAGGATTAACATTCTTATATTAATAAATCCAACTCAAGTGAAATAGCAATTGAAATACAAGTAACTCAAAGGATGTTTGGAATAACCATCCTTTAAGGATCCGTTAAACTATCTACTAGGTAGTAATGTACGATAAGTAGATAATGTCTATCAGTAATATAAAGATATCAAAATAGGGTTAAGCAGGGCCCATACACCTCTTAACCTGTTTATTCCCAAAAGCATATACAAGACCGTAGTTTCCCCAAAACCGGAAGTCACCAGAGGGCAATCCATATACTCAAGGTACAAATCAAAATCGTAGTGGTCGCGAATAGGATAATCAGTATGACAAGGTACATGAGGCGATACCAACTAGGATACTAGTAGTTGCCTGATCCGGACTGATGTTGGGCATAGCAGCTACTACCCCAACACCGCGAAACAACACTCCCATAATCGAGGGGTGCACCCAAATCGAATCACAAAAGTAATAGATATGGTATCGAAGAAGTGTGTCCGCTAGAGATGGCGATCCTCAATGGCCCGGCGCGGCTCCTGTTTTAGTCATGTCAAGGGTCATCCAAAATCGTTCTCTTTCTTCAGTCAACGCGTTCATCAAAACCATCCACTTCGTTCTGGATCAACACTCCGCGTATAGTTATTAAAGTTGTTTCGATTCAGATAGAGAGTATATCCATTACCGATCCCGGTCTCTTTAATAACTTTCGTAATTATTACACCGATTGGTCGTTTATATATTTCAAAAACCAAATCAATTTCAATTTCAAATAGAAGTCGTAAATCAACATTTCATTTGTCTTTCAAAACCAATTTCCAATATTTACGTTTCAAACTTCCAAATTCACAATTTCAAAATCTTATAATTCAATTTCAATTTCTTTTTAAAACAATTCAAATATTGATTCAAGTTCGTATATAAGTTTCATTCCGAAATCATTTAAATTAATTTAACATTCAAACCAATTTAAATCCATTTATCCATTTATTTAATATTCGTTAAGTAAATATTCTATTCAACAATTTCTATTAAATTTCCAATTCATTAAATCCATTATTCAAATTCAACTTCATTATATCAAAACTTACAAATTTAATTAAGTTAAATTTGTCAAATCGAATTCTTTAAATTTCAAGTCTTACATTGATTTCAATAAATCACATTTTATTTCTTGTTAAAGAAATTCAATTTCACCTTTTTAATTACTTAAATAATTTTCCAAAACTTAATTAATAAAGAAACTCAATTTCAATTATTTACGAACTAAAATCCACTTATTCAAAAGTTCAATTTTTCTTATTAAAGAATTTCAATTCAATTTAATCATTAAATAATTTAATCTTATTTAAGTATTAAATAATTCAAAACTTAATTATTAAATAATTTCAAAGTTTAATAATTTCAAACTTAATTATAATTTCAAACTTAATTATTAAATCATTTCAAAGTTTAATAATTTCAAACTTAATTATAATATCAAACTTAATTCAATCATTTCTCAAATTAAACAACATTCTTTCATCAATTACATTGTTAATATTTTGTTTCAGATTATTAAATACTAACATTTTCCTTTCATAAAAATTCCAATTTCCACTTAATTTCAAAATCATATTATTTATTCAAATAAAATCTTCGTTTATTTTTAAATCAATTTATTGACCAATTGGGTTTTATTTAATTTCCTGTCCTAGGTCAAGTTCAATTTGGGTATTTATCATTTCAACCCGATTCCAATTCAATTCAAAATCAAAACATACAAAGGGAACTTGCAGTGTGATAAATGGGATAGTGTCAAAGTAAATAAATAAGAAATAACTACAATCAATATCAATCCAATAATCAATTCAAATAATCCCGAAATAACCGTATTAATTCGCATTGTTATTTGTACGAATTAATATAATTATTTCTAGAATCTACACTATCATTTCATGTAGATTAAAGATTATTACATTGCGGTTTTTCACTTGTCATCTATTTACAATTTCATACATCATCAGTTTAACAACATACATTCAGTGGTTCAAAATAAAATTAAACAAATTCTACGTGTCAATAAATTCAACAGTTAAAGGGGTCATATTATACAAATGTCAGTTAATCAAATTTAACATTTAACTATCCTATATCGAGTTCAATTTCACATTATTTATCATTTTAACATTAACAATTTAACGTCCAATATAAACATCAACAATCAATCAATTATCAGCCAAACTGTATTATTATTACATAAATAATTAACAGATAATGGTGTCAGGTGTCACAGGTGAACTGATACAGGCAATAGCATATATAACAGTGTAATTAACTAACAGCAGCATATTTCAATTGTCGTTTCAATTGAAATCAAATTTAATAAATAAAAGAACGTTAATCGTGAGTGAGTGCTCACCTTTTGAGGCTAGAGAGATTCGACAATGGAATGAGTTACAACCCAAGCACGAATTCCAAAACAAAGCAAGATTGGCACGAATTCAACGATCAAAGCTGATAAACAGAATCGATGAGAACAAATCAAATCAGGATTGGATCGATGAAAATAAATGGTATAAATGAACTCATATATATAACTATTAATATATAAAAAATTCATATTCTAAATTGAACCGTATTTTAAATTATATATATATATATATATGGTTTCCCAAATCATTGTTTTAAATTAAAAATTCATATATTAAAGTCAAACGTATATCAATATACATAATATATGTTGAAATAATTACTTATATATACACGACCATATCATTACTTATATATAAAACTAATATATATAAATCTATATATTTAACTTACCTACGTAAAATACTTTGGAATCAACAATATATATATAATAATATATAAAAAATGTATAGGAACATATCTACAACTGTGAAACTAGCATATATATTCTAAAATCAATATATATATATATATATAAACTTTTACAAACACAACATTTTCCACTCATAAGCCTGTCAACATAAATTTAAACAAACTAAGCTTTGAAAAAAAATAAAACTATAACTTTTATAACATGAACATTTGTATAAACAGCAAGTTAAAAACCGAACCAAAATTATGATAAAAAAAATATAACACTTAAAACATTAACAACTTGCTATGTATATATATAATATATTCTGAATACAGTACCAAGCATATACAACAAGCATGATTTGTAAAATATCATATAATAACAGATTACCTTATATATAACTTATATAGTATATATACAGACCCAAAAATATCTGTAATATATAATATAAACTAACTATATATAACTATGCAAATGGAAACTACTGTTATAACTTTATAAACTATAACCATACTCATACTTTATATATATAAAAGTAGACGCGGCAGCATATAATATAATGTAACTATTATATATAGGTGAAGTACTTTGTTTATATATTACTACTTACATATATAGGTGAAGTGACAGAGAAGAACAGCTCATAACAAATTTGATATACAAAGAATGTATACATTGCCAAAATATATATATATTCCAATAACTTCATGCTAAAAACAAGATCTCCATACTATATTTTAAAACTTGTAACATATATAAGCTGCAACTTTAAAACAATATATATATAAACTTACTTAAAAATAACTTACACAACAAAGAAGAAGAGGCTGCAAATTGTCAGAGCAAGGAGTTGAAGCGGCCAAAGTGGGAGGAGGAGATTTCGGCGTGGGAAGGTGGTCTCGGCCATGGTCGCTTGGAAGGAGATGGTGGTTGCATTCGGTAGGGAAAGCGGCACGAACGGAGGAGCAGACGAAGAAAGCATGGCCGATGGGATGGCTTCAATGCTGAGATGCTTCGGCCATGTGTTTTGGTAAGGAAGAGAAAGACTGGGTGAAGGTGGAGGGAAGAAGCCGAGGTTACAGGGTTTCCAGGAAATTTCTCTTTATATATGTTTTTTTTTTGAAGATAGAACGAAAGAAAGAAAGAAGAAGAAAAAAAAAATGGCAGAGAAATATGAAATGAACAACCGGAAGTGAACTGGCAAAATGAAACGTGAAAAGGAAGAAAAATGGAGATTGAAAGGACGGAACCGGAAATCAAAATTAAAAGATAAACTAGCTAATAAAATCAACTAGGGAAAAGCAACAGTCAAGAATAATAAAGGTCAAAAAGCTGAATTCAAGTAATAACAAAAGCAACTATTCACTTGTTTTAAGCGTTGGATAACGAATGGTCACAGAGTAACAAAACAGACCGTTACAGTTAACCATTTCGCGGATTCCGCTGTATACCAGACTTCAAAACACAGAATTGAATATACCGCAGAGATCAGCATGACGAGACGATCAAAATGGTATACAAATATTAGTGGTACGATCATCCGATCAAAAGTCGACATCGGTACGAAAATGTTGCTATTTCGTCGAAAATAAGATGACGGAGTAATAACAGTCCAAATTTTGAGAAACGAAATATGACGTCTTGCTCAGAAGATGATTTACAAATTTTTCTATGTAAAAATATTTAGGTTCCGAAAACATTTTATTTTCATCGCTTTTAACTGATTAAATTGAAGTAAATTTACGCGCGAAATAAACTTTCGTATTTTCGGACGAAAATTTACCAGTTACTATGTTTAACTAGACGTATTCCAAATATTAAATTTTTATTTCAAAATTTTATCGTTTAAAATTTCACAAAATTTCAACTAATTACGTTATTAAAACAGTTGAAATTTTACGGGTCGTTACATTGACGCCCTCTGAATCCGACAATAAACCACACATGTCCGAACTAGAGTGCACCGATTGTAGATAATCATGAGAAAGAAAAGAGAGGGTGAGAAGAAAGAGAGAAGAAAGAAGAAGAGAAGAAAACGAGAGAAGCAGAACCAAAACAATACAGAATCTCACATCGCAATGGAATAACATATAATATAGATCAATAATCTTTTCAAAGAGAAACTGTAATATACATAAACCAATGTCAGAGTACACAATAAATAATCATCGGCTTGGACAGTTATAATAACATGTCCTCACAAATGTAGATAATTTACAACAACAATAATGCAAAGCAATGCAGTGGAAAAATAAACAGATACGTGTATACGACATGAAGATCTCCAGCTCACCTGCTGAATCTCCAAAAGCACCAAAACTTAACCTGTAAATATACTCGGTCTGACCCGAGCATTGAAAGGGAAGAAGCTCGGATCAGTCTGGTAAACCAGCGTGAGAAAACACACCTCAACTGAATTTATAAAGTTATCAAAACTTTTCCTTTATCAAAACAAAAGGTATCCCGTAAGACCGAGTCGCAAATAAATACCGACAAGGTTTTTACCTTACGGTAACCAAAACATCTCATATCCAATTCTCATTATATTATAATAGTGTCTATTGCACACAAATAATATTAAAATAGCTGAAATTGTTACATTATTAAATTTTAGCATACACCTTGTAATACAAGGCTTTCTACAATAGAAAATGGCAGGCACGTATTGGATTTTTGATTTTCATACAAATGACCAGGTGAAGGAACTACCTTTCCGAAAACTCAGTACACCTCTAGAGGGATGTACCTAGGGTCCAGATATTGGGCGCCTGAACCAACACAAGACCGGCCTACCCATACCTGGATAGTACCAAATATGTCATCACTCCGGTCGTTACTGACCTAAAAATCTGTAGCCATGAACATACACAAAAATAATCAGATACATGATGTCATAGCATGTAAAGATATATCTAGAAGAGTGATGAAATCTCCTAATGGGAGCGAACCATTTTAGCCTTGCTGCTTCTATCCCTGTTTCGGTCATTTTCCGAGGAGTGAGGCCAAAAAAGGTATCGATTACCTTTCACATATCACATCATATCATCTAATTGAATGTCACATTGCCATTTCCGCTAACTACTAATTGCCTTTCACAAAAATACAACCCTTGAGCTCGTACGTCTCAAGGAAGGGTGTTAAGCAAAGAGAAGATGCCTTCTCCACCACTGAACAAATATACGTTTGTAGAAACCAATGTACGTAATCATTAGAAATGCAATGTCAGACATTCATCCATACAAGTTGTCCAGGAACAAGACAAACCGAAGGTACTTTCCTACCATATCTTGTCAGGAAATCCCTAGGATTAGTAGCGAATAGTCCTTGCATTGGATATTTCATAACGAAGAGACTAGTACTACTATATGTATATTGGGATTTTAACCCCAAATGATCAACAAGCTGTGACGCCCCACCTCTATACCCACGCTAACCAAGAACACTATGATGTAGTGTTGTCAACTAGCATGGAGAATAAGGCTGTTGAGGAGCGACCATCCGTGTAATTTCTTTGTGCGAGCCTCGATATGTCAGATAGAATAGCATGCATTTCATTTAAGGAGGAAATCCGACATACCGATACAAACGCAAAGCTATCACACAATGGCTGTATATAATCTTCGGAAACAAACATAGAAATAAACATAACACAAATCAGTCACAGACATCCATATCACAATGGCGGAAAAAGATATGAATATATAACACATGAAAGTGTACATCAGAGTAGTGGTCTGAAAGATCCACGATAATACAAAAGAATAGCTACAATGCTACACAAAAGGATAAGTATACATCACGGAGTCTATATTTCAAATGTATACAACAAAAACTACTAATCTAAGTAGTTAGCCAAAAGTCAGAGTAACCCCAGAAGAGAAGTCAAGCAGAAGCACCTGTAACATCTCGGTCCGACCCGAGTATTATTTATAAGAAAATAATAAACGGATCAGTCTAGCTATAAATATCAGATGACATGATATAGAATAAAAGATATGGCATAGACATGTAATAACCATAATGGCATACTACTATAAGTATGTAATTGAAAATCAACAAGAGATTAATCAATATCACAAGAATCTTCTCAAAGATAAAATGGGGTATCATACCCTAAACTTGTATTCATAACAAGTCAATGACACACAAATTCACCAATGCACAAAAATTGATAAAACTTATCAATGGAAATCACGAAAATTGGTGAAGCACAAAATTCCAGAAATCATCACAAGAAATCCAGAAATCACAAGAAGGGGGAGGCCTATCACAAAACGGGAGTATGAAAACTCACCAACACGTGTAACACAAAACGAGACGCTATCTCATGGTAGCTAACCATTAATTTTGAGCCGAAGCTCCACAAGAATGGCCCGAAGACCGTGGGGCGTTACCCCACATATGTGATGTAGAAACATCACACAAACGGGGTTTAGTCTCCCTCGTAGACAAAGAGACATCGCACAATTGCTAGTCTAAATCACAAAAATGATCGTCATGATCATCAAGAAGAGTCAACCACACCAAGCTAGTAAATATATGAGTTTAGCTTCATGTCCCATAACCACTTGCTTAACTTAAATATTTACGAACAAACTGTGATCTTCACTAGAAAATTGTCACAAGAGGTTCAATCGAACAAGTCCAAGAATTAACCGACGAAGTAAACGCAAGCGTTTCATACCACTTGTTTTACTAAGCTGTTTAATTAGATTTCTCATCCGAGTGAGGTAAAGGCTTGTATATACTAATAGATTGGAAAACGGTTTAAGAAAAAGAGTTTTGTAATAAAATAGTGTTGAAATTGCTTAGATGAAAGATTTTAGATATTTACTACTAGTATTGAAACCTTCATATTTTTAAAGTGACAAACCAAAGAACGATTGTTGAAACAAATCGAATCACAAAAATTCACATTCGAAAACGTGAGTAAAATCCAAAGAAATCAATTCCAAAACCATCAAAGTAGGAATGGGCATGCGATCTAACAAGGCCGAGCTAAAGTGCAAGCGACCTAAGATAGGTGCACGAGGCCAATGAGCAAGCGACCCAGCGAGCTGACCGCTTAAGGAGTAGCACACGACGTAAGTGGTGCGACCTAAGCTGGCGAACGACCTAAGGGAATAGGCCGAGCAACCTAAAGTAAACGAGCTAGGCATGTCGAGCGACCTAGCAAGCTAGCGGCCTAAGGAATGAGGCTGAGCGACCTAGGGGTTACGACTAACTAGGCGAGCGACTTAGTGGTAGTACAACAGGCCGAGCATGCGACCTAACGTGATCGACCTATTGATGGCGCGACCTAGCGGGTAACGACCTAGGCAAGCGAGCTAACAGAAAACAGGTCGAGCGACCTAAAGGTGCGAGCGACCTAAAAAGGCGAACGACTTAAAGAGGCGCGATATATAGCAGGCGAGTTTTTTATAATGCCGAGCGACCTAGGGGCGAACGAGCTATGCCGCGCGACCTAAGAGGGAAAACAAGCTATATGCATGCGACCTCTCCACGGCAGAACGACCTAAGCCCAGAAAATTGCTGAAACACACTAAAAATTGGGATTTTCACCAATTCAATCCAAACAAAATGCAAATGTACATGCTAAAGTGATAGGAATTCATTCCCAACAATCCAAGATAGTTATAGACAAGAATGTGAGATAAAAATCTCACCTTTTCACGAAAATTGATGGAGATGAAGTTTGAAAGCAAAGCAAGAACAACAACAAGCTTGAATCTATGTCTTCACTTGAATTTGGAGTAGATGTTGGATTAGCAATGAAGACTAAGGCTTTGGAGTTTTAATTTCCCATTCCCTCCACCATTTTTGAAGAAGCTTTAGAGTTAGGAAGTGAAGAATGATTTAATGAAGAGGAGAGGGGGTTGGGCTGAGTTAGTAAGTGGTTCAGCCCAAACCAAAGCCATAAGAGAAAAAGTGGCAAAAATTCCACTAACTCCAAACATATCAAAGTTTATACTCAAAAAGATCGCAAACGTCATTTTGAACTCAATGGGGGTGGTTTTGAGTCCTAATTTGACCGTATGCAAAATGTAGCTTTTCGGACTAAAATCCGACTGATGATAAAATATTTAAATATAAAATCGATAAATATGCGGGTTGTTACAGACTTCTCTCCTTAAAGAAATTGCGTCCTCACAATATATAAGATGGAAATAAAAAGTAACAACCATAAAAGCATATTAACACAAAAGAAATTTGAAATAAGAAGTTCACCTTAAAGAGCATGAGAAAGTAAGTCTAGATGTGTGCGCTCGATGAATTCTCTAGATTCCCAAGAGCAATCCTTAGGATTTGAGGACCATTAAACTTTAACAAGCAGAACATCTTTATTTCGAAGTCGTTTGACCTCCGAAGCAATAATTCGAATAGGATGCTTCTCATAAGTTAAATTAGGCGAAACTTCAATCTCTTCCACAACACCGAGCTCAAGAATAGAATCGGAATCCCGAAGGCACTTCTGTAATTGAGAAACGTGAAACACATCATGCATGGCAGAAAACTGAGCCGGTAATGAAAGGCGATAAGCCATGGAACCAATACGTTCGGTGATAGGAAATGGCCCAATATATCGAGGCGCTAACTTTCCCGATCGACGGAAACATATAACACCCTTCATAGGGGAAACACGAATAAATACCAGATCTCCAACAGAAAATTCTAATTTCCTTCTTCGATTATCGGCATAGGATTTTTGTCTACTATGGGCTTCTTTCATCCTATGACGAATAAGATCAATCTTTTCTGTGGAATCTCGAATAAAATCTGGACCTAAGACCAACTTCTCACCGGCCTCAAGTCAACAAGAAGGAGATCAGCATGGCCTTCCATAGAGTGCCTCGAAAGGTGCCATACCAATACTAGCTTGGAAGCTGTTATTATAGGAAAATTCAACAAGTGAAATATGATCTTCCCAACTTCCACCAAAATCAAGCACACGAGAACGAAGAAGATCTTCAAGAGTTTGATTCACACGCTCAGTTTGTCCATCGGATTGGGGATGATAAGCTGTGCTAAAATTAAGCTTCGTTCCCAAAGTTTTTTGAAGACTCTTCCAGAATCCACTAGTAAACAATGGATCACGATCACTAACAATGGAAGTAGGAACTCCATGCAATTTAACAATTTCTTTGATAAAGAGTTTGGCCAAAAGAGGAACGGTTCGGTTCGATCGAACGGGAATAAAATGGGCGAATTTAGTAAGTCTATCAACGATCACCCATAAGCTATCATGACCCGAACGAGAACGGGGAAGGCCATCAATAAAATCCATGGAAATTTGGTCCCACTTCCGAATTGGAACTTCCAACTATTGCAATAATCCACCGGGCCTTTGATGTTCGGTCTTGACAAGTTGGCAAGTCATGCAACACTTAACAAAGTTAGCAATATCAAATTTCATTCCCTCCCAATAATAAAGTCGCTTTATATCCGCGTACATTTTACTACTACCGGGATGAATGGAATATTTGGAGCGATGAGAATCTTCTTGAATATCTTTACGAAGATCACTAATATTTGGTACTATAAGTCTACCAAATTTTCGAATGCCGCCTCGAGAATCAATATCAAAGTCTTTCAAACCTTCAATATCAACTTTATCCTTAATATTTTGGCCAAGAAGAGCCAATTCGGGATCTAGCCTTTGAGCTTCAAGAATGCGGTCTAAAAGAGAAGGATGAGCCTCAAGGCTACATAAAACAAGAGATGAACATAAATCGGAAACATGATCTCGAATTTCACAAGTGGATAAAATCTCGAGATCATTCCATTCGGATATCATCATGGAAACAACCGCTTGTTGCTTGCAACTAAGTGCATCGGCAACACGATTTCCCTTTCCGGGAATATAAAGAATATCAAGATCATCAGATGTAAGAAATTCGAGCCAACGCTGTTGACGCAAATTAAGTTCCTTTTGAGAGAATAAATATTTCAAAGACTTATGATCAGTATAAAGTATAAATTTCTCTCCCAAAAGATAATGTCGCCAAATTCGAAGGGCGAAAACGATAACCGCGAGTTCTAAATCATGTGTGGCATATCTAGTCTCAACCGGCTTCAATTGCCTAGAAGCATAAGCAATAACACGTTCTTTTTGCATAAGAACGGCACCCAAACCAACGCGACTAGCATCGGTATAGACAACAAAATCTTGATTCCCTTCGGGAATAACAAGAATAGGAGCATTAGAAAGGAGTTCTTTTAATTTCTGAAAAGAAGTTTCACATTTGTCCGACCAAATGTATTTAACACCTTTCTTTGTTAAGCCAGTAAGAGGCACGGTAATTCTAGAAAAGTCTTTTATGAAACGGCGGTAATAACCAGCCAATCCGAGAAAGCTACGGATTTCAGTCACGCTCTCCGGTCTCTTCCAATTTTGAATCGCTTCAATCTTTGAGGGATCCACTGATATTCTGGATTCGGAAATAATATGACCGAGAAACTTCACATTAGATTGCCAAAAGTGGCATTTAGAAAATTTTGCTTTTAACTGATTACTCCTAAGAGTTTCCAATACAATCCAAAGATGCTTTTCATGTTCCTCCTCGGTTTTAGAATACATAAGAATATCATCAATAAAGATGAGAACAAACCGATCGAGGAAATCTTTGAAAACTCGATTCATAAGGTCAACGAAATAAGCCGGAGCATTCGTTAAACCAAATGGCATAACTAGCCATTCATAAGATCTATAACGAGTACGGAACGAAGTCAAAGGAATACTATCCTCTGCAATACGAAGCTGATGAAAACTGTAGCCAAGTCCAATTGTGAAAAGACTCTAGCACCACTAAGTTGATCAAATAGATCATCAATCCGAGGTAAAGGATATTTATTCTTAATAGTAAGATCATTAAGCTTGCGGTAGTCGATGCAAAGCCTAAGTGTACCATCGGATTTCTTCACGAAAATTGCTAAGCTGCCCAAGGCGAGGAACTAGAGCGAATAAATTGCTTCGTCTCCAATTCGGATAATTGTTTGCGCATCTCTTCATTCTCCTTATTGGACATGCGATAAGGAGGACGATTAATAGGTGGAGCTCCAGGTATAAGATTAATTCTGAACTCAATTGCTCGCTTATGTGGTAATCCTAAAACAGGCTCAAATATGTCGGAAAATTCACGAAAGATGTGAATACGAGAAATGACATCTTCCTCATCATCATTATCTTCATCACAAGGATTTAAAGAATATAAAGATGCAGCCAAAGTGGAATCCGAATCTTTAAGAATAATAGAAATCTGCTTTACAAATTGCGGATGTCGGAGATAAATAGTCCGCTCAGGACATAGGATATGAGCTTCATAACGGTTAAGCCAATCCATACCCAAAATCATTCCAAAGCCTAAATAACGCATGACATGCGAATCGGCTAGGAAAGGAAAATCACACAAAATAATATCCACATCTTTACAAAGCAAACTAAGAGTTGCAGATCCACTAACCGGATTCGCAATTCTTAAAGAAGTCATTAAAGCAACAACACTTAAGGAAAAAGTATCGACAAGTTGCTTTGATATAAAAGAATGGGATGCACCCGTATCAAAGAGAATTCTAATAGGTTGATTATGAAATATAATAATGCCATCAAGGACAGAATAAGACATACCTTGACCGCGAGATGTGTTGCCAGGGGCTTGAGCCACGTTTAACTTTCCCTCCTTCTTGCCTTGAATCTGGGGCATAAATGTATATAATGATCCGGGCTCTTACAATAGCGACAAGAACGCGGCTTTGAACACTTGTTCGCAAAATGGTCCTTAGAACCACAGTTAAAGCATTGCCCACTACTTGGAGTAGAAGTCTTTGCTGCCGGAGGTGCAGGTTTCCCCTTTTTGTTGGAATAAGGACCTTTGAATTTGTTTGGCCTCTTCTTGTTGTTGAAGTTTGGTTTGGAACCCACCACTTCAACATCACTTTCCCTATCCGCCTCTTCAAGATGAAGAGCGATATCAATAAGTTGATCAAAAGAAACTTCTAATTTTAGAAGTAATGGCTTCTTGAGATTTTTGTTTAAGCCATAGACGAATCTCTGGTTCTTCTTCAATGGGGTGTTGATGTATTCAACCCCATATTTAGACAGTGACTCGAAGGATGCGACACAATCTGTCACAGAGGATTCACCTTGAACAAGGTCTATGAAACGTCGAGCCAATGTCACTGTCTCTGCTTCTGGTACGAATTTTAATTCGAAGCGTTCCTGGAATTGCTCCCAGGTGAGATCCGCTTCATTAATTTTAGAAATAAGAAGTTCGTACCAATCCAATGCTCTTTCTTGGAGCATACTAGAGGCCACCTGAACACGGTGAAGATCGATAGGATTCATGCGAGAAAAGATTCGATCGCATGTTCTTAACCAAGCCTGGACCTCAATAATAGTTTCGGAATCTTTGAATGGTGTAACGACCCGTATTTCTACGGATCGAAAAGTTGTCAAAATCTGGAATTTTCAGCATTTTTGGGTTGTTTCAGTTTTTGGTTGAATGATTGCTAAGTCCTATGTCGTGAACGACTTAGTATAAGTCGTAAGTCGTATACGACTTAGGAGATGGGGGTGACCCAGGGCTTGGAGATAGGTTGTTTGTACGACCTAAGGAAATAAGTCGTAGCTGGGCTAAGTTAGTAGGTTGAAGTTAACTCGGCAAGTGTTAAGTCGTAGGTTGTAAGTCGTTGCCGAGTTAAGGGATAGACAGCCTAAGGAAGTGACCGACTTAAGTTATTGTAGACGACTTAAGGTTTTGAGTTAAGTGTTAAGTCGGCTGACCGAGTTAAGGTAGTGGTCGACTTAAGACATGGACGACTTAGGAGTTGAGTCTTATCCTGATAGATCGGCAAAGCTGCTATGTTAAGTCGTAGGTAGGCTGCTGTGTTAAGTCGTGACCGAGTTAGAAGTTAGACAAGTGAGTTTTTGAGTCGGCAGCTGTTTAAGTCGTATGGGGTTAAGTCGTAACCTAGTTACGTGTTAAGTCGTAAGTTTGTTAGGTCGCTGGGTTAGGCCAAAGTGTTAGGTCGTAGATGACTTAAAGAGTTAAGTCGTAAGTTGTATTCCTTCGTAAGTCGTAGGTCGGAGACCCAGTTAGGTCGTAGCCTAGTTGAGTTATGGCCGTGTTAAGGAGATAGCGTTAAGTCTTAGGTCGTAGGGACTTGGATCTGTTAAGTCGTATGTCGGCTGAGTGTTGAGTCGAGGATAGGGATAAGTCGGAGACGACTTATGGAGTTAGCCGAGTTACGACTTAGCGAATTTTCTGCCTATAAATAGAAGGGGGTTGGCTTCATTTTTGAGATCCGGATTTTGAAGCGACGAAGTGCTGCCATTTTGAGAGCTCGACTTCTACACTTCTTCACTTCGTTTCTCCACTCTAATCTAGTGCTTCCATCCATCCAAATCGAAGATCAAGATCGAAGATCCAAGAGCTAAAGTTGAAGATCTTCATCCTTTGAAGCGAGATTTCTTCGTTCGAAGCGGATTCGTGATAGATCAAGCTTGATCCTTCGCTGTCCAAATCTGAAGCGTGTTGATTTGAGGTTGTTTTGGTGATTTGGTGAGTGGTGATTATCTCTCACACGGATCCAAAGGAGTATATCGGATTGTTGGCTCGTTTTGGTGTTAAAATAGTGATTTTCATGCATTTTCTTCATCCTAAGTGTAGATCCATATAAGATCCATTGTTCATGATGATGTTACATCCATTTTATCATATGTTAACCTATGCAAGTTCATTCACCAAGTTTGTAGAGATATAATTCATGTTTTCATGCTTATTGGACTTTCAACTCTTTAATTACGAAAATGCCATTATTGTTATAATTGTCTACTTAGATCATATTTGAATGCTTGATTGCTTGGATTGATGTTTGATTTGATTGATTGTTATGAACTAGATGATTGATGGTTAGATTTAGATCGAAGATGATTCAAAAGCTAAGGGAAAGGCTCTTGAATTGAGAAAGCTGCTCGTGGCATATGTAGCGGGATGATGAAGCTCTTATGCATAGATTTGATGATGTGATGTTGAGATGAGGCTTTGAGAGGATGTAATGAAGCGAGGCATCATGTGATGAAGACTTGGTCTAATCCAGACGGGATCATTCCAAGCATGTTGATAACTCGGTGATATGATTCGAGTTGAGGATAATGAATGGATATGAGAATAGTCGTCGAGGAGGATGACTAGGAGGTTTGGATAGCATCGTTGTTGAAGGTTCTAGCATGCTCTAAGAAGGAGTACGTTTGGGCAGATTCGATAGTCCCAACGACCAACTATTGATGGTCGAGTACTCTGGGCAGATTCGATAGTCCTAGGCACGGGTTACGACGACGTGCGGGAGTTATGTCTAGAACCGGGGTTTCCATTAGCCCTTGACGGACGGCTGAAAGAATGTGCCGGTCATTCAATTAACGGTGATATCGAAGCAATGATAACAGTGATAGCCAGAGTCATGGATGTTTGGTTGTGTCGTCATTCGGACTGAAGAGCGGTATTTTCTGGGTGCTTATCTGATTTAGGCCTTGGTACTTGGAAAACATCGCCCTTGACTCGAGTGATAGTAGCTTTACTTTAAATTGTGTGCTCTACTATGTTTGCTTCTGCTTAGTGTGTGTCTGGGGGCTATCACTGTAGAATGAGGTTGGAGTGGGAGGGTTGTATTCCTATTCCTTTTCCTTTATGCTCTTTTGGTATGTTGTTAGTTAATTTACTGCTCACTAAGACTGTTGTCTGACTCAAGGCTTTATGTTTTAATTCTTATTGCCTTGGGCTGTTCGTCCATTTTGGGACGGGCAGACTAGGTAGCAGGTGACAGGTGTTGTTCTCTTCTCACGATGCTGATATCGAAGACGAGCTGGAGGGTTGCATATTATCTTCTTATTATATGTACTGGATATTCCGCTGTTTTGTATTCTCTGAGAGTTATGTAGTGAGGCTTGATGTATTGACTATTTGGATGCTTGTACTCAACTATTATGGAGTTTTATATGATGTTATTTTGTTCTGTAAAGCTTCACTATACATATGTTCTATTGTATTTTGTCCATGCGCTGTGAGTAATACGATAGATTCTGTTGTTTTAATCTACCCTGACAATCGTCCATGGTCGCCTGGCACACTTTACAGCGCACTATCTCTAGATTCGGTGCAGAGGTCATGGGCGGTCGTCACATTTGGTATCAGAGCATTGGTTAATCGATTTTACCCAACGCTCGTCGTCGTAACTACGTATGAGAGACGTAATTGTATTTTGATGGATGAATACTATATATAATATAGTAGTTTAGTTGAGTTTGAGTCCTTTATGCAGTTGTTTCTCTAGATGTTCTAACCATTCCTTTTTATAGATATTGAGAATGAGTCGAAGAGGGAGACCAGCTGCTAGGGAAGGCCGTGCTACTGAAGAGACTGCTGATTATGCAGCCATGTTCGAAGCTATGATGACTTCGATCATGAGAAGGATACCAGTTCCGGGGGCGGTAGTTGATGTTGGAGTTCAGGTTCAGACTCCGAAACCGGTGGATTTTGCTAAGCTGTGCAAGGACTATACTGCTCTTGGAGGGAAGGTTTTCTTGGGAACAGAATCAACTATCGAAGTCCAGAGATGGATAGATGCTTGTAGAAGGATCTTTGGTGATTTGGGAATTGATGATGCAACTAAGAGGAAGTTGGCATCAAGGCAGCTTCAAGGGAGAGCCTCTGATTGGTGGAACTCTATTACCATCAATACTGCGGAGGAAGAGATTACTTGGGAGCAATTCCAAGCTAGATTTGAAGCTAAGTTCATTTCTACAGCTCAGAAGTTTGTTCTGTTCAAGAAGTTTGTGGAGCTCAAGCAAGGTGGAAGATCAGTTCTTGAGTATGTTTCTGAGTTCGAAGCTTTGTCCAAGTATGCCCGGTCATATATTGAGTCTGCATACCAGAAGAATGAGAAGTTTGTGACAGGCTTGGACAGTTATCTTAGGAGACAGTTGGTGGATCATTTGGACGATTCATTTGAGAAGCTTGTGGAAGCTCTCAGGCATGAGAGTCTGTTTCCTAAAGAAGGATCTGTTGTTGCTGTGACCAGGGAAGAGTCTAAACCCCAGCAGGGTGGAAACAAGAAGAGGAAGCAGCAGCAGCAGAAGGGTAAGGATGGCCAGAAGAAGCCGAAAGGCGAGGTGACTTGCTACAACTGTCAGTAGAAGGGCCATTTCTCTAAGGATTGTAAGAATCCGAAGGTGCCAATGAAGTGTCACAACTGTGACAAGCCAGGGCATATCAGGAAGAATTGTCCAGAACCGAGGAGGGACAAGCAGATTGTGCAAGCTTATGCTTTGGGAGTTGTTCCGTCGTCTTCGAAAGCTCCTACTGCTGAAGAGAAAGGAAAGAGTGTGGTTGTTCAAGGTACTCTTTTCCTATGTGGTGTTCCAGTTAGAGTTTTGTTTGATACTGGAGCGTCGCATTCGTTTGTTTGTAATGAACTCGTAAGCCGGTTAGATTTGAAGCCGGATATTGTCGATAGGCCATTGGTTGTGACTAATCCAGTTGGGGGTTCGTCTTGTTTGTGTATGCTATGCCGTGGTCTAGTTGTATCGAGTCATGGTTGCTCTTTTGTTTGTGATTGCTTTGTTCTGAACTTTGCGGGGTTCGGAATTATTTTGGGTATGGACTGGCTTAGGAAGTATGCGGCAAAGGTTGATTGCGAGAGGTTGGAAGTGACAGTCGAGAATGTGGAGGGGCGAAAGGTTGTAATACGATGTAAGCATGAGGAAGGCGTCTTCATGAGCTTCATGTATTCGCTGGTTGTTCCACGGGATGGACTGTCATCAGTGCCAATCGCTAATGGATTCGAGGATGTCTTTGACGAAGTCAAAGGGTTGCCACCGCATAGAGAGATCGAGTTTCGTATAGATCTAGTTGAAGGAGCCAGACCTGTTGTGATGCCTCTTAGGCGGATGGCGCCTAGGGAATAGCAAGAGTTGAAGGTGCAAGTTGATGATCTTTTGAAGAAAGGATTCATTCGGCGTAGTGTGTCCGAATGGGGTACACCAGTTGTATTTGCAACCAAGGCAGATGGATCGTTGAGGTTGTGTGTCGATTATCGTGAGCTGAATAAGGTGACTAAGAAGAACAAGTATCCATTGCCGAGAATAGATGACTTGTTTGATCAGCTTCACGAGGCCAAGGTGTTTTCTCAGATGGATTTGGCAACGGGATTTCACCAGTTAAGAGTGGCTAAGGATAGTGTGCCGAAGACTGCTTTTCGGACACCATCTGGTTTCTTTGAGTGGCTGGTAATGCCGTTTGGATTGACTAACGCGCCAGCATATTTTGTGGATCTTATGAATAGAGTGTTCAGAGATCAGTTGAACAAGTTCGTACTTGTGTTCGTGGATGATATTCTAATTTATTCCAGAACGGAAGAAGAGCACAAGACGCACTTGCGTATTGTTTTGGAAATATTGCGGAAACATCAGCTGAAGGCTAAGTTTTCGAAGTGTCACTTCTGGAAGAGTGAAGTGAGGTTCTTAGGCCATGTGATTTCTGGAAATGGAATAGCGGTTGATCCCGCTAAGGTGGAAGCAATCCAGGATTGGGTTAGACCTAAGAATGCATCTGATGTGAGAAGTTTTCTTGGATTAGCAGGATATTATCGACGGTTTATCAAAGAATTCTCCAAGATAGCTGCACCGTTAACAGGATTGACGAAAAAGAACCAAGTGTTCAGTTGGGATGCTAAGTGTGAGCAAGCTTTCGGAATCCTGAAAGAGAGATTGACGAGTGCTCCTGTTTTGACTATTCCAAGTGGGAATGATGAGATGGTGGTTTACACCGACGCATGTGGTACTGGACTTGGAGCAGTGCTGATGCAGAGGGATAAAGTTGTTGCATATGCCAGTCGACAACTGAAGCCGCATGAAAGGAATTACCCAACTCATGATTTGGAGTTAGCGGCGATTGTATTTGCTCTAAAGATGTGGAGACATTATCTATTGGGAGTTCGATTCGAGTTGTTTACGGATCACAAGTCGTTGAAGTATCTTTTCTCCCAAAAGGATTTGAATCTTCGGCAGCAACGTTGGCTAGAGTTTTTGGCATCATACGATTTTGGTATAGCTTATACTCCGGGAAAAGGTAACGCAGTGGCAGATGCGTTAAGTCGAAGACATGCAGGATTGGGAGCCATGTTTTCAGAATGGAAGAGTCTCGAGTATTTAGCTGGATTTGACTTCAGGCCTAGATGTGAATTGGAACCTGAGATGTTGGCAAACTTATCGATAAGACCTTCTCTTGTGGAAAGGATTGGCGAGAGCCAAAAGCGAGATGATAAGCTTGTCAGGATTATCCGTGATTTGGAATCTGGATTGGATCCAGAAAAGGATAAAGGATTCGAGGTCGATCGAGAGGGTTGGCTTCGGAAGCAAGGACGACTAGTTGTTCCCGATATAGATGAATTGAGGAGTGAAGTTCTGAAGGAAAGTCATCACTCGAAGTTGACAATTCATCCAGGTGGAAATAAGATGTATCGGGATATGAAGAGAACCTACTACTGGGAAGGTATGAAGAAGGATGTTGGAAATTTTATTTCCAAATGTATGAACTGCCAGTTGGTAAAAGCCGAACAGAAGAAGCCAAGTGGATTGCTTCAGCCATTAGAAGTTCCTACATGGAAGTGGGAACAAGTGTCGATGGATTTTATCGATGGATTGCCTAGAACCAGAACGGGAAATGAAGGGATTTGGGTCATTGTGGATCGTCTGACTAAGAGTGCACGATTCATTCCTGTTCGATCGACTAGGACTGCATCAAAGTTGGCTGAGTTGTATGTTAAGTGGATAGTTTGATTCCATGGTATTCCGAAGAGTATAGTGAGCGTCGAGATCCATTGTTCACTAGTGGATTTTGGAAGAGCTTCCAGGAAGTTTTGGGAACCGAGTTGTGTTTGAGTACAGCTTATCACCCTCAAACAGATGGTCAGACTGAGAAAGTCAACCGAGTTTTGGAAGATCTCCTTAGAGCATGTGTTTTGGACTTCGGAGGATCATGGGAAGATCATCTTCATTTGGTAGAGTTTTCATACAACAACAGTTACCAGTCAAGCATTGGTATGGCACCGTATGAGGCATTGTATGGAAGACCGTGTAACTCTCCGACATGTTGGTTGGAAACTGGAGAAAAGCTGGTACTTGGGCCAGAGATGATTCGGCAGACTTCAGATTGTATAGAGATCATTCGGCAACGAATGAAGGCAGCCCAAGACCGTCAAAAGAGTTATGCGGATAAGCGTCGAAAGGATTTGGAATTCGACGTAGGAGATATGGTTTTTGTAAAGATTTCTCCACTGAAGAATGTTATTCGATTCGGGAAGAAAGGAAAATTGACTCTGAGATTTGTTGGACCATTCCAGATCATCGAGCGAATTGGAAAGCTCGCCTATAGGTTGGAGTTACCTGAGAAGATGTCGGTTGTGCACAATGTTTTTCATGTATCATATCTACGGAAGTATGTGCACGACTCGAATACAGTGGTTTCTGCTGATAGCTGTGAAGATTTCGAAGTTGATCCTGTTGATAGAAGACCTCGTAAGCCGCTTCGTGTTGTTGAAACCGACATGAAACAGCTTAGGAGGAAGGTAGTTAAGTTGCTCAAGATACAATGGAGTGATGATGATAACGACTGTACGTGGGAGGTGGAAGAGAGGATGAAGGCAGCTCATCCTGAACTCTTCAAGGTATGGCCCTAAGGTGTCGTGTCATCTCGCGATATTGTAACTTGTTCTAGTTTTAGAATTCTGTACGCTAAGCTAGAATTGGATGCATGGTTTGTTGATTACTATGGATGGTTGGCGTACAGAATAGTCTTTGATTGCTTTGATTGCTTGGAATTTCGGGGACGAAATTCCTAAGGGGGAGAGAATGTAACGACCCGTATTTCTACGGATCGAAAAGTTGTCAAAATCTGGAATTTTCAGCATTTTTGGGTTGTTTCAGTTTTTGGTTGAATAATTGCTAAGTCCTATGTCGTGAACGACTTAGTATAAGTCGTAAGTCGTATACGACTTAGGAGATGGGGGTGACCCAGGGCTTGGAGATAGGTTGTTTGTACGACCTAAGGAAATAAGTCGTAGCTGGGCTAAGTTAGTAGGTTGAAGTTAACTCGACAAGTGTTAAGTCATAGGTTGTAAGTCGTTGCCGAGTTAAGGGATAGACAGCCTAAGGAAGTGACCGACTTAAGTTATTGTAGACGACTTAAGGTTTTGAGTTAAGTGTTAAGTCGGCCGACCGAGTTAAGGTAGTTGTCGTCTTAAGACATGGACGACTTAGGAGTTGAGTCTTATCCTGATAGATCGGCAAAGCTGCTATGTTAAGTCGTAGGTAGGCTGCTGTGTTAAGTCGTGACCGAGTTAGAAGTTAGACAAGTGAGTTTTTGAGTCGGCAGCTGTTTAAGTCGTATGGGGTTAAGTCGTAACCCAGTTACGTGTTAAGTCGTAAGTTTTTTAGGTCGCTGGGTTAGGCCAAAGTGTTAGGTCGTAGATGACTTAAAGAGTTAAGTCGTAAGTTGTATTCCTTCGTAAGTCGTAGGTCGGAGACCCAGTTAGGTCGTAGCCTAGTTGAGTCGTGGCCGTGTTAAGGAGATAGCGTTAAGTCTTAGGTCGTAGGGACTTGGATCTGTTAAGTCGTATGTCGGCTGAGTGTTGAGTCGAGGATAGGGATAAGTCGGAGACGACTTATGGAGTTAGCCGAGTTACGACTTAGCGAATTTTCTGCCTATAAATAGAAGGGGGTTGGCTTCATTTTTGAGATCCGGATTATGAAGCGACGAAGTGCTGCCATTTTGAGAGCTCGACTTCTACACTTCTTCACTTCTTTTCTCCACTCTAATCTAGTGCTTCCATCCATCCAAATCGAAGATCAAGATCGAAGATCCAAGAGCTAAAGTTGAAGATCTTCATCCTTTGAAGCGAGATTTCTTCGTTCGAAGCGGATTCGTGATAGATCAAGCTTGATCCTTCGCTGTCCAAATCTGAAGCATGTTGATTTGAGGTTGTTTTGGTGATTTGGTGAGTGGTGATTATCTCTCACACGGATCCAAAGGAGTATATCGGATTGTTGGCTCGTTTTGGTGTTAAAATAGTGATTTCCATGCATTTTCTTCATCCTAAGTGTAGATCCATATAAGATCCATTGTTCATGATGATGTTACATCCATTTTATCATATGTTAACCTATGCAAGTTCATTTACCAAGTTTGTAGAGATATAATTCATGTTTTCATGCTTATTGGACTTTCAACTCTTTAATTACGAAAATGCCATTATTGTTATAATTGTCTACTTAGATCATATTTGAATGCTTGATTGCTTGGATTGATGTTTGATTTGATTGATTGTTATGAACTAGATGATTGATGATTAGATTTAGATCGAAGATGATTCAAAAGCTAAGGGAAAGGCTCTTGAATTGAGAAAGCTGCTCGTGGCATATGTAGCGGGATGATGAAGCTCTTATGCATAGATTTGATGATGTGATGTTGAGATGAGGCTTTGCGAGGATGTAATGAAGCGAGGCATCATGTGATGAAGACTTGGTCTAATCCAGACGGGATCATTCCAAGCATGTTGATAACTCGGTGATATGATTCGAGTTGAGGATAATGAATGGATATGAGAATAGTCGTCGAGGAGGATGACTAGGAGGTTTGGATAGCATCGTTGTTGAAGGTTCTAGCATGCTCTAAGCAGGAGTACGTTTGGGCAGATTCTATAGTCCCAACGACCAACTGTTGATGGTCGAGTACTCTGGGCAGATTCGATAGTCCTAGGCACGGGTTGCGACGACGTGCGGGAGTTATGTCTAGAACCGGGGTTTCCATTAGCCCTTGACGGACGGCTGAAAGAATGTGCCGGCCATTCAATTAACGGTGATATCGAAGCAATGATAACAGTGATAGCCAGAGTCATGGATGTTTGGTTGTGTCGTCATTCGGACTCAAGAGCGGTATTTTCTGGGTGATTATCTGATTTAGGCCTTGGTACTTGGAAAACATCGCCCTTGACTCGAGTGATAGTAGCTTTACTTTAAATTGTGTGCTCTGCTATGTTTGCTTCTGCTTAGTGTGTGTCTGGGGGCTATCACTGTAGAATGAGGTTGGAGTGGGAGGGTTGTATTCCTATTCCTTTTCCTTTATGCTCTTTTGGTATGTTGTTAGTTAATTTACTGCTCACTAAGACTGTTGTCTGACTCAAGGCTTTATGTTTTAATTCTTATTGCCTTGGGCTGTTCGTCCATTTTGGGACGGGCAGACTAGGTAGCAGGTGACAGGTGCTGTTCTCTTCTCACGATGCTGATATCGAAGACGAGCTGGAGGGTTGCATATTATCTTCTTATTATATGTACTGGATATTCCGCTGTTTTGTATTCTCTGAGAGTTATGTAGTGAGGCTTGATGTATTGACTATTTGGATGCTTGTACTCAACTATTATGGAGTTTTATATGATGTCATTTTGTTCTGTAAAGCTCACTATACATATGTTCTATTGTATTTTGTCCATGCGCTGTGAGTAATACGATAGATTCTGTTGTTTTAATCTACCCTGACAATCTTCCATGGTCGCCTGGCACACTTTACAGCGCACTATCTCTAGATTCGGTGCAGGGGTCATGGGCGGTCGTCACAAATGGTTTCCCACCCAAGTTGGTATAATCGTTGCACAAGCGTGCAAATCCAGACTTAGGATGAGTAGGTTCCTGATTAGGACCAGCTGCTTGAGCATTCTTTACTAAATCAAGAAGCTGTTGAGCGGTCATAAAAACTCCATCCTGGAGAGTAACAGTAGATGGTCCGGCTCTGGGACGGCCTGGTCTAGACATTCTCCCCTTTAAGAAAGAGAGAAGAAGAAAAGTTATTCTCCAAATAAATATCAAGCAAATCTTGATAGATAAAACAAGGATACATAAAAGGAAATAGGATGAATCGGTACGAAGACTCGAATTAAACCCTAAGGCACGACTCCTAAGTTGGACTTAGGACGATGATCCTTGTTAAGTTATTCTACATTGTTCTGAAGTTTGGCTCCGATACCAAGCTGTGATGCCCCACCTCTATACCCACGCTAACCAAGAACACTGCGGTGTAGTGTTGTCAACTAGCGTGGAGAATAAGGCTGTTGAGGAGCGACCATCCGTGTAATTTCTTTGTGCGAGCCCCGATATGTCAGATAGAATAGCATGCATTTCATTTAAGGAGGAAATCCGACATACCGATACAAACGCAAAGCTATCACACAGTGGCTATATATAATCTTCGGAAACAAACATATAAATAAACATAACACAAATCAGCCACAGAAATCCATATCACAACGGCGGAAAAAGATATGAATATATAACACATGAAAGTGTACATCAGAGTAGTGGTCTGAAAGATCCATGATACTACAAAAGAATAGCTACAATGCTACACAAAAGGATAAGTATACATCACGGAGTCTATATCTCAAATGTATACAACAAAAACTATTAATCTAAGTAGTTAGCCAAAAGTCAGAGTAATCCCAGAAGAGAAGTCAAGCAGAAGCACCTGTAACATCTCGGTCTGACCCGAGTATTATTTATAAGAAAATAATAAACGGATTAGTCTAGCTATAAATATCAAATGACATGATATAGAATAAAAGATATGGCATAGACATGTAATAACCATAATGGCATACTACTATAAGTATGTAATTAAAAATCAACAAGAGATTAATCAATATCACAAGAATCTTCTCAAAGATAAAATGGGGTATCATACCCTAAACTTGTATTCATAATAAGTCAATGACACACAAATTCACCAATGCACAAAAATTGATAAAACTTATCAATGGAAATCACGAAAATTGGTGAAGCACAAAATTCCAGAAATCATCACAAGAAATCCAGAAATCACAAGAAGGGGGAGGCCTATCACAAAACGGGAGTATGAAAACTCACCAACACGTGGAACACAAAATGAGACGCTATCTCATGGTAGATAACCATTAATTTTGAGCAAAGCTCCACATGGCCCGAAGACCGTGGGGTGCTACCCCACATATGTGATGTAGAAACATCACACAAACGGGGTTTAGTCTCCCTCGTAGACAAAGAGACATCGCACAATTGCTAGTCTAAATCACAAAAATGATCGTCATGATCATCAAGAAGTGTCAACCACACCAAGCTACTAAATATATGAGTTTAGCTTCATGTCCCATAACCACTTGCTTAACTTAAATACTTACGAACAAACTGTAGATCTTCACTAGATATAATTGTTACAAGAGGTTCAATCGAACAAGTCCAAGAATTAACCGACGAAGTAAACGCAAGCGTTTCATACCACTTGTTTTACTAAGCCATTTAATTAGATTTCTCATCCGAGTGAGGTAAAGGCTTGTATATACTAATAGATTGGAAAATGGTTTAAGAAAAAGAGTTTTGTAATAAAATAGTGTTGAAATCGCTTAGATGAAAGATTTTTGATATTTACTACTAGTATTGAAACCTTCATATTTTTAAAGTGACAAACCACAGAACGATTGTTGAAAAAAATCGAATCACAAAAATTCACATTCGAAGACGTGAGTAAAATCCAAAGAAATCAATTCCAAAACAATCAAAGTAGGAATGCCCATGCGATCTAACAAGGCCGAGCTAAAGTGCAAGCGACCTAGATAGGTGCACGAGGCCAATGAGCAAGCGACCCAGCGAGCTGACCGCTTAAGGAGTAGCACACGACCTAAGTGGTGCGACCTAAGCTGGCAAATGACCTAAGGGAACAGGCCGAGCGACCTAAAGGAAACGAGCTAGGCATGTCGAGCGACCTAGCAAGCTAGCGGCCTAAGGAATGAGGCTGAGCGACCTAGGGGTTACGACTAACTAGGCGAGCGACTTAGTGGTAGTACAACGGGCCGAGTATGCGACCTAACGTGATCGACCTATTGATGGCGCGACCTAGCGTGTAACGACCTAGGCAAGCGAGATAACAGAAAATAGGTCGAGCGACCTAAAAAGGCGAGCGACTTAAAGAGGCGCGATATATAGCAGGCGAGTGTTTTATAATGCCGAGCGACCTAGGGGCGAACGAGCTATGCCGCATGACCTAAGAGGGAAAACGAGCTATATGCGTGCGACCTCTCCACGGCAAAACGACCTAAGCCCAGAAAATTGCTGAAACACACTAAAAATTGGGATTTTCACCAATTCAATCCAAACCAAATGCAAATGTACATGCTAAAGTGATAGGAATTCATTCCCAACAATCCAAGATAGTTATAGACAAGAATGTGAGATAAAAATCTCACCTTTTCACGAAAATTGATGGAGATGAAGTTTGAAAGCAAAGCAAGAACAACAACAAGCTTGAATCTATGTCTTCACTTGAATTTGGAGTAGATGTTGGATTAACAATGAAGACTAAGGCTTTGGAGTTTTAATTTCCCATTCCCTCCACCATTTTTGAAGAAGCTTTAGAGTTAGGAAGTGAGGTATGATTTAATGAAGAGGAGAGGGGGTTGGGCTGAGTTAGTAAGTGGTTCAGCCAAAACCAAAGCCATAAGAGAAAAAGTGGCGAAAATTCCACTAACTCCAAACATATCAAAGTTTATACTCAAAAAGATCGCAAACATCATTTTGAACTCAATGAGGATGGTTTCGAGTCCTAATTTGACCGTATGCAAAAAGTAGCTTTTCGGACTAAAATCCGACTGATGATAAAATATTTAAATAAAATATTTAAATATTAAATCGATAAATATGCGGGTTGTTACACAAGCAGTCCTTTACTATGAAAATCCTAAACATCAATATCATCGACCGACCTGCACAATCGTCGTATAAATGTTGGTCTGAAGTGGTTTTCAGATAAATCTGATCCCGGTCTCTTCGCACCAACAACGCAAAAGCGTTTCTCAACTTCATACAGAAACTAAGTCTCATGGACTTATCACGTCTCCAACTTTCGACTTGCTATCCTTCGGCCAAGAAGGAAGCTCGATAGATTGTAGTAATCACTTTGCACTATACGAATCAACATTCTCAACACAAACGATAATCAATCCTACACAGATGGCTACGTACTAAGTGTACGACTAAATAGTTCCCCCATCAAGTCGAGGAACTAAAATGGCCAAATTTGATAGTCAGTTATTTAACTATCAAAGCAACAAAAAATATCTTGCACTTAAGTAATCACTAGGTCTAATTTTATTAATCGTTTATAATTCAAAACACTTCCCAATTATTAACTTCAAAATATCTTTGAAAATATAATATTCAAAACCATTTCCCTTATTGGATATTTGGAAAACATTTCCATATACTTATTTTAATAATAAGTAAATTCACAACTTATTTTATTTTCAAACCATTTAAATTCCCTTTTTATAATATCACATTCTAAAACATCCATTTTATTTAAAGGATTATTCACTGTCCAAAATCGTGAGTAATTCTCTTACCCAATTCATTCTTCTACACATTTAATTTAAAGGATTATTCACTGTCCAAAATCATGAATATAACTCCTTTACCAAAATCATAATTCTACACATTAATTTTAAAGGATTATTCACTGTCCAAAATCGTGAATATAATTCCTTTAATAAACTAACATTTTTAACTTATCAAATTAAATTGATTACAGATTTATAAAACAGTGTTTATAAATTCCATTTATATTTTATAAAGTTCCATAAATAAAATTTCCTTTACTAAAAAATTCCATTTATATCTCATTTATAAGTCAAAATCCAATTATAGTTAATTACTTATAAATCTCTTATTTACAAATACATTCTTTTTGTAAATTTATAAATCTTATTTACTTATAAGATTCAACTATAACTCCATTTTAACACTTACAAAATTTGTTTATAATGCCATTATTTTTTCTTTATAAAATATCAACTTTATAGATCTCATATATATAAACCATTTATAATAAGTTAAAAATCCCAATTTAACTTATTTTTAACAAAAACAGTTAACATCATATTTCAAAAATCATATTCTGATTATATTTCACAAAGCCATAATTTTTATAACATAAAAACTATAACTTTTATTTATTTAAAATAAATCCATTCCTTTAACAATTCAAAAATCATATATTTTCAAAACCACTTTGAAATCCTTTTTAAATTAAAATCATCAATTTAATATTTTAAATCTCCAAAATAAGGCCCAATGCTACAACAGTGCTAGATAAAGGCATTCACATCAATCATATCAATCCAAACATCATATATCACATGATAACAGCATATATAACAATATATGTAAACAAAATCAACACTGGTGAGGAATCCAGTTGGATCCCTCCAACCTATGACCTGCAACAAATATACATATAAGAAATATGTACAATGTCCGCTTCGAGGCAGACGCGCGTACAAAGGGTCACCCACTCATACACGGGAACATATAGGATCTCATCCGCTAAAATATGCGGGAATATATCCAAACCAATCAATATATATAATATATCATATCTCATCCAAACAATCATCAATCATCATAAATAAATTGTTATTCTCACTTATATAAAAATATAAGCGAGTCAGAAAGAGTGAGTTGTACTCACTTTGATTGCAGTCATCGCGATAGCGATTTATTCCCATTAAAATTAAACGAACGTTTAATTTTAACCAAAATTTTCACTAGCTCAAATAAATCCCAATCCAGCTCTAAAATGTAGTGCTCGTCAATATGATCCCAACGCTGCTTGTTTCGTCAATTTTCGACCTAGTATGAAAACGTTATGCCATTTTAAAGATTACACAATTTTATATACAAATTAATTTACAATTCTTTTTTTAATAAACCTCAAAAAGATCTTGGCCGCACATCTTTGAATCTACAGATCTGGCTGCCCACTTCTTTTACCATCGCGCCTTCTTCCCCATTCGTGAAACCCAACGTCGATTCCTCAAATCGATCATCGCGCCCTCTGCTGTTAACCGGAGGTCCATCGGAAATCACCACGACGAAGCCTCGAACGTCGTGCACCACCGCGCCAAGTGCGGCCCTCCACCTCGTCACCATCGATGAGAAAAATGCCTCCATACGCATGCCTTTTGAGGCCAAATCGCCGTCGATCCACCACGTTTTAGTTGATCACAACCGTTGGATTTAGAGATCTCTCCAAGCTCTATAATTTTACAGTTGGATGTTTTTGCTAATTGTTAATGGATCGTAAGAAAAATGAGGGGGAAGATCATTGAATTTCGGTCGTGGATTAGTGGGTGGCGGTTGTGTTTTGTTTTCCCTAGTTAATTAGGGTTTGAGTGAAATATGATCGTCTATTTATAGGCAATGCAAATTACTATTCACCCGAAAAATTTCCGAACTCCAAACGAAGCATGCCGCCTGGCGTTTATAATGTTTTACCCCTATTCCGAACATAATAAAATATATACCATGAGCCAATTCCATCGTATTTGGAAGATAGGTTTTTGAATCGAATTATTTAAATTAAAATTCACTTAAATAAATTTCTACGCGTTTCAGCTTCCCACGAGCAAACCGTACGTCCGATTGATATGAAATTTGAAATCCTACAATAATATAACATTACGGATCCAATGAAACTGGTTTCGTCGAAATCCGGGACCGTGTTTAAAATGACTAGTTTTACACGTTAATTAAATATTAAAATATCCGATTTCTAGAAATTAACTTTTAATTCAATTTTAAAAGTTTGCTAACTTTGCTCTAAGTCAATAGAATTTAAAACAACATTATAAATTATTTTCATTCACATTAAATCAAATTTCAATTATTTCTACAATTTCAAATATTAATATAACAATTTAATTATCTAAATAAATCACTATATTCGAAATTTAAGTTATTCAACTTATAAAATTTACTTTTCAATATTTAGATTAAATTAAATATTCTAAATTTAAACGACTGAAAAACTGGGTCATTACATTAGGCCCGTGGAGTTGGAAAAATAGTAATAATAATAACAAACAAGCAAGCAAAACTTTTCATTTAATTGTGTTATTTTCATTTAGTTTCTTATTTGATAGAAATACAATAAAAAACAGAAAAAAAAGAATAGAAAATTTTCCATCTAAGTTTTCTTTTGTTAAAAATTTTTGGTTAAGTTTTCCTGTTATTTTGTTAAGCTTCTTTTGCCTTTTGTGTTTGCCAAAAAAAGAGAAAAGAAACAATTGTATATATCTTGTTTGAAATTTTAGGTTGCAAAGCAGAATATCAACAAGAAGAAGTGCTTGCTAAAAATAATTGCTCTACTTGTTTGCCTTAAAAAAATTGCTGCTTAAAAATAAATTTGCAAATAATTCTGCATGCTTTGGTATCATACCATTATCCCTTGTTTTGGGTTGCTATGCATTGTTGGTTGCTTGCATTTTAAGAAAATAATTTTAAAAACCAAAACAAATTTCATTCATAGTTGCATTGTTAATACACATTTAATTTCAGTATTGCATTTCATCTTAGAAGTCGCTAATAATTACGGTTAGACATTTAACTCATGGGTATCACGAGCTCATCTAGGCTTAATTGTATCGTGACAAGTTGACTTCTTTGAACAATTTAATTTTTTGGTGTCTAGGCTACGGTAGAGCAATAACCATTTATAAACATAACGGTGATTCGTAAAAATTATAGTGGTTATTTCTCCGAAGGTACTGAAACCTTCGGCTGCATTGCTATTGTGATTCGTAGTGCACCGGTAACTCCTGCCTATTACCTGACTAAGAACTATCTTGTTGGATTAAGACAAAGTGTGATTATATAATTTTGGGTTAGGTTCTACTTTGGACAAAAAATTGTAATCAAGTCATTTGCATTCATTTAGTTGTATTAATTCATGCATATTTAAAAAAAATATCAAAAGCCAAAACAAAAAAATTATAAATATTTTTTTACTTAGTTTTTAAATCCTTTGAAATTTCTCAATCAAAATCAAAAATCCAAAAAAGAGAATTTTGAGTTAGTTTTTTTAAAAAAACAATAATCCAAAAAAATATAAAAACTTTTCCAAAAAAAAAACATAAAAAAATTTGAAAAGCCAAAAAACAAAAAAAAATCAATCTTCCTTTTGAAAAATAAATCCTTCTTGGTAAATAATTTTTTTTATAAAAAAACCACTTTTGAAATGTCGGAATGTACCTATTCTCAAATTTTTTACAATAGTTGTGAAAATCAATATACTCCGTATAGTTTCACATCAACCTCTTATGGATATTTTACTGACAACTATTGTACAAAAAACTCGAATTTTGCTGAACAAAGTTGTAACAACCCGCATATCTATCGATTTTATATTTAAATATTTTATTTAAATATTTTATCGTTAGTCGGATTTTAGTCCGAGAAGCTACTTTTTGCATACGGTCAAATTAGGACTCGAGACCACTTCCATTGAGTTCAAAATGACGTTTGCGATCTTTTTGAGTGTAAACTTCGATATGTTTGGAGTTAGTGAAATTCTTGCTACTTTTTCCCGCTTGTGACTTTGGTTTGGACTGCACCTTCTTTAGTTCAGCCCAACCTTCTTCCTCACTTCATTCACCATTTGTTTTAACATTCAAGCTTTATCAAAAATGGTGGTGGGAAGTGGAAATTAAAACTCCAAACTCAAATTCTATTGCAAATCTGAGATTCAACTCCAAATTCAAGTAGAAGATAGTGGATTCAAGCTTTGGATTGCTTCTCCTTGCTTTCAATCTCCATCTTCATCCATTTTAGTGAAAAGGTGAGATTTTTTATCTCACATTTTTGTCTATATCTATCTTGGACTGTTGGGAATGGTTCCCTATCACTTTAGCATGCACATTTGCATTTGGTTTGGATTGGATTGGCGAAAAACTCCAATTTTTAGTGTTTTTGGTGAATTCCAGCCTTTGGGTCGTTCTGCCCAGTTTAGGTCGTCCAGACTGCTAGCTCGCGCGTGTTGAAAAGTCACGGCCTTCATATTTTCGTTCGCATGCCTTAGGTCGTCCACGAGTTAACGCCTTAGGTCGTCCGCGAGTTAACGCCTTTAGGTCGTTCGCCTATAGGTTGGTCTTCCCACCAATTTAGCTCGTTCGGGGTTAGGTCGTTAGGCCTTAGCTCGTATGGCCATTATTGCGCGTCTGGAGTTAAGTCGTGCACGGTTTAGGCCGTAAGTCGTAGGTCGTCCCCGACCTAACTTCACTAGGTCGTTCCAGGCCTTAAGTCGTAGGTCGTCCCCGACATAACTTCACTAGGTCGTTCCAAGCCCTAAGTCGTAGGTCGTCCTCCGACCTAAAATCACTCGGCAACACTAGGTCGCCTACTCCCCTAGGTCGCGTACCCCTTAGGTCGCTCGACCTTACCACTTCATTTAGGTCGCTCGGCTCTCTCCTGTTAGGTCGCTTGTCTTCACTTAGGTTGTACCTTAGCAGGGGCGTTGCCCCCGCACCCCCACCTAGGGGGTTGCCACCCCCTGGACCCCCCTCCGTAGGGGATCTTATCTGAAAAACATTCAACAGAACTTCCTACTTTGATGGTTTTGGGAATTGATTTCTTTGGATTTTTCTCACGTCTTCGAATGTGAGTTTATGTGATTCGATTTGTTTCAACAATCATTTTGTGACTTGTCACTTTTAAGATATAAAGGTTTCAATACTAGTAGTAAATATCAAAGCTCTTTCATCAAAACGATTTCAACTCTATTTTATTACAAAGCTCTTTCTTTTTCTAAACCGTTTTCCAATCTATTAGTATATACAAGCCTTTACTTCACTCGGATGAGAAATCGAATTAAACGACTTAGTAAAACGAGTGGTATGAAACGCTTGCGATTCACTTTGTCGGTTAGCTCTTGGACTTGTTCGATTGAACCCTTTTTGTGACAATTTTCTAGTGAAGATTTACAGCTTGTTCGTAAATATTTAAGTTAAGCAAGTGGTTATGGGACATGAAGCTAAACTCATATATTTACTATCTTGGTGTAATTGACACTTCCTTATGATCATGACGATCATTTTTGTGATTTAGAATAGCGATTGAGCGATGTCTCTTTGCCTGCGAGGGAGACTAGACCCCGCTTTTGTGATGTTTCACCATCACTTATATGGGGTAGCATCCCATGGTCTTCGGGCCATTTCTGTGTGGAAATTTAATGGATAGCTTCCATGAGATAGCTTCTCGTCATGTGTTTTACGCGTAGGTGAGTTTTCATGCTCCCATTCATGTGTTATGCCTCCCCCTTTTTATGTGTTTTCTGGATTTCTGGTGATGATTTCTGGAATTTTGTGCTTCACCAATTTTCATGATTTTCATTGATATGATATCAGTTTTTGTGCATTGGTGAATTTATGTGTTATTGACTTGTTATGAATACAAGTTTAGGGTATGATACCCTATTTTATCTTTGAGAAGATTCTTGTGATATTGATTGATCTTTTGTTGATTATCATTTACATACTTATAGTAGTATGCCGTTATGGTTGTTACATGTTCATGCCATATTATTTATCCTATACCTTATCATCTGATATTTATAGCTAGACTGGTCCGTTTATTATTTTCTTATAAATAATACTCGGGTCAAACCGAGATGTTACAGGTTCTTCTGCTTGACTTCTATTCAGGATTATTCTGACTTTTGGCTAACTACTTAGATTAGTAGTTTTTGGATGTACACATTTGAGATATAGACTCTATGTAGTGTACTTATTCTTTTTTATAGCACGTGATGTTATTCTCTTGTATTATCGTGGATCTTTCTGACCACTACTCTGATGTACACTTTCATGTGTTATGTATTTATTCATATCTTCTTCCGCCTTTGTGATTGGATGTTTGTGACTGATTTATGTTATGATTATTTCTATGTTTGTTTTTGAAGATTATATATAGCCACCGTGTGATAGCTTTGTGCTTTTATCGGTATGTCGGATTTCCTCTTTAAAAGATATGCATTCTATTCTATCTGACATATCGGTGCTTGCACAAAGAAGTTACATGGATGGTCGCTCCTCCACAGCCTTATTCTCCGTGCTAATTGACAGCACTACATCGTAGTGTTCTTGGTTAGCGTGGGTATAGAGGTGGGGCGTCACAGCTTGGTATCAGAGCCAAACTTCGAACAATATAGAATAACTTAACAAGGATCATCGTCCTAAGTCCAACTTAGGAGTCGAGCCTTAGGATTTAAGTCGAGTCTTCGAACCGACTCATCCTATTTCATCTTATGAATCCTTGTTTTATCTATCAAGACTTGCTTGATAATTATTTGGAGAATAACTTTTCTTCTTTTCTCTTCCTCAAAGAAGAGAATGTCTAGACCAGGTCGTCCCAGAGCTGGACCATCTACTGTTACTCCCCAGGATGGAGTTTTCATGATTGCTCAACAGCTTCTCGATTTAGTGAAGAATGCTTAAGCAACTGGTCCTAATCAGGAACCTACTCATCCAAAGTCTGGATTTGCACGTTTGTGCAATGATTATACCAACTTGGGTGGGAAACCGTTCAAAGGTTCCGAAACTATTATTGAAGTCCAGGCTTGGTTAAGAACATGCGATAGAATCTTCTCTCGCATGAATCTTGTCGATCTTCACCGTGTTCAGGTGGCCTCCAGTATGCTCCAAGAGAGAGCATTGGATTGGTACGAACTCCTTATTTCTAAAGTTAATGAAGCTGATCTCACCTGGGAACAATTCCGGGAACGCTTCGAATTAAAATTCGTACCAGAAGCAGAGAAAGTGACATTGGCTCGTCGTTTCATAGACCTTGTTCAAGGTGCATCCTCTGTGACAGATTATGTCGCATCCTTCGAGTAACTGTCCAAATACGGGGTTGAATACATCAACACCCCCTTGAAGAAGAACCAGAGGTTCGTCTATGGCTTAAACAAGAATCTCAAGAAGCCATTACTTCTAAAATTAGAAGTTTCTTTCGACCAACTCATTGATATCGCTCTTCGCCTTGAAGAGGCAGATAAGGCCAGTGATGTTGAAGTGGTGGCTGCTAAACCAAACTTCAACAACAAGAAAAGGCCTAACAAGTTCAAAGGTCCTTATCCCAACAAAAAGGGTAAGCAAGCAACCCCTGCTGCAAAGACTTTTTCCTCTGATGATAAGAAATGCTTCAACTGTGGTGCTAAGGGTCATTTTTCGAACAAGTGTTCAAAGCCCCACTCTTGCCGCTATTGTAGAAGTCCAGATCATTTTATGCACCAATGCCCTAGGCTTCAAGAGAAGGAGGGAAAGTTAAACGTTGCTCAAGCCCCTGGCAACACATCTCGCGGTCAAGGTATGTCTCATTCTATCCTTGATGGCATTATATTATTTCATGATCAACCTATTAGAGTTCTCTTTGATACGGGTGCATCCTATTCTTTTATATCAAAGGAACTTGTCGATACTTTTTCTTTAAGTGTTGTTGCTTTAATGACTTCTTTAAGAATTGCGAATCCGGTTAGTGGATCCACAACTCTTAGTTTACTTTGTAAAGACGTGGAGATTATTTTGTGTGATTTTTCTTTCCTAGCCGATTTGCATGTCATGCGTTACTTAGGCTTTGGAATGATTTTGGGTATGGATTGGCTTACTCGTTATGAAGCTCATATTCTATGTCCTGAGCGGACTATTTATCTCCGTCATCCACAATCTATTAATCAGATTTCTATTGTTCTTAAAGATTCGGATTCCGCTTTGGTTACATCTTTATATTCTTTAAATCCTCATGATGATGATAATGATGACGAGGAGGATGTCATTTCTCTTATTCGCGTCATTCGTGAATTTTCCGACATCTTTGATCCCGTCTTAGGACTACCACCTAAGCGAGCAATCGAGTTCAAAATTAATTTTATACCTGGAGCTCAACCTATTGCCCGTCCTCCTTATCGCATGTCCAATAAGGAGAATGAAGAGATGCGCAAACAATTATCCGAGTTAGAGAAGAAGCAACTTATTCGCTCTAGTTCCTCGCCTTCGGGAGCTTCAGCTATTTTCGTAAGTAAGTTCGATGGTACACTTAGGCTTTGCGTCGACTACCGCATGCTTAACAATCTTACTATTAACAATAAATATCCATTGCCTCGGATTGATGATCTGTTTGATCAACTTAGTGGTGCTAGAGTCTTTTCACAATTGGACTTGGCTACCGGTTACCATCAGCTTCGTATTGCAGAGGATAGTATTCCTTTGACTTCGTTCCGTACACGCTATGGATCTTATGAATGGCTAGTTATGCCATTCGGTTTAACGAATGCTCCGGCTTATTTCGTTGACCTCATGAATAGAGTTTTCAAAGATTTTCTCGATCGGTTCGTTCTCATCTTTATTGATGATATTCTTGTGTATTCTAAAACCGAGGAGGAACATGAAAAGCATCTTCGGATTGTATTGGAAACTCTTAGAAGTAATCAATTAAAGGAAAAATTTTCTAAATGCCATTTTTGGCAATCTAGTGTGAAGTTTCTCGATCATATTATTTCCGAATCTGGAATATCAGTGGATCCTTCAAAGATTGAAGCGATTCAAAATTGGAAGAGACCGGAGAGCGTGACTGAAATCCGTAGCTTTCTCGGATTGGCAGGTTATTACTGCCGTTTTATAAAAGACTTTTCTAAGATTGCCGTTCCTCATACTGGCTTAACAAAGAAAGGTGTTAAATACATTTGGTTGGACAAATGTGAAACTTCTTTTCAAAAATTAAAAGCACTCCTTTCTAATGCTCCTATTCTTATTATTCCCAAAGGGAATCAAGACTTTGTCGTTTATACCGATGCTAGTCGCGTTGGTTTGGGTGCCATTCTTATGCAAAAAGAACGTGTTATTGCTTATGCTTCTAGGCAATTGAAGACGGCTGAGACTAGATATGCCACACATGATTTAGAACTCGCGGCTATCGTTTTCGCCCTTCGAATTTGGCGACATTATCTTTTGGGAGAAAAGTTTATACTTTATACTGATCATAAGTCTTTGAAATATTTATTTTCTCAAAAGGAACTTAATTTGCGTCAACAGCGTTGGCTCGAATTTCTTGCCTCTTATGATCTAGATATCCTTTGTACTCCCGGAAAGGGAAATCGAGTTGCCGATGCACTTAGTCGCAAGCAACAAGCGGTTGTTTCCATGATGATATCTGAAAGGAATGATCTCGAAGTTTTATCCACTTGTGAAATTCAAGATCGTGTTTCTGATTTATGTTCATCATTGGTTTTATGCAGCCTTGAGGCTCGTCCTTCGCTATTAAACCGCATTCTTGAAGCTCAACAGTTAGATCCTGAATTGGCTTTGCTTGGCCAAAATCTTAAGGATAAAACCGATATTGAAGGCTTGAAAGACTTTGATATCGATTCTCGTGGCGGCATTCGAAAATATGGTAGACTTATCGTACCAAATATTAGTGATCTTCGTAAAGATATTCTTGAAGATTCACATCGTTCCAAATATTCCATTCATCCCGGTAGCAGTAAAATGTACGCGGATATGAAGCGACTTTATTACTGGGAGGGAATGAAATCTGATGTTGCTAACTTTGTTAAGTGTTGCATGACTTGCCAACTTGTCAAGGCCGAACATCAAAGGCCCGGTGGGTTATTGCAACCATTGGAAATTCCAGTATGGAAGTGGGATCAAATTTACATGGATTTTATTGATGGCCTTCCCCGTTCTCGTTCGGGTCATAATAGCTTATGGGTGATCGTTGACAGACTTACCAAATCCGCCCATTTTATTCCCGTTCGGTCGAACCGAACCGTTCCTCTTCTGGCCAAACTCTTTGTCAAAGAAATTGTTAAACTGCATGGAGTTCCTTCTTCCATTGTTAGTGATCGAGATCCATTGTTTACTAGTGGATTCAGGAAGAGTCTTCAAAAAGCTTTGGGAACGAAGCTTAATTTTAGCGCCGCTTATCACCCCCAGTCTGATGGACAAACTGAGCATGTGAATCAAACACTTGAAGATCTTCTTCGTGCTTGTGTTCTTGACTTTGGTGGAAGTTGGGAAGATCATATTTCACTTGTTGAGTTTTCCTATAATAACAGCTTCCAATCTAGTATTGGTATGGCTCCTTTCGAGGCACTCTATGGAAGGCCATGCCGATCTCCTTCTTGTTGGCTTGAGGCCGGTGAGAAGCTGGTTTTAGGACCAGATTTTATTCGAGATTCCACAGAAAAGATTGAACTTATTCGACATAGGATGAAAGAAGCCCAGAGTAGACAAAAATCCTATGCCGATAACCGAAGAAGAAAATTAGAATTTTCTGTGGGAGATCTTGTATTTATTCGTGTTTCACCTATGAAGGGTGTTGTACGTTTCAGTCGATCGGGAAAGTTAGCGCCTCGATATATTGGGCCATTTCCTATCACCGAACGTATTGGTTCCATGGCTTATCGCCTTTCATTACCGGCTCAGTTTTCTGCTATGCATGACGTGTTTCACGTTTCTCAATTACGGAAGTGCCTTCGGGATTCCGATTCTACTCTTGAGCCCGGTGCTGTGGAAGAGATAGAAGTTTCGCCTAATTTAACTTATGAGCAGCATCCTATTCGAATTATTGCTTCGGAGGTCAAACGACTTCGAAATAAAGATGTTCCGCTTGTTAAAGTTCAATGGTCCTCAAATCCTAAGGATTGCTCTCGGGAAACTAGAGAATTCATCGAGCGTACACATCCGGAATTACTTTCTCATGCTCTTTGAGGTAAACTTCTTAATTCCAATTTCTTTTGTGTTAATATTCTTTTATGGTTGTTACTTTTTATTTCCACCGTATATATTACGAGGATGCAATTTCTTTAAGGAGGGGAGTCTGTAACAACTCGCATATCTATCGATTTTATATTTAAATATTTTATTTAAATATTTTATTGTTAGTCGGATGTTAGTCCGAGAAGCTACTTTTTGCATACGGTCAAATTTGGACACGAGACCACTTCCATTGAGTTCAAAATGACGTTTGCGATCTTTTTGAGTGTAAACTTCAATATGTTTGGAGTTAGTGAAATTCTTGCTACTTTTTCCCGCTTGTGACTTTGGTTTGGACTGCACCTTCTTTAGTTCAGCCCAACCCTCTTCCTCACTTCATTCACCATTTGTTTTAACATTCAAGCTTTATCAAAAATGGTGGTGGGAAGTGGAAATTAGAACTCCAAACTCAAATTCTATTGCAAATCCGAGATTCAACTCCAAATTCAAGTAGAAGATAGTGGATTCAAGCTTTGGATTGCTTCTCCTTGCTTTCAATCTCCATCTTCATCCATTTTAGTGAAAAGGTGAGCTTTTTTATCTCACATTCTTGTCTATATCTATCTTGGACTATTGGGAATGGTTCCCTATCACTTTAGCATGCACATTTGCATTTGGTTTGGATTGGATTGGCGAAAAACTCCAATTTTTAGTGTTTTTGGTGAATTCCAGCCTTTAGGTCGTTCTGCCCAGGTTAGGTCGTCCAGACTGCTAGCTCGCGCGCGTTGAAAAGTCACGGCCTTTATATTTTCGTTCGCATGCCTTAGGTCGTCCGCGAGTTAACGCCTTAGGTCGTCCGCGAGTTAACGCCTTTAGGTTGTTCGCCTATAGGTTGGTCTGCCCACCTATTTGAGTCGTTCGGGGTTAGGTCGTTAGGCCTTAGCTCGTATGGCCATTATTGCACGTCTGGAGTTAAGTCGTGCGCGGTTTAGGCCTTAAGTTGTAGGTCGTCCCCGACCTAACTTCACTAGGTCGTTCCAGGCCTTAAGTCGTAGGTCGTCCCCGACCTAACTTCACTAGGTCGTTCCAGGCCTTAAGTCGTAGGTCGTCCCCGACCTAACTTCACTAGGTCGTTCCAAGCCCTAAGTCGTAGGTCGTCCTCCGTCCTAAAATCACTCGGCAACACTAGGTCGCCTACTCCCCTAGGTCACGTACCCCTTAGGTCGCTCGACCTTACCACTTCATTTAGGTCGCTCGGCTCTCTCCTGTTAGGTCGCTTGTCTTCACTTAGGTCGTACCGTTTTGGACGGGGCGCTGCCCCCTGGACCCCTGCGATCTGACCGGGTAGGTCAAACACCGTAGCAGGGGCGTTGCTCCCGCACCCCCACCTAGGGGGTTGCTACCCCCCTGGACCACCCTCCTTAGGGGATCTTATCTGAAAAACATTCAACAGAACTTCCTACTTTGATGGTTTTGGGAATTGATTTCTTTGGATTTTTCTCACGTCTTCGAATGTGAATTTATGTGATTCGATTTGTTTCAACAATCATTTTGTGACTTGTCACTTTAAAGATATGAAGGTTTCAATACTAGTAGTAAATATCAAAGCTCTTTCATCAAAACGATTTCAACTTTATTTTATTACAAAGCTCTTTCTTTTTCTAAACCGTTTTCCAATCTATTAGTATATACAAGCCTTTACTTCACTCGGATGAGAAATCGAATTAAACGACTTAGTAAAACGAGTGGTATGAAACGCTTGCGATTCACTTCATCGGTTAGCTCTTGGACTTATTTGATTGAACCCTTTTTGTGATAATTTTCTAGTGAAGATTTACAGCTTGTTCGTAAATATTTAAGTTAAGCAAGTGGTTATGGGACATGAAGCTAAACTCATATATTTACTAGCTTGGTGTGATTGACACTTCCTTATGATCATGACGATCATTTTTGTGATTTAGACTAGCGATTGAGCGATGTCTCTTTGTCTGCGAGGGAGACTAGACCCCGCTTTTGTGATGTTTCGCCATCACTTATATGGGGTAGCACCCCATGGTCTTCGGGCCATTTCTGTGTGGAAATTTAATGGATAGCTTCCATGAGATAGCTTCTCGTCATGTGTTTTATGCGTAGGTGAGTTTTCATGCTCCCATTCATGTGTTAGGCCTCCCCCTTTTTATGTGTTTTCTGGATTTCTTGTGATGATTTCTGGAATTTTGTGCTTCACCAATTTTCATGATTTTCATTGATATAATATCAGTTTTTGTGCATTGTGAATTTATGTGTTATTGACTTGTTATGAATACAAGTTTAGGGTATGATACCCTATTTTATCTTTGAGAAGATTCTTGTGATATTGATTGATCTTTTATTGATTATCATTTACATACTTATAGTATTATGCCGTTATGGTTGTTACATGTTCATGCCATATTATTTATCCTATACCTTATCATCTGATATTTATTGCTAGACTGATCCGTTTATTATTTTCTTATAAATAATACTCGGGTCAGACCGAGATGTTACAGGTGCTTCTGCTTGACTTCTCTTCAGGATTATTCCGACTTTTGGCTAACTACTTAGATTAGTAGTTTTTGGATGTACACATTTGAGATATAGACTCTAGGTAGTGTACTTATTCTTTTGTATAGCACGTGATGCTATTATCTTGTATTATCGTGGATCTTTCTGACCACTACTCTGATGTACACTTTCATGTGTTATGTATTTATTCATATCTTCTTCCGCCTTTGTGATATGGATGTCTGTGACTGATTTATGTTATGATTATTTCTATGTTTGTTTCCGAAGATTATATATAGCCACCGTGTGATAGCTTTGTGCTTTTATCGGTATGTCGGATTTCCTCCTTAAAAGATATGCATTCTATTCTATCTGACATATCGGTGCTTGCACAAAGAAGTTACATGGATGGTCGCTCCTCCACAGCCTTATTCTCCATGCTAATTGACAGCACTACATCGTAGTGTTCTTGGTTAGCGTGGGTATAGAGGTGGGGCGTCACAAAAGCTATCAAAATGATGACCAACCCTCAACTCTTGAAAATAATATTGAAACGATTTGGTGTTTACTTGAACAAAAAAATTAATTGATAAATAATTTGAGTAATGTATGCAATAACTCAAGCCAAGGATTTCAAAATAATCAAAATTTGAATACATTTCAAAATTCAAATGATTTCGATCATAACCCATGACATTTCAATTTTGAACTCCAAAATGAAATTCAAAATCAAAATGGAAACAATTGTTTAAATGACTTTGGAATTGATTCAACAATGGTGAAAATTTTTATTCTCAACATTTCAAATTGAAAATTCTCTAATTAATAATTATAAATTTGATTTTGTTGAGCAAATGGACGAAATTCACAATGATCACACAGATTTATTGTTTGAAACATATATGAAACAACATGAGAAACAAAACCAAATTCCAACGTTTGATGAGTTAAGTGATAACCTACCTTCTAACAAAACTGACGACATTCAAATGAAAAATTTTGAAATTGAAAATGAAAATCTTAATGATGTTGTTGAAAATGTGGCAATTGAGTTGGATTTCAATTCTTTTGAGAGTGTGGAATTACATTTAAAATCTGATCTTCCCTTTTCCAATTTTGACAAATTGAATACAACAACTTTGGATTTAGAACATGATATATGCAATGAAGTTGTTGATAATCCAACATTGTAAGACGAATTTAATGAACATAATGTTTTTGAACATTTTGAAGATGAGTTGTCGAATTCTGAAGGGTAGAGTTAAACCACCATTTTGATTTAGAGATCAATAATTCTAAAGAAGATTTCAATGATAAGTTTGAATTTCTATTTGGTAAAAATAAACTTGATCTTCAACCAATTGTTCTATTAACCCCAAAAATCATCGAAAATAAAACAACTCATATAATTTTTTAATAAAACGACGTTCATTTTTCCAAATCAACATTCAACTTTGAAATCTTTCATGGTTTGGTTTTCTGGGCTTAAGCTACGTCTCTCATATTTGATGAGACAAATGAATTGGTCTTTGGAAGACCATTTCATTTACTCTTTAACAGTATATTTTCTAATGTCATGTAGATAATAACCATTTGTTTTTTTAAGTATATGTCATATTTTTATTTTTATTTTATTTTTCTCCTTTCACTTAGTTTGACTGTGGGGACACAGTCAAAATCAAGTGTGGGGGGTGTCTCATCTTCTTTTTGATTTTTCATGGTTTATTTTTGCATTTTCCTTCCAAAACTCAAAAAAATTAAAAAAATTCAAAAAAAGCCCCAAAAACAAATTTTTTTTTAGCATTTTGATTTATTTTTGAAGAAACACCATAAGATTAGTATAGGTTTTGGTTATTAAATTAAAATTTTTGTAAAATTTTTTGTCTCAACAAAATAAAAATAAAGTTTAATTACAAGTAACTATGGTTTAGCTAGTCTATAGGAAGATTCATGGTGATAATTATGAAGTATATCCTAATTGAAAATCTTTGTTTAAAAAGTGGTGGATTTAAAGAAAAGGATATAACATTTTTTTTGCTTCTAAGTTAAATGGTGCTAAGATGATTTTGCAAAACTCTCTCTTAAAAAACAAAAAAAAAGAGAGAAAAAACAATATATATTTAATATGTATATATATAACATAAAAAAATTGGTTTTTACAAAAATAAGAAACACCTAGAGTCGTATGTTCACACGCAAGTCTGTATATTCGCCATGCTTTGTACCCTTCTCACGTAAGCCCGAAAGGCAGTGCATGATCGGTATATTTAGCCTCGGTTTATCTATGTTAGGTGTATGTATATAAAAATTCTTTTATTAATAATGCCTACAGTCGATAGGTATACACACTTGTGTGTTCACATGCCATGCTCTATATTCCCCTCAAGTAAGCCCGAAAGGCGGTGCATGTGTGATATACCCGGCCTCGGTCTATCTGAGTTAGGCCTATGTAAATATTGTTAATATCAATAAAATTTCAAATAAAGAGAGAATAAGCAATTGAAATCCAAGCACTATTTTCACTTATTTGATTTAACATGTTGTTCAAAATAAATGAAAATACCACTTTGATAATTAACTAAGGATCCATTTCATGGTTACATTATGTTATCAACCGAAACAACTAGCCAAACTAAAGTCTATTTGTTATGATAACTTTATTTTTGTTGGAAATTTTGATAAGTAAAAGGACTTAAATTTCTTAATAATGACCAGAACTTATATTTAACTTATTTGTGACAATTTAAAAGTAAATTCTTTATTTGTAAATATTTTCAAAAACTTGCATCCATATCTTTGTAAATAAATCTTGCATTTGGGAATTTTCATATTGCATTTGGAATTTGAGGGTGTATCCGCTGAAAACCCTCAGGAGACAACACTCATCCTACTAGGGATACCTAAAGGTTTAACGGCTTGTTGCATATGCTCAATGCAATTGTGCTCCCTACGAAAACATATTTATCTTAATTTTCTTTATTCGGGGATGAATAAAAAGTTAAGTGTGGGGGGTATTTGATGTGCTCGTAAATGTGCATGTTTTTACTTCCACATTTAATCTAATTTAATTAAATAAATAAGCATATAGGGTATTTAACGTGTTTAAACCAGTATTTCAATTATTTTCAAATCATCATTTATTCATCTTCATATAGAGTCAAATGGTCATTTTTGTGTATAAATTAATTTTAGAAAATTTACTTGGATATTTTAATGTTATTTTATCGGATTTTGGATTCAGATGGAAGAGGACTTCATGAAAATATGCATGCATAAGAGTTATAAGGTAAATGAAGATGGAAGTAAATCATTTCATGAAATCATGGAGAACCCCACCTACACACTTACCATGATGTACAATTAGGACCTAATGCACATGTTAGTAGCCATTAAAGTTACATGCACATTTAATGGGGAATTAATTCATGCTAATAATAACTTGGTGGCCACACTTCCTCAAGGGCTATTTAGGTAGTCCCTAAAAATATGATTAGGGTTTCAAAACATGTATAAATACCCCATATGTTCATATAATGAAGCTCTTAGCCTCCTCTTTAGTAAGTTTAGTTTTAGGATCAAAATAAAAAAAAACTCTTTTTTTAATGGCTTCTTAGCCTTCTTTCATGTAATTTTCTTTTTGTGTAATTTAATTTCATGCTCTTTTAATTCTTGTTCTTTATTTTATGCAATTAGCCTAGTTTTATTTCTTGTGCAAGTAGTTTAGCTCTCTTTTATTTTTAATTACCTAGCATTTTCCTCTTTTTTGTTTCATGTTGAATTCTACATTTGTTGAAATGATAACAAATATGATAGGCTAAACCACTTCAATTAAAGGATAATGAAGCTCTCTTAATCATGTAGATTCAACATTTTGCTCATTTATCATCTCATTTTGTGCTTAATGCAAAAGTTTGATATGGTTAAACTTTGTTGTTTTAGCTTTGAATTTGATAGCCTATGTTGTTGACACCAAATAGGCTATGTTAAACAAAAATAAACATAAATTCCCTCTTCATCTACATATGATTATGGTAATGAAGTGGGTTTTAAAAATTAGAATTTGATGGATTATATTACTAATCAATAGTAAATAGATCATGCTTAGAATAGATTTTATTTTCAAGTTCATTAACATTTTCATGAGAGTTAATAAGTGGTTTAGTGGGTATGTTAAAGTTTGATGGTTTATGTTGGGCTAATTAATTACACAAATAGGCCATACTTATGATAAACATATAACCTAAATTCACTAATGACCAAAAGAGAGATCATAATTTCATTTGTTAATTTATGTGATCATGAGAGGGAATTACCTCGAAATTGCCTTCTATTCTCATATTTTTATCCACTTTTAGTTTTTTTAGTTTTTAGAAATTTTTAGCTTAACACAACCTCAAACTCTTGGTTTAATTTGATTGAGTAGAAGATTTAAAATCAGTTCAATTCCTTATGGATCGACCCATAGTCGCCACATACTAAAATTGTACGCCGTGCACTTGCGTTTATTTTTAATTTAATTTTTGGGCTATTTTTCTAATCCAATAGAAAATTAGTCGTTGAACAGACACATCAAACACCAATAAAAATTCATCTACTCTCTTCTTCTCAGTTGAATAGTCATCCTTGAATGGTAATGCTCCACAAGTACTTCCTCCAATATACTTTCAATCCTTGGAATGCAAAGGCATGCATCTCTCCTTAAACATCCATTTTCATCAACTGCATATCAAATGACATGAGGAAATTTTTCACCTTTACTCAACTTGTCCAAGATGTCAACTATCTCCTCATCCTTCTTATTTTTAAATCTAATGTGGTCCATCATTGTCGGTCAAACCTCCATTGCTACCAAATAGTTTGAGCAGTTGGAAGTTCAAATTCAAGAGGAACTCCAACCGCCTCCACTCATATAAAGCACCCAACGTAGCATGCCTTTGGATAAGGGCATATGTAACAACATTCCATTTTCTAAGGGTATATTGTATCCAAAAGTCATAGGATGCTATAAACTTCTTTCACCTATGTTGCCTAAGATTTAAATATTTTTTGGAAAAATAGATATTTGAGTGATGTATAGTCAGTAAACAACTCAAATCTTTTCCCTAAAAGATAGTGCCTCCACACCTTCAAGGCAAAAACAGTGGCTGCCATCTCCAAGTCATGAACTAGGTATCTCTTCTCAGGGTCCTACAATTGCCTACTAGCATAAGTTATCACCTTTCCTTCTTACATAAGTACTGCTCCCAATCCTATGCTACATGAATCTATGTAAACCGTAGGTTTTATTCCATCAGGGATGACGAATACCGGTGCACTTGTCAATTAGTTTCTTTAGCTTCTCAAATGCTTCAGTGAGTCTTTCATCCCATGCAAAGACTAGATTCTTCTTGGTTATGCGAGTTAAAGGAATAGTTATCTCTACAAAATACTTTATGAATTTTCTATAATAACCTGCTAACCCTAGAAAACTCATATTTTCTATGGCATCCTTTGGAATCTTCCAACTTTGAATAGCTTCCACTTTTGCGGGGTCTACCGCTAATCCATTCTCGAAAACAATATGCACAAAAAATCTCGCTTTCTTCTTCCAAAAGTGACACTTTAGGAATTTGGCTTTAAGGTAGTTCCTCTTTAAGGTTCCTAATATCTCCCTTAAGTGGTTTCCATGCTCTCCTTCACTCTTCGAGAATATGTCATCAACAAAAACCATGAAAAATTTATTCAAATATCCCCTAAACACTCTACTCATCAAATTTACGAAGTATGCAGGGGCATTGGTCAGTCCAAAACGTATCACTTCCTATTCATAGAGTCCATATGGTATGCAAAATGCGGTCTTTGGTTTGCTATCCTCTGTAATCCTTAGTTGATGAAATCCAGTTGCCAAGTCTGGTTGGAAGAAGATTTTAGCTCCTACAAGTAGATCAAACAAATCTTCAATCCTAGGCAAGGGATAGCTATTCTTCCTTGTCAACTTGTTATATTCCCTATGGTCAACACATAGTCTTAATGAGCTGTCTACCTTAGTGGCTAAGACAACAAGGGCTCCCCATTCTAAGTTACTTTGTCTAATGAATCCTTTCTACAGTAGCTTGGAGATCTGCCTATCTAATTCTTGCATTTTCTTAAGGGTCGTGTGTCCTAATGGCTGAGCGACTAGTCTTGTGCCCTTGTCTAGATAAAGCCTAAACTATAACTCCCTTCAGAGTAGGAGGCCCAAAACATTTTCTAATACATCATAGAATTCTCAAAGTATGGGTACGGAAGAAAGTTCGTTTTGCAAAAGGTTCATCGAGTATAGATAGCTTAGCTCGACTGAACTCTGAGGTATACATCGAATGTCTATATCTTGCCATTTACAACTCTTTACCATGAAACTTTCTTATTGCAGTCTAAAATTTCCTTGTAGTGCAACAACCATTCCATACCCAAAATAAGCTCATACCCTTGAAATTTATAATGTACACATCGCATATGAAATCAACATCACATATGCCAAACACTAGGCCATTGAAAATTAAGAAAACATGTGTTGTTCCCCTAATAGGGTTCGAGACTACTATTGGATTGATGATAGTTTTAGGTCTAATGATTTAAGGAGTTAACCACATTCCTTGGTATGAAGGAATGCGATGCCCCAAAGTAAAATATAGTATTATTCCCTAAAATAAGAGTTATACATTCTATAGCTGCCTTCCCTTAGTCTCTCGACGGTGTTCTACTCGAAATAAAGGTAGCCTCTATTGTGTAGTCTTGCCCACTCTCCCCTTCATTCATCAACCTAGATATTGATTCTTGTAGTGCTCCTCTTCGTGGTAGTGGTAACACTTTCCTTGAAAGCTTCCTTCAACAAATTCACCCTACAATTCTCAACGAGATGTCCTTTCTTTTGGCATCTCTTACACACCTTGCCTTCTTTCTTAAACTTTTCTTTCGACTTTTTATTTGCCCAAAAATTTCCTTTCTTGGCTCCGTCTTGTGTTTATGTAGGTCTTGTCTTCTCCTTCTCCATCTCTTTTACCTCAGAATTAGCCATTTATAGCTAAGCCATCTCCACTAACATCTCGTATGTGGCGCTAGTAGGTTTTTGAGTCAACAATGATTCCCAAAGAGAAGAGTTTAGGCCCTTGACAAACTTTATGGCATTTTTCATTTGTGTATCTATTAAACTCATTCCAAAATGGGCAAGTTCTATGAATTTACTAATGTACTCCTTTAGAGTTGAGTCTACCTACCTGAGCTATATAAACCTTTCTAATTGCAGGCTCACTTTTGCTCTTGATATAAACCATGTCTCATATCAGTTATCGAATTCATCTTAAGTCACAATTCTATCAACACCCTCCTCAGCCACTATATTCCACTAATCTAAAGCTACTCCCTTAAGATGCTAAGCTGCCATTCTCCGCTTTAATTCGTCCTCCCAACCAAGCTCTCGAAATATCCTTTCGTAGGTATCAGATTCCAAACCATACAGGAGAAAATAAAAAGAAAAAAAAACAAAAATTGTGTTTGAACCGACCAGCATAGTACTCGAACTCGTGACCTCTCATGTATAAGTTAGGCGCGTTTCCATTACGCCTAGATGTTTCTTGTGTTCACTTATGATCCACTTTCTTTTAACCTGAGTTTGATACTATCCAGACTTTAAGACAATCATCTATATTATAAGCTTGCTTTCCACTGATTATTGCTTGATCATTTCTTAATTATAATAACAGCCTAAAGTACATATTTCCAGTGGACACTATAGTCAAAAATCAGGATACAATAAGTAATCTTTTAAAAAGGGAATTTATCACATTTTAATAGATTTAAAAAGGATTTCTACTTATTATCATGCTCTGATTCAAGTAGAATATAACATAGATATCTTCATATATGTATGTTAAGAATGATTTAGAATTAAAACAATATTTTTATATTGTGAAAGATCCTGGATATTTTGTTTATTGGAGAAAGAAAATGACCCTGGGAAATATACTTGTAATGAATGATATATCTATATATCATCTCTTAGCAAAAAAAAAAACCCTTATGAAATTAGTGTGTAAATAGCAGTTTAATTCTTTTCTGGGTTTTCCCAATATAATTTTCTATATATCTATATTCTTTTTTTTGAAAGGACTCAGGATTAACTGAGATCATCATAAAATGATTATGCTTATAAAATCCAGATTTTTCCCTTTAAATCAAAACAACTTTAGCAAATAGGTTTTCAAATCAGTTTAACATCAATATCCTTAATACATACCAAATCAGAAATAACCAGAAACAACATAGCACATATCTCTTACAAGTTCTTCCTACTTAATACATTTAGATAGCCATATCAATCAGGGAATACATGCATGAATTAACACATTCTAGCTTTTATTTCTAATTATCTTAGCATCCTCTATTCCATATCTTTTTAATCTTGCTTACTTAGCTCCATCACAACCTGCAAAAGCATTAGTGGCTGCCCCATTATAAATGAGACACCCCCATGTGCCATGAGCAATAAGGGTCAGATCTATGATCTGGTGTGAGCATTTCTAACATATCCATGATATTAAGCTAAGGATACAGCATAAATATACTTTGCATACTTGACAGGTATTATCATGTACAATACATAAGAGCAAACATATGTATTAAAACAACTTTTATCTGGAACTACTAAGGTTGCCTCTTCTTCTTCTTATAAATTCCTGGCCTCATCTGCTATAAGGAATCAAAGGGACACATTGCCATGAACTAATTAACATCATGGCACAAAGATCTCAGGACTTAAACAAGCCATGTGCCAACTTGTCTACTTCAAATAGGACAAGCATTCCAGTAGCCTTCTTGGCACAAAATCCTTAGTTATATCACTAAGTGTATTTATGTTCATTCTATCAATGATAGCTAGGTGTACAAACCACCTGTACACATGAAGCATACTAGTTACCTTGCAGACATAATATTGCAAGCAAGTTAAAGGTTACTTTTTAGAGGTATAACACCCCAGTCATTCCATCTCACATTATTTAGCATATAAACACCCTATTCAAGCATATACCAGAATGTTTGCAACTGAGAATAAATGCATGGCTCTATTGGGTTTATTTTGATTTTGCAAGCAACTATGTTTAGCCAGATTTTTAATCTTGTTTAAACATAGTTTTTAGGCTTGTAAATTTCTGTTTGGTTTAGGGCTCAGCACTTATAGAGAAAGACTCCCTTGCACCCTTAACCAATTATTTCAAGCCTCAGCACCATACCAATGTATATGCAGCTCATAGTTTTTTTTTCATTCTTTGTCTTAAGCCATGATTCAGACTAGTTACAAATACTCTATTATATGTTCTTTAAAGTTTTGGTATAACATACAGAGATGAAAATAGAACAACAAAGTTATACATCCAGCATAGCAGATCATTTCTCATCAAGCATTCATGAAACCATCAGTAGCCAACATAGTTTGTAAATCAAAACATGCAAAATATGGCATATAAAAGCTTGGCTGCCTAATCCCAGGTCTTAATGCCATGTATATGAGTGAGGATACTCACCTAAATGCTTACACAAGCTTAATCCTAGAAAACCCCTCAAATCTTTAGCCTTTCCTTCCTCTTCTTCCTTAGGTTAATTAATTAGTGAGAGAGCAGTTTTCTGGTTAGGCTCTTGGTTTAAATAAGGATTCTATCTAGGGTTTTGGGTGATGCAAAATCCCTATTTTAGCCCAGACCAGAATCATGCATTTGGCATTGCATATTCCCTCCCTCCTAACCCTTAATGTCCCGGCCAATATTTTAAAACAAGGCTAAATTGTGCCCATTTTCTTTTCTTTTCAGAAAGTGATTACTTTAAGTATTTTTATTATACTTACCTCAAACATGATAATGGTGTGACTTTCTATTTTCTGCCTATGTACATTTGCTTTCTTGCACTTTGGTTCTTACTATTTTAGTGATTCCTTTATTAATTTTCTGCTCAAATAATATCTGGATATATATATATACATTTATACAACTATGGGTGTTAATTTAACTTTAACCTTTTATTTGCAGAAAACATGTGCATACTTATGTGCACTTCTACACACCTATTATTCAAATAAAATTTCACTTATTCATTATAAATCAATGTTCTCTTCTGTCTTAATTTTCAGACAAGTCATACATATGTATATATATATAGATATATATATATATACACACACATCCTCAGGAATTTTCAATATTCATGTCTAGGCCTATATTTCCTTTATTTAAAACATTTTATCTAAATGTTTTCCTTCCTTGTTTTATTATTCAGGAATTCTGGATTTTCTCTTAGTGCCATAACTAGTGTGCACGTGCACACATGCACACAACCTTGCACCACTGAAAATCCCACCTATATAATAATTCTGATTTTCCCCCAGAATTTTAATCATTTATTTAAAAGAATTTTCCTCAAAATCTTGGGGTATTACAATCACCCCTTCTTTTAGGAATTGTGCCCTCACAATTTGCAACATATTCTTTGAGTACTCCTACTTTCTTAGGGAAAAATTTATTCAAATATGCATGAGCAAATCAAATAGTCACTGTCTATCATACATATCAAACTTTCTTAGTAATCTAAGAATTTACCTTTTAAATTTGCAAGGAGCCTAGGGTAATCCATCCTGATTTTATCCTCTAGCTCCCAAGTACAATCACTAGGATCTATACTCCATTGAATCTTTACAAGCTTCAATGTCTTGTTTCTTAATTTCTTTTCTTCCCTTGCCACAATTCCCACTAGCTCTTTCTCATAGATTAGATCTGGATTAATCTGAACTTCAGTAGGCTTTTCTAAGATTTCCTCCTTGTCATGTACCCATCTCCTTAGTTGTGACACATGAAACACATTGTGCATTGCACTCATCTTCTTTGGAAGCTCCAGCTTATAGGCTAGTGAGCCTATCCTCTCCAAAATCTTGTATGATCCAACATATCTGGGTCTGAGTTTCCCCTGCTTGCCAAATCTCAAGACTTTCTTCATTGGTGAAACCTTAATGAAGACATAATCACCTACTTTGAATTCCACTGACTTCCTCTTTGCATCAGCATACTTCTTTTGCCTATCTTGAGCTACTGCCATCCTCTTTCTCACCAGTCCTATTTTCTCTGTGATGTCCTTGAAATATTCTGGCCCTAGGATAGCTTTTTCTCCTGTCTCAGCCCAACACATAGGTGATAGACATGGCTTTCCATATAGGGCTTCAAAGGGTGCCATTCCAATTGTGTTTTGGTGGCTATTATTGTATGTGAACTCAGCCAAATGGAGGTGGTCCTCCCAATTTCCTCCAAAGTCTAACACACATGCTCTAAGCAGATCCTCTAAAATCTTGTTTACCACTTCTGTTTGTCCATCTGATTGGGGGTGATAAGCAGTGCTTAGGCACAATTCACTCCCCATAGCTTCTTGGAAGCTCTTCCAGAATCTTGAAGTGAAGATTGTATCCCTATCACTCACTATAGTTTTAGGAACACCATGCAATTTTACCACTTCTCTCATAAAAGTTTGGGCTAACCTAGGTGCATTTCTGTCTGCTTTCACTGGTATGAAGTGGGCTACTTTAGTCAGCCTATCTACAATCACCCAAATACTTGTATTTCCCCTCTTGGATCTAGGAAGACCATCTATGAAATCCATAGATATGTCTTCCCACTTCCACTGTGGTATGCTAAGTGGCTGCAACAACCCTGAAGGTCTTTGGGTCTCAGCTTTTATTTGTTGACAAACCATGCACTTAGCAACATACCTAGCTACATTAGACTTCATTCCCTTCCACCAATAGTCCCTTTTTAAGTTTTGGTACATCTTGGTGCTGCCTGGATGTATGGAATATTTGCTCCTATGGTACTCATTAAGGATTTCTTCTTTCAATTCTATGATGTTTGGGACACATATCCTTCCCTTGTACCTTAAGTATCCTTTTACATCAATGTGATAATCCTTCACTTCCTCCTTCTTTAATAGGAGAGACCTCTTTTCTGCTAAGTCTTGATCTTCTTCTTGCATTTTTGCCACCTTCAAGGCCAAATTTGATTGTAAAGTAATTAAACTTAACCTTCCTTTACTCCTTTCTTCCTCAATTATCTCCATACTTATCCCACTGCTCTCATCTATTTCCAAATCAGTGAGCATGGTCAAGTCTCTAAACTCCTCCATCATCAACATGGCCACTTTTGCATGCTGCCTACTCAATGCATCTGCCACTTTATTAGCCTTGCCTGGTGTATAAAGTATATCTAAGTCATAAGCAGCAAGAAATTCAACCCATCTGTGTTGTCTCATATTCAAATCTTTCTGTGAAAAGAGATACTTTAAGGCCTTGTGATCAGTGTATAAAATGAACTTTGCACCTAATAAATAATGCCTCCAAAGCTTCAAGGCATATACTACTGCTGCCAACTCAAGATCATGAGTTGCATATCTAGTTTCATGGGGTTTTAGTTGTCTAGATGCATAGGCTATGACCTGATCTTGCTGCATCAACACAGCCCCTAGCCCTGACCCACATGCATCTGTATATACAACTAATCCCTCATTGCCTTCTGGTACTCTCAACACTGGTGATTTTACCAATGCCTCCTTGATCTGGGTGAAAGCTTGTTCACACTTATCAGTCCATATAAACTTTTGGTTCTTCCTAGTCAGGTTAGTGAGTGGCATTGCTATTTTAGAAAATCCTTGTATAAACCTCCTATAGTATCCTGCCATCCCCATGAATGACCTAACTTCACTAACATTGTTAGGCTTCTTCCATGCTTGGATTGCTACTATCTTATTGGGGTTTACAGAAATCCCCCTACCAGAGACAACATGTCCAAGAAAATGTACTTCCTCTTGCCAGAACACACACTTAGAGAACTTTGCTTTCAAATCTTTTTCTCTTAATCTAGATAAGACCAAATGTAAGTGGTTCTCATGTTCCTCTATTGTTTTAGAGTAGATTAGAATGTCATCTATAAAAATTAGAACAAACTTGTCCAAGTAATCTCTGAATATCCTATTCATTAGGTCTACAAAGTAAGAAGGGGCATTTGTTAGCCCAAATGGCATAACCAGAAACTCATACAAACCATATCTTGTGTTGAATGCTGTATATTTAACACTTGATTCCTCAACCTTCATCTGATGAAACCCAGATGCCAAGTCTAGCCTAGAAAACACTTTAGCTCCACTGAGTTGATCAAAGAGATCATCTATCCTGGGTAATGGGTATTTGTTTTTGATGGTTACTTTGTTTAATTCTCTATAATCTATACACATTCTTAAAGTACCATCATGCTTTCTAACAAATACTACAGGAGCACCCCAGCATGAATTACTTGGCCTTATAAACCCCTTGGCTTCTAATTCTTCCAGCTGGTTCTTTAGCTTCTTTAATTCACTTGGCCCCATCCTTGTAGGCTTTTTGATAACTGGGCTAGCCCCAAGCATAAGGTTAATCTGGAATTCAACAGGTCTATGGTGTGAGACACCTTTTACTTCCCCAAATACATCCAAGTATTCTTTAACTATGGGGATTTCATTAATAGCTATCTCCTTGGGATTATTTTCTAATTCAATTAAATGATTTAGACTGTTTTCTTTGATAGGTTCACATAGAATTGTAACCCTTTGGCCTTTAGAATTTTGTAGTGAAATGGTGGATGCATCTAGGTCAATTATGGCTTTGAATTGTCTTAGCCAATCTGCCCCTAATATAACTCCTATATTTGAGAAATTTAGAACATATAAATTGGAAACAAATGTGTTTCCCCCTATGTTCAAATTCACATCCACACAAACCATATCTAATACACTAGAACTTCCTAAAGGGCTTTGTATTAACAGAGGTATTTCAGCCAAATTGCAGTTCATTTTCAACCTTTTAACTATTTCATAGGAAATGAGTGAGTGGGTTGCCCCGGTATCATATATTACAGCTAAAGGTATGGTACAAATAAATAGTGTACCTTCCACTTGACCATGGTTTTCAGCATTAGCCTCAATTATGGCCTTGCCCCTACCTTCCAGGTTTGCCACTTTCCCTTGTTGCTTGTATTCTGGGCAATTTCTTTTCATATGCCCTTCCTTCCCACATAGAAAGCATTTGAAAGCTCCCCCTTTAAGCTCTGGGCATCTTGGCTTAATATGGCCTTCTTTCCCACAATGGTTGCAAACTATTTTTCTTTTGGCTTCATTGGGTTTTGCATCTACTGCCTTCTTACCATCTGCCTCTCCTTTCTTCTTATCATAAGGATGGTACTTCCCTTTGTTCTTCTTGTTGCTATTGTTTTTGAAGCTCCTAAACTTATCTCTTTCCTTGTCATGCTGCTCAATCTTCAGAGCCAAATCTATCACTTGATCAAAAGTTCTGTCAGCATAAGGTAGTATAGCCCTGCTAAGCCCTGGGTTCAATCCCTTGATGTATCTATCATTTTTGGATGCTTCATCAGCCACTAACATTGCCCCATAGGTTGACAATCCCTCAAACTTCTGGGTGTATTCTGTGACATTCATAGTCCCCTGTCTAAGTTTGATGAACTCCTCAAGTAAAGTGGTTTTTGCTGAGGCTGGAACAAACCTTGCCTCTAACATCTCCTTAAATTGATTCCAATTAATATCATTTTCATTCCGGCCAGCTATGATCACCTCCCACCAACTCAAACCTGCACCTTTTAATTGCCTTGAGGCCACTTACCTCTTCCTTTGGTCATCTAATTGCATATCAGTGAAGATCCTCTCTAATGTCCTCAGCCATGCTTGAATCTCCATTACACTTTCAGTTCCTTCAAAGCTCTTGCCTCCCAAGTTGGTATAAGTCTTCACTAACTTGGAGAGCTCCTCATATGGGTTCTCAGGTCTGTGCCCAATTCCATTTCTCAGAACTCTCACAAATTCCTGCATGTCAAGCATTTGTGGTGTGCTAGATCCTCCTTGATGATGAGACCCTCTTCCTACCATATTTCTAAAAGTATATGTATTTCATCTTATTAGTTTATAACACTTAGCTTTAATTTTAAATTGGTTGCATCTTTCCTATTTAATCATTGTGTATGTCACATGCACACACATACATACATTCAGGGAATACTTATAAACAGTCAAATATACAAACAACCTAGTATAAACATAAGCATACAAACATTTTGCTATGTTAATTAAAACATAGCTCTGATACCAAATTAAATGACCCTCCTATTTACACACTAATTTCATAAGGATTTTTTTTTTTTGCTAAGAGATGATATATAGATATATCATTCATTACAAGTATATTTCCCAGGGTCATTTTCTTTCTCCAATAAACAAAATATCCAGGATCTTTCACAATATAAAAATATTGTTTTAATTCTAAATCATTCTTAACATACATATATGAAGATATCTATGTTATATTCTACTTGAATCAGAGCATGATAATAAGTAGAAATCCTTTTTAAATCTATTAAAATGTGATAAATTCCCTTTTTAAAAGATTACTTATTGTATCCTGATTTTTGACTATAGTGTCCACTGGAAATATGTACTTTAGGCTGTTATTATAATTAAGAAATGATCAAGCAATAATCAGTGGAAAGCAAGCTTATAATATAGATGATTGTCTTAAAGTCTGGATAGTATCAAACTCAGGTTAAAAGAAAGTGGATCATAAGTGAACACAAGCAACATCTAGGCGTAATGGAAACGCGCCTAACTTATACATGAGAGGTCACGAGTTCGAGTACTATGCTGGTCGGTTCAAACACAATTTTTGTTTTTTTTTCTTTTTATTTTCTCCTGTATGGTTTGGAATCTGATACCTACCTATATCTGCCCATATATACTCAATTTTTACTTATAATCTATCATACAAAACAATATTTTTGCTTTATTATTTTTGAAACCCTTTCCTACGACTGTTCTAGGAATTTATATTTATATTTTTGCCCAAATATCAACATGTACACAGATATACATGTACATGTCAATGTCTTTGTTCATTTTCCAGAAAACTGAGCTCAAATGTTCCCTTGCTTCATTGATTTGAAGTGTATCATTTGGCCTGACCTATGGTCTAACCATGTGGTTAATCTGACCATTCTTTTGTTTGCATTTTACAACCCAGAATATACACAAAACATTGATACCTCTCCTTTTCAAAAGCATGTTTATATATATTTGTATGAATCAGACACCTTGTGATCAGATATATATCATTCTTCCTAACCATAATTCTCTTTTAAAAATACATCTTCAGGGTATAAACACTTTTTCTTGCATTTGGACATATATCAACATCATAAATTGAAAATATAGCAGTTTAATTCTTTTCTGGGTTTTCCCAATATAATTTTCTATATATCTATATTCTTTTTTTTTGAAAGGACTCAGGATTAACTGAGATTATCATAAAATGATTATGCTTATAAAATCCAGATTTTTCCCTTTAAATCAAAACAACTTTAGCAAATAGGTTTTCAAATCAGTTTAACATCAATATCCTTAATACATACCAAATCAGAAATAACCAGAAACAACATAGCACATATCTCTTACAAGTTCTTCCTACTTAATACATTTAGATAGCCATATCAATCAGGGAATACATGCATGAATTAACACATTCTAGCTTTTATTTCTAATTATCTTAGCATCCTCTATTCCATATCTTTTTAATCTTGCTTACTTAGCTCCATCACAACCTGCAAAAGCATTAGTGGCTGCCCCATTATAAATGAGACACCCCCATGTGCCATGAGCAATAAGGGTCAGATCTATGATCTGGTGTGAGCATTTCTAACATATCCATGATATTAAGCTAAGGATACAGCATAAATATACTTTGCATACTTGACAGGTATTATCATGTACAATACATAAGAGCAAACATATGTATTAAAACAACTTTTATCTGGAACTACTAAGGTTGCCTCTTCTTCTTCTTATAAATTCCTGGCCTCATCTGCTATAAGGAATCAAAGGGACACATTGCCATGAACTAATTAACATCATGGCACAAAGATCTCAGGACTTAAACAAGCCATGTGCCAACTTGTCTACTTCAAATAGGACAAGCATTCCAGCAGCCTTCTTGGCACAAAATCCTTAGTTATATCACTAAGTGTATTTATGTTCATTCTATCAATGATAGCTAGGTGTACAAACCAACTGTACACATGAAGCATACTAGTTACCTTGCAGACATAATATTGCAAGCAAGTTAAAGGTTACTTTTTAGAGGTATAACACCCCAGTCATTCCATCTCACATTATTTAGCATATAAACACCCTATTCAAGCATATACCAGAATGTTTGCAACTGAGAATAAATGCATGGCTCTATTGGGTTTATTTTGATTTTGCAAGCAACTATGTTTAGCCAGATTTTTAATCTTGTTTAAACATAGTTTTTAGGCTTGTAAATTTCTGTTTGGTTTAGGGCTCAGCACTTATAGAGAAAGACTCCCTTGCACCCTTAACCAATTATTTCAAGCCTCAGCACCATACCAATGTATATGCAGCTCATAGTTTTTTTTTTCATTCTTTGTCTTAAGCCATGATTCAGACTAGTTACAAATACTCTATTATATGTTCTTTAAAGTTTTGGTATAACATACAGAGATGAAAATAGAACAACAAAGTTATACATCCAGCATAGCAGATCATTTCTCATCAAGCATTCATGAAACCATCAGTAGCCAACATAGTTTGTAAATCAAAACATGCAAAATATGGCATATAAAAGCTTGGCTGCCTAATCCCAGGTCTTAATGCCATGTATATGAGTGAGGATACTCACCTAAATGCTTACACAAGCTTAATCCCAGAAAACCCCTCAAATCTTTAGCCTTTCCTTCCTCTTCTTCCTTAGGTTAATTAATTAGTGAGAGAGCAGTTTTCTGGTTAGGCTCTTGGTTTAAATAAGGATTCTATCTAGGGTTTTGGGTGATGCAAAATCCCTATTTTAGCCCAGACCAGAATCATGCATTTGGCATTGCATATTCCCTCCCTCCTAACCCTTAATGTCCCGGCCAATATTTTAAAACAAGGCTAAATTGTGCCCATTTTCTTTTCTTTTCAGAAAGTGATTACTTTAAGTATTTTTATTATACTTACCTCAAACATGATAATGGTGTGACTTTCTATTTTCTGCCTATGTACATTTGCTTTCTTGCACTTTGGTTCTTACTATTTTAGTGATTCCTTTATTAATTTTCTGCTCAAATAATATCTGGATATATATATACATTTATACAACTATGGGTGTTAATTTAACTTTAACCTTTTATTTGCAGAAAACATGTGCATACTTATGTGCACTTCTACACACCTATTATTCAAATAAAATTTCACTTATTCATTATAAATCATTGTTCTCTTCTGTCTTAATTTTCAGACAAGTCATACATATGTATATATATATAGATATATATATATATACACACACATCCTCAGGAATTTTCAATATTCATGTCTAGGCCTATATTTCCTTTATTTAAAACATTTTATCTAAATGTTTTCCTTCCTTGTTTTATTATTCAGGAATTCTGGATTTTCTCTTAGTGCCATAACTAGTGTGCACGTGCACACATGCACACAACCTTGCACCACTGAAAATCCCACCTATATAATAATTCTGATTTTCCCCTAGAATTTTAATCATTTATTTAAAAGAATTTTCCTCAAAATCTTGGGGTATTACATTCATCCATGTCCTTGTCTCCATGAAGGTTTCCATTCTAGAATATACTCTTCCTCTTAAATTAATAATATCCTTACACATTTAGGAAAATCAATAGGACGAGGTGATGCATCAGTAGGCAGGGCAGAAGGTGATGCCGATGCAGCTTGTTGAGGAATATGGGCTTGTCCTACTTGGCTGAAGTATTTTTTAACCATTCGGGCATCCGTTGAATGGCAGGTCTTCCTCGGGCAGGGTTCCCAACCTCGGAAGAAGAATGATTATCATCCATATCAACTATCTATAGGTTGAGCTTTTAGTTATGATTTCCTAAGATGGTATTATATGCTGAAATAAAGATTTCTGTAGTGTGTATGCACATGTTCATGATATACACACATAAACACACAAAATATGGGTTTTTGGAGAAAAAAATTCAACAATATCAAATACATCTATCATATGTATACTTTTCCCTATTGATCGGGTAACCTAGCTTTGATATCAAATGTAACAACCCCCGCTGGAATAGACCTAAATTCCGACCAAAAAAAGGCTTATTGAAACTTAGATCCATTCCAAAGTTCGATATTGTAGCAATATAGGGCTATTTATTTACACATTCAGAATCTCACATCGGAAGGATAAAATATAATAACACAAATAGTACCCATTTTATTTAAAATTTCAAATGTCATAAAACCAGAACACAATGTCAATAATAATCATTACATAACCGAGATACAACATGTTCTAAATACATTATTACTTTAAATGGGTACATAAGAAAATAACATAAATAGATAATTAGACTACTGCCATTAGCTCCTATTATCGTCATCTCCATCTGGATTATCATCTCTTTCCCTAACCTATGTTGTAATGAGGAGAGAGTCAGAACAACATATGTCTGGTGAATAAAAATATCAAGCCTTACTATCTCCGTACTTGGATAGTATAATCTAAATAGGAATATGTCTTACGCATTCTTCCTACATCATAAGTCTTTCCAAATATAAGCTCAAAGTCTTTTTCAAATAAAAAGGCTTTCCAAATATAAGCCCATAATGAATTTTCTATCAACCCAATAACCCATATTTCATTGATAATGTCCTACCAATGTAAGAGATAGTACCTAGTCGCTTAGTACCTTTTAATGGGAGCTAAGAAGACTCTGATCTTTAACACCTTATTTGAGGCTGATCCATGTCATTTAATACTTATCCCAATGCGGACTGTTCACTAATAACTATCTAGCTGACATTGTACGGAATCTATTCAGCCACTTGATACTTCCTATTGAAGCGGGTCCTTTCCTGAGATATGCTCTACCGTACCTAACCTGTATTCCTAACCATTTACTACTTTCTTCATAGAGAAGAGGCGAACCCTCACACAGCCACTTACTACCTTAAATCCCTAAAGCAGGTCCTTTATATTATGACCCGTATCCTACGGTGACGTCTCATATTAGTCTAACTATTCATAGGTACTGATAGCCAGATTAGTTGGGCAGATTTACCTTACAAAATTTGGGACTTACCTCGCGTCATCTGTAGTTACATATTATAAGAAATGTCTCACATCAGCCCCAAACTCACACCACTGGTATCCATAATAGTTGAGCAGACTTCTATGTTTTTGATTAACCTCGCTCCCTATAACTTAGTCATAATTTATAACACTCTCTACATATATTATCACACATCTTACCATATCCATAATTAAGGCCTTGTAAATAAACTTGTTATTTTGTCTATATTATTAATTACTTTCCTAAAGGGGGTTTAACAATAATTAGTAACATAATTAATTACGCAACTAATATATTCATACATATAGCCACACACACGTACACACACGCATCTAGGAATTTCTCAGCGTTTGGTGTTTATGCCTTAAACTAACAATTAAGTAGAAACTTACAACTTTAGTTACACACATACACACACCTAACCTACTATACTAAAATAATGAAGTAAACCAATAATAGAAACTTACAACTTTAGTTATTTTTACTCTCTATTTAACTTCTTTTACATGAAAATAGACAAGGGAAAATTCTATTCAATCTGCTGAAATTGGTGGTGTAAACTACGAACAAGAATTTGTACCTTACACACCATTTCCTAATCAAACCCCTTAATCATAGTCAAAGAAAAAGAATAAAAAATGAATAGAAGATAAAATCATCATAACTGCAAACCTACACAATTCCCATCATTTTAATATAAATAATTATGATTTCAACCTAGAATTGACATTTTGCATTAAGGGAGTTTCAGGGATTTATAATACAATGTTTTCGTAAACCAAAACTCTCTATGGAATATTCAAATCTGGACTATACTAATTAATTACTAAAATAGAAAAGCTAATATTTCAGCTGGTAGTTGGTCCTTAGCTTTGCCTTTTTTGATTTGACATGCCTTCAATAAACTGTTTCAAATCTCTTCTTTTTGATATATATAGCAAAAGATTTGTATATACATTAGATTCGACAAAATAAAGGTTTGGAGGAGAATAGATTAAGAAGGTAAATAATAAACAAAAATTGATACATATAGGATTTCTTACCAAAAACCCTAATGGAGTTTTCAAAATCTTTGAAAAGACAAACTATAGAGCTAGCTAGATTCCTAGAATTATTTTTAAATAAAAGTAGGGTGGCAAGGATCCTATTTACAATTATTGGAATGCACCAGAATCGACGGATTTTGGTTGGTTTAAAATAATATAATCTAATATGTTCATTGCTGCAAAACCTATACAACCACCAGTATTCATTGCTCGACCACCCCTAAGACTGGTCGACCGCCCCTTACCATCGGACAAATGCTAGTTGTCGACCGATCATGGGTTAGGGGTCGATCGGTCCCTATTTTGGGAAACTATTTTGACGTTTTTGATTTATTTACTACCTGATTATAATTTAGCGTTAACATTATTTTTAATGATTGCTTAACCCCAAGTCTAACTACTGTTAACTTACAAATTTCAAATTTAAAAACTATTTAATTATTTGAATTTTAATTCATTTAAATTATTTTGAATTCAAAAACTTTAAATGTCCATATCTTTTCGGTATGAGCTCTGTTTTCAATATATTATATATGGAAATTGATTAGGATTCTGCCACGAGTACAAAAACATAACTTTCGAGGTCTAATTCTTACTTTTGTAAAATTTCCATTTTGAACCTTATCTTATTTATTTAATATATTTATTATATATTTTTACGGGGTGTTACAATAAACTAATGCCTCAACTATCCGTTTACTCAAATTACAAGGAAAAGGGTCTGTACCCCTTCCTTCGATGCTAAAAGTGGATTTGAAAGCAGCTGTGGATACCGAAATAGCAAGAAGATCTCGAGCAACTAAAATAAACACGATATCTGAACAATTTACCTTCCACTACAGTAAACATCAAAATTATTTGGTGCAACTTCAGTCGACACTAAAATACTTTTTTAGTTCATTGCTTTCATTATCTTCTTGTTGAATTTATCTTAGAAAAGTGTTTATTCTTCTAGAAGGAACATCACTAACAATCTCAACACTTCACGAGCAATGGATGTACTAGGTTATGGTTCATCACACATTTATGTTCCAAAAGTAGAATCCGTTATATAGAAGTTAAACAACCTTATTAAAATATCTTTTAAAAATTTTAATATCTCTTCTTCAACTTCTTTTCCATACATGTCTTCAACACATAAATTCAAATTTTGAAATTTGTACCTTAATCAAGCACACATGTAACAAGTAAATTTTTTTTCATGTTACCTACGCTTCCCTAATATTTTTCAAACTTCATTTCCATACTAATTTCCATTCTAAAACGATAAGGATTCATTTTCTTAATTAATATACAAATTTTTTCTTAAATTCCAGTTAGCTTGGAAAAACAAATATTTGCACCGACAGATAAATTTCTACTAAATTTTAAAGTAACATCATAAAAATACTTCAAAATTTTAACAAATAATTCACCAATTTTCCTATCTAAAGAACACGGAGGATGAATTTCATCATCAAAATATGCAATATAAATACCATCATTTTCTTTGGTGTCATCAAAAACCATTTTGTATTTTAGATCCGCTTCCAATAGCAAATACGTCGAATGTAGGATCGTTTTCATCCTAGAGGGGGGGTGAATAGGGTGATACCAAAATAAGTGCGGAAATAAAAATAATAATGGAAAGTAATGTAGCAATAATCACACATAGATTTACCCAGCTTCGGCAAAAACTTGCCTACGTGCTGCCCCCAAGGTTTCTACTAGAAATTAAGTAGTCAGACGCTTACAAACATAGGTAAACTTGCGACACCCGCTTACTTGATTAACCTAACACTAAGCTCAAAACCATACCATAACTCAGCAACTGAGTTGCGAATTCTCGAACTACAAAACGTAATTCGTACCTAGTTACACAACTAGAAATTAACCAAATTTAGAAAAAAATTACAAATAAAATAAAACTTAAAACAAAATCTTATTATTATATAGCTAAAGCCCAATAAAAATGAAGGCCGGCCCAAATATAACAAAAGAGAATTATCTCCCTTTTCTTTTCAATTCGTAACTTTGGCCGTTCCTTTTCCTTTTGTTGCACTTCTCAAATTTAAGGTTTGGATGATTCCCTTGAAGCCGCCGCTTAGAGTTCAGATTGATTCGCTTGCTCTTCAATTTGCTTATGAGTACTTCAAGGTCGAGTTCGAATTGGTATAGAATCGATATGTGATTTTTTCCCCCTTTTGATTTTGATTGTGCTCGACTTTATGCTCTGTTTATTTACTTAGGCTCAAACTCAATTGAGTTGCCAATGATGATAATGGGTTGAATTTATAGGGTTCAAAACCATATAATCTCATTCGTATAATTTTGGTTTGAATTCATCATAATTTTATCATCTGCGTTGATTTGTGCTTGAACGATGGTGATGATGCTGACTTGTTCAATAGTTGATGAATTTGAATTTGCTCGAATTGCTTGAGTCGGTTGTGTTCTTTTTGCTTCTATGACTTCGGTATTTTGAATTTGTGATAATATTTTGACTTGTTCATCATGTTTCCTCTGATTGACTTTACTGCAATATTTGTATATTCTTTGACTGGTTCAAACTACTACTGTGTGATCATTTCTTTTTGTAACTGCTGCATATTTCGAATTTTGTCCAACTTTTCTATGTTGAAGCTTGAACTATTTTGCACTGGACTGATCACATTAATTTCAAATTCTGAAAAGATGAATTCGAATTTTTCACTTGAGTTACCTACTGTTGCATATTTAAATCTGGTTTGTTACTACACACACACACACACACACATATATATATATATATATGTATGTATGTATGTATGTATGTATGTATGTATGTATGTATACATGTGTGTGTACATGTATATATGTATGCTGGTCTTTGAAGTTTGGTTCGTGTGATCTGGTCTCATTGAGGTCTGCATTGTGACCGGCTTCATTTGAATGCTTGTGTACTTCAAGTACTTGTGTTATGATGGTCTGGTTTCAGCCCTTGTTGTGTTTGCACCCTGCTTTGATCTTGTTTTCATGTTAATGTAGTCATGCTGACCCATTTGAACTGAGCATGTTTGAATTGATTTCTCCTGACCATGTCATGTTGAGTTGCTTGAACATTTTGTTTTGATTTTGGAGACTGGTGCACTTTTCTTGTCTGGTTGTTATTGTCTACACTTTGTACATGTAAGCATGTTGAACTGTACATGTTAGTTGCTTTTGTTGATTCTATCTGGTTTCATGTTGAAATCTGAGTGTAGCATGTCTTGTGCACTGATTTGCTGGCTTCTGTTCCATGTTTTGCTTTCCATTTGAACTGTCTGAAGTTTCTTAGCCCATTTGCATTCATATTATCATGTTGTACATGTTGAAAAGGAATGCTTGCATATGAAGACTGGTGCACTTGTGTTTAGTCTGGTTTTGAACTGCTGAGTTCATTCTTGTATACTCTTTCCATTGTAGTATGGTTGAAAGATTGCTATCATGTTGCCTTTCAACTCCTAGTTACATGTGCTCGCCTATGCATGTTTGAAGTGTTGTATGTGTATACTATGCTAGTTCATGTTGAAGTTGAGCTTTGTATTCTCTGTTGCATGTCTTCATGTGTTGTACATTTTGTTGAACTGAGTTACCTTGGTCTGGTTGATACTCTAATTCTGGTTTCATATTGTTTTGTACATTAGTTGAATCTGACCATTTCTGTGTTGAATCTGTATGTTGTATGCATGTTCATTTTGGTTGAGTTTTCATGTGTGTTTATGTTCCATTCAGTTCACCACTGGTCTGGTTTGAACATGATGTTTTGCACATTGAGTTGAATCCAGTTTTTGCTTGGGTTTGACCTTGTGCTCACCTGTCCTTGCAATTTTATCAAGCAAGTGTATATCGGTGTGCATGACCTTGTGGCATGTACAGTGATACACTGTGCATGTCACAAGTTGTTCATGTAAGATGAATTAAAAGAAAATGATGATGAACAACTCAAATAACTGAGGCAAATAATATTTTCAAACACACACTTCATTGTGCACTGTAAAAATATTTTTCAAATTTACTGCGTTGGTGTTTATTTTGCAGATAGTTCAGAAGCTGGATACAGGCTGGAACAAAGTTGAAGATTAAATATGAGTGAGAGTGAATATGTAGTGAGATGAATTTTGTATGAAAAACTATAAAGTGAAAATGTTTTTTAATCGAAGTTGTATTGCAATTGAAAATGTATGAATGTAGTGAGAGCTCAAATTTGTACTATTTGAATTTGTAATAAAATATTTATTTGAATAAAATATTTTTTAAAATATGAATTCTGAGTTATTTATTTTATTCAACAAATATTTATTTAATTATGTGAAAATAAAATAGTACAACAACAAATACATTTAAACGAATATATATATGTTTATTATCGTCAAACAAAAATCATATACTAGCATATTCTACAATCTCCCCATTTTGATGATAACAACATATATTAAAATTTTGATTCTATTAAATGTATTTGGTCTTAGTGATTTCTATTGGCTCCCCCTATTTGAATACTCCCCCTAATAACAAAGCTCCCCCTTCACATATGCATGAATTTTAATATGCAATGAACCTAGATGGGTATATGCAAATAAAAAATTTGAACTTATTTGCCAAAATCTTAACATTTCTTCCCCTTTTATTATCAGCAAAAGAGTAATAGTGTTAGATAAGAGTGATAAAGTGACAAACATTAATACAACATTAGTACCTAATCGAGTATAAATATTAAATTTCAATAAAAAAATTAAACAAAAATCATAAATACTCTGTTAGGCGCATATTCCATTTTAGAGTGATAGGGATGATGTCGTCATAAAAAATTATATAGTCATGTCCATTTGTGGTATATTTCTGATAGGAATTTAAATACTTACTAACCATGCATAACTGTTAGGACTTTTAAATGAGATTAGTAGCATTCCCAATTTTTATTAAAAAATGAATTCCAAGCATCTTCTAACCACGCATAACCGTGAGGACTTTTTAATGGGGTTAGAATCAACTCACCTATTTAAACCAATTTTGATATGTGTTCCATACATGCATAACCGTGAGGACTTTTAAATGATCATGAAAGCACATAATCAAAGATTCCAAGTAATTCACCCATGCATAACCGTGAGGACTTTTAAATGAAAGTGAGTACTTTTGGATGATTTTATTGCTAATTAAAAAAATGAATAATTTCTTGTTTTAAATACCACATTTTGACATACTATATTGGATTTTGATGAGTGATTGTCGTAGAAATATGATAGGAATAGAGATGGTGATGGAATTTTCACCAACCAAACTTATTACAAATTTATTTTAAATTTTTAAAGAAATTTACTAAATATACTGTCTCAAGTCATAATGTATGATTAATATCAACACTCATCACCTTTTTCAGTCACTATTTATCTTTTCGATAATTAATAGGGAGACAGATTAGTTAACATAGGCATTTAAGATCAAATCCAAAAATATAAAATCAAATTTCTAAAATTCCTAAACTTAGACGAAGCCGACAAAAACTATTTTCTAAAAGGGGTTTTGTAAAAATATCTACCAATTGAAAATCAGTTGAAATGAAATTTATGCAGATATTTTCTATGGAAATGTGATACAACTAATGAATGTCCCAACATAAAACACGTTCCACTAGTACTTTTTCTATCAACTAGACTACCAGCATAATCTGCATATGAATACCCCTTTAACTCAAAGTTATCATTAGTTAGATACCATAGACCAAACCGTGGGGTGTGCAACAGATACATTTCCTCTTATTTGAAAATAATGTTTCTTTTGATGATTGGTCAAATAATTTTGCACAATTCAGAATAAAAAACAACATCATTCCCTTATCTCATAACTGGCTGATTTAAATCAGATTATGGTGCAGATTTTCAACATATAAAACATCGTTTAAGGTAAATGTTCTGTTACCTATTTTACCTTTACCGATAATTTTACATTTATCGTTATTGCCCATTGTGACTCTGCAACCTTTGTACTTCTCTAGGCTAAGGAACTTTGATTTGTCACCCGTCGTGTGCCTGGAATAGCTAAAATCCAGGTACCACTCTTGTTGTTCCTTAGCCTGCCAACACACCTACACGAGGAAATATTTTTATGACCTATTTGTTTTTATAAGTCCATGATCGTTAGTGACAAACGATTTTGAAAAACAAGTTTGTGTAGAACCAAGACAATCTATGTTTGTTCATTTTAGCACCCAGATTTGTTTGACTTTAAGAGATTTTACATTCGTCCCTTTAGGAATCCAAATTGATATGGTTTTCGTGTGTTTGGGTCTATACTAGCAATAGTTTTGATTGTGTCCAATTTTTCCACGAATCGTGCACTTGGAATTGACATGATTAGTTTCACTTCTACCTTTTTCATATTAAGTATACCTAAGTCCTTGTCTAACAGTATTAACAGTTTGTTTCCCTAATAGCATATTTAGTGATCTTTCTCCTTTGGAGAATTTCCCTAAAGTTGCAAACAATTGTTTGACTTGTGACTTGAGAGATTCATTAACATTAAATAATAGAGTGCTTTTTTTAATACTACTTTCTCTCCTTGTATTTTCACTTTCTTTCAAAATCAGAATTTCATTTTCAAGCAATTTAATTTTAATTTTTGATTTTTTTATTTCCTCTTCAAATGATGGACACTTATCACACTTAGGGCTTTTATTTTTATACTTTTGAACCATTTGATCAAGCTGCTTATTTAGTTCTATAAACTATCTCTTTGTGATTCAATTTTAGCGTACTTCTCCCTAAGTCTTTCAAAACAGCCATTTACTTCATGAAAATATATACGTAATTGCGAGTGAGTAAGTTTTGATACCTTGCTTGGCTCGTCATCATCGCCGTCACTTGTTTCTCCTCGAAGACACAGATTTTCTTTTTCACTCTCACTGCCAGTGCTTTCATCATTATCTTCATCACTTTCTTTCCAAGTTGCCGCAAAACTTCTCCTTTTAAGTTTCTTTCCTTTGCTGAGTCGATTGTGAGGACAATTGGGCTTGATATGACCAGGTTTATTGCACTTATGAAAAATGATCTCCTGCTCTTCTAAGTTGTCTAGAACTTTGACGATTCTATTGTTCAGTTGTTGATTTAGGGCAGGATTTCCATATTTGCGGTTCCACCTTTTGAATCACTTTATTATTAGTTCCAGTTCAACTGCTTCATCATCATCACATCATCATCATCATCACATTCCGTTGTTCCTTTGAGAGCTATTGATTTCTTTCGCGTATCTCCTCCTTCACGTTCTTCCTTGAATTTGATTTCTAGCTCATAAGTGTTGAGATTTCCAATGAGTTCTTCAACTTTAACTTGTTTCAAATCCTTTGATTCATGGATGGCAGTCACCTTTGCTTCAAAATTTGAAGAATTCCGAGGATTTTTCGGACTATTTCCAGCACTATGTACGGTCTTCCTAGGGATTTTGATTTGTATACAAGATTAGAAAGTCTCCCATACATTTATTTGACGCTTTCATCCTTTGCCATTGTGAAGTTCTCGTACTCGCTACTAAGCATGGCAAGGCAAGATTCTTTGACTTGGGAGGTTCCTTCATGAGTCACTTCAAGCGTGTGCTAGATTTCCTGTGTAGTTAGACAATGTGAGACACGATTAATGTAACGACCCCGAATTTTATATATATTTAAATTGATAATTAATTTATTTTTCAATAAAGATTTGCGAAATAAATTGATTTTAGTGATGCGAGTTTTCCCGAAGTAAAATAAATTCTGTATAAACAATCTATATTAAACATAGAAATTCATTTTAAACTTTAAAACAATGAAAAGATATAATAACAACATTAGATAAATTCTAACATCAAATTTAATATGGAATTTCATTTATATTACAAAAATTATAAATTATAAAACAAAATAAAATACAAACAAATTGTACTTACAGAATAAAGTATAAAAATATATATAAGTTTTTAAATACAATTTTTTCAAATGATACTTTAATATATATATTATAAAGTAAGTATGTAACCTGGTAACAAATACACAAGTATGCAAAGTATAAGTTAAACATAAAAGGTAAGTAGGAAGACAAGGCAAAGGAAAACACAAAGACAACATTATATATTTGCAAGTTGAACAGATATACAAGGACGAGTATGATAGAGCAAACAAGACAAGAAACAAATAAATCAGAAGAAAAAATATAGGCATGAAGACATAAAGTACCTTGGCATTAAATGCTAGCAAAAATTTAAGTCAATTCGAATTGTATAAAATCCTCTCAGCCACCAAAGCAAGATGTATATCAACTGCAAACACGAAATATCTTTGCCTATAGTACAAATATTTGTACTAGAAAGAAGAAAAAATACATTACTTTGTACAAAACAAATTATATCACTATGTAACACTTCATATCAGCTTAAACAAGATATCATCACCCAGTACTAAGGCAAATAAACACACCCTGTAACTTCATTTCTTCCCATCATCTTCATTTCAGTTCGTTCCTATAAGCTGAGCACCTCTAAAAAGAATGCCATTGCAAAGCTTAAACAAACCTCAGTCTTAAGCAAAGCAAGTTCCAGATCTTTAAAACTAAAGCATTTCAAAGATTTGGAAAAACAAAGCAGCTCAAAGCCTGAAAACAAAAACAAATCAAAGTTCAAGTCCAAACCTTGAAGCTACAGATCATCTTAAAAATAAAGTATTTCAGTTTCAAATTGAGGGGAAATCAAGCTCAAGGATTAAATCTATTTCTGGTCTTCAAGTTACAGAAGAAGAAAAAATAGAAAACATCACTTTATATTCAAATTCAAGCAAAATCCAAGCTTCTCTGTTCTTCTTCTTAATCACTGTGAGCAACTCCTACTTTTAGAAGCTTAACTTGTTTTGATTGCTTGATGCTTGTGAGTAACTCCATTTTTCTTTTAAAACTTTAAATATCTGAAATATTTGAATTAAATTGAATGCATGTTTGAATTGTGAATATGTGATTGCCTGTGAAGTTAAAAACATATGCTTTGTGTAAAATAACAGGTCTCAATTTTATAATAAATTCAATAGCTAAATGTTGAATTCGAGTTGGCCTATGATTTGTAAATAAAAGTTGTTTGTAATCATGTAACCTTTTATCTAAAAATAATTAAAGTTTTTTTTTATGAAACAGTTGTTCAGAAATTTTAAATTACAGTAAAATCTTAATTTTGGACAAAAAAATTCATGAATTCAATTTTTAGTTTTGATTGCATGATTGAATAGTAATGGGTAATCATGAATTTTAAGGGTTGAATCATGATTTTTAGTTTAGTAATTAATGTGAATTCTTGGATTTTCTGTTTTGGACATTCTGGCCGATTTACGGCGAACGACGACGAACTGAGCGACGTGGTTGAACAGGAAGGTCGAGGGGATATAGGAGTTCATCAGAAAAATACTTTGGGAATTTATTAATGATTGAGGTGGCCGATAATCAATGGATTAGGGTTTTATACCCAGAGTGTGTCGTTGTTGTTCATCTTGATTTCAGGGCGAACAGGAGCTATCAGAGATGATCGCACGTGACGCCATAGGTTCTGGAGGTCGTGAGTGAGCTACGGTTAAGGTGACGGGGTTTCTCGTGGCTGAGGTTGCCATGTGGGGTCAACTTTCTGGTGATGGTTGTTTCGAACTGATGGGTTCAGAGGGTAAAATTTTGATGCTCGATCGAATTGGGATTTTTGGGTGATCGTTCGTGACGAGATGGTAGTCGTCGACGTGTGGGTGAACTTGGCGATGGTCGGAGGGCGTTGGATCAATGGTGCACGTGCACGCGTGAAATTCGTGTATCTGGGTTCGAACATTTTTGGGGAAGAAGAAGTTGGCCTGGGAAATTTCTAATGAAACTCGAAGTCGTACTCGGGGAAACGAGAGTTCTTCTCGAAGTAGGTGGGAACGTGATTTTACCCGGGGAGTAGCTCGGGTAGAACGAGATTTGACTCGGGTTTTGTCCCGGGTAGGTATAATAACAGTTTTCAAACTTTAAACAAAATTCAAGTTCTAACATTTTTAACTTATTCTTTTAAATAATTGTTTTTTTATTTAAGTATGAGATTAGTTAAAGATTTTGATAAAAATTACTTAATAATTAATGAAGGTGATTAAGGATAATTAAGTAATATAAGTAATTGAGAGTGATTAATTACTTAAAGATGATTACCTAATGGAAGTAATTAAAAGAAATTAATTATTGATTTAAGGTTGATAAATCAAGTGATTGAACAATAATTAATTAAAGGATAATTAATTAATGTGATAAATTAATTAAGGTGATTAATTTGAGAATAATTAATTAAAGGTTAATTAACCAAAATAATTTGTAATTAATCAGTAATTAACCAGGATTAGTGACTAATCTGATTTAAGTTAGTCAGATGATTAATTGACCTTACTTATGATGTTTGGATTTCATTGAATGCTGCATATTGGATTGATATCTCTGTTATGTGATTATGATGCTATGAATTGCTTTATGCTGAACTGTGATACCTGTGATGAATATATTGCTATGTGAATATGAAACCTTTGACCCGTAAACGACATTTGAATTTCGATGCGACAGGGAGTCGGATTCCAGTTGGTTATCCGAAACCCACATCGAATTGTAATGATGAATCTTTGTGACTGATAAATTTATTGTATCTATGAATTTGTGAATGAAGATAAGCGTTATCGATTATACCGCTTATCGATATATCTGTGATGATTGATGTGCACTATTGTGTGAAACCCCTGGACTACACTTTTACACACACAAATATGGATTTCACGTGGAAATCGGTTAAATCACAGATGATGTAAATTTAATGTTTTTGAAATTGAAATTTTAATTTCAATTGATTTTGAAATTGGAAATTTGGGTTTCAAGTGAAAAGCTTTTGAAATGGAATTTAAAAGATAAAAGTTATTTCGAATAACTTAATCGAGTTTTGGAAATTTAAATAATTTGATTTAAATTTGAATTCAAGTTTGAAATTGAACTCTATGATTTGAAACTAGGGATTAAAGATGTTGTACTAGTTATATATGGGTTAAACCATTTTAAAAGGTATTGATTTGAGAATTTGAATTTAATTCAAGAGTTTTAACTCGTGTAAATATAACTGGATTTTTCTGAAAACGAAACTATTTGTTTTCAAATAGTAAAAGCTTTCACAAAAGTAATGAACTTCCAAATTGTGTTGAAAGAATTTCAAGTTTGAAATGGAATTGAAATGTTTTGAAAGTTATGAAATGAGTCTTTGATTTCAAAGACCGGATGAGTTAATCTAACTTGAAAGACTATGAATGAATCTTTGAAAATGAGTTTTGAAAGCTATAAGTTAAATCTTGATTTAAAGATTTAACGAGTTAATCAAATTGAAATGGAAATCGATTTGAAAATCTATGAATGAATCTTTGTGAATGGGGTTAACTTTGTGAATTAAATCTTTTGTTTAAAAGATTAAGGTGTGGAAATTGTTTAAACCATTGAGGGTTTTTGGAAATGAATCTTTTTGTTAAAAGATTGGAAATGGTAATTTGTTTTACCATTCGAATGAAAAGTTTTGGGCTTTAAGCTGTGATTTAACTAAGACCCCAGTATCCATATGATTTTTAATTACGCTCGTTATTCGGTTTAGCCGGGAGAGGACCTTTGTGTCGTATAACCCATTCCGAATAGTGATACGTCGATATGGATAGCATTTGAAGAACGGCGGTGAAGACCGGGTATTTGCGAGAATGATAGGATGACCTATCGATTGTCTCTGCACCGAGTAGCGCCCGGTATAGAGATTTCTTAAGTGATGGGAAGTCCGATCAGGATTGTGAATATCCGAATTTGCAAGGGCTTCTTTGGAAGTGCCTTCGGTTCTGTTCGAACCCGGAACAGACTTGTATGGATGTGTGTCTGACGTTACACTTTGAGATGTAAAGCTGGTTTCTATCAAATACATTTCTGTTGGTGGCGGAAAATTTATTCTCTTAGCTTAACACCCTTCTCTGAGACGTATGAGCTCAGAGGTTATGTAGTTGATGGTTACTAGTGATACATTCACAATTTGGTAATGTGGCATGCGAAGTACTGCTGATCATTTGATTGATCAAAGCGTGGCTTTGTGAAAAAGCGTGGCTTTGTGGACGAGACTTCATCGAGCCTCACAACCCGGTAATGGTCGAAACAGGAATGTGGCGGCAAAGGTTTGTAGGGGTAGCGCCCCTAGGGTATGTCATTTCCTTCTGGATAAAAGGTGATATCATGGTCTGGAGCCCAGATATTTTACCTATGTGGATGCTGCACAGTTATTATACTTTGTGGTTGTTGCTTTATGATTGAGGGCCCTCGGATAAAGGTCGGTAACGACCGGGGGATGACATGACTCGTGTGTTAGTTACCTAGTTACAGCTCAGTTAGAGCGTGAGGTAGCGTCGGCCTTTTGTTTGCAGAGATCCGGTTAGGATCCGGGGCGTCTTTCCAGAGGCGTTTCTATTTCGGTAAGGAAGTTCCTTAGCCTGATCATTTGTTGGAAATCCAAAGAAACAATACGAACCCTGTACGGTTTTAGTTGTATTACCTGCTATGGAATGTGGCGGTAACCTGCTATTGAACGTAGTAGCTATAGTAGGCATACAACAATGGTTGTATGCTGGCTAAGATTTATATTATATTTTCGAAATGTTTTTCTACACTATGCACTAGTAATAATATCAAAAGAGTTTTGATTTTGCGTAGTAAACATGTTTAACTATCATAAGGAGAAATCTCCTCCAATTCTGCAATTGCATTGTGTGTGTGGCGGGAGGCCTTATGGTAGTTTCATTTTCGAAAAGCATTGCGGATTTAAATGTTAAAAGCCTTTGTTGCTTGTTTTAAAGATAAACTGTTTTTGTTGCTCACACCAGTCCCATGACTGATCCGGAGTTTATTGTTCCCTTCCTAAACTCTGGATGCCCACTATTTTCCACACGGGCAGTCTAGAGTTGGGTTTTTCAGATATTCAGGTTTAGTAGATTATCTGGAGCCAGTTCAGTTCTTGGAGTCCATGGACTGACGTTGCTTATCTTGGAGCATTCTATTGGAGATATTCTATCCACTGCTGGTGTTATCTATTTTCTTTTCCGCTGCTATTTCTTGTATCATATCTCTGATGTATATTGATATTCATTGTATCACTCTGTTGTATCAGATAATATATATCAATGTATTATTCTTTTCTTCCGCTGTGTTATTTACTTAATTGTGTTATAGCTCCGGCGAATCGGATTTGAACGGTCGAATCTGCGGCATTCTAGTACAATGTGAAGTACGGATGTTGATTTTCGAGCGCGAAAATCCGAGTCGTTACATGTGGTATCGGAGCTAAGGTTGAACTTTAGCTCAGGAGTGTAACACATTAAGTAGCTCGTTAGAGATAGAGTGAAGTAAACTCTAGAATGAGTAATTCTCAGATATCCGTCTGAATGCCTCAGTAAATTCTTTTGCTATCTACTGATAGTGAGTATGAGTGCGAGAAGAGGATGAGATAGAGGACAGGGAAATACGACTATAAATGGTCGATACTCTGTAACAACAAGGAAACAATCTTTTCTCTATCAATCTCTTTTGTCCAACATCTTTTCTCAATTCTTCGATAGTTCCTGGTAGATCTAGGAAGTAGGAGATTCGATATATAAAAATGGGACATAAACTCCAACTGAGTCAAAATTGTTTGTTTGGGTGTATTGGTTGCATTGTTTGCTATGGTTGATAGGTATACTTAGTCTTTAAACTAAAAGTTTTGAAACTGTATCCATATATCTATCTATTCTTTGGGTCCGGATATATTCTACGAATGGTTAGTTATCTTTTCGAACTGACCGATGCCATTGGATATTTCGTAGATCTGGATAACCCGAGTATCTTCTGAAGTGTTAAAACAGATTCGTTCTTGATATTCTGATTTGGTAAGCCAAATGAAAAATATATATTCGGTTTGATTCGATGAAATATTCTTCATCTATCTTTGTGTCTCCTTGGTAATTTCGAGGACGAAATTCTTTTAAGGGGGGAAGTCTGTAACGACCCCGAATTTTATATATATTTAAATTGATAATTAATTTATTTTTCAATAAAGATTTGCGAAATAAATTGATTTTAGTGATGCGAGTTTTCCCGAAGTAAAATAAATTCTGTATAAACAATCTATATTAAACATAGAAATTCATTTTAAACTTTAAAAAAATGAAAAGATATAATAACAACATTAGATAAATTCTAACATCAAATTTAATATGGAATTTCATTTATATTACAAAAATTATAAATTATAAAACAAAATAAAATACAAACAAATTGTACTTACAGAATAAAGTATAAAAATATATATAAGTTTTTAAATACAATTTTTTCAAATGATACTTTAATATATATATTATAAAGTAAGTATGTAACCTGGAAACAAATACACAAGTATGCAAAGTATAAGTTAAACATAAAAGGTAAGTAGGAAGACAAGGCAAAGGAAAACACAAAGACAACATTATATATTTGCAAGTTGAACAGATATACAAGGACGAGTATGATAGAGCAAACAAGACAAGAAACAAATAAATCAGAAGAAAAAATATAGGCATGAAGACATAAAGTACCTTGGCATTAAATGCTAGCAAAAATTTAAGTCAATTCGAATTGTATAAAATCCTCTCAGCCACCAAAGCAAGATGTATATCAACTGCAAACACGAAATATCTTTGCCTATAGTACAAATATTTGTACTAGAAAGAAGAAAAAATACATTACTTTGTACAAAACAAATTATATCACTATGTAACACTTCATATCAGCTTAAACAAGATATCATCACCCAGTACTAAGGCAAATAAACACACCCTGTAACTTCATTTCTTCCCATCATCTTCATTTCAGTTCGTTCCTATAAGCTGAGCACCTCTAAAAAGAATGCCATTGCAAAGCTTAAACAAACCTCAGTCTTAAGCAAAGCAAGTTCCAGATCTTTAAAACTAAAGCATTTCAAAGATTTGGAAAAACAAAGCAGCTCAAAGCCTGAAAACAAAAACAAATCAAAGTTCAAGTCCAAACCTTGAAGCTACAGATCATCTTAAAAACAAAGTATTTCAGTTTCAAATTGAGGGGAAATCAAGCTCAAGGATTAAATCTATTTCTGGTCTTCAAGTTACAGAAGAAGAAAAAATAGAAAACATCACTTTATATTCAAATTCAAGCAAAATCCAAGCTTCTCTGTTCTTCTTCTTAATCACTGTGAGCAACTCCTACTTTTAGAAGCTTAACTTGTTTTGATTGCTTGATGCTTGTGAGTAACTCCATTTTTCTTTTAAAACTTTAAATATCTGAAATATTTGAATTAAATTGAATGCATGTTTGAATTGTGAATATGTGATTGCCTGTGAAGTTAAAAACATATGCTCTGTGTAAAATAACAGGTCTAAATTTTATAATAAATTCAATAGCTAAATGTTGAATTCGAGTTGGCCTATGATTTGTAAATAAAAGTTGTTTGTAATCATGTAACCTTTTATCTAAAAATAATTAAAGTTTTTTTTTATGAAACAGTTGTTCAGAAATTTTAAATTACAGTAAAATCTTAATTTTGGACAAAAAATTCATGAATTCAATTTTTAGTTTTGATTGCATGATTGAATAGTAATGGGTAATCATGAATTTTAAGGGTTGAATCATGATTTTTAGTTTAGTAATTAATGTGAATTCTTGGATTTTCTGTTTTGGACATTCTGGCCGATTTACGGCGAACGACGACGAACTGAGCGACGTGGTTGAACAGGAAGGTCGAGGGGATATAGGAGTTCATCAGAAAAATACTTTGGGAATTTATTAATGATTGAGGTGGCCGATAATCAATGGATTAGGGTTTTATACCCAGAGTGTGTCGTTGTTGTTCATCTTGATTTCAGGGCGAACAGGAGCTATCGGAGATGATCGCACGTGATGCCATAGGTTCTGGAGGTCGTGAGTGAGCTACGGTTAAGGTGACGGGGTTTCTCGTGGCTGAGGTTGCCATGTGGGGTCAACTTTCTGGTGATGGTTGTTTCGAACTGATGGGTTCAGAGGGTAAAATTTTGATGCTCGATCGAATTGGGATTTTTGGCTGATCGTTCGTGACGAGATGGTAGTCGTCGACGTGTGGGTGAACTTGGCGATGGTCGGAGGGCGTTGGATCAATGGTGCACATGCACGCGTGAAATTCGTGTATCTGGGTTCGAACATTTTTGGGGAAGAAGAAGTTGGCCTGGGAAATTTCTAATGAAACTCGAAGTCGTACTCGGGGAAACGAGAGTTCTTCTCGAAGTAGGTGGGAACGTGATTTTACCCGGGGAGTAGCTCGGGTAGAACGAGATTTGACTCGGGTTTTGTCCCGGGTAGGTATAATAACAGTTTTCAAACTTTAAACAAAATTCAAGTTCTAACATTTTTAACTTATTCTTTTAAATAATTGTTTTTTTATTTAAGTATGAGATTAGTTAAAGATTTTGATAAAAATTACTTAATAATTAATGAAGGTGATTAAGGATAATTAAGTAATATAAGTAATTGAGAGTGATTAATTACTTAAAGATGATTACCTAATGGAAGTAATTAAAAGAAATTAATTATTGATTTAAGGTTGATAAATCAAGTGATTGAACAATAATTAATTAAAGGATAATTAATTAATGTGATAAATTAATTAAGGTGATTAATTTGAGAATAATTAATTAAAGGTTAATTAACCAAAATAATTTGTAATTAATCAGTAATTAACTAGGATTAGTGACTAATCTGATTTAAGTTAGTCAGATGATTAATTGACCTTACTTATGATGTTTGGATTTCATTGAATGCTGCATATTGGATTGATATCTCTGTTATGTGATTATGATGCTATGAATTGCTTTATGCTGAACTGTGATACCTGTGATGAATATATTGCTATGTGAATATGAAACCTTTGACCCGTAAACGACATTTGAATTTCGATGCGACAGGGAGTCGGATTCCAGTTGGTTATCCGAAACCCACATCGAATTGTAATGATGAATCTCTGTGACTGATAAATTTATTGTATCTATGAATTTGTGAATGAAGATAAGCGTTATCGATTATACCGCTTATCGATATATCTGTGATGATTGATGTGCACTATTGTGTGAAACCCCTGGACTACACTTTTACACACACAAATATGGATTTCACGTGGAAATCGGTTAAATCACAGATGATGTAAATTTAATGTTTTTGAAATTGAAATTTTAATTTCAATTGATTTTGAAATTGGAAATTTGGGTTTAAAGTGAAAAGCTTTTGAAATGGAATTTAAAAGATAAAAGTTATTTCGAATAACTTAATCGAGTTTTGGAAATTTAAATAATTTGATTTAAATTTGAATTCAAGTTTGAAATTGAACTCTATGATTTGAAACTAGGGATTAAAGATGTTGTACTAGTTATATATGGGTTAAACCATTTTAAAAGGTATTGATTTGAGAATTTGAATTTAATTCAAGAGTTTTAACTCGTGTAAATATAACTGGATTTTTCTGAAAACGAAACTATTTGTTTTCAAATAGTAAAAGCTTTCACAAAAGTAATGAACTTCCAAATTGTGTTGAAAGAATTTCAAGTTTGAAATGGAATTGAAATGTTTTGAAAGTTATGAAATGAGTCTTTGATTTCAAAGACCGGATGAGTTAATCTAACTTGAAATGGAATTGTTTTGAAAGACTATGAATGAATCTTTGAAAACGAGTTTTGAAAGCTATAAGTTAAATCTTGATTTAAAGATTTAACGAGTTAATCAAATTGAAATGGAAATCGATTTGAAAATCTATGAATGAATCTTTGTGAATGGGGTTAACTTTGTGAATTAAATCTTTTGTTTAAAAGATTAAGGTGTGGAAATTGTTTAAACCATTGAGGGTTTTTGGAAATGAATCTTTTTGTTAAAAGATTGGAAATGGTAATTTGTTTTACCATTCGAATGAAAAGTTTTGGGCTTTAAGCTGTGATTTAACTGAGACCCCAGTATCCATATGATTTTAAATTACGCTCGTTATTCGGTTTAGCCGGGAGAGGACCTTTGTGTCGTATAACCCATTCCGAATAGTGATACGTCGATATGGATAGCATTTGAAGAACGGCGGTGAAGACCGGGTATTTGCGAGAATGATAGGATGACCTATCGATTGTCTCTGCACCGAGTAGCGCCCGGTATAGAGATTTCCTAAGTGATGGGAAGTCCGATCAGGATTGTGAAAACCCGAATTTGCAAGGGCTTCTTTGGAAGTGCCTTCGGTTCTGTTCGAACCCGGAACAGACTTGTATGGATGTGTGTCTGACGTTACACTTTGAGATGTAAAGCTGGTTTCTATCAAATACATTTCTGTTGGTGGCGGAGAATTTATTCTCTTAGCTTAACACCCTTCTCTGAGACGTATGAGCTCAGAGGTTATGTAGTTGATGGTTACTAGTGATACATTCCCAATTTGGTAATGTGGCATGCGAAGTGCTGCTGATCATTTGATTGATCAAAGCGTGGCTTTGTGAAAAAGCGTGGCTTTGTGGACAAGACTTCATCGAGCCTCACAACCTGGTAATGGTCGAAACAGGAATGTGGCGGCAAAGGTTTGTAGGGGTAGCGCCCCTAGGGTATGTCATTTCCTTCTGGATAAAAGGTGATATCATGGTATGGAGCCCAGATATTTTACCTATGTGGATGCTGCACAGTTATTATACTTTGTGGTTGTTGCTTTATGATCGAGGGCCCTCGGATAAAGGTCGGTAACGACCGGGGGATGACATGACTCGTGTGTTAGTTACCTAGTTACAGCTCAGTTAGAGCGTGAGGTAGCGTCGGCCTTTTGTTTGCAGAGATCCGGTTAGGATCCGGGGCGTCTTTCCAGAGGCGTTTCTATTTCGGTAAGGAAGTTCCTTAGCCTGATCATTTGTTGGAAATCCAAAGAAACAATACGAACCCTGTACGGTTTTAGTTGTATTACCTGCTATGGAATGTGGCGGTAACCTGCTATTGAACGTAGTAGCTATAGTAGGCATACAACAATGGTTGTATGCTGGCTAAGATTTATATTATATTTTCGAAATGTTTTTCTACACTATGCACTAGTAATAATATCAAAAGAGTTTTGATTTTGCGTAGTAAACATGTTTAACTATCATAAGGAGAAATCTCCTCCAATTCTGCAATTGCATTGTGTGTGTGGCGGGAGGCCTTATGGTAGTTTCATTTTCGAAAAGCATTGCGGATTTAAATGTTAAAAGCCTTTGTTGCTTGTTTTAAAGATAAACTGTTTTTGTTGCTCACACCAGTCCCATGACTGATCCGGAGTTTATTGTTCCCTTCCTAAACTCTGGATGCCCACTATTTTCCACACGGGCAGTCTAGAGTTGGGTTTTTCAGATATTCAGGTTTAGTAGATTATCTGGAGCCAGTTCAGTTCTTGGAGTCCATGGACTGACGTTGCTTATCTTGGAGCATTCTATTGGAGATATTCTGTCCACTGCTGGTGTTATCTATTTTCTTTTCCGCTGCTATTTCTTGTATCATATCTCTGATGTATATTGATATTCATTGTATCACTCTGTTGTATCAGATAATATATATCAATGTATTATTCTTTTCTTCCGCTGTGTTATTTACTTAATTGTGTTATAGCTCCGGCGAATCGGATTTGAACGGTCGAATCTGCGGCATTCTAGTACAATGTGAAGTACGGATGTTGATTTTCGAGCACGAAAATCCGAGTCGTTACAATTAAATTCAATTTGATCTAATGAACAAATAATAGAATTCATAGCTTTAGCATTAGCATTTTGCAGTTTATTTTCAAGATCTGTCCATTGATCCATAGGTTTTTCTACTTTTTGATTATCTACCATTATTGGTGGTGCTATATCTTGTTTATTCCATGCATCTATGGTTTTCAGAAAAATTTTCATTCTATTTTTCATGTAAGCATATTCACCATTGAACATGGATGGTCTAACTATGGACTGACCTTTAGCAAAAGCATTATTAAAAGAAGCCATTTTAAAAAATCAAATTTTTAAAACAAAAATTGGTTTTTGTTCCTAACCACTTGTATGTTTGTTTCCACCCTAGAGGGGGGTGAATAGGGTGATACCAAAATTAATGCAGAAACAAAAATAATAGTAGAAAGTAATGCAGTAATAATCACACACAGATTTACCTAGCTTCAGCAAAAACCTGCCTACGTGCTGCCGCCAAGGTTTCTACTAGAAATTAAGTAGTCAAACGCTTACAAACACACGTAAACTTGCGACACCCGCTAACTTGACTAACCAAACTCTAAGCTCAAAACCCTTTTACAACACAGCCACCGAGTTGGAAATTCTCGAACTATAAAACCATAGTACGTACCTAGTTACACAACTATAAATTCACCAAATTTTAAAAAGAAATTACCAATAAAATAAAACTTAAAACAAAACCCTATTATTATATAACTAAAGCCTAATAAAAATGAAGGTCGGCCCAAATATAACAAAAGAGAATTGTCTCCCTTTTCTTTTCAGTTTGTCACTCTAGTTGTTCCTTTTCCTTTTATTGCTCTTCTCAAATTTAGGGTTTTGATGATTCCCTTGAAGCCGCCGCTTGGATTTCAAATTGATTGTCTTTCGTTCTTCAATTCGATTTGCTTGCTTCTTCAATTTGCTTATGACTGCTTCAAGGTCAAGTGCAAATTGGTATAGAATCGGTATGTGATTTTTGCTCCTTTAGATTTTGATTGTGCTCGACTTTATGCTCTGTTTTATTTACTTGGACTCGAACTCAATTGAATTGGCGATGATGATAATAGGTAGAATTTATAGGGTTCGAAACCCTTTAATCTCGTTCGTATAATTTTGGTTTGAATTCATCGTGATTGTATCATTTGCGTTGATTTGTGCTTGAACGATGGTGATGATGCTGACTTGTTCAATAGTTGATGAATTTGAATCCGCTCGAATTGCTTGAGTCAGTTCCATTCTTTTTGCTTCTATGACTTCGTTATTTTGAATTTGTGACAATATTTTGACTTGTTCATCATGTTTCCTCTGATTGACTTTTCTGTAATATTTTTCTACTCTTTGACTTGTTCGAACTACTACTGTGTGATAATTTCTTTTGTAAACAACTGCATACTTCGAATTTTGTCCAACTTTTCTATGTTGATGCTTGAACTATTTTACACTTGACACATTAATTTCAAACACTGAAAAGATGAATTCGAATTTTTCACTTGAGTTAACTACTATTGCATATTTGAATCTGGCTTGATACTGCATATATATATATATTATATATGAGTGTGTGTGTATGTATGTATGTATACATGTGTGCATACATGTATATATGTATGCTGGTATTTGAAGTCTGGTTCGTATGATCAGGTCTCATTGAGGTCTGCATTGTGATTGGTTTCATTTGAATGCTTGTGTACTTCATGTACTTATGTTATAATGGTCTGGTTTCATACCTTGTTGTGTTTGCACCCTGCTTTGATCTTGTTTTCATGTTCATGTAGTCATGCTGACCCATTTGAACTGAGCATGTTTGAATTGATTTCTCTTGACCATGTCATATTGAGTTGCTTGAACATTTTGTTTTGATTTCGGAGATTGGTGCACTTTTCTTGTCTGGTTGTTATTGTCTGCACTTTGTACATGCGAGCATGTTGAACTGTACATGTTTGTTGCTTTTGTTGATTATGTCTGGATTCATGTTGAAATCTGAGAGTAGCATGTCTTGTGCACTAATTTGCTGGCCTCTGTTCCATGTTTTGCATTCCATTTGAACTGTCTGAAGCTTGTTAGCCCATTTGCATCCATATTATCATATTGTACATGTTGAAAGTGAATGCTTGCATATAAATTCTGGTGCACTTGTGTCTGGTCTGGTTTTTAACTGCTGTGTTCATTCTTTTATACTCTGTCCATTGTAGTCTGGTTGAAAGATTGCTATCATGTTGCCTTTCAACTCTTGGTTGCATGTACTCACATGTGCAAGTTTGAAGTGTTGTATGTGTATATTGTGCTAGTTCATGTTGAAGTTCAGCTTTGTATTCTCTGTTGCATGTCTTCTTGTGTTGTACATTTTTTTGAACTGAGTTGCTTTGGTCTGGTTGATACTCTAATTCTGGTTTCATATTGTTTTGTACATTTCTTAAATCAGACCATTTCTGTGTTGAATCTGTATGTTGTATGCATGTTCATTTTGGTTGAGTTTTCATGTGTGTTTATGCTCCATTCAGTTCACCACTGGTCTGGTTTGAACATGATGTTTTGCACATTGAGTTGAATCGAGTTTTTTCTTAGGTTTGAACTTGTGCTCACCTATCCCTGCAATTTTATCAAGCAAGTGTATATCGGTGTGCACAACCTTGTGGCATGTAGCGATCCTGACTCAGCCTTCGAAAATTGGCAACCGTACTTCACTTGTACTCGAAATGCCGCAGATTCAAACGCCGAATCTGGCTCACCAGAGCTTATAACAACATTAAGTATAACAACACAGTGGAAGAAAGAAATGCATAATATCATATACAGCTCCCACGAATACAATATCCAGAATGATATACAATAATGATATCAATATGATACAACAATATCAAAGACAAGCAAAAATGTTACAGCGGAAACAACAGAACTGATAACTCCAAATGATCTGAAAAAGAGAATGAGTCCACCAACTCCAATATCAAGCTCGAACCACCATCACGTTTCACAAAGGTAAGCAATGTCAGTCATGAACTCCAAAACTGAACTAGCTCCAACTAGTCTATTAAACCTGACTATCTGAAAAACCCAACTCTAGACTGCCCGTGTGGAAAATTGTGGGCACCCAGAGTTTAAGAAGGGAACAATAAACTCCGAGTCAGTCATGGGACTGGTGTGAGCAACAAAAAAAGTTTATCTTTAAAACAAACAACAATTGAATTTTAAACATTGAAATCCGCAATGCTTTTGGAAAATGAAACTACCATAAGACCTCCCACCACACACACAATGCAATCGCAGACTTGGAGGAGATTTCTTCTTATGATAGTCAAATATGCTTAATACGAGAAAACTCTTTTGGTATTATTACTAGTGCATAGTGTGAAAATCCTTTCGAAAATATAATATTAATCTTAGACAGCATAGGTACCATTATATTATGCCTGCTATAGATGCCGCCTGAGCAGGCAGGTTATACAACTGCAATCGTAAAGGCTCGTATTGTTTCTTTGGATTTTCCAACAAATGGTCAGGCTAAAAAACTTCCTACTGCCACATGGGTACGCCTCTGGAGTGACGCCCCAAGAACCACCTAGCTCTCTGCCAACACAAGGCCGGTTACCCCCTTCCTGGGTAGTAAACCTGAGATATGCCACCCCTGGTCGTTTGCGACCTTTACCCGAGAGCTCTCGATCACTAAGCAACAATCACAAAAAGTAAATGAGATTGGAGAAACCATACAGGTAAATATCTGGGCTCCATACCATGATACGACCTTTTTCCAGAAGGAATGGACATACCCTAGGGGAGCTACCCCTGAAACCTTGCCGCACTTTCCTGTTTCGACCATAACCGGTCTGTGAGGCTCGATGAGGTCTCGTCCACAAAGCTACGCTTTACACGAAAGCCATGCTTTGATCAACAAATGATCAACATCACACAGCAACACTTAGCATGCCACACTACCAAATTGGGAGTATATCACTGATAACCTTCAATTACATAACCTCTAAGCTCGTACATCTCAAAGAAGGGTGTTAAGCTAAGAGAATAAATCTCCGCCACCAAACAGAAATGTATTTGAAAGAAATCAGCTTTATATCTCAAAGTGTAGTGTCAGACATACAACCATACAAGTCTGTTCCAGGTTCGAACAGAACCGAAGGCACTTCCAAAGAAGCCCTTGCAATCCGGGTATTCACAATCCCGATCGAACTTCCCATCACTTAGGGAATCTCTATACCGGGTGCTACTCGGTGCAGAGACAATCGATAGGTTATCCTATCGTTTTCACAAATACCCGGTCTTCACCACCGGTCTTCAATTGCTATCCATATACGACATATCACTTATTCAGAATGGGTTATACGACACAAAGTTCCTCTCCCGGCTAAACCGAATAGTGAGCGTAATATTTAAAAACATATGAATATTGGAATTTCAGGTAAGTCACAACTTATTATCCAAAACTTTCCGTCAAATGGTTTAAACACATTACCATTTTAAATCTTTTACATAAAAAGATTCATCTCACAAAGTTCACCAAGTTTCAGAAAGATCTATTCATAGATTTTCGCAAATCAATTTCCATTTCAATTGGATTAACTCATTAAATCTTTAAATCAAAGATTTAACTTATAGCTTTCAAAACAATTCCATTTCGAATGGTTTAAACAAATCACCATTTTAAATCTGTTAAAAATAAACAGATTCAATTCACAAAGCTCACCCAGTTTCACATAGATCTATTCATAGCTTGGGAAACCATTTTCAATTCAAACTTGAAATCCCTTTAATTTAAATTGGAATTTCATTTCTTATATGAAAGCTTTTATTATTTGAAAACAAACTGTTTTCATTTCGGAAAATCTGATTCATTTATACGAGTTAAAGTCCTTGGGTTAAATTCAAATTCTCAAAACCATACTTTTTAAAATGGTTTAAATTCATATAAATACATTTATAACATCTTTAACCATAATTTCCAATCATGGAATTCAATTCCAAATTTTGAATTCAAATTCAAATTAAATTATTTAAATTGGAAACTTTACCAAGTTATTCAAAATAAATTTTCTCTTAAAAACTTCTTTCCAAAGCTTTAACATTTAACCCAAATCCATTTCCAAAATCAATTTAAATTTAAATTTCAAAAACATTAAATTTAATTTATCTTTGACTTAACCGATTTCCTCATGAAATCCATATTTGTGTGTCTGAAAGTGTGGTCCAGGGGTTTTACACAATAGTGCAACATCATTCAGTCATCACAGATTCAAATACAGCAATATATTTGATAAGCGGTATAAACTATAACGCTTATTTTTATTCAAAAATAAATTACATTCATCACAGCTTGAATTAAAATAATTCATATCACACAGCATCACATAGTAGGGATATCAAACAATTCACCCATTCAATAAAATCCGAACATTCACAAGTAAAATTTATTAATCAATTGATTAATTTAAATCAGATGCATTACTTATGAATAATCATTAATCCGAGTTAATTATCATGAGTCAATTATAAATTATCTGAAATAAATTTCCCTTTCATCATTTATTAGTTAACCTTTAATTATTAACTAATCATCCATAATTAATGAATCAATTAACTTTTAATTATTTAATACATCTTAATTAATCACATTCATTAATTAGTCCTTTGATTACTAACAGATAATTTTACTCAAGTTACTAATCATCATTCAATTAATTACATCCAGTAATCATTTATTAATTACTTCTCTAAGTAATTATACTTTCCAAATCGTCAAGTGATTATTAATTTAAACTTAAGTAATTAACTTGAACTAATCCAATTAAACTCAATTAATTACACTGAATAATTAATTTCTTAATTACTTTTATTAAGTAATTAACCTTTAAAACCTTTTATCTTTCTCAATTAGCTTCTTAATTACATTATTAAGTTTTAAAATAAACTTTAAAATAAAGGTTATATATATCTTAAATACTTTTAAACTTAGTTAATTTAAAAACCTTTTAACCAATTCAAAACTTGAATAAACATTTATTATTTACAAAAGAACTGGTTTTAAATAAAACTGGATTTTGTTTTAAAAGTTAAAACTAATTTTACCCTTAATTTCCAGACCCAAGGAAACACAAGAAAATCCCGAGCTCAACCCCGGGCAAACTCCCCTCCTCTCATCTTCGAGTCAAACCATGATTTTCTTCGAGACATTCCAGAGAAAACCCATATCTTCCTCAATCACTACAACATCACCCTGACACAACATACACGCGTGCACGTGTACCGACACTCTGGTCATCTCCGACCAATGCCGCTACCACCTACAGGTCATCGTCGACCTACTCGACCCAAACAATCACCCAAAACCCATGACTACCACCAGAATTGAAATCGAACAAGTCGACACCACTTCGATCTCAAACCAGTCAATGAAATCCTCCTCGCTCCGACTCCACAGACCACCAGAGGCCACACAATTCTAGCCATGGTAGCGTAAGGCCTTCCAGCTTTGAGCGCCACTGGAGCGATCGACTCCGATGCGATGACGAGATGTCAGCGATTCAAAATTCGACGCTAACTAAAATCTGGGCTAAAACCCTAAATTGACTTCGCATGACCACTACGGCGAGCTAGAATTTCTCTGATCATTTTTCTGATGATCCACAACACCCCATCTTCCTTCAGTATCGATCACGCCCTCCATAGTTGTAACGATCCCGAATTTTATATAAATTTAAATTGATAATTAATTGGATTTTTGAATTAAAATTGTGAAATTAATTAATAAAGTGATGCGAGTTTCCCCGAAGTAAAATAAATTCTGTATAAATCGTTTAAATTTAAATTATTGTATATGAATTTAAATCATGAAGAAATGGTTAAGAAATGAAATTATATAAGATATAAAAGTATAAAATAAATACATAAATAAATTATAACCACATATTAAAATATAGAAATGCATTTAAAAATAATAAAAGATAAAACAAAACCAAATGCATATGAGATTATAAAGACAAGTTAAAAAACAAAACAAAAGAAAATAAAAGACATGTATAAAAGCTTATAAAAGAAGCCACCTCTATCTCAAACATGTACAGCCGAACTAGAGAAGGAAACAAATACATATGAAAAATAAAATACATGTAGACTTTGTAACAACACTGTATTTTACAAATATTTTTAAATTGATTTTTTTCTTTTCAGATTCAAAAGCTTTATTTATGAAAAAGAATAAATTTTGTTATTTTAAATATAAACTTTGATTTTGATGTGGATTAGAATTCCAAATATGACTAAATTTAATATTTCCAGAATGAGTGAATTTTGGTTAAAATAGTCAAACTTTGACTTTTAAATTTAAATTTTTAATATTTCAAATTATAAATTTTATCTTTTATTATGAAAATAGATTTAATAACATGAATATTGCTTTTCGTTTCGTTGAAAACGGAGTTAAAATGTAAAAGTTATGTACATTTCAATTTTGAGTATAAACTGTTTATTTAACAATTTTGTCTATTTTAAATTGTATAAATTACTCTTTCTTTCTTATATTTTGTTTTAATATGTGTTAATATGTTTTTTATGTATATTTTGTCTTTTTATATTTTTAAAATGATAATAGAATTTTTCCAAAATTTACTGTATTTATTTTTCATTTTTAAAGGCTGTTTTCCTATTTTCTGCTATTTTCTTCATTAAAAATTATATGTAAATTAAATTTTAAATATTTGTGAATATATATTTATTTTATGTTATTATTTATGTTGAAAAATATATTACAAGCTCATATGAATTTTCTAAAATTATTTCATTCAGTTTCAAATTTTCTAGTCTAGTTCACTGTTTTAACTATTTTCCTTAATTTGACTTTATATAATTAATAAATATTATATATATTTCTATATTTTGTTAAAAACTTCGAAATTTCATCTGATAATATTATTATTTCAGTAATGTAAACTTATATAAATAAATAAAGGTAAAATGAAAGGGTTTGTGACTTTCTAACTCCAATGACTTTTGATTTTCCCACCTTTTCACATTTTAACTTACTTTTACAAATCAATTAGCCATAACTACACACATACTTCAGCTGCCTACCTCCATTCTTCATTCACGTACATCATTTCTCATCTCATTTCTAAAAAAAAATTCGTCCATCATCCTCTTGTTCAAGTTTGGTAAAAACTTCTGTGACGCCCCACCTCTATACCCACGCTAACCAAGAACACTACGATGTAGTGCTGTCAATTAGCGCGGAGAATAAGGCTGTGGAGGAGCGACCATCCATGTAACTTCTTTGTGCGAGCATCGATACGTCAGATAGAATAGAATGCATATCTTTTAAGGAGGAAATCCGACATACCGATACAAACACAAAGCTATCACACGGTGGCTATATATAATCTTCGGAAACAAACATAGAAATAATCATAACATAAATCAGTCACAGACATCCATATCACAAAGGCGGAAGAAGATATGAAAAAAAAAATATAACACATGAAAGTGTACATCAGAGTAGTGGTCAGAAAGATCCACGATAATACAAAAGAATAGCATCACGTGCTATACAAAAGAATAAGTACACAACATAGAGTCTATATCTCAAAGGTGTACATCCCAAAAACTACTAATCTAGGTAGTTAGCCAAAAGTCAGAATAATCCTGAAGAGAAGTCAAGCAGAAGCACCTGTAACATCTCGGTCTGACCCGAGTATTATTTATAAGAAAATAATAAACGGATCAGTCTAACTATAAATATCAGATGATATGGTATACAGTAAAAGGCATGACATGAACATGTAATAACCATAGCGACATACTACTATAAGTATGTAAATGATAATCAACAAAAGATTAATCAATATCACAAAAATCTTCTCAAAGATAAAATAGGGTATCATACCCTAAACTTGTATTCATAACAAGTCAATAACACATGAATTCACCAATGCACAAAAACTGATATCATATCAATGAAAATCATGAAAATTGGTGAAGCACAAAATTCCAGAAATCATCATCAGAAATCCAGAAAACACATAAAAAGGGGGGAGGCCTAACACATGAATGGGAGCATGAAAACTCACCTACGCGTAAACACATGACGAGAAGCTATCTCATGGAAGCTATCCATTAAATTTTCACACAGGAATGGCCCGAAGACCGTAGGGTGCTACCCTGGAAATGTGATGGCGAAACACCACATGATCGGGGTATAGTCTCCCACGTAGACAAAGAGACATCGCTCAATCGCTAGTCTAAATCACAAAAATGATCGTCATGATCATAAGGAAGTGTCAATCACACCAAGCTAGTAAATATGTGAGTTTAGCTTCATGTCCCATAACCACTTGCTTAACTTAAATATTTACGAACAAGCTGTAAATCTTCACTAGGAAATTGTCACAAAAAGGGTTCAATCGAACAAGTCCAAGAGCTAACCGACGAAGTGAACGCAAGTGTTTCATACCACCCGTTTTACTAAGTCGTTTAAGTCGATTTCTCATTCGAGTGAAGTAAAGGCTTGTATATACTAGTAGATTGAAAATCGGTTTGAGAAAACGAACTTTTGATATTTAAAATAGTGTTGAAATCGCTTTGATGAAAGAGTTTTGATATTTACTATTAGTATTGAAACCTTCATATATCTTTAAAGTGACAAGTCATAAAACGATGGTAGAAACAAATCAATTCACGTTCGAAGACGTGAGTAAAGTCCAAAGAAGTCAGTCCCAAAACCATCAAAGTAGAAATTCTGACAAATGTTTTTCAGATGAGATTGCCTACGCAGAGTAATACGGGGTTCGACCTGCCCGGTCAGGTCGTGGGGGTCCAGGGGGCAGCGCCTACGGCGGGGTGCGGGGCAGCGCCCCGTCACGATACGACTTAATGAGGACAAGCGACCAAAGGATGCAGGACGACCTAATAGCCGAACGACTCAAGGACGCCGAACGAGGCTGAATGACTTAAGGAGACCGAACGACAAAAATGCCGAACGCTCTAAGTGTGCCGATCGACTCAAAAATGCCGAACACTCAAATATGCCGAACGGCTTAAAGATGCCGAACGCTCGAAAATGCCGAACGCTCGAATATGATCGACTCAAAAATGCCGAACACTCAAATATGCCGAACGGCTTAAAGATGCCGAACGCTCGAATATGCCGAACACTCAAATATGCCGAACCGACCTAATATGCCGATCCGACCAGAAGATGCCGAACGACTCAACAGCCGAACGACTCGAAAATGCCGAGCGTTCAAGAGACCGGACGACTTGAAGATGCCGAACGCTCAGGAGGCCGAACGTTCAGGAGGTCGAACACTCAGGAGGCCGAACGTTCAAAGATACCGAACACTTAGGAGGCCGAACGTTCAAAGATACCGAACACTTAGGAGGCCGAACGTTCAAAGATACCGAACACTTAGGAGGCCGAACGTTCAAAGATGCCGAACACTTAAAGATGCCGGTCGACTAAATGATGCCAAACAGCTTAAATAGGCCGAACCGATCGACTCAACGATGCCGAACAGCTCTAGGGGGCTGGAAAATTCGTCAAAACGCTCAAAAATGGTGTTTTTCGCCAATCCAATCCAAACCAAATGCAAATATTCATACAAATGCAATAGGGGATCATTCCCAACAGTCCAATGACAATTTAAGCAAGATGTGAGACTAAAAATCTCACCTTTTCCACGAAATTGATGAAGATGAAGATTGAAAGCAAGGAGAAGCAACCCAAAGCTTGAATCCACAATCTTCTACTTGAATTTGATGTTGAATCTCGGATTTGCAATAGAATTTGAGTTGGGAGTTTTAATTTCTCTTTCCCACCACCATTTTTGACAAAGCTTGAAGTGTTTGAGCAAATGAGGAAGAGGGTTGGGCTGAACTAATGGGGTGCAGTCCAAACCAAAGTCAAAGGCGGGAAAAAGTGTCGAAAATTTCACTATCTCCAAACATATCGAAGTTTACACTCAAAAAGATCGCAAACGTCATTTTGAACTCAATGGGAGTGGTCTCGAGTCCTAATTTGACCGTACGCAAAAAGTAGCTTTTTGGACTAACATCCGACTAACGATAAAATATTTAAATAAAATATTTAAATATAAAATCGATAGATATGCGGGTTGTTACAACTTCTTTTCCTTTTCTACTTTTATTGTCTTTTTCTTATGAAATTGCACTTGATCTCCTTGGCCATAGGATCGGCCATGCTCCTCTCCAGCCCATGCCGCCACCACCATCACCTACGCACGCCACCAGCACCTCCTCCCCACTGACCATCCCCAGCCGTGCCACGCTAGGTGGTAGCTCCTTCACCAAAACCACAAAACTCCAACATTTTGACCTAGCCGAGCACAAGCTTCCACCTACTCCACTTCCACCACCCATAGCCGCCACCTACTCCACCTCCACCACCTCCAGCACCACCTGGACCCTATGCCACATCATCACCTTGGGCCCCACTCCTCTGTCCGTGACCATAGCAGCCTTGGCCGAGCCCTATTTGGCTTGAAACTTGTGATGTTATTAGTTGTAATACCTTGTTGTGTTGATGTTCCATCTCCATAACTTTTGCCATCAACAAACTCATGGTAGGCCGACCTTAGCAACCCAGACCTGACCCAAAATCATTGCCTTAGACCTGTACTCCACCTCTGGCCGAGCCTATGAAGTGTCGGAATCAAGTGCAAAGCATTTCAGCTTGGTTTTATAAAGTTATTTCTAGCATAGTTTATCGTAGTTTTGGTTTGAAACCTCACCATTGTTTGTATTGTTTTGTCTTATGTATCCGAGGAGTTAACCTTGTCTCTCCCACACTCATCATCATCATGGCTGAGAAAATGAACCCCTTGTTCGAGCTTTTGAATGGTTTGAGCATGGTCAAGTAATCTATTCCGTTGTTGCTTCTTATCTTCATTGTCTCAACATTGTTTGCGTTGAATATTTATGTGTATATTGTCTTGTTTGGTTATTGTTTACAAGATAAATATCAAGGCTCTCCATTCATTCAAATCAAAAGTCATGCTATATCGTGCTTATTGTGCTTTCTGGAATCTATTATGTGTGTTTTGATCGCTAATCTCCAGCTTTAACAGGTGAGTTATTCTCACCAGACAATATGTACCTATATAACTGATAAACCGACACCATTTGAATCTGTAATGTATATTATCATGTTATATATGCTTATATTATTATCATATGATGTTCACACATGTTATTACACCTGTTATATCATATGTTACTATTGTTTTATGTTATTATGTAAATTTATATCAGTTTATCACACTGCAAGTTCCTTGTAGACTAGAATCACTATGGGTTGAAATGATACATACCCGAACGGACTTTAGAATAAGGGAATATCGTTATGGGCTGAAATGATAGGCCTGAGCGGTTTTCAAATTCATTCATTTAACTTGGGATTGCGGGTTTGAAATGATATAACCTGGATTTTTCTTTTTTTAAACTGCGGGTTGAAATGATACATATCTGTATCACTTGACCTAGGTTAGAAAACTATATACATGCCCGTGGTTATTTTATAAAGTGTTTTGGATGATTTTAAGTATTTTTAAAAATAAATTTATGAAATTTGATTTAAATAGATTTTGAAAAAGAAATTATGATTTTTCTATGAGTTAAAATGTAATTAATGAATGGTTAAATTGGATTATTGAAATATAACTTAAGTTTGGAATTTGGAATTTTGGTTAAAAATGATATATAAGTTATATGAATAAAATGGAAATTTAATTATATTTGGAAAATGGTAAAATATGATAATTTGATTAAATTTGAATTTAAGTGATTTATTAAAGTATTATTGATTTTTCTATGAATTTAAGTGGTTAAATAACTGAATGTTTAAAAGTGATCTTTTAAAATATAACTTGACTTGGAAATGTGAAATTTGGTTTTAATTAAAGGTTTAAGTTAATTAAATAAAATTGGAAATTTAGTTAAATTTGTGAAATGGTAATTTAAATTTGAAGTGTTAAGTTTATTTGTTGAAATGTGAAGAATTGGAAACTTTTACACTTAAATTTATTAAGTAAATTGTTGAAAATTGGATTTAATTATAAGAAATTTATTGTGAAAAAGATATATGTTAAATGATATGTAAATGAACATTTTAAATGTTAAAATATGATTTTAAAATTTTTATGTGTTTTAAATTGAAGTTATTTAATTGCTAGAAATACACTAACACCTGAAATCTACTTTTAATAGCATTCAGAAATGTTATAGATTCTGTTTTGAACTAAAATTGTGTAAAAAGAGCTATTACAGCATTTCTGAAATGCTGTAGTTGTTGTAATTGAACTTATAGGCTAATATTGAACTCAGGCCTATTATAGCATTCTCTGGAAATGCTATAATGGTCTGCAGTCTTTGCTGAAACCAAATTTAACCCTTGTTTTGAAATCTGAACTACCGCAGCACTTCTGAAATGCTGTCTTGTTTTGAAATATAATTCAACTAAAACTGAGTTTTAACAGTAGTTTTAAGTGCTGTCTTTGCTGAATTAAAATGTTTTTAAATATAACTTATAGCAGTTGTTTTTAAATGCTGTGAAATGCTGAAATTTTAATAATTAGGGTTTTTGACTTAGTAAACGAACTCAGAATGGTTTGAAACTTTGGAAATTGAATACTTGATTTGAAAGTATAATAATTACACTTTTAAAAGGGTTAAATGAATTATTTTGATTGAAATATAAACTATTTAAAGGTGATTTAAAATGATAGTGAATGAATGATATCTTTGAATTTAAAAGGTATCTAAAAGTTGAATATTTGGATTTGAACTGATATGATATTTTATTATATTAAAATGGTTTGAAATGAAGTTGGAAAGATATGACATTTTGATATATTGAAATGAATTGAAATGAAGTTTTGGAAAGATATGATATTCTAATATATTGAAATGGTTTGGAATTGATTTAATCTTCATTTTTGATAAAGATTGGGTTTGGAAATGAGATTTTATTTTAAAAGTATATATATTTTTTTAAATGACCATGGTGTTATAATAACGTTGGTTGTTAAAGAGACCGGGATCGGATATGGACATACTCTCTGTCGATACCGAAAACCACTTTGACAACTGTGTACGCGGTGGAGTTTCCAGAATGAAGTAGGATGGTGGCGACGATCCTAAGGTATATACGTGGACCCAACTCCCGTGAGTTGGCATAAGGTGGCTAAAACAGGAGCGATTGACAGACCAATGAGGTAGCACCTCTGATCGGACACACTTCTTCGATACCATTCTATTACTTGTGATTGATTTGGTGGCCACCCTTGATTTGGGAGTGTTGTTCGAGGTGGGCGGTAGTGGCTGCTATGCGTCACCACTAGTCCGGATGCGTAATTGGTATATCTACCCTGGCATTGCCTAGTTGTGTCTTGTCACCTACCATATCGAGCTTTACTACGATTTTGATTTAAAGATCCGACTGCGTTAAGGTTCTCCATCCCCTTAACGCTATTTTTTATATGATTATACTTTACTGATTAGACACTACTGTATATAGCGTATATTACTATATAGTAAATAGTTTAACGAATCCTTAGAGGATGGGCGGTCCCAAGCATCTTCTAAGTTACTTGTACCTTTACTACAGTTCACTTGAGTTGGTTTACATTGTATAAGTATGTATGTCCTGACTCGAGTGTTTTGTGTTTTGCTTTACGCTCGGGTCAGACTGAGTGATACAGCATTAGAGACTCACCTTTGGAGCTGGAGTTTTGCTTTGAAGATCCAGATATTTATTCATCTTGTTATCCAGTTGATTCCAGTTGTATTCTGAGTTGTACCTGATTATCATACCGTTACTCCTGTTGTATTTTGGTATTCCTATTGTATCTAAATTAACTCTGATGTATTTATATAGTAGCTTCATGAACTACTCTCTCTTTATTTCTGCTGCATTATTTTACTCTGTGTCTGTGATCTGTGATTATTTATTTACTGTATATTCTGAGATTTGCCAAATTTTATTTACAACGCGGTATTTTGAGCAATTCAATTCCGGCATGAATGTCTACCTATACACTTATAATGGATGCGAATGGTTGAAAATATCGGGTCATTACAGTTGGTATCAGAGCTTTGGCTTTGAGGCAAAACTTAGAATGTATGGTAAATTTAGTTACAGAATCACTTTCATTCGAGCTTGAATCATTTTTCTTTTGACTCGGTTTCCTTTGAATTTTGGAACGTTCCCTACGGTTCCAAAATCCATTCTTGTCCCTCACTATTCATCTTCTTTTGATTCTGGAGTATCCTATAACTCCACTTCGAATGATCTTTATAGTGAATTGGCGATCTCACCAATATTCTAATTTTCTTGTAAAAGGGTGAAAATCCTTTACAATCAGCATCGATTCACCAGAGATTTATATTTATCCTTGGTTTAGATGCTAATATCTTTTATTTTTCCAAACTCTATCTCTTGAGATCGAACGTTGATTTGTCCCAGGAAAATCCACATCGATCTTATTCTTTAACTCACGGTTAACCCGGTTAAGGTTGTCCGCGGTTATCTAAGCTTACCCATCTCCCTACTTTGTTATTTAATCATCTTGTCTTTTGTTTCCAACCTACCTTCAAAACATTTTGAATTGTATTTGTAAATCTGTAATTGATATTTTGTTTTATATTGTGTTGTTTGAGTTGTTGATGTTGATTTAGATTTCCGATCGATTCGTCTGATCAACGCTATCGATAGGATTTCTAAAACACTTTGACAAAACAAACTGACACAATATTATAAAAAAAAATTGGTTAATGAAATAAATTTTGATATATAATTTATGGAACTTAATAAATTGATAATTTAAAGTGATAATACTTGATTTATCATTTATTGTTCTACAAATGAATTTATAAATAGTTGTTTATAAATTTATTTGGGAACTGAAATGAATTTAAAACAAGAAATTTAAGAATTTAATTTCCGATGGATTCAAACCTTGTGTTAAAAGTTTTAAAAGGATATATTATTTAAAGTATTTCCAAGTAGAAATTTGTTTCTAAAGGATTTTTAAGTTTAAAAATTTAGTGCTCTTCTCTTTGTCGTTGGAAAATAATTTCGGTGATGACTGCAGCATCATTGACGTTCATTTTAGAGTTTCAAAGTGAAGAGACTGTTCTGTAGTCTTGCTACAGCTTTGTTTTGGGGAATTTAATTAATATGAATTTCTAAAAATATGACTTGATTTATAATATATATAGATATATGATTTAAATTTGATCTGACATATTATGTACATATATTTATTTATCTCTACCTAGTTTGAAGGAAATCGGAAATTAATTCTTACATTTTTTTTTTCTTAAAGAATAATTTCAATTATAAAAAGAAAAATCAAAAAAATTTGGATAAATGATTCAAACTTGAGATAATTGAATCGGAAAGTTTTATTTGTATAACACACAATTTCATTCCAATATAACTTACCTAAATTCCTTAGAAGTTGAATATGAAATTGGATAATATACAATATATAAAGGATTTTATAAATAAAATTTGAGTGGTTATAATAAATGTTATACACTTAAATTTTAGTTATAAAAGATTAACAGAGGTAAATAGTGAAAAAGGAATCTAAAGATATTTTATTTAAATAACTTAATAATCAAATTTGATTTAATATGGAACCTTAAGTCTAACCTAGGAATTTTAATAAAGGTTATTTCCTGAAATGAATATGTTGTGTAATAAATAATGTATCTTTGAATAGATAAAATAAAATACATTTGAATTGGACTTTTGGTAATAAAGTTTATTTAACTTGAATTCATAGTTTAATTGATGTCTAAATGAATAAATGTGTAAAGAAATTTGATTGTTATATTTGCTATGATAAATATTTTATTTATGAAATTGATATGTCTTGAAAAATGAATAATTATGATTTAAATAGTTAAAATGTATTTTAACATCACTAAAAATTGATAATTGAGAATTTGGTTTTCAAATGGAATTTTAAGTGTAACTTATTAAAGGAATATCTATTTGTGAAATGGGTATTTTAAATAAAGTGTTAGGTTATGTGTTAAATTAAGAGCTAACTAAAATAGTGAACTTTTAACTTAATAAATGAAGTATAGTTTGATTTGAATATTCCATTCATAAAAGTTTGTTTTAATAAGTCATAAGTCATAAGTTAAATGATATCCAAATGAATATTTCTGAAATTGAACTGATTTGACATACTAATATACCTACTGTAGCATTTTATAAGTGCTACTATTTTGAAAATACAATGTTTTGGAAGTTTTTATAATTGAATGAACTTAGAAATGTTACAACTTTAAAATGAATATTATTTGACCTTGAATTAAAATGGTTTAAATAAAGATTATTTTTAAATGGTGTTATGATTTTCTAAGTATTATGTTTTTTTAAAGAATAACATTTCCAAAGTGTTATGATTTTAGTAGTATGATTTCCAAATGATAAACATCTCTAAATTGTTATGATTTTAAAACATTATGGTTACAAATCTATTATCTTATTTTGTTTTTCTATCTTTTGGTTGTCCTTATTTCTCTTATCTTGTTACAGAATGGAAAGGCTATTGCTTATACCAGTCTGTTTAGAAATCTTTCTGTAATCGTTGATAATCTTTGTTACTCATCTGGATCTGAACATAGTTTTTCCATTTATAGACCGTCGGTCAAGTGAAAAGGGAGATTCAGACTCTAGAGGATCTTTTTCGTGCTTATATTCTTGATTTGATCACCTCCATCTTGTTAAACTTACCTATAACAATAGTTATCAGGTGTAATTCGAATCTTCTTATCATCTTGTCTTAATTCTATTTCATTCTATCTTTTTCCGTGCTTTCCCGTACCTCGTTCCTTTTCGGGGACGAAAAGTTTTGAGTGGGGGAGAGTGTAACAATCCTGTATTTTACAAATATTTTTAAATTGATTTTTTTTTTCAGATTCAAAAGCTTTATTTATGAAAAAGAATAAATTTTGTTATTTTAAATATAAACTTTGATTTTGATGTGGATTAGAATTCCAAATATGACTAAATTTAATATTTCCAAAAAGAGTGAATTTTGGTTAAAATAGTCAAACTTTGACTTTTAAATTTAAATTTTTAATATTTGAAATTATAAATTTTATCTTTTATTATGAAAATTGATTTAATAACATGAATATTGCTTTTCATTTCATTGAAAACGGAGTTAAAATGTAAAAGTTATGTACATTTCAATTTTGAGTATAAACTGTTTATTTAACAATTTTGTCTATTTTAAATTGTATAAATTACTCTTTCTTTCTTATATTTTGTTTTAATATGTGTTAATATGTTTTTTATGTATATTTTGTCTTTTTATATTTTTAAAATGATAATAGAATTTTTCCAAAATTTACTGTATTTATTTTTCATTTTTAAAGGTTGTTTTCCTATTTTCTGCCATTTTCTTCATTAAAAATTATATGTAAATTAAATTTTAAATATTTATTTTGTGAATATATTTTTATTTTATGTTAAAAATTATTTGAAAATATTTATTTTTATTTTATATAATAGAAAAAGATTTTTGAAAGTATTTGAAGTATAAAAGTAAATTTATACAAGTATAAATTGATTCGAAGATTTCCTAAGATTATTATATATATGTATATATATCAAATATTTTATGGAAATGGTTTTAAGAAAAGGTTTTGGGAACCTTTGGATTTGAAAAAGCTTTTGATTTTCGAGGAAAATCAAATTTGAAAGTTTGGAAAGCCTGATTTGTGAATTATCGATTTTGGTAATCGATTTTGTGTAAAGGAGCTTTATATGGAATTCATACTAGGTGTATGATTTGGAAAATACTATATGTGTATAGTATAAAGTGTTTTGAGATTGGCTCTGGGGAAAAAGGCGCTCCCTTGAAATGAACTTCTCAGGAGTGCCACAGGGTGGCACTGCCTTGAGCCTCTAAGGGGGAGGTTCTAAAGTTGATCCTGTGAGGAGTCCGGACAAAACTAGTTCCTGAGGATTATTGTGTAGCGAAAGTCGAGGGGCTGGTGCCTACAGAGGCATTTGGGTTATGCTGTGATGACAGTGTAACTCGATGTCACTGCGATCTACTGCAGACCATAGCGAAAGTCGTGTGTGCCGCTGAGAGCCAACAGTCTACGTTTGATTTTATATCGGTAGACTGCGACACTATGGTAACATAGCGAAAGTCGTGTGTGCCGCTGAGAGCCAACAGTCTGCGTTTGATTTTACATCGGTAGACTGCGACCTATGTGGGAGTGGAGAAGTTTCATTTGACAGCGTAATCGAGAGGCCGCAGAGAGCCTGCAGTTACATGGACTTTTGCTGTGACGGCAACGTAACCCTGGATGTAACTGCGATCTGTTGTGGGTTCCATGGTGTAGTAAGTTACATGGACTTTTGCTGCGATGGCAACGTAACCCAGGATGTAACTGTGACCATGGATGGGTGTGATGATTTCCAGAGCAATTTCACCAAAGATATTTTCTCTATTTTCAAAACCGTTTTCTATATTTTCAATAAAATTATTTTCCAAATATTTTCACTGGATGTTGAAACGGGTGTACCGAGAACTTATAGATTTTCAGTCCTACGCCTGATCAACGTATGACCGAATCTCTATGAGAACGAGGATGGACTTGTTGAAACATCGAGTTATAAAAGTATTTTATAAAAACGACTTTGGAATAATAGTATATAGATATTAAAAAGTGTTTTAAAACAATCAAAGAATATTTATCTAATTTTAAACATTTTCATAAATTCTGGTTTCGTTCCTTTTCGAGGACGAAATGATTCAAAGGGGGAAGGAATGTGATGACCGGTATTTTGGCAATATTATTTTAATAAGCGTTTAATCTAACTAAATAAAATACGAACTCATCTTTTTAAAATGAATAAATCTTTTGGAAATATTCGCCATTTGTTTATATAAATTTGTATTTTGAAAAGGAAATTGGATTCTGGAAATTTAAAATAAAATCTCTTAATAATATTTACCATAAAATCTTTCTTATAAAATTGAATTAAAACATTGTTAACATTTGATAAATAAATACATATGAATGATAATGGTTAAATTAAAATCTGATTCTATCAATATAAAATACAAGTCAAACCTATGAATATGAACAAATATATATATAATATAAAGAAATGCGTGTGAATATGAATGGAAGTACAGTGAAAAAAATTTATATGCATAACTATATATATACATAAGTATATACATATAATAGTATACATGGAGAATATAAATACTGATGTAAATAAGTATAAACATTTTATTAATAATGAGAGAGGCATACGTGTAGTTGCACACTATTAGGAAATGAAATAGCATGAATGTATATATAAAGATATATATATCTACATCAAGGAATGTAGATGTAAACATACAAGGGGACAAGCATTTATTGCACAGTTCAACTCAAGCATACAATACATCATTTCAAGTTATAAAATATAAGATCATGTCAGGACGAAAACATCTTTGTCAAAGCAAACTGGAAAAAAATCTCTGGTCAAAAGAAATAAAACAAAGATGTAAAAGAAAAAGCAAACAGAAGCTTGCTGTGGAAGGCAGCTTACTTCTCTATACATGCCTCTACATTTACCTCATTCTTCCATACATTCGAACTAATACCAGTGAAAGAAAAAGCAACATTACCAATTTAAATAAAGTAGGGTATAAATCTGTTATTAGAAGTAAAGAAAAAAAGAGTAGAAGGGTTACCATTTCAAAAGCATTTTCAAGTTCCAGTTTTCAAGTTTTCAAGTTTCAAAAACTGTTTCAACAGCTCTGCATTTCATCAGGTGAGTAAACTATACTTTGTTTAATTTAAAAGCTGGATGCATGAGTAGCATTTAAAAGCTGGATGGGAATCTGTTTGCATGCTGTTATATGAGAAGATGTGTGCATGTGATGATATATCAAGTTCGTCTCTGTTTAAAAGAAATAAAGTACAAATTTGAGTAAAAATAAAATTTTCAATTCCTCTTGTTCAAACCTTTGTTAGGCTAGGGTATTTAACAAAATATGTTAGTTCAAAATCAAACTCAGGATTTTTAAAACAAGAACAAAATACATTTTCCAGGGAGTCAAAAAGGAAAGCAGAGTACCTCCTTTTTAAAACTGTGTGTAAATTAAGCTTAAACAATTTTAAATCTAATGAATATAGTAAATGTTGAAGTAAAACTGTGATAAATATTTGTATGTGTGTTGGTTTAAAATATAAATACATGTATGTATGAATGAATATACTGGTGTGTATAGGTCTGTGATCATCTCTGTTAAGTTCTACAGTTTAAATTTAGATGAAATCCCAACTCTCCTCAACTAATCTTTGATAGGCCTAGGGATTTAAATAGATTATATGTATGAACATTATCAAAGTTTTAAAATATATATTTGGATGAAATAAGTTTGAAATTTGTCTGGAAGTAAAAAAGAACAGAGGAACTTTAAACATGTTAAAAATAAATTGTCCTGGATTGCTGATTCATATACATAACTTGAATCGACTTCAAGAATTAGGATTTTTAAGACAAAAATCTTGATTTCTAGTTTAGTATCGATGGAGCAGTTCGAAGGTGAACCGAAAATGGCTTTTAGCTATTTTAGATGATCGTCGAAGTTTGGGAAGCCGGGCTTGACTTCGAAGGTAATTGGAAGGTTGTAGACCACGGGAAAAATGGTGAGAAGCTTTTCTGATGATCATGGCAGCGACATGAGGGAGTTTTAGGGTTTAAAAGCATTTTTGGTCACCCACGAAACAGTGGGATGTTTGACGGTGAGGTAGCATCGGAATCGTTGGGTCCTAGGGGAATCGACGTGTGGAGATGCGGTGTAGCTTTGGACAAAACCGAGTGATTTCTGGTGAACTAGGGTATCGTCGGCGATTGGTTTTTCTGATCTGGGTTTGGGTTCTAGTTGGATCGAGAAGCTTGTTATTGATCTACGACGAAATTGGAGATTGGGGGAGGTCGGGCTAGTCGTGGTGGTTCGCGGCGACATGCAGGAGGTATCATCGGTGACCAGGTCGTCGTCGATCGGATGTGCACGTGCACGATATATCATGAATATCTGGGTGTTATGATTTGGGAAAGAAAGGGGTTCTGAAGGAAGAACTCGAAGTATTTGGAGGTCGACTCGAAGTACGTATTGGTTTGGCTTGGGAAATTTTCCAATGTCTTGAGTTATTTTGTATTAAGTTACCAGGCGTAAGTTTTTAAAGAAACAGGTTAAGCACTTATAAATTAAATAATTAGGGATTAGTTATTGGTTATTAAAGATTAATAAGTGTATAAAGATTTAGTTAATTACTTGAGGATTACTTAATTGTTAATTAAGTATTTATTAATTAAGGAATAAGATTAATTAATTGAGCATTTGAGTTTAATTAATTAGATAACTACTTGACGAAGAAATTAAGAAATAATTACATAGTGTAATCAATTAATTTAAGGGATGGTAAATTAATCAGTTTATAGATAAATGTTAAGTAAAGGTAAGCTATGTGATTAAAGAACTAGTAATCAATTTAAATAGAGAGAAATTAAATTAATATTGGAAGAAATCAACCTTGCCTATAAATGATTGAATGATATAAAATGCCATAAATTGGTTAATAACTCTAATATGAAATGTTTTTTTTATGATATGAGAGGTTGGCTAGACCACGATAGTATGATCATCTATCGTTGATAAATTGCTACTTATAAAAGTGTCATCTGGTATTTTAAATTGTAATTCATTTAAATATCTTAGGTTAAGATGATATTGAACTCAAAGAGATCGGAATTGGGTATTTGTCAATACCCGAAACTATATCGATCAGAAATTTGCAATAATTATTTATATAAGACATAAATAGGCTGAAATGGAATAAAGTGGACCTTGAAACTAAGTAGAGATACTAAAGAAATTTATTTGTGGAAATAATATTGACTATGACAAATAATGAACTAGAAGTGAAGTACGAGTTTTCCCCGGGTTTTTATACGTTGTATGTATTTCATGTTAGATGGGTTTACTCACGTTGGTTTCCAGCATGACCCGGGTGTTACTCTGATTTTCAGGTAAGGACGTTCTGGAGCTCAGGTGGCGAGCTGGATGGCAGGAACGTATGGAGTATTCCGCTGTGTATATAAGACTGTGTAGTCTGTATAGATTGTAGTCTGGAACAAGTTATATAACTATCCAGTTCATGTATAAATGGTTGTAACTCTGATGTATTAAACTGGAAATTTACTGATATGATATTCTTTTGTAAACTGCTATTATTTGATATTATATTTTATCCGCTGCGAATGTGAGGATCTGTGTTGTGTTTCTGTTTCTTTTCTTCTATCTCTTTCTTCTTTTTCATAACTATTTGGAATTTTCGGGATTGAAAATTCCGGGTCGTTACACCAGCCCATGCCGCCGCCACCATCACCTGAGCACGCCACCAGCACCTCATCCCAACTGACCATCCCTAGCCGTGCCACCCTAGGTGGTAGCTCCTTCACCAAAACCACAAAACTCCAACATTTTGACCTAGCCGAGCACAAGCTTCCACCTACTCCACTTCCACCACCCATAGCCGCCACCTACTCCACCTCCACCACCTCCAACATCACCTGGACCCTATGCCATGTCATCACCTTGGGCCCCACTCCTCTGGCCGTGACCATAGCAGCCTTGGCCGAGCCCTATTTGGCTTGAAACTTGTGATGTTATTAGTTGTAATACCTTGTTGTGTTGATGTTCCATCTCCATAACTTTTGCCATCAACAAACTCATGGTAGGCCAACCTTAGCAACCCAGACCTGACCCAAAATCATTGCCTTAGACCTGTACTCCACCTCTGGCCGAGCCTATGGGGTGTCGGAATCAAGTGCAAAGCATTTCAGCTTGGTTTTATAAAGTTATTTCTAGCATAGTTTATCGTAGTTTTGGTTTGAAACCTCACCATTGTTTGTATTGTTTTGTCTTATGTATCCGAGGAGTTAACCTTGTCTCTCCCACACTCATCATCATCATGTCTGAGAAAATGAACCCCTTGTTCGAGCTTTTGAATGGTTTGAGCATGGTCAAGTAATCTATTTCGTTGTTGCTTCTTATCTTCATTGTCTCAACATTATTTGCGTTGAATATTTATGTGTATATTGTCTTGTTTGGTTATTGTTTACAAGATAAATATCAAGCCTCTCCATTCATTCAAATCAAAAGTCATGCTATATCGTGCTTGTTGTGCTTTCTGGAATCTATTCTGTGTTTTGATCGCTAATCTCCAACTTTAACAGGTGAGTTATTCTCACCAGACAATATGTACCTATATAACTGATAAACCGACACCATTTGAATCTGTAATGTATATTATCATGTTATATATGCTTATATTATTATCATATGATGTTCACACCTGTTATATCATATGTTACTGTTGTTTTATGTTATTCTGTTTATTTATATCAGTTTATCACACTGCAAGTTCCATGTAGACTAGAATCACTATGGGTTGAAATGACACATACCCGAACGGACTTTAGAATAAGGGAATATCGTTATGGGCTGAAATGATAGGCCTGAGCGGTTTTCAAATTCATTCATTTAACTTGGGATTGCGGGTTTGAAATGATATAACCCGGATTTTTCTTTTTTTAAACTACGGGTTGAAATGATACATATCTGTATCACTTGACCTAGGTTAGAAAACTATATACAGGCCCATGGTTATTTTATAAAGTGTTTTCGATGATTTTAAGTATTTTTAAAAATAAATTTATGAAATTTGATTTAAATAGATTTTGAAATGTTTTAGAATAAAGAAATTATGATTTTTCTATGAGTTAAAATGTAATTAATGAATGGTTAAATTGGATTATTGAAATATAACTTAAGTTTGGAATTTGGAATTTTGGTTAAAAATGATATTTAAGTTATATGAATAAAATGGAAATTTAATTATATTTGGAAAATGGTAAAATATGATAATTTGATTAAATTTGAATTTAAGTGATTTATTAAAGTATTATTGATTTTTCTATGAATTTAAGTGGTTAAATAAATGAATGTTTAAAAGTGACCTTTTAACATATAACTTGACTTGGAAATGTGAAATTTGGTTTTAATTAAAGGTTTAAGTTAATTAAATAAAATTGGTAATTTAGTTAAATTTGTGAAATGGTAATTTAAATTTGAAGTGTTAAGTTTATTTGTTGAAATGTGAAGAATTGGAAACTTTTACACTTAAATTTATTAAGTAAATTGTTGAAAATTGGATTTAATTATAAGAAATTTATTGTGAAAAAGATATATGTTAAATGATATGTAAATGAACATTTTAAATGTTAAAATATGATTTTAAAATGTTTATGTGTTTTAAATTGAAGTTATTTAATTGCTGGAAATACACTAACACCTGAAATCTACTTTTAATAGCATTCAGAAATGCTATAGATTCTGTTTTGAACTAAAATTGTGTAAAAAGAGCTAATACAGCATTTCTGAAATGCTATAGTTGCTGTAATTGAACTTATAGGCTAATATTGAACTCAGGCCTATTATAGCATTCTCTGGAAATGCTATAATGGTCTGCAGTCTTTGCTGAAACCAAATTTAACCCTTGTTTTGAAATCTGAACTAACGCAGTACTTCTGAAATGCTGTCTTTTCTATTTTGAAATATAATTTAACTAAAACTGAGTTTTAACAGCAGTTTTAAGTGCTGTCTTTGCTGATTTAAAATGTTTTCAAATATAACTTATAGTAGTTGTTTTTAAATGCTGTGAAATGCTGAAATTTTAATAATTAGGGTTTTTGACTTAGTAAACGAACTCAGAATGTTTTGAAACTTTGGAAATTGAATACTTGATTTGAAAGTATAATAATTACACTTTTAAAAGGGTTAAATGAATTATTTTGATTGAAATATAAACTATTTAAAGGTGATTTAAAATGATAGTGAATGAATGATATCTTTGAATTTAAAAGGTATCTAAAAGTTGAATATTTGGATTTGAACTGATATGATATTTTATTATATTAAAATGGTTTGAAATGAAGTTGGAAAGATATGATATTTTGATATATTGAAATGAATTGAAATGAAGTTTTGGAAAGATATGATATTTTAATATATTGAAATGGTTTGGAATTGATTTAATCTTCATTTTTGATAAAGATTGGGTTTGGAAATGAGATTTTATTTTAAAAGTATATATATTTTTTTAAATGACCACGGTGTTATAATAACGTTGGTTGTTAAAGAGACCGGGATCGGATATGGACATACCCTCTGTTGATACCGAAAACCACTTTGACAACTGTGTACGCGGTGGAGTTTCCAGAATGAAGTAGGATGGTGGCGACGATCCTAAGGTATATACGTGGACCCAACTCCCGTGAGTTGGCATAAGGTGGCTAAAACAGGAGCGATTGACAGACCAATGAGGTAGCACCTCTGATCGGACACACTTCTTCGATACCATTCTATTACTTGTGATTGATTTGGTGGCCACCCTTGATTTTGGAGTGTTGTTCGAGGTGGGCGGTAGTGGCTGCTATGCGTCACCACTAGTCCGGATGCGTAATTGGTATATCTACCCTGGCATTGCCTAGTTGTGCCGTGTCACCTACCATATCGAGCTTTACTACGATTTTGATTTAAAAGATCCGACCGCGTTAAGGTTCTCCATCCCCTTAACGCTATTTTCTATATGATTATACTTTACTGATTAGACACTACTGTATATAGCGTATATTACTATATAGTAAATAGTTTAACGGATCCTTAGAGGATGGGCGGTCCCAAGCATCTTCTAAGTTACTTGTACCTTTACTACAGTTCACTTGAGTTGGTTTATATTGTATAAGTATGTATATCCTGACTCGAGTGTTTTGTGTTTTGCTTTACGCTCGGGTCAGACTGAGTGATACAGCATTAGAGACTCACCTTTGGAGCTAGAGTTTTGCTTTGAAGATCCAGATATCTATTCATCTTGTTATCCAGTTGATTCCAATTGTATCCTGAGTTGTACCTGATTATCATACTGTTACTCATGTTGTATCTTGGTATTCCTACTGTATCTAAATTAACTTTGATGTATTTATATAGTAGCTTCATGAACTACTATCTCTTTATTTCCGCTGCATTATTTTACTCTGTGATCTGTGATTATTTATTTACTGTATATTCTGAGATTTGCCAAATTTTATTTACAACACGGTATTTTGAGCAATTCAATTCCGGCATGAGTGTCTACCTATACACTTATAATGGATGCGAATGGTTGAAAATATCGGGTTGTTACACACTTGTAAATGAAACCAAACAAACAATAGAAATACAAATATATATAGTATAAAAGCTTGCATAGAAGCCACCACTATCTCATCTCATATTGTACAACCGAAGTGAATAAAAATAAATATGGTACAAGGTAATAAATGCAAACACTCATCAGCCTCCAAAAGCAAAAAAAAATTCTGCCTATATAGTACTGAAGAGAAACAATAGATATCAAGTTGTACAAAGTAAATTATCACCTGTACAATTTTTTATCACCCTGTACAAAAATATTACCCTGTAACTTCATTTTTGAAAGGCATCAACCTCATTTCAGTTCGTCCATCAAGAGAACTAAGTAGAAAACTAAAGCGATATCATCTTGAAATCAAACAAATATCAGTCAAACAAACATCTCAAACTAAGACATCAAAGCCTGGGAGATAAGAAAGCCTGGGATCTTCAGTTCTCAAATTCAAAAACCCAGACTTCAACTTGGCTAAGAAATTCAAGAAGGCTTCAAATTTTTAATCTGGAAATTTTCTGCAAATCAAAATGTTCAAGGTGAGTAAACAACCAGTAATCTAAACTTAAGTTATATATATTGAAATTGCTCTGCATATATCCATGTATCAGTGTATATCTTCTTCTCTGTTTAGCTTACAAGGTAGTATCAAACAAGAAAATTCAATTTCTTATTTTCTAATTAGTATCAGGCTTTGGTTTTAAAACGAAATAGTTGTGTTTAAGTATGAATTATAATTTAAAAATCGTTTCATGAAGTATAAGTATATACAGTTGAAGAAAAATTGAGTTTACAGTAAAAACAAAATCTTATGATAAACTCAAGTGTCTTAAATCATTGTTTTGATTATATAATTTGAATAATCACACAAAGAGATGATTTTTAAAATTAATATGATGATTTTTATTTAAGTGGTTCAAGAGCAGTTCACGTTTGAACCAATTTCATTCTTTTTCAAATTTCTGATGATCGATCAAATATTGAGTGATGAAATTTTGTTTGAAGCAAGTTTGAACATCGATGATTACATGAAAATTGTCAAATAATTTTCCTATTACATGAATTAAAAGAACGAGGCCGGATTAGGGTTTTTGTTCGAGTTTTTGGACATGTCAGAAACAAGACATGTTCGTCTCCTATGCTTGATCGAGCATCTCGAAACTCTAGGAAATGAAAGAGTGGGGTGCCGGCGAGGTGAGGTCGGAATTGTGTCGCCTCTGATGGACGGCGTTGGCGAGGCAAAGCAAATTCGTTGAATGGGTCAAGTTTGAGTTTTCGAACTGGAAGCTTGTTTTAGTTTTGGAAATTTTCGCGACGAATTGAGCTATGCTTTCGAGTGAAGTGTTGTTTCGCGACTTGCTGGTGGTGTCGTAGTTGATCAGAGTTCGTCAGATGGACTGTGCACGTGCACGGCGACGATCTTGTGCCTGGAAGAATGGGTGCGTGGCAACCCGAAGTGGTACTCATGATTTTGGAGTTTTGGCTCGGGTTTGAAATCGTGTAGTTTTGGGGTTGTACCGGGTTAACACTTAAACAAATTTTAAGTTGCAAAAAAAGGGGCACACGGGTTGATTTTTGATAAAACTCGAAGCAAACAGGAAATTCTCTCGGGTAACACTCGAGGATGTCTCGGGTTTTATAATTTCCAGTTTTAAAAACTTTAACAATCTAAGTTAAATTGATTTCTAGATTTATTCTTTATCGAATAATGATTGTTTGTGAAGTTAAAATGTGTAGTTAAAGGTTTAATTTAATTAATTAATGATTTGGATTAATTAAATAAGTAATTGGAGGTTTAAATAAATTAATCAAGGTTTAAAGATTAATTAAGTAAGGAATGATTAATTTTTAAATTAAGGATAATTAATTAAATGGTAATTAATTAGGGGTTAATTTATTAATTAAAGATAATTAATTAAATGGTGAATTAAATAATTAAAGGTTAATTATTTAATAATTAAAGGTTGATGAATTATAAGTAAATGTTAATTAATTTATAATTAAAGGTTAATTAATAAATGATTAAAGGATAATTAATCAGAATGATTTGTAATTAATTAATGTTAATTAACCAGGATTAGTGATTTATTCTTAAGTAATAAATCCGATTTAAATTAATCAGATAATTAATTGATCTTACTTATGGATGTTTGGAGTTATTGGACTTATTCTCTCTCGAGGATCATTTGGAGTTATCACTTCTGATATTTCCGCTGTATCCTTATTTATCTCTGATATTGTTGTATCATATTGAAATCATTGTTGTATATCATACTGGATATTGTATTCATTGGAGTTGTATATGATATCATTGTTTTCTTTCTTCCGCTGTGTCGTTATACTTAATGGTGTTATAAGCTCCGGTGAACCAGATTCGGCGTTTGAATCTGCGACATTTTGAGTACAAGTGAAGTACGGGTGTCGATTTTCGAAGGCTGATTTCAGAGTCGCTACAATAGTTCACGTGATCATCGACAGTCAGCAGAATTCCCAATTTCAATCAATTTATGAAAGCTCGATATCCCCAAACTTTAAAATCTTGAATCTATTATCAAAATTCATAATTTCCAAGTTTGAATCCAGCTATATAATCAAAACATAAAATTCAGACCAACGATTTAACTGACTTTAAATTGATTTCCCTGTAAATTCTTATTTTCAAATATTTCCCAATTATTTTAGCTTGAATCTATTTTTAAAAATGATATTACACACACCCAAACATTTTTCACATAGAAACCATAGTCTAATTTTGTCTGGATAAGAAGATATGAATTTTATTGGGTGAACTAGAGCCTGTAACCTGACAGAGAAATATATATCTGTTTATACAGATATGCACAGATATTTGCACATATTTTTATATACATGCAAAACACATTTACAAACATTCAAACATGTTCCATAGCATCACTTCCACAATCATCAAGATATAACCATATGAAGGTTTTAAGAAAATAAGGTTTATGATTTTTATAAAGGAAGTTTACTCACGGTGATTTCCAGAAGAAAACAAAGCTTCCATTTATGTTGAAATCTGGTTTTAAAATTGATAGCTGAAGATCTTCTTCCTCTGGTTTGTATTGAAGTAGACTGTTGTTGTTTAAATCTTGGTTTTTGTTAAGGTTGAATTTTGTTTAAGTTTTTTTTGATAATGTTTATCTCAGTTTTACATAGCTTTTAAGGAACGAACTAGAAATAAGAAGATGATATATATGAAAGTAAGTTCACAGGTTGATATAATTTGTTATGTACTGGAAATATTTTGTAAATATTTGGCCAAAGATTTTTCTTTGTTTGGCAGGCTGATATGTTGTATATTATGGCTGAAGTGATATTTTTGTGCTAGCATTAATTAACATGTACAAATGAATATTTTTTCATGTCTTTCTTCATTTCGGCTGTACAATATATGAGATATTTTCTTTGGGTTCCTTTGCAAGCCTACATCCATATATTTCTTCACTTTATATTGTGCAGGTGATATAATTTGTTTTGTACAAATGCCAGAGATTGTTTCATCTTTTGGTGGCTGATGTCTTTGTTTTGTCTTCATACTTACCTTTTTACATATTTGAATGTAAGTTGTTTTCTTTGTAAGTTTAATTCGTTTGTATTTTATTTTACTTTATAATGCTTACTTCTATTTTAACTTGAATATTTATTTCTAGAATAGTTATATGTTCATTTCATATTTTATATAATTATAGATTTATTTGAAATATTTATTTAACATCAACACTTATTTTGAATTCTTTTTAAAGTTTTATTATCCAACATTTTATTATTTATTTTCAAATATCCAAACTAAGTCATAATTTAACTAATATTTTATATTAATTACTCCTTACATCACAATTTTTATTCAAAAATGAAACTAATTAACAATTTAAACTTAATTAAAATTCAGGATCGTTACATGGCATGTACAGTGATACACTGTGCATGTCACAAGTTGTTCGTGTAAGATGAATTAAAAGAAAATGATAACGAACAAACCAAATAACTGAGGCAAATAATATTTTCAAACACACACTTCATTGTACACTGTAAAAAAATTCAATTTTACTATGTCAGTGTTTATTTTGCAAATAGTTTAGATGCTGGATACAAGCTGGAACAGAGTTGAAGATCAAATACGAGTGAGAGTGAATATGTAGTGAGATGAATTATGTATGAAAAACTATAAGGTGAAAATGTGTTATAATTGAAGTTGTATTGCAATTGAAAATGTATAAATGTAGTGAGAGCTCAAATTTGTACTATTTGAATTTGTAATAAAATATTTGTTTGAATAAAATATTTGTTTAAATATGAATTCCGAGTTATTTATTTTATTCAACAAATATTTATTTAATTATGTGAAAAATAAAATAGTACAACAACAAATACATTTAAACGAATATATATATATATATGTATATGTGTGTGTGTGTTTATTATCTTCAAACAAAAATCATATACTAGCATATTCTACATCGAATTCCACCTAGTGGGTACATCTAAAGTAGGCATAGATTTATTCTCAATCCCGAAACTTAAACACATCATTCTAAATTTATCCAATCGTGTTGGAGACAATCACACTAATCTAACTACAATACGTATTTCAGCTATAGTACTACTAATTTCTTTTAGCCTATCGATAGCAATCAAATTGATTATGAGCATAATGAAGTATATGAATTAATTCATCATTCTAAATTCAACCATTATAATCATTTAATTTGTTTCTCACATAATTAATTACCACTTCACTGGCACTAACATTATTGACCAAGATAGACACTATTCTTTTGAGTTCTCATTTTTTGATACAATGAACAATAAGTTTTTCAATATTTTACCCTTTATAATTAGTAATCACATAGAAATTTATAATCCATTTATGTATTTTTCAATCTCCATCAACAAAATGTGTAGCTAAAACCATATAATTCGCATTTTGAATAAAAGTTCATGTATTTACAATTATACAAACTCCATGTAATGATTCAGCAAACATTTTTCAAGATAATTTATCGAGTCGTAATATAATTGAAGCACATCCGTATAAATTGTTCTATGTGAAGGAACTTCAATACTAGGACACAACTCTCGACAAAATTAAAGAAAACCCTCACCCTCTATAAAACTAAAAGGGAGTTCACCAATAATTATCATTCAAGCAAATGATTTTCTATACTCCTCTTTATTAAATGACCGCGATAAGATTGCAACTATCTTAACTATCCAAGCTAAAGCTTTTTAACTCTTACCACTACTCGTGGAATTGACCAATAAGATTTTGCATATGATAGTTCATATGTGTAATGCTATTTAATTTAGGATTACATGCAAATTATTGACCACATAAGTTGCAAATACATTTTGGAAAATTACGGTTAAGGTGAATTTCTTTAGTAAAACGTTCACATACTGGAAAAGTCATTCTAGTAAAAGTCTTGCACTTCGGATGAAGAGGAGGTATTCCCCCATTGAGGTCCTCAATTGGTTCTTCATTATGGGTTTCCTCATCATCTGGTTCCTCCACAAACTCATCATCATCCCTTATTTCTCTAGAATTTCGACCTATTTATTCATGTTAGCATGAAATGTGTGAATAAAGAAAGTTTATATAATGATTAAGTAGTTATTTATATGCAATCGATTATGAGATAACTAGCGTATGTGTTATGATGTGAACTACAGTTACTGCATATACATATTTCGAATATTGATACAGACATGCGAATGCAATTATGTACTGAAAATGCATAACTGAGCATGTCTATCATATATGCATACATATATGTGTATTATGAAGCAAGCAAGAGGCAATAAACATGTGTATACAAACGAAGCACGTTTATCATACACACACAACATAATAAAAGGTTGTTGTAGGTATAATTTGGTAAACACTTAACTATTTGCTATAATTATTTGATAATTTCAATGGTGTTTATAGGGAGAAGAGTTGAAAAAAGCATAGGATGCCTATATGTACAAAAAGTGTCAACAACATTGGAAACTTCTTTGTACCCCAATCATTTACTTCAGTTGCCTACATATCATTCTTTCTTAATAAAATAAAAGGTAGTGTAGATAAATAATACTAATGATGGTTATATATATAGCTATATATATGTTAATAAAACATTTTCCAAGTGCCTTAGTGAAAATGAGGTTAATTAACTATTTCGCATATGTCATTCTTGTGTCATAGTTTTTGCATATTAACATTTTCCAAGTGCTAATAAAACCATTTCATAGTTTTCATTTTTATGTCATATATGCATTGAGTCTTCAACTAAATAAAAACTCACATTCTTATATCATATATGCATGACTATTAATCTAAATTATATATATGTAGTCATCCATGTAGTCATATATCATATAATGCACATTTCAAATTCATATTATATATGACCACATATATGATGCATCATATAAATTGTCGGTTGTATATGATATTAGTTAGTGGATGCATGATATCAATTATGCTTAGTATCATTCAGTGACTAATTAATGTAAATGTTCATATATGTACTCATGCACATGACTAAATATGATGCATTGATATTGTGCATGATCATATATGTAATCAAATAGGGTGACTGCATATATGAAGTATCAATGTGCATGATCATATATTAGTAGTGCATATATATCAGTAATATTGACTACTTCACTAAATAAGCACACCACACACATACACGGATATATATATAAGTATGTAAATACGTACATATGTATGTATGCAACAAGTATCAAATCATTATAATTGATTTTATATGTTATTTCATTGAATATGCATACGCGCGCGTGCACATACATACATATATATATATATATATATATATATGCCAACTGAATATATCCAAAATTAATATATATGAAATCTGAATATATTTATTTAGTTACTAGAGACATTGAAAATGAATATATATGCAACAAGGAGGAAACCATTATAATTGATTTTATATGATAATTCACTGAATATACACAATATATAGACACACACACATATATATACGCACACATGCATACAAGTTAAATAACTTCAAACATAATAACAAGAAAACTAAATATATTTAGTTAATTACTTGTGATATCCCGGGTTTTTGGGTAATATAAATTTAATAATCTGTATTAATAATTTATTTGGATTGATAATCTTCCCTTATAATTCTAATTTAAATTGATAATTTAATCTTTTAAAAGTTAATAAATATTGAATCTGGCAATATTGATAAGATTTGATTGTTAAAATTTATAAAGTTTTAATCTATTTATAATATATATTTTGCTATATATATTGTGAATAGAAATCTTTTGTTTAAATAAAAGATGTATTTTCAAATTGTAATATATATGTATGTATATGTTATGATTTGAAGTTGTATTGAAATTTAATATAATAATTCTCAAATTTATGTTAAAAATATTTTCTATTTAAATATATATGTATATTTGTATGTATTGGGATTTTGGTTTGAATTTAATAAAAGTGTTTCAAATTTATATATATATATATATATATAAAGTATAATTTGGAAAGTATAATTTAATATAATACTGTTTCAAAGGGTATTTGGTATTTTAATTTATATCTCTTAAACAAATAAGATAATTAAATTGGATTTAAAAATATATAAGATTTTATTTGTTTTATAATATGTTTCTTTAAAGTAAGATAAGTGTTATTTATTAATAAAGTAAGTATGAAAACCTTTATATTAACATTTAAATTAATTAAAAATTTATTTAATGTATTTAAGTACATGTGTTAATATCTTAACACATGGTAATAACATTTGTAAGAAAACTAAACATGCATGGACATTTGTCTAACTTATAAAATTACAAGTGGCCTTCATTTAATATTATTTGAAAATTTAGAAAACTAAATTATCTTAAATGACATATGTATAGAGAAGCTTGGCATTTTTCTTTCGTTCAAACTTATTTTCTCAGTTCGAAATCTTCTTCCTCCATCTTCTTTTCTTTCCATCTTTCTAAATTCAATAGAAAATCAAAACTGAAACCAAAATCAAAAGAAAGTAAAATCAAACAATTATCTCATCTTCAATCTGGGTTCAAGCAACTAAATCAAGCTCTGTAATTCAACATGCAAATGAAGTTCAACAGCAACTTCAACACCAGATTCAACATAAATAAAGCATGCAAAAGGATTTCAAATCTCAATAACAAAATCAAGAGCAGTTTCCAGAAATCAGAAATTTAAAAGCCTGTCTCTCTGTTTTGATATTAAGGTGAGTAAATTTTCTTTTAAAAACAGTTTTAAACCTGTTCTTATGTTGATACATGTGATAAACTTGTATACGAATGATTTAATATGGTTGCATAAATGTTTTATCTGGAATATGGATTAAACTGCTCTGCTTTGTTCTCTGAATTTAAACAAGTGAGTAAACATTATTTTAAAAACAGTAAAATTTATGTCTATGATTGTTATGTGAGATTAATGTGTAGTGATATTGTATGCATGGTTTACATGAATAATTAGAATGAATGCATGTGAATAAATTATTGTACTGGTGAAATATTATATGTCTTCTTCTCTGTTCTTGTTACAGGTTATGGTTTGATATTATAAATTCAAAATCTCAAAAATAGAATCTATATTTGACTTTGATGTATAAATGAAAAATGTTGGTTGAAGTATAATAAAACTTATAAAAATAGTTCTAGGATTTTATAATCTGAAATTACTTTAAATTTGAAGGAATACAGTGGAATTCAAAAATTTGTAAAAAAATCAACTTCTTTAAATTCTAATCTGAATTACATGAATGTAATCATGATTGAAAATGGTGAATTTTAATATACATATCATAATTTTTAGATTGTTAAATCATGAGATTTTTCGAGTTGAACAGAAAACATATTTCTGTCAAAATCTGGTGATCGGAGAATGTTTGGATCTCGAAATCATGGATGAAGGTAGTTGAAGGCCGGGTGGTCACAGGAAAAATAATCGATAAATTTATCGATGGTCGTGGCGACCCATCGGAGGTGAAGTAGGGTTTAGTGATGTGTTTTAGTCGTCGGAGTTATCGAGGTTCATTCGACGTTGACAAGGGACCGGACTTGTTCGCGATAGGAGGAATCAAAGCTGGAGGTCGGGACGAATCTATGGTGAAGTCGGCGGGGTTTGTCAGGGTCGAGTTCATCGGCATTGGGAGGTTTTCTGATCGGAATATGGTTCCTGTTCTTGACTTTTGTGCTCGAATTCGAATGAGAGGCGATATCGATGATCTGGGTTTGGTATTGTTCTCGCATGCGATCGTGGGATGAACGGCGATGGTCGCGACGACCTATGGTGGCCGGCGACGTTAGTGCACGTGCACGTGTGCACGTTTGAGTGTCTGGGTTTGTTGCGTTTTGGGGAAGACGAGGTCACTCGAGTTTGGGTTCGAGTTTTCATCGTGTTCGACTCGAAGTAGATGAACGTGGGAATAGACTCAGGGGAAGACTCGTGTTCTAGTGATGTTTACTCGGGTTGTTCTGGTTTTAAACTGGAAGCTTGAATTTTATAAATTGTGTTCCAGTCCAAAGCAAAGTAAACAAGTTTTAAAGTTAGTAAAATAATTAGTTTCAAAAGTAAAATGTTAACCAAGTTTTAAGTATATTTAAGGAAAGTAAATTAGTATTAATTACTTAGGTAATTAGTCGAAGATTTACTAATTAATGAATATGATTAATTTAGAGATAATTAATTAATGTAATTAATTAAGTTTAATTATGATTAATTAATGATATAAGTTAATTAGCGGAAATAAAGTAGTTAATTAAATAAATGAATTAAGGATTATTTAGTAATGGAATTACTTATTTGTTAAGTAATTAATTAAGAAAGTAATCAAGATTTTTAATGGAAGTAATTAAAAGATAATTACTTATGTAAGTAATTAAGAGTTAATTATTTAATTATTTAGTTAATAAATTAATGTGATTAATTAAATATGTTTAATTTAAGATTAATTACTAAGGGTAATTAATTAAAAAGGTAAATTAATTAATGAAGTAATTAAAGATTAATTAATTAGATTAATTAATCAAGGTTAATATAATTAATTAAGAAGTAATTAATTAAGATAAGTAATTACAAATTGTTAATTACTGTTTTAAGACTAATTAATGGATGAAGTGGTTGATTAAAATTAATTATTTAATTAATTAAAAGGTAAATTAATTAATAAGGATTATTTAATTAATGAATTAATCAAGGTTGATTAATAAAGTAATTAATTTAAGTATGATTAATTAATTGTAATTAATTGAGGATTAATATAATTAATTATAGTTAATTAATTTATAAAGGTTCATTAATTATTGTAATTAATTAAAAGTTAATTACTGAATATGGTTAAGGATAATTACTTGAATGTAATTAAAGTATAATTAATCAAAGGAGATTAATTAAGGAAGATCATTAAGAGATGATTAATTAATTAATTTGAAATTAATTAATAGGAAGCAGGATTAAGATAATCCAAGTGATTAAAGGATAGTAATTAATTTAATTAAAGATTAATTAAATTGATTTGGAGATAATCAAACCTGCTTATGGATGATTGATTGATATTGGTAATTGGTTGATATTGGATGATTTGGATATCTCTGATATATGTGATATGCTGCTTTGTGAGATGAATGTTTGATATAAAGTATATGTGATAATGTGATTTATCTATCTGTTTATATCATCCTGAATATAAGTTTAAATGTTTAAACCTTTAAACAACTTGGCCTTAAAAGATACGTTTTGGATTTCGATGAGACCGGGATCGGGTTTCCGTATACGGGTATTCCAGGTCTGGAGACCCGAATACCACATCGATCCAAATTAACGATAGGTCGTGAATCTCAAGTGAAGATGAAGATTCAGAGTGCAAGGGTTATTGTCGTTAACTCTGAGGGTGATTCCAAAACGAGTGTAACGAGATAATGCCTTCGGTTTCGTTCGAACCCGGAACGAACTTGTATGGATTGAATGCTTTCAGCACATCGTCAGGCGGACGATGAGCATTCTAAGTGATATGTTCTGATTAAAGGTAATCGTAACCTCAAGCCTCATCAACCGGGAATGGCTTAAACAGGGGAGGTGCAGCAAGGCTTCGTGGGTAGCACCCACTGAGAGCAAGATAGATCCCTGTCTAGAGGTCTCTTTTTCTTTTATTCGGCTTAGTGTGTGGTTGGTCGCGCCAACTACGGGATTGTCTTGTTCGGGATTATCCAGTAAGGGATGGTTCCGGCTTTGTGTTGCAGGGGAGCGGGCGTACTCCTCGGCACGGTGATCTAGGCCACGTACTGTGACGGGCGGTACCCCAGTAGCCCTGCCATTGTATGGAATCCAAACTCCAATAAGTGCCGTACGTATTAGTTGTGCCCAACTATGTTGGAATGTGAGATGTAAGCATTTCAGCTATTTCTGTATTTTACTTGAAAACCCTAGACCCTATTATAATATAACTGGATTTCCTATCAAATGTTTTGGTTAGCGTAAGGTAAAAACTTTTCCATGTTTATGTGTGGGAAGTCTTACGTGATACCTTTGTTTTCAAAAGGTTTTGAAGTTAAACAATTTTAACCCGTTTACTCACACCAGACCCATGTCTGACCCAAGTGTTTATTTTCTGTTTTATTAAACTCTTGGGTACTTAATATTGTATTGAGTAGTCGAGGGATTCAGGTTAATCTTGACGAATACTGGAGGAGCTGAGGAGCAGGAGGCTTCAGCGTGTAGATATATAGAGTTTCCGCTGTGTTTGTAGTAGTCTGTATAGTACTGATGTACTTGTGTTGTATAATAGACAGAAGTTTATAACTGTCTATTCTGTGATGTATAAATTGTGTACTCTGATGTATATGATACTACGTAATATCTTATGTGATATAATATATTTTTCGTTCCGCTGTGAGATTCTGATATTGTTGTTGTTCTTTCTTCTTTTCTTTTCTTCTTCTATCCCTTTCTTTCTTAATTAACGATGCGACTTTCTGTGGAGAAAAAGTCATTTAAAACAGAAATATTTTTATTCTTTACTGTAAAACTAAAATTTCATTTCTATATAATTTCAAACATTTCAAATTTCCCATTTTTTTCCAACTGCTCATATATATATATATTTATAAGGATAAAATGATAGATTTCAAAAATGAACTTTCTACACTCTAAAACTCTTATTTATTTTTCCCAAAACCTAACTCTATATACACATTAAATTATATATGTATATCTATATAGATTCATATACATTTATTTTCTGATTTCCTAATTATATTTAAATTAAATGAAGAACAACTTAAAATTCAGAAAAACTGTTTGACACTTTAGATTTTCTTTACTGTGAATAATTTCTATTTAACAACGAATTAAAATTTAATCGAACTGCAAGAAAAAAGATACCTCACTGCCCACGTGACTGGAGTTCGCCGAACCCCCCCACATCGTCGACCGCCTTCCACCCACTCTACTACGACCCAACTCGCCATCGAACAGCGACCTCGACTCACGAGCACGCTAACAAATTGCAAATTGACCTAACTCGCGATGCTCCTCTGATTACCAATCGTGCTACCCAAATCGAGTGGCCTTCAATCCCTCCGCGACTATCGAAATCGGTCGCTCCTCCCTTCCTATCTCTACTCGATTTGCAATTGCTCAGTCGCCCCCTTTCTTTCTTTCGAACTGGGAATTTAAAGGGAAAGGATAACTTCAATTCAAAGATGGAAAGAGGTAATCGGGTTTGGTTTCGATCAGAGAATATTTGGGACAGGAGGAGGAAAAGGAACGAACGAAATCTCTCTTTCGGTCATTATTAATTTGATTTTCTTCTATTCGATTTGTGTAAAATTTTGAACGAGCCTGTATTCTTTTCTTTTTTGATTGTTTTGAAAGGAAATGAAGCCGAGGTAGCGTGATTGAAGAACGAAATAATTTCGTTTGAGCAGATAAAAGATTGGGGGAAAAAGATGGATTGGAGTATACTGGAGATCGCGTTAAAGCTTCAGAGAGAAGACAGCGATGTTTAAAAAAAAAGGGAACGCGATGGAAAGGAAGGCTGCGCACTGAAGTGGAAAGGAAAAGCGGTGATGTGAATAAAGTTTTGGCTGAGAGTGATTTAGTACGTGAATATATAAATAAAATTTTAAATTGAATTTTTCCGATGTAAATTTTCAACGCGTTTATGTCGTACGCTCTCACAACAACTCCGAATACTACGAAAATTGAAACCCGATAATAATACAATATCACGGATCCAATGGAACTGGTTTCGTCGAATTCCAAGACTGTGCCTCGGAAAGCTATTATTAAATTTCAATTTAACCGATATATTTTTAAAACTGAACAAACATCTTTAAATTCCAGCAACTCCAGTTTAAAGTTTGAAGCTGTTTTCAAAAAAACAAAGTTGCTCTGTTCTTCTTTAAAAAGGTGAGTAAACTTAGATTTAAAAACAGTTAAATTTGGGTTTATGTGGTAAAATGTTTAAAGTAAAATTGTCATTTATGTTTGAAATATGTATGCATGTTTATCTTAAATTTGAATATATGTGTACTTGAATATGGAGAACCCTGCGTGCATGTATATGTTTGTATCATCTCTGTTTAAGTTACAGAGTTAAATTTAAAGCAAAATTTCTAATCCCCTCATCTAATCTTTTATAGAGATTAGTATTCAAACAAATTAAGTTTGGTTTGCATGGATGATTTTACCTGAATTATAGTTGAATTACATTATATATTGTATACATGGTTGTGTATATGTATGCTTGTCACTGTTGTGTTCACAGGCCCATGAATAACACATAAAAATTCATATCTGCCTATACAGAAAAATTCAAGCTTTGATCTTTAAAAAGAAAATGATTATAACATTATAATTTCATTTTTAAAAATAGTTCCAAGAAGAAATATTTAGAATTTTTTTAGAAAATAGAATGTTACAGAGAAATCTATTTATAATAGAAAAATCGATTGTTTTAATTTCGTGATTTGATTTCATAATGTGATTTGTATTGGCAAATTATGAATTTAGGTAAAGAAATCATGATTTTTAAGTAAATAGTTGGAGAGATATCTCGAGATGAACGGGAAATGTATTTTCATCAATTTCCGTTGATCAACGATGATTGGGAAGTCGTGATTGTTCGTGGTGAAAGCTGGCATGTTGGAGATTACAGGAAAAATAAGGATTTGATTTATCGATGGACGTGGCGACTCAGCGACGACGAATTGTGTAACAACCCGAGTTTTTCTAACACGAAAAACCGGACCATTTGGTTAAGAAGAAGAGGTAGAAGAAGAAGAAAAATAGAAAACAACAACAGAATCTCACATACGCAGCGGAATAAAATATAATATATATCAGCAGATCTTTACTCAAACAGAAAAATATATCTGTTTATACAATATATTTACAGAATACATCATCAGAGTTCATCACATCAATGACATACATCCAAATACACAGCGGAACAATAAACAAATACGGAAGTACGTATCGCCATCCAGCTCGTCTCCTGAGCTCCACAGCATCATATCCTGAACCTGTTTATCTCGGTCTGACCCGAGCATCATATAAAACAATACCCGAGTCAGTCTGGAAAACCAGCGTGAGAAAATCACACTCAAATTGATTATTAAAGTTTCAAAATCCTTTGAAAACAAAAGCATCTCGTAAGACCACGCCACAAATAAACATGTCGGGTTTTTACCTTACGATAGCTAAAACACTTTTTATCAAATTCCTCTGATATTATAATAGTGTCTATATACAAATACTTATTAACATAGCTGAAATTGTTACATTATTAAATTCCAGCATACTAGCCACAAAAGTGGGTAATACAAACAAATACCGTACAAGGCACGTAGGAAGAATGGATTTCCAACGAATGACTAGGCACTGGGGTACCACCTATCACAGTACGTGGCCTAGATCACCGTACCGAGGAGTACGCCCGCTCCCCTGCAACACAAGGCCGGAACCATCCCTTACTGGATGATCCCGAATAAAATCACCCCACGGTTGGGATCAGCAACCGCACCACTAAGCCGAAATAAAAAGGGACATCTAGACAGGGATGACCTTACCCTCTAGTGGGAGCTACCCACGAAGCCTTGCTGCATAACCCCTGATTTTCAGTCATTCCCGGTTGATGAGGTTCGAGGCTAAACGATACCTTTTAGAGAACATATCCCTTAGAATGCCCATCGTCCGCTGACGATGTTTCGCAAGCATTCGTCCATACCAGTCCGTCCTGGGTTTGAACGGAACCGAAGGCACTACTCCTACTACATCCATTTTGGAAATATTTAATAAAGTAATTAGAGGAATATTTAAAATGAAAATTTAAATCTTTAAATATAAGGAGTTAGGAAATTATTTAATTCAATTTAAACAATTAGTTAAATAATTAACTAAGTAATTAATTAGTGATTATTAAAGATAATTACTTATAAAATTAAATATAATTACTTGATGAAGTAATTAAGAAATAATTACTGGATGTAATTTAGTAAAGATAAAATATTTATTAAAGTAATTAGAGGATAATTATTTTATTAAATGAAAATGATTAAGAGTTAATCACTTGCTATTAATTTAATAATTTATTAAATTAAATTAATTAAAGGATTAGATTAATCAAAGATGATTAATAATTGTGGATTAGTTAAGGATAATTACATAATTAATAGAATAATTAAAGGTGTAATTAGGGATCATTAGTTTATAATTAATGATGTAATTAAGAATTGATTAATTAAGATTAATTAATCAAATGATAACTAATTAATTGTAATTAATTAAGGATTAAGGTAATTGATTATAATTCATTAATTAATGAAGTAATTAAAGGTTAATTACTGGATTTGGTTAAGAATAATTAATTTGTGAAATTAATTAAAGATAATTACTCAAATGTAATTAAAGTATAATTAATCAAGGTGATTAATTAAAATAGATAATTAGAGAAGATTAATTAATTTATTTGTAATTAATTAATGATTATATAAGTAAGATTTATGATGAAGTAATTAATTTAATTTAATTTAAATTAATTAAGAGATGAAGTAATTAATTTAATTCACTTTAAATTAATTAAAGATAGAGATAGTTAATTTAATTCATTTTAAATTAATTATGTTGTGATTAAGTAAATCATTACTTATATAAGAATGGATGACATTGATTTGTCTTGAATGAATGTATCTCAGAAATGAGATAAGATGTTGTGTAGTATGAATGTTTGGTTGCATTATGATGGTAATGTAGATTAACTATTGTGATGTTGATATGGATTACCTACTGGTTATGAATCATCTGTTTAATTGATAATGTGATTATAAATTGTGGTTTGTGAATTATCTATCTGTATGAATATAGATAAGTAAAATTGTTTAAACCTTTAAACAACTTGGCCTTAAAAGATACGTTTTGGATTTCGATGAGACCGGGATCGGGTTTCCGTATACCGGTATTCCAGGTCTGGAGACCCGAATACCACATCGATCCAAATTAACGATAGGTCGTGAATCTTAAGTGAAGATGAAGATTCAGAGTGCAAGGGTTATTGTCGTTAACTCTGAGGGTGATTCCAAAACGAGTGTAACGAGATAATGCCTTCGGTTTCGTTCGAACCCGGAACGAACTTGTATGGATTGAATGCTTTCAGCACATCGTCAGGCGGACGATGAGCATTCTAAGAGAAATGTTCTGATTAAAGGTAATCGTAACCTCAAGCCTCATCAACCGGGAATGGCTAAAACAGAGGTGCAGCAAGGCTTCGTGGGTAGCACCCACTGAGAGCAAGATAGATCCCTGTCTAGAGGTCCCTTTTCTTTTATTCGGCTTAGTGTGTGGTTGGTCGCGCCAACTACGGGATTATCTTGTTCGGGATTATCCAGTAAGGGATGGTTCCGGCTTTGTGTTGCAGGGGAGCGGGCGTACTCCTCGGTACGGTGATCTAGGCCACGTACTGTGATGGGCGGTACCCCAGTAGCCCTGCCATTGTATGGAATCCAAACTCCAATAAGTGTCGTACGTATTAGTTGTGCCCAACTATGTTGGAATGTGAGATGTAAGCATTTCAGCTATTTCTGTATTTTACTTGAAAACCCTAGACCCTATTATAATATAACTGGATTTCCTATCAAATGTTTTGGTTAGCGTAAGGTAAAAACTTTTCCATGTTTATGTGTGGGAAGTCTTACGTGATACCTTTGTTTTCAAAAGGTTTTGAAGTTAAACAATTTTAACCCGTTTACTCACACCAGACCCATGTCTGACCCAAGTGTTTATTTCTGTTTTATAAACTCTTGGGTACTCAAATTTTTACGAGTAGTCAAGGGATTCAGGTTTAGCTTTGACGAATATTCTGGAGGAGCAATGGAGCAGGAGGCTTCGGCGTTCGTAGATATAGTATTCCGCTGTGTTGATATCTGTGATAGTGTCTTGTCTTGTATTTGAGTTGTAATGTCTAGACAGATGTTTATAACTGTCTAGTAAGTGATGTATATGCTGTGTAACTCTGTAAATTGTTGTATACTATGTAATAGTTTATGTTATTAATATAATTTATTCGTTCCGCTGTGAGATCGTTGTTGTTGTTTCTTTCTTTCTTCTTTTCTTTTCTATTTTCTACCCTTTCTTTCTTCATAATGATGCGACTTTCTGGGCATAGAAAGTCGGGTCGTTACATAAACTCTTGGGTACTCAAATTTTTTTACGAGTAGCCAAGGGATTCAGGTTTAGCTTTGACGAGTAATCTGGAGGAGCAATGGAGCAGGAGGCTTCGGCGTTGTAGATATAGATAGTAGTTTTCCGCTGTGTTGATCTTTGTATTGATCTGTATTGTGTTGAGATGTAATAACTAGACAGATGTTTATAACTGTCTAGTATGTGATGTGTAATCTGTGTAACTCTGATAGATGATGTATATGATACTATGTAATATTTATGTGATATATTATATTTCGTTTCGTTCCGCTGTGAGTATCTGTTGTTGTTTTCTTTTCTCTTCTTCTCTTTTCTATTTCTCACCCCTTTCTTTCTGTCGATGCGATTTTCCGGGAGTGGAAAGTCGGGTCGTCACACGTGTACTGTCACGACCCGACTTTCTATGCCCAGAAAGACGTATCGTGAATTAAGAAAGAAAGGGATAGAAGAAGAAAAGAAAGAAAGAAGAAAGAACAACAACATCAGAAACTCACAGCGGAACGAATGAAATACAATATATCATATAAAATATTACATAGTATCATATACATCAGAGTTACACAACTTATACAACACATATTAGACAGTTATAAACATCTGTCTAATTCATACAACTCAAGTATCACAGATACAGACACAACATATACACAGCGGAATCATCATATATCTACACGGTGAAGCCTCCTGCTCCAAATCTCCTCCAGAATTCGTCAAAGCTAACCTGAATCCCTTGGCTACTCGTAAAAATTTGAGTGACCCAAGTGTTTATATACCAACTGTGATGACCCGGGTTTTCGGACCAGTCAAAATCGCCGAAAGACCCGTCCGTTCTAAAATTACGAATGAAAACTACCAACTTAATACACAATATTTGATAAATATCCAACATTACTAAATGTATAGGATACAACTTTCAATTTTACAAGTTATCAAAGTAATCTATTTAATCTACTGGTGTGCTTTAATACAAACCCAAAATCAAATACTACAAACAAACTGTAAATCTACAGCTGTGCAACTCTGATGAGAAACAACAATATCAATACCTGCAAACTCAATAAACAATGTAAATGCGGAATAAAATAGTAAGCATGAAAGATACAACAATACATGATATATGACAAACAACAAACATAAAATGTTAGGTTATTATTGGGACTGCATCACTACCACTTGTGACTGCCTACGTACCCCTATCTAATTGGGTACCCAATTAGATACAGGATCAAGCCAACGTAGTTCTCCTACCACAAATAGGACTCATGGAACCTACGATACAACAGACAATATGCAATTTCGAAAACTGCCCACTTAGGCCCCACTTAGGCTTAATCTTCAATTTTAGATTTTCAAATCTAATTACCTTTACGGAAATTATCTCTTTGGACTTTATTCTCGAATCCTTATTTCAAAACTTTTGAAATATATATATCTTTTATATTCAAATTATACTTTACTTCGGGATCTTAAATCAAATCACTTTTGAAAAGTTTATTTGGAATCCCAAATACTGCAATAAAAACATATTAAACCATCAGCAACCAGATCGGGAGGTTTCTCCCAATAACAAGGCAACTGGGTCCCAGCCTTAATACAATCAATAAATAAGTATATCCCTCTATTCCAAGAGCAGACTATACCAAAAACACATGCCCACTTTTTAGTTACGGGTTACCCGAATCATTGGTAACATAACAAATCATTTTATATCCCGAAGCGATAAATCATTTCACACTAATATTCACAAGTACTTTGAAATCTATTATAATTTTCATTTCCCAAATCTGTTCAAAAATCATCTTAAAACCATCGGTTTTAGTCCTCGAAATTCTTTCCGTTTTATAAAACATTTTTATAAAATCCATTCTTATATAAATCACTTTTATATAATATCACTTCAAAATATTCATTACCAAACATTTCTATACCTTTTAAAGTGAAAACATTTCATAACATTTCAACTTTAAAATCAATCTTCAAAATAATTCATTAAATTGAAGTGAACCAAATATTACCGCTAAACACCTTTTAGTCAAATCGTGAAACAAAGCACAAGGTGTTAGCCTACGATTGTTTTCTACTCAACCCATGCATATGGATGAATAAATTACTCATAAACTGGTCGAACAATGTCAATAATCAATAAATAGTCAGTGCTCATAAACTGGCCGAGCACAAATCAAACAACCAAACAAGAATAATAACAAGAATAAGAACGGACTCATTATTATTAACAATTTACAATCAATAGTTAACACAACATTTATTAAAATGTGAATGAGTCAAAGGAAAGAGATTAAGATTACACTCACTGTAAAATAATTGAATTATACTCACAGAATAAGTTATACCAACTAAACTATGAAAATATGGAATATACTTACATCCTATTTGCTTTGATGGAGACTTGGAATACTTCACCTTTGATAATGAATTTTAGTTCTTTTCTTTAGTTTGTGAATGAATTAAAATGAGATATGGACTTGGCTATTTATAGGTGAAGAGAAGGGTACTTTAGTCATTTCCTATAGCCTAACCAGATTCGACCAAATTTTGGTCCAACAGAAACCAGCCTTATGGCCTAATTTGATTTGACCACATTTTGGTCCAAAAGAAAACATCTTGATGGCCTAATTTGATTCGACCACATTTTGGTCCAATAGAAATCCTCCTTATCAACTATGGCATAACATGATTCGACCAGATTTTGGTCCAATGGCAACCATCCGCATGGCAGAACCTGATTCGACCAGATTTTGGTCCAATGGCAACCATCCGCATGGAATATAATAATCATTATGCTATTTTGTTTCATTAGGCAAGTAATTATACTGTTCTGTTTTTATTAGGCAAGTAATTATACTATTCTGATTTATTAGGCAAGGTTAATAATTCTCTCTTGTTTTATTAGGCAAGTAATTATACTATTCTTTTTTATTAAGCAGGGTTAATAATTCTAGATATAAAACCCATTATTTAATCATTTAAAAACATATTAACTATTCATGTTCAATGTGAATTAATTATGGGCCGTTACATTTTAAATATTCGAATTTGATGACCCAAAAATACGGGTCGTTACATTCTTCCCCTCTTAAAACAATTTCGTCCCCGAAATTTGAAAGACGAAAAGATATAACAAAAACCAAACAATTAACAAAAGCTAAGCACACTAAAAATATTATCGCCCATAACCCCGGTCGGAGGTACGGTGCCTTATCCTGTCCATTTTTGTTTATCAATTTAAGGTAGTTTCATTTTAAAATTTCTAGGATAATTTACTAACCTAGACAAATTTTACTTAGGCGATTTGAATTTAAATTTAAATCAAATGTATTTTTATATCAATCAGCTTTCAGCAGTAAATCTGTTCATATCAGAATTTTGACTTTAGGACAAATGGTACTATAACTATCTTCACTTCCCAGATGTCCATCTTGTTTAAAAAAAAAAAAATCAAGTAAATAAATATTTTTCTTCAATCTGTATATGTTTTTGTTGTTATATATATATATATTTTTAGCAGATTTAAATAAAATAAAATAAGAACAACAGCTATACCTCTGGCCATCACCGATATTCGAACAACCCAAGCCTTGACGAAGATCCACTCACCTATCGTTCGCCGTTCCATGACCAAACCCACCGCCCCGACCTCGAGCTCCACACTGCTTGATTCCAAATCGTTAAGGACAATCGCATTCGACCCTCACTGCCCTCCACGCGAGCCAGTCCCCCAAACCCACGTGCGCTAGTCCAGGCTTCACGAGTTGCTCCACTAGATTAGGTCGAATTATTCCCAAGCGATGCGATCCGCGAATTCGCTCTCGATTCTCACAACAAAACTCTCGATCTCCAATTGATACGACGTTTTAAATCGTACAATAACTGACTAATACGGATCCACCAGCACTAGTCTCGTCATAATCCGAGACTGTGCCATCGAAAAATTATTTTTAAATTCAATTTAAACGATAAAATTTCGATGGCACAGTCTCGGATTATGACGAGACTAGTGCTGGATGATCCGTATTAGTCAGTTATTGTACGATTTAAAACGTCGTATCAATTGGAGATCGAGAGTTTTGTTGTGAGAATCGAGAGCGAATTCGCGGATCGCATCGCTTGGGAATAATTCGACCTAATCTAGTGGGGCAACTCGTGAAGCCTGGACTAGCGCACGTGGGTTTGGGGGACTGGCTCGCGTGGAGGGCAGTGAGGGTCGAATGCGATTGTCCTTAACGATTTGGAATCAAGCAGTGTGGAGCTCGAGGTCGGGGCGGTGGGTTTGGTCATGGAACGGCGAACGATAGGTGAGTGGATCTTCGTCAAGGCTTGGGTTGTTCGAATATCGCTGATGGCCAGAGGTATAGCTGTTGTTCTTATTTTATTTTATTTAAATCTGCTAAAAATATATATATATATAACAACAAAAACATATACAGATTGAAGAAAAATATGAAATCAACTATATCCCAAAATCCTTTAGCAATTCAACTATTCCTTTGAATTTTCAAAACCAACTCCAGTTCAATTGCTTTTGATAACTCATTATACTGGGAAATTCAATCCAACCAGATTATCCAATATAAATTATCACAGGATAACAACATTCATATCACACATTTTTATAGTTAATTACTTTAATTTTTATTTAAGGATTAATTAAAATGGTATCTCGGAAAGTAGTAACTGCGTGATGAGAAATGTGACGACCCGCCACGCATTCCACAGAATGACGCATCGCTGATAAGAAAGAAAGGGATAGAAAGAGAAAAGAAGAGAAGAAAGAAAGAAACAACATCAGAATTGCACACAGCGGAACGAATAAATTATATTAATAACAAAAGTATTACACAATATACAACACTTATCAGAGTTATACAACATATACATCACATACTAGACAGTTATAAACATCTGTCTAGACATTACAACTCAAATACAATACAAACACTATCACAGAGATCTACACAGCGGAATTCTATATCTACGAACGCCGAAGCCTCCTGCTCCATTGCTCCTCCAGAATATTCGTCAAAGCAAACCTGACTCCCTTGGCTACTCGTAAAAATTTGAGTACCCAAGAGTTTATATAAAATAGAAATAAACACTTGGGTCAGACATGGGTCTGGTGTGAGTAAACGGTTTAAACTTGCTTAACTTCAAAACCTTTGAAATCAAAAGGTATCACGTAAGACTTCCCACACATAAACATGGAAAAGTTTTTACCTTACGCTAACCAAAACTTGATAGGAAATCTGGTTATATTATAATAGGTCTAGGGTTTTCAAATAAATATGAAATAGCTGAAATTGTTACATTATTAAATTCCAGCATACATAAGTATACAATCAAGACCGTTATCACTTATTGGAAGTTGGATTTCCATACAATGGCAGGGCTACTAGGGTACCGCCCGTCACAGTACGTGGCCTAGATCACCGTACCGAGGAGTACGCCCGCTCCCCTGCAACACAAAGCCGGAACCATCCCTTACTGGATAATTCCGAATAAAATCACCCCACGGTTGTGTACTGCAACCGTACCACTAAGTTGAAATAGAAAGGGACATCTAGACAGGGATGACCTTACTCTCAGTGGGCGCTACCCACGAAGCCTTGCTGCACCTCCCCTGTTTTAGCCATTCCCGGTTGATGAGGCTTGAGGTCACGATTACCTTTAATCAGAACACTTCACTTAGAATGCTCATCGTCCACCTGACGATGTTCTGAAATCATTCAATCCATACAAGTTCGTTCCGGGTTCGAACGAAACCGAAGGCATTATCTCGTTACACTCGTTTTGGAATCACCCTCAGAGTTAACGACAATAACCCTTGCACTCTGAATCTTCATCTTCACTTGAGATTCACGACCTATCGTAATTTGGATCGATGTGGTATTCGGGTCTCCAGACCTGGAAATCCGGTATACGGAAACCCGATCCCGGTCTCATCGAAATCCAAAACGTATCTTTTAAGGCCAAGTTGTTTAAAGGTTTAAACAATTCAATTCAATACTTGAATTCACACAGCTTTAACATAGATAAATATCACACATTTATCATAGATATATCTAATATCATATCACCGAATATCATAGTATATCATCCAATAGATATCAACCAAATCAGACATTCTACTCAACCATCATTCATAAGCAACCATTTATTAATCTCTATTATAATTAATTTAATCAACTTAAATTAAATTAATTACTTAAGAATTAATTCCTATTCTTGCTTAATCAACATTAATTAATTACAATCCATTTAATTAATTAATCATTAAATATTAATCACTCTTGATTAATTATTTATTACATAAAGTAATTATCCTTAATTAATTTCACAAATTAATTATCCTTAATCATTTATAGTAATTAACCTTTAATTACTCTCATTAACTACAATAATTAATGATCCTTAATTAATTACATTAATTAATTAATTAACTATAATTAATTACATTATTCCTTAATTAATTACATTAATTAATCATGCATTAATTAATTACTTCCATTAATCAACCTTAAATAATCATTAACAGTAATTAACTATTTACCTTAATTTCTTTTATAAATCCTTTTTGATTAAATTCACCAATTACATAAAGTAATTTATTTATTAATTACTTACACTAAGTAATTACTCTTATCCAATCTTATTAAGTAATTATACTTAATTACCAAGTGACTATCTTTAATTAATTAACAAATTAATTAACTTAAATAAATCACATTCATTCCTAAATCATAACTGAGTAACTCATCCTTAATTACCCTTTAAACAATTTAATTAATCCTTGATTAATTATTCTTTAACTATTAATTAATAAACCTTAATTATTAATCAATATTCTTTAATACAAAGTAATCAATCCTTAATTACTTTTATAATTAATTACTTAAACTTAATTAACTAATTAATTACTTCTTAATTATTAATTAATAAAACTTAATTATTAATTAACAACCTTAATTACCAATTTAATTAATCCATAATTATCTATTAATCAATCTTTATTGATAATTAAAGTATCGTCATCCAGCTCGTCTCTTGAGCTCCACAGCATCATATCCTGTAATCTATAATACTCGGTCTGACCCGAGCATTATATAAAACAATACCCGAGTCAGTCTGGAATACCAGCGTGAGAAAATCACACTCAATTGATTATTAAAGTTTCAAAATCCTTTGAAAACAAAAGCATCTCGTAAGACCACGCCACAAATAAACATGTCGGGTTTTTACCTTACGATAGCTAAAACACTTTTTATCAAATTCCTTTGATATTATAATAATGTCTATATACAAATACTTATTAAAATAGCTGAAATTGTTACATTATTAAATTCCAGCATACTAGCCACAAAAGTGGGTAATACAAACAAATACCGTACAAGGTACGTAGGAAGAATGGATTTCCAACGAATGACTAGGCACTGGGGTACCACCTATCACAGTACGTGGCCTAGATCACCGTACCGAGGAGTACGCCCGCTCCTCTGCAACACAAGGCCGGAACCATCCCTTACTGGATGATCCCGAATAAAATCACCCCACGGTTGGGATCAGCAACCGCACCACTAAGCCGAAATAAAAAGGGACATGTAGACAGGGATGACCTTACCCTCCAGTGGGAGCTACCCACGAAGCCTTGCTGCATAACCCCTGATTTTCAGTCATTCCCGGTTGATGAGGTTCGAGGCTAAACGATACCTTTTAGAGAACATATCCCTTAGAATGCCCATCGTCCGCTGACGATGTTTCGCAAGCATTCGTCCATACCAGTCCGTCCTGGGTTTGAACGGAACCGAAGGCACTATTCCTACTACATCCATTTTGGAAATATCCTCAGGATTAGTAGCGACTAGCCCTTGCACTTCACTGCTCCATCTTCGACTCTGAACACGTTACACGAAACGTACAAACCGGATCGAAGTGGTATTCGGGTCTCCAGACCTAGAATCCCGGTATACGGAAACCCGATCCCGGTCTCTTCGAAACGATCAGCGCATTGGCCAATATTGATAGTCGGTTATTTAACTATCAATTCACATCCATAGCAACCATCACACAATAAATAATTTCCCACATTATTTATTTGCCCAAATATCTTTCCAAGATATATTTCTATTTTCAAACTCCTTTTGAAAACAATTTCAAACAGTTTCCGCTTACGGAATACATTTCCCAAATAATTATTTCTCTGAAACACCAAGTACAAAACACTTAGATTTTAAAATAATCTTAAACACTTTACTATAAATATACTTAATATTGAAATTTAAAACCACTTTAATACCTTAACAAAATATATACTTAAGGAATATTTAAAATGAAACCACTTTTCAAATATAAACTAAATTTCTCTTTTTAAAATATAATACCAAATCACTTTTATATAATTACTACAATAATAGATCTTTGAAAAATACTTACTTTAAAGTTTAAATATTTAAAAAGAATAGGTTTCCTAAAACATACTTACTTAGCAAATTAATATTTAGAAATAATAAATTTTCTAAAATATACTTTTAAAAATACAATTAGAACTTTTAACTTATATTAAAATTGCTTTGAAAACGTACTTGGCTATACAGAGAAATATCCTTCTCACTCCCGTCTTTTAAAAATAAAATAACATTTATTTTTAAACCAAACCATAATCTTTTATAAATTCCCACTTTGAAATTATATTTTCAAATATCCTCTGATATTTTATTTTACTTTACAAACCCAGTTTATCTCTCCCAAATCTCATTTCTCTTTAAAATTCAAATCCCAAAGTATTTAAATCAATTTATAATTGATTTCCCAATTTATTTTACTTTGAAATAAATTTTCTTACTTAATCCATTTATTTCCAAATTCATTAACTTCCAGATTTTATTTCTCATTATGATTTAAAATCTTTAAACCGAAACACAAGTTTCAGATTTCCCAAATTCCTTCTCTTTTATATTTTCCAAAAATCCAATTCAATTGCTTTTGATAACTCATTATACTGGGAAATTCAATCCAACCAGATTATCCAATATAAATTATCACAGGATAACAACAATCATATCACAGAATATTTAAACAAAAATTAAATATTTTGAGGAATCCAGTTGGATCCCTCCAACCTGTTTCCCTGCATCCACAGACGTTAGCACAATACCAATTCCACTTCGAGGTGGAATATCGCGGTATATGGGTTTATAAAATATCATCCGCTATTATGCGGCGCATAGGGTCTCATCCGCTATATAATGCGGGAATATCAACAACTCCAATATATACATATGCCAATATGTATATATTGCTATATACTACTATATATATCATATCAACCAAATCAATCATTTAACCAGACATTCAAATTTAACCAATTAAATTAAATTATAATTTAACTGAGTGAGATTAACTCACCTTTGATCTGTTTTGCAACCCGATCCAACCCGTCTCGGTTTCCCAGTTTATAACCTTGTACACACATTATACGGCTTATTAATATTTACATAAATCGAATGATCAATTATCATTTAATAGATTTAATTAACCAATAATTTAAATTTACTATTTTATTTATTTCCTTAACAACTTCCTATACTAGGAAAAATGACTTAGAGTTTGACTTAAAAAGCTAAACAGATAAATTTAAATGTGAACTACTTCTATTTCATTAAAATATTTTCACCAACTAAACAAATTTCAATTTAATGTATATATTGTTTTAAATGAACAAAGGTGTGCACATATTCTTAACTGGTATTTCCCTTTAGTAAATAATAAAAATAAGGATTTGCTTTACTATAAATTTTTCTCTCTTGTAAATCAAAACAGTTTAGAACTTTTGTTTAAAATAAAACTAACTTCCCCTAATCCATAAGCTAAAATTAATTAAGGGAATACCTTTACTGCTTCCTTCCTTAAATCGATTAAACCTCCATTTCGACCACCAGTTCGCAATCCTTAACCGAGCTTCCGCGCCCCACAATTCAACCCAGGCCTCCCCATAGAAATCATCGCCCAACTGTCTCCAAACCCCAGACGAAATGAACGCCGAGCATCCCCTCAATACTGTCGTCGACGAACCCATGGTCGTTGCCGCCAATCGATAGCCAACCGTCTAGACTCGCGCGTTCGACCCTAGCTCAGATAATCTCGCGAAACGCTGCCTCGCGAAGCTTCATCGTCGATCGCCAAGTCATCGCGACCTCTGATGCGCGAACCCAGTGCCCCGCGAAACCCAAACCCAGTTCGAGATGAACCACCTCCCTTCGCCACTTCGAGTTTCCCCCTGTTGATGCCTGCCGCGACCCTAAATCGCTCGATGTCGTACGCGCCCCCTTCCCTAAGCCACGACGTTGACAAAATCATCGAACGCGAATCGTTCGAACTCGAAGGGAAAACTGCCTTCATTCTATCTCTCTGATTTGGTTTTGATTTTTGTCTTCGAAATAGAAAGAGGAGTTCGGTTGTTTACTTTTAAGGGGGATGCCTACCTTTTCACGTTTTGAGGTGATTTCATACGACATTGAGATCCTCGGTATTATATGATGTATTAATTATAACATAGGGTTCTAATAAATGTTTTAAAGGGAAAACATTGGGATAATACTTGATACGTATTTGTATTACATGCGTAATTGTTAGTGAAATTTTATTATAAAATGACATATGTTTTTGGTATAGTTTGCTCTTGGAATAGAGAAATGTACTTATTTATTGATTGTATGAAGGCTGGGACCCAGTTGCCTTGTTATTGGGAGAAACCTCCCAATCTGGTTGCATATGGTTTGATATGTTTTTATTATAGTATTTGGGATTTCCAAATAAACTTTTCAAAAGATTTGATTTAAGATCCCGAAGTAAAGTAGAATTTGAATATAAAAGATATATATATTTCAAAAGTTTTGAAATAAGGATTCGAGAATAAAGTCCAAAGAGATAATTTCCGTAAAGTTAATTAGATTGTAAAAATCTAAAATTGAAGATTAAGCCTAAGTGGGTAGTTTTGGAATTGCATATTGTTTGTTGCATCGTAGGCTCCATGAGTCCTATTTGTGGTAGGAGAACTACGTTGGCTTGATCCTGTATCTAATTGGGTACCCAATTAGGTAGGGGTACGTAGGCAGTCACAAGTGGTAGTGATGCAGCCCCAATAATAACATAACATTTTCTGTTTGTTGTTTGTCATGTATCATGTATTGTTGTATCTTTCATGCTTACTATTTTATTCCGCATTTACATTGTTTATTGAGATTGCATGTAATGATATTGTTGTTTCTCATCAGAGTTGCACAGTGGTAGATTTACAATTTGTTTGTATTATTTGATTTTGGGTTTGTATTAAAGCACACTAGTAGATTAAATTGATTACTTTGATCACTTGTAAAATTGAAAGCTGTATCCTATACATTTAGTAGTGTTGGATATTTATCAAATATTATGTATTAAGTTGGTAGTTTTCATTCGTAGTTTTAGAACGGATGGGTCTTTCGGCGATTTTGACTGGTCCGAAAACCCGGGGCGTCACAGCGTTAAAATTTCCGGGATATTACATTCCTTAACCAAGTATTTAGAGTTAAACAAAACTGCTATTTAAAACTTTCGCGAACTCGAGTTCTACTCGAGCCAATCGATCTCCTACCCGAGAATAGCTTCGAGTTGCCTGACCTCCTTCCCAAATCTCATATACAAGCTAAGCAGATAAATTCATTCACAACATTTCTGTTTCATAGATGATCAAGCAACCCCATAATATATTAACTTTTAAAAATGTGATGTTACTCACAGATTTGAAAAGGCAGAACAGAGCATCTAATTGTAATAGCAAACACACTATAAACATTCACATCAGAAACTCATTTATACTTGCAATACTTATTCATTTCAACTATATTAGCAAGCAACCATATTTTACTTTAAGTTTTAAAAGTTACTCACCATTATAAAGATGACAGAGCCTATCTTTGAAAAGCTTGAAACTGGGAACCTTAAACTGGAATGCCTCACTTGATTTAAAAACTGGAGTTGTTGAATGCTTAAAACTGCTTTGAACCACATGCATGCTTGTTTTCCAGTTTGAAGAATTTCGAAATCCAAAGCTTTGATTTATAATTGCATGCTTGCTTTCAGTTTTGAGAAGAATGAATGCAGACAGTTTTGAATTTGCTTTTGAAATATGCAGATAGGCCTTGAATGTTGAAAAGAATTACAGGGTCTTTGATTTTTGATTATTTAACAGATTATTAAATTGAATTCAAATCTTATTCTTTTCTTTGTAATAAATGTTTTGACTAGATTTAATTTGTATAGTGGTTAACTTAAATAATATTAAGTTAAATTTAAGTTATTTTCAAACTTAATTTGAAAATAAGGTTAATTAATAAGGAAAAGTTTCATTTTAAAACTTAATTAAAGTTTGATAGTAAATGAGATAAATAAAGAGTAATTTATTAAATTAATTGATGATTAATAATTAGAGATAAGTAATGGATGATTATTGATTTTAAAACTTAATTAATGATTTTAATTAAGTAAGTTAATTATTAAGATCAAATGTTTTTAATGATAATGTTTTATCTTAAGATTAAATAAGATTTTTTTTAAATGAGTTAAAATTAATTTATTTAATTAAGAAATTAAGATTAATTTATTTATTTAATTAATTATTGGTAAGGATTAATTAAATGATTAAGGATTAATTAAAATGGTAATTAAGAAGTACTTAATAAGTTTTGTTAAGTAATAATTAAGTTTTCTTAATTAATAATTAAGAAATTATTAATTTATAATTAAAGTTAATTAAGGATTAATTAACTGTTATTAAGGTTAGTTAATTATCATTAAAGATTGATTAATAGATAATTATGGATTAATTAAATTGGTAATTAAGGTTGTTAATTAATAATTAAGTTTTATTAATTAATAATTAAGAAGTAATTAATTAGTTAATTAAGTTTAAGTAATTAATTATAAAAGTGATTAAGGATTGATTACTTTGTATTAAAGAATATTGATTAATAATTAAGGTTTATTAATTAATAGTTAAAGAATAATTAATCAAGGATTAATTAAATTGTTTAAAGGGTAATTAAGGATGAGTTACTCAGTTATGATTTAGGAATGAATGTGATTTATTTAAGTTAATTAATTTGTTAATTAAGTAAAGATAGTCACTTGGTAATTAAGTATAATTACTTAATAAGATTGGATAAGAGTAATTACTTAGTGTAAGTAATTGATAAATGAATTATTGTATGAAATTGGTGTAATTAATCAAAAAGGATTTATAAAAGAAATTAAAGTAATTAAGAATAGTTAATTAATATTAATGACTATTTAAGGTTGATAAATGGAAGTAATTAATTAATGCATGATTAATTAATTCAATGTAATTAATTAAAGAATAATGTAGTTAATTATAGTTAATTAATTAAAGAATAATGTAGTTAATTATAGTTAATTAATTAAAGAAAGTAATTAATTAAGGATCATTAATTATTGTAATTAATGAGAGTAATTAAAGGTTAATTACTGTTAATGGTTAAGAATAATTAATTTGTGAAATTAATTAAAGGATAATTACTTTATGTAATTAATGAATAATTAATCAAGAGTGATTAATATTTAAAGAATGATTAATTAATTAAAATATATTGTAATTAATTAATGATTAATTAAGCAAGGATAGGAATTAATTCTTAAGTAATTAATTTAATTTAAGTTGATTAATTGATTATAATAGAGATTAATAAATGGTTGCTTATGAATGATGGTTGAGTATAGAATGTCTGATTTGGTTGATATCTATTGGATGATATGCTATGATATTCTGTGAAATGATATTGGATATATCTGTGATAAATGTGCGATATTTATCTAAGTTAATGCTATGTGAATTCAAGTATTGAATTGAATTGTTTAAACCTTTAAACAACTTGGCCTTAAAAGATACGTTTTGGATTTCGATGAGACCGGGATCGGGTTTCCGTATACCGGATTTCCAGGTCTGGAGACCCGAATACCACATCGATCCAAATTAACGATAGGTCGTGAATCTCAAGTGAAGATGAAGATTCAGAGTGCAAGGGTTATTGTCGTTAACTCTGAGGGTGATTCCAAAACGAGTGTAACGAGATAATGCCTTCGGTTTCGTTCGAACCCGGAACGAACTTGTATGGATTGAATGCTTTCAGCACATCGTCAGGTGGACGATGAGCATTCTAAGTGAAGAGTTATGATTTAAGGTAATCGTGACCTCAAGCCTCATCAAACCGGGAATGGCTAAAACAGGGGAGGTGCAGCAAGGCTTCGTGGGTAGCGCCCACTGAGAGTAAGGTCATCCCTGTCTAGATGTCCCTTTCTATTTCGACTTAGTGGTACGGTTGCAGTACACAACCGTGGGGTGATTTTATTCGGAATTATCCAGTAAGGGATGGTTCCGGCTTTGTGTTGCAGGGGAGCGGGCGTACTCCTCGGTACGGTGATCTAGGCCACGTACTATGACGGGCGGTACCCCAATAGCCCTGCCATTGTATGGAAATCCAACTTCCAATAAGTGCCGTACGTGTTAGTTGTGACCAACTATGTTGGAATGTGAGATGTAAGCATTTCAGCTATTTCATATTTATTTGAAAACCCTAGACCTATTATAATATAACCCACAATGTGACGACCCGCCACTCATTCCACAGAATGACGCATCGCTGATAAGAAAGAAAGGGATAGAAAGAGAAAAGAAGAGAAGAAAGAAAGAAACAACAACAGAATCTAAACAGCGGAACGAATAAATTATATTAATAACATAAACTATTACATAGTATCATATACAACAACTATCAGAGTTACACAACATATACAACACATACTAGACAGTTATAAACACCTGTCTAGTTTCTACAATATAAGATACAACACAGATAACAATGACTCAGAGATCAACACAGCGGAACTACTATATCTCTACAGATGCTGAAGCCTCCTGCTCCATTGCTCCTCCAGATAACTCGTCAAAGCAAACCTGACTCCCTTGGCTACTCGTAAAAATTTGAGTACCCAAGAGTTTATATAAAACAGAAATAAACACTTGGGTCAGACATGGGTCTGGTGTGAGTAAACGGTTTAAATTGCTTAACTTTAAAACCTTTTGAAAACAAAGGTATCACGTAAGACTTCCCACACATAAACATGGAAAAGTTTTTACCTTACGCTAACCAAAACATTTGATAGGAAATCGAGTTATATTATGATAGGGTCTAGGGTTTTCAAGTAAAATACAGAAATAGCTGGAATGCTTACATATCACGTTCCAACATAGTTGGGCACAACTAACACGTACGGCACTTATTGGAGTTTGGATTCCATACAATGGCAGGGCTACTAGGGTACCGCCCGTCACAGTACGTGGCCTAGATCACCGTACCGAGGAGTTCGCGATAGAAAGAGGAGTTCGAAATAGAAAGATGATTTGATAATAATTACTTAATGTAATTATTAAAGTGTGATTATTTAGGAAGTAAATAATAGCTAATTACTTGAGGTAATTAATTGATTGGTTATGTATTAAGGAAAATAATTTAAGTTTAATTATTTATGAATTAATCAAGGGATTAATTAAAAGAAATTAATTAAGGAGAATTAATTTAATAAATGAAAGTAATTAAGGGTAGTTAATTACCGATTTAAGATTAATCAAGGTGATTAATAAATGTTGTTTAATTTAAAGTTAATTACTTAATGTAATTAATTTAATTAAAGTAATTAATAATTAAGTTGTAATTAAGGATCATTAATTAATATAATTAATGATATAATTAAGATTGATTAATTAAGAAATAATTAATAAATGAAGTGATTAATTTGTAATTAATTAGGGTTTAATATAATTAATTATAGTGATTAATTTAATTAATTATAGTTAATTAATTAATGAAGTAATTAAAGGTTAATTACTATAAGTGGTTAAGGTTAATTAATTTAAGTAATTAATTAAGGATAAATTACTTGAAGGTAATTAAAAGATAATTAATCAAAGATGATTAATTGAAAAAGGTAATTAGAGGATAATTAATTAATTTGTAATTAAATAATGTTTAAGTAAGAAGGATTTATAAAATAAAAGTAATTAATTTAATTAACTTTAAATTAATTAGAGATGATATAGATCATTACTTATGGATGAATGATAATAATGAATGCTTTGCATTTGATTGATATCTCTGATGAGATATATGCTATGTGATATGGATGTTTAGTTGAATTGTGATAATATGGATTATCTGATGATATTGATAATGTTGATTATCTATTGTGAATTTTCTTTCTAAGTGTATAAAGATAATTGAATTAAATTGTTTTAACCTTTAAAACAACTTGGCCTTAAAAGATACGTTTTGGATTTCGATGAGACCGGGATCGGGTTTCCGTATACCGGATTTCCAGGTCTGGAGACCCGAATACCACATCGATCCAAATTAACGATAGGTCGTGAATCAAGTGAAGATGAAGATTCAAGGGTGCAAGGGTTATTGTCGTTAACTCTGAGGGTGATTCCAATACGAGTGTAACGAGATAATGCCTTCGGTTTCGTTCGAACCCGGAACGAACTTGTATGGATTGAATGCTTTCAGAACATCGTCAGGTGGATGATGAGCATTCTAAGTGATGTGTTCTTTTCTAAGGTAATCGTGACCTCAAGCCTCACAAACCGGGAATGGCTAAAACAGGGGAGGTGCAGCAAGGTTAGTGGGTAGCACCCAAGTAGGACAAGATTACCTCTGTGTAGATGTCCCTTTCTATTTTCGACTTAGTGTGTGCGGTTGAATCATGACAACCGTGGGGTATCTTGTGCGGGAATTATCCAGTAAGGGATGTTCCGACCTTGTGTTGCAGGGGATTGGGAGTGATCCTCGGTACGGTGATCTAGGCCACGTACTGTGACGGGCGGTACCCCGGTAGCCCTGCCATTGATGGAATCCAAACTCCAATAAGTGCCGTACGTTTTAGTTGTGCCCAACTATGTTGGAACGTGAGATGTAAGCATTCCAGCTATTTCATATTTATTTGAAAACCCTAGACCTATTATAATACAATCGAATTTCCTATCAAATGTTTTGGTTAGCGTAAGGTAAAAACTTACCCATATTTATTGGTGGGGAGTCTTACGTGATACCTTCTCTTTCAAAAGGTTTTGAAGTTAAACAAGTTTAACCTGTTACTCACACCAGACCCATGTCTGACCCAAGTTGTTTATTTCTGTTTTATAAACTCTTGGGTACTCAAATTTTTACGAGTAGCCAAGGGATTCAGGTTTAGCTTTGACGAGTAATCTGGAGGAGCAATGGAGCAGGAGGCTTCGGCGTTGTAGATATAGATAGTAGTTTTCCGCTGTGTTGATCTTTGTATTGATCTGTATTGTGTTAAGATGTAATAACTAGACAGATGTTTATAACTGTCTAGTATGTGATGTGTAATCTGTGTAACTCTGATAGATGATGTATATGATACTATGTAATATTTATGTGATATATTATATTTCATTTCATTTCCGCTGTGAGTATCTATTGTTGTTTTCTTTTCTCTTCTTCTCTTTTCTATTTCTCACCCCTTTCTTTCTTTCTGTCGATGCGATTTTCCGGGAGTGGAAAGCCGGGTCGTCACACGTGGTAACGTCCTAGGCTTTTCAACCTTCAGCAACGGTTCACGACCGGTAGGCTTTTCAACCATCCCAGCCCCGCTGTGGCTCACAGTGATACCTTGGGTTTGCTTTTACGGCCACCCTCTCGAGTCGCAACCAACCCCAAAAGGCCTTATACTACCCCCGGGGACATGTAGGGGTAAGAGTCTCCCGTTCGCCACCTAACGCAAAGCGAGAACCCCCTATCACGCTGTAATGTAGCAAACCCGATCCCTTTGAATTTCAAAACCAACCCAGTTCACAATCATTTCCAATTTAAAACAGTTTGGTAGCAATTTCTCTTTGGAAACTCGAAAATAGACATCGATGATGCTGCAGTCATCACCGAAATTATTTTCCAGCAACCGAAAGAGAATTTAATGCTTTTATCACTTTGAAACATTTCAAACATTTTTAAATTCCAAATCCTACCAGATTTCTATTCAATTTCAAAAATATTCATGAAATAATATCACTATTATTTCCCAAAACCTTCAAAAACTATTTTTAAATCCAAAGGAATTTAAATCTTTCCCAAAACTTCAAATTCAAAATCCATCCAATTTTTATATCCAAACATTACTCTGGAATTCTATCACATTTTATTTCAAGTTATAAGTCACTTTTACCATTTACATTTACAATTTCATTTGTTTATGAATTTATCTCATTTGATTATAAATCACATTTGTAATTCACATTTGTATATAAAGTTTATCTCAATTTATAAATTTCATTTATAGTCTATATTCTCAAATTCCATTTTGTATATAAAAGAAATAATTATTTGAAATTATTATAGTTATATATTTGGATGCTTGGTTGTTAGAAAATGACAATAATGAGTTAGTCTCAATATACGAATGATTTAATATGGTTGCATAAATGTTTTATCTGGAATATGGATTAAACTGCTCTGCTTTGTTCTCTGAATTTAAACAAGTGAGTAAACATTATTTTAAAAACAGTAAAATTTATGTCTATGATTGTTATGTGAGATTAATGTGTAGTGATATTGTATGCATGGTTTACATGAATAATTAGAATGAATGCATGTGAATAAATTGTTGTACTGGTGAAATATTATATGTCTTCTTCTCTGTTCTTGTTACAGGTTATGGTTTGATATTATAAATTCAAAATCTCAAAAATAGAATCTATATTTGACTTTGATGTATAAATGAAAAAGTATTGATTTGAATTTAATAAGTATTTTCAAACTTTAATATATATATAATTTGTAATTTGAAAGACTCGACTGTATAGGAATTCTCTGATATCGAGAAGAGAGTTTTGTCTATTTGGAAGTATGGGACTAAGGTCGATTAGTTGTTCTTCGGACATGGTCTCATTGTTCCCTTAAGAAGAGTAAGATATTGGCGTTTGGTTGGGAGCCCGAGTTTCTTTTGGGATGTCTGCCATCTCAAAGGTCCGTTGTGAAGTTAGTTGACGAATATTCTGGAGGAGCAATGGAGCAGGAGGCTTCACCGTGTAGATATATGATGATTCCGCTGTGTATATGTTGTGTCTGTATCTGTGATACTTGAGTTGTATGAATTAGACAGATGTTTATAACTGTCTAATATGTGTTGTATATGTTGTGTAACTCTGATGTATATGATACTATGTAATATTTTATATGATATAATTATATTTCATTCGTTCCGCTGTGAGTTTCTGATGTTGTTGTTCTTTCTTCTTTTCTTTCCTTTCTTCTTCTATCCCTTTCTTTCTTCATGATGATACGACTTTTTCTGTGGAGAAAAAGCCGGGTCGTCACAGTTTATATAAACTCTTGGGTACTCAAATTTTTACGAGTAGCCAAGGGATTCAGGTTAGCTTTGACGAGTTATCTGGAGGAGCAATGGAGCAGGAGGCTTCAGCGTTGTAGATATAGATAGTAGTTTTCCGCTGTGTTGATCTTTGTATTGATCTGTATTGTGTTGAGATGTAATAACTAGACAGATGTTTATAACTGTCTAGTATGTGATGTGTATCTGTGTAACTCTGATAGATGATGTATATGATACTATGTAATATTTATGTGATATATTATATTTCGTTTCGTTTCCGCTGTGAGTATCTGTTGTTGTTTTCTTTTCTCTTCTTCTCTTTTCTATTTCTCACCCCTTTCTTTCTTTCTGTCGATGCGATTTTCCGGGAGTGGAAAGTCGGGTCGTCACACGACTGTAACGACCCCGACTTTCTCTCCACAAGAAAGTCGCATCATTATGAAGAAAGAAAGGGGTAGAAAATAGAAAAGAAGAGAAAGAAAGAAACAACACATCAGAATCTCACAGCGGAAACGGAACAAATTATAATATATCACATAACTAATACATAGTCTTTACATAATCAGAGTACACAACTTATACATCACTTACTAGACAGTTATAAACATCTGTCTAGACATTACAACTCAAATACAAGACAAGACACTATCACAGATATCAACACAGCGGAATACTATATCTACGAACGCCGAAGCCTCCTGCTCCATTGCTCCTCCAGAATATCCGTCAAAACTAAACCTGAATCCCTTGGCTACTCGTAAAAATTTGAGTACCCAAGAGTTTAATAAAACAGAAAATAAACACTTGGGTCAGACATGGGTCTGGTGTGAGTAAACGGGTTAAAATTGTTTAACTTCAAAACCTTTTGAAAACAAAGGTATCACGTAAGACTTCCCACACATAAACATGGAAAAGTTTTTACCTTACGCTAACCAAAACATTTGATAGAAAATCCAGTTATATTATAATAGGGTCTAGGGTTTTCAAGTAAAATACAGAAATAGCTGAAATGCTTACATCTCACATTCCAACATAGTTGGGCACAACTAATACGTACGGCACTTATTGGAGTTTGGATTCCATACAATGGCAGGGCTACTGGGGTACCGCCCGTCACAGTACGTGGCCTAGATCACCATACCGAGGAGTACGCCCGCTCCCCTGCAACACAAAGCCGGAACCATCCCTTATTGGACAATTCCGAACAAGATAACCCCGTAGTTGGCGCGACCAACCACACACTAAGCCGAATAAAAAGAAAAGGGACCTCTAGACAGGGATCTATCTTGCTCTCAGTGGGTGCTACCCACGAAGCCTTGCTGCACCTCCCCTATTTTAGCCATTCCTGGTTGATGAGGCTTGAGGTTACGATTACCTTTAATCAGAACATATCACTTAGAATGCTCATCGTCCGCCTGACGATGTGCTGAAAGCATTCAATCCATACAAGTTCGTTCCGGGTTCGAACGAAACCGAAGGCATTATCTCGTTACACTCGTTTTGGAATCACCCTCAGAGTTAACGACAATAACCCTTGCACTCTGAATCTTCATCTTCACTTGAGATTCACGACCTATCGTAAATTTGGATCGATGTGGTATTCGGGTCTCCAGACCTGGAAATCCGGTATACGGAAACCCGATCCCGGTCTCATCGAAATCCAAAACGTATCTTTTAAGGCCAAGTTGTTTTAAAGGTTAAAACAATTTAATTCAATTATCTTTATACACTTAGAAAGAATATTCACAATAGATAATCAACATTATCAATATCATCAGATAATCCATATTATCACAATTCAACTAAACATCCATATCACATAGCATATATCTCATCAGAGATATCAATCAAATGCAAAGCATTCAGTATTATCATCCATCCATAAGTAATGATCTATATCATCTCTAATTAATTTAAAGTTAATTAAATTAATTACTTTTATTTTATAAATCCTTCTTACTTAAACATTAATTAATTACAAATTAATTAATTATCCTCTAATTACCTTTTTCAATTAATCATCTTTGATTAATTATCTTTAAATTACCTTCAAGTAATTTATCTTTAATTAATTACTCAAATTAATTAACCTTAACCACTTATAGTAATTAACCTTTAATTACTTCATTAATTAATTAACTATAATTAATTAAATTAATCACTATAATTAATTATATTAAACCTTAATTAATTACATTAATTAATCACTTCATTTATTAATTATACTTAATTAATCAATCTTAATTACATCATTAATTATATTAATTAATGATCCTTAATTACAACTTAATTATTAATTACTTTAATTAAATTAATTACATTAAGTAATTAACTTTAAATTAAACAACATTTATTAATCACCTTGATTAATCTCATTCAGTAATTAACTACTCTTAATTACTTCTTTAAATAAATTAATTACTCCTTAATTAATTTCTTAATTAATCCCTTGATTAATTATTCAAAGTAATTAAACTTAAATTACTTTCCTTAATACATAACCATCAATTAATTACTTCAAGTAATTATCTTATTATTTACTTCCTAAATAATCATACCTTAATAATTACATTAAGTAATTATTTATCAAATCATCTATTGATTATTCTAAATTAATTAAACTTAATTAATTAACTTAAACTAAATCAAATTAACTTAATTAATTACAATAAGTAATTAATTCTTAATTACTTCCATTAAGTAATTCCATTTAAAACAAATTCTATAATTGATTATCTTCAAATTAATTAATCTAATTAACTATTAAAATTAATCCTATTAATTAATTATTAAATAATCCATAGTTAATGACTTCATTAACTATTATTTAATTACTTTCCTTAAGTAATTAACTTATATTAATTATTATTAATTCCAAATTAATAAACTAAATAACCGATTTATTAATTTCTAATTATTTAATTAATAAAGTGTTAACCATTACTTAATTAATCTTTAATTACCTTATTAATTAATTCTTAATCATTAATTAATATTCTAATTTATAATCCTTAATTATAAATTAATTATACCTAATTAATTAATCTTAATCATAATTAAATTAGTTTAAACAGATTTAAATTTGTAAAGAAACATTTAAACAGAATTCTTTGCTTAACTTCAAAACCTTTTGAAAACAAAGGTATCACGTAAGACTTCCCACACATAAACATGGAAAGTTTTTACCTTACGCTAACCAAAACATTTGATAGGAAATCCAGTTATATTATAATAGGGTCTAAGGTTTTCAAGTAAAATACAGAAATAGCTGAAATGCTTACATCTCACATTCCAACATAGTTGGGCACAACTAATACGTACGGCACTTATTGGAGTTTGGATTCCATACAATGGCAGGGCTACTGGGGTACCGCCCGTCACAGTACGTGGCCTAGATCACCGTACCGAGGAGTACGCCCGCTCCTCTGCAACACAAAGCCGGAACCATCCCTTACTGGATAATCCCGAACAAGATAATCCCATAGTTGGCGCGACCAACCACACACTAAGCCGAATAAAAGAAAAGGGACCTCTAGACAGGGATCTATCTTGCTCTAAGTGGGTGCTACCCACGAAGCCTTGCTGCACCTCCCCTGTTTTAGCCATTCCCGGTTGATGAGGCTTGAGGTTACGATTACCTTTAATCAGAACATATCACTTAGAATGCTCATCGTCCGCCTGACGATGTGCTGAAAGCATTCAATCCATATAAGTTCGTTCCGGGTTCGAACGAAACCGAAGGCATTATCTCGTTACACTCGTTTTGGAATCACCCTCAAAGTTAACGACAATAACCCTTGCACTCTGAATCTTCATCTTCACTTGATTCACGACCTATCGTAAATTTGGATCGATGTGGTATTCGGGTCTCCAGACCTGGAATACCGGTATACGGAAACCCGATCCCGGTCTCATCGAAATCCAAAACGTATCTTTTAAGGCCAAGTTGTTTAAAGGTTTAAACAATTTAACTTATCTATATTCATACAGATAGATAATTCATAATTCACAATTGATAATCACATTACCAAATATACAGATGATTCATAACCAATATGTAATCTATAATACCATCATTATTAATCATGTTTGATTAATCTAATTCAGTAATTAACTTCCCTTAATTACTTCCCTTAATTAACTACCTTATTAATTAATCTTAATCCTTTAATTAACTTAATTAAATAATTTATTTAATTAATAACACTAAGTAATTAACTCTTAATCACTTCTTATTTAATTACTTTCATAAAATAATTATCCTCTAATTACTTTATTAAATATTTTATCTTTACTAAATTACATCCAGTAATTATTTCTTAATTACTTCATCAAGTAATTATACTTAATTAATTTATAAGTGATTATCTTTAATTAATCACTAATTAATTACTTAGTTAATTATTTAACTAATTTATTGAAATTAAACTAACTAATTTCTTAATCCTTATATTTAAAAGATCTTAATTAAGAAAAACCATTTATCTTAATTAAATTATTCACAAAGACAAAAATTTACAAATTGTTAATTACTGATTACGATTAATTAAGACTAATTAATGAATGAAGTGGTTGATAAAAAATTAATTATTTAATTAATTAAAAGGTTAATTAATTAATAAGGATTAATGAATTAATCAAGGTTAATTAATAAAAGTAATTAATTTTAGTTTGATTAATTAATTGTAATTAATTGAGGATTAATTAATTAATTTTAGTTAATTAATTGATAAAGGTTCATTAATTATTGTAATTAATGATGTAATTAAAAGTTAATTACTGAATATGATTAAGGATAATTACTAAAAGGTAATTAAAGTATAATTAATCAAAGGAGATTAATTAAGAAAGATCATTAAGAGATGATTAATTAATTAATTAATTTGAAATTAATTAATGATAGTAAGCAGGATTAAGATAATCCAAGTGATTAAAGAATAGTAATTAATTTATTTAAAGATTGATTAAATTGATTTGGAGATAATCAAAACCTGCTTATGGATGATTGATTGATATTGGGTGATTGGTTGATATTGGATGATTTGGATATCTCTGATATATGCTGCTTTGTGAGATGAATGTTTGATATGAATTATCTATTGTGATAATGTGATTCATCTATCTGTTTATATCATTCAGAATATAAGTTTAAATGTTTAAACCTTTAAACAACTTGGCCTTAAAAGATACGTTTTGGATTTCGATGAGACCGGGATCGGGTTTCCGTATACCGGTATTCCAGGTCTGGAGACCCGAATACCACATCGATCCAAATTAACGATAGGTCGTGAATCTCAAGTGAAGGTGAAGATTCAGAGTGCAAGGGTTATTGTCGTTAACTCTGAGGGTGATTCCAAAACGAGTGTAACGAGATAATGCCTTCGGTTTCGTTCGAACCCAGAATGAACTTGTATGGATTGAATGCTTTCAGCACATCGTCAGGCGGACGATGAGCATTCTAAGTGATATGTTCTGATTAAAGGTAATCGTAACCTCAAGCCTCATCAACCGGGAATGGCTAAAACAGGGGAGGTGCAGCAAGGCTTCGTGGGTAGCACCCACTGAGAGCAAGATAGATCCCTGTCTAGAGGTCCCTTTCTTTTATTCGGCTTAGTGTGTGGTTGGTCGCGCCAACTACGGGATTGTCTTGTTCGGGATTATCCAGTAAGGGATGGTTCCGGCTTTGTGTTGCAGGGGAGCGGGCGTACTCCTCGGTACGGTGATCTAGGACACGTACTGTGACGGGCGGTACCCCAGTAGCCCTGCCATTGTATGGAATCCAAACTCTAATAAGTGCCGTACGTATTAGTTGTGCCCAACTATGTTGGAATGTGAGATGTAAGCATTTCAGCTATTTCTGTATTTTACTTGAAAACCCTAGACCCTATTATAATACAATCGGATTTCCTATCAAATGTTTTAGTTAACGTAAGTTAAAAACTTACCCATGTTTATTTGTGGGGAGTCTTACGTGATACTTTTGTTTTCAAAGGTTTTCAAAGTTAAGCAATCTAACCGTTTACTCACACCAGACCCATGTCTGACCCAAGTGTTTATTTTCTGTTTTATTAAACTCTTGGGTACTCAATATTGTATTGAGTAGTCGAGGGATTCAGGTTAGCTTTGACGAATTCTGGAGGAGATTTGGAGCAGGTGGCTTCAGCGTGTAGATATATTATGGTGTTTCCGCTGTGTTTGTATTGAGTCTGTATCTCTGTGATGTTTGAGATGTATGATAGACAGGTGTTTATAACTGTCTAATATGAGATGTATAAGTTGTATAACTCTGATGTATATGATACTATGTAATATTTTATGTGATATATTATATTTCATTCGTTCCGTTGTGAGTATCTGATGTTGTTGTTCTTCCTTCTTTTCTTTCTTTTCTTCTTCTATCCCTTTCTTTCTTAATTCATGATACGTCTTTCTGGTGGTAGAAAGCCGGGTCGTGACAGTTGGTATCAGAGCCAGGTTAAAGTTGAATCTAATTTAGTTGCTTGATCTTCTATTTGTTTGTAGATTTGAATTCCAGGTTTGAAATCCTTTTTGATTTTAGTTTCAAGTTTTTGATTTATCTTTGGTTTTAGAGGAAGAAAGAAACGAATTGTACTGAGAAAATGAAAACCAGGTTTCTTCCTAAACATTTAATTTAAAAATTAAAATAAAGCAAATAAAAATGTTGCCACATGTTGTTTAAACTTACATTTGTCATTTATTTATTTAATTGCCTTACAAGTGTCTTTAACATGTTAATATATTTACACATATTACTTAAGTGTTTTTAAATAAATTTTTATTTAATTTAAATATAAATATAAGCTTACTTATATATATATATGCATAAATAAATTTAACCTTTAAAGAAAAATATTATAATATAAATAAATCTTTATACATGGATTTGAGAATTCAAAACATTTATCTTTATTGTTTAAGAGATATTTTTTTTTTAAAAGGAAGTTTACAAATAATTTTATACATACATTTATAACCATTTAAATTTAAACACTTTAAAAAAAATATAAAAATAAAACTTTGTTTAAATCCTTTTAAACCATCATATTTAAAACAAACAATTATCTTATATTTTTAAAATAATTGAATTAAACTTAAATTATCTTTTGAAAAATATTAATTTTAAAACAAAGCTTTAAATCACAATATATACATACATATATATTACATCTTTTATTTAAACAAAAGATTCTCTATTCACAATATATATATCAATATATACATTATAAATAGAATCTATTTTTATTAGCTTTGAAAGATAAATTTTATCAAAAATCAGGATTTCCAAATACGAATAAGCCCCTATGATCGCTAAATTTAAATTCGAGATTGGGGGAAAAGCCTACCGGTCGTGAACCGTTGCTGAAGGTTGAAAAGCCTAGGACGTCACATTTGGTATCAGAGCAGTAGGTTGAGTGAATACCTAAGCTCTGAAGTGGTGTCTATCTTGAGAGCGCGTAATTGTTAGTTATATAAAAATGGTTTTATATTGTGTTAATTGATCGGTTGAGTGGTATATGGATTCTGGTCAATACGAGTAGCTAACGTTATTGATAGGGATCTCTAAACACTTGAACCAGGCCAACGGACACAATATTGTTTTAAAGAGGTAAATGAAATAATTTTACCCAGAAATAATTTCTATATAAAAAATATCATTTTAAATATATATATTTCTACCTATTTGTTGGGTTACCTGTTCGGGTTTTCCAATATAAGTTATAAAGGTAGATAAGGTGGTAGTGTGAGTAACACGACTATCAATGGTTGGAATTTAAGTGTTGAGATTGGAAGTATATCTGACGAGACTGTAGACCAAATACCGTCTCGAGTAAACTTTGTTGTGGTGTAAAGATTTCACCGATCTCTGAAGGAAACCAGTTATGGTTTAGAGTTTATCTTTGAAGTTGGATGAATAGAGTAGATCTATTGGATGAGCTGAAGAGAGTGATGATATTTTGGTAACCTCAGGAAGTAGTAGCGGTGTGATGAAACGCAGTATATATGGATGTTCCCGAAGGAGATTTTCTTTTTGGAACAAGATTAAGAAGGTATTGGAGGAACAGTTGATGTCTACCGCAGGAAAGACTCGACTGTATAGGAATTCTCTGATATCGAGAAGAGAGTTTTGTCTATTTGGAAGTATGGGACTAAGGTCGATTAGTTGTTCTTCGGACATGGTCTCATTGTTCCCTTAAGAAGAGTAAGATATTGGCGTTTGGTTGGGAGCCCGAGTTTCTTTTGGGATGTCTGCCATCTCAAAGGTCCGTTGTGAAGTTAGTTGATGATTTTTGGAGTTCGAGGAGCCTATGGATTAGAAGTCTTTGGTTAGCTGTGGTAGCAGTACAGCTCGAAGAGTTCGATGTGCTAGCAAGGAGATCTTTGGCTTAGTAGTATTCTAAAGATAAAGTTTGGAAGCAGCAGTGTGGCCCATTTCTCCGATAATTCAGAAATCTTTGTGGTTCTTCTATCAGCAGTCCAGGCAGATGGTGAATGTTTTCTTGAAAGGTTAACCTTGTTTGGAAAAGCTAAAAGCTGTTCTAATTGGTAAAGAGAGAACAGTTTCTTTGAAATCTGAACTAGGTTGTAACGAAAAAGTGACTTGCGATTAGTTTGGGAATTTATCTTGGGTAATCTTTTGTTTGAGATTGAGATTTCTTGTGTGGAAGTAGGAGCTACTGGAGTAGTCAGTGATTTTCCGGATGTCTTCGAGGAAGTAGAAGTTTGTCTGCATCTAGAGTTTGAGTTCCGTATCGACTTGGTTCCAGAAGCGATACCGGTGGTTATTCTGGTAGTAGGATGGTTCCTAGAAAGAAGAGTTGGTGTAGCAGCTCAGAAATTTTTAAAAATGGATTGGTCATATCTATTTTTCAAGTTTGGATTTCAGCAAATTTTGGAAGGATCATCTTGTTGATAGGATCTAGAGATCATTTTATTCTTGGTCCAGAATTGTTTCAAGAAGCATCAGCGAAGGTTAAGCTGATCAGGAAGAGATGAGGTAGCCCAGGAATCGTCTAGTGAGTTATGCAGATATGAGACAAGGAGTTTGGAATTCAGAGTTGGAGATTGGAATTTTTTTAAGTTTTTCTCCGATTATAAAGCTATAAGATTGGTAAGTCTGGAAGCTAGCACTGAAGTATTTTGGATTTTCCCTGTGTTCTCGAGAGGAGTAGTTCTTTGTCTACAGGATTGAATGGCCAGTTTGGATAGCTGGAATTCATTCTATTTCATGTATATCTGAGGGAATACGTGAATGATTCATCATTGGTTGTTGAATCTGCAGTTCAGATGGATTTGGAAGATGAGCTATACTTGGGTGTGATCTGATATTTTGTTCAGATGAGTGAATCTTGAGAAGAGAGGAGCTCTGGATCATAGTGGTGTAGTTTGTTGAGCTTTTGTAAGAGCGAGTCTCCCGGTGATTTATATCCGGGGAAACTCTAGATAGTGTTAGTAGATCTATCCTGATTTATAGTTAGTTAGGTTTGTTTGATTGGTTGCTTTGGTTGTTAGTAATTAGATGATAGGTATGCTTTGCTATTTGAAATTAAAAATCTTTACTGGATTATTAAATTAACTTTGCTTTTAATTTCGAGGACGAAATTATTTTAAGGGGGGAGGAATGTGATATCCCGGGTTTTTGGGTAATATAAATTTAATAATCTGTATTAATAATTTATTTGGATTGATAATCTTCCCTTATAATTCTAATTTAAATTGATAATTTAATCTTTTAAAAGTTAATAAATATTGAATCTGGCAATATTGATAAGATTTGATTGTTAAAATTTATAAAGTTTTAATCTATTTATAATATATATTTTGCTATATATATTGTGAATAGAAATCTTTTGTTTAAATAAAAGATGTATTTTCAAATTGTAATATATATGTATGTATATGTTATGATTTGAAGTTGTATTGAAATTTAATATAATAATTCTCAAATTTATGTTAAAAATATTTTCTATTTAAATATATATGTATATTTGTATGTATTGGGATTTTGGTTTGAATTTAATAAAAGTGTTTCAAATTTTTATATATATATATATATATATAAAGTATAATTTGGAAAGTATAATTTAATATAATACTTTTTCAAAGGGTATTTGGTATTTTAATTTATATCTCTTAAACAAATAAGATAATTAAATTGGATTTAAAAATATATAAGATTTTATTTGTTTTATAATATGTTTCTTTAAAGTAAGATAAGTGTTATTTATTAATAAAGTAAGTATGAAAAGCTTTATATTAACATTTAAATTAATTAAAAATTTATTTAATGTATTTAAGTACATGTGTTAATATCTTAACACATGGTAATAACATTTGTAAGAAAACTAAACATGCATGGACATTTGTCTAACTTATAAAATTACAAGTGGCCTTCATTTAATATTATTTGAAAATTTAGAAAACTAAATTATCTTAAATGACATATGTATAGAGAAGCTTGGCATTTTTCTTTCGTTCAAACTTATTTTCTCAGTTCGAAATCTTCTTCCTCCATCTTCTTTTCTTTCCATCTTTCTAAATTCAATAGAAAATCAAAACTGAAACCAAAATCAAAAGAAAGTAAAATCAAACAATTATCTCATCTTCAATCTGGGTTCAAGCAACTAAATCAAGCTCTGTAATTCAACATGCAAATGAAGTTCAACAGCAACTTCAACACCAGATTCAACATAAATAAAGCATGCAAAAGGATTTCAAATCTCAATAACAAAATCAAGAGCAGTTTCCAGAAATCAGAAATTTAAAAGCCTGTCTCTCTGTTTTGATATTAAGGTGAGTAAATTTTCTTTTAAAAACAGTTTTAAACATGTTCTTATGTTGATACATGTGATAAACTTGTATACGAATGATTTAATATGGTTGCATAAATGTTTTATCTGGAATATGGATTAAACTGCTCTGCTTTGTTCTCTGAATTTAAACAAGTGAGTAAACATTATTTTAAAAACAGTAAAATTTATGTCTATGATTGTTATGTGAGATTAATGTGTAGTGATATTGTATGCATGGTTTACATGAATAATTAGAATGAATGCATGTGAATAAATTGTTGTACTGGTGAAATATTATATGTCTTCTTCTCTGTTCTTGTTACAGGTTATGGTTTGATATTATAAATTCAAAATCTCAAAAATAGAATCTATATTTGACTTTGATGTATAAATGAAAAATGTTGGTTGAAGTATAATAAAACTTATAAAAATAGTTCTAGGATTTTATAATCTGAAATTACTTTAAATTTGAAGGAATACAGTGGAATTCAAAAATTTGTAAAAAAATCAACTTCTTTAAATTCTAATCTGAATTACATGAATGTAATCATGATTGAAAATGGTGAATTTTAATATACATATCATAATTTTTAGATTGTTAAATCATGAGATTTTTCGAGTTGAACAGAAAACATATTTCTGTCAAAATCTGGTGATCGGAGAATGTTTGGATCTCGAAATCATGGATGAAGGTAGTTGAAGGCCGGGTGGTCACAGGAAAAATAATCGATAAATTTATCGATGGTCGTGGCGACCGATCGGAGGTGAAGTAGGGTTTAGTGATGTGTTTTAGTCGTCGGAGTTATCGAGGTTCATTCGACGTTGACAAGGGACCGGACTTGTTCGCGATAGGAGGAATCAAAGCTGGAGGTCGGGACGAATCTATGGTGAAGTCGGCGCGGTTTGTCAGGGTCGAGTTCATCGGCATTGGGAGGTTTTCTGATCGGAATCTAGTTCATGTTCTTGACTTTTGTGCTCGAATTCGAATGAGAGGCGATATCGATGATCTGGGTTTGGTATTGTTCTCGCATGCGATCGTGGGATGAACGGCGATGGTCGCGACGACCTATGGTGGCCGGCGACGTTAGTGCACGTGCACGTGTGCACGTTTGAGTGTCTGGGTTTGTTGCGTTTTGGGGAAGACGAGGTCACTCGAGTTTGGGTTCGAGTTTTCATCGTGTTCGACTCGAAGTAGATGAACGTGGGAATAGACTCAGGGGAAGACTCGTGTTCTAGTGATGTTTACTCGGGTTGTTCTGGTTTTAAACTGGAAGCTTGAATTTTATAAATTGTGTTCCAGTCCAAAGCAAAGTAAACAAGTTTTAAAGTTAGTAAAATAATTAGTTTCAAAAGTAAAATGTTAACCAAGTTTTAAGTATATTTAAGGAAAGTAAATTAGTATTAATTACTTAGGTAATTAGTCGAAGATTTACTAATTAATGAATATGATTAATTTAGAGATAATTAATTAATGTAATTAATTAAGTTTAATTATGATTAATTAATGATATAAGTTAATTAGCGGAAATAAAGTAGTTAATTAAATAAATGAATTAAGGATTATTTAGTAATGGAATTACTTATTTGTTAAGTAATTAATTAAGAAAGTAATCAAGATTTTTAATGGAAGTAATTAAAAGATAATTACTTATGTAAGTAATTAAGAGTTAATTATTTAATTATTTAGTTAATAAATTAATGTGATTAATTAAATATGTTTAATTTAAGATTAATTACTAAGGGTAATTAATTAAAAAGGTAAATTAATTAATGAAGTAATTAAAGATTAATTAATTAGATTAATTAATCAAGGTTAATATAATTAATTAAGAAGTAATTAATTAAGATAAGTAATTACAAATTGTTAATTACTGTTTTAAGACTAATTAATGGATGAAGTGGTTGATTAAAATTAATTATTTAATTAATTAAAAGGTAAATTAATTAATAAGGATTATTTAATTAATGAATTAATCAAGGTTGATTAATAAAGTAATTAATTTAAGTATGATTAATTAATTGTAATTAATTGAGGATTAATATAATTAATTATAGTTAATTAATTTATAAAGGTTCATTAATTATTGTAATTAATTAAAAGTTAATTACTGAATATGGTTAAGGATAATTACTTGAATGTAATTAAAGTATAATTAATCAAAGGAGATTAATTAAGGAAGATCATTAAGAGATGATTAATTAATTAATTTGAAATTAATTAATAGGAAGCAGGATTAAGATAATCCAAGTGATTAAAGGATAGTAATTAATTTAATTAAAGATTAATTAAATTGATTTGGAGATAATCAAACCTGCTTATGGATGATTGATTGATATTGGTAATTGGTTGATATTGGATGATTTGGATATCTCTGATATATGTGATATGCTGCTTTGTGAGATGAATGTTTGATATAAAGTATATGTGATAATGTGATTTATCTATCTGTTTATATCATCCTGAATATAAGTTTAAATGTTTAAACCTTTAAACAACTTGGCCTTAAAAGATACGTTTTGGATTTCGATGAGACCGGGATCGGGTTTCCGTATACCGGTATTCCAGGTCTGGAGACCCGAATACCACATCGATCCAAATTAACGATAGGTCGTGAATCTCAAGTGAAGATGAAGATTCAGAGTGCAAGGGTTATTGTCGTTAACTCTGAGGGTGATTCCAAAACGAGTGTAACGAGATAATGCCTTCGGTTTCGTTCGAACCCGGAACGAACTTGTATGGATTGAATGCTTTCAGCACATCGTCAGGCGGACGATGAGCATTCTAAGTGATATGTTCTGATTAAAGGTAATCGTAACCTCAAGCCTCATCAACCGGGAATGGCTTAAACAGGGGAGGTGCAGCAAGGCTTCGTGGGTAGCACCCACTGAGAGCAAGATAGATCCCTGTCTAGAGGTCCCTTTTTCTTTTATTCGGCTTAGTGTGTGGTTGGTCGCGCCAACTACGGGATTGTCTTGTTCGGGATTATCCAGTAAGGGATGGTTCCGGCTTTGTGTTGCAGGGGAGCGGGCGTACTCCTCGGTACGGTGATCTAGGCCACGTACTGTGACGGGCGGTACCCCAGTAGCCCTGCCATTGTATGGAATCCAAACTCCAATAAGTGCCGTACGTATTAGTTGTGCCCAACTATGTTGGAATGTGAGATGTAAGCATTTCAGCTATTTCTGTATTTTACTTGAAAACCCTAGACCCTATTATAATATAACTGGATTTCCTATCAAATGTTTTGGTTAGCGTAAGGTAAAAACTTTTCCATGTTTATGTGTGGGAAGTCTTACGTGATACCTTTGTTTTCAAAAGGTTTTGAAGTTAAACAATTTTAACCCGTTTACTCACACCAGACCCATGTCTGACCCAAGTGTTTATTTTCTGTTTTATTAAACTCTTGGGTACTCAATATTGTATTGAGTAGTCGAGGGATTCAGGTTAATCTTGACGAATACTGGAGGAGCTGAGGAGCAGGAGGCTTCAGCGTGTAGATATATAGAGTTTCCGCTGTGTTTGTAGTAGTCTGTATAGTACTGATGTACTTGTGTTGTATAATAGACAGAAGTTTATAACTGTCTATTCTGTGATGTATAAATTGTGTACTCTGATGTATATGATACTATGTAATATCTTATGTGATATAATATATTTTTCGTTCCGCTGTGAGATTCTGATATTGTTGTTGTTCTTTCTTCTTTTCTTTTCTTCTTCTATCCCTTTCTTTCTTAATTAACGATGCGACTTTCTGTGGAGAAAAAGTCGGGTCGTTACATTACTGAATATATATATATATATTCAAATTATATATGCAAGCTGAATATATATGTAATAATCAATTTTATATGATAATTCGCTGATATGCATATGAGCATACACGTAAACAAACACACACACATAAATACACACACACACATATGCAAACTAAATATATTCAAACTTAATATATATGAAAACAGAATATATTTAATCAATTATTGAATATTTATAAACGTTGAATACACAAACTTAATATATATATTCAAACTGTATATATATTCAAAGTTCAAACTGAACATAAACTAATATATAAACATATGTGTGTGTATAACATGTGTGTATATATAAATTATGAGAAATAAAATCATTTTGTAAACTGAAAATGTTGCAAATTGAATATACTAACATATTGAATTAAAATGGTGAGAAACTATTATAATCGACATACTATGCTAAACTAGTATTGAATTCAAATTTCATACCTCAAATAAGTATTTGGTAAATTTTGAATTAACTATACATAATAAAATTTGGTATGGAACTATGCTCTCACACTGAACAAAGTAGTATGAAATTATTATAATCTCATTCCAGTATGTGAATTATATACTCAATAAAAACTAAATACAATAGATAAAAATTAAAAGTACACATTTAATCAAACTTATGTTCTTCCTCTCCCTACGAGTATTCACCATAGCTCAAATCGATGTGCCAGGAAGCATAGAAGCAAGACAGTGGTGTCAACATTGCAAATTTATTGATCGATTTGAATTTGGTAGATTTAGAGATTGGTGAAATTTGTAGATTTAGGTTTTTCATGGAATGAGATAAATGATTTCTGAAAGTAGTAGGATGACAATTGACTTGAGGGTTATGGGATATTAGGTAGGCCGGGTTGTGGTTATTGGGTAGTTGAGGGAAAATGTTTCCGTTAATGGTAGCTGAAACTTGCAATATGGTTAACAATTAATTGAACGAACTTTAGTCAGTTAACATTGGTTAGTTAATCGGAAGTTTGATTAACAAATTTTGTTGGTTAAAGTAGTTCAGTTACGGCCGATTAAGTTGGTTAACTCGACTATATGTCTATCGCATTTCTCTTCATCTTATTTTTTTGGCTAAAGTTGCTTGTTTTTTAATGTCTTTAAGAAAATGAAGATGAGTGTATAAGGTTGGAAGGAGTATTTCATGAAATATTGGTTAGTGCAAAAAGAAAATGTAGGTGACCTCCTATTGTTTTAGAAGATGAAAGCCCAAAATTTCAAATTACAAAAGTCGTTGAATTTAAATTGATGGGTAAATTTTGGAGGAATTTAACTTTTGTTAGGCAGATTGATTGCGTACAATTCTAGCCTCACTGTCGAGCTTCTTATTTTTTTTCCAAAGACGTGTCGATGAGGCAGCAGTACAAGCACATTTTTCTAGTATTTATATGTTTTAGATTAGATTAATACTTATTTATTAAGATAAACTCTTATGATTCTTGATTTGTATACCATAGTGTTTATGGTTATACACATATATCTTTATACATACATACATACATATATACGTGTATATTTTATTTATTTTATATTTTTTCCTGGGTAAGCCAGTTTTATAGTGGCCATACCACTTTTATAATCATTGAAAAATAGATGTAGGCCTAAAATACCACAACAACTATAGAGATTTAAGAACAAGGAGTTGTGCAGAATACACCCATGGCTAAAAAACACGAAAAAAAACAAGAAGAATAACTAAGAGGACTACATCGAAAAAACAAGGATTATAAGAACTATCTATCTGAATCCTTGGAAGAACTTGAGTCAGAGGACCCATCCGACATGGCCACTCCAGCGGCTTCTAGTAACGACATGATGATGCCTAGCGAAGAGGCATCAAAGCCTAAGGTGTAAATCCCTCCCACATTCCAACTATCGTCAGATAACAGCTTTTTGTTCTATTCATGCAACTATCCTTCCATCACTAGAGAAAGAACAACATCAATAGGAATAAAGTATAAACATCGAAGGTCTTGAATGTCGTCTGAGATGAATTTGAAGAATTTCTTCTTTGTCGGTTCATAACACATGGAAGAGCGATGAATCCAAACAGCATCACTTGCAAGCCACTGAAACTTAATCTAAAGAGAGACGAAAATAGAAGAAGAGTGCAAGGAGGGAGCTACCTTGACTTTATCATCAATTGTAACCAAACCATTCACAAATGATTATTGCACAATTGAAACTGGTTTATTAATAGAAGGAGAGTTAGAAAACTTCGAAGTCCAAGATTACTTTAATGGTTTAGGAAGAGGAACTTTCATAGGAGGAGGCCGAGATGAGTGCAAACAAGCATCGACCGAGTTCCAAAAGACTGATAGAATGTACAGATAAGAGGCTTCCAAAAGTAATTGATATCAACCACAGCTGCCAACCCGGGAGCATGTTCAACGGAAAAACGGATAACAACAGTCTATCTGGTGTAACCTTGATCAATGCCCTAGTGTAAAACATTCTCTCCCACCTAATTATTGCAAAATGAAAACAAACCAGATCTCCAATCATATTCGCTAACCGGAATATGGAGAACTTGTTATCTAGCAGAGTCGATGGAGGGAGACCATTTTGTAATAATAAACAGCTTATTGTCAATAATATCAGGTTCAACCACAAGGACTCTTTTTCGATCATCGAGGCATGTGAATTCAAAAAAGAATAAGGTGTTGCTATACCTTATGTAACGACCCAGAATTTCTCATATTTGAAATTCGAATATTTAATTGATTTTTAATATTAACAAGTGGAATTAATAAGTCGAATAATTTAAAATTCGAATATCTGGATTTAATTGGATAATAAAGCGATAATTTAATAGTGAAATTCCAGAAATAATTGAAATTTGGATTTAATGTGATTGAAAATGATTTATAAAGTTATATTAAATCATATTGAAGTTATAGTGATGTTATAGAACTTTTAAAATTGAATTTTAAGTTGATAATGTGAAAATTGAATATTTTAATATTTAATCGACTAGTGAAATTAGCCATTTTTGGGACCGTCTCAGAATTGGACGAAACTAGTTCCATTGGATCCGTAATAGTTTGTTATAATCGGATTTCAATTTTCATAGCAATCGGAGTTGTCATGTGACCGTGGCAGCTCGAAACGCATCGAAATTGTTTTAATATTAATTTGGCGAGTTAAAATAGTCATTTTTCAAAAAGTCTCGGATTTCAACGAAACTAGTTTCATCCGATCCGTAATGTGAAATTATTGTAAGATTTCAAATTTTGTGTCGATCGGATTTATCGTTTGTCCGAGGCAAGCCAAAACGCATCGAAATCGGTTTAAATCGGTTTAATTTAAAATCGATCGTTTAATTCCGTAACTCGCACAAATGATCGAATTAGCTTCCGAAACACATTCCATTGTGTTCGGAATGCGGGGTAAACCTTACGAATGCCAGGCGACATGTGTGATTTGGAGATCGTTTGAAAAAGTCGTTTTAAAATAAATTTAATATCATTTATATATGTGTGTGTGTATATATATATATATACGTTCACAATGAAACCCTAATTCTCTTTTCTTCAGCCGCCACCATTGATTTCTATGGCTGAGAATTCACCTTCTTCCTCCTCCATTATCTCCGCATCCATCAACTTTCACCAGAAACTTCCAACACGAATATTGTACATCATCACAAGATCTTCGTGTTCAACGGTCACGATCGTTTTTAGAGCTTTGGATCAATGGAAAAATGCGTTCAAAGGGGCAGCAGTCTTTCACGTTTTTAGAGGTGAAAAGGGAGCCGAGCTCAAAGCTTTTGTAGCCGATGGTGGCTTAGGTGATGGCCTTTCAAACTGCACTCGTTGATCGTCTTCAAAGTCGTCGAGGGGGTGGCGTGAATTAGGGTTTATGGAGGTTGTTGGGTTCAGTTCCATCGTGCAAAACCTGGAAGAAAATAACGTGGGGGGAAGGAGAAAAGGGTGCGGCCCTGATGGAAGGAAGGCAAATCTAACGGCCACGATCTGTTTAGGTATAAAAATAAAAAGAAATTGTGTAATTAATTTATTTAAAATGAAAATTAGGTTGAAGGGCTTCTATTTGTAGGGTAATAAGTTTTAAGGACAGCACTTCTGAATAATTAGTTTTAAGGACAATTTACAGCATAATGATAAATTCATTTATCTTTTTAAGTTATATATGAAAATGATAAATCCTTTTATCATTATTTCTGTATAACTGAAAATGATAAATTCTTTTATCTTTTTCCTGTAAAATGTCCTTAAAACTAATTTTTCAGAAGTAGTGTCCTTAAAACTTATTACCCTGCACAAATAAGCCCTTGAAGTGAAAATCCCCTTATTTAAATTCGTTTAAACTTTGAAATAGCATAACTTTTTCATACAAGGTCTATTTCGCACGAAACGAATTGCGTTGGAATCGTATGGACGAGCACTACGCTATGGAACTGGATTGGAAGCAATTGGAGTCTGTGAAAATTTTGGGTAAAATTAAACGTCTGTTTAATTTATTCGAAATAAAACGCTGGAACGGAATTAAAAGCATAGGTGAGAACTCCTCACTCGATCGAATGTTTTGTTTTGATTTAAATTTCAAATAGTTGAGATTTAAAATTGTGGATAGTGTTAATTGTGATAATTGAATGATGATTGCTATTTATTGTGATAAATAGACATTATACGCCGTTATTAAGCGGAGGTTATTTATTAAAAACATATACCGCGATAATTTCACATTGAAGTGGAATTGGTATTATATATGTATATAGCAATATATATATATTGGAATATGTATATATTGGAGTTGATTTCCCGCATTGTATAGCGGATGAGACCCTATTGCGCCGCATAATAACGGATAATATTTATGAATCCCATATACCGCGATAATTTCACTATGAAGTGAAATTGGTATTGTGCTAACATCTGTGGATGCAGGGAAACAGGTTGGAGGGATCCAACTGGATTCCTCACCCGTATTGATTTATTTAAAGATATTGTGATATATTCTGTTATCATATGATGATATATGATGTTTGATTGCCGTGATTGACTATTGGGTGCTGTTGCATCATCGGATCCATTTTTGAAGTTTAAAAATAACGATATTGATTTATAAAGGATTTTCAAAGTGATTTTTGAAAATATACGTTTTATTGAATTTTGGAATTGATTCATTTTAAATAAATAAATGTTATAATTTTTATGTTATGAAAATTATGAGATTTGTGAAATATAACCAAAGTGTGATTTTTGAAATAAATAGTTGATTGATTTATAAAATAGTTTAAATTAGGATTTTTGAATTATTATGAACGATTTATATAAAAGATGTATAAGATTGATATTTTATAAATTAAGGATACTGTAATTATAAAACGAGTTTTTATAAGTGTTAAAAATGGAAAAAATGGATTTCATAAGTGAACGAAATTTATAGACTTATAATTTGTGAAGTTATAAAATGAATAGATGTTGTAAATAAATGGATTATAAGTTCTTAACTTATAATATAGACTTCCGGTATATAATTGAGTTATATAAATTGGATTGGATAATAAAGGAGATTTATAAATCGAAGTTTTATAAATAGTAATGGGAGTTATAAACATTGTTTTATAAATCCGAAACTAATTGAATTTGATAAATTAAACATAGAAGTTTAATAAAGGAGATATATTCGTGATTTTGGACAGCGAATTATCCTTTAAGTTAAATGTTGTAATAATAAGAGTTTGGTTGGGAATTTTATCCACGATTTTGGACAGTGGATAATCTTTTAAGTAAAATGTGTAGAAACGTTAAATTTGTTAACGAAGTATATTTACGATTTTGGACAGTGAATATATTATTAAATTAAATGGTTATGTTTTGGGAAAGTGATATTATAAAATGAAGTTAATTATTTTAAAAGATGTTTTAAAATGTATTAACTATCGAAACCATAGATTTCAACATTCATTGTTGAAATAGACGTTTTCGAGAAATAGAAGGAAATGGTGGACTATAACACTGTTGTTATAGTAAATGGTTTCCGAAAGGAAATGTTTTATATAGTATTGGGATTTATATATCTATCTAAATTTCGAATCCCTATACTAGTGATTTTTGGTCGTCGTAACGATGTTTTACGCAACATTCGTTTTGACTCAAATAAAATTTGTGAAAGAGAATGATTTCCTTAAAGAATGAAATATATACTTAATTTTGATTTAAGTATATCGAATATTTTCCAAATGCTGAAAATAAATAGATTTGTGAATTACCTATTATTAAATAGGTATGGAAATGTTTTTCCAATATGAAGTGAAATTTTTTGAGATTTTATCTTCAAAGATAAATTGAAATGTGGAAATTGATTTGTAATTTGGTTTCAAATAGTTGAAGTGTGGAAATTATATATCTTGTAAAGATATTTTTGGAAGATAAATAATTTGGAAAATTATTTGGAATCTGATGATGCTGTGCAGACCTATTGATAGTTAAATAATCGACTATCAATAATTACCTTGAATGGGTATTTGTTGTGAATTGGATGAATTTGAATGCCACACTTATTTTTGAATAAGCTCTCACTATTCGGGTTAGCCGGGAAAGGAACTTTGTGTCATATAACCCATTCCGAATTTGTGATACGACGATATGAATCGTATTGAAGACCGGTGTGAAGACCGGGTATTTGTGCAAACGATAGGATGACCTATCGATTGTCTCTGCACCGTTAGCTACGGTATTGAGATTTCCTTTGTGATGGGAATTTTTATCGGGATTGTGAATATCCGGATTGCAAGGGCTTCTTTTGGAAGTGCCTTCGGTTCTGTTCGAACCCGGAACAAACTTGTATGGTTACGTGTCTGACATTACATTTTGAGATGTAAAGCTGATTTCTTTCAAATACATTTCTGTTGGTGGCGGAGAATTATTCTCTTAGCTTAACACCCTTCTCTGAGACGTACGAGCTCAGAGGTTATGTAGTTGAAATTTATCATCGATATATTCCCAATTTGGTAATGTGACATGCTAAGTGTTGCTATGAAATGATCATTGTTTGATCATTTGTGATATGATCATTTGTTTGATCATTTATCTTTGTGATCATTACTTTGATCATTTGTTTGACCCAAAGCATAGCTTTTGTATAAAGCGTAGCTTTGTGGACGAGACTTCGTTAGGGCCTCAACAACCCGGAAATTGTCGAAACAGGAATGTTGCGGCAAGGTTATGAGGGTCGCCCCTTTTAGAGTATGTCATTTCCTTCTGGAAAGGGGTGGTATCATGGTATGGAGCCCAGATACTTACTCATGTGGACACACCTGATTTATTATGTGTGATGATGTTACCGAGCGCTCGGATAAAGGTCCCAAAGGACCGGGGGATGGCATATTCGTGAGTTACCTAGTTACAGGGGTAACCCGGCCTTGTTGGCAGAGAGCAGTTTGTCTCTCGGAGCGTCCAGACAGAGGCGTTTCTTTCGTGGCATAGGAAGTTCCTTAGCCTGACCATTTGTTGGCAAATCCATTTTCCAATACGAACCTTGTACGGTTTTAGTTGTAGAACCTGTCATTTACTTATGGTGGTCACCACTGTTTAGATGTTAGCTATAGTAGGCATACGATACTGGTCGTATGTTGGCTAAGATTAATATTATACTTTCGAAATGTTTTCTGCACTATGCACTAATAATAATAATCCAATGATTTGCGTAGTAAGCATATTTGACTATCATAAGAAGAAATCTCTTCCAATTCTGCGTTTGCATTGTGTGTGTGGCGGGAGGTCTTATGGTAGTTTCATTTTCCAAAACATTGCGGATATTTTCTACTTGCTTTGTTGTTGTTGTTTAAAGATAAAACCATTTTAAGTTCTCACACCAGTCACCATGACTGACCTGGAGTTTATTGTTTCCTTCCAAAACACTGGGTGCCCATCATTTTCCACACGGGCAGTCTAGAGTCAGGTTATTAGGTCATTCTGGACTTAGGAGATGATATGGAGCTCAAGTGGCGAGCTGGATGGGCGAGACGTATCATGTATACTATGTGTTATTCCGCTGTGTATTCTGTATGTGGACAAGTTCATATAACTGTCCAGTATTGTATTGTTGTTGTAAACTCTGATGATGATGTAATGTATAAAAGGATATAGTTCTTTGATTTAAAGATTATTCATTTATCTATTATATGTTGTTCCGCTGCGAATGTGAGATTCTGATATTGTTCTGTGTTCTCCTATTATTTCTTCTTTCTTTTTCTTCTACTTTCTTCTACCTCTTCTTTTTCTCCATAACAATTCGGTTTTTCGGCATTCGATTGCTCGGTAGTTGATACAGTGGACGTATTAATGTCGATTTTCGAGCGATGAAAAATAGCAATCGTTACAACGTGGTATTAGAGCATATGGTTAAGCGACAACCCTGCTCTGTTGGGTATTACTCATTATAGATAGAGTCAGTAGTACTCTAGAACGAGTTGAGTGTAATAATAGATATGAGCGCGTATTTGTTAGTGAATATAAAATTGTTTTATATTGTGATGATTGATTTGTTGAGTGGTATATGGATTCTGGTCGGTATAGTCTGTACAACTCTATCGATAGGGATCTCTAAACACTTGTTCAGAACCGGCACGATATTGTTTTAAATTGGGTAAATGAAATAATTTTACCTCGATTATATTTTGTATATAAAGAAATAATTTTCGAAAATTATTAAAGTGTATATGATTGATTGTCTGGTTGTTAAAAATATAAATATATATAAGTTAATAAAAGTTGTTTGAATGATCCAAATAAAACAACAATTGTAAAAGAATAAATTGTATAAGCAAATGAATTATAATGTATGGAATTATAATTAATATGATATACAATTGTAAAATAATCTTATATATAAGAAGTGAAATTTTATAAGTAAAAGATTTGTAAATGTGATTTATAATCTGAAATAAAATCCCATGGAAGTGTTTGAAAGGATTTGATGTTTTGGAAAATTGTTTTGGAGAGATGAAAGCTCTAAACTCTTTTTAGGTTGCTGGAAAATAATTCCGATGATGATCGCGACATCATTGGTGTTCATTTTCGGGTTTCCAAAAGAGGAATTGCTGCCAGATTATTTTAAATGAAAGTTGTTTGGAAAATTTGGATTTTGTCTTGAAAATTAAAAAGATAATTTGAATTGATTTCAAAGATGGTTTTTGAAAGGTTGAAAAGACTCTGGAATCCTATTTAAAATATTTATGAGAATGATAATGAGTTGATACTTATATAATTTGAATTTTTGATAGAATAAATTTAACTTAAAGGATGTAGTTAAATTAAAATAAGTATAAGTGAATCAATAAAATCCAAGATGTAATTGTTAAATATAAGTAATCCAGTTTTGAACTTATAATATGAGATAATAAATTTTGACTTTGGTAAAAGTTAAATAGAATTGGAATCTGAATTGGATTTATAAATGGAAACTTAAGTTAATTTGAACAAATGATGTTGAAATGGAAAATAACTTAAGTAATTTTGAATGAAGTTGATTGTGATATCAAAGTAAATTAATAAAGTGAATTTATTAAATGAATGTGAACTTGAGTTATATAAATAAAATTCAACTTTATTTGTTAAATGGATTAGCAATTGAATTAATAAATGGATTGAATGTTAATCAATCGAATGTGAATAAATTGTTATAGAATAATGGATATACGTATTAATTCATTAATGCTAATTAAAGGTATTGAACCAAATTGAATGTAAAATTTAATAATTTGGTTGTGTAGAATATACATTGGATGTTGTATGATTGTTGGTTGATTGTATATAAATTCATTAAGTGCTAATGAAATTGAATTGATTAAAATTGGAAGCTATGTAATTAGATTTAAATTGAAAGTGAAGTAAATTTAAATAGTAATTGATTTGAATTGAAAGTGAACCAATTTGAATTTAAATTAGTGAATGTAAACTAATTGAAGATGGATAATTGAATGTCGTTGTATGTGAATTGGTTGTAAACAAGTACAAGTGATATTGAAATTTAATAAGTTGCTTATAAACCTTGTTTAGTATGCATTTCCCTTAATATGCATATGTTGTAGTTGTTTAAAAGAGTAAAATATTAATAATTCTATATATATGTCACTTACATGTTTAAATTGAGTAAGTACAGGTGCCGTGGCTACCGATCGGTTGATTTGATTGCGCAAATATGCTAATAAATAACTGCTTTGCTTAAAAATGCTAAAAAGGTACGCCTACGCAATAAAAATAGGAAATATGAACTGTTTTTCTGCTTTTCCGACTGGGTGGGTCGATGTATACATACTTATGTCAATTGTGATCTTACTACGATCGAACCGTGCAAAAGAGAAGTTGGCGAATTTTTCTGCAAATTTAAGGCGTTAGAAAATTTTCGGGAAATTTTTGGAAAATTTTTGTTAATGAAAAGTCAATTTTCTAAATTGAAATGAAAACGTAGGAATTGAACTAGAAAATGGAAACCATTGTTTGGTTGAAGTTAAAGGTTTTGGAAAAGGTGAATATAAAATTTTCACGAAGTGGATTTTGGAAAGTTAATGGATTTTGTGAATTTTTCTTACTTGGTAATTTCGAGGACGAAATTCTTTTAAGGGGGAAGTTTGTAACGACCCAGAATTTCTGATATTTGAAATTCGAATATTTAATTGATTTTGAATATTAACAAGTGGAATTAATAAGTCGAATAATTTAAAATTCGAATATCTGGATTTAATTGGATAATTAAATCGATAATTTAATAGTGAAATTCCAGAAATAATTGAAATTTGGATTTAATGTGATTGAAAATGATTTATAAAGTTATATTAAATCATATTGAAGTTATAGTGATGTTATAGAACTTTTAAAATTGAATTTTAAGTTGATTTGTGAAAATTGAATATTTTAATATTTAATCGACTAGTGAAATTAGCCATTTTTGGGACAGTCTCAGAATTGGACGAAACTAGTTCCATTGGATTCGTAATAGTTTGTTATTATCGGATTTCAATTTTCATAGCAATCGGAGTTGTCATGTGACCGTGGCAGCTCGAAACGCATCGAAATTGTTTTAATATTAATTTGGCGAGTTAAAATAGTCATTTTTCAAAAAGTCTTGGATTTCGACGAAACCAGTTTCATCGGATCTGTAATGTGAAATTATTGTAAGATTTCAAATTTCGTGTCGATCGGATTTATCGTTTGTCCGGGGCAAGCCAAAACATATCGAAATCGGTTTAAATCGGTTTAATTTAAAATCGATTGTTTAATTCTGTAACTCACACAGATGATCGAATTAGCTTCCGAAACATGTTCCATTGTGTTCATAACGAGGGGTAAACCTTACGATCGCCAGGCGACACGTGTGATTTGGAGATCGTTTGAAAAAGTCGTTTTAAAATAAATTTAATATCATTTATATACGTATATATATATACACGTTCACAACGAAACCCTAATTCTCTTTTCTTCAGCCGCCACCATTGATTTCTATGGCTGAGAATTCACCTTCTTCCTCCTCCATTATCTCCGCATTCATCAACTTTCACCAGAAACTTCCAACACGAATATTGTAGATCATCACAAGATCTTCGTGTTCAACGGTCACGATCGTTTTTAGAGCTTTGGATCAACGGCAAAATGCGTTCAAAGGGGCAGCAGTCTTTCGAGTTTTTAGAGGTGTAAAGGGAGCTGAGCTCCAAGCTTTTGCAGCCGATGGTGGCTTAGGTGATGGCCTTTCAAACAGCACTCGTTGATCGTCTTCAAAGTCGTCGAGGGGGTGGCGTGAATTAGGGTTTATTGAGGTTGTTGGGTTCGGTTCCATCGTGCAAAACCTGGAAGAAAATAACATGGGGGGAAGGAGAAAAGGGTGCGGCCCTGATGGAAGGAAGGCAAATCTAACGGCCACGATCTGTTTAGATTTAAAAATAAAAAGAAATTGTGTAATTAATTTATTTAAATTCGTTTAAACTTTGAAATAGCATAACTTTTTCATACGAGGTCCGTTTCGCACGAAACGAATTGCGTTGGAATCGTATGGACGAGCACTACGCTATGGAACAGGATTAGAAGCAATTGGAGCCAGTGAAAATTTTGGGTAAAATTAAACGTCTGCTTAATTTATTCGAAATAAAACGCTGGAACGGAACTAAAAGCAAAGGTGAGAACTCCTCACTCAATCGAATGTTTTGTTTCGATTTAAATTTCAAATAGTTGAGATTTAAAATTGTTGATAGTTTTAATTGTGATAATTGAATGATGATTGCTATTTATTGTGATAAATAGACATTATACGCCGTTATTAAGCGGAGGTTATTTATTAAAAACATATACCACGATAATTTCACATTGAAGTGGAATTGGTATTATATATGTATATAGCAATATATATATATATATATTGGAATATGTATATATTGGAGTTGATTTCCCGCATTGTATAGCGGATGAGACCCTATTGCGCCGCATAATAGCGGATAATATTTATGAATCCCATATACCGCGATAATTTCACTGTGAAGTGAAATTGGTATTGTGCTAACATCTGTGGATGTGGGGAAACAGGTTGGAGGGATCCAACTAGATTCCTCACCCGTATTGATTTATTTACAGATATTGTGATATATTCTGTTATCATATGATGATATATGATGTTTGATTGCCGTGATTGATTATTGGGTGCTGTTGCATCATCGGATCCATTTTTGAAGTTTAAAAATAACGATATTGATTTATAAAGGATTTTCAAAGTGATTTTTGAAAATATACGTTTTATTGAATTTTGGAATTGATTCATTTTAAATAAATAAATGTTATAATTTTTATGTTATGAAAATTATGAGATTTGTGAAATATAACCAAAATGTGATTTTTGAAATAAATAGTTGATTGATTTATAAAATAGTTTAAATTGGGATTTTTGAATTATTATGAATGATTTATATAAAAGATGTATAAAATTGATATTTCATAAATTAAGAATACTGGAATTATAAAACGAGTTTTTATAAGTGTTAAAAATGAAAAAAAAAGGATTTCATAAGTGAACGAAATTTATAGACTTATAATTTGTGAAGTTATAAAATGAATAGATGTTGTAAATAAATGGATTATAGTTCTTAACTTATAATATAGACTTCCGGTATATAATTGAGTTATATAAATTGGATTGGATAATAAAGGAGATTTATAAATCGAAGTTTTATAATTAGTAATGGGATTTATAAACATTGTTTTATAAATACGAAACTAATTGAATTTGATAAATTAAACATAGAAGTTTAATAAAGGAGATATATTCGTGATTTTGAACAGCGAATTATCCTTTAAGTTAAATGTTGTAATAATAAGAGTTTGGTTGGGAATTTTATCCACGATTTTGGACAGTGGATAATCTTTTAAGTAAAATGTGTAGAAACGTTAAATTTGTTAACGAAGTATATTTACGATTTTGGACAGTGAATATATTATTAAATTAAATGGTTATGTTTTGGGAAAGCGATATTATAAAATGAAGTTAATTATTTTAAAAGATGTTTTAAAATGTATTAACTATCGAAACCATAGATTTCAACATTCATTGTTGAAATAGACGTTTTCGAGAAATAGAAGGAAATGGTGGACTATAACACTGTTGTTATAGTAAATGGTTTCCGAAAGGAAATGTTTTATATAGTATTGGGATTTATATATCTATCTAAATTTCGAATCCCTATACTAGTGATTTTTGGTCGTCGTAACGATGTTTTACGCAACATTCGTTTTGACTCAAATAAAATTTGTGAAAGAGAATGATTTCCTTAAAGAATGAAATATATACTTAATTTTGATTTAAGTATATCGAATATTTTCCAAATGCTGAAAATAAATAGATTTGTGAATTACCTATTATTAAATAGGTATGGAAATGTTTTTCCAATATGAAGTGAAATGTTTTGAGATTTTATCTTCAAAGATAAATTGAAATGTGGAAATTGATTTGTAATTTGGTTTCAAATAGTTGAAGTGTGGAAATTATATATCTTGTAAAGATATTTTTGGAAGATAAATAATTTGGAAAATTATTTGGAATCTGATGATGCTGTGCAGACCTATTGATAGTTAAATAATCGACTATCAATAATTACCTTGAATGGGTATTTGTTGTGAATTGGATGAATTTGAATGCCACACTTATTTTTGAATAAGCTCTCACTATTCGGGTTAGCCGGGAAAGGAACTTTGTGTCATATAACCCATTCCGAATTTGTGATACGACGATATGAATCGTATTGAAGACCGGTGTGAAGACCGGGTATTTGTGAAAACGATAGGATGACCTATCGATTGTCTCTGCACCGTTAGCTACGGTATTGAGATTTCCTTTGTGATGGGAATTTTTATCGGGATTGTGAATATCCGGATTGCAAGGGCTTCTTTTGGAAGTGCCTTCGGTTCTGTTCGAACCCGGAACAGACTTGTATGGTTACGTGTCTGACATTACATTTTGAGATGTAAAGCTGATTTCTTTCAAATACATTTCTGTTGGTGGCGGAGAATTTATTCTCTTAGCTTAACACCCTTCTCTGAGACGTACGAGCTCAGAGGTTATGTAGTTGAAATTTATCAACGATATATTCCCAATTTGGTAATGTGACATGCTGAGTGTTGCTGTGAAATGATCATTGTTTGATCATTTGTGATATGATCATTTGTTTGATCATTTATCTTTGTGATCATTACTTTGATCATTTGTTTGACCTAAAGCATAGCTTTCTGGACGAGACTTCGTCTGGGCCTCAACAACTCGGAAATGATCGAAACAGGAATGTTGCGGCAAGGTTATGAGGGTCGCGCCCTTTAGGGTATGTCATTTCCTTCTGGAAATGGGTGGTATCATGGTATGGAGCCCAGATACTTACTCATGTGGACACACCTGATTTATTATGCATGATGATGTTACCGAGCGCTCGGATAAAGGTCTCAAAGGACCGGGGGATGGCATATTCATGAGTTACCTAGTTACAGGGGTAACCCGGCCTTTTTGGCAGAGAGCAGTTTGTCTCTCGGAGCGTCCAGCCAAAGGCGTTTATTTTGTGGCATAGGAAGTTCCTTAGCCTGACCATTTGTTGGCAAATCCATTTTCCAATACGAACCTTGTACGGTTTTAGTTGTAGAACCTGCCATTTACTTATGGTGGTCACCACTGTTTAGATGGTAGCTATAGTAGGCATACGATACTGGTCGTATGTTGGCTAAGATTAATTTTATACTTTCAAAATGTTTTCTGCACTATGCACTAATAATAATAATCCAATGATTTGCGTAGTAAGCATATTTGACTATCATAAGAAGAAATCTCCTCCAATTCTGCATTTGCATTGTGTGTGTGGCGGGAGGTCTTATGGTAGTTTCATTTTCCAAAAGCATTGCAGATATTTTCTACTTGCTTTGTTGTTATTGTTTAAAGATAAAACTGTTTTAAGTTCTCACACCAGTCACCATGACTGACCTGGAGTTTATTGTTTCCTTCCTAAACTCTGGGTGCCCATCATTTTCCACACGGGAAGTCTAGAGTCAGGTTATTAGGTCATTTTGGACTCAGGAGATGATATGGAGCTCAAGTGGCGAGCTGGATGGGCGAGACGTATCATGTATACTATGTATTATTCCGCTGTGTATTCTGTATGTGGACAAGTTCATATAACTGTCCAGTATTGTATTGTTGTTGTAAACTCTGATGATGATGTAATGTATAAAAGGATATAGTTCTTTGATTTAAAGATTATTCATTTTTCTATTATATGTTGTTCCGCTGCGAATGTGAGATTCTGATATTGTTCTGTGTTCTCCTGTTATTTCTTCTTTCTTTATCTTCTGTTTTCTTCTACCTCTTCTTTTTCTCCATAACAATTCGGTTTTTCGGCATTCGATTGCTCGGCAGTTGATACAGTGGACGTATTAATGTCAATTTTCGAGCGACGAGTTAGTCCTTCCATAACCCGAAACTGACATTATGAAATCCAGACAGCAGAATTAAAACCCCGTTAACATAATCTATAGCATATTTCTTAAGCGAGTAGATACCTGCACTACAGGCCAATTAGAGAATAAAGAAGTCCTAGCATGTTAGCTACATTGCTAGGCGGCGAGACATTAGCAGTAGCATCAGGTAAAGTTGGCAAAACAACAGTAGGTAGAGGAGACGTACTAGTTCAGTTTTCACAAGCACTAAATCAAGCTCAACAACATTCTCACATAAGATAACTAAAGAAGGATAATGAATTTTTGTGGTAGAAATGGAAGACAGCACAACACCAGGATTAGTTAAATCAAAGATGACAATATCTGGTAGGAGAGGGAAAGAGTTTGGCATGCTTAGGAAAGTAGGAGCACTGTGCAGATGAACTGGAGTATAGCAAAAAGTAGTTCCAACCTAGAAACAAATGGCAGATACAAATGCGAAGGGCAAGATCGAAACGTATGTCACCCTATCTGAGGGACTAGCTAGGGCATGGAATGAGGTTACGAAGAGATAGAGTGGAATAGGGCAAAGGCAGATGTGTAGGAAGAAGGGGCGGAAGAATTAATGAAGACGAAGGGAAAACACAGGGTGGAGACATTTAAACGAAGGGGGTGGACGCGATTCAATTTAGGGCTTATAGAAAAATCGGCATACGAAGGAGGACATTTTCCTTTTTTTATCATTTCATGTATTGTAGGTATTTAACTATTTGTTAATTGACTTATTTAGTTAAATATTAATCTAGGAAATTCCTTATGTATATACATATGTTCATAAATCAGCTTAAACCATTTAGCACAATGTAACATATATATATATATATATGTGTGTGTGTGTGTGTGTGTGTGCGCGCACGCGCGCGTGCGTGTATAATACATGTATATACATTAATTAATTAACCACTAATTAATTAATTTAATTAATTAACCTTACAAATATTTTAAAACTTCCGAAATATGCTTATTATATTTTTAAAACACTATTGAAAACTATATTATTGTTAGTCCTTGAGAAGGATGGTTTGATGACAACAACCTTAGGACTTGTTATAAAATATAAATACTAACATTATAGTTTAGATATATATATATATATATATATATATATATATATGCAGGATATAAACATGCAGGTACCAAGAATGAAGACTGTACAGCATAAAGATACAAGACTGATGAATTTAAAGATCAAAGATATCAAGATTGAAGACTCATGAGTATCAAGAAATCAAGTTATCAAGAGTTCAAGATTTTAATAGTACAAGATAAATATTGAGTCTAGAATTATGTTAAAACTTCTTGAAAGCACTTACATCTTTATTCGAAATTTATTCGTGGAATGGAATCCACTTCGAGCCTGTTAAAGGGAAGGAACCCTAGTGGGATGGAACCCACGACAATATCTAGTGCAACATATAGTGGTCCTATTTTGATATCCACTAATTTTATAAAAATGTTTTTCAAAAATATATCTCTTATTTTAAATGTATTCAAAACCTTCTTTTCAAAAATACATCTCTCTTGTTTGAAATATTTTAGCCTTAAAACTATCTTTATCATTTTTCATATTTTGATTTCAAAATTGTTATTGATTTTAAACTATCTCTTGTTTTAAATATTTATCTTTAAAATATTTACTCAGATTTTAAATCACTTTATAGATTAAGATTATATATATTAAAAATTACTTTCTAAACTCTTTTATAAGTTTAAACTATTTTCAAATATATTTACAAAGTTTAGAAATCGTTTTGACAAATTATAGAAACCAATTTTAAATAAGAAAATCAAAATCATCAATTTTGCCTAGAGCATGTCGACATCCCTCAACCCCCCATGTCGACAAGGTGCCCGTTAAATTCAAAATTCAAATTTTCAAAAGAAGTGTCTATTCGTCGTATCCTTTCACGAATAGATATGGCTGTTGATTTCCTATAAATACCAGTAGTTCTAAACGAATTTATCATCAGATTTCACTTGTTTACTCTTCTCTTCATCTTTCACAATTATCCTAAAGAACCCCAAACTATACTCTGCCGAAATACCAAGTGAATCAAACTTGATTATCTCTTGTTTGATTCTCTGCCACTCTCTCCATAAGATCTCGATGCTATTCAGAGTTATAGGATTATTTGTAAATCAAACTGTTGAGTAAAAGGTGCGGTTGAGCCTTGAAATCAATTGGGCGTGATTGCTGCCCCGGAAATCGATTAGGTGATCTTGTGGCCTGGTAAATCAAGAGAGGTTGCCCCGGACTCGAATAGAGAAGGGTGTACCTCGTGGCCTTGAAATCGAGGGTGTAATCTGGGAGATTATTTTTGATAATAAATCTGTATGTTTGTGCGGGACTGGATGTAGGGTAACTCCGAACTAGTATAAAATCCTGGTGTGTTCTTTCCTTTACTGCTTTTATTTATTATTTGCATCTGTGTTTGATTCTGTGATTATATCTGTGTATGTGAATTGCATTTGTTGGTGATTAAATTTACATAAGTTTCAAAAAGATTTAGAAAATCTGTAATGCCCCACCTCTATGCTCGTAATAACAAAGAGTATTAAAAGAAATACTGTCTATTATTACGAAGAATAAGGCTGGATAGGAGCGGCCATCCGTAGTTGGCCTTACACTAACATTGGCTATCTCGATAGGAGTGGTATATACTTTTTATTTTTCTTCTATTATTTATTTACTCCCATTGACACACCCAATTCTAGTACAAAACAAACTACGACGGTTCATAATAGTTTAGGACAATATATATAAAAACAACACAGATACAAAAAGAATGCGGAACACAAATAACAGAATCTCATATATATATATATAACTGATGTCTGTTACAATATAGTTGACACAATACATATGATACAACTATAACTGTCGACTCTGGAAGTTATATATACAAGTACATTATCAACTAATATACATGAATACATATCATCCTATACAATGACACGACTTCTACAAAATGATAAAGACAACTTAAGAAGATGTGAAAAGTCTTCATATCCCGAACAGCATCTCAAAGAAGGAAATCTACTACCTGAAATAACTCGGGTCTGACCTGAGTATTAAATTCAAAAGAAAATAATACACGGGTCAGTCTAATTCAAACTCAATTATTAATGCACAGAAGCAATAATAATCAAATATCAAATAGACGACAGTCACAGAAATCTCGTATATCCGACTCTCGATAAGAGAATCGGGTAACGGCAGATATAACACTAAACAGTGTTAAACAACAAATCAACTAATCCAAATTACCAGCAAAGGTAGATAAATGATTATCAATGCAGATAATTCATAGAACAACAGAATTGCCTAAATAGCAATTTAACAACAAAATCCAATTATTAGATAAATAATCAAAAACCCATAATTTAATTATCAAATAGATAATTAAATAACTACAAAATAATCGAATCAACAAATCAAATACAATATCAAGATATTGAACAGACAACACGAAACGATCTCATCAATTGAAATCAACCAATTTAAAACGTCAGATTCTGCGTTGGCTGCAGTACACGCGCGTGTACTGCCTCGCCAATACAGTGATGAAATACACAAAAGCTCAATTAAAAGCTCACAAACGAATGCAAGGTCAAACCCAAAATCAGGTTCAACACAAATGAAGTTCAAATAAAATCACAACGCAAACACAAGGTCAAACCCGAGCATTTACTGGATTCAACTCAAGGTACAAATTTAATTGAAATTGTTAAGACATAAAAATCAAGTCTCGACCCCAATTCCACTCAATCGACAGAAAACAGAGACTGCTGCAGTTCTGATCACAATAAAATTCAATATCCGGTCTAGTTCAAACATGGATAGAAATACAACATATCAATGTGCAAACTTCGAGGTGGCATCACATGAATGCCAGGCAAGAATGCAACAAAATTACAATCACAAGAAGATAAATCAGCAAGCAACCAGGCCTCACACTCTAATGCCAGCCGAAGTGAAAAGCCACTAAGATAAGCAGTGGACAGGAGAGGCAATACATGGATGTGACAGTGAACTAGGTAGTGCAAACTTCAATTTCGAGAACAAAGGCAGTAGTATAACACAATTGAACTACAAAAGCATAGTGACAACATGTATTCAGGTACATGAAGACGGCAATACAAATGCACACGTGAACTAAATGATGAACAAGTGTGCAAGTGAATGCAACGTGAACCAAATAGTGCACTAGTAAGTTTACGAAGGCTCGGCATGTACTTGAAACTGACAGAACTGGGAGAGTAATGACCAAGCTCAATAAATTTCAAGTGCAGGCAATATAAATTCGAACCTACATATATGCAAGACTCAAGTCATGGCACATAGCCTAATTGAACTAGATCCTATTGAACAAGTGGAAATGGCCACAACTTCAATGAACAAAGAAAATGACAGTAATTAGTACAAAATTGAACCAGACAAATGCAACTGAATTCAAGTGTATGGCACAACATGAACTCTCATTTTTCAACATTACACTACACGTGTAAAGCAAAAGTGACCAGACCTATCTATACTTTCCATGCAAGTATAAGTGAATGCAAATCTGGGCATCAACTTACACTACACGTGCACATGTTACTCACGCATGCACTAAGGGCTGCACAAATGCATTGAGATTTTTTTTTGACAATAATTTATACTTTTCTAAAACACTAATTGCTTTAAAACAAACTGGCAATATTTTAAACCTTTCGAAACTTCAAAATGCTTATACGTTCCATTGATATATAACTGAAGGGAGAAACTTATATTACACAGTATTGCTTAACAAATTTTTTTTTTAAAACAATGCAAATTGTATTTTAATTCCTGTATGATGACTGCAAGTTTTTTTTCCACGCAGGCTAAAGGACTAAGAATCCAGCTTTTTTACTGAACAACAAGGCCTGGGTATTAATACAAAAGCAGGTGACCAACAACTTCTTGGTTCACGAAAAGCAAGTTATTCGCATGAAGTCAAAGATCGAGGAAATCACTAAAGTATTAACTCTAAATCAGTAGAAAAAAAAAACAGTGCAAAACATATGATACAGAGATGCCAAAAATCACCACAAAAGTAGAATTCAAAAATCAAAGAAAACAATGTTTCAAAACACTATCAGAGGCAATGTGTATAAATTTGAGGTGTTAGTATTACTCAAAACAAGTCATAAAATCAGACAATCATCCTTTAAAAATCGAACAGCTAAGAAACTAAATTCGGAAATTCAAACTGAAATACTCAAAGAGATATATAGGGTAATCTATGAATTCAACCCCCAAAGAAATCATGTATAACAGAAGATCGAAGTAGATGTGAGTGAATATAACACTCACCTTTTGCTCGACACGAATGAAGCAGCCGTGGCACCATGAAGTCGAGCGATCGACGACTCTATACGCAATATCCATCAACCAAATTCCCCTTTCAATTCTAGTCACTAATCTAAGCTACTAGCAGAAGTACAACATTCGAATCAACCTTGAATCCAACCACGATATCAACAAGCCCGAAAGAAAGAAAGCAATCGAATCCTCAAACCAAAAGTAGCCGAACTCAATCTCTGATTTCGCTGAAGCAAATGAGGAAGAGAAACCCTAATTTTAGAAAGACGAGGCCGCCATTTCTCCTTTCCCTCGTTTGTTTTAGGGCTTGTGAACGAAAATGAAAAGAAATGGGAACGGTCGAATTTTTAATAGAAGGGAACGGTAGTGAATGTTATCACGACAACTAAAATAAACAAGGGCTAGGATAAGTTTTTGAACGCCCAACACACTTAACAAACTATTTAAAAGATCCTCAACAGATCAAATCTCCCAAAAACAATTAGCCAGCAGAATTAATCGTTTACTGACGAAAATTTATTAATGCGAAATCTCGGGTTGTTACAAAATCCACAAAACACTATTGACCTCCCTCTAGTGTTATTCCAGTCTTAAGATCCGTAATCCGCATTTCTCACATTTGGTATTTGAGCAAGGTTTTCAAAGTTTTCATAATCTAAATTTTGAAAAAGTTTTTAAAATGGCTATTTTGGGGATTTTGTTAACACTAGTTTAAAACTGTTCAAATCATCATTGTCTCATAAGTCTGCATATAGTTATTATAGAAATCCATGTTATCTACCAAGTTTTTATTCTGTGCAGAAAGAAAAATGTTATATGACTTTTGAAGAATCAACACTCAATGGACAAATTGTGCAAATCAAGAAGAATAAGTGGATACTTGATAGTGGATGTTCAAGACACATGACTGGTAATCCAGATATGCTGAATGATATTATCTACAAAGATGGAGGATTGGTTAATTTTGGAGACAACTCAAAAGGATATGTGATTGGCATCGGCAATGTCGGTAACTCTAAAACTCCTACTATTTCTAATGTTTTATTAGTTAAGAATCTTAAACACACTCTACTTAGCATTAGTCAACTTTGCGATAAAGAATACAAGATTAAATTTGAAAAAGATAAGTGTCACATCGAAGATAATAATTCAAATATATATTTGAAGGAATTAGAAAGAAAAATATTTACATCCTTAGTATGAAAATTTCAAATGATAACTTATGTCTTTTGGCTAATACAAGTCACCCTTGGATTTGGCATAAAAGATTTGGTCATTTAAATTTCAAATTATTATCTAGGTTATCAAAACTTGACTTAGTTAGAGGTCTTTCCAAGTTAAACTTTAAAGTAGATAGTATATGTGATGCTTGCCAATTAGGAAAACTTAGGAAGAGTTCTTTCAAATTAAAAGATATGATTTCAACTTCAAAACCTCTTGAGTTACTTCATCTAGATTTATTTGGTCCATCTCAAATTCAATCAATAAATCACAATAAATATGTCTTTGTAATTATAGATGATTATTCTAGGTTTACATAGACAATTTTTATGAAACATAAAAGTGATACTTATGATTCATTTAAAATTTTTACAAAAAGACTTCAAAACCAACTTTCTTTAAAAAATTATAACTATTCGCAGTGATCACGATGGGGAATTTGAAAATGAAAATTTTGAGAGATTCTGCAATAAAAAGGGAATAACTCATAATTTCTCTTTTCCAAGAACTCCACAACAAAATGGAGTGGTAGAACGTAAGAATAGAACGATTCAAGAGTGTGCTAGAACAATGCTTTCTGATAGTAGCTTACCTAAAAAGATTTGGGCTGAAGCAGTCGCTACAGCTTGTTATATATTAAATAGGATTTTAATTAGACCATTAACTAATAAAACACCATATGAGTTACTTTACAATAAGAAACCCGTAGTAGCTTATTTTAAATTTTTTGGTAGTAAGTGTTTTATTCTTAATACTAAAGATAATTTAGATAAATTTGAACCTAAATCTGACAAAGGTATCTTCATCGGATATTCTAATAGAAGTAAAGCACTTAGAGTTTATAATTTAAGAACTAACACTATTGAAGAAACAATGCATGTATCTTTTGAAGAAAAGATACTATACAAATAGAAGACTAAGAAGATTTTGTAACTTTAAATAATGAACCTAATGAAACTAATTGTGAAATCATTCAACCTAATAAAAGAATTAGGCTATTAAAAGATCATCCTATAGAAAATATACTAGGAAATATTGAATCTGTTGTTAGAACTAGAAATCAACTAAATAACATGAGTAATGTAGCTTTTATATCAACTATTGAACCTAAAAATCCAAAGGAAGCATCATCTGATAATTCATGGATTCTTGCTATGCAAGAAGAATTGAATCAGTTCACCAGAAATGATGTTTGGGAACTTGTTCCTAGACCTGAGGATAAAAGTATAATTGGAACAAAATGGGTTTATAAAAATAAAATGAATGAACTTGGTGAGGTCGTGAGAAATAAAGCTCGATTAGTCGCACAAGGTTATTGTCAAGAAGAAGGAATAGATTTTGATGAAACCTTTGCACCCGTAGCAAGATTAGAAGCCATTAGAATTCTACTTGCTTTCGCAAATTATAATAATTTCAAATTATTTCAAATGAATGTTAAAAGTGCTTTTCTAAATGGATTTGTTAAAGAGGAAGTTTAAGTTGAACAATCTCCTCTCTTTGAAGATGAAAGATTTCCAAACCATGTTTTCAAACTTACGAAAACTCTATATGGTATGAAACAAGCTCCTAGAGCATGGTATGACAGACTAAGATCTATTACAATCAAATTTTGAAATTGGTAAAATAGATAATACTCTTTTCATTAAAAGAAATAAAAATATTCAACTAGTACAAGTTTATGTAGATGATATTATTTTTGGTTCAACTAATCATGAAATGGATAAAGAATTTTCTGAAATAATGACAAAAGAGTTTAAGATGAGTCATATGGGTGAACTTACTTTCTTCTTAGGTTTACAAACAAAACAATTAGATAATGGTATCTTTATTAGTCAAGAAAAATATGCTAGGGATCTAGTGAGTAAATTTGGTATGACTACTGCGAGTGGAAAACCCACTCCCATGGCAACCAATGAAGCTTTAAATAAAGAAGATCTTTCAAAAGATGTAAATCAAAAACTATATAGGGGAATGATTGGATCACTACTCTATATCACTGCGAGTAGACCTGATATCATGCATAGTGTTTGTCTCTATGCAAGATACCAATCTCAACCCAAAGAAACTCACTTAAAAGCTGTGAAACGTATCATAAGATATGTTAAACATACTTTTGACTATGGTTTATTTTACCCTAAAAATGATTCGTTTGATTTAATTTCTTATTGTGATGCTGACTATGCTGGTTGCAATTCTGACCGAAAAAGTACAAGTGGAACTTGTCACTTTTTGGGGCATTCTCTGGTTTCATGGTTTAGAAAAAAGCAAAATACTGTTTCTTTATCAACAACTGAAGCAGAATATATCTCTGCTGCTTTGGCTTGCTCCCAGGTCATTTATATGCAACAAACTCTAAAAGATTTTGGATTAACAATTTCAAAATCACCAATTTATTGTGATAATTCTAGTGCAATAAATTTGTCTAAAAATACTACTCATCATGCTAGGACTAAACATATTGATATCAGACATCATTTTCTCAGAGATAATATAAGTAAAGAGATTATTTCTCTTGAACATATCAACTCCGAGAATCAAATTGCTGATATTTTCACCAAACCCTTAAATTAACCTATATTTACTAAATTAAGAAGAGAACTAGGCATTTGTTCAATAACTGAGATATAGAATATAGATATAGTAACATATATAAACAAGAAAATCAAATTTTTCATAAGGATGTCGACATACCCCTACCACCCATGTCGACATACAACTGCAAAATTTTTAAAATTTGATTTTCCCACTAAAATCAGTTTAGTAGTTATATAAACCTATGTATTTTGAATTTTTCTGTCTTCTCACTTTTCTTTCTCTAAAATAAAACTTCTGTAAATTAAAATTAATAGCCTCCTCCACTAAATCAAACCAAATTGACACCATTTCTTTCCCTTCTCCTCATTCTGGTCCATTCCAACGCACTACACTGGCACATGTGATAAAGATTGAAGAATCTATGAAGGATGCCATGCAAATGTTGACTGAATTTCAAGTTGTTTTTATTTTTTTAGGGAAACGGGTGTGTAGCGTGAGACTACACAGCCAATTATATATTAATATAAATAAGTAGTAGTCGACCAACAGGCCTGATCGATAGCCAAAAAATAAGTTTCACGGACCAATCTTGTCCCAAGTTCAGCATACACAGAAAGAAATATATACAAAAATAGCAGCATTGTGTAAAAGTACCAAGCCAAAGTAAGAGCATTACTACTACCGACTATTAAGATGATGATCATACATATGGGTCAGAAAGGGGCCAGCAAGAAGAGACTTCCCATGTACTTTGCAATCAGTCAGCAGGAGCATTGTCACTGGGAGGGAGACACAGAGTGAAAGGCATCCTACGCGCTGATCCTGTCCAGAGTGTAAACAGGTAAGAGATTCGGTTACAGATTCCTTCAATACTACATTTGGGCTTGTTGAAAACGTATGCATTTCTTTCTTTCCAGATGCACCAACTGTAAATGGCAATGAAGCAGTCGAGTTTTCTATCCGGAGGGTTATACTGCCAGTAGTCAAAGAACGAGTGGAGGATAGGGATGTATCCGATGAGATTAGCACTAGTCGTGGCCCAAATGTAGTAGGAGAAATCACAGGCAAAAAAGAGATGAGAAATGGATTCATCTTGCATAGAGCACAAGGAAAAAAGAGGGTCTAGAGGGATATTCATACATCTAAGTCTATCTTTGGTGTTGATACGAGCATGGATGAGGCACCATTGGAAAAAAAGGATGCGGGGAGGGAGTCTGCATTTCCATACTCTTGCGAAAGGGAATGATCTGCCTGGGTAGTTAAGGAATGAGTAGCATGAGGCGACTGAAAAGCCTTTCTCAAGAGAAAAGGCCCAAGTATAATTGTCTATTGTGTTAGAGAGCTGGAGTGAAAGGAGCAGGTTAGTGGCTGAAGTGAGATCATTCAAGGTGATAAGGTCAAAGAGAGCTGGGGGATACAGGCAGTCTGGGCCAAGGGTTGAAATCTCGCCAACTGTTGAGTTATGGTGGGAGGTATGGGAAAATAGGTTAGAGAACGAGCGGGCGAGGGGTGTTTGATCATGCCTTATGTCTAGCCAGAAAAGACAGCTACTACCGTTGACAATGGAGACATGGAATACGCATTTGACACGGGGTATGGATTGTAAAACGCCAGCCCAGAAGGGAGAAGGTTTAAGACAAGGGGTGTAGTGAAGGACCAAGTGAGGGTTGGAGTGATAATGAAGCAGAAGTATCCACTATTTCCAGATGAAATTGCCCGGTGTGATGATACGCCAAAGCTATTTGGATAGGAGAGCTATGTTGAAAGAGCCGAGGTTAACTATTCCTAGGCCACCATGATCTTGGTGCAAACAGACAGACTTCCAGTTGATCAAACATTTTGCTTTATTGCCATTCCAAAGAAAAGATCGTCTAATAGCGTCAATTTTCTTTATAACCTAATTCGGCAGTTTGTGAAACGACATCCAGTACGAAGGAAAGGCTGATAGGACTGATTTGAAAAGGACGAGACGGCCTGCAGATGATAGAGATTTGGACTTCCATGATGAAAGCCGAGATTCAATCTTGGAGATAAGTGGGAGCCAGTCCAAACGGGCAAGTTTAGTGGGGTGAAGGGGGACGCCAAGGTAGGTGATGGGGAAGTGGTCCAGTTTACAGTTGAGAAGAGAGGCGGAAGAGGGGCTGAGGTGGTGGGAGTTGCCTAGCATGATGATGGAGCTCTTGTTAAAGTTGATGGATAAGCCGGAGATGAGTTCGAAGACATATAAAAGAACTTTAAGACAATGAGTATGATCAGGTTCTAGGGAAACCAACATGATGGTGTCATCCGCAAATTGGAGGTTAGAGACTGATAAGTCCGAGTTGGGGAGTTTAATGCCAGCAAGGAGGTTGTTGGATATTGCAAGCTTGACCATGCGGTTAAACACATCATAAATGAGGACAAAAAGGAGTGGCGATAGGGGGCCGCCTTGTCTTAAACCTCGAGCTGATTTTATATGCCCACCTAGAGAGCCATTGATGGAAATTGATGAAAAACTTGTACTGAGAATGCACTTGATCCAACTACACCATGTATCGGAAAAACCTCTGTACTTCATAAGATCGAGCAAAAAGTTCCAGTTGACTGAATCAAAGGCTTTGGAGAAGTCAAGTTTGAGTAGGGCTCATGGAGTGGTAGAGTGGTAGAGTGGTGACAGAAGGAGATGACTTCCTGTGTGGCCGCCACACAATTAAGGATATTACGGCCCATGATGAAGGCCGATTGTTCAACCCCTACCAGAGATCCAATAACCCCTTGGAGACGATTGGCAAGGATTTTAGTGATGATTTTGAAGGTGGTGTTGAGGAGGCTAATGGGTCGAAAGGAAGGCAGGGTGATTGAACCTGGGGATATGGGGATAAGGATGATGTTGGCGTAATTCAAACGTGCAACAGACAAAGGGTTAGATTGAAATTCAAAGCACATCTCTATGATATCAGATTTAACAGTGTCCCAGAAGTGTTTGAAAAACAGGGACCAAAGCTGTCTGGACCTGGGGATTTGTCGCCAGCCTAACTTTCAGGGCCGACCAAATTTCATCTTCAAAGAAGGGATGGTCAATGGAAATCGGAGAAGGGTTGGGATAAAGGAGATTCCAGTCAATGGGCGGGAGCGGAGGAGAGGGTTTACCGAGTAGATTGCTATAGAAATCGGTGAATAGGCGAAGGATATTTGATTGCTCAGAGAAGGTGGTATCGTTATGAGAGATTTCAGAGATGAAGGTGGATCTACGACGTCCATTGGCGAGGCCATGGAAGAAAGAAGTGTTTTTGTCTCCCTCGTCAATCCATTAAACTTTGGAGCGTTGTTTCCATCCAATCTCTTCCTGCTTGATAAGTCTGTCCAATTCAAGCTCCAGCTCGCGCATGCGATTACATTCGGAGACAGAAAGGGGGCGAGATTCTTCAAGTATGTTGAGATGAAGAATGTCATCTTTGGTCACCGCAATACGAGAACGGATCGAGCCCCAAATGGATTTGGCCCAAGGTTTGATGAGTTTTCTAAGTGATCGGAGTTTGAAGACAACTCGAGCAGCGGCCGATTGAATCAGAGAGGGTTGGGTCCATGCTAGTTTAACAAAGTCGTCGAACGATGGTTCTAGGAGCCAAAGGCGCTCAAATCTGAATGGACGCTTAGGGTTTGGTGCGGTGCCTGAATCAAGTAGCAGAGGACAGTGATCGAAGAAGGTGGTGGCAAGGCCATTAACTAGAGAGAGGGGGTGAAGGTCGTCCCAAGCAGAGTTGAAAAGGAAACGGTCCAATTTTGCAAGGGCTGGCTCAGATCTACGGTTTGACCAGGTAAAGAGTCGGTTGCTGATAGGCGGGTCGATGTGGGTGCAAGAATTGATAAAGTCATTAAAAGCATCAGAATCTTATGAGCTGCTTCCGGAGTTTCTTTCAGAAGGAGATCTGATCGTATTGAAATCCCCTCCAATAACCCAAGGACCATTGGTATGCGAGTCAAATTCCAAGCAGTTCGACCAAAGGACAGATCTCTCATGGATATTTTGAGGACCATAAACATTGGAAAAGAAGTAGTGCATACCCGAGTGAAGATGGAAAAGGATAACATGTAGTGCAGCAGGATGAGAAATGATTTGACAAAGAGACCATGTCAGTTCATTCCAAGCGGTAATTACACCACCCCATGTACCAATAGCATCTATATGGGCCCAGCCAGACAGGTGGGGGCCACCTAATAGTCTAAGATAAGCTGGGGATGGGTCCGAAAGTTTAGATTCTTGGATTAAAAGGATGTCTATTTTTTGTTTGGCTAGAATAAGGTTGATAGCATGACATTTAGAGGGGTCCCCCAAACCCCGAACATTCCAGGAGACTATTTTCATTGGGAAAGGGACAGACACTCAGATTCTAGTGTTTGCATGACTGTATATTGTTCATCAGATAACCTTATACCCATGCAACGTGCCATTTTCTTATTAATTTTAGAATTAGCAGAGGAAAAAACAACATGTTTAAAAAAACTACCTGAGCTTCCAGGAAGTGTCTGCATCGTTCAATCTGTTGCTGCGGTGAACAAGAGCTGGGGAGAGGATTGCGAATTGTTGAGAAGCTGGAGGTAGTTCCTGGGTTAATGATTGAGCTTCAGGCTGGGGAGGTGGCGCATCTTGCAAGCGAGGGGTTTGAAGATGCAGCGGAACAGAGAGGTCAAGGTCTGCAAGCGGGTCCCAACGGGGCTTAGCATGAGGCCCTTCGTCCCATCTGAGTGGGCCCACCACTTCCATAGAGTCATCTTGAATGATGTGCTCGGGGCGATAGGAAGGTTAGGCGGGGACATAGAGGCTTCAAAGTTCATTGCGTCAAAGCATGCATCTGAGTCTGACTGGTCCGAGGGAATGTTAAGGGGTTCATTAAAACATCTCCAATCTCGCTCGAAATCTATGCCCAGAATGAGTGTCTCTGGTCTTCTTCTAGGATGTTCGTGATCCCAACGCTCGACAGTAAGCATGTGTTCCACATTGTTAAGCCAAGATACGAAAGTACATGGAGAGACTATTCCAGCAAAGAACTGTATTCGCAGATACAGATATTGATGATCAAAATGGGCCCAATCACAGTCATCTAGGCTTACCGACCGACCAATGGGGCTTAAGGCTTCACGCACCGCCTCCAGATTTTCTAGCAGAAGTTCAGGAAAACCATGCACCCTAGCCCATGTTGGAGGTTTGAGGTTTGGTGCTGTCGGTGGCACAAAATCCGTCCAGGGCTGGATGAGGATTGTGCCGGAGTTGCCTGCTTTGGAAATCGTTCTGAGTTGCAGCGCCGTTTCTCGAACAATAGTAGAGGGGTAGTAAACAAGGAAGCATTTGTCAGAGAGGATCCACATAAGCCATTCATGTAGTTGGAGGTGCGATGTCAGAGTGATGGAAAAGGTCTTAATGGTCCAGAAGCCATCAATAATGGTGACGGTAAAGTATTTTAAGGGATCCTCCATGGGGAAATGTTGAGAAGAGAAGGGTTTTGGGAGAGAGGTTTGAGAAGATGGTTGAGTATGGAGATGGGTTTGCATTGTTTTGTTTTGTTCACCAGTAGAAATAGATATGGGGCCCACTTAAACCGAACGAAATGATTTTTTTGGGGAGCTGGCACTGTGCGCACGGGTAACGAAGCATTTCTATGACTTTTTTTATTAGGACAATTCGATTGTTAATGACCATAGAAGCCACAAAAAAATAGATCTTTACGTCCCTACAGTTTTTTGCCACATGGTCGCTGCCCGCACACCGAAGACAACGTCTCTTGGCCTTCAAAAAATCAAGAGTTAGGCGGGTTGATTTTAAATGGGGAGGTAACGATGGCGCTTGATCAAGGGGGGGTTTCGGAGCAGGGGAGGATGGGGAGTGGAGGCCGTCACCTGAGTGTATTTTTTAATCATAGTTGATATATTGGTGGGGACCGTCTAAGGACGAACATGCTGGTTGTGGGAATGACTTACTGGCTTGCGAGGGGCGGCAATAGTAGGAGGGGTATGAATAGGTTTGTTAGTAGGCCCAGTTCCACGGGGTGCCGCTGATTGTGGTGGGGTGGACCTGGATGAGGATGGGGGTAGGTTCAGGGTTGAAAGTTGTGGGGGAATGGGGAGGGGGGACGAGGAAGCCATGGCTGATTTTTGGAAAATGGAATTTCAAGTTGTGCAACTAAGGATGGCAAAAGAACAAGAAAAGCAAGGAAAAATTCTTCGGAATTTACAAAAATTCCTAATGGATAATCACGCAAATCCTATTGTCATTGAAGAAGATTCTCCCAACATTCACGTGCATAATCCTTTAGACTACGGTGAAGAGGAAGAAGAAGAAGAGGAAGAAGAAGAAGAAGAAGAGGAGGAAGAAGCACCTATGGAAGAAGACGACAACGTGGTCTGCGTAGGCGAAGTCTGTTTTGACAAAGATGGGAATTTGGTCGACCAACGTGGAAACTTTTGTTTTCATTATCCAAATTGTTCGATTCACAAATCTCCAATTGTCAAAAACTCTCGTTAGTAGTGTTATTTTATAATTTATATACTTGAATATATTTGTGTGTTTATGTTCCATATATATGTAAATATAACATCGTATATAATAAATTTTTTTGTTTAGCTTATTATACTTCCTTATTAGTATTTAGTTTAGATAGTATTAGATTAAGGGGGAGTTATATTAGTTTAGGATTAGTTTCTGTTGATGACAAAGGGTGAGAAATATAAAATAGAGTAGTTAGAGTAGTTAGGCTTAGATTAAGGGGGAGTTATTAGTTTTAGGGGGAGTTATTGTGAAGGAGAAGTATATTATATAAACATAGGTTGTCATCATCAAAAAGGGGGAGATTGTTAGTCCTTGAGAAGGATGGTTTTGATGACAACAACCTTAGGACCTGTTATAAAATATAAATACTAACATTATAGTTTAGATATATATATGTATATGCAGGATATAAACATGCATGTACCAAGAATGAAGACTGTACAGTATAGAGATACAAGACTGATGAATAGATCAAAGATATCAAGATTGAAGACTCATGAGTATCAAGAAATCAAGTTATCAAGAGTTCAAGATTTTAATAGTACAAGATAAGTATTGAGTCTAGAATTATGTTAAAACTTCTTGAAAGCACTTACATCTTTATTCGAAATTTATTCGTGGAATGGAATCCACTTCAAGCCTGTTAAAGGGATGGAACCCTAGTGGGATGGAACCCATGCCAATATCTAGTGGACATATAGTGGTCATATTTTGATATCCACTAATTTTATAAAAATGTTTTTCAAAAATATATCTCTTATTTTAAATGTTTTCAAAACCTTCTTTTTCGAAAGACATCTCTCTTGTTTGAAATATTTTAGCCTCAAAACTATCTTTATCATTTTTAATATTTTGATTTCAAAATTGTCATTGATTTTAAACTATCTCTTGTTTTAAATATTTAGCTTTAAAATATTTACTCAGATTTTAAATCACTTTATAGATTAAGATTATATATATTAAAAATTACTTTCTAAACTCTTTTATATGTTTAAACTATATTCAAATATATTTACAAAGTTTAGAAATCGTTTTGACAAATTATAGAAACCAATTTTAAATAAGAAAATCAAAATCACCAATTTTGCCTAGAGCATGTCGACATCCCTCAACCCCCCATGTCGACATGGTGCCCGTTAAATTCAAAATTCAAATTTTCAAAAGAAGTGTCTATTCGTCGTATCCTTTCATGAATAGATATGGCTGTTGATTTCCTATAAATACCAGTAGTTCTAAACGAATTTATCATCAGATTTCACTTGTTTTCTCTTCTCTTCATCTTCCACATTTATCCTAAATAATCCCAAACTATACTCTCCCGAAATACCAAGTGAATCAAACTTGATTATCTCTTGTTTGATTCTCTGCCACTCTCTCCATAAGATCTCAGTGCTATTCAAAGTTATAGGATTATTTGTAAATCAAACTGTTGAGTAAAAGGTGTGGTTGAGCCTTGAAATCAATTGGGCGTGATTGCTGCCCCGGAAATCGATTAGGTGATCTTATGGCCTGGTAAATTAAGAGAGTTTGCCCCGGACTCGAATACAGGAGGGTGTACCTCGTGGCCTTGAAATCGAGAGTGTAATCTGGGAGATTATTTTTGATAAGAAATCCGTACGTTTGTGCGGGACTGGATGTAGGGTAACTTCGAACCAGTATAAAATCCTGGTGTGTTCTTTCCTTTACTGCTTTTATTTATTATTTGCATATGTGTCTGATTCTGTGATTATACCTGTGTCTGTGAATTGCATTTGTTGGTGATTAAATTTACATAAGTTTCAAAAAGATTTAGAAAGTCCACAAAACACTATTCGCCCCCCCTCTAGTGTTATCCCAGCCTTAAGATCCGTAATCCGCATTTCTCACAATTATAACGTTTATAATGTATAGAGTTTTGAAAACCAATTTTGAAAAATCGCATTATAACATTTATAATGTAATTTTTATTTCAAATTCAATTTTTAAATTTAAAATCTTTTTTTAATTTCTAAATAATTTTAATGTCACATTATAACAATTATAATTTATTTTATTTATTTTAAATTTCATTTTTGGTTTTCAAAACAATTTTTAAAGTTAGACTAAGGCCATATTCAAATTGGGATTTTCTATTAGGGTCAACTTTAGGCTCACTTCACTTCTCAGGCCAAGCTGGTAGCTAGGGAGGGCATGGTACTTGATTGCCCAAACCCATGTCTAAACACCCTTTTATAGACACCACTTTTCTAGACACCTTACTAAATTGGTAAACTTAATTGGTTAGCCATACCATGACAATTTAGACATTATTTGGCTCTGATACCATTGTTGGTCTAGCCTAAACTCCTTTGTGGTGACCCAACTAGATACCAAATGAACGAGTTTACATGCAGCTTTTTGACTAGCACAACTATTATAGGAAGACATGTAGGGGTAAGAGGGATGCTTTGTCATAGATCACAATGGGAGAACCCTCTATAATTATAGGTGCATGGATCTAACAATGGAGAACCACTGCACTAGGTGAACGCCTCAACCAATCTCACTCTGATGTCACTAACAATGCTAGTCGAAAACGGGGGAAATAGGTAGATTTCAAAAAAAAGTCTAAATGATTATTTGATTTAATCTAATGAAGTTTTTTATTTTAATTTAGTTAAAAGAAAGTTTAAATTTTAATTTAATTTGTATGAATTATAATGAATGTATCAAATACATTCATATGTATGAAGTGTAATTGCAGCCTCTAGTAAAAATCATTCAAAGCCCTCGCACAAGCCCTGCCGAGGCGCTAGGCGATGCTTACCGCCTAATGATTCGCCTAGGCCTGCCCAAACAAGGTCCAACACCTCATGTAAGATTTTAAACATGTATTTAGACACCGGTTAGGTATTATTTAAGGCTCGTTGGCACACAAAGAAATAATCTGCTAATTTTAGAAAGTTTTGCCTCCTTGACTACCCCAAAGCACATCAAAATTCTAAATTTCAATTTATATCAGTTGATACTAAACAAAACACTTAAAATTTTCTCTAAAATACAAGAGTTATCAACAAAGCATCAATTCGATTAATCCTTGATTAATCACTATCTGAATGATTTATCTCTTGTCCCTGCTTACCGCCAAACCTTCGCTAGCGAATTTTATAAACTTAAGTGCATCATATAAGTGGTGTATATTTGTGTAACTGAACGTGTAAATATTTTAAAGAAAGAATCCTTTTTTTTCTTTCTCTTAACATATATAATTAATTAAGGGAAGACGAGACTATAATTATGGAGAGATATGCTTTCGTTTCTCTATCTCACTAATTAGATTAAAAGACATATTAAATAGCATTTATAATTGAATTTACACATGCCTTAGTTGTATAAGTTTTTTACTAACAAAATGTACATGTATAGTAAGAGATAACATATATACATGTTAAAATAAGTTTTCCTATATTTTAAGTTTTTTAGATCAAGAATTATCCATTATAATAAGGGTTTCAATTAAGGAAGGTTTTGAAAATTTTTTTTATAGTTTCACACAAAAGTTCATTTTGATTTAAGTTAAAATAACATAAACATATGTATGTATGTATGTATGCATAAATAAATATAAGTTATGTATTAAGTTAAAATAACATAGGTATATATAAGTTTAAATACACACACACACACATATATTGCAATTTAAGTAACATATAAGTTTAAATTTAATGATAACAAATTTAACTTAATCTTTTAGCTTAGTAGGAAATAATGTCTATAACTTAACTTTAAAGACTGCTTATGAATTCTAAAAAAAAGGAAAATTTTACTTCTATGAATATTATAACTAGAAGAAATCATTTTCTAGAATGTAACACCGGAAATCAATTTTCAATGTAATTTTAAAAAACCAACAAATATAGTTTATTTATGTTTATATATACAAGTGTTATAAAAATTTATGTACAACATAATAAAATAGTTTTACATGTATTTTTAAATTCTAAAATAATGACAAAAATAGCTGGACAACTTGGCACAAATTCATTGTAAGAGAATTCAAATCTAACTGTATAAAAATATGGACAAACAACAAAAAGAGATAAAAGATTTGAAATATGTTAATCATAATATACATATAATCAATGGAGATATAGAACAAGGGAAGATCCAAATTAAATCTTCATGATGATCATAAAATTAATTGAGATAGACAGAAAGAAGATATGAGTTATATTATAAGATGAACACACAAAATATAAGAGATGTAACATCAATAGAATCTAAATCATCTGAACATGATGGGTATAAAGCTAAATAAAATTAGAATTACCTAAAAATAAAGCTAACGATTTGCGCCTTGAATGATGAATAAAATCGTAATTCGCTTTAATCAACCTTTGGATTTCGCTATGATCTAGAGACAAGAACTAACTTGAATTTATTTTATTTGTTTATTTTTGGAAATTATTTGGTAGGGAAGCCATGGAAATTTCGACCAAAATAGAGAGTAAGATGGTAAGTGAAAAACAAAAGGGCGAGGAGTGTCCAATGAAATGAATAAGGGAGAACCTTTTCTGAAGGAAACATTAATACCATTCAATCCTTTCTTTAAAACTTTCACTATTTAATTTTTAGTTAAGTTTCATAAAATCCTCTCTTTCCACACAAATGTATTGCAGACCATAGAAGGTCCATATGGTCCCTCAAAATTTCAAAAATCCCATTAGTGTTAATTCCATTTGAATCCAATTTAAATGTTCTATCGATATCGAATATTGTTATGTGCTTTTGTAATTTTATATGTGTATTTTATTTAGTACCAATGACATTCAAAAATTAAACAAAATTTAATAATAATAATAATAATTTCATAAATATTAATAATTTAGTCGGGTAAAAGCACAATGTTTATTCTATTTTAATCTGATTTAAACGCTCTACCGACATCATATATCGATATGTACATTCATAATTTTTATATATGCACAATATTGTAAAGTAATGATATTTAAATAGATAAAATGAAATTTAATAACTAAGATTTCAAAAATATTAAGTAATTTAATGAACTAAAATGACTATAAATTAATTAAATCTTGTGGTTTATTCGTATTTATGCGACTCAAGATTTAAATTCAATCATTGATTAATATCGAACAATTCAAATATTAATGTTCACACGTCACATTAATTATTGGCAAGCCATTTTGGCCAAATTTATCATTTACACATCATTTGGTAAAAATCTAATTTTGTTATTACAAGGGTACTTGATGGTGACGATTATTTATACCAATTATCTTCGTCTAAATTATATCACATCAGGACTTATGGAATTTCTCTTTGGTCAAAATTCCAACATTTTATATTCAACTTTGTAAGTGCAAATATAAAATCCTTGGTTAAATAAAAACAATTATCATTAACCGTACTATTTTGATCAAAGACTTTGATTTTGAGTTGACGTTAGTCAGACCCCGTGATACCAACCCTATAAAACAGAGGAGACGAATTCTCTCTTGAATAATGTTTCACTTCCAATGCTTCCACTTGACCCAACTATAGTTAAATCCAACAATAGTCGTGCCAAGATTTAACTATAATCAAAGTGGATTTTCCATATTGAAGCTCAATAGTACTCTGAAATCGAGGGAATTATGTAAAATTATCACATCGATATTCTCTGTTTGATTTTAGTTATATTAACTAACAGATAGCTATCAAGTGAATCATTCCGCAGTTATCCACTAACTATCAGTACATAACTCCTTGGTGTTCACAATAGCCCAACATAACCCCTTGAGTAATACATTGTCCAACGTTTGAAGAGCGTATGTAATCCAGTCTCAATGGATGTATAATATCCAATCTCGATACATCTTAACTAGGAATATTTAGAATGGTATGTTTATTTTATTATGATAAATTACTCATAATTACAACACGTTATAACTAATATCACAAAACAAGGCATTTATTATTTTTCTATATTAAATATACTTTTAATTAAATAAATTAATTAATGTAACACATTATATGAAGTATGTAATAGAAAGAAAACACATTTTATTTTAAAAAAAATTGGTTATCGAATTAGATATATGTAACAAATTACGTAATTTCTCATAAAGCATACCCCTAAATCCATCAATATGCATTATATATACAAATTTACAAATTGAAAATATTCAAAATTAGTATACATGCAAACTAAATATATTTAGTTAATTACCAAATATATATTCAAACTATATATGCAATAATCGATTCTATATGATGCTTCACTAAATATGCACGCGCGCACACATACATACAACGAATCCATAAGAAGTGATCCTAATTTTTTCATTGGATCTGGGTTCGGGTGAAGACCAAAGAACTTGAGCGACCAATCCGACAGAACAACTCAAAAGATAAAGAAGTATCGTTAATTTCTTCATGCTCGTTCCAAGTTTGAAGTACACAAATGCAACACGCACAACCCCCCCCCCCCACACACATGTGCAAACTAAAATATGTTCAAATTTAATATATATGCAAAGTGAATATGCAAATTAAATATATTTAATTAATTATTGAATATATATTAACACTGAATATGCAAACTAAATATATATTCAAACTGAAAATATATAGAAAATAATATATAGAAATGCGTGTGTGTATAACATATGTGTGTGTATAAATTGTGGGCAATATAATCATTTTGTAAACTGAATACGTTGCAAATTGAATATATCGACATATTAAGTTAAACTGGTTATTATAAATAATTATAATCGACATTCTAAGTTAAACTAGTATTGAATTAAGCTCTCATAATTCAAATAAACATTTGGTAAATTTTAAATTAATTATACACAATAAAATTTGGTATGGAACTAAGCTTCTACACTAAATAAACCGGTATGAAACTAGTGTAATATTGTGCTAGTATAAGAATTATACACTCACTAAGAAATAAATAAAATAGATAAAAACTAAAAGTACACATTTAATCGAACTCGCATTATTCCTATCCCTACTAGCATTAGCCATTGCTCAAATCGACGGATCAGGGAGCATAGAAGTAAGACACAGGTGATGGCACTGCAAATTTGTTAATCGATTTGAATTTGGTAGATTTAGAAATTTGTAGATCTAGGTTTATTATGGAACATGATGAATGATTTCTGAAAGTGGCGGGCATGATAGTTAACTTTATTGTTATGGGATATTGGGTAGGTTGGGTTGTGGCAATTGGTAATTGGGGGAAGAAGTTTCGATTAACTATTAGCGAGAACTTGTGAAATGGTTGAGCATTAAACGACTTGTCTTTAGTCGGTTAACGTGAGTTGGTTCACAAAAGATTGGTTAATGGATGTTGGCGGTTATAGAGGTTCATTTAAGGTCGGTTAACTAGGTGAAATGTCCATCCTACTTCTCTTTGTCTTATTTCATATGTAAAGTTGCTAATTTTTTTTTCCAACATGGTACTGACGTGGCCTAATTTGAGTTTTCCTCCCATTGTTTGCAATTTTTCCCCATTTAATGTCACTTTCGCCGTATGAACAAAAAACTATTTTTCTGGTTTAGACATTCTCATCTTATCTAATTGCGGAAAAACGCTCTTCAGTAGAGATATTAAGACATGTAAAATGTCTTAAGATTACATTTTCAATTAAGGAAACATAAATGGATCCAAGCTGCGTTTCATACACGCTTGGATCCAAAGTTTAAATACACGCACAACAGTTGAGCGTATATTTGGATTTTTTATCCAATTAGACTTTTAAGCTTACGTGCTTTGGGATTAAGGGACTTAAATCATTAGAGATCCCATATCCAAAAGTTGAAATATTCCATACTCAAATAATCATATCCATATGAGTTCATCACCCTTTATCCATTCATTCATTAATTTTAATTATTTAAGTCTGATCATAAATATAAAATGGATGATTGCAATGAATGAGCACATTGACGGTTGGTTATCCAATCATTGAACTACAATCGCTTTCGTATTAATCCCAACATTTTGTCTCCTCTTTTTCTTTAGTACTACTATATACACTGACCCATGCATATTCCAATGACACTTAAAGGTGGTACTAAAACATTAGAAAATACAACTTTAAATACATACCATTATTGTTAATGCAAAAGTTTATATTACTGGCAGCATGCATGATGCATTTAAACAGCGTTTTCATGACCTGAAACAACCACCGTCCCACCTCGAATAAACCTAGATCATAAATAATTATGGTCTGTAACTCAATCAGACCTCACTCATGCACGAACTTAGATCGAACTTTCGAACCATCAATAGTTCTCTTATTTTTCACTTACTTTCTCACCGTGTAATTCTCTCTCATTCTCAACATTTATATTGCTTTAAACAATAAAAAAATATACAGTAAAAACTATTGTTTCGAAATCTGAACAGCAAATTCCACCACTTCCTTTTTCGTTATCGTTGCAAGCTCATCTAAGACCGCTGCAAGACTCTTCAAGTTAGTCATCACTGAACATTTGTCACTGTGCACTGCTACTGTGTATACACATCTATAATTATGTTGGTGCAGTTGTGCACTATAACAATACACAACTTCGACTGCAGACCTTGAAAACAATTATAGTTCGTTGAGTAACATTTCTTTTAATATTGTTGCATGTGGATTGTGATTAAATGTGAATTTTCGAAAAATGGTCCATGATTTCAACGGTTTGACCGATCGAACCGGCAAAATATAAAATATTGTGTGGTCATGGTTCGATTAATGGTCGCTTATGAAAACTATGCATTTAAATATACTTGAAAAGCTCGTAAGCACTCAACTACAAGAAAATGTTTATTTAAAGACTGTAATTCAAGGACAAATATTTCAGTTTCTAACTTTAAACTGATTAATGACTAGAAAAATCAGTCTTTTGACTTTAATAATAAAGACTGAAAAGCCATCTGTAAGTAGTTGCAAGGTATTTAAATAGCTAAATATTTAATGTTGAGATTCTCTTCTAATTATATATCTAATGGTTAAATTTGATGATCTGTGTATCTCCATTTGATGATTCATGTGTCCACTCAAAGTGTAGTTAAATAAAAAAATTATTTATTGCATTAATGGCCCCATGTCTGCACCAAAAGTGCATGATACTTCTTCATTTACTCTGACTGTTATTGTAATGCATTATAAATCCCACTTCTCATGCATGCGCGGAAACTTCTCCATTTACTCCTGTTAAAAATTAAAATCTCTTTCTTCTTCCATAATCAGATCTACCTTCTTATTTTAAAGGATAAATTATTAAATTTGGGCTATTTAAAAACTAATTACAAATTTTGATCAGCATAATAACTTATTACAAAAGTAGACCACTTTGGACACATCAGCGCCACACGTGCTGGAGGCATCTCAAATGATGCGATTACATGCTTCCGCATGGACTTATCTCTTAGCTTCTTTTGTTTAGTTTTTTTTGTGTAGTCCTTTTTGTTGGCACTCTGATGTATATTCTTTTGACCTATGTTTGGGTTGTGGTTGTCATATCACTTTGATGTATCATTTTGGATTGTACTAGTGATTGTATCTATACTTATGCATATGTATGCATTTCTGCTATTCTATGATGTTATTTACATTTGAGTTGTTATGTTTTGTTCTGATAGATCTGTTAGTCATTATAGTTTTGTATTAAATATTTATTGGATATGTCTATCCACTTGAGAAGAAAGAAAAAAATAGATAGCACTTATCGACTTATTCGGTACATAGTTAAGACAAGGCTATGGATGGTCGCTCCTATCTAGCTTTATTCTCCGCATTAGCAGACGGTATTACCTCGTAATACTCTTTGTTAATATGGGTCTCAGAGTGGGGCGGTTTTTTGAAAAAAAAATAGTTGGCGGCATTTGAGATGCCTTTCGGTGTGCGGCATTTGGAATGCCGCCCAGAGTTATAATTTTTTTTTAAATATTTCATGGAATTTGAAATGCCGTGAAATATTTAGAGAAGAAAAGAAATGAACTGGCGGCATTTGAACTGACGTCACTATGCATGACGTTGATGTGGCACAAATTAATCTATTTTTGTAATAAATTATAAAACTGGTCTAAATTTGTAATTAGTTTTTAAAATTGACCTAAATTTAACTCCAAAAGCACTTGATAATTTTCGTTTTGTTATTTCCAGTGGATTCTTCTTTCTCACAAGCTTATAATTTTAATACTCCTCTAAATGTTCTTACCGCAACATTCAATTTAAAAAATCAAACGGATGAATTTGGGTATACTCTCAAGTTTTAAAAAGTTATTATTATATTCCATGAATGGGCATTTGATATATCTGTTCGAGATTTATTCCGATGAAGGTTTGCATTTCTTTAAGCATAGTTCAATTTTGATCCATGATGGCCCCAAGGAATACTGGATAGTGGGAGGTGGGAAACAATGACACAGGGAGGCGGGATGAAATGATAATGGGAAGCAATTCAATGTTTATGGTTATATACTTGGTCAACATCAAATCATTCCTTTATAATTCAATAGTTTTTCTTTAGTGATTTAAAGCAAGAAAACAGAACATGAGAAAAGGTTAGTGTGGGAAAAATTCTTTTGTACAGTCTAAATTCCAAGTTCTAATGTATACACTTCTTGAATCAATATGTAATGTGTTGTTGATATTGTACTATTAATTTTCAGTGTATTTCAATTGGAGGGGCAGTTATGAAAATTGTCTATTTTTGCGTTTGTTTTTATTTATATTTGCTAATATGAGATTGAGATCCAGCTCAGAGTCATTTTAGAATTCATAATCTTAATTTTGATATGAGGGAATTAGGGAAAAAGACAAACTTTGAAAAAAATTCAGGCTAAAGGACACCAAGTTTCATTTTTAGGCTGAAGGACAAATGCTAGTTAAAATTAGCATAATATTCAACTTTTACACTGTACAATATGCTAGTTATATCTAGCATTATATTCAGTTTTACCCTATAAAAAATGCTAGTTATAACTAGTGTTTGTACCAAAAATGGGCACAACACTCTTCGGAAGTTTTTGAAGAGATAAAAGTGAAGAATGAAAATTAAAACTGTGGATTATCTAACAAAAACTCCAAACAACAGAAAGTAAATTGGTGAGACAAGCGATTTAGAGTGGTTCGGCGTTTTGCCTATGTCCACTATGAAGTTTGATGATTTTATTGCTCGATACTTGAAGATTACAGTAGTTTATAATGTAATACAACTGAATTTAAATGCTAAGTGTCAATCTAAAGCAGCGGCGGTGTTCTGGAGTAGATCTGGCAGAATCTGGGCGCTCTTCAGTACTTAGAATTTTCCGACCCCTTTTCTGAATGGCCAGGGGCTCTATTTATAGGTGTAGGAGGCTGATATTTTGCCTAAAATGAGGGGAGACAGTTCTGGTACGTCAGGGGGCCCACATGGTCGAAATCTGGAGATCCGGGCCCACTTTAGGATCGATTCGACCCTTGGTTCGAATCGATCAAGAAATCATCCAATCGAGCCGAAATTTGGTGTGAACATTCTTCATCATGTGTTGTAGCTTCTGTGAAAATTTCATGGCATTTGGACTTGTAGAACTCGAGATATGATCGATTCAAGGTTGCATTTCCGGAGAACATGGATACTTCGAATCGATCCTGGTTCGAATCGATTTGGTCGACTCGATGGTCATAGTGACTTGGCGCGCGCTTCTCGCATCGATCCGTGTTTTGCTCTGGTTTGACTGGGTCGAATCCACGGTTTGGATTCGAGGCAGTGGATTCGAAGGCGCGTTTGTTCGAATCGATCTAGGTATAACACAGTGATCGATTCGAAGATGAATGCGGAGTGTAGTCTCGAGGTGACTTATGTGATGGAGTCGAAGTGCACTGATTGCACGGAGTCGAAGCAGATGAAAGCCTGAAGGGTCTGAAGCGTTGCACTCGAATGTAGCCTGTTTCGATGGATTCGAAGCTGGGGGGATTTGATGGTCTCGAATCGACTGAGAACTCATCGATTCGAAGTAGATCACGCGAGCTCGACGCGTTGGATTCGAACGGGACTTGGTCTGATGGATACGAAGATGATGGAGTCGACCTTGATGGATTCGAATGAATTCTGCTTTGATCGATTCAGCCTTTTCCTCATGGATTCGAGGCAACGCTTATCTGATGGATTCGAACATAGGTATCGCCTATGGATTCGAACTAAGGATGGCCTACTCCCTCTTTTGTCGACGATATCTTGAGCATACGAACTCGGATTGACCTGAAACTTGGATCATTGGTTCCCACGGCTTTGCTTGACGTGCCTTATCAATTGTAGCCCGATCTGGACTTGAACAAATTTCATCGATATCCATAGCGATCCTTGCGTGTAACCGATTTTTGAGACGATCTGTCACCGGTATCTAGTCAAGTCCTTGGTGTCACGGCCTTGCCAAAAGGCGGGATAACATTTGCCCCAAAGTACGTCTTGTGTAAACATGACGTGCTTTGAAAAGCTACAGTCCCTTATTGAACAGTTATCACATGCTTTGTCGAAAATTGTCTTCTTTGCTGTTGTAATCAATCGTTGTATGATCATGATCGGCTGTTAGGCTTTTGAGTCATGACGAGATGAACATCTGATTCCTGTTGATGATAAAGACCAAAACATTAGTCAAAAAATACGTGCATACGTGTATTATCTTGACCTTGGTTAACGTTGCGTGATCGCAAGTTGTTGTCAGTTCGGTTTGCTATCGAAATCTGCATCGGTCCTCTCCTGAACCGATTTGAGATTTGGGTTAAAACATTGCTTTTATGATTGTCTATGATCATCCTCTTGTATCGATCCTCTCCTGAATCGGTATAAAGAGTAGACAAGCAATTTTTCACATTGAAACGGTTCGTCCATTTTCATTAGTGGTTGGTGATGGATTCGAAGCTGTGTTTGCTCGAATCGATGGTTTGAATCGCTGGTATCTGATGGATTCGAAACGGTCATTCGAATCGATAGCTTTTGAACCATCGCGTGCCAATGGTCGTGAAGTCAGTACTTCGAATCGATGGGACGCAACGACTCTAATTTAACTTTTGTTGAAAGCTTTGAATCGATGTAGCTCCGGATCGATGATGCTCTGCGTCATACCGTATGGATTGATTCGAAGTTGATGGGTAATCGAGCATACGTTCGAATCGATGGAGCTGCGACCTGCTATGAGCGGTTATCATGACCGGGAGACGAAGAGCCTCGAGTCGCCCTTGGAACCCATATAAATATGCGAGGCTAATTTCACTTTTACTTTTTACATTTTACTGTTGCAACTGCTGCTCCTTCGAATCGATTCTTCAGAGCTCCACGTCTTGCACGAATCAATCAGATTTCACCGAGTTTTAAATTGCAATCGAATTCGTCCAGGTATCTAAGGGATCGATTCGAGTGTAGAACGATGAAACCGGGATTCGAACATTGACTTCAATCCTTTCTTTTGAGAAACATGAGGAGTAGTAGGAACTGAAATGGGTCGACTCGATGGATATGAAAGAGAAAGCTTTTTCTACTCGTATTGATTCGGGGACAAGTAGCCCGAATCGATCGAAGATGCAAGATTTCGAATCGATGCAGGGTTAAGTAAAACGAATCGATGAAGAAAATAAGACTTCGAATTGATTCAGGGATAGGTGGTTCGAATCGATACGAAATTTCGCACCGATGGTTTTGAAAGATCGTATCGATCGATTCGAAGTAGCAATATCCCAATCGATTCGAAAGTGCTGAGCATTGATCGATTCGAAGTTATGCATAGCTCATGGATTCGAACTGCTTCCCCACCCCAAGATTTCATCGAGTCGAACTTATGCAGAGTCGAATCGATACGATTCGACCTTCATCGATTCGACTCATATCGATTCGAGTCGATCGATTCGAACACCCTTGCTTCAGGGGCTTCTACTCTTCTGATTTGCTCCAACATCTGAACCATGACCAATTTCAAGTTGAACTTTGATGAACCTATTGAATTTTAGCACACTTGACTCCGACAAGCTTCGGCCTTGCATAATCGAACTTGACTGAAAGATTAAACCTGAATTTCCTTTGAAGCTTGTCGATGGAACTATGACTTAACCAATAATATGACTGATTTATACTTGAAATGGTCAGTGGCGTTTGGATGGTGTGGAAGGGACGGTCAGCGATGACGGTCATTTTCATTCTCAAATTCCCAAGTTATGTTGTTCGGACATCTTGCTTTATTTTGTAGAATCTGCTTAAGTAACGCATAGCACTTGCACGACACGTTCATACACAGTACACCGGGGCACGCACGGGCCGTTTATGAACTTAACGTTGCTTTCTGATGAGTTAGCTAATTATGGAATTTTCGAGCTCCCAACAACAAGAGGTACAGAGCTCGACTCCTCCGGTGCTTGAGATTCCTGACATCCCTGCCGATGTAATCGATCCGGCTCCAGACGAATTGCCAGAGGCTATATTTATTGAGGACCCTGTTGATTCGGTTCAGTCTAACATCTCTGAATCCTTATTGGGACGAATATGCCTAAAGCATAACATATCTCTAGGTGACGTATTATTGCCCAGTGCCACTGATAGACCGCACAATCCGCTTGAAGGATATACAGCATTCTACCGTCATGCTTGTGCGGCCGGAACTCTTCCTCCTTTCAATCAATATATCAGAGGGATGCTATCATATTTAGGAATCGCTCCTTCACAACTTCATCCCAACGGGCACGCGTTGCTGAACAGTGCCTTTGTAATATTTATGGACTGTCTCTTTCGCCCGCCGAGGCCCTCCGAGATCAGACACATATTTAACTTCAAGAGTAGGGGTGATAGCCCGTCTTTTACATTTTTGGAGGCAGTTAGGAATTGCCAAGTTGTAGTTGGAGCTTGGACTCGACTGAGTTATTTCAAGAACGAGTGGTTCTATGTTCGGTGCCCTCCAGGTTTCGCTAGGCGATGGTTGTCTAGACGTAAGCGCCTTAACCTATTTTCTTGACCAATAGCTCTCTGGTGTTAAAATTGACATTTCATTCTCTTTACAGCCATTATCTCTAGGCCCGACGGAGGGCGTTTCAAGGGCATCGTCCGGAGTCTTCAAGAAGTCCCAAGCGAGTTGAGGCATATTGACTCGGTGCTGAACGATTACAACTTAAGAGTTCTTGGTTTGATCGACATCAATCAAAGCATAGTCGTTGAGGGATTTGCAAAGTCCGCCTCCAAGAAGGAAGATAAGAAGAAGACCAAGAAGAAAATCAAGAAGAAAAAAGTGAAGAAGTCACTCGGAATCAGAATAATCGAGGCGGGTGACGAAGAAAGAACCCACACAGATTCAGAGCCGATGGCTGATCTCTCGGGAAACTTTGAAGAATCGGGAGAAAAACGGAAAGGCAAGGCCGCCGTTTCCAAAAAACTTAAGTCCAAGGGGGGAAAATCTGTAGATGTGTTTCTTCCCATTTCCGGAGTCATGATCTCTGAGGTCGCCCCTTCTCATTCGAGAGATTCTTTCAAAGGGCTTGACGACATTCCTATCCCAGATTATATATCGATTTCTCATAATCCTGGGTTGGAGGAATTTCAAGATGTCCTAAACATGAACGAGCCCTTTCCTTTAAGTGCGGTCAACACTTCCGGTCGGTTTGGGGGTTTACACATTTACACACACTTCCACAGCACTTCATGACTTTTGCATAGTAAACATTGCTTTATGGGATCTTAATCCGTAATTCTTTCTTATCGCAGGTGAGATATCAGGACGGGGCTCTACTCTGGATAGGCTTCGAAATGTGCGCCAATCTTCTCCATTCTACGATTCCCGCAGGAGAGAGACAGATAGAGATCATGGGCGAGGCTATTCAAGTCAAGAACGTTATGATAGAGATAGAGATTACTCGCGTGGCCGTTCTGGCTATGACTATTCTGACAGAGACCGGGGATACCAGTACCGACCCCGATCTCGCTCTCCTCCGCCTCCCAGGGCACCAGTAGACCTCCCAGGGCCATCTCATCAGCAACAGTTGCCTTCTCAATCTTCTCGGCCTGATGCTCAATGGCCAAGAATGGAACCGACAGCAGCCGCTATAATTGAACAAGCTCCGGCTGAGTTGACAAGCGAAGGAGTTGCTAAGCTTGCCCAAATGAAAAATGACTACCCGGAAATTTGCATGGATGGCTATATCTTCCCTCCTAACTTTAAAAGAATCCCTCCGGAAGCTGAGACCACTGCTCATAGTTATATCCACGACTTCTACGCTCAGTATCAGGAGTGGTACAAGGCAGCCGTGAAGGCTTCTAGAGTAGCTTTTGACAGGCCGAAGATCATTGCTGAACGTGATGCTGACATTGTCAAGCAGAAACGCATCATTCAGGTTCTTCAATCCGAAGTGGAGACGTCCCGGAAGTCAGAGCTTGAAACACTTCAGAAACATGAAGGTGTCGTGGCCAAACTGGAGAGGATGCAGCAAGAACACTGCGCCACGGTGGAAGAGATGGGCCACCGCAATACCACCATTGCAGCTGAGCGAGACTTAGCCGTTAAAGAGATGAATGAGATCAAGGCCAAATTCGCTGAAATGGTGAAGGAGAAGGATGATGCGAACGCCACTGCTCAAGAGGCTTGCGACCAAGCAGTATCTCTCAGGACCGAACTTGCTGCGGCGGGGGTCAAGGCTAAGTCTGCGGAAGCAGAAATTCAGGAAAAGATCTTGGAGGAGAGGTCTAGGCTAGATGCTGAGTTTGACGATCTCTTAGTCACGTATAACGCTAATGTGCTGGAACACAGAAATTTAGCGTGGCTGGGAGATGACTCCATGATCTTGTACAATGCCTGGACCCGGCTGGTGAATGAGAAAAGAGCAGCGCATCCAGATGGAACACTTGACGACTTTGAACTGGAGATGCGTTTGCTTACCGAGGATGAGAGGAAGACCCTTCATGAGGTGGTGATCTCTATGGCGAAAGAAAAGCTCGGCGTCCAATCTCTAGAGACAGGCGGAGGCTCGGGGATCGTGCATCACGGGACAGGTGTTGGAGCTGTAATTCCAACATTGCCCGAAACCACTGGTGCGGTAGATCCCCAGTCTGTTCCTGCCTATAATCCTGACCAACCATTATTATCTTCTGCCGAGGATTCTGCCCACGTTTCGGTCCAGACCAAGGAAGGTATTTGAACGCTTCTCATAGTTTAGTTGTGAAGAACCTTAAGCAACACACTTGGCTAACAATCTTTGTTTTGTCGCATTTCAGTGACTGAAGTTATTGTTTCTGCACCCCTTGCTCTATCAGTTCCTCATCAAACACAAGGGGTTGTTTTTTCCAAAGCCATCACGACTTCTACTTTGATTGGCGAGGAGGGAGATGCAAATATGTTTTCTTTCAGCGCTCAAATGATTGAGGAGCTTCTCAATGAACCCATCGATCCCTCTGCCAACCCGTCCGATGCTGTGAGTGGGGCTGCTCCGGCCGTTAGTTCATCTATGCCAGCTATTGGCACATCCGATGCGGCCCAAGTATCTCGTGAGGACGACGTTATTGCTGAGATTGCTGCCGAGATGGCAGCAGGGAATGTTGGTACGAATCCGCCCGGGCCTGCCCCGTTAATGGTGATTTCACCGGGCGGTACCGTAGTGATTGAAACTGCTCATGTCCCTCCTCCTGCTACGACTCCTATGCCTCCAGCTCGACCTCCTAAAAGAATTTCCGTCGCCTCCAGTTCTGAGGAAGACGTTGACATTATATCGCTGCCGGAGGGCAAGCCCGAAAAGAGTAAGCGGTTGAAGAGAAAATCGGGCAGCGGGTCGGGTGGAGCTACCCCGAAGAAGAAGATAAGGAAGAAGAAAGATTGAACTCTTTCTTTAAATCTCTGTTGCGTAGGGTAGCATTTTGTTGATTTTTCTATAGCCATGTATAGATGTGGATTCGGCTCCCACTAGCAGAATTTTTCTTAAACACTTTGTAATCAGATTCTTTTTGTTGATAGTGGAAATGAAAATTTATTCCCTTTCTGTCTTCAACTTGTTATGTGTTATGGTTCTGCCCCCGGTATTGGGGATAAGTGTGGAGTTGATGTATGTTTATACTCCGCCTTGCGCACTGGGAGTACGGAGTTAGTTAATGTTTATACTCCAGTTCGTGCTCTCGGAAGCTGGAGTTTGTTGATGTTTATACTCTGGTTCATGCTCTCGGAATCCAGAGTTAGTTAATGTTTATACTCCAGTTCGCGTTCTCGGAAGCTGGAGTTTGTTGGTATTTATACCCAGCTCGCGCTCTCGGAGTACTCTGGGGTTTTAGGAAAATGTTTATACTCCGCCTCGCACTCTGGGAGTACGGAGTTAGTTAAAAAGTTTGTACCCAGCTCGTGCTCTCGGAGTACTCTGGGATTTAGGAAAATGTTTATACTCCGCCTCGCACTCTGGGAGTACGGAGTTAGTTAAAAAGTTTGTACCCAGCTCGCGCTCTCGGAGTACTCTGGGATTTAGGAAAATGTTTATAATCCGCCTCGCACTCTGGGAGTACGGAGTTAGTTAAAAAGTTTGTACCCAGCTCGCGCTCTCGGAGTACTCTGGGATTTAGGAAAATGTTTATACTCCGCCTCGCACTCTGGGAGTACGGAGTTAGTTAAAAAGTTTGTAGCCAGCTCGCGCTCTCGGAGTACTCTGGGATTTAGGAAAATGTTTATACTCCGCCTCGCACTCTGGGAGTACGGAGTTAGTTAAAAAGTTTGTACCCAGCTCGCGCTCTCGGAGTACTCTGGGATTTAGGAAAATGTTTATACTCCGCCTCGCACTCTGGGAGTACGGAGTTGAGTGAAAGGTTGTCGTGTATCAACCCATTTCTGGCCTGATGTGATGGCTTGCCCCCGAGCTCGGGTTTCATTTGGTGAGTGTTTGATTGCTTCATAGCCACTTCCTACTTGAATAAATCCCATTGTGTGATGGAATTTAGCTCTTCGTGCATCGTGATGTTGTACATTGTATTTAATGAATCACAGCTCTGGCTCAAAGAGATGGCATTTTATTGCTGAAATAAGAAAGCATGGCAAATTCAGTTGCCTTATTACAAATTCTAATTTCGAAATGCAGAAAAAAATTCTAAAACAAAATTTAAACTAAATAGATAAACATAGCCTGTTATGTTCAATAGCGACGAAGACTTTCGCTATCCAAGGCCTTTGGTGAAGCTAGACCATCGGCGGTCGTTAACTCATATATGCCATCCCCGAGCTCCTGATTAATCTCATGTGACCCCTTCCATGTTGGTTTCATGTGTGGTAGTGCTGGGTATTCTTTTTTAATGACAATCTCATTGCGCTCAAAAGTTTTAAGTCGGTCCTCGGCATTGCGTAATCGGGCGACTCGATTTCGGCGTATGACTGTTCTCAAGTCAACCTGGTCGCCCTGGACGACTCCAACCCCATTGACGGTAGGGAACTTTAAGGTTAAGCACCACGAGGCAATTACAGCTCTGAATTCAGTAAGGGCAGGTCGTCCTAAGAAAGCGTTGTATGGCGAGACTATGTTCAACACAGCGAACTGTAATGTCCGAACTCTCCTATGTTCCTTAGATCCCAACCTAACTGGTAGCTTCACCATCCCAATAGGTACGGTAGCGCTACCGTTGAATCCATGGAGGTGAGTTTGGCAAGGTTCCAAATCCCTGGCTTTCATCCTCATTTGATTATAAGCATGTATAAAAAGGATATTCACAGAGCTCCCGCAGTCAATTAGTATCCTCTTCATCCAAGCTGGACCTACTTGTGCCGATATCACGAGTGGGTCAGTAGTCGGGCTTCCGACATAATCAATATCGTTGTCTCGGAAAGTGATGTCGTTAATTATCGCTCTCTTTCGTTTGGTCGAAGGTTTATTGTCCAAGTTATCATCGTACTCAAAGTTTGTTCGTCTAGCCAAGTTGTTATATGACTTCATTTCTTCCCAGCTTCGCTTCACTGGACGAGGATTATCACTTACAACATTAATTACCAGTCTTCCTCCGACACCACTCGGTTCTTCCCGTCTTTTTGGATTCTGTACATGATTTTGATTTGAGGGGCCCGCCCCCTCAGATTGCGGTGCCCGCACAAACTGGTCTAACTTCCTCTCCCTGATCAATTTCTCGATGAGGTCCTGCAAATGTCGACATTCATTGGTGTTGTGGCCATAACTTTCGTGGAATCTACAGAACTTCCCCGTTTGAACCTGCCTCTCCGACGATTGCTTCGGAGCCGGCTTCTTGTACTGCATAGCATTGCAAGTCTGTAGGTACACATTTTCCTGCGATGTATTCAATGGTGTGTAATTATCGAACATTGGAGCCTCACGCCGTGGACCTCGATTTGGATCTCTTTTCTTATTCTGATCATTGTTACCTCTTGGCTGAGTTTGCTTGTTCTGTATGTTCAACTGAACTTTTCCGGAATTGTCACCGGACTGTTTTACTGCTACATTGCTCTGTATTCCTTCGCTCTTGGGTCCCGCATCATCCTGCTTCCTAGACTGTTTCACGTCCTCTTGTCGTAAGAATTGTGCGGCTTTGGAGTAGAAACGGTCCAACGATGCGGGTGGTTTTCCGGCTAACCAGTTTCCAAATTCATAATCGGGATCAATTCCCTTTGTCAAGGCCATTAAAATTGAATTATCGTTGGGATTACTAATCTCCACACATGCCGCATGGAATCTCTCTAAGTAACGCCTTAGCGTTTCCCCACGAGCTTGGGTAACATTGGATAAGGTGTTGACATCTTTGGGTCTAGCGACATGCATGCGAAATTGTTCAACAAATTTCTTAGCCAGTTGATCAAATGAAGAGATAGACCTAGGTGGCAATCTCGTGAACCACATCGTTGCAATTCCACCTAGAGAGATGGGGAAACTTCGACATTTTACTGCGTCATCGGCCCTTGCGGCGCTCATCGACCATTCATATTTCAACATGTGTTGATTGGGATCGGAATTTCCTTCGTACATAGGAAGGGTTGGCATTCTGAATCGCCGGGGAGGTTCAGCATTCAGTATCTCGTCTGTGAAGGGAGTGTGACTATGGGAAAGTCCCCAGTCATCATTGGTAAGGCCTTGGCTTTTGCGGATCATCTGACGTATCATAGTCGAGATGTCTGGCATTGCTACATTTTGAGCATGCTGAGCTAAGGTGTGGTCGGGTTCTGTTTGCACAAAAAATGGACAAACACCTCAAAGTCGTATAATTTAGTAGATCTTATGTTGTTTTTAGTGATTTTGGAGATTTATGCAAATATATGAAAAGCAGGGGCTTAATTGTAAAAGACACGCAGATTTATAGTGGTTCAGCCAGAATGTGCCTACGTCCACTTTATATGTTATTTCTCTTCTATTCTATTGATTACAAGTACAAAGCTTTGATACAAGTAAAAGATAGTTGTTTGAAAGTTCTATCCGTGCTTGAGCTCTCAAACTTGTCCCCATTGTTGTACCCCTGCCCCTCTATTTATAGAGTGAGGCTGGGGGTAGGGGTCTTGGAGGTATATAGCAGTTGGTGGGCCTGGGCTGCTACAATCTGGCCTGATAGGACTTTGGTTCGGTGGTGGGAGGCGAGGTTTGGACCGGCAATGAGTTGGACCGGCAGGAGACTTGGTTCGGCAATGGGTTGGTTGGATCGGTGGTTCGGCACAAGAGGTTGAATCGGTGGTTCGGCATAAGGGGTTGAATCGGTGGTTCGGCATAAGGGGTTGAATCGGTGGTTCGGCATAAGGGGTTGAATCGGTTGGTTCAGCAGACACCTGGTTCGGTAGAGGTATGGAGAGGAGTAGGACCGGTGGTCTTCTTCTTCTGGTTCGGCAGCACTGGGCTAGTGAAAATACGTCCAACACATGCCCCACAAAGTAGGGCATGCGTTTGCTCATGTCCTGCTTTGTTTTCGACTGACCTATTTCTCATCCTCGTCCGGTTCCCCTTACCAAATCAAACGGTCCGGTAGTTTGCCTTCGCCTATAAGTAGGAGACCAGGGTCTTCATCATTTTTTTTATCTGCCGAACCATTCCCCCAAATCAAAGTGTTGGCCGAAGCGAAGTTTTTTTTTCTTACCGAATCAAGCGTTAGCCGAATCAAATTTTAGCCGAGTCAAGGTGAGATACTTACTGCCGAATGATCCTTCGCATTGCTCTACCGAATGAACAGCTGGGTTGTTCTACCGAATGAACTGTATGCCGGATGAAACATATGTCTTTGATTTTCTGAACGGAGCCGATGTGTTTCACACTTCGAATTTTTAAGCGAAATTCCAGATTACACGCTTACTTGTTTACATCCTTTGTTCTAACACTATGCTTTCCCGGTGTTTGCAGATAATGTCTCAAAGAGTGGAAACCCGATCGGGTAAAAGGAAGTCCGGGGGCGAAGGAGAGCCCTCGGCCGTGCCCCCAGCTCAATCAGGATCGGAGCGTCATGGGCCCACCCCAAGGTCATTAGTGGATGGATATGGTCCCCAGGAGCTGCTGGATTCCCCGCCTGACTGCTTTCCTAGCTCTCTCAAAGAGGAGCAGCTCGATGTTATATCTCGTTCCTTTGGGATCGATAGAGCCCTCATGCTGCTGCCGGGCCCAGGAGTCATGCCATACAGTCCTCCCGAAGGATACTTTGCTTATAGTAGGTACCATTGCATGTGTGGTGCTATCCCGCCTCTCAATGCTTGGGTAGTCAGCTTCCTCACGTACCTGAAGGTGGCCCCATTCCAGCTTCAGCCCAACTCTTATGCCATACTGGTGAGCCTTTTCGTTATTTTTCGGAGGAAGTATGGTCGCTCTCCCTCCAACCGGGAGATCCGGTACTTGTATAATTTAAGGGGCTATAAGAAGGGGTCCCCATATATTAGCTTGGAGTCTGCTGTGACCTTCAAGCCGGTCCTGGACCTGTACTCTAAATTCAGCATGTTCAAGAAAGAGTGGTTCTTTGTTAGGGACGACTCCGTCTCCATCCGGCGCTTTACCTCTGGATGTAAGTTGATGCTTTTACTTATAATTTCTATTTCGATTGCGATGCTTCTTCTCATACTTTCTCATTTTTGCTAGCGACAGGTGGCTTTCCGGTTGTGGAGACTGACCGCCTGGTTCAGACGGCGGCGGAGATAGAAGCCATTCTTGGGAAATACAGATCATCTGCCTTCTTGATTAGAAATGCGATTCTTCTGGAATATAACTTGATCCTTCCGCAGTAGTCTGTAGTTAAGTTGAGGGAAACGGCGGAAGAGAGGGCGGCTGCCCAGGCTAAGGGAGGCATTGCGGCAGAGGGTGGAAAGAGAAAACCATTCACGAAACCTCCATCCGTCGGAGGTAAGAAACTTAAGAGGTCGGACGGTCCTTCTCCCAGCAATTGTCCACTTACTCAGGGGGAGATAGATGCGGAGGAAGTAAGAGGTGAGGCGGAGGGCGGAAGTGACGTTGAGCGTCTTGGTGATGATGGTGGTGATGGACAGGGTGGTGATGGTTCCAGGGCTCTGTCTTCCGGGCAAGTAGGCGAAATGCAAGAGTGGACGGATGATGCTCTCCGCCAAGCTTTTGAGGGGTTGGATGATGATCCGGCTTTGGTAGAGAAGACCGGGAAGGCGGACAAAGCCGGGACTGGTGCAAGTGAGTCTTTTCCGACCATTCCGGCCAAGGTGGCTCTGACGACTCAAGGTGAACTCTTGACCCCTGCATGCTTCACTAATGATAGGGACTTAGGAATATTTTATGACCCGCTCCCGTCCTGGAATGAAACCCAGGACTTATTGCAGTATCCCACTCCTCCCCAGGGTTTGTACAATCACAGCTGTGTTTCTTTTCCCCTTTTTTAACTTGTAATTTACCGCGTTTCTCGAATCGTATAGTGATGTAAGATTGTGACATTTGTTCTTTATATCAGGAGCAGGCAAGACGTCCAAAGCTTCAGACCTTCGACACAGGCTTGAGCAATATAAACTTTCCAAAATTTCTGCTAAGCCGAAGCCCTCAATCCAACGCTCCGGGGATGTAGTCGGATACCGTCCTCTTCATGGGGTTATCGAAGAGGGTATTCAGCAGAGGAAGAGGAGTCATCTTTTATCCGAAACTTCGCCCGGTCCTCAGCCTCCGGCTCAGCCTATCCATGATATTACTGAGGAGGGTAGCGAGTTTGTACCCTCTCCGCACCCGTCCGGAAACCCTTTTGTTATTCATATCGACCGTCCCGACTTGGCCCGTAATCCATTTGCGGGTCATCCTGATCTGGATCCAGGTTCTCATGATATTACTTTTGACGAAGTCACTGGCGAACACCTTCTCCCCCGTAACCCCATGGTACGAGTACTTGATGAAGCCAAGTCTTTAGATCTCGATCTACTCACTACTCGTATAGTCACTATGGAAGACGAGGCCAAAGCTAATATTGACCGGGTGGCCGAGGAGACCAAGAAGCTGATGGGGCATCATGCTCGGCTGGTTAAGGCCGGAGAGGAGATTGGGAGTGCCAATATCCGACTTCGATTGGTGGTTTCGGATCAGGCCAAACAGCTTGCGGATCAGGCTATCCAGATTTCTCAGCATGAGGCTGCTACTGGGCGACTAAGGAAAACCATGGAAGAGGCCAGTCGGGCTGAATTGCGGAAAATGGAAGCTGCTTGCAAAGAGCGGATTGACATGGCTATTGCCACGGTGGATGAGGTTCGGAGAGCGGATCTCGAGCAGGTGGAGGAGTTGTCCGAGAAACTTGAGGCTGCAGAGCTTGCTCAAGCTAAGTTGAGGGAAGAGATGGAGGTGATGCGGAGGTCCCTTCAGGCTGATTGCTCGAGATACAGATTGGAGAGAGACGCTGCCGTCGAAAGGTTGTCGGCTTCCGATGCCCGGATGAGGGAGTTTGAGGAGAATGAGGGAATGATGGATGACATGCTCCAGGACATGTATTTCCGAACTTGGAAGCAGGGCAATCTCTCTTGGATGGATGATTATCCCAGGGTCATGGCCAAGATCTATCTTCGGGCTTTGGAGGAGGCTAAGGCTGATGCAGATAAAGAGGGTGGAACGGTCTTCAGTATGGATGTGGTCACTGCCCAGTTCACCAAGGAGGAGAAAACGGCGGTAAAGGAGGGTATGCGGCTGCTTGCTGCTGAAGAGGCAGGTGTGCAGGTAGAGGATGACAACCAGGACGGTCAAGAAGCAGGTGCTGGTAAGTCTTCCTTTCTAGTCTTTCCGTTAACTTGGTTACTCATCACTAATGAATCCTTTTTATGACCGGACAGGCGGGAAAAAGAGCAAGGACAAGACTTCGACGCAACCGGCTCCCTGATTGGACCTGGAAATTTTTTTTTTTGTAGGCTTGGTATTGTTGTATCTGTTAGTCTTAAGACAGTAGAATAACTTCTAAGTTGTAATTCTTGCTACTTGTAATAATCAACATTATTCTTGACGTGTAATTTTTTAACTTAAGCTGATTTTGTCGTTTCTTGAATGTTTGTTGCTGTTTTGACACGTCGTGTGAGAAATATAGCTGTGTATATTCTTGTAATTAAATTGTGTTTGATGTCAGATTCTGGTTTTAAATCATAATCTCATGACTTGCAATGTTAGCGTGCGGTGTGAAAAAATTAAATTACAGTCATGCATCTGCACATAAAGGAAGAAAATACCGCCTTTCATGTTCTGTTTGTAAATGGCAGCTTTGAATATCTTGCATGACCAAGCATGGAAAGCGGTTGAATGCCCTGCCATCTGATTGTGAATCTCTGCATCCATTGGCGGGTATCTCTTACTCTGCATCCTGTACTTTATGGTTTGTTATAGAGGATAGGAGGAAAGTTTTTTAAGTAAAATTGAAATATGTGAAATAGTAAAACTTCCAGTCACGGAAGGCCTTCGATGTGCTTAAGTTCGTGGCAAACGGGTTTTGTAGTCACTTTCCCTAGCTGTGGGTCTTGGAGACATTTGTCACCCATCTTACGCCTCCGCGGGGAGTTAATTCTTTTTTACCACAACCGCACTTAAGACACACCGGAGCCGAGATCGCGCACAGTAACTACCCGGGCCATTATGGCCCGTACTCATGGGTATTATTCGACTTACTGTGGCCGGCTAGCGTGGGTGCCGATCGTCAACTGTGAACTGCCCCTGGCTGGCCACACCTTATGTTGGGGCTTATAATCGGTTCACAGTTGCCGGCGAGCCTAACGCCGTAATGAGCTGCCTCGGCTATAGTCGGCCTTCTCGGTGGCTTATAATCGGCTCATTACAGTTGGCTTTAAGGGCCGTCGCGAGCAATGAGTTAACCCGCAGCAGAGGGATGCTGGAGCAAAAGCGTCTCATCGGCGAGGGCATAGATTCGCATAGTACCTGTTGGGTCTTGTCCACGTGAAGTTGCATTGTGGAGTTCTTTGAATAGGAATGCTATATGCTCAGGATTTTGTTCAACAGAAAAGGATAAAGTTAACAAGCAGCCAAGATACAAAGGAACAAGTTAAAAAAGAGACAAGTCTTTTTTAAAGTGGTTCGGCATGAAAAAATGCCTACGTCCACTGATTCTCTTTGTTAATTCACTTCATATGGGCAATACAAGTTAAGAAAAGTATCGACGGAGGTGTTGGATGTTCCATGCCCTCTGGAACACCTCTCCGTCCACCGTTGACAAAATATAGGCTCCGTTGTGGAGATCTTTATGAATTACATATGGTCCATCCCAGATTGGGTCTAGTGCTCCGGGGCGAGGGAAGATTCGCTTGAGGACAAGATCCCCTTCTCGTAAGGTACGATGCTTGACTTTGGAGTTGTATTGTGCTGCCACCTTTTGCTTGTGGGCTGCTGTTTTTAGGACTGCATCATTCCTTCTCTCCTCGACTAGATCCAAAGACATGTTGAGGAGCTCTTCGTTCTCTTCTGGGTTATAGTGGATCCTACGGTGGGAAGGCACAATGGTTTCAACTGGGAGCATAGCCTCCGATCCGTATGCCAAAGAGAAAGGAGTGTGCCCTGTTGATGTTCTGAAAGATGTGCGGTAGGCCCATAGTGCCGTAGGGAGTTCATCCACCCAAGCGCCCTTTGACTTTTCGAGCTTCTTTTTGATCAGAGTTTTCAGAATTTTGTTGACTACTTCGACTTGTCCGTTTGCTTGGGGATATGCTACGGATGAGAAGCTTTTGTGAATCCCGTGTTCTTGGCACCAGTTGGCGAATTCCTCGCTGTCAAACTGAAGTCCATTGTCTGATCTGATTTTTAGTGGGACTCCGTACCTGCACAGAACATTTTTGATTAAGAAGTTGATAACTTTCGCTGAAGATACTTTATTTAGAGGTTCTGCTTCCACCCATTTGGTGAAATAGTCGACTGCTACTATAGCATATTTGGCGCCGCCTCGACCCATTGGCAGTTCACCGATTAAGTCAATTCCCCATACTGCAAAGGGCCAAGGGCCGGTCATCTGAGTAATCTCGGTTGTTGGTAGCCGAGGGATCTTAGCAAATTTTTGCATCTGTCACACTTCTTGACGAAATCTAAGGCGTCCTTGCTTAAGGTGGGCCAAAAATATCCGTATCGGAGTATCTTTTTTGCTAACGTTTGCCCCCCGGTGTGATCTCCGCAGCTTCCTTGATGAATGTTGGATAAGATTTCCTTGGCTTCCCTTCCGGCGACACACCTTAACAATGGGTTAGAGAACCCGCGCCGATAGAGGATGTCTCCTTGTATTGTGTAGCGGGACGCTTTCCTCAAGATTTTCTTGACTTCGTTACGCCCGTCGGGTAGTGTGCCATTTTGTAGGTAGTCTCGGATGGGAGTCATCCAAGTTGCTTCTTCGGTTGCAGCTATCAGATTCACTTGCTCAAAACTTGGGATCATTTGCTTTGAGACAGTTACTGCCCCGAAGATGGCGACGTCTCTCATACTTGCTTGCTTTGCCAATTCGTCGGCCTCTTGGTTCTCTTCCCGAGGGATGTGTTTGACTAAGTAGTGGTCCAATCGGCTGAGAAGTAACTTGGTCTTCTTTAGATATGCTATGAGTCGTTCTTCTCGAGCTTGGAATTCCCCTAGTATTTGATTAACAATAAGCTGAGAATCGCTGTGAAGACACAAAGAATTGGCTCCGATCTCGATAGCAATTTCTAATCCGGCTATTACTGCTTCATATTCTGCATCGTTGTTAGTGGCAGCGAACTCCAACCTTATAGCATAGTGCAGTTTATTTACCCTGGGAGTGATTATTACCACACCTGCCCCCGAGCCTTGTTCGTTAGATGCACCGTCCACAAAGAGATTCCACTTGATATCTTTTGTTATTTCCAGTTGCTCCTTACCCTCGTTGGTAGTGAATTCTGCAATGAAATCAGCCATGGCTTGTCCCTTGATGGCGGTGCGAGGGTGATAGGTGATATCATATTGACTCAGCTCAATACACCATTTAAGTAGTCGCCCGGAAGTGTCGGGACGATGGAGTACCTGCCTCAGTGGTTGATCGGTCAGAACTTTGATGGAATGGGATTGGAAGTAGTGACGTAGCTTTCGTGAAGTGATTAGTAAACAGTATGCTAACTTTTCAAGCTTAGGATATCTGACTTCTGCCCCAGTAAACCTTTTACTGACGAAGTAAACTGGTCGTTGCGTGCGGTTGTCTTCCCTTACCAAGGCAGCGCTTAGAGCGTGAGATGACACAGCAAGGTATAGGTATAATTCTTCGCCTTCGCTTGGGGTCGAGAGTACCGGTGGTTTCTGGAGGTGTTCGATTAGGTTAAGGAAAGCGGTCAAGCATTCGTCCGTCCATTCGAACTTTCCTTTATCTTTCTTTAGAGCTTCGAAAAAGGGGACGCACTTGTCCGTTGCTTTGGAGATGAATCGGCTTAGGGCAGCCACTTTTCCATTTAGGCTTTGCATTTCCTTTCGGGTGGAAGGTATCTTGATGTCCCTTAATGCTCGGACTTGTTCAGGGTTTGCTTCTATCCCTCGGGCATGGACGATGAATCCTAAGAATTTTCCCGATGACACTCCGAAGGAGCACTTTAGTGGATTCAACTTCATTCCATACTGTCGAAGTACCTGGAACATTTCGCCTAGGTGGCTTACGTGATCTTTGGCTTTCCGTGATTTTACCAGCATGTCGTCTACATATACTTCCATTGTTCGTCCTATTAGCCCTGCGAACATCTTGTTGACGAGGCGCTGGTAGGTGGCTCCTGCATTTTTAAGTCCGAAGGGCATCACTTTGTAGCAGTACAAACCCCGGTCGGTGATGAAACTAGTGTGGTCTTGGTCGGGAGCATGCATAGGAATTTGGTTATATCCTAAGTATGCATCCATAAAAGACAGGAGTTCGTGCCCGGATGTGCTGTCTACAAGTTGATCGATTCTGGGAAGCGGGAAGCAATCCTTTGGGCAGGCGTCGTTTAGGTTGGAGAAGTCAATGCAGGTCCGCCACTTCCCATTAGCCTTCTTTACTAGTACCGGGTTGGCGATCCATTCTGGGTAAATAGCTTCTCGTATGAAGTCATTGGCGAGTAGATTCTTTACTTCTTCATCGAGGGCTGCTGATCGCTCTGCCCCCATACTTCTCTTTTTTTGTTTTACAGGCGCCTTGGTAGGATCAATGTTTAGTACGTGGCACGCTATGTCGGGGGAGATTCCGGTCATGTCAGCGTGTGACCAAGCGAATACATCCAAGTTGTGGCGGAGAAAATCAATGAGTTGTTCCTTCAGTTCAGCTTTCAGCTGGGACCCAATTTTCAGTAGCCTACTTGGGTCATGCTTGTCTACAGATATAAACTCCATAGCCTCCGCAGGCTCGGCGGTGGCCTCCTCCTCTTTGTCCCTAGGGTCTAATTCATTGAAAGGGTCGCTGGTGTATCGAAGAGGAGGGGCTTTCTTTAGTTGCTATGCTTCAAGGCTTTTTGTGCAGAGGGCAATCTCCGCACCTTTCCCTTTATCTTTCCTGTGGTTCTTGCGAAGTTCGGTTACATAGCAGTCTCGTGCAATATCCTGGTCTCCTTCCACTTCCCCTACCCCATTGTCTGTTGGAAATTTCATTTTCAGGCACCACGGGGCTAGGACAATCTGGAAGTCAGATAAGGCTGGTCTTCCTAGGAAGGCGTTGTAGGCCGAATGGTTTTCTATCAGCACAAACGTTTGTTTCCTTATAACGGAGCGGGGATGGCTTCCAATTTCAACGAAGAGGTCCAGCTGCCCGATGGGCATTTTCGCATCTCCAGTGAAACCGTGTAGTGGTTTATCGCAGGGAGATACATCCTTCATTGATAGCTTCATTTTGTTGAATGCGTGTTTGAACAGGATATTTACAGAGCTTCCAGTGTCTACCAGGATTCGGTAAACTTCGACGGGACCGAGTCGAGCAGAGATAACCATGGGATCCATGTGAGGGTACTGTCTTCCTTCTAGGTCGCGTTTACTGAATGTGATGTCATCACTTTCTTTCCGCTTTGGGTGGCGCTCTTCTATAACCGTATTGACACAGTCCCTATTGTCTCTAAGCGACTTCCCATATCTTTCCATCTCTTTCCAACTTCTATCTGCGATGTGCGGACCTCCTGAGATGGTATGGACCACTATCTTCTCTTGACTAGAGCTGCTAGCGTTGCGGTCGCCTCTGCCGGTCCCTGGTGAGGGTAGCCTTGGGTTTTCATTGGCAGGAGCTGGAGTCCTGTCTTGACTTTTTACATAGCGTTCCAGTTTTTTCCTTCTGATGTGTTCCTCAATCAGATCTCGGAGATGATGGCATTCGTTGGTATCGTGTCCGTGAGATTCGTGGAAGCGGCAGAACTTTCCAGACTTCTGTGCGTTATCTGATTCCTTCTTGTATGGTGGGCGTTTGTATCTAACTTCGCCTTGGGTGGCAAGGAAGATATTTTTGACGGTCTCGTTCAAAGGGGTGTAAGAGTCGAATCTTGGTCCTGGCCGATATAGGCGTTTTTCTACTTTCTTGCCCCCAGCATTGTCTCTGGAATCATTTCTTCGAACATCCCTCGCCACAGCAGGGGCGTTGCCATGGGTCGTCTTACTTTGCTGTCCTGACTGCCCCTCAATGGCAGCATCCTCAAGCCTCATGTATTTCCCGGCTTCATGGAAGAAATCGGGTAAAGTAGCTGGTTTTTCTTTTGTCAATCTTCTAGCAAATTTAGTGTCCGGATGCACCCCACTGCAGAGGGCCATTAGGATAAGCTTCTCATCGGCATCTTGAACTGCGGCTGCTGCGGCGTTGAATCTGGTTAGGTATTGCTGCAGCTTTTCTCCAGGTTTCTGTTTGACGCTGGATAAGGAATAAGCGTCCTTAGGTTGCTCCACATGAATGCGGAACTGACTGATGAATTTTTCTTTCAACATTTCCCATGAGCTGATGGATCCTTGGGGTAGATGACAGAACCAGGAGGTAGCAAGATCTGCTAAGAAGAGCGGGAAGCATTTGCACAGTACTCCCTCTGTTGCTCCACTCATGAGCATATGCTGCGTGTACCTCTGTAAGTGTACAACGGGATCGGAGGTTCCTTTGTAGGGTTCCATTGTTGGCATCTTCCATTCTCGGGGGGTGATAGCAATTTCGATATTGCGGGCGAAAGGGCTGGTTACCCTAGCGCCTATCCCTCGATCTCTTTGCTCCCGTTGGACACACTCTCTGAATAAGCGCGCCATCCATTCATCAGAATTTGGAGCGGACAGAAATGAGTTTGGTTCTGTTCTGTGGGGTTGATTCCGTCCAGACAACCTGTAGGGATGGTATCGTCTATCATTCCTCATATTTTCCAGTGGCTGCCTTTGATCTTCTGGGAGCATGCTTGGGTCAGCTACAGTTGGCCCTTGCCTTGATCTTCCCCTGTTGGGTTCTGATCTAAGCACTTCCTCGGGTCCAACTTCGGGCTGAACTCTAGCTCGGCCCCGTTCACTGGTGTTTCTGTGGTTAGGCAGCATGACAGGCTCAGCTGCAGTTGACCTTCGCCCGGTACCTTCCCCGTTGGGTTCGGCACCAAACGTTTCCTCAGGCCTAACTTCGGGCTGGGCTCGGTCTCGGCTCCTACCACGGCTACTCCTGCCGTTAGCCCCTTCGAAGAAGGAAGATCTTTGCTGTCTCTGAGATCCTCCAGACTGGGACTCGCCCCATGATTCAGTGTTGCGGTTGGATTCTTCAGCGTCCCTCAAGCGTGACATGAGATGGTCCACCAAGGCTTCCTGCTGGGACGTGAAGCGGTTAGTTACTTCAACAACAACTCTGTCCAAATCTGCCCTAGTAATTGCTGCAGGCTGTTCTGTGGCAGGAGTGGTTGGGTTAGCCTGTCCTTCATTTGTTACCGTTGCTGGAGGAGGACGATTTACTTGATTCGCGACAGCTGGATCAGGAAGACTACTGGATGCGATGTTTTTTCCTTTGTTAACATCTTTTCTCTGTTTGGGAGGCATGTTTTCCAAGTGGCGGACGATGCTGTTAGGAAAACTTGTTAAGTAGATGAAGCTGAAGCTTCGAGCTTCTAGTTCTCAGTGAAAGCACCAAAAATGTTTGCACAAAAAATGGACAAACACCTCAAAGTCGTATAATTTAGTAGATCTTATGTTGTTTTTAGTGATTTTGGAGATTTATGCAAATATATGAAAAGCAGGGGCTTAATTGTAAAAGACACGCAGATTTATAGTGGTTCAGCCAGAATGTGCCTACGTCCACTTTATATGTTATTTCTCTTCTATTCTATTGATTACAAGTACAAAGCTTTGATACAAGTAAAAGATAGTTGTTTGAAAGTTCTATCCGTGCTTGAGCTCTCAAACTTGTCCCCATTGTTGTACCCCTGCCCCTCTATTTATAGAGTGAGGCTGGGGGTAGGGGTCTTGGAGGTATATAGCAGCTGGTGGGCCTGGGCTGCTACAATCTGGCCTGATAGGACTTTGGTTCGGTGGTGGGAGGCGAGGTTTGGACCGGCAATGAGTTGGACCGGCAGGAGACTTGGTTCGGCAATGGGTTGGTTGGATCGGTGGTTCGGCACAAGAGGTTGAATCGGTGGTTCGGCATAAGGGGTTGAATCGGTGGTTCGGCATAAGGGGTTGAATCGGTGGTTCGGCATAAGGGGTTGAATCGGTTGGTTCAGCAGACACCTGGTTCGGTAGAGGTATGGAGAGGAGTAGGACCGGTGGTCTTCTTCTTCTGGTTCGGTAGCACTGGGCTAGTGAAAATACGTCCAACAGGTTCCATAGTGCGAGTTTGGACCGGGCGCTGTCGACGGTCCAAGTTTCGCCTCCTTGGCTCAGCGTCTTCCGGGGCGTATGGTTCAGAAGTACGTCCCTGTTGTTGATTACTTGAATCTGGAAGATGTCGGCTATCAACCCTTGCTTCTACTGTGGCAGCTGTGACATGATTGTCCGTAGTATATTGTGGAGTACGGCCACCTCGTACTGATGGCCCAGCCTGGAAGCTGGTCGACGGTCCTACCCTCAATTGCCCGACAGTCAGGGCGGGTTGATATCCAGTAGCTTGAGCGTGATCTTCGTCTAATCGGGGACGGGTAGATCTATGATGATAGTCAGATGAGGCAGAACTTTCAGTGGATGAGCGGGAAACATCGTCCCTTCTGGATCTCCTACGGCCCTGGCGGTTCAGTTGGTTTGTCAATTCGATATTGGCACGCAACTGTTCGGCTAATTGCTGCCGACTCTGAGTCAGATCTTGAAGCAATACCTGGAATTCTTGTCTAGTGACTGCCCCAGACGGATCTGAGTGGGCAGTGTTGTCTTGGTTGGATGGCTGCTGTTGAGAAGGATTCTGTCCATCCCTACCTTCTTGTCCAGCAGCTGTAGAAGTGGTTCTTGTGCTAACCATTTTGAATGAAGAATCCTTTTCCTAGACTTTATGCAAATCTGAATAGAATGGAAGGATTATGAATTAGAGATCTGGATCTTCCTCTTGGATTTGTGCAATCCGGTATCGATGGTAGATCCAAGGAGCAGGAGAAAAAAGCTGGGATTTCTCAGTGAAAGAACCAAAGTGTTTGTACCAAAAATGGGCACAACACTCTTCGGAAGTTTTTGAAGAGATAAAAGTGAATAATGAAAATTAAAACTGTGGATTATCTAACAAAAACTCCAAACAACAGAAAGTAAATTGGTGAGACAAGCGATTTAGAGTGGTTCGGCGTTTTGCCTACGTCCACTATGAAGTTTGATGATTTTATTGCTCGATACTTGAAGATTACAGTAGTTTATAATGTAATACAACTGAATTTAAATGCTAAGTGTCAATCTAAAGCAGCGGCGGTGTTCTGGAGTAGATCTGGTAGAATCTGGGCGCTCTTCAGTACTTAGAATTTTCCGAACCCTTTTTTGAATGGCCAGGGGCTCTATTTATAGGTGTAGGAGGCTGATATTTCGCCTAAAATGAGGGGAGACCAGTTCTGGTACGTCAGGGGGCCCACATGGCCGAAATCTGGAGATCCGGGCCCACTTTAGGATCGATTCGACCCTTGGTTCGAATCGATCAAGAAATCATCCAATCGAGCCGAAATTTGGTGTGAACATTCTTCATCATGTGTTGTAGCTTCTGTGAAAATTTCCTTGTAGAACTCGAGATATGATCGATTCAAGGTTGCATTTCCGGAGAACATGGATACTTCGAATCGATCCTGGTTCGAATCGATTTGGTCGACTCGATGCTCATAGTGACTTGGCGCGCGCTTCTCGCATCGATCCGTGTTTTGCTCTAGTTTGACTGGGTCGAATCCACGGTTTGGATTCGAGGCAGTGGATTCGAAGGCGCGTTTGTTCGAATCAATCTAGGTATAACACAGTGATCGATTCGAAGCTGAATGCGGAGTGTAGTCTCGAGGTGACTTATGTGATGGAGTTGAAGTGCACTGATTGCACGGAGTCGAAGCAGATGAAAGCCTGAAGGGTCTGAAGCGTTGCACTCGAATGTAGCCTGTTTCGATGGATTCGAAGCTGGGGGGATTTGATGGTCTCGAATCGACTGAGAACTCATCGATTCGAAGTAGATCACGCGAGCTCGACGCGTTGGATTCGAACGGGACTTGCTCTGATGGATACGAAGATGATGGAGTCGACCTTGATGGATTCGAATGAATTCTGCTTTGATCGATTCAGCCTTTTCCTCATGGATTCGAGGCAACGCTTATCTGATGGATTCGAACATAGGTATCGCCTATGGATTCGAACTAAGGATGGCCTACTCCCTCTTTTGTCGACGATATCTTGAGCATACGAACTCGGATTGACCTGAAACTTGGATCATTGGTTCCCACGGCTTTGCTTGACGTGCCTTATCAATTGTAGCCCGATCCGGACTTGAACAAATTTCATCGATATCCATAGCGATCCTTGCATGTAACCGATTTTCGAGACGATCTGTCACCGGTATCTAGTCAAGTCCTTGGTGTCACGGCCTTGCCAAAAGGCAGGATAACAATTAGCATTGTCCTTCAGCCTAAAAAACAAACTTGTTGTCCTTCAGCCTAATTTTTTTTCTAAGTTTGTCTTTGTGCCTATTTTCCTGTTTTGATATTATATTTCAAATTATTGATAGTTTTTATGTTAATAAAAATAAGGTGTGTATATAAAATTTAGGACTGATTGGAAACTATAACGCAGTCTCTAAACTTCAGTCTTTAAAAGAGTTGAGACCAACATTCAGTTTTTACGCATTAAGACTGAAATTATCAATCTTCGGTATTCTTTGGGACTACAAATTACTGGCTGATCATCACAGTCTTTAATCAGTTTTAAAATGTCTTTTAAAGGCTGAAATGTTTGAATAAAGACAGAAACATTTAGGTATCGTTGGTTTAGAACAAGCGATGACTTGTTTGACCACTTGTTGATAAATAAGCATTTTCAAGTTGTTTGTTCTGAATAAGTGTTCAGACCTGAAACACTTATTTAGTGAAAAAGTGTTAAGCACTTTCATAATGCTTTTTTTGATTCTGAATGCTTAATGATAATTTCTGCCATATATACTCTTAGTTACATTTTTTACATTGCCATACAAATATACTAAACATACAAAAAAATTTAAATAAAAAAATTCGAAAATCCATTTTACTTCAGATTTCAAATATCGTAAATTATATTTTATATTACTTTTCTAAATTCTACTTCATTTTCAAAAATTAAAAATAGTGAAAACCAAAACAAATAATATTTACATTTTTGAAAAAAGATCAAAAACTACAAATTTTTGAATTACATCATTTTGATAACTATTTTTTGAAGAATAACTTTTCTAAATTCAATTTTTGGAAACTTAATTCATGAAAATTTAATTTTTTTTTTGAAAATTGAAATATTGAAATATAACAAACATAAATTTAAATCTTTCAAAATTAAATACGTCCAAATAATCATCTACTCGAGGTTCCACAAAACTTGGGTATTTTCAAAATAAAAGGATTTCAAATTTCAACCTGCCAAAAAATTAAATTTACAGTTCAAATTTTCATTTTAATAATTACCTCATGAATAACAAAATAGTATGAAGGGCACTATTGTCAAAATAGACCTTTGCATTAGTTTCAATCAAAAGTTTTAAAAATACAAACAAATAACTTTTTGCAGCTCGCCATTAAGCATTCAACGATCAATATTCAACATTCAGCAATCAGCATCCAGCTTTCAGCATTTTAAACATACAAAGCCATATTTAACTAAGCTTATTTTGGTATTAACATAGTTGTCTCATATGGTAAGGTAGTCCAAGTGTTAAGATGTCGATTTTAAATTTCTCAAGGTCATGTCGTTTGTATATGAAACAATAATTCTTTTTTTCTTTTTTGATGAAACTTAAAATAATTCTAAAAAATAGGAGCAACGCCTCGGATTTCAACTTTTCTACTAGGATGAAAATGCATTTTTCCGGCATGACACAAAATACACATGAACTTATTGCCTGTTCTTTGAAAAAATACGTGTAGCAAGTGCAGACCATAGTCATGGAAATGAACAACACTACTATATCATTTGTTTGTTAGTTAAAAGGTAGTTGAAGGGTAGTTGTGCAATGCTTATCATATTTCTTTACAAGTTAAGTGTTAACTTGCTTATAAATTCGATGGTTATACATTATCCAATGTCCATATAGTATCTTCAATCCAGAATTATGTCTTTCAATATATTCAAACTTGTGTTTTCATTTTTGTGCTTAACTTTTCCAGTGAATTCTAAAACCAATGAAGTTATCGAAGTCCAAGTTTATCATAGGAGTTCGATTCTTCGTAGATTGTCTGACAAAACATTAACACACACAAGTCTTGATTGGGCAAACATATGTGATGACGATGATTACCCTGACTACTATGATTATGGGCAATATAACGGAATGCATGGTAAGGTCATTCCTGCTTCGAATATATGGCATCGTGGTGAATACTACACTAGAGTAATTATTGGTTATCCGTTGGTACAAGAATTTTACCTGATTATGGACACAGGTAGCGCCTTCCCATGGCTTCAATGTCAACCATGTGATCGGTGCTTTGAGCAAATTGATCCCATTTATAACAAAAGCAAGTCACTTAGATATCGTTCTGTTTACTGCGACGAGGAATATTGTAATAAAGCTGACCATGTTGCCATGTGTGATGCCAAAACCAACAAATGCATTTATGCAACCCAGTATGGAGATAGCTCAACCAGCGAAGGAGCCATAGTGTTGGATACTTTGACATCCGTGAACTCAAATGTCTCCGTTTATCAATTCGTACATGGTTGTGGTTACAATAATAAAGGTTTATTCGGATATAGCGCATGCATTTTTGGTCTTGGTCCCGGCAATAGCTCTCTTCCTTATCAGATCAAGGTATGAAAATAACAATTCATATTATTGTCGACCTTTATAACTATTTCGAAAACGTAAACTTTGTTGATTCTCTTTTTAGTTACTATGAAAACGAATGATTTTTTGGTATAATGCGTTGATAGGTTGATAATAGTTGCAATAATAATTTGCAGGTTGATGGATTCTCTTATTGCTTAGTCACCCCAACGATGGAAAACGGCTCTAGCTTAACGTTTGGATCAAATCTTCTTCTCAACCTTCCATCATCCGTGAGCGTACCAATGATAATAATAAATGAGCATCCATACTATTACATAGACATGATAGGAATCAGCATTGGAGGGAAAATGCTTCCACTCCCACAGTCAACTTTCTTGTACAATAAATACGATTTGACTGGTGTTATTGTTGACAATGGCGCAGTCGCAACGTTGTTTCCTGAAAAAGCATTCAATGTTATTATCAACAAAGTTGCTACACGTATGAATTGGACCCGTACCAGAAACCTATTATCTTACGAAGCTTGCTTTATAGTGCCCGATGTTAAGCTATATAAGGTACTGAGTATGACCTTTCATTTCCGTAATGGCAAGACGCTTGAGTTTTCAAGCGACCATTTTGTGTCCAACATTCAACCTAACACTGTATGTCTTATGCTTCTCAATAGCCCGCGTTCTGTTCAAAAGATCACAGTAATTAGGACTCTCCTTCAACAGAGCATGCGATTGACCTTTGAATTTTCACGTTCTCTGTTGGAGTTTACTCCAGATCAATGTTAGTTTTAGTACCAAGAACCTTGAGCGAATAAACTTTTCTGGTACCTTCTTTATGTTCAGTTAATATGTAGTGGTAAATTAATAGAAGTACAGTACCCCTAAAATGATATTTGCTTGCTACTTTAGATTCTGTTATTTTCTTTTGCATAATTTGTTCATGCATGTCTAATAACTACTGAACCTGTAATCCCTTGCATCAAATTCGTAGCTTTAACCACTTGAGCAATGACGTTGGTCGAAATCATATGATATATTTGTCAACTCCTCGCCATGCTTTCTACTACTCTTGTTTTATTTATTGTCAGAATAAACATATATATTCAATATTTCCGGTATCTAATTCTATAAAATACAATGATTTATACATTGTTTTTCTCCCAGGCAGTAAAACTTGCACTACAATTTTTACCACATTTTGCACTTGTTACTCCGCTTTTTCTTTTAGTCTAAGCGAGGAAATCTGCAAAAATATACTAGGTGAAATTTTTTTCATTGCTGTTTCTTTCTGTAGTGAATAATCGCCTTCTTAGTACCAAATCCAACAATGCAATCTACTTATTTCGATTTTTCTTCCACCGTCACTGAAACCTAATTGCTCAAATTTTCGGTCGCTCTAAGGCCGGGGATTCGATTTCAATAAAAAAAGTCATTAAATTTGTTGATATTCTCTTCGATTCAAAGAAGATCAGTCTGTAAACTATGGAAAGTTGTTCAGATTTAGGTCGCAAATTCAAATAAGGTAAAGTTCTAACCTATTTTACCTCAAATAGTTTGAATTGAATGCTTTGAAACGTTAATCGACCGAAATTGATTATAATCCTTTTTTTTAGTGAACATTTTAGATCTACTTACTAATTAATTAAGAATTAGCAACATAATTTTCTATTATAATATTAAAAATTAATATCAAAAGAAAAATTATTTAGGAGTTTGATAAACATAACACAAAAAGTGAAAGTGAAACTGTTTGGTAATGACAATGATAAATACTGAAATGGCTGATTAAATTATCTTTTCATATACAAAAAGACAGTAAATGTTAGCATTTAGGAAGAAAAAAGACCTATTTAGATTACCTTTTTACATAAATGATAACATGTTTTGAAGTTTAGGATTCAATATAAAAAGAATTACCTTTGAAAATCACCATTATATAGTTTTATCAAACGATAATTATGGTCAAATTTAAAATATGCATTTTTTATATTTTTACATATTTGAGAACAAATTTTGAAGCTACATACAAGTCTAAGTGTACTTTACAAATATGAATAATAATACATGTTTCATAATTTATGTAAAATTTCATAATGTATATTGAAAAAATATATAAGTCGCACAATTGGTTGTTGCGCACTAGGTGCATTAGTTATTACTTTTTTTCCATCCAACTTTGTGTCAAAACCTTCTTCTTTCAGGTTTTTTTGTCCTCTTCAAGTACTAATTTTTTTTGCAAAATAATTTACATTTAATCAAATGATAAAATTACTTATTGATCAAATTAAATGATAAAACTTACAATTTTTTAAGCACAACTCATACATTTGGCGTTTGACACTTGGATGTCTAGATTTGTTAGAATCATAGAGCTTCCATGTTGAACTTTTGATGTCCAGCTCAAGAAGAGTCCAATGCCCATCTTAGTGATTTGGAAATAACATGATAGGGGTACCTCTAACTCATTACCATAAAAGGTTTGTGTGTCCATTGCACATAGTGTAATGACGTGATGGTGGAAAACAAGTGTTGCATAACTTAAGCGTAGTGTTTAATAAGTAGTATAGGTATGATTTTCAAAATTATGAATCTTGGTGTGATGTGTGAAAGGATATACATACATACATATATACATATATACATATACATACATACATACATACATATATATATATATTGGGGGATTTGGCATATATTTCTTAAAATACACTTAATAATTGGTAAAACTAATAAGTGGCTTACTTTATGGGTTGAATGACTAAAACCAGATATATGAGGCATGACCGGTAAGGTTGGCAAGCCCATATGGTGCAGTCGCCTCGAACTAGAGTTACCTATAGTTGTTATGCATGCATACCTGGAGCGATGCATTCGGTTTTAACAAGGTCGGCTATGATTTTTTATGGTACATCACTAGGGGTGTATGCTGCTTCGGAAGGATATCTCTGATCCTTATGTAGGTGGACTATTCTCGAAGTACTATGGTCAACTCCGTGGAATTCTACGCAATTAGCAAACGTGCCTTATCAATTTTTTATTATAGATGTAGTATTGTTGTGATGTACACTCACGAGCATCACAACTACTTGATTATTATTATTTTCATCCTTGGCCACTATTATAATATCACTGGATTTTCTGATATAAATGTTTTGATTATCGTAAGGTAAAAACTCGTCCGTGTTTATGTGCGGTGTGGTCTTATGAAATACCTTAGAAAAGGATTTTACAAGTTATAATAAATAAAATTCCTTGTGATTTGAGTTTCACGCTGGTTTTACCAAACTGACTTGGGCGTTTTTTTCTATAATGCTCGGGTCAGCATATTTTCTAGATTTAGTTGAATACTTTGAAGCTTTCAGGGGGCGAGTTGGATTCTCCAAGACGTATTCATGTATCATATATTCTTCTACTATTTGTTGTTATTGATTTCTATATGTGTTTATCGACAATTGTAAGGAGAAGTTGTTATAACTGTCCACAGCTGATGATAGGTTAGTGTACTTTAATCTGTGTTATGTACGTATAATAAAGATGATTTCATTTTGTAACGATCTTGTGTATAATGTATTTTTTTTGTCACGATGTGAGATTCTGTTCTGTCATCTATTTCTTCCACTCCAACAATATATCTTTCTACCACTTGGATACTCAACAATGAATACCGTGGATGTATTAGTGTTGATTTCTGAGGGTTGAAAAGGTGGGTCATTACACGTGGTATCAGAGCTTAGTTGAGCGGACACCTAGGTCTTGGTGAGGTAAACTCATTATAGATAGGGTTAGTAATGCCCTAGAACGAGTAACTCATTAAAGATAGGATTAGTGATATCCTTGAATGAGTTGAGTGTATGTGTGTGTATATGAGAGCACGTATTTGTTAGTGGTATAAAAATGGTTTATATTGTGTTGTTTGATCTGTTGAGTGGTTTATGAATGTTGGTCGATTTACCTGGCCCACGTTATCAATAGGGATTCCTAAACACTTGAACAACGCCAACCGATACAATATTATTTTAAAATTGGATAAATAAAATAATTTTACCTAAATATATATTTTATATATATAAATGAATAATTTTTCAAAGAAACTTAATATACTTATTTTTGTTTGTGCTTGTTTGAAAGGAAATGACAATATTCCATCATTATCATCTAAGATTTGATTAGTCATGCTCGTCCAGTTCTAAGCGTTGACTATTGTTTGTTGATTCTATCTTTTTGAAACTTGGATTGGGTAGATAAAAATATTTTTACGAATACCTTGTGAATTAAGTTTCACAGTTTAGCTATAAGGCATTCGTTAACAATGTTGGGTTAAAAATTAGGTTTTGATAAGTGGTGTTTATTAAAAGAAAGTTGGAATATTTTTAAAAAATGATTTTATATAAAAGTTGATTTTATAAAATTAGGTTTTTATAAAAGAGACTTATTAAAAGAAAATTTGAAATTTATGAGATAAATAATTAAAATGATTAATATAAGGAGCCAATTTTGTAAGAATTGATTTATAAAAATGTGCCTTAATATAAATGGAAATTGATAATTTAAATCTCGGTGCTTTTGGAAATTATTTTAGACGTTTTGGGGAAAGATATATAACAATATTATATGAAAGTATTTATGAATAAAAATATTTAATAGGGGTTTTCAACGAAAAATATACTATCATTTCAAATGATGTATAGAAAAGAAATAATAGTTTTACTTGGGAGAATTTTAAGGTATAAATATTTTTGGAAATAATAGTAAGGGTTTACTTAAAATATTTTTAGTATAAATACTTTTGAAACGAAAATTTTAAAGAAAAGCGTGTTTTCTTTGGTGTGGTTCGGAGAACGAGTCCCAATTTGTTTTGTGATGATCTGAATAATCTTCTAAGTGACAATCAGATGTTTGTTTAGGAGAACGGTATTGTGTACTTAGTAAATAATTCCCTTTGTCATTGTATTGTTAAGACGAGTTCGGATCTCAACGAAGCCAAAGCAAGTTGGAAATTGATATTTTTTTTAAAATTATTTATTTGGAAATACACACACACACATATTTATATATATATGTGGTATTGTTTCAGAAAGGAATTTGAAAAGAAAAAGTGTTCTTAAAATTTACTAGTTCGAGTGGCTCAAAAATAACTAAAAATGGGCAGAAACTGTGTCCGAAGGGCGGACACTTCTCTTAAGCATTACCCTTCTTGGTAAGGGAATATATAATACTATTTGGTAGTACCCTACTCCTTACTTTTATTTTAGGGTTAGTCAAGCTATATATATTTGTTATGGATTAAAATATATATAATATCATTCAAAAAAAAATTGAAATAAAAATCCGGGTATATGACTCTTAATTTTCCAAAATATAAAGGTATTTTGATTAAAGAGTGAGCTAATAAATGAAGTTTTAATTCGGTCAAAATTATTAAGATGGTTTAATAAACTTTGTTTTATGAAACCATGTCTTTTGATTTTAACATCTAGGAAGTTAAAAATTATTTGATGTTATTGAGCCAGTTAATAAACATTTTTACCTTTGAGTGTCTAAAGAAAAGTATATTCTAGGATGGAGTTTGTAGATCAGCATCCTACTCTTTTTAGCTACTTACCAGACCGAACGGGTAAAGAGGTTGTATTGGTCGACTCAATTTTAAGATCCAAAGTTATTTGGGCTTACATTTGAATAGTAAATGTGAATAGAATTAAAATTGGATGTTTTGTATATACTCTTAGGATGTAGGAGAATATTACACAAGTATATAAAGTAAAGTGATTTTATGAAAGGGTTTCATAAATAAAGTTGTATCATCTAAATCGTTTGAACCTAAATTGGAATTTTTATGAAATATTTTCATAAATAATTTTAGCAAAAATAGAATTGATATTGGTGAGGACTAATAATATGAGTACGTAGGTTGTACGTAGATCATTTCCCCTTCCCATATTGTTTTCGATCCAAGATTCGAGTACATGACTTGAGGTGTTTCACACCATTCCGAATAAGAATTTATCACTCGATTTTTTATTGTGAATACTTGATGAGAGTTCTTAACATGGAATCAAAAGTTTTCTATCATAGTTTATGGCTATGTAAGAAGAACGAAGGTTTCTGATTAATAAGCCTAATCAGGGTCCGTACTAGGAAGTCGAGTGACCAATACTAGCTTGGAAGTAAAGTTATGCATTCGATTGAGTGATCAAATCAGATTTTGTGTACATCTTACGGAATGATGAGTAATACTAAGTATTTCTTGGTTTAGAGTTGTGGTGAAATTTCAGGGATGAAATTTTTTAAGGGGGAAGATGTAACGATCTGGAATTTTATCACTTTGATTTTTGTAATATTTATTTAGTTCTAAATATTTGATTTGGGGTCTTATTTAAAATATAATAAAATCTATATTTCAAATAATTGTTCGATTTTTGAGATGTACTTTTAATCTAATTTATTGAATTTTTCATAATTTTTAATTTGGAAAATGATTGGATTTTCATTTGACGTATTTTACTGCAAACAATTTTATTTTGGAAATTTAATAGAACTTGATAACCAGTGTTTTCTATTTTTATTTTGTGATCGCGTCACAATTCTACAAGCAACCTATATTTATCGTCGTTCGCTCTCGTACTTGGACGTGATATTATATGGCAGTGTATGTGAAAATTAAAAAAAATTAAAAAATAAAATCACACACATAAGATCACAACAAAGCCTCATTTTTGTTTCCCTTGTCCCCTACTATTTCTTTGTTATCCATTTCCAACTCCACTGGTACTGCTCTTGTCTTGTCCATGTCTTCTTTTGCTTTTCATTGCTTGGCCATTAAGTAAACTACCAATGTCCATATACATACAAGAAGATTCATTCGTTGATGAGGATGCACATACTCACACATACACACTTTGGTACATGCAAATAGAGACACAAGGATATACAGAACTCTTCGTTTTCTACCTTTGTAACCTAAATAAATCCACTTCCATGACTTTAGAAATCCACACCTTCCAATCTGTTGAGATTTAGCCATAGCGACCAACATGAAAGTAGTTCGTGTTGGTTTCTTCTATTTTTAAAGATTGATCGCTTGGAATTTCTTCAAGCGATGACCAAGATCATTATTGTTACCATCAATATTCACTTCAAACTTGTCGAAACCGTGGAGAATACAAAAGAGGAATTTACAGGGAATGGCCGTGAAAGAAAAACCTTTCGAAAGTGTCAAAGGGATGCATATGCAAAAGTGAATGTTCTATGAGCTTTCGAAAAGGTCGAAACGTTACAAAGGCATCCTTCCACTTCCAATGTTTCCTTTCCAAAACAGTAGCTTCCAGATGCATGTTGGCGTTCCAAATTAGGTAATGAATACCTTTTCGAGGCAACAGATTACAAGTCTTCACATATGCACAAAATTTTTCGAAACACTGGGTTTCGCCTTCATTCACATCCCATAGAATAATACTTAGACAAAGCTATCCCTTCGAAAGAAAAATCAGCCTTTCGAAACGGTCGAGGCCATTCACAGTTACAACGTAAAGCTCCTTTAAGTTCAACACTCAAGAAAATGGGGGTTCAACATTAGTCAACATGTATGCCAACGAAAGCTACCTTTCGCACCTAAATTTTCTATTATGCTCCGGCTCCTTTGAAGACATAGAGATACACCTATCGATAGAGTTGAAAGCTCACATCTTTCTTATTGGCAATAGCATAGCAACACAAAGTGGAGAGCGCACTTACCTCTTTCGATGAAGTCAAGAGCAATCAAGTTCTATTTTGTAGCAAAGAAGAAGGGCGCCCAAACTTTAGTAACAGTGAAAGGTCTTCAAGGTACTCCTTTCGACCAGGTCGAAAGGTATGATTCGAAAGGGTCCAACCAGCGCTCATATAAAAGACCCCAGGGGTCTTGTTTTGGGAATCTGAATTCATTCACTTCATTCTTGTACTTTCTTGAATTTGTAAACACTAATTCTCAAATTGAATTGGGAATTTAACTACTTTGTATTACTTAAGCTACCAGCAATAAAGGAAAAAAGATAATCAAAGCAAGTTTTAGCTTCTTGGATATGTTAGCTGATTTATTGTTCTTATAAGATTCTGCCTATAATCTTCTTATGTCAACCTGATCGAAAGGCCACCTTCCGAGGAAGTCGAAACCTTTCAGATCAATCAATTTCCTTAGATATTTAGGTCCTATCCTCAAATCATCGAAAGGTTAACTTTCGAAGAACTTGGAATCTTTTGATTCAACTCATATCCTTAAATCATTTGGACCAATCCACGAGTCACTTCAACCACCTCAAAAATAGTTTTCGAAAGGATACCAAACCAACTTAATTATCTCGAAAGGTATTATAAAAGAAACTCGGGTTTTTTGACCGTATCGAAAGGTTATATAAGATGGAATTTTAACTTCCACAGTCTATTTGAAAGGTGGACTTAAGGGAATCGAAAGGTTTAAACCATCTCAATCTATTCGAAAGGTGGTTTCGAAGGGGACACCTACACTTTTAACTATGCTATGGGGCTTTGACAAGTTTTCTTGTTAACATTTTTGGCACTGGAAGGAGTGCTTGAACCTCCCTTTGTTGAACTTTCAACTTTATTTTTCTCTAACCCAATTCTATTCCAAGCTTGCTTACTTTAGATATTTCATCACCATGTTTAGCAAGATCAAAAGGTCCGAATAAGGATCCTCAGAGCCATATCTATTTGGATTCTCCCTAAGAACAGTTAATGATTCTAAACTACATGAAGAGCAAAGTTCAGATTGGAAGCCATAGGGAGAGCTGAATCTTATGACCCAAATAAATGGAGTTTAAACCTTTTCACATTGGCCCTAAACCTATCTTTGCCTTAGGAGGAATAAAAAATGAAAGTGATAACTTATTTGACCAAATAAGGAAGACAATTCAAGCAACAAGTGGGACATTACCTATATGTGAGCTCCAAAAGGTTTTGAAAAGGAAATTGGTGGTTGAGGGTGAAGCTTCAGAACCAAGTAGTAAAAGGTCTGGAAGCCATCCTCAAAAGACAAGTTTCAAGTCGAAACTCCCTAAGAAATGCAATCTAACTACATCGATTGAGAATGTTTACTTGCTAACGAAGGAAGAACTCAACTATTGGCCATCACAGAAGAAAAAACCAAAATATCAAAGGAATCGAGGAGGATCCTATTGTCACTATCACACAATGAATGGGCATGAGAAAAATTAATGTATGGCACTTGAAAGAAAGCCGATCAACTTCTTTAGACAAGGCAAAATCGGTGAATTTGTAAGACCATATTTGAGTTCAATAAAGTACTACTTTTCTAAGAAAAATCTACATAGTCGGGAGTAGAATTCTCCTTGCACTTGGAAATTACCTTAAACATCAAAGCCTTTGTCTGCACCGAGTTGGCCAAGTCAAAGCGCCTCCTAGATAGATGTTAGAGTAAGCCTTTATCTGCGTCACGCTATGGTCAGGTTAAAGCATCGACAAGCCCTTGATCATGTCGTGCTATGGGCAGGTCAAGGAACCTCCTGGAGGGAGGTTAGAGTAAGTCTTTATCCATGCCATGCTATGGCTAGGTTAAAGCATCGACAAGCCCTTGACCGTGCCACGCTATGGTCATGTCAAGGCACCTCCTGGAGGAAGGATGTAGTAAGCCCTTGGTCCCGCCACACTATGGTCTAGCCAAGGCACCGAACAGGCCTTCAGTCCTGCCTATAAGGCCTGGCTGGAGTGCCTTCTGGAGAGAGGTTGGGTAAGTCCTTGGGTCCTTCTTGTGGATAAGCTAACCAAGCACACCAGACAACAATGAACTAAGACGTCCAAGCCCGAGAAGTGGCAAATCAAACAACGGACTAAGGCGTCCAAGCCCGAGAAGCAGCATATCAAACAATGGACTAAGACGTCCTAGCCTAAGAAGTGGCATGTCAAACAACGACAACATATAAGGCCTAAAAGGTGGCATATGTCAAAAGAATCAAAACCCAAAGAGCAGTGCATAACAGAAGGCTTAAATAAGAATCCACAACCTCCGACTTATTCCCAAGAAGAGAATTTCAGAACTTCACTTATTAAAACCCAAATCTGGGTTCCGGGTCTTTTACTATTAACCTCTAGTCTTCATCATACCCAAATCTGGGTTTTAGGGCTATTACTATTAATTTCCGACTTCACTCATAAATGCTGGATTTGGGCTCTAGACTTCTATTATGGAGACCATTATTATGGATTTTTGGTTATCATCCACTAATACCCGAATCTAGGTTTCAAGTATTTTGTAACGACCCGATATTTTGGACCATTCGCATCCATTATAAGTGTATAGGTAGACACTTATGCCGGAATTGAATTGTTAAAAATACCGCGTTGTTAATTTAAATTTGGCAAAACTGAACATATACAGTAAATAAATAATCACAGACACAGAGTAATAAATGCAGCAGAAATAAAAGAGATAGTAGTTCATGAAGCTACTATATAAATGTATAAGTTACATCAGAGTTAAACCAGATACAACGGAAGAGTAATACGATACATCAGATACAAATCAGAATACATCACTGGAATCATCGAATACTGAAAACAGAATAGATGGCTGGATCTTCAAGCAAAGCTCCAACTTCAAAGGTGAGTCTCGAATACTGGTACACTCAGTCTGACCCGAGCGTAAAGCAAAACACAAAACACTCGAGTCAGGATTAACATTCTTATATTAATAAATCCAACTCAAGTGAAATAGCAATTGAAATACAAGTAACTCAAAGGATGTTGGAATAACCATCCTTTAAGGATCCGTTAAACTATCTACTATGTAGTAGTGTACGATAAGTAGATAATGCCTATCAGTAATATAAAGTATCAAAATAGTGTTAAGTCATGGCCCATTCCACCCTTAACACATTTTTATTCCCAAGAGCATATACAAGGCCGTAGTTTCCCCAAAACCGGAAGTCACAAGAGGGCAATCCATACACTAAAGGTACAAAACAAATCGTAATGGTCGCGTATAGGGATACAAGTATGACAAGGCACATGAGGCAATACCCAAGGTAGTGAAACTACCGTTTGCCTGATCCGTACTGGTGAGAACGCATCGCCGCAGCGACCGCAACATCGCGAAACAACACTCCCAAAATCAAGGGTGCACCAATCGACAACAAGTAATGAATAGTTTTCGAAGAAGTGTGTTTGCTTGAGGTAGCTGACCTCCATTTGGCCCGGCACGGCTCCTGTTTGAGTCATTTCCGATTTGACACAAGTGTCAAGGCTATCCATTTATCGTTCTCTTTCTTCAGTCATCACGTACATCATTCCAACCACTTCATTCTGGATCACACTCCGCGTATAGTTATTAAAGTGGTTTTCGGTTTAGACAGAGAGTATGTCCCTAACCGATTCCGGTCTCTTTAATAACCTTCGAAATTATTTCACCGATTGGTCGTTTATTTATTTCAAAACCAAATCAATTTCAATTTCAATCAGAGTTTATAAATCAACATTTCGTTTGTCTTTCTACATCAATTTCCACAATTTACGTTTCAAACTTCCAATTTAATAATTTCAAAATTTTATAATTCAATTTCAATTTTTATTTAAAACAATTCAAATATTGATTCAAGTTCGTATATAAGATTCATTTCGAAATCATTTAAGTTAATTTAATTTAACATTTAAATCAATTTAACTTCATTTATCGATTTCATTCAATATTCGTTAAGTAAATTTGTCATTCAAAACAATTTCTATTTAATTTCCAATTCATTAAATCCATTATTTAAATTCAACTTCCGTATATCAAAACTTACAAATTGAATTAAATTAAATTCATCAAATCAAATTCTTTAAATTTCAAGTCTTACATTAATTTCAATAAAACACATTTTATTTCTTGTTAAAGAAATTCAATTTCACTTATTTACTTACTTAAATAATTTTCCAAACATAATTAATAAAGAAACTCAATTTCAATTATTCAAGAAGTTCAATTCCACTTATTAAAGAATTCAATTTATTTAATTATTAAATAATTCAATCTTATTTAATTACTTAATAATTTCAAAACTTAATTATTAAATAATTTCAAACTTAATTATTAATAATTTCAAATTTTAAAACAACGTTCATTCATCATCTACTATGTTAATATTTGTTTCAGATTTCAAATATTTACATTTCCTTTCATTAGCTTCATTTCAAAATCTTATCCTTTCAAATAAAACTTTATTTTATTTTAAATCAAATTATTGACCAATCAGGTTTTATTTAATTCTCTATCCTAAGTCAAGTTCATTTGGGTATTTATCATTTCAACCCGATTCCAATTCAATTAAAAAATCAAAGCATAGCAAAGGGAACTTGCAGTGTGATAACAGGGATGGTGTCAAAGTAAATAAACAAGCAATAACACCAACCAATATCAATCTAATAATCAATTCAAATAATCCTGAAATGACCGTATTAATTCACATTGTTATTTGTGCAAATTAATATAATTATTTCTAGGATCTACACTATCATTTCATGTAGATTAAAGATTATTACACTACTATTTATATGGTTCTTCAATTGTCATTCGATTTCAATTTTAACACTACAACAATTAATCAAATATACGTTCAATGGTTCAAAGTGTAATTATCACTATTCTACATGTCAATTAATTTAACAATTAAAAGGGGTCATATTCAACTAATCAAATTCAACATATGTGTCGATTCAAATTTTAATTATCCTACGTCAAATTTATTTGCATAATATTTATCACTTTATACATTACAATTTAACATCCAATGTCAACATCAACAATCAATATCAACCAAACTGAATTATCATTTTTGATATAACAGATAATGGTGTCAGATGTCACAGGTGAACTGATACAGGTAATAACAGTGTAAATATCTAACAGCAGCATATTTCGATTGTCGTTTCAATTGAAATCAAATTTAATAAATAAAAGAACGTTAATCGTGTGTGATTGCTCACCTTTCGAGGCCATATATATGAACGAAGATGAGAGAAGCTACAAATCCAAGCACGAATTTGAAAGCACGATAAGATTTGCACGAATCTCAAAACAAGGCAAGCCAAGTCTGATGGAAATCGATGAAATAAATCAGAATCAATTAGATAGAAATAAAAAATTATATATTAAATTTTAAATCAATATTAAAATTTAAACGCTTATTAAATTAAATATATATATTTCAAAATCGTTGTTTTTTTTATATTGACGCACATAAACCACATATCTTCATAATAAATTTGAAATAAATACACATATCTACTCTCCAACTATTAATATTAGTGTAAGTATAATATATTATATAAATATACCTATTCCCAAAATACTAATATAACCGTATACTTAAACTTACATACAAATTTCAAAACCCAAAATAAAGTACATATATATATGATAACAGACTTATGCGTTCCTATATTTTGCCAATATAAATATAATGTATAATAAATACTGCTTCCAATGTACAATGAAATAACAGGTACGCATGATGATATATGTAAAATTCCAAATGGAACACTTCTCTTATCTGTACCCATTTTTTTATTTGGTAAATGAACATAAAGTACCCATACGTATACTTATTCTAGATAACAAAATGTATAAGTTTTATTTATATAAAATTCTCATATTATAAACAACCTTTACAGTTGTATGTATTTGGACAACAAATTATATATAAGATGATATAAAACATTGTATATATATATAGTCATACGCAACCATAATACTAACATATCACCATTGAAAATATCCGTGTAATACTTCTTTTTAAATTGCTATGACTTGTTTGATAACCTACATAATATAACACTTTATATATGAAGTAAATCTGTTTGTACAGAGCAACAAATACATGCGCATGCGGTACAACAATATAAATGCAGACTGCATGACTAACAAAGAAAATAAATATCTATATATATATATTTTTCTTTATACAATCTTAACTTTATATATACAGTATAGATTAATACATTATTACAATGAAGACATGGGTTGCGAGTGAGTTACAAGAAGAAAGATGGGGATGCCAGAACAGAGGAGAGTAGGGTAGCTGCAAGCTGTCGCTGGATCGAGCTTCGGGTGGTCGGAGGAGGGTGAGCACGAGAGTGAAGAGATGGGTTTCAGGAAAAAGCGGCAGACGAGGCATTCAGGTTGGCTGTGGTTTGGGAAGAGGTGGCGAGGGAAGGAGATGATGGAGGTTAGTTCATGGCGTGGCTTTGCTGGATAGGGGCGAAGGGAAGACAGCGGAAGGAGGTCGTTCGGTTGGTCGGGTTGAGAGAAAGAAATGCGGTGAAGAGGGGAGGTTGGCTCGGAGATGAAAGCTGGGCTTCCATGGCGGTTGGAGGAAGCTTGATTCTCACGTGGAAGTAGGAGGTGCTACACAAAATGATACAATGGGAGAACGGTGAAGGACCCGAAGTAGGCGTGGGCAGATCCGCAAGCAAACAAGGAGAATAGCTGGGTTGCTAAATGTACATACACTTGTTTGTTTCTTTTTCTTTTTTTTTGAAACTTTTTTACAATTTTAAGAAACAACAGAGATAGGAAGAGAAAGGCAGATCCAAGGAATAAACAGAGAGGAAGGGAAAAGGATGAGCCATCCGGGAAATAAAATTTGAACAGTGAAAAGAAAAAGTCATACTTGAATTCAAAAAAAGATAATATTTAATTTCTAGTGGCTGACAGTTTTGCACATTGGGAAACGAATAGACAAAGAAAACCAAAGGACTCAGAAATGAAAGGACTCAAAAACGGGTACCGATACGATTAACCGTTTCACGGATTCCGCTGCGTACCGGACACCGAAACACCCATACGAATATACCGCGGGGATCAGCACGACGAGACGATCAAAACGGCATACAGATATCAGTGGTATGATTGAATTATAAAAATTCGAATTTTCTACTAGCGGAAAATGCAGTAAAAACGCAGAAAAATAAGATCGACGAAGCCAAAGATGTCCGAATTTGGAAAAACGAAAAATGATGCCTTTCTCAGAAGATGGTTTAGAATTTTTCTATGTAAAAATATTTAGGTTTCGAAAACGTTTTATTTTCATCGCTTTTTAACTGATTAAATTGAAGTAAATTACGCGCGAAATAAACTTTCATATTTTCGGACGAAAATTTACCAGTTACTATGTTTAACTAGACGTATTCCAAATATTAAATTTTTATTTCAAAATTTTATCGTTTAAAATTTTCACAAAATTTCAACTAATTACGTTATTAAAACAGTTGAAATTTACGGGTCGTTACACTCTCCCCCACTCAAAACTTTTCGTCCCCGAAAAGTAACGAGGTAGAAGAATAGAAATAACCAGAAAGAAAAACAGATTTGGAATGCAAAATAACAATTAATTTAAACCATATAAATTCAAATTTTAAATTAATTGATATTCAATAATTGATTTAATCCATTTGATTTCACATAAGTGAAATCAATCTTAACTATTTCTAAATCTATTATCTTATTATCCAATTATGTTTAATTAACAAATTCCTAAAATCATAAATTAAAATAGTCATTTAATAAAATCATATTTATTCAACAAATTTAATTCTTCTTTATTCCAAATTATTATTAATTTTATTTCACTTAATATATCTTATTACATATATTTAAACCATATAAATTAATTTAAACTATATAAATTTCAATTTATATTCAATAATTGATTTAAATTTAAGGTATTTCCATAAGTTGATCTAATTTCAATTTGTTAATTTTTTCAGAACAAATTTTTTATTATATTCATCTCATTCAATTAACTTATTATTCTATCATCTTTATTAGCATTTTTTTATAATTAAAATCTAAGTGCATAACATTTATTATAAACACTCAAATTTTATTTATAAAATTATTTTATATTGTATATTATCCAATTACATTTTAACTTATGAATAGTTTAGGTAAGTTATATTGAAATGCAATTTAGTACTATACAAATAGAATTTTCAAATTCAATTATCTCAAGTTTAAATACTTATTCAAAATTTAGCTTTATTTAATTGAAAACATCCTTTAACATGATTTTTAAGAATTAAATTTCCGTTTTATTTCAAACCCTTTAGAATAATTATGTATATACTATATATATTAAATCAAATTAAATTTAAAATAATATACCATATATATATATAAATCAAGTCATACTTAAGAAATTAAATATTTTTCCCTACAAAACCGTAGCAAAGCTACAAAATGGTTTCTCCACTTCGAAACTCGAAAATGAACGTCGATGATGCGGCCGCCATCACCGAAATTATTTTCTAGCGACAAAGAGAAGAGCACTGATTTCAGCATTTTAAAGTTCTTTGAAAACGATTTCTATTCGAAAATACTTTCAATACTATATACTTTAAAATTTTAAAAAACAAAAGTTCGAAATCACCGGAAAATAATAAATTCTCAAATTTCTGAATTAGATTCATTTCAAATTCCAATCAATTTATAACCAAGTTTATAAATTCATTTATTTATATTATGCAATAGTCAATGGTTTACAAAACAATAAATGAAAATCAAATATTATTATTTTCAGACAACAAATTCATTAATAATTTAATTTCAGAAAACTTATATTTATATATAAGATAATCATACAAAACTTCTACTTTATTTATCAAATTTGAAAACGATATTGTGTCAGTTTGCTCTGCTCAAGTGTTTTGGAAATCCTATCGATAGCGTTGATCAGACGAATCGATCGAAAACCCAAATCAACATCAACAACTCAAACAACACAATATAAAAACATTTTAAAATTAATTTACAATACTCTTCCTCACTTAACGATACAATAATGGATTTCAAAGCAAGGATAGGGATTCAAATTTTTGATAGACTCAAATCAAAGAGAATTTCGATTCGAAGATAGGTTTGAACAAAGACGAGATAATTAAATAACAAAATAAGGCGATGGATAAGTTTATATAAATCGCGGGCAACCTTAACCGGGTCGACCGTGACATCAAAAATAAGATCGGTGTAGAATTCCGAGGTAAATCGACATTCGATCTCAAGAAATAGAATTCAGGTATAGCAGGAGATAGATAGCATCGTAAACCGAGGATACAGAAATCTCCGGTAAATCAATGCCTATTGTAAAGGAGTTTCACCCGTTTACAAATAATTCGAAGATTGGCGAGACCGCCAATCCATTATAAAGATCATTCGAAGTGGAGTTATGGAATACTCCAGAATCGACAGAAGACGAATAGTGAGGGACACGAATGAATTTTGGAACCGCAGGGAACGTTCCAAAGATTCAAAGGAATCGAGTCAAAAGGAAGAAATTGAAACTCGAATGAGAGTGATTCTGTAAATACATACCCTATATGCTAAATTTTGCCTAGAGCTACCAAAGCTCTGATACCAACTGTAACGACCCGATATTTTGGACCATTCGCATCCATTATAAGTGTATAGGTAGACACTCATGCCGAAATTGAATTGTTCAAAATACCGTGTTGTTAATTTAAATTTTGCAAAACTGAACATATATAGTAAATAAATAATCACAGATCACAGACATAGAGTAATAAATGCAGCTGAAATAAAAGAGATAGTAGTTCATGAAGCTACTATATAAATGTATAAGTTACATCAGAATTAAACCAGATACAATGGAAGAGTAATACGATACATCAGATAAAAATCAGAATACATTACTGGAATCATCGAATACTGAAAAAAGAATAGATGGCTGGATCTTCAAGCAAAGCTCCAACTTCAAAGGTGAGTCTCGAATACTGGTACACTCAGTCTGACCCGAGCGTAAAGCAAAACACAAAACACTCTAGTCAGGATTAACATTCTTATATTAATAAATCCAACTCAAGTTAAATAGCAATTGAAATACAAGTAACTCAAAGGATGTTGGAATAACCATCCTTTAAGGATCCGTTAAACTATCTACTATGTAGTAGTGTACGATAAGTAGATAATGCCTATCAGTAATATAAAGTATCAAAATAGTGTTAAGTCATGGCCCATTCCACCCTTAACACATTTTTATTCCCAAGAGAATATACAAGACCATAGTTTCCCCAAAACCGGAAGTCACCAGAGGGAAATCCATATACTAAAGGTACAAAACAAATCGTAATGGTCGCGTATAGGGATACAAGTATGACAAGGCACATGAGGCAATACCCAAGGTAGTAAAACTACCGTTTGCCTGATCCGGACTGGTGAGAACGCATCGCCGCAGCGACCGCAACACCGCGAAACAACACTCCCAAAATCAAGGGTGCACCAATCGACAATAAGTAATGAATAGTTTTCGAAGAAGTGTGTTCGCTTGAGGTAGCTGATCTCCATTTGGCCCGGCACGACTCCTGTTTTAGTCATTTCCAATTTGACACAAGTGTCAAGGCTATCCATTTGTCGTTCTCTTTCTTCAGTCATCACGTACATCATTCCAACCACTTCATTCTGGATCACACTCCGCATATAGTTATTAAAGTGGTTTTCGGTTTAGACAGAGAGTATGTCCCTAACCGATTCCGGTCTCTTTAATAACCTTCGAAATTATTTCACCGATTGGTCGTTTATTTATTTCAAAACCAAATCAATTTCAATTTCAATCAGAGTTTATAAATCAACATTTCATTTGTCTTTCTACATCAATTTCCACAATTTACGTTTCAAACTTCCAATTTCATAATTTCAAAATCTTATAATTCAATTTCAATTTTTATTTAAAACAATTCAAATATTGATTCAAGTTCGTATATAAGATTCATTTCGAAATCATTTAAGTTAATTTAATTTAACATTTAAATCAATTTAACTTCATTTATCGATTTCATTCCATATTCGTTAAGTAAATTTGTCATTCAAAACAATTTCTATTTAATTTCCAATTCATTAAATCCATTATTTAAATTCAACTTCCTTATATCAAAACTTACAAATTGAATTAAATAAAATTCATCAAATCAAATTCTTTAAATTTCAAGTCTTACATTAATTTCAATAAAACACATTTTATTTCTTGTTAAAGAAATTCAATTTCACTTATTTACTTACTTAAATAATTTTCCGCACTTAATTAATAAAGAAACTCAATTTCAATTATTCAAGAAGTTCAATTCCACTTATTAAAGAATTCAATTTATTTAATTATTAAATAATTCAATCTTATTTAATTACTTAATAATTTCAAAACTTAATTATTAAATAATTTCAAACATAATTATTAATAATTTCAAATTTTAAAACAACGTTCATTCATCATCTACTATGTTAATATTTGTTTCAGATTTCAAATATTTACATTTCCTTTCATTAGCTTCATTTCAAAATCTTATCCTTTCAAATAAAACTTTATTTTATTTTAAATAAAATTATTGACCAATCGGGTTTTATTTAATTCTCTATCCTAAGTCAAGTTCATTTGGGTATTTATCACTTCAACCCAATTCCAATTCAATTCAAAAATCAAAGCATAGCAAAGGGAACTTGCAGTGTGATAACAGGGATGGTGTCAAAGTAAATAAACAAGCAATAACACCAACCAATATCAATCTAATAATCAATTCAAATAATCCCGAAATGACCGTATTAATTCACATTGTTATTTGTGCAAATTAATATAATTTATTTCTAGAATCTACACTATCATTTCATGTAGATTAAAGATTATTACACTACTATTTATACGGTTCTTCAATTGTCATTCGATTTCAATTTTAACACTACAACAATTAATCAAATATACGTTCAATGGTTCAAAGTGTAATTATCACTATTCTACATGTCAATTAATTTAACAATTAAAAGGGTTCATATTCAACTAATCAAATTCAACATATGTGTCAATTCAAATTTTAATTATCCTACGTCAAATTTATTTGCATAATATTTATCACTTTATACATTACAATTTAACATCCAATGTCAACATCAACAATCAATATCAACCAAACTGAATTATCATTGTATATATAACAGATAATGGTGTCAGATGTCACAGGTGAACTGATACAGGTAATAACAGTGTAAATATCTAACAGTAGCATATTTCAATTGTCGTTTCAATTGAAATCAAATTTAATAAATAAAAGAACATTAATCGTGAGTGATTGCTCACCTTTCGAGGCCATAGATATGAATGAAGATGAGAGAAGCTACAAATCCAAGCACGAATTTGAAAGCACGATAAGATTTGCACGAATCTCAAAACAAGGCAGGCCAAGTCTGATGGAAATCGATGAAATAAATCAGAATCAATTAGATAGAAATAAAAAATTATATATTAAATTTCAAATCAATATTAAAATTTAAACGCTTATTAAATTAAATATATATATTTCAAAATCGTTGCTTTTTTATATAGACACACGTAAACCACATATCTTCATAATAAATTTGAAATAAATACACATATCTACTCTCCAACTATTAATATTAGTGTAAGTATAATATATTATATAAATATACCTATTCCCAAAATACTAATATAACCGTATACTTAAACTTACATACAAATTTCAAAACCCAAAATAAAGTACATATATATATGATAACAGACTTACGCGTTCCTATATTTTGCCAATATAAATATAATGTATAATAAATACTGCTTCCAATGTACAATGAAATAACAGGTACGCATGATGATATATGTAAAATTCCAAATGGAACACTTCCTCTTATTTGTACCCCTTTTTTTATTTGGTAAATGAACATAAAGTACCCATACGTATACTTATTCTAGATAACAAAATGTATAAGTTTTATTTATATAAAATTCTCATATGATAAACAACCTTTACAGTTGTATGTATTTGGACAACAAATTATATATAAGATGATATAAAACATTGTATATATATAGTCATACGCAACCATAATACTAACATATCACCATTGAAAATATGCGTGTAATACTTCTTTTTAAATTGCTATGACTTGCTTGATAACCTACATAATATAACACTTTATATATGAAGTAAATCTGTTTGTACAGAGCAACAAATACATGCGCATGCGGTACAACAATATAAATGCAGACTACATGACTAACAAAGAAAATAAATATCTATATATATATTTTTCTTTATACAATCTTCACTTTATATATACAGTATAGATATAATACCTTATTACAATGAAGACATGGGTTGAGAGTGAGTTGCAAGAAGAAAGATGGGAATGCTAGAACAGAGGAGAGTAGGGTAGCTGCAAGCTGTCGCTGGATCGAGCTTCGGGTGGTCGGAGGAGGGTGAGCACGAGAGTGAAGAGATGGGTTTCAGGAAAAAGCGGCAGACGAGGCATTCGGGTTGGCTGTGGTTTGGGAAGAGGTGGCGAGGGAAGGAGATGATGGAGGTTAGTTCATGGCGTGGCTTTGCTGGATAGGGGCGGAGGGAAGACAGCGGAAGGAGGTCGTTCGGTTGGTCGGGTTGAGAGAAAGAAGTGCGGTGAAGAGGGGAGGTTGGCTCGGAGATGAAAGCTGGGCTTCCGTGGCGGTTGGAGGAAGCTTGATTCTCACGTGGAGGTAGGAGGTGCTACACAAAATGATACAATGGGAGAACGGTGAAGGACCCGAAGTAGGCGTGGGCAGATCCGCAAGCAAACAAGGAGAATAGCTGGGTTGCTAAATGTACATACACTTGTTTGTTTCTTTTTTTTTGAAACTTTTTTACAATTTTAAGAAACAACAGAGATAGGAAGAGAAAGGCAGATCCAAGGAATAAACAGAGAGGAAGAGAAAAGGATGAGCCATCCGGGAAATAAAATTTGAACAGTGAAAAGCAAAAGTCATAGTTGAATTCAAAAAAAGATAATAATTAATTTCTAGTGGCTGACAGCTTTGCACATTGGGAAACGAATAGACAAAGAAAACCAATGGACTCAGAAATGAAAGGACTCAAAAACGGGTACTGATACGATTAACCGTTTCACGGATTCCGCTGCGTACCGGACACTGAAACACCCATACGAATATACCACGGGGATCAGCACGACGAGACGATCAAAACGGTATACAGATATCAGTGGTATGATTGAATTATAAAAATTCGAATTTTCTACTAGCGGAAAATGCAGCAAAAACGCAGAAAAATAAGATCGACGGAGCCAAAGATGTCCGAATTTGGAAAAACGAAAAATGACGTCTTGCTTAGAAGATGGTTTAGAATTTTTCTATGTAAAAATATTTGGGTTTCGAACACGTTTTATTTTCATCGCTTTTTAACTGATTAAATTGAAGTAAATTACGCGCGAAATAAACTTTCATATTTTCTGACGAAAATTTACCAGTTTCTATGTTTAACTAGACGTATTCCAAATATTAAATTTTTATTTCAAAATTATATCGTTTAAAATTTTCACAAAATTTCAACTAATTACGTTATTAAAACAGTTGAAATTTACGGGTCGTTACATATTTTAACTTTTAAATTTCATTCATCAATGCCCGAGTCTGGGTTCCAGAGCAATTAATATTGAGATTTCTATGAATTTTGAGTTTCCAATCAAACTCGAGAATTATCTCACTAATGCCAGAATCAGGGTCATTGGACTTCTACTACAAACTTTCAGATGATGATTTCTGGACTTTTATTAAACAAATATTATTGGCTTTCTTTTAGCAATTTCCAGAAGAGGAATTCCTAAACTTCTATAATCGAAACTGGAGTTGGATTTCTAGTTCTCTATGATTAGAGTTTTTGTATTCTGTCAATATAGCTGAAGTTGAATTCCTCTTTCTCTCTCGTCGTTACCAAAGATGGGTTTCAAGATATTCAGCCATATTGAATTATGGAATTACTCTCACTTATTATCATATGTTTACATAATGATTTGTTAACTTCCAATAATAATGTGGATAAACTACTATATAGATTTAAAGTTACAATAAAGAATATTGTTTACGTCGTACTTTTTAGGGAAATGAGATCAGTAAGGAAGACTGAATGGGCCAATAGAATCGATATGAGTCTTTAGAGCGCGATTAAAATCTTTGTGGGCACCTTTGAGGGTTTTATTTTCCCTTTATAAGTCATCAATACACTTCTGAAGAAAATACTTTTCATATTCAAGTTTTTGTACTCTAGCTGCATACTTATTTATACGCTGTGAATACCTCACTTTTTATTGTTCACCAAAATATTTCATCATTTTGAATTTGACTTTCCTACACCATTCTCCTACTATTTTCTCGTCTAAGCCAGGTGGTGGGTTAGTCGTAGTAGGAAATTTTTGAATTGCAAGAGATGCAGACCTTGTTGATTTTATGATAGATGAAGTGATGGGAGAAGCCGGTAAATCTATTTGGGATATTTTTCCCCATGATGAATTATAATGATTTGCATTGAGCTTGACTATTCTTTAACTTAATTTCCAAATCGCTTATTTGTTGGAGAATTTTGGACATCTTATGATCAAAATCAATTGATGGATTTGATTTATATGGCGCTTCAATATAGAAATTGTTTCATCCTTATTCTTGATGTCCACTTCAAGGTTAATAATTTGATCTTTAAAGTTTCTAATAGTTGTCTTTTGAAGAAAGTATCTCATATGCCAATCCAATTCATCTCCCTTGCCTTGAAAATGAGTAGACAAAGGATCCTTAAGTGAACGCCTCTATTCAACATTTGCAATAAGTCTATCTCTTATGCTAATAAAGCGAGATAAGGAATCCATTGAGAGTGGCATGATAGCTAACCATGGGTCCTATATAAATAAAAAAATAAAGTCAAGACTCAAAAACCAATCTCTTTTATAACACAAAAGAGATTACAATTCAAGAAGAAATAAAATGAAACGTATAATTCCATTGTTTTAATCAAACAATTGTTTTATTCACTTAAAGTTGAGAAACAACATGTTTGATTTTGTTTAAGGAATTAGCTGAAAGAGTAACTGTTGAATCAAAAGGGGCATTTAATCCTTTCGGGGTAATAACTGAAGGATATTTGCTATAGTCGCATTTCCCGGCAGGAGCACTATCGCGACCACATATTAATTGGTATGATGTGCTCGAATTTCCTTGAGAACCTTTTCTTTTTCTTCACCAAGAAAATTGAAACGCATGTAGGGATGTTCCATATAGTCTCTGTAGGTCTCTAAGAAAGCAGTATCTAGCTAATTTTGAAGATTTCAAAAGTGAAGCATTTTCTAAATAATCTCTTCTTAATTTGATGTATTTGCTCAAATAATCTCTAGTAGCAGGGTTTCCTAATATATGTATATTCTGTGATAACATAATAACACACAACTAAGTACAAAAGGAAACTAATATAGGAAATTCATATTACATAAAATGTTGATCTGGTTCATACAAAACTGAATTTTTGAATAACTCAGGAACAAATTTATCCTTATAATATTTAAGTTTTTCAGGAGGCAACTCATGGGGAATTGATTTGACTCGCGGTAAACTGCAGCAAGCCCCTCGATGTTGATCAGACCCAAATTCATTTAAATATCTCCTATGTAGACCCCAAAGTAAACCCCCACTAAAATCGCCCAAGTAAGAAAAATCGACGGTCGGTTGTCTGCAATAGGCTTTGTATAAGAAGTTTACTAGGATATCTCTTTCTTCAACCAACATCCAAAAAAGTGTAATTAATTCCCGAATCTCTTCCAAAAGTTTATCATATCGAAGGCATGCCCTCTTTAGTCGGGGAGCGGCTTCTTAGTCTTTGAAAAATGCTATCACCGCAGCACTTTTATTAAGCCTATGATACTTGTCAAAGAGTGTGTTGTGTTCTTTTAGTTGCTTATCTAACTCTCTATACAAGCTATTTGTTTCTGCTTATTTTCTTTCAATCTTTGTTTTATAAAGTTGGATAGATTTCTCCTTTATCTAAAATAAAAGGATGTCAACTATTATAATCTTGGAAGCGAAAGCTATTTGGATAAAGAATCCCATACCTGAGAAACAGAAACTGAAGTTTACGGGACTTGTTTTTCTCCCTTTATTCTTCGACATCAATGTCGGTAGCTTCTTCGTGAAGATCAGAAGGCTTAAGGAGCTCAGTTAGGCTTGTTTTACGGTAGGATCGGGGTTAACTTTTTCTAAGGCCCCAGAGATATCATCGCCATCTTTTTCATGAGCATCGGATTGACCACCTACGTTGCTACCTGAACCCCGACCTCTATCTCCGTCATTATCATTGTTATCATCATTGTCATTATTATAATTGTCGTCGTTTACGCTTTCCTCTGCGGTGGCTTCATCGTTATCCTCTTCTCCATCGGAATCGGAATCTCCCTTTATAGAAGGGACTTCAAAAGATAAGAGTTTGGCAGCATTTATTTTCTCTATCAGGGACTTTGATCGTTGCTCCATTTCTTGAATCTTATCTATGAATCTTTTAACTGGAGCAAGATTGAGAGAAGGGAAGCTTAAGTCAGGGAATTTTTCAATGTTTTCGGTATAGGCAAGCATGATAGCATCCTCGTAGGAATTCACAATGATGTCATTAAGAGAAATACTCATAAATTATAGCACCCTTTGCTTCACTTAAAAATAGTATTAATGGCCAACATTAAGGAATTTTTCTTTTTCCCCAGCTTCTTTCTAAGAGAGGATTGTTTAATCACCATCCGAGCCTTTTCGTCTTTAGACTAAGCCAAATTTTTATCGGCTAAGAGTTGTTTTGCTTTCCGCTCTTCAGAGTAATAGACTCTACTTGAGCAAGAGAGCCATCTTTTAGAAATTTGAGAGGAAAAATATGACATAGGTCAATATTCAGTGATAAATAATAATAAAAAGGTTAAATAATATGAAACATACCAGATGTTGTTGCTCTATTAAAGATCAACAATGACCTATTGGGTCGGGAACAAAAGAAGGTGGATTAATGGAGGAAAAGGACGAGAAATTCATAATAGATTGTACCATCTTTTCAAAATCATTAGAAGGCGCTAGTGATGTGGGTCTAGAGGGATTTGAAGTTCCCAAATCTCTTTGCATCTCCTTCATGACATTAGGAGAATCTGAAATGGCAATACGAGTCATGAGATCGTCCTTTAAGGGAGTTACTTTGGATTGATCAATAGGGACTTCAAGAATAGGCTCTTTAACTTTTTTTACCTACATCGACAATTTCACCCTCTTTTGGAGATGGAGAAGACTAAACATCAACAATCTTAGGCTTCTTTAGAGATGGGCCTACTGCATCCAATTTTATTTTAGCAATCATCTTCAACCTAGTGATGACCTAGGTCAGGGATGATGCACTAGACGTAGAACTTAAGAGAACTGGATCACTTATGATCAATTCGACCTAAGGAGTAGTTGATAAAAATTCAAAAAGTAAAAGTTAGCAAAGTAATCTAAGAAGTAACATAGCAGTAAATTGCAAGTACTATGCTTAAGCTTACCGGGATGATCCGGCTTGATTGGAGACATGGGAGAGAAATTCTTGGGATCACCGAAAGACAAGAAATATTTTCTCCAAGAAGTATGTTGGACAAGAGTAGGCTGTCCAAGAACCCGCTGACCAGCAAGGAGAAAAGAATGTTTTCGAAGATTGGATGGTGTTAATAGTGTAAGACTATTTCCGATGCTACTTGAAGTAGCGATCAACAGCTTTACATTTTTCTTATCCTCATCATTGAGATCTTTGGCAGTAGAACCTAATAAAGAAACATAGATCAGCAAAAGAAAGTAATTGAGTAAAGATAAAGACTATGATCAATTTACGGGGAGAAGAGAAGACTCCACTGATGTTTGGAAAACATTTGACGAAGAAGAACTGCGTCTCCCAGTCTCTAAATTTATTCACCCCCACTGAAATTAGTTTTTTAGGGGGGTTAGCTTTGAAAATTCAGTTATATAGATTGATGAGTTTGACCAGGCGAACTAAATAGTCGAGAACTTCAGCATTTAGTGAGGGTATGCCTGATTCTAGAGCCATAAGTTCCAAAGAGATAAGATAAGTGTAGACATTACATGATAATTGGACAGGTGCAATGCCCAGATGGTTCAAGATCTTAGACAAGAAATTTGGAAAGGGCAGGAAGCCACCATGCCAAATGTGAATAGCAGTATAGGCAAAGTATCCTTCGGGAGGATTTTGAACGGTATCACTATAACCAGGGGGAATGGCTTCTACTCCAGTGATTCCAAAGTCGTTCAGAATGGCATCGACATCATCCTGAGAAGATATTAGAGAATGTTCAAAGATACCTTCAACCTTCTTTTGTGAAGATTCTACCTCTAGAGCTATGTCTTTTTTAGGTTTCTTAGAGATCCTTTTCACACCTATGACCCTGTCAGGTGAAATCATATCAGTAAAAGTTATGATTTGTTCCAGCATTAACACCTTTCAAAGATGTTGAAAACCTATTGCAATAATTAAAATATCAATCAAAATATATAATTCCATATCTTTGAAAAAGTGTTAAATTCAATTTGGGACATGGAATTCATTGAGCTACCGATGATGTCGAAGGGGTAAATGGAATAGAAACATCTACAAGTACCCTTCAACAATATCGAAAGCCCAGGGAAAATTATACTATTAAAAGGAATAACTAACCCTACATTATTAATTTGAATATATAAATACGTTAACAACATTCCACAAGCAAGATAAATAAACCTTTCGACAATGTTGGAATCCATGAATTTTGTTCTGCTCACAAAATATGAATGTTGCAGAAACACTATATTCCCCTTCAGTCGAAAGACTTGGATTCAAGTGACTTTAATACAAATAAAAAGGCTTTGGAACGTTTCAAAAATGTTTATAAAATGATAGTTGTACTCTTATTAACAACAAAGGATTTCGAGTAAGTCGAAAGGGGTGTAGGGTTTCAAGAGCATACAAATAGCTAAACTTGTTTCAATATAAGAGGTTTCAAGCAAGTCGAAAGGCTTGATTCGGTTTTCAACTTAAAAAAATATGCCATTCTCAATCCAATTTATGATAAGAAATGTAAATTTCTAACTTTCAACAACTTCTATAATAAATTAAAATTGAGCTTGAATCCAATGATAGGTTAAATTCCTATTTTATATACATTAGGTTTTAAATTCTATAAAATAAAAATTAGGCTTTCGAAAGTATATATTATGTGACCATTAAATGAAACACATTAAGACGGCTTCTTTGAAAGGTGTCAGAATATAATGAAACATATTTCACCTTTCGAAGAAGTCCATCTCATATTGATTACATCAACCCCTTCGAAAAGGCCAACTAAAGAGTAGATACTAGACCTCCTTTTGACCCCTTTGAAAGAGGTTGAAGAAGCATAGCAGAGTTAGCCGCCTCAATCCCTTTCAAAATGGTTGAAAAGTCAAATTACATTGTCGAGTTGTGATTCGTACGACTTAATCTTCTCTGTGGAGCAACTGGAAACAATTTCTTTCCCTAATTCCATTTTCAATCTAATACTTCAAGAGGCCAATGATTAAATTAAGTCAAGCAAGAATTTACACTCAATAACAACAAAGACCCCAAATTCAAGCTCGAAGCATAAAAAAGGTTTTGAATCAAGTGTAAAAGAGTTTGAGCTTGGGATTCATATGCAGTAATAACAAACAGTCCCCTAATTTGATAAATTTGAATTCCAACTCAAAATTGATACCATAAAATCGAATGGAATAAACGTATAAATGAATCTAAGGATAATTTCATGTAAACGAAAAACTCAAATCATCTTTACGAAATTAGAACGGAAAACGAGTTCAAACCTAAAGAATTTGAAATCAAAATAAAGGGTTGTAAATCGGTTGTAAGGATAAAACAACAAAATGTTCCTTGAATTCGAACTCTGTTGAATGAAAATAGAAATTTAAAAATAAGTTAAAAAAATTTATCCTTGCTATTAGCTTTTAATGGCAGGTAAACAAAAAAGAGGAGAAGAAAGCACAATTTATAAAGGTAGCAGATGCAGGGATAGCTAGCCGATCGAATTTAAAAGAATGGCTAAGATCTATCCGGGAATATCAAAAGGCCGAAAATTTATGGGTTTTGAAGTAGTTAACTTGGAAAGTCAAGAGCATCCCTTTGCTACGGGGACAAGTGTCACCATCGATATTCACTTCGACCTTGTCGAAACCATGGAGAATACAATAGAAGAAGCCATAGGGAATGAAGTGAAAGAAAGGCCTTTCTAAGGAGCCGAAGAAAATGCATATGAAAAAAGTGAATGTTCTATGAGCTTTTGAAAAGGTCGAAAGGTTGCAAAGGAATCCTTCCGCTTCCATTGTTTCCTTTCGAAACAGTAGCTTCCGCATGCATTATGACTTTCCAAATGAGTTAATGAATACCTTTCAAAGGCAATGGATTGCAAGTCTTCACATTCGCGCCAAACCTTTCGAAACATTGGGTTTCGCCTTCATTCACATCCAAAGAAGAATACTTAGACAAAGCTACCCCTTCGAAAGAAAAATCAACCTTTCAAACCGATCAAGGTCGTTCACAGTTACAAAGTAAAGCTCATTTAAGTTCAATACTCAAGAAAATGGGGGTTCCGCATTAGTCAACATGTATGCCTTCGAAAGATAACTTTCGCACATAAACTTTCTGTTATGCGTCGACTCCTTTGAAGACATAGAGATACACCTATTGATAGAGTCGAAATCTCACATCTTTCTTATTGGCAACAACATAGCAACACAAAGCGAAGAGCTACCTACCTCCTTCGACGAACTCAAGAGCAATCAAGTTCTATTTTGAAGTAAAGAAGAAGGGTGCCCAAACTTTAGCGGCAATGAAATTTCTTCAAGGTACTTCTTTTGACTAGGTCGAAAGGTCTGATTCAAAAGGGTCCAACCAGCGCCCATAAATAAGACACCAGGGGTCTTGTTTTGGGGAGTCGAATTCATTCACTTCATTCTTGTACTTTCTTGAATTTGTAAACCCTAATTCCCAAACTGAATTGGGAATTTAACTACTTTGTATTACTTAAGCTACTAGCAATAAAGGAAAAAGATAATCAAAGCAAGTTTATAGCTTCTTGGATATGTTAGCTAATTTAATGTTCTTATAAGATTCTGCCTATGATCTTCTTATGTCAAACTGATCGAAAGTTCACCTTTCGAGGAAGTTGAAACCTTTTATATCAATCAATTTCCTTAGACCTTTAGGTCAATCGTCAAGTCTTCGAAAGGTTAACTTTCGAAGAAGTCTAGATCTTTTGATTTAACTCATATCCTTAAATCATTAGGACCAATCCATGAGTCACTTCAACCACCTCAAAAAGAGGTTTCGAAAGGATACCAAACCAACTTAATTGTCTCGAAAGGTATCATAAAAAGAGATTCAGGCCTAACAACCATGTCGAAAGGTATGTAAGAGGGGGTTTAGACTGCCACAATCTATTCGAAAGGTGGACTTAAGGGAATCGAAAGGTTTAAACCATCTCAGTCTATTCAAAAGGTGGTTTTGAAGGGGACACCTACACTTTTAACTTTGCTTTGCGGTGTTGACAAGTTTTCTTGTTAACAATCATAATTCAGTTAGTGGGAAATATATGTTTAAGACTTTAAAAACTGATTTGTTGTGATCCAATTGGAATTAGAGGTTGGCATATACATCATTGGAGTCGTACGGAGATATAGGATTTTTTATGAAGTTTCGGCAATGTTTCGTGGCGGTCATCGATGGATGTTAAAAACTAGGGTTAAGGTTGGTTGAAGTTAGAGGCAGCGATAGCTCAAGCGAAGATGGGTGTTGGGTTCATGGAGGAGAGGGGCACCTTGCGGTTGAGTTTGGTGAGAACCAATGGTTGTTTGGGGGTCGCGATTGCCTCGCATTTGGGATCAGACACTACGCCATAAATGGCCTTCTGCAACACAAAAAAAATGTTGGGTCAGGCCCAAAAAATGTTGCCATAGGTCTATGGCAACACTTTTCGGGTGATGCAATTTTTGTCGTTGCCTTAGACCTCAAAGGCAACATTTTGACTATCTAAGGCAACATAAGTAATATTGTTGCAATAGAACCCTATTTGGGTCTATAGCAACATCCATATGTGTCTGTTGCAACATTCCAAAATGTTGCTATAAATATTAACTTTCTGAATTTGTGGGGCCCACAATGTAGAGCATATTTGATTTTTTAATAGAAATAAATATTTATTTAATAAAATGCTATTGCACAGAATTTGATTTCCAAACAGTAATTTATTTAAATAAATATTTTATTTCAACTTTTGAAATAGTACAAATTCCTGACTCCACTATTTTACAATTCAATGATATATAACACTGATATTCACATATACAGATATTACTCGCTACATCACTCAGTTCACTCATTACATATGCAGTTTCAATTTATACAGACACCAACACTGACGAATATAGACATGCACTAACCCGTTCAGCAATGCTATGAGGATCAGTTGCCTGGCCACGTCGTGCATGGACATGTGGTTTTGTAGAACCATTAGAAGCAATAGTATTATTAGCTTGAGCTGAATCATCCACTTGATGCTGTAGAATATTTCCTTCAATAGATTGTGGCAACTTCAATGTGAAAAAAAACATCGATAAGATGAGGAAAATTAGTCACAATCAAATGTGGACTAGGATATGACAGCCTAAAACCACAGCCATGTCACAAAGAAAACAAAATTTGATGGTTACGGTCTACAAACCTGTTGGTAAGCATGAAATACAGGCGAATTATTCAAAGCAGATTCTGGCCCCATTGAAAAAGATGGTATTTGAAAGTGTTTCATCCCATTTTGCTCCTGTAACTTTAAGTTAGGTTGATAAGCACAGAATTTCACCCAAAAATAAAATAATAACAATAATAATAAAAGACCAAATGATAGAGAAGCATGACAAACCTGATTATGAAGATGCAAAGTACCATTCGACAATTTCATATGTTGGCCACCATTGAAATTTGATGAATTTTTGGACTGAAGCCCATTGCAATCATACAGAGAAGACATATAGGAGTCTGATTAGTAATACGGATACGCAGGTTATATGCCTCTTTGGTCAACATACTGAGTTTATTTATTTCATATATTTTGCTGGGACCTCAATATCCAATTACCAAACTCAAACATTCTATTATAGTAATTTAGCATTGAAGTTGCTTCTACTGAATAAAAAATTTACATTTATTCTTTTTTGCATATTAAGCAATTTTGAAATTATAACACACACAGACATACAAACAAATATTGAATCAATAGTTGCTAGCATATATTGAATCAATATTTGGAACAGACAAACTACTAAACTATAAGCATATATTGCATTCCATCAGCCCACATGTATAGGAACTAGAAGCTTTAAATTTTAACAATCTAGCATTTCTTCTGATATTAACTACTGAATAACTCCTACATTTTCTTTTACCAGTTTGGAAACATGAGTAGAATCACAAGCATAAATAGGAGGAGGTGTAGATCTTCTTAAAGATGCAAGAAAAAAGTACAAAATAAATTTTAAAAAGTCAATATAAAAATAAATGACCTTGTTTGGATCAACAAAAGAATAAGCCATGATGTCTGACCCTGCACACCTTGACAGTATCACAACACAGTGAATAATATGCTTCAGCAATTCCTTCACATCCATGAAAATAATAATTTGCTTATTGTCTAAATTTGTGTCCTTCTCTATTCTATCAATAATAATGCCCATACTTCCATTTTCCTATAGCCGTATAATTTCAATTGTGCATTTTATATTCAAATTCAACTCACTACAGGCCTTCAAGAAAACTGGAACATTAACCGAGTTCAAACCAAGAGCCGAAACGCTAACCTTCTTACCTTTTAATGCAACTTCTGCACAATTAGCCTCAAAACTCAAACAAACAGGCCTGCAAATATCCCTTCCAACGAGCGCATTAACAAACTGACCATTATTACTACTCACGCCACAAGCCCAAAGCTTTATGCAATTCCTGATAGCTCTATGCATGTTTAAAGATAAAACTTGCACATTCTCCTTATCATTTACATAAAAGAGACACACATGATCACCATTACCTAAACAAAACATACCCTTACCATTTAAACAAACAACTGAAACTGATCCATTGTGCTCCAATAAATCATTTAATCCCTCATGTCTACAATATCAGACAATATCCAAAACCATTCCACTATCATTCGAGATATCAGAAACTGATGACACTACAATATCATCACTCTAATTTTGAACTGTATCCAAACCAATTCGACTACTTCCACCTGCCTGCCAAAAACCAGAACTTCACCGAAACCAATTCGACTACCCCCTACCACTCTGACATCAGGCCCCAACCATGAAATTGCGACCAAATCAGCAACTCCCTGAACCATCGCAATCCCACAACCTTACCTCGAATCACCAGAATCGCCAAAAACCTGAACAAAATCGCAAATCCACTGCCACCCAATCGACTGAAACGTCCAACTAAAGAATTTGGGTTTGTGATATTGGATTGTGAAATCGAACGCCTGAACAACCAAATCTCAATATAACTAATAGTGTACTGTTGACGTGGGAAGAAAACCCAGAAGTAGAGAGGAAAACAGACGCGAGGCGAAAGAAAATAATGGAAATTGATATGGCCGACAGGGGATAAAAGCAAAGCCAGTTATTCTCCAGATCGAAGAAACAAGGAGGAGCGGCGTCATTTTTTTTAAAGTCGGCGGAATAAAAATTAGGGATTGGAAAATTGGGGGTGAGAAACGAAAGCGGGTGAGTGAAAAGTAAAGCGGGAAATGGAAATTGGTAAGGTGTGGATCGATGGTGTGAATCAACGGTTGAGATTTTGTTTCAAATGGTGGTGTGGATCGCTGAGGTGTAATTTTTTTTTAATTTTTTTACTTAGAATATATCTATGGCAACACTATATAAAAATGTTGCATCGTGTTACACTTGTTTAGCTAGAGCAACACATTTTTATGGCTAAGGTAACACCAAAAATACAACGTTGCAGTAGGACCAAAATTTTATAGCTGTCGCAACATTTTAGCTAGCAACACCTTGCAAAAATGTTGCAGAAGGTCATCTATGGCGTAGTGAGACTTTCATTTTTGTATTTTTGGGTGTTCGGTCAGAATTGGATTTAGATGAACAGTGGGGGATTCGGGAGTGGCGGTTGGATGAGCTCGAGGAGTGGGATTGGTTTACGTGGATGGTTCGACGACTGGGTGTTGGGTTGTAGTATGCACAATTTTATGGGTTCAGGCATTCGAATTTGAATTGGGAGAAGAAGAGAAGATGCTATGCATTTTGGGTTTTGAAGCTTGTGGGTTGAAGATTGTTTGGGTTTGGGACCATGTGCATGGGTGAGAAATCTTATAATTAACGTTATTTAATTTTATAAAAGTGTGTTAAAATATAAAAGGTTATAACTTGCTCATATATTATCCGTTTGACACACGGATTTTTGCATCATACTCGTATGGAGGAGTACAACATTATAATGTAACTTGTCGATGGCTCTGGCAATATATAAAATCATGACATATTAAAACGGGCCTAATTTAATTGTGTTACTTTAAATAATAACATCGTTAAATTATTATACCTGAATTGATGAAACTATTTGACCAAATAAACACCGTACTGCTAAAATGAATTGAATATGGTAATATGAACACCTGTTTAGCGGAACAAAACACCATGCTAATTAAATTAATTTGGCATTTAATTAGCAAAATAAGTATCTGTTCTGCTATTTTATAGATTTGGACATCTGATTATATATCGTTAATTGATATGCCACTTTGAATCAACATCAAAATCACAATGGTTGCATCACCTTCCGTTACTTTCCCTTCACCCATTACCTCACCGTACCATACATACCATACCCACTCCTCTATCCCTCTTGTTGACCACACCACCTTACTTGTACCTTCTGACTTACCTCCTCCTCATATACCTGACCACCACTGTACCATTCCCCGACCATTAGACCTTTCCAATGCCTTTACTGTTCCATCACCTCAGTCACTACTGCTAACCCCGCCTATTCTTAAACCATCGGATATCCAACCCATAACCTATTCTACCAACCATGTTCCTCCACCTTCGACCGCTGCTAACCATCCATCCACCTACAAGGATCCACTCACCACCATGATGTCATCATCTTCCACCTTGCCATAGGCTTCTCTGTTCAAGTCCAAGCCTCGAAATGCAGGCAGATACTCATTGCGTGCTTTCGACTTATCATATGAGGGGTCTCCCTTACCCATGCCATCTGAAGTTCTGCAAGAAGGTATTAATTTCTGGAACCAACATTTGGTCGGGTTTTTCTTGGATGATAAGCTGCCATACAATGTCGTAATCTACCATTTACAGAAGATTTGGCGCCTTAAAGGAAAATATAAGGTTTAATCTGACAACTCAAACTTTTATTTTGAATTCTCTAACGAAGATAATAGACAGAAGATTCTTGAAAGTGATCCTATTTTTATTATAGGCAAAATGTTTATTATCACTTCATGGAAAGCCACTTTCAAAAGTGCACAATCTCAAATAAATCGGTACCAATATGGGTACATTTTCACAAAATACCAATTCTTGCATGGACTTTACTAGGTATTAACTGTCTGGCATGTCATTTGGGTTCTTTAGTTTGTTACAATGAAGCAACTGAAAATACGTAACGGTTTGAATATGCGAAATGTCTGATTGAAATTACACCAGATAAGGAGCTGGCAGATTTTATTAAATGTGTTGAAGGAGATGATGTTGTTTATGTTGAAGTTTATTATGACTGGAGACCAAAAATTAATGTGCATTGTAAATGCTTTGGCCATGATGTTTCTACTTGTATTGATAAGCAACTATTCATGCACACTGATACTATGTGTACAGAACAATTGGTGACTGGAACATGGTGTCAACCAATGAATCGGGTTTCGATGGACATTGCTAATGATAAAAACTGTAATGCTGCTAAAAAAAGATGAGGCTGGAATATGGAAAACTAAACCTCACAAACATTGGATTAAAAGAAAACCAAATGCAAATGAAGGACACAAGATAAACTTGACAGATGCCAATACAAGGAAAGACAATGTTCATGTGCATGCACGTATTAGTGAACATGATAAATATGATGCTGCTCATAACACAACATCCATATCTTCACAATCACCTCTTCTTTCAGACCCTCATGCCACTGACTGTTCCACTCTTCAACCCTATAACCTTTCTACAGCCCGTCAACCACCTAACATCATTAGCCTATTATATAATAGCTTTGACATTCTCACCGATCAAACCACCATTCCATGCACAACTTTTCAGACTCATATACCAAATTTAATTAAACCTTATACTTCTACCACTATGTCTACATCCACAACCAATACTGTCCTTCCGTATTTGTCAAACACCACTACTACTCAAGCCACAAATCCCAATCCTGATGTTCCACCTATGGATTCACATACTATACCATACAAACATATCCACATATTCCCTACCATCACTGAATAACTAATTGAACATAACATCATCCATAACGACTCATTTGCAGATCAAAACACTGGATTACAACTTCTGTTTCAACAAATTTCTCCCACACATTCTACTCCAGACAATAATCATAACAACCATCCATCCACCTCCCAACCTTCCCCAGCTTGTATATCTCCACCTAAACAGAAGATAAAGAAAAAGAACAAAAATAGAAAAGGCAAGGAGCATGAGGACTATGACAATGGACATGACTACCAAATAATAGAGATACAACTACATAATTTGAATACTGAGGACGATGAAGAAAATACACAGCAAGGAAGCTACATTAGGCTGAGAAAATTGGGTAAGAAGAAAAAACATATTATTTCTAATGCTTGACAACATTGGAGCATGGTACTTAAGGGGTGCTCACCTACTCTTAAAATAGCAGGAAGTCAAAAAACTGATTGTTCAAAACAAATTGCAAATGATTGGTATTTTAGAGACCAAACTTAATGAAAACCGTACTATTAATATCTGCTCCGTTATCAATCCTCTCTAGGAATATGCACATAACTTGATACATGTTGAATATGGTAGAATTGTTGTGTTATGGAACCCCCATATATAAATGCCACCATAATCTCATCTTCTGACCAATACATCCATCTTCTTGTTACCCATAAATCATCCTCTACTCAATTCAGCATCACCTTTATTTATTATTCATGTAATAAAGACACCAGAAACAGGCTTCATTCATATATATACAGTCACAAAATACTGTCACTATTCCATGGATCCTTGTGGGTGACTTCAACTGCATGTATGCCTAATCACAAAAATTTGGAGGCAATCCACTTACCTATCATGACATTAATCCTCTCTTCCGATCAATACACATTGCTGCATTGCATAAGATCCCTTCGATTGGCCCATTATATACATGGAATAACCGTAGACATGGCAAACGTACTTTTTGTACATTAGACCACTCTCTATTCAACTTTCAAGCCCTTACCTCTTGGCCAAACCTGACATCCACTGTCCTTCAACCTGGCATATCAGACCATAGCCCCCTTATCCTCTCTTGTAGTATGAAACCAATTAAGTACCAAGCCTCTTTTAATTTTTTTAATTTTTGGACTAACCATACACAATTTTATAATATATTCTTACAGGGATGGAACATTAAGACATATGGCAATCCTATGTACATATTGCAGAAGAAACTATAGAAAGACAAACATTATTTGAAATTATGGGCTAAATCCATTTTTGGCCATGGTACATCAAAACCTAAACAGCTTTGGGATGAACTTAGCAAAGCTTAAACTGATATGCTTGCTGATCCACACAATGAAGAATTATCGGAATTGGAACAAAGCTTAAAAAAACAGCTTATTGAAACACTACAACATGAAATAGATATAACCAAAGAAAAGCTTGGGAAGGAATACTTCTTTCATGGTGATAGAAACACATCTTTTTTCCACAATGCCCTCACTATCAAGAGACACAAAGGCATTATTAAAGCTATTGATGATCAGGAAGACTCCCCACAAACCGATGAGTAGCAAATTGACAGGGCATTTATAGATTATTTTTATACCTGTTTTTCTACATCAAACAATGAACCTAACCTCACTGAAATTTCTCATATCAAATTAGCCAAGATCATTGATACGGATTCCATGAACCTTATCAATATGCCTACATATGTTGAGATTAAGGATGTTCTGTTTGATCTTAATCCAAACAGTGTTGGTGGTCCTGATGGTTTCAATACTCATTTCTTTAAAACTACATGGCCTATCATTGACATCACATTTGTAAAGGCTATCCAGTACTTCTTCAATACTAATACTATCCTGGGTAGTATCAACGCAACTAATATTGCATTGATACCCAAAATTGATGCACCAACTTCTGTTACACACTATCGCCCTATATCATGCTGCAATGTCATATATAGATGCATCAGAAAGATTCTGGCTAAGAGGATGAAACCCATCCTTAGCAACATCATCTCTCCCAATCAAACTGCCTTTCTAAAGAACAAGAATATTACTGATAATATCCTATTGACGCATGAATTACTGAGAGGCTACAATCAAAAAATGTTTCGCCTAGATGCATGACGAAATTAGTTATACAGAAGGCATTTGATTTGATTGAGTGGATATCTATTATTGCCATCATGACTAGGATGGGCTTCCTTGAAACATACATTGCATGGATACACACTTGTATATCCACTGTTACATATACTATTAAAGTCAATGGACACACTACTGGCTACTTTAGATCATAGGGGATCAAGCAGGGAAATCCTGTATCCCCATACTTATTCATCATGGTCATGGAGCTGTTGAACTCCATCCTCAACTCCTATGCACTTGCTAACAATCTGAAAACACATCCTAAATGCAAGCAACCACTTATCACATCACTTATGTTTGCAGATGATATTGTCATATTCGCAAAACCAGATGCTAGTACCATATCCACCATCAATGCAGTGCCCACACAATTTCATGACATTACTGGTCTACATATCAACAATAACAAATTACACATCATCATTGTTGGACTTCCTACTAATGCTGGAGACAACATTACCAATCTATCTAGTTTTCTTGCTATGCCAGAGAACTCTATTCACCTAGGTATCCTTACTACCACTTTAAGAATTTCGACTACACAATGCTTGCCTATGTATGAAAAGGTTATATCTAAGCTTAGGAATTGGCCTACCCATCTTCTATCATAAGCTAGGAGAATTACTGTTATGAAGTCCATCGTATTTGGAATAACATCTTACTGGTCTTGTCTATGTATATTGCCTAAGAAATTTCTATCTATGATCAATGCTGTAACGACTCGGATTTTTCGCGCTCGAAAATCAACATCCGTACTTCACATTGTACTAGAATGCCGCAAATTCGACCGTTCAAATCCGATTCGCCGGAGCTATAACACCATTAAGTATAACAACACAGCGGAAAAAGAATATATCAATTACATAACATTGATACAATGACAGGTACAACAGAATGATACAACAGATATCAATATACATCAGAGATATGATACAAGAAATAGCAGCGGAAAGAAAAGATAACATCAGCAGAGGAACAATATCAATAGAAGTGATAAGTCCAAAATGATCTTCAGACAAGAATGAATCCACAACTCCAAGATAAGCAACTCCGATGAATGAACTAGCTCCAGATAATCTACTAAACCTGAATATCTGAAAAGAACCCAACTCTAGACTGCTCGTGTGGAAAATTATGAGCACCCAGAGTTTAGGAAGGGAACAATAACTCCGGATCAGTCATGGGACTGGTGTGAGCAACAAAAACAGTTTATCTTTAAACAAACACAAAAGGTTTTAAACATTGAAATCCGCAATGCTTTTTAGAAAATGAAACTACCATAAGACCTCCCACCACACACACAATGCAAACGCAGAATTGGAGGAGATTTCTTCTTATGATAGTCAAAAATGCTTACTACGCAAATCAAATCATTTTTGATATTATTATTAGTGCATAGTGCAGAAAACATTTCGAAAGTATAATATTAATCTTAGCCAACATACGACCAGTATCGTATGCCTACTATAGCTACTATGTTCAATAGCAGGTTACCGCCACATTCCATAACAGGTAATACAACTAAAACCGTACACGTCACGTATTGTTTCTTTGGATTTCCAACAATATGATCAGGCTAAGGAACTTCCTTACCGAAATAGAAACGCCTCTGGAAAGACGCCCCGGATCCTAACCGGATCTCTGCAAACAAAAGGCCGACGCTACCTCACGCTCTAACTGAGCTGTAACTAGGTAACTAACACACGAGTCATGTCATCCCCCGGTCGTTACCGACCTTTATCCGAGGGGCCCCTCAACCAACAAAGCAACATCACAAAGTGATAAATGTATAGTGTCCACACGAGTTAAGTATCTGGGCTCCATACCATGATACCACCCTTTATCCAGAAGGAAATGACATACCCTAGGGGCGCTACCCCTACAAACCTTTGCCGCAACATTCCTGTTTCGACCATTACCGGGTTGTGAGGCTCGATGAAGTCTCGTCCACAAAGCTACGCTTTTTTCACAAAGCCACGCTTTTTCACAAAGCCACGCTTTTTCACAAAGCCACGCTTCGATCAACAAATGATCAGCAGCACTTCGTATGCCACATTACCAAATTGGGAATGTATCACTAGTAACCATCAACTACATAACCTCTGAGCTCGTACGTCTCAGAGAAGGGTGTTAAGCTAAGAGAATAAATTCTCCGCCACCAACAGAAATGTATTTGATAGAAACCAGCTTTACATCTCAAAGTGTAACGTCAGACACACATCCATACAAGTCTATTCCGGGTTCGAACAGAACCGAAGGCACTTCTCACGAAGCCCTTGCAAATCCGGATAATTTCCAATCACGTCCGGACTTCCCGTCACTAAGGGTGATAAAACCTCTATATCGGGGATCAGCCGATGCAGAGTAACTCGACGGTAATCCTTCCGTTTTCAAAAATATCCGGTCTTCACCACCGGTCTTCAAATGCTATCCATATACGTCGTATCATTATTCGGAATGGGTTATACGACACAAAGGTCCTCTCCCGGCTAAACCGAATAACGAGCGCAATTAAAAATCATATGGATACTGGGGTCTCAGTTAAATCACAGCTTAAAGCCCAAAACTTTTCATTCGAATGGTTAAAACAAATTACCATTTCCGATCTTTTAAACAAAAAGATTCATTTCCAAAAACCTTCAATGGTTTAAACAATTTCCATACTTTTAATCTTTTAAACAAAAAGATTCAATTCACAAAGTTTACCCCGTTCACAAAGATTCATTCATAGATTTCCAAATCGATTTCCATTTCAATTGGATTAACTCGTTAAATCCTTAAATCAAGATTTAACTTATAGCTTTCAAAACAATTCCATTCAAGTTGGATTAACTCGTTCGGTCTTTGAATCAAAGACTCATTTCATAAATTTCAAAACATTTCAATTCCATTTCAAACTTGAAACCGTTCAACACAATTTGGAAATTCATTACTTATGTGAAAGCTTTTACTATTTGAAAATAAATAGTTTCGTTTCAGAAAAATCCAGTTATATTTACCCGAGTTAAAACCCTTGAATTAATTCAAATTCCCAAATCAATACATTTAAAATGGTTTAACCCATATATAACTTGTTCAACATCTTTAATCCCTAGTTTCAAATCATAGAATTCAATTTAAAACTTGAATTCAAATTTAAATCAAACTATTTAGATTTTCAAAACTCGATTAAGTTATTCGAAATCTTTTATCTTTGAAACTCATTTCAAAAGCTTTTCACTTTAAACCCAAATTTCCAATTTCAAAATCAATTGAAATTAAAATTTTCAATTTCAAAAACATTGAATTTAAATCATCTGTGATTTAACCGATTTCCTCGTGAAATCCATATTTGTGTGTGTAAAAGTGTGGTCCAGGGGTTTCACACAATAGTGCAACATCATCAATCATCACAGATATATCAATATCGATAAGCGGTATAATCCACAACGCTTATCTTCATTCACAGATTCATAGATAAAGTAAATTTATCAGTCACAAAGATTCATCATTACAATTCGATGTGGGTTTCGGATAACCAACTGGAATCCGACTCCCTGTCGCATCGAAATTCAAGTGCCGTTTTACGACCCAGGGGTTTCATATTCACATAGTAATATATCACAGAATAGAAATTACAGCTCAGCACAAAGTAATTCATGTCACAAAGCATCATATATTGGGGATTTCAAACAAATCAAATCGTCCAATAAAATCCAAGCATTCTTAAGTAAGATAAATAAATTATCTGATTATTTAAAACCAAATTAATTACTAATCCAGGTTAATTAACATTAATTAACTACAAACCTTAATCATTTATTAACATTTAATCACTTATAAATTAATTAATAATCTTAACCTAATTACCATTAATTAGTTAATTCCATAAATTAAGTATTCTTTAATCAATTAAGTAATTAACTCTTTAATCACTTTTTATTAATAAATCATAAATTTTAAAAGATAGAACCTTTTATCCTAATTTATCACATTAATTAACTTTCTTTTAATTTATCTCATAAATTATTCATCTTAGGATCATTAAGTAATTACACTTAATTACTTTTATTAATAAGACATCAAATATTTAGGATAAATCATCATCAATTCATTAATTAACTTAAAATCTTTAAGTTGGATTAAGGATTATAAAACATTTTATTTTCTCAATTTTCACTTAATTACAAAAATTAAGTTTGTAAACTTTAAAATGAAAATTTTATAGATTAAAACCCTTTTAACTCCACAAGATACACGAACAATGCCCGAGCCAATTTCAGACATACCCGAGCAAACTGGGTTTTTCTCTCGAGCCGAACTCGAGTTTCTCTCGTGCGCTCCCCGAGTCTGCTCTCCTTCTCTCTCTCGTACTTCTTCTCCCCCCATTTTTCTCTGCTCAGTTTTAAGTTTTAAAACAACTGCTGAAACAAACTACTCGAGCACACGAAAACCCGAGTATCCCTATTCATCTATTCGAACGTTCTTCGAGTTCCCCCTGCCTCTTCTTCGAGAAAACTACCCCAAAAACCCGAGTAAACTCCGAGACAAAAAAAAAAAAAAACAGCGCACCCCAAAAAAAACAGCCCCTTCCAATATGCACGTGCACGTGCACCGTGCCTCCAGCCACCTCCGGTTGACGTCTCATCGTCGAACGAGTCGAAGTTCATCCAAGCATCCTCTTCCGACTTCAAGAATTTCCATCAACCCCTCGAATCAAAATCGAGTACAACTCGATACCTGTAACAACGTACCACCTCAACCCAAATCCTATCAACGTCGCGCTCCTTCAACTCCGGCCACCTGAGCGTCAACAACTTCGTCCACGTACTCGCAAACTACCCAACTATCATTCCCCAAAAACTTACTACACTCGATCAGCTACACCAGTCGTAGTGACCGATTCATCATTTCAAGTCAAAACTAGGGTTCTAGATGAAAATTCACTACCGCAACTTCCACTGTGAATTTCAACACCTTCCAGAATTTTTCCCATCAACTCCTAGCTCTCCTTCATCATCTGGAAGAACCCCGAGCCCTCACGATACAAAGATCACCAGAAAAATCAAATAATCCCATTTTAGTTCAATACCAAACCGCACCTTCAACTTAATTCTAAAAATCCTAATTCTTGTGTTAAAAATCAAATTTCAGATGATGTTTTCGATTTATAATACTGGATTTACAAATTATACAGTATGAATTTCAATTCATATCATCATGCATTGATGTTTTATACTTCCAGAGGCCATCAAGTTTTAATTTAACTTGATTTTTATTTTATTTTATTACAATAACCTAAGTTAAATCAAACAATATTAGTTTATAATCAGATCCTATCACAAATTTAATTAGGTGGTAAGGGATTTTTAAAATGGAAACATGGAACTGGGAACATAGCAGAGCACAATCAACATGCATACATATAAATATTTACATCAGATTTTTATCTATACACATGCAGTACTTATTTATATCCAACCATACTAGCATGCAACCTAAGTTATAATTTAAAATTTAAAAGTTACTCACAAGCGTCAGAACACTATACCATATTAAAGGTTAAAAAGAGGAAGTTTGCTCAGTTATTTTGGATTTCCAGGGGACAGTGCTAAGTTGTTTGACTTGGATGAATTGTTAAAACTTAGTTCATGATCAAACAAGCAATTTTCCTTTAAGCATCATAGGTTAGAAGAGATTAGGGGAAGAGGATTGGAATTTTTTAAACTAAAACTTCAAAACCTGTAACTAAAACCAGAACCCTGATTCCTTGAAATCATACATAACCACCTTTTCACATATATAAGTCATATGCAGGCATAAAATAACTTTCATTTCAGAGCATCATCAATACAATATCAAAGAGTATGGACAAATGAAAGTGGGAGTGCTCACTTGTAAAAGCAAGAACAGAGAACTCAACTTGTACAGGCTTGAAAAACTGAAACCCTTTTCTTTGATCTCTGATTTGAATTTGTATTGTTTGTTTTGATTGAAGTTTTGTTTAAGTTTTTAAATGGTGCTCATTTCAGATTTTACTCGGCTTTGAAGATGGATGAAATGAGATGAAGAGCTTGATATAAGAAAATGAAGTTACTGGGTATTTTGTACAGGGTGATCATGTTGTTTTGTACAACACCAGACCATATTTTTCTTTGTTTGTACAATATAAGATCGAGATCTTTTTCTTTGGAGTCTGATAGGAAATATGTTGTGGCCAAGCATTAAATTGCCATGTACAATTGAATATATTTTTCTTCATCTTGGTGGCTGAGCAGATGTTGTGGTGGCTAAAGATATTGGCATTTATTGCCATGGTACAGATACACACTTATCTAATTCGTTTTGTACACTCATATATATGTTTGTTGTTTTCTTTTGCAAGTTCAGAGATTCTATATGTAGGTTTGAATACTTGAATGTATTGTATTATATTTTACTTCTTATATTGATTTCTATTTTTAACTTAAAGTTTAAAATTCAAATCCAATATATGCACATATATGTATATATATAAGATTCCTACTTAAATATTTATTTCTAGAATTTTGTTAAATTTACACAACTTCAAAAATCCATTAATTAAGATTGAATTCAAATATCTTTATATTATTTATAAATCCCAATTCAATTTCTATTCTCAATCAACTTATCAAACACATAATTTATTTGTTTTTTGGGAAAACCCGCTTCAATTCACAATTAAAATTACAATTTTTATTCAAAATTACAATTAATTATTAATTTAAATATATAGAAAATTTGGGGTCGTTACAGACTTCCCTCCTTAAAAGAATTTCGTCCTCGAAATTCACAGGCACGAAAACAAAGACAGATGAAGAATGTTTCGTCTAATTAAACTGAATATTTATTCTGCATTTGGCTTACCAAATCAGAATATCAATAATAGATACAAGAACGAATCTGTTTAATTTTTCACAGGATACTCGGGTTATCCAGATCTACGAAACATACAATAGCATCGGTTAGTTCAAAGAGATAACTAACCATTCGTAGAATATATCCGAACCCAAAGAATAGATAGATATATGGATACAATTTCCTAAATTTTTAGTTTAGAAACTAAATTATACCTATCAACTATAACAATCAAAGCAACCAATGCAATCAATTCATCCATACAAACAAGTCTGGCCTATCTGGAGTTTATGTCCCATATTTATATAGCGAATTCCTTTCTGGATCTACCAGAAACTATCGAAGAATTGAGAAAAGATGTTGAACAAAAGAGATTGATAGAAAAAGATTACTTCCTTGTTGTTACAGAGTATTGACCATTTATAGTCGTATTTCCCTGTCCCCTATCTCATCCTCTTCTTGCACTCATACTCACTATCACGGAATAGTAAGAGAATTTACTGAGACGTTCAGACTGATATCTTAGGGATATACTCATTCTAGAGTTTACTTCACTCTATCTCTAATGAGCTACTTAACGTGTTATACTCCTGAGCTAAAGTTCAACCTTAGCTCTGATACCACATGTAACGACTCGGATTTTTCGCGCTCGAAAATCAACATCCGTACTTCACATTGTACTAGAATGCCGCAAATTCGACCGTTCAAATCCGATTCGCCGGAGCTATAACACCATTAAGTATAACAACACAGCGGAAAAAGAATATATCAATTACATAACATTGATACAATGACAGGTACAACAGAATGATACAACAGATATCAATATACATCAGAGATATGATACAAGAAATAGCAGCGGAAAGAAAAGATAACATCAGCAGAGGAACAATATCAATAGAAGTGATAAGTCCAAAATGATCTTCAGACAAGAATGAATTCACAACTCCAAGATAAGCAACTCCGATGAATGAACTAGCTCCAGATAATCTACTAAACCTGAATATCTGAAAAGAACCCAACTCTAGACTGCTCGTGTGGAAAATTATGAGCACCCAGAGTTTAGGAAGGGAACAATAACTCCGGATCAGTCATGGGACTGGTGTGAGCAACAAAAACAGTTTATCTTTAAACAAACACAAAAGGTTTTAAACATTGAAATCCGCAATGCTTTTTAGAAAATGAAACTACCATAAGACCTCCCACCACACACACAATGCAAACGCAGAATTGGAGGAGATTTCTTCTTATGATAGTCAAAAATGCTTACTACGCAAATCAAATCATTTTTGATATTATTATTAGTGCATAGTGCAGAAAACATTTCGAAAGTATAATATTAATCTTAGCCAACATACGACCAGTATCGTATGCCTACTATAGCTACTATGTTCAATAGCAGGTTACCGCCACATTCCATAACAGGTAATACAACTAAAACCGTACACGTCACGTATTGTTTCTTTGGATTTCCAACAATATGATCAGGCTAAGGAACTTCCTTACCGAAATAGAAACGCCTCTGGAAAGACGCCCCGGATCCTAACCGGATCTCTGCAAACAAAAGGCCGACGCTACCTCACGCTCTAACTGAGCTGTAACTAGGTAACTAACACACGAGTCATGTCATCCCCCGGTCGTTACCGACCTTTATCCGAGGGGCCCCTCAACCAACAAAGCAACATCACAAAGTGATAAATGTATAGTGTCCACACGAGTTAAGTATCTGGGCTCCATACCATGATACCACCCTTTATCCAGAAGGAAATGACATACCCTAGGGGCGCTACCCCTACAAACCTTTGCCGCAACATTCCTGTTTCGACCATTACCGGGTTGTGAGGCTCGATGAAGTCTCGTCCACAAAGCTACGCTTTTTTCACAAAGCCACGCTTTTTCACAAAGCCACGCTTTTTCACAAAGCCACGCTTCGATCAACAAATGATCAGCAGCACTTCGTATGCCACATTACCAAATTGGGAATGTATCACTAGTAACCATCAACTACATAACCTCTGAGCTCGTACGTCTCAGAGAAGGGTGTTAAGCTAAGAGAATAAATTCTCCGCCACCAACAGAAATGTATTTGATAGAAACCAGCTTTACATCTCAAAGTGTAACGTCAGACACACATCCATACAAGTCTATTCCGGGTTCGAACAGAACCGAAGGCACTTCTCACGAAGCCCTTGCAAATCCGGATAATTTCCAATCACGTCCGGACTTCCCGTCACTAAGGGTGATAAAACCTCTATATCGGGGATCAGCCGATGCAGAGTAACTCGACGGTAATCCTTCCGTTTTCAAAAATATCCGGTCTTCACCACCGGTCTTCAAATGCTATCCATATACGTCGTATCATTATTCGGAATGGGTTATACGACACAAAGGTCCTCTCCCGGCTAAACCGAATAACGAGCGCAATTAAAAATCATATGGATACTGGGGTCTCAGTTAAATCACAGCTTAAAGCCCAAAACTTTTCATTCGAATGGTTAAAACAAATTACCATTTCCGATCTTTTAAACAAAAAGATTCATTTCCAAAAACCTTCAATGGTTTAAACAATTTCCATACTTTTAATCTTTTAAACAAAAAGATTCAATTCACAAAGTTTACCCCGTTCACAAAGATTCATTCATAGATTTCCAAATCGATTTCCATTTCAATTGGATTAACTCGTTAAATCCTTAAATCAAGATTTAACTTATAGCTTTCAAAACAATTCCATTCAAGTTGGATTAACTCGTTCGGTCTTTGAATCAAAGACTCATTTCATAAATTTCAAAACATTTCAATTCCATTTCAAACTTGAAACCGTTCAACACAATTTGGAAATTCATTACTTATGTGAAAGCTTTTACTATTTGAAAATAAATAGTTTCGTTTCAGAAAAATCCAGTTATATTTACCCGAGTTAAAACCCTTGAATTAATTCAAATTCCCAAATCAATACATTTAAAATGGTTTAACCCATATATAACTTGTTCAACATCTTTAATCCCTAGTTTCAAATCATAGAATTCAATTTAAAACTTGAATTCAAATTTAAATCAAACTATTTAGATTTTCAAAACTCGATTAAGTTATTCGAAATCTTTTATCTTTGAAACTCATTTCAAAAGCTTTTCACTTTAAACCCAAATTTCCAATTTCAAAATCAATTGAAATTAAAATTTTCAATTTCAAAAACATTGAATTTAAATCATCTGTGATTTAACCGATTTCCTCGTGAAATCCATATTTGTGTGTGTAAAAGTGTGGTCCAGGGGTTTCACACAATAGTGCAACATCATCAATCATCACAGATATATCAATATCGATAAGCGGTATAATCCACAACGCTTATCTTCATTCACAGATTCATAGATAAAGTAAATTTATCAGTCACAAAGATTCATCATTACAATTCGATGTGGGTTTCGGATAACCAACTGGAATCCGACTCCCTGTCGCATCGAAATTCAAGTGCCGTTTTACGACCCAGGGGTTTCATATTCACATAGTAATATATCACAGAATAGAAATTACAGCTCAGCACAAAGTAATTCATGTCACAAAGCATCATATATTGGGGATTTCAAACAAATCAAATCGTCCAATAAAATCCAAGCATTCTTAAGTAAGATAAATAAATTATCTGATTATTTAAAACCAAATTAATTACTAATCCAGGTTAATTAACATTAATTAACTACAAACCTTAATCATTTATTAACATTTAATCACTTATAAATTAATTAATAATCTTAACCTAATTACCATTAATTAGTTAATTCCATAAATTAAGTATTCTTTAATCAATTAAGTAATTAACTCTTTAATCACTTTTTATTAATAAATCATAAATTTTAAAAGATAGAACCTTTTATCCTAATTTATCACATTAATTAACTTTCTTTTAATTTATCTCATAAATTATTCATCTTAGGATCATTAAGTAATTACACTTAATTACTTTTATTAATAAGACATCAAATATTTAGGATAAATCATCATCAATTCATTAATTAACTTAAAATCTTTAAGTTGGATTAAGGATTATAAAACATTTTATTTTCTCAATTTTCACTTAATTACAAAAATTAAGTTTGTAAACTTTAAAATGAAAATTTTATAGATTAAAACCCTTTTAACTCCACAAGATACACGAACAATGCCCGAGCCAATTTCAGACATACCCGAGCAAACTGGGTTTTTCTCTCGAGCCGAACTCGAGTTTCTCTCGTGCGCTCCCCGAGTCTGCTCTCCTTCTCTCTCTCGTACTTCTTCTCCCCCCATTTTTCTCTGCTCAGTTTTAAGTTTTAAAACAACTGCTGAAACAAACTACTCGAGCACACGAAAACCCGAGTATCCCTATTCATCTATTCGAACGTTCTTCGAGTTCCCCCTGCCTCTTCTTCGAGAAAACTACCCCAAAAACCCGAGTAAACTCCGAGACAAAAAAAAAAAAAAACAGCGCACCCCAAAAAAAACAGCCCCTTCCAATATGCACGTGCACGTGCACCGTGCCTCCAGCCACCTCCGGTTGACGTCTCATCGTCGAACGAGTCGAAGTTCATCCAAGCATCCTCTTCCGACTTCAAGAATTTCCATCAACCCCTCGAATCAAAATCGAGTACAACTCGATACCTGTAACAACGTACCACCTCAACCCAAATCCTATCAACGTCGCGCTCCTTCAACTCCGGCCACCTGAGCGTCAACAACTTCGTCCACGTACTCGCAAACTACCCAACTATCATTCCCCAAAAACTTACTACACTCGATCAGCTACACCAGTCGTAGTGACCGATTCATCATTTCAAGTCAAAACTAGGGTTCTAGATGAAAATTCACTACCGCAACTTCCACTGTGAATTTCAACACCTTCCAGAATTTTTCCCATCAACTCCTAGCTCTCCTTCATCATCTGGAAGAACCCCGAGCCCTCACGATACAAAGATCACCAGAAAAATCAAATAATCCCATTTTAGTTCAATACCAAACCGCACCTTCAACTTAATTCTAAAAATCCTAATTCTTGTGTTAAAAATCAAATTTCAGATGATGTTTTCGATTTATAATACTGGATTTACAAATTATACAGTATGAATTTCAATTCATATCATCATGCATTGATGTTTTATACTTCCAGAGGCCATCAAGTTTTAATTTAACTTGATTTTTATTTTATTTTATTACAATAACCTAAGTTAAATCAAACAATATTAGTTTATAATCAGATCCTATCACAAATTTAATTAGGTGGTAAGGGATTTTTAAAATGGAAACATGGAACTGGGAACATAGCAGAGCACAATCAACATGCATACATATAAATATTTACATCAGATTTTTATCTATACACATGCAGTACTTATTTATATCCAACCATACTAGCATGCAACCTAAGTTATAATTTAAAATTTAAAAGTTACTCACAAGCGTCAGAACACTATACCATATTAAAGGTTAAAAAGAGGAAGTTTGCTCAGTTATTTTGGATTTCCAGGGGACAGTGCTAAGTTGTTTGACTTGGATGAATTGTTAAAACTTAGTTCATGATCAAACAAGCAATTTTCCTTTAAGCATCATAGGTTAGAAGAGATTAGGGGAAGAGGATTGGAATTTTTTAAACTAAAACTTCAAAACCTGTAACTAAAACCAGAACCCTGATTCCTTGAAATCATACATAACCACCTTTTCACATATATAAGTCATATGCAGGCATAAAATAACTTTCATTTCAGAGCATCATCAATACAATATCAAAGAGTATGGACAAATGAAAGTGGGAGTGCTCACTTGTAAAAGCAAGAACAGAGAACTCAACTTGTACAGGCTTGAAAAACTGAAACCCTTTTCTTTGATCTCTGATTTGAATTTGTATTGTTTGTTTTGATTGAAGTTTTGTTTAAGTTTTTAAATGGTGCTCATTTCAGATTTTACTCGGCTTTGAAGATGGATGAAATGAGATGAAGAGCTTGATATAAGAAAATGAAGTTACTGGGTATTTTGTACAGGGTGATCATGTTGTTTTGTACAACACCAGACCATATTTTTCTTTGTTTGTACAATATAAGATCGAGATCTTTTTCTTTGGAGTCTGATAGGAAATATGTTGTGGCCAAGCATTAAATTGCCATGTACAATTGAATATATTTTTCTTCATCTTGGTGGCTGAGCAGATGTTGTGGTGGCTAAAGATATTGGCATTTATTGCCATGGTACAGATACACACTTATCTAATTCGTTTTGTACACTCATATATATGTTTGTTGTTTTCTTTTGCAAGTTCAGAGATTCTATATGTAGGTTTGAATACTTGAATGTATTGTATTATATTTTACTTCTTATATTGATTTCTATTTTTAACTTAAAGTTTAAAATTCAAATCCAATATATGCACATATATGTATATATATAAGATTCCTACTTAAATATTTATTTCTAGAATTTTGTTAAATTTACACAACTTCAAAAATCCATTAATTAAGATTGAATTCAAATATCTTTATATTATTTATAAATCCCAATTCAATTTCTATTCTCAATCAACTTATCAAACACATAATTTATTTGTTTTTTGGGAAAACCCGCTTCAATTCACAATTAAAATTACAATTTTTATTCAAAATTACAATTAATTATTAATTTAAATATATAGAAAATTTGGGGTCGTTACAAATGCTGCTATGAACCATTTCTTATGGCATGGAGATTGCCACTCACATAAACCCATTCCTATAGCATTTAACAAAATATGCAGACCGAGGAGAAATGGGGGTTATGCATTATTAACTTACACTAGGGGAACATGGCGGCAACAATAAAACATATCAATGATATTCTGAGTAATAAACCAAATCTGTGGGTAAAATGGTTGGGAAAAATTTCTGGACTATGACTGCTTCTTCCACTGCTAGCTGGTTCTGAAAAAGTTTACTTAACATGAGACATATTATACTACCTATTGTCAAATAAAGTATTTTCTCTGACATCCAGATTTCTATTTGGCACTCCCATCGGGCTTCCACAGGTGTGATATTAAATGACATAATAGGCAACATGCAGAAGAACTCCACTGACATCCCTGACAACGTTAATATTCAACATTTCATCTTCCAAGACAAAGTCCTTATGCCTACTTCTAGCTCGGTGGTGGTTAGAAACTTATGGAATATGATTATGAGAGAACAACACATTAACTCTACATCAAGATCCAATGACTAGTAAGAATTGTGCTCACTTCATTGCTACTGCATACAAAGACCTACTTCCTAAAAGTGTTAGGCCTAATTCACCATGGTATCGTCGAATATGGAATCGTACGGGATCAAAAAAAGATAACTTCTTACTCTAGAAAACAATTCATAACTCCTTACTCACTAGAGACAAGTTAATTTCCAGGGGATTCATCATTAATAACATCTGTGTTTTCTGCAATGACTACCCTGAAAGTAGAGACCACTTACTCTTCCAATGCATAGTGATTTATCAACTTTGGAAATCTATAATAATGGCTGCTGGTATATACTATGACAATTCTAACCGCAACCGACAATGGTTTGAAATATTCAAGAGATCGAGGTGGAGAGATGAGTCGGGTGATCGTATGCTTGTTATATTGAAATGTTTCATTATTGTATGCTTACGGGAGAGAAATCATAGAGTATTTGATAACAAAAGTAGAGATTATTGCAGAAGTAAAGGGAGCTGTTAATAGGAGAATAAGATATCTACATACTACTGGACTGGGCTATGACTGGCGTTTTTAATTAAGTTGGTATTTGGGCTAATTTAGGCCTTAATCCTAATTTAATTAAATAGTTCTTTTGTTTGTTTTATTACGTATCTGTTGTACGTATATAACTATCTTTCTTTTTTAATCAAGATCTGGTAGAGGACGGGTATAAAACCTCGTTTGCCTAAAAAAAAGATATGCCATGTGACGACCCGACTTTCCACTCCCGGAAAATCGCATCGACAGTAAGAAAGAAAGGGGTGAGAAGTAGAAAAGAGAAGAAGAGAAAAGAAACAAACACAAATACTCACAGCGGAAACGAACAAAATATATTATATCACATAAATATTACATAGTATCATATACATCACTTATCAGAGTTACACAGATTACACATCATATACTAGACAGTTATAAACATCTGTCTAGTTATTACATATCAATACAAAACAAAGATCTAAACAAGATCAACACAGCGGAAACTACTATCTATATCTACAACGCTGAAGCCTCCTGCTCCATTGCTCCTCCACAATTCGTCAAGGCTAACCTGAATTCCCTTGGCTACTCGTAAAAATTTGAGTACCCAAGAGTTTATAAAACAGAAATAAACAACTTGGGTCAGACATGGGTCTGGTGTGAGTAACAGGTTAAACTTGCTTAACTTCAAAACCTTTTGAAAGAAAAGGTATCACGTAAGACTTCCCACACATAAACATGGGTAAGTTTTTACCTTACGCTAACCAAAACACTTGATAGGAAATTCGATTGTATTATAATAGGGTCTAGGGTTTTCAAATAAATATGAAATAGCTGAAATTGTTACATTATTAAATTCCAGCATACTAGCCACAAAGTGGGTTATACAATCAAAACCGTAGGGTGTCGTAGGAAGAATGGGTTTCCATACAATGGCAGGGCTACTGGGGTACCGCCCGTCACAGTACGTGGCCTAGATCACCGTACCGAGGATCACTCCCAATCCTCTGCAACACAAGGTCGGAACATCCCTTACTGGATAATTCCCGCACAAGATACCTCACGGTTGGGATCAGCAACCGCACCACTAAGTCGAAAATAGAAAGGGACATCTAGACAGAGGTAACCTTGTCCTACTTGGGTGCTACCCACTAACCTTGCTGCACCTCCCCTGTTTTAGCCATTCCCGGTTTGTGAGGCTTGAGGTCACGATTACCTTAGAAAAGAACACATCACTTAGAATGCTCATCGTCCACCTGACGATGTTCTGAAAGCATTCAATCCATACAAGTTCGTTCCGGGTTCGAACGAAACCGAAGGCATTATCTCGTTACACTCGTTTTGGAATCACCCTCAGAGTTAACGACAATAACCCTTGCACTCTGAATCTTCATCTTCACTTGATTCACGACCTATCGTTAATTTGGATCGATGTGGTATTCGGGTCTCCAGACCTGGAAATCCGGTATACGGAAACCCGATCCCGGTCTCATCGAAATCCAAAGCGTATCTTTTAAGGCCAAGTTGTTTTAAGGGTAAAACAATTCAATTCATTATCTTTATTCACAAAGGAAGATAATTCACACAGATAATCAACATTATCAGATAATCCATTCAATTCAACTAACATACATATCATACAGCATATATCTCATCAGAGATATCAATCAATGTCAAGTATCCAATACTAACACCCATTCATAAGTAATGATTTATATCATCTTAAATTAATTTAAATTGAATTAAATTAATTACTTCATTTTATAAATCCATCTTACTTAACCATTAATTAATTACAATCAATTAATTAATTATCCTCTAATAATTCATTTCAATTAATCATCTTTGATTAATTATCTTTTAATTACATCCAAGTAATTTATCATCAATTAATTACTTAAATTAATTATTCTTAACCACTTATAGTAATTAACCTTTAATTACTTCATTAATTAATTAACTAAAATTAATTAAGTTAATCAACTATAATTAATTATATTAAACCTTAATTAATTATATTAATTAATCACTTCATTTATTAATTATTACTAAATTAATCAATCTTAATTACATCATTAATTATATTAATTAATGATCCTTAATTACAACTTAATTATTAATTACTCAATTAAATTAATTACATTAAGTAATTAATCTTTAATTAAACAACATTTATTAATCACCCTTGATTAATCTTCAATCAGTAATTAATTACCCTTAATTACTTTCATTAACTAAAGTAATTAATTCCTTAATTAATTTCTTAATTAATCCCTTGATTAATTCACAAGTAATTAAACTCAAATTACTTCCATTAATAAAATCATTATTCACTTAATTACTTCCAGTAATTATTTATTATTAACTTCCCTAAATAATCTTACCTTAATAATTACATTAAGTAATTATTTATCAAATCAACTCTTGATTATTCTAAATTAATTAAACTTAATTAATTAATTTAACTAAATCAAATTAACTTCAATTAATTACAATAAGTAATTAATTCTTAATTACTTCCAATAAGTAATTACATTTAAACAAATTCTATAATTGATTGTCTTTAAATTAATTAATCAAATTATTTATTAAAATTAATCACATTAATTAATTATTTAATAATCCATAGTTAATGACCTTCATTAACTATTAACAACTCTTTAATTACTCTTCTTAAGTAATTAACTTCGATTAATTATTATTAATTTCAAATTAATAAATCTTAATAACCAATTAATTTATCTCTAATTATGTAATTAATTAAGTGTTAACCATAACTTAATTAATATTTAATTACTTATTAATTAATTCCTAACCATTAATTAATATTCTAATTTATAATCCTTAATTATAAATTAATTATCCTATTTAATTAATCTTAAACCTTAATTAATTTAAATTCTTAATTACAATTTAATTAATACCAAACCTTTAATTAATTGAATTAATTAATTATCCATATTAATTTACCTTATTCATTTAATTCATCACAAATCATTAAGTCTTAAGAAACCATTTCCTTATTAATGATATTTATCATTCAAAACATATTTGAAAACATTTAACTTTCAAATAACTTTTAAATTCCATTTTAAATATGAGATTTAAAATGAATAAAAATTTAACCTTAACAAACTTTAAAATCCATTTACAACTCTTAAAATCATATAGTGAAGAAATACTAATTTTTTAAAAGAACTTAAGAATTTAAATCAATTTACCTTTAAATTCTACCCTTTTAATATCCATTTTAACAATTAAAGTTATTAAACAATTTTAATTTAAAAACCTTCTTTTATTTCAAAACTGAAATACAGATTTAATTCTAATTCCAGATAAAACTTAGATTAAAACTTACTTGCAAATTTAAAACTTCATCTTTTTAAATTCAACTATCTAATCATTTTAAAGGTTGCTAATTCTTTTTAAATTTCAACAACTTATTATATTTTCGAACTGAGATTCAAATTTAACTTAAATCAGTTTTAAACTTAGACTTAAGACTTGTTTAAAACTTTTACTTAACCATTTAAATTTTGTTTTAAATTTTTAAACAGTTTAGTTTTAAATCTGGAACCCAGACTTTTACCCGAGACCCCTCAAAAATACTTCGAGTCGCATACCTAAATACTTCGAGCATCACTCGAACAAAACTCGAGAAAAACTCAAGCACCCCTCTGTTAAAATCCCAGACTTCACCAGATATACTTACGATCTCGTGCACGTGCACGGTAGATTCCATCACCTCCGGCCATCGACGACTTCCCCCACCAGTCGACGTTCATCCACCAACCCGAAAAACGATCACTCGATCACCCAAAATGCCAGAGGAACAAAATCGAGCATCCAAAACTAACTCGAACCCAAAACTAGAACATCTTCAATCTCTGGAAACTGCCTCGTCTTCAAAATCCCGACCATCAGAACTTCTACAACTCCGACCATATCTTCATCATCGACCAAGCTTCACTCCCTCAAAAGCCTGAAGCACTCGATCCACTTGAGAAAGCATGAAGATCATTTTCCCTAACCTAGTTAGAACTAGGGTTAAAAATTCAAATCCTAAATCATTTCTTCCTCGATGTTTTAATTCGATTTCCAGTAATTTTCCCTATATCCTCGATCATTCCACCATCACTACTGAAGATTTCAACATACCAAACTATCGAGATCAACAGAATTACTCACATATTCATTTATAGTTAAAACCAGAACTGCATCTTCAATTCGAAACTAAAAATTATGATTTATGTTTTAAAAATCGAGTTTTAGTATAAGTAATCAACTTATACTCCTGGTTTTACGAATTACAAGATTTGAGTTTTTCACTTTTATGTATATGCACAGATATATTCTTTTCTTTTGGTTTACAAAGACATTTGGCTTTAAAGTTGACTTAATTAAGATTTTCAAACATTCCTCTATGATAAATCAACAAATTTTGTTTGTAAGTTAAATACTAACAAGAACTAAATCAAGTGGTAAAAGATTTAAAAGGAATTCTTGAGTCTGGGCAAACAGAACAGAACAGAGATCATATTCATACATGCATACAATACATCCATATATACCAAACCCAACATGCATTTGAAACCAAACATAATACAGGGAATTTCATCACATTTATTTACTGCAAACATGATTATCACATGAAAAATTCAAGCAACTAAACTTACTTAAGATAGTTATAAATAAAAACTGTTACTCACCAAACATGCAGATGAACAGAGCCCTATTATTTTGAAAAGCTTTTGAAACTGTAAACTTGCATGTTCCTTTGAATTTGATTTAAAGCTTGAGTGATTGCTACTGAAAATTGCATGCCTCATTTGATTTAAGAACTTGAGTTGCTGGTTTCCATGTTGAAAATTAAATGCAAGCAGGCTACAGACTTGAATAAATTACATGCATGTTTGCTCTTGATTTTCAAAGTTGATTCCAGATTGAAAAATGAAGGCAGGTAGGTTTTGAGTTGTTTCCAGATTTGAAAAGAATGCAGGTATTTGATTTGAATTTTTTTTTTACAGGGGTTTGATTTCTCTAGTTGAAGAAGATTTGCAGGCTTTTGTTTCTGGATTGAGGCATTTAGATCTCTGATTTCAGATTTGCATTTTAGATTAGAGGATTGTATTTGAGAAGTGGTTACTGATTTATTTCAGATTTAGTTTAGAGAAAAATCTGAGTTTATCTTGTTTTTGAGAAGGAAATAGAAAAAATAAAATAAAGGAATGCATATGTATATATAAGTGAATTTGTAATTTATAAAAATAAAAGAAAAAGAACATAATTAAGACACTTGTCATTTTGAGTTTACCATTTATTTACACATGTTTAAAATGAAGCTTTAGATAAATGACACATGTCTTATAAGTAATTACTCATATTTATATTTATTTTAAAAGTAAATAAAAAGCCCTTTCTTATTTATTTAAACACTTATCTATATATATTTCTTTTTAAAGAGAAACCAAAAACTAATTATATTTTATAAATATAAGTTTATACAAATATTATAATATCCAACAATTTAAATATATATATTCTTTTGAATTTCAAAACTTTAAATAAAATTAAATCCTAAGATTCAATTTAAAAGTCAAGTTATATATATTTACATACACTATTTATTCAATTTAAAATAACAATTCCTTTTAGCATAAAAATTCATACATATTAAAAATAATTCATTATACTTGTTATTTGAAAATAACATATTTTATAATTTAAACAAGAGATTATATTATCAAGAAATATTTAAAAAGAAATAAAACAAACCAATTTTGTAAATCTTATTTATTTAAACTTAAGTAAAATATATCTTAACCAATTAAAATATTTACTTAAAGTAATTTAAAACTATAAGATTATTTATTTAAATAACTTTGAAAAGTCATATTAAATTAAATCTAAATTTCCAATTTTCCCAAAGCTTCTATTTACAATATATACAAATAAATATGTATATATTCAAATAGAAAATATCTTATTAACTTTTTAAAAGATAAAATCATCCATTAATACTAATTTAATCAGATTATTAAATTAAATTCAAATTTTATTATCAAAGATCATCAATATCAATTTAATTATTTAACAGATTATTAAATTGATATTGTTAAAATTTCCGGGATATTACATTCCTCCCCCCTTAAAATAATTTCATCCCCGAAATTTAAACAAAGGTAATTTAATAATCTTATTAAAGATTTTAATTCAAAACACAAGCATATTCTATCATTCATATGCTAGCAACCATAGCAACCAATTCATCCAATCAATCAATTTAACTATCTAGACTAAATTTTAGATAAAATTCTTCGAGTTTCCCCAAGTATATATATATATATATATCCGGGATACTCGCTCTACAAACAATCTAAACTACTAAGCTATAGATCTCCTACACATCTAGATCTACAGAACTAAACAGACTATCAGACTACAGACGAGTCTGACTCAACTACCAAACTTCCCAAAACTGCTGATTCTACAACCAAAGATAGATCAAATTCGTATTCCCTCAGAGATACGTAAAACACAATGAATCTCAGTTATCCAAACTGACAATTCAACCAAGTAGACCAATTACTTATCCAAATCAGAACACAGACGAGATCCAAACACAACTCTACTTCACAATATCAGTAGATTCCAAACTTACTTCTCCCATCCAGAGATACACTCCAAACTGCTTTCGCTGCTCAACTCTGATCTGAGGTAGAACACAAGCACAGACTGGACAACTCATTCCAGAAATAAGGTTCACTGATCCATAAATAAAACTCAGATACTCCAGCAAAACTTGAGCTGCTTCACCAAATCCATCTCTAGGAAACATCCTTCCACTTGACTGAACCACCGGTATCACTCCTGGAATCCAGTCGATAAGAAAACTCAACCTTCAGATGCGGACAAACTTCTGACTTCTCTGAAGACATCCAGAAAAACTCTGACAACCCAAGAGAACACTCAGCAATCGCAAGTCACTTTTGCGATCAACCCATCCTAATTCCAAACAGACTGTTCTCTCTTTACCAATCAGAACAGCTTACACTTATTTATCCAATTTATCGAAGAAATGGATCCACTCTGCTGCTTCTGATCTTCACTTCCAGAAAAACTGCTCATCCAGAAAACTTCCTGCCATCACAGAATACTCCGCTGCACTGCTGACACTGATGCCAAGGACTTCCTATTCCAAAGATCTTCGAGAAACTTGGACTCCAAACCAAACAGAAACTTCATGCTGAACTCAGCCACAACACCGAAGCATTCACACTTCCTTAATCTTGTTCCAAAGAAAACATCTTCGGGAACATCCATCGTCACTGTATCTCATCATACAACTACTATTACCTAAGGTATCAAGGTACCATCACTCACTTCTGTTCAACCGACAGATCCAACTTTACTCATCCAACTCCAAAGATAAACTCCGAACCATTACAGTTTCCTTCGGAGATCGATGAAATCCTTCACCACAGCAAAGCTTACTCGAGACGGTATTGGGTCTACAGTCTCGACAGATACACTTCGAACCTCAACATTCAAACTCCAACCATTGGTAGTCGTGTTACACACACCACTACCCTATCTACCTTTATATCCTATATTGGAAAACCTGTATGGGTAACCCAACAAATAGGTAGAATAGATATATATATTTAAAATGATACTTTTTATATAGAAATTATTTCTGGGTAAAATTATTTCATTTACCTCTTTAAAACAATATTGTGTCCGTTGGCCTGGTTCAAGTGTTTAGAGATCCCTATCAATAACGTTAGCTACTCGTATTGACCAGAATCCATATACCACTCAACCGATCAATTAACACAATATAAAATCATTTTTATATAACTAACAATTACGCGCTCTCAAGATAGAAACCACTTCAGAGCCTAGGTATTCACTCAACCTACTGCTCTGATATTCACTTAACCAAAAGCTTAGGCATTCGCTCAACCTATGCTCTGATACCACGTGTGACGACCCGACTTTCCACTCCAGGAAAATCGCATCGACAGTAAGAAAGAAAGGGGTGAGAAGTAGAAAAGAGAAGAAGAGAAAAGAAACAAACACAAATACTCACAGTGGAAACGAACAAAATATATTATATCACATAAATATTACATAGTATCATATACATCACTTATCAGAGTTACACAGATTACACATCATATACTAGACAGTTATAAACATCTGTATAGTTATTACATATCAATACAAAACAAAGATCTAAACAAGATCAACACAGCGAAAACTACTATCTATATCTACAACGCTGAAGCCTCCTGCTCCATTGCTCCTCCACAATTCGTCAAGGCTAATCTGAATTCCCTTGGCTACTCGTAAAAATTTGAGTACCCAAGAGTTTATAAAACAGAAATAAACAACTTGGGTCAGACATGGGTCTGGTGTGAGTAACAGGTTAAACTTGCTTAACTTCAAAACCTTTTGAAAGAAAAGGTATCACGTAAGACTTCCCACACATAAACATGGGTAAGTTTTTACCTTACGCTAACCAAAACACTTGATAGGAAATTCGATTGTATTATAATAGGGTCTAGGGTTTTCAAATAAATATGAAATAGCTGAAATTGTTACATTATTAAATTCCAGCATACTAGCCACAAAGTGGGTTATACAATCAAAACCGTAGGGTGTCGTAGGAAGAATGGGTTTCCATACAATGGCAGGGCTACTGGGGTACCGCCCGTCACAGTACGTGGCCTAGATCACCGTACCGAGGATCACTCCCAATCCTCTGCAACACAAGGTCGGAACATCCCTTACTGGATAATTCCCGCACAAGATACCTCATGGTTGGGATCAGCAACCGCACCACTAAGTCGAAAATAGAAAGGGACATCTAGACAGAGGTAACCTTGTCCTACTTGGGTGCTACCCACTAACCTTGCTGCACCTCCCCTGTTTTAGCCATTCCCGGTTTGTGAGGCTTGAGGTCACGATTACCTTAGAAAAGAACACATCACTTAGAATGCTCATCGTCCACCTGACGATGTTCTGAAAGCATTCAATCCATACAAGTTCGTTCCGGGTTCGAACGAAACCGAAGGCATTATCTCGTTACACTCGTTTTGGAATCACCCTCAGAGTTAACGACAATAACCCTTGCACTCTGAATCTTCATCTTCACTTGATTCACGACCTATCGTTAATTTGGATCGATGTGGTATTCGGGTCTCCAGACCTGGAAATCCGGTATACGGAAACCCGATCCCGGTCTCATCGAAATCCAAAGCGTATCTTTTAAGGCCAAGTTGTTTTAAGGGTAAAACAATTCAATTCATTATCTTTATTCACAAAGGAAGATAATTCACACAGATAATCAACATTATCAGATAATCCATTCAATTCAACTAACATCCATATCATACAGCATATATCTCATCAGAGATATCAATCAATGTCAAGTATCCAATACTAACACCCATTCATAAGTAATGATTTATATCATCTTAAATTAATTTAAATTGAATTAAATTAATTACTTCATTTTATAAATCCATCTTAATTAACCATTAATTAATTACAATCAATTAATTAATTATCCTCTAATAATTCATTTCAATTAATCATCTTTGATTAATTATCTTTTAATTACATCCAAGTAATTTATCCTCAATTAATTACTTAAATTAATTATTCTTAACCACTTATAGTAATTAACCTTTAATTACTTCATTAATTAATTAACTAAAATTAATTAAGTTAATCAACTATAATTAATTATATTAAACCTTAATTAATTATATTAATTAGTCACTTCATTTATTAATTATTACTAAATTAATCAATCTTAATTACATCATTAATTATATTAATTAATGATCCTTAATTACAACTTAATTATTAATTACTCAATTAAATTAATTACATTAAGTAATTAATCTTTAATTAAACAACATTTATTAATCACCCTTGATTAATCTTCAATCAGTAATTAATTACCCTTAATTACTTTCATTAACTAAATTAATTACTTCCTTAATTAATTTCTTAATTAATCCCTTGATTAATTCACAAGTAATTAAACTCAAATTACTTCCATTAATAAAATCATTATTCACTTAATTACTTCCAGTAATTATTTATTATTAACTTCCCTAAATAATCTTACCTTAATAATTACATTAAGTAATTATTTATCAAATCAACTCTTGATTATTCTAAATTAATTAAACTTAATTAATTAATTTAACTAAATCAAATTAACTTCAATTAATTACAATAAGTAATTAATTCTTAATTACTTCCAATAAGTAATTACATTTAAACAAATTCTATAATTGATTGTCTTTAAATTAATTAATCAAATTATTTATTAAAATTAATCACATTAATTAATTATTTAATAATCCATAGTTAATGACCTTCATTAACTATTAACAACTCTTTAATTACTCTTCTTAAGTAATTAACTTCGATTAATTATTATTAATTTCAAATTAATAAATCTTAATAACCAATTAATTTATCTCTAATTATGTAATTAATTAAGTGTTAACCATAACTTAATTAATATTTAATTACTTATTAATTAATTCCTAACCATTAATTAATATTCTAATTTATAATCCTTAATTATAAATTAATTATCCTATTTAATTAATCTTAAACCTTAATTAATTTAAATTCTTAATTACAATTTAATTAATACCAAACCTTTAATTAATTGAATTAATTAATTATCCATATTAATTTACCTTATTCATTTAATTCATCACAAATCATTAAGTCTTAAGAAAACATTTCCTTATTAATGATATTTATCATTCAAAACATATTTTAAAACATTTAACTTTCAAATAACTTTTAAATTCCATTTTAAATATGAGATTTAAAATGAATAAAAATTTAACCTTAACAAACTTTAAAATCCATTTACAACTCTTAAAATCATATAGTGAAGAAATACTAATTTTGTAAAAGAACTTAAGAATTTAAATCAATTTACCTTTAAATTCTACCCTTTTAATATCCATTTTAACAATTAAAGTTATTAAACAATTTTAATTTAAAAACCTTCTTTTATTTCAATACTGAAATACAGATTTAATTCTAATTCCAGATAAAACTTAGATTAAAACTTACTTGCAAATTTAAAACTTCATCTTTTTAAATTCAACTATCTAATCATTTTAAAGGTTGCTAATTCTTTTTAAATTTCAACAACTTATTATATTTTCGAACTGAGATTCAAATTTAACTTAAATCAGTTTTAAACTTAGACTTAAGACTTGTTTAAAACTTTTACTTAACCATTTAAATTTTGTTTTAAATTTTTAAACAGTTTAGTTTTAAATTTGGAACCCAGACTTTTACCCGAGACCCCTCAAAAATACTTCGAGTCGCATACCTAAATACTTCGAGCATCACTCGAACAAAACTCGAGAAAAACTCAAGCACCCCTCTGTTAAAATCCCAGACTTCACCAGATATACTTACGATCTCGTGCACGTGCACGGTAGATTCCATCACCTCCGGCCATCGACGACTTCCCCCACCAGTCGACGTTCATCCACCAACCCGAAAAACGATCACTCGATCACCCAAAATGCCAGAGGAACAAAATCGAGCATCCAAAACTAACTCGAACCCAAAACTGGAACATCTTCAATCTCTGGAAACTGCCTCGTCTTCAAAATCCCGACCATCAGAACTTCTACAACTCCGACCATATCTTCATCATCGACCAAGCTTCACTCCCTCAAAAGCCTGAAGCACTCGATCCACTTGAGAAAGCGTGAAGATCATTTTCCCTAACCTAGTTAGAACTAGGGTTAAAAATTCAAATCCTAAATCATTTCTTCCTCGATGTTTTAATTCGATTTCCAGTAATTTTCCCTATATCCTCGATCATTCCACCATCACTACTGAAGATTTCAACATACCAAACTATCGAGATCAACAGAAATTCCTCACATATTCATTTATAGCTAAAACCAGAACTGCATCTTCAATTCGAAACTAAAAATTATGATTTATGTTTTAAAAATCGAGTTTTAGTATAAGTAATCAACTTATACTCCTGGTTTTACGAATTACAAGATTTGAGTTTTTCACTTTTATGTATATGCACAGATATATTCTTTTCTTTTGGTTTACAGAGACATTTGGCTTTAAAGTTGACTTAATTAAGATTTTCAAACATTCCTCTATGATAAATCAACAAATTTTGTTTGTAAGTTAAATACTAACAAGAACTAAATCAAGTGGTAAAATATTTAAAAGGAATTCTTGAGTCTGGGCAAACAGAACAGAACAGAGATCATATTCATACATGCATACAATACATCCATATATACCAAACCCAACATGCATTTGAAACCAAACATAATATAGGGAATTTCATCACATTTATTTACTGCAAACATGATTATCACATGAAAAATTCAAGCAACTAAACTTACTTAAGATAGTTATAAATAAAAACTGTTACTCACCAAACATGCAGATGAACAGAGCCCTATTATTTTGAAAAGCTTTTGAAACTGTAAACTTGCATGTTCCTTTGAATTTGATTTAAAGTTTGAGTGATTGCTACTGAAAATTGCATGCCTCATTTGATTTAAGAACTTGAGTTGCTGGTTTCCATGTTGAAAATTAAATGCAAGCAGGCTACAGACTTGAATAAATTACATGCATGTTTGCTCTTGATTTTCAAAGTTGATTCCAGATTGAAAAATGAAGGCAGGTAGGTTTTGAGTTGTTTCCAGATTTGAAAAGAATGCAGGTATTTGATTTGAAATTTTTTTTTACAGGGGTTTGATTTCTCTAGTTGAAGAAGATTTGCAGGCTTTTGTTTCTGGATTGAGGCATTTAGATCTCTGATTTCAGATTTGCATTTTAGATTAGAGGATTGTATTTGAGAAGTGGTTACTGATTTATTTCAGATTTAGTTTAGAGAAAAATCTGAGTTTATCTTGTTTTTGAGAAGGAAATAGAAAAAATAAAATAAAGGAATGCATATGTATATATAAGTGAATTTGTAATTTATAAAAATAAAAGAAAAAGAACATAATTAAGACACTTGTCATTTTGAGTTTACCATTTATTTACACATGTTTAAAATGAAGCTTTAGATAAATGACACATGTCTTATAAGTAATTACTCATATTTATATTTATTTTAAAAGTAAATAAAAAGCCCTTTCTTATTTATTTAAACACTTATCTATATATATTTCTTTTTAAAGAGAAACCAAAAACTAATTATATTTTATAAATATAAGTTTATACAAATATTATAATATCCAACAATTTAAATATATATATTCTTTTGAATTTCAAAACTTTAAATAAAATTAAATCCTAAGATTCAATTTAAAAGTCAAGTTATATATATTTACATACACTATTTATTCAATTTAAAATAACAATTCCTTTTAGCATAAAAATTCATACATATTAAAAATAATTCATTATACTTGTTATTTGAAAATAACATATTTTATAATTTAAACAAGAGATTATATTATCAGGAAATATTTTAAAAGAAATAAAACAAACCAATTTTGTAAATCTTATTTATTTAAACTTAAGTAAAATATATCTTAACCAATTAAAATATTTACTTAAAGTAATTTAAAACTATAAGATTATTTATTTAAATAACTTTGAAAAGTCATATTAAATTAAATCTAAATTTCCAATTTTCCCAAAGCTTCTATTTATAATATATACAAATAAATATGTATATATTCAAATAGAAAATATCTTATTAACTTTTTAAAAGATAAAATCATCCATTAATACTAATTTAATCAGATTATTAAATTAAATTCAAATTTTATTATCAAAGATCATCAATATCAATTTAATTATTTAACAGATTATTAAATTGATATTGTTAAAATTTCCGGGATATTACATGCCACCTTGAACAAGTGATATGTTAACTAATGACGGTTAAGTGTTGAATTTATTTACATAGTCGTCGATTATGTAAATATCAGTTATTAGCTTGGAAAGTTTAATTGAATGATATGGTACCTTGCTTAACTACCATTATGATCATTAAGTCTAATTCAAATTTGAAATGTTAACTATTGATTTGAAAATTAATTTAAGAATAATTATTAACTATTATAAGGTCTTTAAAGATAATTATTATTTAGTAATAAGACTTAAAAGGTAATATCTATTTATTAATAATGTTTTCAAGATAATTATTAATTGTTTTTAATAATGGTTAAAGTTAATTATTTTATATGATTCGTAAAAGTTATTTCTTAAAGTTATTTAAGAATGTTTAATTATTATTTTAAAGTTATTTAATTATTGTTTTAAAAAGTTTTTAATTATATTTTAATTATACTTAGAGTGATTTAACTATACTATAATTTTTAATTAAAATTATTTAATTATAGTGATTTAAGTTATTTAATTACATTTATAGGTAAATTAATTATCATATTAATATTAGTTAAAAGTTAATTGATTATTGTATTGATAACGTTTTAAGTTAATTAATTACTATATTAATATCGTTTAGAAGTTAAATTATTAATACAATAATAGTGCTTAAAATTAATTTAATATAATATTAATGAGATTCTAAAGATATTATATTGAATGAGGTTTAAAGATAATTACATAAAAGGGTGTTTAATAATAATTTGTTACTTAAAGTTATTTTAAATAATTTATTGTATATCAATGGAACTTTACTGACTTAAAAAGTTTATTAAATAAGTTTTGTTTTAAATAAGGAAAGTTTATAAAAGAAGTTTTATAAATGATTTCGGATATTTGAAAAGAAGTTGTATAAATGGTTTGGAAATTTATACAAAGGTTTTTATAAATAGATTTGGAGATTTATAAAGTGTTTTATAAATGAATTTGGAATTTAAATAAAGGAGATTTCATAAATGAAAGAGGTTTATTTAAAAGGATTTCTTGAAGAAATTTATAATAGAAATTTAGTTGGATTTCCTTCAACTGACCTCTCCTTAATTATGATGGTATGGGACATTTATTCCATACTTAACATCGGAGGAATAGTGTTTAGGGTTATCTTTATCTCCCTTTTAAAAAAGATTGGGTTTTGTCATTTTAATATGATTTGAAATAGGGATCTTTCTAAAAGTTTTGGAAAATATAATTATACCATTTTATAAGTATGTAAAAAGGGTTTCCATGTTTGGAGGGGAATGGTTTGTGAATATACTTATGCCAACGAGATAGGTATATGAATATTTTAATAAACATTTGAAAGTTGGTTTTAAATAAATGGAAGATTAACCTAAAAGGCTTAGTGGTTGTCATGGGAAATGTAATGTCTGTTTAGAATGTTTGTTTATTTGATAGTTAAAGAACCGACTATCAAATCTTGTCTTAAGTATGTAATCCTTGTTAACTTTAGTGGTACAAAAATAATCCCTACTTGACACCGAAGGATTTTAACTCTGTGAATATCTATGGGAAACAAGGAAATTATATGGAATAGTTACCTTTGTTGGTCCTATACTATCTGTATAAAAAAATTTAGTTCTTCTAGGATGAATGATGAGGAGATCTGTCCACTTAAACGTTAGAGGGTGATTCCCGCTCTTATTTATTGTCTGATTATTTCCTAAGTACCGATATTGAGTATTCTCAAAAATCGACGATTGGTTTATGGAGCGTCCGGTAAGCGGGCAAGTGTACTCGTAATAGATGACTCTTACCGTAACCACTCCAAAACCATGTATAGTTTTATGGAGGAATTTCATGATATATTACGTTGTCGGAATCAATGTGTGATTTCGATCCCCGTTGGGATGTTGGAATCCATATGTGATTCCGCGATATGTTTAGTTGGGGGCGCATAAGCTGGAATGCCCAACGTAGCGTCACCAGCGGTAATGACTAAAATGGAGATAGGAGGCATGGCCCATACGGTTGGCAAAACCATAGGGTGCAGTCGTCTCCACTTAGAGTTACCTACAATTATTATGCATGCATGGAGCGATGCACTCGGACTTAGCGAGACCAGCTATGTTTTTCCTATGGTACATCACTAGGGGTGTATGCTGCTTCGGAAGTATATCTTTGATCCTTGTGCAAGAGGACCGTTCTCGAAGTACTAAGGGCACCTCTGTGGAATCCTATACAATTAACGAACGCTTCTTATCGGTTTTTGATTATGTACCTAGTATTGTTGTGATGTACACTCATAAGCATCACATCTACTTGATTATTCTTATTTACACCCTTAGACATTATTATAATATCATTGGATTTTCTGATGTAACTATATTGGTTATCGTAAGGTAAAAACATGTTTGTATTCATATGCGGCGTGATCTTACGAGATATCTTTGGTTTTAAAGGATTTTACAAGTTATAGTTAATAAAATTCCTTATGATTTGAGTTTCTTACGTTGGTTTTACTAGACTGATCCAGGCGTTGTTTTTTATAATGCTCGGGTCAGCCCGAGCATATTTTCCAGATTTAGCTAGATACTTTGGAGCTTTCAGAGGACGAACTGGATTCTCCAAGATGTATTCACGTATCTTATATTCTTCCGCTGTTTGTTATTCTTGATTTATGCCTGTATTTATCAGCAATTATAAGGACAAATTGTTATAACTGTCCAGGGCTGACGATAGGTTGGTGTGCTTTGATTTGTGTTATGTATGTATAATAAAGACGATTTTTTTTGTAAAATTCTTGTATATATTTTTTCTCGTCACAATGTAAAATTCTATTATGTCATCAATTTCTTCTACTTCAACAATCTATTTTTTCAACACTTGGATATTCGATAGTGAATAACATGAATGTACTAGTGTCGATCTCTAAGGATCGAAAAGATGGGACGTTACAAAAGGACAAACAAATTAATTATTTCAATACTTTAAAAACAGTAAAGAAATTAGTTATATTTTTACAATATTAATCATCTATGTTTCCACTTAAAAATTTAAAAGGTAAAAGTAAAAATATAAAAATAACTTTGTAGTGTCTAAAATGATAAATGATAAAAATGAAACTAAAAGGTAATCGTTAAGTCATTTTATTATTTTAAAAGCATTTATTTTTATCATTACAATATTAAAACCTGTATATAAAATGTTTAGAAAATGATAAGTGCGTTTATCATTTCAAGAATTTATAGCATACAACTAAAGGATGATTTATTTTTCTTTTAAAATAACTAATCAAACAAACGCAAGGAACAAAACAGATATAGTCTGGCTCAACATATAATAACAATAATGCAAAGACGAAGGAAACCTTAACCAACACAATCAAATTGACTAAGGACATTAATTTTTTAATGTTAGTCTAACATAATCATCAAACTAATTAAATTAAATCAACGACTAACTTAATCGACGAACATAATTGAATGTTAATCCATGAAAACTTATATTTTAATAAACATTAGGGTTTACACCTTAATTACTTGAATAGCCAAATCAAAGTCAACATTGATTTTTGGTCTTTTTACCAATTTAAGTTGGTATGAGTGGATTTGGAGAGGATTTGTGTGAATTTAGCGAGGAATTGCATCACTATGATTGGATCTGTAGCGGATTTGCTTGAACTTAGAGAAGATTTGATAATATTTTAAGAGAGTGAAAGCAAACCTTTAAGATTGACGACATATTTTTTATAAATGCGAGGGTATACTTGTAATTTCATGATTTATGTCATGGAAATTTTATATATATATACTTCATGCTACAAAATTATTTAGTAAAAGTCTTAGGCCATCTAGTCTAACTAGCTACGTCAATTGGTTGATTAACTTTTTCTAGAACCGAAATTGGTTTAAGACTTTCTTTTACGGTCAACAACATCCTCTGTTTAAACAAACAATAAAAATCTAAGGTAGTGTTTGGTTTGTTATTTTTAGTTTTGGATTTTCGTCCATATAAAAATGCACTCGACACATTTATATTGTCAAAAACGACCAATTTAGAAAACGAAGTTAACATACAAAATAGAAAACAACTTTATTTTATTTTCCGCGTTTTGGAAAATAACACAAGCACGTGAAACAATCCATTCTTCCGTCGTTTCTCTATCCCGTTCGTCCTCTCATCCATCTTTCTTTCATCCTCTCCGTCGTCTCTCCATTCTTCTCATGTTTGAGATATATATTGAAAACCGAAAATACAAAATTCGTTTTTAAACCAAACACTACCTAAGTATTCTTTCTTTATTGTTTATGAAATTTAAAAGAGTCTATAATAATGTAAAAACCGCATAGCAAGTACAAGAAGGTAACTCATATAGTGGAGTTTCCTTATAGTGATTTTCATATCTAAACAAGCAGATGCCACGTTACTGATTAATAAGTGTCATGGGTGATAAAGGTAATCTATCAAAGTGGTAGGAGGAAAAGGATTTCCTATATGAATAAGTCCTCGAGTGGTTCTTACCTATTAAAATTTAACATACACATAACTTAATGGTTCTATGTTTTCCTTTTGATGTAATAAATTAAAATCTATACCTGACCCTATCAAGTTCAATAAGGTGACATAATGACTTGGAAAATATAAATATAAAGCTTACACAAAAGAGGTGATCAGCTTCATTGTAGTAATAGCTTTAAAGATTCCTCAACATTCTAGTAATTTGATCATTGTCTGTACCTGACCCTATCAAAAGCCCAATTGATCCTGACAAAAGGAAATCTAGGCCAATAATTCGATCAACAGTTCCAAAATCTGGCCACTTAGCTTCTGATTTCATCCAACCGATGAGGAACTCGTTCTATATTGTCTCAAACGTAAGATCTGCCATCAGAACGTCAAGCTCAACATGATCGATGATGTCGATGTTTATAAGTTGCACGTTGATGAATTACTAGAAAAATGATCATTGAGAAGAGGCGATAAACAATGGTTCTTCTTCAGCCCCAGAGACAGGAAATATCCAAACAGTTCAAGATCAAATCATGCTACAGCAAATGGACACTAAAAGGACATATGAATAGACCCTAACATCTTTCAAAACTCCAAATCCATCAGTAATAAGAAAACTCCCATCTACTACCATGGGTGGGCTCCAAAAGGACAGTGCACCAATTGGGTGATGTATTAGTATGCATTAGCTGAGCAAATATGCTTATTAATTTGATAAACATGTAGGATTATTTCATTATATGTAAGCTTTTTAGGAAGAGTGGACCTAGCCCTAAAAATGGAGAGAAATATGGTGCACCATTTAGAGTAGAAGAGTGGGAGGAAGATATTGTAGACGATGATCACATGTATCAAACTAACAGCAACCACTAAATGACCGAAAATTGACCTAACAAGCTGAAAATGAATTACAAATGAGGATATGAACGAAAACCAAAATTATCATTTGGATAGAATGTTGTCACAAGTAGCAAGTGAGTTGGATGTTGTTCCACTAAATTCTAAGTTGCATTCTGTTTATATTGGTTCAGGAAACCAAGTTGGTAATAATGCCACAAATGAGAGAGTATTGAATGTAGAGTATAACTCACTTCCAAGTTATGATTGTCAAATGAGCAAGATGTGATGCATTGACTTCTTGATACTACTTCCTATGCTCCAAAAGTGAGAAAAAAAAGGAAACAATACATCTCCAATTGTTTTGGGTACTAGGTTTTCATGTATGGGTTCAATTTCTAGAACATGCTCCAGTTGTTTCACTCTTCCTAAGTGACTTCCTGAATACTTCAGGAGATGCATCTGTTAGAAATGAATGAGCATTAGGGAATGTGAAGAAATTTAAATGCCTTGGTAAATGAATAGTCCCACATCTTATAGTAAAACAAACTATTTGTGTTTATATACTAAGATTGAACACTATTATATTTCCTATGAGAAAAAGAGAGATATAAGCCATGACGGGTGGTGAATGCACCACCCCGCATGCGCGTGTCCGAGCCCGCATCCGCAGTTCGGGCGAATGGGCATTTGAGGACTATTATAGAGGCACTTTGCAGTTGGCCGTTGGCTTAGCGTGGCTGTTCAGATTGACAGTTTTTTGTTTTTTGCCCGTTCAAACTCAAACGGTCGCATCGCCTGATAAAGGGTCGCAACCTTTCCAACAGTCGCAACCGTTCGAACAGGCACCTATTACCAAATATGTGCACCTCCCCGTGCCTATATATAGGCAGAAGAAAAATAGAATACTCAATTACTAACTTAAGTTTTTCTGCATTTTATTTCTCTCCACACCACTCCATTCTTAAATAAACTCTCTTCACTTCGTCGTTGCTCAGTGGTTGTTACGCGGCATCACAGAGAAGGTCTATTTCATCTTGAGAAACAATTGCTCGATATCCTTAAGTGTCGTAGATGGAGCAATATTGTTTTAAGGAAACAGGACTCGGACAATCTAATCGGTATTATATTTACTGCTTTAATTGTTAACTGCACGGTTCTATTCGTAACAATTTTGCGACATATTTATCGCAATTTTGTTGTTGCAATTTTGCAACATAGTTGCAACAGTTTCGTAACACCTTTGTAACCTTGATGTTAACGACCATTGCAAAAAGTTTCGTTACACCTTTATAGCATTTCTATTTAACAATTTTGAAACAATATTTATTTATTGTTGGATGTTTTTTAGACGACAATGTCTCATGAAAGCAACACTTCTGCGCCAACACAAATTGTGATTACTACTCGGTCTAAAACTTTGGTTCCAACGATGGTGCTGTCTCGTGAAGAACGGCCGAAAATGTTCACTGATTGGACTTCAAACGCTAGCAGCAAAAGATGTTGTGTTACTTGATGACTTTGGGCCTTGCAAAGTTTCTTACAGAAGATGCTCTCATAGTCAAGGGATTGGAACCCGATGCAACAAAAGTCCAAGCCTTGAATGTCTGGAAGAGTTCTGACTTTATGTGCAAGAACTGCATATTAAATGGGCTTGCAACATTTTATACAAGTGGAAATTAGCCACAAGGGCCTCTTTAGCAAGTGGAATTAGTTTCTAGGACACACAACTAAAATAATTACTTTCAAGGACAAAACGTAAAATAATTAGTTTCTAGGGCCTAAAAACCTATGAAATTATCTCCTTGACAGTAATTGGATTGCTGACTTTGTCCTTGAAAGTAATTATTTTGCTGATTTTGGCCTTGAAAGTAATTTCTTTGAATGTGGGTCCTAGAAACTAATTGGACCGTAAAGTTTGTCCTTCTAGTGAAATGCCCCTTTATATTATGTATACTATGCTGCTCGAACTTTAAAGAACACTGGACGACATTAGAGAAAAAGTGCAAAACCGAAGATGCGGTATGAAGAAGTTCATAGCAGTGAAATTACTTGAATGCAAATGATTGATGCGAAGACCGTTATCAACCAAATTCAAGAGTTACAAATTATCATTCACCAATTGCATGATGAAGGAATGACTCTAAGCGAATACTTTCATGTTGCTACTGCAATTGGAAAGCTTCCTCCATCATGGAAAGATTTCAAAAACCACCTTAAGCACAAGCGCTATGAGATGACAGTGGAGGAACTTGTAATCCGATTGAGGATTGAGGAAGATAACAGGAAATATGAGAAGAAGACTTCACATACCATGACTGCCAAGGCAAATGTAGTCGAGTCAGAGAAACCCAACAGAAGGAAACGTAAGCATGCTCCTAAGAAATCAAATAAATTTTAGGGTTCATGCCATAATTATGGAAAGAAAGGACACAAAGCCATCGAATGTCACGCTCCTAAGAAAAAGAAACCAGAAGCAAACCTGGTTGACATCTCAAATGGCGTGTATGATACGGACTTATGTGCAGTTGTGTCTGAATGCAACCTCGTTGGTGACTCGAAAGAATGGTTTGTAGATACAGGAGCCACACGACACTATGTGCAAACAAGTGGAGTTTACAACCTACAAAACTGCTACTGATGACGATCAACTTTTTATGGGTAATTCATCCGCATTAAAAGTTGATGGCAAGGGAAAGATTGTATTGAAAATGGCTTCTGGAAAAGAACTAACTTTGGCAGATGTTCTTCATGTTCCAAATATCCGCAAGAAACTGATTTCTGGATCGCTGCTTAGCAAGCATGGCTTCGAACTCACCTTTGTGTCTAATAAGTATGTATTGTCAAAGAATGGAGTGTATGTAGGAAGTGGATATGTTTGTGATGGTTTATTTAAAGCAAATGTAACCATTATTGTACCAAACAATGATATGAATAAAATTGAATCTTCTGCTTATATTGTTGACTCTTCTAACATATGTCATTCTAGATTAGGTCATGTAAAATTTGATACCTTGCGAAAATTATTAATCAAGATTTTATACCAAATTGCAAAATAGATTCCAACTATAAGTGTCAAGTTTGTGCAGAAGCAAAATTGACAAGAACCTCGTTTCACCATGTTGAACGAGAAACTAAACCATTAGACCTAACACACACAAATGTATGTGACTTAAAAATGTGTCAAACTAGAGGTGGAAAAAGGTATTTCATTACCTTCATTGATGATTGTACAAGGTACTTTTATGCGTATCTCCTTACAAGTAAGGACGAAGCATTCGACATGTTTATATAGTATAGAGCAGAAGTTGAAAATCAACTCAATAAGAAAATAAAAGCTTTAAGAAGTGATAGTGAAGGAGAATATGAATTTGCCTTTAAGGAGTTCTACACCGAACATGGTATTATATACTATACTACAGTCCTGTATTCACCTCAATCCGATGGTATAGTCGAACGGAAAAATAGAACTCTTAAAGAAATGATGAATGCCTTACTAATTAGTTCTAGCTTGCCAGATAACTTCTAGGGAGAAGCTATTCTTTTCGCAAATCATATTTTGAATAAGATACCACGAAAGAAAACATCTAAATCTCCCTACGAACTTTGGAAAAATAGACCACGAACCTACAAATACTTAAAAGTGTAGGGGGTGTCTTAGAGGTACCTAAACCAAAGAAAGTCAAAATTGGACCAAAAACAATTGATTGTGTATTATTTGGATATGCACAAAACAGTGCCGCTTATCGGTACACAAATCCAAAATTGATGATATTCACGTAAATACCATCATTGAGTCAAGAAATGCTAGATTTTTTGAAAATGTATACCCTTTAAAATAGAGTACTAAAAATTATCCTCAAAAGAGACCAAGCGAAATTGAAATCTTCAATTCTCTTGAGGGCGCTTAACAAAATATTGATAATGATCAGCAAAACAGTGCTAATCAACAAGTGGAGGAACCAAGAAGAAGCAAAAGATCAAGGGCATCAAAAACCTTTGGACCAGATTTCTACACATTAATGGTAGAAGACGATCCATTAACATACAAACAAGTTATATCCTCCACCGATGCCCCTTATTGGAAGGAGGCTGTTAACAATAAAATTTAAAGCACTTTGACAAACCTTACATGGGAGTTAGTTAATTTACCTCAAGGAAGCAAAACCTTTGGTAATAAATGGATATTTAAAAAGAAATTGAAACTTTATGGTTCAATAGACAAGTATAAAGCTCGACTTCTGGTTCAAGGTTTCAGACAAAAAGAAGACCTGGACTATTTTGATACATACTCTCCAGTAACTAGAATAACATTAATAAGATTGCTGATAACAATCACATCCACACTTGATTTAGAAATACATCAAATGGATGTAAAGACAGCATTTTTAAATGGTGAACTGGAAGAAGAAATATACATGAAACAACATGAAGGTTTCCTAAAAACTGGAAATGAAAGCAAGGTTTTCAGATTAAGAAAATCACTTTATAGGCTTAAACAAGCGCTTAAATAATGACACGAAAATTTTGATGAAAATATGATACTAAATGGATTTCGTATAAATGAATGTGACAAATGTGTCTATTCTAAACATACAAATATGGGATATGTCATTGTATGTCTATATGTAGATGGTTTACTAATATTTGGAATCAACAAGGAGATAATAAAATCTACAAATGGTATGCTCTCCGCCAGATTTGACAAGAAAGATCTGGGAATCCCTGACGTGATACTTGGTGTAAAATACTTAAAACCGCCCGAGGATATGTGTTGTCCCAATCACACTACATTGGGAAAATAATTGAAAATTTTAAACAACACAATGTAATATCAGCAAAATCACCCACAGATTTGAACCAAAACTAGATTAAAAATAGCTGTGACAGTATTTATCAACTTGAGTACTCTCGTATACTAGGCAGCATTATGTATGTAATTAACTGCACAAGACCTAATATGGCATATGCTGTAAGTAAACTCAATAGATATACTAGCAACCCAGGAAAGAATCACTAAAATGCTATAATTCGATAACTAGGATACCTAAGTTATACACAAAGTCATGGACTACATTATGATAGATACCCATCTGTAATAGAAGGGTATTGTGATGCAAACTGGATAACTAGTTCATCGGATAAAAAATCCACTAGTGGATATGTGTTTAACTTAACTAGTCAGGCAATATCTTGGAGATCCTCTAAACAAACTTGTATAGCAAGACCGACCATGGAATCATAATTTATTGCCTTAGACAAAGCTGCAGAAGAAGCAGATTGGCTTCGAGGTTTCTTAGAAGGTATTTCGAATTGGGAAAAACCTGTACCTCCAATAAGCATACATTGCGACACCAATCAGCTATTGGAAGGGCCAATAGTAAACTTTATAATGGAACGTCTAGACATATTCATTGTAGACATAAAACTGTTAGACAACTTCTCTCCAATGGGGTTATTACAATTGACTATGTAAGATCAAGTGATAACATTATAGATTCACTGACAAAAGGTTTACCTAGAGGGAAGGTTAATATCTTATCGATGAGAATGAGGTTAAGGTCTATAAACTAATTCTTTAAACGAAACCCCACCTAGCTGACTGGAGATCCTAAGATCTAGGTTCAAAGGGAGAACTAAGTTTAGGTAAACTTGATAGCACTGTAAATATTCAAACCATTCCTATGATAAGTCAGTTCACTACTCACCGGAGAATAGGATAAATTTTGATACTTTTAATGGTGTCAATACTTGGTAATATTAAAGAACCAAGAGTATTGTGAAAATACCCATTATAGAATAACCTACATGAGTGTGAAGGCGCCGCTTCAAGGATAATTGTAAGGCCAAATTCTCCAAAGCACTAATGAGATCAAGCTGGTGTTCATGGAAAAAATGAACACAAACAGAGAACCAAGGAGGATTAGAAACACTTATTGCATGTTGTCTATTTTAGATTTCCACAAAAGGCTTACAGTTCAAAGACAACCTCTGTAACGACCAACGACTTTCTCTCCACAGAAAGTCGCATCGTTAATAAGAAAGAAAGGGATAGAAAGAGAAAAGAAGAGAAGAAAGAAAGAAACAACAACAACGATCTCACAGCGGAACGAATAAATTATATTAATAACATAAACTATTACATAGTATACAACAATTTACAGAGTTACACAGCATATACATCACTTACTAGACAGTTATAAACATCTGTCTAGACATTACAACTCAAATACAAGACAAGACACAATCACAGATATCAACACAGCGGAATACTATATCTACGAACGCCGAAGCCTCCTGCTCCATTGCTCCTCCAGAATATTCGTCAAAGCTAAACCTGAATCCCTTGGCTACTCGTAAAAATTTGAGTACCCAAGAGTTTATAAACAGAAATAAACACTTGGGTCAGACATGGGTCTGGTGTGAGTAACAGGTTAAACTTGCTTAACTTCAAAACCTTTAGAAAGAAAAGATATCACGTAAGACTCCCCACAAATAAACATGGGTAAGTTTTTACCTTACGCTAACCAAAACATTTGATAGGAAATCTGATTTTATTATAATAGGGTCTAGGGTTTTCAAGTAAAATATAGAAATAGCTGAAATGCTTACATCTCACATTCCAACATAGTTGGGCACAACTAATACGTACGGCACTTATTGGAGTTTGGATTCCATACAATGGCAGGGCTACTGGGGTACCGCCCATCACAGTACGTGGCCTAGATCACCGTACCGAGGAGTACGCCCGCTCCCCTGCAACACAAAGCCGGAACCATCCCTTACTGGATAATCCCGAACAAGATAATCCCGTAGTTGGCGCGACCAACCACACACTAAGCCGAATAAAAGAAAAGGGACCTCTAGACAGGGATCTATCTTGCTCTCAGTGGGTGCTACCCACGAAACCTTGCTGCACCTCCCCTGTTTTAGCCATTCCCGGTTGATGAGGCTTGAGGTTACGATTACCTTTAATCAGAACATATCACTTAGAATGCTCATCGTCCGCCTGACGATGTGCTGAAAGCATTCAATCCATACAAGTTCGTTCCGGGTTCGAACGAAACCGAAGGCATTATCTCGTTACACTCGTTTTGGAATCACCCTCAGAGTTAACGACAATAACCCTTGCACTCTAAATCTTCATCTTCACTTGAGATTCACGACCTATCGTAAATTTGGATCGATGTGGTATTCGGGTCTCCAGACCTGGAATACCGGTATACGGAAACCCGATCCCGGTCTCATCGAAATCCAAAACGTATCTTTTAAGGGCCAAGTTGTTTTAAGGTTAAAACAATTCAATTCTTATCTATATACACAAAGATAGATAATTCAATAGATAATCTACATTATCATCCCAAACAGATAATTCACATTATCATTATAAATCAACCAAACATCCATATCATATATCAATCATATCTTATCAGAGATATCAAACAATGAAATACATTCAATCTCATTCATCCATCCTTAAGCAATGATTTATATCATCTAATTAATTTAAAGTGAATTAAACTAATTACTTCATTCTATAAATCCTGCTTACTTAATTATTAATTAAACCAATTAATTAATCATTACTCTAAGTATCCATCTTAATTAATCATTCCTGATTAATAATCCTTTAATTACTTTAAGTAATTAATACTTAATTAATTTCACAAATTAATTATCTTAAATCATTCAGTAATTAATCTTTAATTACTTCATTAATTAATTAACTATATTTAATTACATTAATCCTTAATTAATTACAATTAATTAATTACTTTAATCACTTATTTTTTTTAACTAATCTTAATTAATCAATCCTTAATTACATCATTAATTTTATTAATTAATGATCCTTAATTACCCTTAATTAATTATCTTATTTAAATTTATTACATTTAATAATTAATTAGTCACATTTATTAATCACCTTTGATTAATCTCATTTAGTAATTAACTTCCCTTAATTACTCCACTTCATAAATTAATTACTCCTTAATTAATTATCCTTTAATTAATCCCTTGATTAATTATTCAAAAGTAATTAACTCAAATTACTTTTATTATTAAATCATCTTTAGTTAATTACATCCAGTAATTACCTTTAATTACTTTCCTAAGTAATTATACTTTCACTAATTACATTTAAGTAATTATCAAATTTCCAAATCATTATCTTAAATTAATTTAACTAATTAATTTAAACTTATCAAATTTATTTAATTAATTACCTTAAGTAATTAATTTCTTTAATTACTTTCGTTAAGTAATTTATACTTAAACAATTTATATTAATTAATTAATCTAATTGATTATCAAAAATTAATCACATTAATTAATTATTTAATAATTCCTAATTAATGATCTCTCATTAATTATTAACAATTCTTTAATTACTTTCTTTAAGAAATTTAGCTTTAATCAACTATTTATTAATTACAACTTAATAATTTCTTAATTACCAATTAATTTCTAAGTACTAAATTAATTTCTTAATTAACCTTTAAATTAAAGTATTAACCTTTAACTACTTTAATTATTATTAACAAAGACTTTAAAACATTTACATTAAAATCTTTCTTTTAATTTATCTTAAATTAATGCTTTAAAATAAATTACAATTTAACTTTAACCATATTTTGAATCTAATTTACAAAATCTTCTTAAATTCCAAATGTTAAGAAACACTTAACATTTAAAAGATTTTTAAACCAATTTATTTAAATTCAAAACCTTTTTAAAATATACTTTTAACAATTTAAATTTGTTAAAACATTATTTTTATAAAACTTCATTTGTCTCAAATTCTAGGATACACATTTAAACTTGAACCCATACTTAAACTTGATTTAAATCTGGATTTAAATCCTATTTCAAAGTTTAAACTCATTTTAAATTTAAAAAACCACTGTCAGGTTAAAACTGAAATCACCAAAATCTACTCAAGTCCCTCACCAATTCCCCCGAGCAAAAACCCTACACGCTTCGAGTCTCTCACGCTATAAACTCGAGAAAACTCCTCTGCTTAAAAACCTAAACTAAAACACTGATGCCCAAAACCACTCACTGATATACGTGCACGTGCACAGGCGAATTGGTCGCCTACGATCATCGATTCCATCGCCGACATCTCGTCCACGACCATCTTCCACGATCTCGGTCACCAGAAATTCGAACAACCTTAACAATCGAAATCGAGTAGCTCAACACCACCTGGAACCAAAAGCGAACCTGGAAAAAATGCTCGAATCCTTTTCTCCGATCGCCAGAAGCTTTGAAACTCCGTCCAACCATTCTTCAACATCCAAACTACGACCTCCATGAATACCATAGCATTCGATCACTCAGAGGAATAATGCCTATAAAAATTCCAGAGCACGCCCAAACTAGGTTTACGAACTACAAAATCTTGCCGCCTTCGCCTCGATGATCGAGATCATCTCCGTCCATTTTTCCCTGCATTCTCGTAAGCCCCTCCACCACTACGCGAAACCCCAATCTCCATTGATTCTTCAATCACCAGGATTCGCCAAATATACTAAATTCGAACAAACTCGAACTGCTCCTTTATTCCCATTTTAAAAATGATGATTTAACCTTTAAAAATCATATTAAAGTACAAGAATTCCATTTACACACCGGAATTCGCAAATTATATAGTTCGAATTTTTGTCATATTTAAAGTTGGCACTGTTTTCTTGAGTTCCCGAATCATTAATAATGCATTTTAACTTAAGTCAATCCTAAACTAGAGGTTGGAATGAAACAAACAATGTTCTTCTAAGTCTTAAGTCTAAACGAAGATTAAATGAAAGAATTTGAATTTAAATCAAGACATAAACAGAGACACTGTAAACAGAAAAGTTATAAATATTCACATGCCTGTATATAATATACTTCAGCAAAAATAATCATGCAAACATACTTTACTAACACAGTATTAATCACAGCCATAATATTCAAACTAACTTATACTTTAAGTTTAATAGTGAAGTTACTCACCTGATTTAAAGGAGATGAACAGAGGCAGTTTAACCTTTGAAGACTGTAAACTTGCATGCTCCTTTTTGATTTAAAAACTTGAGTTGATGGAGCTTAACTTATTGAATTTAAAACTGCATGCATGTTGCTTCCAGGTTGAAAATAAATGTAGACAGAAGACCTTGAGTTGTTTTCCAGATTCTTATTTCCAGATTGCAATTGAATGCAGACAGGTTGCTTTAGTATTGAAAAAGAATTTTAGTTTTGAAAAGAATGTTTGCAGGCCATTGATTTCAGATTTGCAACTTGGTTATAGGTTGATCTTTTGATTTGGAAAATGAACTACAGGTTGTTGAATTTGATTTCTGGATTTGAGGAGTTGATTTCTGATTTTCAGATTTGAGTATGAACACATTTTGTTTTGAGAGGAATGTAAATTTACTGATTGTTTTGAGAGGAGAATTTTATTCAGTTTTCTTAGCTTTGAAAAAGAATAAAAGGAATGAAATGAGAGGCATTTGTATATATGTAAGAAAAATGTAGTTTATTAAAAATAAAAATAAAAAGAAAACCAAAATTAAGAACTTGACATTTGGCATTACCATTGTATTATTAGTGTACACATGTTATTACATGGCCTTACAGATTTACACTTGTCTTTTTAAGTAATTCATATTTATTTTATAATGTTAATAAAGCCCTTTCTTAATTTATTAACTATTTATCAATTTATAAAACAATACACTATTAATATTGTATTTTAAACTTATCTATATATATATACTCTTAAATCTTATTTATTAACCAATATTTAAAAAGAAATAAAATAATCCTTATTATTAATCTTATTTAAAACCATATATTATTTTGTTTTAAATAGCTTTGTAAAGCTAATATTAAATAAATCATAATTTCCAAACTATAAGAATATACATTAGAAATTTAAAACAAGATTTCATTTATTATTTAAATTTCAAATCCAAGCTTATCTATTTACAATATATACATATATATATACATTATAAATAGAAATCATTTTATTAGTTTTTAAAGGATAAAATTCACTAATTAAATATTCATTTAATTAGATTTTTAAACCAATTCAAATATTTTTATCAAAGATTAACAAATCAATTTAATTATTTAAACAGATTATTAAATTGATATTGCCCTAAATTTCCGGGATATTACATTCCTCCCCCCTTAAAATAATTTCGTCCCCGAAATTTAAAACAAAGGTAATTTAATAATCTATTTAAATCACAAACAAATATTATCATCCATATGCTAACAACCATAGCAACCAATCATCCAAACAAACAATTCTAACTATCCAGACAAAAATTCTGGATAGAATTCCTCGAGTTTCCCCAAGTATATATATACCGGGATACTCGCTCTACAAACAATCCAAACAACCAATACTACTAAGCTATAGAGCTCCTACTCATCTAGATCTACAAAACTAAACAGAATATCAGACTACAGACGAGTCTGACTCAACAACCAATTCCTCCAGAACTGCTGGTTCCAAAACCAGAGATAGATCAAACACGTACTCCCTCAGAGATACGTAAAATACATTGAATTCCAGTTATCCAAACTGACAATTCAACCTTGTAGATCAAAGTACTTATCCAAATTAGATCACAGAAAGATCCAAAATAACTCGGAGCTAACTTCCCATACTTACCCAATCTTATAGATCCCTTTAACCAGAGAAAAACTTCTCAACAACGAAGTCTCCAACTTCGAATTTCAAATTCCTTCGTTTCTTATCCACAAAATCTTCAGACGATCTTGGCTTCCTACAAATCCTTTCTGATCAGCTCAACCTTCGCCGATGCTTCTAGAAACAAACTAGACCAAAAATAACCCGACAAAATGATCCTCTCAAAATCTACCCATAATCCAAAACACAAATCTACTCACAACATCAGAAGACCGAACTAACTTCTCCTATCTGGAAAAGACAAACATGAGCACTCGCCAAACTGCTTTCGCTGCACCATTCTAATCTGGAGTAGAATGAAAATGCTGATGAAGAACACAAGCACAGACTGGACAATATATCCCAGAATAATCTCAGATAACTCAAGAGAATACTCAGACTATCGCAAGTCACTTTTGCGATCAACCCAGCCTAACTGCAAAGAAAACTGTTCTCTCTTTACCAATCAGAACAGCTTATACTTATCTATCCTATCTATCGAAGAAATGGATCCACTCTGTTTCTTCTGAACTCCACCTCCAGAAAAACTGCTAAGCCGGAAGAACTTCCTGCCAATGCATAGAATACTCCGAGCTGTACTGCTGCCACCGATGCCAAAGACTTCCTTTTCCAAAGCTCTTCGAGAAACTCGAACCCAAACCAAATAGAACACCATGTTGAACTCAACCACAACACCGAAACAGACACACTTCATTAACTTGTTCCAAAGAAAACATCTTCGGGAACATCCATAGTCACTGCATCTCATCACACAGTTACTTCTTCCAGAAGATACCAAGATACTATCACTCGCTTCTGCCCAACTGACAGATCCAACTCTACTCATCCAACTTCAAAGATAAACTCCGAACCTTAACAGGTTTCCTTCAGAGATTGTGAAATCCTTACACAACTGTAAAGTTCACTCGAGACGATATTAGGTTTACAGTCTCGACAGATACTCTTCCAACCTCAACACTCAGACTCCTAATCCTAGATGATAAATTATTATCATCTCAACCAATCATTACAAATACCATATACATTTAAAATGATACTTTTTATATAGAAATTATATCTGGGTAGAATTATTTCATCTACCTCTTTAAAACAATATTGTGTCCGTTGGCCTGGTCAAGTGTTTAGAGATCCCTATCAATAACGTTAGCTACTCGTATTGACCAGAATCCATATACCACTCAACCGATCAATTAACACAATATAAAACCATTTTATATAACTAACAAATACGCGCTCTCGTATATATATATATATACTCAGACTCAAACAGGTTGCTACAGATCCTATCTCTAATGAACAATCCTTCCGAACCTAGGTATTCACTCAACCTAGTGTTCTGATATTCACTTAACCAATAGCTTAGGTATTCGCTCAACCTTCGCTCTGATACCACTGTAACGACCAACGACTTTCTCTCCACAGAAAGTCGCATCGTTAATAAGAAAGAAAGGGATAGAAAGAGAAAAGAAGAGAAGAAAGAAAGAAACAACAACAACGATCTCACAGCGGAACGAATAAATTATATTAATAACATAAACTATTACATAGTATACAACAATTTACAGAGTTACACAGCATATACATCACTTACTAGACAGTTATAAACATCTGTCTAGACATTACAACTCAAATACAAGACAAGACACAATCACAGATATCAACACAGCGGAATACTATATCTACGAACGCCGAAGCCTCCTGCTCCATTGCTCCTCCAGAATATTCGTCAAAGCTAAACCTGAATCCCTTGGCTACTCGTAAAAATTTGAGTACCCAAGAGTTTATAAACAGAAATAAACACTTGGGTCAGACATGGGTCTGGTGTGAGTAACAGGTTAAACTTGCTTAACTTCAAAACCTTTAGAAAGAAAAGATATCACGTAAGACTCCCCATAAATAAACATGGGTAAGTTTTTACCTTACGCTAACCAAAACATTTGATAGGAAATCTGATTTTATTATAATAGGGTCTAGGGTTTTCAAGTAAAATATAGAAATAGCTGAAATGCTTACATCTCACATTCCAACATAGTTGGGCACAACTAATACGTACGGCACTTATTGGAGTTTGGATTCCATACAATGGCAGGGCTACTGGGGTACCGCCCGTCACAGTACGTGGCCTAGATCACCGTACCGAGGAGTACGCCCGCTCCCCTGCAACACAAAGCCGGAACCATCCCTTACTGGATAATCCCGAACAAGATAATCCCGTAGTTGGCGCGACCAACCACACACTAAGCCAAATAAAAGAAAAGGGACCTCTAGACAGGGATCTATCTTGCTCTCAGTGGGTGCTACCCACGAAACCTTGCTGCACCTCCCCTGTTTTAGCCATTCCCGGTTGATGAGGCTTGAGGTTACGATTACCTTTAATCAGAACATATCACTTAGAATGCTCATCGTCCGCCTGACGATGTGCTGAAAGCATTCAATCCATACAAGTTCGTTCCGGGTTCGAACGAAACCGAAGGCATTATCTCGTTACACTCGTTTTGGAATCACCCTCAGAGTTAACGACAATAACCCTTGCACTCTAAATCTTCATCTTCACTTGAGATTCACGACCTATCGTAAATTTGGATCGATGTGGTATTCGGGTCTCCAGACCTGGAATACCGGTATACGGAAACCCGATCCCGGTCTCATCGAAATCCAAAACGTATCTTTTAAGGGCCAAGTTGTTTTAAGGTTAAAACAATTCAATTCTTATCTATATACACAAAGATAGATAATTCAATAGATAATCTACATTATCATCCCAAACAGATAATTCACATTATCATTATAATTCAACCAAACATCCATATCATATATCAATCATATCTTATCAGAGATATCAAACAATGAAATACATTCAATCTCATTCATCCATCCTTAAGCAATGATTTATATCATCTAATTAATTTAAAGTGAATTAAACTAATTACTTCATTCTATAAATCCTGCTTACTTAATTATTAATTAAACCAATTAATTAATCATTACTCTAAGTATCCATCTTAATTAATCATTCCTGATTAATAATCCTTTAATTACTTTAAGTAATTAATACTTAATTAATTTCACAAATTAATTATCTTAAATCATTCAGTAATTAATCTTTAATTACTTCATTAATTAATTAACTATATTTAATTACATTAATCCTTAATTAATTACAATTAATTAATTACTTTAATCACTTATTTTTTTTAACTAATCTTAATTAATCAATCCTTAATTACATCATTAATTTTATTAATTAATGATCCTTAATTACCCTTAATTAATTATCTTATTTAAATTAATTACATTTAATAATTAATTAGTCACATTTATTAATCACCTTTGATTAATCTCATTTAGTAATTAACTTCCCTTAATTACTCCACTTCATAAATTAATTACTCCTTAATTAATTATCCTTTAATTAATCCCTTGATTAATTATTCAAAAGTAATTAACTCAAATTACTTTTATTATTAAATCATCTTTAGTTAATTACATCCAGTAATTACCTTTAATTACTTTCCTAAGTAATTATACTTTCACTAATTACATTTAAGTAATTATCAAATTTCCAAATCATTATCTTAAATTAATTTAACTAATTAATTTAAACTTATCAAATTTATTTAATTAATTACCTTAAGTAATTAATTTCTTTAATTACTTTCGTTAAGTAATTTATACTTAACCAATTTATATTAATTAATTAATCTAATTGATTATCAAAAATTAATCACATTAATTAATTATTTAATAATTCCTAATTAATGATCTCTCATTAATTATTAACAATTCTTTAATTACTTTCTTTAAGAAATTTAGCTTTAATCAACTATTTATTAATTACAACTTAATAATTTCTTAATTACCAATTAATTTCTAATTACTAAATTAATTTCTTAATTAACCTTTAAATTAAAGTATTAACCTTTAACTACTTTAATTATTATTAACAAAGACTTTAAAACATTTACATTAAAATCTTTCTTTTAATTTATCTTAAATTAATGCTTTAAAATAAATTACAATTTAAATTTAACCATATTTTGAATCTAATTTACAAAATCTTCTTAAATTCCAAATGTTAAGAAACACTTAACATTTAAAAGATTTTTAAACCAATTTATTTAAATTCAAAACCTTTTTAAAATATACTTTTAACAATTTAAATTTGTTAAAACATTATTTTTATAAAACTTCATTTGTCTCAAATTCTAGGATACACATTTAAACTTGAACCCATACTTAAACTTGATTTAAATCTGGATTTAAATCCTATTTCAAAGTTTAAACTCATTTTAAATTTAAAAAACCACTGTCAGGTTAAAACTGAAATCACCAAAATCTACTCAAGTCCCTCACCAATTCCCCCGAGCAAAAACCCTACACGCTTCGAGTCTCTCACGCTATAAACTCGAGAAAACTCCTCTGCTTAAAAACCCAAACTAAAACACTGATGCCCAAAACCACTCACTGATATACGTGCACGTGCACAGGCGAATTGGTCGCCTACGATCATCGATTCCATCGCCGACATCTCGTCCACGACCATCTTCCACGATCTCGGTCACCAGAAATTCGAACAACCTTAACAATCGAAATCGAGTAGCTCAACATCACCTGGAACCAAAAGCGAACCTGGAAAAAATGCTCGAATCCTTTTCTCCGATCGCCAGAAGCTTTGAAACTCCGTCCAACCATTCTTCAACATCCAAACTACGACCTCCATGAATACCATAGCATTCGATCACTCAGAGGAATAATGCCTATAAAAATTCCAGAGCACGCCCAAACTAGGTTTACGAACTACAAAATCTTGCCGCCTTCGCCTCGATGATCGAGGTCATCTCCGTCCATTTTCCCTGCATTCTCGTAAGCCCCTCCACCTCTACGCGAAACCCCAATCTCCATTGATTCTTCAATCACCAGGATTCGCCAAATATACTAAATTCGAACAAACTCGAACTGCTCCTTTATTCCCATTTTAAAAATGATGATTTAACCTTTAAAAATCATATTGAAGTACAAGAATTCCATTTACACACCGGAATTCGCAAATTATATAGTTCGAATTTTTGTCATATTTAAAGTTGGCACTGTTTTCTTGAGTTCCTGAATCATTAATAATGCATTTTAACTTAAGTCAATCCTAAACTAGAGGTTGGAATGAAACAAACAATGTTCTTCTAAGTCTTAAGTCTAAACGAAGATTAAATGAAAGAATTTGAATTTAAATCAAGACATAAACAGAGACACTGTAAACAGAAAAGTTATAAATATTCACATGCCTGTATATAATATACTTCAGCAAAAATAATCATGCAAACATACTTTACTAACACAGTATTAATCACAGCCATAATATTCAAACTAACTTATACTTTAAGTTTAATAGTGAAGTTACTCACCTGATTTAAAGGAGATGAACAGAGGCAGTTTAACCTTTGAAGACTGTAAACTTGCATGCTCCTTTTTGATTTAAAAACTTGAGTTGATGGAGCTTAACTTATTGAATTTAAAACTGCATGCATGTTGCTTCCAGGTTGAAAATGAATGTAGACAGAAGACCTTGAGTTGTTTTCCAGATTCTTATTTCCAGATTGCAATTGAATGCAGACAGGTTGCTTTAGTATTGAAAAAGAATTTTAGTTTTGAAAAGAATGTTTGCAGGCCATTGATTTCAGATTTGCAACTTGGTTATAGGTTGATCTTTTGATTTGGAAAATGAACTACAGGTTGTTGAATTTGATTTCTGGATTTGAGGAGTTGATTTCTGATTTTCAGATTTGAGTATGAACACATTTTGTTTTGAGAGGAATGTAAATTTACTGATTGTTTTGAGAGGAGAATTTTATTCAGTTTTCTTAGCTTTGAAAAAGAATAAAAGGAATGAAATGAGAGGAATTTGTATATATGTAAGAAAATGTAGTTTATTAAAAATAAAAATAAAAAGAAAACCAAAATTAAGAACTTGACATTTGGCATTACCATTGTATTATTAGTGTACACATGTTATTACATGGCCTTAAAGATTTACACTTGTCTTTTTAAGTAATTCATATTTATTTTATAATGTTAATAAAGCCCTTTCTTAATTTATTAACTATTTATCAATTTATAAAACAATACACTATTAATATTGTATTTTAAACTTATCTATATATATATACTCTTAAATCTTATTTATTAACCAATATTTAAAAAGAAATAAAATAATCCTTATTATTAATCTTATTTAAAACCATATAATTATTTTGTTTTAAATAGCTTTGTAAAGCTAATATTAAATAAATCATAATTTCCAAACTATAAGAATATACATTAGAAATTTAAAACAAGATTTCATTTATTATTTAAATTTCAAATCCAAGCTTATCTATTTACAATATATACATATATATATACATTATAAATAGAAATCATTTTATTAGTTTTTAAAGGATAAAATTCACTAATTAAATATTCATTTAATTAGATTTTTAAACCAATTCAAATATTTTTATCAAAGATTAACAAATCAATTTAATTATTTAAACAGATTATTAAATTGATATTGCCCTAAATTTCCGGGATATTACAACCTCAGTCCACTGATTCACCAGTAAGTCAAAAGGACAAACGCTAGGAAATTCAAGGCCAATGTGCTACTTTAACTGATATGTTAACTGTTTCGCAAAATTTAAAGAACAAATTAAGCAATTACTCATTCATGTGGAGGATTGTTAGAACTGAATGAGCATTGGGGAATGTGAAGGCATTTAAATGCCTTGGGAAATGAATAGTCTCACATCTTAGAATAAAACAAAATGTTTGTGTTTATATACTAAGATATGGACACTACTATAATTCCTATGAGACAAAGAGAGACACAAGCCATTACGGGTTGTTCAAAGCACCACCCTGAATGCGTGCACCCATGCCTATGCCCCAGCCCGAGCCCGCACCCGCACCTGTACCAGCATCCGGCGCGGGCAAAAGGGCGTTTGAGGCATATTAGAGGCACTTAGCACTTTGCAGTTAGCAGTTGGCCGTTGACTTGGCGTGGCTGTTCAGACCGAATAGTTTTTTGTTTTCCATCCATTCAAACTCAAACGGCCGCATCGCCTGGTAAAGGGTCGCAACCTTTCCAACAATCGCAACCGTTCGAACAGGCACCTATTACCGAATAGGTGCACCTTCCAGTGCCTATATATAGGTAGAATAAAAACAAAATACTCACTTACTAACCCAAGTTTTTCTATATTTTCTTTCTCTCCGCACCACTCAGTTCTTAAATAAACTCTCTTGATTTTGTCGTTGCTCTGTGTTTGTTGCGCAGCATCATAGAGAAGGTATGTCTCATCTTGGGAAACAATTGCTCGATATCCTTAAGCATCGTAGAGGGAGCAATATCGTTTCAAGGAAATGGCTTTTAATGGAAACGGACAATCTAATCGGTATTATATTTACTGCTTTAATTGTTAACTGCACAGTTCTATTCGTAACAGTTTTGCGATATAGTTATGACAGTTTTATTATTGCAGTTTTGGAACATAGTTGTAATAGTTTCGTAACACCTTTGTAATGTTGCTGTTAACAATCCTTGCAAATAGTTTCATAACACTTTTGTAGCGTACTGTTAAATAGCATCTTGGTAGGTGGATTGGTTTTTTCCCCTCCTATTCCTGATTTTATAATGATTTACATTAATGCAGTAACATTTTACAAAAATAGTTATGATAAAAAAGAACAAATAAACGCAAGATAACATCATTATTCATATATACAGCTATTAGTGTTGGTTGTAAATTACTAGTTAAGTAGTGCAAAAGTTGGATCTCACCACTTGATTTCTATGCTACTCATGGCAAGATTGTGAGTCTTGAGAAAATACATTATTATTTAATATTATAACTTAATTATGAGGAAATTATCTTGGCCGTTTAAAGTTGCACATCCCTTACACGACACATGATCCAAAATAGAAAACCAAAGGAGGGCAGTTGGTGACCAAGAAATTGATGAGTAAATATTTCAAGCTAGGTTAGTGAAAGGATATCAAATCCAGAGATATATAAATTACCATATTACAAAACAATGGTATAAAACAAGAAACAAAAAAGTAAATGCCTGTTCCAAGAATCTAAGATTGAGGTGTTGACCCTGTCGAAAGCTAAGTTGATTAGGAGTTAAGACTTAGGTCAGGGATCTGGATAAAGGTTTGGACCCTACCGAAAGCAGTTTCTTGGGTTTTGACCAGGAATCTAAGGTCAGAGTGTATAGGTATAAGGTTTTGACTTGTCGAACATAGAAGTTCTAGGAAAGGTGGTCTGGAGTCTGCATTTGATATTACTTGAGAATATTAGGGTTTTGACCTAGTAGGAAGGGTCCCTTCGATACGGTCGATACCTATAACACAGGGTTAAACCTGGTAAAATCTTGAGAAACGGTAAAGTAATTAGAAATAACAAAGACTTCCCTTCCTCAGATCAAAAAAGAATTTATTAATCAATTTCCCAAATTTAATTTACAAATTAGTGTTTTACAGCTTTTGGAATTAAGAGAATACAAGTTTAGAATGATTGAATTTGGATCCCCCAAACCAGACCCCTTGGGTCTTATTTATAGATGCGGGTCAGCACCTTTTGACCTCAATGCTTTCGACCTGGTCGAAAGGTGGCTGCAGTGTTAACTCTAGTATGCTTATGCCTTTGTCAAAAGGAACTACTGCACTTTTCTTTTCTTTGCTGCTTGGTAAGAGCTTTTGACTTTGTCAATAGGCTTTGTTCAGCGGTTTTGAAGATGTTGAGACGTTGATGGTTTCGACGCTGTTGATTTCTTTTGAACTCTTGTTTGTGACTTAGTGCGGAACCTCCTTGGACAATAATGGTTTCGATCGGTTTGAAAGGCTTGGTTTAGTTTTCGAAAGGGTTATTCAGGCCAATACATGCTTTCAAGTGGTATGAGTGAAGGCGAAACCTTTGGTTTCGAAAGGTTTGACGCGTATTTGAAGAGTAGTCCTTCATTGTCTTTGAAAGGTGTTTCCTTGACTCATTCGAAAGGTCTTCATGCATATGGACTCACCTGCTTTGAAAGGTGGTCACTGAAGGCAGAAGGGTGCTTTCGACTCCTTCGAAAGGTGTAGAATCTTGTGGACTTTGACTATAACATCTTTTTCACCCCTTTGAGAGGTTCTAAAGTTTTTGGACTTTGATTGTAGCATCCCTTTGACTCCTTCGAAAGGTCTAGTTGGAACCTTTTCCTCTCGTTCTTCTTTGACCTCTGCTCAAACTGGTTTCGAAAGGTGTAGGTTGTAACAAACCGCATATTTTACGATTGTATATTTAAATGTTTTATCTAAATATAGCATCGTTAATCGGATTAAAGTTCGAAAAGCTACTTTTTGTAAACAATCGAATTGGGACTCGAGACCACTTCCATTGAGTCCAAAATGGCATTTACAACTTTTTTGAGTATAAACATCGATATGTTTGGGTTTGAGTAGAATTTGCTATTTTTCTACTTGGGCTTTGGGTTTAGGTTTCAGCCCACAAACCCATCTAATACCCTAACACTCCACTCAACTCCCCTTCATTCATTCTCATTTCCTAATACATTCAAGATTAAGTAAAAATGGGGAGAGGAATGGGAAATTAGAAATTCAAAACTCTAGTTTGATTTGGAAACACAAGTTCTTGCTCCAAAATCAAAGAGAAGCCTAGGTAAGCATCCTCTTCATCTTCTCCATCTCTATCTCTCTTCAATCCTCAGAAATTCCTAACCTAATTTAGTAAATACTTGCTTATTAGCTTAGATTGGAGCTTCTAGAGGTGTATTGAAGAGGAATTGGCCTTTCCTTTGTTTTAAAGCTTCTCATTTGTGTTTTTGGGTTTAAAGGTGAGTTCTTTAACTCACATCTACGTCTATAGCTATCATTGTTGTTAGGTATGAATTCCTAACACTTGTGCATATTCATTTGCTTTTGATTTGAATTGATTTGGTGAATTTTCCAAATTTTGGTGTTTTGGTCCAATTTTATGAAAATGATGTTTGGACATTGATGTTTGGGGTGTATCGAAGAGCCTATAAGGCCGGGTTGTCGCTTGGCGTAAATCCTTAGTCGTCGTTGCTCGTCCGATCTCTCCCGATACGTTTTGGCCACTTTGGACTAGGCAAATTGTTGCCCAGACCAGGTGACCAAACGTCTGGTGATCAAGTCCAGACGTCTGGTTTGGACTTGGAGAGAAAAATGTATGCACGCAGATTATAAAAAAAAGACAGAGACTAATTTCAGACGTCTGAATTATAATTTCAGACGTCTGAAAAGGTTTCAGACGTTTGGATTGCCAAACCAGGCATCTGGATTGCCGAACCAGACGTCTGGATTGCCGAACCAGACGTCTGGAAGGGTTTTTCTGGAATTTCCAGAACCTAAATCCAGACGTCTGGATGGACCCCCCAGACGTCTGGAACTGTGTATTTTCGCCTGTTTAGGCTTTTCTTGATTGAATTTCCATTGTTTATCGATTTTAATTGCTCCGATTAGTTGTTATCACTTTTATCGACCTTGATGACTTCTTTTTCGGGATTTTTGGGAATATCCATTTTGATGGATTTGGTATCGATTTCTTTGGATTTAATTCACATCTTCGTATGTGAATTATCGGTGATTGATTGTTTCTACAATCGTTTCTGTGATTTGTCACTTTCAAATACAAAGGTTTCTATACTAGTAGTAAATATTCAAACTCTTTCACCAAGATGTTTTCAACTCTATTTTAAATATAAAGCTCTCTTTATAAAATCGTTCTCCAATCTATTAGTATATACAAACCTTTACCTCATTCGTACGAGATATCCAAGTGGTATGAAACGCTTGCGTTTACTTCGTCGGTTAATTCTTAGACTTGTTCGATTGAAATCTTGTGACAATGTTTGAGTGGAAATCTACAATCTATTCGTAAATATTTGAGTTAAGCTAGTGGTTATGGGACATGAAGCTAAACTCTTATATTTACTAGCTTAGTGTAATTTACACTTAGTTTCGAGTGGAAGTCTACAATCTGTTCGTAAATATTTGAGTTAAGCTAGTGGTTATGGGACATGAAGCTAAACTCTTATATTTACTAACTTAGTGTAATTTACACTTGTGGATCATTGATGATCATTTTGTGATTTAGACTAGCGATGTGTGATGTATCTTTGTTTGTGTGGGGACTAAAAACCCCGTTTGTGGAACTTCGGTTCAATTTGGTGGGGTAGCGACCCATGGTCTTTTGACCGTTCGTGGAGCATTCAGCTCATTCGTCCGCGTGGGGGACTTTACCACGACCGAGTCTGTGCATGAGGCGTATCTTTTAGGGTACGTCGATGTTCAGCTCATTCGTCCGCGTGGGGGACTGTACCACGATCGAGTTTGTGCATGAGGCGTATCTTTTAGGGTACGTCGATGTTCGGCTCATTCGTCCGCCTGGGGGACTGTACCACGACCGAGTCTGTGCATGAGGCGTATCTTTTAGGGTGCGTCGATGTTCGGCTCATTCGTCCGCATGGGGGACTGTACCATGGCCGAGTCGATGCATAAGGCGCATCTTTTAGGGTGCATCGATGTCCGGCTTATGAGATAGCGTCTCATTTGCGATACACATGTTGGTGAGTTTTCATACTCCCGTTTGTGATAGGCCTTCCCCCTTTTGTGATTTCTGGATTTCTGGTTGTGATTTCTAGAATTTGTGTTTCACCAATTTTCGTGGTTTGCATTGATAAGCTCTACCAATATTTGTGTTTTGGTGAATAATTTAAAGAATGTGATTCTTTTTGGTGTTTTGAGACGATTTGAGATATTGTATGGTTTTTGTTGTTATTTGATGTATACTTGACACGGTATGGCATTTTTTGTTATTATACATTTTTGGTCATATCTCTTATCCTATCTCATTTTATCTGATATTTATAGCTAGACTGATCTGTTTATTATTTTCTTCTTAAATAATACTCTGGTCAGGCCGAGGTATTTCAGGTGCTCCTGCTTGACTTCTTATCAGGGTCCTTCACCTGACTTTTGGCTAACTACTTTAGCACAGTAGTTTTTGTTAGTATACATTTGAGATAGAGACACCTTGTTGTATACTTATTCTTTTGTCTAGCACTTGTATCTATTCTTTTGTGATGTAGTGGATCTTGTTTGACCACTACTTTGATGTACACTTTTATGTGTTATATTCATATCTAATTCCGCCTTTGTGATATGAATATGTTATGTTTATTTCTATATTTGTTTCCAAAGGCCACTTAGCCACGGTGTGGTAGCTTTGAGTTTGTATTTGATATGTCGGATTTCCTCTTGAAATGAAATGTAAGGTATATTTTCTGACATATCGGTACTCGCACAAAGCAATTACACAAATGGTCGCTCCTCAACAGCCTTATTCTTCATGCTAGTCGATGGCATTACCCCGTAGTGTCCTTGGCTAGCATGAGTATAGAGGTGGGGCGTCACATAGGTGGTCACTGAAGGTAGAAGGGATGCACTTGACTTTCCAAGTCAACTATGTCGGAACCTTGAAACTTCCCGCCTTTTGGCATTCCCACGTAAATCTGGGCCGTTTGTTAAAGTCTGATCTAATGGCCTGTCGCCTTCTCTGGCTTTTCTTATAAAGTACGCTTTCTTCTTCTTCCTCTTCACTTATCTGCAATTAAACTAACTTCGAGAATAAGTAAAGAGATTTTAAAATTTTCTCCAAATTACCTTTTCCTCTATCAAAGAAGAAACCAAATTTAATCTGTAAGTTAAAATTATTTTTGTTTTGTAAATCTTTTTCTCTTTCTCTGTTTTTTATATTTTATGCCGAATTTTAATCTCTTAGATCTCATAATTGGGATTTTGATTTAAAACTGCTCGAATTTTAATTTCACTAAAAGCGTGTTTGATTCGATTTACTAAGAATTGTTTGAGTTTTAAGTTTAAATCTACCTGAGTGAGCTCCGCGATTCAATTTCATGAATCGATTAAATTTATTGTTGTTAAATTTCACTTCGAATCCAATTTCAGTTTTTCATAATCACAGTTACCTTTTTTAGAGAATCTGAATTATCATTTTGTATGTTTCGAAATTTAAAAGGTTGATTCATGCTTAAATCTATTGATTTAATGGTTTTGATTCATTTGTTTATTCATTTTTTGAATTCCTGGACTTGAAATTGGGTATGGGGAAGAAAGGGTTCCCTGTTTCCTTTGCCCGGAAGCTTTGGAATTGTACGGATTAAAAACTTTTCGCCACAAATTTACTTTTCTACCCCTCAATAGGTTTAAGGCATCAACTTTTATTTTCCTTTCTTAGCCTCTTTCGGTGGGGTCGAAAGGTATTGATGCGCTCATTTGACCAACTTTTTTGAAAGGTTGTTAAGCAAAGTGGCATGCAGTCACCCCTCTCGAAAGCAAAACGTTTCAACCTAGTCGAAACCTTTTGTGTTGACTGAAATTTTTTCCGTGTAATATGCATTTGAAATGATAATGTCCTTTTGACCCTATCGAAACATTCTCTAACTAATGAATCGAAACCTTCTATAATCACCTTTCTCCAGCATTGTCGACACGTTCCAAATTCATATAATTTTAACTTAGGATCTTTCGACTCAATGGGTATATAAGGTTTCGATGGCATTCATATTTCCCTTAAGAAACTTTAGTCATAGGTTTCGATAGTGTCGAAGGGGCTTGTTATCTTGTTTATGGAATACTAGTTGTATGTACTTTGTTTAGATTTTTAAGTTGGTTTTAATTATTCCCCTTTTGGTAACATGGTTTCTATTGAGCTTTCGGCATTGATGAAAAGTGCCAATTGGACATATACTTCAACCCTTCCTCTTGAAAGCATTTATTTTTCCTTCCCTTTCAACTCTATCGAAAGCTCAATTTCTCTGAATTTTAAGTTTAACACTCTTCCAAGAATTTGAAGTTTCATGTTTGGTTTTATGCTTAAGTTGCTTCAGTCAGTTTTTACTATTTTTTGAAAGAATGTTAGGTTCATAACAAACTGGAAATTTTAACTGAAACATTTTCACCTGGCAAAAACATGAGCTCTCCAAAGAAGATCAATGCCACTTCAAAGCATTCTCTGATATCTACACAAAACGAAGTAGATGACATTCTAAAGGACTATGGAATTACTGGTGTGGAAGCCATTCCACCAAGGGAAACTGACACCATTAGCAACCCTCCCAAAGGATTCTTTGCTTATTTTCCCATTAATATATGGCATGGAGGATTTCTCCCTTTTCCGGAGTTCTTATATAAGTTACTTTATTATCTCGGAATAGCTCCAATCCAGCTGTCCCCAAACATATACACTTACCTTCAATCTCTGGAGTTGATGGCCTTAGAGTCTGGCCTCCCTTCTCTAAATTTTGAAGTATTGAACTACTTGGTCCGACTATTCAAGCTCAGCAATCTCAACCACCAAATCTTCATAGAAAACTCCCCGAAGAAGTTGATATCAGAGGGGGTAAACAAGTTTAGAGACTGGGAGAACCAGTTCTTCTTCGTTAAACGCTTCTCAAACATCCGCGGGACTTTCTCTACTCCCCGTAAGTTCAAATTTCCATTATTTTCCTTCTATCTAGTTACTTTTCTTGTCTAATCTTTATCTTTTGTCAGGTTCTCCTGCCAAAGAACTTAATAAGACCAATAAGAAAATGGTGGAGTCACTAGTCGCAGCTTCTAATAAATTGGAAACCGATTGAAGCGGTTGAATCCTACCAAAATGAAGAAGCATTCTCTTCTCCCTCACGGTTAAAGGATTTTGGGGTAGCGTCCTTTAATCCAACACACCTCACGAAGCAAACGCTTCCTTTCTTTGGGAGATCCCGCAAATTTCTCCCCTCTATCCCCCATTTGCTTTGACCACTCTGGTAAGCTACAAACACTATTCTGAACATCTACTGCTCTGTTGTTTTCCAAATTATTCCGTTGACTTTTAATATGTTCAAATTCTCTACAGCTGCTCCTTAGGTTAAAAAGCCTGTTAGTGGTCCAGCTCCTCCTCTCGCTACTTCTCGTGTTCCATCTATCGTCGAATCACTTACCAAGACTAAGATAACAGTCAAGAGGAAGTTGGAGCAATCAACTGAAGCGGAACCACCTCTGAAAATAGCCAAAATAGTTTATGTTCGCGATTCAGAAGAGGAGGAATCATTATCTCTTAATAAAGCATCAAAGAGCCCTGCTGTTGAAGCCCCTTAGGATAAATCCAAGCAAACTCCATCTACAATCGATCCTCTTTCACGCATCATTGTTTCAAGCTGTCCGAGCACTGTAACAACCCGTATATTTGGACCATTTAAATTGACAATAATCCACACATGTCAACTTAAATAGTACAAAACACGAATCATTAATGGAGTATATGTATATAAATGAGAATCATCACAGAATCACAGAAAATATAACATAACAGAATAGTGCAGCGGAATTACAACAATGTCATAATAGTAGTTCATGAAGCTACTAAGAAAATACAACAATGTCTCAAATAAAAGAAATACAACAACATAGATGTCCAAATGGAAAGAACAATACTGATAAAGATAAGATAGTCTTCAAGTCTTCAGCTCCAAATAAGCAGCAGCAGCAATCCTCAGTCTGATCCGAGCATATGCACAAACAAACACTCGAATCAGGACATATATTCTTATACAGATAATATGGTTAAAAATTTGAAATAACAATAACTCAAAGATGATTGGAATAAGCATCTTTCAGGATCCGATAAACTATCTATATATAGTAGAGTACGATAAGTAGATAATGTCTATCAATAATACAAAGGTATCAAAATAGTGTTAAGTCATGGCCCATTCCACCCTTAACACATTTTTATTCCCAAAAGCATATACAAGACCGTAGTTTCCCCAAAACCGGAAGTCACCAGAGGGCAATCCATATACTAAAGGTACAAATCAAAGTCATAGTGGTCGCGCATAAATGGAATACAAGTATGACAAGGCACATGAGGCTATACCCAAGGTAGTGATACTACCGTTCGCTTGATCCGGACTGGTGAGAACGCAACGCCGCAGCGCCCGCAACACCGTGAAACAACACTCCCAAATCAAGGGTGCGCACCAATCAATCATAAAGTAAAAGAATAGTTTACGAAGAAGTGTGTCCACTTGAGGTAGCTAATCCTCCATTGGCGCGGCACAGCTCCTGTTTTAGTCATTTCCAATTTGACACAAGTGTCAAGGCAATCCATTATCTTTCACTTTCTTCAATCATCAACGTTCGCCAATCCAACCACTTCATTCTGGATCATCACTTTGCGTATAGTTATTAAAGTGGTTTCCGGTTTAGACAGTGAGTATGTCCCAAACCGACTCCGGTTCCTTTAATAACCTTCGTGATTATAACACCGATTGGTCGTTAATATATTTCAAAACCATTTCAATTTCAATTTCAATTAGAGTTCGTAAATCGACAATTCGTTAGTCTTTCGAAATCAATTTCCAAAATTACGTTTCAAACTTTCCAATTTCAATTTCAACATTTCCATAATTCAATTTCAAAGTTTCAATTAAACAATTCGAATATTCATTGCATTTTGTATATAAGTTCATTCCAAAATCGTTTAACTAAATTTACGTTCAAAACGATTTAAATCAATTATCGCTTCCATTCGATATTCATTAAATTTATTTATCATTAACAATTTCAATTAAATTCCCAATTCATTACGTTACGTCTTAAATTCGATTTCATTATCAAAGTTACAACTTATTTATAATTACACTTATCAAATACAATTCTTTAAATTACAAGTCTTTCATTTGTTTCGATAAAGCGCATTCAATTTCTTATCAAAGATATTCCTTTCAAATTTCAAACTTAGTTAAAAACTTATTTTCACTTGTTCAAAAATTCAATTTTTCTTAATAAAGATATTCAATTCAATTTTAATTATAATTCGATCTCATCAAATTTTCAATAATTTTAAATCTTAATTATTAATCATTTCAAACTCATTCATTAAAAATTCCAAACTTAATTGTTAATAAATTCAAAATTTATTAATTATTTCAAACTTCGTTATTAATAATTTCACAACTTAACTATTAATAATTTCAAAAGTTAATTATTAACCATTTCAAAACTTAATTATTAATAATTTCAAAAGTTAATTATCAAATAATTTTAAATTTAATTATTACATAATTAAATTTTAAACAATATTCTTTTTGTCAATTACTACTTTAATATTCGTTCCAAATTCAAATATTCACATTTACATTCATTCGAATTTAAATTTCAAATTATTCAAAACTTTGTCATTCGTCAAATAAAACTTTATTTTTATTTAAATCAAAACATTTGACCAATCGGGTTTATTTTAATTTTCTATCCTAAGTCAAAAAAATTGTTTGGGTATTTATCATTTCAACCCGATTCCATTTAAATTCAAAATCAAAACATACAAAGGGAACTTGCAGTGTGATAGCTGGGATGGTGTCAAAGTAAATAAACAAGCAATAGCATCCATTCACAACAATTCAACAATTTCAAATAATCCCGAAATAATCGTATTAATTCGCGTTTGTTATTTACGCCAATTAATATAACTATTTCTAGAATCTACTCTATCATTTCAAGTAGATTAAGGATTATAACATTTCGGTTTCACTTGTCGTTCAATATCAATTACAACAGTTAATTCAATACATTCAATAGTCCAAAGTGACATTACTCAAATTCTACGTGTCAATTAACTTAACAATTTAAAGGGTCAATTTAATTAATCAATATTCATTATAAAAGGGGTCAAGTTAACAATCAAATTCGACATATATAATTCATTTAAATCGTTAATCATCCTATATCCAATTTTTAACTTGCAATTAATTTATCACTTAACAATAACAATTTACATCCAATTCAACATCACATAGCAATCATTTATCAATTCAAACTTGCATAAGAATATAGTCGTGAAAATTAATTCACCTTTCATGGACAAAGAAATTTGGCGGCGAAGCACGAAGAAGCAGAAAAGAGACGGTACAGCACAAACAACGGACATTGTAATATCGACAAAAGCAAACGATATTAATACAATGAACGTTTGTATATAATTTATAAATATATATAAATGTGCTTACCGACGATGGAGAAAAGAACAAAAGCTGAAGATTGACGATGCTGCAAAAAGGCGCTCAACTGGTTGCTTCTGCATACAACGGAAAAAGAAAAGTCGGTTACTATTTTGGCAACCGGAATAGATATTGGCGAAACTATTCTTCAGCAAAATCTAATTCAAGTCTCAGTTCCTTTCTTCTTTTTTTCTTTTTTTTTATAACGCACGCACATATGCACCATACACTCACGCACGCATGCATTGAAATATCCATACAGGAACACGTATGTTCCAATTCCAATCTAAGCCATAAGCCTTTCCACTCAGCAAATCAATCCACCTCCAACCCCCTTGCTTCAGCCAACTATTAGACATCCCGCTATTTTATTTTTATTTTTATTTTTTATTTTTCCGGCCGAGCCAAGAAAAATGCACAATTCTCCCTACCCACTAATGCATGCACGTACAGGTTGGTTCCCTCTCTCACACATAAATATATTTTTCCTTGGCACTCAATTTGAAACGACCCTCCTATTTCCACCCTAATTTCATAAGGATTTTTTTTTAAGAGATGATATATAGATATATCATTCATTACAAATATATTTCCCAGGGTCATTTTCTTTCTCCAATAAACAAAATATATCCAGGATCTTTCACAATATAAAAATATTGTTTTAAATCTAAATCATTCCTAACATACATATATGAAGATATCTATGTTATATTCTACTAGAATCAGAGCATGATAATATGTAAGTAGAACTCCTTTTTAAATCTATTAAAATGTGATAATTCCCTTTTAAAAGATTAATTATTGTATCCTGATTTTTGACCATAGAATCCACTGGAAACATGTACTTTAGTCTGTTATTCTAATTAAGAAATGATCAAGTAATAATCAGTGGAAAGCAAGCTTTTAATATGGATGATTGTGTTAAAGTCTGGATAGTATCAAACTCAGGCTAAAAGAAAGTGGATCATAAGTGAACAAAAGCAACATCTAGGCGTAATGGAAACGCGCCTAACTTACACATGAGAGGTCACGAGTTCGAGTGCTATTGTAACGACCCAGAATTTTCGAACCCGAAAATTCCAGATAGTTACAGGTTGTATCAGAGCTGAAGGTTAAGCGAGAACCTTGGCTCTGTTGAGATTACTCGTTAAGGATAGGGTCAATGGTACCCTAGAACGAGTTGAGTGTATATATATATAAGAGCGTATTTGTTATTTTCATATATAAAGATTTCAAATGATTTTTATATAAGATTATATTTGATATATAAAGCAATATTTCTTTTAATATATTAAAGAAATTGGTGTTGAATCATTGGAATTAAATAAGATAATAAGAATTAAGTGGTAATAGAAATACAACGAAATTGAAATTAAATGAAGATAAGTTTGAAATGGATCCAAACTGAAAATAAAATCTTGAATTTATAGAAGTGTTATCAGAATAAAGATAAAAATGAATGGGTTTCCAGATATGATAATCTTGGTTATTATCATAAATGGTTGTTGTGTTTAATAATGAAATGTTTTGGAAAAGTAAACTTTTAGGTGAATATGACTTATAAATTGGAATTGAAGATAATTTGAAATTGTGAAATTTTAAATCTAAATCCAGAAAACTTGAAATTGTTTTAAAGAAGTTGTTTTGAATTAAAACCAAAGGTAGTTTAAAAATTTAAAGTATAACTTGGTGTGTAAAGAAAATGTATATATGAGGAATATACATAATACCAATGATGATTTGAAATGAACACTTAGTGTTGAGTTTTAAATTGGAATGTGATGTAAAACCCAAAGTAAAGTAAGTTTTTAAACTTAAAAGGGGAAAGACTATTAATTTGAAGTTTAAAATTTGAATGGGAATTCAAATTGTGAAAAGTTGACCGGATTAAGTAAATTTAACTTGAAGGAAGTTAAATAAGTTGAATAAATAACTTGAATTGGAAATTTCAAGATGAAATTTAAATTTAACTTGGGTGGTTAAATGGTTAATTTAAATGGGAGTTATGAGTGATCTCAAAATGGGTTTGAGATCTGGAAATTGAAAATGGATAATAAATTAGAATCTGAAATTTAATTGTTTTTGAATTCTTATTTGAACTTTATAATAAGTTAAGTAAAGATAATTTTAAAATGGAATTTGGAATTTGGATTCAGAATTTAATGGTTTAAAGATATAAGTTAATTTGACTTAAGGAATTAAATCAACATTTAAAATATTTAACTCGAATTTATATAATTCGAGATGGTTTTAAGTTGAGATTTGAATAGAATTAGTTCAAATTGAAATTGATTTGAATTAATTAGAATTGTGATTGAAGAAGTATAAGTTTAAAAATTCAAATGGTAAATTAGAATTGAAATGATTTGAAATTGAAACTGGTTCAATTTAAAATTAATCCAGATTGATTTGAAATAATTTGGAATTGTGATTAGAGTTGAATAAGTTTAAAAACCAAATGGAATTTGATTTGAATTTGGAAAGGAATTAAGGTTAATTCAACCTGAATTGGGATTAAATCAATTTCAATGGAAATTGAAGTTATTTAAATTGCAATTGAGTTAATTTAAATGGAGATGGAAATTTAAATTGAATTGATGAGAATTGAACAGTTTGGCTCTGGATTATTTTCAAAATAAATTGTTTTAATACAAATATATTTTTCCAAACTATTTACTATATAATCTTTCTTCTTAAACCCCAAACTATCTCATACTTATTTTACAATTATTTTGGAACTATTTAACTATTTTGAAACTGTCTTATAAACTAATTACTATTTTTCAGTTACCTACATCTAATCACTATTTTAAATCTATTTTGCAATTATCTAACTATTTTTATATCTACTTAACTATTTTACAGATATTTTACAAACTAATAACTATTTTTCAACTACTTATCCATTTTAAATTTTTTCAAGTTATTTTTAAATTTAAATAGGTCAGAGTTCAGACTGTTTGTAATTGAAGTAATAACTCAATTGGAAATGGAAACAATTGAGAATAAGTGAATGGAATTAAAAGAAACGTGAATAGAAAGAAAATTGATTTGGCTGATAACCAATAAAGATAAATACGTAGGATATACGTATATTATTCTATTCGCATAGTGATTTGATTCAGATTCGAACACAGAATTTCGAGATAGTATTATCGATCCGAGTTGGGATTTTTCGCTCGATTTTCGACGGCGAACCTGGATATGGATTGTTGATTGGTTCTGGATATTCTCTATCATGGCTACGACTATGCAAGGAGAATGACGGTTTCTGATCAAGAAACCAGATCTGAGTCCGCACTAGGAAGTCGGGTGGACGATACTAGTTCGGAAGTGAAATTGTGTGATCGATTGAGTGATCAGATTGATATTGTGTATGGATGATATGTGTGCATCGTACGGATTTGAATGATATTGATATTGAAGATTGGGGATAAGAACTGTAAAATGGTTTTTGAAAAGAAATATGGTTAATAACTTTATAAAAGATTTATCAAATGTGAATATTTGATTTAGAATAAAATAAAGTTATATATCCTTGTTATATAAGGTAAATCTTTCCTTGTTGAATCTATTTCTAAAAGAAAAGGGTTTTTGAAATATTTGAAGTATAAAAGAGGTTTTATACAAAGTTTGAAATGATCCAAAGATTTTCAAAGTTATATCTATATCTATATATATATATAAAGGATCTTATGAGAATGATTTTGGAAAAGGTTTTGGGAACCTATGGATTTTGGAAAGGGCTTTTGATTTTTGAGAAATCAATTTTGGATTTTGGAAAGCCTAGTTTGAGAATTATCGATTTTTGGTAATCGATTTTGTGTAAAGGAGATTTTGATAAATCATAAAGGGTGTGATTTGAAGATACTATAAGTATATAGTATAAAATGTTTTGAGTATAGCTCTGGGGAAAACGGCGCTCTCTTGAAATGAACTTCTCAGGAGTGCCACTGGGTGGTACTGCCTTGAACCCCAAGGGGGGATTCTAAAGTTGATCCTGTGAGGAGTCTGGACAAAACTAGTTCCTGAGGATTATTTGTGTAGCGAAAGTCGAGGGGCTGGTGCCCACAGAGGCATTTGGGTTATTCTGTGACGACAATGTAACTCGATGTCACTGCGATCTACTGCAGACCATAGCGAAAGTCATGTGTGCCGCTGAGAGCCAACTGTCTACGTTTGATTTTATATCGGTAGACTGTGACACTATGGTAACATAGCGAAAGTCGTGTGTGCCGCTGAGAGCCAACTGTCTACGTTTGATTTTATATCGGTAGACTGCGACCTATGTGGGAGAAGTTTCATTATTTGGCAGCGAAATTCGGTGGCGCTGATGCCTACAGTTATATGGGTTTGTGCTGTGATAGCAACGTAAGGCCCGGGTATAACTGCGATCTGTAGCGGGTTCCATGGCGTAATCGAGGAGCACGGAGACCTACAGTTATCTGTGGATTTTGCCGGGACGGCAACGTAACCATCGGGTTAACTGCGACCATGGATGGGGGTGATGATTTCCAGAGCATTCTCACCAAAGATATTTCCTCTATTTTCAAAATTGTTTTCTATATTTTCAATAAAATTATTTTCCGAATATTTTCACTGGGTGTTGAAAACGGGTTTACCGAGTACTTATAGATTTTCAGTCGTACGCCTGATCAACGTATGACCGAATTTCTATGAGAACAAGGATGGATTTGTTGAAACATCGAGTTATAAAAATTATTTTTATAACACTATTTTATAATATTATAAAGATTTTAAAAAGTGTTTTAAATTTGATAAAAGAAAAATTTATCAGATTTTAAGAATTGAATAAATTCTGGTTTCGTTCCTTTTCGAGGACGAAAAGATTTAAAGGGGGGAGGAATGTGATATCCCGGATTTTCGGGCATCAGATAATTGGATAGTTATCTGATTTAACTTTAAAAAAATATATATATACTGATTTATAAATTTAACAAATTTAAATGTGATAATCTCCGGTATAAATTATTTAAAATTTGGCAAAATTGTTAATTTCAAACTAATAATAATGTGTTGTGTATATATATATTAAATAGAATAATTATTACAAATTGAATTTTGGTTTGTTTAAATATATATATCGAATTAATTTTAAGATTGATTTTAAAATTTTATTTAAAAATTGGTTTGAACTTATATTTGGATTTCAAAAAGATGATATATATATATATCTTAATATATATTTTGGATTTAAAGGTATGTATAAATGATTTTTGTATAAATATAGTTTGTCTTATTCTATTTATTTAAAAAGATTTTCATTTATATAATTAAAATATGTATTTAGTTATTAGGAAAATAAATTATAAAAGCTTTATTTAATAAATAAAAAAAATTAATTTTGCATGAAAGATATATGTGTTAACATATAAACACCTCTAAATAACATGTGTTAAGTTATTAAATGAGTTTAGTGACAAGTGTCACATTTTTATTTTATTTCTTTAATTTTAATAAATCAAAATTTAAATCTATAAAGCACCACTTCTTATTCTTCATTCACTTTTTCTATCACATTTTTCTTAAAAATCAAACTGCTGCCACGTTTCAAAACAGAGAAAAAAAAATAATACCAAACCTGAAAACATTTCCAAAACAAAATCTAGAATTCAAGAAAATCAAACACTTAGCAAATCAGTTTCAAAGTCTTCTACAAGATTCAAGTTTTCAAGAATCAGCAACTCAAATCTAAACTAAGAATTCAAGTTCCAGATCCAAGCTGTTCAAGTTTAAGTTTTCAAACCTCTCAAATTTCAAAAGCTCTGTTCAAAACATCTCTAACAGGTGAGTAAATATAAATATTAAAAGTTCAAGTAAATAAATATTGTTGCATGTGTATTTCTGTGATGAAGATTGTTTTGCATGTGTATATATATAAGTGAAATTCCTGTATATATGGATGTATTGTAGTCTGTTACATATATACATCTCTGTTTCCATAGTTACAGAGTTGAAATAAATAAGAAATTCAAAATCTCTTAAACCATTCTATGGTGTATTGTAGTTTTCAAACAAAATAGGATTGTTTAAACATAAATTAAGGTATAAAATTTTATTCATAAATTTTAAGTTTGAAATTCTTCTAGAATCAAGAAATAGAGTAGCAAATTCTAAAACAGGTAAAAATCAAACTCAACGATTTGTAAATTCAGGTATTTATTCTGAATCCTCTAAGCAAATTAGGATTTTTAAAACAAAAATTGTAATTTTTAGATTAGTATTTTAGGAGCAGATCGTAGTTAAACTGGGAATAGGTTTTGACCAATTTCTGGCGATCGATGAACACTTAGACGTTGGGGTTTTTGTCGGAGCTTAGTTGTCGACTGGGAAGGTCAGGAAAAATGGCGCAGGTGGTGATCGAGCGTCGTGGCGTTGGAATTTGGATGGAGTAGGGTTTTGGAGGCAGTTTTGATCGAGATTGCGTTCGAGGTGGTTTCATCACCGTGGGAAGGTCGGAGTGGTTCGCGAGGGGTGAGATTGTCGTGTGGATCTGTGACGATGCTTTGGTCAGAGGAGCTTGAGTTCTGGTGGAGGAGTTCATCGACGACAAAGGAGTTTGGTCGTCTGTGTTTGTTCCAGTTTGGATGAGAAGGCTCGATTTCGTTCTGTTGGATATATCGACGAACTGGGTGGTCCGGTCATCGGAGAGGATGGTCGTCGACTTGGGAAGGCTAGCGGCAGTGATCGGCGGTGGCCAGAGTGGACGTGCACGTGCACGTGCACGTTTGGGATAGTCTGGGTTTGGCTGTGGTTTTGAGTTTTGGAGAAGAGAGAGTGGACTCGGGGTTGTTCTCATGTGAGTGAGTAGGCGACTCGAAGCAGGTGAGTGTTCGAGAGAAACTCGGGGAAGACACGGGGTGTTTGAGGGTTTTGCTTGGGTATTTGGGGTTGTGGACTCGAGTAGAACTGAGTGCAAAATGTGTTTTCAGCTTTAACTTAAACTTAAACAAAACAAAGTTTTGAAAGAAGAAAAAAGAAAGCTCGGGAAAGTTGAAGTAACTCGGGTTTTGAGGGAAAATACTCGGGTTGTTCTCAGGTTATAAATTTGATGTTAAGTTTTAAAATTTAACATAGCCAAGATGAATTAATTATCTTAAAACTATTTTTAGTAATAAATTGAATTTTTATGTTTTGTTAATTTAAGTTGAGAAAAGTATTTTAAGATATTAATTAAGTAAATCCTTAATTTGTTTAAAAGCCTAATTAATCAGATAATTAAATAGCTTAATTAAAAGATTAAGAGTTTTAAACTTTAATTTAACTTAAAGCTTTTGATTCCAAGGTTATAGGGTAAGATATTGAGATGATTAAGAAGATTGATTAAGATAATGATTATCATCTAAATTTATTAATTGATTGATAATTAAAGATTAATTAATAGGAAATTAAAGATTAATTATTGATTAATAAATTAGCAATTAAAGAAAAATTAATTGTTAGCAAAGGAATAATTAATGGGTGTGTTTAATTAGGGTTAATTAATCAATGTAACTAACCAATGTAATTAATTAACCAAAGGGATAATTACTTGTTGAAAGTAATTAAGGCTTAATTACTTAGTATAATTAATTAAAGGATTGATTAATTAAAGTAATTAATTAAGGGTTAGTCAATTAATGAGTATGATTAATTAAGGGTTAAATTAATCAATATAAGTGATTATAAGATAATAAATATGAGTAATTAATTAAGAATCAATGCAATTAATTAGTTTGTAATTAATGTTAAGTAAAGGTAATCTAAGTAATTAAAGATCAGTAATTAATTTAATTAGAGATAAATTAAATTAATTTTGGAAGTGATCAATCTTGCTTATGAATGATTGAATGATATTGTATGCCTTAGATAGATAATATCTCTAATATGTGATGCTATGTGATATGATATGTTTGGTTTAAACTGTGATAATATGGTTATCTATCGATGATGAATTACTGTATAAAGGTGACATCGGTATTTAAAGTTTGAATTGTATTTCATTGAATAACTTTGGTTAAGATGACATTGGATTCGAAGAGACAGGAGTCGGGTATTAGTTAATACCCGAAACCACTTCGATTTGAAATCATCTAAAATTCTTTATAGATTGATATGTGAAACCAATAGACTGGTTGGGATAAAATGAACCATTTAAACTAAGTTGGATACTTAGATATTGTTTTGTGAAAATAAGTGTTGACTATATAAGTTGTTTACTTGTAATAATGTACGAGTTACCCCGGGTTTTAAATAAGTTCTATAGATTGGAATTTCTTGTTAGATGAGTTTACTCACGCTGGTTTCCAGCCTGACCCGGGTGTTACTTTGATGTAATGCTCGGGTCAGACCGAGTATTACAGATTTCAGGTAAGGACGTTCTGGAGCTCAGAAGGCGAGCTGGATGGCAGGAACGTATGGAGTATATTCCGCCGTGATATTATAGTTGTGTGAGACATGTTAATTTTAACTGTCTAGTACATTTGTGAATGTTGTAACTCTGATGTATTAAAATGTAATTAACAAATACCGTTTTTCTTTGTATAACTGATATTATTATTTGTTATTATATTTAATCCGCTGCGAATGTGAGATGTTGTGTTCTCTGTTCTTCTTTCTTCTTTCTGTTTCTTTCTTCTATCTCTTTCTTTTTCTTCTAACTATCTGGAATTTTCGGGTTCGAAAATTCTGGGTCGTTACAGCTATGCTGGTCGGTTCAAACACAATTTTTGTTTTTCTTTTTATTTTTCTCCTGTATGGTTTGAAATCTGATATCTACCTATATCTACACACATATATTTAATTTTTGCCTATAATCTAACATACAAAACAATATTTCTTACTTTATTATTTTGAAACCCATTCCTACAACTGTTCTAGGAATTTATATTTATATTTTTGCCCAAATATCAACATGTGCACAGATATACATGCACATGTCAATATCTTTGCTCGTTTTCCAGAAAACTGGGTTCAAATGGTTCCTTGCTTCATTGATTTGAAGTGAACAATTTGCCTGACCTATGGTCTAACCATGTGGTTAATCTGACCATTCTTTTATTTGCATTTTACAAACCAGAATCTACCTGAACTTCAGAGTATATGGAGTGTTGCCAGGTTTTGTTTGTTCAAACCAGTTTACATTGCTTATCTGTCTTAATCTTTTAAAGATGATTGTGGTGAAACAATTGCTAAATGTACTAAGCTTTTGAAATGCATTTTTATTTTCAAAATACAATCTATCATGATCAACCAATACATCATTTATTTGAAGCTGGTTAACTCATGTATCCTGTATCTGCTACACACTAGTTCAAGCAATGGAGATACCATTCATTGCATTCTGTCTGAAGCTTTTAAAAACATTTTACTTTTCTCAATACGGTTCAGAAATGAATTCAAACTTATTTACAAAGCATTTCAGTAAAAAGGAAACTAAAATCCTTATAAGTTTACTTCTAGCTAAATCCAGATTTTATTCTAAAACTCAGTGCTCTGTTATGTCTCAAGATTAACTAATACATAATATAAATTATGCAAAACAGTAGCCCACCTACATATGCATATTTCTTTTCCAAGCATCCATATCAATACTTAAGATCATTTCCTTGTTTCCCACTCAGATATTTCTTTTAGATTTTAAACCTTAGTGCATAACAATATATTTAACATGATACAACTAGTCCATCTAACCATAATAGAATTCATTACATGACTGGAAATCTTAGAAACATAAAATTTTTCCTGAATACATGCAGATATAATCAATTTAAGCTCTTATTGAAACTAGCTAGCATGTTCATTCACTCCTCCATAATAGCCATAACTTCATTTTACTTAGTGCCTGCGTTCCCTGAAAGAGCATAAGTGGCTGCCTCATTTTAAAATGAGACACCCCATATGCCATGAGCAAACAAGGGTCAGATCTAAGATCTGGTATGAGTAACATCAATACATTCATGATATTAAGCAACAAAGAATGTAAGAGTACCAACTAGTTATTTAAGCAAATTTCTGCATCCAATTACTTTAACATGGTATAAATAAGTTGATTCTGGTATGATATATATTCATCTATCATTTTACACTTGCATACATAACCATGCAAACATAATTATCTATTTGCAGCATTTGCATTCACTGGAACCATCATGGTTCCATACCAACCAATCCTAAGAAATATTCATATTTCTATTTCTTCATTTACAGGTTGCATAATTCAATTTAAATTCCTGCCTCATCTGCTATTAAGGAATCACAGGGACACATTGCAATGAACTAATTCACATCATTGCACAAAGATCTCAGGGCTTAAACAAACCATGTGCCAACTTGCATACTTCAAATATGACAAGCATTCCAGCAGCCTTCTTGGCCTTCCCTTCCCTAGTTTATTTACTAGTGTATTGTCTTAAATCCTATCATCAAATATGCTAAGTGAACATGTCACTGCAAACATGAAAACATCCATAATCTTTCCTAGCATAATTCTCCTCAGAAATAAGCAGACAGTTATTTCCTAAATGGGGTCAATATGTCTTGATCTCAGTAAGATATAAGAATATTTTCAACTGTAAAAGAGGCATGGCATGTTCTTATTATATTGATCTGCAAGCCTTTATGATTGATTCAGATTTAGGATCTGGTTCAATCATAATTTTAGCTTGTGAATTTCTTTTTTTTTTGATTTGATTAAGGGCTCAGCACTTAGAAAATTTCTATTGCACCCTTAACATTTTTCTTTTCAAGCCTCAGCACTTATACCAAGTATAATGCAGCTCCCAACATTTTTTTGTAAAGTTTCCATGCCATAGATCTATAACAGTTGAGAGTATTCTCTATATAATTTTAAGATTCTGGACTTTAACATTTTTGAGTAAAAATAAAACAGTATGATACACATCCAAAGACAAATGTCTCAACAAAGCAAAGATCACCAAAAAAATCATCCATATTAAATCATATCAGATTTAAAATAAGACATCCAAAAAGCATTGATGAAATCATATACATCAAAACCAGAAATATATATAAATGGCAATAAAAAGTGGCTGCCTCATCTCAGGTCTTAATGCCATGAACTCAGTGAGGTTACTCACCTAAATATTTCTTCTTATTAATCCAGAAAATCCTTGTATGAGTGTTTTCTCCTTCCTTCCAATATTATTTTTCTTCCTTTCTTATTTTTGTGCAGCTCGGGGTAAAGATAATTTTACTGGCTGAAACTGCCTATTTATATGCATTTTTCCACTAGGGTTTTGTTAAAACAAAATTCCATTTCTGACCTAACCATCTTCATGCATTTTTCATTCATTTTCCTCCTTAATACCCCGGCCATATTAACCAATTTAAAGGCTGCATTTTCTTTCTTTTACTTTTCAGAAAATGGCCACTCACCTAGTCATGTTAAAAGTGTGTCTATCCTATCTTATATTTTAATTATTCCTGAGAATCCCCTTTGCTATTTTTGCCTACACAAGCATATTGACTTGTATCACATTTCATGTCATTTTAATGTTATAGTTTCACTTGCTTATATATATATATACTTTTCAGTACTTAAAAATGTATATTTGTATACATATCTTATCTAGGCTTATTTAATTCTTCTTTAATTTCAGAAACATATGCACCTATATGTATACAGGTTTACAAATCCTTATAACATATATATATATATATAATTTTCTTTTCTGGGTTTTAAATAAAATCTGTTTACTGATTTAAAGTAAAAATTACTTTTCTTATTTTCTAAAATGATCCATATAATTCCAGAAATCAAATATCCATGTTGCAAAATCATGTTTGTATTGCTTTTTAATTCTTGTTCTAAATCCAAGAAATCTGGAGTTCTTCCTTGTGCCATTTCAGTGTGCACGTGCACACATATACTTGCACACTATTTATTCCAAAAATTTCACCATATTTAAATCTAAATATCTCAAAAATTAAATCATTTTACAAAAATGATTTTTCACAATATTTTGGGGTATTACATTCACCCCTCCTTTTAGGAATTGTGTCCTCACAATTTTTCTAACATTTATAACAAGCATCATTTTCTTTTCTGAAAACTTATCAAACATATGCATAAGCAAACAAATTCAACCATATCAACCATGCATAACAAAAAAAAATTTCCAGAAAAAAAAAATTACCTTTTAATTTGCAAAAAGCTTAGGATAATCCATTCTAATCTTATCCTCTAACTCCCATGTGCAGTCATTAGGATCACTACTCCACTGGATCTTAACTAGTTTCAAGGTTTTGCTCCTTAATTTCTTTTCTTCCTTGGCTATAATCCCCACTGGTTCTTTTTCATAAACCAAGTCAGGATTTATTTGAATTTTGGTAGGCTCTTCCAAAAGGTCTTCTTTATCATGTACCCATCTTCTAAGTTGGGACACATGAAAAACATTATGCATTGCTTTCATTTACTCTGGTAGTTCTAATTTGTAAGCCAATGAACCAATTCTTTCCAGAATTTTATAGGGTCCAACATACCTTGGTGTGAGCTTACCTTGCTTGCCAAATCTCAAGACTTTCTTCATAGGTGAAATCTTGACAAAAACAAAGTCTCCCACTTCATATTCCACTTGCTTTCTCTTCCTGTCTGCAAATTTCTTTTGCCTATCTTGAGCTGCTGCTATTCTTTTTCTTATTAACCCAATTTTCTCTGTAGTTTCTTTAACATATTCAGGTCCAAGAACAGCCCTTTCTCCAGTCTCTACCCAGCATATAGGTGATAAACATGGCTTGCCATATAAGGCTTCAAATGGTGCCATCCCTATGGTGCTTTGGTAACTGTTATTGTATGTGAATTCAGCTAGATGGAGGTGGTCTTCCCAGTTGCCTCCAAAGTCCAGTGTACATGCTCTCAACAAATCCTCTAAGACTTTGTTCACCACCTCAGTTTGACCATCTGATTGTGGATGGTAGGCAGTGCTTAAGCACAATTCACTCCCCATGGCCTCTTGAAAACTTTTCCAAAAACTTGAGGTGAAGATGGTATCCCTATCACTCACAATGGTTTTGGGTATGCCATGCAACCTTACTACCTCTTTCATGAATATTTGAGCCAATTTTGGAGCATTTCTTTCTATTCTAACTGGGATAAAATGTGCTACCTTAGTTAGCCTATCCACTATTACCCATATACTTGTGTTTCCCTTCTTAGATCTAGGCAGACCATCTATGAAATCCATAGATATGTCCTCCCACTTCCACTGTGGTATACTAAGGGGTTGCAATAGTACTGATGGCCTTTCTGTCTCTGCCTTGACTTGTTGGCAAGTCATGCACCTTGCAACATGTCTGGCCACATCTGACTTCATCCCCTTCCACCAAAGATTTCTTTTCAAATTTTGATACATCTTGGTGCTACCTGGGTGTATGGAGTACTTACTCCTATGGTATTCATTTAATATTTCCTCCTTCAATTCTATATTTTCTGGAACACATATCCTATTTTTATTCCTTAAATAACCATTTTTATCAACTTGATAATTTATTACTTCCTCCCCTTTTGATATGAGCATTTTCTTTTCCACCATGTTTAGGTCTTGTTCCTGCATTTTCCCAATCTTAAGAAGTAAATCTGATTGCAGAGATATCATACTTAATTTCCCTTTACCTTCACCTTCTTCAATGGGCATCATTTGTACCTTACTGTTTTCCTCAATTTCCAAATCAGTAAGTATAGACAAATCCCTAAACTCTTCCATCATCAACATGGCTACTTTGGCATGTTGTCTACTCAAGGCATCTGCAACTTTATTTGCCTTGCCTGGTGTATACAGTATATCTAGATCATAGGCAGCTAGGAACTCTACCCATCTATGTTGCCTCATATTCAAATCTTTTTGTGAGAATAAATATTTCAGTGCCTTATGATCAGTGTACAAAATGAATTTGGCACCTAACAAATAATGTCTCCAAAGTTTCAAAGCATACACAACTGCTGCTAGTTCAAGATCATGGGTTGCATATCTGGTTTCATGTGGCTTTAATTGCCTAGATGCATAGGCTACCACCTGGTCTTGCTGCATCAACACAGCCCCTAACCCAGAGCCACTTGCATCAGTGTACACAACCAAATTTTCATTTCCTTCTAGCACTCTCAATACTGGTGCATTAATCAGGGCTTCTTTTATTTTGATAAAAGCTTGCTCACATTTTTCTGTCCATACAAAGGCTTGGTTCTTTCTAGTTAAATTGGTAAGTGGTGATGATATTTTTGAGAAATCTTTTATAAATCTCCTATAATATCCTGCCATCCCCATAAATGATCTAATCTCACTGATGGTGCTAGGCCTTTTCCATGCTTGGATTGCCACTACCTTATTAGGGTTTACTGATATTCCTTTGGCAGAGATAACATGCCCAAGAAAATGCACTTCTTCTTTCCAAAATGCACATTTTGAAAATTTTGCCTTTAAATCATTTTCCCTTAGTCTTGACAAAACTAAATGCAAATGATTTCTATGCTCTTCCACTGTCTTAGAATAAATCAAAATGTCATCAATAAAAATCAGTACAAACTTGTCTAAATAATCTCTAAATATTCTATTCATTAAATCAACAAAATATGAAGGAGCATTTGTCAAACCAAATGGCATAACCAAAAATTCATATAAGCCATATCTTGTGTTAAATGCAGTATACTTAACACTTGAGTCTTCAACCTTCATTTGATGGAATCCTGATGCTAAGTCTAGCCTAGAAAATATTTTAGCTTCACTGAGTTGGTCAAAGAGATCATCTATTCTAGGCAATGGGTATTTATTCTTGATGGTTACTTTATTTAGTTCCCTGTAATCTATGCACATTCTCAAGGTACCATCATGTTTTCTTACAAACACTACTGGAGAACCCCAGCAGGAATTGCTTGGCCTTATAAATCCCTTGCCTTCTAATTCTTCCAACTGATTTTTCAATTCTTTCAGTTCACTTGGCCCCATTCTATAAGGTTTCTTGATTATTGGACTTGCTCCTGGAATGAGATTAATTTGGAACTCAACTGGTCTGTGGTGTGGAACACCCTTAACTTCCCCAAACACATCCAAGTATTCATTAACTATGGGAATTTCTTCAATGGTTAGTTTACTCAGATCTTTTTCTAAGTCAACTAAATGATACAATTTCCCTTCCTTAGCTACTTCACATAGAACTGTGATCCTCTGGCCTCTAGAATTTTGCAATGATATGGTGGATGAGTCTAAATTAATTATGGCTTTAAATTGCCTTAACCAATCTACCCCCAATATAACTCCTATATTTGGGTAATTTAAAACATATAAATTGGAAATAAAAATATTTCCTCCTATGTTTAACTCCACATCCACACAATTCATGTTCAAAACACTAGAACTCCCTAGGGGACTTTGTACAAGCAACGGGGTTTCAACCAATATGCAGTTTAATTTTAATACTTTAACTACTTCATAGGAAATCAAAGAGTGTGTTGCTCCAGTATCATATACTACTGGTATGGGTATGGCACAAATGAGTAATGTACCTTCCACTTGGCCATGATTTTCAGCATCAATTTTCACTGCAGATTTGCCTTTACCTTCCAAAGTTGCCAATTTCCCTTGCTGTTTATTCTCAGGACAGTTCCTCTTCATATGCCCCTCTTTCCCACATAGGTAGCATTTGAAGGCTCCTCCTTTTAACTCTGGGAACCTTGGTTTGATGTGTCCTTCTTTTCCACAATGATGGAAAACCAATTTCTTCTTAGTATCATTGGCTTTTGTGTCTTTACTCTTCCTGTTGTCTGCCTCCTCCTTCTTTTTATCATAAGGGTGATATCTTCCCTTATCCTTCTTGTTGTTGCTCTTAAAATTCCTATATTTCTCTCTTTCTTTGTCATGTTGTTCCAGTTTCAAGGCCAGATCAATTACTTGATCAAATGTTCTATCTGCATATGGTAGCATAGCTCTGCTAAGTCCTGGGTTCAGTCCTTTTATATACCTATCATTTTTGGATGCTTCATCTACCACTAGCATTGCTCCATAATTGGATAGCCCCTCAAACTTTTGAGTGTATTCAGTGACATTCAAAGTTCCCTGCCTAAGTTTGATAAATTCTTCAAGCAAAATGGTCTTGGCTGATGCTGGTACAAATCTTGCCTCCAACATCTCCTTGAACTGATTCCAAGTGATTTCATTTTCATTTCTTCCAGCTATGATCACCTCCCACCAGCTTAAAGATACCCCTTTCAGTTGTCTAGAAGCTACTTGCCTCTTCCTTTGGTCATCCAACTGCATGTCATTAAAAATCCTATCAAGTGTTCTCAACCATGCTTGAATTTCCATCACACTCTCAGTTCCTTCAAAACTCTTACCTCCCAAATTGGAATAAGTCTTCAGTAGTTTTGAAAGCTCTTCATGTGGGTTCTCAGGCCTATGTCCAATCCCTTCTCTTAAAACCCTCACAAATTCTTGCATATCAAGCATTTGAGGTGCACTGGGTCCTGCATTGTGATGAGATCCTCTTCCTACCATGGTCTACTAACTAAATTCTTGGCAAATGGTATTAGTATATTATGAGTACTTCTATAATTTCTATTTTCTTATCTAAATTATTTCATCCAAAACAAACAGACATAATACATTTCTATAATACTTAACAATCAATGCAACCAAGTGCTCTGATACCAACTGAAACGACCCTCCTATTTCCACCCTAATTTCATAAGGATTTTTTTTTAAGAGATGATATATAGATATATCATTCATTACAAATATATTTCCCAGGGTCATTTTCTTTCTCCAATAAACAAAATATATCCAGGATCTTTCACAATATAAAAATATTGTTTTAAATCTAAATCATTCCTAACATACATATATGAAGATATCTATGTTATATTCTACTAGAATCAGAGCATGATAATATGTAAGTAGAACTCCTTTTTAAATCTATTAAAATGTGATAATTCCCTTTTAAAAGATTAATTATTGTATCCTGATTTTTGACCATAGAATCCACTGGAAACATGTACTTTAGTCTGTTATTCTAATTAAGAAATGATCAAGTAATAATCAGTGGAAAGCAAGCTTTTAATATGGATGATTGTGTTAAATTCTGGATAGTATCAAACTCAGGCTAAAAGAAAGTGGATCATAAGTGAACACAAGCAACATCTAGGCGTAATGGAAACGCGCCTAACTTACACATGAGAGGTCACGAGTTCGAGTGCTATGCTGGTCGGTTCAAACACAATTTTTCTTTTTCTTTTTATTTTTCTCCTGTATGGTTTGAAATCTGATATCTACCTATATCTGCACACATATATTTAATTTTTGCCTATAATCTAACATACAAAACAATATTTCTTACTTTATTATTTTGAAACCCATTCCTACAACTGTTCTAGGAATTTATATTTATATTTTTGCCCAAATATCAACATGTACACAGATATACATGCACATGTCAATATCTTTGCTCGTTTTCCAGAAAACTGGGTTCAAATGGTTCCTTGCTTCATTGATTTGAAGTGAACAATTTGCCTGACCTATGGTCTAACCATGTGGTTAATCTGACCATTCTTTTATTTGCATTTTACAAACCAGAATCTACCTGAACTTCAGAGTATATGGAGTGTTGCCAGGTTTTGTTTGTTCAAACCAGTTTACATTGCTTATCTGTCTTAATCTTTTAAAGATGATTGTGGTGAAACAATTGCTAAATGTACTAAGCTTTTGAAATGCATTTTTATTTTCAAAATACAATCTATCATGATCAACCAATACATCATTTATTTGAAGCTGGTTAACTCATGTATCCTGTATCTGCTACACACTAGTTCAAGCAATGGAGATACCATTCATTGCATTCTGTCTGAAGCTTTTAAAAACATTTTACTTTTCTCAATACGATTCAGAAATGAATTCAAACTTATTTACAAAGCATTTCAGTAAAAAGGAAACTAAAATCCTTATAAGTTTACTTCTAGCTAAATCCAGATTTTATTCTAAAACTCAGTGCTCTGTTATGTCTCAAGATTAACTAATACATAATATAAATTATGCAAAACAGTAGCCCACCTACATATGCATATTTCTTTTCCAAGCATCCATATCAATACTTAAGATCATTTCCTTGTTTCCCACTCAGATATTTCTTTTAGATTTTAAACCTTAGTGCATAACAATATATTTAACATGATACAACTAGTCCATCTAACCATAATAGAATTCATTACATGACTGGAAATCTTAGAAACATAAAATTTTTCCTGAATACATGCAGATATAATCAATTTAAGCTCTTATTGAAACTAGCTAGCATGTTCATTCACTCCTCCATAATAGCCATAACTTCATTTTACTTAGTGCCTGCGTTCCCTGAAAGAGCATAAGTGGCTGCCTCATTTTAAAATGAGACACCCCATATGCCATGAGCAAACAAGGGTCAGATCTAAGATCTGGTATGAGTAACATCAATACATTCATGATATTAAGCAACAAAGAATGTAAGAGTACCAACTAGTTATTTAAGCAAATTTCTGCATCCAATTACTTTAACATGGTATAAATAAGTTGATTTTGGTATGATATATATTCATCTATCATTTTACACTTGCATACATAACCATGCAAACATAATTATCTATTTGCAGCATTTGCATTCACTGGAACCATCATGGTTCCATACCAACCAATCCTAAGAAATATTCATATTCCTATTTCTTCATTTACAGGTTGCATAATTCAATTTAAATTCCTGCCTCATCTGCTATTAAGGAATCACAGGGACACATTGCAATGAACTAATTCACATCATTGCACAAAGATCTCAGGGCTTAAACAAACCATGTGCCAACTTGCATACTTCAAATATGACAAGCATTCCAGCAGCCTTCTTGGCCTTCCCTTCCCTAGTTTATTTACTAGTGTATTGTCTTAAATCCTATCATCAAATATGCTAAGTGAACATGTCACTGCAAACATGGAAACATCCATAATCTTTCCTAGCATAATTCTCCTCAGAAATAAGAAGACAGTTATTTCCTAAATGGGGTCAATATGTCTTGATCTCAGTAAGATATAAGAATATTTTCAACTGTAAAAGAGGCATGGCATGTTCTTATTATATTGATCTGCAAGCCTTTATGATTGATTCAGATTCAGGATCTGGTTCAATCATAATTTTAGCTTGTGAATTTCTTCTTTTTTTTTGATTTGATTAAGGGCTCAGCACTTAGAAAATTTCTATTGCACCCTTAACATTTTTCTTTTCAAGCCTCAGCACTTATACCAAGTATAATGCAGCTCCCAACATTTTTTTGTAAAGTTTCCATGCCATAGATCTATAACAGTTGAGAGTATTCTCTATATAATTTTAAGATTCTGGACTTTAACATTTTTGAGTAAAAATAAAACAGTATGATACACATCCAAAGACAAATGTCTCAACAAAGCAAAGATCGCCAAAAAAAATCATCCATATTAAATCATATCAGATTTAAAATAAGACATCCAAAAAGCATTGATGAAATCATATACATCAAAACCAGAAATATATATAAATGGCAATAAAAAGTGGCTGCCTCATCTCAGGTCTTAATGCCATGAACTCAGTGAGGTTACTCACCTAAATATTTCTTCTTATTAATCCAGAAAATCCTTGTATGAGTGTTTTCTCCTTCCTTCCAATATTATTTTTCTTCCTTTCTTATTTTTGTGCAGCTCGGGGTAAAGATAATTTTACTGGCTGAAACTGCCTATTTATATGCATTTTTCCACTAGGGTTTTGTTAAAACAAAATTCCATTTCTGACCTAACCATCTTCATGCATTTTTCATTCATTTTCCTCCTTAATACCCCGGCCATATTAACCAATTTAAAGGCTGCATTTTCTTTCTTTTACTTTTCAGAAAATGGCCACTCACCTAGTCATGTTAAAAGTGTGACTATCCTATCTTATATTTTAATTATTCCTGAGAATCCCCTTTGCTATTTTTGCCTACACAAGCATATTGACTTGTATCACATTTCATGTCATTTTAATGTTATAGTTTCACTTGCTTATATATATATATATACTTTTCAGTACTTAAAAATGTATATTTGTATACATATCTTATCTAGGCTTATTTAATTCTTCTTTAATTTCAGAAACATATGCACCTATATGTATACAGGTTTACAAATCCTTATAACATATATATATATATATATATAATTTTCTTTTTTGGGTTTTAAATAAAATCTGTTTACTGATTTAAAGTAAAACTTACTTTTCTTATTTTCTAAGATGATCCATATAATTCCAGAAATCAAATATCCATGTTGCAAAATCATGTTTGTATTGCTTTTTAATTCTTGTTCTAAATCCAAGAAATCTGGAGTTCTTCCTTGTGCCATTTCAGTGTGCACCTGCACACATATACTTGCACACTATTTATTCCAAAAATTTCACCATATTTAAATCTAAATATCTCAAAAATTAAATAATTTTACAAAAATGATTTTTCACAAAATTTTGGGGTATTACACAATTCCAGCCTTTCTCCTACCCTCCTTCTGCAAGCTATAACACACTCAACACAATTTCTCCCAGATACACATGCAACTCTCCTCCTTTTTTTTAGCATGGTTACAACTCACTGCTCCTCATACACGCACACAATTCGTACATGCACACACCACTGGAACGTATGCAAACACATACACCACACGCATGCACTCGGTCGGAACCGGGAAGGTGTACATGAGCGCGCGTCTCTACGCGAGGTGAAGGCGGAGGGAGGCAATGCTCGGTCGAGCTTGGTGAGGCGCAAGCTGGAGGTGCTCGGCCAAGACTTGGGTTGTGGGTGAGTGACTGGGTGCGCACGTGAATGAAGTAGGAGGGAATAAGAAAGAAAAGAAGAAAAAGTGTTTCGGCTATCATCTTTTGTTTGCAGAAAAGATAATAAGAAGAAGAAATGGGAGAGTTTACCTGAGGCAGTTTAGAGAAGGAACAGAGAAATGGGAACGAAAGTTTCTTTTATTTTGAACTTATAAATTTTTTGTAAACAGTAATTGATTTATTGAACTTCCAACCGTCACATTCATTTCCAACCATTCACCTTTGAACTTCCCAACGTTACCTCATTCTCTATGCAACTCTTCACCCTTCAGCTGACCTATTTATTTCTTCCAGCTGACTATAATTCTTCCATATTTCTTTTGTAAGTGGGTAGAAAATTTGGGCTGCAACGTGTTTAATCAGTCCGTCCGAAACGGTCAATTTTTAACGTGACGCTTTTCGACTGATTCCGATTAACACGAATAAGTATACCGTTTTGATTAGTGCGACGACGCGCTTCCAACGGTACACAGATTATTGCGATACGACGATTTTATAAAATTTGCATTTACGCCGCTTAAATTGTACGATTTGCGAAACAATTTAAACGGAGCAGACGATGACAGTTTTAGACGAAACGAATTACATAATCTTGCTCAGAATAATTTTTACAAGCGGACTGTGTAAAAATATTTGGATTTGGAAGATAAATTTTACGCTGCTTTATATGGACTGATATACAGTAAAACGCGAACGGATTTCATTGTAATAATTTTCAACGAAACTTTTTCTATGTCCATATCTAACTAGACGTATGTCATAAATAAAGTTTGGGCGTAAATTGAGATCGTTATAAATTCAAAATTTTTATTGAAACGATGAATTTAAAATTTTAAATTGGGTCGAAAATTAGGGTCGTTACAATCTCCCCCACTCAAAACTTTTCGTCCTCGAAAAGGAACGAGAAGAGTGAAGTAGAAATGAAATAAGTAGGAAAGTCAAGATAGATTTAGAGAAATTTGAATAATACCTGAAATTAATAGTTCGGGGTTTGAATCCCGAATACTATCCTCAGTTTCCTATATGCAATCTCGCTCATCTGCACTCCACTGTATTTAACGAGATTTACCGACTTCCTTCTGAGTTGCTTTGTCTCACGATCGACTATCCGAAGCGGCTTCCGCTCAATAGTCAAGTCTGGCTCGATAACTATCTCATCCAACTGAGCAGTGGGAATGGTCGTAGATGGATCGTGTACAACTTTACGGAGATGTGAGACGTGGAATACGTTGTGAACTCCAGCGAACTTTTCTGGTAATGCAACTCTATATGCCAATGTTCCGACTCTTTCTGTAATCTCAAACGGACCAACAAATCTGGGAGCTAGCTTCCCCTTCCTTCCAAATCGAACAATATTCTTCAAAGGCGACACTTTCAGAAATACTTTGTCTCCAACACTGAATTCGAGATCTCTTCTTCTTTTGTCAGCATAGCTCTTCTGTCTATCCTGTGCTGTCTTTATCTTCTCCCTGATTTCTTCGACTTTTTCAGAAGCTTCCATAATCATTTCTGGTCCAAGCACTAATCGATCCCCAGATTCTATCCAACAGGCTGGTGATTTGCACGGCCGTCCATATAAGGCTTCGAACGGTGCCATACCAATGCTTGCCTGATTTATAAAGGATAATTAATTCAAATTCAAAATATACCTATTCAAATTTGAAATTCAAATTCTTTACCTGGTAACTATTATTATAAGTGAATTCTACCAAGTGAAGATGGTCTTCCCAAGATCCACCAAAGTCAATAATACAAGCTCGGAGAAGATCTTCCAAAATCTGATTTACCCTCTCAGTTTGGCCATCTGTCTGAGGATGATAAGCTGTACTCAGATTCAATTTGGTGCCCAAAGTATCCTGAAATGCCTTCCAGAATTTACTGGTGAAAATAGGATCTCTATCGCATACAATACTAGATGGTACACCATGAAGTTTAACAACTTCCCTCATGTATATCTCGGCCAAACTCGAAGCTGTACGAGTGGTCTTGACTGGAATAAAGTGAGCGGACTTCGTCAGTCTGTCGACAATCACCCATATACTTTCGTTACCCTTTCTAGTCCTTGGTAGCCCATCAATAAAGTCCATAGAAATCTGCTCCCATTTCCAACCTGGAATCTCTAGAGGTTGGAGCAATCCTGCTGTCTTTCTGTGATCAGCTTTTACTTGTTGGCAAGTGGTGCACCTGCTAACATAGGTAGAAATATCACGCTTCATCCCACTCCACCAATATAACTTCTTCATGTTCTGGTACATTTTAGTGACACCGGGATGAAATGAAAATGAAGACTTATGATTTTCTCGCAGCACTTCCTGTCTAAGACCATCAACATTAGGAACACAAATTCGATTATCAATCCTCAAGATTCCATTACTATCAACATGTGCACCCACTTTATTATCAGCATTTTCAACTCTGCCAAGAACTATTTCTTTGATGCGATAAAGCAAAGTGTCCTCATACTGCTTGGCTATAATACGATCCATAAGAGCTGGGGAGACGGAAAGCTGGAATAACATTCCTTCAACAAGATTACAACATATCATAGCTTGGTTTCTGCTCAAAGCATCGGCTATGGCATTTGCTTTCCCCGGAGTGTAGTTAATATCAAGATCATATGCAGCTAGAAATTCGAGCCATCGGACTTGTCTCTGATTCAAGTCCTTTTGCGAGAAGATATACCTCAATGACTTATGGTCAGTGAATAACTCGAATTTTGTTCCCAATAAATAGTGCCTCCATAGCTTAAGAGCAAATACAACCGCAAGAAGCTCTAAATCGTGGGTTGCGTAGTTTGTTTCATGGGTCTTTAATTGGCGACCCGCATAGGCAATAACTTTTCCTTTCTGCATTAAAACTGCTCCAAGTCCATCTCGACAAGCATCTGTATAGACGGTCAATCCTTCACTACCATCAATAACTGTAAGAACCGGGGCAGAGGTCAACTTCCGCTTCATCTCATTGAAAGCTGCTTCGCACTTTTCGCTCCAAATAAATTTCACATTCTTTCTGGTCAGTGCGGTAAGTGGTGCGGCAATACGGGAAAAGTTTTCTATAAATCTGCGGTAATAGCCAGCCAAACCCAAGAAACTACGGATATCTGTAGGAGTTTTGGGAGTCTCCCAATCCTGCAAATTCCAACGATTCGAATTAAGAACTTTGATAAGTTATTTTTTGATAGAATTGATAAGTAAGAATAGAACTTACATTGATTACGGCGATCTTAGCTGGATCGACCGAAATCCCATTCTCTGAAACAATATGGCCAAGAAATCGAACTTCATCTTTCCAAAAATGGCATTTTGAAAACTTGGCTTTAAGCTGATGGCTGCGTAGAGTTTCAAGAACAAAAGCCAAATGTGACCTATGCTCTTCCTCATCCTTAGAGAAGACGAGAATGTCATCGATGAAAACAAGAATAAACTTATTAAGAACATCCCGGAAAACTCTATTCATTAAGTCGACGAAATAAGCTGGAGCATTAGTAAGACCGAACGGCATAACCAGCCATTCAAAGAAACCAGTCTCAGTGTGGAATGCTGTCTTAGGAATACTCTCCTCGGCAATTCTGAGTTGGTGAAAGCCAGTAGCCAGATCGAGTTGAGAAAATACTTTAGCTCCATGAAGCTGGTTGAATAGATCATTGATGCGGGGCATCGGATATCTGTTCTTGTGTGTGAGCTTGTTCAGCTCTCTATAGTCCACACACATTCTGAGGGAACCATCTGATTTTGTGACGAACACTACTGCAACACCCCATTCTGAATGACTTCGCCGAATCAAGCCTTTAGAAAATAAGTCTTCAATTTGAGCATTCAGTTCAGCTTTTTCTTTAGGAGCCATTCTCCGAGGAGGAAGAACTACTGGTCGGGCACCAGGAATAAGGTCAATGCGGAATTCGATTTCCCGCGGTGGTGGTAGGGAATTGACTTCTCCAAACCCATCAGAAAAGGATTGGACCACTGGAGTAGAGCTTAGTTCATTTGGATGGGAGTCAAGTGAAAATATAAAACTCCCAGCATATTCTTGAGGTGATTTGCCTTCTATAACCAAAGGCATGCTCTTGTCATCGATGAGAGAGACTGTTCGAGCTTTACATGAGATATTGGCTTCGAACTTCCGTAGCCAATCAATGCCTAATAGTATATCGAATGCTTCAAATCCGAGAACATAGAAATCCCAAGTGAAGTGGTGAATGCCATGCATAAGAGTGACATATTTACAAACCCTTTTAAGGTTAGCGGGCCCTCCAATAGGGTTTGATACACATAAGAAAGTAGATGAAAGAATGGGTTCCAAACCAAGTTTATTGCACAAATCAATAGATATGAAACTATGTGTTGCTCTGGTATCAAATAGAACTTTAACTGGTAAAGTATGCAACCTAAAAATACCCTGTAATGTACCTTGGTTATCAGTAGGAGCAGGTGGGGTAGGTGGATCATGGGCGGAAGAAGTCATAGCAAATACCCCGGCCGTCTTTCCTTTTTTGGACATAGGACAATCTCTCTTGAAATGGCCTGGCTGCAGACATACGTGACAGAGGTCGTTTATGGTATTCTGAGGAGGCGGAACAACGGCACTAGCAGATGTTGGACAACTGCTGGCGTAGTGACCCCTCTGGTCGCATTTGAAACAAGTGATGGAGGATAAGTCAATAGGCTTCTTCTGAGAATAGCCAAGCCCAGATTTCTACTGCCAATTCTTCTTTTGTTGCTCAAAATTTTGCTTCCTCTTTCCCGACTGATTAGCTGGTGTCTGAGTAACTGGGGCTTTGGGGATAGATGTTCCCTTGGGCTTTCCCTCGTATCGAAGAGCGAAATCCATCAACTCAGTGAAAGTTCCATGGACATGAGCGGTGAGGAGCTCATAATACTCTGGGCGTGCGCCATGTATGAACTTCTCATTCTTCAGTAGAGGTGTGTTGAACAAGCCAGGTCCGAACTTGGAGAGTTCGTTAAACCTCCTTTCGTACTCAGTAAAGGTCATGTTGCCTTGCTTGAGATCCATGAAAGACCGATAGAGTTGGGCCTTCCCAGCAGCTGGCATCCACTGAGCCATGAAAGAATCCCTATTACAAATGATATGAAACGAATCAAAATTTTGACGAGATAAGAGAGAAATTTATTTAGTAGGAATTTAGATAGATCACTACCTAAACTGGGCCCAAGTGATGGTTTCCTCATCAGTTCAAGAAGTGACTGATTCCCACCAATCTTGTGCAGCATCCTGAAGCTGCTAAGCGACCAACTTGCGCTTCTGAGCATCTGCAATCTCTAAGCCAGAAAAGATCCTCTTCAAACTCTTTAGCCATTGTTGTGCTTCGATAATACTCTCGGAGCCAGTAAATTTGACTCCTCCAAGCTGAGTATACTCCTTGCTAAGAGTGGAGAATCGGACTGCGGGAGCTGGAGCATGTGGACCAGGAGCATTTCCACCCCTGCCTCTAACATTTCTTCTGGTAGCCATCCTGGAATACCAAAAGTGATTTAGAATCAAAAATAGAAATTTATAGAACTTAAGGAAAATTCTATTCAACGATTTCAATGAGAAAGACGAATCAAAGGATGTGGATTCGGAAATGATTCTCCTCATTCTAGGGTATGTTTACCCTATCTCTAATGAGCTTTAAACTCCACAGGCTAAGGTTATCGGGAACCAAAGCTCTGATACCAACTGTAACAACCCATATATTTAGACCATTTAAATTGACAATAATCCACACATGTCAACTTAAATAGTACAAAACACGAATCATTAATGGAGTATATGTATATAAATGAGAATCATCATAGAATCACAGAAAATATAACATAACAGAATAGTGCAGCGGAATTACAACAATGTCATAATAGTAGTTCATGAAGCTACTAAGAAAATACAACAATGTCTCAAATAAAAGAAATACAACAACATAGATGTCCAAATGGAAAGAACAATACTGATAAAGATAAGATAGTCTTCAAGTCTTCAGCTCCAAATAAGCAGCAGCAGCAATCCTCAGTCTGATCCGAGCATATGCACAAACAAACACTCGAATCAGGACATATATTCTTATACAGATAATATGGTTAAAAATTTGAAATAACAATAACTCAAAGATGATTATAATAAGAATCTTTCAGGATCCGATAAACTATCTATATATAGTAGAGTACGATAAGTAGATAATGTCTATCAATAATATAAAGGTATCAAAATAGTGTTAACTCATGGCCCATTCCACCCTTAACACATTTTTATTCCCAAAAGCATATACAAGACCGTAGTTTCCCCAAAACCGGAAGTCACCAGAGGGCAATCCATATACTAAAGGTACAAATCAAAGTCGTAGTGGTCGCGAATAAATGGAATACAAGTATGACAAGGCACATGAGGCTATACCCAAGGTAGTGATACTACCGTTCGCCTGATCCGGACTGGTGAGAACGCAACGCCGCAGCGCCCGCAACACCGTGAAACAACACTCCCAAATCAAGGGTGCGCACCAATCAATCACAAAGTAAAAGAATAGTTTACGAAGAAGTGTGTCTACTTGAGGTAGCTAATCCTCCATTGGCCCGGCACAACTCCTGTTTTAGTCATTTCCAATTTGACACAAGTGTCAAGGCTATCCATTATCGTTCACTTTCTTCAATCATCAACGTTCGCCAATCCAACCACTTCATTCTGGATCATCACTTCGCGTATAGTTATTAAAGTGGTTTCCGGTTTAGACAGTGAGTATGTCCCAAACCGACTCTGGTTCCTTTAATAACCTTCGTGATTACAACACCGATTGGTCGTTAATATATTTCAAAACCATTTCAATTTCAATTTCAATTAGAGTTCGTAAATCGACAATTCGTTAGTCTTTCGAAATCAATTTCCAAAATTACGTTTCAAACTTTCCAATTTCAATTTCAACATTTCCATAATTCAGTTTCAAAGTTTCAATTAAACAATTCGAATATTCATTGCATTTTGTATATAAGTTCATTCCAAAATCGTTTAACTAAATTTACGTTCAAAACGATTTAAATCAATTATTGCTTCCATTCGATATTCATTAAATTTATTTATCATTAACAATTTCAATTAAATTCCCAATTCATTACGTTGCGTCTTAAATTCGATTTCATTATCAAAGTTACAACTTATTTACAATTACACTTATCAAATCCAATTCTTTAAATTACAAGTCTTTCATTTGTTTCGATAAAGCGCATTCAATTTCTTATCAAAGATATTCCTTTCAAATTTCAAACTTAGTTAAAAACTTATTTTCACTTGTTCAAAAATTCAATTTTTCTTAATAAAGATATTCAATTCAATTTTAATTATAATTCGATCTCATCAAATTTTCAATAATTTTAAATCTTAATTATTAATCATTTCAAACTCATTCATTAATAATTCCAAACTTAATTGTTAATAAATTCAAAATTTATTAATTATTTCAAACTTCGTTATTAATAATTTCACAACTTAACTATTAATAATTTCAAAAGTTAATTATTAACCATTTCAAAACTTAATTATTAATAATTTCAAAAGTTAATTATCAAATAATTTTAAATTTAATTATTACATAATTAAAATTTAAACAATATTCTTTTTGTCAATTACTACTTTAATATTCGTTCCAAATTCAAATATTCACATTTACATTCATTCGAATTTAAATTTCAAATTATTCAAAACTTTGTCATTCGTCAAATAAAACTTTATTTTTATTTAAATCAAAACATTTGACCAATCGGGTTTATTTTAATTTTCTATCCTAAGTTAAAAAAATTGTTTGGGTATTTATCATTTCAACCCGATTCCATTTAAATTCAAAATCAAAACATACAAAGGGAACTTGCAGTGTGATAGCTGGGATGGTGTCAAAGTAAATAAACAAGCAATAGCATCCATTCACAACAATTCAACAATTTCAAATAATCCCGAAATAATCGTATTAATTCGCGTTTGTTATTTACGCCAATTAATATAACTATTTCTAGAATCTACTCTATCATTTCAAGTAGATTAAGGATTATAACATTTCGGTTTCACTTGTCGTTCAATATCAATTACAACAGTTAATTCAATACATTCAATAGTCCAAAGTGACATTACTCAAATTCTACGTGTCAATTAACTTAACAATTTAAAGGGTCAATTTAATTAATCAATATTCATTATAAAAGGGGTCAAGTTAACAATCAAATTCGACATATATAATTCATTTAAATCGTTAATCATCCTATATCCAATTTTTAACTTGCAATTAATTTATCACTTAACAATAACAATTTACATCCAATTCAACATCACATAGCAATCATTTATCAATTCAAACTTGCATAAGAATATAGTCGTGAAAATTAATTCACCTTTCGTGGACAAAGAAATTTGGCGGCGAAGCACGAAGAAGCAGAAAAGAGACGGTACAGCACAAACAACGGACACTGTAATATCGACAAAAGCAAACGATATTAATACAATGAACGTTTGTATATAATTTATAAATATATATAAATGTGCTTACCGACGATGGAGAAAAGAACAAAAGCTGAAGATTGACGATGCTGCAAAAAGGCGCTCAACTGGTTGCTTCTGCATACAACGGAAAAAGAAAAGTCGGTTACTATTTTGGCAACCGGAATAGATATTGGCGAAACTATTCTTCAGCAAAATCTAATACAAGTCTCAGTTCCTTTCTTTTTTTTTCTTTTTTTTTATAACGCACGCACATATGCACCATACACTCACGCACGCATGCATTGAAATATCCATACAGGAACACGTATGTTCCAATTCCAATCTAAGCCATAAGCCTTTCCACTCAGCAAATCAATCCACCTCCAACCCCCTTGCTTCAGCCAACTATTAGACATCCCGCTATTTTTTTTTTCCGGCCAAGCCAAGAAAAATGCACAATTCTCCCTACCCACTAATGCATGCACGTACAGGTTGGTTCCCTCTCTCACACATAAATATATTTTTCCTTGGCACTCAATTCCAGCCTTTCTCCTACCCTCCTTCTGCAAGCTATAACACACTCAATACAATTTCTCCCTGATACACATGCAACTCTCCTCCTTTCTTTATTTTTTTTAGCATGGTTACAACTCACTGCTCCTCATACACGCACACAATTCGTACATGCACACACCACTGGAACGTATGCAAACACATACACCACACGCATGCACTCGATCGGAACCGGGAAGGTGTACATGAGCGCGCGTCTCTACGCGAGGTGAAGGCGGAGGGAGGCAATGCTCGGTCGAGCTTGGTGAGGCGCAAGTTGGAGGTGCTCGGCCAAGACTTGGGTTGTGGGTGAGTGACTGGGTGCGCACGTGAATGAAGTAGGAGGGAATAAGAAAGAAAAGAAGAAAAAGTGTTTTGACTATCATCTTTTGTTTGCAGAAAAGATAATAAGAAGAAAAAATGGGAGAGTTTACCTGAGGCAGTTTAGAGAAGGAACAGAGAAATGGGAACGAAAGTTTCTTTTATTTTGAACTTATAAATTTTTTGTAAACAGTAATTGATTTATTGAACTTCCAACCGTCACATTCATTTCCAACCATTCACCTTTGAACTTCCCAACGTTACCTCATTCTCTATGCAACTCTTCACCCTTCAGCTGACCTATTTATTTCTTCCAGCTGACTATAATTCTTCCATATTTCTTTTGTAAGTAGGTAGAAAATTTGGGCTGCAACGTGTTTAATCAGTCCGTTCGAAACGGTCAATTTTTAACGTGACGCTTTTCGACTGATTCCGATTAACACGAATAAGTATACCGTTTTGATCAGTGTGACGACGCGCTTCTAACGGTACACAGATTATTGCGATACGACGATTTTATAAAATTTGCATTTATGCCGCTTAATTTGTACGATTTGCGAAACAATTTAAACGGAGCAGACGATGACAGTTTTAGACGAAACGAATTACATAATCTTGCTCAGAATAATTTTTACAAGCGGACTGTGTAAAAATATTTGGATTTGGAAGATAAATTTTACGCAGCTTTATATGGACTGATATACAGTAAAACGCGAACGGATTTCACTATAATAATTTTCAACGAAACTTTTTCTATGTCCATATCTAACTAGACGTATGTCATAAATAAAGTTTGGGCGTAAATTGAGATCGTTATAAATTCAAATTTTTTATTGAAACGATGAATTTAAAATTTTAAATTGGGTCGAAAATTAGGGTCGTTACAAGCACAGTCGAACAGATGCAACAAGCTTTGGAGATGACTCTCACTCAAAAGCACATTCCTCCAAGGGCAACATCTTCTTCTCTTTCCATTAATTTTGAAGAGATAGCCCAGTCTTTCTTAAATTCTTAGTCTTTTGTCACAATCTACCCGCCTTCCTCCGTTTTTTATTTGGCAGGTCATTACCGTTCTCTAATAGAACACCAATTTTTGGTAAGTTTCACTTCACTTGACTTTATCATTACTGGTTTTCTCTAAATATCTAACTTTCACTGCACTTCTTCTTTCAGATTTTCAAGAGTTAGCTAGTTCATCTAAATCTTCTATTGAGTCCTCCAAGTTTCAGGAGGAAACTTCCCCCTTAAAGAATCAAATCTCTTCCTTATATGGGGCAAAAGATGAAGCAACCTCTGAACTGGAGCAATTGAGAACTTCTCTCACCCAGTCAGAATCTGCTATCTTGGAAGAATGAAAAGCTCGTAGCTCCTCACCGATGAGAACTTTTAAATGCAACTAACAATAAAAGAATCCAATGAGGAGAAGGCCCGAATGGCAGCAAAGAACGCCTCTTTAAAAGAAAAGTTGAAGAAAAATAAGGCTTCCCTGAAACTTGTCGTCGACACTATCTTAGATGCTAAACAGCAAGTGTCGCAGTTTCTCGACACTACACATGGGGAGATCATGTTGAGTTCTTTCGAAGAGGCCCTAGTGCTTGCTTATGCTGATAATATTGAAAAGTGCTTTGAGCTAAGCTTCCCCTCGCTCGACTCTGCCTTTTTTGATAGATTAATGGGCAAGGTTAACCGAATGTAGTAGAGGATTGGAGCTACAAAAGAGAAGGAAATCGACGCCTCCAAGGTTCTTTCTTTCGAAGTCCCCTCTTTTGAAATCGAATCTGACTCAAAAGATGAGGGCGATAAAAATGACGCTACCAGAGAAGAGGGCGACATTAATGAAGATGATAACAACGACGATGATAATGATGATGACAACTTCAATGGCGGCCAAGGTTCATGTGGTGACAATTGGGGCTACACTTTTGACAAGGATGGAGATGGTAATACTAAAGCTTCTGAAAAAGATCCATCTCCCCACAAAGGAGTCCCACTTGAATCTATCGGGCCCTCTATCCCTGAAGAAGAAGAGCCTGTTTTTATTGATGCTGATGCGCCGAAGGAGAAAGAACAAGCTTCTGAAGCCTAAGTCCCAATATCTGAGGTATGAGATTCTCTGTTTAAACATCTTTCGCTTTGAAAATAAATAATAGTGTAAATCATTCATTTTAGATAATGAAGAAACCCATCCTCCCCTATAAAACAAAACTTGAAAGAAAACAAGTAGAGATAAACAGATTATATAGGGAGTTAGACAAGCAAATAAAAGACCCCAGTGTAATTCCTGATAAATATCATAGGCCTAATAGAAGTGCATCAATGCTGGCGTTTTTAAGCATCAAGAAGCCGCCCCCTACTAAGGAGAGCGCTCCTTTGCTACAATGCTCCCTTTAAAGAGAATTGGGAGTAAATCACTTCATTCTGGATGCTGATTGAAGAGAGAGAGAGACATTTTAGTTAACTTCTTATATAAGGCCTATAGTAGACACCCAATTGTTGACTTTTCATATTTAGGTGAATTTAGCGGGGGTCTACTTAGGCGCTTTCATAAGAAATACTTGGACGAATTCAGATCTGACCCGCATCCTAGAGCTTTTTGGAATTTACCACGAGCCAGATCCATTTCGCAAGATCTTCCTCCTGAAAAAATTAAGTATTGCAAAGATAAATTTGTCTCTGAATTATTTACTAAGTCTATCTTGTATGAACCGGATGAATAATTGCAAATATGTAATAATATATTAATTTGTGAATATTTGATTTAGTCTTGCTTTTTATGCTTAACTTCATTTCATTATGTTGTTACAGAGCGACTGTTCATCTGGTCAACTTGTTTCTAGAGACCGTTTAAGTCAATATGTTAAACTTATCCTGTAAAAGCATCAATTTTAAAGTCTTCAAAATTAGCAAGATATTGTTTTCTTAGAGACTTACAAAAACTTTATATGGAACATCCTCGTCTCCGCTTTGATTTCCTTGGTGATGAAAAAGAGAAGCTACTTAAGGAAATCAGGACATTCCATACTAAGTTAATTTGTGGTCATGATAGTCCTCCAACTGAGGAGTGGGACTATAGCAAATGCCCCTTAGTGACTACTCCAAAGGGACTAAATATTCCTTTTGATTCTACAACTATCCTTTCTGCTAATTCATTAGATAAAGTTAGAGATGATGCTTCTCATTTTTAGATATTAAACCAATGTATAATGAATCTTATAGTTTCATTGTCATTTGAATTGTAATCTTTTATCGTAATAATAAAGAGACTTTTCATTCTGATTTTGACTTTCTTTTGTTTATTTTTATTTAAGTAGGAGTTATAATTATCTGCAGCTCCTCTCTTACTCGATTCAATGTCACGCCATGCTAGTCTTAGACATAAGCCGTTAAAAGAATTTAAAAGGAGTAAACCCTTTGAAGACACCTTACATGCACGCTTTCATGGAAATGCCGATGCTCTAAGATGGCACAAAAGATACTTACTCCAGAAAACTATCGTTAGCATTCTTAAAGATCAAATTGCCAATCTAGAGGCTGATGTCAAAAGTAAGGATGAAATGATTTTTGCACTAAAGTGACAAGTAAAATCGAACCCTTCGATTGAATTTGATCACAAAATGTTGGAATTCCTTCAGTAATAAGTGATTAAGAGATGAAACTGAAGGACAGCCAAGGTCAGTGCGAATCGCTGGAATATTTTATGGGGGATAGTATTCAGAGTATCGATTTACCAGCTCCCCACGCTACTCTTTCTATCACTAGAGCTACATGGTCCACTTTCCTTGCTACTCAGAAATTCCCCACAATGACTAATCCCCCTCTTGGCTTAGATGAGAGGGTAGTGGGCGAATGGTGTAGGAAAGTTAAATTTGAAGTGGCTAAGTACTTCGATGAACAACAAAGTGCGAAATATTCGCAAAGCATAAATGAGTATACAGATAGAATTCAGAAACTTGAACGCGATAATTACGTCCTTCAAAAGCGCATCGTGGGATTAGAAACGGAAAATAAAACCCTTCGAGGTGCGAACATAGCTTTCAATCGTGCTCTAAAGACTAACATCGATGCAATCGACGATGTAGACAAGATAAGGAAGAAAGAAAAGAAACTCAAAGAGGTCCTCTACATTGCAATTCATCACATAGTTAATCCTTTGATTGCTGAGAATCTAAGCAAGGTTACTGAAGATCTATGATTGATTCAAATTTGTGAAATGTATTTTCTTGTCTTGTATATTCACGAATAATTTCATAAGTTTTGTAAATAATTTAATGAGTTATGTAAATCATATAAACTTTGTAAATATCACCTAATTTTGTGATTCTTTTCTGTAATATTGTTTCTAAAACACTTGTTTGATAGCTCATACTGTAGTTTCTGCATTTGTTGAATCTTTCATTCCTCTTTGTTGTTCCGATTTCCCTAAAAAGTATGAAGCAAACAATATTTTCAATTGTTAGCTTGAAATTGACATATAAGTCTATGTATATTATTCGCGTAGATTAACAAATCATCATGTTAATCGTATGAAAAGTAGTTTATATAAAATGTCTAAATCGTGTCTTTATCCATGATGAGAAATAATTAAGAATTTAACTTTAATCATTTTGCTAGAGTGTCTGAAGTCCGTTGATAAGATATCCATCCAGAAGTAGGGGTATAATTGTTAGGGAGTAATTCTCTTGAGATAGTTAATAAGGAGGTAAATATGGAAGAGTCTAGAAATCATTATCTGAATATTTGTAATAGAAACCCAATGACCCGTTCTCATGTATTAATGAAATTTGAAAAATTAGAAATTCAAAACCGTATTCGGGTACTAACGGAAACTTATAATAATGATCATCTTGAGAATATTCCATGACCCAAATTCGGGCATTTGTGACGGACAAATAGAAATCCATAATAGAAAACTCAAGCCCAGACTAGGGCATTAATAAGTAATAGTCTCGCAACCCAGTTTCGAGTATGATAAAGAAGATTAGTGATTGATAAAGACCCGAAACCTAGATTCAGATATTAATAGATGAAACTTAGAAATGAAAGTCCTGCATCCTAGATTCGGGTATTTAATAGACGAAGTTCCTCTTTACTCCTTAGATTATGTCTTCTTTGACATGCATAAACCCTTTAAGCCTTGCATATAGTAGTAATTTGGTTGGTGGCTTCTCAAGCTTTGACGACTTAGTCCATAATCTGATGTGACACTTCTTGGGCCTAGACATTTTAGTCCGTTGAAGATGTACAACTTTTCGGGTTTGTACTCCATCATTTGATGAGCCCCTTCTTAGGCTTGAACATCTTAGTCCATTATTTGATGGCCTCTTCTTGGGTTTGGACATCTTAGTCCATTATTTGATGAGCCTCTTCTTGGGCTTGGACGTCTTAGTCCATTGTTGTATGGTGCTCTTGGTTAGCTCATCATAGAGGCTAGAACCAAGGACTTACCCAACCTCCCTCCAGGAGGCGCCCTGCCCTGGCTATAGCGTGGCACGGACAAAGGCTTGTTTGGTGCTTTAACCTGGCCATAGCGTGGCGCAGATAAAGGCTTACTCCATCCTCCCTCCAGGAGGCGCCATGTCCTAGCCATAGCGTGGCACAGACATGGCTTTGTTCGGTGCTTTACCCTCGCCATATTATGGCATGAAGAAAGGCTTACTTCATCCTCCCTTTAGGAGGTTCCTTGACCTGATAGAGCTAGGGCCAAGGGCTTGTCCAGTGCTTTAACCTGGCCATAGCGTGGTACGGTTAAAGGCTTACTCCGCCCTCCCTCCAGGAGGTGCTCTGCCCCAGTCAACTCGGTGCGGACAGAGGCTTTCTACCATCTTAGGTAGTATCCATATGTAAGGAGTATTTCACTCCAGACCATGTAGATCTTCTTAGAAAAGTAACTCTTTATTGATTTTTCTCAATTTGTCTTTACAAATTCATTATTCTTTCCTTGGCGGAAGAAATTGGTTATCATCACCTCTAACGCTCTGTAATGATTGGTCCCATGTCCGTTCATCATGTGATAGTGACAGTAGGATCTCCCTAGATTCCTTTCATGTTTTAGCTTCTATTTCTTTGATGGCCAATAGTTAAGCTCATCCTTGGTTAGCAAGTAGACATTCTCTATGGATGTTGTTAAGCTGCATTCTTTTGAATGTCTAGACTTGAAACTTTTTTCTTAAGGATGGCTTTTTTACTTTTTATTTCTTAGCCTTGTAGTCTCACAGTCTTCAATCACTTTTCTTTTCGCCACCCTTTGGAGTTCTTGTATTGGGAGTGTTCGTGTAGTAGTTTGTTGCCACTTATGTGCAAAGGCATTGTAGTCAGCCATTATCTCTTTTTCAAAGATCATGCCTTTGAAATAGTGTTGCATAGTTCTTCTCATTTGATTGAACAAATTATCATTTCCATTTTCCCTTTTTCCTAAAGCAAAAATAGGGTTGGGGCCAATATGAAAGGGGTTCAAGCTCCATTTCTCAAAATCGTATGATTTCAGTTTTTTCTTGTTTATTATTCTTAGAGCTTCTAGTCTTAGCCTTTGCTCTTCATTTTGGTTTGAATCCTTGATGATTACTGAGGAGAATCCTATCAATTGTGGTTTGGAAGACCCTTGATCGGATCTCTTGATTTTTCTTGCCATGATGACGTTATACCAAAGTAGATAAGCTTGAGATTGAAGTAAGTTGGATTAGAGTCAAGTAGTGGGAGGTGTCCAACCAAGTCAGAGGTTCAAGCCCTCCTTCTAGCGCTAAAATTGAAAATGTACATGCAGTACTAAGGATCGTGTAATATGGTATATAAATGCGGAAACTGATAATAGCAGTAAAAAAATTAAAGTAAGCACACCAGGAATTTTTAAACTGGTTCGAACTTCCCGTTCTACGTCCAGTCCTAGAATACCCTCTGGATTTAAACTAAACCCCTCACTTAACCCGGAGGAATAGGTATACGACACTTGAGTAGCCGAACAGGAATTTTTCCGCCTCAACAGCCGAAGAGGACTTCAACTTAATACAAATAACTTGTTGATGAATGTGTTCTGAATAACACGGATTGTCTTTTGATAGTACAATTCTCCTATAATCAAAACCTCAAGAATATATAGTGTGTGTGAAGATTTAGAAGGAGGATAATCTCGTAGAATCGAAGTATATGAATTAATTCAGAGATTCTAGCGATATTGAATGAGAATGAATGCTTTTATTTGCAGAAATAAATAGAGAATAGATTTCAAAATTATAAACAAGAATCAGTAATTGTAGAAGTGAATTAAACATGTTTATATAGTTGTAGAATAGTTACAATCTTTCATGAAGAGTTTCAATCAAAAGTTGTGACCATATCTCTTGGATTGAAGATGATTCCTCTTCACGAACGATCGCAACTCTTCAGAAATATAGCCATTATTTCCATGTCGGTTGACTGAAAATTCTGGCCGGTCAACTGAGTTTAAAACCGTGAACAAAACAGTGTATATCTGTGCACTAACAGAGGTTCGGTCAGCCGAGCTTACTGGTCGGTCGACCGACCTGATGTTATGTGCACAGATCACATTTTTTGAAGTATAAAACAATATACAACTATTTGAATGTGTGTGTGACTATTTGAGGAATGATTTTAACAATATTTTAAGACTCAAAATAAAAAATATTCATACTAATCTTTGGATTGTAGTCTTGTCTCCTTTGTATTGCATAATATACGTTTATTCTCTTTTTGTCGCCTTTGTATAGTATTCGCTTTGTAGTTCGTCTTATGATCTCTGAAGCTTGTGTCATGAATCAAAACCCATAAATCAACATTCTCCCCCTTTTTGATCGATGACAATACTTATGTAACGAAGTAGTATATACTTATATATTGTAATTCTCCCCCTGAATATATGGCGACTTTTCTGCAAAAACTTGTTAGCTTTCATATTTTTCTCCCCCTTTGTCATCGACAAAAAAGAATACTTATGATACATAAAAATAATACCGAAACCAAATAAAACATCATAAAATAGAACAATTGTTCACAATAAAAACAGAATGTAGTAAGACAAAAAAAACAACAAGATCACTCCTCACCCTCGTCGGTATCCCAAAATTCCAGACGAATATTTTCATCAGGAGGAGCTTGTTCTTTACCACGACGTTGAGTATGAGAAGTATGAGTTCCTGATGTTCCGGAACTTGTATTCTCCGAAGTTGACCAAGAGAAATTAGGTGCTGGTCTTTTCCCGGGAGCAAGATGAGAAGCACCGGCTTTAGAAGTGCATGACAAAGCATCCCAAAGATTAACAAAGAAGCCTTTGATTTTCTTGAACCTTCCATCTATTTTCCGTAGATGGGCATCTAAAGCTAATTGATTTCGAGCCAAAAGATCAATAGCTGCTTCCGTACCAAGTCCGGGAGTTGGTCTTTGGATTGTGGACTGGCGAGTTAAGCGTTCCGTAGATGAGTGGTTGGATGTGGTGTGGAATGGCTACGGCGTAGTTGATCTCTAGGAGTAGCACGCCATTGGTCAAATCTTATAAATCTTGGTGGAGCATCTAGCAACTTCATTAATTTAATGGTTCTTGAATCAAAATGAAGAACTTTGGTAGTTTCAGATTCTGGAGCATGTACGACTAAGTCATTGATTAATCTCATTATATATTCTCCATAGTAAATATGAAGCATCTTGCCTTGGTTAAATGAGAGAAACTCATCAATAAGTAATTGTGCCCAATTGACTCGAATATTCCCACATATAGCATATAATGCTTTAAAATTTTCATGATACACTAAGTGGTAGGAGCTGCCTCTTGGAACAATGGATTTCATCATGAATCGATGAAAAAGTCTAGCTTTTGGAAGAGATGATCTTTGTCTTAAATCTATAGCATCATCTTCGAAAAAGAGATGGATTATTTGGTCGCGTCTCATTACATTGCAATCCACATCATGTAACGATATTCCACTCGGTCGAGCATTCAAAGTATGATTTATTCTATCTAGTGAAAGGAAAATTTCAGTACCACATACCGACGTCCAAACACAATTTTTAGTGTTTTTAGGGGGATTAACAAGGTTTATGTTAGCAAGAAATAATTTGACCATAATGTGGTTAATTTTCAAATTGTTCTTTCTATGGTCAAGAAAAGTGTCAAGCCCACTTTCAATTGCGGCATGTTCAATACCGTAAGAAGAGAAATCGGGGTAACTTACGAAGGATTCCTCGAAGATCTTGGCATCATGAAGCTTTATCCATCTTTCGAGTGCTTTATCACTCACAAGCCATGAGGCTATTTGAGAATCCACTGGAGTTGATGAAGAAGAGGCGGTAGTTTTAGTTTTCTTTCTTGGAGCCATTGATTTTGAGGAAAAAGATAAAATTTGAGGAAATTTTAATGCGGTTTGAGGTAAAAATCTGAATTTTGGAAAGTTAAAATGAATTGATAGTTGAAGAAGTGAATAGGTGGGTTAAATATTTGCAAAGGAAGCAGCAGGTTTTTAGTCGTTCGGTCGACCGAAATCTCTAGTCGGCTGACCGACTTCGTTAACAGAATCATATGCAACTTTCGGAAAGAGATTCGGCTGACCGACTCAGTATTTCGGCTGACAGACTTTGTTAACCAAAACATATGAAACTTTCGGGAAAGGATACGGCTGACCGACTCGGTATTTTCAGTCGGCCGACCCTGTTGTTTTTCCCAGTTTTGATGTTTCTGATAAAAAATTGTATAAAGAGAAATTTTATTTTTTGTGCATGATATTAATACAACTTATAGAAAATCAGCAACATGTATATATATATATAATGCTTAACCAACGGTTGTTAATATCGACGTTCCCAAGAATTTGGAGATGGGACATTCTCTATAGGTGACCACGTAGGAGCTACTAGAGATTGAGCAGGATTTGAGGAGGTTGAGGGTCTAGATGTGGGTTTAACAATGTCTTCCTTTTTCAACGAACAAATTTTTATGGCCATCCATTCTAGAAAGCTAAAACGTCTTGCCGTAATTTTTGTTCATAGTATAACTCCTTTTGTAGATCCATTTGTTGCTGTTGATAGTAGTGTATCTCATCTATTTTCAGTTTAGTTGAAGGAGATATGACCATAGCATTCTTGCCTTTCTTCTTTTCTGGTGTATAACCGGTATGAGTGTCCTCCCATGGTTTCCAGCCATGTCGGTGGTCATTATCCGGGGAAGATGAGAAGTTAAGGACACGATTAGGTAAGCGAAAATAGGATAGGGTCTATTTTCAGGAATACGATCGGAATCATCGTCCGGAGATGTATACGATAGACGAGAGTTTTCAAAATTGTAAAGATCATTGTTGGATGACATTTTCAAATAATTTTGAATATAAACTTTCTTAGTTATTGTTTGAAAACTGAACATAGTTGATATAAGTATTTGTTTATTAAAAAAACAAGTGGATAAGAATTATTATTTAATTCTCATCACAGGTAATTAATAGCAAAACCGTTTGTAAATGGATGATTACAAATTTTAAAACTACAAATAGATTTCTGAAAATACAATTTAAACTAAAAAGGAGATTGAGAGAAGAAACAACTATAGCTCAAGTGGCTATAATACACCATTTAACAAGCAAGTAAAATTTTTTTGTTTTAAACATTTTGCATATTTTTTTTGTTATAGCTCTTTTAGAGACATTATTCCTAAATCTCGTCTAAGTTTGATAAAAATATTTTCATTTAATGGTTTAGTAAAAATGTCAGCAATCTGATTTTCTGTATTAATAAACTCTAAATTTATCAATCCTTTTTCCAAACAATCACGAAGAAAATGATGACGAATATCTATGTGTTTTGTTCGTGAGTGATTGATAGGATTTTTAGAAAGATTTATTGCACTAGTATTATCACAATAAATTATAGACTTTTCAAGATGACAGTTAAAGTCCTGAAGTGTTTGTTGCATGTAAATGACTTGTGCACATGCCAAAGCAGCAGATATATATTCTGCTTCACATGTCGATAAAGAAACGCAGTTTTGTTTCTTACTGAACCAAGAGACTAAGAAACGTCCAATGAAATGACATGTTCCGCTAGTACTTTTTCTACCCGTTCGACTTCCTCCAAAATCAGCGTCGCTATAGGAAACTACTTCGAAACGACATTCTTTTGGATAAAATAGTCTGAAATCTTTGGTTTTAGTTAGATAACGAATAATGCGTTTAACCGCTCGCATATGTGATTCTTTGGGATTTGCTTGAAACCTAGCACATAAACAAACACTCATCATTATATCAGGTCGACTAGCTGTTAAATATAATAAAGATACAATCATACTACGATATAGTTTTTGATCAACACTTTTGCCCTCCTCATCTCTATCGAGATGAATCGTTGTGCTCATGAGAGTTGGTTTGGCAGAAGTGTTTTCCAGACCAAATCGTTTAATTAAATAATAACAATATTTTTCTTGATTAATAAAAATTCAATTTTCAATTTGTTTAATTTGTAATCCAAGAAAATATGACAATTCTCTCATATGAGACATTTCAAATTCATTTGTCATTATAGTCGAAAAATCCTGAGATAACTTTTCATTTGTTGATCCAAAAATAATATCATCAACATAAATTTGAATTATCAAAATATCTTTCTTAGTTTTCTTAATAAAAAGAGTTTGATCTACTTTACCTATTTCAAACCCAGATTCTAATAAATAGCTTTTAAGACGATCATACCAAGCATGTGGTGCTTGTTTTAAACCGTATAAAGCCTTTTTGAGTTTATAAACATGATCCGGAAATTTTTCATGATAAAAAAGAGGTGGTTGTTCAACAAAGACATTTTCTTTTATGTTACCATTTAAAAATGCACTTTTAACATCCATTTGATAAAGTTTAAAATTATGAAAACATGCAAACGCCAATAAGATTCGTATTGCTTCAAGTCGGGCGACTGGAGCAAACGTTTCTTCGTAGTCAATTCCCTCTTCTTGATTATATCCTTGTGCAACTAATCTAGCTTTATTTCTAGTTATATTTCCTAGTTCATCTGCTTTATTTTTGAAGACCCATTTAGTACCAATGACTGATTGATCACTTGGTCTAGGAACAAGTTCCCAAACTTCGTTTCGTTCGAATTGATTTATTTCTTCTTGCATGGCAAGAATCCAGTAGTCATCAGTTGAGGCTTCTTTTATATTCTTAGGTTCTATATTAGAGAGAAAAGCTACATGACCAACTTGACTTAATTGATGTTTGGTTTTAACATTCCTATCTACTTCTCCAATTATATTTTGTACAGGATGATCTCGTAAAATTCTAGGTGGAGATTTTATTATATTAGGAGTAATGTTTATATTTTCGGTAAATTAATAATTATTATAAAAAAATTCACTAGTATTACTATTTTTATTCAGAATAGTTTCATCATCAGAATCGATAGTAATATTTGGATTTATATTTTTAAAATTTTCGTCAAATGAAACATGTAAACTTTCTTCAATAATTTGAGTTCTTTTATTAAAAATTCGATAAGCTTTACTTCGTTCCGAATATCCTACAAATATTCCTTCATCGGATTTTGGATCGAATTTGCCTAGCTGATCTTTAGTATTCAAAATAAAACATTTAGAACCAAAAACTTTAAGATATGAAATATTTGGTTTTCTTCCATTTAGAAGTTCATATGGAGTATTTTTAGTTAACGGTCGAATGGAAACACGATTCAATACATAACAAGCAGTAGCTACAGCTTCTACCCAAAAATGTTTTGATAAAGTGGTTCCATTTAATAAAGTTCTTGCACATTCTTGTAACGTTCTATTTTTTCTTTCTACAACGCCATTTTGTTGTGCTGTTCTAGGAAATGAAAAATTATGGTTAATACCTTTCTTGTTACAAAATTGTTCAAAAACTTCATTTTCAAATTCTCCTCCATGATCACTTCTAATATTTTTAATTTTCAAACTTTTAATATTTTGTATTCTTTTAACAAAAATTTTAAAATTATCAAAAGTATCACTTTTATTTTTCAAAAAGAAAGTCCAAGTGTATCTAGAAAAATATCTACAATAACAAACACATATCTATTATGATTAATAGACTGAACTTGAGTTGGACCAAAAAGATCCATGTGTAAAAGTTCAAGTGGTTGTTCTGTAGAAATTACATTTTTATATTTAAAAAAGATTTTGTTAATGTTCCTCATTTACATGCATCACAAAATATATTAGTTTTGAACCTTATGTCAGGTAATCCTTTAACTAATTTATTTTTAGCTAATTTGTTGATGGTATTAAAATTGATGTGACAAAATCTTTTGTGCCAAAGACAGGAATCATTTTCCTTAGCTACTAAACACAAATTTGAATCATTATTAACGTTCATATTTAAAATATAAATGTTTTTATCTCTTATTCCTTCAAAAATAGTGTTATGATTTTTATCGAAAATATTACATTTATTTTCTGAAAAAGTTATATTAAAACCTTTATCACATAGCTGACTAATACTCAATAAATTATGTTTTAAATTTTTAACTAATAAAACATCAGTAATGAGAGGTAAATTAGTGGTACCGTTGCTGCTGACATCGCCTTTACCGATGATATATCCTTTAGAGTTATCTCCAAAAGTGACTGATCCTCTATTTGAGTAGATAATGTTTGACAACATTTCTTTGTTTCCAGTCATGTGTTTTGAGCAACCGCTATCTAAAATCCATTTTCCTCTCCTTTTATGTGGTACCTGCAAAAATTTATAAAAAGTTGGTACTCATTTCTTTTTAGGGTCCTAAGAGTTAGATCTTAGGAAGCCAAACACATACAGGTTCAGAATTCCCTTTATAAACATAGTTTTTGTTATTATGAACCGTTTCCATGAACATTTTGATATGTTTATTCCTTATTAAAACATTATTCGATTTTGGAATCCATATCTTAATGGTTTTAGTGTTTGAACAGACTGTTTTCTTAATATCCTTTTTAATTTTATTATTAATCCTACTTTTAGAAAAATTATTCTGTTTCTTAAATCCTAGTCCATATTTATTGTTAGTGGATTGAGAATTTTCAAGTATTTTAGAAAGATTCTCTCTTCCTTTATTGAAATTAGAGACATTTTTAGAGATGTCATCAAATTTTATTTTTAGACTAGATTTTTCTAAATCTAAATCTTTAATTTTAGAATTTAAACTATTATTTTCCAAAAATAAAGCATCATTTTTATTTTTCTGAATTTCTAGTTCTTCAGATATTGAAGAAATTTGAGAAGATAAATTAGAATTTGATTGTTGAGAAATTTCAAATTCTTCTTCTAATATTTTCTTCTCATCTTTCAATATATCTACTTCTAAGACTGTCCTATCTAATTTTCTTTGTAAATCTTTATTTTTCTTTTTACGTTGCTTTGCTAAGTCTACTAATTCAGAATTAATTTCAATTAAATCTTCAAAACTAAGATCACTTACATCGTGTGACGAAGCCATGAAGCACACATTCGCTTGTTCATTTTCATTGTCACTCTCACTCTCTGATGAGGATGATGAGTCTGTGTCGTCCCAAGTGATTGAAAAAGCTCTTCGTTTGGTTCTGTCCTTCTTAAAATTGCTCTTTTTACGTTCTGGACAATCCTTCTTCATGTGACCTTTCTTGTGACATTCATAACATTCCATTGCTAAAGATGATGGTTTGCTACTGTTGTTGGAATTATTTTTGTTTCCCCTGAATTTATTTCTTTTGAATTTCAAAAACTTTTTGAAATTTTTAGCAATTATTGCCATATCTTCATTCTCTGAGTCGGAGTCATCTTTTTCTACTTGAAATGCCACATTCTTCTTTTCTTGTGCTCCATTTCTCTTTGCCTGCAAATTTACTTCGTAGGACATTAAATTACCTATCAATTCTTCTGGTTTTAATGTTGACAAATCACTTGCTTCTTCAATGGCTAGGACTTTTCTTTCCCATTCGTCCGTTAAAGAATTTAAGATTTTTGTGACAATATCAAAATCAGTAAATTTTTGTTCTAATGATAGTAGAGCATGATAAATATCCTGCAATCTAGAGTACATATCATTTATAGATTCATCTGGCCTTAGTTTGAAATTTTCAAATTGATTTTTCAACATAGAGATTTTGCTTAATTTAACTTTGTTCGTTCCTTCATGTGTTACCTTAAGTGTTCTCCAAATTTCATAACCAGAAGTGTACATGCTAAATCTATTGAATTCATTTCTATCTAATGCACAAAATAAAATATTCATAGCCTTTGCATTTGATGTAGCATCTAGTTTTTGTGTGTTACTCCAAGTTGAGTATTCTCCAGTAGGAGTTGTGTACTCACTTTGTATAACATTCCAGATATCAAATCCACTAGACTGCATATAGATTCTCATTCTAGTTGACCAATAATTATAATTTATACCATTAAAAAGTGGTGGTCGTGAAGTTCATTGACCCTCTGTGAAACTAGTATTAGTGTTAGTGTCAAAATCGTTAGTATGTGTTCTTGCCATATTACTAAAAATAGATATCAAATAACTTTTTGACGGTTATAGGATAACCTTGCTCTGATACCAAATGAAAATGTACGTGCAGTACTAAGGATCATGTAATATGGTATATAAATGCGGAAACTGATAATAGCAGTAAAAAAAATTAAAGTAAGCACACCAGGAATTTTTATACTAGTTCGAACTTCCCATTCTATGTCCAGTCCCAGAATACCCTCTGGATTTAAACTAAACCCCTCACTTAACTCGAAGGAATAGGTATACGACACCCGAGCAGCCGAACAGGAATTTTTCCGCCTCAACAGCTGAAGAGGACTTCAACTTAATACAAATAACTTGTTGACGAATGTGTTCTGAATACTTTTGACAGTACTATTCTCCTATAATCAAATCCTCAAGAATATATAATGTGTGTGAAGATTTAGGAGGAGGATAATCGCGTAGAATCGAAGTATATGAATTAATTCAGAGATTCTAGCGATATTGAATGAGAATGAATGCTTTTATTTGCGAAAATAAATAGAGAATATATTTCAGAATTATAAACAAGAATCAGTAATTGTAGAAGTGAATTAAACATGTTTATATAGTTGTAGAATAGTTACAATCTTTCATGAAGAGTTTCAATCAAAAGTTGTGACCATATCTCTTGGATTGAAGATGATTCCTCTTCACGAACGATCGCAACTCTTCAGAAATATAGCCGTTATTTCTAGGTCGGTTGACTAAAAATTCTGGCCGGTCAGTTGAGTTTAAAATCGTGAACAAAATAGTGTATATCTGTGCACTAACACATGTTCGGTCAGCCGAGCTTACTGGTCGGTCGACCGACCCGATGTTATGTGCACAGATCACATTTTTTCAAGTATAAAACAATATACAACTATTTGAATGTGTGTGTGAATATTTGAGGAATGATTTTAACAATATTCTAAGACTCAATATAAAAAATATTCATACTAATCTCTGGATTGTAGTCTTGTCTCCTTTGTAGTGCATAATATACGTTTATTCTCTTTTTGTCGCCGTATAGTATTCTCTTTGTAGTTCGTCTTATGATCTCTGAAGCTTGTGTCATGAATCAAAACCCATGAATCAACAAAAATGTTAACAAGAAATCTTGCTAACACCCCAGTGTAGAGTTAAGGGGTAAGGTTGATCCTTTTTGGTTTCCCTTAGGAAGATGGAGAAGAGTGAAATGTGTATATTCTCTTTGGTTCCCACTTCTAATAGGTTGTTGTAGTGTGATCTCGTTCAAATCGACCTTTCGATCCAGTCGAAAGGCTAATTCCTTTACTTAACAACCTTCTGACCTTGCTAAGATAGTGTGGATTTCTCTTCGAAAGCTCTCCTTTCGATACAGTTGAGATACCCTGGGTAAGGTTTGTCTTGGTGGGATTCGACCTAGTCAAAAGCTTTATTTGTTGAGTGGTTAGGGCTTTATCCAAGAATCTAAGACTGAGGTTTCGACCCTATCGAAAGCTAAGTTGATTAGGAGTTAAGACTTAGGTCAGGAATCTGGATAAAGGTTTCGACCCTATCAAAAGCAATTTCTTGGGTTTTGACCAGGAATCTAAGGTCAGAGTGGATAGATAGAAGTTTTCAACCCTGTCGAAAGTAGAAGTTCTAGGAAAGGTGGTTTGGAGTCTGCAGTTTGTATTACTTGAGAATATTAGGGTTTCTACCTAGTTGGAACGATCCTTTCGATACGGTCGATACCTATAACACAAGGTTAAACCTGCTAAAGCTTGAGAAATAGTAAAGTAATTAGAAATAACGAGGACTTCCCTTCCTCGGCTCAAAAAAGTCTTTATTAATCAATTTTCCTAATTTGATTTACAAATTAAGGTTTTACAACTTTTGGAATTAAGAGAATACAAGTTTAGAATGATTGAATTTGGATCTCCCAATTTATAGATGTGGGTCAGCACCTTTCGACCTCAATGCTTTCGACCTGGTCGAAAGGTGGCTGCCGTGTTGACTCTAGTATGATTCCGCCTTTATCGAAAGGAATGGTTGCGATTTCCTTTTCTTTGCTGCTTGGTAAGAGCTTTCAACTCTATCGATAGGCTTTATTCAGTGGTTTCAAAAATGTTGAGATGTTGATGGTTTCGATGCTGTTGGTTGCTTCTGAACTCTTGTTTGTGATTTGATGTAGAACCTCTCTGGACAATAATGGTTTCAACCGGTTCGAAAGGCTTGGTTTAGCTGTTGAAAGGGTTATCAGTCCAATACATGCTTTTGAGTGTTTTGAATGAAGGAGAAACTTTTGGTTTCAAAAGGTTTGGCGCGTATTTGAAGAGTTGTCCTTCGTTGTCTTCGAAAGGTGTTTTCTTGACTCATTCGAAAGGTCTTCACGCATATGGAATCACTTGCTTCGAAAGGTGGTCAACGAAGTTGGAAGGGTGCTTTCGACTCCTTCGAAAGGTATAGAATCTTCTAGACCTTGACTGTAGTATCCTTTCGACCCCTTTGAGGTTCTAAAGCTTTTGGACTTTGGCTGTAGCATCCCTTCGACTCCTTCGAAAGGTCTAGCTGGAACCTTTTCCTCTCGTTCTTTATTGACCTCTGCTCAATCTGGTTTCGACTAAGTCGAAAGGAACTTTTTGTAGTAACAATCATCATAAATTATTAAGAATTGCCAAGAAAATTTAATTTCTGGCTGCTTTTCAAACTTTGACTATTGAAAATTTATTATTAAAAATTACCAAGAAAACATTCGATATATCATTCCATTCTCTTGGTCATCCTCATAATTTGAACCCTGTTTTGTCACTGGATCAGGAAAATCAGAATTCTTGATCATTTTATCAACCCACTGATTACTTGTTCCTCACTAAGCATTATCTATAAAATATCTCCAGAAGCTCTCAGAAGCATTTGTTTTTCTTTTATCAAGATATTTTAGGATCATACCTAAGTATCTTGATTATCTTTCTTGCTCAATTTAAAGAATTGCTCATAGTTTATTTTTCTAAGTCACTTGCAATCTTTTTATCACCATGGCTAAAGGTGACACTGCAAATAATGGCTCCTCCTTATCTCCAACTTCCATATAAACACAGCAGCAAGTCACTGAAAATCTATCAAAAATTTTGATATCACCACAAAACCAGGCAATATCCAATCAGTTGGATGAATCCAACTTTCTTCTTTGGAAATTTCAGATCATCACTACTATGAGAGGGTATGGATTAGAAGATTATCTTCTTGGTACCAAAGTCATACCATAACAATTCACTATAGACAATAATGGAAATAGTATTAAAACAGAGGTTTCATCATACATAATATACAAGATAATTTATTGAGTTATTGGCTATTATCTTCTATTAGTTCATGTCTATTGCCTCAATTAATAAGGTGTAAGAATGCGCATGAAATTTGATCAACTGTTGAACAAATATTTAGTGCCCAGTCAGCAGCTTGAATCATGTACTACAAGAGACAATTGCAAAATGTAAAGAAGGAAACCATGGCAATGAGAGAATATTTAACTAGAGTCAAGTCATTATGTGATCAATTTGCTGCTGTTGGTCATACTATATCAGACACAGTGCAAGTTTTGTTTATCTTAAATGGATTTCATGATTAATATGAATCCATCGTAGCAGTTATCTCTTTAAGAGACACCACTCCATCTCTTCAATATGTTCATTCCATTCTCCTTGCACATGAAAGAAGAATTGAGCAAAAGAAGCCAGTGACTTTTGATTTTTCTGTCAATTATATAGCCAATAACAACAGAGGAAGGAATGAAGATAGAAGAAATGCATTCAATAATTTTCAGAGGAGTGTTCTGAACAAAGAGGAATAGGAAGGAGTGGCAGATGGAACAACAATGGTAGTAGACTCAGATGTCAGATATGTGAGAGATATGGACATGTTGCTTACAAATGTTATTTCGGACTTAATTTAAACTACATATCTGGGAAAAAATACTTCTGGTAGTCAAAGGAACTTCAATCCAAGTGCCAATCTGACCAGTAGCAACAAGAACAAAGAAATCAGTCAGAAAATACTAGGAGTAACACTGCTAGCACTAATGACAGTGTAAAGATTGCTGATATCCATGATGAAATTTGGTACCCAGATTCTAGAGCAACAAATCATGTGACAAATAATCTCAGCAATTTAAACCTTGGAAACAAAGAGTATAGAGGTAAACAATGTATTCATATGGGTAATGGTGGGTCAACTAAAATAGCACATACCAGTAATGCACTTATACAAGATGAGAGGCAACTTTATCTCAACAATTTATTGAGGGTTCCTCAGATAAAGAAAAACTTGATAAGTGTGTCACAATTTGCTAGAGATAACAAAGTATTTTTTGAATTCTATATCCAAATTAATGCCTTGTTAAAGATATACTAACAAAGAAAATTCTTTTGCAGGGTAATGCAATCAAGGGACTTCATAAATTTTTTTCTGTTGACTCTAAGAATTCTGATAATGTAGAAAACTATTGTAATCTTTCTGAATCTACTCAAAATGAATCGAGTAAGAGCATTTTTTAGTTGTGGCACTGTAAACTAGGATATCCCAGTACTGATGTTGTAAAGAAAATATTGAAAAGAGATAAAAATCACTTTTGATAATGTATCTATCCCTTCCATATGTACCTATTGTCAGTTAGGTCAGAGTCACAAGCTCAGTTTTCAAAACTCTGAAACTATATATTTAAAACCTCTTATACTTGTGGCCACTGACCTATGGGGTCCTACTCCCATTGAAACTGACAGTGGATTCAAATATTATATCTCTTTTATAGATGCACATTCTAGATTTGTTTGGATCTAATTTTTAAAATCAAAATCTGAGACTCTTACTGCAGTTATATAGTTTATAGCTCATGCAGAAAAGTTGACAAATCATCAAGTTAAATCTATATAAACAGAAGGAGGGACAGAGTTCAAACCACTAAAGGAATTTTTTCAGAGAAAGGGTATCCGTTACAGAATTACTTGTCCCTAGACATCTGAACAGAATGGATTAATTGAGAGAAAGCACAGACATATTGTTTATGGCAGTATAATTCTCATAAGTTAAGTTATAGATTTTCTCCCCATACATATCTTGGATATCCAACCAACATAAAAGGTTATAAGTCCATAGATAATAAAGGAAGGATATTCATTTGTAGACATGTTATATTCAATGGACATGTATTTCCTTTTAGGGACTCTAGCATCAAGACATCTCAAAAAATTTATAACACTAGATTTTCAATACCACCTATACCTCTGAACCAAGAGATAATCTTTCCAAAATAGGAGTAATCTCCTCAGGTTCATACAGAATCTCAACACACTTCATCATAGTCAAGATCAGGTCATGACTCAATTGATACCTTTGAATGTCCTACTCACTTGCCAGAATGTCACTCAGACTCACAGTCTGAATTAATTCAAAGTCATAGAGACAGATCTTCTACCAGTATTCAACCTGTGAAAATAATTCATCAAGTCAACAAATTACTAATGTTGGTCATCATATGATTACTAGGTCAAAAAGTGGAATTTTCAAACCTAAAGTGTATATCATTAACCTTGAGACTGAAGAACCAGCTACCTATCACCAAGCAACTCAAAGTGATAAATGAATAAGAGCTATGAATGAAGAATACAATGCTCTCATGAAAACCAAAACCTGGGATCTAGTTCCTTTGCCCAGACATAAAAATGTGATTGGTTGCAAATAGACATATGAACTGAAGAAAAATGCTGAAGGAGCCATATCAAAGTACAAAGCAAGACTTGTTTCAAAAGGATTCTCACACCAAGAAGGATTTGAATTTAATGAAACCTTTTCTCCAGTAGCTAAGCCTACACCTATAAGAATTATACTCACAATTGTTATTCATAAAGGATGGAGTATAAAACATCTAGATGTTAACAATGCTTTTTTAAATGAGATGCTGGAGGAAGAGGTTTACATGGAGCAGCCACCTGGATTTAAGAAGACTGAAAATACAGGACTTTTGTGCAAATTCAACAAGGCTATTTATGGTCTTAAACAGGCCCCCGGAGTCTGGTTTGATAAATTAAAAACTAGTCTGATCAAACTGGGTTACAAATCCATAGACTGTGATAATTCTTTATTTACTAAATTTCATAATGCAACTATTATTTACATTCTTGTTTATGCATATAAATTTATTGTAACAGGGAATAGTAATGAAGAAATCAGACATCTATTGTTCAATTGAATAAAGAGTTCTCCATCAAAGACTTGGGTGACCCGAGCTTCTTCCTTGGCGTTGAAGTTCAAAGGTCAAATCCAACAATCTTCTTAAGTTAGAAAAAATATATTACTGAAATTCTTCTCAAAACAAAATGGATCAAACTAATAGCTTGCCCACACCTATAGTAAGTAATCATCACATGTCCAAAGACAAAGGTGCAATTATTCTAAATGTTAAGGATATAAGAGTACTGTAGGTGCTCTATAGTATGTGACCATTACCAGACTAGAGATTGCATAAAGTGTAAAGAAAGTCAGTCAACTTATGCAAAACCCTTGTAATGATCATTGGAAAGCTGTAAAAATAATTTTAAGATATTTGAAAGGAACTATACATGATTTAATTTTAAAAAATCATTCTAACTTAAATTTGTCTGGTTTTGCATATGCTGACTGGGATACAGATCTTGATGATCGAAGATCAACAAGTGGATACTACATTTTCTTAGGACAAAATCCTATATCCTGATGTTCAAAAAAACTGTCAACCATTTCAAGGTCAAGCACTGAAGCTGAATTCAGAAGCGTAGCTAGTGCCATTGCTGAGATAACGACGATAGAATCTTTACCTAGTGAATTAAAAATAAACATCAACAGCAAGGCAACAATTTGGTGTGAAAATTTAAGTATTGTTTCTCTAACAGCCAATCCTATTTTACATTCTCGAACAAAGAATATGGAACTTGATCTATATTTTGTTAGAGAAAAAGTGATCAGAGGAAAGCTAACCATGAATCACTTAGCAAATGGCTGATATCCTTAAACAAGTACTTCCAACCAGTAGCTACCTTCGCTTGAAATTTGAGCTCAAAGTCAACATGATTGACAGCAAGATTATCGGTGATACAGAAACTCAACCTCTACTCAACAGCAAAGTCAGATCTATTCCTTGCATTGCTCTTAACTCGGCTTTCTACTCAGCCAAATGATAAGCTATCTTCCTTTCTATCAAAACTACATGCAACAAGCAATTATCTGAACACTACTTGCTGAATTGCTTGATGATAAAGATGAGCTATGATCTCCAGAAGGATATTAGAAGAATTGACAGAAGCTTCAAAAACAAATGCTTAACCTACTTAACGTTAGATTTACTTAATGTAAATCTTTCCTCTCATCTCAGCTGCATGAAATAGCTCCCCGATAGCTTTGAGCTTAACATCAACAAGCAATTTCTAAAGAATTACTTGTTGATTTGTCTGAAAATCAAAGATTGACAAAGAGATCGATTTTATTTTTGAGGCGGCGGAAACCCTAGTATAAACTGAGGGAGGATATTAGAAGAATGGAGAATAATATGTGTACATATTATCTCTTATGTAATATACTGCAGTTGTAAGCGGGTGTATTAGATGCAGGTCAGTGCATTATTCTGGGCCGAGCCCAATAAGTTATTATTCTGCAAACTCTATATATAAGAAACCATATCAACTCTATTATGTATTATGAAATCAGAAATAATAAAAGCCTTTTGCATTTAATCAGGTGCATAACTTTTCAATAGATGAATTACACTGATGAAATAACTTTGGAACTAAAAGACGCAACGACAAAAGAAATTTATCATTACCTTGGTTGAAAAAACAACATATATACATAGTAAAGTACATTATACAGTTTATTTTATATTCATTCTTGTACAAACACAATCGTTTATCTAGGCTGAAGTGATAATTAATAATATGAAACATTACGTAAGAGATTATTGATCGAGGAAAACAGAATGAAAAATGACAGTGTTTTACCAAATGGCAACACCCTTAAATAAATACATTAATCTTTTACAACAAGAGCCATTAGGCATATATGTTGGTTAATTGCCAAAATACAACGTTGTCCTTCACAACTGTACTAACATACATTTCATAACTTATGGAAAAAAGAGGCATTGTTTCACATATTGAGAGGGTAATAATGCTTACATGATATGAGATAACTATGAGAAACTAAAATAGGATTCATGTCACGCCATCAAATTAACATTCACCCATACATACATACATATGTTTTTATATATGTATGTATATGTATATATATGTATACATGTACAAATGTGTCTAACTACCTACCACCTAAACTTAGATTGAATAAAATGTAAGCATCCCATATCATTTAAAAATTTCAACAAGCATATTTGGCATAACGTTAAATATTTTTACCGCAAAAAGGTAGTTTTTATCATATATCTTTTTTTAGAGGAAATTAGTTAAAAGGATAAACTTATTAAAAAAAATTGTTACCAGACCACGAGTTTAATTATTTGGGTAGAAGGACCCGCCTTTTCAAACTAACCACGTGACATTGTTTTCGTCTCTAGGGTTTTACCAAATCAGGGTTTTTCAGTCGTTTTCATCTGAAATCATATCAAATTCTTCATCTAGAACAAATTCACATCGACAAACACAGTCAAAACGACAAATCGATAAACTCATTTAAATCGTTCATACATTCTAATGGAAACTAGATCAAAATCTTCTCTATCGACCAACAATTAGTCTCCTATTTCTTCACTAAAATCGAAATCCCAAATTGTATCGTCAAAATTATCTTTAGCAGCATCAAAGGCTAGGAAGACTAGAGAAATGGAGAAGAAAATGCAAATATAGGTATAATACTGAATTTTTCTGTATATATTGCCGATTTAGAATTATTTTATAAGAAATGCTATATTATTTTTCATCCTTTTTGTCTAGCGAACGTTTTGTGTTGTGGTTTTATATTTATTGTCGAAATTTGTAGAGTTACTAAATGATTTTGTCGAAATCTGTTGTGATTTTGTGCTATGGTTTTATCACTGTTTTCTGACTTCAGCAACAACGATTATGTTACTATTGAAGTTTGTTATGACTCATTTGATCTGAATTCAGATTACTGAAATCACTGTATTTTAGTAACCAAATCAGATCAGTCAAAGTTATTGTTGTTATCTTTCATCACTTTAAACCTATTTTGTATTCTTTCAGTTGCATTTGACTAATTTATCAGATTTTACTCATTGATTTAATAAAAATGCTAATACTAGTATCATATTAATTCGATTGGGTAAACATATTCTAATGGTGCAGAAATGCTAAATAACTCTTGCATTTCCAATAAAAATTAGCATCCATTAAAAAAATGCTACTAGTTACAACCATATCAAATAATGTTACAGAAATTAACATTTAGGAAAAATGCTAAGACTATTTATCATCTTAATTTAATTTGGAAACAAAATCCATTGTTAAAAAAATATGCTAAAACATTGTAACATTATGATTTAGCTATTTTATAAATTAAAATCATTTTTAATTATGCTAAATAAATTAGAATCCGGTAAAAAATGCTAAGACTAGTATCATATATGTTTGCACGAAAAATGGACAAACACCTCAAAGTTGTATGATTTAGTAGATCTTATGTTATTCTTAGTAATTTGAGCGACTTATGCAAATACGTAAAAAACAGGGGCTAAACTGTAAAAAGACACGCAGATTTATAGTGGTTCAGCCAGAATGTGCCTACGTCCACTTTATATGTTATTTCTCTTCTTTTGTTATGATTACAAGTACAAAGCTTTGGTACAAGTAAAAGAAAGTTGTTTGAAGAGTTCCTTCCGTGCTTGAGCTCTCAAACTTGTCTGCCATTGTTGTACCCCTGCCCCTCTATTTATAGAGTGAGGCTGGGGGCAGGGGTCTTGGTTGTATATAGCTGCTAGTGGGCCTGGGCTGAAGCAGTCTGGCCTGGAGGCGCTTTGGTTCGGCGAAGCTTTGGTTCAGTGTGGACTGGAAGATGGGTTGGTCCGGTGTTGGGTTGGTTCGGTGCCGAGTTGGTTCGGTGGCGAGTTGGTTCGGTGGCGAGTTGGTTCGGTTAGGCCAGGAGGAGGTTGGTTAGGTGAAGGATGGGGTGTCTTGATTCGGTGAAGGCGAGTTGTCTGGTTCGGTTTGTCATGGGTATCGAATGGACATAGGAATCGGCGAATCTAGATGTAACTGATGCCTCTTGGTCTCGAGATCCTCTGGGTAAGAATTCACCCAACATTTGCCCCCCAAAGCGGGGCACGGGTTTGCATGTGTCGCGCTTTGTTTTAGCTTGGGCGTTTCCTGTAGTTGAGATAGGTTCGTTCGGCGAGGAAGGCCGAACCGGTTGATCCGGTTGCCTTTCGCTTGTCTATATATAGGGGCTATACTCCCTTTGCTTTTCCTTACCGAACAACCGAACCAGAGAGACGAGTTTAGCCGAATCAACTCTTTGTCGAATCAAGCTCGTACCGAACCAGGTATACGTCCTTTCGCCGAATGAACATGATAGGTTTCTAAAGCCGAATGCTTCCTGTATCGCACTACCGAATGAGAATAGGGCTTAGTGCCGAACGAGTTTTGGTCCTTATTTACCGAACGAACTTGGTTCTTTGGGCACCGAATGAAAACTTATATTATACTACCGAATGAACCATTGAAGTGCTGCATCTGTTCGCCGAATGAACTATCGTACCGAGTGAACATGTGTTTCATACTTCGAACTTTTAAGTGAAATTCCATATTATATGCTAACTTGTTTACATCCTTTGTTCTAACACTATGCTTTTCCGGTGTTGTAGATAATGTCCCGTAAAGCGGAAACCCGATCAGACAAAAGGAAATCCGAGGGTGAAAGAGGTTCCTCTGTCGTGCCCCCAACTCAGCCGAATCCAGAACGCCATGAACCAACCCCGAGATCGTTAGTGGACGGGTACGGTCCGCAGGAGCTTCTGAATTCTCCCCCGGACTGCTATCCCAGCTCCCTTAAGGAAGAGCAGCTTGATGCCATCTCTCGCTCTTTCGGAATTGACAGGGCGCGAATGCTGTTGCCGGGGAAAGATGTTATGCCATACGACCCTCCTGAAGGGTTCTTTGCTTACAGCAGATACCACTGCATGTGTGGTGCCATTCCGCCTCTTAATGCTTGGGTAGCCAGCTTCCTCACATATCTCAAGGTGGCCCCATTCCAGCTTCAACCCAACTCCTATGCTATACTAGTGAGCCTCTTCGTTATTTTCCAGAGGAAGTATGGTCGTGCTCCTTCCAACCGGGAGATCCGGTACTTGTATAATTTAAGGGGCTATAAGAAGGGGTCCCCATACATTAGCTTGGAGTCAGCTGTGACCTTCAAGCCAGTCTTGGACCTGTACTCTAAATTCAGCATGTTCAAGAAAGAGTGGTTCTTTGTTAGGGACGACTCCGTTTCAATCCGGCGCTTTACCTCTGGATGTAAGTTGATGCTTTTACTTATAATTTCTATTCCAATTGCGATGCTTCTTCTCATACTTTCTCATTTTTGCTAGCGATAGGTGGCTTTTCGGTTGTGGAGACTGACCGCCTGGTTCAGACGGCGGCTGAGATAGAAGCCATTCTTGGGAAATATAGATCATCTGCCTTCTTGATTAGAAATGCGATTCTTCTGGAATATAACTTAATCCTTCCGCAGCAGTCTGTAGTAAAGCTGAGGGAAACGGCGGAGGAGAGGGCGGCTGCTCAGACCAAGGAAGGTGTTACGGCAGAGAGTAGCAAGAGGAAAACTTTCACAAAACCTCCAGCTGTCGGAGGTAAGAAACTCAAGAAATCGGACGGTCCCTCCCCCAGCAATTGTCCACTTACCCGGGAGGAGGAAGACATAGAGGAGGAAAGAGGCGAGGGTGGAGATGGTCGGGATGGTGACAAAGGTGGCGATGGTATCGGGGCCCTACTTCCTGGGCAAGCGGGCGAGATTCAGGAGTGGACGGATGATGCGTTCCACCAGGCTTTTGAGGCGTTGGATGAGGATCCGGCTTTGGCAGAGAAGACCGGGAAGGCGGACAAAGCCGGGACTGGTGCAAGTGAGTCTTCTCCGACCATTCCAGCCAAGGTGGCTCCGACGACTCAAGGTGAACTCTTGACTCCTGCATGCTTCATTAATGATAGGGACTTAGGAATATTTTATGACCCGCTCCCGTCCTGGAATGAAATCCAGGACTTATTGCAGTATCCCACTCCTCCCCAGGGTTTGTACAACCACAGCTGTGTTTCTTTTCCTTTTTTAACTTGTAATTTACCGCGTTTCTCGAATCGTATAGTGATGTAAGTTTATGACACTTGTTCTTTATATCAGGAGCAGGCAAGACGTCCAAAGCCTCAGACCTTCGACACAGGCTTGAGCAATATAAGCTTTCCAAAACTTCTGCTAAGCCGAAGCCCTCGACCCAACGCTCCGGGGATGTAGTCGGCTACCGTCCTCTTCTTGGGGTCATCGAAGAGGGTATTCAGCAGAGGAAGAGGAGTCATCCTTTATCCGAAACTTCGCCCGGTCCTCAGCTTCCGGCTCAGCCTCTTCATGATATCACTGAAGAGGGTAGCGAGTTTGCACCCTCTCCGCACCCGTCCAGAAACCCTTCCGTCACTCATATCGACCGTCCTGACTTGGCTCGTAATCCATTTGCGGGTCATCCTGATCTGGATCCAAGTTCCCACGACATTACCTTTGATGAGGTTACTGGTGAGCACCTTCTTCCCCGTAATCCCATGGTACGGGTGCTTGATGAAGCTAAGTCCTTAGATCTTGATCTACTTACCACTCGGATAGTTACCATGGGAGATGAGGCCAAGGCTAATATTGATCGGGTGGCGGAGGAGACTAAAAAGCTGATGGGGCATCATGCCCGGCTGGTTAAGGCCAGAGAGGAGATTGGGAGCGCCAATATCCGACTTCGATTGGTGGTTTCGGATCAGGCCAAACAGCTTGCGGATCAGGCTATTCAGATTTCTCAGCATGAGGCTGCTACTGGGCGACTAAGGAAAACCATGGAAGAGGCCAGTCGGGCCGAATTGCGGAAAATGGAAGCTACTTGCAAAGAACGGATTGACATGGCTATTGCCACGGTGGATGAGGTTCGGAAAGCGGATCTCGAGCAGGTGGAGGAATTGTCCGGGAAACTTGAGGCTGCAGAGCTTGCTCAAGCCAAGTTGAGGGAGGAGATGAAGGCAATGCGGGGATCCCTTCTGGTTGACTGCTCGAGATACCGATTGGAGAGAGATGCCGCCGTTGGGAGGTTGTCGGCTTCCGAGGCCCGGATGAGGGAGTTTGAGGAGAATGAGGGGATGATGGACGAAATGCTCCAGGATATGTATTTCCGTACCTGGAAGCAGGGCAACCTGTCCTGGATGGATGATTATCCCAGGGTCATGGCTAAGATTTATCTCCAGGCTCTGGAGGAGGCTAAGGCTGATGCAGATAAAGAGGGTGGAACGGTCTTCAGTATGGATGTGGTCACTGCCCAGTTTACCAAGGAGGAGAAAGTGGCGGTAAAGGAGGGTATGCGGCTGCTTGCTGCTGAGGAGGCAGGTGTGCAGGTAGAGGATGACGACCAGGATGGTCAAGAAGCAGGTGCTGGTAAGTCTTCCTTTCTAGTCTTTCCGTTAACTTGGTTACTTATCGCTAATGAATTCTTTTTATGACCGGACAGGTGGGCAACAAAGCAAGGACAAGACTCCGAAGCAACCGGCTCCCTGATTAGACTTGGAAAATTCTTTTTGTAGACTTGACATGGTTGTATACGTTAATCTTAAGACAGTAGAGTAACTTCTAAGTTGTAATTCTTGCTACTTGTAATAATCAACATTATTCTTGACGTGTAATTTTTAACTTAAGCTGATTTTGTCGTTTCTTGAATATCTGATGCTATTTCGACATATCGTATGAGAAATGTAGCTATGTATATTCTTGTAATTAAATTGTGTTTGATGTCAGACTCTGGTTCTAAACCATAATTTTATGACTTGCAATATTAGCGTGTGGTGTGAACAAATTATAGTCATGTATTTGTACATAAAAGAAGAAGATACCGCCTTTCATGTTTTAATCGTAGATGGCAGTCTTGAACATCTTGTAGGACCGAGCATGGAATGTAGTTGGATGTCCTGCTCCTGTGAGTCCCCACACCCATTGGCGAGTATCTCCTACTCTGTATCATGTACTTTAGGGATTGTTATAGGGGATAGGAAAAAAGCTTTTTAAGTAAAATTGAAATACGTAAAAAAGGTAAAACTTCCAATCACGGAAGGCCTTCGATGTGCTTAAGTTCGTGGCAAACGGGTTTTGTAGTCACTTTCCCTAGCCGTGGGTCTTGGAGACATTTGTCACCCATCTTACGCCTCCGCGGGGAGTTAATTCTTTTTTACCACAGCCGCACTTAAGACACATCGGAGCCGAGATCGCGCACAGCAACTACCCGGGCCATTATGGCCCGTAATCGTGGGTATTATTCGATTTACTGTGGCCGGCTAGCGTGGGTGCCGATCGTCAACTGTGAACTGCCCCTGGCTGGCCACACCTTATGTTGGGGCTTATAGTCGGTTCACAGTTGCCGGCGAGCCTAACGCCGTAATGAGCTACCTCGGCTATAGTCGGCCTTCTCGGTGGCTTATAATCGGCTCATTACAGTTGGCTTTAAGGGCCGTCGCGAGCAATGAGTTAACCCACAGCAGAGGGATGCTGGAGCGAAAGTGTCTCATTGGCGAGGGCATAGATTCGCATAGTACCTGTTGGGTCTTGTCCACGTGAAGTTGCATTGTGGAGTGCTTTGAATAGAAATGCTATATACTCAGGATTTTGTTCAACAGAAAAGGATAAAGTTAACAAGCAGCCAAGATACAAAGGAACAAGTTAAAAAAGAGACAAGGTTTTTTAAAGTGGTTCGGCACGAGAATGCCTACGTCCACTGATTCTCTTTGTTAATTCACTTCATATGGGCAATACAAGTTAAGAAAAGTATCGGCGGAGTTGTTGGATGTTCCATGCCCTCTGGAACACCTCTCCGTCCACTGTTGACAAAATATAGGCTCCGTTGTGGAGATCTTTATGAATTACATATGGTCCATCCCAGATTGGGTCTAGTGCTCCGGGGCGAGGGAAGATTCACTTGAGGACAAGATCCCCTTCTTGCAAGGTACGATGCTTGACTTTGGAGTTGTATTGTGCTGCCACTTTTTGCTTGTGGGCTGCTGTTTTGAGGATTGCATCGTTTCTTCTCTCCTCGATTAGATCCAAAGACATGTGAAGGAGTTCTTCGTTCTCTTCTGGGTTATAGTGGATCCGACGATGGGAAGGCACAATAGTTTCAACTGGGAGCATAGCCTCCGATCCGTATGCCAAAGAGAAAGGAGTGTGCCCTGTCGATGTTCTGAAAGATGTGCGATAGGCCCATAGTGCCGTAGGAAGTTCATCCACCCAAGCGCCCTTTGACTTTTCGAGCTTCTTTTTTATTAGAGTTTTCAGAATTTTGTTGACTGCTTCGACTTGTCCGTTTGCCTGGGGATATGCTACGGATGAGAAGCTTTTATGAATTCTGTGTTCTTGGCACCAGTTGGCGAATTCATCGCTGTCAAATTGAAGTCCATTGTCTGATATGATTTTGAGTGGGACTCCGTACCTGCATAGAACATTTTTGATCAAGAAGTTAATAACTTTTGCTGAAGATACTTTATTTAGAGGTTCCGCTTCCACCCATTTGGTGAAATAATCAACTGCCACTATAGCATATTTGGCCCCGCCTCGGCCCATTGGTAGCTCGCCGATTAAGTCAATTCCCCATATCGCGAAGGGCCAAGGGCTGGTCATCTGAGTAATCTCGGTTGTTGGTAGCCGAGGGATCTTAGCAAATTTTTGGCATCTGTCACACTTCTTGACGAAATCTAAGGCGTCCTTGCTTAAGGTGGGCCAGAAATATCCGTATCGGAGTATCTTTTTTGCTAATGTTTGCCCCCCGGTGTGATCTCCACAGCTCCCCTGATGGATATTGGATAAGATTTCCTTGGCTTCCCTTCCGGCGACACACCTTAATAATGGGTTAGAGAAACCGCGCCGATAGAGGATGTCTTCTTGTATTATATAGCGGGACGCTTTCCTCAAGATTTTCTTGACTTCATTACGCCCGTTGGGTAGTGTGCCACTTTGTAGGTAGTCTCGGATGGGAGTCATCCAAGTTGCTTCTTCGGCTGCGGCTATCAGATTCACTTGCTCAAAACTTGGGACCATTTGCTTTGAGATGGTTACTGCCCCGAAGATGGCGATGTCTCTCATACTCGCTTGCTTTGCCAATTCGTCGGCCTCTTGGTTCTCTTCCCGAGGGATGTGTTTGACTAAGTACTGATCCAATCGGTTGAGAAGCAACTTGGTCTTCTTTAGATATGCTATGAGTTGTTCCTCTCGAGCTTGGAATTCTCCTAGTATTTGATTAACAATAAGTTGAGAATCGCTGTGAAGACACAAAGAATTGGCTCTGATTTCTATGGCAATTTCTAGTCCAGCTATCACTGCTTCATATTCTGCATCGTTGTTGGTGGCAGCGAACTCCAACCTTATAGCATAGTGCAGTTTATTTCCCCTGGGAGTGATTATTACCACACCTGCCCCCGAGCCTTGTTCGTTAGATGCACCGTCCACAAAGAGATTCCACTTGATATCTTCTGTTATTTCCAGTTGCTCCTTATCCTCGTTGGTAGTGAACTCTGCAATGAAATCAGCCATGGCTTGTCCCTTTATGGTGGTGCGAGGGTGATAGGTGATATCATATTGACTCAGCTCAATACACCATTTAAGTAGTCGCCCGGAAGTGTCGGGACGATGGAGTACCTGCCTCAGTGGTTGATCGGTCAGAACTTTGATGGAATGGGATTGGAAGTAGTGACGTAGTTTTCGTGAAGTGATTAGTAAACAGTATGCTAACTTTTCAAGTTTAGGATATCTGACTTCTGCCCCAGTAAACCTTTTACTGACGAAGTAAACTGGTCGTTGCGTGCGGTTGTCTTCCCTTACCAAGGCAGCGCTTAAAGCGTGAGATGACACAGCAAGGTATAGGTATAATTCTTCGCCTTCGCTTGGGGTCGAGAGTACCGGTGATTTCTGGAGGTGTTCGATTAGGTTAAGGAAAGCGGTTAAGCATTCGTCCGTCCATTCGAACTTTCCTTTATCTTTCTTTAGAGCTTCGAAAAAGGGGACGCACTTGTCCGTTGCTTTGGAGATGAATCGGCTTAGGGCGGCCACTTTTCCATTTAGGCTTTGCATCTCCTTTCGGGTGGAAGGTATCTTGATGTCCTAGGAATTTCCCTGACGACACACCGAAGGAGCATTTTAGTGGATTCAACTTCATTCCTTATTGCCGAAGTACTTGAAACATCTCGCCTAGGTGGCTTACGTGATCTTTGGCTTTCCGCGATTTCACCAGCATGTCGTCCACATATACTTCCATAGTTTGTCCTATTAGCCCTGCAAACATCTTGTTGACGAGGCGCTGGTAGGTGGCTCCTGCATTTTTAAGTCCGAAAGGCATCACTTTGTAGCAGTATAAACCCCGGTCGGTGATGAAACTAGTGTGGTCTTGGTCGGGAGCATGCATAGGAATTTGGTTATATCCTGAGTATGCATCCATAAAAGATAGGAGTTCGTGCCCGGCTGTGCTGTCTACAAGTTGGTCGATTCTGGGAAGCGGGAAGCAATCCTTTGGGCAGGCGTTGTTTAGGTTGGAGAAGTCAATGTAGGTCCGCCACTTCCCATTAGCCTTCTTTACTAGTACCGGGTTGGCGATCCATTCTGGGTAAATAGCTTCTCGTATGAAGCCATTGGCGAGTAGATTCTTTACTTCTTCATCGAGGGCTGCTGATCGCTCTGCCCCCATACTTCTCTTTTTTTGTTTTACAGGCGCCTTGGTAGGATCAATGTTTAATACGTGGCATGCTATGTCGGGGGAGATTCCGGTCATGTCAGCGTGTGACCAAGCGAACACATCCAAGTTGTGGCGGAGAAAATCAATGAGTTGTTCCTTCAATTCAGCTTTCAGCTGGGACCCAATTTTCAGTAGCCTACTTGAGTCGTGCCTGTCTACAGATATAAACTCCATAGCTTCTGCAGGCTCGGCGGTGGCCTCCTCCTCTTTGTCCCTAAGGTCTAATTCATTGAAAGGGTCGCTGGTGTATCGAAGAGGAGGGGCTTTCTTTAGTTGCTATGCTTCAAGGCTTTTTGTGCAGAGGGCAATCTCTACACTTTTCCCTTTATCTTTCCTGTGGTTGTTGCGAAGTTCGGTTACATAGCAGTCTCGTGCAATATCCTGGTCTCCTTCCACTTCCCCTACCCCATTGTCTGTTGGAAATTTCATTTTCAGGCACCATGGGGCTAGGACAATCTGGAAGTCAGATAAGGCTGGTCTTCCTAAGAAGGCGTTGTAGGCCGAATGGTTTTCTATCAGCACAAACGTCTGTTTCCTTACAACGGAGCGGGGATGGCTTCCAATCTCAACAAAGAGGTCCAGCTGCCCGAGGGGCATCTTCGCATCTCCAGTGAAACCGTGTAGTGGTTTATCGCAGGGAGATACATCCTTCATTGATAGCTTCATTTTGTCGAATGCGTGTTTGAAAAGGATATTTACAGAGCTTCCAGTGTCTACCAGGATTCGGTAAACTTCGGCGGGACCGAGTCGGGCAGAGATAACCATGGGATCCATGTGAGGGTACTGTCTTCCTTCTAGGTCGCGTTTACTGAATATGATGTCATCGCTTTCTTTCCGCTTTGGGTGGCGCTCTTCTATAACCGTATTGACACAGTCTTTATTGTCTCTAAGTGACTTCCCATATCTTTCCATCTCTCTCCAACTTCTGTCTGCGATGTGCGGACCTCCTGAGATGGTATGGACCACTATCTTCTCTTGACTAGAGCTGCTAGCGTTGCGGTTTCCTCTGTCGGTCCCTGGTGAGGGTAGCCTCGGGTTTTCATTGGCAGGGGCTGGAGTCCTGTCTTGACTTTTTACATAACGTTCCAGTTTCTTCCTTCTGATGTGTTCCTCAATCAGATCTCGGAGATGATGGCATTCATTGGTATCATGTCCGTGAGATTCGTGGAAGCGGCAGAACTTTCCAGACTTCTGTGCGTTATCTGATTCCTTCTTGTATGGTGGGCGTCTGTATCTAACTTCGCCTTGGGTGGCAAGGAAGATATTTTCGACGGTCTCGTTCAAAGGGGTGTAAGTGTCGAATCTTGGTCCTGGCCGATATAGGCGCTTTTCTACCTTCTTGCCCCCAGCATTGTCTCTGGAATCATTTCTTCGAACGTCCCTCGCCACAGCAGGGGCGTTGCCATGGGTCGTCTTATTTTGCTGTCCTGACTGCCCCTCAACGGCAGCATCCTCAAGCCTCATGTATTTCCCGGCTTCATGGAAGAAATCGGGTAAAGTAGCTGGCTTTTCTTTTGTCAATCTTCTACCAAATTTAGTGTCCGGATGCACTCCACTGCAGAGGGCCATTAGGATAAGCTTCTCATCGGCATCTTGAACTGCGGCTGCTGCGGCGTTGAATCTGGTTAGGTATTGCCGCAGCTTTTCTCCAGGTTTCTGTTTGACGCTGGATAAGGAATAAGCGTCCTTAGGTTGCTCCACATGAATGCGGAACTGACTGATAAATTTTTCTTTCAACATTTCCCATGAGCTGATGGATCCTTGGGGTAGATGACAGAACCAGGAGGTAGCAAGATCTGCTAAGAAGAGCGGAAAGCATTTGCATAGTACTCCCTCTGTTGCTCCACTCATGAGCATATGCTGCGTGTACCTCTGTAAGTGTACAACGGGATCGGAGGTTCCTTTGTAGGGTTCCATTGTTGGCATCTTCCATTCTCGGGGGGTGATAGTAATTTCGATATTGCGGGCGAAAGGGCTGGTTACCCTAGCGCCTATCCCTCGATCTCTTTGCTCCCGTTGGACACACTCTCTGAATAGGCGTGCCATCCTTTCATCAGAACTTGGAGCAGATAGAAATGAGTTTGGTTCTGTTCTGTGGGATTGATTCCGTCCAGACGACCTGTAGGGATGGTATCGTCTATCATTCCTCAAATTTTCCAGTGGTTGCCTTTGATCTTCTGGGAGCACGCTTGGGTCAGCTACAGTTGGCCCTTGCCTTGATCTCCCCCTGTTGGGTTCTGATCTAAGCACTTCCTCGGGTCCAACTTCGGGCTGAACTCTAGCTCGGCCCCGTTCACTGGTGTTTCTGTTGTTAGGCAGCATGACAGGCTCAGCTACAGTTGACCTTCGCCCGGTACCTTCCCCGTTGGGTTCGGTACCAAACGTTTCCTCAGGCCTAACTTCGGGCTGTGCTCGGTCTCGGCTCCTACCACGGCTACTTCTGCCGTTAGCTCCTTCGAAGAAGGAGGATCTTTGCTGTCTCTGAGATCCTCCAGACTGGGACTCGCCCCATGATTCATTGTTGCGGTTGGATTCTTCAGCGTCCCTCAAGCGTGACATGAGATGGTCCACCAAGGCTTCCTGCTGGGACGTGAAGCGGTTAGTTACTTCAACCACAACTCTGTCCAGATCTGCTCTAGTAATTGCTGCAGGCTGTTCTGTGGCAGGAGTAGTTGGGTTAGCCTGTTCTTCATTCGTTACTGTTGCTGGAGGAGGACGATTTGCTTGATTCGTGACAGCTGGATCTGGGAGACTGCTGGATGCGATGTTTTTTCCTTTGTTAACATCTTTTCTCTGTTTGGGAGGCATGTTTTCCAAGTGGCGAACGATGCTGTTAGGAAAACTTGTTAAGCGGATGAAGCTGAAGCTTCGAGCTTCTAGTTCTCAGTGAAAGCACCAAAAATGTTTGCACGAAAAATGGACAAACACCTCAAAGTTGTATGATTTAGTAGATCTTATGTTATTCTTAGTAATTTGAGCGACTTATGCAAATACGTAAAAAACAAGGGCTAAACTGTAAAAAGACACGCAGATTTATAGTGGTTCAGCCAGAATGTGCCTACGTCCACTTTATATGTTATTTCTCTTCTTTTGTTATGATTACAAGTACAAAGCTTTGGTACAAGTAAAAGAAAGTTGTTTGAAGAGTTCCTTCCGTGCTTGAGCTCTCAAACTTGTCTGCCATTGTTGTACCCCTGCCCCTCTATTTATAGAGTGAGGCTGGGGGCAGGGGTCTTGGTTGTATATAGCTGCTAGTGGGCCTGGGCTGAAGCAGTCTGGCCTGGAGGCGCTTTGGTTCGGCGAAGCTTTGGTTCAGTGTGGACTGGAAGATGGGTTGGTCCGGTGTTGGGTTGGTTCGGTGGCGAGTTGGTTCGGTGGCGAGTTGGTTCGGTTAGGCCAGGAGGAGGTTGGTTAGGTGAAGGATGGGGTGTCTTGATTCGGTGAAGGCGAGTTGTCTGGTTCGGTTTGTCATGGGTATCGAATGGACATAGGAATCGGCGAATCTGGATGTAACTGATGCCTCTTGGTCTCGAGATCCTCTGGGTAAGAATTCACCCAACAATATAAATTTGATTGGGTAAACATATTCTAATGGTGCAGAAATGCTAAATAACTCTAGCATTTCCAATAAAAATTAGCATCCATTAAAAAAATGCTAAGACTAGTTACAACCATATCAAATAATGTTATAGAAATTAGCATTTAGGAAAAATGCTAAGACTAGTTATCATTTTAATTTAATTTGGAAACAAAATATAGTGTTACAAAAATATGCTAAAACACTGTAGCATTATGATTTAGCTATTTTATGAATTAAAATCATTTCTAATTATGCTAAATAAATTAGCATCTAGTAAAAATGCTAAAACTATTTATCATCCTAATTTAATTTGGAAACAGAATCCACTGGTACAATAAATGCTAAATCCACTACAGCATTAAAGTTTAGGTATTGCATAAATTACAATCATTTCCAAAAATGCTAAAAAAACTAGCATCTAGTAAAAATGCTAAGACTAGTTATCATCTTAATCTACTTTCGTAAACATATTCTAATGTTACAAGAAATGCTAAATCACCGTAGTATCATGGTTTATGTATTGCTTATTGATGTTAAATACTTGCTTATTGTACCATCATCATTTATTTACTATGCAAGTCTACAAAATAATTTTGCATAAATGTAGCTAACACTGTTTCATTAGTTGTATTTTGTAGAGTACAAAATCTTCACTGTAAGCAGAGGATAGTAAAACACCTAAAAGAAAGAGAGCAGATAAGGAAACTATGAAGTATAGGTGTAGCTTATCCGCCTTGGTTAAAATGCTTGAAAAGATAAAAAAAGAAAAGGTTTTACTGAAAATGAGTTGAATTTTTTAAAACAAACATCTTTCTACAACTTTTTTAATGCTTTCTTTGAAAGTGATATAGGAAGTAAAAACATTAGAAAATGTTCAAAAAAATTAGATGATTTAATAGACTCTAATTGTGTTGAAGAAGAGTGTTTTATTGTAGGAGGAAAAAAATTGCAAATAACAACAACAGACATTTCTTTAATTTTTGGTTTACCAATGCAAGGAAAAAACATTTTTCCACTTCCTAAAGTTTCTTTTCAAAGCACCCTTGAAAACTACCAAGAATTTGTTTTAAGAAACTTTGGTATAATTGACCATATAACAAGAGATATTATTATTCAAAAGATAAAGAAAGAATTAGACAAAAAAATTCAAGAAGAAGAAAACGATTTACCAAAATTTATCATCATTTTTTCTTTCATTACATTTTTTTTCCCTGACAATCAAAGAATGTTAAGTTGGGGATATCTCCAATATGCAATTGATTTGAAAAAAAATCAAGTTTCATGGCCTTTAAGCATTCACTATTCTTTGATTAAAGCATTAAATTTTTTCAAGCAAAAACCAAGGAATATGTCAGGTTGTTCGATGATACCATTGGTAAGAAAATAATTTTACATTCTATTATATTATAATAATAAATTGTGAAATAACATTTTTTTTATATGTTAGTATTTTTTATGTGAACACGTGGACATCATGAAGCCAAGGAAGGAATGGTCGAAGGACTTAGCAAGATTTGCTAAATGGTCACTGAATGGGATGAAAAACATAGTCTCAAAAGACTATTTAAAGAATGTGGAAAGCAAAAAGGTATATACATCTAATATTGACTGTTACTTATATTTTACATATAAATAGGAAAAAAATGCTAGATAAAAATAAAATTATAAAAAATGCTATATGGTGCTAGCAATTTTTTTGGTGCACTAGATTATGAAAACATACATATAAATGGAAAAAAATGCTAGATGATGATAGCACTATAACATAATACATGTTACTTGTAAAGATCCAAAAACTCGACCTTCGAAAATCGGCATCCGTACTTCACTTGTACTCAAAATGCCGTAAATTCAAACGCCGAATCTGGTTCTCCGGAGCTTATAACACCATTAAGTATAACAACACAGCGGAATAAAAATAGATGATATCATATACAACTCAAATGAATACAATATCCAGTATGATATACAACAATGATATCAATATGATACAACAATATCAGAGATAAATAAAGATACAACGGAAATAACAGAAGTGATAACTCCAAATGATCTAAAAGAGAGAATGACTCCAACAACTCCAACGTCAGCTCGAACCATCAAGGTAAGCAATGTCAGTCATGATCTCCAAAACTGAACTAGCTCCAATGTCAACTAAACCTGATTATCTGAAAAAGAAACCCAACTCTAGACTGCTCGTGTGGAAAATTGTGAGCACCCAGAGTTTAGGAAAGGAACAATAAACTCCGAGTCAGTCGTGGGACTGGTGTGAGCAACAAAAACAGTTTATCTTTAAAACAACAACAAAAGAATTTTAAACATTGAAATCCCCAATGTTTTTGGAAAATGAAACTACCATAAGACCTCCCACCACACACACAATGCAATCGCAGACTTGGAGGAGATTGCTTCTTATGATAGTCAAATATGCTTACTACGCAAAAGAAAACTCTTTTGATATTATTACTAGTGCATAGTGTACAAAGTCATTTCAAAAATACAATATTAATCATAGCCATCATAGGTACCATTATATTATGCCTACTATAGCTGCCGCCTGAGGAGACAGGTTATACAAATTGCAATCGTAAAGGTTCGTATTGTTTCTTTGGATTTTCCAACAAATGGTCAGGCTAAGGAACTTCCTTTCCAACTGCCAAATGGGACCGCCTCTGGCTGGACGTCCCGAGAGACAACTGCTCTCTGCCAACACAAGGCCGGGTTACCCCTGTAACTAGGTAACTCACGACTATGCCATCCCCCGGTCCTTTGGGACCTTTATCCGAGGCGCCTCGATAAACACACAATCACACAATAAATGAGATCGGAGTATCCACATAGGTTAAATACCAGGGCTCCATACCTGATACCACCCTTTTCCAGAAGGAAATGACATACCCTAAAGGGCGCGACCCTCATAACCTTGCCGCATATTCCTGTTTCGACCATTTCTGGGTTGTGAGGTCTGACGAAGTCTCGTCCACAAAGCTACGCTTTTTCACAAAGCCACGCTTTGATCAACAAATGATCAGTAAATGATCAACACACAGCAGCACTCAGCATGTCACATTACCAAATTGGGAGTATATCGCTGATAACATTCTACTACATAACCTCTGAGCTCGTACATCTCAAAGAAGGGTGTTAAGCTAAGAGAATAAATTCTCCACCACCAAACAGAAATGTATTTGAAAGAAATCAGCTTTATATCTCAAAATGTAATGTCAAATATGTAACCATACAAGTCTGTTCCGGGTTCGAACAGAACCGAAGGCACTTCCAAAGAAGCCCTTGCAATCCGGGTATTCACAATCCCGATCGGACATCCCATCACTTAGGGAATCTCTATACCGGGGCCACTCGGTGCAGAGACAATCGATAGGTTATCCTATCATTATCGCAAATACCCGGTCTTCAACACCGGTCTTTAAATGCAATCCATATACGACGTATCACTTATTCGGAATGGGTTGTGTGACACAAAGGTCATCTCCCGGCTAAACCGAAAAATGAACGCAATATATAAAAATATATGGATATTGGGATTTCAGTTAAGTCACAACTTATTACCCAAAATCTTTCTTTCAAATGGTTTAAACAAATTACCATTTTCAAATCTTTAAAACAAAAAGATTCAATTCACAAAGTTCACTTAGTTTCACAAAGATTCATTCACATATTTTTCCAAATCAATTTTCCATTTCAATTTGATTAACTCGTTAAATCTTTAAATCAAAGATTTAACTTATAGCTTTCAAAATGATTTTATTTCGAATGGTTTTAAACAAATCAACATTTCAAATCTGTTAAAAATAAACAGATTCAATTCATAACTTTCAAAAAGAATTTCATTCATAACTTGGAAAACCATTTTCAATTCAAACTTGAAATTCCTTTAACTTAAATTGGAATTTCATTTCTTATATGAAAGCTTTTATCATTTGAAAACAAACAGTTTCATTTCAGAAAATCTGATTTATTCATACGAGTTGAAATCCTTGGGATAAATTCAAATTCCCAAAATTATACTTTTAAAATGGTTTAAATTCATATAACTTGTACAGCATCTTAATTCCCTAGTTTCGAATCATAGAATTCAATTTCAAACTTGAATTCAAATCAAATTATTTAAATTTCAAAACTTATTCAAGTTATTCGAAAATAAGTTTTATCTTTGAAATTCCATTTCAAAAGCTTTTCACTTTAAACCCAATCCATTTCCAAAATCAATTGAAATTAAAATTTCAATTTCAAAAACAGTAATTTTAAATTATCTACGACTTAACCGATTTCCATGTGAAATCCATATTTGTGTGTGTATGGTATAGCCCAGGGGTTTCACACACAATAGTGCAACATTACAAATCATCACATCATTACAGATTCAAATACAACGATATATTTGATAAGCAATATAACTATAACGCTTATCTTTTATTCACATATCTTATATATATATATATATATATTGCAGATAATAATTTACATTCATCCCAGATAAATAGCTACAGTACAAATCACACACAAATCAGAATATATCACAAAGCATCATATATCGGGGATGTCAAACAATTCAATAACTGATATAATCCAAACATACATGAGTAGGATCAATTCAATTATCAGGTTGATTTAAATCAGATTTAATTTCTATGAATAAATTACTAATCCTGGTTAATTAACATTAATTAATTACAACCATTTTAATTAACTATCCTTTAATATTTATTAATTAACCTTTAATTAATTAATTATCCTCAAATTAATTAATTATCCTCAAATTAATTACCTTAATTAATAAATCATATTAATTATTTAACCTTTAAACCAATTACATATTTAATTAACCCCTTAATTGCTTTCATAAAGTAATTAACAATTTACAATTGATTATTTTAATTAATTAATCTAATTATTTATCAAAATTAATCACATAAATTTGATTACTTAATAATTTCTAGTTAATTAACTTCATTAACCAATAACATTTCTTTAATTGCCTTCTTGAGAAATTATCTTAGATTAAGTCATTATTAATCATTTCCAATTATAAATTAATCTAAATTATTTATTTATAAATTAAATAAATCATTCTTTAATTACCTTATTCATTTAAATCATTTTATTACCTTAATTATTTATAAATTAAATAAATCATTCTTTAATTTAAATCCCAATCTTTAAAGAATTTAATTCTGAGTCCAATTCTCAAAATTCCATTTTAAATTACTTTTACTTAACTTATTTCAAAGTTCAAATAAGAGTTCAAAAAATTTTTATCTTAAAATTCAATTTATTACCCAATTTTATCTTCCAGTTTTGAAACTAGTTTTTAAACAAATTTTAATTTACAAATTCAATTATTCAAATTTTCAGTTCAAAGTAATTCCATATCCTTAATTTCAAATTAAAATTTAATTTCCCTTTTTATCTCAATAATGGATATATCACCACAATCCATTTCTTCATTCATTTAAACAAATCCAATTCACAAGGTGAGGATTACTAATAACAATAGGATGACATCATCCAATTTTTCCAAAACATCCATCCATTTCCAATTTCCAGATCTCAAACCCATTTTGAGATCACACAAACTCCCAATTCAAATTAACCATTTTGCTTCCCAAGTTAAATCTAAATTTCATCTTGAAATTTCCAATTTAGGTTGCTCGTTAACTTATTAATTTTCTCAAAGTTAAATTCAATTAACCCAACCAACCTTACCCAGTTTGAATTCCTGCTTCAAATTTTAAACATCACATTAATAATTTTATAAGTTCAAAAACTTATCACCTTGGTTATCACATCTCATTCCAAATTTAAAACTCAATATTTAGAGTTTATTTCAACCCATCTTTGATATTATGTATATTCCTCATATATACATATTATTTCCTTTGCACACTAAGTTATCCTTAAATTTTAAATCACCTTTGGTTTTTAATTCAAAACAGTTTTCAAACAGCCCTTGTTTGCAACAAGTCCCTTTTATTCAAATAATACTTATTTATTATTTCTTTTAGCACTTTGACCCAAATTCCAAATTTTTCTGGCTTAAATTTAAAACTTCACAATCTAGATCACCTTCAGTTCCAATTTATAAGTCATACTTATCTAAAACATTCATTATGCTTACTCATTAATAAACAACAATCATTTATGATAATAACCAAGATTATCATATCTGGAAACCAATTCATTATTATCTTATTCTGAAACTTTTCCCCAAATTCAAGATTTAATTTTAGTTTGAATCCATTTCAATTTTACCTTTATTTAATTTCAGTTTGGTTGTATTTCTATTACTTCTTAATTTAATTCCAATAATTTAACAACCAATTACCTAAATATTTATTAGAAAGAAATATTACTTTATATATATCAAAATATATTTTCATATAAAATCATTTAAAATCTTTATGTAACGACCCGAGATTCCGCAATCACTTTGTTATCATCAAATGACGATTTGAATTATTGGCTAATCGCTGCGGAAGTTTTAATGGGTTGAATTCTTTTAAAAATTGTGTTGAAATTCTTTTGATAATTCGTTAAAGGGTTGTGGGCTTTCAAATTTATTTGGGCCGTTCCCTTCTCAATTCATTCGACCCGCCCCTTTTTGTTGAGATAAGGGATGTACACGGTCCTCTTTTCATTCCTGGAGCCGAAAACCCTAAAGCTAAATGAGCGAAACAAATGGTGGCTCTGTCTCTCGTTCGTCCCTCTTTCGAAGCTAGGGCTTCTTCAAAACTGAAGATGCCAACTTTTGTGACTCGTTCCATCGATAACCTCAACCTTGCTTTGGCGAGCAACGCTTCTATCTGGTCGAATTCGTCTTCGCTTCGAACAAGTTCGTAGCCCTAAATCGCGAGATGATTTCAGCTGGATTGAAGCTTCAAAGCTTCAACTTTCGACCGAACTGAGGTGAGTTTACTCACATCTATTTCATACTTCAGACGTTGGGTTTTCTTGGCTATTCGATTTCGTTTGAGTATTGGGTTTGATTTCTGGGTTGTTCACTCATTTCGATGTTGTTGATTTCGTTCTCTGTCTATTACTTACTGCCTTGAGCTGATTATGTCTTATACATTCTAATAGTGGCTTCGGCATTTCTGACTGAGGCCATGGTGACTTTGATTTTGAATTTGAGTTTGCTGTGGTTTGATTTCTTGTCACTTGTTTACCTCGGTAGCTCATTCTGTTCGATGTTGGAAATTTATGGTGTTATGTGAATCTCTTATGTGACATTGGCTTGTTCGTATTTTTGCTATGCTTCGCATTCGATTTTGTTTTGTGGTTATGAATTTTGTGGCTCCGGCAGTTGTCAGTGTTTTGAGATTGAACTAATTTGATATGTCATTTGCAGTTCCACTTGAACATCTGGATTTGAGTCTATTCATTCTGACCTTTGCCTTGTTGAGTCAGTGAAGTAATTATAGTTTTGAACTAGTTGGTCTGCATGTTGTAGTCTTGATGAACTGTAACTATGCAATTATACTTGTTGTAGCTACTGCACTTGTTATTGACATTGTTGACTTTTGTATTGATAGTTTTCGAAGTGTTGTATCTGCACTATCATATCTTGTAGTTTTGTTTCCAGGATTTCAACAATAGCTTGTTTATTGTTTTCGACTACTGTCTTGCAATCACTCCATGGTTGTATTGTTTTGGTCTGGCACATTCATGTGCATTGGTTCAGAAGTGTACTGAACTTGTTTTTGTGCCTCTCTTCCATTTTTCACCTGCGAATATTGTCGAGTTTGATTGTATAGTAGGTGTACACGTGCCTTGTGATCTTCATATATGAGTCTGTTGCATTCATGGACTTAAGTCATTTGAGACATTGGATCTTTGCATTCAGATTATTTGTTGGTGCCTTATTGCATTTGTATTCTTCCATTCGACAATTGGTTGTTTCACTTGAGTGTACATGCAGTATGGAGTCAGTTCCCTTGTCGTGCTTACATTCTTGAAACTATTTTGACTTCTGGAATTACTTGAGTTTCTTGTTGCAATTTCCAATTGTTGTTGGCTGCTGACCTGTAGCTTCACTTGAGTCAATTTGAACTTGAGCTACCGGCCTTATGCTGGTGTCTTCGGAGCATTCTCTATTGATGTACTTCTGGTCTTTGTTTGGATTTGGACTGAGTTTGAGTATTGAGTTCCCTGGTCCTTGCAATTTCATTGTACAATCTTGTAGTTTCTTTGATATTGCAGTCTTCATGATTCGTAGACTTGAGTTTTACCCATCAAGCTCACTTTGATGTATTCCATAGAGTAACTGGACTGCCTTGAGTCTGGTTCACTCGAGTTGCCTTCCTTGATTTATACTGAACTCGTATACATTCAGTTGGTCATTTGGGGAGTTGGGTTTGCATTTTGTTGTACCTGTACCTGTAGTTGTCCAAACCGATTCTTCTGAAGTTTCAGCCAACCACTTCAAATTCACTTGAGTTGAACCCGATTTCGGGGTTTGACCTTGCGATCATTGTGACTTTCATTGAGCTTTTGTGTATCTCCTGCGATAGTGGCGAGGCAGTACATGCGTGCGTGTACTGCAGCCCTATCTGATTTGACAGTTTTAAATTGATGTTCGATTTGTCGAATTGTTTCGTTGGTGAATTTCAATGTTTTGGAGTTGTATTCTGATTTGGATTGTTGATTTATTGTTTAACACTATTTAGTGTTATATATGCCGTTATCCAATTCTCGTATCGAGAGTTGGATATACGAGATTTCTGTGACTGTCGTCTATTTGACTATCTGATTATTATTGCTACTATGCACTAATAACTGAGTTTGAATTAGACTGACCCGTGTATTATTTTCTTTTGAATGTAATACTCGGGTCAGACCCGAGTTATTTCAGGTTGTAGATTTTCTTCTTTGAGTTGCTGTTCGGGATTTGAAGACTTTTCGCATCTTCTGAAGTTGTCATTGTCCTTTTTGAAGTAGTCGTGTCATTGTATAGAACGATATGTATTCATGTATATTAGTCGATAATGTACGTGTATATATAACTTCTAGAGTCGACAGTTGTAGTTGTATCGTATGTATTGTGTCAACTATGTATTAACTGACATCAGTTATATATATATGTGACTTTTGTTTTTATTTGTGTTCCGCAATTATATTATCTGTGTTATTGTTATATCTAATGTCCTAAACTATTATGAACTATCGTAGTTTGTTTTATACTGATAATTGGATATGTCAATGGGAGTAAATAAATAATAGATGAAAAATAAAAAGTATATACCACTCCTATCGAGATAACCAATATTAGTGTAAGGCCAATTACGGATGGTCGCTCCTATCCAGCCTTATTCTTCGTAATAATAGACAGTATTTCTTTTAATACTCTTTGTTATTATGAGCATAGAGGTGGGGCGTTACAGTTGGTATCAGAGCTTGGGGTTTATGGACATAATATAAAACATAACTTGGATGGAACATATGTTACAACTATTAGTCGACGTTTTATCTGTGATTTGAGTCAAAATTAAAGTTTTGAAATTTTGATGAAATTTTTAAATATCGTTATTTAAAAATAAAAGTGGAATTGTGTTTTGTTGTTTGGATGAAATTGTGTTCTGATGATTTGATTGATTTGTGTTCTATTTATCAGAGTGCGCAGCGGAAACAGTGAAACTGTCTTCGCTGAGTACAACTGATAATCTTTTTGATTTAAGAATCAAAATACGAAATTGATATGAATTCCAATTGTTGTTTACATAGCTGTAATTATTTGTTTCTTTGAGAATTTCGAATCCAAATTGAGGATTCGAAGAAATTGCAGATATGTGATTTTTGTTGAAATTTCCGCTGGCTTTCTTTTGTACTAATCATCTATTGATTAGATTTTGCTGTTTTGAATTGTCTTCATTGAAGATACCTTCGAATGATTTCTTTGTTCATTCTGTAGTACGTGCAAAAATTTGAATTGCGCGTTACTACATTTATTTTTACGCTGAACCGATGCTTGGTTATGAAACGTATTTTGTTGCCGTTATTTTTATAACGGGATTTTTACACCAATGCTATATTTTGAAGCACGGTGTTTTGTGGCATTTTTTATGAATGAAAATTCACTGACATTACATTTTGATGTAGATTGTTTTGATGTGATTTTGACGTTTTAAAACTACTGTCGCTTTGGCTTCAGTAACCGCCAAATTTTAAAAGTGGATTTTCAAGCGGTTATTCCGCAATACTGATTTGTAACCGTTTTTACGGTATTTTGAGAAGTACAATTTCCTTATCGAAATTGTTACTGATTTGCTGTTTTAATCACGTGATTGGAAAATTGTTTTAAAATGAAAATTGTTTTATAAAATTGTAACAGTTTGCGTTTTCAAAAGAATGAGAAAGCGACTTAAACGATTCAGCAAAATCGAGGATTATGACCCCTTTCTTTTACTGTTTCGCTTAACTCCGGACTTGTCCAGTTGAGAAGGTGAATTGTTATTTTTACAAAATAAATAAAATTGTTTTCAGAAATTTAACAGTTTACGCTTTCAAAAGAATGAGGAAGCGATTTAAACGTTTCAGCAAAATCGAGGACTATGACCCCTTTCTTTTACTGATTCGCTTAATTCCGGACTTGTCCGTTAGAGAATGTAAAGTGTATTTTTACAAAATACACAATTTTGCACTTTCAAGGAAACAATGAAGAGATTTAAACGATTTAGCAAAAGTGCGGAGTATGGAACCACACTTTTACTATTTCGGTTAATTCCGGACTCGTTAATTGAATATCTGCTGTTTTGATGATTTTGATGAATTTTACACTTTCAAGGAAACGATGAAGAGAATCAAACGATTTAGTAAAACACGTGGCATGGGACATGTGCGTTTGCTATTTCGGTTAATTCCGGACTCGTTAATTGAAATATTTGATGTTTTCGTGTGCTTTCGAGCCACTATGTTGGACCTTCGGGTCATATGTTGGACCTTCGGGTCAAATACCAGTACTAGACCTTCGGGTCATATGTTGGACCTTCAGGTCATTTGTTGGGCGCCAAAATTATGTTGAGTACTTGGTAGGCTTCGGCCATATGTTGTTGCATGTGCGGCGAATTAAAAACTCGCCATTTGATGGGATCGATCCAAGCTTTTATGTTGATTTTCTAGTCTTCTTAATTGATTTCTAGATATTTGTTGCTTCCAATTATCTGCAGGTAATTGGATATTTGTTGATATGAGTTCTGATTATCGTTTTTGATAATCAGATATTTGTTGTTTCTAATTATCGCTTATGGTAATTGGATATTTGTTGATATGAGTTCTGATTATCGTTTTTGATAATCAGATATTTGTTGTTTCTAATTATCGCTTGTGATAATTAGATATTTGTTGATATGAGTTCTGATTATCGTTTTCGATAATCGAATATTTGTTGCATTTAATTATCGCTTGAGATAATTAATTATTTGTTGATTTTAGATTTAATTATCGCTTTTGATAATTAAATATTTGTTGATTTGAGATTTAATTATCACTTTAGATAATTAAATATTTGTTGATTGAGATTTAATTATCGTTTTTGATAATTAAATATTTGTTGATTTTAAATTTGATTATCGCTTGAGATAATTAAATATTTGCTGATTTGAAATTTAATTATCGCTTTAGATAATTAAATATTGGTTGATTTGAAATTTGATTATCGCTTGTGATAATCGAATAATTGTTGATTTGAGAAATTTGATTATCGTTTTTGATAATCGAATATTTGTTGAATTTTAAATTTGATTATCGCTTGTGATAATCGAATAATTGTTGATTTGAGAAATTTAATTATCGTTTTTGATAGTCGAATATTTGTTGAATTTTAAATTTGATTATCGCTTGTGATAATCGAATATTTGTTGATTTGATAAATTTGATTATCGTTTTTGATGATTGAATATTTGCGATTTTTGAGATTTGAGCTTCGTCTTTTTCTCTGGTGATTCAGGTGAGTAATTTGATTTACTCACATTCAATTCGTGCTCTGTATGGGATTTCTGCTCTGTTTATCCTTCTCTTTTAGTTGCTGGAACCCGATTGTTCTTGCTTTTGTTAGTCGTCTGATTTTGATCCCTGATTCCCACGATGTTGATTCTTTTGATTTGAAGCAGTCGAACCTTTTGATTTCTTATCTAATACTTCCCCGCTGACACTTGCTTTGCTTATACATTCGACATTGCCATGCCCTTTTGGTTGTTACCTTTTATCCATTTATTCCCTATGATTGCGTGGATGCAATTTTTATAAGGAGGGGAGTCTGTAACAACCCGAGATTCCGCAATCACTTTGTTATCATCAAATGACGATTTGAATTATTGGCTAATCGCTGCGGAAGTTTTAATGGGTTGAATTCTTTTAAAAATTGTGTTGAAATTCTTTTGATAATTCGTTAAAGGGTTGTGGGCTTTCAAATTTATTTGGGCCGTTCCCTTTTCAATTCATTCGACCCGCCCCTTTTTGTTGAGATAAGGGATGTACACGGTCCTCTTTTCATTCCTGGAGCCGAAAACCCTAAAGCTAAATGAGCGAAACAAATGGTGGCTCTGTCTCTCGTTCGTCCCTCTTTCGAAGCTAGGGCTTCTTCAAAACTGAAGACGCCAACTTTTGTGACTCGTTCCATCGATAACCTCAACCTTGCTTTGGCGAGCGACGCTTCTATCTGGTCGAATTCGTCTTCGCTTCGAACAATTTCGTAGCCCTAAATCGCGAGATGATTTCAGCTGGATTGAAGCTTCAAAGCTTCAACTTTCGACCGAACTGAGGTGAGTTTACTCACATCTATTTCATACTTCAGACGTTGGGTTTTCTTGGCTATTCGATTTCGTTTGAGTATTGGGTTTGATTTCTGGGTTGTTCACTCATTTCGATGTTGTTGATTTTGTTCTCTGTCTATTACTTACTGCCTTGAGCTGATTATGTCTTATACATTCTAATAGTGGCTTCGGCATTTCTGACTGAGGCCATGGTGACTTTGATTTTGAATTTGAGTTTGCTGTGGTTTGATTTCTTATCACTTGTTTACCTCGACAGCTCATTTTGTTCGATGTTGGAAATTTATGGTGTTATGTGAATCTCTTATGTGACATTGGCTTGTTCGTATTTTTGCTATGCTTCGCATTCGATTTTGTTTTGTGGTTATGAATTTTGTGGCTCCGGCTGTTGTCAGTGTTTTGAGATTGAACTAATTTGATATGTCATTTGCAGTTCCACTTGAACATCTGGATTTGAGTCTATTCATTCTGACCTTTGCCTTGTTGAGTCAGTGAAGTAATTATAGTTTTGAACTAGTTGGTCTGCATGTTGTAGTCTTGATGAACTGTAACTATGCAATTATACTTGTTGTAGCTACTGCACTTGTTATTGACATTGTTGAATTTTGTATTGATAGTTTTCGAAGTGTTGTATCTGCACTATCATATCTTGTAGTTTTGTTTCCAGGATTTCAACAATAGCTTGTTTATTGTTTTCGACTACTGTCTTGCAATCACTCCATGGTTGTATTGTTTTGGTCTGGCACATTCATGTGCATTGGTTCAGAAGTGTACTGAACTTGTTTTTGTGCCTCTCTTCCATTTTTCACCTGCGAATATTGTCGAGTTTGATTGTATAGTAGGTGTACACGTGCCTTGTGATCTTCATATATGAGTCTGTTGCATTCATGGACTTAAGTCATTTGAGACATTGGATCTTTGCATTCAGATTATTTGTTGGTGCCTTATTGCATTTGTATTCTTCCATTCGACAATTGGTTGTTTCACTTGAGTGTACATGCAGTATGGAGTCAGTTCCCTTGTCGTGCTTACATTCTTGAAACTATTTTGACTTCTGAAATTACTTGAGTTTCTTGTTGCAATTTCCAATTGTTGTTGGCTGCTGACCTGTAGCTTCACTTGAGTCAATTTGAACTTGAGCTACCGGCCTTATGCTGGTGTCTTCGGAGCATTCTCTATTGATGTACTTCTTGTCTTTGTTTGGATTTGGACTGAGTTTGAGTATTGAGTTCCCTGGTCCTTGCAATTCCATTGTACAATCTTGTAGTTTCTTTGATATTGCAGTCTTCATGATTCGTAGACTTGAGTTTTACCCATCAAGCTCACTTTGATGTATTCCATAGAGTAACTGGACTGCCTTGAGTCTGGTTCACTCGAGTTGCCTTCCTTGATTTATACTGAACTCGTATACATTCAGTTGGTCATTTGGGGAGTTGGGTTTGCATTTTGTTGTACCTGTACCTGTAGTTGTCCAAACGGATTCTTCTGAAGTTTCAGCCAACCACTTCAAATTCACTTGAGTTGAACCTGATTTCGGGGTTTGACCTTGCGATCATTGTGACTTTCATTGAGCTTTTGTGTATCTCCTGCGATAGTGGCGAGGCAGTACATGCGTGCGTGTACTGCAGCCCTATCTGATTTGACAGTTTTAAATTGATGTTCGATTTGTCGAATTGTTTCGTTGGTGAATTTCAATGTTTTGGAGTTGTATTCTGATTTGGATTGTTGATTTATTGTTTAACACTATTTAGTGTTATATATGCCGTTATCCAATTCTCGTATCGAGAGTTGGATATACGAGATTTCTGTGACTGTCGTCTATTTGACTATCTGATTATTATTGCTACTATGCACTAATAACTGAGTTTGAATTAGACTGACCCGTGTATTATTTTCTTTTGAATGTAATACTCGGGTCAGACCCGAGTTATTTCAGGTTGTAGATTTTCTTCTTTGAGTTGTTGTTCGGGATTTGAAGACTTTTCGCATCTTCTGAAGTTGTCATTGTCCTTTTGTAGTAGTCGTGTCATTGTATAGAACGATATGTATTCATGTATATTAGTCGATAATGTACGTGTATATATAACTTCTAGAGTCGACAGTTGTAGTTGTATCGTATGTATTGTGTCAACTATGTATTAACTGACATCAGTTATATATATATATGAGACTTTTGTTTTTATTTGTGTTCCGCAATTATATTATCTGTTTTATTGTTATATCTAATGTCCTAAACTATTATGAACTATCGTAGTTTGTTTTATACTAATAATTGGATATGTCGATGGGAGTAAATAAATAATAGATGAAAAATAAAAAGTATATACCACTCCTATCGAGATAACCAATATTAGTGTAAGGCCAATTACGAATGGTCGCTCCTATCCAGCCTTATTCTTCGTAATAATAGACAGTATTTCTTTTAATACTCTTTGTTATTATGAGCATAGAGGTGGGGCGTTACACTTTATATAAGAAAATAACAAGTACACTCTCATATATATATATATACACACTCAACTCATTCTAGGGTACCGCTGACCCTATTCTTGATGAGTATTCCCCACTAGTGCCAAGGTCCTCGCTTAACCTTTGCTCTGATACCAAGTCTAACGACCCGAAATTTTCGATCCCGAAAATTCCAGATAGTTAGGAAAAGAAGAAGAGATAGAAGAAGAAGAAACAGAAACACTACACAGATTCTCACATTCGCAGCGGATCAAAATATAATATCAAATAATAACAGTTTACAAAAGAATTCTATATCAGTCAATTACATTTTAATACATCAGAGTTACACACATACTCAAACACTGGACATATACAAATCATATCCCAGCTAAACAGAAATATATCACAGCGGAAACACTCTGTACGTTCCTGCCATCTAGCTCGCCTCCTGAGCTCCAGAACGTCCTTACCTGAAAATCTGTAATACTCGGTCTGACCCGAGCATTACAACAAAGTAACACCCGGGTCAGGCTGGAAACCAGCATGAGTAAACCCATATAATTTGAAATACTAAGTTCAAACCATAAAAGAAAACCCGGGTAACTCGTACTTCACTACGAGTTCATTACTTGTTATGCTCAACACTTATTCCACAAATCAAATTCTAAGTATTCTTACTTAGTTCCAAAGTCCATATTATTCCATTTCAGTCTATTGATTTCTCACATCAAATTCATATAGAATCAAGTAGATTACAAATCGAAGTGGTTTCGGGTATTACTGATACCCGACTCCGGTCTCTTCGAATTCAAAATCATCTTAAGACAATGTTGTTTAAGCTTTAAATGATTCCATTTATACTCATAGTAATAGATTCACATATCACATATCAGAGGTATTCAAATAATTCAAGGTATTCAATCATCCATAAGCAAGATTAATCAACCTCACAATCTCTAATTAATTTAATTAACCACCAATGAATTAAATTAATTACTTTAATTACTTTTAAATCCTGCATACTTAAACATTAATTAATTACAAACCAATTAATTAATCATCCATTAATTATCCATCATAATTAATTATCCTCAATTAATTATTCTTTAATTATATTAAGTAATTAGCCTTTATAAATTAATTTTCTTTAACCATTCACATTAATTAACCTTAACTCCTCTCATTAATTAATTAACTATAATTAATTACATTGACCTTTAATTAATAACATTAATTAATTATTCTATAATCACTTCATTGCTTAATTACTCCTTATCTAATTACATTAGCAAATTATCCATCCTTAATAATTAATCCTTGATTTAATTACATTATTAAAATCACCTTGAAAACATATAGGAATTAATCTATTATAAAAAAATTACTTTAACAACCAACTTAAACATTTAACTTGGAAAAAAAACTTGTTAAAACCTATCGATACTTGGTTTAGAACTCAGTTTCTATTTCTTTTGAAACTTATTATCTTGATAATCTTTTAAAAACTTGATTTCCTTATCAACAAGCATATATACTTGTTACAGGCCGAGCCCAAACCATCATTTACCCGAGTCAACCTTGGTTTCTACCCGAGTCAACCAACCTCCACATCACCCGAACAAAACTCGAGATCATCCTCGAGTAAAACTCCATTCTTCCCGAAGCACATCAACCCAACAACAACAACTGACACGAACAAACATGTGTATGTGCACCTGCGATCGGCACTGCTCCGATCAACTTCACCGACGTCAACAAGCCATCGACAACCCCCACTATCGGTCCGACCCTCCAGATCCAAGCATCGATTACGAAAACGAAATCGAACACATAGGAGCCAAAACTGGAACAACCCAGTCACCAGAAAATCACCTCGAACCATCACCATCGACCGCCGATGACCATGCAACTTCGACTGGAGCTTCGTCAAACTCCCCTGCTTCGATTCCCACCGGAGCGATCAACCCCGGTGCTCTGACGTCGCCACAGCAATTCAAAATCCCACCTCGACCAATATATGGTTTAAACCCTAAATCTACTTCGCACGGCCACCACGGCAACTTACAATTTTTCCGATCAATTTTCTGATGTTCCCTGGCCTACAATCCTCCTCTGATCGCAAACCCGAGGCACCTAAACCCCGCGAACACCAGTATTCGACCAAAACTCCATTTCCGCTCAACCTTAAATTCCTCGTCCAATATAAACTTAAAAATTCTGAAATGGTTATTAAAAATCATGATTTTGAATTGCGAATTCATTTCTATAATCAATACTTGAAAACTTGATCATCGAATTTTTCCAGTTTGAACAATTTCCTCTGTAATCTTATCTTTTTGATAAATTCACTTAATATAAATTCTTAAAACTATTTTTACAATTCTTATTATGGTCTTATAATCAAATTTTGTTTAGAAATCCAAGCCTATCATTAATTCCTTTGGGTGATATAAATTTTTGAACAGGTTTTTTTTTAAACCCTGTAAACCTAGAATTTATGAACAGAGGCAAGTTTTGCCTGTTTTCAGACACGCACACCTTATTTACACATATATATATATATCACATACAGGCATATACACATATTTTTCACAACAACATTCAAGTATTAATCATAATCATCAGATATAAAAACAGATTTAAGCTTTTAGGGTGTCAGTTTACTCACCTATCTAGTTTTGAATAGAGGAGCAGATTTACTTTGGAAAACTAGAAGTTATCTGGATGTTGAACTTTGATTTGTTTTTGTTTGAGATGATCTGATACTTGATTTTGAAGTTGATCTACTAGCTTTCAAATTTGATTTTGAACTTTGCTTTGAGTTTGAACTTGAACTTCCAGGTTTGAATTTAAACAGAAGTTGTTTACTTTGTTTTGATTAGTTGAGATGTTTAAGTTTGTAAAATGGTGATACTTCCTTATTTCTGGTTTGCTTAATTTTTGTGAACGAACTGGAACAAGCTGGATGTACATATATAGAGGAAAAAGGTGTTTTCTGGTACAAATGTTTTCTATTTGGGTCAGAGATTTTCTCTTCTTGTGAGGCTGAAATGATAGCATACTTATCCCATTGATTATATTTGTACATATATATATTTATATTTTTGTCTTATTTTCTTGCATATTTACATGTATTTCTATAGTGTATATATTCTAGAATTATCTTATGCGTTTACTTTATGTTCTCATGTAACCATATAATTTAACTTATATACTTATTTCTATTTCTAACATAAATTCTTATTTTTATTTCTATTTTAATTTTAAACTATTAAACACTTAATTTATATTCATATATTTTTTTATATACTTATATTAGGTATTGATAAGATTGATTTTACTTTAAACTTTATTATCTAGATTACATCCATATATATACATATCTAGATCAATTGTTAATAAGGTAGAGCTTTGATTTAATTTAATGTGAATAAGATAGATTTTATTTTGAATATTTTTGGAAGACTTCATTGTAAATTTTCAAATTGTAGCTTTTCTTCCAAAATACATATATATATAAATAAATGGTAAATGGCCAAAAGTCTAAAGTTGTATTTTTTTTAAATAAAACAGATTAAATGCTTATTAAAATAATATTGCCAAAATCCCAGGTCGTCACCATCATAAACTAGTTATTATATATATATATATATATATATATGGATATTTTATCTTGAATTTAAACGGTGAAATATATTATTTATTTATTTACTATAAGATTTATCATCTCCAGAGATTTTGTAATTCAATATTTATTATAGCTTTAAATTAATTCATATATATCCCAATAATTTAAATTATCAGAATTTTATTCATTCGACATATCAATATTTCCATAATTTAATCCAGTTAATTACCCAATCAACTTATGCCAAAAATCCAGGTTGTCACACAAAAGGTTTATCATTTAAAAAGTTAATTGCAGCAACACCACCAATTTCTTTAAACTTTAACATATAGCGATCAAAATCATATGGATTTGAAGCTCGAGTCAAAAGTTTAAACAAATCAACAATAGAAGTATCGCCCTTGCAAGCTTTAACTACTGAACCCATGTTTTGCTCCATATGAAATGTGCAATAGCTATGAAAAGAAGATGGAAATACTTTTGGAACACCTAACAGCAAACCCCACTGGCGATTAGATATGAAAACCAATTCGTGATCCTCATTAAGCATCTTTTTTAAATGCTCCAAAAACCAAGACCAATTTGACTCATTCTCATGTGAAACTACTCCCATAGCAAGCGGAAAGAAACCTTAAAAAACAGTAGTTTTTTTCAAATGCTAATACAAGAAAATAGTATACTACTATTAGTAAGTATATTACTTTCACAGCATAAAATTTCAGATATTTACATGAATGCAGGAGTGAAAAATAAATAAATATGATTAATCCTAAATAAATATAGCATTATGTGTTTGATAGTAGAGTCATATAATATACAGAATAATAAATGCTAAAAAATACTAGCACTATGACATATAATACAATATCAAATGTTAAATTCATGTAATATTATAATTTCATATAGAGTAATAATACAGTCAACATATAATTGTTAAAATGACAATGGAATGCTAAGATATATCAAAATCCACCAAATGTTACCATACTACATAACTAAAACAATATACTAAACAACACATGGGAAAAAACATAACAAAAATCAAAAGTCAAACCTTGATTGCCACTTTTTGCTGTAGCAGCTAATAAAACACCTTGTCGGTCCTTCAAAAATGCCGCATCTAAAAATATCATGGGACGGCAATGCCTAAATTCAAGTAAACTAGCACTAAACCCAATGCAAATTCTTTCAAATTGATTAGTTGATGAATCCACATCCAAAGCGACATAACTTCCCGGATTATTTTTTTGTACAGCCTCTATAGACCAATTCAAATCATTATACGACATTGCATCATCTCCATAAATTTCCTTCAACGCCAATTGTTACCCGGTGTATGCATAATAATAAGAAGGAGTGAAATTAAATTCTCTTCTGAAATCATTAATAATGTCTTTCGGTTTCTTCATCGGGACATCTCTAATTTGATCAATAATTAGAGATTTTACAAATCTACTAGTTATATGAACTTTCTTAACATCTCTTAACCCAGCACCACATGAATGTTCAAACCTATAAGTCCTAATAAAAAAATGAATAAGATATCCAGGATCTGAAGAAACATACATGGTGAACTTACAACCTTCTTTAAACCACGAACAAATCATAGATATTCTTTCTGGACAATTCTTAACAAAAATCAATTCATGCCCTTCTTTTATTTGATAAGCCATAAGAAATTCTCTAAACTCTTCAGCACCATTGAAACAATAACCAATAAAGTCTGCAAGATTTAACTGAGATCCTTTCTTCATAATATCCTTCAAATAAGAACTTGACTCACCACAAGGTTTAATATTCAAACAACCACTAGAAACTGAACTGCTCTGATGATTAGAAGTAATTGATAAACTATTACCCAAATTGAACCGTAGTGCACAAATGCTTGACTTAACACTAAAAACAAAATAAGAACTTTTCTTGTATATTTGAAAGCATAGTATGGTATGCAAATCCGAATCAGTATCAACTATGATAACCTTATTTTCCAAACTATAGGATATACCAATAGAACAAGGGGTAAGATGTGGCCAATGTTCACAAATACTATTTTTAACACCAATCAAAGAACAAGTCATGTCAAGTCGAATAGAGTAGTTGTTTTCATCAAGTAAAAACAATACAAGAATACTATCATCAACATTCTTGCCAAAGAAAAAAAAGAGTGAATTAAAAAGGAAAAAGCTAACTAAAATGAAAAGAATACATATGTAGTTAAATTTAAACAGTGTTAGGCATAAAATACACTCTGCACGAGACAACAACAACAGAAAATGGTAAAAATGCATATAATGTATTGTTATAGCTTCAAACAGTTTGAAAATGCTAAATGAACATAGCATCAAGCATAATGAAATCATACACGATTTCGCCTCCCAATCTTATACCCAGATCAGACATATTACATGCAAATACTCTAAGAATTTCAAAACGGTAGTAAAATAGTAAGAAAAGAAAAGTAGCTAGATCAAGCACAAAATTCAAATCGACATCGAAAAATTAGGTTAAATTTACCTTTGTTACAATACAGTGAGAACAAAAGAATAAAAAAAGACAAGAAATCCAAATCGGTACTGGTTACTCAACGACATCTCAGAATTATAATTTGCATCACGATTTGAAAGAGAAAGAAATGAGGGAAAACGAGAAGAAAGTAAATTTGAAGAAATAATGTTTGCTCGACAAATAAAATAAAGATGTTTGGACTTCAGCCCAAAAATTTGTACGCGCGTTTTTAGCCCAAAAAAAAGAATTGTTTGTCCTACAGCCTATTTTCCACTTTTTAAAATATAATACACATCTATTTTTCAAAAGGATAAGTATTTCATCCATACAAAACATCAGCTTTTCATGCATTTTTATTTCATACCTAACTTCAAAAACATATATAGTATTTTATCTGAATACAAATATGCTACTTTGTACCACATATTGATCTAAAAATTTAAGTTATCCGTTTCATGTATATAAAAAGGATGATAAATCTTTCATTATTATATATAGAATGGTATATTATTTTACCTTTTATATTTACATATAGAATGATAAATTATATTATCTTTCATGTAGAATGATGTGTTTTTATATCTTTTCAAATGAAGTGATAAATTCTTTTATCAATTTATATAAAGTTAAAAAATATCTTCTTTTTATCATAAAACTATGCATGTAATTCTATGAAATGTTTATAAAGAATATATATTAGTCTAAAAGCGTACTTACAACGTCAGATGTATAAAGATAACTTCATGCGTCTTCGATACAGAAGTTTTACTTAATCCTAGTACCAGAGAATAACTATTTTTTCCTTTTAAATAAAATAATTCATTTAAAATGATAAACTTTCTAAAATATTTATATAAAATGATAAATTCTTTTGTCTTTTTAAATAGAAGGATCAACTCTTTTATCTTTATACACACACACACACATACACATACACACTAATTTATTATGAACAAAAACTTCGCAACTATCATTGCACTAAATAATTTTAGTTAAATATTGTTATATCGTTTATCATTGCGCCAGCAAGGCAAATGAACTTTTATATTCAGCATAAAGCTATCTGTGTAACTGTAATATACTTCAAGCTACCCACATTTCATTGTACTCCATTTTAATATTATATAGATACTCTTAATTGCATACCAGACATATGAATGATTATCCATTTATCTTCAGTCTACACATACTTATCTTCATAGCATACGTATATTGGATAGTTGAGTGTTTTTATTAGGGTTGTTATGGTTGTTCTAACCGTCGTTATTACCACCAACCATAACCGTAACCGTTGACGGTTATTAATTCTTATAACTGTTACCGCAACCGTCTATGATAGTTAACCATTATATTTTCAATTTTGAAGCATGTCGTACATATATTTTCAATTATATGCATTACTGATAATAAAATGATATAGTTTTAACAGATTTTTGCAAATTTATTTATTTGTTTATAAAATGACCAATATGCATGCACACGTTATTAATTCATGAAGGTACATATTATTAATATAAAAGTTATTCCTTTAACTTAAATTACTAATTTTTATACTTTAATGTTAAATATTACACAAAAAAATTCATATATGGTTGGTATGGTCAACCGCGGTTTTTAAGTTCTTCAACCGTTACCGTAATTATTACCGTTATAGATGGTAACCGCGTGAACGGTTGGTACGGTTGAGCGATTCAACCATAACAACCCTAGTTTTTTTATCTTTCATAGTGTATACGTGCTACTCACTTAATCCAAAAATTTACAAATAGTTCTCTTCTTTAATATGTGAAGTAACTAATCTAAAATATGTAAGCTAGTTGAAATCCTAAAATTAAGCCTTAAATTCCAATGAAGAGAACTTCCTAAAATGATAAACTCGCCCAAACTATGCTAAACCTAACACTGAAAAAGGTAGTATTTCAATTCATTATATTTAAAACTACATTGAAATCAACAATTTATGATAAACTAGTGGCAATAACATGAGATTTGTATCCTTTGGGTAAACAAACAAGGCTCATATCAATCACAAAATCCATCAGTACAAAAATCATGTGAAATTGAAATCATAAGAGCAGGACGTAACCAGACTTGCAATGGACGGAATATTTGAGTGATCAAATAATAAAATAAACAAAACTACTTTAGTATAATTTAATTTATCACATTCATGCACATAAAAATAACCAAGATTAACTAATTGCATTAACAAAGAGAAATGTTACAAACATCTACACCCAAGCTAACATAGATTACTAAATATATTACTTAAGTCGTGCTCTACGAACTTTATGGAAATCAAATTCATCTACAATTGCCTCAACATCAATATTTTTGGCTATTTCTCTTTCAGTATATAATATCGATGTGATTTCCAAGCAAACTATCACCTATTTTACTGTGCAGTGGTGTCCTGATCAACTTCAAAGCCGAAAATGCCCGTTCAGTGCTAGAAGTTGATACGGGAAGAGTTAAGATAAGAAAAATAAATCTATGAATAAGAGGGTACCTTTTAGCTTTTTTTGTCTTAACTAACTCCATATTTAACTTCGAGAGTGTAGTAATATTACAAAAATAAGGATCAAGGCATACATTATGCTCATAATGTTGCAACAGATATCTTAGCTAAAAATTAATATCCAACTCGCTAAAATCTTCACGATAGTATTGTTTTGCTAACAAACATACATCATCAACTTTTAGTACTTTAAAATTAATTTTTTGGCTCTAAAACCGAGCTCAAACTTAAGCCCAATTGATGTACCTAAAAATCTTGTATTTAGTACCATTATTTGTGTGTCAATAGTTTCAACAATATATCATAACGATCTCTACAGTTATTTCATCACGTTGCTGGCAAGAGCGTCTAGTTCCTTTTAAATAGTGAGAGCTCATATCAGGTATTGCAACCGAATTGCTAACACAAATGGACATAACACTATTTGAAAGCTTTTGCCATTTATCATCATTTTTCATATTATAAAGAAGAGGCTTTGAGATCGAGAGTGAATGAATCCCATTCAAGATATCTTGAGATTTTTTTTGAAATGCTTGACAAAGGACTTCGGTAATTCCTATTACTTCAACCATCAAGTGCAATATGAAGACGAAATGAAAAGTATTTATCGCAAGTAAAGCACCATTTTATTCAGCATGCATTTTTCTTTTTAAGCCTTATTTTTTTTATAATTTCAGGAACCTCATGAACAGGTTTATACAAGCTAAGAAAGCTACGAGACAAAGAGTAATGTGAACTCCAACAAGTAGAACTAGGTTGACATAAAGTGGATTCTGATTTGCACTTGTACCGTTATGTAATGTTCTGCTCAACATCATATCTTCAACTTCTTTACTTATAGAGGTCCTTAGCTGTTGATTTCGTTTGGGAGATGAACTTACTAAGTTCACAACACAATTAAGCATTTGAAAGAATAACTCTATTTCACATAGTTCACCAGAAGCCCCAGCTAGTGCAAGTTGCAACCAATGAGCAAAGCAATGCACATAATACACGTATGGATATTCTTCCAAAAATAGGGCTTTTAGACCACTCCAAGCACTTCCCATGTTACTCACACCATCATATACTTGGCCTCGCATATTTTGAACAAGTAAGCCATTTTGATCAAGCACATTGGGCATGCTTTTTTTAAAGTTTGTGTAGTGGTGTCTTCAACTTCAACAACATCAAAGAACCGTTCATATATACAACCTTCATCATCAACAAATCTAATAACTATTGCCATTTTCACAATATTTGATTCATCTTGTGACTCATCGACATGAATGCAAAACTTAGATTCATCGATTTCTTCATAAATTTTTCTTCTCACTAGACCACCAATAATTTCCATAATATCGTTTTGAATTTTTAGTGAAATGGAAGAAGCATTTCCAGGAGCATTTTGTAATGTCACTTCTTCAACTTCAAGTGAAAGTGAAGTAGAATACTTAATTAACTCAAGAAAATTCCCACGATTAAATGAATCGATTGATTCATCATTCCCTCTAAGAGCATAACCTTGACATGCTAACCATAAAATAGCTTTCACTGAAGTGATGATTCGCAATCGATTTTTCTTTATTTCAATTTCAGTTGTAAAATCAATTGTGTAACAACCCATATTTTTAATCAATATTTTAAATTACATTTATTTGAAACTTTGATTTTAAATCATTTAAGATTGAATTTTGGAATTTTCCAATGTAATTTTGGATTTTGTTTGTAATTTATTTTCCAAATATAATAAAACAATTAATTTCTGTAAATTTTATATTTTTGTCAACTTTGGTCAAACTTTGACTTACAGTTGAAATTTCTAAATTTGAATTTTAAATTTCTAATCTTTTTCTTTGAAGTAGTATTTTTTTCTAATATTTTTCCTGCTTTTCGTTTCGTCAAATTCGGTTTTATACTTTTTAAAATTTGATAAAATTTAGTGTATTACACACAGTTATTTTCTGTATTTTATTTTCTATTTTCTACGTTCATTTTTCTATTTTCCTATGTTCATTTCTCTATTTTATTTTCTATTTTTATTTTGTTTAGATTTTGATTTATTTATTGGATTTTATTTTGATTATTTGGCCTTGGAAATGTCAAGAGACTTTGGTTTCTCTTTATATGACTTATGCCTTTTCATTTGCCTAGCTCTTCACTTCCTTAGCCGTGCATTTACATCCCTATAGCCATGTAAAACTTCATTTGTCACGTACAAAAAACATCTCACTTCTCATCTCCTTCCATTTCTCATTTCCTAACAAAAATTATATACAAGTTTTCATGGCTTCTTCCTCCTTCTTTTCATTTTCGTTTTCTCTTTTGTTTTCTTTCTCCTATGCTATGCTCGGCCTCCACCTCTTCTAGCCGACCATAATCTCCACTCCACCATCACCATGATCGGCCACCACCATCTCATCATCACCCCATGCCATAGCCGTGAACCCTAAGTCAAAAATCCATCACCAAAACAAGTTGCAAAGCCTAGCCGAGCCATGTATATTCATCCTCCTCCCCTATTTAGCTTCAGCCACACCACACAACCACCTCTTCCATGCCTTGCCTTAACCAAACATCCCCTTGCCGTGACCACTTGACCCAAGCATAGCCAAGACCGAGCCCCTTTGCACCATGGCCGAACCAAATGTGTGCATGACCATTCAATTACCTTACTTTTTTGCCTTCCATCATTTGTAACTTGCCACTTCTCTTCATTACCTTACCTAGCCATGCATTGCTTGACCCAAAGACCATCATGGCCGAGCCTACTTGTCTTGAATCCAATCATGGCCGAGCACAACATGATGATGGCCGAGCCTATGTATGTTGTGGCCGAGCCCACTTGATGGGTTAAGGAAAGTTAGGTCATTTTGTTTCACATCTTTACATTGTTTTAATTTCTATTCTTTTGTATTGAATCTTATACTTATGTTTGTGTATTTGTATATATACAAGACTTGGATCTTTACTATTCATCCATTCAAAATCTTGTTCGTGCTTTGTCATGCTTTTCAGAGTTTTAGTTGTGTATCTTGAATTGTTATCTCCATCTTTAAAGGGTGAGTTTACCACTCTCGACAAATCGTACTTATATATTTGTGAAACGATGACAAGTGGATGTGTAGTATTGATATGCTATGTTGTTATAAATTCATATATGCCTGTGATATGATTATATGATGTTATAACCTGATTATATACCTGTTGCATCACCTGACATCATATGATATGTTTTGCTATTTATTTATATTTCCGTTTCTCACACTGCAAGTTCCCTGTTAGCATAGAATCACTATAGGTTGAAATGATACATACCCGAACGGACTTTAGAATAGGGAAAAATCGTTATGAGCTGAAATGATAGGCTCAAGCGATTTTTATTTGTTTTGATTTGGGATTGCGGGTTTGAAATGATAGAACCCGGGATTTATATATATTACGGGTTTAAATGATACATATCCGTACCACTTGACCTAGGTTAGAAAATATTATACAGACCCGTGGTTTATTTTAAATAATAGTTTTCTAAATTTTTTAAGTATTTTGAAATATTAAATATATGTGACTTTGAACTTAAGTTTGATATAATAGTTTTCTGAAATTTTTAAGTATTTTTAAATATTAAATATATGTGATTTGAACTTAAGTTTGATATCATAGTTTTTTGAAAATTTTTAAGTATTTGGAATTTATATTTATTTGAGATTTTAACTTAAATTGGATTTAAATGATTTAAAAATATTTATAGTGATTTTCTATAAGTTAAAGTGTATAAACACATTAATGATTGAAAATGTAAATTTTGATTTGACTTAATAATTGAAAATTTAGTGTTAAATGGAATTTTAAGCTTAACTTAGTGATAGGAATATTTTATTTATGAAATGGGTATTTTAAATAAAGCATTAAGTTATTTGTTAAAATAAAAGTTAAGTAAATTAATGTATTTTGACTTGATAACTGAATTATAATTTAAATTGGATATTGGTTAAATAAATGTTATTTTATTAAAAATTATAAGTTAAGTAATATCCAAATAAATAATCTTGAAAGGTGAAATAAGTTTGATAAGTTAAAAATGATAAAAGTTGAAGATATATTGTTTTAAAGTGTTATAATTAACTTATAACAGAATTTGTAGCGTTTCAGAAATGCTGTGATTTTTATGTACTGCTATCCAATCTACCACTATAGCTACTGTAACACTTTATAAGTGCTGTTGTTTCTGAAATTGAACTGTTTTGAAATAATAATATAGCTACTGTAACACTTTATCAGTGCTGCTGTTTCTGAAATTGAACTGTTTTTGAAACAATAATATAGCTAATGTAACACTTTATAAGTGCTGCTGTTTCTGAAGTTGAACTGTTTTTGAAACAATAATATAGCTACTGTAACACTTTATAAGTGCTGTTGTTTCTGAAATTGAACTGTTTATTTTGAAATAATAATATAGCTACTGTAACACTTTATAAGTGTTGTTGTTTCTGAAATTACAATGTTTGAAATTGTTATAATTGAATGAATGAACTTAGAAATGCTACAATTTTGGAAATTGAATAATTGATTTGAAAGTATAGACTTCATATTTAAATGGTTTAAATGAATATGTTATGATTTCAAAGTGTTATGAAATTTCAAGATTTGATTCCCAAGGCGTTTTGATTTTTAAGACTTATGATTTTGAAAACATTATAACTTTGGAAAGTGATATGATTCTTGAAATGGATATGATTGAAGAGAAAATGGTATTGTTTTGATATGGTTTAAATGAATATGTTTTAATTTGAAATATAAACCCTTTTGAAATTTATAACCATGGGTTATAATAACGATTGGTTGTTAAAGAGACCGGGATCAGATAAGGGCATACTCTCTGTCGATACCGAAAACAACTTTAACAACTGTGTACGTGGTGGAGATTCCAGAATGAAGTAGGATGGTGGCGACGATTCCTATTGAGGTATATACGTGGACCCGTCTCCCATGAGTTGGCATAAGGTAGCTAAAACAAGAGCGATTGACGGGCCAATGAGGTAGCTCATCTGATCGGACACATTCCATTGTATACCATTCTATTACTTTGTGATTGATTTGATGGCCATCCTCGATTTTTGATTTTGGAGTGTGTTCCGAGGTGGGCGATAGTGGCTACTATGCGTTACCACCAGCCCGGATGCGTAATTGGTATATCTACCTTGGCATTACCTAGTTGTGCCGTGTCACCTACCATAGCGAGCCTTGTACAAATTTGGTTTTGTGCCGTAGCCTGTGGAGTATTTTGGGTAGCCTCCCGATCTGGAGGTACGTTAATACTGGATAGACTACTGGGACTATTTATGTGTTAAGGTGGAAAATGTAAAGCCTTAACGCTATTTTAAAGTAAGTTTATTTTACTATTAGACACTATTATAATAGCGTATATTACTACATAGTAGATAGTTTAACGGATCCTTAAAGGATGGGCTCTCCCAAGCATCCTTTAAGTTACTTTTGCATTTTTATTACAGTTCACTTGAGTTGGTTTACATTGTATAAGTATGTATGTCCTGACTCGAGTGTTTTGTGTTTTGCTTTACGCTTGGGTCAGACTAAGTTGTACCAGTATTCGAGACTCACCTTTAGAGTTGGAGCTTTGCTTGGATCCATCTATTGATTCTGCTTTCAGTCATTCAGTGGATTCCAGTGATGTATTCGGATCTTGTATTTGACTATTGGATTGAGACATCTTTGTATTCGTGATTTCTGTAGCATCTTGTTGAACTCTGTTATATTATATATAGTAGCTTCATGAACTACTATTCTTTGTTTTCCGCTGCATTATTGTTATATTACTCTATGTTTGTGATTCTGTGATTATTTATTTACTGTATATATTGAATTTTGTCAAATTTAAATTAACAATCTGATATTTTGAGCAATTCAAATCCGACATGTATGGATGCGAATGGTTGAAAATTTCAGGTCATTACAAATTGATTCTCAATATTTTATGAAGGATTGCTCAAGCAATCCAATAAAGTTAAATTATTTGAATGTAATGAATTTGGACCTTCATGTTTTTTGAAACGGCAATCTTTTCCGCCAATTCTTTTCCAACTATTAAATCCACTAGAAATCCATATATCCTGTTTATAGTGTTGAGATATATTCTTGTCAAAGAAAAAGCAAGAAAAACATTAAGCTTTTGCAGTTGTTTCAAAATATTCAAACCATTTGCGATGTTTAAACCATTCAAATCACATTCGTCGCCCATCTTCATTCCATTTGAATTTCTTTCTAATCGGCTTGACATGGACCCATTGTGATATGACGACGACGAATTGCACCTTGTTCTTTATGATTATACATCCATATAGCTTGATGTAATCTCGGATGATGCTTCACAAAGTTCTTAAGTTTTTGAATTTTAGTAGAACGATGCACTTCATTTGTTGGATTCAAGTTGTCTAACTCCAAATTCAAAGGAGGAGTTGAAGAAGATGTTCCACTAACATCAGATTTTTTGTATAGAATGAGAATAAATTTTGTGGAGGTCTTTTAGAAATAGCTTCAAACCATAATAAATAAAATTGATTAATAATTCATTCATCAATTTAAATTATAAACACATTAAAAATTAAGAACTCAAGTTAAAAAAGGCAAGCAGTAAACTTGTAGCACTAGCAGCAAACGCAAGCTGTAACGACCTACTTTTTCGTAAGCTGACAATAAATCACGCATTTTTAACCCAAATTGAATGGAAATGCGGATAGTTAGGGGAAAGAAAGAAGAAAGAAGACAAGAAGAAACTAAATAAATATAGAATCTCACAGCGAAACGAATAACCTATATTATATAACAAAACTTTACCCAAAAACAACTGTAATTTATACGTATACAGACATCAATCAGAGTATAATAACCTATTCGGCACGGATAGTTATAACAAAATGTCCTCACAGTTGCTGAATAATATATAACAATATATGCAATGGAAATATAACCATCTACGTCAATACGTCTCTGGGCCTCCAGCTCTTCTCTTGAAGCTCCAAATGTCCAATTAAACCTGAAAATATGATTGGTATGACCCGAGCATTATAGGAAAACAACGCTTGAGTCAGTCTTGTGAAAACCAGCATGAGAACTTAAACCACAAGGAATTTTATTTATTATAACTTTTAAAATCTTTTAAGATTAAAGGCATCTCGTAAGACCACATCGCATATAAATACGGATGGGTTTTTACCTTACGATATCCAAAACCTTTTATATCAGAAAATCCAATGATATTATAATAATGTCTAGAGGTCAAAGTAAAATATAAAAATAGCTGAAATGCTTGCATCTCACATTTCAACATAGTTGGGCACAATCATATCATACGGCGCTTATTGGAGAATGGATTCCATACTATGACAAGGCATAGGGGTACCACCTACCACGATACATGTCTAGAAAATGTACCGAGGACCTCGCTTGGATCCCCTGCCAACATATGACCGGCCTACCCCTGACTGGATAGTACCGAATATGTCATCACCCCGGTTGCTTTGCAACCCTTTTTATTTGAGATCTCATGCACAACCAATCCATAAATATGTAGATGTATCTAGAAAGGTGATGACACACCCCAATTGGAGCGACCCACGAAGCCTTGCTGCATCTCCCTTGATTTTAGTCATTCCTGGGTTATGAGGCTTGAGGCTACGCTTGCCTTTTGAATAACAATCCCACTTGGAATGCTAAAACTGTCTTCCAAGCTGTAATGCAGTGGTAGTGTTCATCCATACAAGTTGTCCATAATAAGGACAAACCGAAGGCATACTTCTACTACATTCATTTTGGAATCACCCTCAGGAGTAGTAGCACGTAGCCCTTGCACTTCAATGCTCCAACTTCGATTCCACATTCTTCAAGATGTCTTTAGTTCGAAACGCTTGAGTTCAATCGAAGTGGTTTTCGAATAACATATCCAATCTCAGTCTCTTTGAAACAACTTTCGGTAATACTAGTACACTCAACCCCGGTTCTTAAGGAATTAAATAGACGAAGATAAGAGCGGAGTTCACCTCCTAATCGTTTACGAACGGATTTCCTTATCATTTGTCCTAGAAGAACAAAACGAGTTTATACATATAGTATAGCACCACCGATGGTAACTGCATCATATAATTCCCATGTTTCTCCTAGATGTTTCCATAGTGACGTTCTGGTCTCGATTTGATAGTTGGTTATTCAACTATCAAATAAACAAGCATTGAAAACAAAGATTACATTTCCTACGGAAAACACTAAGCCCTTAGATAAATCCTTCATTAATTTAAAATCCTATTTCAAATACTTAGAAGTCACTCCCATATACTTATCTCAACAGGATAAGTTTATTCACAAACCACTATAATTCCCATACTTAGAAAATATAATTATATACTTCAAAAGCAATATTAAGATAATAACTAATTAACCTTTAAAATGTTATTAAAACAACAATTAATTACCCTTAACTATTATTAATATAAAAATTAATTATCCTTTAAATATAATTAAATAACCTAAATCAATATAATTAATTAACTTTAATTAAAAATTAAAGTGTAGATAATCACTTTAAATAATTAATTTAATTTAATTAAAAACATTTTTAAATCAATAACTAAATAATTTTAAAATACTAATTAAACATTCATTAAGGAATAACCTTTGAGAATCATATTAATAAAAATAATTAAACATTATTAAACAATTATAAATTATTTTTAGAGTATTATTATTAATAAGTTATTACCTTTTAAAATCTTATTACTTACTAATAATTATCTTTAAATCTTAAATAAAATAATTATTCTAAAATTATCTTCCAAATCCATAATTAGTTTTCAGATTCAAAGGGGGCTTAACGATCACCATGGTACATAAATAAGCTACCATATTATTCAATTAACTTTCCAATTCAATAACAGATATTTACAAAATCCACGACTATGTCAATAAATCCAATAATTAACCATGATTGGTTAAAATATCACTTATTCAAAGCGGGATATCAATTAACGATATATGATCGAACGTCCAAAACTATAAAATAGCAAAACGGGGATTTATTTTGCTAATTAAATGTCAAGTTAATTTAATTAGCAGAACGGTATTTTAATCCACTAACCGGGGTCCAATTAACATATTTAATCTAATATATAACTCAACATTAATTTATTTGGTCAAATAAACGTCCATAATTAACGTGTATAAATTTTAATGACGTTATTAAATTGAATAACGTAATTTAAAACCCATCTGTTTAAATATGTCACAAATTTCCATATGTCTAAATCTATCCATAAATTGCATTATAATATTGTACTCGTTCATAGGGGTACAATACAAAAAGAGTCAGGTTGATCGGGTCTAACACGGTCGAGATATGCCATTTCAAAGTACTAGCTTTATATATAATTTAAACAATAAAAAAGAAATTTGTTACTCACTTAAACGGGCTGAACCAACATCAGTCGTACCCATCCAAAAGCACGGTGCCTCTTCTTCCTCCATACACCTTTCTTCTCTCTTCCCACACTTTGTTTCTAGGAAAACAAAAGCGTTCAAGAATGTGCACATGCACCACGAAACCACGCCGCTGCTTGACCGACGAAGCCTACCACCAAGACCTTCTTTTCCTGCTCTTCACAAAGCACCTACCCCCAAGGCCTTCGTACCACCGGAACAAAATCGACCATCTGTGCCAAGCTTCAAAAAGAGTGACATGGCCTAATCGAACTCCCCAAATCGCGTAAGTCCACAAAAGCGCCTGCCACCACCACTGACAAGATCACCTACCTCTCCCCTCAACTCCTAGCCTCTTAACGCCAAGTTCAATGCCTCCGTACTTTGCCATCGACCCGATAACCAAACCCTACCATAGAAGCCCTAAACCCTCCTATTAGCCATCCACGGCAAACCAGAGCCTAAACCAAAAATTGGTTATGGTCACGACCTCCGCCTTGTCCTCAGGCTCCTTCCCGTCATCTTCAATCCTCCCCTCGAACACCGGTTCGTCGAAAAATATTTTTCGAACGTTTTCCGATCAAATCCTCCTCCACGATGATCCACAACCCTAATAATCACCAAACGACCACTAAAATCATGATTCGACACTACGGTCCCGTCCATATCCTACGATCGTCAACTCGTGATCGTCGAAAATGGTCGTTTTCTCGACCACTTGTTGTTATTTAAAGATATCTCTCTAAATATATGACGAAAATTTTCGAAACTATTTTTAAAGTAAACTAGAAAGAGAAACTAACAACTTTCGTGTTGGACGATTGGGTTAAAACCGGGTAGATTGGGAGTATTTGATTTTTGAAACCATGAAAACGATGTTTTTCTTCTATTTGACAAGAATAGAGGAATTAAGATCTCACCTTAGATTTTGATCTTTGATTCTCTTTTCTTTCTTTAATACTTGAGTGGAGATAAAAATGTGAATTGTTTGGCAAGATTTATAAGTGTGGATGGACGTATATGAAAGGAAAAAGAGAGATGAGAAGTAGAAAGGGATCACTTCCTTGCAACAAAATGGTGGTTGATCGAAGTGATTTGGTGTGCTTAAGCCACCTTCTTATCTACTACATTAAATTTAGGTCATTTCAAACTTTATTTATTTATTTATTTATTATTATCAAATTTTGAATAAATTAGATTGCGGCATCCCGCCATCATATCGCATCCGATTACGAACCGCGACCAGCAGAATATGAAATATGGCCGCGTAAAGAATTTGAACATGATCATAAACTAAAATAGCCAAGTTATTAAACTCTGTGAAGTTTCAAAACACCAACGTTTGTCATAAAATAAGTCAAATGAGAGTTTGTTTATTTTTCAAATTAAAAATTATGGAAAACTTCTAATAATTAAATTAAAAATACGTCATTAGAAATCAAGTCTAAATTTGAAACAGATAATTTATCATTATTTTAAATTCAGACCTGAATATTTGAATAAATTAAATATTCAAATTCGAAGAGTACCCAAAAATACGGGTCGTTACACAAGCAATGAAGCAAACATGTCTGATTTCTGAATGTATGAACCAATTAATAGGCTAATAGCAGCAAACTAAATAATTAATAGCACTATAGCAGCAAATATAAGAAAACCCAAGATTAAAAATAAAAAGTTTCAAACAATAATGAATAGAACCAACCTTACTAGCAGTCTAGAAGCAAATGCAAGCAGCAGGCAGCCCCATATTTTTAGTAAGATTATTTAGGATATTTAATTAGTTAAATAAAATAAAATAATGTAGGGTGATTGATGGATTGAGATTTTTGATTAAATACGAGGTAGTCATGCCATGTTAATGAGTAAATCAAAACGAGATAACATGAAATAAAATAGACAAAAGCGAATAAAAAGGGTTAAAAAATGGCGGGGGAAAAATAGGAACAAGGAAAATCATTATACCCTAAACCCTTAACCACTTAACACTCACGTTCACTTCATTTTTTACAAATAAAAAATATAGAGCTAAGGCCGGCCACCATTCGGAAAAGCAAAGAAGAAGAATTCAAGAGGAAGAATCAAATTACTATCAAATCTCACATCCATAATCACAAAGCTAAGGTGAATAATGACAACATCTCATTTTCCTAATTTTTTTGGTTTTAAGTTGAATCTGAAGTGTTTTGCAATGTTTTTCCATGATTTTGATGGATTAAATGTTTATATATACTTGTTGATGATTTATGCTTGTTCATATAGGATTTATGATATATTTTGATATGAAAATCCTAATAAATAACATCTAAATGCCTTGCGAATTTAAATGTAGATCAAAAATGATATTTTAGATATGGGTTTCAATTTTCATAATTTTTTGAAATTATGTGAATTTTATATTAATTTTCTAGGGAAGAAAATGGTTATTTGGGTTTTAAATTAATTACGGTTAAATAAATAATTATTTGGGTCTTAAATTTCTATATGTTAGAAAACATATTAAAAATGATTTTCTGGAATTATTGTAGAATTTTTCTAAGTGTTTTGATGAACATATAAAATTATTTAAGGTATGGGACTTAAATATTTTATATATTTATTTTAGGAGAAGGGATATTTTGTAAAATAAAAAAATTGTTTATTTCTAAAATCTTGGCAGCACTTTTGAAAAAAAAACAGAAATTTAGCCATGAATGAAAATTTGAAAAACATAGTAGGTTAGTTAAAGTGTTTCTCTTTTAAGTTAAAAACAAAATTTACGTGTTTTTAGCATGTTCCGCCACTTTCTTCACTGGGGGTTCCGACCTAGACGTTTCGCTAGCATTGCATTCGACACTAATGCGCATGATATTAATTTACTTGGTATGTAGAGAATTGGATAGTGGCAGAAAGTTATAGGATCGAAACGTAGGGTTCCGAAGGGGTTAAAGCATGCCTTTGTTTTAAAATGAAGTAGCGCCTGCTTTGCTTTTGAAGAAGTTAGCTTTCGACTGGGTTGGCTTGCGACCAGGTCAAATGATTTCAAAGGAAAGGTTTCAAATGGGCTGCGCTCTTTTGTTTTAAGTAATGCTTTTGGGTCAAAACCCCTAGCTATCGCATTCCTACCTTTCGAAGTCATTCAAAAGGTATACTTTGCTTTTAAAATTAGCCATTTCTCCAATTCTTTCGAAAATGTGGTTTCGACACCATCACTTCTTTGCTTAGGAATGCTTTCGAAAGGTAGGCTTTCGACTTAAATGTTTTTAATGACCATTTTTCTCTATTGAAGTATAAACCAAATTGTTTTGAAAAAGATGGTTTAATTGGTTCCTGAAGATGTTTTCCACATGTTTTAAACTGAACCCAAGTGCTTTTGAAAGGTTTGCTTTTATAAAGGTTTGATGCTTTCGAAAGGTTTTTAAGAGTGGTTTCGAAGGGGTGGTTCCCCTTTGGTTTCAAGGGTCGAAAGGGAAGGTTTTTCTGATTATTTCGAAAGGGCTGAAAGGAAAGTTTTTTCTAAGGGTTTTTAAAGGCAATGTTTAAAGGTTTTAAGAGAAAGATGTCTAAGGTTTTTAAAGCTTTTGAAAGGAAGGTTTTTCAATGGTTTCGAAAGGTTTTGAGAATGGTTTCGAAAGGAAGATTTCGGCCTTTCGACCTAGGTTAAATAGAGGGTTTTACTTGGTTTCGAAAGGGGTACTTTCAATGGGTTCGAATGGGGTACTTTCAAGTGCTTAAATGTTTTCATCAACAGTGGTTTGAGTAAAGTATATATGTGTGTGTGTTTGTGTGGGTGTGGGTGTGTGTGTGTATGTATGTATGTATGTATGTATAATACGGCAAGGTGATTTTGAGTAAAACATAGAGTATATGTATTTTCCATATGTGAGTTTGATTTAAAGGTTTTAAATCAGGTTGAAAAGATTTTTCAAGGAAAATTTATGGGAAGGTTTCCCTAAGTAAAATGACTCGGATATTAGAATACCAAATGGGACTGGTATAGGGTCGTGCCCTATACATTAGCTAGTAGCTCCAGCTAATTTTTTTCCCAAATTCAAGTGTGTAGGGCTTTGTCACAGGTAAGATTAAAATTATGATTACACACATAAGGGAATAAATATTTTTATACATATAGGTTATTGGTGAGCCTACAAAACCATTAGGATCAGGTGACCCTGGGAGATGTTAAGTTAGGGATAAACCGTCCAAAAGAGAAGTACTTAACAGATAGTTAAGGATAGATCGTCCAAAAGAGTGTTAACGCTAAAATTGGTAACCGCTAACACCCGGTGTAAGTTGAAACAAAGTGAAAGCATCACCCGTTTGCACGGGAACTAAAGGTAAACAGAATATAGCAAAAACAGTAAAAGACAACAGTTTTTATAGTGGTTCGGCTTAAAATCAAGCCTACATCCACTTTATCTCTTCTTTATTGCTGATTTGATTACAACTTTTACAACTTTTACAATGAATTTTCAAATACAACACGACCGAGACAAGAAGCTAGAACTTTAACGGTGAATTGCTCTTCGGATACATGTCGGATGTCTTCGATCTTCTCTTGAAGTTCCTTGAAGTGTCTTTGGTGTTTGAAGTGTTAGTTGAGTTGGGAAAGCAGCAGAGTATAGGCGCTCCAGAGAATGATCCCCCCAAAGTCCCTTTCAAGTAGGAGTTGGTGTTGTATTTATAGGAAGATTTCGGAGTTAGGTCGTAGGTCGTGAACGACCTAAGAGTAGGTCGTAGGTCGCGGGTGACCTAAGAAGCATAGGCTACGACCTAATAGTTTGCACTGAACCATGTGAACATATTGACAAGGCATAGGTCGGGAACGGGTTAAGGTTAAGGTAGGTTGTAGGTCATTAGCGACCTAGTGAGAATGGTGAGCGACCTAGGAAAAAGCGGCATAGGAAGTTATCTCGGCTTGTACAAACTGGGTAGTAAGTTTCAGGTCGGGAATGACCTAAGATAGGTCGTAAGTCGTTGGCGACCTAATAGAGTTAGTTGGATTAGGTCATTAGGCTACTAGGTCGCTGAGAGTTTTAGGTCGTGGAGAGTCTTAGGTCACGGATGATTTTAGGTCGCTAAGGATTTTAGGGTGTTAGGTCGTGAGGTCTTTTAGGTCGCGAGGTAGTTAGGTCGCGAGGAAGTTAGGTCGCGGAGAAGTTAGGCCGTGAGGAAGTTAGGTCGTTAACCTCCTTAGGTCGCTTAGTCCTTTCTGTAGTTAGGTCGTAGGTCGCTGAGCGACCTATTGAAGACTTGCTCTGTCGAAATGCTGAGTTGACCCATCTCCGAGACGAACTACTTTTTGGTTTGTCGGTCGATTTTTTGGTGTCACGGCCTTGCGAAAAAGGCGGGATAACACTTGCCCCCAAAACATGCCTTTCGGTAGGAAGGTGTGTTTTGTAATGCCATAAGCTGGATGTTCATATCCTGTTGATGACCTACAAAAGGAACTGACAGTTTTATGTGGCCCCAAATAACGACCGTTCGGGATCGAGCTATTTGGGATGGAGTGCGACCGTTCACGGTCAAGCGCCTAACTTTAAATGGCGACCGTTCGTGATCGAGCCATTCGAGGTGAAGTGTGACCGTGCACGGTCAGGTGACGTTCATGGTCAAGCGCTTCACTTCAAATGACGATCGTTCAGGATCAAGTCATTTGTAGTAAAGTGCGATCGTGCGCGGTCATGTGGCGGAGCTCAGATGACGACCGTTCGCGGTCCAGCGCCTTATTTCAAATGATGACCATTCGAGGGTCGAGCCATTTGCGGTAAAGTGCGACCGTGCGCGGTCAAGTGGCGGATCTCAAGGGACGATCGTTTGCGATCAAGCCGCTTGAGGTGAAGTGCGACCGTTCATGGCCAAGCGCCTAACTTCAAATGACGACCGTTCGGGATCGAGTCATCTGAAGTGAAGTGCGACCGTGCGCGGTCAAGCGCTTATCTTCATGTGATGATTATTCGGAATTGAATCATGTGAGATGTAATGCGACCGTTCACGGTTAAACGCCTTACTTCAAATGACGACCGTTCAGGATCAAGCCATTTGTGGGAAAGTGCGACCGTGCCCGGTCAGGGGCGGACCCTCAAATAACGATCGTTTAGGATCAAGTCATTTGAGGTTAAATGTAACCGCTTGCGGTCAAGCACCATACTTCAAATGACGATCGTTCGGGATCGAGCCATTTGAGGCAAAGTGAGATCGTTGGTCGGGGGTGGACCCCAAATGACGATCGTTCGGGATCGAGCCATCTGAGGTGAAATGTGATCGCTCACGGTCAAGCGCCTTACTTCAAATGACAATCATTCGGGATGGAGCCATTCGAGGTAAAGTGCGATCGTTGGCGGTCAGGGGGTGGACCCCAAATGACGGCTGTTCGGGATCGAGCCATTTGAGGCGAGATTTTGCCGTTCGAGGCGAGTTTTTGCCGTTCGAGGCGAGTTTTCTTGACCTCAAATGACGACCGTTCGGGATCGAGCCATTCGAGGTGAGGTGAGCTGATGTGTGCCGGGGGGGCATTTGAAGTGAGGAGATGTGTGCCCGGGAGGGCTTAATGTTGGAGGGAACTAGCATTACCGATGCCAGATTCACGTTCGGGTGAGTTCCTGGATTATTGTTTATGGCGGTTCAACACCATCTCAGAGCATGCCTGGGGACCATTCGTGATCCCGTACATGTGTAAGTGGCTTAGCTATTTTGGAATCACAAGTAGCATTCTTTTACTGAAAATGAGTTTTAGTAGATATGACAAACAGAATCAAGTCCAAACATGAGAAATAGAAAAAACAAAAACAAAAACAGGGACGTCCAAGTGCAAACACCTACACTGCTATGATTAAGAGTCGTTTCAGAGCATGCCTGAGGATTGTTCGTGATCCTATAAATGTGTAAAAAGACTTAATCGTGTTGGTGTGGGGTTTTCTACTTATTCGCCATTATCTCAGTTATTCAATGATAAGTTGACGTCTTGATCCCGATATATCGCCAGCTGGTGTAGGTGGTGGCGGTTCCCGTTCCACAACCGTCACTACCCTTTTCACATATTTCGATAGTAGGCCATTGCGGACATGCCCCTCAATTTCATCCTTCAAGTGTCTACAATCATTTGTATTATGACCATTCATCTCATGGAATAAGCAGTACTTGTCTGATTTTCTTTCACTGCTGGCCGGATCCCTCCTTATTGGCTTGCGATAAGAAATCTGTCCTTTAGTATCTTGGTAAATTCGTTCCAAACTTTCGTTTAATTCCGCATAAGTGGTGAAACATGGCTCCCTCCGTGCTCGCTTTGACCTATCATCGTCATCTTCAGTCTTCCGTTTTTCTTTATCTTTGCCAAGATCCTTTTCAAGAGGTTTTACGCCTTTGAGTGCATAAATTTCTATTCCTTCTCCTTCTTCTCTTTCAGCTTTTGCATCTTCTAATCGTAAGAACCCTTCGGCCTCATGGAAAAATTCTCCTAAATCCATAGGGGGATCTCTGGTCAATGAATTCTTGAAATCTGTGCCATCAGCTATGCCCGACACGGCTGCCATTAGAACCATGGATGGATCTGGTCGATCCACTGATGCCGCAGCTGCGTTGAATCGCGTTAAAAACTTCTCAAAGATTCTCCAGTTCTTTGCTTTAATGCTGTCAAACTCATAACATTCTTGGGCCTCGAGATGTGGAACCTTAATTGCCTCATAAACCTTTCAGTCAAATCATTCCATGTCCCGATAGATCCACTTTCCAGTTGTCTGAACCATAATGCCGCAATATCTGTCAAATACAATGGAAAGCACCGGGCCATAACTTCCTCTGATGCCCCTAGTACTTCCATATGCCTCATATATTTTGTTAGATGAACCCTAGGGTCTGTCCTTCCATTATACATATCCAACGATGGTAGTTTAAAGTCTGGTGGGTTCTTAGCTCGCCTGATTGTCGTGGTAAAAGGACTCTTATTCACATCCTCCAAGTCTTTGTTTACCAAACCGCCTCTCATAGCTTTCTTGACCATTTCCACCAATCTGTCGTTGTCTCCTAGTTGTAGTCCTCGCCCATTGCTTTCGTATTGCCCTCCAAGTTCACGAGGGGATGGTGGAATCTGTTCTTCTTGCTGGGTTCCTATTCCTCTTTGATTCTGTGTTCCAAGTTGTCCGATTTGATGAAACAAACTCTGGATCAACTCCTCTTGCCTTTTCATCATTGTCTCCATCTCGTCCCTGGTAACAAAGGCTGACGTTTGGTTTGCTCTTGAGGAAGCCTCTTGACTTCCTTCATGCTGACTGCTCTCTGTTCTTTGCCTTCTACTCAATCGCCTTGCCATAATTTTCCAGATTCAAACTGACAAATTCTCCGATCTCACCCCTAGTTGACAAAATTCCTGAGTTCGGTTCTTAGTGAAAGCGCCAAAATGTTAACGCTAAAATTGGTAAACGCTAACACCCAGTGTAAGTTGAAACAAAGTGAAAGCATCACCCGTTTGCATGGGAACTAAAGGTAAACAGAATATAGCAAAAACAGTAAAAGACAACAGTTTTTATAGTGGTTTGGCTTAAAATCAAGCCTACATCCACTTTATCTCTTCTTTATTGCTGATTTGATTACAACTTTTACAACTTTTACAATGAATCTTCAAATACAACACGACCGAGACAAGAAGCTAGAACTTTAACGGTGAATTGCTCTTCGGATACATGTCGGATGTCTTCGATCTTCTCTTGAAGTTCCTTGAAGTGTCTTCGGTGGTTGAAGTGTTAGTTGAGTTGGGAATGCGGCAGAGTATAGGCGCTCCAGAGAATGATCCCCCCCAAAGTCCCTTTCAAGTAGGAGCTGGTGTTGTATTTATAGGAAGATTTCGAAGTTAGGTCGTAGGTCATGAACGATCTAAGAGTAGGTCGTAGGTCGCGGGCGACCTAAGAAGCATAGGCTACGACCTAATAGTTTGCACTGAACCATGTGAACATATTGACAAGGAAAAGGTCGGGAACAGGTTAAGGTAGGTTGTAGGTCGTTAGCGACCTAGTGAGAATGGTGAGCGACCTAGGAAAAAGCGGCATAGGAAGTTATCTCGGCTTGTACAAACTGGGTAGTAAGTTTTAGGTCGGGAACGACCTAAGATAGGTCGTAAGTCGTTGGCGACCTAATAGAGTTAGTTGGATTAGGTCGTTAGGCTACTAGGTCGCTGAGAGTTTTAGGTCGTGGAGAGTCTTAGGTCACGGATGATTTTAGTTCGCTAAGGATTTTAGGCTGTTAGGTCATGAGGTCTTTTAGGTCGCGAGGTAGTTAGGTCGCGAGGAAGTTAGGTCACAAAGAAGTTAGGCCGTGAGGAAGTTAGGTCATTAACCTCCTTAGGTTGCTTAGTCCTTTCTGTAGTTAGGTCGTAGGTCGCTGAGCGACCTATTGAAGACTTGCTCTGTCGAAATGCTGAGTTGACCCATCTCCGAGACGAACTACTTTTTGGTTTCTCGGTCGATTTTTGGTGTCACGGCCTTGCGAAAAAGGCGGGATAACAAAGAGGAGCATCTAGCAGATGCTAGACAAATTTTATTTATATTGTCCGGTAGGCCCAAGTCAGCTAAAGGTTAATAGTTAGCCAAACAAAACTATAGTGTTCGAACAGATAGTTCATTTATTACCTAATATATATGTTTACATAATGATGCTTTACAGTTTTAACTAGATTTGGTTGCAGGAAAATATTTGCAAAAGATATGTTTTAAAAGGATGTTAGTGAGGGGAAATGCGTTCTACTAAGCGGTGTGGTCTCACTCAATATTAAATAACCGAGACGTACAGTATTATTCACACCATGCTTTATGTATGACTCGAAAGTTTATGTTTTCCCCTTAAACTCTCGGGTGCTCAAAATTGATTTGAGTAGGTTGAGGGTTGAGGCTTTTCAGATTTTTAGTAGGATGACGAATAAAGATACTGAAGATGGGCAGGAAGCTGACAGATAGCTATTTAGGAGTTGCGGTTCTTGTTTTGTTATTTATTTATGTTATGTGTATTAAGTCAGTTATGACTATATTACTCTAGTCATCCATGGGGGCATCATCATATGTCACTCTTGGCGTATTTTATAATAAATATATTTGATCATTGCCTAGGAAATGTTTTGGGATTGTGTAATTTGAATATGGAACATGTGTTTTGAAATGTAATGAATAATGCTATTTTGAAAACTGAGATTTGTTTCATATTCAAGTGCTTCGGATATTATAGATATCATCAACATAGTCGTATTTAGTCATCAGAAGTTAATACTATAGATGACTACAGCATTTGTAGCGCTTAGATTTGGGCCTCTAGATAGGGGGTATTACAGCTTGGCATTAGAGCATAGGTTTATGAAATACTTTAACTAAAAATGATTTTTGAAAACATAATCCTTAGGAAATAGAGTGGGATCGAGTATGGAATAATGCTATAGTAGTGTACTTGTATTTGCTATATATAAGTATAAGCTATGTCTATATTCTCGTATCTCTCTTAGGATATTCTTCTGTATCTAACGAGGCTTGAATACAGATATGGACACAAGAAGAGGTAGAGTTAACCTAGGAGGAGACAACACCACCACAAATGGAAATGCCTGACCAAGTACGAGTAGGACCGAAGGTCAGGCTCAAGCTGAAAATGTTGGTGCTGGAGTCCCACAAGTGGATATGGGAGCTATGTATTAGTTTTTTGTTAACATGATGCAAGCTGGAATTGCAGCTGGAGTTGTTGGAGGGAATGCTGCTGGAGGAGGAGTTCAGGAGGCTACGGTGGTCAACCATTATGCTAACTTAAGCAGAGATTATGCTAGGCTTGGAGGAAAGCCATTTACCTGAACCGAGGATGATATCGAGGTGGAAAACTGGCTGCTACACTGTGAAACAATTTTTGCTGACTTGGGGCTCAATGATGAGCAGAAAAGGAGGCTTACTTCGAGACAGCTTCAGGGAGCGGCTTCATTTTGGTGGTATAGTGTAACTACTGGTGTGGATGAGGAGACAATGACATGGGTAGAGTTTAAAAGGAGGTTGCAGGAGAGGTTCATGCCGGTGATGGCGCAGTCTATTTTGATCCGAAATTTTGCTGAGCTAGAGCAGGGAGAGATGACTATTTTGGAGTATGCTAGTAGGTTTGATGAGTTAGCCAGATATGGTTATGCTACTGTGGACATAATGATGAAAAGGAATGAGAAGTTTATCAAGGGATTGATTAAGTTGGAAGCAAGGCGACCTTACCCCATATTAGAGATCCCTGTGATGTGATAGCGGAGATGGCGTTAAGACATGAAGAGATTCTTGCTTGTTTGGAGAAGAAAAAGCAGAAGGAGGTTCAGGTTGGGCAAGGCCAGAAGAGAAAGTTCTTTTACAAGAAGGGTGCTCAGAAGGGAGGAACAGTAAAGAAAGGAAAGTCTGAGGTGGTTTGTTTTAAGTGCGATAAGAAGGGGCATTTTGCTAATGAGTGTTTTACTGGAAAGGCTAAGGAAGTGATCGGGAAGAATAACATCAGACATTTCAACGGCGATCAAATAGGCCGCTATAAAAACAATTCAAGGAGCCCACTAAGGATGGAATGGGCAAGGTGTATACATTGGAGCCTACTACTTCAAAGCCAACAATGAAGGAGAAAGGAAAGGCAGTTTGGGAGGTACGCTTCAGCTTCATGGTATGGCTGTTAGCATTCTGTTTGATACTGGTGCATCGCATTCTTTTATATCTCGATGTTTGGTAGATAAGCCTAACCTAGAACCCTCATATTTGGTTAAATCCTTAAGGGCTGCAAATCCGATAAGAGGGTATGTGACACTTGGGATGAAGTGTGACCACTTAGAATTTTATTTGTTAGGTCATACCTTTGTTTATTGTTTGCATCTGTTTGACTTTGTAGGGTTCTGTATTATATTGGGTATGGATTGGTTAAGTGAGTACGATGCTAGGATATTTTGCCATGATAGTAAAATATCACTTAGACACCCTGATTGTAGTGATTGCATAGTTCATACTGTAGAAAATCCTAGTTGTGAGGTGAATGCTTTATTGGGTGTTGTGAGGTTGGAAGACAAGTTGAATCAAGTTTTCGTAGTTAGAGAATTCGCGGATGTGTTCGAGTCGATAGTTGGATTGCCACCGAAACGAGCCGTTGAGTTTTAGATAGAATTAGTGCCTAGAGCAGATCCAGTGAGTAGGCCACCAAGCAAGATGACACCTACAGAGATGAGGGAGTTGAAGGTGCAGTTGGTGGATTTGAAGGCAAGAGTTTTATTAGACCGGGTAGTTCACCTTGAGGAGCAGCAGGAGTGTTTGCTAAGAAGCCAAACGGATTGTTAAGGCTATGTATCTATTATCGTAAGTTAAATGAGAGGACGATAAAGAATCGATATCCATTACCGAGGATTGACAATTTGTTCGATTAGTTAAGTGGAGCCAAGGTATTCTCTCTATTGGATTCGGTGATGGGATTTCATCAGCTCAGAGTAGTAGAGGATAGTATATCTTTGACGGTGTTTAGGACGAGATATTAATCGTATAAAAGATTTGTTATGCCATTCGAACGAACTAATGCGCCGACATTCTTTATGGATTTGATGAATCGGATTTTCCGAGAGCACTTGGATAGGTTCGTGTTGGTTTTCATAGATGATATTCTGATATACTCTAAGGATGAGAAGGAGCATGAAGTTCATCTTAGAGTTGTGCTTGAGACGCTGAGGAAGGATCAGCTGAAGGCGAAGTTTTCAAAGTGCCATTTCTGGAAAAAGGAAGTGAAGTTTCTCGGTAATGCTGTCTGAGAGAAAGGGTTATCTGTAGATCCAACTAAGATTGAGGCGGTGAAATAATTGGAAGAGACCCGAGATAGTGATTGAGATAAAGAGTTTTGTTGGATTGGTTGGATATTATCAGAGGTTTATAAAGGATTTTTCATGGATAGCTACGTCGATGACCAAGCTAACACGAAAGGATGTGAAGTTTGTGTGGAACGATAAGGGTGAGGAAGCATTCTAGAGCTTGAAACACTTATTAACCCATGCACCCGTGTTCATTGTTCTGAAGGGGAATCAAAATTTGGTAGTTTATATAAATGCATGTGGAACTGGATTAGGAGCTATGTTGATGCAAAGAGGTAAAGTGATTGTCTATGCTTCTAGACAGCTTAGAACGCATGAGGTTAGGTATCCAATGCAAGGTTTGGAGTTAGCTGCTATCATTTTTGCATTGAAGGTGTGGAGACATTACCTTTTGGGATAGAGGTTTGAGCTTATACAGATTGTTACACAAAAAATCAACCTTTCGACTAAGACGAAAGGTCTTTCAACAAAAGCAAAGAAAAAGGAGCACAAGCCAAACCTTTCGAAGGAGTCGAAGGGATGCAGTCATCAGAATTCATTAGCATCAAACCTTTCGAAGGAGTCAAACGGTTCCATCTCTAGTATCCAAGGTGTTCTGACCTTTCGAAGGGGATGAAGAAGTCAAAGAAAGTATGAGCAACTACTTAGTGACCTTTTCGAAAGCATATCAAGCCTTTTGAACCGGTTGAAGCACATACAGATTACCTTTCAACAATGACGAAAGGTTTATGAAGAAAGCAGCACTCACAAGTCAACAAAGAGTGAAAGACAACCCTTCGATAACGTTGAAGGAAAGCACAACACTCGAAGATCAACCTTCCGACAAGGTCGAAGGGCTCACAACAACCTAGAGCAGAGCAACCTTCCGACAAGGTCGAAGGGTTCATGGCAGTAAAGAGGGAAAACCCTTCGACAAAGTCGAAAGGTTTATGAAGGAAAAAAGAGAAGCATACCATTCGACTAAGTCGAAAGGTCCAGAACAGCAGATGAAAGGCAAACCTTTCATCAAAGTCGAAAGGTTCAAAGTTTCATATAAAAGGGAGACCTTCCGACGCGTTCGAAAGCATGGAGTCGAAAGGAGGGCCGCTTGCATCCATAAATAAGACCCAAAGGGTCCTGTTTTTGGGATTCGAATTCTCTCATTCTAACCTTGTATTTTCTTAATCAAGTCATTGTAACCCTAATTGGTTGCTGATTTGGGAATTTAATAAAGATAGAGTTTTACATGGATAAAAAGGGAAGTCTTGTATTCTATTAATTGCTTTATTGTTTTGTTTAAACTTTGTTGGATTAACTGCTAATTTCAGGTTCAATACCATCGGAAGGTTCTTGCCGACAAGGCCGACAACACTTTTGGATCAATTAATCACTGCAAACTTTCGAGGCCTACAACCTTACAGCTTAAACCCTTTGACAAGTTCAAAAGCGCTTATGATGTAAGACAGGAATAACCTTTTGAAGATATAATCCAAGTGGTTCAACCTTTCGGCTAGATCCAAGACTGTTCTTTAAGTATAAATATCTGGGTTTACAAGGCTTATTCCATAAGAAACCATTTCCATACCTTTTGACAGGGATCAAGATACGCCTTATAAGTAATCTAACCTTTCGACAAGGTCGAAAGTTTCTATATACCTATAAAGGAGTTTGATATTCTACTTAAACCCAAAGAAGGTAATCATCCTAACCTTTCGATAGAATAGAATCCGACCTCCGAAGGATAAGTTCAAGGGAATTCAATCTAAACTAAGAAGGAAACTCTTGAAGAGAATCTCACACTAACTCAATAAAGCCAGAAGGTTTCATAACCAAGCACCTAAACCTTTCGACGACGTCGAAAGGTGTGATTCGAAAAATATTTACAAGTGAAAATACAAAGGCAATCCTTAAGGGTATCAAGCCCTTCATTCAAAGCACACTAATCACACTAGTTGGAATAACTTTGGGGTGTTGACAGGAAATCTTATCAACATTTTTGGCGCTAGAAGGAGGGGTTGAACCTTCGACCTTATTGGATTCCCCACCTACTCTTCTACTTGTATAAGGAATGGATTCAATGTTCGAAACAAGAGAAATTTTTTTGCGAAGAAAAATTGGTTCAATGGTCCATGGAACCTCTAGAAGTAAAGTTTAATCATCAAATAGATTATAACCCACACTTACTTGAAGAGAAAACCCTTCAGCTTCAAGCTCTACATGTCATTAAGAGAAAAGGACGGATTATACCCTATGACCCTTTAAAATGGAGTATCAACCCGTTCCATTTCGGATCAACCCCAATCTTTTCTCTCGAAAAGGAGAATTCGAGGAAAGAGAACCTATTTCAACAAATGAGAAGGAACATTCAATCATATTCCCATGGGACTATATTTGAAAAGGAAATGATAAAGGATTATGACATTTTTACACATAAATGGAATAAGATTATAAATGAGGCTCACCATTCAAGGGAAAACCATGAACACATAGGAAAATTCACAACTGAAGAACTAAGGATAATAAAGGAATTACCAAGTGGAAGTACAAAGATTATCAAGAAATTTCCGACTGAAACCCTAAGATTGAAAGATAGGCCCTTCAAAGAGGATCAACGGACAATGTAAAGGAAACCTACTCCTCGAGAAGAAGTACTTGAACCAAGCCATAAAAGAATCAAACGCCAGTAAAAATAGCTCAAAATAAATCAAGACTTCTTAGAGAATGTAATCTTACTACCTCGATCGAAGACATCTATATCCAAACCAAAGAAGAACCGAATTATTGGCCTTCTCAAAAAAAGAAGCCAGGATTTGAAAGGAAATTTAAGGGATTATATTGCAACTTTCATCTAATAAATGGACATGATTTAAATCAATGTAAGGTACTTGAACGGAAGGTCCTACACTTTCTAAGACAAGGAAAACTTAAACAGTTTGTAAAGGATTGAACAAGTTATGCAATAAAATTCTATTCTCAAAATAAGAGCAGTCTACATGATAGGGAGTAAAATTCTCCTTAAATCTAGACTACCTAAAATGGTAGGCTACCAATAATGGTAGAAAGCCTTGGTCGCGCCAAGATGGCCAGGTCAAGGCACCTCTTGGAGGGAGGGCGTAAGCCTTTAGTCGCGCCATATGCAGTTAATGCCCCGCTATTACCCCGCTATTACCCCGCTATATCTCATAGTGGATTTCTACCGCTACGATTTTTCCATATAGCCCCAAAATATAGCCTTTCCGCTTTAATCCCCGCTATTATCGCTATATCCCGTTATTCCCGCTATATTCCGCTATATCTTCTTTAATAAAATGAATTGAAAAATTGCATTTATACATTATAAAAATTATGAAACTAGTTTATATGATTTAATTTTTAATATATTTTTAGAAATGAAAATACTCTAATATTCTACTAAATTCAATTATGTTATATAATAGTTTTATGTTTATTTAAAGTATATTCGCACATGTTTTTATTTAAAATTATTTATGTATTAATTATAATTCAATTGGATGATATTTTTTCATTTAATTACCATTTATATATTTGAAAAAACTTTAAGTACGAGTTTTATATGCTATTTTAGAGTCATCCGCTATATCCCACTATGTCCTCGCTGTATCCCCGCTATGACTTTTTGCACCTCCACCGCTTTGAATCCGCCGAGCGCTTTAACTGCACAGGTCGCGCCAAAGTCAGAAATGGCCAAGTTAAAGCAGCGTAAGCCCTTATCCGCGTCACACTATGGGCAGGATAAGGCGCCTCTTAGAGGGAGGACGGGTAATGCCTGGGTCCCGCCATGCTATAGCCTGGCCAAGGTACCGAACAAGCCCTTAGTCGCGTCACACTATGGCTAGGTTAAGGTGCCTCCTAGAGGGAGGTCAAGTAAGTCCTTGAGCCCTGCTTGAGAATAAGCTAGCCGAGCGCATCGAAAACCGGGATGAAATGTCTGATGGACTAAGAAAAATCCATGCCTGAAATGGGCACCGCCAGAAATCGGCACCACCTAAAATGGCATCTACTTAAATAAGCACAAGAATTGGATAAAAGTGTCCCTACCTGAAATAGGCCAAAACAAATGAATAATGAAACTCGGGCCCGAGAAAGAAAAAGCATGCAAAATATCATCAAAGCCTGAAGATGGCACATTCGACAAGAGAATCAGAAAGAATCCACTGACTTCTCCTTATGAACATTTGCCAAATTGGTTTTTTGGTCTTTTACTACTTATTACCAAAAATGATATTCTGGCTTTTATTACTTATTGCCAGATTGATTTTCTAGTCTTCTACTACTTATTACCAGAAATGGTATTCTGGTCTTCTATTATATATTGCCATATTGATTCTTTGGTCTTCTATTACTTATTGCCAGATTGGTTTTCTGGTCTTCTATTACTTATTGCCAGATTGATTCTCTAGTCCTCTATTACTTATTTACAGATTGGTTTTCTGGTCTTCTGATACTTATAGCCAAAAACGGTCTTCTGGTCTTCTATTATTAATACCATATTAGCATATATGGTTTTCTAACCACTTATCATTCATTACCAGAAAGGGTATGCTAGGCTTCAGGATTCTCATCTATGAATTTAAAAATCTAATACCCGAATCCGGGTTTCGGGATGCTCATTTGAGAACTTCACTATAAAAAACTCGAACATGGGTTTCAGATCTCTACTAAATTCTATTTATCTTAGTATACCTGAATCTGGATTTCGGGATTTTTATTTCTAAACATCTGCTATCAATACCCGAATTAGGGTTTCGAGTCTTCCATATAAATATCTCATCATCTGAATACCCGAATCTGGGTTTCGAATCATTATCAATCGCTAACTTATTATACCTGAATCTAGGTATCAAACACTGATGTTTATTTAAACCCTAATGGGTACAAGGTCTTCAGATTTCTATTCATCTTAAATGCCCGAATCTGGGCCAAAGATTATTATTAAAATGATCGCTATTAAGAGCCCCCGAATGGGAACTTCAGGCTTCTATCTTCTTAAATCCCATTAATGATGTGGAATGGGTGAAAGAGTTATTACTTCAAAATCTCGGACATTGGCTCCTGAATCAGGTTCTTTATTCAATGAAAGTTATATTCTAATATTCATAACCCTATGACAAGGCGGAATCTACTTTCAACAATATTTATGCATTCTAAACAAATGGAATGAGTTAAATCCTTGATCATTTCTCATCATGGTTAAAGATGAGATCTTAACATTTTGAATGAATTACTTTTCAGTCATTTAGCAAAATGATTTGTTAATCTAAATCAAAGGATATACATAGACAAATATGTCAATTTAAAAGCTAACAATTAGAAGCATTGTTTGCTACATGTTCCGCAGGGAAGTTGGAATGGCAAGGAATAGCAAAAGATCTAGCAAGCACAAAGGTCGTTGAATGAGCAATTCAAAAGTGTATCAAAGATTACACCACTAAAAAGAATCACAAATCAGGTGATATTTACAAAATTTCCATAATTTACATGAGTTATATAGTGATTTACAAACAACGAAATTATGTACTAGATATATTTACATAGCCCAAATACATAAACAAATTACAAATCTTAAGATGCTTTTTTAAGGGTCTCCGCCACTGAAGGATCAACGTCATGATTAATCGCTGCATGGAGAACTTCCTTAAGCTTCATCTCCTTTTTCCTGATTGTGTTCTCATCATCGATTTCCTCAATATTAGTTTTTAAGGCACGGTTAAAGGCCTTATTTGCTGCCTTAAGGGTTTTTTTCCCTTTCCAACTCCATGACATGCTTGTCGAGCAAGTAGTTGTCATATTCCAATTTCTAATTCTTGGTAGCATAATCTTTAATAGTCTGGGAATACTTGACTTTTTGTTGCTCATCAAAATATTAAGCGAATTCAAAGTTTACCCTCTGACACCGGTTCCCCACCACATTGTCGTCTAAGCCTGGGGGAGGATTAAGCATGGAGGGAAAAATTTGAGCTACGAGAAGTTTTGATCTAGTAGGCTTTGCAGCTGAAGAGGTTTCTTAAGGGACCGGAAGTTCAATCTTTGAAGTCTTATCATCCAAAATAAATTCTAGAGAGGCACATTTTGCCTGGCTATCTTTTAATTTTAACTCTAAGTCACTTGTTCGCTGGATGAGTTCAGACATTTTTTCATCGAAGTCGATTGTAGGATTCGACTTCACTTGTCATTTGAGCATAGTAATTGTTTCATCTTTTTTCTTAATTTTGGCTTCAAGATAGTCGATGTAATCTTTACGATTTATGGCGATGGTTTTTTGGATAAGGTATCTTTTACGCCATTTTACGGCTCCAACGTTACCACCAAAACGTTCTAATAATACTTCATCTTAAGCCACAATTGATCCACTCTCTGTCGATAATCTTTCCCTTATGGTATCAACACGGAATATTAAGTTTTGAGTGAGAGAGGTTGTAGACAACGGTGGCTCCTATTTAAATAGAAGAAATGAAATAAGATCAGAATTGAGATAAAAGATATCTTTATTACTATAGTAGTGGATTACAACTCAAGTAGACACAAAGTTAAAAGGAACAACAAATGCTGTCATCACATCTAAAGTTGAGAAACAACATTCCTAACTTTATCTAAAGTATTGACTGAAAGCATGATTGTTGAATCAAATGGTATAGTAACTCCTTCAAGAGTTATAACCGGTGGACATTTACTATAATCCCATTTCCTGGCCGGAGGGCTATCGCGACAACAAATCAACTTTGATTTAAATTTTTAGATGTCTTTTAAGAAAGTTTCCTTCTCTATGCCAAGGAAGTCAAAGCGGAGGCGAGGGAATTCCAAGTATAATTTTAGTAAGTCCCATAGAAAGCTATACCTCGCTAACTTCGAAGTCTTTAGAAGTGGTGCATTTTTAGAGTAAAACCTTCTTAGGTTAACATATTGACTTAGGTTGTCTCTTGGGACGACACGACCTAACGAACTGATACTCTAAAATAGCATAGTAAAAAGAAGCAAAGCATAGTGAGCATTACAAATACGTGTATTCATAAACCGACTATTTGTTACATATTAACAATTACTCATCAGGTTCATACAAAATGGACTTAAAGAGAAATTCAGAAACAATTTTATCCTTATAATACTTAAGCTTTTCAGAGGGAGGTCTTGTGGAATCGATCTGACCCGTGGTAAATTCCAGCAGGCTCTAGGATGCGGGTCAGAACCAAATTCATTTAGGAATTTCTTATGAAAACATCTGAATAGACCCCTGTAGCGACCCGCAGTTCCGTACCCCTTGAGTTGATAATAATTCTTCCACATTCAACACAAAGTGTATGAAAGAGCGAATAACTAAGGTAAAAGAAGAAAGAGGTAGAAGAAGAAAATAGAAAACAACATCATAATTTCACAATCGCAGCGGAATAAAATATAATATATAACAACAGCTTTTAAATACAATGAAATCTATACTATCATATATACATACCATCATCAGAGTACAACAATCACCACATCAAATTTGGACAGCTTAATACTTGTCCTTACACAGCGAAAATAATAATCAAGTACGAAGATACGTCTCGTCATCCAGCTCGTCTCCTGAGCTCCGTAGCATCCTATCCTGAATCTGTTCAACTCGGTCTGACCCGAGCATCATAATAAAATAACACCCGAGTCAGTCTTGAAAACAAGTGTGAGAAAACCACACTCAATCGGATTATTATATTTACGAAAATCCTTTAAAAACAAAGGTATCTCGTAAGACCATGCCACAAATAAATATGCCGGGTTTTTACCTTACGATAACCAAAACATTTTTTTATCAAATCCGTCTGATATTTTAATAGTGTCTATAGAAATTAAAATAAAATCTAGCTGAAATGCTTGCATCTCACGTTCCAGTAATAGTAGGGCACAATCAAAACCGTACAGGCGCTTATTGGAGATTGGATTCCATATAATGGTAGGGCTACTGGGGTACCGCCCGTCACAGTACCTAGCCTAGATCAGAGTACCGAGGATCACGCCCGATCCCCCTGCAACACAAGACCGGAGCTACCCCTTACTGGATATTCTGAACAAGATCACCCCGCGGTTGGGATCAGCAACCGCCTACTAAGCCGAATAAAAAGGGACATCTAGACAGGGATGACCTTACCCTAATTGGGTGCTACCCACTTAGCCTTGCTGCACCTCCCCTATTTTAGCCATTCCCGGTTGATGAGGCTTGAGGCTATGCGTTACCTTTTTAGAACACATTTCACTTAGAATGCGCATCGTCCTCCTGACGATGGTCTGATAGCATTCGTCCATACAAGTTGTCCTGGGTCTGGACAAACCGAACACCATCTTCACCATCTTCACGGTCTTCATTGCAATCGTTCAAACCGGATCGAAGTGGTTTTCGGATAATTAAATCCGATCCCGTTCTCTTCGAAACGATCAGCGGATTGGCCAAATATTGATAGTCGATTATTTAACTATCATTTAACATCCATAAGCAACCATTCAATCTTAAATAATTCTCCAAATTATTTATTTCAAAATATCTTCACAAGATATTATTTCCATCACATTTTGAAAATAGTTTTCAAATTCCTTTTATTCACATGGCACAAATCCCTTAACCTTTGCCCAATACTTAGAATATTTTCTCCCACCCCATTTGATATTCAACACTTGTAAAATATTCATTTATTTTCTATCTCCATTCTCAAAAATCATTTACAATTTTATTTGTAAATTCCCACCCCGTTTCACCGAATTCTATATACCCCAGAATTCCTTAGTAAATTCTCTTTAATATTTCCCTTCTACTACCCTTGTGAATTTTACTTCGCCTTTTGAAAGTTCGCTTATCTTATACTTAAGATTTTATTTAAGTTCTCCTAATACACCATAAGATCTTCTTCTAAAATCTTATCTGTTTAAATAACTCACTTCTCATCTCAAGAGGATTTTTAATTGAATTTAAAACATTTAAATATATATACTTATAAAATAAGAAAAATGGTTTTATTTTCAAAATATGGTTTAAGATAAAACTAACTTCGGAATATTCTAAATTCAAAAATAGTTTATAAAAGTTATATAGTATAGTAGATTTAAAAATTCAATTTAAAACAATTTTACTTTACTCGACCAAAAGTCTATCTTTAGAAAATCCAATATCCACCAATTTAATTCATAAATTCCTCTTAATTCATATCTCATCGACCATATTCACCATTTTCTTTCCCAAACAATTCCCATAACTAGATATAAGTTCTCACCATTAACTTATATTTTAAAACATATCCACTAATATATTAATTAATCTTATTTATAAACCCCGTTTATAAATTTATAAACCCCTTGGAGTTTTCCATTTATTTATAAAAACATTTCTATTTATAATTCCATTCTATAATATATCCCTTAATAAATTCCATTTTACTTCAATCTATTTTAATTATCGATTCCAATTCTCTTCCCAATTTTCAAATATCTTTCAAGTCCTTAATATAAAATTTCAATTAAAATCTCTATCTAGCCTAATTTACCAATAGTTAAATATAACCAAGTTAAATTATATATTTTCTCTTTCCACTTAATTTTCTTTACAAAATAACCCAATTTCCAGTTTAAACCTTTTCATTCAAAATCTTCTTTTTATTTGCTTCAATTTATTACTTATGGTATTTAAAAATACCAAATTAAATTTCCAGGCTATTTAGCATTTACAATTCAATTCACACAATCCATATCAATTTATCCAACCTGTCATATATCAACATATATATGAAAATAAATATTTTTGAGGAATCCAGTTGGATCCCTCCAACCTGTTTTTCCCTGCATCCACAGATGTTAGCTCATAAATAAAATACCAATCCCACTTCGAGGGGGATATCGTGGTATAAAGGGTCATCCGCTATTATGCGGGGCGCATAGGGTCTCATCCGCTATATAAATGCGGGAATATCAATCACTCCAATATATATATATATTCTATATATAATTTCATCCAACTGATAAATCAATCAACACTCAATAATTTAAATTTGACATTTAATTTTAAACTAGGCAATCCGAATGAGTGAGAAAATTTCACCTTTATTCTTGTTTGCAATCTACTTCAATCTCGACTCAGTTTCACGGTTTTTGACCTTGTATAAACATTTATACGGTTTATTAATATTTGAGTAATCGGACAATTAATTACCCTTTAATAAACTTAATTAACTAATAATTTAATTTTACTAATAATTTAATTTTAAACTAATTTTCCTATAATAAAATATTTTTAGTGACTAAAATAATTAGATAAGTAAATTAAACAAATCAATCTCCATAATATATTAATTTAAAATTAAACTAGTAAGTGAAAATATGTATATATGTATATTTATTCTATTTCTTTCTTTGAAACTACATATACTAAAAACAACCATTATATATATATATATATATTTGAAAATCTACTTTTTATAAACTCTGAAACATTTTTAAAATCCCTACTATTATTTCAAAATCTTACCTATATAAAATAAATTTTCTGTTTCCCTAAAAATATGTGTGAGTATATATATATATATTTAAAAAAATTATTTTCTTTTTCCTGTAAATACAAAAGTAATTTACTTTACTATAAATAATTTTTTCGGCTTTCTGTATATATACAAACATATATAAATCTTTAAATTGAAAAGAATAAATTGTTTTCTATACCTTACTGTAGATATTCTTTTCATTTTCTGTATATATATTTAAATCGAAAAGTCTGCATATATATACCTTACTAAAAACCTCGGCCTTCCCTTTGCTTCGCTTCCCCTTCGTATGTCGCCATCAACCCCATTCCCCTCGGGTGCAACCTCCAAGCCTCGACATCAGCTTGCTCCAATCGGCGAGTATGACTTCGAGACCACCCCAATCTCGTGATTCGACCAAGCCTCAAATGTCGCCGAACTACATCACGTAGGAATTCGATCGCCTGCAGACGCCAGGCGCTTGCGGCCACGCGATTCATCTCAAACGAGATTTCGTTCGAAGTAAAAATTTGGCTAGCGGCTCGAGTTTGAACTCGTTGCCATTCTTTTGTCTTTTTTTTGTTAGGAACGATCTAATTTTGAATCGATCTCGAATTGGCTTGAACAGAAGAAGAGAAAGGCAAACTCGAGGTTTTTATGCAACGGCCATCGTTCTGATGTTTTCTTTTTGCTCGATTTGAAAGAATGAAGGAAGTCGTGATTTTAAAAGAAATGGAGGGGGGACACGAAGAGATGGTTGCATGTAGCAGATGGGCTACAGTAATTTTGAGGTGAAAGCAAAAAGTATTGACGTGAATTTAATTGACTGGTCAAATAATATATTATATTTAAATTTAAATTTAAATCGTCTCGATTTACGTAGCTTAAAATCTCGACCTCCTACCTATGCATGCCGCTAGGCGTTTATAATGTTATACCCCTATTCCGAATGCAATGGAAAAGGTTTTGAGTCCTAACTCGATCGTATGGAGAAGAGAGCTTTTTGGAACCAATTATTATATTGAATTTCGATATAAGTTTCAGCGCGTTTATATTCCGAACGGCAACACGATAACTCCAAACGTGACAAAATTTGAAATCCAATAATAATACAATATTACGGATGCAATGAAACTGGTTTTGTTAAATTCCGAGACTGCGCCTCGAAAGGCTATTTTAAAATGTCAATTTAAACGATATATTTTTAAAATTGAATAGATCACTTCCAAATTCAATTTTAAAAGTTGCATTGTCTTTAGCATTATCAATATAAATTTTACATGCCTTTAAAATATTTTTAACAAGCTCGAAACTCCAGATTCAATATTTTACCCAATTTTAAATTATTAAATTCAATAATTTAATTACCCAATAATTAGTTGTATTTGAAATTCAAGTTAAAAATTATACCTGAATATTTAAAATCAAATAAATATTCTAATTTCAAATATCCAAAAATTCTGGGTCGTTACAACCACCGCTGAATTCCCGTATATACGAAAAATCTATAATTGAGTGTCTAAAATATACTTTATACAAAAAATTAATTAAAATATCTCTCTCTTCCATCATCATCTAGAATAGAGTTGTTAACTCTCTATTTTCCTTCAAGAGGGCATGGTATCGGGTATGCGCTTTCTTTAGTAAAGGAACCGCCCTCTTATATTTAAAAGATGTTAAAGCGGAGGTACTCTTGTCTAGACTATGATATTTCTGAAATAGAGCATTGTGTTCCTTTATTAATTTGTCTAACTCCCTATATAACTTGTTAATCTCCGCATGTTTCTTCTCAATTGCACTATAGGGAAAGTTTGACTTCTTCTTTATCTAAGACAAACAATTTATCACTAATTATTATCTTCGAAGTGTAAGATATTAAAACAAGGAATTCCATACCTATGAAACTGGGATGGAAGCATGGGGAGTTTGTTCTTTCTCTTGAGGATCCTCGGGATGAATGAGAGAAGTTTCCTCCTTTAGAGGGGCAGTTGGTCCAGGGGATGTTGGAGGTAATTCATCGCGAGGTAATGGCTCCTTTTCAGATGATTTAGTTGGACCATCGCCCTCCTTTTCTGTGGCAGCGGAGGGACCCCTTTATCTCCACCAAGGCCATGACCTCTGGATTGGTTCTCATCATTATCGCCATCGTTATCGCTATCCTAGTTAATCCCAGTATAATTATCATCTTTTTCCTTAGGAACCTCATCTTTGTCATCCTCCACTTCAGAATCGGATTCGATGTCAATGGAGGGGATATCAAAAGAAAGAGCTTCCTTGGAAATTAACCATCCCCTCTTCACCTTCGGGCTCGAAACCCTGCTTAACTCTCTCAATTTTGTCCATAACTCTTTTGGCTAGAATTGGATCGAGTGAAGGAAAACCAAAGTCAGGACATTTGTCATGGTTGTCGGCATAGGCGAGCATGAGGGCATCTTCATAATGACTCAGCATCATAGGCCCCAAGGTGGAATCATCGAACTCAGTAACATGCTTTTGGAAATCGGAGAGGGTTCGAATGGCTAGCTTATGGGAAGCTCTAGTCCTCTTGAATTTCACTTTCAGCAACCAAGCGAGATTTCTCCTCCTCTGAATCCTTCAAACCCAACTCCCTTGCAAATATTTTGTCGGAGGCGAGATGATGAGCTTGCCACTCTACTTCTAGATTGCCCTTGGCCCTAGCGAGGAAAGGCTTGATTTTCTCTAATTTAGAGAAAGTGGCATTTTGAGTAGCCATCAATGAAGCTAGTCGGCTTTTCAATTCAACATGCTCCTCCTGTAGCCTGGAGGATCCAGAAGAGAACCTAGAGACATGTTCATTAAGAGAAATCTAGTTTCTGGAAATCTACAACAAGAGAAGTGTAACACCCCACATTTTTATATAATTAAATAATCAAATAACAATGAATAGTGAAAATAAGCATTTTTGGAATTGTTAGAATTTGGCCTTGAAACTTATTCCATTGTGTTTGTGGCGATTTTTTGATCAATTTACATATATAATATGTCTCGAACGGATTTCGTATGAAAACATTATTGACGTTTGAATTTTTGTATCGAGAAATAACTATACATGTAAATATATGTAAATATATTTGTTATAAATAAATATATGTGCGTATGAAACTCCAGAAATAACACGCATTTGAATTTTAAAATAGACATGCATCATAAAGGTAATTAATTAACATTGCAATCCTAAAGGAAATTAATTGATATCAGTAATTAAAGGCAATTAATTAACATTAGCATGCAATGCAATCAAATCAGCTATTGGAGGAGATTAATTTACATTAATTGGTCACATTTGAAATTAAAAATAGACAAGTTTTATTTGGGAAATTAATTAAGTAATTGATGGTGATTAATTAGAATACACAAGCAACAAAAAAAAAGGTTAAACGTTTATAATTTATAACAATTAAAAGTTAATGTTTATAAATAACATTTAATAAAACAAATAAGGCACGTTTAAAATCCAAAATAGACGTGCGTTATAAAGAGCATTAAACACTACAACAAAAAGTGTCTTTTATAGTGGCATATAGCCGCTATTAATCACAACCATAGCGGTTTGATAAGCGCTGTATATCGACATGTTATAAAAAACTGTTGTATATTTATAACACAAAATATGCCGCTATGGTTGAGCTTAGTTTTATAACGCAAATTCGCCGCTATGGTATGTTAATTCAATAGCTCATTATAGCCGCTATAATATAGCTAAATCTCAACGGAACTGGAAATCTTTATAACACCATTTTGCCGCTATAAAATATTTGTTCAATAGCTCATTATAGTTATGTATAAAATGAAAAAGAAAGTATGGACAATGAACCGATTGTGCCCAGATTTCAAGATTTCTAAACCAAAAATGCGAGAACTATATCAAGAATATCAAAATAGTATTGTAACGGTCACACAAATAAAACAACAACATAACCATAAATTTCAAACGTGAACATAACTTAAATGTTAACAATACAGAACTTCTAAAATAATACCATAGAAACAGAACGCGAAACATAACATACTGGAAACTGAAAAACATCAATGCAACTACAACACTTAATAAGATCTGCCACTTCTGCTACCAGCTACAAAGGAAGAAGCGAGCTCCAAAGTGACCGTGAAAGACGACTTATCAGCTTCTCTAAGGTATCTGACGTCTCCATTCATGAGCTTGAGAAGTTTTCTACATATAAGAAGACTTACACCTTCATCTGTTTGATTTTCTTCACTTCCAAACATTTGAGCAAGCAATTCTTCAGGTATGCCATTCCCTATGTGAGTTATTCTACATATACATAAGAAACTCAGTACCAAGAAATCAATCTTATTATAGAAGTGTTATTCTGCTGCTAAAAGTGCATCGATATTATAGCATTAACTAAGTTCAAAGTTTATGAGGTGAAGACTGCGACCAACACGATCTCTGAATAAATTAGCACCAATCTCCACAAGACCATCACTAGGTGAATACTTGACCGAAACAGCCAAGAAATCAGCAAGAATTTGATATTACTCTTTTCAGTGCATAGTACCATAAGTTTAGAAATTGATATAAGGGTATAGTTGGAATATACCTTGAGAACTTCTTGCATGTATAACTTATCTTTCATTAGTAAAAAAATAGTTGGCACACTATTTCATCTTGAATCATAACACCACTACATATAAACCTTGCTAATTAACACAAATTTTTCACTCATTCTTCATCCCAGCATAAACCTTGCTAATTAACACAAGTATTAGAAGTTAGCTTATGCATATAAACATCCTTACATAAAGTTTTAAAGAATATACTACACTTCCTAACTAAAAATAAAAATTTCTGCATTCATAAATAAAAATTTTGAAATACAAAATATCTGTAGTACTTAAGTACCTAGTACCGTAACATAAACAAATCAATAGAGAATTCTATGTTAGCAAATTATATTTTCAAATTTGCAACATATCCTACCTGCTCTAAGGCAATAGATAGCGTGACCTTGCATGCTAGCTCACTTGTGCATATAAAGCTCAAAGTGGAACTTTTTAGACAAAGCTACTCATGTTTTTAACTATTATATACTAATTCCTGAGTCAATAGAGCTCTCTTGACTTTGGTTTTTGCAACATAATGTTTGAATAGCCCTATTTTGATTATAAAGACAGACAAAGTTTAAATTTTTAGACCATGATTCATAACCATGTGTAAGTCATTTAAAGTTGCGCACTCTTCTCTTCTTTTGTTCACCAACTTTAGCATAGCCCAATAAGATTATTTTCCTAAACAAAAGAACCGACAATATTATCAAATACAAGCCCATAATTTTTTCTACATCTGTACGTGTTCACACGATGAAATTAACCAAAAGAGTATATTTGTGGCTTCATTTTAAAAGGATTATAACAACTAAGTAGTAAATCTTGACCAATGGAAAGTAACATATTGTGCATGTAAGGAACACATACCTCTAACTTATTTACACTCATTCATGATTTAAGCGGACAATTAGCATCCACTAAAAACTTTTTATATGGACAATATTATGACAATTATGCCATTTATTAAATACATTTTCTATGATCTAGGCTAGCAATCGAAATAACAAATTAGGAAAATACTCTCTCAAAATTGTAAAATCGGCATGAAGCAGTGGAAAAAAGAAAGTTAAGGAGTAAATTATTGGAAGGAGAAAATAAAATTGTAAATAATTTAGGGAATATACTAATTCGATATTTTCATCATTCTTATGGCAAAGAAGGTGAAACAAATCCCTTAGAAAGTGTAAGCGTAGTTATCAACTTATCATTAAAGCTTATAATACTGTAAAGAAAAATATTTTGTATTCAACTGTTAATTATGAAGCTATTTTACTTCGAATTATGGATTCATAGATGCCATAACATTTTAACTTTTACACACATTATTACCAGGTCTTCTAAATTGGGCTTGCAACATAGCAATGAGCACAGCTGGACAGGTAGTAGTAATGGCACTAAATGCCTAAATGCCTATGTCATAATGCGGAGTTTGGCTAAATTGTTAAAGGATATTATAGTGAGATATCATATGGTAAAGGTTGTTATTGAGTTGTAATTAAACAATAAAAGGTGATGATATATGCCCAAATGATAGTCGTGTGGCATGGCATTTAATTGAAAGCAAATGTCACAAGTTGGCATACATGTCTTTGGTAATTACCCTAAGCGTGTGGCGGAATCAATGCATATTTTCTCAGATGTATAAAAAATATCCAAATTATCCCTACAAAATAATAAAAGAGACAGCTTACATGTAACGACCCGTATTTTACGGATCGAAACATTTTAAAACAGTTGACATTTGGTCACACTGTTGATAAGTTGTTTAGAGTTTAAGTCCTAGGTCGTGCGGGTTTTAGGTCGGCAAAGAGTTAGGTTGGAGAGTCTGATAGGTCGTAAGTAAGCATAGGCTTAACTCGTAGCCGACTTAAGGAGACAGGCGACCTATAGAATTAGTCGACCTAAAGATTTAGACGACTTAAGGTAAGTGACCGACTTAAGAAGATTTACCGAGCTAAGAAACTGGCGACCTAAGGAGTTTGAGATAAGTCGAGTGGATGACCTAAGTATTGGAGCGACTTAGAAGTTAGGTCATATTGGTTTAGGTCGTAGACGACCTAAGAGGTAGCGCGACCTAAGAGATAGGAGACTTAAGGGTTTTGGCGAGTTAAGGATCTAAGTCGTAGGTTGGCTACCATGTTGAGTCCTATCCCAGTTGACTCGTTAAGGCGGTATCGTTGCTGAGTTGAGTGTGTGCTAAGTCGTTAGGTCATATAGGCACACATGAGCTTAGGTCGTAGGTTGCTGGGTACGTTAATTCGTAGACGACTTAGGAGTTGAGTCATAACCTAGTTAAGTCGTAACCTAGTTATCTGTTAAGTCGGAAGCCCTGCTAAGTTATGAGTCGTAGACTAGTGGGTTTTGTTAAGTCGTAGGTCGGCAAAGCATTAAGTCGTAGAACGTGAGAATGCGCACATATGTTAAGACGTATCTTCGTTAGGTCGTATGGGCGCATGTGTTAAGTGGTTACCGACTTAGGGGTTAGTTGCTGAGTCGTAGGTCGTAAGGCAGAGGGAGGCTTAAGTCGGAGACGACCTAAGAAGGCAGACGAGTTAAGGAATTTCAGCTATAAATAGGAGGGCTTTCTTCCATTTTTGGGATCCGGATTTCGAACCGACGAAGTGCTGCCATTTTGAGAGCTCGACTTCTACACTTCTTCACTTCTTTTCTCCACTCTAATCTAGTGATTCCATCCATCCAAGTTGAAGATCAAATTGAAGTTTCAAGAGCTTAGATTGAAGATCTTCATCCATTGAAGTGAGATTTCATCGTTTGAAGCGGATTGGTGATAGATCAAGTTAGATCCTTCGCTGTCCAGATCTGAAGTGGGTTTCCTTTGAGGTGTTTAGGTGATTTGGTGAGTGGTGATTACCTCTCACACGGATCCAAAGGAGTGTATCGGATTGTTGGCTTGATTTTGTGTTAAAGTAGTGATTTCCATGCATTTTTGTAAACCTAAGTATAGATCCATATAGATTCATTGTTCATGATGATTTGACAACCATTTTACTAAGTGTTAACCTATGCAAGTTCATTCATCAAGTTGTAGAGATAATTCTCATGATTTTCATGCTTGTTAGACTTTTGACTATTTATTTACGAAATTGCCATTATTGTTAAAATTGTCCATTTAGCCTATAATTGAATGCTTGTTTACTTGGATTAATGTTGATTTGATTGATTGCTATGAATTAGATGATTGATGATTTGATTTAGACCGAAGATGATTCAAAAGCTAAGGGAAAGGCTCTTGAATTGGAAAAGCTGCTCATGGCATATGTAGCGGATGATGAAGCTCTTATGCATAGATTTGATGATGATGATGTTGAGATGAAGCTTTGCGAGGATGTGGCGAAGCGAGGCATGATATGAGATAGTCTTAGTCTAATCCAGACGGGATCATTCCAAGCATGTTGATAACTCGGTGATATGGTTCGAGTTAGAGGATAATGGTTTGCTCGAGAGGCGCTTGAGCTAGTATGGAAATAGTTGTCGAGGAGGATAACTAGAAGGTTGAGGCATCATCGTTGTTGAAGGTTCTAGCATGCTCAAAGCAAGAGTACGTTGGGCAGATTCGATAGTCCCTGAAGGCTACTGATTTGGGTAGTCAAGTACTCTGGGCAGATTCGATAGTCCTAGGCACGGGTCACGATGACGTGCAGGAGTTATGTCTAGAACCGGGGTTTCCATTCGCCCTTGACGGACGGCTGAAAGAATGTGCCGGTCATTCAATTAACGATGATATCGAGGCAATGATAACAGTGATAGCCAGAGTCATGGATGTTTGGTTGTATCGTCATTCGGTCTCAAGAGCGGTATTTTCTGGGTGCTTATCTGATCTTGGTTTAGGCCTTGGGGGTTTGTACTTGGAAAACATCGTCCTTGACTCGAGTGATAATTGCTTTACTTTAAATTGTGTGCTCTGCTATGTTTGCTTCTACTTAGTGTGTGTCTGGGGGCTATCACTGTAGAAAGAGGTTGGAGTGGGAGGGTTGTATTCCTATTCCTTTTCCCTTTGTACTCTTTTGGTATGTTGTTAGTTAATTTACTGCTCACTAAGACTGTTGTCTGACTCAAGGCTTTATGTTTAATTCTTATTGCCTTGGGCTGTTTATCCATTTTGGGACGGGCAGACTAGGTAGCAGGTGACAGGTGCTGTTCTTTCTTTCCACGGTGCTGATATCGAAGACGAGCTGGAGTGTTGCATATTGTTTCTTTCTTACTATATGTACTGGATGTTCCGCTGCTTTGTATTCTTTGAGCGTTATGTAGTGAGGCTTGTTGTATTGACTATTGAGATATTGTATTCAACTATTATGAAGTTTTATTGATGAGATTCTTTTTTGTGAAGCTTCACTATGTATATGTTCTATTGTATTTTGTCCATGCACTGTGAGTAATACGATAGATTCTGATGTTTTAACTTACCCTGACAATCGTCCATGGTCGCCTGGCACACTTTACAGCGCACTATCTCTAGGTTCAGTGCAGGGGTCATGGGCGGTCGTCACATTTGGTATCAGAGCATTGGTTAATCGATTTTACCCAACGCTCGCTGACGTAACTACGTATGAGAGACGTAATTGTATTTTGATGGATGATTACTATATATAATATAGTAGCTTAGTAGAGTTTGAGTCCTTTATGCAGTTGTTTCTCTAGGTGTTCTAATCATTCCTTTTTATAGATATTAAGGATGAGTCGGAGAGGGAGACCAGCTGCTAGGGAAGGCCGTGCTACTGAAGGGGCTGCTGATTATGCAGCTATGTTCGAAGCTATGATGACTTCGATCATGAGAAGGATACCAGTTCCGGGGGCAGCAGTAGATCTTGGGGTCCAAGTTCAAACTCCAAAACCGGTGGATTTTGCTAAGCTGTGCAAAGACTATACTACTCTTGGAGGGAAGGTTTTCTTGGGAACAGAATCAACCATTGAGGTCCAGAGGTGGATAGATGCTTGTAGGAGGATCTTTGGTGATTTGGGAATCGAGGATGCAACTAAGAGGAAGTTAGCATCAAGACAGCTTCAAGGGAGAGCCTCTGATTGGTGGAACTCTATTACCATCAATACTCCGGAGGAAGAGATTACTTGGGAGCAATTCCAAGCCAAATTTGAAGCTAAGTTCATTTCTACTGCTCAGAAGTTTGTTCTGTTCAAGAAGTTTGTGGAGCTCAAGCAAGGAGGAAGACCAGTTCTTGAGTACGTTTCTGAGTTTGAAGCCTTGTCCAAGTATTCACGATCGTATATTGAATCTGCTTATCAGAAGAATGAGAAGTTTGTGACAGGCTTGGACAGTTATCTTGGGAGGCAGTTGGTGGATCATTTGGACGATTCATTTGAGAAGCTTGTGGAGAAAGCTCTTAGGCATGAGAGTCTGTTTCCTAAGGAAGGATCTGTTGTTGCTGTAACCAGGGAAGAGTCTAAACCCCAGAAGGGTGGAAACAAGAAGAGGAAGCAGCAGCAGCAAAAGGGTAAGGATGGCCTGAAGAAGCCGAAAGGCGAGGTGACCTGCTACAATTGTCAGCAGAAGGGCCATTTCTCGAAGGATTGTAAGAATCCGAAGGCACCGATGAAGTGTCACAACTGTGACAAGCCGGGGCATTTCAGGAAGAATTGTCCAGAACCGCGGAAGGACAAGCAGATTGTACAAGCTTATTCTTTGGGAGCTGTTCCATCGTCTTCGAAAGCTCCTACCGCTGAAGAGAAAGGAAAGAGTGTGGTGGTTCAAGGTACTCTTTTCCTATGTGGTGTTCCAGTTAGAGATCTGTTTGATACTGGGGCATCACATTCGTTTGTTTGTAGTGAACTTGTAAGCCGGTTAGGTTTAGAACCGGATATTGTTGATAGGCCATTGGTTGTGACTAATTCAGTTGGGGGTTCGTCTTGTTTGTGTATGTTATGCCGTGGTCTGATTATATCGAGTCATGATTGCTCTTTTGTTTGTGATTGTTTTGTTCTGAACTTTGCGGGGTTCGGAATTATTTTGGGCATGGACTGGCTTAGGAAGTATGCAGCAAAGGTTGATTGCGAGAGGTTGGAAGTGACAGTCAAGAATGTGGAGGGGCGAAAGATTGTGATACGATGTAAGCATGAAGAAGGCGTCTTCATGAGCTTCATGTATTTGCTGGTTGTTCCATGGGATGGACTGTCATATGTGCCAATCGCGAAGGGATTCGAGGATGTCTTTGACGAGGTCAAAGGGTTACCGCCGCATAGAGAGATCGAGTTTCGTATAGATCTAGTTGAAGGAGCCAGACCTGTTGTGATGCCTCTTAGGCGGATGGTGCCTAGGGAACAGCAAGAGTTGAGGGTGCAGGTTGATGATCTTTTGCATAAAGGATTCATTCGGCGTAGTGTGTCTGAATGGGGTGCACCAGTTGTGTTTGTAACCAAAGCAGATGGATCGCTGAGGTTGTGTGTGGATTATCGTGAGCTGAATAAAGTGACTAAGAAGAACAAGTATCCATTACCGAGAATAGATGACTTGTTTGATCAGCTTCACGAAGCTAAGGTGTTTTCTCAGATGGATTTGGCAACGGGATTTCACCAGTTGAGAGTGGCTAAGGATAGTGTACCGAAGACTGCTTTTAGGACACCATCCGGTTTCTTTGAGTGGCTGGTAATGCCGTTTGGATTGACTAACGCGCCAGCATATTTTGTGGATCTTATGAATAGAGTGTTCAGAGATCAGTTGAACAAGTTCGTGCTTGTGTTCGTGGATGATATTCTGATTTATTCCAGAACTGAAGAAGAGCACAAGATGCACTTGCGTATTGTTTTGGAAATCTTGCGGAGACGCCAGCTGAAGGCTAAGTTTTCGAAGTGTCACTTCTAGAAGAGTGAAGTGAGGTTCTTAGGCCATGTTATCTCTGGAAATTGAATAGCGGTTGACCCCGCTAAGGTGGCAGCAATCCAGGATTGGGTTAGACCTAAGAATGCATCTGATGTGAGAAGTTTTCTTGGATTAGCAGGATATTATCGACGGTTTATCAAAGACTTCTCCAAGGTGGCTGCACCGTTAACAGGATTGACAAAGAAGAACCAAGTGTTCAGATGGGAAGATAAGTGTGAGCAAGCTTTCAGAATCTTGAAGGAGCGATTGACAAGTGCTCCTGTTCTGACTATTCCAGGTGGGAATGATGAGATGGTGGTTTACACCGACGCATGTGGTACTGGACTTGGAGCAGTGCTGATGCAGAAGGATAAAGTTGTTGCGTATGCTAGTCGACAACTGAAGCCGCATGAAAGGAATTACCCGACTCATGATTTGGAGTTAGCGGCGATTGTTTTTGCTCTGAAGATGTGGAGACATTATCTATTGGGAGTTCGATTCGAGTTGTTTACAGATCATAAGTCGTTGAAGTATCTTTTCTCCCAAAAGGATTTGAATCTTCAGCAGCAACGTTGGCTAGAGTTTTTAGCATCATATGATTTTGGTATAGCTTATACTCCGGGAAAAGGTAACGCAGTGGCAGATGCGTTAAGTCGAAGACATGGAGGATTGGGAGCCATGTTTTCAGAATGGAAGAGTCTCGAGTATTTAGCTGGATTTGACTTCAGGCCTAGATGTGAATTGGAACCTGAGATGTTGGCAAACTTATCGATAAGACCTACTCTTGTGGAAAGGATTGGCGAGAGCCAAAAGCGAGACGATAAGCTTGTCAAGATTATCCATGATTTGGAATCTGGATTGGATCCAGAAAAGGATAAAGGATTCGAGGTCGATCGAGAGGGTTGGCTTCGGAAGCAAGGACAACTAGTTGTTCCCGATATAGATGAATTGAGGAGTGAAGTTCTGAAGGAAAATCATCACTCGAAGCTGACAATTCATCCAGGAGGAAATAAGATGTATAGGGATATGAAGAGAACCTACTACTGGGAAGGTATGAAGAAGGATGTTGGAAATTTTATTTCCAAGTGCATGAACTGCCAGTTGGTGAAAGCTGAGTAGAAGAAGCCAAGTGGATTGCATCAGCCATTAGAAGTTCCTACATGGAAGTGGTAGCAAGTATCGATGGATTTTATTGATGGACTACCTAGAACAAGAATGGGAAATGAAGGGATTTGGGTCATCGTAGATAGTCTGACTAAGAGTGCAAGATTCATTCCTGTTCAATCGACTAGGACCGCATCAAAGTTGGCTGAGTTGTATGTTAAGTGGATAGTTCGATTCCATGGTATTCTGAAGAGTATAGTGAGCGATCGAGATCCATTGTTCACTAGTGGATTTTGGAAGAGCTTCCAGGAAGTTTTGGGAACCGAGTTATGTTTGAGTACAGCTTATCATCCTCAAATAGATGGTCAGACCGAGAGAGTCAACCGAGTTTTGGAAGATCTCCTCAGAGCTTGTGTTTTGGATTTCGGAGGATCATAGGAGGATCACCTTCATTTGGTGGAATTTTCATATAACAACAGTTACCAGTCGAGCATTGGTATGGCACCATATGAGGCATTGTATGGAAGACCGTGTAACTCTCCGACATGTTGGTTAGAGATTGGAGAAAAGCTGATACTTGGGCCAGAAATGATTCGACAGACTTCGGATTATATAGAGGTCATTCGGCAATGAATGAAGGCAGCCCAAGACCGTCAGAAAAGTTATGCCGATAAGCGTCGTAAGGATTTGGAATTCGACGTTGGTAATATGGTTTTTGTGAAGATTTCTCCACTGAAGAATGTTATTCGATTCGGGAAGAAAGGAAAATTGACTCCGAGATTTGTTGGACCATTCCCGATCATCGAGCGAATTGGAAAGCTCGCCTATAGATTGGAGTTACCAGAGAAGATGTCGAGTGTGCACAATGTTTTTCACGTATCATATCTACGGAAGTATGTGCACGACTCGAATACAGTGGTTTCTGCTGATAGCTGTGAAGGTTTCGAAGTTGACCCAGTCGATAGAAGACCTCATAAGCCGCTTCGTGTTGTGGAAACCGACACGAAACAGCTTAGGAGAAAGATAGTTAAGTTGCTCAAGATACAATGGAGTGACGATGATAACGACTGTACGTGGGAGGTGGAAGAGAGGATGAAGGCAGCTCATCCTGAACTCTTCAAGGTATGGCCCTAAGGTGTCGTGTCATCTCACAATATTGTAACTTGTTCTAGTGTTAGAATTCTGTACGCTAAGCTAGAATTGGATGCATGGTTTGTTAATTGCTATGGATGGTAGGCGTGCAGAATAGTCTTTGATTGCTTTGTTTGTTTGGAATTTCGGGGACGAAATTCCTAAGGGGGAGAGAATGTAACGACCCGTATTTTACGGATCGAAACATTTTAAAACAGTTGACATTTGGTCACACTGTTGATAAGTTGTTTAGAGTTTAAGTCCTAGGTCGTGCGGGTTTAAGGTCGGCAAAGAGTTAGGTCGGAGAGTCTGATAGGTCGTAAGTAAGCATAGGTTTAACTCGTAGCCGACTTAAGGAGATAGGCGACCTATAGAATTAGTCGACCTAAAGATTTAGACGACTTAAGGTAAGTAACCGACTTAAGAAGATTTACCGAGCTAAGAAACTGGCGACCTAAGGAGTTTGAGATAAGTCGAGCGGACGACCTAAGTATTGGAGCGACTTAGAAGTTAGGTCGTATTGGTTTAGGTCGTAGACGACCTAAGAGGTAGCGCGACCTAAGAGATAGGAGACTTAAGGGTTTTGGTGAGTTAAGGATCTAAGTCGTAGGTTGGCTACCATGTTGAGTCGTATCCCAGTTGACTCGTTAAGGCGGTATCGTTGCTGAGTTGAGTGTGTGCTAAGTCGTTAGGTCATATAGGCACACATGAGCTTAGGTCGTAGGTTGCTGGGTACGTTAAGTCGTAGACGACTTAGGAGTTGAGTCATAACCCAGTTAAGTCGTAACCTAGTTATCTGTTAAGTCGGAAGCCCTGCTAAGTTATGAGTCGTAGACTAGTGGGTTTTGTTAAGTCGTAGGTCGGCAAAGCATTAAGTCGTAGAATGTGAGAATGCGCGCATATGTTAAGACGTATCTTCGTTAGGTCGTATGGGCGCATGTGTTAAGTCGTTACCGACTTAGGGGTTAGTTGCTGAGTCGTAGGTCGTAAGGCAGAGGGAGGCTTAAGTCGGAGACGACCTAAGAAGGCAGACGAGTTAAGGAATTTCAGCTATAAATAGAAGGGCTTTGTTCCATTTTTGGGATCCGGATTTCGAAGCGACGAAGTGCTGCCATTTTGAGAGCTCGACTTCTACACTTCTTCACTTCTTTTCTCCACTCTAATCTAGTGATTCCATCCATCCAAGTTGAAGATCAAATTGAAGATTCAAGAGCTTAGATTGAAGATCTTCATCCATTGAAGTGAGATTTCATCGTTTGAAGCGGAATGGTGATAGATCAAGTTAGATCCTTCGCTGTCCAGATCTGTAGTGGGTTTCTTTTGAGGTGTTTAGGTGATTTGGTGAGTGGTGATTATCTCTCACACGGATCCAAAGGAGTGTATCGGATTGTTGGCTTGATTTTGTGTTAAAGTAGTGATTTCCATGCATTTTTGTAAACATAAGTATAGATCCATATAGATTCATTGTTCATGATGATTTGACAACCATTTTACTAAGTGTTAACCTATGCAAGTTCATTCATCAAGTTGTAGAGATAATTCTCATGATTTTCATGCTTGTTAGACTTTCGACTATTTATTTACGAAATTGCCATTATTGTTAAAATTGTCCATTTAGCCTATAATTGAATGCTTGTTTACTTGGATTAATGTTGATTTGATTGATTGCTATGAATTAGATGATTGATGATTTGATTTAGACCGAAGATGATTCAAAAGCTAAGGGAAAGGCTCTTGAATTGGAAAAGCTGCTCGTGGCATATGTAGCGGATGATGAAGCTCTTATGCATAGATTTGATGATGATGATGTTGAGATGAAGCTTTGCGAGGATGTGGCGAAGCGAGGCATGATATGAGATAGTCTTGGTCTAATCCAGACGGGATCATTCCAAGCATGTTGATAACTCGGTGATATGGTTCGAGTTAGAGGATAATGGTTTGCTCGAGAGGCGCTTGAGCTAGTATGGAAATAGTTGTCGAGGAGGATAAATAGAAGGCTGAGGCATCATCGTTGTTGAAGGTTCTAGCATGCTCAAAGCAAGAGTACGTTGGGCAGATTCGATAGTCCCTGAAGGCTACTAATTTGGGTAGTCAAGTACTCTGGGCAGATTCGATAGTCCTAGGCACGGGTCACGATGACGTGCGGGAGTTATGTCTAGAACCGGGGTTTCCATTAGCCCTTGACGGACGGCTGAAAGAATGTGCCGGTCATTCAATTAACGATGATATCGAGGCAATGATAACAGTGATAGCCAGAGTCATGGATGTTTGGTTGTATCGTCATTCGGTCTCAAGAGCGGTATTTTCTGGGTGCTTATCTGATCTTGGTTTAGGCCTTAGGGGTTTGTACTTGGAAAACATCGTCCTTGACTCGAGTGATAATTGCTTTACTTTAAATTGTGTGCTCTGCTATGTTTGCTTCTACTTAGTGTGTGTCTGCGGGCTATCACTGTAGAAAGAGGTTGGAGTGGGAGGGTTGTATTCCTATTCCTTTTCCCTTTGTACTCTTTTGGTATGTTGTTAGTTAATTTACTGCTCACTAAGACTGTTGTCTGACTCAAGGCTTTATGTTTTAATTCTTATTGCCTTGGGCTGTTCGTCCATTTTGGGACGGGCAGACTAGGTAGCAGGTGACATGTGCTATTCTTTCTTTCCACGGTGCTGATATCGAGACGAGCTGGAGTATTGCATATTGTTTCTTTCTTACTATATGTACTGGATGTTCTGCTGCTTTGTATTCTTTGAGCGTTATGTAGTGAGGCTTGTTTTATTGACTATTGAGATATTGTATTCAACTATTATGAAGTTTTATTGATGAGATTCTTTTCTGTGAAGCTTCACTATGTATATGTTCTATTGTATTTTGTCCATGCGCTGTGAGTAATACGATAGATTCTGATGTTTTAACTTACCCTGACAATCGTCCATGGTCGCCTGGCACACTTTACAGCGCACTATCTCTAGGTTCAGTGCAGGGGTCTTGGGCGGTCGTCACATTACATGTTTGGCCATGCCAAAATCAGCAAGCTTAACTTCACCATTAGGGTCGACAAGTATGTTTGCACCTTTAATATCCCTGCAAAAATCACTCATGAATGTTAACTTGAGGAACAATATTAACCTTTTTTTATGTAACCTCAACGGAAACAATGTAATACCTATGTACGGTATTTCTCCCATGTAAATATGCAAGTCCTGAAAGTATTTGCCTAACATAACTACGTATTACAGGCTCCCCAAAGGGACTATAATCCAGAAGTAATTTGTGAATGGATCCACCTGAAACGTATTCAAGGTACACTAACAATGTGTCATCGGCCTGTATCAAGAAATTTATGATTGGTTAGACGATTTAATTTTCCTTTGGAACTAGCCTATAGACAAATGAACTGAATCCATTTTCCATTGGAAAGGTGTAACTGAATTAATCCCGTTACTTGATATTTTTCCTAGAAGGGTGAGAATGAATCAATGAAGCAATCATCTCATAGGGAGACTGAGCATCCCACGAATATGTTGGTCTCAGTGACATTCTAAAAATGGTATTAAGAACCTATGCACTTTTATAGAAGACAATGCTAAAATCATCATGATCCAAGTGAAACAAATAACAGTTAGGTAGCTAGACTCCGGAATAAAACACAATTCACTGATTACTGATGGAAGCATGTAATTTGTGTAATCCGATTTTAGTTGGTTCAAAAGTTACCAATTCGCTGCCATGGTATTGCACAATATTCGGATGTGATAGCTGACTAAGCAATGTTATTTCCTGTGTAAAAATTGAATAAAGAATGTCAATCAAACAAGACTTTCAATTTTGGACATGAAAATCCAATATCGCACCCCCAAGATAACAAAATAACTTACCTGGTTTAATTGGCTGAGACATTCTTTTGAATTTGAATCATCTGAAATAACCTTGACCTCCTTAATGGCACACATCTTCCCGTTTTCTCTACAGCAAACAATAAAACCAGATCGTTTTTATCAGTTTGCAATACTGTGATTATAGTGGAACAGTAAAATTAATGTTGACAAAGTTTATACGGACTATATGCACAAACTGTCCCCTCCATCAGAAACTACGAAGAATTTTTTGGTATGGGAGAAGGATGTATCTATACAGTGTGTTAGAGTGTCATATTAGTGCAGTTTGAAGCTATATTTTATAGTGGTTTAAAAAGTTTAATGCTCAAAAAATTAATATACAAACACTAACTTGATACAAAACTAACCAATGAAATGCAAAACAAAATAAAAACGGTACCTATTAAACCCTGTATACACATGACCAAAAGTTCCCCTTCCTAACAACTTCCCTTTTTTCCATTGTGAAGGACTCAACTGAGTATTAGTATTTGACCTCGAAGAAGACCCGGGTGAGCCTGGAGGAAGAGGGAGTGGATGAGGAGGGCTCTTCATATCGTCACACCTTAGTTTTGGAGAACCTGGGCACATATTTGGAGAACCAGGGCATACACCAATAGATTTTGGATGCATAGGAGGGCGTTTATTACCTCTCATAGCATGTACTGAATTGAAAATATTTTCTGAGGTGGTTGGGTGATTATAATCCTTTCTCGGAGATACAGATATGCTTCTTGGATGCTTGGATGCTAAACCATTATCGCCCTTCGGTACATTGATTGCAGCAGCAAATCTAACATAATCGTTAAAATTGTAAAACAAACTAAGATTAAGATCAACTTAAGTCCTTATCTATATTTGAAATTCTATGGGTGAATTAATTCTAGGAGCCTAGGACTAGGACACATATACAGGTATGGTGTTTTTCCTCTAAAAATTTGTTCATGAAGTTACGAAGTGGCTTCTACGAACATGCTTGGCAATTTCAAAACTACTTGCAAGTAAATTAATTCCCTTTTAGTGTATGCAAACTTCTTATTGGTGGAACTGCTTATAAGTAGCTTGCAAAATTAGCTAATAAGAAGAAATCTGAGAAGCAACTGGTTGTTGCTTATGATGCAATTTCATAAGCAATTTTGATCTAACATTTATTACTTAAAATCAAATTACATCCAAACACTCTTTTATGAGGAGTTGTTTAAAACTACTACCATTCAAAACTTGATTTAAGAAGTTTCAAAATAGATTGTTGTCAAACAGGCTCTAAATAATCCAACTTTACATGCACGATGTGATTAAACAGAAGCAACAGCCGAACAATCATAGGTTGATGCAAATCCAGTCCTTTTCAAATCAAACAGCAACAACTTGCAATCCCCGAAACCAAAATAAGTGTATCGTTGTTAACAGAACAAAAAAAATATTGCACAAATCATGCACTTCTTAACCATAAACTATCTACTGCTCATCGGAACAACTTGCTAACCCCAAAATTTTAACAGTTTACCAAATAACCCAAAACCCTAAATTATAAAAACCAGAATAGTAAGAATGATCACCTATAAAAGGTAAGATCGGGAGTCTCATCAGAACCAGAAGAACTAACACTGGACTCGGACGCAGATACCGAACCCGTAGCCGAAACTTCCCGCAGCACTGAAGGCAACGACGACGACACGGGCTGGGGAAGCGGGTGCTGCCCGAACGCAAACACCTGACCATGAACGTTACTAACCGCTGCGGCCGCCTTTCTCGCTACAGCCTCATCGAAGCTGTTCGCTTTCTCTTTCTTATTATTGCTCGACAGCTTAAGAGCGATGGCGAGTTACGAGGAGGGAGACGAAAATTTAGGGCTTTAGGAAGAAGACGAGAACGATTAAGTTTTTTGAGAGGGAAGTGAAAATTTGGGGGGGGGGGTAATTTTGTTTTGGGGCATTACGTGTGTAAAGAACCGAGTATGCGTTACGTCAATACAGAAGAGAACAAACCAAGTAAGAAAAATAAATAATTAAATGTAATCAATAACGCTTGAGAATAAGGCGTTATTGAATGGCGTTATTAATAACATACTTTCTTGTAGTGAAATCATAGAATTTATGAGGGTTAATTGGAATTAATAGGAAACGTTTAAAAGTTAAATGTTTATGATAAATAAAATGTATAAAAACAAATTAGGTGCGCTCATTATGCACCCTTTTGAACGGCCTGATTTGCATCATTTTAAGCTGACGGACGACGCTATTTTAACTCTCTATAAATAAAGAGGTAGGGCTAGCCTTCAAACTCATATTTTTCTAAATGGGTGCGGAAGCCCTGTCACTCTTCTTTCTCCTCCAATTCTACAGAAATTAGCTATTTTACATCTTCTGATTTACAAGTTGGAGATAGAAATTATAGGTCTAAAATAGAGATATTCAAATAAAGTCGTCCGAATGAGGTAAAGGTCTCAGATCTGGTTCTCTAGTTTATTTATTTTATTTTTCTTCAGTTAGATCCGGATTTCTAAATCCATTTAAATCCCAAATTGTGGATCCAAATAGAGTTGCAATAGGGAAGGCTATGGATAATAGAACTGTGTTAAAAATCAGATCTGGAACTTGGAGTGTTTTCTTTCCAGCTGAGATGATTTAATTATATTCTTTTACGTTTATGATATATTACCATTGAATTCCCGTTAGATAATTTTATTCAGTAATTACTTCTGTTAATTAGTTATGCTAAGACTGTAAATTTTATAAGATAACTTATATTTAAGTAGGCTTGATAGCTAGAAAAAGGCATAACCTAAAAGTAAGAAATTTGTAGTTATTTACATCTATTTTAAAGATTCTAATTTAGCCTAAATACTAGTTTCTTTTTATTACTTTCTTTTGCGAATAATATAGCTAGAAAGAGAATTTGCGATTATGGATTAAAATGGGAAAGTACTAGATTTAATGAAATTAGATGTAAAATAAGAAAATTGGAATAAAGTTAGAAAAATGGAATTCTGCAATAAATTACGCTAAAACTGGAATACTAAATTAATCTAATAATTTGATTTGGGAGTAAGTAATAGTTTGATTGGTTGGTTTAGAAAATAGTATACATTTCTATAATTTAATATTTAAAAGGTAACGGTAAACGTAAATGCAAAAATAAAAGAAAGAAAAATGGAACTAGTGTAAAATAGATAAACCACTGTATTTTACACTATCACTAAATAATAAAAGAAATACCTTGCAGTTACGAATTATTGTTTATAGCCTTATTTGATATTAAAATATGGAAATGGGTTTTGTAGTATAGTTTTCATAACCAACCAAATAAAATAGAATTAGTTCCTAGAACGAAAGAAAATAAAGTAAAGTATGAAAGGAATCAAGTAAGTTATTAGATAGAATTTGAAGTTGTAAACGATAATGAATTTAGATCTGCATCTACTGTGCGGATTATATAAAAGACAATTATTATGATAAGAAAAGTACGCAATATAGGAGAATTAAAGAGAATTCTATATCATAATATAAGAAGACAAGCAAGAATAGAAAAGAGGCACTTGTAATTATATATATACAGATTATAAAAGAAAACAAAGGTGACAATTACAAGTAAAATTATAACATATGTTATAATTAAGTAGAAAGAACAAAAAGGCTTATTTAAGCAATTTATATTAAGTTAATAAGCTAATAAACAGAGATAATAAAAGATGCTTATTTAATAAACTTAAGACTTGAATTGAGTTAATAAGCAAGGTAATAGAAGCGGCAATACCAATAGCATTCGCTATTAGATCAATGGTGGTCTCACAATGGCCAGAAGTGGGATGAGGGCAAAAATAGGCTAATTAGGGTAAATAAGTAGTCAACATAATAAGAAAACTAAACTAAACGCAAATTAAAAGATTAGAATTAGGGTCTAATAAAAGAGTGAGATGCGTTTGGAGTAGACCAAAGGATGAAGAGCCTAATGAAGCAGTTCACCATAGATTTCAGCAAAGAAGGAGCACGTCCAACTTAGTTACTTTGGGCTAGAAGTAAGTACGAGACTTCAACGGGACGTGAGGTTACTCTAGGATGGCCCTCTGGGTAGGTCTAACGAAGCTGCATTCCCAGAGGCAGGTCTGTAGGTGTTCCATCAAGAGAGTATGCCTTGACTGCTTTTTCCATGGCAAGACCATTGTAGGCAGTTAGAAGGGGTTGGTGTTTAGAGAAGGATATTCGTATGTCCCATTACTTGCAAGTAAGTTTAGTGGGCAGGAACCAATAGGATAGTCACATGCGGATATCGGCCAGCATAAAAACCAAGAGCGAGTTTGGAAAAGACTAGAGTTAAAACCAAAAGTCCAATGATTCTTTCACTATCAAGACATTGGATGAGGGGCACCGCCAATTGGATGTTAGATTGTTTGCACTAGGGCATGACCACTTAACTCTTTAGAGGTCTTTCGATTAGTTAAGGGGTGGCTGCGTGGGGCCATAGTCACGATGAGAAAATAGACAGACCAAGTAGAATATCTGTATTTATGCCTAATGAAGCTGTCCTTTGTAGATATAGAAAATCCCCGACCGAGTTCCATACAAGGTAGACCTTGTTGGTAGGATTCAAAGAGTAGACAGAACGATTACGTATAGTCCTCAATGTATGCACTAGGTGATACATTGCGGATGTCCGAGCATTAGTATTGACTAGTGCGGACGCAGTTTTATGTTTTCATAGTAGACAACAGAACATCTGTATTGTAGGCCTCACGAAGCTGTCTTAACAGATGTAGTCACATAATGCTATAGGAGCAAGACAATGGAGTCCTTTGCGAGGAGGATACGAAAGGTACTATGGGTAGTACCTAGGACCAATATGGGCATTGTGCATGTAACTATATATATATATATCAGTTATTAGGTTTTAATCTACTAAGGAGTAGATGGATACGATTAATGCACAGAGGCGAGAGTATGATAAACCTAGTGAACCTTATATAACAGTAAATGGAAATAAAACGGTATATATAGAATTAAGCTTAAAAGTGTATAATTTATCCATTCACTAGAACTTTAGTTCTAACCCCCTCCTTATAACATCCTATAAGTTAGGTAGATGGAAGAGACTTCCAAGCTTTAAGACACTTGTTTAGAAAGTGTTATATTATTGGTGAGTATTTACTTACAATTATATTTTGGTCAATTCCGCTGTGAGATATTTAATTGAGCCCTGATATATTTTTCTTTGCCTATTTGCAGGGTACTAGATTCCCAACTCGGGTTTCAGTGGGCTTAGGTTTTAGCATATTTGCGAAAAATCCAGACCCACTAGAATTCAGGTTGTTACATTTGGTATCAGAGCCTAGGTTTAGGATTCCTAGGTAGATAGTGAGTGAACATATTTGTATTTTGAATAAAATATAAATATATTATGTACTAAAATCCAAATAGTCCCCAATTATAGATTTTAACATATGGAAAGTTTTTAAAGGTATATTTGTGCTTAGTTTGCTAGTTGGGTTTGGGATGACCCAAGTATGTTGATCCCTATGTTATTACCGATTTATAGCATATAAATAAGCCATGTTTTGAGAGAAAATTTGTATCCATATGTTATAGGAAGTAGGGAAGTCCCATAGGGATAGCAGGGAGAGTGTTTTTATTTTTGAACGAATAAGAGGTTTTAGTAAAAGAAAATCCACTTTATGTCTAATCCAATAAAAATGAAGCTTTTGAATTAAAAAAAGTTGAAAAATATAAATATATTTAAGGAAGTAAATACTGGATTTTTGAAAAAATAAAAGGGAAAGAAATTTAAATTGGTTTTTATATGGTGTAAATTTTGTTAAAAGTGAAATTCTTTTTGAAGAATTATAGAGCATGTATAGCTCGCTAGTTTCTGTGTAGGTAAACAAAGATTTTAAATATAAAAACCTAGAGTGTGTTAAGTATCGAAAACGTAGGTTACAACATTTATTGTTGTAATAGATGTTTTCGATAAAAACAAAGGAAACGTAGATTATGACACTATTGTTATAGTAGGTGTCTCCCAAAGGAAATGTTTTTGCATAGCATATGGGATTTATTAATATTTATTTTAATTGAATCGATAAACTAGTATTTTTGGGTTGTAGTAACAGTGTTTTATGCAACATCTGTTTTGACCTAAATGAGTTTTGAAGATAATTTCTAAAGTGGTTTGTATGTACACTTATTATTTAAATAAGCACATGAAAATATTTTCTTGCTATAAAGAAGTTTTAAAAATGAGTTCTTTTGAAAAATAATGTTCGATAAATCAATGAATTTAGTAGGAAATATCTTATGTAAGTAAATATAGAGTAAACATACCTTAATTTATTAAAATGAAATAAATTATGATATAATTTTTTATGAATCACAAATAAAGATGTTTTGTGCAAGCTATAAGGAATACATGAAAGAGATGTACAAGGTATGGAAAGCACCATATTTTGTATAGCCTATTTCGATAAAATATAAAATAAATTCCTTATAATTTCACATAAACATGAAATCCTCCTTTAAAGGATTCATATAAGGTTTTAGCGTTAATGGTTTCTCATAAGGGAAAGTAATTCCAATACAGTAAGGTATAAAACCATTAAGTGTAGTAAGTTAGTAACTCCTTCAAGGTTAAGTAATTGGAAGATTAGGAAAGTTAAGAGATTTTGATAAAATAATTGTTCTTATTTACCCTAGTTTTAGTAAATTTGAAAATCTATAAAATGAAAGGATATTTTGAAAACATGTGGGGACATTTTTTAAAGTCAAGAAAAAAGGAAAATGCTTTAAGAACAAGCAAGAAATGTTTAAAAAAAAGATGGTTTAGTGGAAAAGTAAATAAGTTTTTGAAGAGATAAAATTTAGAAGTTTTAATTTTTGAAGAAAATTTGATAAATACCAAACCAAATCAGACTTCTAAATATCGAGTAGATAGGAATCATTTCCTAGGTGTAACGGGAAAAGTATAAGGTTATAGTAGTAATTACTCTTAGTAATAATAAAAGTTCCCGTAAGGTGTATAGGACACTAGTGAAAACCTAGAAATGTTGCTTCATGTGTGCAGACTATAGAAGAATAGTGAAATGATATTAGTAAGATGATAAGACACACGTGGTTGTGATTGGTAGACCTTAGTTAGGGAAAAATGAAAGGTAATGAGAAATTTTCCCCAAGCTTAGTTGTCTTTTTAGATGGAGACTGTATAGATTGAAACCCTTATCCATTGTAGTAAATGAGACTTAGTTATTCTTTTTTGAGCATGGAATAGAAGAGATGAATAGATCTTACTTGTCATGAGTAATACAACGTATGTTGGTAACAAGTAATAGGCGGTAGGAGGAGCATATGACTTACTTGGATTCTGTGACGACCCGGATTTTTAACTTCTGCAATTGGGTAATTTATTGATTTTAATTATTAAATTACTGATTTTATAAGTCGAACGAATAAATTTGCTGATAATTTTAAATATCTGGATGTATTTATATAAATTGATTTAAAAGCTATATTAAATATTAGATTATAAAATCCCGTATATGATAAATCTCATAGAAAATGAATAATAAATTCCACCATTTAAGTTCAAGATAAAATACCCATATATATATATATATATATATATATATATATATATATATATATAAATATACAAATATTGGGATGTATGCTCATATGAAATAATATACATGAAAAAATATATGTATAAATGTAAATGTATGTACATGATAACAATACATAAGCAAATGTATATATATATTCCATAGGGATGTTGCAAGTAAAATAGGATAAATTACATAATTATGAATATATATATATATACACACACAAAAGAATATATATACAATATGTGACAACATCATAAATATATGCATAGAAATGTGTGTGCGAACTTGCTAGGAGACATCATTGTGGCAGACTGCAAATCCAAGCATAACAAAACTTATCTACCCATATATATAGATGTGAAATATGTATATTATAAGCATAGGTAAACATGTAAGGGAACATTGTTATGACAAGGTTTCAAAATCAGGTCCTATGAAGATAAAATCTTCTTTAACACATCACTTCAATTTCAAAAATCTTATCAGGTCAATTTTGCTGACCAAAAGAAAATAAAGTAAAAATAAAAAGGGGAAGCTTGCTGTGTACAAAAGAGCTGCAGCACACTCCTCCTATATGTACCTCTATCTTGTCTTCATTTCTTTCATTCAAACAAACTGCCATTACAAACTAAAAAAAAGAAAAAAAATGGGAACAAACCAAAATAAGAATTAGATAGTAGGATTGGTGCTAGGAGGGAGATCAAAACAAGTAGGGAAGCAAGCAGTTTTCAAACAGCATATTGTTCTCTGTTCAAGCCTTACGGTGAGTAAGCAATTCTTTTTAAAAGGATTTAAAATCTGATATAAATCTAGATGCATATGATAGACATCTGAAGTAAAGTTTGATAAATTGGTTTGCATGCTGGTATAACTTAAATTGTATGTATAATTATCTAAATATATGGATGTGCATGCTTGGATCAGATTTTGGCTCTGTTCTAGTTGAACAGGTTTCAAATCTTGATAAAATTCAAAATCTTTCCCATGATTCTTTTTAGACCTGGAAGTATAAATAAATCTTGATTGAATGGTAAGGTAATTGATTTAAAAATGTTCCTAGGCAAGATTTAAAGACAGTTTGTAACAAAATGAAAAAGAAATGCTAGATGATTTTATAATTAATCATGGATGAAGATCGGAGTTGATCTAGGGTTTTAACCCTATATTTTGTCAGTTGTATTCGAGAGGCATTACCGTCGTCGATATAGCATTTTAATCGATCGGACCTGGGGGGTTAATTTTGTGGTCGTGTGGCGAAGCTTGGGTTGCGGTGGCAGGGTGGCAGTCGATCGGAGGTGATCGTACGGGGTGTTTTTAGATGGTTCATTGTGTTCCAGCATTCGTGGGAAACTCGATTTCGATTTTGCGACATTTTCGTTCGATTTGGTGATCGATGGAGTAGTGGTGGTTGGCGGCAACTTGCAGGAGGTCGCGTCATCGATCGAAACCCACTGGAGTTCGTGTACACGTACACAAGGATCATTGGTGCACATTTGGGTTTCAGGAATTTTCAATTTGGGGAAGAATGATTTCTTCCGGAGTCGAACTCGAGTTGATGTCGTGATTAACTCGAAGTAGGTGAAGTTGTGGGTTAGCCCGGGGTCAAGCTCGGGTGAAACAAGTATTTGCTCGGGTTATTTGATTTGATGCAAAAGCAGTTTCAAATTTTAAAGAAAATCAAGTTTAGTGAAAACAAATTTTGGGAAAAATAAATTTTCTTTAAATATTAGATATAACCAAGTTTTAAATTGGTTAAGAAGGTTTTTAAATAATTTTTTAAATTAACCAAGCATTAAAATGTTTAAAATATACATGACCTTTATTTTTAACGTTTATTTTTAATAAACTTAATAATATTACAAATATTTTAGTTTTTAATTAACTTTTAAAGTCTAAGTTAATTTATTTGTTAAAGGATAATAAATTACTTAAAGTTAACTACTTAATGAAAGTAATTAAAGATGAATAATTAATGATTTTAAAGATTTATTAATCAAGTGTTTAAAGGTTAATTAATTGTGGAATTATTAATTAAGTTAAAAGGTATTATAAGAAAGCTTTTAAGAATAAAATTATTTAAGCCAATTTGAAAAAGGTTTTCAAAGATTTTAAGTATCAAATTTAAATGTTTAAAATTTGTTTGTTCTTAAGTAAAATTATATTTCAAATATATAATTGTTTTCTAAATAATTTTTATGAAGTTTAATGCTGATAATGTGTGATGCCCCACCTCTATACCCACGCTAGCCAAGAACACTACGGTGTAATGCTATCAACTAGCACGGAGAATAAGCCTGTTGAGGAGCGACCATCCATGTAACTTCTTTGTGCGAGTACCGATATGTCAGATAGTATAACATGAACTTCATTTAAGGAGGAAGTCTGTCATACCGATACAAACCCAAAGCTATCACACAGTGGCTATAAATAATCTTCGGAAACAAACATAGAAATAAGCATGGCATAAATCATTCACAGACATCCATATCACAAAGGCGGATGAAGATATGAATATATGTATAACACATGAAAGTGTACATCAGAGTAGTGGTCAGAAAGATCCACGATAATACAAAAGAATAGCAACACGTGCTATACAAAAGAATAAGTACACAACATAAAGTCTATATCTCAAATGTGTACATCCAAAAACTACAAATCTATGTAGTTAGCCAAAAGTCAGAATAATCCTGAAGAGAAGTCAAACAGAAGCACCTGTAACATCTCGGTCTGACCCGAGTATTATTTATAAGAAAATAATAAACGGATCAGTCTAGCTATAAATATCAGATGATATGGTATAAAGTAAAAGACATGGCATGAACATGTAATAACCATAGTGGCATACTACTATAAGTATGTAATTGAAAATCAACAAGAGTTTAATCAATATCACAAGAATCTTCTCAAAGATAAAATAGGGTATCATACCCTAAACTTGTATTCATAACAAGTCAATGACACACAAATTCACCAATGCACAAAAATTGATATCATATCAATGAAAATCATCAAAATTGGTGAAGCATAAATTCCAGAAATCAACACACGAAATCCAGAAATCACATAAAAAAGGGGGGAGGCCTATCACAAGAACGGGAGCATGAAAACTCACCAACATGTGTAACACAAGAACGAGAAGCTATCTCATGGAAGCTATCCATTAAATTTTGACACACGAACGGCCCGAAGACCATGGGGGGCTACCCCACATATGTGATGATGAAACATCACACAAACGGGGTTTAGTCTCCCTCGTAGACATAGAGACATCGCACAATTGCTAGTCTAAATGAAATCACAAAAAATGATCATTATGATCATCAAGAAGTGTCAATCACACCAAGCTAGTAAATATATGAGTTTAGCTTCATGTCCCATAACCACTGGCTTAACTTAAATATTTACGAACAAGCTGTAGATCTTCACTGGAAAATTGTCAGTGAAGGGTTCAATCGAAAAAGTCCAAGAGCTAACCGACGAAGTGAACGCAAGTGTTTCATACCACTCGTTTTACTAAGTCGTTTAATTCGATTTCTCATCCGAGTGAAGTAAAGGCTTGTATATACTAATAGATTGGAAAACGGTTTAGGAAAAAGAGCTTTGTAATAAAATAGAGTTGAAATTAATGAAAGAGCTTTGATATTTACTACTAGTATTGAAATCTCTATGTCTTTAGAGTGACAAGTCACAAAATGATTGTTGAAACAAATCGAATCACATAAATTCACATTCGAAGTCGTGAGAAAAATCCAAAGAATTCAATTCCAAATCCATCAAAGTTGAAATGCCCCTTGGACCTAACATGCACGCGACCTAACAGGACGCGACCTAACAGGCACGCGACCTAACATGACACGACTTAAGGAGAAACAGTCCGAGTGACCTATGAAGGAGATGGAAATTAACGTGGCGTGACCTAAACGGTGCGACCTAACAGGGTATAGTGATGCGCGACTTAACTTGGTCGAGCTAAGGATGTGCGCGACCCAACATAGCCGAGCAAAACTGCCAGCGACTTAAAACATAACAGGTCGAGCGACCTAGTGGAATAGGTGGTTGAGCGACCTAGTGGATACAAGCTGGTCAAGCGACCTTCAGGGAGTAAGGTATAACGACCTAAAAAGATAAGGTCATGCGACCTAAAGTGGCATCATGGTCGAGCGACTTAACAACATAAGGGGTAGTATAAACGGGCGACCTACGACCTATAGTTGTCGCGACCTAACGTCTGGAGCATAAGTGAACGACTTACGACCTATGATTGCAGCGACCTAACGAGGTCCAATGGTGAGCGACCTAACAAGATTCAGTTGCGAGCGACTTAAGGTCTAACGACGTAAAAGGGACGCGACCTAGGGACTGAATCGACCGAGCGACCTATCGTGCAACCAAGCCGAGCGACCTAGCGACCTAAGGTCTAGAGAACGACCTAACGACCTAGTGTTGCCGAGTGAAATAAGGTCAGAAACGACCTAGCGACTGCGCGTCCTATAAGTTCCAGAGCGACCTAGGGCCAGTTTTTCGCCAAAAACACTAAAAATTGGAGCTTTTCGCCAATCCAAACCAAATGCAAATATGCATGCTAAGGTGATAGGAATTCCTTTCCAACAGTCCAAGATAGTTATAGATAAGAATGTGAGATAAAAATCTCACCTTTTCACTAAAATGGATGAAGATGAAGCTTGAAAGCAAGAAGAAGCAATCCAAAGCTTGAATCTAATATCTTCTACTTGAATTTGGAGTTGAATGTTGGATTTGCAATTGAATTTGAGTTTGGAGTTTTAATTTCCCATTCCCTCCTCCATTTTTGATGAAGCTTAGATGTTTTAGCAAAGAGTGAAGTTATGAAGGGAAGAGAGTTGGGGTGAGCTAAAGAAGGTGCAGTCCAACCAAAGTCAAAGGCGGGAAAAAGTGACGAAAATTCCACTTACTCCAAACATATCGAAGTTTATACTTAAAAAGATCGCAAACTTCATTTTGAACTCAATGGGAGGGGTCTCGAGTCCTAATTTGACTGTATGCAAAAAGTAGCTTTTCGGACTAAGATCCGACTAACGATTAAAATATTTAAATAAGATATTCAAATATATACTCGTCAAATATGCGGGTTGTTACAGACTCCCCTCCTTAAAGAAATTGCGTCCTCGCAATATATCAGACGGAAAACAAAAGTAACAACCATAAAAGCATATTAACACAAAAGAAATTTGAAATAGAAGTTCACCTGAAAGAGCATGAGAAAGTAAGTCCGGATGTGTACGCTCGATGAATTCCCTAGTTTCCCAAGAGAAATCCTTAGGATTTGAGGACCATTGAACTTTAACAAGCGGGACATCTTTATTTCGAAGACGTTTGACCTCCGAAGCAATAATTCGAATAGGATGCTGCTCATAAGTTAAGTTAGGCGAAACTTCAATCTCTTCAACAACACCAGGCTCAAGAATAGCATCGGAATCCCGAAGGCACTTCCGTAATTGAGAAACGTGAAACACGTTATGTAAAGCAGAAAATTGAGCCGGTAATAAAAGGCGATAAGCCATGGAACCAATACGTTCAGTGATAGGAAATGGCTCAATATACCGAGGTGCTAATTTTCCCGATCGACTGAAGCGTACAACACCCTTCATAGGTGAAACACGAACAAATACAAGATCTCCAACAGAAAATTATAATTTCCTACTTCGGTTATCGGCATAGGATTTTTGTCTACCCTGGGCTTCTTTCATCCTATGTCGAATAAGATCAATATTTTCTGTGGAATCCCGAATAAAATCTGGACCTAAAACCAACTTCTCACCGGCCTCAAGCCATCAAGAAGGAGATCGGCATGGCCTTCCGTAGAGTGCCTCGAAAGGTGCCATAACAATACTATATTGGAAGCTATTATTATAGGAAAATTCAACAAGAGAAATATGATCTTCCCAACTTCCACCAAAATCAAGCACACAAGAACGAAGAAGATCTTCAAGAGTTTGATTCACACGCTCAGTTTGTCCATCGGACTGGGGGTGATAAGCGGTGCTAAAATTAAGCTTCGTTCCCAAAGCTTTTTGAAGACTCTTCCAGAATCCACTAGTGAGCAATAGATCTCGATCACAAATAATGGAAGAAGGAACTCCATGCAGTTTAACAATTTCTTTGATAAAGAGTTTGGCCAAAAGAGGAACGGTTCGGTTCGACCAAACCGGAATAAAATGGGCAGATTTAGTAAGTCTGTCAACGATTACCCATAAACTATTATGACCCGAACGAGAACGGGGAAGGCCATCTATAAAATCCATGGAAATTTGATCCCACTTCCAAACTGGAATTTCCAATGGTTGTAATAACCCACCTGGCCTTTGATGTTTAGCCTTAACAAGTTGGCAAGTCATGCAACACTTAACAAAGTTAGCAATATCAGCTTTCATTCCCTCCCAGTAATAAAGTCGCTTCATATCTGCGTACATTTTACTGCTACCGAGATGAATGGAAAATTTGGAACGATGAGAATCTTCTAAAATATCTTTATAAAGATCTCGACTATTTGGTATGATGAGTCTACCAAATTTTCGAATGCCGCCACGAAAATCAATATCAAAGTCTTTCAAACCTTCAATATCGGTGTTATCCTTAAGATTTGGCCAAGCAAAACCAATTCAGAATCTAGCTGTTGAGCTTCAAGAATGCAGTCTAATAGAGAAGGATGAGCCTCAAGGCTACATAAAACAAGAGATGAACATAAAACGGAGACACGATCTCGAATTTCACAAGTGGATAAAACCTCGAGATCCCTCCATTCGGATATCATCATGGAAACAACCGCTTGTTGCTTGCGACTAAGTGCATTGGCAACTCGGTTTCCCTTTCCGGGAGTATAAAGGATATCAAGATCATAAGAGGCAAGGAATTCGAGCCAATGCTATTGACGCAAATTAAGTTCATTTTGAGAGAATAAGTATTTTAGAGACTTATGATCGGTATAAAGCATGAATTTCTCCCCCAAAAGATAATGTCGCCAAATTCGAAGGGCGAAAACGATAGCCGTGAGTTCTAAATCATGTGTGGCATATCTAGTCTCAGCCGGCTTCAATTTCCTAGAAGCGTAAGCAATAACACGTTCTTTTTGCATAAGAACGGCACCCAAACCAACGCGACTAGCATCGGTATAGACAACAAAATCTTGATTCCCTTCGGGAATAATAAGAATAGGAGCATCAAAAAGGAGTTCTTTCAATTTCTGAAAAGAAGTTTCACATTTGTCCGACCAAATGTATTTAACACCTTTCTTTGTTAAGCCAGTAAGAGGCATGGCAATCTTAGAAAAGTCATTTATGAAACGGCGGTAATAACCTGCCAATCCGAGAAAGCTACGGATTTCAGTCACGCTCTCCGGTCTCTTCCAATTTTGAATCGCTTCAATCTTCGAAGGATCCACTGATATTCTGGATTCGGAAATAATATGACCAAGAAACTTCACACTAGATTGCCAAAAGTGGCATATAGAAAATTTCGCTTTTAATTGATTGCTTCTAAGAGTTTCCAATACAATCCGAAGATGCTTTTCATGCTCCTCCTCGGTTTTAGAATACACAAGAATATCATCAATAAAGATGAGAACAAACCGATCGAAGAAATCTTTGAAAACTCGATTCATAAGGTCAACGAAATAAGCCGGAGCATTCGTTAAACCAAATGGCATAACTAGCCACTCATAAGATCCATAGTGAGTACGGAAAGAAGTCAAAGGAATACTATCCTCTGCAATACGAAGCTGATGAAAATCGGTGGCCAAGTCCAATTGTGAAAAGACTCTAGCACCACTAAGCTGATCAAATAGATCATCAATCCGAGGTAAAGGATATCTATTCTTAATAGTAAGATCATTAAGCTTGCGGTAGTCGACGCAAAGCCTAAGTGTACCATCGGATTTATTTACAAAAATAGCTGAAGCTCCCCAAGGCGAGGAACTAGAGCGAATAAGTTGCTTCGTCTCCAACTCGGATAATTGTTTGCGCATCTCTTCATTCTCCTTATTGGACATGCGATAAGGAGGACGAGTAATAGGTTGAGCTCCAGGTATAAGATTAATTTTGAACTCAATTGCTCGCTTAGGTGGTAGTCCTAAAACGGGCTCAAAGATGTCGGAAAATTCACGAACGACGCGAATAAGAGAAATGACATCTTCCTCATCATCATTATCATCATTACGAGGATTTAAAGAATATAAAGATGCAACCAAAGCGGAATCCGAATCCTTATGAATAATAGAAATCTGATTAATAGATTGCGGATGTCGAAGATAAATAGTCCTCTCAGGACATAGGATATGAGCTTCATAACGATTAAGCCAATCCATACCCAAAATCATTCCAAAGCCTAAGTAACGCATGACATGCAAATCGGCTAGGAAAGAAAAATCACACAAAATAATCTCGACGTCTTTACAAAGCAAACTAAGAGTTGCGGATCCACCAACCGGATTCGCAATTCTTAGAGAAGTCATTAAAGCAACAACACTTAAAGAAAGAGTGTCTACAAGTTCCTTTGATATAAAAGAATGGGATGCACCCATATCAAAGATAACTCTAATAGGTTGATCATGAAATATAATTATGTCATCAAGGACAGAATGAGACATACCTTGACCGCGAGATGTATTGCTAGGGGCTTGAGCAACGTTTAACTTTCCCTCCTTGCTTTGAAGCTTAGGGCATAGATGCATAAAATGATCTGGACTTATACAATAGCGACAAGAGCGAGGTTTGAACACTTGTTCGCAAAATGGCCCTTAGCACCACAGTTGAAGCATTTCCCCTCAATAGGGGAAAGTGTCTTTGCAGCAGGAGTTGCTTATTTACCCTTTATGTTGGGATAAGGACCTTTGAATTTGTTTGGCCTCTTCTTGTTGTTGAAGTTTGGTTTGGAAGCCACCACTTCAACGTCACTGTCCTTATCAGCCTCTTCAAGACAAAGAGCGATATCAATGAGTTGGTCGAAAGAAACTTCTAATTTTAGAAGTAATGGCTTCTTGAGATTCTTGTTTAAGCCATAGACGAACCTCTAGTTCTTCTTCAATGGGGTGTTGATGTATTCAACCCCATATTTGGACAGTGACTCGAAGGATGCGACATAATCTGTCACAGAGCATTCACCTTGAACAAGGTCTATAAAACGACGAGCCAATGTCACCTTCTCTGCTTCTGGTACAAATTTTAATTCGAAGCGTTCCCGGAATTGCTCCCAGGTGAGATCAGCTTCATTGATTTCAGAAATAAGAAGTTCGTACCAATCCAATGCTCTCTCTTGGAGCATACTGGAGGCCACCTGAACACGGTGAAGATCCATAAGATTCATGCGAGAAAAGATTCGATCGCATGTTCTCGCATGTTCTTAACCAAGCCTGGACTTCAATAATAGTTTCGGAACCTTTGAATGGTTTCCCACCCAAGTTGGTATAATCGTTGCACAAACGTGCAAATCCAGACTTAGGATGAGTAGGCTCCTGATTAGGACCGGCTGCCTGAGCATTCTTTACTAAATCAAGAAGCTGTTGAGCAGTCACAAAAACTCCATCCTGGGGAGTGACAGTAGATGGTCCGGCTCTAGGACGACCTGGTCTAGACATTCTCTCCTTTAAGAAAGAGAGAAGAAGAAAAGTTATGTAACGACCCGTGAGATAGGAAACATCATTTTGAATTCCTATCACCTTAGCATGCATATTTCCAACAGTCCAAGATAGTTATAGACAAGAATGTGAGATAAAAATCTCACCTTGTCACTAAAATGGATGATGATGAAGCTTGAAAGCAAGAAGAAGCAATCCAAAGCTTGAATCTAATATCTTCTACTTGAATTTGGAGTTGAATGTTGGATTTGCAATTGAATTTGAGTTTGGAGTTTTAATTTCCCATTCCCTCCTCCATTTTTGATGAAGCTTAGATGTTTTAGCAAAGAGTGAAGTTATGAAGGGAAGAGAGTTGGGCTGAGCTAAAGAAGGTGCAGTCCAACCAAAGTCAAAGGCGGGAAAAAGTGACGAAAATTCCACTTACTCCAAACATATCGAAGTTTATACTTAAAAAGATCGCAAACGTCATTTTGAACTCAATGGGAGGGGTCTCGAGTCCTAATTTGACTGTTTGCAAAAAGTAGCTTTTTGGACTAAGATCCGACTAACGATTAAAATATTTAAATAAGATATTCAAATATATACTCGTCAAATATGCGGGTTGTTACATAATGAGTATTTAATTTAAATGAAGAATTTTTCCTTAATTAATAAAGGTTGAGATTAATTAAGGATAATTAATTAGTAAAATAAATTGAAGGTTAATTACTTATTTGTAATTAAGAATAATGAAGTAATTAGTGATAGTTAATGAATCAACTAGAGATTAATTGATGATTAACTGATTAATTAATTAATTGATTAATGTAATTAGCTTTAGATTAATTTATTAGTCTAATTAATTAAAGATAATCACTTATGAATTAATTTTGGGTAGCAATTAATGAACAATTACTGAATGTAATTAATTTAAGAAGAATTACTTATGGAAGTAATTAGAGGATAATTACTTTATAGAAGTAATTAAATGGAAGTGATTAAGGGTTAATCACTTAGTGTAATTAATTATAGGATTAATTAATTTTTCTTAATTAATTACTTAATGTAATTAAAGAGTAATTAATCAATAATGATTAATTAAAAGGGTAATTAAAGGATAATTACCTATTATAATTAAAAGATAATTAATCAAGAAAGATTAATTAAGGTAAGTAATTAAGAGATGATTAATTTATTAATTAGTGTAATTAATTGATGTTAAGTAAGTGGGATTAAGGATAATCCAAATGATTGAGTAGATAATTAATTTAATTAGAGTTTAATTAAATTAATTAAGAATGAATCAAACTTGTTTATGGATGATTTAATGATATGGATGATTTAATAATATTGGATGATTTGGATGTGATATCTCTGATATGTGATATGTGCTGTTTTGTGATATGTTTGGTTGAATTAGATAATATGAATTATCTATTGGTGTTGATATGAATCATCTATCTGTGTACAAGTGTTATCCTTAATAATTAAGTTTGTTTAAGATAAAATGGATTAAACAGTAATATTGTGAGTTATTTGTTGATGATAAATTGTTCTGTGGTATGATATCCAGGATATGTAATATTGTTTTAAATTTAACAATTTGGATTAGAGATGATATTGAATTCGAAAAGACCGGGGTCGGGTATCAGTAATACCCGAAATCACTTCGAATAGTAATCTAAAATTCTTAAATTGGATATGTGAAATTAAGCAGGCTGGAAGGGAATAAATTGAGTAACATTGACATTAAGTTGGAGAACTGTTGTGTGTGATAAATGATTGACTATTATAAGTAAGAACTCATAAAAATTACGAGTTACCCTGGTTTGCAAATAAGATTTATAACTTAGTATTTCACATTATATGGATTTACTCACGCTAGTTTCCAGCCTGATCCGGGTGTTACTTTAATGTAATGCTCGGGTCAGACCGAGTATTACAGATTTTCAGGTAAGGACGTTTTGGAGCTCAGGAGGTGAGCTGGATGGCAGGAACGTATGGAGTGTATTTTGCTATGATATATTGTTATTTATCTGGGACAAGTTATTTTAACTGTCCAATGATGGTGGAATGTTGTAACTCTTGTGTATTTAAATGTAATTGACTGATATAGCTTTCTTTGTTTAAAGAATATTATTGATATTATATTTTATCCGTTGCGAATTGTGAGATTTTGAGTTTGGTTTTCTGTTTCTTCTTCTTCTATCTCTTTTTTTTTCTTTTCCTAACTATCTGGAATTTTCGTGATCAAAAACTCAGGGTCGTTACACTTGGTACCAAAGCGAAGGTTAAGCGAGAACCTTGGCTTTGGTGGGTCTACTCATCAAGGATAGGGTCAGCGGTACCCTAGGATATATATATATATATATATATATATATATATATATATGAGAGCGTACTTGTTATTTTCTTATATAAAGATTTTTAAAATGGTTTTAATGAAAGATTTTTATAAAAGCTTATATTATATATATAACAATAATTGGTTATAAAATAAGAAATTAAGGAATATATATATACATATCCAAATAAGGATTGAATAAAATGAACTATATAAATAAGATGAATTAGAATTGGGTTCAAACCAGAAATAGAATGGTTATTGAGTTTAAATAGGATGATTATTTTCCAATAAGCTAATAAATGTTTTAAGGAAGTAACCATTAGATGTGAATAACTTGTAAATTAGAAAGGATGTAAATTGAAAAGTTTTGAAATTATTTCAAATGTTAATAGAAATAATAAAGAGTATTATTTAGAATATTTTGAATGTGAAATTAATTTAAAATAAGAATTGTTTGAAAGCATTAAAGAAAACTGTTTTGAACTAAAACCAAAGGTGATTTAAAATTTAAGGATAACTTAGTGTGTAAAGGAAATAATATGTATATATGAGGAATATTCATAATATCAATGATGGTTTGAACTAAACTCTAAATGTTGAGTTTTAAATTTGGAATGAGATGTGATGCCCAAGGTGATAAGTTTTTGAACTTATAAGATTATTAATGTGAAGTTTAAAATTTGAAATGGGAATCCAAATTAGGAAAAGTTGACTGGATTAAGTAAATTGAATTTAACTTAGGGAAAGTTAAATAATTTAACAAGCAACCTGAATTGGAAATTTCGAAATGAAATTGGAATCTAACTTGGGAAGTTTAATGGTTAATTTGAATTGGGATTAATTCATATAGAAATTGAAATGATTTGAAACTAAAGTGGATTCAATTTGAAATTAGTCTAAATTAATTTTAACAATTTGAAATTGTAGTTAAAGTGAATATGTTTAAAATCAAATGGAATTTGATCTGAATTTGGAAAGAAATTGAGGTTAATTCAACTTGAATTGGGGATAAATCAAGTTCAAGGGAAATTGAAGTTATTCAAATTAGAAGTGAGTCAATTTAAATGGAAGTGGAAATTTAAATTGAATTGATGGGGAATTGAACAGTTTGACTCTGGACTATTTTCAAAATAAATTGTTTTAATATAAATCTATTTTTCCAAACTATTTACTATACAACTTTTCTTTTTAAACCTAAAACTATCTTAAACTTGTTTTACAATTACTTTTGGAACTATTTAACAATTTTAAAACTGATTTATAAACTAATTTCTTTTTTCAATTGTTTTATAAATAATTACTATATTTCAAATATTTACAATTACTTAACTATTTTACAGCTATTTTACAGTTAATAATTATTTTTCAACTACTTATTTATTTTAAAAAATTTCAAGCTATTTTCTAAATTTAAGCTGATTAGAGTACAAACTGTTTATGATTAAATACACAATTGAGATAATAATTAAAATGGTAATCCAAGAGAGGATTGAAGCAAAGGTGAATAAGTGGATAGAGATTAAAAGGAATGTGAATAGAAAAGGAGAAATTGATTTAGCTAATAATCAATGAAGGTAAATACGTAGGATGTACGTATATTATTCTATTCGCATAGTGAATTGATCCAGATTCGTACATAGAATTCCGAGATAGGTATATCGATCCGAGTTGGAATTTTTCACTCAATTTTCAACGGCGAACCTGGATATGGATTTTAGATTGAATCTAGATATTCTCTATCATAGTTGTGACTATGCAAGGAGAATAATGGTTTCTGATCAAGAAACCAAATCTGAGTCCACACTAGGAAGTCGGGTGGACAGTACTAGTTCGGAAGTGAAATTGTGTGATTGAGTGAGCGATCAGATTGATATAGCGTACAGATGATATGTGTACATCGTACGGGTTTGAATGAAATTAATATTGAAAATTTATGGTTAAGAACTGTAAAATGGTCTTTGAAATGAAGAGTATATTTTGTGAAATATATGATGAGGTAAAATGGAAATTGGAAATTTCTATGATTAAAGATTCACTTCATGAAGAAAAGTAATGTGGTTAATAACTTTATAAAAGAGTAATCAAATTTGAATATTTGATTTGGAATAAACAAAGTTATATATCTTTGTTATATATGGTATACTCCCCTTGTTGAATCTATTGACAGAAGAAAAGGGTTTTGAAAGTATTTGAAGTATAAAAGTGAATTATACAAGTATGAAGTGATTCAAAAATTTCCCAAGGTTATTATATATATATATAAAGGATTTTGTGAAAATGATTTTGGAAAAAAGTTTTGGGAACCTATGGATTTCTAAAAAGGCTTTTGATTTTTGAGGAAAATCAAATTTGGAACTTGGAAAGCCTAGTTTGTGAATTATCGATTTTGGGATAATCGATTTTGAGAAAGGAGATTTATATGAGATTCATACTTGGTGTATGATTTGGAAATACTATATATATAGTATAAAGTGTTTTGAAAGTGGCTTTGGGGAAAAAGGCGCTCCCTTGAATGAACTTCTCAGGAGTGCCACAAGGTGGTACTGCCTTGAGCCCTAAGGGGGGTTCTAAAGTTGATCCTGTGAGGAGTCCGGACAAACTAGTTCCTGAGGATTGTTGGGCAGCGAAAGTCAAGGGCGCTGATGCCTACAGGGGCATTTGGATTATGCTGTGATGATAGTGTAACTCGATGTCGCTGCGATCTACTGTGTGGACCATAGCGGAAATCGTGTGGAGGATGAGTGCCAACAGTCTACACTTGATTTTGCTGGAACAGCAACGTAACATCGGTAGACTGCGATCTATGGTCGAGTGGAGAAGTTTCATTCTTTTGGCAGCGAAATTAGAGGGCGCCGATGCCTACAGTTATATGGGTTTTTGCTGTGATAGCAACGTAAAGCCCGGGTATAACTGCGATCTGTAGCAGGTTCCTTGGTGTAATCGAGGGGCGTGGAGGCCTATAGTTATCTATGGATTTTGCCGGGATGGCAACGTAACCATCGGGTTAACTGCGACCAGGGATGAGGGTGATGATTTCCAGAGCATTCTAACCAAAGATATTTCCTCTATTTTCAAAAAAAATGTTTTCGATATTTTCAATAAAATTATTTTTCAAGTATTTTCACTAGGTGTTGAAATGGGTCTGCTGAGTACTTATAGATTTTTAGTCCTACGCCTGATCAACATATGACCGAATTTCTATGAGAACAAGGATGGACTTGTCGAAACATCGAGTTATAAAAGTATTTTTATAAAAACTATTTTAGTAATATTATATAGACATTAAAAAGTGTTTTAAAAATTATATAACTAAAAAGAGTAAAGAGTTAAAATGTTTAAAGGAATGATCTAACTAATAATAAACATTAAAATTTAAAAATTCTCGTTTGTTCCTTTTCGAGGACGAAAAGTTCTAAAGAGGGGAGGAATGTGACGACCCGGATTTTTAACCTCTGCAATTGGGTAATTAATTGATTTTAATTGTTAAATTACTGATTTTATAAGTCGAACGAATAAATTTGCTGATAATTTAAAATATCTGGATGTATTTATATAAATTGATTTAAAAGCTATATTAAGTATTGGATTATAAAATCCTTGTATATGATAAATCTCATAGAAAATGAATAATAAATTCCACCATTTAAGTTCAAGATAAAATACCCATAAATATATATATATATATATACAAATATTGGGATGTATGCTCATATGAAATAATATACATGAAAAAAAAATATGTATAAATGTAAATGTATGTACATGATAACAATACACAAGCAAATGTATATATATATTCCATAGGGATGTTGCAAGTAAAATAGGATAAATTACATAATGATGAATATATATATACACACAAAAGAATATATATATACACAATATGTGACAACATCATAAATATATGCATAGATATGTGTGTGCGAACTTGCTAGGAGACATCATTGTGGCAGACTTCAAATCCAAGCATAACAAAACTTATCTACCTATATATATAGATGTGAGATATGTATATTATAAGCATAGGTAAAAATGTAAGGGAACATTGTTATGACAAGGTTTCATAATCAAGTCATATGAAGATAAAATCTTCTTTAACACATCACTTCAATTTCAAAAATGTTATCAGGTCAAGTTTGCTGAGTAAAAATAAAAAGGGGAAGCTTGCTGTGTACAAAAGAGCTGCAGCACACTCCTCCTATATGTACCTCTATCTTGTCTTCATTTCTTTCATTCGAACAAACTAAAGTAGAAGGCAAACAAACTGCCATTACAAACTAAAAAAAAAGAAAAAAAATGGGAACAGATCAAAATAAGAATCAAACAGTAGGATTGGTGCTAGGAGGGAGATCAAAACAAGTAGGGAAACAAGCAGTTTTCAAACACCATATTGTTCTCTGTTCAAGCCTTACGATGAGTAAGCAATTCTTTTTAAAAGGATTTAAAATCTGATATAAATCTAGATGCATGTGATAGACATCTGAAGTAAAGTTTGATAAATTGGTTTGCATGCTGGTATAACATAAATTGTATGTATAATTATCTGAATATATGGATGTGCATGCTTGGATCAGATTTTGGCTCTGTTCTAGTTGAACAGGTTTCAAATCTTGATAAAATTCAAAATCTTTCCCTTTATTCTTTTTAGACCTGGAAGTATAAATAAATCTTGATTGAATGGTAAGGTAATTGATTTAAAAATGTTCCTAGGCAAGATTTAATGACAGTTTGTAACAAAATGAAAAAAAAATTATAGTAAAAGCCTGAACAGATCAAAATCTCATTTTAAATAAATCATGTATTCAAGTATATAATCTGATATGTAATCCGGAATGATGATTTATAAAAATAAAATCATGAATTTTAGGTTTATAAATAGAAAGATTTCGTGTGTTGAACGGAATTTGTGTTTTCGTCATTCTCGGGTGAACTGGTTGATCGGGGGTGATGGGGTTGCTTCCAGAGGTGCTTGGGTGATCATTGAATTTGAGAAAAATGCTAGATGATTTTATAATTCATCATGGATGAAGATCGGAGTTGATCTAGGGTTTTAAACCTATATTTTGTCAGTTGTATTCGAGAGGCATTATCGTCGTCGATATAGCATTTTAATCGATCGGACCTGGGGGGTTAGTTTTGTGGTCGTGTGGCGAAGCTTGGGTTGCGGCGGCAGGGTGGCAGTCTGTAACGACCCGATATTTTTGGACCATTCGCATCCATTATAAGTGTATAGGTAGACACTCATGTCGGAGTTGAATTGCTCAAAATACCGCGTTGTTAATTTAAATTTGGCAAAACTGAACATATACAGTAAATAAAATATCACAGATTACAGACACAGAGTAATAAGTGCAGCGGAAATAAAAGAGATAGTAGTTCATGAAGCTACTATATGAATATATAAAATACATCAGAGTTTACAACAGAAGAGTAATACGATACATCAGATACAAATCAGAATACATCACTGGAATCATCGAATACTGGAAGCATAATAGATGGCTGGATCTTCAAGCAAAGCTCCAACTCCAAAGGTGAGCATCGAATACTGGTGCACTCAGTCTGACCCAAGCGTAAAGGAAAACACAAAACACTCGAGTCAGGATTAACGTTCTTATATTAATAAATCCAACTCAAGTGAAATAGCAATTGGAATACATGTAACTCAAAGGATGTTTGGAATAACCATCCTTTAAGGATCCGTTAAACTATCTACTAGGTAGTAATGTACGCTAAGTAGATAATGTCTATCAGTAATATAAAGATATCAAAATAGCGTTAAGTCATGGCCCATTCCACCCTTAACACATTTTTATTCCCAAAAGCATATACAAGACCGTAGTTTCCCCAAAACCAGAAGTCACCAGAGGGCAATCCATATACTAAAGGTACAAATCAAAATCGTAGTGGTCGCGCATAAATGGAATACAAGTATGACAAGGCACATGAGGCTATACCCAAGGTAGTGATACTACCGTTCGCCTGATCCGGACTGGTGAGAACGCAACGCCGCAGCACCCGCAACACCGTGAAACAACACTCCCAATTCAAGGGTGCACCAATCGACAACAAGTATAAGTAGTTCGAAGAAGTGTGTCCACTTGAGGTATCAATCCTCCATTGGCCCGGCACAGCTCCTGTTTTAGTCATTTCCAATTTGACACAAGTGTCAAGGCTATCCATTATCGTTCTCTTTCTTCAGTCAACACGTACATTATTCCAACCACTTCATTCTGGATCAACACTCCGCGCATAGTTATTAAAGTGGTTTTCGGTTTAGATAGAGAGTATATCCATAACCGAATTCCGGTCTCTTTAATAACTTCCGTAATTATTACACCGATTGGTCGTTTATATATTTCAAAAACCAAATCAAATTCAATTTCAATTTCAATTCGTAAACCAACATTTCATTTGTGTTTCAAAAACCAATTTCCAAAATTTACGTTTCAAAACTTCCAAATTCATTTCAAAATCCTATAATTCAATTTCAAATTTTATTCAAAACAATTTAAGTATCGGTTCAAGTTCGCAAACAAGTTTCGTTCCAAATCATTTGAATTAATATACTTTTAACATTCAAATCAATTTCAAATTCATTTATCGATTTCATTTAATATTCGTAAAGTAAATTTATCATTCAAACAACTTCTATTAAATTTCCAATTCATTAAATCAACTATTTAAGTTCAACTTCCTTATATCAAAACTTACAATTTTGAATTAAATTAAATTCGTCAAATCAATTCTTTCAATTACAGGTCTTACATTGATTCCAAAATATCACATTTTTATTTCTTGTTAAAGAAAATTCAATTTCAATTATTTATTTACTTACATTAAATAATTTTCCAAAAACTTAATTAAACAAGAAAACTCCATTTCATTTATTTACGAAGTAAATTCACTTATTCAAAAGTTCAATTTTACTTATTAAAGAGTTCAATTCAATTTAATCATTAAATAATTCAATCTTGTTTAATTATTAAATAATTCAAAACTTAATTATTAAATAATTTCAAAGTTTAATAATTTGAAACTTAATTATTAAATCACTTCAAAGTTTAATAATTTCAAACTTAATTATAATTTCAAACTTAATTATTAAATCATTCAGAGTTTAATAATTTCAAACTTAATTATCAAATCATTTCAAAGTTTAATAATTTCAAACTTAATTATAATTTCAAACTTAATTATTAAATCATTCAAAGTTTAATAATTTCAAACTTAATTATTAAATCATTTCAAAGTTTAATAATTTCAACTTAATTCAATCATTTCTCAAATTAAACAACATTCTTTCATCAATTACATTGTTAATATTTTGTTTTAGATTATTAAATATTAACATTTTCCTTCATTAAAAGTTAAATTTCAACTTTATTTCAAAACCATATTATTTATTCAAATAAATCTTCGTTTATTTTTAAATCAAATTATTGACCAATCGGGTTTTATTTAATTCTCTATCCTAGGTCAAAGTTCAATTTGGGTATTTATCATTTCAACCCGATTCCAATTCAATTCAAAATCAAATCATATCATAGGGAACTTGCAGTGTGATAACTGGGATGGTGTCAAAGTAAATAAACAAGCAATAACAACAATCAATATCAATTCAATAATCAATTCAAATAATCCCGAAATAACCGTATTAATTCGCATTGTTATTTGTACGAATTAATATAATTATTTCTAGAATCTACACTATCATTTCATGCAGATTAAAGATTATTACATTACAGTTTCACTTGTCATCTATTTACAATTTCATACATCATCAATTTAACAACATACATTCAGTGGTTCAAAATGTAATTAAACAAATCCTACGTGTCAATAAATTCAACAGTTAAAGGGGTCATATTATACAAATGTCAGTTAATCAAATTTAACATTTAATTATCCTATATCAAGTTCAATTTCATACTATTTATCATTTTAACATTAACAATTTAACGTCCAATACAAACATCAACAATCAATCAATTATCAGCCAAACTGTATTATCATCGCATAAATAATTAACTGATAATGGTGTCAGATGTCACAGGTGAACTGATACAGGTAATAGCATATAAAACAGTGTAATTAACTAACAGCAGCATATTTCAATTGTCGTTTCAATTGAAATCAAATCTAATAAATAAAAGAACGCTAATCGTGAGTGATTGCTCACCTTTCGAGGCTAGAGAAATAGACGATGAAATTGAGTTACGAACCCAAGCACGAATTCCAAACAAAGCTAGATGGGCACGAATTTTGACGGCAAGCTGATAAATAGAATTGATGGGAACAAATCAGAATATCAAAATAGAGATGGAATATATATTATATTTTTCCCATGAAATCAACATGAATTTAAGATGAATATAAAAATTATATATATGTATATATATATTTATAAAATAAAAATCATTATTTACATTTAGACACGCATATAAAATAAAACCTTCCTATATGCTTGAAACCAATCCATGTACAAAAATGTATGTATTTTATAATATACGGACCAAAGGAACAAAACTGTACTTCATTGTTCATCACAAATATATTATGCATAATATAATACATAACAGATTTGAAATCATACATAAGATATAGATGTGTAATATTGTATACTCACGCAAGCTCTAGCATCTATGCAACTCAGATAAATCGTACATATATATGTATGTGTTTCAAAATCTATTATTTCGAATAAAACACACATAATAAAACAATCATATCTATTAAAATTTGAAATAAATATAAATATATATACTTAAAAAACATAACTTTTATGAGCTACAGTTATAAAATCAATTATATATATACGTATTAACTTAGTATCAGTAATAAGTTAAATATAGGACTAACATATATAAGCTTTTATATATACAGTATTATATCAATACGAAACTGCAAACATTATATACCCAAAACAGGATTTCATTTATGATGAGTATATGACTTTATGCGTTGACATGCTAACCGAAAGAAAACAAAAGTCAGAACCACATATATATTTATTCATATAAGCTAACAAAAAATCAAGTTGCAGACTCAAAATTCACGACAGCATATGCAGACCTATTTATATATAAAGTGTATACTACTTTTAAAAATCTAGAATACTGCAACATATAAATATACTTAGTAAACAATATATTTATATATATGGAAACCGACAATATAAAGCGAAAGGCAAACTAAAAAAAATGGAGACTTCAGACAAATATACATATAAAACGATATTCGTAACAAATATTCACCTTGTTAAATCATTAGCCGAGAAAGGGAAGACAAGGTGGAAGCAGGCGGAAGGGAAGGCTGGGCCTGGGTGCTGCGACGCGGAGGAAGTAAGGTCATGATGGGATGGTTCGAGTGCAATGGTGGCCGAGCCAAAAGAAGGGGAAAAGGAAGAATGCCTTGCGTTCGCATGAAGAGGAGGACGTGCACGGCTGACACAGTGGCAGATGCATGCGATTCTTCGGCCACGTCATGCCTGCGACGTAAAGGTGGGAATAGTGAGGCGCAGGGTGGACGAACGGTGGACAATGGCCAGGGCGGATGTGGCACTTGTTCGGGTCGGAGCTGTTACATGAGCGGAGTGCTCGACGAAGAGGTGGCTGACGATGTTTGCTGGCGAAAGCAAGAAGCAGGAACGACAAGGTTGGTCGGAGCATGAGCGGCTGAGGTGAAGAAAGATGAACGCCTGGTGGAGGATGGAGGTGTGTTGGCTATGCATGGCGGTCAGTGGGCACGCGGGGAAGAAGTGGTGATCGGTCAAGTGAGGTGTCTATTGACGTGGGAGGAGGAGGGAGAGGCTGAAGGGAGTGATGGCTGATCGTCGGCTGTGATGCAGAGGATCGTGGCAGGGGGTCGGAAGATGCGGAACGAGGAGGATTGGTGGTTTAGCTTGCTGGAGCGAGGGTGGAAGAAATGCGGACAACGTCAGTTGCTCGGGCCTGGTCGCGGAGTTCAGCGCTGCACAATGAGGCGAAAGCCGAGGTATTTGGTTTGTGGCGGAGGAGCTGACGCACGCCGGTGAGAGGAAGGGGACAAGTGGTGAGGCGGAGCGTTGCTTTGACGCTAGGCGTTCACGGCCGAAGTGGGTGGTGCGGTGGACGTTGGTGGAAGGCTGGACATCGAATGGAAATTGGGTACAAAGGGTCAGGAGAAGGAAAGGCTCCACCACATAGCAGTTTCATAAAATATATATCATAGCAATTTGAACTGGCAGAAGGTAAAGTGTGAGCACTGTTCCCAGAAAATATATATAACTTCTTGTTTACTTTCTCAAGCAATGTCAGAATTAAAAAAAAGTAAAAGAGAGAGGAGCACTGTTTAGGCAGAGAATATATAACAGTAGCAATATATATTAATTTAGAGAGAGAGGGAAGAGAATGGAAACGCACAGGTATCAATGAATATAGCAATTATATTTTGAACCCGAGAACAGAGAAAGTCAAAAAGCGAATTAATGTGAACAGTAACGGCTGGCCATTTATTCGATAAATAATAAATACTACTTCCTATTTATTACAGACGTTTGCCGTTTGAAATTTGAATGGACACAATTTATCAAAAGATTTCAATTTCGTAACCGATACGGTTGTCCGTTTTGCGATTTTCGTCGCGTACGGACACCAAAATACAGAGATGAATATACTGCGGAGATCAGCATGATGGGATGATTAAAACAGTATACAGATATCAGTGGTTCGATTGAATTATGAAATTCGAATTTTTTACTTGCGGAAAATGCAGCAAAAACGTAGAAAAATAAGATCGACGGAGCCAAAGAAGTCCGAATTTGGAAAAATGACAAACTGACATCTTGCTTAGAAGATGGTTTAGAATTTTTTTATGTAAAAATATTTAGGTTTCGGAAACATTTTATTTTCATCGCTTTTTAACTGATTAAATTGAAGTAAATTTACGCGCGAAATAAACTTTCATATTTTCGGACGAAAATTTACCAGTTGCTATGTTTAACTAAACGCATTCCAAATATCAAATTTATATTTCAAAATTTTATCGTTTAAAATTTCACAAAATTTCAACTAATTACGTTATTAAAACAGTTGAAATTTATGGGTCGTTACACTCTCCCCCACTCAAAACTTTTCGTCCCCGAAAAGGAACGAGGTAGGAGAATAGAAACAACCAGAAAGAAAAACAGATTTGAAATACAAAATAACAATTAATTTAAACCATATAAATTCAAATTTAAATTAATTGATATTCAATAATTGATTTAATCCATTTGATTTCACTAAAATCAATCTCAACTATTTCTAAATTCATTATCTTATTATCCCATTTTCTTCAATTTACAATTTCTAAAACCATAAATTTAAATAGTCTTTTATTATAATCATATTTTCTTCAACAATTTTAAATTCTTCTTTATTCCAAATTACTGTTAAATTTATTCTACTTAATATATCTAGTCACATATATTTAACGCATATAAATTAATTTAAACCATAAAAGTTTTGATTTAAATAAATTTATATTTACTAATTTCTTTTAAATTCAAGGTATTTTCATAAGTTGATTAAATTTCAATTTATTAATTCTTTCAAAACAAATTTATTAATTATTAACAGAGTTTGCTTATTATCCTGTCTAACTCTATTAACATCTTTATAATCAAAATCTAGTGTATAACATTTATTATAAACACTAAAAATTTTATTTATAAATTCAATTTATCTTATATATTATCCAATTACATATTCAACTTCTGAATGATTTAGGTAAGTTGTATTAGAATGCAGTTGAACAATATACAAATAAATTTTCCTAATTCAATTATTCAAGTTTAAATATTTATTCCAATTTTTTGTTTTATTTGTAATTAAAATCATCCTTTAACAAAATTTAAGAAATAGATTTCCGATTAACTTTAACAATTTAGAGATATATATAATATATTTATATCAAATCAAATTAAATTTTAAAAATAAGATACTTATATATATATATATATAAATCAAATTATACTGAAGAAATTCAAATCAAAATATTTTTTCAAAACAAAAACCGTAGCAAAGCTATAGAATAGTATCTCCACTTCGAAACTCGAAAATGAACGTCGATGATGCATCCGCCATCACCGAAATTATTTTCCAGCGACAAAGAGAAGAGCACTAATTTCAACATTTTAAAAATTCTTTGAAAACGATTTCTATTCGAAAATATTTTCAATAATATATACTTTAAAATTTTAAAAACCAAAGTTCGAAATCACCGGAAACTAATAAATTCTCAAATTTCTGAATTAGATTCATTTCAAATTCCAAATCAATTTATAAACTGTATTTATAAATTTATCTAGAATGATAATCAAATATTATTATTTCAAACAAACAATTTAATTAACCTATTAAATTTTTAGAAAAATTTACTTATAAATATTTATAATATAATCATACAAATTTATCCCATTTACCAAATTTGAAAACGATATAAATTTACAAATACACTTCCTCGCTCGACTATATAAGAATAGATTTCAAAGCAAAGACAGAGATTCAAATTTGATGGACTCAAATCAAAGAGAGTTTTGATTCGAAAAATAAGTTTGAACAAAGATGAGATAATTAAATAACAAAATAAGGCGATGGATAAGTTTATATAAATCGCGGGCAACCTTAACCGGGTCGACCGTGACTTCAAAATAAGATCGGTGAAGAATTTCGAGGCAAATCCACATTCGATCTCAAGAAATAGAATTCAGGTATAGCAGGAAATAGATAGCATCGTAAACCGAGGACATAGAAATCTCCGGTAATTCAATTCCTATTGTAAAGGAGTTTCACCCATTTGCAAAATTTCGAAGATTAGCGAGACCGCCGATCCATTATAAAGGTCATTCAAAGTGGAGTTATGCGATGCTCCAGAATTGAAAGAAGACGAATAGTGAGGGACACGAATGAAATTTGGAACCGAAAGAATGTTCCAAAATTCAAAAGAATCGAGTCAAAAGGAAGAGATTGAAACTCGAATGAGAGTGATTCTGTAAATACATTTACCCTATATGTTGAGTTTTGCCTTGAGCTACCAAAGCTCTGATACCAACTGTAACGACCCGATATTTTTGGACCATTCGCATCCATTATAAGTGTATAGGTAGACACTCATGCCGGAGTTGAATTGCTCAAAATACCGCGTTGTTAATTTAAATTTGGCAAAACTGAACATATACAGTAAATAAAATATCACAGATCACAGACACAGAGTAATAAGTGCAGCGGAAATAAAAGAGATAGTAGTTCATGAAGCTACTATATGAATATATAAAATACATCAGAGTTTACAACAGAAGAGTAATACGATACATCAGATACAAATCAGAATACATCACTGGAATCATCGAATACTGGAAGCATAATAGATGGCTGGATCTTCAAGCAAAGCTCCAACTCCAAAGGTGAGCATCGAATACTGGTGCACTCAGTCTGACCCGAGCGTAAAGGAAAACACAAAACACTCGAGTCAGGATTAACGTTCTTATATTAATAAATCCAACTCAAGTGAAATAGCAATTGGAATACAAGTAACTCAAAGGATGTTTGGAATAACCATCCTTTAAGGATCCGTTAAACTATCTACTAGGTAGTAATGTACGCTAAGTAGATAATGTCTATCAGTAATATAAAGATATCAAAATAGCGTTAAGTCATGGCCCATTCCACCCTTAACACATTTTTATTCCCAAAAGCATATACAAGACCGTAGTTTCCCCAAAACCGGAAGTCACCAGAGGGCAATCCATATACTAAAGGTACAAATCAAAATCGTAGTGGTCGCGCATAAATGGAATACAAGTATGACAAGGCACATGAGGCTATACCCAAGGTAGTGATACTACCGTTCGCCTGATCCGGACTGGTGAGAATGCAACGCCGCAGCGCCCGCAACACCGTGAAACAACACTCCCAATTCAAGGGTGCACCAATCGACAACAAGTATAAGTAGTTCGAAGAAGTGTGTCCACTTGAGGTATCAATCCTCCATTGGCCCGGCACAGCTCCTGTTTTAGTCATTTCCAATTTGACACAAGTGTCAAGGCTATCCATTATCGTTCTCTTTCTTCAGTCAACACATACATCATTCCAACTACTTCATTCTGGATCAACACTCCACGCATAGTTATTAAAGTGGTTTTCGGTTTAGATAGAGAGTATATCCATAACCGAATTCCGGTCTCTTTAATAACTTCCGTAATTATTACACCGATTGGTCGTTTATATATTTCAAAAATCAAATCAAATTCAATTTCAATTTCAATTTGTAAACCAACATTTCATTTGTCTTTCAAAAACCAATTTCCAAAATTTACGTTTCAAAACTTCCAAATTCATTTCAAAATCCTATAATTCAATTTCAAATTTTATTCAAAACAATTTAAGTATCGGTTCAAGTTCGCAAACAAGTTTCCTTCCAAATCATTTGAATTAATATACTTTTAACATTCAAATCAATTTCAAATTCATTTATCGATTTCATTTAATATTCGTAAAGTAAATTTATCATTCAAACAACTTCTATTAAATTTCCAATTCATTAAATCAACTTTTTAAGTTCAACTTCCTTATATCAAAACTTACAATTTTGAATTAAATTAAATTCGTCAAATCAATTCTTTCAATTACAGGTCTTACATTGATTCCAAAATATCACATTTTTATTTCTTGTTAAAGAAAATTGAATTTCAATTATTTATTTACTTACATTAAATAATTTTCCAAAAACTTAATTAAACAAGAAAACTCCATTTTAATTATTTACGAAGTAAATTCACTTATTCAAAAGTTCAATTTTACTTATTAAAGAGTTCAATTCAATTTAATCATTAAATAATTCAATCTTGTTTAATTATTAAATAATTCAAAACTTAATTATTAAATAATTTCAAAGTTTAATAATTTGAAACTTAATTATTAAATCACTTCAAAGTTTAATAATTTCAAACTTAATTATAATTTCAAACTTAATTATTAAATCATTCAGAGTTTAATAATTTCAAACTTAATTATCAAATCATTTCAAAGTTTAATAATTTCAAACTTAATTATAATTTCAAACTTAATTATTAAATCATTCAAAGTTTAATAATTTCAAACTTAATTATTAAATCATTTCAAAGTTTAATAATTTCAACTTAATTCAATCATTTCTCAAATTAAACAACATTCTTTCATCAATTACATTGTTAATATTTTGTTTCAGATTATTAAATATTAACATTTTCCTTCATTAAAAGTTAAATTTCAACTTCATTTCAAAACCATATTATTTATTCAAATAAATCTTCGTTTATTTTTAAATCAAATTATTGACCAATCGGGTTTTATTTAATTCTCTATCCTAGGTCAAAGTTCAATTTGGGTATTTATCATTTCAACCCGATTCCAATTCAATTCAAAATCAAAACATATCAAAGGGAACTTGCAGTGTGATAACTGGGATGGTGTCAAAGTAAATAAACAAGCAATAACAACAATCAATATCAATTCAATAATCAATTCAAATAATCCCGAAATAACCGTATTAATTCGCATTGTTATTTGTACGAATTAATATAATTATTTCTAGAATCTACACTATCATTTCATGCAGATTAAAGATTATTACATTACAGTTTCACTTGTCATCTATTTACAATTTCATACATCATCAATTTAACAACATACATTCAGTGGTTCAAAATGTAATTAAACAAATCCTACGTGTCAATAAATTCAACAGTTAAAGGGGTCATATTATACAAATGTCAGTTAATCAAATTTAACATTTAATTATCCTATATCAAGTTCAATTTCATACTATTTATCATTTTAACATTAACAATTTAACGTCCAATACAAACATCAACAATCAATCAATTATCAGCCAAACTGTATTATCATCGCATAAATAATTAACAGATAATGGTGTCAGATGTCACAAGTGAACTGATACAGGTAATAGCATATAAAACAGTGTAATTAACTAACAGCAGCATATTTCAATTATCGTTTCAATTGAAATCAAATCTAATAAATAAAAGAATGCTAATCGTGAGTGATTGCTCACCTTTCGAGGCTAGAGAAATAAACGATGAAATTGAGTTACGAACCCAAGCACGAATTCCAAACAAAGCTAGATGGGCACGAATTTTGACGGCAAGCTGATAAATAGAATTGATGGGAACAAATCAAAATATCAAAATAGAGACGGAATATATATTATATTTTTCCCATGAAATCAACATGAATTTAAGACGAATATAAAAATTATATATATGTATATATATATTTATAAAATAAAAATCATTATTTACATTTAGACACGCATATAAAATAAAACCTTCCTATATGCTTGAAACCAATCCATGTACAAAAATGTATGTATTTTATAATATACGGACCAAAGGAACAAAACTGTACTTCACTGTTCATCACAAATATATTATGCATAATATAATACATAACAGATTTGAAATCATACATAAGATATAGATGTGTAATATTGTATACTCACGCAAGCTCTAGCATCTATGCAACTCAGATAAATCGTACATATATATGTATGTGTTTCAAAATCTATTATTTCGAATAAAACACACATAATAAAACAATCATATCTATTAAAATTTGAAATAAATATAAATATATATACTTAAAAAACATAACTTTTATGAGCTACAGTTATAAAATCAATTATATATATACGTATTAACTTAGTATCAGTAATAAGTTAAATATAGGACTAACATATATAAGCTTTTATATATACAGTATTATATCAATACGAAACTGCAAACATTATATACCCAAAACAGGATTTCATTTATGATGAGTATATGACTTTATGCGTTGACATGCTAACCGAAAGAAAACAAAAGTCAGAACCACATATATATTTATTCATATAAGCTAACAAAAAATCAAGTTGCAGACTCAAAATTCACGACAGCATATGCAGACCTATTTATATATAAAGTGTATACTACTTTTAAAAATCTAGAATACTACAACATATAAATATACTTAGTAAACAATATATTTATATATATGGAAACCGACAATATAAAGCGAAAGGCAAACTACCCATACTTATTTATCTTGGTGATGGAGCTACTTAATTCTATCTTCACTACCCATGCTATAAATAAGACTATAAAGACCCACCCGAAGTGTAAAAATCCTCTTATTACCTCTCTCATGTTCGCCGACGACATTGTCGTCTTTGCTAAGCCTGACACTGGTACCATTACTGTCATCAATGATACTCTTATTCAATTTCACGACATGACTGGGCTACAAATTAATAAGAATAAGTCTCATATTCTTATTTCGGGTCTTAGTGAGAATGATAACAGCCAGATCACTAATCTATCAAGTCTTCTGCCCATGCCTAATAACGCTGTTTACTTGGGTATTCCTCTCACTAAAGCTAGGATTAATACTACTCAATGCATCCCTATGTACGAGAGGATCATTGCTAAACTTCGATATTGGCCCTCTCACCTTCTCTCGCAGGCAGGTAGAATTTCTATCATTAAATCAATTATCTTTGGCATTACATCATACTGGTCTCGTATTTTTATATTACCAAAAAAATAATATCCATGATAAATGCGGCTATGAACCATTTCTTATGGCATGGTGATTGCAACTCTCGCAAGCCTATTCCCATTGCCTTCTCCAAGATATGCAGACCGAGAAAAAAAGGGGGATTGGGTATTATAAATTTACGATATTGGAATATTGCAGCGGCCTCCAAACACATCAACGATATCATGTCTGACAAGAAGAATTTGTGGATATGCTGGATAAGAAAGAACTACCTATTTGATAAGCAATTCTGGAATATATGTCCCACTACCACTTCAAGCTATTTTTGGAGGAACATTATTAGCATTCGTGATATCATTCTACCGCATATTAAATACAATATTTTCTACGATCATCCCATCTCATTCTGGCACTCACCTTGGTCAGCATCTGGTATCATCCTCAATGACGTGCTAACCAATATGGAAAAGATATCCACAGGCATTCCTAACCGAGCAAATGTTAGACATTACATCAACCATGGTGTGATACAATTACCTACTGCCGCATCTATTGTGGTTCAAAACCTCTGGAGGAAGATAACTCAGGCTAATCACAAAAACACTGCGCACTCTATACAATGGACTGAGAAACACTCTCCTCACACCATTGCAACTATATACAAAGCCATTCTTCCAGATAATAATGTTTGTAATAATCCTTGGTATCGCCGTATATGGAATAGACTCGGCTCGGAAAAAGACAATTTTTTTCTCTGGAAAACTATACACAATTCGCTGCTTACTAGAGATAAATTACTGGAGAGGGGATTCATTGTGTCAAATACCTGTGTTTTCTGCAATAATCAACCCGAGAGCAAGGACCACATCCTTTTTCAATGCATGGTGACATATCGATTATGGAAGGCTATTCTACTTGCTGCTGAGATATATTACACTAATGCGCGTCGCGAGCAACAATGGTTCGAGATATTTCAACGATCCAGATGGCGAAACGAGAGGGGGACCGTATGCTTGTTGTTCTCATGTGTTTCGTCTCTGCTATCTGGCGTGAGTGGAACACTCGCATTTTTGAGAAGAAAATGAAATCCAGGCGGGAGTTGATTACTGAGATGAATGGTGCTTTTATCAAACGCACGAGATGGCTAAAATCTGCTGGGCTAATAAATTTTGCGGTGCATTAATTAAAATGGTATTTGGGCTATTATGGGCCCTAATCCTATTTTAATTACTACAATTCATTTACTGTTGGTTTCTATTAGTTTTTCTTCTTCTGTATGTTCCCAATTTTTATAATTACTTTGTATTAATCTGATCTGGTAGAGTCTAGTATAAAAACTCGTTTACCCTTAAAAAAGAATAGAAAAGAGGCACTTGTAATCATATATATAAAGATTATAAAAGAAGACAAAAGTGACAATTACAAGTAAAATTATAACATAGGTTATAATTAAGTAGAAAGAACGAAAAGGCTTATTTTAGCAATTTATATTAAGTTAATAAGCAAATAAACAGAGATAATAGAAGATGCTTATTTAATAAACTTAAGACTTAAATTGAGTTAATAAGCAAGGTAATAGAAGCGACAATACCAATAGCATTCCGTATTAGGTCAATAGTGGTCTCACAATGGCCAGCAGTGGGAAGCGGGCAAGAATATGCTAATTAGGATAAATAAGTAGCCAACAGAATAAGAAAATTAAACTAAACGCAAATTAAAAGATTAGACTTAGGGTGTAATAAAAGAGTGAGATGCATTTGGAGTAGCCCAAAGGATAAAGAGCATAACGAAGCAGTTCATCATAGATTTCAGCAAAGAAGGAGCACATCCAACTTAGTTATTTTGGGCTAGAAGTAAGTACAAGACTTCTACGGGACGTGAGGATACTCTAGGATGGCCCTCTAGGTAGGCCTAACAAAGCTGCTTTCCCGGAGGTAGGTCTGTAGGTGTTACATCAAGGGAGTATGCCTTGACTGCTTTTTGCATGGCAAGACTATTGTAGGCAGTCAGAAGGGGTTGGTGTTCAGAGTAGGACATTCGTATGTCCCAGTACTTTGAAGTAAGTTTAATGGGCAGGACCCAAAAGGATAGTCGCATGCGTATATCGGCCAATATCAAAACCAAGAGCGAGTTCGGGAAAGACTAGAGTTAAAACAAAAAGTCCAATGATTCTTTCACTATCGAGACATTGGATGAGGGGCACCGCCAATTGGATGTTAGATTGTTTGCAGCAGGGCACGACCACTTAACTCTTTAGAGGTCTTTTGATTAGTTGAGGGGTGGCTGCGTGAGGCCATAGCCATGATGAGAAAAGAGACAGACCAACTAGAATATCTGTATTGTTGGCCTAACAAAGCTGTCCTTTATAGATATTGAAAATCCCTGACTGAGTTCCGTACAAGGTAGACTTTGTTGGCGGGATTCAGGGAGTAGGCAGAATGATTACGTATAATCCTCAATGTACGCATTGGGTGGTATGTTGCGGATGTCCAAGCATTAGTATAGACTAGTGCTGACGCAGTTTTACGTTTTCATAGTAGACAACGGAACATCTTTATTGTAGGCCTCACGAAGCTGTTCTTTACAAATGTAGCCACAGAATGCTATAGGAGCAATACGATGGAGTCCTTTGCGAGGAGGATACGGAAGGTACTATGGGTAGTACCTAGGACCAATATGGTCATTGGACATATAGCTACATATATACATATATATATATATATCAGTTATTATGTTTTAATCTACTAAGGAATAGATGGGTACGATTCACGTACAAAGGCGAGAATATGATAAACCGAGTGAACCTAATATAGCAGTAAATTGGAATAAAACGGTATATGTAGAATTAAGCTTAAAAGTGTATAATTTATCATTCACCAGAACTTTGGTTTTGACCCCCTCCTCATAACATCCTACATGTTAGGTAAATGAATGAGACTTCCCAGCTTTAAGACACTTGTTTAGAAAGTGTTATTATATTGGTGAGTATTTACTTAATATTATATTTTAGTCAATTCCACCATGAGATATTTAATTGAGCTCTGATATGTTTGTCTTTGCCTATTTGCAGGATACTAGATTCCCAACTTAGGTTTCAGTGGGCTTGGGTTTTAGCTTTTTTGCGAAAAATCCGAACCCACTGGAATTCGGGTTGCAACAAGAAGAAACATAGGTTAGCAATTAGAAAGATCCAGTGATGATAGTAGTATTTGGATAAGAGCTTACAAAGAGTTGTTGCTCCGTGAGAGAGCAGTGATTTTTTGTCAGGTCTAGGCTAAATGATGGTAGAGAAGAAGAAGTGAAAGATTCTGAACGAAGGATGAGTTCAACGAGTTTGTCAAAATTAGTTAGCAGAGGAGTGGAAGATGACAACTCCAGGAGGGCACATGACTTAGAAGGAGCCTCAAAAAGAGCAAGTTGCATCTGAGCTAGTGCAGTTCGAGAGTCTGAAATAGTAATATGTGGAAAGGGAGCAGGTGTAGGTGGTGTTGGCTCCACTATGTCTTTTGGAGCATCAACAGTTGGGCTCTTTGAAGCTTTCTCAAGAGATATATGCTCTTCTTCCTCCTCCACATCAGTGATCTTTGTTACTGTAACAACCCGGGATTTGCATTACCAATTAATAAATAAAAGTTACGATTTTTATTTATTTTAATGAAGCATAAAAGGATTTGGAATAACAAAATTTATTTGAAAAAGGCTATTTTAATTAAATGGGAAATATGGGATTTTAAAATGAGGATAAAATGTTATTTTGGAAAGTAAAATATTTTAAGAGAAGTTTTAAAACGGGTTTGGGTAAGAGAAAAAAAATGAGTTTTATAAACATATATGAACACTTAGACTAATTTTTGGAAAAAACATGTAAATAACTCTCTTCTTATTGGGTTACTAAACCTAGCCCAATAACCCACCCTAAACCTCCTCTATAAATTATCTCAAACTCTCCTAACCTCATTCATTCATCCCTAATCAAAACCCTAATCATTTCCTAAAGCTTTCATAACAAAAATGGCCTCTATCTTCATCTCATTCTAGTTTTTGCTTATGCAAGTCATTCTATGCAAAGGTAATGCAAATACCCACCTCAAATCCATTTTTATATCTCTCTAATTTCTGAAATTTAATTGGTAACACATGTTTTATGTTTTTTTTTTATCTTATAACCTCCTAATCATCTTTTGCTAACTTGGGTTGATGCTATAGTAGTCTTTGTTGCTTTTGTGAGAGGTATATTGCTAAAAACCTCTTCTAATATGTGTTTAATCATCTTTTGATTTCAGTAATCATTTAGTAACACATGTTTTATTATGTAACATGTGAATCATAGCTCTTTGATCCTCTTTGCTTTCATTTTGGGTGTGCACACAAGTTGCTTGCTATATTTGTTGAGGTAAAATTGCTAGCTAAATCCTTTTTTACTTGATGCTTCTATAATTTTCGTTTTGGAATTGTAGCTGAAACGAAATCATGCATAACTTCTTCATTTATCATCCGTTTTTGGTTAGGGTTTTTTGTTGCAAACTAAATTCATTAAGGAACACTTTTTGTTCAGTGAGTTTTGTGTAATTTTGCCATTTAGATGACCTGAAATGCATTCAAAGACAGAAGACCAATTCTGTCTTTAACAAGTTATCTTGAGTTTCAATCTGATATTGTTTTGCATGTATCTCTCTCGTTTTTGATCCGAATTAGATAATTTTGGATGTTCCGGAAAGGTTAAAACATATTCTACAATTTTTGTTAAGTGAGTTTTCTGTAATTTTGCCATTTAGATGACCTGAAATGCATTCAACGACAGAAGACCAATTCTGTCTTTAACAAGTTATCTTGAGTTTCAATCTGATATTGTTTTGCATGTATCTCTCTCGTTTTTGATCCGAATTAGATAATTTTGGATGTTCCAGAAAGACTAAAACCTATGCTACAATTTTTGTTCAGTGAGTTTTCTGTAATTTTGCTATTTAGATGACCTGAAATGCGTTCAAAGACAGAAGACCAATTCTGTCTTTAACAAGTTATCTTGAGTTTCAATCTGATATTGTTTTGCATGTATCTCTCTCGTTTTTGAACCGAATTAGATAACTTTGGATGTTCCAGAAAGCTTAAAATCTATGCTACAATTTTTGTTTAGTGAGTTTTCTGTAATTTTGAGTCTAACTAGGTCAAAAATTGATTTTTCTACTATCTTCACGAGAGCGATACACATATTAGCTCTGTGGATGAAACTGAAACTATTTTGGTCATAACTTTTGAGCCGCTAGTCGGAATTTGACGATTTTGGTCTCGTTGGAAAGATGGAGTTATGAACTCCATATCTAGAAAGTTTGGTCATCATCTGAGTTCATTAGACCCTTCGAATTTCCTGTCAGAGTTGAACCCAAATCGCTGTGCAAAACAGTGCATTTCATGTTTCTGTGTACGACTTTGGAACGTCGCTACGCCTTCGTTTCAAGTCGGAATCGAGTAATTCTTTTTGTATTCTGAAGTAGGAATGTCGGACTATGTTACTACCAATTTTCATGCCATTCGGATTCAGTCTGCTGGTCCGAATAATTTTCTGAACTTGGGTTCACGTCAGTTTTGGACTATTTTCCAACACTTAGAATATTTTTAGTGATTTTCTGGTTTTATCGATTTCTTTGAGATTTGTCTCTGGATTTTGTACACGGGCCTTATAAAAAGGTTTTAAAACGAATTTTTTCGCTTCGAAATGGCTTTCGAAATTATTAAATAATATTATTTTTAATTAGTAAACTATTTACTCCATAATAGGAGAGTATTCAAAAGCCGTTTTAAAGTGTTCTCAAAATCAATTATAAATATGTTTCGAACAATTATTTTCTATAATAAAAATCTCACACTCACTTTTTAGCACGTCGAGCGAAGTGGAAAGGTGCTTAAACGGTTAGGAAATCTTCGGCCTATGGAACCGTGTGTATTTTCTTTTCGGTTAATCCCCGACCTATTCGATTGATCGTTTTGACCTTTGGGTCTAGTTTACCGATGATACGAGGTGTACTTTTTATTGTTTGGAGTGTGAGCTTGCTATTGGTTAGTAAACCGTTTAGTGCGAACGTGGGGTATGGGACTCATTGTTAACACTTTACGGGTTCCTCTCCAAGAAGTTTGTGACACATTAGCCTCTGGGCAGCCAGTACTGGACCTCTAGGTCACCACGCCTCTGGGCAACCATCTCTGGACACCTGTTCTATGGAGCAGTTTCTTTTTTTCGGCATGTGCCTCTGGGCCTTTATCCTTCTGGGAAGGATCTCGCCGTCTCGCGCGTTCCGCATCTGTGCGAGTGGTCGATCACAACTCTACAGTACTTGGCAATAACGACTCCGGTCGGTGCACGTGCTATACTTGTATTATCTGATGATTTTTATATCCATTCGAGTACCGCCATTCGGTGTTGGTTCTATGGAACCATACGATGTAAGTGCGATTACCTTGTGGATTCACAGTGTCTCTGGGCACTGCTTTTCAGTGTTTGATTTCATTGACTTTTCAGTATATCCCCATTGCTCTTTGGAGCATCGATCTTTGCTTGGGCATTGATTACAGACTCTGGTCACTCTTGGGATTATTGCCTATGGGCAACTTTATATAGCTTTGGCTACGCCGATGATATGAGGCAATTTTATTTATTCAACACTTTGGTGCTGATATTCTCTTTGGAGATTTTTACTGTTGATTGATGAGTAGGGACCGTCATTATATTCACGTGGTCCAAAATACTCTTCTCTTAGGAAAAGTACTGCTTTATTTATGTACCGCATTATTATATATCTCAGTTATTACTGATTGTATAGCTAGCCTGACCCGAGTGTTTTCGCTCGGGTCAGACCGAGTTGTTTCAGGTTAGGTCTCTGGACTTAGCTTTTGTGCTTCCGCTTGGACATTATCTGCTATGCTAATAGATAGCACTTTTATTTGTCCACTATTCCGCTACTCTATTATTACTCAGACTTTGATATGTACATATTTTTGACTCACATGTGTGGGCAGTGGCTATAACGACCCGTATTTTTAACACTTTAAAAATACGAATTAAAATAAAAATTTGGATAAAAATCCGAAGGAAATAAAATTTTGTGTTGTTAAATGTGAATTACAAGTTAAAATAACAAAACTGAATTCTGAAATAACTTATTTGTAAATTAAGTATGGATGTTAACTTGTATTGAATGTAAATAATAAATTGAATTTGATTGTAAACCAAATTGGTTATGATTGTAAACAAAGAATAAATAAAATGGTAGATTTAATAGTGGAAGTTTATGTTATTGAAACTAATATAAATAAATGTAACTTAATATTACAGTTGATTGAAATCAGATAATAATTGAAACTGTAATTTGATAAAGATGTTAACTTGTAATTGAACGTAAGTAAAGATTTAAATTTGAGTGTAACAAGTAATTGAAACGAATTGAATTTAATTGTAAACAACGAAATAAATAAAATGTTACATTTAATATTGAAGTTATAATATTGAAATCAACGTAAATGAATGTAATTTAATATTACTGTGAATTTAAATAAGATGATAGCTGAAGAAAATGAAAGTAAATGAATTATAAACTATTGATAATAATGTATAAGTAAATGGTTGATTCGATAATGAAAGTGTAAATCGAAATAAAAGAATTCAATTGGAATTAAATAACTTGAATTTGAATTATAATATAATTGAACACTAAATCTAATGTAATCTTTTATACTGGATTTATACTGGAAAACTGCATTGTAAAAGATTGTTAATTATTGTGAATTTAAATATTGTGAATTTAAAAATTAAATTTGTGAACACTTGAAATTTGATTTAAAAGTTAATAATTTAAATTGGGATTTTTATATTGTAGTTAAACGGTAGAAATAGCCATTTTTACAACTGTCTCGGATTTCGACGAAACCAGTTTCATCGGATCCGTAACAGTAAATTATTATAAGGTTTCAATTTTCGTAGCAATCGGACTTGTCGTTTGGCCGTGCGAGCTTGAAACGTGTAGAAATTTAACGTTGAATTTAATTAAAATAATCGACTTCAAAAGCTATCTTCCGCATACGATTGAATTAGGCCTTGGGACTAGTTCCATTGCGTTCGAAATATGGGTAAAACCTTATAAACGCCTGGCGGCACGTCTCGTTTGGAGTTCGGACGATTTTCGACCTACCTTTATAAATACGCACGCAAAACCGAGACAGTTTTATCATTATTTCATTTCAGAAACCCTAATTTCAAACCATGGCCGCCACCTATTCTATGGCCAGAAATTGCCGATCTTCTTTCCTTAATATCTCTCAATCCGTTCAACAAAATCTAAAAATTCCAAAAGCAAAAGTGTAGATCTCGACGAGCTCTTCAAATCCATACGGTTGATTCGTGCTAATTCGTCACGGATTGGTCCAGATCTGGCTTTGAATGTCGTGCGTATTTTCTTGGTTTGTGTGCAAACGGTGGCGAATGGGGTGGCGAAAGTTGGCGCGGATGTGGAGCAAGGAGAGGCGCACGCGATGGCATCCCCTGATCAACGTCCGGTCGTCGTTTGCCTCGCGCATGGATGTGGATAAACGGCGTGAAGTGGGTCTCGGTTGTGCTGTGCGTGGGGGAGAAGAGGGTAACGTGTTTTTTCTTCATATTATTTACTTATTTTATAATAACATAAATCGTATAACTTTTAATATCAATAACTTTTGCATACGAGCTCGGATCGACGTGCGGTTTTCTCCGTTGCGTTCGTATCAGCATTCCAGACAACATGAAGCTGGTTTGGTTAGATTCCAAGACTGTTTAAATTTGGGCCTTTATTTGGATTTTTAAATCGTCGGTAAATCAAAGGTGAGTGTTTATACGCTCACAATTGACTAAAATAATTTTTTGTTAGCTAAATTTATATTCTGAAGTGATATGAAATTTTTTGGCTGTTGTTTGGTAGGTTTAATTATCATCTGTATTGATATATGAATTAATTGATAGAATTTAAATTGACCGTTAAAATAAATTTAAATTTAAATTGGCAGTATATTACTCGATATTGATAATTATAAAATTGTTGTGAATGTTATTGGCTTTATGGTTAATTGGTTGTGATGGATGCTATTGGTCGATATTGGTTGTTTATTTATTTTGATATATCATGCTATCATCATGTATATTGTCTATTGCATATAAAACTGTAAACTGAATCATTTCGAATGAATTAAGGAATAGGTTGAAATGATATACCTATGACATCTATTTGGATTGAAATGATATATATCCATCCTTGAATTTAAAATTGAAATAATTATCCACTTGGCCATAGGTTAGAAAATTATATACGGACACCGGGTTGGTTAAATTAAATGATTTTAAAAAGTTGTTTTGAAATTATTTAAATGAATTGATTTTAAGAATAAAATCCAATTTATGGAAATTGAATTATTTTGAATTGAAGCTCGAGATGTTGGAATTTAAACTTGGTAAATGAAATTGTGTAATTATTCGAAGTTTAGATTTTTAAGAAAAGATTGAAATACTGCGTAAATTTTCGAAAGTTGACTTGTTTTAAAAGATTGGACTTTTAATCGAACTCTGAATATTTCTAAGAAAATTTATATGAAATGATATTTCAAGTTTGAGTTTGAAATTGAAAATTAATTTGAAATTGAAATTTAATTAATTGGAATTGAATTGAAATTTAAATAAATTTATGAATTGAACTAAATTGAAACTATTGAATTAAATTTGTAGATAAAATTGATTTGAAATTATATTTATTTAAGAATTTTTCTTAAACAAGGTTGATTTGAAATTATTAAATTTGAAAATTGAAAGATGTGTTTTATAACTTGAATTTGATTAAAAGTGACTTAAATGAATATTTCAAATTTTTATAAATTTAAATGGGATATTTTGTTTATTTAAATTTTTAAATTGAAGTCGTATTTAGATGTATTGAAATGATTAAAGAAATATCTCAGAAACAAAATGTAATGAAATTAAATTGAGATATAAATGGAATTATCAAATTTAGTTTTGAAATGTGAATATTTAAAGTTTCGAAATATATTGGAAGTGAAATTGTTTATTTTGTGGTTAAAATATGTATTTGAAATTGATAATTTGAAATGGTTTATTGAGAAGCAGAATCAAGTTGAAATTGATGATTTGAAATTTGATTAAATTTTAATTTCGGAATTCGAGTTTATGTTAATCGTTTTATGGAATTTGAGGCGAAAATGATTTTGAAATCGAAATGAGATTTGAGGCGAAAATGATTTTGAAATCGAAATGAGATATTGAGGCGAAAAATGATTTTGAAATCGAAATGAGATATTGAGGTGAAAAATGATTTTGAAACGGAATCTTACATCTTGAATAGATATGATGATATTTGAAATGGATTTGATTTTGAAGCGAATATGATATTTTGATATCAATTATGAATCGATTTGAAATATAAAAGAGCCATCGGTGTAATAACACGTAGTTATTAAAGAGACTGGGATCGGATATGGACATACTCTCTGTCGATACCGGAAACCACTTTAATAACTAGTATACGCGGAGTGTTGATCCAGAACGAAGTGGATGATTTTGGTGAACGCATTGACTGAAGAAAGAGAACGATTTTGGATGACCCCTGACATGACTAAAACAGGAGCCGCGCCGGGCCATTGAGGTTCGCCAACTCTAGCGGACACACTTCTTCGTTACCATATCTATTACTGTTGTGATTCGATTTGGGTGCACCCCTCGATTATGGGAGTGTTGTTTCGTGGTGTTGGGGTAGTAGCTGCTATGCCCAACATCAGTCCGGATCACGCAACTACTAGTATCCTAGTTGGTATCGCCTCATGTACCTTGTCATACTGATTATCCTATTCGTGACCACTACGTTTTGGTTTGTACCTTTAGTATATGGATTGCCCTCTGGTGACTTCCGGTTTTGGGGAAACTACGGTCTTGTATATGCTGTTGGGAATAAAAATGTGTTAAGGGTGGAATGGGCCATGGCTTAACGCTAGTTTGATATTTTACTTTATGATAGACATTATTGTATATAGCGTATTCTATTACATAGTAGATAGTTTAATGGATCCTTAGGAGATGGAAATCCCGAACATCTTTTAAGTTAATGCACGCATGTTAAACACTGGATAGGAGGTGTCTAAAACCCGTAAACATCTCCGATGCCATCACACTCATTTTTACTTATTCGATTTAACTTACATGAGATATTTTAGTCCTTACTCGAGTGTTTTGTCTTTTCATTACGCTCGGGTCAGCCTGAGCATTTCAGATAAGGTTGAAGATCTATTTTGGAGGACGAAGACGGAGTTTGGTATTACATCATTTGTATTCTACTACTGTATTATTTTTCCGCTGCATTGTTGTATTATCTCTGATATGTATGTAACTCTGATTTATGATGTATAATAATAATCAAATTTATTTATTTAACAGCTTGATGAACTGTTATTTTATTATTATATCTTGTTCCTTCCGCTGCGAGATTCTGAGTTTGTTTCTGTTCTTTCCTTTCTTTTCTTATTTAACCCCAATAACTATCTGTATTTTGGATTGTTTGAGTAGGCATGTATGTATGTTTTGTCGACTTGAATGGTCGAAAATGTGGGTCGTTACAGTTGGTATCAGAGCTTTGGTTTAGATTACCTTGGCTCTAGTGGGGAATAACTCATTGAAATAGGGTTAAACCTTATGAATGAGTTTGAGTGTATATGAGAGAGCGTATTTGTAATTTTGATATAAAAATGATTTATATTGTGTTAATTTGTTCCGTTGAGTATTTATGAATTCTGGTTGGTACTTGGGACGCCAAGACATCGATAGGAATTTCTAAACACTCGAATAGGATAGATTGACATAATATTGTTTTAGATTATATTTTATATATAAACGAATTATCTTGAAAATTTATAAATTTTGATTGTATTGATTGTTTGGAGGTGATAATCACTACACCAAAACAGTCATTTGGCAACACTTTTTTTTTCATTTGGCGACACTTATATGGGTTGCATTTTAGTCTCGCTAATAAGTGTCGCTATCCAATATAAGTGTTACTGAAAATAAAAATTTACACTTTTAAATACGGCGACACTTATTTTCGTTGTAAGCCTTGGTTTAATTGGAGTTAATTGAAATATACCAGGGCAAAATTGTAACTGAATAACATATCACGCTTAACCCTAGCCACGCTTACCCCTGGTCGCATTTTCCCCAAATCGTTTCCAACGTTCATTTTCCAATTCGCAAATTGAGAAACGAATGTTTTTTTGAATCTGATGCTAGAAAATATAGATCTGGAGTTGAAGAATATCTATGGCATCTGGGTAAGGCGACAATTCCAGATCCAAATTCATAGTGCATCGTCACTGAAATTACTTTTCTTCCTACAGATGTAAATATATGTTCGAATAAGTACACAATCTCGAGATGATGTTAAAGGCAATTTAATAAAGATCTGGTTTTACATAAAGACATCTCAAGATGGATCTGGGATAATTGGGGTTTCACTGTCTGTTGATAACCCATTTAGATTATATTCCTAATTTATGATGTGGAGACCGTGAACCCTGGTCCTCACAACACAAAATCGAATTTAGATTAAGTGGTACAGATGCAATGCGACGTCAGTGATGGGTATGAAATCGGGGTCTGGTCAATCACAAGGTTTGTTTTGGGAAGATGACTGTCACATGCTCAGGAACTCGTGATTTTGATCCGGTTATCCATGCTACATGAAGAACGAAGCAGAGAAGGAGAAGTCACCTTCTCCAACCAGCAATATCCAATGATTGCTGCAGTAATGCACTAACCATTTTCCTTCTTTCTTCACTTGTGGCGTCTTGATTGTGACTGTTGTGATTTCTTTTACTTTGGCATTGTCATCGTTGGCCTTGGAAAAGTTACCATTATCTCCAGTAGATCGATAGTGATCATGATCTTTATCTTCTCTTCGAATTGAAATGACGAGTGAGTCATGAGTTGTAGTCTCATTAACCGGTTCTTCTTTTGATTGTTCTAGTACATTAGAGGAACAGAAATGATATGTGAGTCGTGAGGTGTAGGAACGAGGGGTTCTGATTCTGCTACCACTGCTGAGAAAAGAATTGAATTATCATTTGAGCTGTAAGGAGTCTTTTTCTTGCTATTTCCATCTTTGTGAGTGATTCTGCAAGTAATACGAACGATGAAACCGCTTATTTTCCCAAAAGTTTGGCCCATTTAAACCTTTGCAATATTGGAAGTGACCAGGTTTCTGCTGTATGTAGGAGCACATAATATATGCCCATCTTTAACGTCTCTTGATGTTCCCAAGTAACACGCCAGTTCTCATCATTTAAGTTTCTGGTTTTTCATACACATCTATTGATCTTCCAAAGCACCTTCATTTCCAAATTTTGAGTTTCTATTGTTGTAACGATTCCAATCCTTTTCACACTAATGTTTTGGTTCGATACTGGATATTATGTTTACAATACATTAGTCAAATTTAAACTGAAAAAGTATTAGTGTATAATATGTTGTTATCAGAATGGAAGAAAGGAAACAATGTTTTGCAACTGCCGCTCTTTTAGTTAAACGCCATATCCAGCATCTATATTCTGAATAAGCTAAACGTGGAAGATTTTGCTATGTTAGAAGAGCGTACTGTGAGTTTTGGACTCGATGAGGTTCTGTATTTCTTCTTATTTCTCCTTTTATTCTGATGAAATGCTTGTGGGTTATCCTCCATTTTATTCTGATGAACCAATAACAACATGCCGCAAGGTAAAACAATTCCTTGTTCTGTTAACTTATAGGATACTAAGATCATCTGATTATACACTAAATATGATTGATATATTGATCATTGTTTACCATGTATTTAAGCAATAAATTTATATTGTAGTATCACCTTAAAAAAAACTAAGGCTGTGTCAGAAATGTATGGTTTGATGAAGTATGGTTTAATCAATGAAGCGGTTTAAGAACAAGTGATACGCCATATTACTAAGTTTTAAGGTGAATCCGGCCCTTGGAGAAAGGTGAATTTTCTGGTAATATTTGGATTATTGACATAAAAAGCGTTAAATAAGTCAATTATGATCTGCTAGTTGAATATATGTTCTTTTATCCTAAAATAGTCTTTAATGAATGTAGATAGGAACAAGCTACATTATATTGAATGTTAAGCAAGTAGATGCAACAATAGTCTCAGAACTCAAACATATGGTAAAGTGGCATATCTAAGACCACGAACTCAACATTAATTTAACAGTATCATTTTTCTTTTAACAATGTTATTATTAATAAACTGAGTACTAATACAAGGCCAAAGCTAATTACCTATCAAATAAGGAGAATGGCCTCATGTATAGAAAAGTGTCCTTAAATGCATATTTTAAAACTCTTAATCAACAAGTAATTAACCATAATTTTCGAGTTCAAGTTGAATATAATAGTTCATCTTGACTTTTGCTTTTTTTTATTTGTCAAATTATATGTTACCTTTTCCTTTGCTAGTTAAAGTTTTCAATTTTGATTTGAAACTGAATATAATTAATTGATTAGTTAATTATCTGATTAATGAAGTTTGTAATGATTGTAGACTAATTAACAGTTCCCTAATGCAGTGGACGGGTGAGGTTACCTACCTATTACGGCTTACTTAATTTTATAATTCTGTAATCACGTTAATTTTTAATTATTAGTTGGTGCTTGAAGCTCTTTCCAGAAATAACGCATGTTATTCAAAAGTTTCTAACTGAAATTTACACTTATGTAAAAAACAAAATAATGGAATAAACACTTTCATCGATAAGAGAATATATCCTCTTTGTTTTTCTAGTTGTTTTTCCTTCTTAAACTATTCTTGTTTCGGGAAAGTGCAGTAAAGCAAAAACAGTTACCACGCTAAGAATAGAGTTAAAACTTAAAAGTACACCATAGTACCTTATGTAAGAATTGCTTCTCTGAGTAGGTGTCCACTTTACATTTGTACAAGACTGGTTATTTATGATGCCATATTGCTTAGCCGATAGAATGGTTTGTTATATTTATACAAGTTTGCAGATATTTCTGCATATGTTGCAATTCATTCAAACCTATTTTGTTTGCGTATGTTGCAACTTAAGTCGGTCAAAAAAAAGAGGGGAAAAAAGAAGAAGAAGAATGAAGAAAGAAATTCAATGAGCAGTTCATTATTGCTGCAAGAGCGAAACAGAGGCAAAAGAAATAATAATTAAGATAGCTTAAGCACATGTAATATAAATATAGTTATAATACACGTAAACAAATATTATAATGAATAAAATATTAGATACTTAACATACATCGAAATACAAAAATACATAGAAAATATACATATACATGTGGGAATTAAATATTAACATTATGTTCAACGAAATTCTATGTAAATTCTGATTATTTGACTTCATTGGTAGATTTCTGAAAACCGTCCGACACAAAAGCCTGAAGTTGAGTCACTATTAGAGATGGGACTTCGATATTTTACACCGCGAGAGGTAAATTCTTCTGCATAGCAATGAGCATACAGTGCTGAAGTTAGAAATGATCTTTTAATGTAGTCTATGTTTCATTCAGGTTGCTAATCTCCATTCATTCCCAGAGGAATTTTGGTTTCCAAAGCACATAACCCTCAGACAACAGTGAGTACACTGCCTTGCTTTGTCAAATAAATGAGTATTTTCTTATGCATAAGTATTACTTCATTTGTTTCACTGGGTAAAATCAGTTGTAGAAGAAACACACTTATACTCAATCAGGTTGTTGTTACACCTAGTAACAGTACACCAATTACCAAACCATAGAATGCCAACAGATAACATCATGAGGTAGTGACTAATTTTTTTTGGATTAATGATCAATACTTGTGCATTATATCATCGCCAGATCTGCCATCATTACTATTATCTAGCTTTGAACAATATAAAACAATTGCAAATTATGTACTGTTTTTATTTGTTTATTTATTTATTTTATTATTATTATTTTTTAAAATTTCTTCATTATCAATAATTATGTGAGCGGTAGAACTTCAAAACTTGAAGGTTTATTTGGTTTGCAATCATCAAATCGTCTCTTTTTTAACCCTTGCACCTAATCTCAACGTGTACTTGTACATTTTGAATCCTTTAATTGGTGATGTAACTTTTGCAATAATGCATTGACCATATAATAGTCTTCAAAATGACAGTTGATTGATTTATGATTTTATTATCAGGTATGCCATGCTGGGAAATAGCATGAGTGTAGCAGTAGTTGCTCCATTGCTCTCATACTTATTTTCAAAGCCGACACCATAGCCAGTTATCAGACGTAAACAAATGCATTATTTTTCTCAGTCTTCTAGGAGTGACATGTAACTCGATTTTCAGTAATGCATTGTTCGTAAATCCTTTTTAATTTGGCAGTTTTATTTATTACGAAATTCTATGTAAATTCTGATTATTTTGTACTATTTAACATTATGTTCAACGAAATAATCTTTATATGTCATCATCTTTAGGTTGTCATTGTGCCAAATTACAATGTATCGGTTGATGAAATGCTCATTCCTGGCAGTGAGCTGTCAGAACATATAAGTACTGCTGGGATGGAGGCAAGTGGAACAAGTAACATGAAATTCTCCTTGAATGGATGCATCATAATTGGAACTTTGGATGGTGCCAATGTTGAGATCAGAGAAGAAATAGGGGAAGACAATTTCTTTCTTCTTGATGCTGAAGCACACGAGGTTCCAAGGCTTCGGAAAGAAAGAGAAGCTGGACTTTGATCTGCAGATGATGGTGCATTTGACTGGTAAGCAAAGGACTGAAAAGGAGTGGAAGAGCCTTTTCGAGGCGGTTGGGTTTAAGGAGTATAAGATTATTCCAGCTTTGGGTATGCGCTGTATCATTGAACTGTATCGCTGAATATGGCGATGAGTGTGTATGTGTTTGTGAAAGAATCCATGTATTAGGTTCTTTTGTACTTGTTATGAAGTAGTTGATTATGTATTGAATTAACCAACTTAATTATGTATTGTACTTGTTATGAAGTAGTTGACATTGTTATGAAGTAGTTGACTATGAAATTTATGTTGTTATTTGATCATGAATATTGTAAATTTTGGATTCCTATTGAATGTAGTATAATAATGCATATCATGTTAGTTATTAATTGTTTATTAATGTTAAAATAATTGATTATATTGAGAATTAAAATATTTCAGCATTATAAGCGTTGGCAATTTAAATTTACCAACGCTTATAAGCGTCAGCATAGAAAATTAAACAATGTTGGATGGTTAATTTGCCAATGTTTATAAGCGTTGCTAACTAATATACACCAACGTTTATAAGCATTTGTGAATACAAACATCCAATGCTTATAAGCGCTGGGAAACTAAACTCGCCAACGCTTATAAGCGTTGGCAATAAATTGTGACGCCCCTACAGCGACGCTAATAAGCGTTGCTGAAACTGTTTGCGACAGTTATACTCGTTGGGAATCACCTGTTTTGGTGTAGTGAATATTAGATTATCATCGTTTAATGTTGATTAGTCAATATTTCTAACTATTGACTATTGGATTATTTTAAGAAATGAAACTTTTAAATATGATTGACAATGAATATAAATGGTAAATAAAATAAAATAAAGATGAATTTAAATTAAGATGGAGAATTTAAATTCCGGTGTTTTGAAAATTTATAAAATAAAAAAATTTGAAATGTATAATATAAGTATTATATGATAGTATATTCGATTAGAAATTGTTTTCAAAGGATTTTCAAATGATAAGCGTTATACTCCCCTCTTGACACTAGAGAATGATTTCGGTGATGAGTGCACGCATCATCGACGTTTATTTTCAAGAGTCCAAGTGGGGGAGATCACTTAATAGTTTTTCTAAACCCTGTTTTGATTAAAAATTGAATTTTATTTTGTATTCTCTATAGTATGACTTGATATATATTAATATAAGTATATATTATTTCAAACTTGATTTGAAATGAAACCGGAGTTGAAATTCTTAAGTTCTTTAATATTTAATGACTTTAAACTATTGAAATAAACAAATACTTGAATTATTAAGGAACTTCTGAATTGAAAAATAAGGGATGAACCTAAGTGTTAAGTGAAAATAGATTGAAGTAGGAAACCCTTAGAATAAAGGAGTATAAATTTGAAATAAACTAGAAACTATACTCTTTTAGATTAAATATAAATTGAATTGAAATTTTCTAAAGTATGAAATGAAAATAAGTATATATATATATATATATGTATTTCAATGCTGATTAAAATTCTTCTAAAAAATATGATTTGAGATATAAAGATATTAGTATATATATATATATATATATATATATATATATATATATTTAGAAAAAAAAATGGTTTAAATCGAATCTGGAGTTGAAATTCTTAAGTTCTCTAATAAGGAATGATTTTAATTATTAAACTAAGGTAAATCTTGAATTGTCAGAAACTTATGAGTTGAAAAGGTGAAATTGAATTTAAGTGAAATTTTTTTTAATTAAAATTGTAGGAGTAACCCTTAATTTGGAAAATAATAAATTGGAAATTTATTTAATAGGTATAACACTCAAATTGAATAAAAAGTTGTATATTGTTTAACTACATTCTATTTACATAGCTATAACTTACCAAATACTTAAAAAGTTTAAAATGCTAATAAGGATAAATAAATGAATAATATACAAGTGTGATTGCGAATAATAAAATGTGAAGATCTACTGATAAATATAAAGGAAAATTAAGTTGTAAAATGAATTAAATTTAAATTTAGTAAATGGAAACTAATTAAATTTGAATAAAACTAAATGTCAATAAACTTGGAAGTGTATGAAATTAAAATTTTGACTTGGAAATGTATAATTGATTTAGTGTAGATTTTGGATGGATGTTAATGTTTGATATGCATTGGTTGTTAGATGGATGGTAATTGATTAAATAGAATTCATTAGTGTAAATGGAATTGAATAAAAGAAATAAAAAATTTAAAATAATTAAATTCAAATTTGAAGCAAAGTGAAATTAAATATAATTGAATTCAAATTAAACTGAAGCAAATTGACTTGAATTTAAATTATGAATGAAACAAACTTGAATAAATCAGAAACAATCGAATGTAAACTTATTTCATGGATAAATAAGGGAATAAACGACTTGGTGTTTATGATTGTTTCTTTAGAAAATTTGAAGTTTGATGGTTTGTACTTTGAAATAATAAAAGCAAATTTTTGGAAAAATCCAAAATTGTCCAATATATGCTGAAACGAAAACAACCATAAGTTTTAAATGGCTGGACGAAATTTGACGATCTTAGACTTGTCGGAAAGCATAGAAACTGTAGCACGACTTTTGTTTAGAGTGTCTTGAGAATTTCCTTCGTTTACTTAGTTAAAAATTTGAATCTTCTCGCTGACCTGTGAAAAAAGGAAGCAAAATCAGTAGCATATACCCTTATTATTTTCACCATAACGTTTTACTGGTTTATCGGATTTTGACGATCTTGATATTTCTGGAAAGATAAGAACTTAAGTTAAAACTTTTGCTTTAAGTGTTTTGTGTTTTGCTGTCAGTTAGATGGTCGAAAAGGGGAGTGAACGTCGCTGACCTGCGCAATTCATTGCCCAGGCTGAGGCGTATCCATTTAGTAAAACGACCGTAACTTTTGAACGGATGGTCCGAATTTGATGATTTTGGACATTCCGAAAATCCAGAAACGAATGAAACAACTTTTATATAGATTCCATTTTAAAATTTTATTGTTTAGGTAACCAAAAACTGGGATTTGTTCGCTGTCCTAAATTTAAAAAATTTCAGTTTTGAAGTAAAATAAGTTATATATATGTTGTATATGCTAAGTATATCAATATACCTTTATATGCTTGGTTATCATTTGTTGTTGAGTATTTTAATAGGTGACAAAGGGTTGCGCTTCGCTTGTGGAGCTCGTTTCTGCGCTAAATGCAAAATGTAAGTTAAAATGCTAATAAACGCTTAATAAATGGTACGTTCTCGGATTACGGTTTATGTTGTGGTATATTATTATGTTCCCCATGTTTTGGGATGCCTCATTCTTGTAATGAGATGTATATCATGCAATTATTACCACTGTGAAATTTTTCGGTCCTAGCCGCGCAAAGGAGGTGCTACTGAAATTTTTCAAAAATTCAGGAGTTAGAAAATTTTGAGATTCTAAAAATCATATAACTAAAATTTGCAAATAAGTCGAATATTTTGAATGAATTATATCTAAATGTTGTTTTCCCATTCTCCGTTCCTTTTCGAGGACGAAAAGTTTTAAGTGGGGGAGAATGTAACGACCCGTATTTTTAACACTTTAAAAATACGAATTAAAATAAAAATTTGGATAAAAATCCGAAGGAAATAAAATTTTGTGTTGTTAAATGTGAATTACAAGTTAAAATAACAAAACTGAATTCTGAAATAACTTATTTGTAAATTAAGTATGGATGTTAACTTGTATTGAATGTAAATAATAAATTGAATTTGATTGTAAACCAAATTGGTTATGATTGTAAACAAAGAATAAATAAAATGGTAGATTTAATAGTGGAAGTTTATGAATTTTAACTAATATAAATAAATGTAACTTAATATTACAGTTGATTGAAATCAGATAATAATTGAAACTGTAATTTGATAAAGATGTTAACTTGTAATTGAACGTAAGTAAAGATTTAAATTTGAGTGTAACAAGTAATTGAAATGAATTGAATTTAATTGTAAACAACGAAATAAATAAAATGTTACATTTAATATTGAAGTTATAATATTGAAATCAACGTAAATGAATGTAATTTAATATTACTGTGAATTTAATAAGAGGATAGTTGAAGAAAATGAAAGTAAATGAATTATAAACTATTGATAATAATGTATAAGTAAATGGTTGATTCGATAATGAAAGTGTAAATCGAAATAAAAGAATTCAATTGGAATTAAATAACTTGAATTTGAATTATAATATAATTGAACGCTGAATCTAATGTAATCTTTTATACTGGATTTATAATGGAAAACTGCATTGTAAAAGATTGTTAATTATTGTGAATTTAAATATTGTGAATTTAAAAATGAAATTTCTGAACACTTGAAATTTGATTTAAAAGTTAATAATTTAAATTGGGAATTTTATATTGTAGTTAAACAGTAGAAATAGCCATTTTTACAACTATCTCGGATTTCGACGAAACCAGTTTCATCGGATCCGTAACAGTAAATTATTGTAAGGTTTTAATTTTCGTAGCAATCGGACTTGTCGTTTGGCCGTGCGAGCTTGAAACGTGTAGAAATTTAACGTCGAATTTAATTAAAATAATCGACTTCAAAAGCTATCTTCCGCATACGATTGAATTAGGCCTTGGGACTAGTTCCATTGCGTTCGGAATATGGGTAAAACCTTATAAACGCCTGGCGGCACGTCTCGTTTGGAGTTCGGACGATTTTGGACCTACCTTTATAAATACGCACGCAAAACCGAGATAGTTTTATCATTATTTCATTTCAGAAACTCTAATTTCAAACCATGGCCGCCACCTATTCTATGGCCAGAAATTGCCGATCTTCTTTCCTTAATATCTCTCAATCCGTTCAACAAAATCAAAAAATTCCAAAAGCAAAAGTGTAGATCTCGACGAGCACTTCAAATCCATACGGTTGATTCGTGCTAATACGTCACGGATTGGTCCAGATCTGGCTTTGAATGTTGTGCATATTTTCTTGGTTTGCGTGCAAATGGTGACGAATAGGGTGGCGAAACTTGGCGCGGAGGTGGAGCAAGGAGAGGCGCACGCGATGACATCCCCTGATCAACGTCCGGTCGTCGTTTGCCTCGCGCGTGGATGTGGATAAACGGCGTGAAGTGGGTCTCGGTTGTGCTGTGCGTGGGGGAGAAGAGGGTAACGTGTTTTTTCTTCTTATTATTTATTTATTTTATAATAACATAAATCATATAACTTTTAATATCAATAACTTTTGCATACGAGCTCGGATCGACGCGCGGTTTTCTCCGTTGCGTTCGTATCAGAATTCCGGACAACATGGAGCTGGTTTGGTTAGATTCCAAGACTGTTTAAATTTGGCCTTTATTTGGATTTTTAAATCATCGGTAAATCAAAGGTGAGTGTTTATACGCTCACAATTGACTAAAATAATTTTTTGTTAGTTAAATTTATATTCTGAAGTGATATGAAATTTTTTGGCTGTTGTTTGGTAGGTTTAATTATCATCTGTATTGATATATGAATTAATTGATAGAATTTAAATTGACCGTTAAAATAAATTTAAATTTAAATTGGCAGTATATTACTCGATATTGATAATTATAAAATTATTGTGAATGTTATTGGCTTTATGGTTAATTGGTTGTGATGGATGCTATTGGTCGATATTGGTTGTTTATTTATTTTGATATATCATGCTATCATCATGTATATTGTCTATTGCATATAAAACTGTAAACTGAATCATTTCGAATGAATTAAGGAATAGGTTGAAATGATATACCTATGACATCTATTTGGATTGAAATGATATATATCCATCCTTGAATTTAAAATTGAAATAATTATCCTCTTGGCCATAGGTTAGAAATTATATACGGACACCGGGTTGGTTAAATTAAATGATTTTAAAAAGTTGTTTTGAAATTATTTAAATGAATTGATTTTAAGAATAAAATCCAATTTATGGAAATTGAATTATTTTGAATTGAAGCTCGAGATGTTGGAATTTAAACTTGGTAAATGAAATTGTTTAATTATTCGAAGTTTAGATTTTTAAGAAAAGATTGAAATACGGCGTAAATTTTCGAAAGTTGACTTGTTTTAAAAGATTGGACTTTTAATCGAACTCTGAATATTTCTAAGAAAATTTATATGAAATGATATTTTAAGTTTGAGTTTGAAATTGAAAATTAATTTGAAATTTAATTAATTTGAATTGAATTGAAATTTAAATAAATTTGTGAATTGAACTAAATTGAAACTATTGAATTAAATTTGTAGATAAAATTGATTTGAAATTATATTTATTTAAGAATTTTTCTTAAACAAGGTTGATTTGAAATTATTAAATTTGAAAATTGAAAGATGTGTTTTATAACTTGAATTTGATTAAAAGTGACTTAAATGAATATTTCAATTTTTTATAAATTTAAATGGGATATTTTGTTTATTTAAAATTTTAAATTGAAGTTGTATTTAGATGTATTGAAATGATTAAAGAAATATCTCAGAAACAAAATGTAATGAAATTAAATTGAGATATAAATGGAATTATCAAATTTAGTTTTGAAATGTGAATATTTAAAGTTTCGAAATATATTGGAAGTGAAATTGTTTATTTTGTGGTTAAAATATGTATTTGAAATTGATAATTTGAAATGGTTTATTGAGAAGCTGAATCGAGTTGAAATTGATGATTTGACTTTTGATTAAATTTTAATTTTGGAATTCGAGTTTATGTGAATCGTTTTGTGGAATTTGAGGCGAAAATGATTTTGAAATCGAAATGAGATTTGAGGCGAAAATGATTTTGAAATCGAAATGAGATATTGAGGCGAAAAATGATTTTGAAATCGAAATGAGATATTGAGGTGAAAAATGATTTTGAAACGGAATCTTACATCTTGAATAGATATGATGATATTTGAAATGGATTTGATTTTGAAGCGAATATGATATTTTGATATCAATTATGAATCGATTTGAAATGTAAAAGAGCCATCGGTGTAATAATACGTAGTTATTAAAGAGACCAGGATCGGATATGGACATACTCTCTGTCGATACCGAAAACCACTGTAATAACTAGTATACGCGGAGTGTTGATCCAGAACGAAGTGGATGGTTTTGGTGAACGCGTTGACTGAAGAAAGAGAACGATTTTGGATGACCCCTGACATTACTAAAATAGGAGCCGCGCCGGGCCATTGAGATTCGCCACCTCTAGCGGACACACTTCTTCGTTACCATATCTATTACTGTTGTGATTCGATTTGGGTGCACCCCTCGATTATGGGAGTGTTGTTTCGCGGTGTTGGGGTAGTAGCTGCTATGCCCAACATCAGTCCGGATCACGCAACTACTAGTATCCTAGTTGGTATCGCCTCATGTACCTTGTCATACTGATTATCCTATTCGCGACCACTACGTTTTGGTTTGTACCTTTAGTATATGGATTGCCCTCTGGTGACTTCCGGTTTTGGGGAAACTACGGTCTTGTATATGCTGTTGGGAATAAAAATGTGTTAAGGGTGGAATGGGCCATGGATTAATGCTAGTTTGATATTTTACTTTATGATAGACATTATTGTATATAGCGTATTCTATTACATAGTAGATAGTTTAACGGATCCTTAGAAGATGGAAATCCCGAACATCTCTTAAGTTAATGCACGCACGTTAAACACTGGATAGGAGGTGTCTAAAACCCGTAAACATCTCTGATGCCGTCACACTCATTTTTACTTATTCGATTTAACTTACATGAGATATTTTAGTCCTGACTCGAGTGTTTTGTCTTTTCATTACGCTCGGGTCAGCCTGAGCATTTCAGATAAGGTTGAAGATCTATTTTGGAGGACGAAGACGGAGTTTGGTATTACATCATTTGTATTCTACTACTGTATTATTTTTCCGCTGCATTGTTGTATTATCTCTGATATGTATGTAACTCTGATTTATGATGTATAATAATAATCAAATTTATTTATTTAACAGCTTCATGAACTGTTATTTTATTATTATATCTTGTTCCTTCCGCTGCGAGATTCTGAGTTTGTTTCTGTTCTTTCCTTTCTTTTCTTATTTAACCCCAATAACTATCTGTACGTTGGATTGTTTGAGTCGGCATGTGTGTATGTTTTGTCGACTTGAATGGTCGAAAATGTGGGTTGTTATAGTGGCTTTGTACCCACTTAAAGTATTTGGATCTGTATTGACGATGTATTGTTCTGGGATTTTATATCTGTTATGTGATTCTGTTCTGTGATGTTTTATCATTTATTACTATGCTTGTTCTGATAGGTCTTTAGCCATTGTAATTTCGTTATACATATTTATTGAATATGTCGAACCACTTGAAAAAAAATATAGATACCATCCTTTCGACGTATTCAGTAGATAGTTATAGCTTGATTACAAATGGTCGCTTCCACTATACTCTATTCTCCGCTTTAACAGACAGTATTACTCCCGTAATACTCTTTGTTACAGTGGGTCTCGGAGTGGGGCGTTACAGTTTGGTATCAGAGCCAAGGATCAGAATTAAGCATAACAAACACAGAACAGACACGTAGTACAATACGTTATAATACGATCCAAATTGAACATATCCACCTTTAGATAAATAAGTTAGGAATATGTGTAGGAATCTTTTATATTCCGTAATATTCCTTAATGAATTATCTATCTTTGAATCGTGCTTAACTAAATCTACCGATCATATGTTCGAGAGTGTCCCAAACCTCTCTATTGCACCTTCTGCAAGAAGGAGGGACACAGGATCTCCGCTTGTCCTATTGCTTCAGCTAGTGCCAAGCCTGGCAGGCTTAATGCTACCAAGGCTCCTACCACTTCTGCTCAGCCTAAAGGTACACATCCTTCCGTTCTTGAAGGCTCTATTTTATTTCATGGTAGATCTTGTAGAGTTCTCTTTGATACGGGTGCCTCTCACTCATTCGTATCAAAGGAACTAGTTGATACTTTATCTTTGGATGTTACTTGTTTGGTTTCTTCACTAAGGATTGTGAATCCCATCGGCGGATCCACGACCCTTAGCTTGCTTTGTGAGGATATAGATATCGATCTTTGTGGATTTTCTTTCCGTGCGAATCTGCATGTTATGGAGTATTTGGGCTTTGATATGATTCTTGGCATGGATTGGCTCGTTCAGCACGACGCCAAAATTATTTGTTCGGAGCGGATATTATTCATTCATCACCCTGACTCGTCCTCTCCGTTAGCTATTGTTCTTCAAGATGTTGGGCTTTCTGATGTTACTTTATTCTCTCTCGATTCACGAGATGAGGATTTGAACTTATCTCGTATTCCTGTTGTTCGGGATTTCCCCGACGTTTTTGAGCCAGTATCCGGACTGCCGCCAAAGCGAGCTATTGAGTTCCGCATCGACCTCATTCCAGGCTCTCATCTAGTTGGGCGTCCTCCTACGAGAATGTCTATTAAAGAGAATGATGAACTCAGGAAGCAGATAGTTGAGCTTGAAGCGAAGCAGTTCATTCGTTCCAGTTCTTCGCCATGGGGTGCTGCTGTGGTCTTCGTTAAGAAGGCTGATGGCTCTCTTAGGCTTTGCATTGACTATCGCAAGCTCAATGAGCTGACCATCAGAAATCGCTACCCACTTCCTCGGATAGACGACATGTTTGACCAATTGAGCGGTGCGAAGGTCTTCTCTTAGCTTGACCTTGCCACCGGATTCCATCAGCTACGAGTCGTGGAAGACAGCATTCCTCTTACAGCATTGCGCACTTGTTATGGTTCTTTTGAGTGGTTGGTCATGCCGTTCGGCTTGACGAACGCTCCGGCTTTCTTCGTCGATCTCATGAATCGAGTACTCCGGGAATACATCGATAGAATCGTTCTGGTTTTCATCGACGATATTCTTATTTATTCTAGATCCGAGGCAGAGCATGCTCATCATTTGCGGATCGTCTTGGATACTCTTCGTCAGCATCAGCTTAAGGCCAAGCTCTCCAAGTGCCATTTTTGGGGGAGCAAGGTCAAGTTCTTGGGCCATATTGTATCATCTGAGGGTATTTCTGTCGATCCTGCCAAGATCGAAGCTATTCAGAATTGGAAGCAGCTCGAGAACGTTCATGATATTCGCAGCTTCCTTGGTCTGGCGGGTTATTACCGTTGATTTATCAAGGATTTCTCTCGTGTTGCACTTCCCCTCACGACTCTGACTCGTAAGGGGGTTCGTTTTATTTGGTCTGATAAGTGTGAAGTTTCTTTCCAGCGATTGAAGGAACTTCTCACTCATGCTCCTATCCTTGTGGTTTCTGAGACTAACCAGGATCTTGTTGTTTACACCGACGCTTGTGGTAGCGGCCTCGGTGCTGTGCTTATGTAGAAGGATCGGGTAGTTGCTTATGCTTATAGGCAGCTACGTCCGGATGAGGTTCGCTATCCGACTCATGATCTTGAGTTGGCAGCTATCGTCTTTGCTTTGAAGACATGGCGTCACTTTCTATCAGGCGAACGCTTCACTCTTTACACCGATCACAAGTGTCTGAAGTATTTATTCAGTCAGAAGGATCTCAATATGAGGCGGCAGCGATGGCTTGAGTTTCTCGCCTCATATGACTTAGACATTCAGTATACCCCTGGCAAGGGTAATCGTGTGGCTGATGCACTCAGTCGCAAACACTCGGTAGTAGTTTCTATGATGATAGCCGAGTGGGATATTCTTGAGACTCTTTCTATGTGTGATATTCGTAATCGAGCTCCGTCTTCTGATCCTCAGATCTTGTTATTCAGCTTGGAAACTCGACCTATTCTATTGGATCGCATTGCCCATGCTCAGCGGCAGGATCCATACTTGTTGCGATATATTCATCTCCTTGAGTCGGGATCCAGTGATGAGACACTGTTGGATTATTTTATTGATTCTCATCGGTGTCTTCGCAGGAAGAACCGTATTTTGGTACCATTTGATTTATCACTTAGGCGCGACATTCTAGACGAGTGTCATTGCACTAAGTACACTATACATCCCGGTTCGAGTAAGATGTATGCCGATATGTGCCGGCTATATTATTGGGAGGGTTTGAAGAGAGATGTTGCAAGTTATGTGAGCGGTTGCATGACTTGTCAACAGATCAAGGCCGAGCATCAGCGTCCATCTGGTCTTCTTCAGCCTCTAGAGATTCCATTGTGGAAATGGGATCAGATATCCATGGATTTTATTGATGGTCTGCCTCGATCGAGGTCAGGCCATACTTCTATTTGGGTCATCGTTGATCGCTTGACCAAATCAGCTCATTTCATTCCTATTAAGTCCACTCGGACTGCTCCTCAGCTTGCCAAGCTATATGTGAAGGAAGTCGTTCGACTTCATGGCATTTCTAGCTCTATCGTCTGTGATCGAGACACTATCTTTACTAGTCACTTCTGGAAGTGCCTACAGTCAGCTTTGGGCTCAAAGCTGAATTTCTCGACTGCTTATCATCCTCAGACTGACGGTCAGACGGAGAGGGTGAATCGTGTTTTAGAGGATCTTTTGCGCTGTTGTATTCTGGATTTCGGAGGTAGTTGGGAGGATCACTTACCGCTTGTAGAGTTGTCCTACAACAACAGCTTTCAGTCTAGTATCGGCATGGCACCTTTCGAGGCTCTCTACAGAAGGCCATGTCGCTCTCCTGCTTGTTGGTTAGAATCTGGCGAGAAGCTCATTCTTGGTCCAGATTCAGTTCGGGAATCTTCTGAGAAGATTATTCTTATTCGTCAGAGAATGAAAGAGGCGCAGAACCGTCAGAAATACTATGTGGACAACCGTAGGAAGCCTCTTGAGTTCTCCATTGGTGATCATGTCTTTATTTGGATATCTCCTATGAAAGGGGTTGTGCGTTTCAGCTCTACAGGGAAGTTGGCTCCTCGCTATGTTGGACCATTTCCTATTACGGAACGCATTGGCCCCATGGCTTATCGAGTGGCTCTACCTGCTCACTTCTCTGGAATACATGACGTGTTCCATGTTTCCCTGCTTCGCATGTGTGTCCGCGATCCTGATTCTATCATTGAGCCGCATGTTATGCCTGATTTAGAGATCTTACCTGATTTATCTTTGGAGCAGCAACCTCTTCGTATGCTTGATTCGGAGGTTAGACGCCTTCGCAACAAAGAGGTCCCACTCGTGAAGATTCAATGGTCACCGAATCCTAAGGATTGCACTTGGGAGACCAGAGAATCTATCGAACGCTCTTATCCTGGCATTCTCCCATCTTCTTCTGCGGATGAGAATTCTCTATTTTATCTCTATCACTTCTTTTGTGGATTTGACGTTATAGACGACATCTATCTTAAGGAATTGCGGGGACGCAATTTTCTTAAGGGCGGAGTCTGTAACAACCCGGAATTTGCATTACCAATTAATAAATAAAGGTTAGGATTTTTATTTATTTATTTTAATGAAGCATAAAAGGATTTGGAATAACAAAATTTATTTGAAAAAGGCTATTTTAATTAAATGGGAAATATGGGATTTTAAAATGAGGATAAAATGTTATTTTGGAAAGTTATATATTTTAAGAGAAGTTTTAAAACGGGTTTGGGTAAGAGAAAAAAAAATGAGTTTTATAAACATATATGAACACTTAGACTAATTTTTGGAAAAAACATGTAAATAACTCTCTTCTTATTGGGTTACTAAACCTAGCACAATAACCCACCCTAAACCTCCTCTATAAATTATCTCAAACTCTCCTAACCTCATTCATTCATCCCTAATCAAAAGCCTAATCATTTCCTAAAGCTTTCATAACAAAAATGGCCACTATCTTCATCTCCTTCTAGTTTTTGCTTATGCAAGTCATTCTATGCAAAGGTGATGCAAATACCCACCTCAAATCCATTTTTATATCTCTCTAATTTCTGAAATTTAATTGGTAACACATGTTTTATGTGTTTTTTGATCTTATAGCCTCCTATTCATCTTTTGCTAACTTGGGTTGATGCTATAGTAGTCTTTGTTGCTTTTGTGAGAGATATATTGCTAAAAACCTCTTCTAATATGTGTTTAATCATATTTTGATTTCAGTAATCATTTAGTAACACATGTTTTATTATGTAACATGTGAATCATAGCTCTTCGATCCTCTTTGCTTTCATTTTGGGTGTGCACACAAGTTGCTCGCTATATTGGTTGAGGTAAAATTGCTAGCTAAATCCTTTTTTACTCGATGCTTCTATAATTTTCGTTTTGGAATTGTAGGTGAAACGAAATCAGGCATAACTTCTTCATTTCTCATTCGTTTTTGGTCAGGTTTTTTTTGCTGCAAACTAGATTCAATAAGGAACACTTTTTATTCAGTGATTTTTCTATAATTTGGCCATTTAGATGACCTGAAATGCATTCAAAGACAGAAGACCAATTCTGTCTTTAACAAGTTATCTTGAGTTTCAATCTGATATTGTTTTGCATGTATCTCTCTCGTTTTTGATCCGAATTAGATAATTTTGGATGTTCCGGAAAGGTTAAAACATATGCTACAATTTTTGTTCAGTGAGTTTTCCGTATTTTTCCATTTAGATGACCTGAAATGCATTCAAATACAGAAGACCAATTCTGTCTTTAACAAGTTATCTTGAGTGTCAATCTGATATTGTTTTGCATTTATCTCTCTCGTTTTTTATCCGAATTAGATAATTTTGGATGTTCCGGAAAGCTTAAAACCTATTCTACAATTTTTGTTCAGTGAGTTTTCTGTAATTTTTACATTTAGATGACCTGAAATGCGTTCAAAGACAAAAGACCAATTTTGTCTTTAACAAGTCATCTTGAGTTTCAATCTGATATTGTTTTGTATGTATCTCTCTCGTTTTTGATCCGAATTAGATAATTTTGGATGTTCCGGAAATCTTAAAACCTATGCTACAATTTTTTTTCAGTGAGCTTTCTGTAATTTTGAGTCTAACTAGGTCAAAAATTGATTTTTCTACTATCTTCTCGAGAGCGATACACATATTAGCTCTATGGATGAAACTGAAACTATTTTGGTCATAACTTTTGAGCCGCTAGTCGGAATTTGACGATTTTGGTCTCGTTGGAAAGATGGAGTTATGAACTCCATATCTGGAAAGTTTGGTCATCATCTGAGTTCATTAGACCTTCGAATTTCCTATCAGAGTTGAACCCAGATCGCTGTGCAAAATAGTGCATTTCATGTTTCTGTGTCCGACTTTGGAACGTCGCTACGCCTTCGTTTCAAGTCGGAATCGAGTAATTCTTTTTGCATTCTGAAGTAGGAATGTCAGACTACATTCCTACCAATTTTCATGCCATTCGGACTCAGTTTGCTGGTCTGAATAATTTTCCGAACTTGGGTTCGCGTCAGTTTTGGACTATTTTCCAACACTTAGAATATTTTCAGTGATTTTCTGGTTTTATCGATTTCTTTGAGATTTGTCTCTGGATTTTGTACACGGGCCTTATAAAAAGGTTTTAAAAGGATTTTTTTCGCTCCGAAATGGCTTTCGAAATTATTATATAATATTATTTTTAATTAGTAAACTATTTACTCCATAATAGGAGAGTATTCAAAAGCCGTTTTAAAGTGTTCTCAAAATCAATTATAAATCCATTTCGAACCATTATTTTCTATAATAAAAATCTCACACTCACTTTTTAGCACGTCGAGCGAAGTGGAAAGGTGCTTAAATGGTTAGGAAATCTCCGGCCTATGGAACCGTGTGTATTTTCTTTTCGGTTAATCCCCGACCTATTCGATTGATCGTTTTGACCTTTGGGTCTAGTTTACCGATGATACGAGGTAGGCTTTTTATTGTTTGGAGTGTGAGCTTGCTATTGGTTAGTAAACCATTTAGTGCGAACGTGGGGTATGGGACTCATTGTTAACACTTTACGGGTTCCTCTCCAAGAAGTTTGTGACACATTAGCCTCTGGGCAGCCAGTACTGGACCTCTAGGTCACCACGCCTCTGGGCAACCATCTCTGGACACCTGTTCTATGGAGCAGTTTCTTTTTTTCGGCATGTGCCTCTGGGCCTTTATCCTTCTGGGAAGGATCTCGTCGTCTCGCGCGTTCCGCATCTGTGCGAGTGATCGATCACAACTCTACAGTACTTGGCAATAACGACTCCGGTCGGTGCACGTGCTATACTTGTATTATCTGATGATTTTTATATCCATTCGAGTACCGCCATTCGGTGTTGGTTCTATGGAACCATACGATGTAAGTGCGATTACCTTGTGGATTCACAGTGTCTCTGGGCACTGCTTTTCAGTGTTTGATTTCATTGACTTTTCAGTATATCCCCATTGCTCTTTGGAGCATCGATCTTTGCTTGGGCATTGATTACAGACTCTGGTCACTCTTGGGATTATTGCCTATGGGCAACTTTATATAGCTTTGGCTACACCGATGATATAAGGCGATTTTATTTATTCAACACTTTGGTGCTGATATTCTCTTTGGAGATTTTTACTGTTGATTGATGATTAGGGACCATCATTATATTCATGTGGTCCAAAATACTCTTCTGTTAGGAAAAGTACTGCTTTATTTATGTACCGCATTATTATATATCTCAGTTATTACCGATTGTTTAGCTAGCCTGACCCGAGTGTTTTCGCTCGGGTCAGACCGAGTTGTTTCAGGATAGGTCTCTGGACTTAGCTTCTGTGCTTCCGCTTGGACATTATCTGCTATGCTAATAGATAGCGCTTTTATTTGTCCACTATTCCGCTACTCTGTTATTATTCAGACTTTGATATGTACATATTTTTGACTCACATGTGTGGGCAGTGGCTTTGTACCCACTTACAGTATTTGGATCTGTATTGACGATGTATTGTTCTGGGATTTTATATCTGTTATGTGATTCTGTTCTGTGATGTTTTATCATTTATTACTATGCTTGTTCTGATAGGTCTTTAGCCATTGTAATTTCGTTATACATATTTATTGAATATGTCGAACCACTTGAAAAAAAAATATAGATACCATCCTTTCGACGTATTCAGTAGATAGTTATAGCTTGATTACAAATGGTCGCTTCCACTATACTCTATTCTCCGCTTTAACAGACAGTATTACTCCCGTAATACTCTTTGTTACAGTGGGTCTCAAAGTGGGGTGTTACAGTTACTTTGGCTGGAGGAACATCCTCGGGAAGCACTGTCAGTTTTCTTTTTGAAGATCTTTTGGAACAAGCAAAAGCCTTCAAGACTAATGTAACATCCGAAGAAGATAAGGGAGGAGCAGCGTCACTTGAAGACACGATGGTCTTGGAGGGAGCTAAAGCAAATTCAAGCAGATATAAAAACATTCAGAGCAATTCAAGAATTCTATAGACAATAAGAGGAGAATACTAAGCTAATAGTTACCTGAAATGTCAGAACGAATGGGCGACAATGAAGTAAAATGTTCAGCATCGCTTGAGGAGAACTAGCGTTTCCCACGAGAATTGTGCATAATGGTGGGCGGAGTGCTAAGAATCCTTTGGCCAGTTGGTAGCAAAGAATGTTTCCTTAGATTCGAAAGAGTTAGGAGCGTCAACCTGCTCCTAAGTTGTACGAGAGCTGCAGTTAAAGAATCGATGATTCTCTGGTCTGCATCACTAAGTGTCTTAAGAGATTCACCTAAAAAAGGATCAGAGATTAGTTAACAGAAAACATAGAGAAAAACAAAGACGATATTGAAATAGACTTACGAGGGAAGGAAAAGGCCCCACGGACATCCGCAAAGCAATTGACATAGAATAATTGGTTCTCCCAATCCTTAAACTTATTGATTCCCTCTAATATCAGCTTCTTATATACGTTAACTCTGAGGATTTTCTTGTTAGATTTTCTTAACCTTGCCAGTTTGGTCAAGGAGGTTAAAACTTTAGGGTTGAGCGAAGGAAGTCCAAATTCCAGTGCCAGCATCTCAAGGGATAAAAGATGGGTATATACATTGGGGGAAAGTTCTATTGGAGCAACTCTAATATGGGACAGGAAGGAGAGCAAGAATTTAGGAAATGGAAGAAACCCACCATGCCATATGTGGATGGTAGTGTATGCAAAATACCCTTCTTAATGGTTGTCTATGGTATTAGTGGATTTAGGCGGGATGGCTTCAATACCGGTGATGCCAAAGTCCTTCAGTATGGCATCTACTTCACTTTGAGACTCGATACAAGATTGGTTAGCAATGGCTTCAATCTTTGGAGAGCTTCTGATTCTGCCAGGTGAAAACGTTTAAATCAAAAACCCTTAATCAATTATAAATTTAGAAAGCAATCAAAAATTCAAGAATAACAAATAAGTTTCCTTAGATAGCCTAAGTATGAAAACATACACAAAGCTTTAAAAATGATGCAAAAAGTTGCAATCAAAAACTTGATGGTTTAAGCTTTCGACAAAGTCGAAAGGTTTACAGTTTGAGCTTTCAACAAAGTCGAAAGGTTTATAGTAAAAGCTTTCGACAATGTCGGAAAGAATAATGGTCTCAACTTTAACCATTATATTCAACAATATTTAAAAGAAAACAAAAATATAACTTCCTTAAGCTATCGACAAGGTTGAAAGAAAAAAATGGAACATCAAACCATTCATCACCTTTCGATGATGTTGGAAGCTCTATGGAAACTTGGATCTACATTAAGTGTAACATAAAGTTAAGTGACAAGACATTTCAACATGGTCAAAACCAAAACCTTAAAATTCCTAAATTAGAAAATATTGGTATTATTAATATTGTCGAGACGTTTGGTCAATGTTATCAAAATATGTCATACCCATTGAAGTCGAAAGGTTTCAAGCCTAACTCATTGGAACTTCAAACGTTTCGACAAAGATGGGCATAAGCAACACAATGGTTGAAGATTTCCAACCTTGTCGAAAGCTGGTAGACGAAAGGTTTGAAACTCCCTAACCTGGTCGAGAGCTCGTTGTCGAAGAGTTGGACCATTTAATTATCTAACCTTCGACAACATTGAAAGGTTGGCATCACAATACCTTCCGACCAAATCAAAATGTACAAAGAGGGCAAATCCATTATTGCCACCTCTGTCTCTTTCGAAGAGGTAGAAAGGTCATTTTTAGTCACCAAATTGTACAATAGTGGGTTCCAGGTTGTCATATCGGATTATACCAAACCCGATAATAAATGCAGTTTTCAATTTCTTCTAGAAGAACAAGTAATACAAACCCAGTGAAAAAACTGATTTCATCTGGAATCGATCTAATTCAATTTCAAAGAGGAATAAAATTTTCAACAAGTCAAAAACCAAGTTTGAAGAACCAAAAACTATATTTAGATACTTTGGGTATAAATTGAAACTGATAAAGTGAGTTTTTCCTGTATCAAACATCACAAGCATAAAATCTAAAACCACGGATGAATTTTGTTCAAAAACTAATTTAGGAAAAATTAAATTTCCAGAAAAACCAAATTGAAATTAAAATTAAATTTCGGATTTAGAAAACTGGAAATTTGATTAGAAACCGATAAGATTGGATATTAGACTATAATTATGAATCAAATTCAAGAAATTACCTTGTTGTTGCAAATCGAGATTTAGAAAATTTTGGGAATTCTTTTACTTGTATACGATGATTTTAATTTCAGGTAAAAGATGAAGAAAGAGAAGAAGCATACTATATAAGAAATGTCGCTCAAATTCTTAGCTGTTGGATCAGATTTGAATGAACGTCCCAGATCAACGCGGGAAGGCCAAGAGGCGAGAAGTTTTATAGCTTTTGACAAAGATGACTTGGAAACTCAAGGGCATCCCTTCGAGTGGGGGGCAAATGTTACATAAAAAATCAACCTTTCGACAAAGTCGAAAGGTCTTTCAGCAAAAGCAAAGGAAAAGGAGCACAACCCAAACCTTTCGAAGGAGTCGAAGGGATGCGGTCATCAGAATTCATTAGCATCAAACCTTTCGAAGGGGTTGAAAGGTCTTATCTCTAGTATCCAAGGTGTTCTTACCTTTCGAAGGGGATGAAGAAGTCAAAGAAAGTATGAGAAACTACTTAATGACCTTTTAGAAAGCATATCAATCCTTTCGAACGGTTGAAGCACATCCAGGTTACCTTTCGACAATGACAAAAGGTTTATGAAGAAAGAAGCACTCGCAAGTCAAAAAAGAGTGAAAGACAACCCTTCGACAACGTTGAAGGAAAGCACAACACTCAAAGAGCAACCTTCCGACAAGGTCGAAGGGTTCATAGCAGTAAAGAGGGCAAACCCTTCGACAAAGTCGAAAGGTTTATGAAGGAAAAATGAGAAGCATACCATTTGACTAAGTCGAAAGGTCCAGAACAGCGAATGAAAAGCAAACCTTTCATCAAAGTTGGAAGGTTCAAAGTTTCATATAAAAGGGAGACCTTCCGACCCGGTCGAAAGCATGGAGTCGAAAGGAGGGCTGCCTGCATCTATAAATAAGACCAAAAGGGTCCTATTTTGGGGGTCTAAATTCTCTCATTCTAACCATGTATTTTCTTAATCAAGTCATTCTAACCCTAATTAGGTGCTGATTTGGGTATTTAATAAGGATAGAGTTTTACATAGATAAAAAGGGAAGTCTTGTGTTCTATTAATTGCTTTACTGTTGCTTAAACTTTGTTGGATTAACTGCTAATTTCAGGTTCAATACCACCGAAAGGTTCTTGCCGACAAGGTCGACAACACTTTTGGATCAATTAATCACTGCAACCTTTCGAGGCCTACAACCTTACAGCTTAAACCCTTCGACAAGGTCAAAAGCGCTTATGTTGTAAGACATCAATAACCTTTCGAAGATATAATCCAAGTGGTTCATCCTTTCAGCTAGATCGAAGACTGTTCTTTAAGTATAAATATCCGGGTTTACAAGGCTTATTCCATAAGAAACCATTCCCAGACCTTTTGACAGGGATCAAGATATGCCTTATATGTAATCTAACCTTTTGACAAGGTCGAAAGCTTCTTTATACCTACAAAAGAGTTTGATATTCTACTTAAACCCAAAGAAGGTAATCATCCTAACCTTACGACAGAATAGAATCCAACCTCTGAAGGATAAGTTCAAGGGAATTCAATCTAAACCAAGAAGGAAACTCTTGAAGAGAATCTCACACTAACTCAATAAAGCCGGAAGGTTTCATAACCAAGCACCTAAACCTTTCGACGGCATCGAAAGGTCTGATTTGAAAGATATTTACAAATGAAAATACAAAGGCAATCCTTAAGGGTATCAAGCCCTTCATTCAAATTAGACTAAACACACTAGCTAGAATAACTTTGGGGTGTTGACAAGAAATCTTGTTAACACAGATCATAAGTCATTGAAGTATTTGTCCTCTTGGAAGGAGCTGAACATGAGACAACAGAGATAGTTGGAGTTTATTGTTGCTCATGATTTTGGAATTGAGTACACACCGAGGAAAGGCAATAAGGTAGCAGATGCACTTAGCAGGAAGCATCAGAATGCATTGTTGGCAATGATAGTTGAGCGGAAGGATTTGGAAGCATTGTCATCTTGTAGAGTGTAGTGTAGATCAGAGGCTGGTTCTAGTAGAGAAAAAGTTATGCTTTCTTGTTTGGAAGTCTGACCGGTATTGATAGAAAGGATAGCTTCTAAATAGGAGGAGGATCCATTTTTAGTTGAACGGATCAGGAAGTTGAGGGATGGAAATGAGAGCGATAACTTGAAGGATTTCAGTCTTGACCAGAATGAGTAGTTGAGAAAGAAAGGCAGGTTGTGTGTTCCAAATGTAGGAAGCATTAAGAAAGAAGTTTTCGAGGAATGCCATCGTTGAAGTTCACTATTCATCCAGGAGGAACTAAGATGTATCAGGATATGAAGAGAAGATTCTTCTAGGAAGGTATGAAGAGGGATATTAGCTTATGAGTAAAGCAGTGTTTGAATTGCCAACAGGCAAAGGCTGAACACCAGAAGCCAAGTGGATTTCTTAAGCCATTGGATAGTCCGGTTTGGAAATAGGATTCTATTTCTATGGATTCTATAGACAGGTTGCCAAGGTCTAGTAGAGGAAATAAAAGATTATCGGTCATAGTGGATAGATTGACCAAGACTGCCCATTTCATTCCAGTTAAGTCAACTAGGACGACACCTATTTTGGCGAAATTGTTCATGAAGAATGTGGTTAGATTGCATGGAATTCTTAGGAGTATTGTTAGCAATAGAGATTCTTTACTAACTAGTGAGTTCTGGAGGAGTCTACAGGAGATTTTGGGAACCAAGCTCAAGATGAGTACTGATTACCATCCATAGACTGATGGGCAAACAGAAAGAGTTAACAAAGTCTTGGAGGACTTGTTAAGAGCTTGTGTATTGGACTTTGGGGATCATGGGAAGACCATCTGCATTACTCGAGTTTTCGTATAACAACAGTTATCAGACTAGTACTGGGTTGGCACCATTTGAAACTTTATATGGAAGGCCTTGCAAATCTCTCGTTTATTGGTTAGAGACCAGGGATAGATTGGTTCTTGGTCCATATTTAGTAAGGGAAGGTACAAAAAATATTGAGTTTATTCGAGCTAGAATGAAGGAGGCTCAATCTTGGCAGAAAAGTTATGCATACAGAAGAAGGAAAGGCTTAGAGTTCTTTGTTAGAGATCATGTGTTCATTAAGATTTCACCGATGAAAGGTGTAATTAGATTCGAAAGATTCAGAAAGTTGGCACCGAGATTCATTGGACCGTTTCATATTGTTGAGAGGAACGAGAAACTTGCATATAGAGTAGAGTAACCGAGCAGTTTTGAAGGGGTCCATGATATTTTCCATGTTTCTCATATTAGAAAGTGTGTTAAAGACCCGAAGACTACTATAGCACCGACTGTGTTAGATGATTTAGTCGTGGAACTAGACTTGACTATAGTTAGAAAGCCCGTTGATATAGTTGCGAGAGATGAGAAGAGGCTAAGGAACAAAACAGTCAGATTAGTGAAAGTCCAGTGGAGCGATGAAGAGAGAAACTGTACTTGGGAGACAGAGAGCAGGATTAGAGATGCTTATCCTGATTTGTTTTAATGGTATGTTTTAACTTTTGATTGTTTGTCGTGTACCTTATCGTAATTTCAAGGACGAAATTCTTTAAGGAGGGGTCTGTAACACCCCATATTTTTAGTAACATTATTTATGATATTTAATTAGTTAAATTAAATTAAATAATGTAGGTTGTGGGTTGAGATTTGTGACTAAATATGAGGTAGCTGTGCCATGTTAATGAGTAAATCAAAATGAGATAACATGAAATAAAATAGACCAAAGGGAATAAAAAAGGTTAGGAAATAGGCAGGGGAAAAATAGGAACAAGGCAAATCCTTATACCCTAAACCCTTTACCCCTTAACACTCACGTTCACTCCATTTTTTACAAATCAAAAATATAAAGCTAAGGGCGGCCACCATTAGGAAAAGCAAAGAAGAAGAATTCAAGAGGAAGAATCAAATTATTTAGCCAAGAATTTTCTAGTGAAGAAAACATATTGAAAATGATTTTTTGGAATTTTTATAGAATTTTCCTAAGTGTTTTTATGAGCATATAAAGTTATTTTAGGTATGGGACTTAAATGTTTTATATATTTATTTAAGGAGAAGGGGTATTTTGTCAAAATAAAATTATTGTTTATTTCTAAAATCTTGGCAGCAATTTTGAAAAAAAAAGAAATTTAGCAACCAATGAAAATTTGACAAACATAGCAGGTTAGTTGAAAAGTGTCTCTTTTAGGTTAAAAACAAAATTTACATGTTTTTAGCATGTTCCGCCATTTCGACACCAGGGGTTCCGACCTAGACGTTTCACCACCATTGCTTTCGACACTAATGCACATGGTAGCAATTTACTTGGTACATAGCGAATTGGATAGAGGCGGAAGTATAAGATCGAAATATAGGGTTCCGAAGGGGTTAAAGCATGCCTTTGTTTTAAAATGAAGTAGCGCCTGCTTTGCTTTCGAAGAAGTTAGCTTTCGACTGGGTTGGCTTCCGACCTGGTTAATTGATTTCAAAGGAAAGGTTTCGAATGGGCTGCGCTCTTTTATTTTATGTAATGCTTTCGAAGGGGTCAAAACCTCTAGCTATCGCTTTCCTACCTTTCGAAGTCAATGGTTTCGAAATGTATACTTTTCTTTTAAAATTAGTCACTTCTCCATTGCTTTTGGAAGTGTGGTTTCGACACTATCACTTCTTTACTTCAGAATGCTTTCGTAAGGTAGGATTTTGACCTAAATGGTTTTAGTGACCCTTTTGCTCTGTTGAATTATAACCCAGATGGTTTCGAAAGAGATGGTTTCGAAGGATGTTTTCCACATGTTTTAAATTTAACCCAGTGCTTTCGAAAGGTTTGCTTTTATAAAGGTTTGATACTTTCGAAATGTTTTTAAGAGCGGTTTTGAAGGGGTGGTTCGCCAATGTTATCAAAAGGGTCGAAAGGGAAGGTTTTTCTGATTGTTTCAAAAGGGTTGAAAGGAAAGGTTTTCCCAAAGGTTTTTAAAGGCAATGTTTAAAGGTTTTAAGAGAAAGATTTCTAAGGTTTTTAAAACTTTCAAAAGGAAGGTTTTCCAATGGTTTCGAAAGGTTTTGAGAATGGTTTTGAAAGGAAGATTTTGGCCTTTTGGCCTAGGTAAATAAAGGGTTTTACTTGGTTTCGAAAGGGGTACTTTCAATGGGTTTTAAAGGGGTACTTCCAAGTGTTTGAATGTTTTCATCAACAATGGTTTGAGTAAAGTGTGTGTGTATATATGTATGTATGTATGTATGTATGTATGTATATGCAACATGGCAAGGTGATTTTGAGTAAAGCATAGAGTATATGTATTTTCCTTGTGTGAGTTTGATTTAAAGGTTTTAAATCGGTTTGGAAAGGTTTTTCAAGGAAAATTTATGGGAAGGTTTCCCTAAGTAAAATAACTCAGATATTAGAATACCAAATGGGACTGGTATAGGGTCGCGCCCTATACATTAGCTAGCATCCCCAGCTAATTTTGTCTAAAATTACAGTGTGTAGGGCTTTGTTACATGTAAGACTAAAATTATGATTACACGTAGAAGGGAATATATAATTGTATACAGATAGGTTATTGGTGAGCTCGCAAAACAATTAGGATCGGGTAATCCTAGGAGATGTGTAACGACCCGTAAATTTCGATAATTAAATTTGTTGATTTAATAAGATTTTGGAAATTAAATACTGAAAGAAATAAAAATTTGTTAATTAATAATGAAATAATAACAAAAGTGAAAAAGTAACAATGTTAAATAAAGTTAATCATTAGCAACTTGAATGAAATTCCAATTAATTGAAATAATAAAAATGCTATACATGGTTATAAATTGAATATAAGTGAATAAATGAAATATTGGATTAACCAAGGAAATAATAGATAGTTAATGGAAATTGAATTAAATTAGTATTATGAAAATAAATGGTAACATTGATTTGTGAGTAATAAAAGCTTATTAATGTGACTAAAGGTTAACTGTGGCAAACTATTGTATGTTACCTATCTATTTAGTCTGTTAATTTAAATTGGAAATAAATTTCAATAAATGTAATTAAATATTATGTTAATGTAAATTAAGTTAATATTTGGAAATAAGTTAATTTTATTCATAATATGACAATTGGTTGAATAAAAAGAATGGAAACCAAGGTTTATTAATTTATTGGAATTTTAAAATTATAATAATTGGACTAATTGCAAATAAATGAAATTAAATATTTAAATATTACGTTAATTGAAATTAAGAAGAAATTGGGAAACATTAATGTGCTAAGAGATAAATCAATGTTATTTATACCCTTATTGTAATGAAAGACTTGAATCACAAGATTTAAAATCAAATAAATGGATTTATTGGAATTTCAATTGATAATCAATGAATTTACGGAAATTGAAATTAAATAATGTAATTGGTGAATTAATTAACTTTGAATTGATATAGAAATTGGCTTTAAAAGATTTTAAATTTCGAAGTAATACAAAAGAATAGAAACTATAAAATAATTAAATTTGAATTAAAAGTGATTTAATTAATTTAATATTAATTTATTTAATTAACTGGAAAATAGCCATTTTGGCCACTGACTCGGATTTCTACGAAACTAGTTTCACTGGATCCGTAATGGTGAATTATTGTAGGATTTCAAGTTTCGTAGCGATCGGACTTGTTGTTTGATCGTACGGGCTCGAAACGCCTAGAATTCAATTTAATTGAAATCAATTGAAATCAATTTGAAATAGGCTGATTTTAACATAACTTCTTCATACGATTGAATTAGGATTTGAAACCTGTTCCATTGAGTTTAAAATATTTGAAAACATCTATTTTGTTATATGGGTTGACCCATTTTCGTTCCGGAGTCGAAACGGGCTTTTCGGGTCGTGTATCGTTCAACATTCCAAACAAATCAAGCCCATTCCCTTCTAGTTTGTTCTACCTATATATATATATATATATATATATATATATATATATATATATATCGTTATAAACCCTAGATCATTTCTTATTCCTCATTTTTGTACGTACAATTTCATTAGCTCCTCCTCTTTTCAGTGGCAGACAAAACCTAATTCCCAAATTTCAAATTCAATTTCAAATTCAATTTCAAATACAACTTCAAAAAATTCAAATTCCACCAACTATATCGAATTATATATCAATCTGAAGCTCCAGACAAGCACAAGACAATTATGTGATTCGTTTCTCAATCCGGGTTGCTGTGTGGCCAGAATTGGCTAGACTATTCTCGGTCGTCCATAGGGTTCTGATCAACGTCGATGGATCGTCAAATTGATGATACCATCGTGTGGAGAGGGTCGCGCATTGTCCATCAGCATGGCTCGTTCTTCATTTCAGTGGTTGGATCGGTCGAACTAATTCATCTAGGGTTCGACTTGGAGGTGGCGGCTGGGCAGTTTTTCGTCGTCGATCGACGATGTGACGCTTCGTGGTCGGATGGGAGGCCTAGGCGAGGTCGCGACAAGGCAGTAGGGTGGTCGCGATCGTATCTGGTGGCGGCGGCTTCTAGGTTTTGTCGAATCGAAGATGGGTTTCAGGCGGCTTCAACATCGCATGAACGAGAGAAGCTTCGGTGACGTGTACTCCTAATTTAATTATTTAATTATTTTAAATTCAAATCGTATAATGTTTTAACACGCATATCTTTTACATACAAGGTCCGATTCACGCGCGGTTTGATCCGCTGGAATCGTATCAAAATTCCGGACATTTTGACGCTTTTTTGGACGAATTCCGAGACTGTTTGAATTTTGGGTTTAAATTGGATTCAAATTCAATTTAAATTCAAAAGGTGAGTGTTTAAACCCACTCACAACTTCTAAAATTTCTTATGTTTGTTAAATTAAATTTATGATGTGATTAGAAATTTATTTATGGCTGTTTGATATATTTTAAATCATCATCTCAGTTAATTTGAATTTATTTGAATTAAATCGTTATTTAATTTATTATTAAATATAAATTGCCAGTTAAATACCTATTATTGATTATCAGTTCTATATTGATATTTATTGATTGATTTAGATGATGTTGTAATGGATGTTGATTGATGATATTGGATGAATGGATGTTTTATTTTATATCGTTATAAACTGCAAGTTCACTATGGGTTGAAATGATACATACCCGAATGATCAATAGATTAAGGAAAAATCGTTATGGGTTGAAATGATAGACTCGAGCGATTTTATGGATTTCATATTTTCGGGATTGCGGATTGAAATGATTTATATCCGTAAATATAAAAAAAATTAATTTGCGGATTGAAATGATAAATATTCGTACCACTTGACTCTAGGGTAGAGAATTATCTACGGACACGGGATTGGTTAAATTAAATGATTTTAAAATCCTTAATTTTCGAATTTAATTAAATGATATTTTGAAATAAAATTTGATTTATGTAAATTGAAGTATTATGGGAAAATCAAGTTTTGTGTTGAAATGTGAATTGGTTTAAAAGGAATTTCTTTAAGAAATTAAATTGGAAGTTTAAAGTAAAATTTTAAGTATAAATGAAATTCTATCAAAATTAAGTTATTGAAGTTGTTTGAAAATAACTTTGAAATATTTTGAAATTGGAGTAATTCGAATTGATATTTGAACATGGATTGAAACGATGTGAAATTCAATAATTTATTGAAATGTTAAATTGAAAGGTTTGGAATTTGGTTTGTTGATTTGGAAATTTAAAATGGTCCAAATGAGTTGAAATGAAATGAATAATTTAATTTGATATAAATTCCAAATTCATGTTTTAATATAAACTGTTTTAAAAATATATTATTTCTAATTTCTAATTATTAAGATTTCAAAGTATTAAACTATTTTAACCTGTATTAATTATATTAAATCATTTTAACCTATTTTAAACCATTTAAGTTATTTAAACTAATTAACCTGTTTTAACTTATTTTAAATCTAATTAATCTATTTTAAAGCTATTTAATCCATTTTAATTATATTTAATCTATTTTAAATCTATATTAACTATTTATAACTATTTAAAACTATTTTCTTCTAAATTCCAAACTAAGTAAAATGGATGGGTTTATATTCAAATTCTCGATTTTTAAAGTGAATGTGGTTAATTGGCATTATAACCTAAGTTGGGAATTAAATAACATATTTGGTTTAATATGATAATTTTGAAATGAGAGTTTAACCTATTTTGGAAATATGACTTTTGAAAGGAAATATAATTTCGAAATATGATTTCAAATGTGATATGAATTCAAAGGTAAATATGAGTAATGATTTCGAAAACGATTTGATTTGAATTGAATATGATATTTTGATATCAACTATGAAATGGTTTTGAAAATGTAAAAGAACCGTCCGGTTTGTAATAAGCGATTGGTTGGTAAAGAGACCGGATAGGATATGGGCATACTCTCTGTTGATACCGAAAAACCATTTCGACAACCGTGTATGCGAATGAGATTCTAGAATGAAGTAGGATGGTGGCGACGATCCTATATGAGGTATATACGTGGACCCGACTCTCGTGAGTTGGCATAAGGTGGCTAAAACAGGAGCAATCGACGGGCCAATGAGGTAGCTCCTCTGATCGGACACACTCCATCGATATTATATTCTGACTTTAAGATTTATTTGGTGGCCACCCTTCGATTTTTACTCGGGAGTGTGTTTCGAGCTGGGCGGTAGTTGCGGCTATGCGTTACCAACACCCGGAAGTGTAATTGGTATATCTACCCTGGCATTGCCTAGTTGTGCAGTGTCACCTACCCTAGCGCACCTTCTACGAGTTTGGTTTGTAACATACCTAGGGAGTGCCCTCTAACGACACCCACTTTACGGGTGGGATTATGGTACTGTATAGACTATGGGAATATATAAAATGTGTTAAGGGGGATATGGGTAACGCCTTAACGCTATTTTAATAGTTTATATTACTGTAGACATATTATAATAGCATATTGTACTACATAGTAGATAGTTTAACGGATCCTTAGGAGATGTGAATCCTGAACATCTCTTGAGTTACTGCACTCACGTTAGACACTAGATAGGAGATGTCAAACCCCGTAAACATCTCTGACACTGTTTACACTCATATTTATTACCGTTGATTTAACTCACATAAGATCTTTTAGTTCCGACTCTATTGTTTTGTCTTTTCAATTAGCTCGGGTCAGCCTGAGCATTTCAGGATTTGAAGACTTTATTTCTGGAGGACGAAGATCAAGATTTGTGCTACTATTATTTACTATATTTATTCCATCACATTCATACTGTCCCGCTGCATTATTATTTGTTTATCTCTGATATGTGTAACGCTGATTCTATAATGTATATGTATAATCAAATGTTTGTAAACGGCTTCATGAACTGTTATTTGATTATTATATTTTGTCATTCCGCTGCGAGATTCTATTTTGTTTTTTTTCTTTCTCTGCTTTTTCTTATTCACCCCAATAACAAACCGCCCCTCTGTATGGTTTGAGATGGCATGTGTGTCTACTTAAAGCGTACAAAAAGGCGGGATGTTACAGTTGGTATCAGAGCTTTGGTTTAGCGATAACCTTAGCTTTGTGGGGTCTGACTCTTTATTAATATGGTAATAATACTCTAGAATGAGTCGCTGAGTGTATATATATGAGAGAGCATTTTTGTTAGTGTTATAAAAGGTTTTTATATTGTTTTAATTGTTCCGTTTTGTATTTATAAATTCTGGTTGGTGCATAGGACGCTATGACATCGACAGGGATTTCTAAACACTTAATAGGACTCACGGACGTAATATTGTTTTGAAATGGAGGTGAATGAAATAATTTTGCCTACTATATAATTTGTATATATAAAATAATAGATTTTATAAATTATATATTTGGTTGTAATATATTAGTTGTTAGGTGGTGAAATTTATAAATATAGGTTGGAAATAAGATTTGAAAATAAAATAAATGAAATTTGGAAATTTAGGACTTAAGTTCCGGGATTTTTGAAAATTTATTTCGAATAATTTTGGAATATAATAATAATATTATTTAGAAGTATTTTCTGATATAAATATTTCAATATGATTTGAAAGAATTGTTTTAAAGAAATTTTGGAAAGAAATAAGTTCTGTACTCCCCTCTTTGTCGCTGAAAAATAATTTCGGTGATGAGTGCACGCATCATCGACATTCATTTTCGAGTTTCAAAGTGGGAAGGCCATTCTAGTAGTTTTACTACAGATCTAGTTTGATGAACAAATAAAAATTTTAAATTTTAAATATGATTGGATATAAAAGTTATGAGTGTGTATATATATATATATATGTATATATGTATATGTATGTATGTATGTATGTATGTATGTATTATTTTAAATGTTTTGAAATGGAACCCGACATTTAGTTTTTAAATTTCTATAAATTGGAGATTTCAATTATTGAAATGGAATAAAATTTTAACTATTTAATAATAGAAACTTCTAAATGAAAATAAGAAATTATATGCTAAGTTATACCTGAAATATACAAGGAATTTGAAATTTGTAACTTGTAAACGAAAAGAATATGAAAATAAGAAATTGAATGCTTGGTTATAAATGAAATATACAAGAAATTTGAAGCTTGTAACCTATAAATAAAAATGATATGATTATTGAACATTAAATTAATTAAAAGAAATGAGTCAAACTTGTATAACTTTCAATTGCATTCTTAAAGCATATATATATATACAACTTACCAAATATTAAAAGTTGTAATATTTAATAAGAAAATGTAATAGGATATTATATAAGTAAAACTTAAAGTAATGAAAGTATTCAATGAAATTCTTTAATAAATAAGAATTTGATGTTGTAGTTGTTATAAACTTAAGTTATAATTGAATTGTTACTATAATAAAATGATTTCGGTGATGAGTGCACGCATCATCGACATTCATTTTCGAGTTTCAAAGTGGGAAGGCCATTGTAGTAGTTTTACTACAGATCTATTTTGATAAACAAATAAAAATTTTAAATTTTAAATTTTAAATATGATCTATTTTAATTCACGCGCAGTTTGATCCGCTCGGATCGTATCGAAATTCCGGAAATTTTGACGCTAGTTTGGACGAATTCTGAGACTGTTTGAATTTTGGGTTTAAATTGGATTCAAATTCAATTTAAATTCAAAAGGTGAGTGTTTTAACCTACTCACATGTGACGACCGCCCATGACCCCTGCACTGAACATAGGAATGGTGCACTGTAAAGTGTGCCAGGCAGCCATGGACGGTTGCCAAGGTTAAATTAAAATAGCAGAATCCATCGTATAACTCACAGCGCATGGATAAAATACAATAGAGAACATATATAGTGAAGCTTTACCAAAATAGAATCTTATCAATTAAGCTTCATAATAGTTGAATACAAACATCTGAATAGTCAATACATCAAGCCTCACTACATACACTACACCACAAAAGGCTTTTAACAGCGTTTGGTAAACGCTGTAATATGATACAACAGCGTTATTTCAAACGCTGTATAACGACATGCTGTCGTATATACATAACTTACAACAGCTTTTCTATAAACGCTGTTGAAACATCTCTGTGACAGCGTTTATTACGAGCTGTCAATAATGTTTTTACAGCGTTTTCCGACGTGCTGTATTATGTTTCAACAGCGTTTATAATTTAGTTGTCGAAGATGTTCAAATTCTACTTTAACTGTTTACAACAGCTTTTTCTAAACGCTGTTATTGAATCATCAACAATTTCGACAGCATGTTACAAACGCTGTTATTGAATCATCAACTATTTCGACAGCATGTAAAAAACGCTATTATTGACAATTTTAAGATAATTACAGCACGAATTAAATGCTGTTGTTTCTTCATTGACAGCATTAATCAAACGTTGTCTTCTATTTATATAACAGCTTTAATATTCCACTCTATTTTTGAATATTCCGAAACTATATTTTAAGCATATTCAAGCAACTAATATATATAACAGGTTCTAATAACTATTAATTGGTTACATAAACTAGTTAAGACAATATTAATAAACAAAAGACATCCATAAACCAAGTTTCAATAATATCCATAAACAAAAATAACAAAGTAAACAAAGTTGCCACAAATTCTGTTAAACAAAGACACGTTATATGTTAAGTAAAAGTATAATATCAATACAGTAAGTCCACACCAAATGCCAACAACAAAACGTGCATCTAAAAAGTTTCATATGCTTGCTACTTGCTACTTGCTACTTGCTACGGAAGAAGAATGTGTCATCGCCATCTTTAATTACCTGCAATGAAGAAATTTGAAATGATCAGTGAGTAAACGCCATCTAAAAATTTGAAGTTTCATATGCTAAAATGCTTAACTACACCAAAAAATCACTATATGGATCTAAAAATTTGACGTGATCGGTGAGTAAATGCTTAACAACCCACCACTATAATCAATACAAACCAGTGCACATCACCAGTGAACATCAAACCAAACTGCACCATATTCCATCCCCAACTACCCCCACTACCACCCTATTGCAAATTCCTCCATCATCACCATTTAAATACACTCTGCTACGGCCATAACAGCTGCAACAAAATCCACTCAACTACACGACCAGACACCAAGCATTGTCATTACATTTACACCACCATTCATCTTCACTGCTTCTCCCTTGTTCAAACCCGGTCAGACCAAACCACCCACTTCTGCCACTTCTCCTCTCTGAACACATCCTTCATTACTGCCACATTCAAACTGTCACATTACTACTCATCTCGTCATTAGCATATCATGCATCACATTACCCACCATTTCTTCAACATTCAAACTGTTGCTTTGCACTGCACTTTGCACTGCACTGCACACAGATTAATTATGCCTATTTTCACACCATGTTTTCTCTTCTTTTTTTATTTCCCATTAATAATTAATCAATTATCCTATCGAGCAAAAAAGCATTTTATTTCTTTAAGTTTACCCTTTTCGTTTTGACTTTTTCGTTTCATTGCAAATGCACTACACTACTTCACAAACAAACCAATTACCTTACATATCAACAGCCTACCCTGCTACTGCATTCATCACAACATCATCAACATCCTACCATCAACAATTCAACACATATAACCATATCTCCCCAACACCTCTGCATTTCACCCCTGACAACCAACTGGCTGCTATCAGACATCATTTCCACCAACTATTCTACATTTTACCCCACTGCATACTCACCTTCATCCCCTTTCACAATCACTGCTATTCACAACTCCACAATCTTGCCATATAATTCAAAAACCACAACCATTCTCACTGACCACACTCTGACATCCATCTCTGCAATCACCCACATACACTACCCTTTCACCTCAAAAACAGTCACCGTCCTGCTATTCACCCTATACATTAACCACCAGCCCATACAAACTTCCACATACACACTGATAAACATCTACACACTGACAAATTACACAGCAATACCCTTCCATTGCATTAGCAGTTCCAGTGCTCCAACTTCTACAAACAGTTTCAATCAACTCCGACCAAACCACCCTGTTCACTGGCCATTACCCAATACCACTACATCCATACATCAAGAACTGTTGTTTGTACCACAAAGTCTAAACCAGTGTGCTGTTTGTATTACAACTGCAACTGTGCTGCTACCCTTCACACAAATTCAACAAACAATTTAGACATCAAAACCAAGCAAGTCGATCACTTCTACAATCAAACCTTCATCGCCTGCAGTGCCGCAACCTGCCTGCATCACCTCAACTGCCTTCCTTTGAAACCTGCTACATACATTGACTCAACCACACAATCATTCAAACTCCATTCTCCTTATCAAACTGACCAAATACCCACTGCATACATCTGCTACCATGACTGTGCACGAGCTTCTGACCAACCACCAGAACAAACTGCAGCCAACATAAACAACCTGTAAACGGATTTACATTCGAATACCCATTGCATAAATCGAATACCCCCAACACTTGAATCAAACCATCGCCATCTCCCAAATCACTACGCGACCACTCCTGAATACCCAATACCCAAATTGTGACAATTCCAATCACCAATCGCATGCACCACATCATCAAACACCAGCAGTCAATAACTTATAACCTACACCAGCAGTCACCTTTGCCTTGAAATCACCATTCAAACTCCCCTTACTCATTCAACACTCCCTACACCACCTCAGTTTCAAAACCTGAACACAACCACACAAACCTGAAACCAAGCCATTCCACTGTTCTACCAACTTTATACCTCACTGCCGCCGCCATATTTCATTTTCCACAACCAAAACCACCGTACCCTACTTCTACCAATTTAGTTGCCCATCACTTCTCTGGCATATACACACCTAACAGTCCACATACCTCTGTCATCCACAACCTGTTCATCGCCTACATTACCACATCCTACAACCAGTTCCCCACTTCAACTCTACTTCCACATCACCAAACATTGCTACTCAATACTGCCTTATACTTCACTTCTCCAACACCATCTGTGCATACAAACTACAAACTCTTCCAACTGCTCACAACAGTCTCTGTTGCTAAATCACCCGCCTCCTCCCACATCAAATACTTCACTGCATTACCCTAAACAGTGCTAATCATCCACCACCATCTCAGAAAACACCTCTGCTGCAACCAAGCATACCCTATGACAACACCATACTTCCCCTACCACCAGCATACAACACATCAACCTTTAGCAAACTTCATTTGCCTTCCCTCAACTTCACTATCACCATTTCCAAACTTCCCCCATCAAACTGTCCCATATAACTCCTCCACCAAACATCATAACCAACGTACTTCACTGCTGTTACACCATCTCATTTCGATAGCTTCCCCTACATCAAAACTGCACACAGTCATCACCAGCTTACATACTGTGGCATCACCAAACAACTACACCGCTGTCATATAAAACTGAAATCAGTTCACACTTCCATCAAATACAATAAATACCCCAACTTCAACACTTCATTATCACTTCATATCCTCACCTTCCTTTGCCAAGCTCCTCCTCTTGCTACTGCCTATAACACTCCTTTGTTATACAACCATTCAACTCCAAAACAAATACCAGAACTACATAAAAATTTCACTTCACTCCCAAAAAAAACAATGGACAATTTTTCCCAAAATCAGGAGAGTTAACAATGGATTTGAATTTATGAGATTTAATAAAACCGCTCACAGCCAATCAATGCTCATTTACACTAGCATATTTAATCAAATGAAACTATAGTAGTTTTTTATCTTGTCTATTGCATATAAACAAGATGTGAAACTTACATGGAAGTTGAGCCAATTCTAACATTCGCAACAGGCCATGCTACAGTCGAGCCAATAGCATCTGATAAGCATTCCATGAAGGATGTAGGCCGCCATATAGGTGCATTTGGGACTTTTACAACATCCACCCAAACTCTTATTGCATTTGGTCCCAGTGGAACAGAATGTACCAAAGCATTTGGATCTGTTGAAGACACGGTTCCTTCTGCTACTATTTTTCCCGTACCTTCTAAATCAATCAACTTGCATTTGGTATTTGCAGAAAAATTTGCACTCTATCACATAACAAAAAAATGGTAATACGATATCAACAATTCTTTGAGAGGAATATTAGCAATATGAACATGTTACCGTAAGAGATGTTGGAGCATTGATCATAGGAGCAGGACATGTGCTAGCGTTAACCGTTTCAACAACCACTGTTGATTCTGGCCATGCTATTTTCTTACCAATAGCTTCTCCAATACATGTCATGCCAACTATAGGCCTCCACAAAAATGCATCTTCTTTTTTCGGATTGTCCACCCAAACTATCTTGGCATCTGGTCCAAGAGGAATACCATTAATTATCTGATTTGGATCACTTGAGTACACTCGTCCTTCAGCAACCAGTTCTTTGCTCCCACCCCAATCATACAGCTTGCAATTGGTTTCCATGCTATTAGTTTTACTATATTAAAAAAATACATTTGTTTAAGTTGAACATAGAAATATACAAAAACATTGCACAAATTTCAGTAACACATCTTTAAAGCGTTGTAGCAATAGAAATATACAAAAAAATGCTAAACCATACTACCATACTACCATAAAATGCTAAATTTATGGATAGAGATTATTATCCACGATGGCCCTACATATTAAAAAAAATGCTAATTAGTGTTAAACTTACCTTGTTTTGTTTTCTGGAGTCCTCACTTTTGTGTATAACAACTTTATCAAATGGCCATACTACTATCTCATCCTTGGCATCTCTTATATATATAGAATTAGCAGTTGTAACTTTTGCTAGTTTTATGTAAAATATACTTAAATATAGAGAGAGCGTATTTAATCTAAATGCAAATAAGAAAAAAAACATTCCAAACTAATCTTTTTCATTTGCAAATTTCCAAGTTACTTCAATTATACTTTTGTTTCCTATTTTTATGCAAAAACCCCTAAAAGAAATGCTACTTATTCATGTCTTCATCTCTATTCTTATTATTTCCAATCATCATCTCAACTTTGGATTTATTCACTCACTAATTAACATTTTTTTCTTTTCTGATTCACACATTTATAGTTAACATTGTTTTCTCTATGAACTCAACAAAACTACAGTTAATAAAAATGTATTATTCACTCCATTTTGGATGAAATGGTCATCAAGTTTTCTTAATAAAAAAAACTTCTGTATTTTATTCCCTCCAATTACTTATTTTTATGCTATTTTAATAAAAGGACATTGAAAAAAAAAATGTTCTATAAAACTGTGTTTTTATATCAAGTTACTGTACATAAAAATATGCTTGTATGGCTTTGAATGTTCTTCTACTAATCTTGGAACAATTTCCTGTAATGACTTTTTCAATTCCAAGTGTTTGTTAAAAAAGTTCAAGTAGTATTTTTTTAGCCATTAACTTCAGATGTGAATGCATTAAATGCATATTTTCCATATACAGCCAAAACATCAAATAACAGCAGTTTTAAAAGTTGCACAGCTAAGTGCATATGCATAGTTGATTCACTTCTCACATTTATTCATTGCATGCCATATATATTTCAGTTATAGTACACATAGGGACTAAGACCTAATATCTCTTTAACGGTGCAAATAATATTAAGCTAAGTTGACAAAGCTAAAAAATAAAGATTGTCATAACCTTTTCACGTTTCTAACTTCATCTTAATATGAATGACCTGACATGTATTTTTCTAACCAAGGGTCATTGACTCATTTCTTTTACTCATATGTGGTATTCAAGTTCAGAAAATAAGAATAGTGTGGAGTTCGTACATATTTACCTAAGTAAGAATAGTGTGGGATTCGTATACATTTACCTAAATGAAATATTATAGCATTAACATATATGAATATCACATATCTCGATGGAGGCTAATTTAACCTTTAGGCGATCCATGTTAAAAAAATAAAACCTTGAAGCTAAAAAGAGAAGTTGGGATAATCAGCCACTTGAAGAATAGAAATTCTTCAGAAACTTCTACTGCAATGTAGAAAATTCAGGTAAGTATATTACCGTGTAACGCTGATGATAGGAATACTATTTTGACATTTTACAATGATTAAGAGCACTGCATTGTTTAACATCTTATAGATGTGAATTTGTTCGGTTGAAGAAGTAAAAAATGTGTAAAACATGTGAATTTGTTGGGCTGCTAATAGAAAACTCTAATATTTTCTTAGTATCAAAACCAGATTTCTAAAGGACTTTTCCTCACTACAAATTATCATGTCCTCCAACATAACAAATAGCTTCTCATGCAGTATCATATACGATGGAGTAAATTGATTGCTACTTTTCTCATGAAAATGAGAAAATTCAGTATCTAGAACTGTATTTAGTAACTATGTGTAAGAAGTGAAAATTCAATATCCAAAACTATACTTAGTAACCATAGTCAACACAATAAATATATTAGTCTTCTAAATTTGGTAACATTACTAGCTTTCTAAATAAGGCCTATATTATTTCTAAACTCTTTAAAACGTACTATTTTGAAATTTTGAATACTCTTAATAGTGTTCACACCACCATAGGTATTTATTATGTTAGTAATTAGCATTTATAAAGTATTGCACATAGAAGCTCAATGAAATACTGCACAAGTACATGTCCATAGCTAAAAATAAAAATGAAGGCTCTATACATATTTGGGATGAGACTAATTAAGCTACAATGCAATTATAACCTAAACTGACATACGTTAAATAATTAATAACTTGCGCTGACAAAAGTTCAAAGATTAATCTGCACATAATGTGAGAATAAGCGGATATCTATAATAAAATATTGGCAAACAATAAAATAGCAGTATTTGGTGCCTCTATAACACGAGAATTAAAACCATAAACTAAATGCTTAATTATTCAAATCAATAGCAATTACAGTTTCAGATTACCGGATTTTCACTTAATACCCAATATCATACGAATAAGCTTCTCCATCCTATAGAGCATGAACCCACACAACCTACGAGACCATAGCCCTAAAATCCCCAAATTTTGCAATTGGAAAAAAAGCTAATTTGCTGAAGCAATTTATAAGAGAACAAATTTTCATCCAGAAAGCATAGCGATAGTAAGAACATAAGTTTCTAAAAGTACAACAATCATTATTGGCTTACATCGCAAATAGGTGAGGAGAAGTATGGGGCTAAAATCCACGGTCGAACAAACTCTGGCCAATTTCTCTTGACCTGGAAGAAGCAGACGAAATTAGAGAAAGAATGGACCTCTTTTGTTTTAGAGTTTTTAATTTTTTTGGGGAAGATGAAGAAGATGTTTATGCAAAATTGAACGTAAAAATAAAGAAATAATGCGGCCTCAAAAATTATTTGGAAGCCCGCCTTTTTAATGTTTAATAGGGTTAGCTGTACAGTGTTTATATTTATTCATATTGGTTTGTGCAAAATTAAAAACAGCATTCAACTCATAAACGCTGATACATATTGCTGTGTAAAGGTACTTTTCTTGTAGTGATATCACTCAGAGAATTATTCAAACCAGCGGAACATCCAGTACATATAGTAAGAAAATAATATGCAAGCCTCCAGCTCGTCTTCGTCATCAACCTCGTGGAAACTAAGAACAGCACCTGTCACCTGCTCCTAGTCTGCCCGTCCCAAAATGGACGAACAGCCCAAGGTAATAAGAGTGAAACATAAAACCTTGAGTCAGACAACAGTCTTAGTGAGCGGTAAATTAACTAACAACATACCAAAAGAGCATAAAGGTAAAAGGAATAGGAATCCAACCCTCCCACTCCACCTCTTTCTACAGTGATAGCCCCCAGACACACTAAGCAGAAATAAACATAGCAAAGCAGACATTTAAAGTAAAGCAATTATCACTTGAGTCAAAGTCGGTGTTTTCCAAGTACAAACCCCCAGGGCCTAAACCAAGATCAGATAAGCACCCAGAAAACATTGCTCTTGAGACCGAATGACGATACAACCAAACATCCATGACTCTGGCTATAACTGTTATCATTGCTTCGATACCACCGTTAATTGAATGACCGGCACATTCTTTCAGCCGTCCATCAAGGGTCAATGGCAACCCCGGTTCTAGACAGAACTCCGCACGTCGTCACAGCCCGTGCCTAGGACTATCGAATCTGCCCAGAGTACTCGACTACAATCATAGTCTTTAGGGACTATCGAATCTGCCCAACGTACTCTTGCTTTGAGCCTGCTAGAACCTTCAACAACGATGAAATCTCAGCCTTCTAGTCATCCTCCTCGACGACTATTTCCATACTAGCTCAAGCGCCTCTCGAGCAAACCATTATCCTCAACTCGAACCATTTCACCGAGTTATCAACATGCTTGGAATGATCCCGTCTGGATTAAACCAAGGCTATCTCATACCATGCCTCGCTTCATCTCATCATAGCAAAGCCTCATCTCAACATCAACATCATCAAATCTATCCATATGAGCTTCATCATCCGCCACATATGCCACGAGCAGCTTTTCCAATTCAAGAGCCTTTCCCTCAGCTTTTGAATCATCTTCGACTAACTTATCCAAATCAATCATCAATCAACTAATTTACAACAATCAATCAAGTCAAACATTAATCCAAGTAATCAAACATTCAAACATGATCTAAATAACAATAATGGCAATTTCGTAAATAAAGAGTCTAAATCTAACAAGCATGAAACATGAGCAAAATCTCTATAACTTGATGAATGAACTTGCATAGGTTAACATGTAGTAAAATGGATGTCAAATCATCATGAACAATAGATCTATACTTAAGTTTAAGCAAATGCATGGAAATCACTATTTTAACACCAAATCAAGCTAATAATCCGATATACTCCTTTGGATCCGTGTGAGAGATAATCACCACTCACCAAATCTCCTAAACAACTCAAAAGCAACACACTTCAGATCTGGACAGCGAAGAATCTAACTCGATCTATCACAATCTCGCTTCAAACGATGAAATCTCTCTTCGATGGGTGTAGATCTTCAACTTTAGCTCTTGGATCTTTGATTTGATCTTCAATTTGGATGGAAGGAATCACAAGATTAGAGTGGAGAAAAGAAGTGAAGAAGTGTAGAACTCGAGCTCTCAAAATGGTAGCACTTCGTCGCTTCGAAATCCGGATCCCAAAAATGAAGAAGAACCCGCCTATTTATAGGCTGAATTCCTTAGGTCGTTTGCTCGCTATTAGGTCGTCCACGACCTAAGAAACCCCACGACCTAAGTCTTAATGACCTACCAATCTCACGACCTACGACCTACTAATCTCACGACCTAACGCATGCGCGCAACCTAACAGCTTAGCCTCTACGCGACCTAGCATAAGTCGTCTACGACCTAACGACTTATCATAAGTCGCGACCTAAAATGTCACGACCTAATAATGTCACGACCTATGACACATACGCGGCTTAACTGAGACGCGACTTAACGTACGCGCGACCTAACACTTAGGCACGACCTAAGACCCAATGAGATATGAGTCAGCACCTATACGACCTAACACATGTGCACACGACTTAGCGGCAATGCGACCTAACAACTTACGACTTAACATCTTTAGGTAGTCTAACGACCTAAACTTAGGTCGCTCACGACCTAACTAAACACAGACCACTTAGGTCGCTCACGACCTAACCTTCTTAGGTTGTTAACTCGCCAATTCCTTAGGTTGCCCCAAACTTACATACGACCTCAACCACTATGCGACCTAATTATCATACGACCTAAGCCTTACCTCATCCAGTCCCTAAGTCGTTAACTGCTACCACTAAATCCCTTAGGTCGCCAACTCCTATAAGTCGCTCCACTTCCTTAAGTCGTCCACTCCGACCTAACCTATCCCACGACCCAAGCCACCACATGACTTAACTTCCAAACGGCTTAAGCTACAACATGGCTTAACTTCTAGACAACCTAAGCTCTAGTCGACCAAAACTCTGGACGACTTATCAATACTAACAGTCTAATAACAACTGTTTTACGAACATTTGATCCGTAAAAATACGGGTCGTTACATTCTCTCCCCCTTAGGAATTTCGCCCCCGAAATTCCAAACAAACAAGAGCAATCAAAAGCTATTCTGCATGCCTACCATCCATAGCAATCAACAAACCAAGCATCCAATTCTAGCCTAGCATGCAGAATTCTAAAATTAGAACAAGTTACAATGTCGTGAGATGACACGACACCTTATGGCCATACCTTGAAGAGTTCAGGATGAGCTGCCTTCATCCTCTCTTCCACCCCCCATGTACAGTCGTTATCATCATCACTCCATTGTATCTTGAGCAACCTAACTACCTTCCTCCTAAGCTGTTTCGTGTCAGTTTCCACAACACGAAGCGGTTTACGAGGTCTCTTATCTACTGGATCAATCTCGAAATCTTCACAGCTATCAGCAGAAACCACTGTATTCGAGTCGTGCACATATTTCCGTAGATACGATACATGAAAAACATTGTGCACACTCGACATCTTTTCTGGTAACTCCAATTTGTAGGCGAGCTTTCCAATTCGCTCGATAATCGGGAATGGTCCAACAAATCTCGGAGTCAATTTCCCTTTCTTCCCGAATCGAATAACATTCTTCAGTGGAGAAATCTTCACAAAAACCATATCACCTACGTCGAATTCCAAATCCTTACGACGCTTATTGGCATAACTTTTCTGACGGTCTTGGGCTGCCCTCATTCGTTGCCGAATGATCTCTATGAAATCCGAAGTCTGTCGAATCATTTCTGGCCCAAGTATCAACTATTCTCCTGTCTCTAACCAACATGTCGGAGAGTTACACGGTCTTCCATACAATGCTTCATATGGTGCCATACCAATGCTTGACTGGTAACTGTTATTATATGAAAATTCCAACAAATGAAGGTGATCTTCCCATGATCCTCCGAAATCTAAAACACAAGCTCTGAGGAGATCTTCCAAAATTCGGTTGACTCTCTCGGTCTGACCATCTGTTTGGGGATGATAAGCTGTACTCAAACACAACTCAGTTCCCAAAACTTCTTGGAAGCTCTTCCAAAATCCACTAGTGAACAATGGGTCTCGATCGCTCACTATACTCTTCGGAATACCATGGAATCGAACTATCCACTTAACATACAGCTCAGCCAACTTTGATGCAGTCCTGGTTGATCGAACAGGAATGAATCTTGCACTCTTAGTCAAACGATCTACGATGACCCAAATCCCTTCATTTCCCGCTCTAGTTCTAGGTAACCCATCGATAAAATCCATCGATACTTGCTCCCACTTCCATGTAGGAACTTCTAATGGCTGAAGCAATCCACTTGGCTTCTTCTGTTCGGCTTTTACCAACTGGCAGTTCATGCACTTGGAAATAAAATTTCCAACATCCTTTTTCATACCTTCCCAGCAGTAGGTTCTCTTCATATCCCGATACATCTTATTTCCACCTGGATGAATTGTCAGCTTCAAGTGATGACTTTCCTTCAGAACTTCATTTCTCAATTCATCTATATCGGGAACAACTAGTCGTCCTTGCTTCTGAAGCCAACCCTCTCGATCGACCTCGAATCCCTTATCCTTTTCTGGGTCCAATCCAGATTCCAAATCACGGATAATCTTGACAACTTTATCGTCTCGCTTTTGGCTCTCGCCAATCCTTTCCACAAGAGTAGGTCTTATCGATAAGTTTGCCAATATCTCAGGTTCCAATTCACATCTAGGCCTGAAGTCAAATCCAGCTAAATACTCGAGATTCTTCCATTCTGAAAACATGACTCCCAATCCTACAAGTCTTCGACTTAATGCATCTGCCACTGTAATGCCCCAGAAATTCATGGAATCTTATTTTGGTTGGATTTTGAAATATACGAATTTATTTGTATAGGAATATATGGGATTAATTATGTGAAAGTGTGTGTGCATGTGTGCACGTGCACACTAATATGGCACAAGGAAGAACTCCAGATTTCCTGAATATAAAACAAGAATTAAAAAGCATTACAAACATGATTTTGTAACATGGATATTTGATTTCTGGAATTATATGGATCATCCCAGAGAATAAGAAAAGTAAGTTTTATTTTAAATCAGTAAACAGATTTTATTTAAAACCCAGGAAAATATATATATATATATATATATATATATATATAATCAAGTGAAACTATAACACTAAAATGGAAAAAGACAAATGGCAAGCAAAATAATTGCTTTAGGCAGAAAATAGAAAGGAGGATTTTTTTAGAAAATAAACAAGTAAACAATGTCACACAATTATCATGACTTGGTAAGAATATGATATATTCTGGAAAAGAAAAAGGAGAGGCAGGTCTCACATATGGCCGGGATATTAAAGGTAAAAAAATAAACAAATTTGAAATGCAAAATGTATGAGTCTTGGCCAGGGTAGGAATGGGATTTTACAATGATAAAACCCTAGAAAACTTCTCTTATAAATCCAAGTATAAACCAGAAAAATTATTTGCAACCCAAAACATTTAAGAAAACAAAGAAGAAAATACTTACAAGTAGAAAAGCAAGTTTTGAAAAGGTTTCTTTTCTGGGTTTAGCAAGAGAAGCATTTTCTGTGAGTAATCTCACTAAACCCATGGCATTAAGTCCTGTTATGAGGCAGCCAAGCTTATGTTATTTTTCCATATATTGTTGATTTCATTAATATGGTTTTAATGGATGTTTTAATGGGTGTTTCTGAATGTTTTGATTGCTTTGATGTTTGAGTATTTTGCTCTGTTTGGTTACACCCAGAAATGTAAAAGTATGAAATCATGAAAGTAAATAGAGGATACTTGTAACTGGTTTAGATATGGCATGGGAAATATAGAAATCAAAATGTATATGAGTTGCATTACACTTGTGTAAGTGCTGAGGCTCAAATGAAAGATTCAAGGTTGCAATGGAAATATCCAAAAGTGTTGAACCCTTGATCAAATAGAAAACCCATGAGCCAGAAATCTTGTTTAAGCTAGATCTTGAATTTAGTTCAAACATGGTTGCTTATGAAACAATAATAACCCACATGCCCAGTCTTTATTCCTAGTTGTAAATATTCCTGTATTTTCTTTAAGCCAAAATATTTGAAAATACGATCTCCTCTGGATAGGAATGTTAGCTTGTTTTTGAATTATGCTTGTGAGTTTTATAATTCATATACAATGTGATTCAGTCACCTAGCTATCTCATGATTGGATTAAACATGAACACTTAGTAAATAAACTAAGGATTGTGAGCCAAGAGGACTGTTGGAATGCTTGTTGTATTTAAAGTATGCAAGTTGGCACATGGCTTGTTTAAGCCCTGAGATCTTTGTGCAATAATGTGAATTATTTTATTGCAATGTGTCCCCGTGATTCCTTTATGGCAGATGAGGCTAGGAATTAATTTGGTAAATACAACCTTAAATTGATGAAGTAGGAACTTGAGTTATTCCTAAGATGGTTGGTCTGGAGCTATGATAGTTCCTGAGTATTTCTATTTGAAATGTATGTTTACATGGTTGAAAGTGTGTACATAGTTAGTCTTAAACACTGATCATATATGCACAATACATCATAAACAAGTCAGGCAAATTGAACAAAGAAGCTATGCACACTTATACAAAATGTTTATGTCTCACTCATTTACTTAATATCATGGAATTTTTTATATTGCTCATACCAGATCTTGTATCTGACCCTTGTTTGCTTATGGCATCTGGGGTGTCTCATTTAAAATGGGGCAGCCTCTAATGCTCTTTCAGGGAATGCTGGTTCTAAATAGGAAGCTACTATGGCTATTGAGAATGATTGGATAAGCATGCTAAATTAGAATTAAATAAGAACTCAGAAGGAATTATTTGCATGTATTCTGAGAAGCTTTTATAGTTATGCTTTGGTTGTTATGTAATTGAATGCTTAAATTATTTAGTTGTTTTAACTGAATCTAGTAATGTATTAAGTTTGGATTTATCAAAGACTTAGTTGAATCTATGCAAGAAAGTATATATTTGAGTATTATGGTGAAAATCTGTAAATGATATATGCCAGTAATTGAGAAATAGATATGTATATATATACATATATTGTATTAGTTAATTTCAAGTTACTTAAAACTTTAAGTTTGAAGGTCAAAAATCTGAGTTTAGCTAGAAGTAATATTTCAAGAATTTTGTGACAATATGCAGAAGTGTTTTGATAAAAGAAACAACATATTTGTACACTTTAAAAAGATATAAACATGTTTTAAGGGATTTTACAAATGTCTGGTATCTGAATTTACATTGCAAAAGCCAGGCACTAATGTTTTGATGATCTAGTCATAAGGCTAACCCACTTCAAAAATAATGAGGTCTGGATTGATCAAGATGATCAGAGTTTTGGGTATAAAGGAAGAAAATACACTTTCTAAAATCTGAAGCTTTCTTCGCAAATGCATGAACAAAGACATTTTCAAATACTTGATCAACTCACATTTTATTTTGAATAGCTTTATTAGCCCAGAGAGTACAATACATCTAATATGCACACATATTATCTAAATACTACTTTTGTCAAATGACCATAGAATCTTTATTCTCTAAATCCAGTAAAGCAACCTGTAAATTAGATGCAAGCTGAGGTAACTCAGGGATTAGAGAATAAATTTGGTTAAGGAAAATACAACTATCTAGATTATGAAAGAATTACACAACTGACCTGGTAATAAGTAAAGAAATTTGTGATAAAATAACTTGTGTTGAAAATGATAAGTGAGTATATCATTTTCCTTTCTGACTTTAACCAAATCCCAAATAATTAAACTAAAATTTTGGTGGCTTGCTATATAATCTGAGATCACCTTACTATCTCAAACTAACAGACAATAACAATAAGAATGATCAAAAATTAATAGGTATAGATTACACATGATTATGGGAATTCACTCCCATGACTCAAATATTAAACAAAGGTAAATGAGCTATGTACTGGTTGATTAGAAATTTAAATTCAACCAGGATGCACTCTTGCTTACCAACACTCTGATCCAAGCAAGAGGGTCACATACATCTTCATATGTATGTGAATATATTATTAAAGAACTGATATAAATATATTAGTAGAAAATTAGGATCCTGGATAATTTAGTGGAGAGGTTAATGACTCTAGGAAATTATTGATGAAAACTTAAAAAAAAATTAGGTGAAATAGCTAGGGTCATTTCATTTGGTATCAGAGCTATGTTAAAACCGTACATAGCTAAGAATGATTGTATTGATTGATTGAAGTATTATAACCATATGTATGAACTGGTTGTTTGTTTGAGTAAAATAATAATACAGATAAAAAGTTATGGCAAAAGAAAAATGCTCATGATAAACTAACCCTATTTACCCCATACTCTAGTTATCCAATCATGGTAGGAAGAGGATCTCATCACAATGCAGGATCAAGTGCACCACAAATGCTTGATATGCAAGACTTTATGAGGGCTTTAAGGGATGGAGTAGGGCAGAGACTTGAGAACCCACATGAGGAACTTTCAAAACTGTTAAAGACTTATACCAATTTAGGAGGCAAGAGCTTTGAAGGGACTGAAAATGTGATGGAAATTCAAGCATGGTTGAGAACACTGGATAGAATTTTCAATGACATGCAACTGGATGATCAAAGGAAGAGGAAAGTGGCCTCAAGACAATTGAAAGGTGTGGCTTTAAGTTGGTGGGAGGTAGTCATAGCTGGGAGGATTGAGAATGAAATCACTTGGAATCAATTCAAGGAGATGTTGGAAGCTAGATTTGTTCCAGCATCAGCCAAAACTCTATTGCTTGAAGAATTCATCAGACTTAGGCAGGGAACCTTTAATGTGACCGAGTATACTCATAGGTTTGAGGGCTTGTCTAAGTATGGAGCTATGCTTGTGGCTGATGAGGCATCAAAGAATGATAGGTATATTAAGGGTTTAAACCCAGGGCTTAGTAGGGCTATGTTGCCATATGCAGATAAAACTTTTGATCAAGTCATTGATCTGGCCTTAAAATTTGAGCAACATGACAAGGAAAGGGAGAAGTATAAGAGTTTTAAGAATAACAATAATAAGAAAAACAAGGGAAGGTATCACCCCTATGACAAAAAGAAGGAGGAGACAGAAAGCAAGAAAACCAATGATACTAAGACCACTGATACAAAGAGAAAAATAACATGCCATCATTGTGGAAAGAAAGGACATATCAAACCAAGTTGCCCAGAATTGAAGGGGGGAGCTTTCAAATGCTACCTATGTGGTAAGGAGGGACATATCAAGAGAAATTGCCCTGAGTATAAACATCAAGGGAAGCTAGCAAGTTTGGAGAGCAAAAGCAAATCCACAGTAGAAGCTATTGCAGAAAACCATGGTCAAGTGGAAGGTACCTTATTTATTTGTACCTTACCTATATCAGTAGTGTATGACACAGGGGCAACACATTCTCTGATTTCCCATGAATTAGTTGCATTGCTTAAATTACATTGCATACTGGTTGAAACTCCTTTGTTAGTGCAAAGCCCATTGGGGAGTTCCAGTGTTTTAAACATGATTTGTGTGGATGTGGAATTAAACATAGGAGGAAATGTTTTTATTTCCAATTTATATGTTTTAAATTACCCAAATATAGGTATTATATTGGGTGTAGACTGGTTAAGGCAATACAAAGCCATAATTAAATTAGACTCATCCACCATATCATTACAAAATTCTAGAGGTCAAAGAATCACAATTTTGTGTGAAATAGCCAAAGAAAGAAAATTATATCACTTGATTGACTTAAATAAGGATTCCAGTGAGCCTTCTATTGAAGAAATCCCCATAATTAACAAATACTTAGATGTGTTTGGAGAGGTTAAGGGTGTTCCACACCACAGACCAGTGGAATTTCAGATTAGCCTCATACCAGGAGCCAGTCCAATAATTAAGAAACCCACTAGAATGGGGCCTAGTGAGTTGAAGGAATTGAAGAAACAGTTAGAAGAATTGGAAAGCAAAGGATTTATAAGACCAAGTAATTCATGCTAGGGTGCTCCAGTAGTGTTTGTAAGGAATCATGATGGTACTTTAAGAATGTGCATAGATTACAGGGAGAAACAAAGTCACTATCAAAAACAAGTACCCCTTACCTAGAATTGATGATCTTTTTGATCAACTTAGTGGAGCAAAAGTATTTTCTAGATTAGACCTGGCATCTGGATTCCATCAGATGAAGGTTGAGAACTCAAGTGTTAAGTATACAGCCTTTAACACTAGGTATGGTCTATATGAGTTTCTTGTCATGCCATTTGGGTTGACAAATGCCCCATCATATTTTGTAGACTTGATGAATAGGATATTCAGGGATTATTTAGACAAGTTTGTATTGATTTTTATTGATGATATTTTGATTTATTCTAAAACAGTAGAGGAACATGAAAATCACTTACACCTTGTTTTGTCTAGATTAAGAGAAAAAGATTTAAAAGCAAAATTTTTTAAGTGTGCATTTTGGAAAGAAGAAGTGCATTTCCTTGGGCATGTTATATCTGCCAAAGGCATTTCTGTAAACCCCAATAAAATTGTGGCAATCCAAGCATGGAAAAGGCCAAGCACAGTGGGAGAAGTTAGGTCATTTATGGGAATGGCAGGGTATTATAGAAGGTTTATAAAAGATTTTTCTAAGATGTCATCACCTCTTACCAACCTAACTAGAAAGAACCAACCCTTTATATGGACTGAGAAATGTGAACAAGCCTTTAGTAAAATCAAGGAGGCCTTAGTCAATGCACCAGTGTTGAAAGTACTAGAAGGAAATGAGGATTTAATTGTTTATACTGATGCAAGTGGTTCTGGGCTAGGAGCTGTATTGATGCAGCAAGATCAAGTTATAGCCTATGCATCAAGAAAATTGAAGCCACATGAATCAAGGTATGCAACCCATGATCTTGAGTTGGCAGCAGTGGTATATGCATTAAAGCTCTGGAGACATTATCTTCTAGGTGCTAAGTTTATCTTATACACTGACCATAAAGCATTAAAATATCTCTTTTCACAAAAAGATTTGAATATGAGGCAGCATAGATGGGTTGAGTTTCTTGCAGCATATGATTTGGACATACTTTATACCCCAGGAAAGGCTAATAATGTTGCAGATGCTTTGAGCAGACAGCATGCAAAAGTAGCCATGTTAATGATAGAAGAGTTTAGAAATCTATCTCTACTTACTGATTTGGAGATTGAGGAAAACAGTGAGGTAAACATGGAGATGATTGAAGAAGGGAGTAAAGGAAAATTAAGTTTGATAACTTTACAATCAGATTTAATTTTGAAAGTGGGGAAAATGCAAGAGGAAGACCCAGATTTATTAGAAAAGAAAACTTTAATAGAAAAAGGAGAAGAAGTAGCAAACTACCACCTTGATAAGGATGGATACTTAAGGAATAAAGGTAGGATATGTGTTCCAAAGGATATAGGATTAAAGGAAGAGGTACTTAATGAATATCATAGGAGCAAATATTCTATACATCCAGGCAGCACCAAGATGTACCAAAACTTGAAGAGGGATTATTGGTGGAGAGGGATGAAAACTGATGTGGCCAAACATGTTGCAAAGTGTATGATTTGCCAACAAGTCAAAGCAGAAACCCAAAGACCCACAGGCCTATTACAACCTCTAAGCATACCACAGTGGAAGTGGGAAGATATATCTATGGATTTCATAGATGGTCTGCCTAGAGCAAAGAGAGGAAATACAAGCATTTGGGTAGTAGTTGATAGATTGACTAAAGTAGCACACTTTATACCAGTGAAGGCAGAAAGAAATGCACCAAAACTAGCTCAAATATTCATGAAAGAAGTAGTAAGGTTGCATGGAATTCCTAAGACTATAGTGAGTGATAGGGATACAATCTTTACATCCAGATTTTGGAAGAGCTTTCAAGAAGCCATGGGGAGTGAATTATGCTTGAGTACTGCATACCACCCCCAATCAGATGGTCAAACTGAAGTAATAAATAAAGTTTTGGAGGATTTGTTGAGGGCATGTGCATTGGACTTTGGAGGCAATTGGGAAGATCACCTCCATTTGGCTGAATTTACATATAACAATAGTTATCAAAGCACCATAGGCATGGCACCATTTGAAGCCTTATATGGCAAACCATGTTTGTCACCAATATGTTGGGTTGAAGCAGGAGAAAAGGCTGTCTTAGGGCCTGAGTATGTTAAAGAAACTACAGAGAAAATTGAACTTGTAAGAAGAAGGATGGTAGCAGCTCAAGATAGGCAAAAGAAGTTTGCAGATGTAAGGAGGAAGCAGGTAGAATATGAAGTTGGTGATTATGTTTTCATCAAAGTTTCACCTATGAAGAAGGTGTTGAGGTTTGGCAAGCAGGGAAAACTTACCCCAAGATATGTTGGACCTTACAAGATTTTGGAAAGAATAGGTTCATTAGCATATAAGTTGGAGCTACCAGAAGAGATGAGTGCAATGCACAATGTATTTCATGTATCACAACTTAGGAGATGGGTGCATGATAAAGAGGAAATTCTAGAGAAACCAACTCAAGTTCAAATAAATCCTGATTTGGTCTATGAGAAAGAACCAGTGGGAATTTTAGCTAAAGAGGAAAAGAAGTTGAGGAACAAAACTCTGAAATTGGTAAAGGTTCAATGGAGCCTAGACCCTAATGATTGTACATGGGAATTAGAGGATAAGATAAAGATGGATTACCCTAAGCTTTTTGCAGTGGAAGGTAAAATCTAAATCCCTAAAATTTAAATATGTATGGTTGTTTTGACTGAATTGTTTGCTTATGCAATGTTTGATAGATTTAAAAAAAAAATCTGGAAATGTTTAAAGTCAAAATGAGAAAATTGTGAGGACACAATTCCTAAAAAGGTGGGGTGATTGTAATGCCCTAGAAATTCATGGAATCTTATTTTGGTTGGATTTTGAAATATATGAATTTATTTGTATAGGAATATATGGGATTAATTATGTGCAAGTGTGTGTGCATGTGTGCACGTGCACACTGATATGGCACAAGGAAGAACTCCAGATTTCCTGAATATAAAACAAGAATTAAAAAGCATTACAAACATGATTTTGTAACATGGATATTTGATTTCTGGAATTATATGGATCATCCCAGAGAATAAGAAAAGTAAGTTTTATTTTAAATCAGTAAACAGATTTTATTTAAAACCCAGGAAAAAATATATATATATATATATATATATAAGCAAGTGAAACTATAACACTAAAATGGCAAAAGACAAATGGCAAGCAAAATAATTGCTTTAGGCAGAAAATAGAAAGGAGGATTTTTTTAGAAAATAAACAAGTAAACAATGTCACACAATTATCATGACTTGGTAAGAATATGATATATTCTGGAAAAGAAAAAGGAGAGGCAGGTCTCACATATGGCCGGGATATTAAAGGTAAAAAAATAAACAAATTTGAAATGCAAAATGCATGAGTCTTGGCCAGGGTAGGAATGGGATTTTACAATGATAAAACCCTAGAAAACTTCTCTTATAAATCCAAGTATAAACCAGAAAAATCATTTGCTACCCAAAACATTTAAGAAAACAAAGAAGAAAATACTTACAAGCAGAAAAGCAAGTTTTGAAAAGGTTTCTTTTCTGGGTTTAGCAAGAGAAGCATTTTCTGTGAGTAATCTCACTAAACCCATGGCATTAAGTCCTGTTATGAGGCAGCCAAGCTTATGTTATTTTTCCATATATTGTTGATTTCATTAATATGGTTTTAATGGATGTTTTAATGGGTGTTTCTGAATGTTTTGATTGCTTTAATGTTTGAGTATTTTGCTCTGTTTGGTTACACCCAGAAATGTAAAAGTATGAAATCATGAAAGTAAATAGAGGATACTTGTAACTGGTTTAGATATGGCATGGGAAATATAGAAATCAAAATGTATACGAGTTGCATTATACTTGTGTAAGTGCTGAGGCTCAAATGAAAGATTCAAGGTTGCAATGGAAATATCCAAAAGTGTTGAACCCTTGATCAAATAGAAAACCCATGAGCCAGAAATCTTGTTTAAGCTAGATCTTGAATTTAGTTCAAACATGGTTGCTTATGAAACAATAATAACCCACATGCCCAGTCTTTATTCCCAGTTGTAAATATTCCTGTATTTTCTTTAAGCCAAAATATTTGAAAATATGATTTCCTCTGGATAGGAATGTTAGCTTGTTTTTGAATTATGCTTATGAGTTTTATAATTCATATACAATGTGATTCAGTCACCTAGCTATCTCATGATAGGATTAAACATGAACACTTAGTAAATAAACTAAAGATTGTGAGCCAAGAGGACTGCTGGAATGCTTGTTGTATTTAAAGTATGCAAGTTGGCACATGGCTTGTTTAAGCCCTGAGATCTTTGTGCAATAATGTGAATTATTTTATTGCAATGTGTCCCCGTGATTCCTTTATGGCAGATGAGGCTAGGAATTAATTTGTTAAATACAACCTTAAATTGATGAAGTAGGAACTTGAGTTATTCCTAAGATGGTTGGTCTGGAGCTATGATAGTTCCTGAGTATTTCTATTTGAAATGTATGTTTACATGGTTGAAAGTGTGTACATAGTTAGTCTTAAACACTGATCATATATGCACAATACATCATAAACAAGTCAGGCAAATTGAACAAAGAAGCTATGCCCACTTATACAAAATGTTTATGTCTCACTCAATTACTTAATATCATGGAATTTTTTATATTGCTCATACCAGATCTTGTATCTGACCCTTGTTTGCTTATGGCATCTGGGGTGTCTCATTTAAAATGGGGCAGCCTCTAATGCTCTTTCAGGGAATGCTGGTTCTAAATAGGAAGCTACTATGGCTATTGAGAATGATTGGATAAGCATGCTAAATTAGAATTAAATAAGAACTCAGAAGGAATTATTTGCATGTATTCTGAGAAGCTTTTATAGTTATGCTTTGGTTGTTATGTAATTGAATGCTTGAATTTATTTAGTTGTTTTAACTAAATCTAGTAATGTATTAAGTTTGGATTTACCAAAGACTTAGTTGAATCTATGCAAGAAAGTATATATTTGAGTATTATGGTAAAAATCTGTAAATGATATATGCCAGTAATTGAGAAATAGATATGTATATATATACATATATTGTATTAGTTAATTTCAAGTTACTTAAAACTTTAAGTTTGAAGGTCAAAAATCTGAGTTTAGCTAGAAGTAATATTTCAAGAATTTTGTGACAATATGCAGAAGTGTTTTGATAAAAGAAACAACATATTTGTACACTTTAAAAAGATATAAACATGTTTTAAGGGATTTTGCAAATGTCTGGTATCTGAATTTACATTGCAAAAGCCAAGCACTAATGTTTTGATGATCTAGTCATAAGGCTAACCCACTTCAAAAATAATGAGGTCTGGATTGATCAAGATGATCAGAGTTTTGGGTATAAAGGAAGAAAATACACTTTCTAAAATCTGAAGCTTTCTTCGCAAATGCATGAACAAAGACATTTTCAAATACTTGATCAACTCACATTTTATTTTGAATAGCTTTATTAGCCCAGAAAGTACAATACATCTAATATGCACACATATTATCTAAATACTACTTTTGTCAAATGACCATAGAATCTGGATTCTCTAAATCCAGTAAAGCAACCTGTAAATTAGATGCAAGCTGAGGTAACTTAGGGATTAGAGAATAAATTTGGTTAAGGAAAATACAACTATCTAGATTATGAAAGAATTACACAACTGACCTGGTAATAAGTAAAGAAATTTGTGATAAAATAACTTGTGTTGAAAATGATAAGTGAGTATATCATTTTCCTTTCTGACTTTAACCAAATCCCAAATAATTAAACTAAAATTTTGGTGGCTTGCTATATAATCTGAGATCACCTTACTATCTCAAACTAACAGACAATAACAATAAGAATGATCAAAAATTAATAGGTATAGATTACACATGATTATGGGAATTCACTCCCATGACTCAAATATTAAACAAAGGTAAATGAGCTATGTACTGGTTGATTAGAAATTCAAATTCAACCAGGATGCACTCTTGCTTACCAACACTCTGATCCAAGCAAGAGGGTCACATACATCTTCATGTGTATGTGAATATATTATTAAAGAACTGATATAAATATATTAGTAGAAAATTAGGATCCTGGATAATTTAGTGGAGAGGTTAATGACTCTAGGAAATTATTGATGAAAACTTAAAAAAAAATTAGGTGAAATAGCTAGGGTCATTTCAACCACTGGGTTACCCTTTCCCGGAGTATAGGTTATACTAAAATCATATGATGCCAAAAACTCTAGCCATTGTTGCTGCCGAAGATTCAAATCCTTTTGGGAGAAAAGATACTTCAACGACTTATGATCTGTAAACAACTCGAATCGAACTCCCAATAGATAATGTCTCCATATCTTCAGAGCAAAAACAATCGCCGCTAACTCCAAATCATGAGTCGGATAATTCCTTTCATGCGGTCAGTTGTCAACTTGCATACGCAACAACTTTACTCTTCTGCATCAGCACTGCTCCTAGTCCAGTACCACATGCGTCGGTGTAAACCACCATCTCATCATTTCCACTTGGAATAGTCAAAACAGGAGCGCTTGTCAATCGCTCTTTCAGGATTCCGAAAGCTTGCTCACACTTAGCATCCCATCTGAATACCTGATTCTTTTTCGTCAATCCTGTTAATGGTGCAGCCACCTTGGAAAAGTATTTGATAAATCGACGATAATATCCTGCTAATCCAAGAAAACTTCTCACATCAGATGCATTCTTAGGTCTACCCCAATCCTGGATTGCTGCTATCTTGGCGGGATCAACCGATATTCCGCTTCCAGAGATAATATGGCCTAAGAACCTCACTTCACTCTTCCAGAAGTGACACTTCGAAAACTTAGCCTTCAGCTGATGTTTCCGTAAGATTTCCAAAACAATATGCAAGTGCATCTTGTGCTCTTCTTCAGTTCTGGAATAAATCAAAATATCATCCACGAACACTAGTACGAACTTGTTCAACTGATCTCTGAACACTCTATTCATAAGATCCACAAAATATGTTGGTGCATTGGTCAATCCAAACGGCATTACCAGCCACTCAAAGAAACCGGATGGTGTCTTGAAAGCAGTCTTCGGCACACTATCCTTAGCCACTCTCAACTGGTGAAATCCCGTTGCCAAATCCATCTGAGAAAACACCTTAGCTTTGTGAAGCTGATCAAACAAGTCATCTATTCTCGGCAATGGATACTTGTTCTTCTTAGTCACTTTATTCAGCTCACGATAATCCACACACAACCTCAACGATCCATCCGCCTTGGTAACAAACACAACTAGTGCACCCCATTCGGACACACTACGCCGAATAAATCCTTTCTGTAAAAGATCATCAACCTGCACCTTCAACTCCTGTTGTTCTCTAGGCGCCATCCGCCTAAGAGGCATCACAACAGGCATGGCTCCTTCAACTAGATCGATACGAAACTCGATCTCCCTATGCGGCGGTAACCCTTTGACCTCATCAAAGGCATCCTCAAATCCATTAGCGATTGGCACAGATGACGGTCCATCCCGTGGAACAACCAGCGAATACATGAAGCTCATGAAGACGCCTTCCTCATGCTTACATCGTATCACAACCTTTCGCCCCTCCACATTCTCGACTGTCACCTCCAACCTTTCACAATCAACCTTTGCCGCATACTTCCTAAGCCAGTCCATACCCAAAATAATTCCGAACCCCGCAAAGTTCAGAACAAAACAATCACAAACAAAAGAGCAATCATGACTCGATACAATCATACCACGGCATAGCATACACAAACAAGACGAACCCCCAACTTGATTAGTCACAACCAATGGCTTATCAACAATATCCGGTTCTAAACCCAACCGGCCTACAAGTTCATTACAAACAAAAGAATGCGACGCCCCAGTATCGAATAACACTCTAACTGGAACACCACATATGGAAAGAGTACCTTGAACCACCACACTCTTTCCTTTCTCTGCAGCGGTAGGAGCTTTTGAAGATGATGGAACAGCCCCCAAAGCATAAGCTTGCACAATCTGCTTGTCCCTTCGCGGTTCTGGACAATTCTTCCTGATATGCCCCGGCTTGTCACAATTGTGGCACTTCACCGGTACCTTTGGATTCTTGCAATTTATGGAGAAATGGCCCTTCTGTTGACAATTGTAGCAGGTCACTTCGCCCTTCGGTCTCTTCTGGCCATCCTTACCCTTTTGCTGCTGCTGCTTCCTCTTCTTGTTTCCACACTGCTGTGATCTAGACTCTTCCTTGGCCATAGCAACAACAGATCCTTCTTTTGGAAACAGATTCTCATGCCTGAGAGCTTTCTCCACAAGCTTCTCAAATGGATCGTCCAAATGATCCACCAACTGCCTCCCAAGATAACTGTCCAAGCCTGTCACAAACTTCTCATTCTTCTGATATGAAGATTCAATATACGACCGGGCATACTTGGACAAAGGTTCAAACTCAGAAACATACTCAAGAACCGGTCTTCCACCTTGCTTGAGCTCCACAAACTTCCTGAACAGAACAGATTTCTGAGCTGTAGAAATGAACTTAGCTTCAAATCTGGCTTGGAATTGCACCCAAGTAATTTCTTCCTCCGGAGTATCAATGGTGATGGAGTTCCACCAATCAGAAGCTCTTCCTTGAAGCTGTCTTGATGCAAGCTTCCTTTTAGTTGCATCATCGATTCCCAAATCACCAAAGATCCTTCTACAAGCATCTATCCACCTCTGGACTTCAATGGTTGATTTTGTTCCCAAGAAAACTTTTCCTCCAAGAGCAGAATAATCCTTACACAGCTTAGCAAAATCCATCGGTTTTGGAGTTTGAACTTGAACTCCAACATCCACTGATGGCCCCGGAGCTGACATCCTTCTCATGATCGAAGTCATCATAGCCTCGAACATAGCTGCATAATCAGCAGCCCCTTCAGCAGCACGGCCTTCCCTAGCAGCTGGTCTCCCTCTTCGACTCATCCTTAATATCTATAAAAGGAGTGATTAGCACACGTTGAGAAACAACTGCATAAAGGAGTTTAATCTTTCTAGGCTACTATATTATATATAGTAATCATCCATCAAAATACAATTACGTCTCTCATACGTAGTTACATTAGCGAGCGTTGGGAAAAATCGATTAACCAAAGCTTCGATACCAAATGTGACGACCACCCATGACCCCTGCACTGAACATAGGAATGGTGCGCTGTAAAGTGTGCCAGGCAGCCATGGACGGTTGCCAAGGTTAAATTAAAACAGCAGAATCCATCGTATAACTCACAGCGCATGGATAAAATACAATAGAGAACATATATAGTGAAGCTTTACCAAAATAGAATCTTATCAATTAAGCTTCATAATAGTTGAATACAAACATCTGAATAGTCAATACATCAAGCCTCACTACATATCACTCAGAGAATTATTCAAAGCAGCAGAACATCCAGTACATATAGTAAGAAAATAATATGCAAGCCTCCAGCTCGTCTTCGTCATCAACCTCGTGGAAACTAAGAACAGCACCTGTCACCTGCTACATAGTCTGCCCGTCCCAAAATGGGCGAACAGCCCAAGGTTATAAGAGTGAAACATAAAACCTTGAGTCAGACAACAGTCTTAGTGAGAGGTAAATTAACTAACAACATACCAAAAGAGCATAAAGGTAAAAGGAATAGGAATCCAACCCTCCCACTCCACCTCTTTCTACAGTGATAGCCCCCAGACACACTAAGCAGAAATAAACATAGCAAAGCAGACATTTAAAGTAAAGAAATTATCACTCGAGTCAAGGTCGGTGTTTTCCAAGTACAAACCCCCAAGGCCTAAACCAAGATCAAATAAGCACCCAGAAAACATTGCTCTTGAGACCGAATGACGATACAACCAAACATCCATGACTCTGGCTATCACTGTTATCATTGCTTTGATACCACCGTTAATTGAATGACCGGCACATTCTTTCAGCCGTCCGTCAAGGGTCAATGGCAACCCCGGTTCTAGACAGAACTCTGCACGCCGTCGCAGCCCGTGCCTAGGACTATCGAATCTGCCCAGAGTACTCAACTACAATCATAGTCTTTAGGGACTATCGAATCTGCCCAACGTACTCTTGCTTTGAGCCTGCTAGAACCTTCAACAACGATGAAATCTCAGCCTTCTAGTCATCCTCCTCGACGACTATTTCCATACTAGCTCAAGCGCCTCTCGAGCAAACCATTATCCTCAACTCGAACCATTTCACCGAGTTATCAACATGCTTGGAATGATCCCGTCTGGATTAAACCAAGGCTATCTCATACCATGCCTCGCTTCATCTAATCATAGCAAAGCCTCATCTCAACATCAACATCATCAAATCTATCCATATGAGCTTCATCATCCGCCACATATGCCACGAGCAGCTTTTCCAATTCAAGAGCCTTTCCCTTAGCTTTTGAATCATCTTCGACTAACTTATCCAAATCAATCATCAATCAACTAATTTACAACAATCAAGTCAAACATTAATCCAAGTAATCAAACATTCAAACATGATCTAAATAATAATAATGGCAATTTCGTAAATAAAAAGTCTAAATCTAACAAGCATGAAACATGAACAAAATCTCTATAACTTGATGAATAAACTTGCATAGGTTAACATGTAGTAAAATGGATGTCAAATCATCATGAACAATAGATCTATACTTAAGTTTAAGCAAATGCATGGAAATCACTATTTTAACACCAAATCAAGCTAATAATCCGATATACTCCTTTGGATCCGTGTGAGAGATAATCACCACTCACCAATTCTCCTAAACAACTCAAAAGCAACACACTTCAGATCTGGACAGCGAAGAATCTAACTCGATCTATCACAATCTCGCTTCAAACGATGAAATCTCTCTTCGATGGATTAGATCTTCAACTTTAGCTCTTGGATCTTCGATTTGATCTTCAATTTGGATGGAAGGAATCACAAGATTAGAGTGGAGAAAAGAAGTGAAGAAGTGTAGAACTCGAGCTCTCAAAATGGTAGCACTTCGTCGCTTCGAAATCCGGATCCCAAAAATGAAGAAGAACCCGCCTATTTATAGGCTGAATTCCTTAGGTCGTTTGCTCGCTATTAGGTCGTCCACGACCTAAGAAACCCCACGACCTAAGTCTTAACGACCTACCAATCTCACGACCTACGACCTACTAATCTCACGACCTAACGCATGCGCGCAACCTAACAGCTTAGCCTCTACGCGACCTAGCATAAGTCGTCTACGACCTAACGACTTATCATAAGTCGCGACCTAAAATGTCACGACCTAATAATGTCACGACCTATGACACATACGCGGCTTAACTGAGACGCGACTTAACGTACGCGCGACCTAACACTTAGGCACGACCTAAGACCCAACGAGATATGAGTCAGCACCTATACGACCTAACACATGTGCACATGACTTAGCGACAATGCGACCTAACAACTTACGACTTAACATCTTTAGGTAGTCTAACGACCTAAACTTAGGTCGCTCACGACCTAAACTTAGGTCGCTCACGACCTAAACTTAGGTCGCTCACGACCTAACTAAACACAGACCACTTAGGTCACTCACGACCTAACCTTCTTAGGTTGTTAACTCGCCAATTCCTTAGGTCGCCCCAAACTTACATACGACCTCAACCACTATGCGACCTAACTATCATACGACCTAAGCCTTACCTCATCCAGTCCCTAAGTCGTTAACTGCTACCACTAACTTCCTTAGGTCGCCAACTCCTATAAGTCGCTCCACTTCCTTAAGTCGTCCACTCCGACCTAACCTATCCCACGACCCAAGCCACCACACGACTTAACTTCCAAACGGCTTAAGCTACAACATGGCTTAACTTCTAGACAACCTAAGCTCTAGTCGACCAAAACTCTGGACGACTTATCAATACAAACAGTCTAATAACAACTGTTTTACGAACATTTGATCCGTAAAAATACGGGTCGTTACATCACAACTTCGAAAATTTCTTATGTTTGTTAAATTAAATTTATGATGTGATTAGAAATTTATTTATGGCTGTTTGATATATTTTAAATCATCATCTCAGTTAATTTGAATTTATTTGAATTAAATAGTTATTTAATTTATTATTGAATATAAATTGCCAGTTAAATACCTGTAATTGATTATCAGTTTTATATTGATATTTATTGATTGATTTGGATGATGTTGTAATGGATGTTGATTGTTGATATTGGATGAATGGATGTTTTATTTTATATCGTTATAAACTGCAAGTTCACTATGGGTTGAAATGATACATACCCGAATGATCAATAGATTAAGGAAAAATCGTTATGGGTTGAAATGATAGACTCGAGCGATTTTAGGGATTTCATATTTTCGGGATTGCGAATTGAAATGATATATATCTGTAAATATAAAAAAAATTAATTTGCGGATTGAAATGATAAATATCCGTACCACTTGACTCTAGGGTAGAGAATTATATAAGGACACCGGATTGGTTAAATTAAATGATTTTAAAATCCTTAATTTTCGAATTTAATTAAATGATATTTTGAAATAAAATTTGATTTATGTAAATTGAAGTATTATTGGAAAATCATGTTTTGTGTTGAAATGTGAATTGGTTTAGAAGGAATTTCTTTAAGAAATTAAATTGGAAGTTTAAAGTAAAATTTTAAGTATAAATGAAATTCTATCGAAATTAAGTTACTGAAGTTGTTTGAAATAACTTTGAAATATTTTGAAATTGGAGTAATCCGAATTGGTATTTGAACATGGATTGAAACGATATGAAATTCAATAATTTATTGTAATTTTAAATTGAAAGGTTTGGAATTTGGTTTGTTGATTTGGAAATTTAAAATGGTCCAACTATGTTGAAATGAATAGTTTAATTTGATATAAATTACAAATTCATGTTTTAATATAAACTGTTTTAAAAATATATTATTTCAAAATTTCTAATTATTAAGATTTCAAAGTAATAAACTATTTTAACCTGTATTAATTATATTAAATCATTTTAACCTATTTTAAAATATTTAAGTTATTTAAACTAATTAACCTGTTTTAACTTATTTTAAATCTAATTAATCTATTTTAAAGCTATTTAATCCATTTTAATTATATTTAATCTATTTTAAATCTATATTAACTATTTATAACTATTTAAAACTATTTTCTTCTAAACTCCAAACTAAGTAAAATGGATGGGTTTATATTCAAATTCTCGATTTTTAAAGTAAATGTGGTTAAGCGGCATTATAACCTAAGTTGGGAATTAAATAACATATTTGGTTTAATATGATAATTTTGAAATGAGAGTTTAACCTATTTTGGAAATATGACTTTTGAAAGGAAATATAATTTCGATCTATGATTTCAAATGTGATATGATTTCAAAGGTAAATATGAGTAATGATTTCGAAAACGATATGATTTGAATTGAATATGATATTTTGATATCAGCTTTGAAATGGTTTTGAAATTGTAAAAGAACCATCCGGTGTGTAATAAGCGATTGGTTGGTAAAGAGACCGGGATTGGATATGGGCATACTCTCTGTCGATACCGAAAACCACTTTGACAACCGTGTACGCGGTGGAGATTCCAGAATGAAATAGGATGGTGGCGATGATCCTATATGAGGTATATACGTGGACCCGACTCCAATGAGATGGCATAAGGTTGCTAAAACAGGAGCAATCGACGGGCCAATGAGGTAGCTCCTCTAGTCGGACACACTCCGTCGATACTATATTCTGACTTTGCGATTTATTTGGTGGCCACCCTTCGATTTTTACTCGGGAGTGTGTTTCGTGTTGGGTGGTAGTTGCGGCTATGTGTTACCAACAGTCCGAAAGTGTAATTGGTATATCTACCCTGGCATTGCCTAGTTGTGCCGTGTCACCTACCCTAGTGCACCTTCTACGAGTTTGGTTTGTACTATACCTATGGAGTGCCCTCTGCCAACACCCAGTTTACGGGTGGGATTACGGTACTGTATAGACTATGGGAATATATAAAATGTGTTAAGGGGGATATGGGTAACGCCTTAACGCTATTTCAATAGTTTATATTACTGTAGACATATTATAATAGCGTATTGTACTACATAATAGATAGTTTAACGGATCCTTAGGAGATGTGAATCCCGAACATCTCTTGAGTTACTGCACTCACGTTAGACACTGGATAGGAGATGTCAAACCCCGTAAACATCTCCGACGCCATTTACACTCATATTTATTACTGTTGATTTAACTCACATAAGATCTTTTAGTTCTGACTCGAGTGTTTTGTCTTTTCAATTCGCTCGGGTCAGCCTGAGCATTTCAGGATTTGAAGACTTTATTTCTGAAGGATGAAGACGAAGATTTGTACTGCTATTATTTACTATATTTATTCCATCACATTCATACTGTCCCGCTGCATTATTATTTTTTTATCTTTGATATGTGTAACTCTGATTCTGTATTGTATAAGTATAATCAAATGTTTGTAAACAGCTTCATGAACTGTTATTTGATTATTATATTTTGTCATTCCGCTGCGAGATTCTATTTTGTTTATTTTCTTTCTCTGCTTTTTCTTATTCACCCCAATAACCAACCGCCCTTCTGTATGGTTTGATTTTGCATGCGTGTCTGCTTAAAGTGTACAAAAAGGCGGGATGTTACAGTTGGTATCAGAGCTTTGGTTTAGCGATAACCATAGCTTTGTGGGGTCTGACTCTTTATTAATATGGTAGTAATACCCTAGAAAGAGTCGCTAAGTGTATATATATGAGAGAGTGTATTTGTTAGTGTTAGAAAAGGTTTTTATATTGTGTTAATTTGTTCTGTTTTGTATTTATAAATTCTGGTTGGTGCATAGGACGCTATGACATTGACAGGGATTTCTAAACACTTAATAGGACTCATGGACATAATATTGTTTTGAAATGGAGGTGAATGAAATAATTTTTCCTACTATATATTTTGTATATATAAAATAATAGATTTTATAAATTATATATTTGGTTGTAATATATTAGTTGTTAGGTAGTGAAATTTATAAATATAGTTTGGAAATAAGATTTGAAATTAAAATAAATGAAATTTGGAAATTTAGAACTTAAGTTCCGAGATTTTTGAAAAAAAATTTCGAATAATTTTGGAATATAATAATAATATTATTTAGAAGTATTTTCTTATATAAATATTTCAATATGATTTGAAAGAATTGTTTTAAAGAAATTTTGGAAAGAAATAAGTTATGTACTCCCCTCTCTGTCGCTGGAAAATAATTTCGGTGATGAGTGCACGCATCATCGACATTCATTTTTGAGTTCCAAAGTGGGAAGGCCATTGTAGTAGTTTTACTACAAATCTATTTTGATAAACAAATAAAAATTTTAAAGTTTAAATATGATTGGATATAAAAGTTATGAGTGTGTGTATATATATATGTATGTATGTATGTATGTATGTATGTATGTATTATTTTAAATGTTTTGAAATGGAACCCGGCATTTAGTTTTTAAATTTTTATAAATTGGAGATTTCAATTATTGAAATGGAATAAAATTTTAACTATTTAATAATAGAAACTTCTAAATGAAAATAAGAAATTATATGCTAAGTTATACCTGAAATATACAAGGAATTTGAAATTTGTAACTTGTAAACGAAAAGAATATGAAAATAAGAAATTGAATGCTTGGTTATAAATGAAATATACAAGAAATTTGAAGCTTGTAACCTATAAATAAAAAGGATATGATTATTGAACATTAAATTAATTAAAAGAAATGAGTCAAACTTGTATAACTTTCAATTGCATTCTTAAAGCATATATATATACACAACTTACCAAATATTAAAAGTTGTAATATTTAATAAGAAAATGTAATAGGATATTATATAAGTAAAACTTAAAGTAATGAAAGTATTCAATGAAATTCTTTAATAAATAAGAATTTGATGTTGTAGTTGTTATAAACTTAAGTTATAATTGAAATGTTACTATAATAAAATGAGATAGAAAAGTAAGTATTGTAAGTAAGTAATTAGAAACTTAAGTAAATGAATTAATATGCTAGGTAATCGAATGGAACATGAAGATTATAAAAAAAATGAATTATAAACTTAATTAAACATTTGAAGCCGTTGATAAATAAAAGAAATGAATGTAACTCAAAAGTAAGAGACTTAAGAATGAATTTATGCACTACTAAGTATTAAGGTCTGATTGAAATCAAGTATATAAATTAATTAATGTAAACTAAATTTGTAATAAAATGTATGAAATACTTGAATAATAAATTCAGTAGTATAAACAATTGAATGGGATAACTTATCTGAGAAATGAATATAAAGTAATGTAAAGAAAGTGACATTATTTGAACAAATGAAAATTAGATTTTGTAAGTAATGAATGAAAGTAAATGAAAATAAGTGATGAATGAATAAATGGGAATAAAAATTTTGTAAGAAATAAATGTAAAATTAAAGGGAGTAATCACTGAATGAATGAAAAAAATGAATGAACAACTAGGATCTGTTGTTTATTTGGTTTATGGATTGTTTGGGAAATGATAATTTTAATTGTTTGAATGTATGAATAATCTATTGAGTTTTATCTAGGACTGCCGAGTAAATGGTATACTGGTTAGTTATTCGTCATTCTTTGTGATTAAAAGTGTCTTAACCCGAACAAACTATTTGCTTTGGTTGATATGGATGGATAATTGATTTGTATTGATTTCATATGATGATTGTATGCTGTGATTGCAAGTGATTGTTGTTTTGTGTTCATTTGTTTGTTAGTGGTTGAAACAACTTTAAATATTTCATTTTATATAATTATTAACTCTTTTAGATTATATAAGTGAAATACAGGTTATGGAAGCAATTGCCACGGCTTTTGGTTTCGTAATTAAGCATTATTTGCCCGACAAATAGGTACATTCTCGGATTACGGTTTTCTAGCGATATTATATTATCTTTCCCGCTATTGGGATATATTATTTTGAAAATTTTGATATTATATTGTTATATTTGATATTATTATTTCTCCCGAGCCTCTTCGTACAAAGGAGACTCTGCCGAAATTTTCTGAAATTTTGGACTTAGTAATTTTGTAAAATGTTTCCAAACTTTATTAATTTGAGCATAAAAGGATTTAAGTGTTTATAAACTGATATATTTTATTTAAATTAATTAATTTTGTAAATTTATTTGTTTATAAAGTTAATATTTTTAAATAAGATATATTGATTTCTTAATTCCTTCTTTTCTCTTCTTTTTCCTTTTAGGGGACGAAAAGTTTTGAGTGGGGGAGAGTGTAACGACCCGTAAACTTCGATAATTAAATTTGTTGATTTAATAAGATTTTGGAAATTAAATACTGAAAGAAATAAAAATTTGTTAATTAATAATGAAATAATAACAAAAATGAAAAAGTAAAAATGTTAATTAAAGTTAATCATTAGCAACTTGAATGAAATTCCAATTAATTGAAATAATATTAGCAACTTAAATGATATTATATTGTTATATTTTCATTTTTCAATTTATACAATGAAAATGTTTGCTAATTTTTCAGTTTATATGGTTATCACGTTAAATTTAAAGAGTAATATTTATAAAGAGAGCGAAATCATTGAAAAACTATAAAATTGAAATTGAAACCGAATAACAGTAGTTCGATGATTGATGGCCATGGAAAACAGTGTTGGATGACGGTTATACGCCGTGCAAATCGACTTTATGCGGTATTTGATTGACGTGTGAAATGATTTCAGTATTAGAAAGTACATAAATTTTATTATGTTTATTATCATTTTTCTATAATATTAGGAAGAGAAAAACTGGGTGCCCTTAGCAACACACTTTTTAAATTATGATGTACTATTTTGTTTTTTATTATTTTGATTAGAAATGTTTTACATGCCTATGAATTTGAAACTTGACATTGACCGAAAATACCATGTCGTTTGTATTATTGCTTGATCGACATTACATATCCTTTCGTGTTATGGTTTTTTTACAAAGGAGTCACATATACTAATTTCATTTTGTTTTCAATAGTTCCTAAATTTAGACCATTAGTTTGTATTTGATAGGAAAACAATATTGGCTCAAGTAAAGTAATAAACTGCAGTTGATGAAAATATATTACATGACTAGAGCCGGCCTAGTGGGCAGCCTAGCCGGCACAAGGGCTGTGGCAACAAAAAAACCAATGCCCAACAATGAAATAAGTTGCGGCCCACTTAAGCTTTAAAAGAAGGAAAGAAATGCACACACTCCAATCAGTCTCTCCATCGATTAGAAATTAAGCCTTATCACTTTCAATTTTTTTCGCATATTTATGCAGTCACTAGTCGACTTCGGCTCATATAGTCTCCTTCATCGAATCTAGCATCTACCAACAATCTAGCACTTGCGCCTCTCTGGTTCTACTTGTTCTTCGCCAACTGATAATTTAGAATTCAAGGTAAACTTTTGCGCTTCTTTTATTTTTCTAAATTTTCATATGATTTGAATTGCTGAAATTGGAGTCCCTATGTAAGGGTTAATGAAATTTATTTTGTATAGAGCCTAAATAACAGTAAAGTTTGGAAATTGAAATGGTCGATGTTAATGTTTTAATTAATTAGTGAAATGGTAATTGGGAATAATATAAAATTTTAGAGTGGTTCATTTTCTACTTGCAAAGTAACTAATAAAAAATGACATATTTCCTGATATAATTATTTGAAATTTAACGTTGTTCCAATTACTATGCGAAATGCAAGTTAGTACGATGCACCTAAATTTAAGTAGCATTTTGCAGGCAAAGTTTGTTGCAAACGGATACGTAAGAGCTCCAGGGCTAGTTTTAAACTTTTAGTAGTATCTGAAATATTTTTTGTTCTGTTTCAAAATTTTAAATTGAATTTGTTGTTTTTTTGATTAATTCTTCTGTATTGATGTGATATAACAACATTACTAATGGTTATTGCTACCTATAGTATTTTGATTTGGTGACTGTATTTTTGATGTTTGGGATACTGTTAATTAGTACCCAGTTTTAATTAACATATATTTTAAAAAAATTCCTGCTACGTGTACTATTGTAGTTTAGCTTAGATTCAAATTTACCTTCGTTAGTTTTCTTATTTTATTATGTTGATGTTTTTCATATCAGATCTGAAATTGTTTTTACTTCGTTGCAAGTTATCTTCGAACAACCATGTCACAAGAGCGACTAAATGGATTGGCAATGATCTCAATTGAAAGTTCATTTTTAGAGAAACTTGAGTATGACACTTTAATTAAAGATTTTGCTTCAGAAAATGCAAGAAGTAGTATTTTCTTTGAACTTCTTAAAAAGTTGTAGCGTTTTGTATGAGAAACTAGTATTTGACGTTTTCTTGAGTCAACCATTTTCGTCTAATTAATTTTGTGTGTGATAACTTTTTTGTTTAACATTATATTAGCTTTCCAAAAAATAAATAGTTACTATTGTTTGTATTGGAGGGCAACCAAAATCAATTGTTGCTCGGGTAGTCGAGTTTATTTGGCCGCCACTTTACATGATATTAAGCTTAATGGTGTTGGTGAGGAAACTGATTTGAATGATGAAGGAAATGAAATCCATTTGAGTAATTGTGGTGATAAAGGAAAATGTTTAATGGGGAAGATGTGTAAGATGATAATGAAAAGCTTACAGTAGACCTTACCTGCTATTCTCCGATCGATGAAGGAAGTGTACAAGTCTATGTAAATTTTTTGTATACCAATGCATGTTGTCTAGGCCCATAATTTGATGAAAATATAAATTTATGAATATTTTTCATTCACATGACACATTTATTAAATTTTTTTTGGCAAGGCCGACGGGGTTAGATGGACCCCGACCATTTTATTGCAGCACCAAAAGAACTACACACAAACAACAGCAAGCAAAGCTCAAGAAAATACAGAGGGAAACAAAGTGCTACAAACACGAAGGGAAACAGAACCAAAAAACAAATAAAAGATAGAACCCATTAACACTTAGCAATTGAAAGACTGTGTTATCCCAGGGTCGAAGGAGAACTGCAGTATACTCAAAGTTTGCTTAATTTCATGCAGAACCCAATGCTTTAACAGAGAATCACTCTTCGCATTAGTGTTGTCAAACACCCTTACATTACGCTCTCTCCATATAACCATTATAAAGCTCTTCAGCACAACAGTAAACAGCCTCTTCTCCACCTTCTTGCAACTGGTAATGGCAACTCTACCCATTTATTAATTTGTTTCAAATGAAAGTTAAAAAATTAAATCAAGTTGTGTTTATTACTAAATCGGACAATGTTGAACCATGAAGGAATCCAAGAGTTTGACTAACATGTGAAAGGAGCGGAAAGTAATCTTATATGACTATGGATAAAATGTGGAAAGATGTGTTTGAAGTGCTACAAGAAAATATGGATGTCCGGTTTTAAACAATAGCCTCTATAAAGGAGAAATACGTGGGTGTAGATGTTGTTTGCCATCAACACAATCATTCCTTACTAAATGATTCAGTTGTTCATCATTTACTAGTAGAATGGTCGCGGAGAAGCAAAATATGACAACGGCTAGGGTTCCACCAAAAGATGTAGTCATTGGTATTAAGAAAGAGTTGCCTAAAAATAAATCTACCTTAAAGCCTGTATACAATATGAAGATTAAAGATGTAACGGTCGGCTTTTTCGACCTTGGAATGTCGACAATAATACATCCATGAATTTCATGTGCCAAGTATATAGGTATGGGAAAGACTTACCGTTAGGGTAAAAGAAAAAGAAAAGGAAATGAAACAAAGAAGAAGAACACAATATTAGAATCTCACATGCGGAACGATGACATATAATACCTCAAAAGATCATCACGGAAAAGAAAACTTTGATATGCATACATCAATCAGAGTAAACAATACATACATCAATCAGAGTAAACTAACTTATCATCAGCTTGGACAGTTATAATAGCCCGTCCTCACAAACGTTGATAAATACAAAAAAGTAATGCAGTGGAAAATAAATACGGTAGAAAACAATTTTGCACCTCTCCAAGAGCTCCAATGAACCACAACTATATCAAGAAATATACTCGAGCTGACTCGAGCATTATAAGAAATTAACACTCGGATCAGTCTAGTAAACCAGTGTGAGAAACTCAAATCATATGGATTTATATTTACAAAACCCTTCAAAAATAAAGGTATCTCATAAAACCATGCCGCAAATAAACACGGACAGGGTTTTACCTTACGATAACCAAATCATTTCTGTTAGAAACTCTAGTGATACTATATTAATGTCTAGGGTGTGAAATATAGATAAACAAGTAGTTATGATGCATATGAATGTACATCAAAACAATAATAGGTGTAAAATAAAAACTGCTAAGGGGCGTTTGCAAATTATATAGGATTCCACGGAGATGCTCTCAATATTTCGAGAACGATCCCCATGCACAAGGATCGGAGATATCCTCCCAAGCATCATATATCTTAGATAAAATATACCATGGGAAAAAAATAGTCGGTCCATGCCCGAACATGTGGAACTGGATCACATAACTCCCGCATGCATATCTATAAGAAACACTAGAATGGTGTGCTTGCACCCTTTAAGTTAGCTAAACCACATAGGTTATGCGTCCTATCTTTGGTTTTTGTCATTACCGATAGTGAAGTCACATTTAGCATCTTAGCACAGGAGCCACCACTCAAATAGATCTTACACATGAGCTCCAACTCGAACAGATCTCAGAACCACACATGAATTCCTATACCTCAACAAGTCTCGGAATCACATATGGATTCCCACATTTTAAAATAGATCACGAACCTCTACATAGGTTCGAGCATCTGAAATAGATCTCGAATCTACATATAGATTCCAATATCTCGAACCAATCAAAAACCTCTTCCAAAGCATAGAATACATATATGTTTTGGAGTGGTTACGGTTTCAAGTCATCTTATATAAGTACACTCCCTAACTTACCAAGCGCTCCAAAACCAAACGATTGATTTTCTGTATACTCAACTTTGGCCCTTTTGGAAATAAACAGACAACACATAAGAGCGGAGATCGCCTCCAAACCGTTTAAGCAGACAGATTTCCATATCTTTTATCCTAAAAGAGACAAACAGATTATACATGCAGTACAGCAGCCTCGAAGATAACTATACGATATAATTTCTATATTTCTTTTAGGTATTCCCAAAGTTATATTTAGTCAATTTCAACAAAAATGAGAATGAACACATAAGGTGTGACGACCCGGAATTTTTGTATATTTGAAATTGGAATATTTAATTAATTTTAAATATTCAGAGGTTAATTATAAACTTAAATTTCAAATATCGTTGTTTATTGAGTAATTTAATAATTAAATTAAATTTATATTAAAGTTGGATAAAATAGTAAATCTGGCATTCTAAGCTAATTAAAAATATTTTGAAAGCTCGTAAAATTCATACTAATAATACTGAAGATGATAGAACTTTCAAAATGGAATTTCAAGGTATTTTGTTCAGTTTTAAAAATATATCGTTTAAATTGAATTTAAAAATAGCCGTCCGAGGCACAGTCTCGGATTTCGACGAAACCAGTTCCATGGAATCCGTAATATTGTATTATTATCGGATTTCAAATTTCAGAATGTTTGGAGTTGTTGTGGGGTCGTACAATAAGAAAAACGCACTGAAATTTATATCGAATTCAATATAATAACTGGGTCCAAAATGCTATCTTCTTCATACGATCGAATTTGGAGTTGAAACCTTTTCCATTGCGTTCGGAATAGAGGTTTAACATTATAAACGCCTGTCGGAATGATTGATTTGGAGTTCGAGATTTTGAGTTATGCTTAACGTGATGTTTTGGAATTAAATAATATTATAAAATTCCTGAGTCAAACCCTACTACGTCTTTATCAGCTACCCCTATGCGTACATAGCCGACCTAACCTTTCCCTTCGTTCAAATCGATGTCCTTCCTTTCTTTTCTGTTCAGATCGAAATCAAATTTATCTTTGTAAACGAAAATCATTTCGTTCAAAAGTGAAAATCAAACTTCCCTCTGTTAAAATAAGAATGGCTGCAAACACTTCTTCTCAATTTACATACATAAATAAAAACGAGGCCGAGCCTCTTCTCAAAATCGAGAATTCATTCGTTCGTGAAACAAAGCCCTAAATCGAATCGCGACTTCGTGGATGGCGAAGCTGGGCATCGCGAGCGTCGTTTCATGTCTGGGAGTGTCGCGACGTCAGGTGGGAGTGTTTGCGTGTGGTGGTCGTAGTTTATCGGCGGCAATGGTTTGGTTAGTGCTCGAGTTTTATTCGACGTCGAAGTTAAATCAGTCTCGCGTGCAGCTTGTCGAAGCAAGTGAATTAGGATTTATCGAAGCCTGCGTTGTCTCGCGTGCAATTTGAGGCGGCGATGGTTCATCGTCGATGCGGCCGTGAACTCGCGGGTGCTACTGGAGGTGGTTATCGAAAAGCAGTGAAGGTTGTCGTCACTGGTGATGGCTACAGTTTGGTTTCGGTAAGGCAAGGCAAGAGTTTGCCGATCAATTGGAGGCGAGTCGTTCTCGTATTTGGCATCGCGATGGTTTGGGGACTCGAGTGTTTACCTGAGGTCGTGACGATGGCCTGCAATGAGGTATACTTTCAGATTTATCTTTATCAATTTAAATGTTTATGTAAACAAGAAAAAGAGAAACATGTTTTGCTGGCAGATTGATAGGATTGTAACAGAAAGAAATATATATGTTAAAACTTTAACAGTAAAAAGAATTTCAGTTTGTTTATATATAATGTAGGAAAAGTTTGGAAATATATATATGAGGATATTTTAACTTACTGTAAAAGTTTAAGAATATACCTTAAGGCAGTTTAATTTTATAACATTTTAATTTACCAGTTGTTTTTAAAAATATATAAAATATATATACAAAGTGATGAGTTTGTTCCATAAATTTACTTGATCTATTTTAGTTACTAAGATAATCTATGAGAAGGGAAAATTGGGTTTAAATTAAATTATAGGTTAAAATAAATAAGTAAATGTTAATTTATTTTTAGATTTGATTCAAGTATTAATAAACTATATATTGATATCAAGGTCTAAAATCAAGAGGGAAACAGTCAGGATTGGATCGAAATGGCAAAATAAGATAAAGGTGAGTTAATCTCACTCAGTTAAATTTAAATTTAAATGGTTAAATTTAAATAATTTATTGAATGGTTGATCTGATTGATGTGATATATATAGTAGTATATACCAATATATATATATTGGCATATGTATATATTGGAGTTGATATTCCCGCATTGTATAGCGGATGAGACCCTATGCGCCGCATAATAGCGGATGATTTTATATAAAAACCCATATACTGCGATATTCCACCTTGAAGTGGAATTGGTATTGTGCTAACATCTGTGGATGCAGGGAAACAGGTTGGAGGGATCCGACTGGATTCCTCAAATATTTAATTTTGTTTAAATATTCTGTGATATGATTGTTGATATCCTGTGATGATTTATATTGGATAATCTGGTTGGATTGAATTTCCCAGTATAATGAGTTATCAAAAGCAATTGAATTGGATTTTGGGAAGAAATAAAAGGGTAAAATTTAGTTAAGTAATTCTAGTGAATTCGAATAAATTAAATATGGGAAAGAGGAATTTTGAATAAATAGAGAAATATTGAATTTAAAGAAAATTTATGTGATGTTATTTAAAGGGATAAAAATTTATTTTAATTCAATGTTTAAATGAAATTAAAAAGAAAGAAGGAATTTGGGAAATCTGAGACTTGGGTTTCGATTTAAAGATTTAAAATCGTAATGAGTAATAAAATCTGGAAGTTAATGAATTTGGAAATAAATGGATTAAGTAAGGAAATTTATTTCAAAGTAAAATAAATTGGGAAATCAATTATAAATTGATTTAAATACTTTGGGATTTGAAATTTAAAGAGAAATGAGATTTTGAAGATATAAACTGGGTTTATAAAGTGAAATGGAATATCAGTGGATATTAGAAAATATAAATTCAATGTGGGAATTTATAAAAGGATATGAATTGGTTTAAAAATAAATGTTAATTTATTTTTAAAAGATGGAAATGAGAAGTGTATTTCTCTGGATAGCCAAGTACGTTTTCAAAGCAATTTTTAATATAAGTTAAAAGTTCTAATTGTGTTTTTAAAAGCATGTTTTAGAAAATTGATTATTTCTAAATGTTAATTTCCTAAGTAAGTATGTTTTGGAAAAATCTATTCTTTTTAAATGTCTAAACTTTAAAGTAAGATTTTCAAAATCTATTATTGTAGTAATTATATAAAAGTGATTTGCTATTATGTTTTAAAAGGAGAAATTTAGTTTATATTTATAAAGTGGTTTATTTTAAAGTATATATTTTAATAAAGTATTAAAGTAGTTTTTAAATTTCAATATTATAAAGTATATTTATAATAAAGTGTTTTAAAATTATTTTTAAATCTATAGGTATTTTGTACTTGGTGATTCAGTGGAAATAATTATTTGGGAAATGTATTCCGTAAGCGGAAACTGTTTGAAATTGTTTTCAAATGAGCTTTGAAAATTTGGAAATATATCTTGGAAAGATATTTGGGCAAATAAATAATGTGGGAAATTATTTATTGTGTGATGGTTGCTTGTGGATGTTAATTGATAGTTAAATAACCGACTATCAATATTGGCCAAATGCGTTGATCGTTTCGAAGAGACCGGGATCGGGTTTCCGTATACCGGGATTCTAGATCTGGAGACTCGAATACCACTTCGATTCGGTTTGTACATTTCGTGTAACGTGTTCGGAGTCGAAGATGGAGCAGTGAAGTGCAAGGGCTAGTCGCTACTAATCCTGAGGATATTTCCAAAATGGATGTAGTAGGAATAGTGCCTTCGGTTCCGTTCGGACCCGGGACGGACTTGTATGGACGAATGCTTGCGAAACATCGTCAGGTGGACGATGGGCATTCTAAGGGATATGTTCTGAAAAGGTATCGTTTAGCCTCGAGCCTCATCAACCAGGAATGACTGAAAATCAGGGGTTATGCAGCAAGGCCTCGTGGGTAGCCCCCACTTGAGAGTAAGGTCATCCCTGTCTAGATGTCCCTTTATTTCGGCTTAGTGGTGCGGTTGCTGATCCCAACCGTGGGGTGATTTTATTTGGAATTATCCAGTAAGGGATGATTCCGGCCTTGTGTTGCAGGGGAGCGGGCGTACTCCTCGGTACTGTGATCTAGGCCACGTACTGTGATAGGTGGTACCCCAGTGCCTAGTCATTCGTTGGAAATCCATTCTCCCTACATGCCTTGTACGGTATTTGTTTGTATACCTAGTATGCTGGAATTTAATCATGTAACAATTTCAGCTATTTTAATAAGTATTTGTGAATAGACACTATTATAATATCAGAGGATTTTTATAAAAAGTGTTTTAGCTATCGTAAGGTAAAAACCCGACATGTTTATTTGTGGCGTAGTCTTACGAGATGCTTTTATTTTCAAAAGGGTTTTTGAAACTTTAATAATCAATTGAGTGTGATTTTCTCACGCTGGTATTCCAGACTGACTCGGGTATTGTTTTATATGATGCTCGGGTCAGACCGAGTATATTTACAGGATAGGTATCTATGGAGCTCAGGAGAGGAGCTGGATGACGATACGTACTCCCGTACTTGCTATTATTTTTCCGCTGTGTATTCAGTTGTATGTTATGGATGTTGATGTACTCTGATGATGTATTGTATAAACAGATATAGTTTTTGATTTGTGTAAAGATCTGTTGATATATATTATATTTTATTCCGCTGCGATGGTTAGATTCTGATGTTGTTTTCTATTTTTTCTTCTTCTACCTCTTCTTCTTAATTTAAATGGTTCGATTTTCCGGGTCTGGAAAGTCGGGTCGTTACAGTTGGTATCAGAGCTTAGTCTAGCGATAACCTTGGCTCTGGTTGGAATTTTGAGAGTACTAATAGATATGAGAGCGTATTTGTTAGTGAATATAAAATGGTTTTATATTATGTTGGTTGATTTATTGAGTGGCATATGAACCTTCGTCGGCACAGTCTGGACAACTATATCGAAGGGGTTTCTAAACACTTAAATAGAACAGTTCGACACAGTATTGTTTTAAATAGGGTGAATGAAATAATTTTGCCCAAATTATTTTGTATATTAAAGAAATAATTATTTGAAATTTATTATGGTTATATATTTGGATGCTTGGTTGTTAGAAGATGACAATAATGAGTTAGTCTCATTATTGAGTAGAAATTGAAAACTTATAACCTAAGTTGAAGAATAAATTTATATAACAAATGGAATTTGAAATATAGACTATGAATGAAATTTATAAATTGAGATAACCTTTATATACAAATGTGAATTACAAATGTGATTTATAATCAAATGAGATAAATTCAGAAGCAAATGAAATTTTTAAATGTAAATTGTAAATGTGACTTATAACTTGAAATAAAATGTGATAGAATTCCAGAGTAATGTTTGGATATAAAATTGAATGGATTTTGAAGTTTTGGGAAAGGTTTAAATTCCTTTGGATTTAAAAATAGTTTTAAAGGTTTTGGGGAAATAATGGTGATATTATTTCATGAATATTTTTGAAATTGAATTGAAATCCGGTGGGATTTGGGATTTTAAAAAAAAGTTTGAAATGTTTAGAGTGATAAAAGCATTAAAATTCTCTTTCGGTCGCTGGAAAATAATTTCGGTGATGACTGCAGCATCATCGATGTCTATTTTCGAGTTTCTAAAGAGAAATTGCTACCAAACTGTTTTAAATTGGAAATGAGTGTGAACTGGGTTGGTTTTGGAATTCAAAGGGAAAATTGTTTGGTAAAAGCAGGTTGTTTTGGAAATTTGGATTTGATGTGATTTACCAGATGTGTATGAGTTATTTATGGATTCAAAATGGTTTTGAAATAAAACCGGGCAATTGGATTCTGGGAATTCTATTTAAAATATAAATGTGGAAATTTAAATGAATCAACAATATAAAGTATAGAATGAAGTTGATTGAAATAAGAAGGGAATGAAAGTTTAATTCTGGGATTATAATTATGAGATGAAAATAACTCAATGAGTAATATAAGTTGGTAGATAAAAGAGTTAGAGAACTTGAAGGTGAATGAATTGTAAAACTTGTATAAAATTATATCCTAGAATTAAAATTTAATTCGAGTATATGAAGGTGAATAAAATATATTTGAATTTAACTTAAGATAAGTTAAATAAAATTGAGATTTGGAATTGAATTAAATGTAAGTAAGTTGAAGTCGAATTGAATTCGATATAAAGGTAATGTAAAATGCTTATAATTGTGTAAAGAAATTCATATTCTTAAGTTCTTAAGTGTAATAATTTGAGATTTGATTATAAAGATGAAAATGGACTTAAATGAATAGTCCCAGATCTTAAGTAAGTAAGTTAAAACTTATGAATAGAAATGAAATTGTAAGTCATAAATAGGAATCCATTACTTTGAACCATTAAGAGTTATAAGTTGAAATGGTAATTACCAAATGGAAACGACTAAGATGAGCAATCTTAATTTTTAAATAAATCCAAACTTGAATTATAAAATAAATTGAACTTAAGAAAATTAAGTGAAGTGATGTTTGGAATTAAAAAGCAAGTATTTAATTTTAACCAGCGGAGGAACTAATTAGATAATAAATTAGTTAATGAAATTAGATTAACATAGTGATGGTTTGAATTGCGAATGAAATCCAAATAAGTGAAAATAAATTGAAAATGACTTGGTTATTAATAAAATAATTCCAGATGAATTGAGTATGGAAATTAAAATTCATAATGATTGAGTGAATAAACCAATTATATTAAATAAATAAATGGATGGAATTTGATTAAATAAGAATCAAATGAAAGATGGAAATAAAACTTTAAAGGGTTGGTTAAATGGAAAATAAACTTAAGTTATTGACTTAAGTAAATGTTGAATGGAAACTGAACTCAAACAGAAGAGTGGTTTAAATAAGTTGAGAAATAGTTATTGAATGAATTAACTTGGATTGTTTTCGAGCTAAATAAAATTCAATTTTTGGAAGTTGGAGATGAATTGAATTTAAGAAAAAATTTGGAAATGAAGTAGTAAATTGAAGTAAGTTGGAATTCATATGAAATGGGAGTTCAATTTGAATATATACACTTCGGTGGTGAAGTAGTAAATAAATATAAGAAAAATCTACATTGAACTTAAGAATTGAAGAATGAAATTCTTAAGAAAAATTGTATTGGAAATATACTTAGTAATTTTGGAAAAAAAAATATATACTAAGTGAATAGTTGAATGAAGACTAAAACTGAAGTTGTGAAATGGGATAGTTGTGAATAAGGGGATAACAATCAAAAAGGAATGTGAATAAAAGAGAATTGATATAACTGATAATCAATTGGAATTTATACGTAAGATGTACGTATATTATTTTATTCGCATAGCTATTTGGTCCAGATGTCGAACACAGAATTTCGAGATAGATATATCGATCCGAGTTGGAATTTTTCACTCGATTTTCAACGGCGAGCCTGGATATGGATTGTTGATTGATTCTGGAAATTCTCTATCATAGTTGGTGGCTATGCAAGGAGAATGACGGTTTCTGATCAAGAAACCAGATCTGAGTCCGCACTAGGAAGTCCGGTGGACGATACTAGTTCGGAAGTGAAATTGTGTGATCGATTGAGCGATCGAATGTGATATTGCGTACGGATGATATATGTGCATCGTACGGGCTTAAGTAAAACAAATATTGGAAATTTGTAAAGAAAAGTATAAAATGACTTTGGAATTGTGATTGAATGTTATTGCTTAATAGGGTATACAGGTGTATAAAAGCAATGGAGAAATTGGGATTTTTGATTTTAGAAGATAAAATTTAATGGCCCGACAAAAGGTATGTATTTGAATTTCTGTATGAAATTTGATTGGGTTTTTGATCCAGCCACTTGGCTTTTTGTTTTCTTTTTGAGATTGGGAAGCCGTAGAGCCATTTTGTAGTAGTACCGAGCTAGCCGCGCAAAGGAGACGCTGGCAAAATTTTCGGAAATTTAGGGAGTTAGGAAAATTTTGGAAAATTTTGATAATTCAAAATTGAATTCAAATTTAAATTTGAATGGATAAGTAGGTGGTATGGGTTGAATTTATGAGTAAGTTTGGGAAGTTAAAAGATGATTAGTGTATCATTAATAAAAGATTGTTTGGGTATTGTTAAAACGGTTTGAATTTGGAAAATAGTTAACGGGGATTGAATCATTCTTCCTAACTAGTAATTTCGGGGACGAAATTCTTTTAAGGGGGGAGGAATGTGACGACCCGGAATTTTTGTATATTTGAAATTGGAATATTTAATTAATTTTAAATATTCAGAGGTTAATTATAAACTTAAATTTCAAATATCGCTGTTTATTGAGTAATTTAATAATTAAATTAAATTTATATTAAAGTTGGATAAAATAGTAAATCTGGCATTCTAAGCTAATTAAAAATATTTTGAAAGCTCGTAAAATTCATACTAATAATACTGAAGATGATAGAACTTTCAAAATGGAATTTCAAGGTATTTTGTTCAGTTTTAAAAATATATCGTTTAAATTGAATTTAAAAATAGCCGTCCGAGGCACAGTCTTGGATTTCGACGAAACCAGTTCCATGGAATCCGTAATATTGTATTATTATCGGATTTCAAATTTTAGAATGTTTGGAGTTGTTGTGGGGTCGTACGATAAGAAAAACGCACTGAAATTTATATCGAATTCAATATAATAATTGGGTCCAAAATGCTATCTTCTTCATACGATCGAATTTGGAGTTGAAACCTTTTCCATTGCGTTCGGAATAGAGGTTTAACATTATAAACGCCTGTCGGCATGATTGATTTGGAGTTCGAGATTTTGAGTTATGCTTAACGTGATGTTTTGGAATTAAATAATATTATAAAATTCCTGAGTCAAACCCTACTATGTCTTTATCAGCTACCCCTACGCGTACATAGCCGACCTAACCTTTCCCTTCGTTCAAATCGATGTCCTTCCTTTCTTTTCTGTTCAGATCGAAATCAAATTTATCTTTGTAAACGAAAATCATTTCGTTCAAAAGTGAAAATCAAACTTCCCTCTGTTAAAATAAGAATGGCTGCAAACACTTCTTCTCAATTTACATACATAAAATAAAAACGAGGCCGAGCCTCTTCTCAAAATCGAGAATTCATTCGTTCGTGAAACAAAGCCCTAAATCGAATCGTGACTTCGTGGATGGCGAAGCTGGGCATCGCGAGCGTCGTTTCATGTCTGGGAGTGTCGCGACGTCAGGTGGGAGTGTTTGCGTGTGGTGGTCGTAGTTTATCGGCGGCAATGGTTTGGTTAGTGCTCGAGTTTTATTCGACGTCGAAGTTAAATCAGTCTCGCGTTCAGCTTGTCGAAGCAAGTGAATTAGGATTTATCGAAGCCTGCGTTGTCTCGCGTGCAATTTGAGGCGGCGATGGTTCATCGTCGATGCGGCCGTGAACTCGCGGGTGCTACTGGAGGTGGTTATCGAAAAGCAGTGAAGGTTGTCGTCACTGGTGATGGCTATAGTTTGGTTTCGGTAAGGCAAGGCAAGAGTTTGCCGATCAATTGGAGGCGAGTCGTTCTCGTATTTGGCATCGCGATGGTTTGGGGACTCGAGTGTTTACCTGAGGTCGTGACGATGGCCTGCAATGAGGTATACTTTCAGATTTATCTTTATCAATTTAAATGTTTATGTAAACAAGAAAAAGAGAAACATGTTTTGCTGGCAGATTGATAGGATTGTAACAGAAAGAAATATATATGTTAAAACTTTAACAGTAAAAAGAATTTCAGTTTGTTTATATATAATGTAGGAAAAGTTTGGAAATATATATATGAGGATATTTTAACTTACTGTAAAAGTTTAAGAATATACCTTAAGGCAGTTTAATTTTATAACATTTTAATTTACCAGTTGTTTTTAAAAATATATAAAATATATATACAAAGTGATGAGTTTGTTCCATAAATTTACTTGATCTATTTTAGTTACTAAGATAATCTATGAGAAGGGAAAATTGGGTTTAAATTAAATTATAGGTTAAAATAAATAAGTAAATGTTAATTTATTTTTAGATTTGATTCAAGTATTAATAAACTATATATTGATATCAAGGTCTAAAATCAAGAGGGAAACAGTCAGGATTGGATCGAAATGGCAAAATAAGATAAAGGTGAGTTAATCTCACTCAGTTAAATTTAAATTTAAATGGTTAAATTTAAATAATTTATTGAATGGTTGATCTGATTGATGTGATATATATAGTAGTATATACCAATATATATATATATATTGGCATATGTATATATTGGAGTTGATATTCCCGCATTGTATAGCGGATGAGACCCTATGCGCCGCATAATAGCGGATGATTTTATATAAAAACCCATATACCGCGATATTCCACCTTGAAGTGGAATTGGTATTGTGCTAACATCTGTGGATGTAGGGAAACAGGTTGGAGGGATCCGACTGGATTCCTCAAATATTTAATTTTGTTTAAATATTCTGTGATATGATTGTTGATATCCTGTGAAGATTTATATTGGATAATCTGGTTGGATTGAATTTCCCAGTATAATGAGTTATCAAAAGCAATTGAATTGGATTTTGGGAAGAAATAAAAGAGTAAAATTTAGTTAAGTAATTCTAGTGAATTCGAATAAATTAAATATGGGAAAGAGGAATTTTGAATAAATAGAGAAATATTGAATTTAAAGAAAATTTATGTGATGTTATTTAAAGGGATAAAAATTTATTTTAATTCAATGTTTAAATGAAATTAAAAAGAAAGAAGGAATTTGGGAAATCTGAGACTTGTGTTTCGATTTAAAGATTTAAAATCATAATGAGTTATAAAATCTGGAAGTTAATGAATTTGGAAATAAATGGATTAAGTAAGGAAATTTATTTCAAAGTAAAATAAATTGGGAAATCAATTATAAATTGATTTAAATACTTTGGGATTTGAAATTTAAAGAGAAATGAGATTTTGAAGATATAAACTGGGTTTATAAAGTGAAATGGAATATCAATGGATATTAGAAAATATAAATTCAATGTGGGAATTTATAAAAGGATATGAATTGGTTTAAAAATAAATGTTAATTTATTTTTAAAAGATGGAAATGAGAAGTGTATTTCTCTGGATAGCCAAGTACGTTTTCAAAGCAATTTTTTAATATAAGTTAAAAGTTCTAATTGTGTTTTTAAAAGCATGTTTTAGAAAATTGATTATTTCTAAATGTTAATTTCCTAAGTAAGTATGTTTTGGAAAAATCTATTCTTTTTAAATGTCTAAACTTTAAAGTAAGATTTTCAAAATCTATTATTGTAGTAATTATATAAAAGTGATTTGCTATTATGTTTAAAAAGGAGAAATTTAGTTTATATTTATAAAGTGGTTTATTTTAAAGTATATATTTTAATAAAGTATTAAAGTAGTTTTTAAATTTCAATATTATAAAGTATATTTATAATAAAGTGTTTTAAAATTATTTTTAAATCTATAAGTATTTTGTACTTGGTGATTCAGTGGAAATAATTATTTGGGAAATGTATTCCGTAAGCGGAAACTGTCTGAAATTGTTTTCAAATGAGCTTTGAAAATTTGGAAATATATCTTGGAAAGATATTTGGGCAAATAAATAATGTGTGAAATTATTTATTGTGTGATGGTTGCTTGTGGATGTTAATTGATAGTTAAATAACCGACTATCAATATTGGCCAAATGCGTTGATCGTTTCGAAGAGACCGGGATCGGGTTTCCGTATACCGGGATTCTAGGTCTGGAGACTCGAATATCACTTCGATTCGGTTTGTACGTTTCGTGTAACGTGTTCGGAGTCGAAGATGGAGCAGTGAAGTGCAAGGGCTAGTCGCTACTAATCCTGAGGATATTTCCAAAATGGATGTAGTAGGAATAGTGCCTTCGGTTCCGTTCGGACCCGGGACGGACTTGTATGGACGAATGCTTGCGAAACATCGTCAGGTGGACGATGGGCATTCTAAGGGATATGTTCTGAAAAGGTATCGTTTAGCCTCGAGCCTCATCAACCGGGAATGACTGAAAATCAGGGGTTATGCAGCAAGGCTTCGTGGGTAGCCCCCACTTGAGAGTAAGGTCATCCCTGTCTAGATGTCCCTTTATTTCGGCTTAGTGGTGCGGTTGCTGATCCCAACCGTGGGGTGATTTTATTTGGAATTATCCAGTAAGGGATGATTCCGGCCTTGTGTTGCGGGGGAGCGGGCGTACTCCTCGGTACTGTGATCTAGGCCACGTACTGTGATAGGTGGTACCCCAGTGCCTAGTCATTCGTTGGAAATCCATTCTCCCTACGTGCCTTGTACGGTATTTGTTTGTATACCTAGTATGCTGGAATTTAATCATGTAACAATTTCAGCTATTTTAATAAGTATTTGTGAATAGACACTATTATAATATCAGAGGATTTTTATAAAAAGTTTTTTAGCTATCGTAAGGTAAAAACCCGACATGTTTATTTGTGGCGTGGTCTTACGAGATGCTTTTATTTTCAAAAGGGTTTTTGAAACTTTAATAATCAATTGAGTGTGATTTTCTCACACTGGTATTCCAGACTGACTCGGGTATTGTTTATATGATGCTCGGGTCAGACCGAGTCTATTTACAGGATAGGTATCTATGGAGCTCAGGAGAGGAGCTGGATGACGATACGTACTCCCGTACTTGCTATTATTTTTCCGCTGTGTATTCAGTTGTATGTTATGGATGTTGATGTACTCTGATGATGTATTGTATAAACAGATATAGTTTTTGATTTGTGTAAAGATCTGTTGATATATATTATATTTTATTCCGCTGCGATGGTTAGATTCTGATGTTGTTTTCTATTTTTTCTTCTTCTACCTCTTCTTCTTAATTTAAATGGTTCGATTTTCCGGGTCTGGAAAGTCGGGTCGTTACATAAGGAAAACTAAGTCCTGTATACTACCCATAAGCAAGTAACACACAACGCATGATCAACACACACAAGAACGATCAAGTCATATACACGACTTCTAATCCCCTTTTTAATTAATCTCCCTTTAATAATTAAAAACATTTTTTATTAGTAAAACTCCATCTTACTCAAAAAACTTCTTTGTTAATGAAACTTCACTTAGGTTAAGGGTAAATGGTATTTATAAGAAAATATATATTATATTTTAATTTCTCAAATTAATCGTTCTGCGTTTCAATATTACATGACCACGCAGTACATCCGATCGCGACGAAACTTGTATATGCGCAACAACTAGATATAATGGTCCCGATGACACTAGTTTCATCAAAATCCAAGATAGTGCCTTATATTGATAATTTCATTTATTGATTAAAAAGAATTATTATTAAAACAAGTTTAATCACTTTAATTATAAATTAAAGTTTACCATCACCGATTATTATTTAGAAAGAGTTTAAATTAGATTTCGAAATCATTTTTATTTAAATCCATGATTTTAATATTAATATAATTTCAATATTCAAATTAAAGCATTTGAAAATTTGGGTCTTTACATTCTTCCCCTTTTAGAATATTTTATCATGTAAATACCGATATAAGCAACAAAAGCAATAATCACACATCAATGCCTAATGGTATTGCAATCCATCACCAGCAAAATAAACCATCACATAAGAATACTATACGTTACTACAATCACGAACAAACAAAGCTCATGGTATGCCCAGGTTCAGAAACCTTCTCATCACACAAGGATGACAAACAATCCACTAAGCATTACCTTAACCTCAATAGCCTCAGGTATTACTTAGTCGACGACTCATGCTACCCCAAAAAAATTCAAAGAGTCGTTTCCTATACTCTACACAAGCCAACACACATAGCATACAAATATACTAAAGCCTGTATGATATACATATGTCAAGGCCCGCAAATCCGTACTCCTTTGAGTCGACAATATATCACCTCATCTCAACTCAAATTGGACGAAAATACGAATCTTTAGGGTAAGAAGAGGAAAGAGGTAGAAGAGAAATAGAAACAACAACACAGAATCTCACAATAGCAGCGGAATAAAATATAATATATAACAATAGATTTTTATACAAAAGAATCTGTAACTGTTTAATTCTTACAATCATCAGAGTACACAACCATTACATCCAATCTGAACAGTTATAACAACTTGTCCTCATACAGCGGAAATATCCAAGTACGTGATATACGTCTGAACTCCTCCAACTTGTCTCCTGAGTTCCATAGCATTTTAACCTGAATCTATAATACTCGGTCTGACTTGAGCATTATAATAAAATAACACCAGAGTCGGTCTGGAAAACCAGCGTGAGAAAACACACTGAAATTGAATTATTAACTTTTCAAAATCCTTTGAAAACAAAGGTATCTCCTAAGACCACGTTACAAATAACACACAACGGGTTTACCTTACGATGACCAAAAACAATTTTTATCAAAATCATCTGATATTATAATAGTGTCTATAGATAGTAAATGGAATATAGCTGAAATGCTTGCATCTCATGTTCGAGCATAGTTAGGCACAATCAAAACCGTACGACGCTTATTGGAGAATGGATTCCATCGAATGACTAGGCACTGGGGTACCACCTGTCACAGTACACCTTTAGAACAATGTACGGAGGACCACTCCGGGATCCCCTACTACACAAGACCAGACTACCCCTTAAACTGTATAGCCCGAATAAGATTACCCTGCGGTTGGGATCAGCAACCGCACCACACAGACGAATAAAAAGGGACTCTAGATCTCTAGATTGGGGTAACCTTACCCTACTTGGGTGCGACCCACTTAGCCTTTGCTGCATCTCCCCTGATTTTTAGTCATTCCCGGTTAATGAGGGTCGAGGCTAAGCGTTACCTTTTCAAGAACGATTTTACTTAGAATGCTTATCGTCCTCCAATGACAATGTGCTGAAATCATTCATCCATACAAGTTGTCCTGTGTCTGGACAAACCGAATCACCATCTTCATCCACTACACCAGAAAAGACTTTTGGTAGCGTTGAAAAAACGCTACCATAAGTTATGGTAGCGTTTTAGAGAACGCTGTTATACGACATGCAACTAAAAGTCTAAAACTTTTTGTTGCGTTGTAGTAAACGCTACCAAAAGTCACTTTTAAATGCAACTGTAGGTATTTTCTGTAGGATTTAAAAAACGCTACCAAAAGTCACTTTTAAATGCAGCTATAGGTTTTTTCTATAGGGGTAAAAAAACGCTACCGAAAGTCTTCATTTTTTGGTTGCATTTTTTGTTTATATGCTTTTTTTGATTTTCAGTAGTGTTTTTAAAATGCAACTGTATAATTTTTATATTAGTTTACATTTGTTTCTGTAGCATTTCTGAAACGCTACTAAAAGTTATTGGTTGTTTGGTAGCATATTTTAAATGCTACTATTTATGATTGATGGTTTATACCATTTCTAGCAATCGCTTATATACTATTCATATTAAAATGAACGATCAATCGCATAATTTTCATATATTCAAACAAACAATTAAATCACATAATTAGCATATACAAACAATCAATCATATGATCATCATATTCAAATAATCACATATTCAACAAAATAAGTCACATACTACAAGCATTCACAGACAAGTTTCCACAAATGGTACTAAGAAAATACGACAACATATATAACAATTAAATTCATGTTCGTTGCTTGATTACCAATAGTTCTTTGTTGTCGACAGTCTTCGCTTCGAAATAGCTAATTACCTGCAAACGAGTTTAACAATCAATAATATATATATGTATGTATGTATGTATGTATGTATGTATATGTATCAATAGTTTCAAGTGTATCAATTGTTGTGGCTCTGAAGATAAACACGTTTACCATAGAGGATATGTACTGAAATGTTGTGGCTTTGCAGATAAAAACTTAAATGTTGTGATACAGATTTTTTTTTTAATACCCAAATAAACAGAACTAAAACTTAATGTTGAGATATGATGTACTGAAAAATAATACTTACTGGAACTTGATTCTCCAATGACATATGTTGCTGGCCAAGCTATCGTAGTACCAAAGGCATCTTCCATGTACGTACACTCAGATGTAGGTCGCCATAGCAATGCGTCATTAACTCTCACAAAGTTTACCCAAACTTTTACCGCATCTTTTCCCAACGGAACACAATGAACCATCGTTGTTGGATCAGTTGAAGCGATAGTTCCTTCAGCCACTACTTGTCCTGTTTCACCCACATCAATAAGCTTACATCTACTATTTGGTACCAGATTTGCACCCTGTTGGATAAGCAAATAAATAAATAATCATCAAATATGTCGTAATCATCAAATAAATAAGCAAAAGGATTAATCGTTTGAAAAAAAGGATTAACATGTTATCATTGCAATCACAGCTAACTAGTAATCAAATAATCATCAAATATTTGGTACCAGATTAACGTCGGTAGCATACAGTCAGTATGAAAATAATCCACAATAGTAAACTCTCCCCTTGACACGGTTACTAACTAATTTAGTAGTGACAAAAGAATTCTAGAATACTGACCAAAAGTAGTGACATACCTAACTAATTTAGATATTTTACCTCCACCATTGATTATAATACAGGTTAAAAACGCTAGCTTGGAAGACATGACATTTAAAAATACGACTGTGAGACATGTTACAAAATTTTAAAGTGAAATCGGGATTTAAAATGTGAACATAAAAGAAAAGACAAAGGAATAATATAATGAAGACCACATATAAAGTAGGATTTCAGATGTATATAAATGATTGAATGCTTTAACCAAATAATGTAAAAGAAGAGTCGGATTTCACATGTAGTCGTGTGCTTTAGGATTCAGTTCCATTAGACTAAGAAGCAGGTCATAAACTAACCACATGTACAAACACATGTGATTTGATCATTACAAAATCACTCGCTAATTTTTTTTTAAAGTTTGTTCTTTTCCCTAATTTCCTCTGTTTAAAACGAGTCCTTGTCCTTAAAAGAAAGTAAAAGATTTGGTTTTTAAAGCCCATCTTAAGATGGCCTCAGCAAGACAAGTGTGGTGTTATTAAATTTTACATACTAATAATGTTAATTCTAAAAAGTGATCAAGTCTAATAAATAATCATACAAGGGAGATGGTATGTTGTTAAGATTATATGACTGTTTATGAGAGCTTATATTGCAAACTATATGGTAGTTATGTCTTACACAAGCATGGGTTAAGTTTAGCTCCAGAATTTTATCTACGTTGGACTTGTGAAATACAACGAGTCAAGAAAGATTACATATGCAGGAGACATTTCAATGGAAAAAAAGAATACAAAATAACTTGTGTGATAATAGTTCCTTAGTGGATGCTCTTACCAGTAAAAGAGTAAAGTGACACTAAAGTAATGTTATCAGAAAAATTATATGAAAACATTTATAGAAAATGCTACGTGTTTTGTAACGACCCTAAAATTCAGACCCAGTTTAAAAATTTTAAATCACTTATTTGATGCAGAAATTCGAATTTTCACAAACAACTTCCGTTGCCAACCAAACTTCGCATTTGGAATGCGTCTAGATAGACATAGGCGTGCGCCAAATTTCGTTGAAAAATATTGAAGTAAATTACGGTCGTCACATTTACCTATTAGTTAAAATTCTATGTGTAAATTTCCTATTGTCCGAACTCAAATATTTTTCTCAATGTTGCATAAGAAAAATATTCTGAACTTGACGGCGCATTTCGTTTCGTCAAATTTCGCTTTTAATTGCTAGTTAAAATGTTCACTCGTGCAAATGGTTCAATAAGATTTACCACTTCGCAAACAATGTCAAACCATCAATATCTTCATACCGTTGTGTCCGCCTCGTCGCGCTGATCAAAACGGTATATTTGTTTGTGTCAATCGGAGTTCGGCGTCGCAAGTTATAAACTGGTTAACGGGGTACAAACTGGTCCGTTACGCCACACAAACGGTACCCAACATTTAAAATCTTGGACCCTTCCAGCTGCCTTGGGAAGCCAAATAGCCTCCATTTTAAAAAATCATCATTGCATTGTCCTCTGCACACTTTGAATCTCATGTATATATCCCCCTCTCCATTATGACACTGTACACAACATCACTTTTCACTTCAGAGAAACTAGGTACGTAACCTCCTCTGCCTTTTCTTTCTCTCCTCCCTTTCTCCTCTCTTTGCATTCTTCTTCTTTCTTCTTTTTATTATTTTTTTTCAAACTTCCCATGCAACCCAGCCCTCCCAGCCCCTCCCAGCTCCACCCAACCCATGCAGCCCCTCCACCCAGCCCCTCCCAGCTCCACCCAACCCATGCAGCCCCTCCACCCAGCCTATGCAGCCCCTCCACCCCCTCCCATCCCATGCAGCCCTCCACCCACCCTCCACCCAGCCTCCTGCAGCCCCTCCAGCTCCACCCAGCCCATGCAGCCCTCCACCCACCGTCCACCCAGCCTCCTCCCAGCTCCTCCAGCCCAGCCCCTCCCAGCTCCCCCAGCCCCTCCCAGCTCCCCCAGCCCAGCTCCCTCAGCCCCCTCCCAGCTTCCCCCAGCCTCTCCCAGCTCCCCCTCCCCAGCTCCCCCTCCCAGCTCCCTCAGCCCCCTCCCAGCTTTTCCCAGCCCCTCCCAGCTCCCCCTCTCAGCTTCCCCCAGCCCCTCCCAGCTCCCCCAGCCCAGCTCCCTCAGCCCCTCCCAGCTCCCCCCAGCCTCAGCCCAGTCCCAGCCCAGCTCTCCTAGCTCCCCTACCCAGCTCCTCAGCCCCTTCCAGCTCCAGCCCGCCCCTGCCCTCCAGCCACCTGCCCTCCAGCTCCTCCCAGCCCCTCCCAGCCCAGCAGCCCTCCACCCAGCCCCTCCAGTCCCTCCCAGCCCAGCAGCCCTCCGCCCAGCCTCCACCCAGCCCCTCCCAGCCCCTCCATCCGCCCCCAGCTTTGTCCAGCCCTGCCAGTCCAGCCCCTGTCCAGCCCAGTCCGCCCTCTCATCCTCTGCCCAGCCTCGCCCAGTCCGCCCTCCACTCCCCTGCCCAGCTCTGCCCAGTCCAGCCCCAGCCTACTCCGTCCCTCGTCGCCACAGTTCCGACCCCGACCACCGTGCTTTCTTTGAATACATAGTATATACACAATGTATTAGTTTGCAAAGTATAGAGAAATTGATTTTATTATATGGGCTACAATATCTCAGATTTTGTTCATTTGCTTGACAGTTGTAGCTGATCCGGGATCTCAGGCCTAGGCTTCCGTCTACCTTATTTTGCATCTAGTTCCTTGTTTGGGTATGGTTTGTATATATTCAAATCAATATATATATATATATATATTATAATAAACAAATTATTGATTAATTATTTGTTGATTGCAGTTTGTGCTCGCTTTGCGTCGTGTTTATTAGGGTCTATTTATCTATTCGTCTTCGTGCTTCGTCATCTTCTCTAACCTCGCAAGGTGAATATTTCATTCACGACTCAATCTATTATGCTATGAAAATCAAGTGATAATTGTCGTTGATATTAAATTGGATATTAAATTGTTGGTTGTTAAAATTTGGTTGAAATAAACTGTTAAGTTCTAAAAATTTGACGCCATGTATTGTTTAAGTTGATTAAACATGTTGAACTGTAATATGATGATAATTAGGGTAAATAAATAATGACCTTAAAATTGATAAGTACGATTGATGTAGAAATTTGATAACGGACACGAAGTAAAAATCATAATGTAGTAATCTTTAATCCGTAGGATTTTAGGAATAATTGTATTAATTTGCATAATAACAAATGTGAGTTAATATGATTATTTCGGAATTATTTGAATAAATTGTTAAATGGTTATGTATGGTTGTTATTGCTTGTTTATTTACTTTGACACCATCCCAGTTATCACACTGCAAGTTCCCTTTGCTATGCTTTATATTGAATGATATCGGGTTGAAATGATAAATACCCACTTAAACAACTTGGCCTAGGATAGACAATTAAAAATAAGAAACCCGATTGGTCAACAAAATTATTTTGAAATTGAAATCTATTTGAAATTAAGGAATGAACTTAATAATTTGTTTGGAAATCAAGTAACGACTTAATGGATTTAATTGAAACGGATTAATAAATCTATTTAATTAAAGAAAAATGAATTGGCGAATTTGATTGAAATAAGATTTAAAACAAGTGATTTTTAAAATTTAATAATTTAATTTATTAGATTGGTAGATTTAGATTTAGACTGAGTTTTAAATTAAATAGATTTGAACTTGTCATAAATAATAATTTAGATTTAGAAAATTTTGACTTAAAATGGAATACGAAACTAACTAAAGTTTTATGGATTTAATTTAGCGATAATTTAAATGTAAAATGATTTTAAATTTAAGGAAATTGATTTAATCAAATTTATGATTATATTTAATGTAACGATGAATGTAAATATGAATTGAGATAAATAGAATTTGATTTAACGATTCAAACTTAATTGACCGGTAAAATTCGAATTAATTGATTTTGAACTAAATTTAATAAGTGAGTTATTAAATTTAACTCGAATACTTAATTATATTGTTAATTCAAATGTTTGAACTACAGATTTCATTTGGAAATATGATTTTAAATATCCGAAATAAATTGAATCGTGAAATGTCAAAATTTGGAAGTCAAATTTGCACCTTGACTTTTGGACTTTGATTTGTTTTAAACGTTAAGTTAACCGACCATTGGGTAATAAATACGTAGTTATTAAAGAGACCGGGATCGGATATGGACATACTCTCTGTCGATACCGAAAACCACTTTAATAACTATTACACGCGAAGTGTTGATCCAGAATGAAGTGGATGGTTTGGTGAACGCGTTGACTGAAGAAAGAGAACGATATTGGACGACCCCTGACATGACTAAAACAGGAGCCGCGCCGGGCCATTGAGGTTCGCTACCTCTAGCGGACGCACTTCTTCGATACCATATCTATTACTTTTGTGATTCGATTTGGGTGCACCCCTTGATTTGGGAGTGTTGTTTCGCGGTGTTGAGGTAGTAGCTGCTATGCTCAACATCAGTCCGGATCACGCAACTACTAGTATCCTAGTTGGTATCGCCTCATGTACCTTGTCATACTGATTATCCTATTCGCGACCACTACGTTTGATTTGTACCTTAGTATATGGATTGCCCTCTGATGACTTCCGGTTTTGGGGAAACTACGGTCTTGTATATGCTTTTGGGAATATAATGTGTTAAGGGGATTATGGTAATGCCTTAACACTACTTTAATATCGTACTTTACTGATTAGACATTATCTATCTATTGTATTCTATTGTATATATAGATAGTTTATCGGATCCTTAGAGATGTTATTTATCCATCTTTAAGTTATGAACTATTCCCTTGCACTTGGTTTAATTGCATAAGATTTTGAGTCCTGACTCGAGGGTTTCCTTTTGCATATGCTCGGGTCAGTCTGAAGCTATCCAGATTGCTGATCAAGGTTGGTTGAAGATGCTGAAGGCTTAGCATTTATCTTTATCAGTCTATTTATATTCCTGTATTGATGTCCTAGTCTGTTGGACATTTTTGGTATTAGCCACTTGATGTTAAGACATTGTTGTATATTATATAGTGGCTTCATGAACTGCTATTATGACGATGTATTTTCCGCTGCATTATTCTGTGACTGTTCTGTGACTGTGATGTTGTATTGATTCTCATTTACATTTATGTATTTATAATCCCATAATGATTCGTGTTTTGTATTATTTAAGTTGACATGTGTGGATTATTGTCAATTTAAATGGTACAAATATATGGGTTGTTACAGTTGGTATCAGAGCTTTGGTTTCCCTAAAAACCTTAGTTTGGGATTATATATAAACTCATTAGAGATAGGGTAGCAATACCCTAGAATGAGGAGAATCGGTTCATAATCCAAATCCTTTCCTTTCAAACTTCTTTGATTCATTGATTAGACTTTTCTTAAAATTCTATGATTTTCTATCCTTTGGCTTTAACAATCTCTTTGGTATTTCAGGCTGGGTACCCGAGGAAACCATAGGGGAGGAAGGGGACATGGTCCTGCTCAGGCTGCACCCATCGCTCCAGCTCCTGTCAAATTCACCATTCTTAGTAAGGAGTATACACAGTTGGGAGGTATTAAGTTTTCTGGATCCGAGAACATTATTGAGGCTCAGCAATGGCTTAAAGGCTTAGAGAAGATATTTTCTGGTCTAGAGATCACTGATGCTCAGAAGCGTCAGCTTGCTGCCTGGCAACTTCAGGATGCCGCGCAAGATTGGTGGGAATCAGTTACTTCTCGTATCGAGGAGAACACCATCACTTGGGCCCAGTTTAGGTATAAAATTATTTGGATTTCGTAGTCTAAATTCTTCTTTTAATCTTTAGAATGTTATTCATCTTGTCTATCTTTTGATTAGGGATACTTTCTCGGCACAATGGATGCCCGCTGCTGGGAAAACCCAACTTTATAGAGCTTTCATGGACCTTAAGCAAGGCAGTATGACCTTTTCGTAGTACGAGAGGAAATTCAACGAACTCTCCAAGTTCGGCCCGGGATTGATTGATACACCACTTCTAAAGAACGAGAAGTTCATTTTGGGAGATAAACCAGAGTATTATGACTTGCTTACTGGCCACACTCACTGCACCTTCACAGAGCTTGTTGACTATGCTCTTAGATACGAGGCAAAGCCTAGGGGACCTACTGCCAAGGCCACTCCTACTCAGCCCTCCTCTAGCCAGCCCGGAAAGAGGAAGATGAACTTTGATCAACAAAAGAAAGCTTGGCAGAAGACTACAGGATTGGGATATGCTCAGAAAAGCCCAATCGACCTTGCTAATATCACTTGCTTCAAATGCGATAAGAAGGGCCATTATGCTAATAGTTGTCCATCTACCGGAGCTGCTGTTCCACCACCTTCTACGACTAGGAAAGACTTATGCTATGTCTGCCTCCAGCCGGGTCATTTCAAGAAAGACTGCCCACTGTACAAGCGTGGCACACCATCTGGAGTTTTTGCCATCACCACTCCTACACCGCCTGCTCAGGATGACCAAGGTACCTTACGAAGTACTTTTTCATTACATGATTTACCTATTAGGGTATTATTCGATACTGGTGCTTCTCATAGCTTCATATCTATTGATCTTTGTAATAAGCTCAAATTAGAACCTACTCTTGCTACTACTTCCTTATGCGTCTCCAACCCTATTAGAGGACTTGCCAACCTCAGTAGAATTTGTAAAGAGGTTGTGCTCTTGTATGGAAGATACCGTTTCACTTGGGATTTTTATGTACTTGGCTTCGCAGCATTTGACATCTTGTTAGGTGCTGATTGGTTAAGGAAATTCGATGCTGTTATTTCTTGCAAAGCTCGTTCTGTTTCTCTAGTCAACGACAAGGGCCTACCGCTTGTCATTGAATGCAAATCACCGCAGAAATATGCCGGAAGCTTCATATTATCCCTTGATGCTCACCCGGATGATCTTAGTACTACCCCAATTGTTCAGAAATTTCCCGATGTATTTGGAGAGGTCAACTCCCTACCACCTAAACGGGAAATCGATTTCCGCATTGACCTTATTCCTGGAGCTACTCCTGTAGTTCTTCCTCACAGAAGGATGGCGCCTAAAGAAAAAGCTAAACTTAAAACTCAAATTGATGATCTATTCGCTAAGGGTTTGATTAGGAGAAGTTGTTCTGAATGGGGCGCAGTAGTTGTATTTGTCACCAAATCGGATGGGTCCCTTCGCATGTGTGTTGATTACAGGGAGCTGAACAAACGCACTCTCAAGAACCGCTATCCGATGCCTCGCATCAATGATTTATTCGATCAGCTCCATGGAGCTAAAGTTTTCTCCCAACTTGATCTTGCCACTGGGTTCCACCAACTCAGGGTAGCAGAAGATAGTATTCATAAGACAGCTTTCCGTACCGAAAACGGATTCTATGAATGGTTGGTTATGCCATTCGGTTTGACCAACGCACCTGCTTATTTCGTCGACTTAATGAATCGAGTCTTCCACGATGTTCTTAACAAGTTTGTTCTTGTTTTCATTGATGATATTCTCGTCTTCTCCAAAGACAAGAAGGAGCATGAGACACATCTTGCTTATATTCTGGAAACTCTCCGAAATCATCAACTTAAGGCCAAATTCTCTATATGCCACTTCTGGCGAGACGAAGTGAGATTCCTGGGCCATATAGTTTCTGAAAATGGGATTTCGGTCGATCCAGCTAAGATCGCCGTAATCAATGTAAGTTCTATCCTATTCGGTATTTCTATTCAATTTCTCTTATCCCTTTCTAATTTGAAATTTATCTACAGGATTGGGAGACTCCCAAAACTCCTACTGATATCCGTAGCTTCTTGGGCTTGGCCGGCTATTATCGTAGATTTATTGAGCACTTTGCCCGGATTTCTGCCTCACTCACTACTTTAACCCGAAAGGATGTCAAGTTTATTTGGAGTGAGAAGTGCGAATCAGCTTTTAATGAATTGAAGCGTAAGTTAACTTCAGCCCCAGTTCTTGCGGTAATCGACGGAAGTGAAGGATTAACTGTCTATACAGATGCTTGCCGAGAAGGTTTAGGCGCTGTTCTTATTAAAAACGGAAAGGTTATTGCTTATGCTGGCCGCCAGTTGAAGATCCATGAAGTAAACTATGCAACTCATGATCTAGAGCTTCTTGCAGTTGTATTTGCTTTGAAATTGTGGAGGCATCATCTTTTGGGAACTAAATTTGAATTATTCACTGATCATAAGTCCTTGAGATATATCTTTTCTCAGAAGGATTTGAACCAGAGACAAGTTCGATGGCTTGAATTCTTAGCTGCATATGATCTCGACATCAATTATACTCCTGGGAAAGCAAATGTTGTAGCTGATGCTTTGAGCCGTAGCAAAGCATTGTCATGTTGTAATCTTGTAGAAGGCATGCTATTTCAGCTTGTTATCTCCCCATCTCTTGTGGATCGCATCAAAGCTAAGCAATATGAGGACACCTTGCTCTATCGCATGAAGGAGTTAGTTCTTGGTAGAGTTGGAAATGCCGACAGTAAAATGGGAGCACAGATAGATAGTAATGGAGTTCTGAGGATTGACAACCGTATTTGTGTTCCTAATGTTGATGGATTGAGACAAGAAGTGCTTAGAGAAAACCATCGGTCATCACTTTCATTTCATCCTAGTGTTACTAAGATGTACCGAAATATGAAGCGTTTATATTGCTGGAGTGGGATGAAGAGGGATATTTCTATATATGTCAGTAGATGCACCACTTGCCAACAAGTTAAGGCCGATCACCAGAAGACTGCAGGATTACTTCAACCCCTAGAGATTCCGTGTTGGAAATGGGATCAGATTTCTATGGACTTCATTGATGGATTACCGAGGACCAGAAAAGGTAACGAGAGTATATGGGTGATTGTTGATAGGTTGACAAAATCTGCTCACTTTATTCCTGTTAAGACCACTCGTACTGCTTTGAGTTTGGCCGAGATATATATGAGAGAGATTGTTAGACTCCATGGAGTTCCATCTAGTATTGTGTGCGATAGAGACCCTTTATTCACTAGTAAATTCTGGAAGGCATTTCAGGACGTCTTGGGCACTAAACTGAATCTGAGCACAGCTTATCATCCTCAAACAGATGGCCAAACTGAAAGGGTGAATCAGATTTTAGAAGATCTGCTCCGAGCCTGCATTATTGATTTCGGGGGATCTTGGGAAGACCATCTCCATTTGGTTGAATTCACTTATAATAATAGTTATCAGGTAAATCAAAATTTCAATTTGAATAAGTAAATTTGAATTGAAATTTAACCACCTTTATATTCAGGCAAGTATCGACATGGCACCGTTCGAAGCTTTATATGGACGACCATGCAAATCGCCAGCTTGTTGGATTGAGCCTGGTGATCGATTAATTCTTGGTCCAGATATGATTATAGAAGCATCCGAGAAGGTAAATGAAATCAGAAGAAAGATGAAGACCGCACAGGATAGACAGAAGAGCTATGCTGATAGGCGTAGAAGAGATTTAGAATTCCTGATTGGGGATAAGGTATTCCTTAAGGTATCACCTTTGAAGAATGTTATTCGATTTGGTCGTAGAGGGAAGCTCGCTCCTAGATTTGTTGGACCATTCACTATCACTGAGAGAATTGGTACACTAGCCTACAGAGTTGCACTACCAGAGAAATTTGAGGGCGTGCACAACGTATTCCACGTTTCGCACCTTCGGAAGGTTGTACATGATCCATCCATGACCATTCCTATTGCTCAGTTAGATGAGGTTGATATTGAGCCGGATTTGACTATAGAGAGGAGACCACTTCGTATTGTTGATAGGGATACAAAGCAACTTAGAAGGAAGTCGGTTAGCCTAGTCAAAGTCCAATGGAGTCCCGATGATCGTGATTGCACTTGGGAAACCGAAGAGAGTATCCGAGATTCTAATCCAGAATTGTTTGTTGAAGGTAAATTCCATTCCATATTCTATATTTTATTCGATAATCTATTTTATATCCGTCGTATCTTTTACCTGTTCTTCCACTCTTTACCTTGCTCCTTTTCGAGGATGAAAAGTTTTGAGTGGGGAGAATGTAACGACCCTGAAATTCAGACCCAGTTTAAAATTTTTAAATCACTTATTTGATGCAAAAATTCGAATTTTCACAAACAACTTCCGTTGCCAACCAAACTTCGCATTTGGAATGCGTCTAGATAGACATAGGCGTGCGCCAAATTTCGTTGAAAAATATTGAAGTAAATTACGGTCGTCACATTTACCTATTAGTTAAAATTCTATGTGTAAATTTTCTATTGTCTGAACTCAAATATTTTTCTCAATGTTGCATAAGAAAAATATTCTGAACTTGATGGCGCATTTCGTTTCGTCAAATTTCGCTTTTAATTGCTAGTTAAAATGTTCACTCGTGCAAATGGTTCAATAAGATTTACCACTTCGCAAACAATGTCAAACCATCAATATCTTCATACCGTTGTGTCCGCCTCGTCGCGCTGATCAAAACGGTATATTTGTTTGTGTCAATCGGAGTTCGGCGTCGCAAGTTATAAACTGGTTAACGGGGTACAAACTGGTCCGTTACGCCACACAAACGGTACCCAACATTTAAAATCTTGGAGCCTTCCAGCTGCCTTGGGAAGCCAAATAGCCTCCATTTTAAAAAATCATCATTGCATTGTCCTCTGCACACTTTGAATCTCATGTATATATCCCCCTCTCCATTATGACACTGTACACAACATCACTTTTCACTTCAGAGAAACTAGGTACGTAACCTCCTCTGCCTTTTCTTTCTCTCCTCCCTTTCTCCTCTCTTTGCATTCTTCTTCTTTCTTCTTTTTATTATTTTTTTCAAACTTCCCATGCAACCCAGCCCTCCCAGCCCCTCCCAGCTCCACCCAACCCATGCAGCCCCTCCACCCAGCCCATGCAGCCCCTCCACCCCCTTCCATCCCATGCAGCCCTCCACCCACCCTCCTGCAGCCCCTCTAGCTCCACCCAGCCCATGCAGCCCTCCACCCACCCTCCACCCAGCCTCCTCCCAGCTCCTCCAGCCCAGCCCCTCCCAGCTCCCCCAGCTCCCCCTCCCAGCCCCTCCCAGCTCCCCCAGCCCAGCTCCCTCAGCCCCCTCCCAGCTTCCCCCAGCCTCTCCCAGCTCCCCCTCCCAGCTCCCTCAGCCCCCTCCCAGCTTTTCCCAGCCCCTCCCAGCTCCCCCTCCCAGCTTCCCCCAGCCCCCTCCCAGCTCCCCCTCCCAGCTTTTCCCAGCCCCTCCCAGCTCCCCCTCTCAGCTTCCCCCAGCCCCTCCCAGCTCCCCCAGCCCAGCTCCCTCAGCCCCTCCCAGCTCCGCCCAGCCTCAGCCCAGTCCCAGCCCAGCTCCCCTACCCAGCTCCTCAGCCCCTTCTAGCTCCAGCCCGCCCCTGCCCTCCAGCTCCTCTCAGCCCCTCCCAGCCCAGCAGCCCTCCACCCAGCCCCTCCAGTCCCTCCCAGCCCAGCAGCCCTCCGCCCAGCCTCCACCCAGCCCCTCCCAGCCCCTCCATCCGCCCCCAGCTTTGTCCAGCCCTGCCAGTCCAGCCCCTGTCCAGCCCACTCCGCCCTCTCATCCTCTGCCCAGCCTCGCCCAGTCTGCCCTCCACTCCCCTGCCCAGCTCTGCCCAGTCCAGCCCCTGCCCCAGCCTACTCCGTCCCTCGTCGCCACAGTTCCGACCCCGACCACCGTGCTTTCTTTGAATACATAGTATATACACAAAGTATTAGTTTGCAAAGTATAGAGAAGTTGATTTTATTATATGGGCTACAATATCTCAGATTTTGTTCATTTGCTTGACAGTTGTAGCTGATCCGGGATCTCAGGCCTAGGCTTCCGTCTACCTTATTTTGCATCTAGTTCCTTGTTTGGGTATGGTTTGTATATATTCAAATCAATATATATATATATATATATTGTAATAAACAAATTATTGATTAATTATTTGTTGATTGCAGTTTGTGCTCGCTTTGCGTCGTGTTTATTAGGGTCTATTTATCTATTCGTCTTCGTGCTTCGTCATCTTCTCTAACCTCGCAAGGTGAATATTTCATTCACGACTCAATCTATTATGCTATGAAAATCAAGTGATAATTGTCGTTGATATTAAATTGGATATTAAATTGTTGGTTGTTAAAATTTGGTTGAAATAAACTGTTAAGTTCTAAAAATTTGACGCCATGTATTGTTTAAGTTGATTAAACATGTTGAACTGTAATATGATGATAATTAGGGTAAATAAATAATGACCTTAAAATTGATAAGTACGATTGATGTAGAAATTTGATAACGGACACCAACTAAAAATCATAATGTGGTAATCTTTAATCCGTAGGATTTTAGGAATAATTGTATTAATTTGCATAATAACAAATGTGAGTTAATATGATTATTTCGGAATTATTTGAATAAATTGTTAAATGGTTATGTATGGTTGTTATTGCTTGTTTATTTACTTTGACACCATCCCAGTTATCACACTGCAAGTTCCCTTTGCTATGCTTTATATTGAATGATATCGGGTTGAAATGATAAATACCCACTTAAACAACTTGGCCTAGGATAGACAATTAAAAATAAGAAACCTGATTGGTCAACAAAATTATTTTGAAATTGAAATCTATTTGAAATTAAGGAATGAACTTAATAATTTGTTTGGAAATCAAGTAACGACTTAATGGATTTAATTGAAACGGATTAATAAATCTATTTAATTAAAGAAAAATGAATTGGCGAATTTGATTGAAATAAGATTTAAAACAAGTGAGTTTTAAAATTTAATAATTTAATTTATTAGATTGGTAGATTTAGATTTAGACTGAGTTTTAAATTAAATAGATTTGAACTTGTCATAAATAATAATTTAGATTTAGAAAATTTTGACTTAAAATGGAATACGAAACTAACTAAAGTTTTATGGATTTAATTTAGCGATAATTTAAATGTAAAATGATTTTAAATTTAAGGAAATTGATTTAATCAAATTTATGATTATATTTAATGTAACGATGAATGTAAATATGAATTGAGATAAATAGAATTTGATTTAACGATTCGAACTTAATTGACCGGTAAAATTCGAATTAATTGATTTTGAACTAAATTTAATAAGTGAGTTATTAAATTTAACTCGAATACTTAATTATATTGTTAATTCAAATGTTTGAACTACAGATTTCATTTGGAAATATGATTTTAAATATCCGAAATAAATTAAATCGTGAAATGTCAAAATTTGGAAGTCAAATTTGCACCTTGACTTTTGGACTTTGATTTGTTTTAAACGTTAAGTTAACCGACCATTGGGTAATAAATACGTAGTTATTAAAGAGACCGGGATCGGATATGGACATACTCTCTGTCGATACCGAAAACCACTTTAATAACTATTACACGCGAAGTGTTGATCCAGAATGAAGTGGATGGTTTGGTGAACGCGTTGACTGAAGAAAGAGAACGATATTGGACGACCCCTGACATGACTAAAACAGGAGCCGCGCCGGGCCATTGAGGTTCACTACCTCTAGCGGACGCACTTCTTCGATACCATATCTATTACTTTTGTGATTCGATTTGGGTGCACCCCTTGATTTGGGAGTGTTGTTTCGCGGTGTTGAGGTAGTAGCTGCTATGCTCAACATCAGTTCGGATCACGCAACTACTAGTATCCTAGTTGGTATCGCCTCATGTACCTTGTCATACTGATTATCCTATTCGCGACCACTACGTTTGATTTGTACCTTAGTATATGGATTGCCCTCTGATGACTTCCGGTTTTGGGGAAACTACGGTCTTGTATATGCTTTTGGGAATAAAATGTGTTAAGGGGATTATGGTAACGCCTTAACACTACTTTAATATCGTACTTTACTGATTAGACATTATCTATCTATCGTATTCTATTGTATATATAGATAGTTTATCGGATCCTTAGAGATGTTATTTATCCATCTTTAAGTTATGAACTATTCCCTTGCACTTGGTTTAATTGCATAAGATTTTGAGTCCTGACTCGAGTGTTTCCTTTTGCATATGCTCGGGTCAGTCTGAAGCTATCCAGATTGCTGATCAAGGTTGGTTGAAGATGCTGAAGGCTTAGCATTTATCTTTATCAGTCTATTTATATTCCTGTATTGATGTCCTAGTCTGTTGGACATTTTTGGTATTAGTCACTTGATGTTAAGACATTGTTGTATATTATATAGTGGCTTCATGAACTGCTATTATGACGATGTATTTTCCGCTGCATTATTCTGTGACTGTTCTGTGACTATGATGTTGTATTGATTCTCATTTACATTTATGTATTTATAATCCCATAATGATTCGTGTTTTGTATTATTTAAGTTGACATGTGTGGATTATTGTCAATTTAAATGGTACAAATATACGGGTTGTTACATGTTTGCAGTAGCACACACATTATGCAAGTATTTACAGTGAAACAAAACTTATGCATGCATGCATGCATACAATATATACTATGTCTGTTTTATGAATGAAAATGGAACGCGAGATGATAGTAATTAATGACTTACCCATACTAATAGGTTCTGCTTCGATCGAACTTTGGTACAGTCGTAGGCTCTTCTTCCACTTATAAGCTCTAAAAGAAGTACCCCGAAGCTATATACATCGGATTTAAGGGTAAGCTTACCACTCATTGCATAGTCTGGAGCACAATAGCCATATGTACCCATAACTCTGGTGGAAACATGAGTTTTGTCTCCAACCGGTCCAAGTTTGGCGAGACCAAAATCAGACAGTTTGGGGTTGAAATCATCGTCTAGTAGAATATTTGCTGCTTTCATGTCTCTGTAAATAACAGGAGGGTTCGCTACATCGTGCAAATATGTAAGTCCTTTAGCAGCTCCAAGAGCAATCTTTATTCGCGTGTTCCATTCAAGTGGGGTTTTTCCAGGAGGTAAATCTACATGTTCAATTTATGTCAAATGACAAACATATAGTTAGACAAGGAGATTCACAAATTCATAAAAACAAACTCAATAGACAACAGAGTGTGATCTGTAGTTAGCAATAGTAATCTAGATGACAAAGGCTTGAACAATGAGGATGAACAAATAGTTGCAACAAAAATCATAATGTATGCATGTCGGATTTTTATAGATTTTGGGTTGATAGTAGTCAATACATGCAGGGTGGACTTGGATTGGCAATTTGCAGGGAAAAGCAAGAAGATCGCCATCTATGATATGAATGTGCTTTAAAGGGTAGAGTAAGCTTGATAATTATGATGTTTGAGTTAATATTTATCCATAAAAAAAAATATAACATTTAATAAACAACTGAAAGATTTGAACCCAGACCATTTGATTAATAGCTCAATAGGTCAACATTTTAGAAGCACAAAATCAAAAGTAGCGGTAAGAGATTAAAACTTGTTTGGTTAAATGTATATAACGTGTCATACCAGAGACAACTAGTTTATCAATTTACTATATTTTATATAAATATTATAAGCAGAGCAAAAGGCATAATAGCCATGTCTCAAATTTTACAGGTCATCCAATATAATTAGTTCTCTAAGAAATCGATAGCCTACTTAAGGACATGTCATTTGAGTAATTGGCAAGGTTTACCAGACAAGATATTTAACCATAATGACTCAAAATAAAAATCTATTAGAACAAACGGAATATGATTACATGAAATAAAGGAAAAAGTTTTAATTGTTCATATGTCTAAACCAACTTGTCATATGTTTGTTGTAATTGCATTTTCAAATAAAATTTGAACATCATTTTATCTAGAACATGAAATTTTGGAAATCCTCACTTTTTTCAAGTTCACCTAGCATTTGCACTATACTGAAACAATGTACAGTATACTTAAACAATAATATAGTGAGAAAAAAAATAATATTCTCAGTTTTTCAATCTAAAATATAATGAATATCGTATTTGGTACATCTCTCCGTATAATCACAGGTTCCGAGACAGTTGGAAAATACTTGAAACCAAAAAACATATTAATTTATATCTCGTTTTGCAAAATTGTTGATGGACTTTGTTTTATAGACCATATAACACAATATAAAGATTAGTTTGACCAAGAAAATATATACCTATTGAGGAGTCTCCTATTTTTGGAAATTCCTTGATACATTGTTCAATTGATGCTTGATTAGTGCGCCTTAGTATCGTATTCCTAATAAGCTGAAACAATCAATAGACTTTTAGAAAAAAAGCCATGAAGGACATTAATATGTTAATAGAACACAATCTCCGTCCTAAAATTACTTTGAATTGTCCTTTATTCCATGCTGTAAGCACACAAACTATACACCTAACAAAAGGGTGTATGTGATGAATGCTAATGTATATTGTTACAAGTATAATTGTAAGGTTTACAGTGACTATTAATTCATCAAATAGCAATGAAAATAAAGGTTAAATAAGCACCTTACAGTCTTTTTTCTTGGTGAATGTTTGAATAAAAGCAACCAATACATCAATAGTCCTTCTTGAAGGCTCACTCCAGGAAGAACCAAAACCTTTTTCATAATGATCCAAGAATTCTTTCCATTCTCCTTTGTTGTCTTTCAATCTAGATTTCTGAATGGATTTCACTACCTTTGCAAGCACCTGACAGTAACTAATAACATTCAAAAGATGACAAACCATAAATAATAATTAGTTAGTACTATAAGTGGGAAATAGTAATACTACTTGAATTTAATTATATTAGTTAAGTAAAAAAGGTTGGGAGGAATTGTTGAATCCATTGGTTCTTTTTTTACAGCTATACTTCATTGGAGCATTTTATTTTCATTTTACATCGCACACTTTGTCCCAAAGGAACCTTAACGTAATCAAAACTAGTTGATTCTTATGATTTGTCTTGAAACAGTTTAAAATATAGGATGACAATAGATTTAAAACATAGGATGACAATAGATTTAAAATAAAATGCAAATATAGGATGACAATAGATCATCTTCATGGTATTCATTCGTTACATTCAAACCGGATCGAAGTGGTTTTCAGATAATTTAGTCTGATCCCGGTCTCCTCGAAACGATTAACGAAATGGGCCAATATTGATAGTCGGTTATTTAACTATCAAATTAAACATCCATAAGCAATCATCTGGCCTTAATATAATTTTTTCCAAAATATTTACTTCCAAAATATCTTTAAAAGATATATGAATTCCTACTAACATTTGAAAACAATTTTTCAAATACTCAAATCCCTAATAGATACTCCCAACATCTCAACACTTAGAAATATTTCCAAATTTCTATTTTCTATACTTAGGAAAATATTACCAGTATTATTTTCCAAATCCTTTCAATATTAACGTTTTTTAGAGAATTATCCCGTGACTTATTGTAAAAATCTCCGGAATTCCATTTTAAATTTCTTTTCCTCAAAACATATGCTTTATAAAACCCTTTTTTGAATCTCGAGAAAATTTATAAAATAAAATTTTCAATCACTTCAAACTCTAATATATATATAAAATAAGTCTTTTAAAGAAAAATAATTTATTGTTAACTCATGTTCGAATAACTATTTAAAATATAAAAAAAACACATTTATAAACATCAGTAACTCATTTTTGGTTAATAAATAAATTTTCAAAGCTGATTTCAAAAGTTAGAATTTACTAAAAAAAATACTTCATATTTAAAAATCGACTTACAAGTATTTTAATCTCAACTAGTTTAAGATCCCATAGTTTTAAAATAATAAAATTTTCCTTTTAAAACAAATTCACTTCTTAAAATTTGTAATATACTTTTAAAATTTTGATAACCAATTTACTTTATAGCTTCCTCTCGATTTCACAACATATCGAGTCCTTGTCGATTTCCTAACCATTCTCATTTCAAAAATAGAATCTACTATTTTCCTCAACCCTATTTCCATATTCCAATATAAATTCACCCTATGAATTTATATTCCAATTATCACCTGATATCGAATTTCTTTATTTATAAATATCGTTATCAATGTTATAACCCCTTTTGGTTTTACTTGTCTATAAAAACCAATCTTATTTATGAAAACCTCAACCCCTTTTGGTTTTACTTGTCTATAAAAACCAATCTTATTTATGAAAATCCATTATACAAATTTATTTCTTATAAATTCCATTAATACTTCCAATCTATTTTTCAATATTGATTTTGACTCCTTTTTATATTTCCAGAATGTCATTTATAAATTCTCTAATATAATTCATTTTAAAAATCTCCATTTATTTATTCGAAATAGTTAAGTATAGCCAAATCAATTATATTCTTTTCTAATTCATTTTCTTTAAAATAACTCCAATTCCAATATATATATTTTATTATCAAATTCTCTTCAATTTCATAAATTTTAAAATATATTTATAGTTTTAAAATTTATCAAAATTCAGGCCAGTGCTACAATAGCATCCAATAATTTCAATCACTGCAATAATCTATACTAGATTATTCTACACAATTCATATATCACCATATATGAAAAATAATGATATATTTGAGTAATCCAGTTGGATCCCTCCAACCTGTTTCCCTACATCCATAGATGTTAATACAACATAAAATAGATACCAATACCACTTCGAAGGGGATATTGCGGTATATAGGGTCATCCGCTATTATGTGGGGCGCATAAGGTCTCATCCACTATAATATGTGGGAATATCACTCCAATACTAATATATACTACAATATATAAAATATAGCATCCAACAGATAATTATAAATTTATCAATCTAATCAACGTCCAACAAATTAAATTTAAATTCAAACATTTAAATTTAAATACGGGAATCCAAATGAGTGAGAAATTCTCGCCTTTATTTTTGTTTGCAATCCACTTCAATCTCGACTTGATTTTCATGATTTTTGACCTCGCATAAACAATTTACGAATTTGTAAATATTCGATTTATAATATGACTTATATATCCTAGTTACCAAAATATATATTTCTAAATTAACCGGTAAGTTAATGTATGTATATTTTCCTCTTAATCTATATATATATAATATATATATTAAATTAAAAATAGAACTGTTTTATACCTTACTGTCCCAGACCTTTTCAAGCTCGCTCGAACAACCAAAATCGAGAGCATTCCTTATACCAAAGTCGAGAACACCCGTGCCGGTGACTATGTGGACTGCGTCGCCAGGTTGAAAATTGATGGGAACCGAGCTTGAAGATGATAGTCGACAGCAGCTGACTGATTCGAGGCAAAATGGATTCTTTCTCTTCGCACGCTCACGTGCACACTCGCTCAATACCACGTCGGTCATCGCCTACCTCCGAACTCACGACTTCGACCACGACTCCATCCTGAGACGGGCACGCCACCACCTGGCCTGCTGCCTTCGCGATCCCCTTTCCCAAATCACCGCAACACCCCTGCGCGATGCTCCACTTCGAATTCTCCACTTCGACACCCCAAATCGCTGTGCACCTGGATCTCGAGCTCGAGCTTGGAAATCCTCCACTTCGAATTCGAACTGCAGCTGGTACTTGATTTTGAACTGCGATTTTTTTTCTGTATCATCATTTGAAAAAATCGATTTGATCTGAAAAAGGAAATGATAAGGGTGCAATTTTGTTTAGAGTTAGAAAGAAGTGAACGCGGCAATATATATTTTATTTTATTTTTCTTCTTTTGTTTGAACGAAATTGATTTCAGCTGGTTGTTAGAAAGGAAAGGAGGAAACATAATTGAAGAGGGAAGCATGTTTGAGAAGGGAAAGGTACAGATATTTGAGTGAAAGGAAGAATAACAACTGATGGAATAATTTTTTTTGTCAAATCAATGGATATATATATATATATATTATTTAAAATTTAAATCGTCTCGAATTCGTAGCTTACAATCTTGACCTCCTATCGAGGCGTGCCGCTAGGCGTTTACAATGTTATACCCCTATTCGGAACGCAATGGAAAAGGTTTCGAGTCCTAATTCGACCGTATGGAGAAGATTTCTTTTTGGACCCAATTAATATATTGAATTCGATATTAATTTTAGCGCGTTTCTATACCGTACGGCCAAACGATAACTCCAAATACTACGAAATTTGAAATCCGATAATAATACGATATCCAATGGAACTGGTTTCGTCGAATTCCGGGACAATGCCCCGGAAGGCTATTTTTAAATGTCAATTTAAACAGGCTATTTTGAAATTGAACATATCACTTTTAAATTCAATTTTAAAACTTTCATTATCTTTATTACTATTAATATAGATTTTACAAGCCTTTAAATCATATTTATCGAGCTTAAAACTCAAGATATAAAAATTTAACCAACATTCCATTATAAAATCCAATAATTAAATTATCCAACAATCGCTATATTTAAATTCTGAATTTATTCTACAAATAAACCCAAGTTGTCCATATCAAAAATCAATTTATAATTCAAATTCAATATTTAAAATCATTTAAATATTCCAAATCAAACGTCGAAAAATCTGGGTCGTTACATTCCTCCCCCCTTAAAAGAATTTCGTCCCCGAAATTGCTAAAGCAGAAGAATGCTCCAAACCCATTAACTTATCAAAACCCACTTAGTGAAGCTCGATATTTTCACTTTTCTAAAACTTTAGTTCCAACCCAAAACAATTAGTTTCACTTCTAATTCCAACATCTCTTATTTCAATTCAAATTTGAAATCAATTCGTCGTTAACAAAAATTTTCCAAAAATTTTCTAACTCCCTAAATTTCTGAAAATTTTTGGCAGTCTCCCTTGTATGGAGGAACTTTTGCAATATGACAAGAGAGATAAATATATATACATCGACCCACATGGTCGGAAAACAAAATATATATATATATCAATATTTATATTTTCATTCTTTTATTGCATAGGCGTACCTTTATTTAGCGTTTTTAAGCAAGCGGCTTAATTTTTTTCAATTCGCGCAATCAAAGTGAAGCACAACAGCACCAAATACCTGTACTTACCCAATTTAAACATGTAAGTACCAAATATAAGAAATTAATAACATTTCACTTATTTTAAATAGCTAAAACACTTGAATTTCATAGGCAATGCATGCTAACCCATTTTCATAAGCAATTTATAAGGTTCCGACACTAATTTAATTGCTTTCAACCAATCCATATACTATTTCATTTAATTAGAATGGTTTATTACTCACTTTGCACGCATTCAATTAATTTTTAAACCAAACAAACTCATACCATACCAGATTGATTCAAAAATCAATTTATTCGCTTCTATTTATTTTGCATAATTTTATTTTCTCCGTTTTCGTCAAACAAAAATTATTTCCATGTAAATTTTGACGATATCTATTTAATAAAATATCCACTTTTAGTTTATAGCCATTTTAATTTGATTCTAACTCAATTAACATTTAATTCTATTCCATTTTTAAATTTATTCACAATCAATTCAATTACATTCCATTCATTTTCACATTCACCGCATTCAAATCTATTTTTATTTAAACTCAGAACCATTTCATGCTATTTTTTATTTAATGGCCAGTTTACAAATTTACTCGAAGCTAAGCTTCCATTAAATATTAACTTAAGTTAATTTATTTACTTCAATTATTTCAATTAAACAACTTAAGTTCATTTCCATTTGTAAATAAATTCCCTTTTAATTTAATTTGATTTCTATCCAACCAAATCCCATTTCATTTACTAATTTATTCAATTTGTTCATTCACTCAATCCACTTTAAATTTTTAATTCCATTTCCGATTCCATTTTAGAATTCACTTAAAATAATATTCAAGGCTATATTCAATTTATTTATACTTCAATTGGATTTATTTATAACTCGAGTCATCACCATTTCAATCCAATTTCATTTTATTCGACACGTTTCCAATTATATCTAATTCACTTGCAATATAAGTCGAATTTTATTTATAACTAAAGCTTCATTTCAAAAATCCATTTTTAACTAACAATCCAATTTTTATTTAACCGAGTTAAATTCCACTAACATATTCAATCAACTAATTTATTTAGCTAATCGGCTCACTTCCAATTTTTAACTCAATATTTGATTTTTATTTTAAAAATCACTTCAACTATTTTACTTGAGTTCGATTTTATTTTATAACTCGAGTTTGGATTTTATTTCCTTCACCAAAATATCAAACAATTTTATTTTGGGTTTTTCTATTTCAATTTTTAACTTTTTATAAGTCACACAACTTATTTTTCACTTTTCCATCAATCTTATACTCGAATACATTCACATTTTATTTTACTCGAGATCATATATTTTTATTTAGCCAAGTATATTTTTATTCAATTTGTTTCAATTTTATTTTTATTTAACTTAACTTGCGTTAATTCTAAACATCATACCATTCCTTTTTATTATTTAAGTAAGAATTCAATTTCATTTAGTATCATCTACAACTTAATTCAATTTCATTTCAATCCAATCCAGATTCAACTCAATTTCATTTAGTTTAAGTTAAATTCGATTCAATTCAATGTTATTTCTCAATTCAATTCATTCACATCCCAATTTAATCCATTTAACTAGTCTACTTCACTAATTTATTCCATTCAAATCATCATCAATTAAATTTCAAAATTTTAATTTTCTCAACTTAATCTAAGTTAAATTTCATTTTAACTTTTCCACTTTTAATTTTAATCCCAAAATTCAATCTCCATAATTTTATTCAAAATCATTCACCATTTATAAGTTTATAACTTATCTGTTGATGATCTCTAAATATTTGAATAATTATTCCAGAATTTTTAAACACCCGGTATTTGTTTCAACTCATTTTTGAAATCTAAAATATTCCAAAATCACATTTTAAAATTTTTAAAACCAACCCTGGATTTTATCCAAAACAAATTCCCTTCAGAATTTCCAAAATAAAACTTGTTTTCCCAGCAAATCTTAAACGAATCAATTATGGTAGCAATCCATCACTTGAAAACTCGAAAATGAATACTAATGATGCTACAGTCATCACCAGGATTATTTTCCAGTGACCGAAGTGAGTTCAGTGCTATTATCACTTTCAAAATCCATTTAAAAACATTTTCTTTTCAAATCCCTTCCAAAAATAATTTTACTATTATTCCTTTCAAACCCCTTAGAAAATATTTCTAAAAATCTCTAGGCTTAAATTTTCCAATTTTGGCTTAAACCCCTTTTAAATTTATAATTCATTTGCATAACTTATTCTTATACAATTCCCATTTGGTTGTATAAACCATTTAAATTTTATAACCTCGTTTGATTATAATATAATCATCCAAAAACCCCAAATATACCATAATAATTTTAGAAAATCATTCCTTTTACATAAAGTACAATTTTGGTAAAATTATTTCATTTACCCACTTCAAACCCATACTGTGTCGAATTATCGTGTTGAAGTGTTTAGAAACTTCTATCGATTTATTGGCGTCCCACTATTCGACAAGAATTTATATACCACTCAACCAATAAGTTAAGACAATATAAACCATTTTATATTCACTAACAAATACGCGCTAATATCTATTATTACACTTAACTCATTATAGAGTACTACTGACTCTATCTCTAATGAGTAACTCCCACCAGAGCCAAGGTTCTCGCTTAACCTTCAGCTCTGATACCAAGTGTCAAGGCCCGCAAATTCGTACTCGTTTGAGTCGACAATATATCACCTCATCTCAACTCAAATTGGACGAAAATACGAATCTTTAGGGTAAGAAGAGGAAAGAGGTAGAAGAGAAATAGAAACAACAACAAAGAATCTCACAATAGCAGCGGAATAAAATATAATATATAACAACAGATTTTTATACAAAAGAATCTGTAACTGTTTAATTCTTACAATCATCAGAGTACACAATCATTACATCCAATCTGAACAGTTATAACAACTTGTCCTCATACAACGGAAATATCCAAGTATGTGATATACATTTGAACTCCTCCAACTTGTCTCCTGAGTTCCATAGCATTTTAACCTGAATCTATAATACTCGGTCTGACCCGAGCATTATAATAAAATAACACCCGAGTCAGTCTGGAAAACCAGCATGAGAAAACACACTGAAATTGAATTAATAACTTTCCAAAATGCTTTGAAAACAAAGGTATCTCGTAAGACCACGTCACAAATAAACACAAAGGGTTTTTACCTTACGATGACCGAAACAATTTTTATCAAAATCATCTGATATTATAATAATGTCTATAGAAAGTAAATAGAATATAGCTGAAAGGCTTGCATCTCAAGTTCCAGCATAGTTGGGCACAATCAAAACCGTATGGCGCTTATTGGGGAATGGATTCCATCGAATGACTAGGCACTGGGGTACCACCTGTCAGAGTACACCTCTAGAACAATGTACCGAGGACCATCCTGGGATCCCCTACTACACAAGACCGGACTACCCCTTAAACTAGATAGCCCGAATAAGATTACCCCACGGTTGGGATCAGCAACCGCACCACACAGCCGAATAAAAAGGGACTCTAGATCTATAGATAGGGGTAACCTTACCCTAATTGGGTGCGACCCACTTAGCCTTGCTGCATCTCCCCTGATTTTCAGTCATTCCTGGTTGATGAGGCTCGAGGCTAAGCATTACCTTTTCAAGAACGGTTTTAATTAGAATTATCATCGTCCTCCAAAGACAATGTGCTGATAGCATTCAGCCATACAAGTTGTCCTGGGTCTGGATAAACCGAATCACCACCTTCATCATCTTCACGGTATTCATTCGTTTCGTTCAAACCGGATCAAAGTTGTTTTCGGATAATTAAATCTGATCCCGGTCTCTTCGAAATGAATAACGAAATGGGCCAATATTGATAATCGGTTATTTAACTATCAAATTAAACATCCATAAGCAATCATCTGGCCTTAATATAAATTTTTCTAAGATATTTACTTCCAAAATATCTTTAAAAGATATATAAATTCCTCCCAACATTTGAAAACAATTTTTCAAATACTCAAATCCGTAACAGGATACTCCCAACATCTCAACACTTAGAAATATTTCCAAATTTCTATTTTCTATACTTAGGAAAATATTACCAGCCTTATTTTCCAAATCCTTTCAATATTAACGTTTTTTCAGAGAATTATCCCGTGACTTATTCTAAAAATCTCCGGAATTCCATTTTATATTTCCTCTCCTCAAAACATATGCTTTATAAACCTCTTTTTCGAATCACAAGAAAATTTATAAAATAAAATTTTCAATCACTTCAACTCTAATATATATATATATAATAAGTATTTTAAAGAAAAATAATTTATTGTTAACTCATGTTCGAATAACTATTTGAAATATCAAAAAAACGTATTTATAAACATCAGCAACTCATTTTTAGTTAAATAAATAAATTTTCAAAGCTGATTTCAAAAGTTAGAATTTACTAAAAAAAATACTTCATATTTAAAAATCGACTTACAAGTATTTTAATCTCAACTAGTTTAAAATCCCATAGTTTTAAAAAAATAAAATTTTCCTTTTAAAACAAATTCACTTCTTAAATTTTGTAATATACTTTTAAAATTTCGATAACCAATTTACTTTATAGCTTCCTCTCGATTTCACAACATATCGAGTCCTTGTCGATTTCCTAACCATTCTCATTTCAAAAATAGAATCTACTATTTTCCTCAACACTATTTCCATATTCCAATATAAATTCACCCTATGAATTTATATTCCAATTATCACCTGATATCGAATTTCTTTATTTATAAATATCGTTATCAATGTTATAACCCCTTTGGTTTTACTTGTCTATAAAAACCAATCTTATTTATGAAAATCCATTATATAAATTTATTTCTTATAAATTCCATTAATACTTCCAATCTATTTTTCAATATTGATTTTGACTCCTTTTTATATTTCCAGAATATCATTTATAAATTCTCTAATATAATTCATTTTAAAAATCTCCATTTATTTATTCGAAATAGTTAAGTATAGCCAAATCAATTATATTCTTTTCTAATTCATTTTCTTTAAAATAACTCCAATTCCAATATATATATATATATTATCAAATTCTCTTCAATTTCATAAATTTTAAAATATATTTATAGTTTTAAAATTTATCAAAATTCAGGCCAGTGCTACAATAGCATCCAATAATTTCAATCACTGCAATAATCTATACTAGATTATTCTACACAATTCATATATCACCATATATGAAAAATAACGATATATTTGAGTAATCTAGTTGGATCCCTCCAACCTGTTTCCCTACATCCATAGATGTCAATACAACATAAAATAGATACCAATCCCACTTCGAGGGGGATATTGCGGTATATAGGGTCATCCGCTATTATGCGGGGCGCATAAGGTCTCATCCGCTATAATATGCGGGAATATCACTCCAATACTAATATATTTTACAATATATAAAATATAGCATCCAACAGATAATTATAAATTTATCAATCTAATCAACGTCCAACAAATTAAATTTAAATTCAAACATTTAAATTTAAATACGGTAATCCAAATGAGTGAGAAATTCTCACCTTTATTTTTGTTTGCAATCCACTTCAATCTTGATTTGATTTTCACGATTTTTGACCTCGCATAAACAATTTACGAATTCGTAAATATTCGATTTATAATATGATTTATATATCCTAGTAACCAAAATATATATTTTTAAATTAACCGGTAAGTTAATGTATGTATATTTTCCTCTTAATATATATATATATAATTAAAACAGAACTGTTTTATACCTTACTGCCCCAGAACCTTTCAAGCTCGCTCGAACAACCAAAATCGACAGCATTCCTGATACCAAAGTCGAGAATACCCGGGCCGGCGACTATGTGGACTGCGTCGCTAGGTTGAAAATTGATGGGAACCGAGCTTGAAAATGATAGTCGACAGTAGCCGACTGATTCGAGGCAAAATGGATTCTTTCTCTTCGCAGGCTCACGTGCACACTCGCTCAACACCACGTTGGCCATCGCCTACCGCCGACCTCACGACTTCGACCATGACTCCATCTTGAGACGCGCACGCCACCGCCTGGCCTGCTGCCTTCACGATCCCCTTTCTGAAATCACCGCGACACTCCTGCACGATGCTCCACTTTGAATTCTCCACTTCGACACCCCAAATAGCCATGCACCTGGATCTCAAGCTCGAGCTCGGAAATCCTCCACTTTGAATGCGAACTGTAGTTGGTACTTGATTTTGAACTGCGATTTTTTTTCTTTATCATCGTTTGAACAAATCGATTTGATCTGAAAAAGGAAATGAGAAGGGTGCGATTTGGTTTAGAGTTGGAAAGAAGTGAACGCGGCAATATATATTTTATTTTATTTTTCTTCTTTTGTTTGAACGAAATTGATTTCAGCTGGTTGTTAGAAAGGAAAGGAGGAAACGTAATTGAAGAGGGAAGCGTGTTTGAGAAGGGAAAGGTACAGTGATTTGAGTGAAAGGAAGAATAACAGCTGATGGAATAATTTTTTTTGTCAAATCAATGGATATATATATATATATATTATTTAAAATTTAAATCGTCTCGAATTTGTAGCTTACAATCTAGACCTCCTATTGAGGCGTGCTGCTAGGCGTCTACAATGTTATACCCTTATTCCGAATGCAATGGAAAAGGTTTCAAGTCCTAACTCGACCGTATGGAGAAGATAGCTTTTTGGACCCAATTATTATATTGAATTCGATATTAATTTTAGCGCGTTTCTATACCGTACCGCCAAATGATAACTCCAAATACTACGAAATTTGAAATCTGATAATAATACGATATTACGGATCCAATAGAACTGGTTTCATCGAGTTCCGAGACAGTGCCCTAGAAGGCTATTTTTAAATGACAATTTAAATAGGCTATTTTAAAAATTGAACAGATCACTTTTAAATTCAATTTTAAAACTTTCATTATCTTTATTACTATTAATATAGATTTTACAAGCCTTTAAATCATTTTTATCGAGCTTAAAACTCAACATATAAAAATTTAACCAACATTCCATTATAAATTCAATAATTAAATTATCCAATAATCGCCATATTTAAATTCTGAATTTATTCTACAAATAAACCCAAGTTTTCCATATCAAAAATCAATTTATAATTCAAATTCAATATTTAAAATCATTTAAATATTCCAAATCAAACGTCGAAAAATCCGGGTCGTTACAACATATATCATCCGTACGTAGTATCGAATCTGATCACTACCTCGATCACAAAAATTTCATTTTCGAACTAGTATAGTTACTTGACGTCTCTAATGTAGACTCCGATCAGGTTCCTTAGTTAAAAACCTATGTTTGCCATACATAGCCATATATTATGGTAGAAAACTTCGGGATCATCTTAAAAATATGTATCAAGTGTTTGCTATGAAGAATCGAGTGAAAAGTCCTAACTCGGATCAGTGTGAATCACCTCAAAATCCATGTACTTGAGTCCTATATCAAGAACTAGATATGAATAAAATGATCTACATAAAACTTATGTATTTTTATTCCTATTGGTTTCTTAACTACATCAAGTACTTTTCATTTTAATACACGTTCATTTTACTTATAGAACATTGCTCAGTATTACAATCATTTCAAAATGCCACAACTTTATTTTTAAAACTTTTCAAGACATAAGTTCATATTGTATATCACTCCACTACATCCAAGGAGTATATACGAAACAATCATATTCATTTTACATATTTAAAATTCCGACGAAGGCACAAAATAAATTTTGATCTTATCATTGAATCAACCTTCTAGACATCTTTTAACCGTAGAGTTTGGCAAGCAGTTAGGAAGAGTCAGACTCCGGTATCCAAATTCAAGACTGGAGTCTACTTTTCTTAGACAACCCTAAGGTAAATACGTGTATTAGTTAGTCCTATAATACCAATTGTTCTACTTGTCAAAGATGTTTAATCAATTTAAAACTTATTTAGATTTTACAATCTTTCAATTTAAGAGAAAACTCAACTTTTATATTTTCACAAAAACACTTAGCTTCAACTTCATATATCCATTCAGAAGTTTCCGACTATCCAAAGTTATTGAAAATTCCATTTTATTTCAATAATTTAAAATTACTAATCAAAAGACCAAATAAGATGCACAAACAAACTACACTAATTCATTAGATACATGAATTCATAATATAACTTAACCGAAAACTTAAGAACTAAACACCGAGTTTCATTTCAAATAATTTTAAAATAATATATACTTATAACATTTTGTATATCAAATCATACTTTCGAGATTTCAACCAAAATATGTTTCACCAAAGCAACTATGACGAAAAACTACTATGGTAACATCCCCCACTTCGAAACTCAAAATTAAATGTCGATGATGCTGTAGTCATCACCGAAATTATTTTCCAATGACAGAAGTTAATTTAGAGCTTTCTAAATCATGCTTTTTGGACTTAACCAAAATCCAAAAACAGTATCAAATACTTCATAAATATTACTAAGTACCATGATATAAATTTCATAAATCGGTTTTCCAGATATTTACTTTAAAATAATACTAGTATTGTTTTCTCTTCACAAACTTTGAAAAACAATTCCGAAACATCGAGATTTAAGTTCTCAAATTCTCAGTTTAAATCCTTTTTATTTACAAACTATATTTATATAAAGTCGCTTCTTATATAAAGTCATTTCAAAGTACTTATCTTTGTTTAGATTATACTAAACAATTTTTATTAAAACTAGATTTTAACCCAACATTATCACCAAACGTCTTATAATCAAACTGTGAAACTTAATTCACAAGGTATTCATTTCAATGTCCCCACAATTACTATCTACCCAACTCATGTAGTGAAAAGGTAAAACTGCTCATAAACTGGTCGAGCATAATTGATCAAACAATAAATGATAAGAATTGAATATTACTATTTTCCAAAAAAACACATCATAATATCTACATCAATTTTTGAAAATCTTTATTTTATATATAAAATATAATCCTCGGTAAAATTATTTTATTTACCAATTTAAAAAACAATACTGTGTCTATTTGTCTTATTCAAATGTTTAGAAATCCCTATCAATAATGTTAGCAACACGTATTAACCAAAATCCATAATCCACTCAACAAACGAATCAACGCAATAGAAATTTTTTTGTAACAATAATAAATACGCACTCTCACATATAATACACACAACTCATAATAATGCATTGCATTACCTTATCTCTTAATGAGTTATACCTTATCAAAGTTAAGGTTTTCGCTTAACCTTCAGCTCTGATACCAAATGTAATGGTCAGGCTTTTCAGCCCTCGAATGTAGACACTAATGCATTCACGGTATTCATGTCCCGAGCACCCAAGTGCTGGAAAGGCAGAAGTTAGGGTAAAAGAAAAGGAAAAGGAAACAGAACAAGGAAGAAGAACACAATATCAGAATCTCACATGCGGAACGATAACATATGATATCTCAAAAGATCTTTACCAAAAAGAAAATTTTGATATACATACATCAATCAGTGTAAATTAACCTATCATCAGCCTAGACAGTTATAATAGTCTGTCCTCACAAGCACTGATAAATAAAATACAAGTAATGCAACATAAAATAAATACGATATAAAATCATCTAGCTCCTCTTCAATAGTTTAAATGAACCAAAAATAAATCCAGAAATATACTCGAGCTAACCAGAGTATTATGAGAAAATAATACTTGGATCAATCTGGTCAACCAGCATGAGAAAATCAAATCATATGGATTTTTATATTTATAAAACCCTTCAAAATAAAGGTATCTCGTAAGACCATGCCACAAATAAACACGGATGGGTTTTTACCTTACGACAACCAAATCATTTCTATTAGAAACTCTAATGATGCTATAATAAGGTCTAGGATGTGAAATATAGATAATCAAGTGGCTGCGATGCATGTGAGTCTACATCACAACAATATAGGTATAAAATCAAAACCATTAAGGGGCATTTGCAAGTTATATAGGATTCAAATGAGGTGCTCTCGGTACTTCAAAAACAGTCCTCCTATGCAAGGATCAGAGATATCCTTCCAAGCATCGTATATATCTAAATAAAATATACGTAAGAAAGACATAACTGATCTACGCCCAAAAACGTGGCACCAGGTCACATCACTTCTATTTGCAAATATGTGAGAAACAATAGAATGGAGTGCATGCACCCTTTCAATTAGCTAAACCACACAGGTTATGCCTCCTATCTCTGGTTTCTATCATTACCGTTGGTGAATTCACATTTAGCATCCCAGTATATGAGCCACCACTCGAATAGATCTTACACACAAGCTCCAACTTGAACATATCTTGGAACCACACATGGATTCCCATACCTCAACAAGCCTCAAAATCGCACATGAATTCCCATGTAACGACCCGTATTTTTAACACTTTAAAAATACGAATTAAAATGAAAATTTTGGATAAAAATCCGAAGGAAATAAAATTTTGTGTTGTTAAAAGTGAATTACAAGTTAAAATACAAAACTGAATTCTGAAATAACTTATTTGTAAATTAAATATGGATGTTAACTTGTAGTGAATGTAAATAATGGATTGAATTTGATTGTAAACCAAATTGGTTATGATTGTAAACAAAGAATAAATAAAATGGTAGATTTAATAGCGGAATTTTATGTTATTGAAACTAATATAAATAAATGTAACTTAATATTACAGTTGATTGAAAGTAGATAATAACTGAAACTGTGATTTGATAAAGATGTTAACTTGTAATTGAACGTAAGTAAAGATTTAAATTTGATTGTAACAAGTAATTGAAATGAATTGAATTTGATTTTAAACAACAAAATAAATAAAATGTTACATTTAATATTGAAGTTATAATATTGAAATCAACGTAAATGAATGTAATTTAATATTACTGTGAATTTAAATAAGATGATAGCTGAAGAAAATGGAAGTAAATGAATTATAAACTATTGATAATAATGTATAAGTAAATGGTTGATTCAATAATGAAAGTGTAAATCGAAATAAAAGAATTCATTTGGAATTAAATAACTTGAATTTGAATTACAATAAAATTGAACGCTGAATCTAATATAATCTTTTATATTGGATTTATAATGGAAAACTGCATTGTAAAAGATTGTTAATTACTGTGAAATTAAAAATGGGATTTGTGAACAATTAAGATTTGATTTAAAAGTTAATAATTTAAAATTGGGAATTTTATATTGAAATTAGACTGTAGAAATAGCCATTTTTACAACTGTCTCGGATTTCGACGAAACTAGTTTCATCGGATCCGTAACAGTGAATTATTGTAAGGTTTCAATTTTCGTAACAATCGGACTTGTCGTTTGATCGTGCGAGCTTGAAACGCGTAGAAATTTAACGTCGTTAATTAAAATAATCGACTTCAAAAAGCTATCTTCCACATACGATTGAATTAGGCCTTGGGACTAGTTCCATTGCGTCCGGAACGGGGGTAAAACCTTATAAACGCCTGGCGGCACGTCTCGTTTGGAGTTCGGACGATTTTGGACCTAACTTTATAAATACGTACGCAACCGAGACAGTTTTATTTCATTTCAGAAACCCTAGCCGCCAGTATTTTAATGGCTGAAATTTGCTCGAACTTCTTTTCTCTTTATCTCTCAATCCGTTCAACGAAATCGAAAAATTCCAAAAGCAAAAGTGTAGATCTCGACGAGCTCTTCAAATCCATACGGTTGATTCGTGCTAATTCGTCACGGATTGGTCCAGATCTGGCTTGGAAGCGTGCGCGTTTTTCTTGGTTTGCGTGCAAACGGTGGCGAATGGAGGGGCGAAACTTGGCGCGGAGGTGGAGCAAGGCGAGGCGCACGTGATGATGCCCCCTGATCGACGTCCGGTCGTCGTTTGCTGCGCGCGTGGATGAAGATGAACGGCGTGAAGTGGGTTCGGGTGTGCTGCGCGTGAAGAAGAAGGTTAAGCGATTAATTAATTTTATTATACTGCTAATCATGTTTAAATTATATCGTTATATTAATTTAAGCGTAACTTCTGCATACGAGATCCGTTTCGGGCGAAACAGGTGGCGTCGGAATCGTAGCGACGAGATCTATATTATGAAACAAGTTTGGTTGCATTCCGAGACTGTGAAATTTTGGGTCTTATTAACGGGATTTAAATCAAAGGTGAGTGTTTATACGCTCACAATTGACTAAAATATCTTTATGGTAGTTAAATTTGACATTATGAAGTGATATGAATTTATTTGTCGTTGTTTGATAAAAATTTAATTGTCATATAGATTGTCGTGTGAATTCACCGTTGAAAATTTAAATTGACGGTAAATTGAAATTAGGATTTAATTGAAATCAAATTTCCCGATATTGATAACTATGAAATTGCCGTGAATTGTATTGGCTATTGGATGATTTATTTCGATGGATGCTATTGGTTGATATTTAAATGTTTGGATGTTTATTTGCTTATATGTATCCTGTTATACATACATATGACACTATGATTGGTTTATGTGATATATATTCATCCCTGACATTTAACTGAAATAAATAATCACTTGGCCGTAGGTTAGAAAATTATATACGGACACCGGGTTGGTTGAATTAAATGATTTTAAAAAGTTGTTTTGAAATTATTTAAATGAGTTGATTTTAAGAATAAAATCCAATTTATGGAAATTGAAGTATTTTGAATTGAAGCTCGAGATGTTGGAATTTAAACTTGGTAAATGAAATTGTTTAATTATTCGAAGTTTAGATTTTTAAGAAAAAGATTGAATACGACGTAAATATTCGAAAGTTGATTTGTTTTAAAAGATTGGACTTTTAATCGAACTCTGAATATTTCTAAGAAAATTTATATGAAATGATATTTCAAGTTTGAGTTTGGAATTGAAAAGTAATTTGAAATTGAGATTTAATTAATTTGGAATTTAATTGAAATTCAAAGAAATTTGTGAATTGGACTAAATTGAAACTATTGAATTAAATTTGAAGATAAAATTGATTTGAATAGGATTTGAACTGAAATTGATTTGGAATGTAATACTTAAATGAATTCTTGAAATCCGAATGTTAATCTAAGTTTATTGAATTGGAATTGTTCTAGAAATTAAGTAAACTACTTAATACGGATGTTTAATTTGAAGTATATTCTAATTTGGATACGAAATGGTTTTAAAGCGAATCTTATATTTTTATATAAATATATGAACTGTTTTGAAATGTGAAATATTTAAAGTTTCGAAATATATTGGAAGTGAAATTGTTTATTTTGTGGTTCAAATATGTATTTGAAATTGATAATTTGAAATGGTTTATTGAGAAGCTGAATCGAGTTGAAATTGATGATTTGAAATTTGATTAAATTTTAATCTTGGAATTCGAGTTTATGTGAATCGAAACGAGATATTCAGGCGAAAATGATTTTGAAATCGAAATGAGATATTGAGGCGAAAATTATTTTTGAAATGAAACCGTATATTTTGAGTAAATAGGATGATTTTGGAAATGGATTTATTTGAAGTGAAAGTGATGTCGTATTGATACGATTTTGAAATCGAAATGAGATATTGAGGCGAAAATGATTTTTGAAATGAAATCGTATATTTTGAGTAGATATGATGATATTTGAAATGGATTTGATTTTGAAGCGAATATGATATTTTGATATCAATTATGAATCGATTTGAAAATGTAAAAGATCGAACCGGTGTGAAAAATATAACGTAGTTATTAAAGAGACCGGGATCGGATATGGACATACTCTCTGTCGATACCGAAAACCACTTTAATAACTAATGCACGTGGAGTGTTGATCCAGAATGAAGTGGATGGTTTTGGTGAACGTGTTGATTTGAAGAAAGAGAACGATTTTGGATGACCCCTGACATGACTAAAATAGGAGCCGCGCCGGGCCATTGAGGTTCGCCACCTCTAGCGGACACACTTCTTCGATACCATGTCTATTACTTTTGTGATTCGATTTGGATGCACCCTGCGATTTGGGAGTGTTGTTTCGCGGTGTTGGGGTAGTAGCTGCTATGCCCAACATCAGTCCGGATCACGCAACTACTAGTATCCTAGTTGGTATTGCCTCATGTACCTTGTCATACTGATTATCCTATTCGCGACCACTACGTTTAGGTTTGTACCTTGAGTATATGGATTGCCCTCTGGTGACTTCCGGTTTTGGGGAAACTACGGTCTTGTATATGCTCTTGGGAATATAAACTGTGTTAAGGGTGGAATGGGCCATGGCTTAACGCTATTTTAATACTTTTACTTTAATGTAGACATATTATAATAGCGTATTGTACTACATAGTAGATAGTTTAACGGATCCTTGAGAGATGGAAAATCCCGTAACATCTCTTAAGTTATTGCACTCACGTTGACACTGGATAGGAGATGTCAAACCCCGTAAACATCTCTGACGCCGTCACACTCATATTTTCTTATTCGATTTGACTTACATGAGATATTTTAGTCCTGACTCGAGTGTTTTGTCTTTTCATTACGCTCGGGTCAGCCTGAGCATTTCAGATAAGGTTGAAGATCTATTTTTGGAGGACGAAGACGGAGTTTGGTATTACATCATTTGTATTCTACTACCATATTATTTTTCCGCTACATTATTGTATTATCTCTGATATGTATGTAACTCTGATTTATGATGTATAATAATAATCAAATTTATTTATTTAACAGCTTCATGAACTGTTATTTTATTATTATATCTTGTTCCTTCCGCTGCAAGATTCTGAGTTTGTTTCTGTTCTTTCTTTTCTTTTCTTATTTAACCCCAATAACCATCTGCCTTTTTGAACGGTTTGAGTTGAACATGTGTGGATTATTGTCGACTTGAACGGTCAAAAATGCGGGTCGTTACAGTTGGTATCAGAGCTTTGGTTTAGCGATAAACCTTGGCTCTTGTGGGGAATAAACTCATTGAAATAGAGGTAAACTATATGAATGAGTTGAGTGTATATGAGAGAGCGTATTTGTAATTTTGATATAAAAATGATTTTATATTGTGTTAATTTGTTCCGTTGAGTATTTATGAATTCTGGTTGGTACTTGGGACGCCAAGGCATCGATAGGAATTTCTAAACACTCGAATAGTACAGATTGACATAATATTGTTTTGGGTTATATTCTATATATAAAAGACTTATCTTGAAAATTTATAAATGTTGATTGTATTGGTTAGAGATGATAATATTAGATTATCATCGTTTATTGTTGATTAGTCAATATTTCTAACTATTGACTATTGAATGATTTTAAGAAATGAAACTTGTAAATATGATTGACAATGAATATAAATGGTAAATAAAATAAAATAAAAATGAATTTAAATTAAGATGGAGAATTTAAATTCCGGTGTTTTGAAAATTTATTATCAAAAATTTGAAATGTATAATATAAGTATTATATGATAGTATATTCGATTAGAAATTGTTTTCAAAGGATTTTCAAATGAAGTAAGTGTTATACTCCCCTCTTGACACTAGAAAATGATTCCGGTGATGAGTGCACGCATCATCGACTTTATTTTCGAGAGTCCAAGTGGGAGAGATCACTTAATAGTTTTTCTAAACCCTGTTTTGATTAAAATTGAATTTTATTTTATATTCTCTATAGTATGACTTGATATATATTAATATAAGTATATATTATTTCAAACTTTATTTGAATTGAAACCGGAGTTGAAATTCTTAAGTTCTTTAATATTTAATAATTTTAAACTATTGAGATAAACAAATACTTGAATCATTACGGAACTTTTGAATTGTGAAATGAGAAATAAACCTAAGAGCTAAGTGAAAATATCAATTGAAGTAGATATCCTTAGAATTAGGAAATTATGAATTTAAAATAAAATTGAAACTGTAAAACTCGCATAGTATTAAATTTCATTCTATAGCATAAATATAACTTACCAAAATATTTAAGAAGTTCAAAAATGTTATATGAATTGTTAATTGGATAATATACAAGTTTAGGTTTGAATAATGAAATATGCATTTAATTAATGGTTTGCAAATATAAATAAAATTGTTAGTAAATAATTGGAATTTAAATTAACATTTAAAGGTGATTCACAATTATGTTAATATAAAATGGAAATACTATATGTGAATGTAAATGTGAAATTAAATTATAGTGAAATTTAAGTAATGACTTAAGAATTAATTAATTGAAAATTCAACTTTGAATGAAAAGAGGTTGTATGTTGTTTAACTACATTCTATTTGCATAACTATAACTTACCAAATACTTAAAAAGTTTAAAATGCTAATAAGGATAAGTAGAGGAATAATATACCAGTGTGAGAGTGAATAATAAAATGTGAAGATCTATTGATAGTTGTAAATATAAAGGAAATTTAAGTTGTAAAATGAATTAAATTTAAAATTAATTAAATATAGAATTAGTAAATGGAAACTAATTAAATTTGAATAAAACTAAATGTCAATAAACTTGGAAGTGTATGAAATTAAAATTTTGACTTGGAAATGTATAATTGATTTATTATAGATTTGGATGGATGTTAATGTTTGATATGCATTGGTTGTTAGATGGATGATAATTGATTAAATAGAATTCATTAGTGTTAATGGAATTGAATAAACGGAATAAAAATTATAAATAATTAAATTCAAATTTGAAGCAAAGTGAAGTTAAATATAATTGAATTCAAATTAAATTGAAGCAAATTGACTTGAATTTAAATTATGAATGAAACAAACTTGAATAAATCGGAAACAAATTGAATGTAAACTTATTTCAGGGATATATAAGAAAATAAACGACTTTGTGTTTGTGATTGTTTCTTTAGAAAATTTGAAGATTGATGGTTTGTACTTTGAAATAACAAAAGCAAGATTTGAAAAATCCAAAATACTCAAAGAGAGCTGAAATGAAAATAGCCATAACTTTTAAATGGTTGAACGAAATTAGACGATCTTAGACTTTTCAGAAAGCCTAGAAACTGTGCTACATCTTTTGTTTAGAATGTTTTGATAAATACCTTCATCCACTAGGCTTAAAACACCAATATTTGTCGCTGGTCTGTGCGAAGTAGAAATCTGAAGCACCTTAGTATTCTCGCCTTAACTTTTTACTGGTTTATCGCATTTTGATGATCTTGCCCTTTCTGGAAAGCTTAGAACTTAAGCTAAAACTTTTGTTTTAAATGTCTTGTGTTTTTCTGTCATTTAGTGGGTCAAAAACGTGAGGGAACGTCGCTGACCTGCGCAATTCATTGCCAGGCTGAGGCGTATCTATTTAGTAAAACGGTCGTAACTTTTGAACGGATGGTCCGAATTTTATGATTATGGACATTCCGGAAAGCCTGAAACGAATGCAACAACTTTTGTTTAGATTCCATTATCAAATTTTATCGTTTAGGTGACCAAAAACTGAGATTCGTTTGCTGTCCTGGAATTGGAATTTCAGTTTTGAAGCTAAACATGTAATATGTGTGTCGTTTATGATAAGTATTGTGACGCCCCACCTCTATGCTCATAATAACAAAGAGTATTAAAGTAAATACTGTCTATTATTACGAAGAATAAGGCTGGATAGGAGCGACCATCCGTAATTGGCCTTACACTAATATTGGTTATCTCGATAGGAGTGGTACATACTTTTTATTTTTCTTCTATTATTTGTTTACTCCCATCGACACACCCAATACTAGTATAAAATGAACTACGACGGTTCATAATAGTTTAGGACATTAGATATAACAATAACACAGATAATATAAATGCGGAACACAGATAAAAACAAAAGTCTCATATATATATAACTGATGTCAGTTAATACATAGTTGACTCGATACATATGATACAACTACAACTGTCGACTCTAGAAGTTATATATACAAGTACACTATTGACTAATATACATGAATACATATCGTTCTATACAATGACGCAACTACTACAAAATGACACTGACAACTTCAGAAGATGTGAAAAGTCTTCAAATCCTGAACAGCAACTCAAAGAAGAAAATCTACAACCTGAAATAACTCGGGTCTGACCCGAGTATTACATTCAAAAGAAAATAATACACGGGTCAGTCTAATTCAAACTCAGTTATTAGTGCATAGAAGCAATAATAATCTCAAATAGATGACAGTCATAGAAATCACGTATATCCAACTCTCGATACGAGAATTGGATAACGGCAGATATAACACTAAGCAGTGTTAAACAACAAATCAGCAATTCAAAGCAATTTAAACAATTGAAATGTCAATTTAAAAACAACAATGCTGGTTGGCTGCAGTACACGCTAACGTGTACTGCCTCGCCAATACAGTCTATGAAATACTCAGAGGATCAATGAATCCAAAAGCCAACGGATACAACTCAAATCAAAATGAACCATTTCAAATACAACTTCAAAATATTGCATTGAACCAACGAAATAATTTAACAATCGAAATATCAACTAAATCTGTCAATCCTACTAGGGCTGCAGTACACGCACGCGTGTACTGCCTCGCCACTATCCCGTTGAAATACACAAAGCTCAGTGAAGTTCAAGCAAAAGACTCCAATGTACAGCCTCAAACATATATGCAGTAAGACAGATTCCACAAATGAATGATTCAAGTGGACAAGTGAACAGGTGAACAGGTGACCAGTGAACCAGTGAACAGGTGAACAGGTGACCAGTGAACCAGTGAACAAGTGAACAGGTGAACAGGACACATGCAAATGAAACTATCCAAGTTCAACTTCACTAGCTAATGCAGACTAGTGAACAACTAAATGAAACTGGGCAGCGCAAGTGCCAGACTCGAGAACAAAGGCGGTGGTACAGCTCAAATGCAACTATATCATACAAGACACAGCGACCATATGGATGCAGGCACATATATGTGTACAGGTCAGTGAAAACCCAAATCAAAATCCAAAGTCCAACGGCAGCTTTTATTTCAAGTGACAAAAGTCAACATCAATGCATATGAATAATATATATGACTCAATGCAATCATATTGAAACCAGGCAACATAGGTATGGAGGCAATGCACATGAATAAAACATCTCTGGGGATGCAGCAGAAAATGATACCGCAGCCTCTAAATTAATGCAGCAGTGTGAATATTACCTTGATAAAGGCAATATCGAACAAAGAATTTAAAGTAGCAACAAAAAAACAAAACTATGGCAAGTTCGAATTGAAGAGACAGACAAAAGCCAAGTAAACAAATCAATCAAAAATCATCAGCGTCGAACAAATCGAATTGCCGAGTAAACCAATTGACAATTTCAGGGATTGCAGAATGAATTAGAGACGCGTGAGAAATGAAAATCACTCAAGAAAACTACAATCAAAAGACTACTTCTCCAACTACATGTATACACATAGGCACGTATATGTATACATGTATAGGGGTTAGATGCAGTGACAGTAGCCCATTCGAATCATCAAAATGCAACATATATAGCACTGTAAACTGGACAGTACTTAGTATCATAATTAAGAACCAGGCGCAAATGCCAAAATCATGGAACAACAAGTGATCTAACACTGATCAATACAAACTAGACGAGGCATCAAAACTCAAGAGAGTCAGATATGCAAAACTAAGCCCAGCAAATTATCCTAAAACAAATTTTTGCAAAACCAACCCATTAATTCCAGTGACCAAAGAATCGACCAAGACCCTAAGTACTACGAAATCATCATATATATGAATCTACACAGTCGAAAGCATCTCAGGTATTTAAACCATAAACGAATGGCCGAAGCCGAACCTATACAAATTTTCCAGTTCAAAACAGCGACAGCCTATCAAAGGATTTAAAATCAACTATGAACACGAATGGTCGAAGCCAAGGAGAACAAATCAACAAACAAGCTCATACTGTTTGAATTAGATGTGAGTGTGCGGTCACTCACCTTCTTCGAAGAGGCAACCGCGAGCGTCATAATGAATTCGACAAGAACGACATCTTTAATTCCCACAAGTCCTAAACGAACTAACTGGAAGGGATCGCAAGCAACAGAACGTCAAATACTTGATCGGTGATCACACTTCGAAAAGCCCTAAATTTTCAGATCTGATAACGAAGACAGAGCCACCATTTTTCTGTTGGATTTTAGCTTAGGGTTTTTCTTTTTCGAATGAAAGAAACCGGGTATAGGGCTGGTGATATTGACCTCTTTGAGAATTCACGAAACCCTATTTCTCTGCTGGAAGAGACGAACGAGAGAGAGCCGCCATTTCTCTTTTCTTTTGTCTAGGGTTTTTGAAAAACGAAAATGGAGGAACCGGGTCGATCCAATAACAAAAGGGAAGAGGGACGCATTGTTATCATCTAGTTTGGGCCGGTCATAACTTTCATTTGGGCTTGGTTTTACAAAGTAGGGTTTTTGCTTTTGATTTTCGAACGACTGAAAATGAAAAAGGAACGGGTCGGGGGAAAACAAGTAGAGATAGCCATCTCGGCAACGCAAAACAACACCGGCCCAACTACACTTTTAAGCCCGCGTATAATTTTATACAAACTTAAAAGAGAATTTAAATTCGATTCAAATTTCCAATAGCAACTGATAAATGATTTAATCGTCTGATGACGATGATTAATTGATATAAAACCCCAGGTTGTTACAGACTCCCCTCCTTATAAAAATTGCGTCCCCGCAATTTTCATAAATAAGGTCGTCGCTAACGCTTATTTTTCTAACATAAACTGGTTAAGCTAGAAAGATAAGGTCAGTCAAAGAAGTCTCTTAATTCCAGTAAAAGAGATTTCACAATTTCTCAACAAAGTTTATCTATCAATAGATAGTCAGAGAGCAGCAAAACTGAATAAATGCAATCATCAGCAGTATTCAATTACCAATTAAATGATCAAAAATACAGAATCACAAAACATCAATATATAATTATCGATACGATAATTAGAAAACAGCCAAAGTCTAATTATCAACAAAGATGACTAGAAAATCTCATATCAATAAAATCAGCAAACATCTAATCATCCAAACGATACTCAGAAAACAAATCAACAAATGTCAAATTATCGAAGACGAATATCACAAAACATCAAATTCAACAAATATTCGATCATCAAAAACGATAATCAAATTTCAAATTCAACAAATATTCGATCATCACAATCGATAATCAAATTTTAAATTCAACAAATATTCGATTATCAAAACGATAATCAAATTTCGAAACAGCAAATATTCGATTATCACAATCGATAATCAAATTTTAAATTCAACAAATATTCGATTATCAAAACGATAATCAAATTTCGAAGCAGCAAATATTCGATTATCACAATCGATAATCAAATTTTAAATTCAACAAATATTCGATTATCAAAACGATAATCAAATTTCGAAACAGCAAATATTTAATTATCTCAAGCGATACTTAAATCTAAAATCAACAAATATTTAATTATCTGAAGTGATAATTAAATTTCTCAAATCAACAAATATTTAATTATCAAAAGCGATAATTAAATTTCTCAAATCAACAAATATTTAATTATCTAAAACGATAATTAAATTTCTCAAATCAACAAATATTTAATTATCAAAAGCGATAATTAAATTTCTCAAATCAACAAATATTTAATTATCTAAAACGATAATTAAATCTCAAATCAACAAATATTTAATTATCTAAAGCGATAATTAGAAACAACAAATATTTGATTATCAAAAACGATAATCAGAACTCATATCAACAAATATCTAATTATCACAAGCGATAATTAGAAACAACAATTATCTGATTATCAAAAACGATAATCAGACCTTATATCAACAAATATCTAATTATCACAAGCGATAATTAGAAACAACAAATATCTGATTATCAAAAACGATAATCAGAACTCATATCAACAAATATCTAATTATCACAAGCGATAATTAGAAACAACAAATATCTGATTATCAAAAACGATAATCAGAACTCATATCAACAAATATCTAATTATCACAAGCGATAATTAGAAACAACAAATATCCAATTACCTGCAGATAATTGGAAGCAACAAATATCTAGAAATCAATTAAGAAGACTAGAAAATCAACATAAAAGCTTGGATCGATCCCATCAGATGGCGAGTTTTTAATTCGCCGCACGTGCATCTCAGAGTGGCCGAAGCCTACCAAGTACTCAACATAATTTTGGCGCCCATCAGATTGACCCGGAGGTCCGCAGAGTGACCCGAAGGTCTAGTACTGGTATTTGACCCGAAGGTCCATCATATGACCCGAAGGTCCATCATATGACCCGAAGGTCCATCATATGACCCGAAGGTCCATCATATGACCCGAAGGTCCATCATAGTGGCTCGAAAGCACACGAAAGCATCAAATATTTCAATTAACGAGTCCGGAATTAACCGAAATAGCAAACGCACATGTCCCATACCACGTGTTTTACTAAATCGTTTGATTCTCTTCATCGTTTCCTTGAAAGTGTAAAATTCATCAAAATCACCAAAACAATAGATATTCAATTAACGAGTCCGAAATTAACCGAAATAGTAAAAGTGTGGTTCCATACTCCGCACTTTTGCTAAATCGTTTAAATCTCTTCATCGTTTCCTTGAAAGTGCAAAATTGTGTATTTTGCAAAAATACACTTTACATTCTCAAACGGACAAGTCCGGAATTAAGCGAAACAGTAAAAGAAAGGGGTCATAATCCTCGATTTTGCTGAAACGTTTAAATCGCTTCCTCATTCTTTTGAAAGCGTAAACTGTTAAATTTCTGAAAACAATTTTTATTTATTTTGTAAAAATAACAATTCACATTCTCAACTGGACAAGTCCGGAGTTAAGCGAAACAGTAAAAGAAAGGGGTCATAATCCTCGATTTTGCTGAATCGTTTAAGTCACTTTCTCATTCTTTTGAAAACGCAAACTGTTAAAAATTTATAAAACAAATTTCATTTTTAAAATGATTTTCCAATCACGTGATTAAAACAGCAAATCAGTAACAATTTCGATAAGGAAACTGTACTTCTCAAAATACCGTAAAAACGGTCACAAATCAGTATTGCGGAATAACCGCTTGAAAATCCACTTTTAAAACTTGACGGTTACTGATGCCAAAGCGACAGTAATTTTAAAACGTCAAAATCACATCAAAACAATTTACATCAAAATGTAATATCAGTGAATTTTCATTCATCAAAATGCCACAAAACACCGTACTTCAAAATATAGCATTGGTGTAAAATTCCGTTGTAAAAATAACGGCAACAAAATACGTTTCATAACCAAGCATCGGTTCAACGTAAAATAAATGCAATAACGTGTAATTTAAATTTTTGCACGTACTACAAAATGAACAAAGAATCATTTAAATGTATCTTCAATGAAGATAATTTAAAACAGCAAAAATCTAATCAATAGATGATTAGTACAAAAGAAAGCCAGCGGAAATTTCAACAAAAATCACATATCTGCAATTTCTTCGAATCCTCAATTCGGATTCGAAGTTCTCAAAGAAGCAAAATAATTACAGCTATGTAAACAACAAATGAAATTCATATCAATTTCGTATTTTGATTTTTTAAATTAAAAAGATTATCAGTTGTACTCAGCGAAGACAGTTTCACTGTTTCCGCTGCGCACTCTGATAAACAGAACACAAATCAATCAAATCATCAGAACACCATTTCACTATTATTTTTAAATAAAGTTATTTAAAAATTTCATCCAAATTTCAAAACTTTAGTTTTGACTCAAATCACAGATAAAACATCGACTAATAGTTGTAACATATGTTCCATCCAAGTTATGTTTTATATTATGTCCATAAACCCCAAGCTCTGATACCAACTGTGACGCCCCACCTCTATGCTCATAATAACAAAGAGTATTAAAGTAAATACTGTCTATTATTACGAAGAATAAGGCTGGATATGAGCGACCATCCGTAATTGGCCTTACACTAATATTGGTTATCTCGATAGGAGTGGTACATACTTTTTATTTTTCTTCTATTATTTGTTTACTCCCATCGACACACCCAATACTAGTATAAAACGAACTACGACGGTTCATAATAGTTTAGGACATTAGATATAACAATAACACAGATAATATAAATGCGGAACACAGATAAAAACAAAAGTCTCATATATATATAACTGATGTCAGTTAATACATAGTTGACTCGATACATATGATACAACTATAACTGTCGACTCTAGAAGTTATATATACAAGTACACTATTGACTAATATACATGAATACATATCGTTCTATACAATGACGCAACTACTACAATATGACACTGACAACTTCAGAAGATGTGAAAAGTCTTCAAATCCTGAACAACAACTCAAAGAAGAAAATCTACAACCTGAAATAACTCGGGTCTGACCCGAGTATTACATTCAAAAGAAAATAATACACGGGTCAGTCTAATTCAAACTCAGTTATTAGTGCATAGAAGCAATAATAATCTCAAATAGATGACAGTCACAGAAATCACGTATATCCAACTCTCGATACGAGAATTGGATAACGGCAGATATAACACTAAGCAGTGTTAAACAACAAATCAGCAATTCAAAGCAATTTAAACAATTGAAATGTCAATTTAAAAACAACAATGCTGGTTGGCTGCAGTACACGCTAACGTGTACTGCCTCGCCAATACAGTCTATGAAATACTCAGAGGATCAATGAATCCAAAAGCCAACGGATACAACTCAAATCAAAATGAACCATTTCAAATACAACTTCAAAATATTGCATTGAACCAACGAAATAATTTAACAATCGAAATATCAACTAAATCTATCAATCCTACTAGGGCTGCAGTACACGCATGCGTGTACTGCCTCGCCACTATCCCGTTGAAATACACAAAGCTCAGTGAAGTTCAAGCAAAAGACTCCAATGTACAGCCTCAAACATATATGCAGTAAGACAGATTCCACAAATGAATGATTCAAGTGGACAAGTGAACAGGTGAACAGGTGACCAGTGAACCAGTGAACAGGTGAACAGGTGAACAGGTGACCAGTGAACCAGTGAACAAGTGAACAGGTGAACAGGACACATGCAAATGAAACTGTCCAAGTTCAACTTCACTAGCTAATGCAGACTAGTGAACAACTAAATGAAACTGGGCAGCGCAAGTGCCAGACTCGAGAACAAAGGCGGTGGTACAGCTCAAATGCAACTATATCATACAAGACACAGCGACCATATGGATGCAGGCACATATATGTGTACAGGTCAGTGAAAACCCAAATCAAAATCCAAAGTCCAATGGCAGCTTTTATTTCAAGTGACAAAAGTCAACATCAATGCATATGAATAATATATATGACTCAATGCAATCATATTGAAACCAGGCAACATAGGTATGGAGGCAATGCACATGAATAAAACATCTCTGGGGATGCAGCAGAAAATGATACCGCAGCCTCTAAATTAATGCAGCAGTGTGAATATTACCTTGATAAAGGCAATATCGAACAAAGAATTTAAAGTAGCAACAAAAAAACAAAACTGTGGCAAGTTCGAATTGAAGAGACAGACAAAAGCCAAGTAAACAAATCAATCAAAAATCATCAGCGTCGAACAAATCGAATTGCCGAGTAAACCAATTGACAATTTCAGGGATTGCAGAATGAATTAGAGACGCGTGAGAAATGAAAATCACTCAAGAAAACTACAATCAAAAGACTACTTCTCCAACCACATGTATACACATAGGCACGTATATGTATACATGTATAGGGGTTAGATGCAGTGACAGTAGCCCATTCGAATCATCAAAATGCAACATATATAGCACTGTAAACTAGACAGTACTTAGTATCATAATTAAGAACCAGGCGCAAATGCCAAAATCATGGATCAACAAGTGATCTAACACTGATCAATACAAACTAGACGAGGCATCAAAACTCAAGAGAGTCAGATATGCAAAACTAAGCCCAGCAAATTATCCTAAAATAAATTTTTGCAAAACCAACCCATTAATTCCAGTGACCAAAGAATCGACCAAGACCCTAAGTACTACGAAATCATCATATATATGAATCTACACAGTCGAAAGCATCTCAGGTATTTAAACCATAAACGAATGGCCGAAGCCGAACCTATACAAATTTACCAGTTCAAAACAGCGACAGCCTATCAAAGGATTTAAAATCAACTATGAACACGAATGGTCGAAGCCAAGGAGAACAAATCAACAAACAAGCTCATACTGTTTGAATTAGATGTGAGTGTGCGGTCACTCACCTTCTTCGAAGAGGCAACCGCGAGCGTCATAATGAATTCGACAAGAACGACATCTTTAATTCCCACAAGTCCTAAACGAACTAACTGGAAGGGATCGCAAGCAACAGAACGTCAAATACTTGATCGGTGATCACACTTCGAAAAGCCCTAAATTTTCAGATCTGATAACGAAGACGGAGCCACCATTTTTCTGTTGGATTTTAGCTTAGGGTTTTTCTTTTTCGAATGAAAGAAACCGGGTATAGGGCTGGTGATATTGGCCTCTTTGAGAATTCACGAAACCCTATTTCTCTGCTGGAAGAGACGAACGAGAGAGAGCCGCCATTTCTCTTTTCTTTTGTCTAGGGTTTTTGAAAAACGAAAATGGAGGAACCGGGTCGATCCAATAACAAAAGGGAAGAGGGACGCATTGTTATCATCTAGTTTGGGCCGGTCATAACTTTCATTTGGGCTTGGTTTTACAAAGTAGGGTTTTTGCTTTTGATTTTCGAACGACTGAAAATGAAAAAGGAATGGGTCGGGGGAAAACAAGTAGAGATAGCCATCTCGGCAACGCAAAACAACACCGGCCCAACTACACTTTTAAGCCCGCGTATAATTTTATACAAACTTAAAAGAGAATTTAAATTCGATTCAAATTTCCAATAGCAACTGATAAATGATTTAATCGTCTGATGACGATGATTAATTGATATAAAACCCCAGGTTGTTACAAGTATATCGATCTATCTTTATATGCATGGTTCTAACTTGGTTATTGAGCATTTTAGTAGGTAGCAAAGGGGTTGCGCTTCGCTTGTGGAGCTCGCTTCTGCGCTTAATGCAAAATATAAGTTAAAATGCTAATAAACGCTAAATAAAAGGTATGTTCTCGGATTACAGTTTATGTTGTGATATATTATTGTGTTCCCCATGTTTTGGGATGCCTCATTCTTGTAATGAGATGTATATCATGCAATTATTACTACTGTGAAATTTTTCGGTCCTAGCCGCGCAAAGGAGGTGCTGCCGAAATTTTTCAAAAATCCGGGAGTTAGAAAATTTTGAGATTTTAAAAATCCTATAACTAAATTTTTGCAAATAAGTCGAATATTTTGAATGAATTATATCTAAATGATAGTTTCCCCTTCTCCGTTCCTTTTCAAGGACGAAAAGTTTTAAGTGGGGGAGAATGTAACGACCCGTATTTTTAACACTTTAAAAATACGAATTAAAATGAAAATTTTGGATAAAAATCCGAAGGAAATAAAATTTTGTGTTGTTAAAAGTGAATTACAAGTTAAAATACAAAACTGAATTCTGAAATAACTTATTTGTAAATTAAATATGGATGTTAACTTGTAGTGAATGTAAATAATGGATTGAATTTGATTGTAAACCAAATTGGTTATGATTGTAAACAAAGAATAAATAAAATGGTAGATTTAATAGCGGAATTTTATGTTATTGAAACTAATATAAATAAATGTAACTTAATATTACAGTTGATTGAAAGTAGATAATAACTGAAACTGTGATTTGATAAAGATGTTAACTTGTAATTGAACGTAAGTAAAGATTTAAATTTGATTGTAACAAGTAATTGAAATGAATTGAATTTGATTTTAAACAACAAAATAAATAAAATGTTACATTTAATATTGAAGTTATAATATTGAAATCAACGTAAATGAATGTAATTTAATATTACTGTGAATTTAAATAAGATGATAGCTGAAGAAAATGGAAGTAAATGAATTATAAACTATTGATAATAATGTATAAGTAAATGGTTGATTCAATAATGAAAGTGTAAATCGAAATAAAAGAATTCATTTGGAATTAAATAACTTGAATTTGAATTACAATAAAATTGAACGCTGAATCTAATATAATCTTTTATATTGGATTTATAATGGAAAACTGCATTGTAAAAGATTGTTAATTACTGTGAAATTAAAAATGGGATTTGTGAACAATTAAGATTTGATTTAAAAGTTAATAATTTAAAATTGGGAATTTTATATTGAAATTAGACTGTAGAAATAGCCATTTTTACAACTGTCTCGGATTTCGACAAAACCAGTTTCAACGGATCCGTAACAGTGAATTATTGTAAGGTTTCAATTTTCGTAACAATCGGACTTGTCGTTTGATCGTGCGAGCTTGAAACGCGTAGAAATTTAACGTCGTTAATTAAAATAATCGACTTCAAAAAGCTATCTTCCACATACGATTGAATTAGGCCTTGGGACTAGTTCCATTGCGTCCGGAACGGGGGTAAAACCTTATAAACGCCTGGCGGCACGTCTCGTTTGGAGTTCGGACGATTTTGGACCTAACTTTATAAATACGTACGCAACCGAGACAGTTTTATTTCATTTCAGAAACCCTAGCCGCCAGTATTTTAATGGCTGAAATTTGCTCGAACTTCTTTTCTCTTTATCTCTCAATCCGTTCAACGAAATCGAAAAATTCCAAAAGCAAAAGTGTAGATCTCGACGAGCTCTTCAAATCCATACGGTTGATTCGTGCTAATTCGTCACGGATTGGTCCAGATCTGGCTTGGAAGCGTGCGCGTTTTTCTTGGTTTGCGTGCAAACGGTGGCGAATGGAGGGGCGAAACTTGGCGCGGAGGTGGAGCAAGGCGAGGCGCACGTGATGATGCCCCCTGATCGACGTCCGGTCGTCGTTTGCTGCGCGCGTGGATGAAGATGAACGGCGTGAAGTGGGTTCGGGTGTGCTGCGCGTGAAGAAGAAGGTTAAGCGATTAATTAATTTTATTATACTGCTAATCATGTTTAAATTATATCGTTATATTAATTTAAGCGTAACTTCTGCATACGAGATCCGTTTCGGGCGAAACAGGTGGCGTCGGAATCGTAGCGACGAGATCTACATTATGAAACAAGTTTGGTTGCATTCCGAGACTGTGAAATTTTGGGTCTTATTAACGGGATTTAAATCAAAGGTGAGTGTTTATACGCTCACAATTGACTAAAATATCTTTATGGTAGTTAAATTTGACATTATGAAGTGATATGAATTTATTTGTCGTTGTTTGATAAAAATTTAATTGTCATATAGATTGTCGTGTGAATTCACCGTTGAAAATTTAAATTGACAGTAAATTGAAATTAGGATTTAATTGAAATCAAATTTCCCGATATTGATAACTATGAAATTGCCGTGAATTGTATTGGCTATTGGATGATTTATTTCGATGGATGCTATTGGTTGATATTTAAATGTTTGGATGTTTATTTGCTTATATGTATCCTGTTATACATACATATGACACTATGATTGGTTTATGTGATATATATTCATCCCTGACATTTAACTGAAATAAATAATCACTTGGCCGTAGGTTAGAAAATTATATACGGACACCGGGTTGGTTGAATTAAATGATTTTAAAAAGTTGTTTTGAAATTATTTAAATGAGTTGATTTTAAGAATAAAATCCAATTTATGGAAATTGAAGTATTTTGAATTGAAGCTCGAGATGTTGGAATTTAAACTTGGTAAATGAAATTGTTTAATTATTCGAAGTTTAGATTTTTAAGAAAAAGATTGAATACGACGTAAATATTCGAAAGTTGATTTGTTTTAAAAGATTGGACTTTTAATCGAATTCTGAATATTTCTAAGAAAATTTATATGAAATGATATTTCAAGTTTGAGTTTGGAATTGAAAAGTAATTTGAAATTGAGATTTAATTAATTTGGAATTTAATTGAAATTCAAAGAAATTTGTGAATTGGACTAAATTGAAACTATTGAATTAAATTTGAAGATAAAATTGATTTGAATAGGATTTGAACTGAAATTGATTTGGAATGTAATACTTAAATGAATTCTTGAAATCCGAATGTTAATCTAAGTTTATTGAATTGGAATTGTTCCAAAAATTAAGTAAACTACTTAATACGGATGTTTAATTTGAAGTATATTCTAATTTGGATACGAAATGGTTTTAAAGCGAATCTTATATTTTTATATAAATATATGAACTGTTTTGAAATGTGAAATATTTAAAGTTTCGAAATATATTGGAAGTGAAATTGTTTATTTTGTGGTTCAAATATGTATTTGAAATTGATAATTTGAAATGGTTTATTGAGAAGCTGAATCGAGTTGAAATTGATGATTTGAAATTTGATTAAATTTTAATCTTTGAATTCGAGTTTATGTGAATCGAAACGAGATATTCAGGCGAAAATGATTTTAAAATCGAAATGAGATATTGAGGCGAAAATTATTTTTGAAATGAAATCGTATATTTTGAGTAAATAGGATGATTTTGGAAATGGATTTATTTGAAGTGAAAGTGATATCGTATTGATACGATTTTGAAATCGAAATGAGATATTGAGGCGAAAATGATTTTTGAAATGAAATCGTATATTTTGAGTAGATATGATGATATTTGAAATGGATTTGATTTTGAAGCGAATATGATATTTTGATATCAATTATGAATCGATTTGAAAATGTAAAAGATCGAACCAGTGTGAAAAATATAACGTAGTTATTAAAGAGACCGGGATCGGATATGGACATACTCTCTGTCGATACCGAAAACCACTTTAATAACTAATGCACGTGGAGTGTTGATCCAGAATGAAGTGGATGGTTTTGGTGAACGTGTTGATTTGAAGAAAGAGAACGATTTTGGATGACCCCTGACATGACTAAAACAGGAGCCACGCCGGGCCATTGAGGTTCGCCACCTTTAGCGGACACACTTCTTCGATACCATGTCTATTACTTTTGTGATTCGATTTGGGTGCACCCCGCGATTTGGGAGTGTTGTTTCGCGGTGTTGGGATAGTAGCTGCTATGCCCAACATCAGTCCGGATCACGCAACTACTAGTATCCTAGTTGGTATTGCCTCATGTACCTTGTCATACTGATTATCCTATTCGCGACCACTACGTTTAGGTTTGTACCTTGAGTATATGGATTGCCCTCTGGTGACTTCCGGTTTTGGGGAAACTACGGTCTTGTATATGCTCTTGGGAATATAAACTGTGTTAAGGGTGGAATGGGCCATGGCTTAACGCTATTTTAATACTTTTACTTTAATGTAGACATATTATAATAGCGTATTGTACTACATAGTAGATAGTTTAACGGATCCTTGAGAGATGGAAAATCCCGTAACATCTCTTAAGTTATTGCACTCACGTTGACACTGGATAGGAGATGTCAAACCCCGTAAACATCTCTGACGCCGTCACACTCATATTTTCTTATTCGATTTGACTTACATGAGATATTTTAGTCCTGACTCGAGTGTTTTGTCTTTTCATTACGCTCGGGTCAGCCTGAGCATTTCAGATAAGGTTGAAGATCTATTTTTGGAGGACGAAGACGGAGTTTGGTATTACATCATTTGTATTCTACTACCATATTATTTTTCCGCTACATTATTGTATTATCTCTGATATGTATGTAACTCTGATTTATGATGTATAATAATAATCAAATTTATTTATTTAACAGCTTCATGAACTGTTATTTTATTATTATATCTTGTTCCTTCCGCTGCAAGATTCTGAGTTTGTTTCTGTTCTTTCTTTTCTTTTCTTATTTAACCCCAATAACCATCTGCCTTTTTGAACGGTTTGAGTTGAACATGTGTGGATTATTGTCGACTTGAACGGTCAAAAATGCGGGTCGTTACATCCCACATCTCAAAATAGATCGCGAATCTCTAGGTTCGAGCATCTCAAACAGATCTTGAATCTCCATATAAATTCCAGCATCTCAAACCAATCACAAACCTCTCCCAAACCATAGAATTCCTATATGGTTTTAGGGAAGTTACAGTTTCAAGTCATCTCATATAAGTACACTCCTTCGCCTACCGGGCGCTTCAAAACCAAACGACCAATTTTTGGTAAACTTAACTTCGATCCTTTTGGAAATAAACAGACAATACATAAGAGCGGAGATCATCTACTAACCATTTAAGCCGACAGTTTTTTTATATCATTTATCCTAGATGAGAAATATGAGTTTATACATATAGTATAACATCCCCGAAGATAACTATACCATACAGTTTCCATGTTTTTTCTAGATATTTTCGAAGTTATGTTTTGTCAATTTTGACAAAAATGAGAATGATCACATAAGGGAAACTAAGTCTCGTATACTACCTATAAGCAAGTAACACGTCAAGCATGATTGACACACACTAGCATGATCAAGTCATATACACGACTTCTAATCCATTTTTAATTAATTTTCCTTTATTAATTAAAAACCTGATTTATTAGTAAAACTCCTTTTTACTCAATAAACTTCTCTATTAATGAAACTTCACTTATTAATTAAACTTCTCTATTCATTTCTAAACATTTCCATACTCTTAAAACTATTCATATACTTATTTCAATGGTATAAATATATTCACAAATCAATAATAAGTTTTACTTACTTAGAACACATACAAAGAGGTTAAAAACAAATGTCACTCAAACATTTTTATTATAAACTCCTTCTCTCTTTTATACTTTTAAACTTATACTTTTCTAACTTCCCTAGAAGATTCCATACTCATTATTATTTTTTAAATTTCATTATTAAATATCCAAAATATTTCCCAAAATCATTTAAGAATATTTTAATACTTCAAAATATAATTTAAGGTTTTAAAAACAAATTTTATTAAAACATTGTTTACAACAAACCCAAAACACTTCACACTTAATCATTATCTTTAAAATTCTTTTTAAAGATTAAATTACATTTATAAGGGTTCAAGACAAGTGTTACAAAAACATTGTCACAACAACCCAAAACATTCCCTTTATAATTATCTCTTAAAAAGGTTCACTTTTAGGTCCAATTATATCCCTAATTTGACAAGTTAATATATTTCAACTTTACAAAACTGTTCACTTTAACAAAAGTGTTAAAATCCAAATCTTCTTTTATAACTTTATAGATACTTATCTTACTTTTCCAAACTTATGTATTTACTAAAAACTATTTCAAAATGATACTTATATATATATATATATTTAATTAAAAGCTAGGATATTAATAAAATCCTAAAAACAAATTAAAAGATATTTATATTACGTAAGTTTCAAATTACTTAAATAAATTCTTTAAACACTTTTATAAAATTATATATAGTTAAAATATACTTTAAAATACTTATATTATGGTTTAAAACATTTATTCTAAATATTACTTAAAAATACTTATTTTATAATTGATTTAAAAACCATAAATAGCATGTTTTTATAATTTAAAACTTTTTCTTTAAATTTATAAATGATTGTAGAAACATATTTAAACTTCAAACTTATTTATTAAAATATTTTAATAAATTTTCATAAAAACTTATTTAAAAAGATTTGAAAAAATCCAAAGTAAAAGTCCATTTTACTTTACCAAAACCAGAATTCTCAACACCACTTTGTTCCACAATTTCAATAACTTTACAAACCAATTCCTTTAGATCACATACAACCAAACTTATGTATAGAACTATGCAATATATATTTCACAATACATTCACATTTAACTAATTTAACAAGTGTTAAATGCAGGGGATTTCAAGTACGTAGCGACAATTTCGCTTCAACCATTCACATGCAATATCCAACTTAATCAAATAATAATATCAAACATGTAAACAAGTAGTCTGGGCCATAAACATATTATAGATGATTAAAAGAGAGATTATATTACATATATTTTTGTTGTTTGCTTTTAAAAGCAATGAGGGGTCCAAAAGTCATAACTTGCATTGTTCGTTATACTATTTATATTTTTACTCAACAAATAATTATATCATTACAATATACAAATAAAATGGTGAGTAAAATTATCTAAGCATGAACCATCCTAAGTCATGGAAAATCCTGCTGTGAGTGCAACGACAAAAAGGGCGTCTCAATTGGACCTCATATGCAAAAGTTATGGAATATATAAGAATCGGGATTAAAATATTGATCAATTAGCTTAAAAACTTAATTAAATTTAATACCTCACTCATTAACTTCTCCTGTAATTCCTAATCCTCCTTTCTATACATAATTCATGTGCACAAGTGCACAACCTTGCATGTTCCCACACACCTCGCTGCCTCGCTCGACGAAATCACAAACCGATCACACCAACAAACTGCTCTTCCCGAACTCTCTCTGGCCATCAGCACATCGCCATGCTAGATCCACCATAACGGAAAGCAATGTCTCCCTCCAAAAACCTTAACCATGCTTTGACCAAGCATGCATGTCGCTACATCCACTGATGATCATCGCTAACATTGCTAATCACCTGCTGTTCGCGCCATGAGTCCAACTCCACCCACAAATCCCTTCCAATTCCCCATTGTAAACCATGACATCCAGGCCCAGTACGTGACAAATGGCATATCTTGATTCACCTAGCACCACCGCCCACCTATCGAACCCCACAACCAACTCGCCCTCCCCTAACAAGCACAACGCCACACCCCTATTCCTTTGTCGATGCTCCAATCTCCAATTATCGCCAACCCTAGCTTCGGCCATAGCATATCGAGCAACCCTAAACAATGCTGCACCCTCAAACTCACATACTAACATGAAGCTCCCACTCACATGAGATCATCGAATCCAAAATCATTCGATTTCATTAACCCTAGCTCTCAAAATAATTTATCGAAGAGGGAAATTGGTAGCGGCTGATTTTGAGAAGTAATAAGAAAAGGAAGTAAGGAATTAGGTTAAGGATAAAGGGGTATTTATAAGAAAATATATATTATATTTTAATTTCTCAAATTAATCATTATGCATTTCGAGCTCACATGACCACAAAGATAATTTGATTGCCATAAAATTGTCTGTGCACAACAACCCAATATTCTGGTCCGATGGCACTAGTTTTGTCAAAATCGGAGACAGTGCCCTGTAATAATAATTTCATACATTGGTCAAAAATAATTATTATTAAAACAAGTTTAATAACTTTAATTATAAATTAAAATTTACCATCACCATTTATTATTTTAGAAAGTTTAAATAAGCTTTCGAAATCATTTTTATTCACATTAAATCCACGATTTGAATATTAATATAACTTCGATATTTAAATATAAAGGTTCAAAAATTTGGGTCGTTACATTCTCCCTTCTTTAGATTATTTTTTCATCGAAACCGACATGAGTAACAAAAGCAACATCACACATCAATACCAAACGGTATTGCAATCACCGACAACCAAGAAACCATTACATAACAATACTTCACAGTACTGCATTCACTAGCAAACAAAGCTCATAGTTTGTCCTGGTTCAAAAACCTTCTCACTGAATAAGGATGAGAAATAATCCACTAAGCGTTACCTTACACTTAACAGCCTTAGATATTACTCAATGGATCACTTATAGAAGAGATGCCATTTTTAGAAATGGTTGGCATGACATCAACCATTAAAACCTTTTATATTGCTTATTGTTTATTATCTCATGGAAGAACAGGTAACTATTAATAGGATCTTGCTAATTTGTAACATTTCTATAACAATGAAAAATATCCAGATGTCGATGTGATGGATAAGGAGTATATATTTCTCATTGCATTGAAGCGAGTATTCCCCACTACAAGTTGGAATATGTCTGAATATCACATGTTGAAAAATGTTGTTCAAAAAAGCGGTAATATGTTTAAAAATAAGGAGATTGCGAAAATGTTTGAGAAAGAATGGTGTATTATGTACATGCCCAATCCAAGCTGGACTTTGAAGAATCTTGGTCATGTTTGTTGAGAACTGGGAAGAGTACAAAAAACCATCAGCTATATCTTGAACATGTGCTTCCCAAAAGATAACATTTTTTCCATGATTGGATGAAAAATTTAAAGCATCGAAATAATTGAACCTCCAATAGGGTGGAGAAAGCTGATTCTAGCTTAAAACGATATATTCAAACTTCCTGATAAAGTTAGGGGTATGCCCTAGAGAAAATTATGTAATTTGTTACATATATCTAACTCGAAAACCAATATTATTCAAAACAAAAGGTGTTTCCTTTCTTGTAACGACCCGGAATTTTCGATCTCGAAAATTCCAGATAGTTAGGAAAAGAAGAAAGAGATAGAAGACGAAGAAACAGGAACATAACACAGATTCTCACATTCGCAGCGGATAAAATATAATATCAAATAGAAGCAGTTTACAAAAGAATACCATATCAGTAAATTTTCATTTTAATACATCAGAGTTATACATATATACAATCACTGGATATCAACATATTCCAGATAAACAAAACATTATAGCGGAAACACTCCATATGTTCCTGCCATCCAGCTCGCCTCCAAGCTCCAGAACGTCCTTACCTGAAAAATCTGTAATACTCGGTCTGACCCAAGCATTACATCAAAGTAACACCCGGGTCAGGCTGGAAACCAGCGTGAGTAAACCCATCTAACATGGAATACAACAACATAGAACTACATAAAACCCGGGGAAACTCGTGTCAATTTACAAATTCACAATTTGTTAGAGACATCACTTATTTCACACATCAATTTCTAAGTAGCAAAACTTGGGTTAAATTGTCCAATTCACTTAAATCATTCCATTCCAGCCTATTGATTTCACATATCCAATCTATAGAGAATTATTGTAGATTGCTAATCGAAGTTGTTTCGGGTATTTGCTGATTACCCGCCCCCGGTCTCTTCGAATCCAAATATTATCCTTTTAAGCCAAGGTGTTTAAGTTAAACAATTTAATTTTAGTTCAGGATATCATATTCACATAGCAATTCTATCACAGATAGATAACTTACATTATCACAATTCATCCAAAGCATCTCATATCACAGAGCATCACAATCACGTATCAGATATATCAAATAATCCAAGGCATCCAATATTATTCAATCTTCCATAAGCAAGATTAATTAGATGTACGATTCCTAATTAATTTAACTTAATCTCCAAATAAATTAAATTAATTACTTTAATTACTTTTTAAATCCTGCTTACTTAACATTAATTAATTACAAACCATAATCACATAATTACTTTCATTAGTTATCCTTTAATTACTGATTAATTATCCTTAATTATTAATTAATTAACCTTAAACATTTATTAAATTAATCTTTAATATTAAATAATTAATTAAGTAATTACTTTTAAGTAATTATATTAACAAAATCATCAATTATTTAATAAATCAAAAGATAAATTAATTACCTCGATTTTCCTTTTTAAACCTTGTTAAATCATTTTCCTTATACATTAGTTGCCTTAAAAGGTTAAGATTAGTTTAAACAATATTTTATCTTAATTCCTTTTAAATTACATTATTTATTAAATATAAATAACTTTATAAAAATATTGTATCCAAATTAAATAAACTAAAATTTAATTCCTTTAAAAACATCTTACTTAAGTCCTGAATTAATTTAAAACTTCAATCAAATCATCATTTGAAAACATAGTTTAAATGTGTTTAAAAGTTTGAAATTTTTTTAAAGTAAAAACTGTTTTATATATCAGGCTCAAGACCTGCTTCGAGTCACCCCCGAGACCATCGCCCATATGCTTCGAGTTCCATCAAAAATTTACCCGTGTACTTAATTTTTTTTTTAAAACTATAAAATTTCTAAGTGTTTACCCCTGCGCAATCGAAAATTCACTCGAGCCCAACTTCGAGCAAATACACGATACTCCCGAAGATCGCTTCGAGTCGAACCCTTCTTCCCCAACTCCACTTACACCAACCAACCTGCTGTGCACATGCACGAACGGAATCGCCACCGTTGGCGGAAGCTCCAGCCTTCATCGAGTCAACGACAACTCACCTGTACCCCACGAACACCCAGAAACCCATCACATCGACGATCATCCAAAAGAGTCATCTGACTCAAATCTGGGTCGAATCTTGACCCACAAATCCACCTCGTACCAACGCCAAACATCACTAGAGGCCCTGCGCTTTCGCCATGAGCTTCCCCTAACGACCACGCACTGCCACCCACCACCCCAGTCCAGTCCGATTCAACCTAGACACTGCCATTGCTTCGAGAAACAGTCGACAAAAACACAAGGTTAAAACCCTAGTTCGTCAATTTGCAGTCACCCCGATGATTTAGAAATTCGTTCAACAATTTTGTGATGACCCGAGACCACCATGCAAGCAACTGCCATGATCGCGAGACGTACTTCGTTGCCGATCATCAGAATTCCACTAAAACCCGACTCACGTTCATCTTCCAATTTCTCATTGAATACGTTATTAAAAATTCTGATTTTGTTTTTTAAAAATCATCAATTCTTAAAACATTTAGATGGATATGCTTAAAATCAGAACTGGTGACAATCGAATTTCAGATATCTAAGGTTTGCCTGTATTTTTCAATTATTACAGAAGAAGTTTAAATTTGTTTTGCCTAAATTTATTTTAAAAGCTCAAATCATGCTTATACACACAATCTTTATCTAAATTTAAAAGCCTAATAAGCTACAGAGAGGGAGAAATCAAATTTTGAACAGGGTTTAAATCTCTATAACCTGAAACAGAGGTGGTTTAAACTTAAACTAACATGCACAGGCAAAAATATGCACATACCCACAGATTTTTGTGCATGCAACAAATGTTCTAACTTGTTTAAATCCTACATTCAAACAACAGATCAAACATCAGGGTTTTGATAGGTTTACTCATTGTTTTAGTTTGAACAAAAACTTACTTTTCAAGTTCGAGTCATGTATATAAATATTACCCACATTTATATACTTAAAATCATTTTAAAACAATATGCACAACACCATTCAGATCACACTTAAAAGATCATCTCACTGCTAGTTCAATATATCAGATTTTCCAAGTTTACTCACCTTTCTTCCTTTGAACAGAGCAGGCTTTATTCTTCCAAGTTTTGATAGTTGAATGCTTATCTCTTCTTTAAGTTTGTAATGGTAGTTTGAATTTCATTTTCTTAACTTATTCGAATGACTGAAATAAAAGAAGATAGGAGAGATATATTTGAGAGAAGTAGGCTGCCTTCTACAGCAAGCTTCTTTATTTTTCTACATTTTTTTTCTCTAATTCTTTGGTCAGCAATTTGTGACCTGAAGTGATCTTTGCTTTGACTTGATACAACATTTTTGTATGCTTGAAACGATGAATGTGCATTAAATGCATGTTCCCCTTTGTGTTTACATGCTTATCCATTCTTGTGTACATCTATATTTCATAAGTATTCTTTTTTTCTTTTTTCTTGTGTAAACTTTTATTCTTTGGTCAGATATTTGTTTTGACCAGCCAAGGTTTTATACAAGCTGAAATGGTTTTGAACAATTCGAAATGACCTTGTATAGTACTTGAATTGATAGCATGCTTATCCTATATATTTGTATGTCCATATATGTATTTTTCTTGCCTTGCATATACATGTATTTCCATAGTTTAACTTATGTTGTACACACGAGAATCACTTATATGTATTTATACATTTCTAAAATTATCTCAAGTGTTTACCTTATATTTTTACATAACCATAATAATTTACTTTATATATATTTATTTCAAGCATTATTATTACATCTCTAAATCTATATATTTTTCTTTACTTATATGTATAGTTATACACATATATATTTATGGATATTTTTATATTGAATTTTAAATGGTAAAGTTTACCTATACAAAAAGTTTATTTTTCTTTTCTATGGGATTTATCATACCCAGAGATTAAATATCCAATATAGTTTTTAATTAAATATTTATTATAGTTTCCAAATCCACCAATATATTCAGATATTTTTATTTATCAGAAATTCATTTGTTCGACCCATCAAAATTAATATCTCGATATTTTAAACCAGATAATTACCAATTAATAACCGTTAAAAAATCCGGGTCGTCACATTCCTCCCCCCTTTAGAACTTTTCGTCCTCGAAAAGGAACGGAGCTAGAATTATTAAAATACTTAAAATCAGATAAATTTCTTTGATCATTTTTAAAATCACTTTAAAAATCTATATAATATTACTAAAATAGTTTTTATAATAATACTTTTATAACTCGATGTTTCGACAAGTCCATCCTTGTTCTCACAGAAATTCGGTCATACGTTGGTCAGGCGTAGGACTGAAAATCTATAAGTACTTGGTAAACTCATTTCCAACATCCAATGAAAATACTTTGGAAAATAATTTTATTGAAAATATATGAAAGGGTTTCGAAAATAGAGGAAATATCTTTGGTGAAAAATGCTCTGGAAATCATCACCCCCATCCATGGTCGCAGTTAATCCGATGGTTACGTTGCCGTCCCGGCAAAATCCACAGATAATTGTAGGTCTCCGCGCTCCTCGATTACGCCATGGAACCCGCTACATATCGCAGTTATACCCGGGCCTTACGTTGCTATCACAGCACAAACCCATATAACTATAGGCATCAGCGCCACCGAATTTCGCTGCCAAAAGAATGAAACTCCTCCACTTGACCATAGATCGCAGTCTACTGATGTTGCATTGCCATCCTGGCAAAATCAAGTGTAGACTGTTGGCACTCATCCTCCACACGATTTACGCTATGGTCCCCCACAGTAGATCGCAGCGACATCGAGTCACACTGTCATCACAGCATAACCCAAATGCCCCTGTAGGCATCAGCGCCCTCGACTTTCGCTATCAAATAATCCTCAGGAACTACTTTGTCCGGACTCCTCACAAGATCAACTTTAGAACCTCCCTCTTAGAGGCTCAAGGCAGTACCACTCAGTGGCACTCCTGAGAAGTTCATTCAAGGGAGTGCCTTTTTCCCCAGAGCTACTTTCAAAACACTTTATACTATACACATATAGTATTTTCCAAATCATACACCAAGTATGAATCTCATATAAAGCTCCATTCTCAAAATCGATTCCCAAAATCGATGATTCTCATATCAGGCTTTTCCAAATGCCAATATTGATTTTTTCCCAAAAATCAAAAGCCTTTCCAAAATTCAAAGGTTCCCAAAACCTTTTCCTCAAAATCATTTTCACAAAAATCCTTTTTATATACGTATATATAATAATCTTGAAAAATCTTTGGTTCAATTTGTATTTGTATAAATTCATTTTTATACTTCAAATATTTTCAAAAATCATTTTCTTCTAGCAATAGATTCAACAAGGGTAGTTTTCATTATATAACAAAGATATATAACTTTGTTTAGCCCAAATCAATATTCAAATCTTGATTACTCTTTTGTATAGTCATTCTCTATATTTCTTGCTTTCATAAAGTAAATTTCAATCGTAGAAATGTTCAATTCCCACTTTACTTCATCACATATTTCATAAAATATACTTCCAATTTCAAAAATCATTTACAGTTCTTATCCACAAAATTTCGATATCCATTTCATTCAAATCCGTACGATGTACACATATCATCTGTACGCTATACCAATCTGATCGCTCACTCGATCACACAATTTCACTTCCGAACTAGTATTGTCCACCCGACTTCCTATTGTGGACTCAGATCTGGTTTCTTGATCAGAAACCGTCATTCTCCTTGCATAGTCACAACTATGATAAAGAATATCCAGAACCAATCAAAAATCCATATCCAGGTTCGCCGTTGAAAATCGAGCGAAAAATCCCAACTCGGATCAACAATATTATTTCGAAATTCTGTGTTCGAATCTGGATCAAATCATTATGCGAATAGAATAATTTACGTACATCCTACGTATCCATCCTCATTGATTATTAGTCCAATCAATTTCCTTTCCATTCACATTCACTCAAATTTTATTCACTTATCCACATTTGCCTTAATCCCCATTTGGATTATCTCTTCAATTCTTATCTTAGTTGGGTATTTAATCAATAACAGTTTGAACTCCGACCAGTTTATATTTAGAAAATAGCTTGAAAATTTTAAAAATAGATAAGTGGTTGAAAAATAATTATTAATTTGTAAAATAGTTAAGTAATTGTAAAATAATTGAAAAATAGTAAAATAATTGCAAAATGGTTGTAAAATAGTAATTAGTTATAAAGCAGTTGGAAAAATAGTAATTAGTTTATAAAACAGTTGTAAAATAGCTATATAGTTCAAAAGTAGTTGCTAAATAAATACAAGATAGTCTTGGAATTTAAAAAGAAAAGTTGCATAGTAAATAGTTAGGAAAATAGATTTAAAATAGGGTATATCAAAATAATTTATTTAAAATAGTCCAGAGCCAAACTGTTCAACTTCCCAATCTCCATTTCCAATTAACTTTCTATTTCATTTCACTTTAACCCATCTCGAATTATGCCAATTCGAGTTATTATTCCAAATATTGATTTAATCCCATAAATCAAATTAACCTTTACTTTTAATTTAACAGCCTAACCATTTAATTCTAAGTTCAATTTTCAAAATCCATTTTAATTTATCTTTACTTCTACATAACCTTATTTCTAGGTTCAAATAAGAGTTCAAAAAAATTTATCTTAAAAATTCAATTTATTACCCAATTTTATTTCCCAGTTTTAAAACCAGTTTTTAAACAAATTTTAATTTACAAATTTAATTATTCAAATTTTCAGTTCAAAGTAGTTCCATATCCTTAATTTCAAATTAAAATTTAATTTCTTTTTTTTCAATAATGGATATCTCACCACAATTCATTTCTTCATTCATTTAAACAAATCCAATTCACAATGTAAGGATTATTAATAACCATAGGATGACATCATCCAATTTATTCCAAAACATCCATCCATTTCCAATTTCCAAACCTCAAACCCATTTTGAGATCACACAAACTCCCAATTCAAATTAACCATTTAACTTCCCAAGTTAAATCTAAATTTCATCTTGAAATTTACAATTCAGGTTGCTTATTCCAAACTTATTTAACTTCCTTTAAGTTAAATTCAATTTAATCTCGCCAAGCTTACTCAAATTTGAATTCCCACTTCAAATTTTAAACTTCACTTAATAATCTTATAAGTTCAAAAACTTATCACCTTGGGTTTTCACATTACATTCCAAATTTAAAACTCAACATTTAGAGTTTATTTCATCCATTTTTGATACCATGTATATCCCTCATATATACATATTATTTCCTTTACATACCAAGTTATCCTTAAAATTTAAACCACTTTTGGTTTTTAGTTCAAAACAAATTCCTTTAAATTTCCAAACAATTCCTGTTTGAATCAAGCTTTTTCATTCAAATAATACTATTTATTATTTCTTTATCACTTTGAAACAATTTTCAAATCCTGAGCTCAGATTTAAAGCTTCACAATTTATATCATCTTTAGTTCCAATTTAAAAGTCATACTTGCCTAAATGTTTTACTTCCCTAAAACATTTCATCTTGCTTACTCCTTAATAACATTTCATTATTAAACACAACAACCATTTATGATAATAACCAAGATTATCATATTTGGAAACCAATTCATTATTATCTTATTCTGAAAACATTTCTACAAATTCAGGATTTTAATTTCAGTTTGGATCCATTTCAAATTTATCTTCATTCAATTTCAATTTGGTTGTATTACTATTTCCACTTAATCCTCATTACTTTATTTAATTCCAATAATTTTTAACAACCAATAACTTTAACATTTGTTAATAAGAAATATTGCTTTATATATATATCAAAATATATTCTTACATAAAATCATTTAAAATCTTTATATATGAAAATACAAGTACGCTCTCATATATATATATATACACTCAACTCATTCCAGGGTACTATTAACCCTATCCTTATGAGTATACCCACCAGAGCCAAAGTTCTCGCTTAACCTTCACTCTGATACCAAATGTAACGACCCGGAATTTTCGATCCCGAAAATTCCAGATAGTTAGGAAAAGAAGAAAGAGATAGAAGAAGAAGAAACAGGAACATAACACAGATTCTCACATTCGTAGCGGATAAAATATAATATCAAATAGAAGCAGTTTACAAAAGAATACCATATCAGTAAATTTTCATTTTAATACATCAGAGTTATACATATATACAATCACTGGATATCAACATATTCCAGATAAACAAAACATTATAGCGGAAACACTCCATACGTTCCTGCCATCCAGCTCGCCTCCAAGCTCCAGAACGTCCTTACCTGAAAAATCTGTAATACTCGGTCTGACCCGAGCATTACATCAAAGTAACACCCAGGTCAGGCTGTAAACTAGCGTGAGTAAACCCATCTAACATGGAATACAACAACATAGAACTACATAAAACCCGGGGAAACTCGTGTCAATTTACAAATTCACAATTTGTTAGAGACATCACTTATTTCACACATCAATTTCTAAGTACCAAAACTTGGGTTAAATGGTCCAATTCACTTAAATCATTCCATTCCAGCCTATTGATTTCACATATCCAATCTATAGAGAATTATTGTAGATTGCTAATTGAAGTGGTTTCGGGTATTTGCTGATTACCCGCCCCCGGTCTCTTCGAATCCAAATATTATCCTTTTAAGCCAAGGTGTTTAAGTTAAACAATTTAATTTTAGTTCAGGATATCATATTCACATAGCAATTCTATCACAGATAGATAACTTACATTATCACAATTCATCCAAAGCATCTCATATCACAGAGCATCACAATCACGTATCAGATATATCAAATAATCCAAGGCATCCAATATTATTCAATCTTCCATAAGCAAGATTAATTAGATGTACGATTCCTAATTAATTTAACTTAATCTCCAAATAAATTAAATTAATTACTTTAATTACTTTTTAAATCCTGCTTACTTAACATTAATTAATTACAAACCATAATCACATAATTACTTTCATTAATTATCCTTTAATTACTGATTAATTATCCTTAATTATTAATTAATTAACCTTAATCATTTATTAAATTAATCTTTAATATTAAATAATTAATTAAGTAATTACTTTTAAGTAATTATATTAACAAAATCATCAATTATTTAATAAATCAAAAGATAAATTAATTACCTCAATTTTCCTTTTTAAACCTTGTTAAATCATTTTCCTTATACATTAGTTGCCTTAAAAGGTTAAGATTAGTTTAAACAATATTTTATCTTAATTCCTTTTAAATTACATTATTTATTAAATATAAATAACTTTATAAAAATATTGTATCCAAATTAAATAAACTAAAATTTAATTCCTTTAAAAACATCTTACTTAAGTCCTGAATTAATTTAAAACTTCAATCAAATCATCATTTGAAAACATAGTTTAAATGTGTTTAAAAGTTTGAAATGCTTTTAAAGTAAAAACTGTTAAATATATCAGGCTCAAGACCTGCTTCGAGTCACCCCCGAGATCATCGCCCATATGCTTCGAGTTCCATCAAAAATTTACCCGTGTACTTAAAATTTTTTTTAAACTATAAAATTTCAAAGTGTTTACCCTTGCGCAATCGAAAATTCACTCGAGCCCAACTTCGAGCAAATACACGATACTCCCGAAGATCTCTTCGAGTCGAACCCTTCTTCCCCAACTCCACTGACACCAACCAACCTGCTGTGCACATGCACGAATGGAATCGCCACCGTTGGCGGAAGCTCCAGCCTCCATCGAGTCAACGACAACTCACCTGTACCCCACGAACACCCAGAAACCCATCACGTCGACGATCATCCAAAAGAGGTATCTGACTCAAATCTGGGTCGAAGCTTTACCCACAAATCCACCTCGTACCAATGCCAAACATCACTAGAGGCCCCGCGCTTTCGCCATGAGCTTCCCCTAACGACCACGCACTGCCACCCACCACCCCAGTCCAGTCCGATTCAACCTAGACACTGCCATTGCTTTGAGAAACAGTCGACAAAAACACAGGGTTAAAACCCTAGTTCGTCAATCTACAGTCACCCCGATGATTTAGAAATTCGTTCAACAATTTTGTGATGACCCCAGACCACCATGCAAGCAACTGCCATGATCGCGAGACATACTTCGTTGCCGATCATCAGAATTCCACTAAAACCCGACTCATGTTCATCTTCCAATTTCTCATTGAATACGTTATTAAAAATTCTGATTTTGTTTTTTTTAAAATCGTCAATTCTTAAAACATTTCGATGGATATGCTTAAAATCAGAATTGGTGACAATCGAATTTCAGATATCTAAGGTTTGCCTGTATTTTTCAATTGTTACAGAAGAAGTTTAAATTTGTTTTGCCTAAATTTATTTTAAAAGCTCAAATCATGCTTATACACACAATCTTTATCTAAATTTAAAAGCCTAATAAGCTACAGAGAGGGAGAAATCAAATTTTGAACAGGGTTTAAATCCCTATAACCTGAAACAGAGGTGGTTTAAACTTAAACTAACATGCACAGGCAAAAATATGCACATACCCATAGATTTTTGTGCATGCAACAAATGTTCTAACTTGTTTAAATCCTACATTCAAACAACAGATCAAACATCAGGGTTTTGATAGGTTTACTCATTGTTTCAGTTTGAACAAAAACTTACTTTTCAAGTTCGAGTCTTGTATATAAATATTACCCACATTTATATACTTAAAATCATTTTCAAACAATATGCACAACACCATTCGGATCACACTTAAAAGATCATCTCACTGCTAGTTCAATATATCAGATTTTCCAAGTTTACTCACCTTTCTTCCTTTGAGCAGAGAAGGCTTTATTCTTCCAAGTTTTGATAGTTGAATGCTTATATCTTCTTTAAGTTTGTAATGGTAGTTTGAATTTCATTTTCTTATCTTATTCGAATGACTGAAATAAAAGAAGACAGGAGAGATATATTTGAGAGAAGTAGGCTGCCTTCTACAGCAAGCTTCTTTATTTTTCTACATTTTTTCTCTAATTCTTTGGTCAGCAATTTGTGACCTAAAGTGATCTTTGCTTTGACTTGATACAACATTTTTGTATGCTTGAAACGATGAATGTGCATTAAATGCATGTTCCCCTTTGTGTTTACATGCTTATCCATTCTTGTGTACATCTATATTTCATATGTGTACAAGTATTCTTTTTTTCTTTTTTCTTGTGTAAACTTTTATTCTTTGGTCAGATATTTGTTTTGACCAGCCAAGATTTTATACAAACTGAAATGGTTTTGAACAATTCGAAATGACCTTGTATAGTACTTGAAATGATAGCATGCTTATCCTATATATTTGTATGTCCATATATGTATTTTTCTTGCCTTGCATATACATGTATTTCCATAGTTTAACTTATGTTGTACACACGAGAATCACTTATATGTATTTATACATTTCTAAAATTATCTCAAGTGTTTACCTTATATTTTTACATAACCATAATAATTTACTTTATATATATTTATTTCAAGTATTATTATTACATCTCTAAATCTATATATTTTTCTTTACTTATATGTATAGTTATACACATATCTATTTATGGATATTTTTATATTGAATTTTAAATGGCAAAGTTTACCTATACAAAAAGTTTATTTTTCTTTTCTATGGGATGTATCATACCCAGAGATTAAATATCCAATATAGTTTTAATTAAATATTTATTATAGTTTCCAAATCCACCAATATATTCAGATATTTTTATTTATCAGAAATCAATTTGTTCGACCCATCAAAATTAATATCCAGATATTTTAAACCAGATAATTACCAATTAACAACCGTTAAAAAATCTGGGTCATCACATTTCTATTATATACTTGATATAATATGTTATATTAATTATTTGGTTTAATTAGAAATATATATTTAATAGAAAATCCATAATTGGTATGTTTTTTGGTAGTAGTTGCAATGCGATGTAACCGTGACAACCCGCACCTCCCGATACATCGATCCAAAGTCTAGGCTGACTCGGGCTCGAGTCGACACCAAGAAGTACAAGCTTTCGGGGTTTTTAAAACATTTTAGAGACTAAGTTACAAGGATAAAATCTAAGACATTATACCCTTTTATATCTCACAGCTGAAGGCAACAAAATATAATTACAAAAATAACAATCTCAAAAAATATCTCAAAATATAATCTCATAACATAGTACGTAGTCAAATCTAGAGTACACAGAAGTACAATATATAGTCTGATAAATGCTAAGTACTAAGTACAATAGGTAAATACATGGAGAAAAATGGAAATATATGGCAACTCCAATGTCAATCTCGTCTCTACACATATAGTTATCGGACCTATCACCTGCTGCCCTGTCCTCTTATAGTGTGGAAAATGAAAGGAAAGGAGTGGGTCAAACAAAAGTCTGGTGAATGAGTACATTATTAATATATGATGATCACATGCGATTGATTTTAATGATACTTTATGTGACCTAGTGTGTTCGTGAATTACTAATTTTAAATTCTTATGGGGAATAACTCCATATGTGCCTACCTTAGCTAATTGTGCAGGCTCATATTTAAGGTCGAACAACTAATCGACTCTTTAGACAACTAATGATCATCTAATAGCTACTGTAACTATTCCACATAGGATTACTAACCATTTCCCACATTACGACTACACGTAGCTATTTCAACATAATTTTCCCTCCAATTTCTACCATGGGACTAAGTTTCACATAACTACGACTACACATACACCCATTTTTGCATTGAGAGGGAGCCCGCAATGCTGACTCATCAAAGTATCTCTTCATTTGTATTTGTGTCCACCTCTCAATGGTAACATAATGCATGTTATTGCACCATGTCGAGATTCAACAACAACACAACATCACGTTGTTAGTTCCTGAGATGATGGTTTTGTTGACAACAACCTTAGGACTTGTTATAAAATATAAATACTAATATCTTTGTCTAGATATATATGTATATGCAGGATATATATATATATATATGCAGGTAACGAGAATGAAGACTATACAGTATAGAGATTCAAGATCGACGAATTCAAGATTATAGAAATCAAGACTGAAGACTCATGAGTATCAAGATTATCAAGAGTTCAAGACTTCAAGATATCAAGATAAGTAATAGAGTCAAGATTTATGTTAAAACTTCATAATAGCACTAAACTTCAAGATATCAAGATAAGTAATAGAGTTGAGATTGTAGAAATCTTTGTTTTCTCTCCTCTTTCTCTTCCATTCTTATTTTCAAACATTCTTAGCTCTGCCGAAACCCTAAGTGAATCAAACTCGATCGCCTCTTGTTTGATTCTCTACCACTCTCTCTTAAAGATTTCAATGCTATTCAAAGTTATAGGATCATTTGTAATCAAAGATTGAAAGATCGAAGTGTATCGAGTCTCTCTCTATAAAAGTGTGATTGGAAACGGTGTGATTGTGGCCTGTAAATCAATTGGGTGTGCTTGTAGCCCGTAAATCAATTAGGTGATCATCTAGCCTTGAAATCGAGGTTGTAATATCGACATTATATTTGAAAAGAAATCTGCACAAAAAATTATGTGGGACTGGATGTAGGGTAATTCCAAACCAGTATAAAATTTCGATGTGTTCTTTCCTCTACTGCTTTTATTTACTATTTGCATCTGTGTCTAGCTCTGTGATTGTCTCTGTGTTTGTGAATTGCATCTGTTTGGGTTTAATTTGAAAAGATTTCCAAAAGATTCATAAAATTAATTAAACACTATTCACCCCCCTAGTGTAATTCTGCCTTAAGATCCGTAATCCGCATTTTCTACATTTGGTATTAGAGCATTGGTTTTCAAAGTTATCATAATCTGAATTTTGAAAAAGTTTTAAATGGAAATTTTGGAGATTCTGTTAACACTAGTTCAAAACTGTCCAAATCATCGTTGTCTCATAAGTCTGCATATTGTTATTATAATAAATCAAGTTATCTACCGAATTGGTGTGTTATGCAAGAATAGATGTGTTATATGGCTTTTGAAGAATCAACACTCAATGGACAAATGGTGCAAATCAAGAAAAACAAATGGATACTAGATAGTGGATGTTCAAGACACATGACTGGTAATCCGAAGATAATGAATGACATAATTTATGAAGATGGAGGACTGGTCAACTTTGGAGACAATTCAAAAGGATATGTGATTGGCATCAGCAATGTCGGTAACTCTAAAACTCCAACTATTTCTGATGTTCTGTTAGTTAGGAATCTAAAACTTAACTTACTTAGCATAAGTCAACTATGTGACAAGGGCCACAAAATTAAATTTGAAAATGATAAGTGTCACATCGAAGATAATAAATCAAATATTATCTTTGAAGGAATTAGGAAGAAAAATATTTATATTCTCAGTATGAAAATCTCAAATGATAACCTATGTCTATTGGCTAATACAAGTAACCCTTGGATTTGGCATAAAAGATTTGGGCATTTGAATTTCAAACTCTTGTGTAGACTTTCAAAACTTGATCTAATAAGAGGTCTTCCTAAAATGGATTTTAAAGTAGATAGTATATGTGATGCTTGTCAATTAGGAAAACTTAGGAAGAGTTCATTCAAATTGAAAGAAATGATTTCAACTTCAAAACCTCTTGAGTTACTTCATTTAGATCTGTTTGGTCCATCTCAAATTCAGTTAATAAATCACAGTAAATATGTTTTTGTAATTGCAGATGATTATTCTAGATTTACATGGATGATTTTTCTGAAACAAAAAAGTGATGCTTTTGATTTATTTAAAATTTTTGCAAAAAGAATTCAAAATCAACTTTTTTAAAAATTCAAAACTATTCGTAGTGATCACGGTGAAGAATTTGAAATTGAAAATTTTGAAAATTCTGTAATCAAAAAGGAATAACTCATAATTTTTCTTTTCCAAGAACTCCACAACAAAACGGAGTGGTAGAGCGTAAAAATAGGACGATTCAAGAGTGTGCAAGAACTATGCTTTCAAATAGTAAATTACCAAGAAATTTTTGGGCTGAAGCAATCGCTGCAGCTTGTTACATTTTGAATAGGATTTTAGTTAAGAAAACAAAGGTATCTTATTTTAAAGTTTTTGGAAGTAAATGCTTTATTCTAAATACAAAGGACAATTTGGATAAATTTGATCCTAAATCCGACATAGAAATCTTTATCAGATATTCTAATAGAAGTAAAGCATACAGAGTTTTCAATTTAAAAACTAACACCATTGAAGAAACAATGCATGTATCTTTTGATGAAAATTTCAAACATTTTGTTCAAATAAATGATGAAGATGATTTTGTTACTTTAAATAATGAATCAAATGAAACAAATTGTGAAACTGTTCATCCTAATAAAAGGATCAGGCTTTTAAAAGATCATCCTATAGAAAATATACTAGGAAATATTGAATCTGTTGTTAGAACTAGAAATCGACTAAACAAGATGAGTAATGTAGCTTTTATATCAACTATTGAACCCAAAATTCCAAAGGAAGCATCATCTGATGATTCATGGATTCTTGCTATGCAAGAAGAACTGAATCAATTCACCAGAAATGATGTATGGGAACTTGTTCCTAGACCTGAGGACAAAACTATAATAGGAACTAAATGGGTTTATAAAAATAAAATGAATGAACAAGGTGAGGTCGTTAGAAAAAAAGCTCGGTTAGTCGCGCAAGGTTATTGTCAAGAAGAAGGAATAGACTTTGATGAAACTTTTGCACCCGTAGCAAGATTAGAAGCCATTAGAATTCTACTTACTTTCGCAAACCACAACAATTTCAAATTATTTCAAATGGATGTCAAAAGTGCCTTTTTAAATGGTTTTGTTAAAGAGGACGTTTATGTTGAACAACCGCCACTTTTTGAAGAAGAAAAGTTTCCAAATCATGTTTACAAATTAAAGAAAGCTTTATATAGTCTGAAACAAGCTCCTAAAGCCTGGTATAACAAACTAAGATCTTACCTATTACAATCAAATTTTGAAATTGGTAGAGTAGATAATACTCTTTTTATTAAAAGAAACAAAAATGATATCCAATTAGTACAGATTTATGTAGATGATATCTTTTTTGGATCAACAAACATTGAAATGAACAAAGAGTTTTCTAAAATAATGACAAAAGAGTTTGAGATGAGTCATATGGGTGAACTTACTTTCTCTTTTAGGATTGCAAATGAAACAATTAGATAGTGGTATTTTCATTAGTAAAGAAAAGTATGCTAGGGATCTAGTTAGTAGGTTTGGTGTAACGACCCAGAATTTTGAACGAATTAAATTGAAAATATTTAATTAATTTTAAATATTTGAACGATAATTTGATTTGAACCCCCGATTTAAATTTGAATTTGGCGATTAAATTATAAGATTTAATCGATTGGAGTTGAGTAAAAATTTGTATCTTCAATTTATTGTTGAAGAAAAATATTTCAAAAGCTTTTAAATTTCGCAATGATAATATTGAAGATGATTGAAGCTTCAGAATCGAAATTGAAATCGATTTGATCAGTTTTGAATAAATCGTTCGAACCGATATTTATAGAATAGTCATTTTTCAAACAGTCTCGGAATTCGACGAAACCAGTTCCGTTGGGTCCGTGACATTGAATTATTGTCGGATTTCCAATTTCGTATTTTTCGGAGTTGTTTCGTGACTGTACGATATGCAAACGCGTTAAAATAAAATGAAATTCAAATTAAAATTAAAATTTATATTAATATACATCACCACGTTCTCTTCCCTTAATTTCAGCCGAGAATCACGAAATGATCGTGCCAACCATCCCCTTCAGTTTCAAAAGCCAAATCAAATTCGAAGAAAATTAATTATCTCGTTCAAAAGATAAAAATCAAACGAAGCTCACAAAATAAAACAATACAAATGGCTGCTCGATTTCTTTTCGCTCTATCCTCTGATTCTCCTATTCAATCTCGAAGATGATGACGACTTCGACTCTAATTTGGGGAACGCGGCGGCAGGCGACTCGGTGGGCAATCGCGAGGCAAGGGGAGGCGGCGTCTTCGAGCACGCGACCGGGGGAGGAAGACATCGCGGCAGCGATGTGAAGCTAGGGCAGCTGGGTGCGTTCGATTTGGGGGTGGTCGTCGCGAGATGGAATGTCGCGTCGCTCGTGACAGGCGACTGCGATTGCGTGGGATGGCGCTGCAGGCTAGGGCAAGAGGCACGCGAGGCGTGAAGCAGGCGGTGTGTTCGAATTCCAGTGGGAGAGGGGTTTTCGATGTCTCTGTCTTCGGCATCACGATGGTGGTCACGCGCGTTTGTCGGCAAGGCAGGGTCGACGAGCTAGGAAAGTTTGATCTAGGGTTTAAGGTATAAACATATGTTAACAAATTTATTTCAAGTTTAAAATATGAAAGATACATGTATACGCATATATACATATATATATGAATTTCAAATTCAGATTCTTTTTCTAAAAATGTTGTTGTTAACAGTAAAAGAAAAAAATGATACTGTAATAATTTTTGTTTATAAGCAGAAGTATTTAAAATAAATAGATAGATAGTTTAAAATTTGTAAATTAACTGATGATGGAATTTGCAGCAAATATTTATAAATGAAAATATTTGGGAATGAACAAAAGAATAAATTTTTAGTTGAGATTAAATTAATGATTTATAATCGATCATTGGTTAATTTAATTTATCAAATGAAGTTTAAATTTTTCGATTGGTTCGAATATTAATAAATTTATATAAATTGTTATACAAGGTATAAATCAAGGAAAACAAGCCGGAAAGGAAAATGGATGGCAAATTAAAAAGCTAAGGTGAGATTTTTCTCACTCAAAAATGAAAGTGGAATTTTCAGTTATTTATTGATTGTGTTGATTGCTATTGATTATGATATTAGATATAGTAGGATATATCTATTATATATATAGCAATATATACATATTGGCATATGTATATATTGGATTGATGATTTCTCGCCTCGTATAGCGGATGAGACCCTATTGCGCCGTTAGTAAGCGGATTTTTATAAAACCCATATACCGCGATAATTCCGTACTGGAGCGGAATTGGTATTGTGCTAACATCTTTGGATGCAGGGAAACAGGTTGGAGGGATCCAACTGGACCCCTCACATTGATTGAATTTATTTCTACTGTGATGTGATAATCTGTGAATGATTATTGTTGTTATTGAATTGATATCTGGAAATTGTTTGAAAAGCTAAAATTTAGCTGAATGGATGTTTTGACATCATTGGATTCCAAAAATAAACGAAATTGAATTTTTGAAATCAAAGTAGAAATTTCTAAGTGAATCAATTTTTGAAATTGAATAAATTTTGAAGAAAGAAAATTTTAAAGTATAAAAAGTTAATTTTTATAATCTTATCGAATTAATTCCAGAATCAAGTGAAAATGTTAAATAAATGGATTTCGTAAAATAGTGATTATAAATTGAAGAATTTAATTTAAGAATTTGGATTTTTAAATAGACTGAAAGAAACAATTGAAATATATTTTCTTTGAAAGGAATTTATTTAAAAGGAGATAAGTTGGAAATCCAATTAGAAATTTAATTGGTAAGTTGAAACGATTTGGGAAATCAATGTAAAATGATTTCAATTTAAAGAATCCATTTAAAAACAGGATGTTGAGTAATTTGAGAAAAATAAGGAATTTATTTAGTAGTGATAAATAAAATTAGAAATCAATCTGTAATTGATTTAGTATTTGGAGGAGAACTTTGAGAAATCAGTATGGAATCTTTTATTTAAAGTTGAAAATAAATTTAGAAATCAATATTGAAATTGGTTTTGTATTGAAGTTTTAATAAATGGAATTGGAATTTATAAAAGTTGGTTATAAATCCGAAATCACTTATTTTGATAAGTAGAATATAGAAGTTGATAAAAAGAAGATTTATAAGTCGAAGTGTTATTAAAATAGAAGTAGAATTTATAACCGTGTTTATAAATTCGAAAGCGATGGAATTTGATGAATTAAATATAGAAGATTATCATAGTAGATATATTCGCGATTTTGGATAGCGAATTCCTATTGAAATGAAAATGTGTAGAAATGATTGGAATTGGGTTAAATGAAGTATATTCACGATTTTGGACAGTGAATATATTTTTAAGTAAAAATGGTTATGTTTGGGAAAGCGATATTATAAATGAAGTTAATTGTTTTAAAAGATGTTTTAAAACGTGTTAAATATCGAAATCATAGATTTCAACATTTATTGTTGAAATAGACGTTTTCGAGAAATATAAGGAAATGATGGACTATAACACTGTTGTTATAGTAAACGATTTTCGAAAAGAAAATGTTTTATGTAGTATTGGGATTTTTATATATCTACCTTAAAATTTCGAATCCCAATACTAATGATTTTGAGTCGTCGTAACGATGTTTTACGTAACATTCGTTTTGACTCAAATTGATGTTGTTATAGAAAATGGATTTCCTTAAAGAATGAAATTATACTTAATTTGATTTAAGTATATCGAATATTTTCCAAGTGTTGAAAATAAATGATTTGTGAAATACTTATTATTAAATAAGTAGGGGAATGCATTTCCAGAATGAAATGAAACGTTTTTGAGAATTTACCTTCTTAAAGATAAATTGAAATTGAATATTTGAAAACGATTGAAAATCGTATATTAGTAGATATTTTTGAAATATAAATTCACTATAGAATTTATAAAAGAAATGGGAAGTTGTTTAAAAATAAATGTTGATTTATTTTTGAAGTGTGGAAATTTTTATATATCTAGTAAAGATATTTTGAAGATAAAATAATTTGGAAAATTATTTGGAATCTGATGATGTTGCGCATCTTTATTGATAGTTAAATAACCGACTATCAATAATTACCTTTAGATAGGTATTTGTTGTGAATTGGATGAATTTGAATGCCACACTTGTTTTTAAATAAACGCTCACTATTCGGGTTAGCCGGGAAAGGACCATGGGGTCGTATAACCCATTCCGAATATGTGATACGTCGTTATGAATTGCATTTGAAGACCGGTGTTGAAGACCGGATATTTTTGAAAACGGAAGGATTACCGTCGAGTTACTCTACATCGGCTGATCTCCGATTTAGAGGTTTTATCACCCTTAGTGATGGGAAGTCCTGACGTGATTGAAAATTATCCGGAATTGCAAGGGCTTCGTGAGAAGTGCCTTCGGTTCTGTTCGATCCCGGAACAGACTTGTATGGATTGTGTGTCTGACGTTACAATTTGAGATATAAAGCTGATTTCTTTCAAATACATTTCTGTTGGTGGCGGAGAATTTATTCTCTTAGCTTAACACCCTTCTCTGAGACGTACGAGCTCAGAGGTTATGTAGTTGAAATTTATCAGCGATATATCCTAATTTGGTAACGTGGCATACTGAGTGTTGCTGTGAAATGATCAGTGTTTGATCATTTGTGATATGATCATTTGTTTGATCTTATATATTTGTGATCATAGGTTGATCATTTTGTTTGACCCGAAGCAGGGCTTTTTGAGAAAGCGTAGCTTTGTGGACGAGACTTCATCGAGCCTCACACCCCGGAAATGGTCGAAACAGGAAGGATGCGGCAAGGTTCTAGGGAGTAGCGCCCCTTAGTGTATGTCATTCCTTCTGGATAAAGGTGGTATCATGGTATGGAGCCCAGATACTTAACCTCTGTGGTTGCTGCAAAATTTATTTCTTTGTGATTGTTGGAAATCGGGGATCCTCGGGAAGATCGGTGACGATCGGGGGATGGCATACACGTGTCAGTAGTTACCTATTTTTTCAGAGGTAACCCGGCCTTGTGTTGGCAGAGATCCGGTTAGGTTCTCGGGTCGTCTATTCCAGGGACGTACCCATCGTGGATAGGAAGTTCCTTAGCCTGACCATTTGTTGGAAATCCAAAGAAACAATACGAGCCTTGTACGGTTTTAGTTGTAGAACCTGCCATCTAATATGGCAGCTATAGCAAGCATACTATAATGGTACCTATGCTGGCTAAGATTAATATTCTACTTTCGAAATGTTTTCCACTATGCACTAATAATAATATCAAAAAGAATTTGATTTTTTTTGCGTGGTAAGCATCTTTGACTATCATAAGAAGAAATCTCCTCCAAGTCTGCGTTTGCATTGTGTGAGTGGTGGGAGGTCTTATGGTAGTTTCATTTTCCCAAAAACATTTCGAATTGACTTTAAAATTTACTGTTGTTGTTTTAAAGAATAACTGTTTTACGATCTCACACCAGTCACCATGACTGACTCGGAGTTTATTGTTTCCCTTCTAAACTCTGGGTGCCCACCAATTTCCACACGGGCAGCCTAAAGTTATATTATCAGGATATTCTGGATATTCTGGAGCTTGGAGATAAGTTGGAGGACGAGACGTAGTATTTGTATCTTATAGTATTTATTCCGCTGTGTATTTTGTATGAGGACAAGTTATATAACTGTCCATTGTTGTATTGAGTTGTATATTGACTCTGTTGATGTATGTATAAAACTGATATAGTTCTTTGTTTTAAAAGACTAGTGTTATCTATTATATATTGTTCCGCTGCGATATGTGAGATTCTGATATTGTTTTCTGTTCTGATGTTGTTCTATGTTGTTCTTTCTATCTTCTTCTTCTTCTACCTTTTTCTTTTTCTTAAAACCCTCACTATTGGAGTTTTTGGCACTCGATTGCTCAGCAGTCGATAAAGTGAGTATCGATGTCGAATTTTCGAAAGTCGAAAATTTCGGTATGTGACATTTGGTATCAGAGCATATGGTTAAGCGACAACCCTGCTCTGTTGGGTGTTACTCATTAGAGATAGAGTCAGTAGTACTCTAGAATGAGTTTGAGTGTAATAATAGATACGAGTGCGTATTTGTTAGTGAATATGGAATTGTTTTGTATTGCGTTGACTTATCGGTTGATTGTTTATAGATTCTGGTCGGTGCAGTCTAGCTAACTGTAATCGATAGGGGTTTCTAAACTCTTAAACAAGATAAACCGACACAGTATTGTTTTAAATAGGGTAAATGAAATAATTTTACCCAAAACTATTTTTTGTATACAAAAGAAATAATTTTCTATGAATTATTACAGTATATGGTTGCATGGTTGTTAGGGAAGTGATAATATTGAATGTTATCGTTATTATATGGAATTGAATAAGAAACTGAAATCATAACTCCAAAATTAAGAAATAAATCCATATACAAATGAAATTTAAGAATGTAAATTATAAATGTGACTTATAATTTAAAACGGGATTCCAGAGAAGTTTTTGGAAATGTTTTGTAAAGAATTTGAAAATTTTGGAGATTTGGAAAAGTTTAAATCCTTTTTGATTTGAAAATGAATTTCAAAGGTTTTGAAAAATATTTTAGAGAGATGAAGAGCTCTAAACTCTTTTCGGTCGCTGGAAAATAACTTCTGTAATGACTGCAGCATCACCGGTGTTCATTTTCGGGTTTCCGGAAGAGGAATTGCTGCCAAATTGTTTTAAATGGAAGTTGTTTGTAAAATTTGGGTTTTGTTTTGGAAATTCAAAGGAAATTTGAATTGATTTCAAAATGGTTTTTGAAATGTTGGTAAACTCTGGAATACTATGTAGAAATATTTATGAAATATTGTTAAGTTGATAACTTATACAATTTGAATGGATAGAATGAATTTAACTTAAAGAATGAAGTTAAATAAATGTAAGTACAAGTGAATCAATTTAATGAAAGTAAATTGAATGTTGAAAAATTCATTTCGAATTTGTAAAGTAAAGTATTGAAATAAAATTAGTAACTGAAAACTAATTGAAGAAATGACAAATTAATATGGTTTGAAATGAATTTAAAATTCATATGGAATTTGAAATCCAGTTTAATATGAGTGGTTATAAACCATGATAGTGAATTGAAAATAAATTTGAAACTGAATGTTGGAAACCGAATTTGAATAAAGAGAATAGAATTTGTGATGAATTAGTAACTGAAACTAATCTAAAAATAATCAGTTATGAATGAAAGCTGATAAAATTCAATATTCAGAAGTTAAATTGAATTGAAATTGTGAATTGAATTCAAATGAATTTGAAAATGCAAAATTGAACGAAATTGAATATATAACTTCAAATAGTGAATTAGAGATGATATAAGCAGTTATATTGAAAATTTTGTAATTGAATGTACGAAATGGTTTGAATATATGCAACTAGATATTATGGCTAGTAGGATATACAGGTATAAAGGAATTGGAATTTAATTTCGAAGATAAATTTGAATTGCTCGAAAAAGGTATGTATTTAAATTCGAATATGAGTTTTTGATGACTTATTTTTCTAGCCGCTTGGCTTTTTCTTTTTCTTTTTGAAATCTGAGAGTCCGTAGGGACGTTTTGTAGTCGTACCGTATTAGCCGCGCAAAGGAGACGCTGGCGAAATTTTTCGAAAATTCCGAGTGTTAGAAAATTTTTGAGAAATTTTTGGAAGTTTGAATTTGAATTTGAATTTTGAAGAAAAACAATATTGTTTGAAACTTTAATTGGAGTTGGAAAGTTAGTAAAAATGATAACGAATCTTTAGTAGAAAGATTTGTTTTGATGAATTGATAAAACTATTGAATTTGAGAAAAATAGTAGACGAGTTAAGGACCTTTCTTTCTAACTTGTAATTTCGAGGACGAAATTCTTTTAAGGAGGGAAGTCTGTAACGACCCAGAATTTTGAACGAATTAAATTGAAAATATTTAATTAATTTTAAATATTTGAACGATAATTTGATTTGAACCCCCGATTTAAATTTGAATTTGGCGATTAAATTATAAGATTTAATCGATTGGAGTTGAGTAAAAATTTGTATCTTCAATTTATTGTTGAAGAAAAATATTTCAAAAGCTTTTAAATTTCGCAATGATAATACTGAAGATGATTGAAGCTTCAGAATCGAAATTGAAATCGATTTGATCAGTTTTGAATAAATCGTTCGAACCGATATTTATAGAATAGTCATTTTTCAAACAGTCTCGGAATTCGACGAAACCAGTTCCGTTGGGTCCGTGACATTGAATTATTGTCGGATTTCCAATTTCGTATTTTTCGGAGTTGTTTCGTGACTGTACGATATGCAAACGCGTTAAAATAAAATGAAATTCAAATTAAAATTAAAATTTATATTAATATACATCACCACGTTCTCTTCCCTTAATTTCAGCCGAGAATCACGAAATGATCGTGCCAACCATCCCCTTCAGTTTCAAAAGCCAAATCGAATTCGAAGAAAATTAATTATCTCGTTCAAAAGATAAAAATCAAACGAAGCTCATAAAATAAAACAATACAAATGGCTGCTCGATTTCTTTTCGCTCCATCCTCTGATTCTCCTATTCAATCTCGAAGATGATGACGACTTCGACTCTAATTTGGGGAACGCGGCGGTAGGCGACTCGGTGGGCAATCGCGAGGCAAGGGGAGGCGGCGTCTTCGAGCACGCGACCGGGGGAGGAAGACATCGCGGCAGCGATGTGAAGCTAGGGCAGCTGGGTGCGTTCGATTTGGGGGTGGTTGTCGCGAGATGGAATGTCGCGTCGCTCGTGACAGGCGACTGCGATTGCGTGGGATGGCGCTGCAGGCTAGGGCAAGAGGCACGCGAGGCATGAAGCAGGCGGCGTGTTCGAATTCCAGTGGGAGAGGGGTTTTCGATGTCTCTGTCTTCGGCATCACGATGGTGGTCACGCGCGTTTGTCGGCAAGGCAGGGTCGACGAGCTAGGAAAGTTTGATCTCGGGTTTAAGGTATAAACATATGTTAACAAATTTATTTCAAGTTTAAAATCTGAAAGATACATGTATACGCATATATACATATATATATGAATTTTAAATTCAGATTCTTTTTCTAAAAATGTTGTTGTTAACAGTAAAAGAAAAAAATGATACTGTAATAATTTTTGTTTATAAGCAGAAGTATTTAAAATAAATAGATAGATAGTTTAAAATTTGTAAATTAACTGATGATGGAATTTGCAGCAAATATTTATAAATGAAAATATTTGGGAATGAACAAAAGAATAAATTTTTAGTTGAGATTAAATTAATGATTTATAATCGATCATTGGTTAATTTAATTTATCAAATGAAGTTTAAATTTTTTGATTGGTTCGAATATTAATAAATTTATATAAATTGTTATACAAGGTATAAATCAAGGAAAACAAGCCGGAAAGGAAAATGGATGGCAAATTAAAAAGCTAAGGTGAGATTTTTCTCACTCAAAAATGAAAGTGGAATTTTCAGTTATTTATTGATTGTGTTGATTGCTATTGATTATGATATTAGATATAGTAGGATATATCTATTATATATATAGCAATATATACATATTGGCATATGTATATATTGGATTGATGATTTCCCGCCTCGTATAGCGGATGAGACCCTATTGCGCCGTTAGTAAGCGGATTTTTATAAAACCCATATACCGCGATAATTCCGTACTGGAGCGGAATTGGTATTGTGCTAACATCTTTGGATGCAGGGAAACAGGTTGGAGGGATCCAACTGGACCCCTCACATTGATTGAATTTATTTCTACTGTGATGTGATAATCCGTGAATGATTATTGTTGTTATTGAATTGATATCTGGAAATTGTTTGAAAAGCTAAAATTTAGCTGAATGGATGTTTTGACATCATTGGATTCCAAAAATAAACGAAATTGAATTTTTGAAATCAAAGTAGAAATTTCTAAGTGAATCAATTTTTGAAATTGAATAAATTTTGAAGAAAGAAAATTTTAAAGTATAAAAAGTTAATTTTTATAATCTTATCGAATTAATTCCAGAATCAAGTGAAAATGTTAAATAAATGGATTTCGTAAAATAGTGATTATAAATTGAAGAATTTAATTTAAGAATTTGGATTTTTAAATAGACTGAAAGAAACAATTGAAATATATTTTCTTTGAAAGGAATTTATTTAAAAGGAGATAAGTTGGAAATCCAATTAGAAATTTAATTGGTAAGTTGAAACGATTTGGGAAATCAATGTAAAATGATTTCAATTTAAAGAATCCATTTAAAAACAGGATGTTGAGTAATTTGAGAAAAATAAGGAATTTATTTAGTAGTGATAAATAAAATTAGAAATCAATCTGTAATTGATTTAGTATTTGGAGGAGAACTTTGAGAAATCAGTATGGAATCTTTTATTTAAAGTTGAAAATAAATTTAGAAATCAATATTGAAATTGGTTTGGTATTGAAGTTTTAATAAATGGAATTGGAATTTATAAAAGTTGGTTATAAATCCGAAATCACTTATTTTGATAAGTAGAATATAGAAGTTGATAAAAAGAAGATTTATAAGTCGAAGTGTTATTAAAATAGAAGTAGAATTTATAACCGTGTTTATAAATTCGAAAGCGATGGAATTTGATGAATTAAATATAGAAGATTATCAGAGTAGATATATTCGCGATTTTGGATAGCGAATTCCTATTGAAATGAAAATGTGTAGAAATGATTGGAATTGGGTTAAATGAAGTATATTCACGATTTTGGACAGTGAATATATTTTTAAGTAAAAATGGTTATGTTTGGGAAAGCGATATTATAAATGAAGTTAATTGTTTTAAAAGATGTTTTAAAACGTGTTAAATATCGAAATCATAGATTTCAACATTTATTGTTGAAATAGACGTTTTCGAGAAATATAAGGAAATGATGGACTATAACACTGTTGTTATAGTAAACGATTTTCGAAAAGAAAATGTTTTATGTAGTATTGGGATTTTTATATATCTACCTTAAAATTTCGAATCCCAATACTAATGATTTTGAGTCGTCGTAACGATGTTTTACGTAACATTCGTTTTGACTCAAATTGATGTTGTTATAGAAAATGGATTTCCTTAAAGAATGAAATTATACTTAATTTGATTTAAGTATATCGAATATTTTCCAAGTGTTGAAAATAAATGATTTGTGAAATACTTATTATTAAATAAGTAGGGGAATGCATTTCCAGAATGAAATGAAACGTTTTTGAGAATTTACCTTCTTAAAGATAAATTGAAATTGAATATTTGAAAACGATTGAAAATCGTATATCAGTAGATATTTTTGAAATATAAATTCACTATAGAATTTATAAAAGAAATGGGAAGTTGTTTAAAAATAAATGTTGATTTATTTTTGAAGTGTGGAAATTTTTATATATCTAGTAAAGATATTTTGAAGATAAAATAATTTGGAAAATTATTTGGAATCTGATGATGTTGCGCATCTTTATTGATAGTTAAATAACCGACTATCAATAATTACCTTTAGATAGGTATTTGTTGTGAATTGGATGAATTTGAATGCCACACTTGTTTTTAAATAAACGCTCACTATTCAGGTTAGCCGGGAAAGGACCATGGGGTCGTATAACCCATTCCGAATATGTGATACGTCGTTATGAATTGCATTTGAAGACCGGTGTTGAAGACCGGATATTTTTGAAAACGGAAGGATTACCGTCGAGTTACTCTACATCGGCTGATCTCCGATTTAGAGGTTTTATCACCCTTAGTGACGGGAAGTCCTGACGTGATTGAAAATTATCCGGAATTGCAAGGGCTTCGTGAGAAGTGCCTTCGGTTCTGTTCGATCCCGGAACAGACTTGTATGGATTGTGTGTCTGACGTTACAATTTGAGATATAAAGCTGATTTCTTTCAAATACATTTCTGTTGGTGGCGGAGAATTTATTCTCTTAGCTTAACACCCTTCTCTGAGACGTACGAGCTCAGAGGTTATGTAGTTGAAATTTATCAGCGATATATCCCAATTTGGTTACGTGGCATACTGAGTGTTGCTGTGAAATGATCAGTGTTTGATCATTTGTGATATGATCATTTGTTTGATCTTATATCTTTGTGATCATAGGTTGATCATTTTGTTTGACCCAAAGCAGGGCTTTTTGAGAAAGCGTAGCTTTGTGGACGAGACTTCATCGAGCCTCACACCCCGGAAATGGTCGAAACAGGAAGGATGCGGCAAGGTTCTAGGGAGTAGCGCCCCTTAGTGTATGTCATTCCTTCTGGATAAAGGTGGTATCATGGTATGGAGCCCAGATACTTAACCTCTGTGGTTGCTGCAAAATTTATTTCTTTGTGGTTGTTGGAAATCGGGGATCCTCGGGAAGATCGGTGACGATCGGAAGATCGGTGACGATCGGGTCGTCTATTCCAGGGACGTACCCATCGTGGATAGGAAGTTCCTTAGCCTGACCATTTGTTGGAAATCCAAAGAAACAATACGAGCCTTGTACGGTTTTAGTTGTAGAACCTGCCATCTAATATGGCAGCTATAGCAAGCATACTATAATGGTACCTATGCTGGCTAAGATTAATATTCTACTTTCGAAATGTTTTCCACTATGCACTAATAATAATATCAAAAAGAATTTGATTTTTTTTGCGTAGTAAGCATCTTTGACTATCATAAGAAGAAATCTCCTCCAAGTCTGCGTTTGCATTGTGTGTGTGGTGGGAGGTCTTATGGTAGTTTCATTTTCCCAAAAACATTTCGAATTGACTTTAAAATTTACTGTTGTTGTTTTAAAGAATAACTGTTTTACGATCTCACACCAGTCACCATGACTGACTCGGAGTTTATTGTTTCCCTTCTAAACTCTGGGTGCCAACCAATTTCCACACGGGCAGCCTAGAGTTATATTATCAGGATATTCTGGATATTCTGGAGCTTGGAGATAAGCTGGAGGACGAGACGTAGTATTTGTATCTTATAGTATTTATTCCGCTGTGTATTCTGTATGAGGACAAGTTATATAACTGTCCATTGTTGTATTGAGTTGTATATTGACTCTGTTGATGTATGTATAAAACTGATATAGTTCTTTGTTTTAAAAGACTAGTGTTATCTATTATATATTGTTCTGCTGCGATATGTGAGATTCTGATATTGTTTTCTGTTCTGATGTTGTTCTGTGTTGTTCTTTCTATCTTCTTCTTCTTCTACCTTTTTCTTTTTCTTAAAACCCTCACTATTGGAGTTTTTGGCACTCGATTGCTCGGCAGTCGATAAAGTGAGTATCGATGTCGAATTTTCGAAAGTCGAAAATTTCGGTATGTGACATTTGGTATGACCACTGCGAGGGGAAAACCCACTCCTATGGCAACCAATGAAACCTTGAATAAAGAAGACATGTCAAAAGATGTTGATCAAACACTATACAGGGGAATGATTGGATAGCTACTCTATATAACTTCGAGTAGGCCTGATATCATACATAGCGTCTGTTTTTGTGCAAGATACCAATCTCAACCCAAAGAAACCCACTCAAAAGCTGTTAAACGTATCCTAAGATATGTTAAACACACTTTAGACTATGGCCTATTTTACCCTAAAAATGATTCATTTGATTTAATCTCATATTGTGATGCTGACTATGCTAGTTGTAAATAGATCGAAAAGGTACAAGTGGAACTTGTCACTTTTTAGGACATTCTCTGGTTTCCTGGTTTAGTAAAGAGCAAAATACTGTCTCACTATCAACAACTGAAGCAGAATATATCTCTACTACTTTGGCTTGTTCTCAAGTTATCTATATACAACAGACCCTAAAGGATTTTGGATTAATTATTTCAAAATCACAAATTTATTGTGACAATAAATGTGACGACCCGGAATTTTTGAGCATTTGAAATAGGAATATTTAATTAATTTTAAATATTCAAAAGATAATTATTAACTTTAATTTCAAATATACAGTATTTATTTGGATAATTAATTATTAAATTTAATTATCGGGATTGGGTAAAATATTGAATCTTGATTTTAAAACCTGTTAAAAATAGTTCAAAGGTTCAGAAAATTTATATTGTTAATACTGAAGATGATAGAACTTTTAAAATGGAATTTTAAAGAGTTTTGTTCAGTTTTAAAAATATATCGTTGAAATTGAATTTAAAAATAGCCGTCCGAGGCACAGTCTCGGAATCCGACGAAACCAGTTCCATTGGGTCCGTAATATTGAATTATTACCGGATTTCAAATTTTGTAGCTTTCGGAATTAATATGTGATCGTACGAGGTATAAACGCTTAAACGATAATTATCGATTTAATTTAAATATCATAATCTGAAGGAAAATCTAATCACAGCCAAAATTTATTTCACATCTATCGTTTCTTTTCATCAGCTACGAGCCTTCTGGATCACGCTGTCTGTCCACACGTGTTCAACTGGGTAAACACGCGTCTCCTTCTCCTTTAAACTTTTCAGCCGAGCATTTCCACTTTCGTTCTTTTGAAATCAGTTCGACCTCTAAAAGAATGAAGGCCGATGCTCCTCTTCCTCTAAAATCTAAATCAAATTACCTTTCTTATTTTCGAAACGAAATCGAGCCCTCTTCTTCAGTTCATTCAAACACTAATTTATAAAATAAAAATCGAATTTGAACTTCGATTTGGGAGGGATGTCGCGCGCGGGTTGCTCGCGTGGACGCAAGCCAGCGAGGGCGACGACTTGGTGAACTTTGGTCGCGGCGGCTCACGATAGGAGGGAGGATGGCCTCGCGAATTTAGGGTTTGTGCCCTAGACTGTCGAACGAGGAGTTGGGGTGTGGGGTCTAACTTGATTCGGCAATCGAAGTGGCGAAGGGAGGTGGTTCATCTCGAACTGGGTTTGGGTTTCGTGGGGCACTGGGTTCGCGCATCAGAGGTCGCGATGACTTGGCGATCGACGATGAAGCTTCGCGAGGCAGTGTTCGAGACTGGGTCGAGGTAGCCATGGCCAGGTGTGACCTTTGTGCGGCGGTGACCAGGTCAGTAGCAGTCGTGATTTCAGGGAGGCTCGAGTTCGAAGTATATGGCATCTTGGAACGGGAACTTGGGCGTGGAGTACTTTGGTGTCGTCGACTTGGGATTTTTGTCAGAGAATCGTGTGTCAGTACACATGCTCGTGAGGGAGGATAGACAGTGAGGTATTTTTTTCTTAAATTTATATATACATAAGTGCATATTTATATACAAAAGAAAAATAATTATTTACAGTGAAGTATACATCTTGGCAAAATATTTTCAATATACATGTACCGGAAAAATATACATATATACGATTTTTGATGAATATAGGAATTTTAAATTGTTATAGGGTTTATAGAAACTAGATTTTTAGAATGTATATATGGAAATAGAGAATTATTTTGTATTGATAAAGTTTGGTTTTTTTTTAAACGTTAAAGTCTATATAAAATTGGATTTAAATTAAATTATAAGTTAAAATTTAAATTATTAGTTCAACACCAAATTATTAGTTTAAATTAATTTGTTAGTTAAATAAATAGATAGTAATAAATTGTTCGGTCGATTCAAATGTTAATAAATCATCTAATTTTATACAAGGTCTAAAATCGAGAAAATACAAGTCGGACTGGAACTGGAAAGGAATAGACTGCAAAATAAATCAAAGGTGAGTTAATCTCACTCAGTTGAATTTTATTTTAAATTTAAATGGTTAAATTTAAATAATTGATTGGATGATTGCATTGATTGAATATGCTATATTATATATATAGTAGTATATAGCAATATATACATATTGGCATATGTATATATTTGAGTTGTTGATATTCCCGCATTTATATAGCGGATGAGACCCTATGCGCCGCATAATAGCGGATGATATTTTATAAAACCCATATACCGCGATATTCCACCTCGAAGTGGAATTGGTATTGTGCTAACGTTTGTGGATGCAGGGAAACAGGTTGGAGGGATCCAACTGGATTCCTCAAAATTATTTAGATTATTTGATATTCTGTTCTATGAATATTGATATCCTGTGATGATTTTATTGATGATTGAAATATTGGATGATATGGTTGGATTGAATATTTCAATAAAAGGAGTTATCAAAATATATTGAATTGGATTTTGAAAGAAATAAAAGAGTAAATTTTAAGTAAATAATTCAAGTGAATTGGAATAAGGAAATTTCGAAATAACAAGGGAAATATTAACTTTAAACTAAAGTGATATTAAATTTAAAGAATAAAGGATTTATTTTGAATGTAAGGATTAAATTTAATTAAAGGCTAAAGAAGGAATTTTGGAAGTTTAAAATTGGTATTTTCAGTTAAAAAGGGTTTTAACTCAAATAAAGGAATAAATCTAAAAGTTAATGTATTTTGAAATAAATGAAGTAGTAAAGGAAATTTATTTCAAAGTAAAGTAAAGTAAATTTGAAAATCAATTGGAAATTGATTTAGTTGTTTAAAATTGGAATTTTAAAAGAGAAGTGAGATTTTGGAGATATAAACTGGGTTTATAAAGTAAAATAAAATATCAGTGGATATTTGAATATAAATTCAAGGTGGGAATTTATAAAAAGATATGGTTTGGTTTAAATTAAATGTTGATTTATTTTTTAAAAAATGGAAATGAGAAGTGTATTTCTCTGGATAGCCAAGTACGTTTTCAAAGCAATTTTAAATATAAGTTAAAAGTTTTAAGTATGTTTTTAAAAGCATGTTTAGAAAATTGATTATTTCTAAATGTTAATTTTCAAAGTAGGTATTTTTAAAAATCTATTATTGTAGTAATTATATAAAAGTGATTTGGTATTGTATTTTAAAAAGAGAAATTTAGTTTATATTTGTAAAGTGGTTTCATTTGAAATATTTCTTAAGTATATATTTTGTTAAGGTATTAAAGTAGTTTTTTTTAAATTTCAATATTATTAAGTATATTTATAGTAAAGTGTTTTAAGATTATTTTAAAATCTAAGTGTTTTGTACTTGGTGTTTCAGAGAAATAATTATTTGGGAAATGTATTCCGTAAGCGGAAACTGTTTGAAATTGTTTTCAAAAGGAGTTTGAAAATTTAGAAATATATCTTGAAAAGATATTTGGGCAAATAAATAATGTGGGAAATTATTTATTGTATGATGGTTGATTGTGGATGTTAATTGATAGTTAAATAACCGACTATCAATATTGGCCAAATGCGCTGATCGTTTCGAAGAGACCGGGATCGAGTTTCCGTATACCGGGATTCTAGGTCTGGAGACTCGAATACCACTTCGATCCGGTTTGTACGTTTCGTGTAACGATTTCGGAGTCGAAGATGGAGCTGTGAAGTGCAAGGGCTAGTCGCTACTAATCCTGAGGATATTTCCAAAATGGATGTAGTAGGAGTAGTGCCTTCGGTTCCGTTCAAACCCAGGACGGACTTGTATGGACGAATGCTTGCGAAACATCGTCAGCGGACGATGGGCATTCTAAGGGATATGTTCTCTAAAAGGTATCGTTTAGCCTCGAACCTCATCAACCGGGAATGACTGAAAATCAGGGGTTATGCAGCAAGGCTTCGTGGGTAGCTCCCACTGGAGGGTAAGGTCATCCCTGTCTAGATGTCCCTTTTTATTTCGGCTTAGTGGTGCGGTTGCTGATCCCAACCGTGGGGTGATTTTATTCGGGATCATCCAGTAAGGGATGGTTCCGGCCTTGTGTTGCAGAGGAGCGGGCGTACTCCTCGGTACGGTGATCTAGGCCACGTACTGTGATAGGTGGTACCCCAGTGCCTAGTCATTCGTTGGAAATCCATTCTTCCTACGTGCCTTGTACGGTATTTGTTTGTATTACCCACTTTTGTGGCTAGTATGCTGGAATTTAATAATGTAACAATTTCAGCTATTTTAATAAGTATTTGTATATAGACACTATTATAATATCAAAGGAATTTGATAAAAAGTGTTTTAGCTATCGTAAGGTAAAAACCCGACATGTTTATTTGTGGCGTGGTCTTACGAGATGCTTTTGTTTTCAAAAGATTTTTGAAACTTTAATAATCAATTGAGTGTGATTTTCTCACGCTGGTATTCCAGACTGACTCGGGTATTGTTTTATATGATGCTCGGGTCAGACCGAGTATTATAGGTTACAGGATATGATGCTGTGGAGCTCAGGAGATGAGCTGGATGGCGTGACGTATTTCCCGTACTTGTTTATATATATTCCGCTGTGTGGATTGCTGTACTCTGTTATATTGAGGACATGATATGGTTATTGTCCAGTTGTATGTTATGTGTTCTCTGGTGTATATTCTGATGCTATATTGTATAACCAGATATAGTTTTGATTTGTGTAAAGATCTGTTGATATATTATATTTTATTCCGCTGCGATGTGAGATTCTGTTGTTGATTTTCTGTTTCTTCTTCTTCTACCTCTTCTTCTTAACTAAAATGGTCCGGTTTTTCGTGTTAGAAAAACTCGGGTTGTTACAGTGGTATCAGAGCTTAGGCTAGCGATAACCTTGGCTCTGGTGGGAATTTTGAGAGTACTAATAGATATGAGCGCGTATTTGTTAGTGAATATAAAATGGTTTTATATTGTGTTGGTTGATTTATTGAGTGGCATATGAACCTTCGTCGGCACAGTCTGGACAACTGTATCGAAGGGGTTTCTAAACACTTGAATAGAACAGTTCGACACAATATTGTTTTAAATAGGGTGAATGAAATAATTTTGCCCAAATTATTTTTATATATAAAAGGATAACTTTTGTAAATTATATATTTGGTTGCTTGGTTGTTAGAAAGTGATGATATTAAATTATTATCATCATTGTGTAAAAATTGAATCAGAAATTGGAAAAAGTATAACCAAAGATGAAAGAATAAATTTATATAACAAAATGGAATTTGAAATATAGACTAAATGAAATTTATAAATTGAGATAAACTTTATATACAAATGTGAGTTACAAATGTGAATTAAAATCAAATGAGATAAATTCATAAACAAATGAAATTTGTAATTTGAAATAGAATTTCAAGGTAATGTTTAAACATGAATGGGATGAGTTGAGAATTTGGAAGGATTTAAAATTCCTTTGGATTTAAAATGGTTTTCAAAGGTGTTGGAGAAATAATAGTGGAATTATTTGAGAAATATTTTTGAATCGGATTTGAGATCTAGAGAGATTTGGGATTTAAAATATTTGAAAGGTTTTAAAGAGATAAAAGCATTAAATTCTCTTTCGGTCGTTGGAAAATAATTTTGGTGATGACTGCAGCATCATCGATGTCTATTTTCGAGTTTCCAAAGAAAAATTGCTACCAAACTGTTTTAAATTGTAAATGATTGTGAATTGGGTTAGTTTTGAAATTCAAAGGGAAAATTGTTTGATAAAAGCAGATTGTTTTGGAAATTGGGATTTGAGGTGATATACCAGATATGTATGAGTTATTTATGGATTCAAAATGGTTCTTGGAATAAAATCGAGCAATTGAATTCTGGGAATTCTATTTAAAATATAAATGTGGAAATTTAAATGAATCAACAATATTAAGTATAGAATGAAGTTGATTGAAATAAGAAGGAAATGAAAGTTTAATTCTGGGGTTATAATTATGAGATGAAAATAACTCAATGGGTAATATAAGTTGGTAGATAAAAGAGTTAGAGAACTTGAAGGTGAATGAATTATAAAACTTGTATAAAATTTGTATCCTGGAATTAAAATTTAATTCGAGTATATGAAGGTGAATAAAATATATTTGAATTTAACTTAGGATAAGTTAAATAAGAATTGAGAATTGGAATTGAATTAAATGTAAATAAGTTGAAATCGAATTGAATTGGATATAAAGGTAATGTAAAATGCTTATAATTGTGTAAAGAAATTCATATTCTTAAGTTCTTAAGTGTAATAATTTGAAATTTGATATGAAGATGGAAATGGACTTAAATGAATAGTCCTAGATCTTAAGTAAGTAAGTTAAAACTTATTAATAGAAATGAAATTGTAATTATCAAATGGAAACGACTAAGATGAGCAATCTTAATAAATCCAAACTTGAATTATAAAATAAATTGAACTTAAGAAAATTTAGTGAAGTGATATTTGGAATTAAAAAGCAAGTATTTAATTTTAACCAGCGAAGGAACTAATGAGATAATAAATTAGTTAATGAAATTGGATTAACATAGTGATGGTTTAAATTGCAAATGAATCCAAATAAGTGAAAATAAATTGGAAAGGGCCTGATTATTAATAAAATAATTCCAAATGAATTGAGTATGGAAATTAAAATTCATAATAATTGAGTGAATGAACCACTTATATTAAATAAATAAATGGATGGAATTTGATTTAATAAGAATCAAATGAAAGATGGAAATAAAACTTTAAAGGGTTGGTTAAATGGAAAATAAACTTAAGTTATTGACTTAAGTAAATGTTGAATGGAAACTGAACTCAACAGAGAAGTGGTTTAAATAAGTTGAGAATAAGTTGAGAAATAGTTATTTAATGAATTAACTTGGATTATTTTCGAGCTAAATAAAATTCATTTTTTTTGAAAGTTGGAGATGAATTGAATTTAAGGAAAAAAAATTGGAAATGAAGTAGTAAATTGAAGTAAGTTGGAATTCATATGAAATGGGAGTTCAATTTGAATATATACACTTCAGTGGTGAAGTAGTAAATAAATATCAGAAAATTTATATGAACTTAAGAATTGAAGAATGAAATTTGTATTGGAAATATACTTAGTAATTTTGGATTAGAAAAATATATACTAAGTGAATAGTTGAATGAAGACTAAAACTGAAGTTGTGAAATGGAATAGTTGTGAATAAGGGGATAACAAATAAAAAGGAATGTGAATAAAGGAGAATTGATATAACTGATAATCAATTGGAATTTATACGTAAGATATACGTATATTATTTTATTCGCATAGCTATTTGGTCCAGATGTCGAACACAGAATTTCGAGATAGTTTTATCGATCCGAATCAGGATTTTTCACTCGATTTTCGACGGCGAGCCTGGATATGGATTGTTGATTGATTCTGGAAATTCTCTATCATAGTTTGTGACTATGCAAGGAGAATGACGGTTTCTGATCAAGAAACCAGATCTGAGTCCGCACTAGGAAGTCGGGTGGACGATACTAGTTCGGAAGTGGAATTGTGTGATCGATTGAGCGATCGAATGTGATATTGCGTACGGATGATATATGTGCATCGTACGGGCTTAAGTAAAACAAATATTGGAAATTTGTAAAGAAAAGTATAAAATGACTTTGGGATTGTGATTGAATATTATTGCTTAGTAGGATATACAGGTGTATAAAAGCAATGGATAAATTGGGATTTTTGATTTAGAAGATAAAATTTAATGGCCCGACAAAAAGGTATGTATTTGAATTTCTATATGAAATTTGATTGGGTTTTGGATCCAGCCACTTGGCTTTTTGTTTTCTTTTTGAGATTGGGAGGCCATAGAGCCATTTTGTAGTAGTACCGAGCTAGCCGCGCAAAGGAGACGCTGGCGAAATTTTTCGGAAATTTAGGGAGTTAGAAAAATTTTGAGAAATTTTGATAAGTTAAAATTTGAATTCAAATTTAAATTTGAATGGATAAGTAGGTGGTATGGGTTGAACTTATGAATAAGTTTGGGAAGTTAAAAGATGATTAGAGTATCATTAATAAAAGATTGTTTGGGTATTATTAAAACTGTTTGAATTTGGGAAATAGCTAACGGGAAATGGGACATTCTTCTTAACTGGTAATTTCGGGGACGAAATTCTTTTAAGGGGGGAGGAATGTGACGACCCGGAATTTTTGAGCATTTGAAATAGGAATATTTAATTAATTTTAAATATTCAAAAGATAATTATTAACTTTAATTTCAAATATACAGTATTTATTTGGATAATTAATTATTAAATTTAATTATCGGGATTGGGTAAAATATTGAATCTTGATTTTAAAACCTGTTAAAAATAGTTCAAAGGTTCAGAAAATTTATATTGTTAATACTGAAGATGATAGAACTTTTAAAATGGAATTTTAAAGAGTTTTGTTCAGTTTTAAAAATATATCGTTGAAATTGAATTTAAAAATAGCCGTCCGAGGCACAGTCTCGGAATCCGACGAAACCAGTTCCATTGGGTCCGTAATATTGAATTATTACCGGATTTCAAATTTTGTAGCTTTCGGAATTAATATGTGATCGTACGAGGTATAAACGCTTAAACGATAATTATCGATTTAATTTAAATATCATAATTTGAAGGAAAATCTAATCACAGCCAAAATTTATTTCACATCTATCGTTTCTTTTCATCAGCTACGAGCCTTCTGGATCACGCTGTCTGTCCACACGTGTTCAACTGGGTAAACACGCGTCTCCTTCTCCTTTAAACTTTTCAGCCGAGCATTTCCACTTTCGTTCTTTTGAAATCAGTTCGACCTCTAAAAGAATGAAGGCCGATGCTCCTCTTCCTCTAAAATCTAAATCAAATTACCTTTCTTATTTTCGAAACGAAATCGAGCCCTCTTCTTCAGTTCATTCGAACACTAATTTATAAAATAAAAATCGAATTTGAACTTCGATTTGGGAGGGATGTCGCGCGCGGGTTGCTCGCGTGGACGCAAGCCAGCGAGGGCGACGACTTGGTGAACTTAGGTCGCGGCGGCTCGCGATAGGAGGGAGGATGGCCTCGCGAATTTAGGGTTTGTGCCCTAGACTGTCGAACGAGGAGTTGGGGTGTGGGGTCTAACTTGATTCGGCAATCGAAGTGGCGAAGGGAGGTGGTTCATCTCGAACTGGGTTTGGGTTTCGCGGGGCACTGGGTTCGCGCATCAGAGGTCGCGATGACTTGGCGATCGACGATGAAGCTTCACGAGGCAGTGTTCGAGACTGGGTCGAGGTAGCCATGGCCAGGTGTGACCTTTGTGCGGCGGTGACCAGGTCAGTAGCAGTCGTGATTTCAGGGAGGCTCGAGTTCGAAGTATATGGCATCTTGGAACGGGAACTTGGGCGTGGAGTACTTTGGTGTCGTCGACTTGGGATTTTTGTCAGAGAATCGTGTGTCAGTACACATGCTCGTGAGGGAGGATAGACAGTGAGGTATTTTTTTCTTAAATTTATATATACATAAGTGCATATTTATATACAAAAGAAAAATAATTATTTACAGTGAAGTATACATCTTGGCAAAATATTTTCAATATACATGTACCGGAAAAATATACATATATACGATTTTTGATGAATATAGGAATTTTAAATTGTTATAGGGTTTATAGATACTAGATTTTTAGAATGTATATATGGAAATAGAGAATTATTTTGTATTGATAAAGTTTGGTTTTTTTTTAAACGTTAAAGTCTATATAAAATTGGATTTAAATTAAATTATAAGTTAAAATTTAAATTATTAGTTCAACACCAAATTATTAGTTTAAATTAATTTGTTAGTTAAATAAATAGATAGTAATAAATTGTTCGGTCGATTCAAATGTTAATAAATCATCTAATTTTATACAAGGTCTAAAATCGAGAAAATACAAGTCGGACTGGAACTGGAAAGGAATAGACTGCAAAATAAATCAAAGGTGAGTTAATCTCACTCAGTTGAATTTTATTTTAAATTTAAATGGTTAAATTTAAATAATTGATTGGATGATTGCATTGATTGAATATGCTATATTATATATATAGTAGTATATAGCAATATATACATATTGGCATATGTATATATTTGAGTTGTTGATATTCCCGCATTTATATAGCGGATGAGACCCTATGCGCCGCATAATAGCGGATGATATTTTATAAAACCCATATACCGCGATATTCCACCTCGAAGTGGAATTGGTATTGTGCTAACGTTTGTGGATGCAGGGAAACAGGTTGGAGGGATCCAACTGGATTCCTCAAAATTATTTAGATTATTTGATATTCTGTTCTATGAATATTGATATCCTGTGATGATTTTATTGATGATTGAAATATTGGATGATATGGTTGGATTGAATATTTCAATAAAAGGAGTTATCAAAATATATTGAATTGGATTTTGAAAGAAATAAAAGAGTAAATTTTAAGTAAATAATTCAAGTGAATTGGAATAAGGAAATTTCGAAATAACAAGGGAAATATTAACTTTAAACTAAAGTGATATTAAATTTAAAGAATAAAGGATTTATTTTGAATGTAAGGATTAAATTTAATTAAAGGCTAAAGAAGGAATTTTGGAAGTTTAAAATTGGTATTTTCAGTTAAAAAGGGTTTTAACTCAAATAAAGGAATAAATCTAAAAGTTAATGTATTTTGAAATAAATGAAGTAGTAAAGGAAATTTATTTCAAAGTAAAGTAAAGTAAATTTGAAAATCAATTGGAAATTGATTTAGTTGTTTAAAATTGGAATTTTAAAAGAGAAGTGAGATTTTGGAGATATAAACTGGGTTTATAAAGTAAAATAAAATATCAGTGGATATTTGAATATAAATTCAAGGTGGGAATTTATAAAAAGATATGGTTTGGTTTAAATTAAATGTTGATTTATTTTTAAAAAAATGGAAATGAGAAGTGTATTTCTCTGGATAGCCAAGTACGTTTTCAAAGCAATTTTAAATATAAGTTAAAAGTTTTAAGTATGTTTTTAAAAGCATGTTTAGAAAATTGATTATTTCTAAATGTTAATTTTCAAAGTAGGTATTTTTAAAAATCTATTATTGTAGTAATTATATAAAAGTGATTTGGTATTGTATTTTAAAAAGAGAAATTTAGTTTATATTTGTAAAGTGGTTTCATTTGAAATATTTCTTAAGTATATATTTTGTTAAGGTATTAAAGTAGTTTTTTTTAAATTTCAATATTATTAAGTATATTTATAGTAAAGTGTTTTAAGATTATTTTAAAATCTAAGTGTTTTGTACTTGGTGTTTCAGAGAAATAATTATTTGGGAAATGTATTCCGTAAGCGGAAACTGTTTGAAATTGTTTTCAAAAGGAGTTTGAAAATTTAGAAATATATCTTGAAAAGATATTTGGGCAAATAAATAATGTGGGAAATTATTTATTGTATGATGGTTGATTGTGGATGTTAATTGATAGTTAAATAACCGACTATCAATATTGGCCAAATGCGCTGATCGTTTCGAAGAGACCGGGATCGAGTTTCCGTATACCGGGATTCTAGGTCTGGAGACTCGAATACCACTTCGATCCGGTTTGTACGTTTCGTGTAACGATTTCGGAGTCGAAGATGGAGCTGTGAAGTGCAAGGGCTAGTCGCTACTAATCCTGAGGATATTTCCAAAATGGATGTAGTAGGAGTAGTGCCTTCGGTTCCGTTCAAACCCAGGACGGACTTGTATGGACGAATGCTTGCGAAACATCGTCAGCGGACGATGGGCATTCTAAGGGATATGTTCTCTAAAAGGTATCGTTTAGCCTCGAACCTCATCAACCGGGAATGACTGAAAATCAGGGGTTATGCAGCAAGGCTTCGTGGGTAGCTCCCACTGGAGGGTAAGGTCATCCCTGTCTAGATGTCCCTTTTTATTTCGGCTTAGTGGTGCGGTTGCTGATCCCAACCGTGGGGTGATTTTATTCGGGATCATCCAGTAAGGGATGGTTCCGGCCTTGTGTTGCAGAGGAGCGGGCGTACTCCTCGGTACGGTGATCTAGGCCACGTACTGTGATAGGTGGTACCCCAGTGCCTAGTCATTCGTTGGAAATCCATTCTTCCTACGTGCCTTGTACGGTATTTGTTTGTATTACCCACTTTTGTGGCTAGTATGCTGGAATTTAATAATGTAACAATTTCAGCTATTTTAATAAGTATTTGTATATAGACACTATTATAATATCAAAGGAATTTGATAAAAAGTGTTTTAGCTATCGTAAGGTAAAAACCCGACATGTTTATTTGTGGCGTGGTCTTACGAGATGCTTTTGTTTTCAAAAGATTTTTGAAACTTTAATAATCAATTGAGTGTGATTTTCTCACGCTGGTATTCCAGACTGACTCGGGTATTGTTTTATATGATGCTCGGGTCAGACCGAGTATTATAGGTTACAGGATATGATGCTGTGGAGCTCAGGAGATGAGCTGGATGGCGTGACGTATTTCCCGTACTTGTTTATATATATTCCGCTGTGTGGATTGCTGTACTCTGTTATATTGAGGACATGATATGGTTATTGTCCAGTTGTATGTTATGTGTTCTCTGGTGTATATTCTGATGCTATATTGTATAACCAGATATAGTTTTGATTTGTGTAAAGATCTGTTGATATATTATATTTTATTCCGCTGCGATGTGAGATTCTGTTGTTGATTTTCTGTTTCTTCTTCTTCTACCTCTTCTTCTTAACTAAAATGGTCCGGTTTTTCGTGTTAGAAAAACTCGGGTTGTTACAATAAAAGTGCAATAAATTTATCCAAAAATCCTACTCATCATGCCAGAACCAAACATATTGATATCAGACATCATTTTCTCAGAGATAATATAAGTAAAGAGATTATTTCTCTTGAATATATCAACATTGAGAATCAAATAGCTGATATTCTGACCAAACCCTTGAATCAATCAACCTTACTATATTAAGAAGAGAACTAGGTATTTGTTCTTGCTAAGTAAATGAATAGGTCTTTTCCATCCACCGGCTTAGATAAGATTGGCGGGACTTCCATGTGTCGTAATAGTTCTTCAAAAGCTGTTTGACAAGCCTCGCTCCATTCGAAGTTTTTCTTCCCCTTCTTTAGTGCATCGAAGAATGGTATGTACTTGTCTGTATCTTTTGAGATAAATTGGCTCAGTGCTGCGACCTTTCCATTTAAGCTTCGAAGTTCCTTCTTATTTTTTGAGGCTTGGACTTCTCATAGTGCCGTTATTCGTTCTAGATTCGCTTCGATGCCTCGGGCACTTACTATGAACCCCAAGAATTTCCCAGAGGCTACTCCGTAGTGACATTTGAGTGGGTTGAGTTTCATTCCATACTTTCGGAGTATTTCGAACATTTCAGCGAGATTTTCTAGATGGTTAGCAGCTACTCGAGATTTGACCAACATGTCATCCATGTAAACCTCCACAGTCTTTCCGATTTGGCATTTGAACAAGTATCCACTAATCTCTGATACGTTGCCCCGGCGTTTTTTAAACCGAATGGCATTACCTTGTAGCAATACAGTCCTAAATCAATGATGAAGCTGGTGTTCTCCTGATTAGGCTCATGCATCAGGATTTGGTTATAGCCCGAGTATGCATCCATAAATGACAGCAATTCATGTCCTGCCGTCCCATCCACAAGCTGATCGATTCTTGGGAGTGGGAAGCTATCTTTCGGGCAAGCTTTGTTTAGATCTGAGAAGTCAATACAAATTTTCCATTTTCCATTTGACTTCTTGACTAAGACTGGGTATGATACCCATTCTGGGTAAGTTGCATCTCGGATGAAGTCGTTAGTTAGCCATTAGTTTATCTACCTCATCTCTCAGTGCTTTAGACCATTCAGGGCCCAAACTGCATCTTTTTTTCTTTACTGGTGTGAACTTGGGGTTAATATTGAGCGCATGGCAGGCAATTTCGGGTGATTCCCCACACATATCGAATTGCGTCCAAGCAAATACGTCCAAATTGGTGCAGAGGAATTTAGTTAGTTCTGACCGCATCTTGTTTCCAAGGTGCGATCCAATTTTCAAGACCCGCATTGGGTCGTCCATACTGACTGGGATAGACACCGTCAATTTTGCCGGTGCTCCTCGATCCTCCCTTGAACTTCTCTTTCTAGGGTCCAAAGCCTTGTCAAATCGGCTATGGTCCCCAAGCCAGGGGCGGCTCTGTAATTGCTATTCAGTGGGCTCACGAATGTGGAAAGTTTTCCCACATCCTTTCCTTTTTCCTTTCTTCTTGACTCATGAAATTCTGCGATATATCATTCTCAGGCGGCGCATTGGTCTCCTTTAACAAATTCAACTTCGTGCTCTATAGGCAACTTTATTATAAGGCATCATTGGGCCAATGTTATTCTGAAGTTGGCTAGTGCGGGCAGCCCCAAGAAGGCGTTATATGTTGACATTTCATCCACGATCACAAAGGTCTGAATGAGGGTGACCCTTCGCTCACCCTCTCCAAACTCCATAGGTAGGTCAATTGTTCCCACTTGTTGTTTGGGCTTGTCGGTAAACCCTTGAATATTTTTTTGACACGCGATACGCATTTCATGCCAATCTTCATCTGATCGAAACTACGTTTGAAAAGTATATTAACAGAACTACCACTATCAACCAACACCCGTCGAACCATGGCGGGTCCAATTCCTACCGTCACCACCATTGGACCAAGAGTTGGAGCTTCGATCCCTTCGATGTTCCAATTTTGAAACACTATATCGTCATTCAAAACCCCTTGCAGCTTGGCTAGAGTTTCATCTTCTATAGCTAAACACGGTTCCTTTGGAGCATGCTCCAACGAACTTGCATATCGCTCCATTTCTTTCCAACTTCTTTTACGACGTGTGGTCCTCCAGATATTGTTCCAATAATAAGCCTTTGGTCGTTCGTTTTGACCCTTCTTCACTAGTTCCAACTTGATTTCTTCGTTCTCTAGGAGGCTGAGGAGCCGGAAATTGATCGACGTCTTATGGCTTTCTTATATACTGCTGGAGTTTATTATAAAGAATCTACTCCTTAATGAGATTCTTTAGGTGGCGGCATTCGTTTGTATCATGGCCATGTGTCTCGTGGAAGTGGAAAAATTTTCCTGAGCACTTTTGATGCTCAGTTGTTTCTTTTCTGGAGGGCGTTTTGTATTCCTCAATCCCTTGAGTCATGAGAAAAATGTTTTCTGGTGTGTCATTTAAGGGAGTGTAAACTTCGGGCATAAACCCTTTGAGCTTTTTATTGTTGCCATTACCATTCTTCTTATTAGAGTTTTGAATTTTTCTCTTTGAATTTCTATTTTTCTCAGCAATTCCTTCAGCAGTCCGAGAAGTGTTCCCATTTTGATTCATTACTACATTACTCTACCCGACGTTCATCGGTTGCACACTAGTAGACTTCCTTTCAATTCCTGCACTTCTTCCAACCTTAAGTACTGACTTGCTTTACGATTGAAACCTTTCTCGGTGGTAAGTTGCTTCATCTTAATCCACTTTCCGAATTCATTTTCTGGGTAAATGGCATGGACTAATGCCATAAAAGCCATGTCTTTGTTGGGGTTGCTTACTTTCGTCACTGCAGTGTTAAGCCCATTCATGAAAGATTCCAACGATTCATTGTGCCCTTGGAACAATCTGGATAGGGACATGACATCTTTTGGCTACGCAGTATGGAGTCAAAACTTATCAAGGAATCATGTTGCCAGTTGGTCAAAAGTAGAGATAGATATCAGTGGAAGCCTAGTGAACCACATTGATGCAACTCCTTCGAGAAAGATAGAAAAGCATCTGCATCGAACAGCTTCAGAGGCATTAGCTCCATCCATATACTAACTGTATTTGTACAAGTGAGGTTTTGGGTCTTTTGTCCCGTCATAGGATGGAATAGTTGGCATTGTGAATTTTTCTGGATATTTCTCATTCAAGATTTCATCGGTGAAGGGAGTCCAACTTAGTGTAGATCCCCATTCATCATCTCTTCTATTTTTATTCTCATCCATTAATCGTTTGACCATATCCACTATGTATGCCTCTGATGTTCGGTAGTCCTAAGGACGGCAATCAGTCACTACGCTAAGTGTTTGGCTTTGCAAATGGTCTTGGTGCCTAGGCTGAAACCTAGGCTCTCTTGTCTTCGGGAGAGCCACTCCTACAGGGTCCTATTGGCTTGTGGCTGGCCTGACTGGAGCAGTTTGAGTATTCCTAGCATTATCAAATGCATTGGCATTTTCTTCCAATTTGTCGTCTTACTCTCTGTCTTTTGAGTCGGAGAGATCCATAGCTATGTCTTCCAACGGGTACTTTGCCCCTTGAGTCGGGTTCAGAATAAGTTGCCTCATGGTGAACGGAGTACTTGCATTTCCGTTCATGTTAAGTCATGTTGTCACCCTTTTTGTGGTTGTTTTCCATTTCTTCTATGTAGACCAGAAACGGAGAAATTCTCTTGTTCTATAGCAGCCACGAGTTCAGGCATAGTCCTTGGAGCGGGATTTGACTATAAGGTTAAAAGAGCGTTAAGCTTGTCCATTGGATCCTTTTGGCTACTTTCTCTTTTTTGGTTGATCTCATCAACCATCTTATTCATCTCATCCCTGGTACAACTTCGTGCTGATTGGAGGATGCTGGTGCCTGATTTCCTAAGTTAGCACCATTTACTTCAGTTTGTTGGGGACTAACATCTTCTCCGGCTATCACCGCCCCCATGGATCTTCTAGAGGTGGTTCTTCTTCTTCCAGGAGCCATTGATTCCAAACAGTGGATTTTTCAAGTAAACATTGAGGATCTAACTTATGAACCTATGGGATCCAACGTAGATAGCTAGATCTGAACCCTGAGTTGGATTTCTCAATGAAAGCATCAAAATGTTAACCCAAAAATAAGTCAACACCCTGATTTGAGTGTGAAAGCACTGACCCTGTTCTCACACAGCAATAATACAGATAATAGGTATAGAAAAGAACAGTAAAAGAAAGGAGACAATAATATTTTATAGTGGTTTGGCTATTAACGAAGCCTACGTCCACTTTATAGTTATATTATAGCTGATTGCTATTACAAGTAGTGTTTGATTACAAGGCTTTAGATTATTCTAAGCTAGATTGAATCCCCAGAGCTGGAATCCACTAGAGAATCACAGTGAATCCCTTTGGAGATTGTTGTGAGGGAGGTAGGGAGTGAAGAAAGTTTCCAACAGAGCTTCAGCAACCAGTCCGGAGAAGATTATGTTTGTGTTGTAGGTAGGACGGTATTTATAGAGATCGGAGAGCTTCTGTTTCAGGCCACTTTGTCAATTGCTCGCAAATGGGTACAAAATGACCTAGAGGAGTTTAGCTTATGATCTGAGTGAAAACCATAGATCTTGAGCGATCCATGGTCTATGGATCGCTAGCGATCCATAGACTCGGCTTGCTCATGAGCTAACGACTTAGCTGCTCTCTCTCTCTCTCCATCACTTAACCATGCTAAGTCGAAAGTAATGTGGCTCTATATGGATCACTAGCGTCCATCGTGTATGGATCGCTGGCGATCCATACACTTAGTGTTTTTGTGTTTCTATCATCTAGGCTCCTTAGCTCCAGTTTCACCCGCGAACCATTATATTGCACAGATCGATGGCGATCCATAGAGTATGGATCGCTAGCGATCCAAGCACTTGGAATATTTTTGGAACTTGAAGTTTGGAATGCTTTCATGGCCTTATATCGACGTTGTTCATGTACTCTCATTGCATGTAACGACCTGTAAATTTTCGATGATTAAAATGGTTAATTAAATAAGATTTGTGATTTAATATTGAAAGAAATAAAAAAAAATTGTGAATTATATTAATGAAATAATAACTAGAATGTAAGGTGAACAATGTTAATTAAAGTTAATCATTAACGACTTGAATGAAATTCCAATTAATTGCAATAATGTAAATGCTATAACTTGGTTATAAATTTAATATAAAGAAATGAATGTAAATATTGGATTTATGAATGAGATAAAATATAATGAATGGTAATTGAATAAAACCAGTATTATGTAAGTAATTGTAACATTGGTTTGTAAGTGATAAACTTATAAATGTGATTTAAAGTTAATGGTAACAATTATTATATGTTATCTAGTTATTAGCCTTTAATATTAAATTGGAAACCAATTGCAATAAATATAAGTAAGTATTACATTAATGTAAATTTAAGGTAATATTTAGTAATAATGTTAATTTTATTCATAACATGACAATTGGTTGGATAAAGGAATGGAAATCAAGATTTATCAATTTAGTGGAATTTAAACTATCATAATTGGATAAATTGCAAGTACATGAAATTAAAATATTTAAATATGACGTAAATGGAAATTAAGAATATTGGGAAATATTAATGTACTCAAATATAAACCAATGTTAGTTACATCCTTACCATAATAAAGACTTGAATAACAAGGTTTAAAATTTAATAAATGGATTTTGGAATTTTAATTTATAATTTCTGAATTTAATGAAATTTGAAATTAAACACTGAAATTGATGAATTAATCAACTTTAATTGACATCTAAATTTGTTTAAATTTTGTAAATGATTAAGAAATCAAAAATGATAGAAGTTGTAAATTATTAAATTTAAACTAAAAAAAGTGACTTAATTAATTTAATGTTAATTTATTTAATTAACGTGAAAATAGCCATTTTGGCCACTGACTCGGATTTCAACGAAACCAATTTCATCGGATCTATAACGGTGAATTATTGTAGGATTTCAAGTTTCGTAGCGATCGGACTTGTCGTTTGATCGTACGGACTCGAAACGCCTAGAAATCAATTTAATTAAATCAATTGAAATCAATTTGAAATAAGCTGATTTTATCATAACTTCGTCATACGATTGAATTAGGATTTGAAACATGTTCTATTGAATTTAAAATTTTTGAAAACATCTATTTTGATATATGGGATGACCAAATTTTGTTCCGGATACAGAACGGGCTTTTCGGGTCGTTTATTGTTCCAATCCAAATTAAATCTGATCCGTTCTTTTCTATATAAACCCTAGGTTGTTTCTATTCTCATTTGTCTGTATGTACAATTCTTCGCAACTCTTCATTCCAATGGCAGACAAACCCAAATTCCCAAATTTCAAATCCAAATCAAAAAATCAAATTGAAAATCAAACTCCACAAACTATATCAAATTATATATCGATTTGAAGCTCTCGACGAGCGCATCTCAGATCTGTAATTCGGTTTCCAAATTGAACTCTGTTTGTCCAAAAATTGAAGAAAAATTCACGGCCGTTCGTTTCATCGTGATGGACTTCAATGGATCGTCAAATCCACGATACCATGGCGGGGAGAGTGCTCTGCGTAGTTCATCGGAGCTATTGGTTTCATGTTTCAACGGTTAGATTGTCACTAAAAATTCATTTGGGTTTTACCCTATATGGCGGCGGCTGCTAGTTTTCATTGTGGTTCGGCAAGGCGTGGCGTCGCAGGCAGTTGCGGAGGGGTGTAGGAGGTCGGCGCTGGTGGGGCGAGGCTCGGTGGCTCTGGCTTAAGGCGTGCGACACGGCGTTAGTAGCGGCAGCTTCATTTAGGGTTTGAGCGATTGAACGTGGTTCTACTATTTAGGGTTCGGTAGGGAAGATTACGTGGCGTGTTTCTGTTGGTTCATGTTTTTTTATTTTCTTTATTTTTATTTTAAAACTCCAAATGTTCTAACGAGTATAACTTTTGCATACAGACTCAGATTCATGCGCGGTTTTCTCCGCTGGGATCGTAATAAAATTCCAGACATCTTGACGCTAGTTTGGACGAATTCGGAGACTGTTTGGATTTTGGGTTTAAATTGGATTTAAATTCAAAGGTGAGTGTTTTGACCCACTCACAACTTCTAAAATTTCTTATGTTTGTTAAATTAATTTTTGATGTGATTAGAAATTTATTTTCGACTATTTGGTATATTTTATATCATCATCTTAGTTAATTTGAATTTATTTGAATTAAATCGTTCTTTAATTTATTATTGAATATAAATTGCCAATTGAATACTTGTTATTGATTATCAGTTCTATATTGATATATATTGATTGATTTGGATGATGTTTGTAATGGATGTTGATTATGGATATTGGATGAATGGATGTTTTATTTTATATCGTTATAAATTGCAAGTTCATTATGGGTTGAAATGATACATACCCGAACGATCTATAGATTAGGGAAAAATCGTTATAGGTTGAAATGATAGACTCGAGCGATTTTATGGATTTAATATTTTCGGGATTGCGAATTGAAATGATATATATCCATAAATATAAAATTTTAAATGCCGGATTGAAATGATAAATATCTGTATCACTTGATCCTAGGGTAGAGAATTATATACGGACACCGGATTGGTTAAATTTAAATGATTTTGAATCCTTAAATTTTGCATTGAGTTAATGATATTTTTGAAATAAAATTTGGGTTATATAAATCAAATTTTTATCGATTTCGAGTTTTATATTAAAATCGAATTGTTTGGAAAGATTTGTTAAAGGAATAAAATTGAAATTTTATAGTGAATCTGAAATATAAGTGAAGTTTATCGAAATTGAGTCATTAAAATTGTTGAAAAATAACTTTGAAATATTTTGAAATTGGAGTAATCCGAATTGATATTTGAACATGGATTGAAACGATATGAAAGTCAATAGTTTATTGAAATGTTAAATTGGAAGGTTTGGAATTTGGTTTGGTTGACTTGGAAATTTAAAATGGTCCAAATGCGTTGAAATGAAATGAATAGTTTAATTCGATATTAATACCAAATTCATGTTTTAATATAAACTGTTTTAAAAAATATATTATTTCAAAATTTCTAATTATTAAGATTTTCAAAGTATTAAACTATTTTAACCTGTATTAATTATATTAAATTATTTTAACCAATTTTAAACCATTTAATTTATTTAAACTAATTAATCTGTTTTAACTCATTTTAAATCTAATTAATCTATTTAAAGCTATTTAATCTATTTTAATTATATTTAATCTATTTTAAATCTATATTAACTATTTATAACTATTTAAAACTATTTTCTTCTAAATTCCAAACTAAGTAAAATGGATGGGTTTATATTCAAATTCTCGATTTTTTTAGTGAATATGGTTAATGTTATTACCTGAGTTGGGATTTAAATAACATATTTGGTTTAATATGATATGAAATGAGAGTTTAGCCTATATTGGAAATATGACTTTTGAAAGGAAATATAATTTCGAACTATGATTTCAATGTGATGTAATTTCGAAAGTAAGTAATGAATTCGAAAATGATACGATTTGAATTGATATGATATTTTGATATCAATTATGAAATGATTTTGGAAATGTAAAAGAACCATCCGGTGTGTAATAAGTGATTGGTTGTTAAAGAGACTGGGATCGGATATGGGCATACTCTCTGTCGATACCGAAAACCACTTTGACAACTGTGTACGCGGTGGAGATTCCAGAATGAAGTAGGATGGCGGCGACGATCCTAAAGGTATATACGTGACCTAACTCCCATGGGTTAGCTTAAGGTGGCTAAAACAGGAGAAATTGACGGGCTAAGTGAGGTCATTCCTCCGATCGGGCACATTCCATCGATACTATATTCTGACTTTGCGATTTATTTGGTGGCCACCCTCGATTTTTTTTTATTCGGGAGTGTGTTCCGAGTTGGGAGGTAGTTGCGGCTATGCTTTACCAACAGTCCGGAAGTGTAATTGGTATATCTACCCTGGCATTGCCTAGTTGTGCCATGTCACCTACCCTAGCGTGCCTTCTACGAGTTTGTTTTATGTCGTACCTATGTGGTATCCTTTGGAGGCTCCAGTTTATGGGGAGTTACGGTACTGTATAGACTATTAGCATACCTATAAAATGTGTTAAAGGGGATATGGGTAATGCCTTAACGCTATTTTAATAGTTTATCTTACTGTAGACATATTATAATACTGTATCGTACTACATAGTAGATAGTTTAATGGATCCTTAGGAGATGTGAATCTCGAACATCTCTTAAGTTACTGCACTCATGTTAGACACTGGATAAGAGATGTCAAACCCCATAAACATCTCTGACGCCGTTTACACTCATATTTATTTACCGTTGATTTAACTTACATAAGATCTTTTAGTTCTGACTCGAGTGTTTTGTCTTTTCAATATGCTCGGGTCAGCCTGAGCATTTCAGGATTTGAAGACCTTATTTCTGGAGGATGAAGACGAAGATTTGTGCTACTATTATTTACTATATTTATTCCACTGCATTCATATTGTTCCGCTGCATTATTATTTGTTTATCTCTGATATGTGTAACTCTTATTTTGTATTGTATAAGTATAATCAAATGTTTTGTATACAGCTTCATGAACTGTTATTTGATTATTATATTTTGTCATTCCGCTGCGAGATTCTGTTTTGTTTTATTTCTTTCTCTTTTTCATATTTACCCCAATAACTGTCTACCCTTCTGTATGGTTTGAGTCGGCATGTGTGTTTGCTTAAAACATACAAAAAGGCGGGATGTTACATTGCACATTGCTTCATTTTGATGATGATCTATTAACTGGTTACACTTAGCCGCTGATTAGACTAAACGGACGTTGGTTTCTCTAGTCAAATTGAGTCGTTGCTTTAGTAATATGACTTGGCTCTCGTTAACTTGCCGCTTTGACCCCTTTTGGTTCAGTTCCGAGTCTCTCTGGATTCATCAACTTATTCCGTTTTCTATTGGGTCCTACTGGGTTACCCGGATAACACCGGCAGACATCTCGGATGTTGAGAGAGAGGAAATGGAAGAGTGGGCATTCACTACACTTCAACTTGCTATGGGGAAGAATGTTATCTCCAAAATTAGTGGTATATAGGACAAGTTGGAGGAGTTGTATATGAAGAAGTCACTAACTAATCATTTAATCTTGTTGCGAACATTCTTCACCTATAAGATGAAGGAAGGTACTTCGCTAAAGCGTATTTGAATATCTTTGATGATTTGCTAATAAAGATGAAAGCAGTAGATTTGAAAATTAAAGAAAAGCAAAAGGAAATGATATTATTTTGTTCATTGCTGGACCGTTATACGAGTTTCTTAAATAGTTTGATCTATAGCCAAGATACTTTAACTCTTGATGATGTCAAAATAGGTCTTCTTAGCGAGAAGTTGTAGGATCAAATGAAGAAGTTGGGTAATGGAAGTAGTGGTGCTAGTAGTGGTCATGATTTATTTGTGGAGAAGGAGAGATATGCGAAGAAGGAGAACCATGGGCGTTCTAAATCAAGGAACCCCGGTTGGAGAGGAAAGTCGAAGGAAAGAAAGGGCAAATGTTATATTTGTAAGAAGCTCGGTCATTGGAAGAATGAGTGTCCAAACAAGGAGAAGGCAATGAAGGAAGTAGCATCTTCATCTATAGCGGTGGAGAGTGGAGTTAGTGAGGGAGACGTAAATGTGTTGATAGCGATAGTATCAGATGTCTCGAGTAGCGAATGGGTGCTCGATTCGGGGGGTCTTATCATATAATGCTGAATAGGAATTGTTTTTCTTCTTATATTGACAAAGAAGGAAATTCAATTGTTATGGGTAATGCTGCTATTTGTAAGTCAAAAGGCATTGGTTCCGTGCAAATTCGGATGTTTGATGGAGTGGTTCATACTTTCACTAATGTATTCTGTGTTTCAGGACTTTGGAAGTCTCTTGTTTCTTTGGGGCATCTGGACCCTTTAGATTGTAAAACCACTATTGAGAGTGATAGCTTGCGGGTTTCGAAGGGTGCGCTTATGGTGATGAAGGGTGCCAGGACTCATGGTGTTTATTTGCTTGATATAAAAGGTGAAACTTGTGTGAGAGTTGATAGTTCTCGTGGCTTGGATGCGACTAGTTTGTGGCATTTTAGATTAGGACACATCTCCGAGAGGAGTTTGGATATTCTTCGGAAAAGGGAGATGATCGATGGAGAGAATTTCAACAAACTTGAGTTTTACAAGAATGTGTCATGGGCAAGCAAACTAAAGTATCATTCGGTGAAGGAAAACATGATTCGAGAAGGGTTCTTGAGTATGTTCACATAGATGTTTGGGGACCGGCACCGGTAGCTTCTTTGGGGGAGCTCGGTATTATATTTCTTTTATTGATGACTTTTCTCGAAAGGCATGGGTGTATATAATGAAGGCCAATCAGAGGCATTTGCAAAGTTCAAAGCATGGAAAGCTCCTGTTGAGAATGAGAGTGTCAAATCTTTGAAGGTTCTAAGGTCCGACAATGGCAAAGAGTATGTTTCTCGAGAATTCTTGGAGTTTTGCAAGCATCATGGTATTCGAAGGCATTTTACTACACTAGGAGATCCACAGTCGAATGGTGTTGCGGAGAGTATGAACCATACTCTACTAGAGAAAGCTCGATGCTTGAGATTGACATCAGGTTTGTCTAAGGGATTTTGGGCCGAAGCTTTGTCAACCGCAGTGCATATTATTTATCGAATTCCATGCTCGGCTATCGGTAACAAAATTCTGAAGGAATTATGGAAGGGAAAGAGTATTGACTTAAGTTATCTTCGTGTATTTGGTAGCCCGGTTTATCTGCGTGATCCAGGAAATGATAAGCTTGAGCCTAGAGCTTTCAAGGGGATTTTGCTTAGTTATATGGACGGTGTAAAAGGCTATCAGATTTGGAATCCATAAACGAAGAAGGTTATGAATTCTCGTCATGTTACTTTTGATGAGTCGGCTTTGTTCAAGGAGAATGAGAGCTCATCAGATGTTCCGGATTTGGTTCATGGTTAATCAAAGGAGAAGGAAGTTATTCACACATTTTTCCCAAGGGGTAGAGAGAGTAGAGAGTAGTTGGAGATGCCTGTGAGGAGGAAGCGGTTGATATAACATCACATAGTCCATAGGGTTCCTCTAGTAGTGTTTGGTGATGTACATGATTTTAGAGAGGATTCAGTTAAGGTGGAGCCGAAATGAGTTTGGTGATGGTATTGCTACTCGGGTTGGTTGTCGTGCTATAAGGTCACCCAATAGATATGGATCTTAGCTTTTGTGATAATTTGGACTATGCTCTTCATGTAGTCCAAGATGAGCCGATGGACCTTGATGGCATCATGGAGTCGAGTGATAGCTCGAAGTGGATTTGTGTCATAGAGGAAGAGATGCAATTGTTGATGAAAACTTGGGATTTGGTTCCACTTCCTAAAGGAACCGTGCTATTGCGTGCAAATGGATATACAAGGTGAAGGACGATGAGAGATACAAAGCTAGGCTAGTGGCTAAGGGGTTTGCACAAAGTAAAGGAAAGGAGTATGATGAGATATTCGCACTGATTATGTGCTATACTTCAATCTGGATATTACTTGCTATAGTTGTTATTCGCGACTTGAAGTTGGAGCAACTTGATGTGAAAATCGCCTTCTTGCATGTGACTTCGACGAACACATCTACATGAGAAACTGAAAGGTTTTGTTGTGGATGGTAAGGTAAATTTGGTTTGCAAGCTAAAGAAATCACTATATGGTTTGAAGCAATCACCTAGACAATGATATAAGAGATTTGATCATTTTATGCTTGAAAATTGTTTTGATAGAAGCATCAAGGATGCTTATGTATATTTTAAGAGGTTGGAAAATGATTATTGGGTGTATTTACACTTGTACGTGGACGACATGCTCGTTGCTTCAAAGAATAAGAATGTAAACAACAAGTTAAACTGGTTTGAAATCGGAGTTCGAAATGAAGGATCTTGGAAAATCAAAAAAGATATTGGGTATGGAAATTAAAAGGGATCGAAAGCGTTTTGAGTTGAAATTAACTCAAAAGGAGTACATAGAGAAAGTGCTTCATCGTTTTAGCATGGAGAATGCAAAGGCATCAAATACACCTTTACCTTTGCATACGAAGCTTTCGAGTAAGGGATCGCCTATCTTGGAGAAAGGCAAGGCTTATATGGAAAAGGTGCCATATTTTAGTGCAGTTGGAAGTTTAATGTATGAGATGGTGTGTACAAGGTCCAATATTGCAAATGTCATCGGGATGGTTAGTCGATATATGTCTAATCCGTAGAAATCATGTTGGGAAGCTATGAAGCTTATATTGAGATACCTTAGAGTGCATCATCTCATGGTCTTGTTTTTGGCGGTAGTGAGGGGATGAATTGCAAGTTAGTTGGTATTATGATTCAAACTACGCTGGTGATAAGGATGTAAGAAAAACAATTTTCGGATGTCTTCATACTTGGTGGTACGGCCATAAGTTGGAGATCGAGATTGCAGACCGTAGTTGCTTTATCCACTATGGAGGTGGAGTTGATAGCCACGGTTGAGGCGGTAAAGGAAGCACTTTACTTGAGGCAATTGTTGTGTGACTTGGATACGGGCATGATAATGTCGATGTTCGATGTCATAGCCAGAGTGATATTCACTTGGCGGAGAATTTGGCATTTAGCTCACGGACTAAGCATATTGAAGTGAGAGAGTCATTTCCAACAGCCATGGATGAAGATAAGCAAGTATATCTTTGGAAAGTTCATACAAGGGATAACACGACGGATATGTTCACTAAAGCATTGCCAATTGGGAAGTTCGAGTATTGCTCGAACTTGATTTGCTTGTTAAAATTAGGTGCCATGGGGTGGCACGATTGAGAGAGGAGCTTGGTTATGGATGAGAAAGAGTATTAGTGAGAGATTGTGGCTCTATCATCTTGGTGAGTACTAGTTTACACACCTTAGTACTCTAGTCTTTGGTGAGACGTTTTAGGATTTGGATGTTTTCAACACTTTGTTAGTGGATGGGGGCTTTGCCCGAGCTCGTTGATGGAGTGCAATGGGCGGTGGCTTTGTTAGAGCTCATTGGGAAAGCATCATGCTTGATCGAAGGTAGAAGTGATGATAGTTGTTGCTATCGGCTGTAGATGATGGTATGATACCAGTGGAGTTGGAGATGGATATAGTGTCGAGGTAGAGTGCTGAATTTTGTCGACACTATAAAGAATTGAAGAGGTCAGAAGTAGCTTTATAATGGTGAAAATAGTTCACAAATCGGAGCTCGGAGGAGGAAGATATGGCAATAAAGGTTGAGTGCTACGGGAACAACATGTGATAGAAGTTTATTACAAAGTGACAGATTCTGAGCTCTAGGTTTTGGTAACCCAAGAGTTATGACACACATCTGTCATCTCATGATAGACATCTGTCGATAGGCTTATTGTAGCCCAAAAGTTGCGAAAGACGTCTGTCACGATGCAATTTTGTTTTTTCCACCCAGAGTTCGTGTATTCGATTGTAGGGCTCCAAAGGGCAAACCGGGAATTTGTCGATGAAGGATGGTTCAGTACATAAGCTATTTTCAGGATTCGAGTTTGAGAGATAGTAGGAGATTAAGGATTTAATCTAAGGTTTATCCTCCACTGATTAGGGTTTTATCTAAACCTAATTTTCTTCAATTCTCCTCTCAAAGTGGGTGTACACTAACAAGACGTTAGTGGAACCACTATAAATCGGTGTGTGATTTATTTTATCGTTATTGTTCTGATTATCAATTGCATTTTTGGAGATTGTGATTGGTTTTGGATTGGATTGAGATAATGATTAGTTGTTTTTGCACTTCTTACCATGATTTTGTTTTCCTCTATCCTTTGGGGTTTTGATTTGAGTGGTCTCGAGTTAGAATTCACAACATTTGATTTGTAAGAAGATATTGTGAATGGTATTCTTTTAATTTTAAAGAGGATAAATAGGAAGAATATAAAATCAGCTTTAGCATTTCTATCCATTTTCATTTGTTTTCCATTCTAAAATGATTCAGGCTTCATGTTTTCATAATTCAATTGATTTGAAGATGGTGCAAAAATGCTATACATCTGAAGCTAATTCGCGGAGTGAAGGCGCTGTGTGAAAGATAGTGAATCATTTGCATTGAAGGTTGGCGATAGTGAAATTGTAATTCTCTGTGCCTGTCAAAATTTTCAATTTTGAAATTGGCCTCGAACAAGCTGCAAAATTTCTTTTACTTTATTTTAATTTTTTTTGCTTTAGACGGATTGATATCGTTTATTTTAGTTTTTTTATAATGCTCTTCTTAAGAGCTATAGGTGGATTACATTCACTAAATTAGTATTAGTACAGGAAATTAAATAAAATTGGGAAGAATTTTATTCTGATATCTATTATTATCTTCTACCTACTAGATTTTGAATAGCCTCGATCAGAAAGGTGCAGGCTACATCATCTATTTTGTTTCCCTATAGAAAGTAATACATCTATGGTCATTTATCTTGATATTTATAGTTTACAGCTTTGTAAGTTTTTAATTGCGCACTATTTAGAAAATACAACACATGACTGTGGTTTCATTCAAAAGTACTAAAGGTATACATCTATATATAATGAGGATACCTCCAGTTGAAGCTTTCAAATTTACTAAATTAACCGTCTCTACCTCTCACTGCACACAAAGGGTATGGGGGACATTTTTGACATTCAGTTTCACCATTCAGCACGTTCTTTCTATCAGTAACTCCACCATACCCTATCTTCTTCTCACATCCATTTCTCTTACCAATTGGTATTATTATCCCTTACAAAATCTAGGATTTCAATTTAGCCTAAAATTCACAACCTATAAAATAATTTTTTTCACTCCTATTGAATCCATCACCGTGTAAACATTCCTAGCACTCTCGGTCTTCCCAAACTTAGCATACCCATAAATAAACACATTGTAAGCAACTGAACCACGGTTTTTCTCAGTCTCCATTCTATCAACCAGCTCTCTGGATTCCTCTAACCTTCCCTCTTTATTACACAAGGCATCAACCAGAAAAGTACAAGAGCTAACATCCTACAAACAAAAACTGTTTTGAAGCATATAAGAAAACACCTCAAATGCATCCTTCTTCCTACCCATAATGAAGCATTCTTTGAAGACATTTCTAAAACTGCACGCATCAAGAGAAAGACCGTATATTTGCATTAGTCTTCAAAAAATATGGGGTTTCAATTTAGCCTAAAATTCACACCCCATAAAATAATTTTGTTCATGATATAATCATCTTCAATCGCTGCACATGAACGGTGCACGCAAAATGGCAAAAAGTAATAGTGGAGCAGGCAACTTTGAACCGAAGGCGATTTGAAGGTCATTGTATCTAATTTAAGCTTTTTGATTTAATTTTATTAACTTAGATTTTTCGAATTTGGAAATTTTTTTATTTGAGAGAAATTTAGTAGAAAGTTAATGACAAGAAGAAGAGAGGAGATTTGTAACAAAAAACAACATTGTATAATTTTTATGTTAATATATAAGAGATTATGGAATTTTAGATTACAAATTATATCAAAGAACCATTGAGATCATCGTGTCAAAAGTTATACTGATTAGGGAACATTATCTTTGAATGGGTATGCACACCCCTTTAAGATTTTATATTCCTTTAAATATCAAAGCTTTTTTTCCTTTTTGTTTGTTGATATTCTTAACATTATTGTTAAGAAGTTAATTGCTTCAAATTGGATGAAATTTTGTAGAAAAATAAAGTTTTAATGGTAGCTCAATGTTTTACGAGTATTTGGTTTCACATTTTGATAAAATGCAATGCAACTTAATGATACAATATTAAAATCTATAATTTTCTGCACATCTGTTTTAAGCTTCAAAACGTATTTTATAATATTATGGTTTCATTGACTGCTTGTTGCAATTTTCAAAATGTAATGAAGAGGAAAATATGTTGGTAACTATACATCACCCATATCGAATCTGTTATAAAGTGTTACCCTTTTGCGTTGGCCCATTGATCTTCAAACATCTTCTATTTTTACAAATGGTTTTTACATTTATTTAACTCTACATAAATGATTCTTGGAAACCATTACTTAAGTTTATTATAAACTTTATATACATCACAACTCATTTTTATTATCGCTTCACAACTTAAGTTCATATTCAATTCTATCAAACAACATTCCAACACATATTCAATTCATTTTACAACTTAAGTAGAATTTTATTTTATAACTCAAGTTCATATCCATTTCATTAATTCATTGCAAATCAAATTCAATTTCATTTAACTCATTTCATTAATTCACTTCATTTACCTATACTCGAGTCAGATTACTTTTCAGAATTCAATTTATTTAACTTAATTTAAATTTCTTTTCATAGTTTAATTTCAAATTTACTTTTCTTAACATTTATATTCAACAAATCTAAAATTTTGTTTTAACTTACAAATTCCCAATAGAAGTTAAAACTTATTTTCTCATATTTATCAAATTATATTTTGGTTTTTAAAATCAAAAATTATTTTACCAAAACACAACATCAATGGAAGTAATCCATCACTCAAAAACTCGAAAATGAATGCTGATGATGCTACACTCATCACCGGAATTATTTTCCAGCGACTAAAGTGAGTTTAGTGCTTTCTATTTCTTTTAAATCCTTTTAAAAATATTTCTAGTCAAAATACTCTCTAAATAATATCATTATTATTTTTATAAACTTAGAAAAACAATTTTCAAAATCAACAGGATTTAAATTCTCAAATTCTAAACTTTTAAATCCTTTTTATTTAAAAATCATATTTATAAATTCTTCTTATATATAATTTCACTTTAGTTATATAAAACAATTTCTTAATTGTTTATCTTTGTTTACATTATAATAACAACATTTTTATTAGAACACAAATGACAAACAACAAATGATAATTATCAAATATTATCATTCACTAACAACCAAACACACCATATATACTATAATAATTTATTAAAAAATATTCCTTTTAAATATAATCAAGGTAAAATTATTTCATTTAACCAATTTCAAAACAATACTATGTCGAAATTCTATTTTCAAGTGTTTAGAGACCCCTATCAATAACGTTAATTACTCATATTGGTCAGAATCCATAAGCCACTCAACAGATCAACCAACACAATATAAAAGATTTTGTTATCACTAACAAACATGCACTCATATATAGATATATATACACACTAAAACCCATTCTAGGGTGCTACTGGCCCAATCTATAATGAGTACCCCGATAAAGCCTAGGTGTTCGCTAACTTAAGCTTCGATACCAAATGGAATAACTCGCATATCCGCACAATTCAAGCTGATAATAAACCACACATGTCCAACCCAAATTGAACGAAAAGACGGGTAGTTATGGAAAAGTAAGAAGAAAGAAGAAAGAAGAAGAAAAGAGAAAAAAAGAGAAAACGAAACTAAAACGACATAGAATCTCACAATCGCAGCAGAAGAACATATAATAAAATATCAATGATCTTTAGAAAAGAGAAACTATAATATACATACAACAAATCAGAGTACACAAATAACTAACCATCAGCCTAGATAGTTATAACAATCTCTCCTCACTAATGTTGATAATTTCAACAACAATGCAGCAAATATATATGTGAATACGACCTGAAGACCTCCAGCTCGTGTAGTGAAGCTCCAAAGCATCCAAATCCAAATATGTAAGTATGCTCGGCCTAACCCGAGCATTGGAAGGCAAGAACGCCCGGATCAGTCTACTAAACTAGCATGAGAAAACACATCTCAATTGAATTTTAAAGTTATCAAAAACTTTCTTTTTCAAAACTAAGGTATCTCGTAAGACCACACGCATATAAACACGGACAGGATTTTACCTTACGATAACCAAAACGTTCATATCAAATTCTGTAATATTATACTAGTGCCTAGTATACAAATAATATTAATCATAGCAGAAATTGTTATATTGATTAAATTCTAGCAATCTTGCTACAAAGTAGGAACTACAAATAAACTGGCAGGCATGTATTGAAGAATGGATTTCCATACAATGGCTAGGTAAGGGACTACCTTCCATACAGTGCATCTCTAAAGGAATGTGCCGAGGATCGACATCTTCGAACTGCGAATCAGAACCGGCCTACCCACAGACCCATTAGTGGCAGATAGGACCAAATATGACATCACCCCGGTCATTACCGACCTATCTGTTGCTGCAAGCATACACAACATACTTGACATATAGAGAGTAATCTAGAAAGGTGATGGTCATACTGTAACAACCCTATATTTTACAATTATTTTTAAATTGATTTCCAGATTTAAATGCTTTATTTATGAAAAGAATAAATTTTGTTATTGTAAATATAAAAACTTTGATTTTGTATGTGGATTAGAATTCCAAATATGACTAATTTAATATTTCCAAAAAATGTGAATTTTGGTCAAATAGTCAAACTTCGACTTTTAACTTAAAATTTTAAAAGTTTGAAATTTTAAATTTTATCTTTTATTATGAAAATAGATTTAATAACTTGAACACTACTTTTCGTTTCGTTGAAAACGGAGTTAAAATGTAAAAGTTATATACATTTCAATTTTTAGTATAATTTGTTTTATTGTGCAATTTTGCCTATTTTAAATTTTATAAATCATATTTTCTTTCTTATATTTTATTTTAATATGTGACAATATGTTAATTTATGTATATTTTCATCTCTAAATATTTTGAAAATAATAATAGAATTTTTCCAAAATTTACTATGATGATTTCCTATTTTTAAAAAGTTGTTTCCCTATTTTCTGCTATTTTCTTCATTAAAAATTATATGTAAATTAAATTTTAAATATTTATTTTGTGAATGTATTTTTATTTTATGTTATTATTTATGTTTAAAAATATTTTACAAGCTCATATGAATTTTCTAAAATTTATTTCATTTAATTTCGAATTTTCTAGACTAGTTTACTATTTTAGCTATTTTCTTAATTTAACTTTATATAATTGATAAATATTTATATAAATTATTATATTTTGATAAAATTTCGAAATTTTAACTGGGATTATTATTTTTTTCCAAAAATAAAAAGTTATAAAAAGGAATTAAAGATATATGAAGAGTTTGATACCTTTTGTGTGCTTAGTCCTTTTGAATTCTACCGTTTCTTTTTCAATCAATACATCTTTTATTTTATTTTTTTTGCCATTCTATCCCTCATTTTTTCCAGCCGACTTCCTCATGTTATTCACGAGTTTTCAAAGCTCCTAAACCCTAAAAAAAGTCATGGCCTCCATCTTGCAAAAATTTAGGTAAATTCATCTTCTTTTCTTCTTGTTTTTATGGTTTTCTATTGAATTTTTGTATATTGTTCTCAACTTCATGGCTCCACTCCTCTTCAACCAGATCTAGGCCAACCTCCACCACCTTGATTTCTGATCAACCACCCCCCTACACCCCACCATGGCCAGGGCGAGCCATCTTGGCTAGAGAACACCACCAAAAATCCAATATTACATCACATATATGCAAGCCTAGACCTAGAATTGTCACCATCACCTTCCACCACCCATAGCCACCACCAACACCACCTCCACCACCTCCAGCACCACCTGGATCCTCTGCCACATCATCACCTTGGATCCCACACCTCTGGCCGTGCCCCATGTTGAAATAGATCCACCAAAAACCTAAACAAACTCCACCAAAATTGCAATATACACTTGAAAACTTGCATTTCCAAGCACCTATGCCTTCACCACTTCACCAAACCACTTTGGCCACCACATACATCATCACCACCCGCCATTTTTTGACCTAACACCTCTGCCACATCTATACCTGACCCCACCAGGCCTGTCCATGCTCTTTCTTGCCTTGGTCGTGGCTTGTTGTTGCATAAAAACATTGGTGTGTTGCCTTAGCTTGTGTAGTTCATGTACACAAACCTTTGCTCTATCTTTTCCCATGCTATGGCCGATCTTATTGACCCAAACCAGATCTAAATTCACACCATGGCCATGTATTCCAACCTAGGGCTGAAGCATTAGAGGTTGAAAGCAAGTGTAATAGCTTTGGATTTGTTTTATGCAGTCATTTCTAACATTGTTTTATTAAAATTTTGGGTTGAAAACTTATATTGTTTGTATTGTTTTGTCTTATGTATTCGAGGAAGTTAACCTTGTCTTTCCCACACTCATCATCATCATGGCTGAGAAAATGAACCCCTTTTTCGAGCGTTTGAATGGTTAAAAGCGGTCAAGTAATCTATTCCGTTGTTGCTTTTTATCTTCATTGTTTCAACATTGTTTTACGTTGAATATTTATGTGTATATTGTCTTGTTTGGTTATTATTTACAAGATAAATATCAAGGCTCTCCATTCATTCAAATCAAAAGTCATGCTATATCGTGCTTGTTGTGCTTTCTGGAATCTATTCTGTGTGTTTTGATCGCTAATCTCCAGCTTTAACAGGTGAGTTATTCTCACTAGACAATATGTACCTATATAACTGGTAAATTGACACCCTGTGAATCTGTAGAAATATATTATCATGTTATACTTGACTATGTTATGATCATATGATGTTTATACACCTGTTATATCATATGTTACTGTTATTTAATGTTATTCTGTTATTTATATTAGTTATCACCATTGCAAGTTCCCTGTAGACTAGAATCACTATGGGTTGAAATGATACATACCCGAACGGACTTTAGAATAGGGAAAAATCGTTATGGGCTGAAATGATAGGCTTGAATGGTTTTATTTAATTTATTTTAACTTGGGATTGTGGGTTTGAAATGATAGAACCCGGATTTTTCTTTTTAAACTGCGGATTGAAATGATACATATCCGTATCACTTGACCTAGGCTAGAAAACTATATACAGGCCCGTGGTTATTTTATAAAGTGTTTTGAATATTTTTAAGTATTTTAAAAATATAAATTTATGAAATTTGATTTAAACAAATTTTGAAATATTTTGAGTTAAAGAAATTATGATTTTTCTATGTGTTAAAAATGTAATTAATGAATGGTTTAACTGGATTTTTGAAATATAACTTAAGTTGGAAATTTGGAATTTTGGTTAAAAATGATATTTAAGTTATATAAATAAAATGGATATTAAATTTTATTTGAAAATGGTAAATATGATAATTTGATTAAATTTGAATTTAAGTGATTTATTAAAGTATTATTGATTTTTCTATGAATTTAAGTGGTTAAATAAATGAATGTTTAAAAGTGATCTTTTAAAATATAACTTGACTAGGAAATGTGAAATTTGGTTTTAATTAAAGGTTTAAGTTAATTGAATAAAATTGGAAATTTAGTTAAATTGTGAAATGGTAATTTAAATTTGAAGTGTTAAGTTTATTGGTTGAAATGTGAAGAATTGGACACTTTTACACTAAAATTTATTAAGTAAATTGTTGAAAATTGGATTTGATTATAAGAAATTTATTGTGAAAGGATATATGTTAAATGATATGTAAATGAACATTTTAAATGTTAAAATATGATTTTAAAAATGTTTATGTGTTTTAAATTAAAGTTATTTAATTGCTGGAAATACACTAACACCTGAAATTAACTTTTAATAGCATTCAGAAATGTTATAGATTCTGTTTTGAACTAAAATTGTGTAAAAAGGAGCTATTACAGCATTTCTGGAATGCTATAGTTGCTGTAGTTGAACTTATAGGCTAATATTGAACTCAGGCCTATTATAGCATTCTCTGGAAATGCTATAATGGTCTGCAGTCTATGTTGAAATCAAATTTAACCCTTGTTTTGAAATCTGAACTACCGCAGCACTTCTGAAATGCTGTCTTTTCGGTTTTGAACTATAATTCAACTAAAACTTAGTTTTAACAGTAGTTTTAAATGCTGTCTTTGCTGAATTAAAAATGTTTTCAAATATAACTTATAGCAGTTGTTTTTAAATGCTGTGAAATGCTGAAATTTTAATAATTAGGGTTTTTGACTTAGTAAACGAACTCAGAATGGTCTGAAACTTTGGAAATTGAATACTTGATTTGAAAATATAATAATTACACTTTTAAAAGGTTTAAATGAATTATTTTGATTGGAATATAAACTATTTAAAGGTGATTTGAAATGATAGTAAATGAACGATATCTTTGAATTTAAAAGGTATTTAAAGTTGAATATTTGGATTTGAACTGATAGGATATTTTATTTTATTAAAATGATTTGAAATGAAGTTTTGTAAGGATATGATATTTTATTATATTAAAATGATTTGAAATGAAGTTTTGTAAGGATATGATATTTTATTATATTAAAATGATTTGAAATGAAGTTTTGAAATGATATGAAAATTTAAATATATGGAAATGGTTTGGAATTGATTTAATCTTTATTTTGATAAAGATATGGTTTGAAATGATATTTTATTTTGAAGTAAAGTATTGTTTTTAAAAGTTATTACCACGGGTTATGATAACGATTGGTTGGCAAAGAGACCGGGATCGGATATGGACATACTCTCTGTCGATACCGAAAACCACTTTGACAACCGTGTACGCGGTGGAGATTGCAGAATGAAGTAGGATGGGGGCGACGTTCTTAAGGTATGTTACGTGGACCCAACTCCCGTGAGTTGGCATAAGATGGCTAAAACAGGAGCGATCTCGGACCAGTGAGGTAGCACCTCTTCTCGGACACATTTCTTCGATATTATACTCTTACTTGTGATTGATTAGATGGCCATCCTCCGATTTGGGAGTGTTGTTCGAGGTGGACGGTAGTGGCTGCTATGCGCTCCATCAGTCCGTGTGCGTAATTGGTATATCTACCCTGGCATTGCCTAGTTGTGCCGTGTCACCTACCATATCGAGCTTTACTACGATTATGATTTTAAAATCCGACCGCGTTAAGGTTCTCCATCCCCTTAACGCTATTTTCTATATGATTATACTTTACTGATTAGACACTACTATATATAGCGTATATTACTATATAGTAAATAGTTTAACGGACCCTTAGAGGATGGGCGGTCCCAAGCATCTTCTAAGTTACTTGTACCCTTATTACAGTTCGCTTGAGTTGGTTTACATTATATAAGTATATATTGTCCTGACTTGAGTGTTTTGTGTTTTGCTTTACGCTCGGGTCAGCCTGAGTTATTCACAGATTTGGATTTCCACTCTCTTGGAGATTTGAATCGCTGGAGATTATCTGCTTGTCATGTCCTATCTATTTCAATTCCGTTGTTCTACTCAGCTTGTACTTGGTTATTATATTGAGACTTTTGTTGTATTCTATTTCTTCTGTTATATCTTATGTAACTCTGATATATTTATATAGTAGCTTCATGAACTACTATTTCTTTTACTTCCGTTGCATTATTTTACTCTGTGATCTGTGATTATATTTATTTACTGTATATTCTGAGATTTGCCAAATTTTAATTACAACGCGGTATTTTGAGCAATTCAACTCCGGCATGAGTGTCTACCTATACACTTATAATGGATGCGAATGGTTGAAAATATCGGGTCGTTACAGTTGGTATCAGAGCTTTGGCTTTGAGGCAAAACTCAGCATATGGAGTAGATTTTTTTACAGAATCACCATCGTTCGAGTTTGAATCTTTTCCTCTTGATTCAAATTTCCTTTGAATTTTTGGAACGTTCCCTGCGGTTCCAAAATTCATTATTGTCCCTCACTATTCATCTTCTTTTGATTTTGGAGTATCACATAACTCCACTTCGAATGATCTTTATAGTGAATTGGCGGTCTCGCCAATATTCTAATTTTCTTGTAAAGAGGTGAAAATCCTTTACAATCAGCATCAATTCACCAGAGATTTATATTTATCCTTGGATTAGACGCTAATATTTTTTTATTATTCCAAACTCTATCTTTTGAGATCAGATGTAGATTTACCCCAGAAAATCCACATTTGATCTTATTCTTTAAGTCACGGTTGACCCCATTAAGGTTGCCCGCGATTTATTTATGCTTATCCATCTCCCTATTTTGTCGATTAATCACCTTGTCTTTTGTTCCCAAACTATCTCCAAACATTTTGAATTGAACTTGTAAATCTATGTTTTGTTTTATATGTTGTGTTGTTTGGGTTGTTGATGTTGATTTGGGTTTCTGATCGATTCGTCTGATCAACGCTATCGATAGGATTTCTAAAACACTTTGGCAGAACAAACTGACACAATATTATTTTAAAACTGTTAATGAAATAAATATTGATATATAAGTAAAATTTATGGAACTTAATAAATTGATTTATATTGATAATTTGAAATGATAATACTTGATTTATCATTTATTGTTCTGCAAATGAATTTATGAATAGTTGTTTATAAATTGATTTGGGAACTGAAATGAATTTAAAACAAGAAATTTAAGAATTTAATGTCCAATGGATTTCAAACCTTGTGTTTAAAGTTTTAAAAGGATATATTATTTAAAGTATTTCCAAGTAGAAATTTGTTTGTAAAGGATTTTAAAGTTTAAAAATTTAGTGCTTTTCTCTTTGTCGCTGGAAAATAATTTTGGTGATGACTGAAGCATCATCGACGTTCATTTTCGAGTTTCGAAGTGAAGAGACTGTTCTGTAGTCTTGCTATAGCTTTGTTTTGGGGAATTTAATTAATTTGAACTTCTAAAATATGATTTGATATTATATATAGATATATGATTTAAAATTGATTTGACATATTATATATATATATATATTTATCTCTTAATGGTTTGAAGGGAATCGGAAATTTAATTCTTACATTTTATCTTAAAGAACAATTTCAATTATAAAAAGAAAATCAAAAATTTGGATAAATGATTCAAACTTGAGATAATTGAATTGAAAAATTTTATTTGTATAACATACAATTTCATTCCAATATAACTTACCTAAATTACACAAAAGTTGAATATGAAATTGGATAACATACAATATAGAAATGATTTTTATAAATAAAATTTGAGTGGTTATAATAAATGTTATACACTTAAATTTTAGTTATAAAAGATTAACAGAGGTAAACAGTGAAAAAAAATTTAAAGAGATTTTATTTAAATAACTTAATAATCAAATTTGATTTAATATGGAACCTGAAGTCTAACCTAGGAATTTTAATATAGGTTATTTCCTGAAATGAATATGTTGTATAATAAATAAGGTATCTTTGAATAGAAAAAATAAAATACATTTGAATTGGACATTTTGTAATAAAGTTTATTTAATTTGAAATCATAGTTTAATTGATGTCTAAATGATTAAATGTGTAAAGAAATTTGATTGTTATATTTGCTATGATAAATATTTTATTTATGAAATAGATATGTCTTAAAAAAATGAATAATTATGATTTAAATAGTTAAAATGTATTTTAACATCACTAAACCTTGATAATTGAGAATTTGGTTTTCAAATGGAATTTTAAGTGTAACTTATTAAAGGAATATCTATTTATGAAATGGGTATTTTAAATAAAGTGTTAGGTTATGTGTTAAATTAAGAGCTAAGTAAAATAGTGAGCTTTTGACTTAATAAATGAAGTATAGTTTAATTTGGATATTCCATTCATAAAAGTATGTTTTAATAAGTCATAAGTTAAATGATATTCAAATGAATATTTCTGAAATTAAACTGATTTGAAATACTAATATATCTACTGTAGCATTTTATAAGTGCTGCTGTTTTGAAAATACAATGTTTTGGAAATTTTATAATTGAATGATTGAACTTAGAAATGTTACAATTTTGAAATGAATATTGTTTGATATTGAATTAAAATGGTTTAAATGAAGATTATTTTAAAAGTGTTATGATTTTCTAAGTATCATGTTTTTTTATATAATATTTCCAAAGTGTTATGATTTTTAGTAGTATGATTTCCAAATGATAACATCTCTAAATTGTTATGATTTCAAAGTATTATGATTTCAAAGCATTATAGTTTCAAATTTATTATCTTATTTTGTTTTTTTCAAACTACCTTTTGGTTGTCCTTATTTCTCTTATCTTGTTATAGAATGGGAAGGCTATTGCTTATACCAGTCTGTTTAGAAATCTTTCTATAATCTTTGATAATCTTTGTTACTCATCTGGATCTGAACACTGTTTTTTTCATCCATAGACCGTCGGTCAAGTGAAAAGGGAGATTCAGACTCTACAGGATCTTTTTCGTGTTTGTGTTCTTGATTTGATCACCCCATATTGTTAAACTTACCTATAACAATAGTTATCAGGTGTAATTCCAATTTTCTTATCATCTTGTCTTAATTCTATTCATTCTATCTTTTTCTGTGCTTTTTCGTACCTCGTTCCTTTTCGGGGACGAAAAGTTTTGAGTGGGGGAGAGTGTAACAACCCTGTATTTTACAATTATTTTTAAATTGATTTCCAGATTTAAATGCTTTAATTATGAAAAGAATAAATTTTGTTATTGTAAATATAAAAACTTTGATTTTGTATGTGGATAAGAATTCCAAATATGACTAAATTTAATATTTCCAGAAAATGTGAATTTTGGTCAAATAGTCAAACTTCGACTTTTAACTTAAAATTTTAAAAGTTTGAAATTTTAAATTTTATCTTTTATTATGAAAATAGATGTAATAACTTGAAAACTACTTTTCGTTTCGTTGAAAACGGAGTTAAAATGTAAAAGTTATATACATTTCAATTTTTAGTATAATTTGTTTTATTGTGCAATTTTGCCTATTTTAAATTTTATAAATCATATTTTCTTTCTTATATTTAATTTTAATATGTGTCAATATGTTAATTTATGTATATTTTCATCTCTAAATATTTTAAAAATAATAATAGAATTTTTCCAAAATTTACTATGATGATTTCCTATTTTTAAAAAGCTGTTTCCCTATTTTCTGCTATTTTCTTCATTAAAAATTATATGTAAATTAAATTTTAAATATTTATTTTGTGAATGTATTTTTATTTTATGTTATTATTTATGTTTAAAAATATGTTACAAGCTCATATGAATTTTCTAAAATTTATTTCATTTAATTTCGAATTTTCTAGACTAGTTTACTATTTTAGCTATTTTTTTAATTTAACATTATATAATTGATAAATATTTATATAAATTATTATATTTTGATAAAATTTCGAAATTGTAACTGGGATTATTATTTTTTTCCAAAAATATAAAGTTATAAAAAGGAATTAAAGATATATGAAGAGTTTGATACCTTTTGTGTGCTTAGTCCTTTTGAATTCTACCGTTTCTTTTTCAATCAATACATCTTTTATTTTATTTTTTTTGCCATTTTATCCCTCATTTTTTCCAGCCGACTTCCTCATGTTATTCACGAGTTTTCAAAGCTCCTAAACCCTAAAAAAAATCATGGCCTCCATCTTGCAAAAATTTAGGTAAATTCATCTTCTTTTCTTCTTGTTTTTATGGTTTTCTATTGAATTTTTGTATATTGTTCTCAACTTCATGGCTCCACTCCTCTTCAACCAGATCTAGGCCAACCTCCACCACCTTGATTTCTGATCAACCACCCCCATAGCACCCCACCATGGCCAGGCCGAGCCATCTTGGCTAGAGAACACCACCAAAAATCCAATATTACATCACATATATGCAAGCCTAGACCTAGAATTGTCACCATCACCTTCCACCACCCATAACCGCCACCAACACCACCTCCACCACCTCCAGCACCACCTGGACCCTCTGCCACGTCATCACCTTGGACCCCACACCTCTGGCCGTGCCCCATGTTGAAATAGATCCACCAAAAACCTAAACAAACTCCACCAAAATTGCAATATACACTTGAAAACTTGCATTTCCAAGCACCTATGCCTTCACCACTTCACCAAACCACTTTGGCCGCCACATACATCATCACCACCCGCCATTTTCTGACCTAACACCTCTGCCACATCTTTACCTGACCCCACCAGGCCTGTCCATGCTCTTGCTTGCCTTGGTCGTGGCTTGTTGTTGCATAAAAACATTGGTGTGTTGCCTTAGCTTGTGTAGTTCATGTACACAAACCTTTGCTCTATCTTTTCCCATGCTATGGCCGATCTTATTGACCCAAACCAGATCTAAATTCACACCATGGCCATGTATTCCAACCTAGGGCTGAAGCATTAGAGGTTGAAAGCAAGTGTAATAGCTTTGGATTTGTTTTATGCAGTCATTTCTAACATTGTTTTATTAAAATTTTGGGTTGAAAACTTATGTTGTTTGTATTGTTTTGTCTTATGTATTCGAGGAAGTTAACCTTGTCTCTCCCACACTCATCATCATCATGGCTGAGAAAATGAACCCCTTGTTTGAGCGTTTGAATGGTTAAAAGCAGTCAAGTAATCTATTTCGTTGTTGCTTCTTATCTTCATTGTTTCAACATTGTTTTGCGTTGAATATTTATGTGTATATTGTCTTGTTTGGTTATTGTTTACAAGATAAATATCAAGGCTCTCCATTCATTCAAATCAAAATTCATGCTATATCTTGCTTGTTGTGCTTTCTGGAATCTATTCTGTGTGTTTTGATCGCTAATCTCCAGCTTTAACAGGTGAGTTATTCTCACCAGATAATATGTACCTGTATAACTAGTAAATTGACACCCTGTGAATCTGTAGAAATATATTATCATGTTATACTTGACTATGTTATGATCATATGATGTTTATACACCTGTTATATCATATGTTACTGTTATTTAATGTTATTCTGTTATTTATATCAGTTATCACCATTGCAAGTTCCCTGTAGACTAGAATCACTATGGGTTGAAATGATACATACCTGAACGGACTTTAGAATAGGGAAAAATCGTTATGGGCTGAAATGATAGGCCTAAATGGTTTTATTTAATTTATTTTAACTTGGGGTTGCGGGTTTGAAATGATAGAACCCGGATTTTTCTTTTTAAACTGCGGATTGAAATGATACATATCTGTATCACTTGACCTAGGCTAGAAAACTATATACAGGCCCGTGGTTATTTTATAAAGTGTTTTGAATATTTTTAAGTATTTTAAAAATATAAATTTATGAAATTTGATTTAAAAAGATTTTGAAATATTTTGAGTTAAAGAAATTATGATTTTTCTATGTGTTAAAAATGTAATTAATGAATGGTTTAACTGGATTTTTGAAATATAACTTAAGTTGGAAATTTGGAATTTTGGTTAAAAATGATATTTAAGTTATATAAATAAAATGGATATTAAATTTTATTTGGAAATGGTAAATATGATAATTTGATTAAATTTGAATTTAAGTGATTTATTAAAGTATTATTTATTTTTCTATGAATTTAAGTGGTTAAATAAATGAATGTTTAAAAGTGATCTTTTAAAATATAACTTGACTAGGAAATGTGAAATTTGGTTTTAATTAAAGGTTTAAGTTAATTAAATAAAATTGGAAATTTAGTTAAATTATGAAATGGTAATTTAAATTTGAAGTGTTAAGTTTATTGGTTGAAATGTGAAGAATTGGACACTTTTACACTAATATTTATTAAGTAAATTGTTGAAAATTGGATTTGATTATAAGAAATTTATTGTGAAAGGATATATGTTAAATGATATGTAAATGAACATTTTAAATGTTAAAATATGATTTTAATAATGTTTATGTGTTTTAAATTAAAGTTATTTAATTGCTGGAAATACACTAACACCTGAAATTAACTTTTAATAGCATTCAGAAATGTTATAGATTCTGTTTTGAACTAAAATTGTGTAAAAAGGAGCTATTACAGCATTTCTGGAATGCTGTAGTTGCTGTAGTTGAACTTATAGGCTAATATTGAACTCAGGCCTATTATAGCATTCTCTGGAAATGCTATAATGGTCTGCAGTCTATGTTGAAATCAAATTTAACCCTTGTTTTGAAATCTGAACTACCGCAGCACTTCTGAAATGCTGTCTTTTCTATTTTGAACTATAATTCAACTAAAACTGAGTTTTAACAGCAGTTTTAAGTGCTGTCTTTGCTGAATTAAAAATGTTTTCAAATATAACTTATAGCAGTTGTTTTTAAATGCTGTGAAATGCTGAAATTTTAATAATTAGGGTTTTTGACTTAGTAAACGAACTCAGAATGGTCTGAAACTTTGGAAATTGAATACTTGATTTGAAAATATAATAATTACACTTTTAAAAGGTTTAAATGAATTATTTTGATTGGAATATAAACTATTTAAAGGTGATCTGAAATGATAGTAAATGAACGATATCTTTGAATTTAAAAGGTATTTAAAGTTGAATATTTGGATTTGAACTGATAGGATATTTTATTTTATTAAAATGATTTGAAATGAAGTTTTGTAAGGATATTATATTTTATTATATTAAAATGATTTGAAATGAAGTTTTGTAAGGATATGATATTTTATTATATTAAAATGATTTGAAATGAAGTTTTGAAATGATATGAAAATTTAAATATATGGAAATGGTTTGGAATTGATTTAATCTTTATTTTGATAAAGATATGGTTTGAAATGATATTTTAGTTTGAAGTAAAGTATTGTTTTTAAAAGTTGTAACCACGGGTTATGATAACGATTGGTTGGCAAAGAGACCGGGATCGGATATGGACATACTCTCTGTCGATACCGAAAACCACTTTGACAACCGTGTACGCGGTGGAGATTCCAGAATGAAGTAGGATGGGGGCGACGTTCTTAAGGTATGTTACGTGGACCCAACTCCCGTGAGTTGGCATAAGGTGGCTAAAACAGGAGCGATCTCGGACCAGTGAGGTAGCACCTCTTCTCGAACACATTTCTTCGATATTATACTCTTACTTGTGATTGATTAGATGGCCATCCTCCGATTTGGGAGTGTTGTTCGAGGTGGACGGTAGTGGCTGCTATGCGCTCCATCAGTCCGTGTGCGTAATTGGTATATCTACCCTGGCATTGCCTAGTTGTGCCGTGTCACCTACCATATCGAGCTTTACTACGATTATGATTTTAAAATCCGACCGCGTTAAGGTTCTCCATCCCTTTAACGCTATTTTCTATATGATTATACTTTACTGATTAGACACTACTATATATAGCGTATATTACTATATAGTAAATAGTTTAACGGACCCTTAGAGGATGGGCGGTCCCAAGCATCTTCTAAGTTACTTGTACCCTTATTACAGTTCGCTTGAGTTGGTTTACATTATATAAGTATATATTGTCCTGACTCGAGTGTTTGTGTTTTGCTTTACGCTCGGGTCAGCCTGAGTTATTCACAGATTTGGATTTCCACTCTCTTGGAGATTTGAATCGCTGGAGATTATCTGCTTGTCATGTCCTATCTATTTCAATTCCGTTGTTCTACTCAGCTTGTACTTGGTTATTATATTGAGACTTTTGTTGTATTCTATTTCTTCTGTTATATATTATGTAACTCTGATATATTTATATAGTAGCTTCATGAACTACTATTTCTTTTACTTCCGTTGCATTATTTTACTTTGTGATCTGTGATTATATTTATTTACTGTATATTCTGAGATTTGCCAAATTTTAATTACAACGCGGTATTTTGAGCAATTCAACTCCGGCATGAGTGTCTACCTATACACTTATAATGGATGCGAATGGTTGAAAATATCGGGTCGTTATAGTTGGTATCAGAGCTTTGGCTTTGAGGCAAAACTCAGCATATGGAGTAGATTTATTTACAGAATCACTTTCGTTCGAGTTTGAATCTTTTCCTCTTGATTCAAATTTCCTTTGAATTTTTGGAACGTTCCCTGCGGTTCCAAAATTCATTATTGTCCCTCACTATTCATCTTCTTTTGATTTTGGAGTATCACATAACTCCACTTCGAATGATCTTTATAGTGAATTGGCGGTCTCGCCAATATTCTAATTTTCTTGTAAAGAGGTGAAAATCCTTTACAATCAGCATCGATTCACCAGAGATTTATATTTATCCTTGGAGTAGACGCTAATATTTTTTATTATTCCAAACTCTATCTTTTGAGATCAGATGTAGATTTACCCCAGAAAATCTACATTTGATCTTATTCTTTAAGTCACGGTTGACCCCATTAAGGTTGCCCGCGATTTATTTATGCTTATCCATCTCCCTATTTTGTCGATTAATCGCCTTGTCTTTTGTTCCCAAACTATCTCCAAACATTTTGAATTGAACTTGTAAATCTATGTTTTGTTTTATATGTTGTGTTGTTTGGGTTGTTGATGTTGATTTGGGTTTCCGATCGATTCGTCTGATCAACGCTATCGATAGGATTTCTAAAACACTTTGGCAGAACAAACTGACACAATATTATTTTAAAACTGTTAATGAAATAAATATTGATATATAAGTAAAATTTATGGAACTTAATAAATTGATTTATATTGATAATTTGAAATGATAATACTTGATTTATCATTTATTGTTCTGCAAATGAATTTATGAATAGTTGTTTATAAATTGATTTGGGAACTGAAATGAATTTAAAACAAGAAATTTAAGAATTTAATGTCCAATGGATTTCAAACCTTGTGTTTAAAGTTTTAAAAGGATATATTATTTAAAGTATTTCCAAGTAGAAATTTGTTTGTAAAGGATTTTAAAGTTTAAAAATTTAGTGCTTTTCTCTTTGTCGCTGGAAAATAATTTTGGTGATGACTGCAGCATCATCGACGTTCATTTTCGAGTTTCGAAGTGAAGAGACTGTTCTATAGTCTTGTTATAGCTTTGTTTTGGGGAATTTAATTAATTTGAACTTCTAAAATATGATTTGATATTATATATAGATATATGATTTAAAATTGATTTGACATATTATATATATATTTATTTATCTCTTAATGGTTTGAAGGGAATCGGAAATTTAATTCTTACATTTTATCTTAAAGAACAATTTCAATTATAAAAAGAAAATCAAAAATTTGGATAAATGATTCAAACTTGAGATAATTGAATTGAAAAGTTTTATTTGTATAACATACAATTTCATTCCAATATAACTTACCTAAATTACACAGAAGTTGAATATGAAATTGGATAATATACAATATAGAAATGATTTTTATAAATAAAATTTGAGTGGTTATAATAAATGTTATACACTTAAATTTTAGTTATAAAAGATTAACAGAGGTAAACAGTGAAAAACAATTTAAAGAGATTTTATTTAAATAACTTAATAATCAAATTTGATTTAATATAGAACCTTAAGTTTAACCTAGGAATTTTAATATAGGTTATTTCCTGAAATGAATATGTTGTACAATAAATAAGGTATCTTTGAATAGATAAAATACATTTGAATTGGACATTTTGTAATAAAGTTTATTTAATTTGAAATCATAGTTTAATTGATGTCTAAATGATTAAATGTGTAAAGAAATTTGATTGTTATATTTGCTATGATAAATATTTTATTTATGAAATAGATATGTCTTAAAAAAAATGAATAATTATGATTTAAATAGTTAAAATGTATTTTAACATCACTAAACCTTGATAATTGAGAATTTGGTTTTCAAATGGAATTTTAAGTGTAACTTATTAAAGGAATATCTATTTATGAAATGGGTATTTTAAATAAAGTGTTAGGTTATGTGTTAAATTAAGAGCTAAGTAAAATAGTGAACTTTTGACTTAATAAATGAAGTATGGTTTAATTTGGATATTCCATTCATAAAAGTATGTTTTAATAAGTCATAAGTTAAATGATATTCAAATGAATATTTCTGAAATTAAACTGATTTGAAATACTAATATATCTACTGTAGCATTTTATAAGTGCTGTTTTGAAAATACAATGTTTTGGAAATTTTATAATTGAATGATTGAACTTAGAAATGTTACAATTTTGAAATGAATATTGTTTGATCTTGAATTAAAATGGTTTAAATGAAGATTATTTTAAAAGTGTTATGATTTTCTAAGTATTATGTTTTTTTTATATAATATTTCCAAAGTGTTATGATTTTTAGTAGTATGATTTCCAAATGATAACATCTCTAAATTGTTATGATTTCAAAGCATTATAGTTTCAAATTTATTATCTTATTTTGTTTTTTTCAAACTACCTTTTGGTTGTCCTTATTTCTCTTATCTTGTTATAGAATGGGAAGGCTATTGCTTATACCAGTCTGTTTAGCTTTCTATAATCTTTGATCATCTTTGTTACTCATCTGGATCTGAACACTGTTTTTTTCATCCATAGACCGTCGGTCAAGTGAAAAGGGAGATTCAGACTCTAGAGGATCTTTTTCGTGTTTGTGTTCTTGATTTGATCACCCCATATTGTTAAACTTACCTATAACAATAGTTATCAGGTGTAATTCCAATTTTCTTATCATCTTGTCTTAATTCTATTCATTCTATCTTTTTCTGTGCTTTTCCGTACCTCGTTCCTTTTCGGGGACGAAAAGTTTTGAGTGGGGGAGAGTGTAACAACCCTGTATTTTACAATTATTTTTAAATTGATTTCCAGATTTAAATGCTTTATTTATGAAAAGAATAAATTTTGTTATTGTAAATATAAAAACTTTGATTTTGTATGTGGATTAGAATTCCAAATATGACTAAATTTAATATTTCCAGAAAATGTGAATTTTGGTCAAATAGTCAAACTTCGACTTTTAACTTAAAATTTTAAAAGTTTGAAATTTTAAATTTTATCTTTTATTATGAAAATAGATGTAATAACTTGAACACTACTTTTCGTTTCGTTGAAAACGGAGTTAAAATGTAAAAGTTATATACATTTCAATTTTTAGTATAATTTGTTTTATTGTGCAATTTTGCCTATTTTAAATTTTATAAATCATATTTTCTTTCTTATATTTTATTTTAATATGTGTCAATATGTTAATTTATGTATATTTTCATCTCTAAATATTTTAAAAATAATAATAGAATTTTTCCAAAATTTACTATGATGATTTCCTATTTTTAAAAAGTTGTTTCCCTATTTTCTGCTATTTTCTTCATTAAAAATTATATGTAAATTAAATTTTAAATATTTATTTTGTGAATGTATTTTTATTTTATGTTCTTATTTATGTTTAAAAATATGTTAAAAGCTCATATGAATTTTCTAAAATTTATTTCATTTAATTTCGAATTTTCTAGACTAGTTTACTATTTTAGCTATTTTCTTAATTTAACTTTATATAATTGATAAATATTTATATAAATTATTATATTTTGATTAAATTTCGAAATTGTAACTGGGATTATTATTTTTTTCCAAAAATATAAAGTTATAAAAAGGAATTAAAGATATATGAAGAGTTTGATACCTTTTGTGTGCTTAGTCCTTTTGAATTCTACCGTTTCTTTTTCAATCAATACATCTTTTATTTTATTTTTTTTGCCGTTATATCCCTCATTTTTTCCAGCCAACTTCCTCATGTTATTCACTAGTTTTCAAAGCTCCTAAACCCTAAAAAAAATCATGGCCTCCATCTTGCAAAAATTTAGGTAAATTCATCTTCTTTTCTTCTTGTTTTTATGGTTTTCTATTGAATTTTTGTATATTGTTCTCAACTTCATGGCTCCACTCCTCTTCACCCAGATCTAGGCCAACCTCCACCACCTTGATTTCTGATCAACCACCCCCCTAGCACCCCACCATGGCCAGGCCGAGCCATCTTGGCTAGAGAACACCACCAAAAATCCAATATTACATCACATATATGCAAGCCTAGACCTAGAATTGTCACCATCACCTTCCACCACCCATAGCCGCCACCAACACCACCTCCACCACCTCCAACACCACCTGGACCCTCTGCCACGTCATCACCTTGGACCCCACACCTTTGGCCGTGCCCCATGTTGAAATAGATCCACCAAAAACCTAAACAAACTCCATCAAAATTGCAATATACACTTGAAAACTTGCATTTCCAAGCACCTATGCCTTCACCACTTCACCAAACCACTTTGGCCGCCACATACATCATCACCACCCGCCATTTTCTGACCTAACACCTCTGCCACATCTTTACCTGACCCCACCAGGCCTGTCCATGCTCTTGCTTGCCTTGGTCGTGGCTTGTTGTTGCATAAAAACATTGGTGTGTTGCCTTAGCTTGTGTAGTTCATGTACACAAACCTTTGCTCTATCTTTTCCCATGCTATGGCCGATCTTATTGACCCAAACCAGATCTAAATTGACACCATGGCCATGTAATCCAACCTAGGGCTGAAGCATTAGAGGTTGAAAGCAAGTGTAATAGCTTTGGATTTATTTTATGCAGTCATTTCTAACATTGTTTTATTAAAATTTTGGGTTGAAAACTTATATTGTTTGTATTGTTTTGTCTTATGTATTCAAGGAAGTTAACCTTGTCTCTCCCACACTCATCATCATCATGGCTGAGAAAATGAACCCCTTGTTCGAGCATTTGAATGGTTAAAAGCGGTCAAGTAATCTATTCCGTTGTTGCTTCTTATCTTCATTGTTTCAACATTGTTTTGCGTTGAATATTTATGTGTATATTGTCTTGTTTGGTTATTGTTTACAAGATAAATATCAAGGCTCTCCATTCATTCAAATCAAAGGTCATGCTATATCGTGCTTGTTGTGCTTTCTGGAATCTATTCTGTGTGTTTTGATCGCTAATCTCCAGCTTTAACAGGTGAGTTATTCTCACTAGACAATATGTACCTATATAACTGGTAAATTGACACCCTGTGAATCTGTAGAAATATATTATCATGTTATACTTGACTATGTTATGATCATATGATGTTTATACACCTGTTATATCATATGTTACTGTTATTTAATGTTATTCTGTTATTTATATTAGTTATCACCATTGCAAGTTCCCTGTAGACTAGAATCACTATGGGTTGAAATGATACATACCCGAACGGACTTTAGAATAGGGAAAAATCGTTATGGGCTGAAATGATAGGCTTGAATGGTTTTATTTAATTTATTTTAACTTGGGATTGTGGGTTTGAAATGATAGAACCCGGATTTTTCTTTTTAAACTGCGGATTGAAATGATACATATCCGTATCACTTGACCTAGGCTAGAAAACTATATACAGGCCCGTGGTTATTTTATAAAGTGTTTTGAATATTTTTAGGTATTTTAAAAATATAAATTTATGAAATTTGATTTAAACAGATTTTGAAATATTTTGAGTTAAAGAAATTATGATTTTTCTATGTGTTAAAAATGTAATTAATGAATGGTTTAACTGGATTTTTGAAATATAACTTAAGTTGGAAATTTGGAATTTTGGTTAAAAATGATATTTAAGTTATATAAATAAAATGGATATTAAATTTTATTTGGAAATGGTAAATATGATAAATAAAGTGTTTTGATCGCTAATCTCCAGCTTTAACAGGTGAGTTATTCTCACCAGACAATATGTACCTATATAACTAGTAAATTGACACCATGTGAATCTGTAGAAATATATTATCATGTTATACTTGACTATGTTATGATCATATGATGTTTATACACCTGTTATATCATATGTTACTGTTATTTAATGTTATTCTGTTATTTATATCAGTTATCACCATTGCAAGTTCCCTGTAGACTAGAATCACTATGGGTTGAAATGATACATACCTGAACGGACTTTAGAATAGGGAAAAATCATTATGGTCTGAAATGATAGGCCTGAATGGTTTTATTTAATTTATTTTAACTTGGGATTGCGGGTTTGAAATGATAGAACCCGGATTTTTCTTTTTAAACTGCGGATTGAAATGATACATATCTGTATCACTTGACCTAGGCTAGAAAACTATATACAGGCCCGTGGTTATTTTATAAAGTGTTTTGAATATTTTTAGGTATTTTAAAAATATAAATTTATGAAATTTGATTTAAACAGATTTTGAAATATTTTGAGTTAAAGAAATTATGATTTTTCTATGTGTTAAAAATGTAATTAATGAATGGTTTAACTGGATTTTTGAAATATAACTTAAGTTGGAAATTTGGAATTTTGGTTAAAAATGATATTTAAGTTATATAAATAAAATGGATATTAAATTTTATTTGGAAATGGTAAATATGATAATTTGATTAAATTTGAATTTAAGTGATTTATTAAATTATTATTGATTTTTCTATGAATTTAAGTGGTTAAATAAATGAATGTTTAAAAGTGATCTTTTAAAATATAACTTGACTAGGAAATGTGAAATTTGGTTTTAATTAAAGGTTTAAGTTAATTAAATAAAATTGGAAATTTAGTTAAATTGTGAAATGGTAATTTAAATTTGAAGTGTTAAGTTTATTGGTTGAAATGTGAAGAATTGGACACTTTTACACTAAAATTTATTAAGTAAATTGTTGAAAATTGGATTTGATTATAAGAAATTTATTGTGAAAGGATATATGTTAAATGATATGTAAATGAACATTTTAAATGTTAAAATATGATTTTAAAAATGTTTATGTGTTTTAAATTAATGTTATTTAATTGCTGGAAATACACTAACACCTGAAATTAACTTTTAATAGCATTCAGAAATGTTATAGATTCTGTTTTGAACTAAAATTGTGTAAAAAGGAGCTATTACAGCATTTCTGGAATGCTGTAGTTGTTGTAGTTGAACTTATAGGCTAATATTGAACTCAGGCCTATTATAGCATTCTCTGGAAATGCTATAATGGTCTACAGTCTATGTTGAAATCAAATTTAACCCTTGTTTTGAAATCTGAACTACCGCAGCACTTCTGAAATGCTGTCTTTTCTGTTTTGAACTATAATTCAACTAAAACTTAGTTTTAACAGCAGTTTTAAGTGCTGTCTTTGCTGAATTAAAAATGTTTTCAAATATAACTTATAGCAGTTGTTTTTAAATGCTGTGAAATGCTGAAATTTTAATAATTAGGGTTTTTGACTTAGTAAACGAACTCAGAATGGTCTGAAACTTTGGAAATTGAATACTTGATTTGAAAATATAATAATTACACTTTTAAAAGGTTTAAATGAATTATTTGATTGGAATATAAACTATTTAAAGGTGATTTGAAATGATAGTAAATGAACGATATCTTTGAATTTAAAAGGTATTTAAAGTTGAATATTTGGATTTGAACTGATAGGATATTTTATTTTATTAAAATTATTTGAAATGAAGTTTTGTAAGGATATGATATTTTATTATATTAAAATGATTTGAAATGAAGTTTTGTAAGGATATGATATTTTATTATATTAAAATGATTTGAAATGAAGTTTTGAAATGAGATGAAAATTTAAATATATGGAAATGGTTTGGAATTGATTTAATCTTTATTTTGATAAAGATATGATTTGAAATGATATTTTATTTTGAAGTAAAGTATTGTTTTTAAAAGTTATAACCACGGGTTATAATAATGATTGGTTGGCAAAGAGACCGGGATCGGATATGGACATACTCTCTGTCGATACCGAAAACCACTTTGACAACCGTGTACGCGGTGGAGATTCCAGAATGAAGTAGGATGGGGGCGACGTTCTTAAGGTATGTTACGTGGACCCAACTCCCGTGAGTTGGCATAAGGTGGCTAAAACAGGAGCGATCTCGGACCAGTGAGGTAGCACCTCTTCTCGGACACATTTCTTCGATATTATACTCTTACTTGTGATTGATTAGATGGCCATCCTCCGATTTGGGAGTGTTGTTCGAGGTGGACGGTAGTGGCTGCTATGCGCTCCATCAGTCCGTGTGCGTAATTGGTATATCTACCCTGGCATTGCCTAGTTGTGCCGTGTCACCTACCATATCGAGCGTTACTACGATTATGATTTTAAAATCCGACCGCGTTAAGGTTCTCCATCCCCTTAACGCTATTTTCTATATGATTATACTTTACTGATTAGACACTACTATATATAGCGTATATTACTATATAGTAAATAGTTTAACGGGCCCTTAGAGGATGGGCGGTCCCAAGCATCTTCGAAGTTACTTGTACCCTTATGTAATATCCCGGAAATTTGGGGCAATATCAATTTAATAATCTGTTTAAATAATTAAATTGATTGATAAATTTTTGATAATAAAATTTGAATTGGTTTAATAATCTAATTGAATAAATATTTAATTAGTGAAATTTATCTTTTATAAGTTAATAAAATGATTTCTATCTATAATATATATATATGAGTATATATTGTAAATAGATTGCCTTTGATTTGAAAGTTAATAAATAAATGAAATCTTGTTTTAAATTTCTAATGTATATTCTTATAGTTTGGAAATTATGATTTATTTAATATTAGCTTTACAAAGCTATTTAAACAAAATAATTATATGGTTTTAAATAAGATTAATAATAAGGATTATTTTATTTCTTTTTGAATATTGCTTAATAAATATGATTTAAGAAGTATATATATATATAAGTTTAGAATACAATTTACATATGATATGTTAATTCAATTGGTAATAGTAGTAATTATAATCTCTTTTATAAATTATTTTAATATTGATAAAATGTTATTTTCAAACAATAATTATAATATATTGTTTTATATACAAATATAAATAGATTTTTTATTTAAATAGGATTTTTATTTTCAAATTGAATGTGTTATGTTAAATTGGCTTTAAATTGGATTTTTAAATATAATTTGAATGTAAATTAATTTTGAAAGAGGTAATATTCAAATAGTTTTGGATTTCAAAATATATGTAAACTTTTATTTATAATAATTAGTTTTGTTTCTTTATAAGTTATATATATAAATAAATAAGTAATAAGTATTTAATAAATAAAGAAAAAGGTTTTTACATTTAAAATAAATATAAATTAAATAAAAAGACAAGTGTAAATCTCTAAGGCAATGGAATAACATGTGTTGTAAAATTAGGATATGAGAAAGACAAGTGTCCATCTTTTAAATTTCCATTTTTCTTTTATTTTTAAGAAATTATTTTCAGCCTATATAAACATTTTTCTTTATCTTCATTCCCTTTTTATCTTCACATTTTCAAAACTTAAGAAAGACTTCAGCCTGCAAACAAAATTTCTCCAAAAACAAATTCTGATAATCAATATACTCATCGAACCAGAAATGTAAACAAATCTGAGATAAAATCTTCAGCTATTTTCAAAACCAAACTCAATAAACATCTTTCTCAAATGCCCTGTTCTTCTTGTCAAAAATCTGGGAAACAACTCAAGCTGTCTGCCTTCATTTCTTCAAATCTGGAAACAAGCAATAATCTGGAATTTTAAGCAACATCTCAACAAGATTAGCCTGCATGCAAGTTTTCTAGCAAACATTCAAGTTAAAAGTTTTCAAAAAGGACAAAGGCAACAGGAAGTTTTCAAAATGACCAAAAACTGTTTCAAAGGGAACTCTGATTCTCTGCTTTTAAAAATGGTGAGTAACAATATTTCTAAAACTTTAATATAAGATTCTGATTGCCTGCTTGTTTCTGGAATATGTTTTGTTTATGAGTAACATCTATTTAAAATCTAAATTTTAAAAAATCTGGTTGCTTGGGTGATATCTGAAGTGAGTAATCTTCTATTTTAAAACTTAATCTGTTTATACATGTGATTGAATGTGATAATCCTTGAAAGTTATGATGTGTAGTATGCTTTGCATGTTTGTTTAGAGATGATTGCATATAAATATGTTATGTGAATGTATACCAGTTCATTTTTCCTGTATATATATGCGTGAATGTATGTTAGTATATGCATGTGTTGTATTCTGTTTCCAGATTTCTGATTTAAACAAGAAATCAAAATCTCTTGAATAAATCTTTGTTAGAATATAAGTGCAAACAAAATTTGTTTATATCATCATAGATTAGAGCTTGAAGTTTATTTAAGTTAAAATAAAGTCTGGAATTTCTCTGGAAACCATAAGGACAGTAGCTTAACATATGTCGAAAATCAATATCCATAATTCCATGCTTTGATTATCTAAACAAGATCGTATGGTAGAATGAGAAATTTAGAAACAGAAATCATGATTTTTAAGATCGAGGATGTTGGGAATTCGTAAGATGATCATATTATGCTTTATCATCGAATTCCGACGATTGGCACGGTATTGATCATCGAGATTGTGGCTGGAGGAAGTATGAGTGGTGGAGATTGATGGAAAAATAGTAGGGAATTTTTCTGATGGTCGGAGTAGCTTGGCGAAGTCGAACTAGGGTTTAATGATCAGATAAGGATGGTGAGTTTGTCGAGGCTTGTGCGCTAACAAGGGTGGATCGGAATCGATCGCGTGTGGGGGAAAGGTCGCGTGGGACTGTGACGCTGCTCTGGTCGGAAGGATGTGGGCTCCGGTGGATGGGATCGATGTCGGCAAGGCGTTTTCCAGTGATTAGTTTTTGGTTCAAATGTTTCAACCTGCTCGATTTTGTTTCGGCGTCGTATTGGACCATCAGGGTGGTCGGAGATGTTTAGTGGGTTGACGATGACGTGTCTGAGGTCATGGAGATGGTCGGCGATGATCCAATCAGGTGTACACGTGCACCTTGTATCAGTGAGTATCTGGGTTGATTTTGGTTTGGGGAAGAAGCAAGGATCTCGGGGCAGGCTCGTGAAAAATGGTGAATATCTCGAAGCAGAGTGGAGAAGAATAGGCACGAGTTTTGGCTCGTGTAAAATAAGAATAGGCTCGGGTTAATTGAAGTGTTACAGGTTATAGAGCCTGTTTGTTTTAATTTAAACAGAGTTTAAAAATCAAATTTTTAAATGCAGATTCAAATTTAAACTTGAATTCCAGTTGTGAAATAAATGAGTTTTTATTTAACAACTTACATGTTTAAAAGAATAATTTTAAAAGGGTTTAATTTTAATGAATGGGTTTAAAATCTTATAAATTTTCTTTATAAATGTTAAGTGTTCTTAACATTTAGATTTAAAAAGATTTTGGTAAATTTGATTTAAGTCTTGGTTAAAGTTAAATTTGTTATTCAAATTTAAATCTTTAATTTAAAATGAATTAAACTGAAACTTTAAAGTAAAATGTTTTAAAGTCTTTGTTAATGATAATTAGAGTAGTTAAAGGGTTAATACTTTAATTTAAAGAAGAATTAAGGTTAAATGATTTAGGTTCATTAAATTAGTAAGGTAATTAAAGGGTAATTTAACAATTTAATTAATTAATGATTTAATGTTAATTAATTAAATAATTAAGAATTATAAGTTAATTAATGAAGTATTAATTAATTTGGGATTTAGAATCATTTATTTAAATAAGTATAGGTTAATAATAAATGATTAGAAATTATTAATCAAGTGATTAAAAGTTTATTTAGCAATTAATTAAGTAAGTACAGATTAGTTAATTGATAATTAAGAATTTATTTAGTTGTGATTAATTAAAAATTGATTTAAGATTAATTATTTAAAAGAAAGTAATTTAAGGATTTTTAATAATTAATGAGGGATCATTAATTAATTAATTAGGATTATTAAATAAATAAATTAATAAATGGGATTAATTTTGATAATCAATTGGATTAATTAATTAATATGGAATTGGTTAAGTATAATTACTTAAATGTAATTTGTGAAGTGTAATTACTTAGGAAAGTAATTAAAGTTAATTAGTGGATGTAATTAACTAAAGATGGTTTAATAAAAGTAATTTAAGTTTAATTACTTTGAATAATTAATCAAGGGATTAATTAAAAGGTAATTAATTAATGAGTAATTAATTTATGGAAGAGTAATTAAGGGTAGTTAATTACTAAATGTGATTAATCAAAGGTGATTAATAAATATGGTTTAATTAAAGATTAATTATTAAATATAATTAATTTAAATGGAGTAATTAAGGATCATTAATTAATCTAATTAATGATGTAATTAAGAATTGATTAAAAGATTAATTAATAAATAATAAGTGATTAAATAATTAATTAATTGTAATTAATTAAGGATTAATGTAATTAAGTATAATTAATTAATTAGTGAAGTAATTGAAGATTAATTACTGAAATGGTTTAAGATAATTAAATTGTGAAATTAATTAAGTATTAATTACTTAAAGTAATTAAAGGGAAATTAATCAGGAATGATTAATTAAGGTAGATACTTAGAGTAATGATTAATTAATTGGTTTAATTAATAATTAAGTAAGCAGGATTTATAGGATGAAGTAATTAATTTCATTCACTTTAAATTAATTAGAGATGATAAATCATTACTTAAGAATGGATGAATGATATTGAATGCTTTGCATTGTTAATATCTCTGATAAGAGATGTGCTGATCTGTGATATAGATATTTGGTTTGATTGAAATGATAATATGAATTATCTGTTTGTGATAATGTAGATTATCTGTTGTGAATTATCTATCCGTGTAGTATAGATAAGAATTGAATTGTTTTAACCTTAAAACAACTTGGCCTTAAAAGATACGTTTTGGATTTCGATGAGACCGGGATCGGGTTTCCGTATACCGGGATTCCAGGTCTGGAGACCCGAATACCACATCGATCCAAATTAACGTTAGGTCGTGAATCTCAAGTGAAGATGAAGATTCAGAGTGCAAGGGTTATTGTCGTTAACTCTGAGGGTGATTCCAATACGAGTGTAACGAGATAATGCCTTCGGTTTCGTTGGAACCCGGAACGAACTTGTATGGATTGAATGCTTTCAACACATCGTCAGGAGGGCGATGAGCATTCTAAGTGATGTGTTCTGATTTAAAGGTAAATCGTAGCCTCAAGCCTCATCAACCGGGAATGGCTAAAACAGGGGAGGTGCAGCAAGGCTTCGTGGGTAGCACCCACTGAGAGTAAGGTCATCCCTGTCTAGAGAGTTCCTTCTTTTATTTCGGCTTAGTGGTGCAGTTGGCGACGGCCATCTGTGGGGTGATTTTATTCGGAATTATCCAGTAAGGGATGGTTCCGGCTTTGTGTTGCAGGGGATTGGGAGTGATCCTCGGTACGGTGATCTAGGCCCCGTACTGTGATGAGCGGTACCCCGGTAGCTCTGCCATTGTATGGAAATCCAAATTCCAATAAGTGATAACGGACTTGATTGTATACTTATGTATGCTGGAATTTAATAATGTAACAATTTCGGCTATTTCATATTTATTTGAAAACCCTAGACCCTATTATAATACAATCGAATTTCCTATCAAATGTTTTGGTTATCGTAAGGTAAAAACTTTTCCGTGTTTATGTGCGGGAAGTCTTACGAGATACCTTTTCTTTCCAAATGGTTTTCAAAGTTAAACAAGTTTAACCTGTTACTCACACCAGACCCATGTCTGACCCAAGTTGTTTATTTCTGTTTTATAAACTCTTGGGTACTCAAATTTTTACGAGTAGCCAAGGGATTCAGGTTTAGCTTTGACGAATTGTGGAGGAGCAATGGAGCAGGAGGCTTCGGCGTTCGTAGATATAGTATTCCGCTGTGTTGATATCTATGTTAGAGTCTTGTATTGTATTTGAGTTGTAATATATAGACAGATGTTTATAACTGTCTAGTATGTGTTGTATAGTTGTGTAAACTCTGATAAGTGTTGTATACTATGTAATAGTTTATGTTATTAATATAATTTATTCTTTCCACTGTGAGATAGTTGTTGTTGTTTCTTTCTTTCTTCTCTTCTTTTCTATTTTCTACCCCTTTCTTTCTTATTAATGATGCGTCATTCTGTGGAATGAGTGGCGGGTCATTACAGTTGGTATCAGAGCATAGGTTGAGCGAATGCCTAAGCTTTTGGTTAAGTGAATATCAGAACACTAGGTTGAGTGAATACCTAGGTTCGGAAGGGTTGTTCATTAGAGATAGGATCTGTAGCAACCTGTTTTAGTCTGAGTGTATATATATATATATACGAGAGCGCGTATTTGTTAGTTATATAAAATGGTTTTATATTGTGTTAATTGATCGGTTGGGTGGTATATGGATTCTGGTCAATACGAGTAGCTAACGTTATTGATAGGGATCTCTAAACACTTGGACCAGGCCAACGGACACAATATTGTTTTAAAAGGGAAGGTGAAATAATTTTACCCAGATATATTTTCTATAATATAAAAAGTATCATTTTAAAAGTATATGGTATTTGTAATGATTGGTTGAGATGATAATAATTTATCATCTAAGATTAAGAGTCTGAGTGTTGAGGTTGGAAGTGTATTTGTCGAGACTGTAAACCGAATACCGTCTCGAGTGAACTTTGCAGTGGTGTAAGGATTTCACAATCTCTGAAGAAAACCTATTAAGGTTCAGAGTCCATCTTCTAAGTTGGATGAGTAGAATTTGGATCTGTCGGTTAGACAGAAGCGTGTGATGGTATCTTGATACTTCAGGTAATAGTAGCTGTGTGATGAGATACAGTGACTATGGATGTTCCCGAAGATATTTTCTTTGGAATAAGTATAAGGAAGTGTGTCTGTTTCGGTGTTGTGGCTGAGTTCAACATGGTGTTTCTGTTTTGTTCGGGTCCGAGTTTCTCGAAGAACTTTGGTTAGGAAATCTTTGGCATCTGGGGCAGCAGTGCAGCTCGGAGTGTTCTGTATTGGCAGGAAGTTTTCTGGCTGAGCAGTTTTCTGAAGGTGAAGTTCAGAAGCAGCAGAGTGGATCCATTTCTTCGATGGATTGGATAGTTAAGTATGAACTGTTCTGATTGGTAAAGAGAGAACAGTTTTCTTTGCATTTTGGTTGGGTTGATCGCAAAAGTGACTTGCGATTGCTGAGTATTCTCTTGAGTTATCTGAGATTTTCTGGGATGTGTTGTCCAGTCTTTGCTCGTGTTCTTCATCAACATTTTCATTCTACTCCAGATCAGAGTGGTGCAGCAGAAGCAGTTGGCGAGTGCTCCTGTTTGTCTTTTCCAGATAGGAGAAGTTAGTTTGGAATCTTCAGATAATGGTGAAGTAGAGTTTGGTTTTGGATTGGGTAGATCTTGAGAGGATCATTGGTTGAGTTATCTTTGGTCCGGTTTGTTTCAAGAAGCATCAGCGAAGGTTGAGTTGATCAGGAAGGATCTGTAGTCAGCCCAGGATCATCTGAAGGATTTTGTGGATAAGAGACAATGGAATTTGAAATTCGAAGTTGGAAACTTCGTGGTTGTGAAGTTTTTCTCTGGTTAAAGGAAGCTATAAGATTGGGTGAGTCTGGGAAGTTAGCTCCGAGTTATTTTGGATCTTTTTTGTGATCTAATTTGGATAAGTACTTTGATCTACAAGGTTGAATTGTCAGTTTGGATAACTGGAATTCAATGTATTTTACGTATCTTTGAAGGAGTACGTGTTTGATCTATCTCTGGTTTTGGAACCAGCAGTTTTGGAGGAATTGGTTGTTGAGTCAGACTCGTCTGTAGTCTGATATCTTGTTTAGTTCTATAGATCTAGATGAGTAGAAGCTCTATAGCTTAGTAGTGTTGATTGTTGGATTCTGTTAAGCGAGTATCCCGGTATATATATATACTTGGGGAAACTCGGGGAAATTTTATCCAGAATTTTGTCTAGATAATTAAAATTGTTTGATTAGGTGAATTGTTTGCTATGGTTGTTAGCATATGGATGATAAAACATCCTTGTGATTTAAAAAGATTATTAAATTACCTTTGTTTTAAATTTCGGGGACGAAATTATTTTAAGGGGGAAGGAATGTAATATCCCGGAAATTTGGGGCAATATCAATTTAATAATCTGTTTAAATAATTAAATTGATTGATAAATTTTTGATAATAAAATTTGAATTGGTTTAATTGTAATATCCCGGAAATTTTAACAATATCAATTTAATAATCTGTTAAATAATTAAATTGATATTGATGATCTTTGATAATAAAATTTGAATTTAATTTAATAATCTAATTAAATAAGTATTTAATTAGTGAATTCTATCTTTTAAAAAGTTAATAGATTGATTTCTATTTTATAATGTATAGATATAATTTTATATATTGTAAATAGATAAGTTGGTTTGAATTTAACAAATAAAATTATGTTTTCAAATTTCTAATATATATTGGTAATTTGGAAATTTTGATTTAAATTAATATTAAGCTTTCCAAAGATATTTAATAAATAACTATATAGTTTTAAAATACATATATACATTTACATAAGAATTATTAATTAAGTGAAAAATCTTTATTAACATTTTAAATATATATACTCATTAAATAAAAAGGACATGTGTTATTAATTTAAGGCCTCCATATTACAAGTGTTAGATAATTAAAATGAAATGAGACAAGTGTCATTTAATCTTGTTTTTCTTTTATTTTTATTTTTAAATAAATTCAGCCTATATATAAAACATTTTTCCTCTTTCCTATTTCCTTTTATAACTTCATTGTAAAATCTGAAATTCATTTCCCACTTCTAAAGCAAACCAGAAAAATCAATATTTCTCAAAACCGAATCTGAACTCAATCTTCCCTCATAAACAAATCTGAAATAAACATCCTCTTCATTCCAAAATGTAATCAAAGCCTATCTCTTCTTCAACCTGGAATCAAAGCAGAGATCAATCTTCTCTGTATTGAAAGCAACTTGTAATCAAGTTGTAAAGCTCAAAACAAATCTGAAATTCACTTTCCTCAAACCAAAAATCAAAAGCCTGTTCTGTTTCAAGGCTGCAAATTCATTTTCAAAAGTATATAAGCCTGAACTAAATTCATTTTTCAACATCAAAAGCCTGCATTTTTCTAAAGCCTGGAAATTAGGCTACCTGCATGCAAACCTGAGATGATTAGGCCTGCATTTTCTTTTGAGCTGGGAGCATGCATGAAGTCTGTAAATCAAGGAGCAAAAGCATTTCAGCAAAACAAGTTTAAAGTTTCAAAACATCAACAACTCAAGTTTTTAAAGTTCAAAGTTTTCAAAAGCTTTTCAAAACATATCTGGAAGCTCTGTCTTCTTCAAATTAGGTGAGTAACATAGCAACTTGAATAATTTAGGTATATAATTATGTTGCAGAATTATTTCTGAAATCACGTATGTTTTGGTGAATGCATTTTTGTATATCTCTGTGCATGTATATGAAAATCTGGTTGAGTGCATTTTGCTATGTGTTTGATGTTTGTCTGTTTTAGTTTCCAGACTCCAATCTTTGATTCAAAAACCATTATATCATGATCTAATTTATATTATGATTTAAGATTAAAACAAAACTTGTTTGTTACATCTTAGATTATAGTTTAAAATTATAATTAAATCACAATGAAGTCTAACTGTCTCTGGAAGTAAGAAAACATCAGTGCATGTTAAATAATGTGAAATTTTAAATATTGTAATTTATAAATTCAGTAGTATAAATTGAATACCTAAACCAAATCGTGATTTTTAACATTAAAATCAAGATTTTTATATATAAGATGAAAGTGCAATTTGGGTTTGAACTGAAATGGAGCTTTTGGGATTTTCTGGTAATCTATGTATTCGTATGTGTCGGGGTTCTTCAAACTGGTGGAGGAGTGATCGTAGAATCTTAGAAAAATACTGGATGGTGATGTATATCATCAAGGAGGCAGTGGTGGCGAGATTCATTTGGGAACCCTAGTTTTACTAGGTATGATAAATCGATCATCACGACCATTTGGGTTGATCGAGTGTAGAGGGGTTTTGGGAGATGGAAGATGGGTCGTAGGCGAAGTCGTAGCCGGAGTATCAACTTTTCTGATGATCAGAGGCCAGGGATTGAAGCGTTGCCAGGTTTTAGTCTGTGAAGTGAGTGTTGTTTCCAGGTTTGGGTGGAGACTCGAATTCGATTTCGAGATTTAGGGTTCGATCTGATGATCGAGTTGGGATGTTGGAGTGATTTTGGATAGGAAAAGATCATCACCGATGATCGTAGATGATCAGTGTCACCATGTATGTGCACGGTGCACTTTCAACTTTCTGATGAAGTTGGTTTTTGGGGGATTCTGGGTACACAGGTTTCTCGAGTAAATTAAGTTTTTGCTCGGGTAAATAGATGTTTGACTCGAAGCAAATTGGAGGGAGCTCGGGTATATTGGAGTTACAGGGTTCTCTGGAAAACCTGTCAGTTTTTCAAATTTAAAATTTATTTTAAGTTTGAAAGCAAGTTTTAAATGCAGAATTTAAAACTAAATTTAAAATATAGATTCAAAACTGAATTGTAATCTAGTTTTAAAATTTAAATTAAGCTTTATAAAATGGAAGGTTTTAACAACTTTAAAAAAATGTTAAAAGTATTTTATAAAATGGTTTTTAAAAATCTGAGAATAAAGATTTAAACAGGACTTTAAATTAAGTTTAAATCTTGATTCAAAAATGAATTTGAATCTTAGTTTGAATTAAAAAGGAAGTTTTTAAATTTTAAAATGTTTTGCTAATGATAATTTAATCATTAATGAGATTAAGGTTTATCTTAAAGTTATTTAGAACTTAATGATTTATAATTCAATAAATTATTAAGGTAATAAAAGGATAATTAACCAATTTAATTAAATTAATGATTGGGTTAATAAATTTAGTAATTATAGGTTTAAATTTATTAATTAAGGTTTAATTAAATTAATTAAAGGTTAATTAATTTGAAATTAAGAATCATTAATTTGGAATTATTAATTAATGGTTAGGAATAGATTAATCAAATAAGTAAGGATAAATTAAGTTGTTATTAGGTACTTAATTTATTAAGTAATTAGGGATTAATTTATTAGTAATTAGAATTAATTAATTTGAAATTACTAATGGTTAATTAATGTTTAATTATTTAAGAAAGATAATTAAATAATAGTTAATAGTTAATGTAGATCATTAACTTGGATTAAATAAACAATTAATGTGATTAATTTTGATAATTAAATAGATTAGTTAATTAAGATTAATCTTTTGTGAAATTGATAATATAATTACTTAATGGAAGTAATTGAGAAATTAATTACTTAATGTAATTAATTAAGTTTAATTTGATTAGTTAAGTAATTAATTAAGTTTAATTAATTTAATTTAATCACTTAATGATTTGTAAAGTATAATTACTTAATGTAATTTAATGAAGTGTAATTACTTAGTAAAGTAATTAATAGATAATTACTGATGTAATTAATAGAGTAATTAAGGGTAGTTAATTACTTAATAGAAATTAATCAAGGGATTAATTAAGAAATTAATTAAGGAGAATTAATTTAGTAAATGAAAGTAATTAAGGGTAGTTAATTACTGATTGAAGATTAATCAAGGTGATTAATAAATGTTGTTTAATTTAAAGTTAATTACTTAATGTAATTAATTTAATTAAGTAATTAATAATTAAGTTGTAATTAAGGATCATTAATTAATATAATTAATGATGTAATTAAGATTGGTTAATTAAGTAATAATTAATAAATGAAGTAATTAATCAATGAAATTAATTAAGGATTAATGTAATTAATTATAGTTGATTAAGTTAATTAATTTTAGTAAATTAATTAATGAAGTAATTAAAGGTTAATTACTATAAGTGGATAAGGATAATTAATTTAAGTAATTAATTGAGAATAAATTACTTGAATGTAATCAAAGATAATTAATCAAGATGATTAATTGAAATGAATTATTAGAGGATAATTAATTAATTGATTGTAATTAATAAATGGTTAAGTAAGAAGGATTTATAAAATAAAGTAATTAATTTAATTCACTTTAAATTAATCAGAGATGATATAAATCATTACTTAAGAATGGATGATGATATTGAATGCTTTGCATTGATTGATATCTCTGATGAGATATATGCTGTGTGATATGGATGTTTAGTTGAATTGTGATGATAATATGGATTATCTGATAATGTTGATTATCTATTGTAATGTTGTGAATTATCTTTCTTTGTGTATAAAGATAATGAATTGAATTGTTTTAACCTTTAAAACAACTTGGCCTTAAAAGATACGCTTTGGATTTCGATGAGACCGGGATCGGGTTTCCGTATACCGGATTTCCAGGTCTGGAGACCCGAATACCACATCAATCCAAATTAACGATAGGTCGTGAATCAAGTGAAGATGAAGATTCAGAGTGCAAGGGTTATTGTCGTTAACTCTGAGGGTGATGCCAAAATGAGTGTAACGAGATAATGCCTTCGGTTTCGTTCGAACCCGGAACGAACTTATATGGATTGAATGCTTTCAGCACATCGTCAGGTGGACGATGAGCATTCTAAGATAGATGTATTCTATTTAAAGGTAATCGTAACCTCAAACCTCACAAACCGGGAATGGCTAAAACAGGGGAGGTGCAGCAAGGTTAGTGGGTAGCACCCAAGTAGGACAAGATTACCTATGTCTAGAAGTCCCTTCTTATTTCGGCTTAGTGTGTGCGGTTGCTGATCCCAACCGTGAGGTATCTTGTGCGGGAATTATCCAGTAAGGGATGTTCCGGCCTTGTGTTGCAGGGGATTGGGAGTGATCCTCGGTACGGTGATCTAGGCCATGTACTGTGACGGGCGGTACCCCGGTAGCCCTGCCATTGTATGGAAATCCAACTTCCAATAAGTGATAACGGACTTGATTGTATACATATGTATGCTGGAATTTAATGAATGTAACAATTTCGGCTATTTCATATTTATTTGAAAACCCTAGACCTATTATAATACAATCGAATTTCCTATCAAATGTTTTGGTTAGCGTAAGGTAAAAACTTACCCATATTTATTGGTGGGGAGTCTTACGTGATACCTTTTCTTTCAAAAAGGTTTTGAAGTTAAACAAGTTTAACCTGTTACTCACACCAGACCCATGTCTGACCCAAGTTGTTTATTTCTGTTTTATAAACTCTTGGGTACTCAAATTTTTACGAGTAGCCAAGGGATTCAGGTTAGCCTTGACAAATTGTGGAGGAGCAATGGAGCAGGAGGCTTCAGCGTTGTAGATATAGTTAGTAGTTTCCGCTATGTTGATCTTTGTATTGATCTGTATTATGTTGAGATGTAATAACTAGACGGATGTTTATAACTGTCTAGTATGTGATGTGTAATCTGTGTAACTCTGATAGATGATGTATATGATACTGTAATATTTATGTGATATAATATATTTTGTTCGTTTCCGCTGTGAGTATTTGTGTTTGTTTCTTTTCTCTTCCTCTCTTTTCTACTTCTCACCCCTTTCTTTCTTACTGTCGATGCGATTTTCCGGGAGTGGAAAGTCGGGTCGTCACACGTGGTATCGGAGCTTAGGCTGGCGACAACCTTGGCTCTGGTGGGAATTTTGAGAGTATTAATAGATATGAGCGCGTATTTGTTAGTGAATATAAAATTGTTTTATATTGTGTTGATTGGTTTATTGAGTAGTTTATGGATTCTGGTCGATGTGTGGGACGCCACAACATTGATAGGGATCTCTAAACACTTGTATAGAACAATTCGACACAATATTGTTTTAAAGAGGTAAATGAAATAATTTTACCCAGAAATAATTTCTATATAAAAAGTATCATTTTAAATATATATATATTTCTACCTATTTGTTGGGTTACCTGTTCGGGTTTTCCAATATAAATTATAAAGGTAGATAAGGTGGTAGTGTGAGTAACACGACTACCAATAGTTAGAATTTGAGTGTTGAGGTTGGAAGTGTATCTGTCGAGACTGTAGACCTAATACCGTCTCGAGTAAGTTTTGCTATGGTAAAGGATTTCATCGATCTCCGAAGGAAACTGTAATGGTTCGGAGTTTATCTTTGAAGTGTGGATGAGTAGAGTTGGATCTGTCGATGAGGCAGAAGCGAGTGATGGTACCTTGATACCTCAGGTAATAGTAGCTGTATGATGAGATACAGTGACGATGGATGTTCCCGAAGATGTTTTCTTTGGAATAAGATTAAGGAAGTGTGTACGCTTCGGTGTTGTGGCTGAGTTCAGCATGGTGTTTCTGTTTGATTTGGAGTTCGAGTTTCTTGAAGATCTTTGGAATAGGAAGTCCTTGGCATCAGTGTCAGCAGTGCAGCTCGGAGTATTCTGTGATGGCAGGAAGTTTTCTGGATGAGCAGTTTTTCTGGAAGTGAAGTTCAGAAGCAGCAAAGTGGATCCATTTCTTCGATAAATTGGATAAATAAGTGTAAGCTGTTTTGATTGGTAAAGAGAGAACAGTCTGTTTGAAATTAGGTTGGGTTGATCGCAAAAGTGACTTGCGATTGTCTGAGTGTTCTCTTGGGTTGTAAGAATTTTTCTGGATGTCTTCAGAGAAGTTAGAGATTTGTCCGCATCTGGAAGTTGAGTTTTCTTATCGATTGGATTCCAAGAGTGGTACCGGTGGTTCAGCCAAGTTGAAGGATAGTTCCTAGAGATAGAGTTTGGTGAAGCAGCTCAGGATTTGATAGAGTATCTGAGTTTTCTTTATGGATCAGTGAACCATATTTTCTGGGATGAGTTATCCAGTTGTGCTCATCAACATTCTTATCTACCTCAGATCAGAGTTGTGCAGCAAAAGCAGTTTGGGAGTGCATCTATCTTGTTTCCTGGATAGGAGGAGTTAGTTCAGTCTTCTATTGTTTGAGGAGTAAAGTTGTGGATCTCTTCCTTGTTTTGATTTGAATAAGTATTTGGTCTTCCGGATTGAATTGTCAGTTTGGACAACTGGAATTCGTTGTGTTTTACGTATCTCTGAAGGAGTACGTATTTGATCTATCATTGGTTTTGGAACCAGCAGTTCAGGAGGTTTGGTAGTTGAGTCAGACTCGTCTGTAGTCTGATATCCTGTCTAGTTCTGTAGATCTAGATGAGTAGGAGCTTTATAGTTTAATAGTATTGATTGTTTAGATTGTTTGTAGAGCGAGTATCCCGATATATATATATACTTGGGGAAACTCGAGGAATTTTTATCTAGAATTTAGTCTAGATAGTTGAATTGTTTGATTGAATGATTTGGTTGCTATGGTTGCTAGCATATGGATGATAGTAGATGCTTGTGTTTTGAATTTAAATCTTTAATAAGATTATTAAATTACCTTTGTTTAAATTTCGGGGACGAAATTATTTTAAGGGGGGAGGAATGTAATATCCCGGAAATTTTAACAATATCAATTTAATAATCTGTTAAATAATTAAATTGATATTGATGATCTTTGATAATAAAATTTGAATTTAATTTAATAATCTAATTAAATAAGTATTTAATTAGTGAATTCTATCTTTTAAAAAGTTAATAGATTGATTTCTATTTTATAATGTATAGATATAATTTTATATATTGTAAATAGATAAGTTGGTTTGAATTTAACAAATAAAATTATGTTTTCAAATTTCTAATATATATTGGTAATTTGGAAATTTTGATTTAAATTAATATTAAGCTTTCCAAAGATATTTAATAAATAACTATATAGTTTTAAAATACATATATACATTTACATAAGAATTATTAATTAAGTGAAAAATCTTTATTAACATTTTAAATATATATACTCATTAAATAAAAAGGACATGTGTTATTAATTTAAGGCCTCCATATTACAAGTGTTAGATAATTAAAATGAAATGAGACAAGTGTCATTTAATCTTGTTTTTCTTTTATTTTTATTTTTAAATAAATTCAGCCTATATATAAAACATTTTTCCTCTTTCCTATTTCCTTTTATAACTTCATTGTAAAATCTGAAATTCATTTCCCACTTCTAAAGCAAACCAGAAAAATCAATATTTCTCAAAACCGAATCTGAACTCAATCTTCCCTCATAAACAAATCTGAAATAAACATCCTCTTCATTCCAAAATGTAATCAAAGCCTATCTCTTCTTCAACCTGGAATCAAAGCAGAGATCAATCTTCTCTGTATTGAAAGCAACTTGTAATCAAGTTGTAAAGCTCAAAACAAATCTGAAATTCACTTTCCTCAAACCAAAAATCAAAAGCCTGTTCTGTTTCAAGGCTGCAAATTCATTTTCAAAAGTATATAAGCCTGAACTAAATTCATTTTTCAACATCAAAAGCCTGCATTTTTCTAAAGCCTGGAAATTAGGCTACCTGCATGCAAACCTGAGATGATTAGGCCTGCATTTTCTTTTGAGCTGGGAGCATGCATGAAGTCTGTAAATCAAGGAGCAAAAGCATTTCAGCAAAACAAGTTTAAAGTTTCAAAACATCAACAACTCAAGTTTTTAAAGTTCAAAGTTTTCAAAAGCTTTTCAAAACATATCTGGAAGCTCTGTCTTCTTCAAATTAGGTGAGTAACATAGCAACTTGAATAATTTAGGTATATAATTATGTTGCAGAATTATTTCTGAAATCACGTATGTTTTGGTGAATGCATTTTTGTATATCTCTGTGCATGTATATGAAAATCTGGTTGAGTGCATTTTGCTATGTGTTTGATGTTTGTCTGTTTTAGTTTCCAGACTCCAATCTTTGATTCAAAAACCATTATATCATGATCTAATTTATATTATGATTTAAGATTAAAACAAAACTTGTTTGTTACATCTTAGATTATAGTTTAAAATTATAATTAAATCACAATGAAGTCTAACTGTCTCTGGAAGTAAGAAAACATCAGTGCATGTTAAATAATGTGAAATTTTAAATATTGTAATTTATAAATTCAGTAGTATAAATTGAATACCTAAACCAAATCGTGATTTTTAACATTAAAATCAAGATTTTTATATATAAGATGAAAGTGCAATTTGGGTTTGAACTGAAATGGAGCTTTTGGGATTTTCTGGTAATCTATGTATTCGTATGTGTCGGGGTTCTTCAAACTGGTGGAGGAGTGATCGTAGAATCTTAGAAAAATACTGGATGGTGATGTATATCATCAAGGAGGCAGTGGTGGCGAGATTCATTTGGGAACCCTAGTTTTACTAGGTATGATAAATCGATCATCACGACCATTTGGGTTGATCGAGTGTAGAGGGGTTTTGGGAGATGGAAGATGGGTCGTAGGCGAAGTCGTAGCCGGAGTATCAACTTTTCTGATGATCAGAGGCCAGGGATTGAAGCGTTGCCAGGTTTTAGTCTGTGAAGTGAGTGTTGTTTCCAGGTTTGGGTGGAGACTCGAATTCGATTTCGAGATTTAGGGTTCGATCTGATGATCGAGTTGGGATGTTGGAGTGATTTTGGATAGGAAAAGATCATCACCGATGATCGTAGATGATCAGTGTCACCATGTATGTGCACGGTGCACTTTCAACTTTCTGATGAAGTTGGTTTTTGGGGGATTCTGGGTACACAGGTTTCTCGAGTAAATTAAGTTTTTGCTCGGGTAAATAGATGTTTGACTCGAAGCAAATTGGAGGGAGCTCGGGTATATTGGAGTTACAGGGTTCTCTGGAAAACCTGTCGGTTTTTCAAATTTAAAATTTATTTTAAGTTTGAAAGCAAGTTTTAAATGCAGAATTTAAAACTAAATTTAAAATATAGATTCAAAACTGAATTGTAATCTAGTTTTAAAATTTAAATTAAGCTTTATAAAATGGAAGGTTTTAACAACTTTAAAAAAATGTTAAAAGTATTTTATAAAATGGTTTTTAAAAATCTGAGAATAAAGATTTAAACAGGACTTTAAATTAAGTTTAAATCTTGATTCAAAAATGAATTTGAATCTTAGTTTGAATTAAAAAGGAAGTTTTTAAATTTTAAAATGTTTTGCTAATGATAATTTAATCATTAATGAGATTAAGGTTTATCTTAAAGTTATTTAGAACTTAATGATTTATAATTCAATAAATTATTAAGGTAATAAAAGGATAATTAACCAATTTAATTAAATTAATGATTGGGTTAATAAATTTAGTAATTATAGGTTTAAATTTATTAATTAAGGTTTAATTAAATTAATTAAAGGTTAATTAATTTGAAATTAAGAATCATTAATTTGGAATTATTAATTAATGGTTAGGAATAGATTAATCAAATAAGTAAGGATAAATTAAGTTGTTATTAGGTACTTAATTTATTAAGTAATTAGGGATTAATTTATTAGTAATTAGAATTAATTAATTTGAAATTACTAATGGTTAATTAATGTTTAATTATTTAAGAAAGATAATTAAATAATAGTTAATAGTTAATGTAGATCATTAACTTGGATTAAATAAACAATTAATGTGATTAATTTTGATAATTAAATAGATTAGTTAATTAAGATTAATCTTTTGTGAAATTGATAATATAATTACTTAATGGAAGTAATTGAGAAATTAATTACTTAATGTAATTAATTAAGTTTAATTTGATTAGTTAAGTAATTAATTAAGTTTAATTAATTTAATTTAATCACTTAATGATTTGTAAAGTATAATTACTTAATGTAATTTAATGAAGTGTAATTACTTAGTAAAGTAATTAATAGATAATTACTGATGTAATTAATAGAGTAATTAAGGGTAGTTAATTACTTAATAGAAATTAATCAAGGGATTAATTAAGAAATTAATTAAGGAGAATTAATTTAGTAAATGAAAGTAATTAAGGGTAGTTAATTACTGATTGAAGATTAATCAAGGTGATTAATAAATGTTGTTTAATTTAAAGTTAATTACTTAATGTAATTAATTTAATTAAGTAATTAATAATTAAGTTGTAATTAAGGATCATTAATTAATATAATTAATGATGTAATTAAGATTGGTTAATTAAGTAATAATTAATAAATGAAGTAATTAATCAATGAAATTAATTAAGGATTAATGTAATTAATTATAGTTGATTAAGTTAATTAATTTTAGTAAATTAATTAATGAAGTAATTAAAGGTTAATTACTATAAGTGGATAAGGATAATTAATTTAAGTAATTAATTGAGAATAAATTACTTGAATGTAATCAAAGATAATTAATCAAGATGATTAATTGAAATGAATTATTAGAGGATAATTAATTAATTGATTGTAATTAATAAATGGTTAAGTAAGAAGGATTTATAAAATAAAGTAATTAATTTAATTCACTTTAAATTAATCAGAGATGATATAAATCATTACTTAAGAATGGATGATGATATTGAATGCTTTGCATTGATTGATATCTCTGATGAGATATATGCTGTGTGATATGGATGTTTAGTTGAATTGTGATGATAATATGGATTATCTGATAATGTTGATTATCTATTGTAATGTTGTGAATTATCTTTCTTTGTGTATAAAGATAATGAATTGAATTGTTTTAACCTTTAAAACAACTTGGCCTTAAAAGATACGCTTTGGATTTCGATGAGACCGGGATCGGGTTTCCGTATACCGGATTTCCAGGTCTGGAGACCCGAATACCACATCAATCCAAATTAACGATAGGTCGTGAATCAAGTGAAGATGAAGATTCAGAGTGCAAGGGTTATTGTCGTTAACTCTGAGGGTGATGCCAAAATGAGTGTAACGAGATAATGCCTTCGGTTTCGTTCGAACCTGGAACGAACTTATATGGATTGAATGCTTTCAGCACATCGTCAGGTGGACGATGAGCATTCTAAGATAGATGTATTCTATTTAAAGGTAATCGTAACCTCAAACCTCACAAACCGGGAATGGCTAAAACAGGGGAGGTGCAGCAAGGTTAGTGGGTAGCACCCAAGTAGGACAAGATTACCTCTGTCTAGAAGTCCCTTCTTATTTCGGCTTAGTGTGTGCGGTTGCTGATCCCAACCGTGAGGTATCTTGTGCGGGAATTATCCAGTAAGGGATGTTCCGGCCTTGTGTTGCAGGGGATTGGGAGTGATCCTCGGTACGGTGATCTAGGCCATGTACTGTGACGGGCGGTACCCCGGTAGCCCTGCCATTGTATGGAAATCCAACTTCCAATAAGTGATAACGGACTTGATTGTATACATATGTATGCTGGAATTTAATGAATGTAACAATTTCGGCTATTTCATATTTATTTGAAAACCCTAGACCTATTATAATACAATCGAATTTCCTATCAAATGTTTTGGTTAGCGTAAGGTAAAAACTTACCCATATTTATTGGTGGGGAGTCTTACGTGATACCTTTTCTTTCAAAAAGGTTTTGAAGTTAAACAAGTTTAACCTGTTACTCACACCAGACCCATGTCTGACCCAAGTTGTTTATTTCTGTTTTATAAACTCTTGGGTACTCAAATTTTTACGAGTAGCCAAGGGATTCAGGTTAGCCTTGACAAATTGTGGAGGAGCAATGGAGCAGGAGGCTTCAGCGTTGTAGATATAGTTAGTAGTTTCCGCTATGTTGATCGTTGTATTGATCTGTATTATGTTGAGATGTAATAACTAGACGGATGTTTATAACTGTCTAGTATGTGATGTGTAATCTGTGTAACTCTGATAGATGATGTATATGATACTGTAATATTTATGTGATATAATATATTTTGTTCGTTTCCGCTGTGAGTATTTGTGTTTGTTTCTTTTCTCTTCCTCTCTTTTCTACTTCTCACCCCTTTCTTTCTTACTGTCGATGCGATTTTCCGGGAGTGGAAAGTCGGGTCGTCACACGTGGTATCGGAGCTTAGGCTGGCGACAACCTTGGCTCTGGTGGGAATTTTGAGAGTATTAATAGATATGAGCGCGTATTTGTTAGTGAATATAAAATTGTTTTATATTGTGTTGATTGGTTTATTGAGTAGTTTATGGATTCTGGTCGATGTGTGGGACGCCACAACATTGATAGGGATCTCTAAACACTTGTATAGAACAATTCGACACAATATTGTTTTAAAGAGGTAAATGAAATAATTTTACCCAGAAATAATTTCTATATAAAAAGTATCATTTTAAATATATATATATTTCTACCTATTTGTTGGGTTACCTGTTCGGGTTTTCCAATATAAATTATAAAGGTAGATAAGGTGGTAGTGTGAGTAACACGACTACCAATAGTTAGAATTTGAGTGTTGAGGTTGGAAGTGTATCTGTCGAGACTGTAGACCTAATACCGTCTCGAGTAAGTTTTGCTATGGTAAAGGATTTCATCGATCTCCGAAGGAAACTGTAATGGTTCGGAGTTTATCTTTGAAGTGTGGATGAGTAGAGTTGGATCTGTCGATGAGGCAGAAGCGAGTGATGGTACCTTGATACCTCAGGTAATAGTAGCTGTATGATGAGATACAGTGACGATGGATGTTCCCGAAGATGTTTTCTTTGGAATAAGATTAAGGAAGTGTGTACGCTTCGGTGTTGTGGCTGAGTTCAGCATGGTGTTTCTGTTTGATTTGGAGTTCGAGTTTCTTGAAGATCTTTGGAATAGGAAGTCCTTGGCATCAGTGTCAGCAGTGCAGCTCGGAGTATTCTGTGATGGCAGGAAGTTTTCTGGATGAGCAGTTTTTCTGGAAGTGAAGTTCAGAAGCAGCAAAGTGGATCCATTTCTTCGATAAATTGGATAAATAAGTGTAAGCTGTTTTGATTGGTAAAGAGAGAACAGTCTGTTTGAAATTAGGTTGGGTTGATCGCAAAAGTGACTTGCGATTGTCTGAGTGTTCTCTTGGGTTGTAAGAATTTTTCTGGATGTCTTCAGAGAAGTTAGAGATTTGTCCGCATCTGGAAGTTGAGTTTTCTTATCGATTGGATTCCAAGAGTGGTACCGGTGGTTCAGCCAAGTTGAAGGATAGTTCCTAGAGATAGAGTTTGGTGAAGCAGCTCAGGATTTGATAGAGTATCTGAGTTTTCTTTATGGATCAGTGAACCATATTTTCTGGGATGAGTTATCCAGTTGTGCTCATCAACATTCTTATCTACCTCAGATCAGAGTTGTGCAGCAAAAGCAGTTTGGGAGTGCATCTATCTTGTTTCCTGGATAGGAGGAGTTAGTTCAGTCTTCTATTGTTTGAGGAGTAAAGTTGTGGATCTCTTCCTTGTTTTGATTTGAATAAGTATTTGGTCTTCCGGATTGAATTGTCAGTTTGGACAACTGGAATTCGTTGTGTTTTACGTATCTCTGAAGGAGTACGTATTTGATCTATCATTGGTTTTGGAACCAGCAGTTCAGGAGGTTTGGTAGTTGAGTCAGACTCGTCTGTAGTCTGATATCCTGTCTAGTTCTGTAGATCTAGATGAGTAGGAGCTTTATAGTTTAATAGTATTGATTGTTTAGATTGTTTGTAGAGCGAGTATCCCGATATATATATATACTTGGGGAAACTCGAGGAATTTTTATCTAGAATTTAGTCTAGATAGTTGAATTGTTTGATTGAATGATTTGGTTGCTATGGTTGCTAGCATATGGATGATAGTAGATGCTTGTGTTTTGAATTTAAATCTTTAATAAGATTATTAAATTACCTTTGTTTAAATTTCGGGGACGAAATTATTTTAAGGGGGGAGGAATGTAATATCCCGGAAATTTTAACAATATCAATTTAATAATCTGTTAAATAATTAAATTGATATTGATGATCTTTGATAATAAAATTTGAATTTAATTTAATAATCTAATTAAATAAGTATTTAATTAGTGAATTCTATCTTTTAAAAAGTTAATAGATTGATTTCTATTTTATAATGTATAGATATAATTTTATATATTGTAAATAGATAAGTTGGTTTGAATTTAACAAATAAAATTATGTTTTCAAATTTCTAATATATATTGGTAATTTGGAAATTTTGATTTAAATTAATATTAAGCTTTCCAAAGATATTTAATAAATAACTATATAGTTTTAAAATACATATATACATTTACATAAGAATTATTAATTAAGTGAAAAATCTTTATTAACATTTTAAATATATATACTCATTAAATAAAAAGGACATGTGTTATTAATTTAAGGCCTCCATATTACAAGTGTTAGATAATTAAAATGAAATGAGACAAGTGTCATTTAATCTTGTTTTTCTTTTATTTTTATTTTTAAATAAATTCAGCCTATATATAAAACATTTTTCCTCTTTCCTATTTCCTTTTATAACTTCATTGTAAAATCTGAAATTCATTTCCCACTTCTAAAGCAAACCAGAAAAATCAATATTTCTCAAAACCGAATCTGAACTCAATCTTCCCTCATAAACAAATCTGAAATAAACATCCTCTTCATTCCAAAATGTAATCAAAGCCTATCTCTTCTTCAACCTGGAATCAAAGCAGAGATCAATCTTCTCTGTATTGAAAGCAACTTGTAATCAAGTTGTAAAGCTCAAAACAAATCTGAAATTCACTTTCCTCAAACCAAAAATCAAAAGCCTGTTCTGTTTCAAGGCTGCAAATTCATTTTCAAAAGTATATAAGCCTGAACTAAATTCATTTTTCAACATCAAAAGCCTGCATTTTTCTAAAGCCTGGAAATTAGGCTACCTGCATGCAAACCTGAGATGATTAGGCCTGCATTTTCTTTTGAGCTGGGAGCATGCATGAAGTCTGTAAATCAAGGAGCAAAAGCATTTCAGCAAAACAAGTTTAAAGTTTCAAAACATCAACAACTCAAGTTTTTAAAGTTCAAAGTTTTCAAAAGCTTTTCAAAACATATCTGGAAGCTCTGTCTTCTTCAAATTAGGTGAGTAACATAGCAACTTGAATAATTTAGGTATATAATTATGTTGCAGAATTATTTCTGAAATCACGTATGTTTTGGTGAATGCATTTTTGTATATCTCTGTGCATGTATATGAAAATCTGGTTGAGTGCATTTTGCTATGTGTTTGATGTTTGTCTGTTTTAGTTTCCAGACTCCAATCTTTGATTCAAAAACCATTATATCATGATCTAATTTATATTATGATTTAAGATTAAAACAAAACTTGTTTGTTACATCTTAGATTATAGTTTAAAATTATAATTAAATCACAATGAAGTCTAACTGTCTCTGGAAGTAAGAAAACATCAGTGCATGTTAAATAATGTGAAATTTTAAATATTGTAATTTATAAATTCAGTAGTATAAATTGAATACCTAAACCAAATCGTGATTTTTAACATTAAAATCAAGATTTTTATATATAAGATGAAAGTGCAATTTGGGTTTGAACTGAAATGGAGCTTTTGGGATTTTCTGGTAATCTATGTATTCGTATGTGTCGGGGTTCTTCAAACTGGTGGAGGAGTGATCGTAGAATCTTAGAAAAATACTGGATGGTGATGTATATCATCAAGGAGGCAGTGGTGGCGAGATTCATTTGGGAACCCTAGTTTTACTAGGTATGATAAATCGATCATCACGACCATTTGGGTTGATCGAGTGTAGAGGGGTTTTGGGAGATGGAAGATGGGTCGTAGGCGAAGTCGTAGCCGGAGTATCAACTTTTCTGATGATCAGAGGCCAGGGATTGAAGCGTTGCCAGGTTTTAGTCTGTGAAGTGAGTGTTGTTTCCAGGTTTGGGTGGAGACTCGAATTCGATTTCGAGATTTAGGGTTCGATCTGATGATCGAGTTGGGATGTTGGAGTGATTTTGGATAGGAAAAGATCATCACCGATGATCGTAGATGATCAGTGTCACCATGTATGTGCACGGTGCACTTTCAACTTTCTGATGAAGTTGGTTTTTGGGGGATTCTGGGTACACAGGTTTCTCGAGTAAATTAAGTTTTTGCTCGGGTAAATAGATGTTTGACTCGAAGCAAATTGGAGGGAGCTCGGGTATATTGGAGTTACAGGGTTCTCTGGAAAACCTGTCAGTTTTTCAAATTTAAAATTTATTTTAAGTTTGAAAGCAAGTTTTAAATGCAGAATTTAAAACTAAATTTAAAATATAGATTCAAAACTGAATTGTAATCTAGTTTTAAAATTTAAATTAAGCTTTATAAAATGGAAGGTTTTAACAACTTTAAAAAAATGTTAAAAGTATTTTATAAAATGGTTTTTAAAAATCTGAGAATAAAGATTTAAACAGGACTTTAAATTAAGTTTAAATCTTGATTCAAAAATGAATTTGAATCTTAGTTTGAATTAAAAAGGAAGTTTTTAAATTTTAAAATGTTTTGCTAATGATAATTTAATCATTAATGAGATTAAGGTTTATCTTAAAGTTATTTAGAACTTAATGATTTATAATTCAATAAATTATTAAGGTAATAAAAGGATAATTAACCAATTTAATTAAATTAATGATTGGGTTAATAAATTTAGTAATTATAGGTTTAAATTTATTAATTAAGGTTTAATTAAATTAATTAAAGGTTAATTAATTTGAAATTAAGAATCATTAATTTGGAATTATTAATTAATGGTTAGGAATAGATTAATCAAATAAGTAAGGATAAATTAAGTTGTTATTAGGTACTTAATTTATTAAGTAATTAGGGATTAATTTATTAGTAATTAGAATTAATTAATTTGAAATTACTAATGGTTAATTAATGTTTAATTATTTAAGAAAGATAATTAAATAATAGTTAATAGTTAATGTAGATCATTAACTTGGATTAAATAAACAATTAATGTGATTAATTTTGATAATTAAATAGATTAGTTAATTAAGATTAATCTTTTGTGAAATTGATAATATAATTACTTAATGGAAGTAATTGAGAAATTAATTACTTAATGTAATTAATTAAGTTTAATTTGATTAGTTAAGTAATTAATTAAGTTTAATTAATTTAATTTAATCACTTAATGATTTGTAAAGTATAATTACTTAATGTAATTTAATGAAGTGTAATTACTTAGTAAAGTAATTAATAGATAATTACTGATGTAATTAATAGAGTAATTAAGGGTAGTTAATTACTTAATAGAAATTAATCAAGGGATTAATTAAGAAATTAATTAAGGAGAATTAATTTAGTAAATGAAAGTAATTAAGGGTAGTTAATTACTGATTGAAGATTAATCAAGGTGATTAATAAATGTTGTTTAATTTAAAGTTAATTACTTAATGTAATTAATTTAATTAAGTAATTAATAATTAAGTTGTAATTAAGGATCATTAATTAATATAATTAATGATGTAATTAAGATTGGTTAATTAAGTAATAATTAATAAATGAAGTAATTAATCAATGAAATTAATTAAGGATTAATGTAATTAATTATAGTTGATTAAGTTAATTAATTTTAGTAAATTAATTAATGAAGTAATTAAAGGTTAATTACTATAAGTGGATAAGGATAATTAATTTAAGTAATTAATTGAGAATAAATTACTTGAATGTAATCAAAGATAATTAATCAAGATGATTAATTGAAATGAATTATTAGAGGATAATTAATTAATTGATTGTAATTAATAAATGGTTAAGTAAGAAGGATTTATAAAATAAAGTAATTAATTTAATTCACTTTAAATTAATCAGAGATGATATAAATCATTACTTAAGAATGGATGATGATATTGAATGCTTTGCATTGATTGATATCTCTGATGAGATATATGCTGTGTGATATGGATGTTTAGTTGAATTGTGATGATAATATGGATTATCTGATAATGTTGATTATCTATTGTAATGTTGTGAATTATCTTTCTTTGTGTATAAAGATAATGAATTGAATTGTTTTAACCTTTAAAACAACTTGGCCTTAAAAGATACGCTTTGGATTTCGATGAGACCGGGATCGGGTTTCCGTATACCGGATTTCCAGGTCTGGAGACCCGAATACCACATCAATCCAAATTAACGATAGGTCGTGAATCAAGTGAAGATGAAGATTCAGAGTGCAAGGGTTATTGTCGTTAACTCTGAGGGTGATGCCAAAATGAGTGTAACGAGATAATGCCTTCGGTTTCGTTCGAACCCGGAACGAACTTATATGGATTGAATGCTTTCAGCACATCGTCAGGTGGACGATGAGCATTCTAAGATAGATGTATTCTATTTAAAGGTAATCGTAACCTCAAACCTCACAAACCGGGAATGGCTAAAACAGGGGAGGTGCAGCAAGGTTAGTGGGTAGCACCCAAGTAGGACAAGATTACCTCTGTCTAGAAGTCCCTTCTTATTTCGGCTTAGTGTGTGCGGTTGCTGATCCCAACCGTGAGGTATCTTGTGCGGGAATTATCCAGTAAGGGATGTTCCGGCCTTGTGTTGCAGGGGATTGGGAGTGATCCTCGGTACGGTGATCTAGGCCACGTACTGTGACGGGCGGTACCCCGGTAGCCCTGCCATTGTATGGAAATCCAACTTCCAATAAGTGATAACGGACTTGATTGTATACATATGTATGCTGGAATTTAATGAATGTAACAATTTCGGCTATTTCATATTTATTTGAAAACCCTAGACCTATTATAATACAATCGAATTTCCTATCAAATGTTTTGGTTAGCGTAAGGTAAAAACTTACCCATATTTATTGGTGGGGAGTCTTACGTGATACCTTTTCTTTCAAAAAGGTTTTGAAGTTAAACAAGTTTAACCTGTTACTCACACCAGACCCATGTCTGACCCAAGTTGTTTATTTCTGTTTTATAAACTCTTGGGTACTCAAATTTTTACGAGTAGCCAAGGGATTCAGGTTAGCCTTGACAAATTGTGGAGGAGCAATGGAGCAGGAGGCTTCAGCGTTGTAGATATAGTTAGTAGTTTCCGCTATGTTGATCTTTGTATTGATCTGTATTATGTTGAGATGTAATAACTAGACGGATGTTTATAACTGTCTAGTATGTGATGTGTAATCTGTGTAACTCTGATAGATGATGTATATGATACTGTAATATTTATGTGATATAATATATTTTGTTCGTTTCCGCTGTGAGTATTTGTGTTTGTTTCTTTTCTCTTCCTCTCTTTTCTACTTCTCACCCCTTTCTTTCTTACTGTCGATGCGATTTTCCGGGAGTGGAAAGTCGGGTCGTCACATTAATAATCTAATTGAATAAATATTTAATTAGTGAAATTTATCTTTTATAAGTTAATAAAATGATTTCTATCTATAATATATATATATATGAGTATATATTGTAAATAGATTGCCTTTGATTTGAAAGTTAATAAATAAATGAAATCTTGTTTTAAATTTCTAATGTATATTCTTATAGTTTGGAAATTATGATTTATTTAATATTAGCTTTACAAAGCTATTTAAACAAAATAATTATATGGTTTTAAATAAGATTAATAATAAGGATTATTTTATTTCTTTTTGAATATTGCTTAATAAATATGATTTAAGAAGTATATATATATATAAGTTTAGAATACAATTTACATATGATATGTTAATTCAATTGGTAATAGTAGTAAATTAATAATCTCTTTTATAAATTATTTTAATATTGATAAAATGTTATTTTCAAACAATAATTATAATATATTGTTTTATATACAAATATAAATAGATTTTTTATTTAAATAGGATTTTTATTTTCAAATTGAATGTGTTATGTTAAATTGGCTTTAAATTGGATTTTTAAATATAATTTGAATGTAAATTAATTTTGAAAGAGGTAATATTCAAATAGTTTTGGATTTCAAAATATATGTAAACTTTTATTTATAATAATTAGTTTTGTTTCTTTATAAGTTATATATATAAATAAATAAGTAATAAGTATTTAATAAATAAAGAAAAAGGTTTTTACATTTAAAATAAATATAAATTAAATAAAAAGACAAGTGTAAATCTCTAAGGCAATGGAATAACATGTGTTGTAAAATTAGGATATGAGAAAGACAAGTGTCCATCTTTTAAATTTCCATTTTTCTTTTATTTTTAAGAAATTATTTTCAGCCTATATAAACATTTTTCTTTATCTTCATTCCCTTTTTATCTTCACATTTTCAAAACTTAAGAAAGACTTCAGCCTGCAAACAAAATTTCTCCAAAAACAAATTCTGATAATCAATATACTCATCGAACCAGAAATGTAAACAAATCTGAGATAAAATCTTCAGCTATTTTCAAAACCAAACTCAATAAACATCTTTCTCAAATGCCCTGTTCTTCTTGTCAAAAATCTGGGAAACAACTCAAGCTGTCTGCCTTCATTTCTTCAAATCTGGAAACAAGCAATAATCTGGAATTTTAAGCAACATCTCAACAAGATTAGCCTGCATGCAAGTTTTCTAGCAAACATTCAAGTTAAAAGTTTTCAAAAAGGACAAAGGCAACAGGAAGTTTTCAAAATGACCAAAAACTGTTTCAAAGGGAACTCTGATTCTCTGCTTTTAAAAATGGTGAGTAACAATATTTCTAAAACTTTAATATAAGATTCTGATTGCCTGCTTGTTTCTGGAATATGTTTTGTTTATGAGTAACATCTATTTAAAATCTAAATTTTAAAAAATCTGGTTGCTTGGGTGATATCTGAAGTGAGTAATCTTCTATTTTAAAACTTAATCTGTTTATACATGTGATTGAATGTGATAATCCTTGAAAGTTATGATGTGTAGTATGCTTTGCATGTTTGTTTAGAGATGATTGCATATAAATATGTTATGTGAATGTATACTAGTTCATTTTTCCTGTATATATATGCGTGAATGTATGTTAGTATATGCATGTGTTGTATTCTGTTTCCAGATTTCTGATTTAAACAAGAAATCAAAATCTCTTGAATAAATCTTTGTTAGAATATAAGTGCAAACAAAATTTGTTTATATCATCATAGATTAGAGCTTGAAGTTTATTTAAGTTAAAATAAAGTCTGGAATTTCTCTGGAAACCATAAGGACAGTAGCTTAACATATGTCGAAAATCAATATCCATAATTCCATGCTTTGATTATCTAAACAAGATCGTATGGTAGAATGAGAAATTTAGAAACAGAAATCATGATTTTTAAGATCGAGGATGTTGGGAATTCGTAAGATGATCATATTATGCTTTATCATCGAATTCCGACGATTGGCACGGTATTGATCATCGAGATTGTGGCTGGAGGAAGTATGAGTGGTGGAGATTGATGGAAAAATAGTAGGGAATTTTTCTGATGGTCGGAGTAGCTTGGCGAAGTCGAACTAGGGTTTAATGATCAGATAAGGATGGTGAGTTTGTCGAGGCTTGTGCGCTAACAAGGGTGGATCGGAATCGATCGCGTGTGGGGGAAAGGTCGCGTGGGACTGTGACGCTGCTCTGGTCGGAAGGATGTGGGCTCCGGTGGATGGGATCGATGTCGGCAAGGCGTTTTCCAGTGATTAGTTTTTGGTTCAGATGTTTCAACCTGCTCGATTTTGTTTCGGCGTCGTATTGGACCATCAGGGTGGTCGGAGATGTTTAGTGGGTTGACGATGACGTGTCTGAGGTCATGGAGATGGTCGGCGATGATCCAATCAGGTGTACACGTGCACCTTGTATCAGTGAGTATCTGGGTTGATTTTGGTTTGGGGAAGAAGCAAGGATCTCGGGGCAGGCTCGTGAAAAATGGTGAATATCTCGAAGCAGAGTGGAGAAGAATAGGCACGAGTTTTGGCTCGTGTAAAATAAGAATAGGCTCGGGTTAATTGAAGTGTTACAGGTTATAGAGCCTGTTTGTTTTAATTTAAACAGAGTTTAAAAATCAAATTTTTAAATGCAGATTCAAATTTAAACTTGAATTCCAGTTGTGAAATAAATGAGTTTTTATTTAACAACTTACATGTTTAAAAGAATAATTTTAAAAGGGTTTAATTTTAATGAATGGGTTTAAAATCTTATAAATTTTCTTTATAAATGTTAAGTGTTCTTAACATTTAGATTTAAAAAGATTTTGGTAAATTTGATTTAAGTCTTGGTTAAAGTTAAATTTGTTATTCAAATTTAAATCTTTAATTTAAAATGAATTAAACTGAAACTTTAAAGTAAAATGTTTTAAAGTCTTTGGTAATGATAATTAGAGTAGTTAAAGGGTTAATACTTTAATTTAAAGAAGAATTAAGGTTAAATGATTTAGGTTCATTAAATTAGTAAGGTAATTAAAGGGTAATTTAACAATTTAATTAATTAATGATTTAATGTTAATTAATTAAATAATTAAGAATTATAAGTTAATTAATGAAGTATTAATTAATTTGGGATTTAGAATCATTTATTTAAATAAGTATAGGTTAATAATAAATGATTAGAAATTATTAATCAAGTGATTAAAAGTTTATTTAGCAATTAATTAAGTAAGTAAAGATTAGTTAATTGATAATTAAGAATTTATTTAGTTGTGATTAATTAAAAATTGATTTAAGATTAATTATTTAAAAGAAAGTAATTTAAGGATTTTTAATAATTAATGAGGGATCATTAATTAATTAATTAGGATTATTAAATAAATAAATTAATAAATGGGATTAATTTTGATAATCAATTGGATTAATTAATTAATATGGAATTGGTTAAGTATAATTACTTAAATGTAATTTGTGAAGTGTAATTACTTAGGAAAGTAATTAAAGTTAATTAGTGGATGTAATTAACTAAAGATGGTTTAATAAAAGTAATTTAAGTTTAATTACTTTGAATAATTAATCAAGGGATTAATTAAAAGGTAATTAATTAATGAGTAATTAATTTATGGAAGAGTAATTAAGGGTAGTTAATTACTAAATGTGATTAATCAAAGGTGATTAATAAATATGGTTTAATTAAAGATTAATTATTAAATATAATTAATTTAAATGGAGTAATTAAGGATCATTAATTAATCTAATTAATGATGTAATTAAGAATTGATTAAAAGATTAATTAATAAATAATAAGTGATTAAATAATTAATTAATTGTAATTAATTAAGGATTAATGTAATTAAGTATAATTAATTAATTAGTGAAGTAATTGAAGATTAATTACTGAAATGGTTTAAGATAATTAAATTGTGAAATTAATTAAGTATTAATTACTTAAAGTAATTAAAGGGAAATTAATCAGGAATGATTAATTAAGGTAGATACTTAGAGTAATGATTAATTAATTGGTTTAATTAATAATTAAGTAAGCAGGATTTATAGGATGAAGTAATTAATTTCATTCACTTTAAATTAATTAGAGATGATAAATCATTACTTAAGAATGGATGAATGATATTGAATGCTTTGCATTGTTAATATCTCTGATAAGAGATGTGCTGATCTGTGATATAGATATTTGGTTTGATTGAAATGATAATATGAATTATCTGTTTGTGATAATGTAGATTATCTGTTGTGAATTATCTATCCGTGTAGTATAGATAAGAATTGAATTGTTTTAACCTTAAAACAACTTGGCCTTAAAAGATACGTTTTGGATTTCGATGAGACCGGGATCGGGTTTCCGTATACCGGGATTCCAGGTCTGGAGACCCGAATACCACATCGATCCAAATTAACGTTAGGTCGTGAATCTCAAGTGAAGATGAAGATTCAGAGTGCAAGGGTTATTGTCGTTAACTCTGAGGGTGATTCCAATACGAGTGTAACGAGATAATGCCTTCGGTTTCGTTGGAACCCGGAACGAACTTGTATGGATTGAATGCTTTCAACACATCGTCAGGAGGGCGATGAGCATTCTAAGTGATGTGTTCTGATTTAAAGGTAAATCGTAGCCTCAAGCCTCATCAACCGGGAATGGCTAAAACAGGGGAGGTGCAGCAAGGCTTCGTGGGTAGCACCCACTGAGAGTAAGGTCATCCCTGTCTAGAGAGTTCCTTCTTTTATTTCGGCTTAGTGGTGCAGTTGGCGACGGCCATCTGTGGGGTGATTTTATTCGGAATTATCCAGTAAGGGATGGTTCCGGCTTTGTGTTGCAGGGGATTGGGAGTGATCCTCGGTACGGTGATCTAGGCCCCATACTGTGATGAGCGGTACCCCGGTAGCTCTGCCATTGTATGGAAATCCAAATTCCAATAAGTGATAACGGACTTGATTGTATACTTATGTATGCTGGAATTTAATAATGTAACAATTTCGGCTATTTCATATTTATTTGAAAACCCTAGACCCTATTATAATACAATCGAATTTCCTATCAAATGTTTTGGTTATCGTAAGGTAAAAACTTTTCCGTGTTTATGTGCGGGAAGTCTTACGAGATACCTTTTCTTTCCAAATGGTTTTCAAAGTTAAACAAGTTTAACCTGTTACTCACACCAGACCCATGTCTGACCCAAGTTGTTTATTTCTGTTTTATAAACTCTTGGGTACTCAAATTTTTACGAGTAGCCAAGGGATTTAGGTTTAGCTTTGACGAATTGTGGAGGAGCAATGGAGCAGGAGGCTTCGGCGTTCGTAGATATAGTATTCCGCTGTGTTGATATCTGTGTTAGAGTCTTGTATTGTATTTGAGTTGTAATATATAGACAGATGTTTATAACTGTCTAGTATGTGTTGTATAGTTGTGTAAACTCTGATAAGTGTTGTATACTATGTAATAGTTTATGTTATTAATATAATTTATTCTTTCCGCTGTGAGATAGTTGTTGTTGTTTCTTTCTTTCTTCTCTTCTTTTCTATTTTCTACCCCTTTCTTTCTTATTAATGATGCGTCATTCTGTGGAATGAGTGGCGGGTCATTACACCTTATTACAGTTCGCTTGAGTTGGTTTACATTATATAAGTATATATCGTCCTGACTCGAGTGTTTTGTGTTTTGCTTTACGCTCGGGTCAGCCTGAGTTATTCACAGATTTGGATTTCCACTCTCTTGGAGATTTGAATCGCTGGAGATTATCTGCTTGTCATGTCCTATCTATTTCAATTCCGTTGTTCTACTTAGCTTGTACTTGGTTATTATATTGAGACTTTTGTTGTATTCTATTTCTTCTGTTATATCTTATGTAACTCTGATATATTTATATAGTAGCTTCATGAACTACTATTTCTTTTACTTCCGTTGCATTATTTTACTCTGTGTCTGTGATCTGTGATTATATTTATTTACTGTATATTCTGAGATTTGCCAAATTTTAATTACAACGCGGTATTTTGAGCAATTCAACTCCGGCATGAGTGTCTACCTATACACTTATAATGGATGCGAATGGTTGAAAATATCGGGTCGTTACACATACCCTAATGGAGTGACCCACATAGCCCTGAAGTAACCCTGTTTTAACCGTTCTCGGTTGATGAGACTTGAGGTAACGTTTACCTTTCACATAGCACACTTTCCATTTTAAAAGCCACAATGCAATTCCATGATCACACAACAGATTTCTACAAACATATAACTCCTGAGTTTGTATGTATCAGGAAAGGGCGTTAAGCTAAAAGTAGTTGCCTTCTCCGCCACCAAATAGATGATGCGTTCATAAAGATCAATCAATGTGATCTAGACATGCAACGTCAAACATTCGTCCATACAAGTTTCCAGGAATAGGACAAACCGAAGGTACTCTCCTACTAAATCCTGTCGGCAATCATCATTAGGATTAGTAGTGAGAAGTCCTTACATATTGAAGATTTCCATAAGGAAGCAATACTGCCACTGTATATATAGTATGCATCGCGAGTCTGTGGCAAGTAGCCTTGCATCATGAAGAACTTCTTCTTCAAAAATCATCATCATAACCCTGCACATTCGAACGCATACATTGGGCCGATGTGGTTTTCGAATAAATCTAATCCCGGCCTCTCTAAACCAACAATAAAAAGCGGCCTACAACCTCATACAGAAATCGAGTCTCATAGATGTATCACTTTTCCTACTCTTAACATGCTATCCTTCAGCTAAGAAGGAAGCCCAGTAGATTGGAGTACCCTAGTCACTCTGCACTACTCAAATCACCATTCTTAACACCAAAAGATAATCAAGCCTACTCATTTGGCTTCATGCTATGTGCACGACTAATTAATTTCCCACATCCAGTCAAGGAACCAAAAATGGCCAAATTTGATAGCCGATTATTTAATTGTCAAAGCAACAAATAAAATCTAGCACATAAGCGGTCATTAGGCTCATTTAATTCATCATTTATTAATTAAATCACTTTCTAGATATTTACTTCAAATTATCTTTAAAAAGATATATTCTCAAAACCATTTCAACCATTCGATATTTGGAAAACATTTCTATATACTTATATCAACTGTATAAATATATTTAATAACACTACCATTTTAGAGACACACCAAATTAATTTCTATAACCATACAACTCTGAGTTCATATGGCTCCGGACGGGTGTTAAGTATAAGAAGTAATGCTTCCTATACCACCAAGCCTTAGTACAATCATAAGAACCAATTTGTGTATTTCACAATGGAAGGTCAAAACACAATTTATTGGTTCAAAACGAATGCTACATAAAACATCGTTACATTAACCCAAAAACACTAGTATAGGGATTGATTAATATTATATATATATATCTATGTATATATATATGTATGTATGTATATTATATCCCGTATACTATATAAAACATTTCCTTTCGGAAATCATTTACTATAACAACAGTGTTATGTTCCATGCCTTCTTCCCATTCCCGAAAACGTCTGTTACAACAATAAATGTTGAAATCAATGTTTTTGTCACTTAACCCATTTTAAACCACTTTTAAGACCATTTAATTCCATTTGGAATTATTATTTTCAAAACATTACTTTTAAAGATTATCATTTTTGAAAAACATTAATCTCCATATTTAAATTTCAACATAAATCATTTCTATATTTATAAAACTATGTTTATAAACCTCTTTTCTATTTTATAAAACTCCTATTTTATAAAATCTCTTTATTTATAAAACTCTATTTATAACTCCATTCTTTCTAAATCTCATTTATTTATAAAATCCCGTTTATAAATCTATTTACCAAATATCCACTACAAAATCCATTATATATATATATATATGTAAACTCTATTTATAAAACTAATGCTTTATTTATAAAGTATTTCCTTTATAAATCTTTTATATTAACTATTCAAAAATTTCTATTTAACATTCTTCAAAAAAATAGTTAATTTAGAATACCAAAAACCATACTTTTATTTTGTTTAAAATAAATTCATTCCTTTTAAAAATTTAAAAATTATTGAAACATGTATACTTTCAAAATCACTTTGGAAATAATTTCAATTCAAAATCGCTATTTTATAATATTTCAAAATACTAAAAATATGTCTCGATGCTACTATAGCAGTGTCATCAAATGTGGCTTCCAAACATCATATATCAAAATATATGAAAAGTAAAATCAACAGTGCGAGAAATCTTGTTGAATCCCTTCAACCTATCACCTTGCATTACAAAGAGTATATAATCATAAAACATAAATCAATCGCTTCGAGGCAGAATCATATACAAAGAGTAATCTGCTCATACATAAAAACGTAACAGGGTCTCCTCTGCTCCAAGGCGGGAATATATCCAAACCAACTAATAAAATAGTAAATCATCAAAATAGTCGATAAACAATAAAGAATAAAATTATCTACACATATATAAAAAAATATAAGTGGGCCAGAGAGGTGAGTTAACTCACTGAAATTCCAGTAATCACCAAAGAGTTCCATTTTGAATTAAAATCAAACAGGCATTCAAATTTAACCCATATTCCTACTAGCACCAAATCCATCCAATCCAAAACTCTATAACGTAGATTTTACTGTAACAAGCGCAATGCAACTTGTCGTGTTCAATTTCGACCTCGTATAAACAATATACGAATTAATAAATGTTTAAGACAAAAAAATTATAATTAACTTTAATTAATTAAGTTTTAAAGCTAATAACCTTCTTTTTAAAAACTCAGGCCGCATTTAAAAACAAATTCAATTCGATCGCATTCCATCGATTGCCGTCGTCGCCTCAGTTGATCGCGCATCGCTGTGCATACCCCACGGCCACGCCTAGCCTTCCTCCACCCATCGTCGTAGGTTCAAACCCCCAAGATGTCGTCGTTAGCTAGAAAAATGCAAAAAATTGTATGCCATTCATCTCCCGATTGCCACCGTTGTGGTCCAGAGATGGATGATCGGTTGGTGGGATGGACTCAAGTCGGAAGAGCTTCAACTTTCATATAGGAAGTTTTCTCTAGAACAGCCTCGATCGACGCCTGCAATCTCGACCGTAGGATGGAGCTATATTTAATAGCGGCTAGATTTATTTAGGGTTAGGGCTTTGCAAATGAAGAAAACTAAGGTCCTTATATAGGAAATTTTCAAAACACTATTCACCCCTAAAAATTTCAAACTCCAATCAAGGCTTGTCGCATGGCGATCTATTTGTAATACCCATATTCTAAAAACAAAGGAACTAGTATCGAGACCCAATTCCAAGGTATATAGAAGTTAGTATGCCAAAATCAAATTATATTAAATCAAGTTTCTTTAATTAATTTCTACGCATTTCAAGCTTGCATGACCAAATGATACGTCTGGTCGCCACAAAATTTGATGACATATAATAATTCACTATTACGGATCCAATGAAACTGGTTCGAAATCCAAGACAGTGTCCAGAAAGCTATTTTCACACGTTGGTTAAAACGAATTATTATTTAAAACCAATTCTAATTACTTTAACTACAAACTAAAGTTTACTGTCTTCATTCTTATTGAAATAGAATTTAAATCCGCTTTCGATATCATTTACGTTCACATTAAATTAATGATTCAATAATTTAAACAATTCCAATTATTCAAATAACCTTATATTTGAAATTCAAGTTATTTAACTTGTAAGATTAACATTTTGATATTTAAAATCAATTAAATATTCCAAATTCAATTGACTGAAATTTTAGGTCATTGTATTTTACTAATAACCTTAACTGGTGGTTTAAAACTTTGCATCCAAAATAAGATTGTAGGATAAATTATAGATTTAATTAGTTCAATCTTTCCAGCTAGACTTGGCAATCTTATTTTCCCAACCTTCAATTCCCTATTTAATTTTGTTAATCGGTTCTTCACAACAGACCTTGTTGATGTAAATTGGTGACAAAGGCAACTTTAAAAATGTAATTGGAAATAGTTTATCCTCTATTCCTTACATATTACAACTCTCTGATTTTTTTATTGCATCCTTTGCTAAAAAAAATCTTGATTTCTTTGAGTTCATTTTTAGACCTGTCACCTCATAAAGGGTTTTGAATAAGTCTTTAGTGGCTTTGGTTACATTTTTATCAACTTTTAGAAAGATTAAAACATCATCTATGTATATTAAATGGGTAATTTTGACGTTCGTATGCATTAATGGACTAATTTCTCCAACTATTAATAGTTTTCCCATTAGCATAGTGAAATATTCCATTGCCATTATGAAGAAATGGGGAGATAAAGGTCTCCTTGTCTAATCCCATTTGTGCTACTGAAATTACCTTAAGAGTTACCTAGACTTTTTACAAAAAAAGTTGACATGGTGATTAGTTCTTCAACTATGCATAGCCACTTTATCCGCTGGCATTATCTTCCTCTTATTAGTCTCAGTGTGATAACCCGGATTTTTTTTTGGACATATATTAATTGATATATTAGCTGGATTAAATTAGTATAAATACTAATTTATAAGTTAAATAAATAATTCTGACAATAAAAAATATATATCTGGATAAATATTGGTTTGATAATCTTCCTAATATAATTATCTAAATTTGGCAAATTATCCTTAAAAAAAAATTGAATTTGTGTTAGTTTCTATATATATTTGAGTTGAATTTAAATTGAATTTGAATTTGGATTAGAATATTGAAATTCAAAAGATAGATATATATATATATATATATATCTTAAATATATTTTGGATTTTAAAATATATTATATATGATTTTATTTAGGATATAGTTTGTTTTATATTATTTTCTTTTAAAGGATTTTATATATATATATATTAAGAAATGTATTTATAAATTAGGCAATTAAATATAAAAGCTTTATAACCATTTAAAAACTAATAAACACATGCATAATTACAAGTGTTAATTTATAAAATCTTGTTAATAACATGTGTAAGTTAATAAACATTTGCAAATGACAAATGTTAACAAATTTAACAAGTGTCACCAATTTATTTTATTTTTGTTTTATTTTTTTATAAAAATCATAATTAAAGCTACAAATACATCTATACTCTCTCTCATTTTCTTTTCTAACTTCAGTTTCAAAACCCACAAGGAAAAAAATAAGCCAAAAACCTGTAACAACTAAAACCAGAAAATATACAACCAGGAAATTTACAACTATCTCAAATCTCAACCTGAATCATCAAGCAAATCAAAGCAAATTCATCTCAGATTTAAAGCAAGGATCATCTCAAAAAAAAATAAGTTCAAAGTCAAAACAGTTTCAAAAAGATAAAATTCAGAAACAAGTTTCCAGTTTTCCAAATTCAAACAAATCCAGGCTCTCTGTTTCTTCATAAGCAGGTGAGTAAACACCCTTCTTAAAAGCTTAAATAAATGAAATATGTTGCATGTGAATCTCTGGAATGAGTTATGTTTTGCATGTTGATAAATATGGGGATGATCAGTGTGCATGTCTGTTTACATATGCATATCTCTGTTTTACTGACAGGTTAAAAATCTTGATAAAAAAATCAATTTTTCTTCATACATTCTCTTATAAGTTGTGAATTTCAAACAAAATATGTTTGTTTAAACATAAGCTAAGATTTAAAAATATACTTAAGTACAATAAGTTTGCAAATTATCTGGAAATGAGGAAGACAGTGGGCAACTTATAAACATGAAAATTTCAAATATCACAATTCTTTGATTTACATATATAATCCAAATCACAATCAAAAATCATGAATTTTAGCAGTTAAATCCCAATTTATAGTTTGGGATCGAAAGAGATATTTGAAGTTGACCAGAAATTGTATTTTGAGTGATTTCTGGTAATGGGGGAACTCGGGGTGGTCGAGGTTTTGGCTGGAGCAGGCATGGAGGTCGGTGGTTAGGGAATTAATGATCGGAGATTTTTCCGATCATCGAGGTGGCGGTGCGGCTGGGTTTTAGGGTTTAAAACCCAGTTTTACTCGACGAAGTTTCAGAGGCGATTCCGTCGCCAATGGCGAATCGGACAAGGCCGGGGCAGGTGGAAACAAAGTATGGGTTGTCGACGAAGAACTGATTGTGATGGCGAGGCTTCAAGTGGTCTTGATCGGCGAGGCGAATCGATTTTTGTGACCGAAGTTTGGTTCCAGACTTGGTCAAATTGCTCGTATTCGATTTTGGGTTTGTATTGGACTTTAGGTGATCGGAATCAGAAGGGTGGGTTAAAGTCGACTTGTCGACGGTAGTATGGATGGCCGGAGCTCTGGCGAGCTGGCGTGCATGTGCACAAGGTTGTCAAGGGTGCCAGTGTTTTGAGAAGGGGAGTTGTCTCGGGAAGAAGCTTGGGTAAATGGGAAGGGGACTCGAGTAAGGACTCGGGTAGTTGTACGTGAGTGTAACATGTTTTAAACTTAAACTTAAACTAAAGTTTTTTTAAAAAAAAGAAGAAAGTGGATTTTACTCGGGTCAAGACTGAGAGTTATCGGGTTAAACCCGAAGCAAATTTAACAGTTTTAGAATATAAAATAAGCAAGTTTTAAATTTAAGTTGAATCTAGTTTAAACTATTATATGATAAACGTTTTTTTAATTATCTAATTAAAGAAGTTATATGATTTGTTAACTTAAATTTGTTAAATGCTTAAGTTATTTTTAAAAACTTAATTTAGAAATAAAGGTAAGTGGTTAATTAAAATAAGTAATGTTTAGGTTGATATGCTAATGATAATTAAGTCATGAATAAAGAAAATGATTTATCTTAAAGTTAATTAAGGTTTTAATGATTTAAGATAAATTAAATTAATCAAGTAATTTAAGAGAAATTAATTAATTTAATTAATTATGATTTAGGATTAATTAATTAATAATTAAGGGTTATAATTAATTAATTAGAGATTAATTAATTGGTAATTAAGAATTAATTAATTAAGTAATTAAAGAGTAATTAAGTTGTAATTAGAGATTAATTAATTTGTAATTAAGAGTTAATTAAGGAAAAGGATGATTTCTTAGTAGAAGTAATTAAAGGTTAATTACTTAATGATTAAAGGATTAATTAATTGAGGTGATTAATTAATTAGGAAAATTAATTAAGGATAATTTATTAATTAAAGAATAATTAATTAAGTGTTAATTACTTAAGATGAATAATCAAGGTTGATTAATTAATAATTAAAGGTTAATTAATTTATGATTAAGGGATAATTAATTAATGTAATTAATTAAGGATAATTAATTAATTAAAGGATAATTAATTAAGGGTTAATTAATTAATGTAAGTAATTAAAGGTTAATTAATTAATGTAAGTAATTAAGGGTTAAGTAATTAATGAGTTAAATTAAATTAATTATTAATTAGGTGATTAATTAATCTTGCTTATGGGTGATTAAATTGTATTGAATACCTTTGATTATTATTGACTCTGGTATGTACTTTGTAATGTTCTGTGATATGAAATGTTTTGGTTGAACTGTGATAAATATGAGTTATTTATCTGTGATGGAATTATTGTGAGAATATGACATTCTGAAGTTAAATTGAATTGTTTAAACTTAAACAACTTGGCTTAAAAGATGACATTTGATTCGAAGAGACCGAGATCGGATATCAGCGATATCAGGAACCACTTCGATTAGTAATCTATAATTCTTTATAGATTTGATTTGTAAATCAAATAGGCTGGAATGGAATAAATTAAGTAACTGGACCATTGAAACTAAGAAACAGTACTTAAATATTATTTGGTGTAATAAGTGTTTGGCTATAACAAGATAAGAACTCGTAGTGAGGTACGAGTTACCCTGGTTTCAAAGAAGTTTTATAACTTAGTATTTTAAGCTATATGGGTTTTACTCATGCTAGTTTCCAGCCTGACTCGGGTGTTACTTTATTGTAATGCTCGGGTCAGATCGAGTATTACAGATTTTCAGGTTAGGACGTTCTGGAGCTCAGGAGGCGAGCTAGATGGCAGGAACGTATGGAGTGTATTCTGCTGATATATATTGTGTTTATTTGGGACAAGTTAAGTTTTAACTGTCCAGTTTAAATGTGATTGGTTGTAACTCTGATGTATTGAATGTAAAGTGACTGATAAAGATTTTCTGTATAAATTCTATTATTTGATATTATATTTGATCTGCTGCGAAATGTGAGATTCTGAGTTTGTTTTCTGTTCTTCTTCTACCTCTTTCTTCTTCGTTCTTTTAACAATCTGGAATTTTCGGAGTCGAAAATTTTGGGTCGTTACACTCAGGATTACAGAGTGAGGTGTGTTAGCATATACTAGGATACCAAGTCCACTATATTAATTGGTACACGGTAAAAGCCATTTAGGAGAATTAAAAGATCACATTATGTGCATTAAAAAGTTTCATTGTAAGATATCATATGCTTTGCTTTCTATCATTTTCTTTGCAATTGAAACCTTTGACAATTTCATGAGCTATAAAAATTCCCTCACTGATCTCTATTAGCACATAAGCACGTTGATTTTATGAAATTAAATTCCCAAGAACAGACTTTAATCTATTGCATAACACTTGGGATATTATTTTGTAAATGAAATTACACTAGAAAATTGGCTTGCAATTGAAATATAGACTGGTTTTTTTACTTTTGGTATTAAAGAAACTAATGATTAATTTCCTTAAGAATTTTACCTGAGTCAAAAAACTTTAAATGGCTTCTAACAAGTTAAATTTGAGCTTCTCCCAATGAAATTTAAAAAATGCAGCATTGAATCAACCTGAGCCTGGAGCTGTTCTATTTTAACACTAAAAATAACTCTTTTACCTCATCCGTATCAAAATTGGTCTTAAGATAATTTTGTCCAAATTTAGAAATTATCATTTTACAGTGACGTTTGATATGATGGTTCTGTGTTGAATAATTTTCTAAAATGGTTGATGCTTTTTCGCTGAAATCCTAAATTTTTTTTATAACATTGACATACATGTTACCTAAATTTCCAAATGTGTTCATGTTTTCTCGCTTGACATCTTAGCATAAAAGAACTCGGTTGCATCATCTATTTGAGTTGACAATCACATTTTTCCTTTTGTTGTAAATCCATCACTTGCTGCTTCATTGCATCATTTAGTTTGCTTTGCCAAAATTAAGCAGTTGTGCATTGTCTTTGTTGTTATTAATTTTCAAGTTTCTTTGCAATTCTGCATATTTGGTTCTAAGATTATTAACCTGTTTTCTTATAACATTTTTATTGATATTCCATTCCTTTAGTTTTTTCTTTGTTGCCTTTAGCATATAAAGTGTGTTGAACAGTGGAATGTTGCTCTAGTTTTCATTTCTAAGGCATGGTTTTACTAGCTCATTGTAATCCTAATGCAATAGCTAATGATTCATGAATTTAAACAACGTAGTCCCTAGTATGTGTGTTTCATGTTGAAGTTGTAATAGAATAAAGGTATGGTCATTGCTAGAACTTGGTATATAAACTACATTACTTTGTGGAAACATATATACACATTGAACATTTCAAAACGTTCTATCTATTTTGGTCATGATGTTTTCTAGCAGGCCCTGACCACCAAGTATATTCATAATCTTTAACTGTTGATTCTTTCAGTCCTGCTGATAACAAGAACCTATCAATTTCTTACAATTCTAAGAAAGGAACTGGGTTTCCCCTACATTTTTCTTCGTTTTCTCTAATGCAATTGCAATCCCTAATGATTAACCAAGGTATATTAACATGCTTAGATTCATTATAAATAACTTCTGCAAATATGATCTCCCAAATTCAGTATTATATGCATATATGGATGTGAACTACTCCTCCTCTATTTACTAGATTTATTGAGATGTGGTGATCAATTAGTTGTTCAACTTTATGTTCCCAAACATCACTATCTAATAAGCATAATGTGACGACCCAACTTTCTCACCACAGAAAGTCGCATCATCTTTAAGAAAGAAAGGGATAGAAAAGAGAAAAGCTGGAGAAGAAAGAAGAAACAACATCAAAATCTCAACAGCGGAACGAATAAATTATATTAATCACATAAATATTACATAATATACAACATCAATCAGAGTTACATAGATAATACATCACATACTAGACAGTTATAAACACCTGTCTAGTTAATACAACTCGATACAACTCAAATACAACACAGAGATACCAACGCAGCGGAAAACTATATATCTATAACGCTGAAGCCTCTTGCTCCATTGCTCCTCCACAATTCGTCAAAGCTAATCTGAATCCCTTGGCTACTCGTAAAAATTTGAGTACCCGAGAGTTTAAGAAAAACAGAAATAAACTCTGGGTCAGACATGGGTCTGGTGTGAGTAATAGGTTAAAGTTGCTTAACTTTTAAAAACCTTTAAAAGAAAAGGTATCACGTAAGACTTCCCGCACATAAACACGGAAAAGTTTTTACCTTACGCTAACCAACATTTGATAGGAAATTCTATGATATTACAATGGGTCTGGGGTTTTCAAGTAAATAAGAAATAGCTGAAATTGTTACATGATTAAATTCCAGCATACTAGCCAACAAGTGGGTAATACAATCAAATCCGTTGGTGCTTATTGGAGATTGGATTCCATACAATGGCAGGGCTACCGGGGTACCGCCCGTCACAGTACGTGGCCTAGATCACCGTACCGAGGATTACTCCCAATCCCCTGCAACACAAAGCCGGAACCATTCCTTACTGAACAGTTCCAAATAAGATCACCCCACGATTGTCGCGACCAACCGCACACTAAGCCGAAATAATAAGGGACATCTAGACAGGGGTAAACCTTACTCTCAAGTGGGTGCTACCCACGAAGCCTTGCTGCACCTCCCCTGTTTTAGCCATTCCCGGTTGATGAGGCTTGAGGCTACGATTACCTTATCAGAACACATTACTTAGAATGCTCATCGTCCACCTGACGATGTTCTGAAAGCATTCAATCCATACAAGTTCGTTCCGGGTTCGAACGAAATTGAAGGCATTATCTCGTTACACTCATTTTGGAATCATCCTCAGAGTTAACGACAATAACCCTTGCACTCTGAATCTTCATCTTCACTTGAGATTCACGACCTATCGTTAATTTAGATCGATGTGGTTTTCGGATATCCAAATCTGGAAACCTGATCCCGGTCTCATCGAAATCCAAAACGTATCTTTTAAGGCAAAGTTGTTTTAAAGTTAAAACAATTCATTTCATTATCCATATACACACAGATAGATAATTCATAATATCACAGATAGATAATTCACATTATTATCATAAATAGATAATCCACATTATCATCACACTTCAACCAAAGCATCCATAAACACACAGCATTACTTATCTCATATCTGAGATTTCAAATCATTCAAGGAAATCAATATCATCCATCATACATAAGCAATATTAAAATCACACCATTTATAATTAATTTAAAATGAATTAAATTAATTACCTTATCTCTAATTAATTTAAAGTAAATTAAATTAATTACTTCATTCTATAAATCTTGCTTACATAATCATTAATTAATTTCAAATCAATTATTTAATCATTCTCAGATTTCCATCTTAATTAATCATCCTTGAATAATTATCCTTTAATTACATTCAAGTAATTATCCTTTAAATTAATTTCACAAATTAATTATCCTTATCCAAATACAGTAATTAACCTTTAATTACTCTATTAATTAATTAACTATAATTAATTACATTAATCCTTAATTAATTACATCAATTAATTACTCAAATCACTTATTATTGATTAATTAGTTTTAATTAATCAACCCTTAATTACATCATTAATTATATAATTTAATGATCCCTAATTACATTTTTTAATAATTATTCTATTCAAACTAATTACATTAAATAATTAATCCATAATTTTTTTAATCACTCTTGCTTAATCATATCCAGTAATTAACTACCCGAATTACTTCATTAAATTAATTACTCCTTAATTAATTATCTCAATTAATCCCTTGATTAATTTCACAAAGTAATTTAATCCAAATTACTTCCATTATTAAATCATCTTCAATCAATTACATACAGTAATTACCTGTAATTACTACATTAAGTAATTACACTTCATTAATTACATTTAAGTATTTATACTTATCAAATCATCCAATGATTAATTAAAATTAATTAAACTCAATTAATTAACTTAAACTAATCAAATTTATTTATTTAATTACCTTAAGTAATTAATTCCTTTAATTAATTCATTAAGTAATTATACTTAACAAATTTCACAATTGATTATCTTTAATTAATTAATCTAATTAATTATTAAAACTAATCACATTTATTCATTATTAAATAATCTTAAATTAATGACCTTCATCATTTATTGACAATTCTTAAATTCTTTCATTAAGAAATTAAACTTAGATTAATCAATATTAATTACAATTTAATTTATCCTTAATAACCAATTAATTAACCTCTAATTATTTAATTAATTTAAGTTTTCAACTGTAACTTAATTAATCTTTAATTACTTGATTAATTAATTCCTAATCATTAATTAACATCTAATCTTTATCCAATTAATGATCTCTAAATTACAAATTAATTATTCCTAATTAATTAACTTCAAACTTAATTAATTAGTTTAAAACTCATACTTACTAATTTAATCATCCATATCATTAATTAATTAAATTAATTAATTATCCATTTTTAATTATCTTAATAATTTAATGAATCCAAATCATTAAATCCTAATTTACTTTAAGATAAACATTATTCTTATTAATGATTAAATTATCATTAACAAATCATTTAAAACAATTTACTTTCAAAATTTACTTCAAATTTCATTTTAAATTTAAGATTTAAATTAAATACCAATTTAACTTAACAAAGTTTAAAACATAATTTAAAAACCTTTAAAATCTTATGTTAAAGAATACTTATATTTTAAAAAGAAATTTTAAAAGTATTTAAACCAATTTCCTTTAAATTCAAATCATTTAAAATTTACTTTAACATTCAAAGTTGTTAAACAATTGAATTTTATAAAACTTTATTTTATTTCAAACTAGGATTCAATTTGATTTGAATCTATTCTTAAACTTAGATTTAAAACATTATTTAAATCTTTTATTTTAAATTTTTAAACCATTTTAACATATAAACAGACAGGTTAAAAAGGCAACCTGTAACCAAATACTAACCCGAGAAATCCCTAAATTACTTCGTGAAAAACCCTGCACTGCTTCGAGTCGAAACTCGAATTACTCGAGAGTTACTCGAGTTCAAACCCTGCAACCCCAACTTCATCTTCACTAGGACAACAGTGCACCGTGCACATGCACGGTGGCGCCGTCCCCCTCTGATCGTCCTCGATGGCCTCAACACCTCAGCATACACCCATGCAACCCATCACAATCATCAGATCGTGACCATCAACCGGAAATCGAATTCGAGTTCGATCTAGACCTGGAACAAAACCAGGAACACCACAACCAAACCCTGTCATCGCCTCGTCCATGATCCTCCGACCACCATCACCTCTGAAACTCCGGCTAAGTCTTCGTCTACGCCATAGCTACCTTTCCCCAGAGTTCCGTTGAACCGATCACCCCTAGGAGTCGTGCCGATCAAAATACCTAACCTAACTAAAACTAGGGTTAAAATCCTAATTCGATTGCCATCATCACCACCGTGCTAAGATCAACTTCCTGATAATTTTCCCCTAATCTCCGATCACCCTTCCACCTCCAGGAAGAACCCCGAGCTCCAAAATCAAGTAGATCACCAGGAATCATCACATTACCATTTCCAGTTCATACCAGAACTGCACTCTCATGCCCAAACTAAAAATAGTGATTTTAGTTTTAAAAATCAAGTTTTTGGATGAGGATTCAGATCCTAAACCTGAAACTATAAATTTGTAAGTTTGAAATTTTGACAAAGTTTAAGTATTTCTGTTCTTATGGTTTTCCAGAGCCATTCCCAAATTGTTTTTACTTAAATAAATTTTTAAACTCTAATTCATAACTAAACAAACAATTTTTGTTTGAAACCAATACCCTAACTTAGATTAGAAAATGAGATAATGGATTTTGATTTAGAACTTAAGCCTAAAAACTAAAATCAAGGGAAAATCCACATACACAGCATGCACACACCAATATATTCACATATATATATATAGATATTCACTTATACATACTTATCACAGAGAATAACAAGCAACCATATTCATTTCAACACACTAGAATGCAACCAAATTTATTTAAGTTTTAAAAGTTACTCACCAGAAAGAAGATGAAGAACAGAGCATTTAATTTTGAAACAGGCTTTTCGAAACTTTGAAACTTGAGCTGCTTGTTGTTTAAAATCATGCTTTAGTTTGAAAAGATGCAGGCATTTGCAAATCTCAGGTTTGCATGAAAGCTTGATATACCAGGTTGAAGATGAATGCAGCAGGTTTTTGAATTAAATCAATTAAACATTTATCTTAAACATTTAAAACCATATATTTTAAATTAAATCATAATTTCCAAATTACCAAAATATATTAGAATTTGGAACAAGATTTATTTATTTATTAAATTCAAACCAAAGATTCCTATTTATAATATATACAAATATATATACATTATAAATAGAAAACAATTTATTAGCTTTTTAAAAGATAAAATCACCCATTTCATATTTATTATAAGAAGATTATTAAATCAATTTATATTTATCAACAAAAATTATCAAATCAATTTAATTTTTAATACAGATTATTAAATTGATATTGCCAAAAATTTCGGGATATCACATTCCTTCCCCCTTAAATGAATTTCGTCCCCGAAATTTAAAACAAAGGTAATTTAGTAATCTCATAAATGATTTAATTTTAAAAACACAAGCATATATTAATTGTAACAATCCTGCTTTGGAGATTACCATGAATATTAAATTATAATGATGATTATAATTTAATATTGGAATTAATTGAATTAATAAGAATATAATGTTGTTTATTTTAATAAACAATGAAATTTGGATTAAATTGAGCTAGTGTGATAAATAAATGAATTCCTGAATGTATAATTGATATTCTTAAGCGGAATAAAATTTATGTTTTATTCCGGGAATTTTCAAATATGGTTGTTAAATTATATTTGAGTAAAAGGTTAATATTGGCAAAATTTAGAGTTATTGTTAATATTGCTATTTTATTATCAAGAATAAGTGAAAAATATATTCCATGTGATAAAAATAACATTAATGAGTGTAATAAAATATTTATTGATGATTTAGTCATGTATTAATATTTTGGAACATGATATATATTTTTATTTGGCCAATTATGTCAATTTACAATTTATATTGTAAATATATGAAAATTGGGTTAAATTAAATTAAAAAAAAGTGATAAACTTGTGTTTTATCTTTTTATTTGGAATCTTCATGTTGAGACGATTCCAACAAGCCTAAATTTGTCAAAATCGGATTAATATTGAACCAGTTATGAATAATTGAAAATATGTCTTAAATTAAATTTCAAAACTAAATTATTCTAAGGCTTATTGGGTTTGGTTGATATTGGATTCATACCCAATAGCCTGAAGTGGTTTCTGGAATGAGAAAAATAGAAGTGTACGTACAGAACACTTCTATTCTCTCATCTTCCTCCTCAATAGCTCCAGAAACTATTTCCATGGCCTCCTGCTAAGTTTTCAACCAAAACTCCAAGTCAATTGCTCAAATTAAAGGATTTTTAGTCTAAAATTTATAAGAGGTAATCTCCTATTCAATTATATCTCCAATTTGTAGAAAGCTTCATAGTTTGTTTACTGTAACTTCTATTTATAGGTTTCTATTGTCTGCATGTTGTTTTCTTAGCTTCTACAGGTGATTTTGCGGCTTCTATGAGTTAAAAGCTTCCATCTTTCAGCCTAAAGTCCTTGCTTTGCTCAAAAATAGTAAGTGTAAAACTTACAGCAACAAAAATTGAAAGTTTGTGCAAAATCTATAGCTTTTGGTTGCAAATTCGTACTACCTCGTTTTGCTGAAAATGCATCATAGTAAAATGGTCGTAAATTTCTCTTTTTTCATCCGTTTTACCTCAAATTTTTTTGCTGTAAAGAAAATTCAATAAGGAACAATTTCTCTTCAGATCATATTTCGAAATTCTGCAATTTTATGGACCTAAAACTGGTTTGAAGACAGAAGTACAATTCTGTCTATAATATAATTTCCTGAGTTCAAACCTGAATTTGTTTTCGCTATATCTCTCACGACTTTAATCTGAATTTGGTTTTCTTGGATGTTTTGGAAAGCCTGAGATGTGTGTAACAACTTTCATGTTTTCAGTTTTCTTTAGTTCTGAAACTAGCTTTGTAAAAATCGAATTTTTCTACTACTATCCCGAGAGCAAAACCAATTCTGCTCTGTGTTTGACACTGAAACAAAATCGGCCATAACTTTTTCGTTTTTGTACCGAATTCGATAATCTTATATGTTCTGGAAAGCACAATTCATAAGCTACAATTTTTTCTTTAATCATATTGCCAGATTCTGATGTTTACTAGACTGAAATTATGAATGTTTATCTCAATCCTGTCAATATACATATGCACCAGGCTTTGTTTAAGACTTATAGTAAATTGATCATAATTTTTAGATCGCTGATCATAATTTGATGATCTTGGTCATTCCGGAAAGCTTAGAAACTAAGCTACAACTTTTTCTTTAATTACATTGCCATATTTTGATGTTTTCTGTGCTAAAATCATAAATGTTTTTCGAGCGTATGAGGAAGTAAATTAAACGGTTTAGTAAAACCATGAGGTATGGGACTTGTGTGTTTACTTTATCGGTTAATAGCAAACTTGTACGATCGAAATAAATTTAAAGAGATATTAGAGATCTCGTTGATGTTATCTGATTTGAGATGTTTTATTGTACTTGATGGTAGAAACGGCATTTTACCGCATTAGTCTAATTGACTAATATTTGATATAGTCTATTAGATAAAGACTATATGGATGAAGATTTACATTCGCCAATGAAATGAGGCGACATGTAAATGGATGGACACTACCACTTGGAACTCGTGTAATTGAAATACGACAAGTTGGATGTTTTTGTATATATTCGCTGATGATACGAGGCAATGTATATAATTATATTATATGGTTTGATGTTTTCACTTTGAGCATTAGTATTCGCCAATGAGAAGAGGCAATGCATATATGTTTTGGGTTGATATGGTTTTATTATTTCTTTGAGATGTGGTATCAACCGATGAGTAGTAAACCATTAGGCGTAAATGCATGGTATGGGAAGTGCATTAACATCTTTTGGGTTCCTATTCGTGAAGTTGTGACACATGGATTACTAGACTAGTACTAAAGACTTCGAGTGCTTGGGATTTGCAGTATGATAGTCAAATTCCAATCATATTATGATATTACTCGAGTCTTATGACGTCGCCGATAGGGATGGATGGAAAATTATAGGCTACGTAGTCGTGTGCGTACGCACGAATGATATAGATGCACCCGATCCCGATCAAAATGATGTATGGTACCAAAGTACAGTACTAGTGGAGGACAATAGCACGTGCAAAACAAATTTTATTGATGATTTATGACTTGATGAGATTTATGAGATTTGATGACTTTATGGATGTTTATTGATGATTTATTTAACTTATTAACATCCACCTTATGTATAACATGTATACTGATGACACTTCACTTGATTATCACATTGCACTTTTCGTTCATTCTGTTGAAAACAACGGGATGAATGTTTCCCCCTAGCTATTACTTTAGAGTACCTTATCTACTGATAAGTTTAGTTGCCTGACCCGTGTGTTTTCACTCGGGTCAGACCGAGTTGCAGGTTAGTTGGATTGCTTATCTTTTGGTTCAGATTGATCTTTTTGGGACACATCTATCTTCATGTTGGCTTGTTCATCATAACCTTTTTGGGTTCCGCCTTTGTATTATTTGTATAATTTGGGATGTATATTTTTGGCACTAGCTACTTTGTAGCAACATATGTATATAGTATTATATGGATATGTATGGTGATGTATATGTATATATATGACTGATCTGGGTTTACTGTTATGTGACTGTATTTACTTCCGCACTATATTATTACATTATTTCTGAAATGTTTTAGTTAGCCTTCATAGTGTGCGATGGTTATGTACTCGATATGTCAAACCACTTATGAGGTAAATGAAAAAAAAATAGACATATTCTTGACATGTTTAGTCCATAGCTATTGTATGTTATGACGGTCGCTCCTATCCAGCCCTATTCTCTACGTTAGTAGACAGAAATACTTGTTAATTCCCTTTACTAACGTGGGTCTCAGGGTGGGGCGTCACAGCTTGGAATCAGAGCATCGTTTCGGAAATTAATGTAATAAATACAGAACAGTATACGAGATACCATACATTTAGTATAATACTTGTTACATGTAACATCCCATGAATCGTATCCCATTTCATTTTGTCTTAACCTTGTCTTTTCTTTAAGTCTTTTTGTGTCCCTTTTCGTTTCCTTTGGGGGTAAATAGAAATGAATACGTCTAGGAATGTCTATTATATTCCGTAGTATTCCTTAATTTTCGCATTCGAATTTCTTATGAATATATTTACCCTGTGTAATCCTATCTATGTTATCTCTTCAGTTATGTCTGGAAGAGGTAGAGGATGTCACTCCGGGGCGGGACCGTCCAGTGGTTCTCGTCCTGAGGGCGTGTATTTATCCTCCGATCAGATTCTTGAACTTGTTAGGAGCATTCAGCCTCCTACTTCTGATTCATCTTCTGCTCCTCAGAAGTGTGCCTTTGCACGTATGTGCCCTTCAAAGGCACTGAGTCAGTTCTTGAGGTCGAGGCCTGGCTCAGTACATGCGAGCGTATCTTTGGTCGCATGGAGATTTCTAGTCGTCACCGTGTTCTTGTAGCATCTAGTATGTTGCAAGAGCGAGCTCTTCATTGGTATGATCTTCTGATTTCCGAGGTTGATGAGTCTTCTCTTGAGTGGGACCAGTTCCGTGAGAGGTTCCAACTCAAGTTTATTCCCGAATCTGAGAGAGCCGTTCTAGCTCGTCGTTTCCTTGACCTTAAGCAAGGAAAGCTTTCTGTTTCTAATTATGTTGCTTCTTTTGAGAGCCTTTCGAAGTATGGCCATGAGCATATTTCGACTCCTCACAAGAAGAATCTCATGTTTGTTTCTGGGCTGAAGAAGTATTTGAAGAAGGCCCTTATGCTTTGTCTTGAGCTTTCTTTTGAAAAGCTTGTTGATGCGGCCCTTAGTCTTGAAGAGGTTGAGAAGGAAAAGGATGGTGATGTTGATGATAGTGTTCGGGCCAACCCGAACAAGAAGAGGTTCTTTGGCAAGCCCAAATCCTTTCCTTTGAAGAAGAAGAAGAAGTTTGGTGGTTCTTCTTCTCAGCCTCAGTCTGCTCCCTCAACCAAGTCTTTTGCTTGCTTCAACTGTGGTTCCCCTGATCATGCTGTTAGAGAGTGTCCTAAGCCAAAGCGTTGCCTCCATTGCAACAAAGAGGGACATTTGGTTGCATCTTGCCCCAAGAAGGGGAAAGGACCTAGTCAAGGACAACTTCATGTAGCATCTGCTTCTGGTGATGCCTCTCGGCCGAAAGGTACATCCTCATCTATTCTTGAAGGTTCTATTTTATTCCATGATCGTTATATTAGATTGCTTTTTGATACGGGTGCTTCTCACTCATTCATATCGAAAGAGCTTGTTGTTGACTTGCATATGGATGTTTCTTGTCTACTTTCTTCTTTGCGGATTTCTAATCCTATCGGAGGATCCGTTACTCTTAGCTTGTTGTGTAGTGATGTTGAGATTTCTATTTGTGGCTTTTCTTTTCGTGCGAATCTGCACGTGATTCCTTTTCTTGGACTTGACATGATTCTTGGTATGGACTGGCTAGTTAGATCCGATGCCAGGATTCTTTGTTTGGAGCAAGTTCTTTTTCTGCGTCATCCTGATTCTCCAGATTTGTTGTCTTTATCGCTTCGTGATTCCAATGCTGATTCTATGGCTTCTTTATATGCTCATGATTCCTCTGATGTTGCTAGCGATGATGTCTCTCGCATTCCAGTCGTTTGTGATTTTCCCAATGTTTTCGAGCCTATTTCTGGTTTGCCTCCTGGGTGTGCTATTGAGTTCCGTATCGATCTTATTCCGGGTGCTTATCCTGTTAGTCATCCTCCCACGAGGATGTCTATGCGGGAAAATGAGGAACTCAAAAAGCAACTTCTCAAACTTGAAGCTAAGCATTTTGTTCGTTCTAGTTCTTCACCGTGGGTGCTGCGGTGGTATTCGTGAAGAAATCTGATGGTACTCTTAGGCTATGCGTCGATTACCGTAAGCTTAACGAGTTGACTATCAAGAATCGATATCCCTTACCGCGTATCGATGATATGTTCGATCAGTTGAGTGGTGCCAAGGTCTTTTCTCAGCTTGACCTAGCCATGGGTTTTCATCAGCTCCGAGTCGCGGAAGATAGCGTTCCCCTTACGGCATTCCGCACTCGATATGGTTCTTATGAGTGGCTCGTCATGCCATTCGGATTGACGAATGCCCCTGCCTATTTCGTCGATCTTATGAATCGAGTATTCCGGGGATATCTCGATAAGTTCGTCCTTGTTTTCATTGATGATATCTTGGTCTATTCCAAATCCATGGAAGATCATGTTCAACGTCTTAGAATTGTCTTGAGTACTCTTCACCGACATCAACTCAAGGCTAAACTTTCTAAGTGTCATTTCTGGGAGAAGCAAGTGAAATTCCTAGGCCATGTTGTATCTTCCGATGGCATTTCTGTCGACCCTTCTAAGGTCGAAGCTATTCAGAATTGGAAGCGGCCTGAGAATGTTCACGAGATTCGTTCTTTTCTTGGTTTAGCTGGGTATTATCGTCGTTTCATTAAAGACTTCTCTCACATCGTGCTTCCTTTGACTAGCCTTACGAGGAAAGGCGTTCGATTTATTTGGTCCGATAAGTGTGAGGCTTCTTTTCAGCGATTGAAAGAGCTTCTCACTGATGCTCCTATTCTTGTGGTTCCTCATGGGAATCAAGATCTTATTGTTTACACCGATGCCAGCCTTAGTGGTCTTGGTGCAGTTTTTATGCAGAAGGACCGAGTAATTGCCTATGCTTCTAGGCAGTTGCATCCGAATGAGGTTCGGTACGCTACTCATGATCTTGAGCTTGCAGCCATTGTCTTTGCTTTGAAGATTTGGTGTCATTATTTGCTTGGAGAGCACTTCATCCTTTATACTGATCATAAGTCTCTTCGATATCTTTTTTCGCAGAAGGATTTGAATATGAGGCAACAGCGATGGTTGGAATTCCTCGCCTCATATGATTTCGAGATTGAGTATACCCCTGGAAAGGGTAATCGAGTTGCTGATGTGCTTAGTCACAAGCATTCGGCTATGGTTGTTATGATGTTCGCCGAGTGGGATGTTTTATCTACTCTATCTTGTTGTGATATCTTCGATCGAGCTTCATCTCCTGATTCGCCTTCTTTGTTGTCTAGTTTGGACAGCCGTCCATCTCTCTTGGATCGTATTTTAGAGGCTCAGAGACGTGATGATAGTATTATATGTCTCATTCAGTCTTTCTCATCTGAGTCCCGTGATGAGGAATTGCGGGATTATTCGATTGATTCTCGAGGTTGCCTTCGTTTGGGTAACCGTATTGTTGTGCCTTCTGATTCAGCACTTAGGCGGGACATACTTGATGATTGTCACCGTTCTAAGTATACTATTCATCCAGGTAGTAGTAAGATGTATGCGGATATGCGTCGTCTTTACTATTGGGAAGGCATGAAGCGTGATGTCGCAAGTTATGTAAGAAATTGCATGACTTGTCAGCTTGTTAAAGCTGAACACCAACGTCCATCTGGTCTTCTTCAGCCTCTTGAGATTCCACTGTGGAAGTGGGATCAAGTTTCGATGGATTTTGTTGACGGCCTACCTCGTTCGAGGTCGGGTCATTCTAGCATCTGGGTTGTTGTTGATCGTCTTACGAAGTCTGCTCATTTCATTCCCATCAAGTCTACTCGTAGTGCTCCTTTCTTGGCTAAGCTATATATAAAGGAAATAGTGTGGTTGCATGGTGTTCCTTCTTCGATTGTTTGTGACCATGATCCTTTATTCACTAGTCATTTTTGGACTAGTTTTCAGCAAGCTTTGGGCACAAAGCTTAATCTTTCGACAGCTTATCATCCTCAGGCTGATGGACAGACTGAGAGGGTGAATCGTATTCTTGAGGATCTCCTTCGTGCTAGCATTCTTGATTTTGGTGGTTCATGGGAGGATCATATCCCTTTGGTTGAATTCTCCTATAATAATAGCTTTCAGTCTAGCATTGGCATGGCGCCGTTTGAGGCTCTTTATGGTAGACCATGTCGTTCTCCATCATGTTGGTTAGAATCCGGCGAGAAGCTTATTCTTGGACTGGATTCGATTCGTGATTCTTCGGAGAAGATCGTTCTTATTAGACAGAGAATGAAAGAGGCCCAGGATCGTCAGAAATCCTACGCGGATAACCGTAGGAAGCCTCTCGAATTCGCTGTCGATGATCTTGTCTTTATCCGTGTTTCCCCGATGAAGGGAGTGATGCGCTTTAGCTCTACAGAGAAATTGGCTCCTCGCTTTATAGGACCGTTTCCGATTATTGAGCGTATCGGTCCCGTTGCTTATAGATTGTCTCTTCCATCTTATTTATCGGGTATTCATGCCGTCTTCCATGTCTCTCAGCTTAGGAAGTGCCTTCGAGATTCTGATTTTATTATTGAGCCTTCCAAGCAGCATGATTTTGAGATCTCACCTCGCTTATCAACCGTTCAACGGCCTATTCGATTGCTTGGTTCGGAGGTGAAACGCCTTCGAAGCAAGGAAGTTCCTCTTGTCAAGATTCAATGGTCGGAGAATCCCAATGATTGCACTTGGGAAACCAGAGAATCTATTGAGTGTTCGTTTCCGGATTTCCTTTCTTCGTTTGAGAATGGTGAGAAATCTTTTATCTCGAGCTTTACTTACTTCTTTTGTTTGATTCAATGAGTTGTTATTGAATTTTTCCCTTAGGAATTGCGCGGACGTAATTTTATTAAGGGGGGGAGTCTGTAACAATCCTGCTTTGGAGATTACCATGAATATTAAATTATAATTATGATTATAATTTAATATTGGAATTAATTGAATTAATAAGAATATAATGTTGTTTATTTTAATAAACAATGAAATTTGGATTAAATTGAGCTAGTGTGATAAATAAATGAATTCCTGAATGTATAATTGATATTCTTGAGCGGAATAAAATTTATGTTTTATTCCGGGAATTTTCAAATATGGTTGTTAAATTATATTTGAGTAAAAGGTTAATATTGGCAAAATTTAGAGTTATTGTTAATATTGCTATTTTATTATCAAGAATAAGTGAAAAATATATTCCATGTGATAAGAATAACATTAATGAGTGAAATAAAATATTTATTGATGATTTAGTCATGTATTAATATTTTGGAACATGCTATATATTTTTATTTGGCCAATTATGTCAATTTACAATTTATATTGTAAATATATGAAAATTGGGTTAAATTAAATAAATAAAAAAAGTGATAAACTTGTGTTTTATCTTTTTATTTGGAATCTTCATGTTGAGACAATTCCAACAAGCCTAAATTTGTCAAAATCGGATTAATATTGAACCAGTTATGGATAATTGAAAATATGTCTTAAATTAAATTTCAAAACTAAATTATTCTAAGGCTTATTGGGTTTGGTTGATATTGGGTTCATACCCAATAGCCTGAAGTGGTTTCTGGAATGAGAAAAATAGAAGTGTACGTACAGAACACTTCTATTCTCTCATCTTCCTCCTCAATAGCTCCAGAAACTATTTCCATGGCCTCCTGCTAAGTTTTCAACCAAAACTCCAAGTCAATTGCTCAAATTAAAGGATTTTTAGTCTAAAATTTATAAGAGGTAATCTCCTATTCAATTATATCTCCAATTTGTAGAAAGCTTCATAGTTTGTTTACTGTAACTTCTATTTATAGGTTTCTATTGTCTGCATGTTGTTTTCTTAGCTTCTACAGGTGATTTTGCGGCTTCTAGGAGTTAAAAGCTTCCATCTTTCAGCCTAAAATCCTTGCTTTGCTAAAAAATAGTAAGTGTAAAACTTACAGCAACAAAAATTGAAAGTTTGTGCAAAATCTATAGCTTTTGGTTGCAAATTCGTACTACCTCGTTTTGCTGAAAATGCATCATAGTAAAATGGTCGTAACTTTCTCGTTTTTCATCCGCTTTACCTCAAAAAAATTTTCTAGAAAGAAAATTCAATAAGGAACAATTTCTCTTCAGATCATATTTTGAAATTCTGCAATTTTATGGACCTAAAACTGGTTTGAAGACAGAAGTACAATTCTGTCTATAATATAATTTCCTGAGTTTAAACCTGAATTTGTTTTCGCTATATCTCTCACGATTTTAATCTGAATTTGGTTTTCTTGGATGTTTTGGAAAGCCTGAGATGTGTGTAACAACTTTCATGTTTTGAGTTTTCTTTAATTCTGAAACTAGCTTTGTAAAAATCGAATTTTTCTACTACTATCCCGAAAGCAAAACCAATTCTGCTCTGTGTTTGACACTGAAACAAAATCGGCCATAACTTTTTCGTTTTTGGGCCGAATTCGATAATCTTATATGTTCTGGAAAGCTCAATTCATAAGCTACAACTTTTACTTTAATCATATTGCCAGATTCTGATGATTACTAGACTGAAATTATGAATGTTTATCTCAGTCCTGTCAATATACATATGCACCAGGCTTTGTTTAAGACTTATAGTAAATTGATCATAATTTTTAGATCACTGATCAGAATTTGATGATCTTGGTCATTTCGGAAAGTTTAGAAACTAAGCTACAACTTTTTTTTAATTACATTGCCATATTTTGATGTTTTCTGTGCTAAAATCATAAATGTTTTTCGAGCGTATGAGGAAGTAAATTAAACGGTTTAGTAAAACCATGAGGTATGGGACTTGTGTGTTTACTTTATCGGTTAATAGCAACCTTGTACGATCGAAATAAATTTAAAGAGATATTAGAGATCTCGTTGATGTTATCTGATTTGAGATGTTTTATTATACTTGATGGTAGAAACGGCATTTTACCGCATTAGTCTAATTGACTAATATTTGATATAGTCTATTAGATAAAGACTATATGGATGAAGATTTACATTCGCCAATGAAATGAGGCGACATGTAAATGGATGGACACTACCACTTGGAACTCGTGTAATTGAAATACGACAAGTTGGATGTTTTTGTATATATTCGCTGATGAGACGAGGCAATGTATATAATTATATTATATGGTTTGATGTTTTCACATGAGCATTAGTATTCGCCGATGAGAAGAGGCAATGCATATATGTTTTGGGTTGATATGGTTTTATTATTTCTTTGAGATGTGGTATCAACCGATGAGTAGTAAACCATTAGGCGTAAATGCATGGTATGGGACGTGCATTAACATCTTTTGGGTTCCTATTCGTGAAGTTGTGACACATGGATTACTAGACTAGTACTAAAGACTTCGAGTGCTTGGGATTTGCAGTATGATAGTCAAATTCCAATCATATTATGATATTACTCGAGTCTTATGACGTCGCCGATAGGGATGGATGGAAAATTATAGGCTACGTAGTCGTGTGCGTACGCACGAATGATATAGATGCACCCGATCCCGATCAAAATGATGTATGGTACCAAAGTACAGTACTAGTGGAGGACAATAGCACGTGCAAAACAAATTTTATTGATGATTTATGACTTGATGAGATTTATGAGATTTGATGATTTTATGGATGTTTATTGATGATTTATTTAACTTATTAACATCCACCTTATGTATAACATGTATACTGATGACACTTCACTTGATTATCACATTGCACTTTTCGTTCATTCTGTTGAAAACAACAGGATGAATGTTTTCCCCTAGCTATTACTTTAGAGTACCTTATCTACTGATAAGTTTAGTTGCCTGACCCGTGTGTTTTCACTCGGGTCAGACCGAGTTGCAGGTTAGTTGGATTGCTTATCTTTTGGTTCAGATTGATCTTTTTGGGACACATCTATCTTCATGTTGGCTTGTTCATCATAACCTTTTTGGGTTCCGCCTTTGTATTATTTGTGTAATTTGGGATGTATATTTTTGGCACTAGCTACTTTGTAGCAACATATGTATATAGTATCATATGGATATGTATGGTGATGTATATGTATATATATGACTGATCTGGGTTTACTGTTCTGTGACTGTATTTACTTCCGCACTATATTGTTACATTATTTTTGAAATGTTTTAGTTAGCCTTCATAGTGTGCGATGGTTATGTACTCGATATGTCAAACCACTTATGAGGTAAATGAAATAAAAATAGACATATTCTTAACATGTTTGGTCCATAGCTATTGTATGTTATGACGGTCGCTCCTATCCAGCCCTATTCTCTGCGTTAGTAGACAGAATTACTTGTTAATTCCCTTTACTAACGTGGGTCTCGGGGTGGGGCATCACATTAATCATATGCTAACAACCATAACAACCAACTTATCCAATCAAATAAATCTAACTATCCAGACAAAATCGGGATATGACTATCTAGAGTTTCCCAAGTATAAACACCGGGATACTCGCTCTACAGAATCCAGACAAAATTATACTACTAAGCTACAGAGCTCCTACTCATCTAGATATACAAAACTAGACAGGATATCAGACTACAGACAAGTCTGACTCAACAATCAAACCTCTAGAACTGCTGGTTCCAAAACCAGAGATAGGTCATACACGTACTCCCTCAGAGACACCTGAAACACATCGAATCTCAGTTATCCAAACTGACAATTCACTCCGGAAGACCAAACACTTATCCTCATCAGATCATAGAGAAAATCCAAAATACCTCGGAGCTAGCTTCCCAAACTTACCAAACTTAAAGCTCCTTCGATCGGAGAAAACTTACCCAAAATCAAATCTCCGTCTTCGAAATCCCAATTCCTCCGTCTCTAATCCACAAAACTTTTCGGACGATCCTGGGTTGCCTACATCCTTCTGATCAGCTCAACCTTCGCTGATGCCTCAAAACAACTCATCAAAATGATCCACTCATAATCAATCCAAGAACCCAAACTCTACTCTTCAAACATCAGAAGACTGAACTTACTTTTCCTATCTGAAAAGATAAAACAGATGCACTCCCAAACTGCTTCCGCTGTACAACTCTGATCTTAGTAGATGAAAATGCTCACGAGCACAAACTGGACAACACATCCCAGAAATATGGTTCAACAAATCCATAAAGAGAAAACTCAGAAATCCCGAAAAATCTCTGACAAACCAAGAGAACACTCAACAATCGCAAGTCACTTTTGCGATGAACCCAATCTAATATCCAAAGAAAACTGTTCCCTCTTTACCAATCAGAACAGCTTAAGCCTATCTAGCCAATCCATCGAAAAAATGGGTCACCGCTGCTGCTTCTGAACTCCACTACTAAGCCAGAAAACTTCCTTGCCAACACACAGAACAATCTGAGCTGCGACGCTGCCACTAATGCCAAAGACTTCCCAATCCAAACTCCTCGAGAAACTCAAGCCTCAAAGCCAAACACAAACACCCAGCTGAACTCAGCCTCAACACCGATGCAGACACACTTCCTTAAACTTGATCCAAAGAAACATCTTCGGAGACATCCATAGTCACTGTATCTCATCACACAGCTACTACTTCCTGAGATACCAAGATACCATCACTAGCTTCTGCTCAACTGTCAGAATCCAATTTCTACTTATCCAAACTTGCACTTCAAAAATGGACTCCGAACCCTAACAGGTTTCCTTCAGAGTTTGGTGAAATCCTTAAACCACAACAAAAATTCACTCGAGACGGTATTGGGTCTACAGTCTCAGCAGATACACTTCCAACCTCAACAAACTCCAACCATTGGTAGTCTGTTAAACACACCACTACCCTATCTACCTTTATATCCAATATTAGAAAACCCGAACAGGTAACCCAACAGATAGGTAGAAATATATATAAATATATATATATATATCAAAATTACAATTACGCTCTCTCAAGAAAGATAGAAATCACTCTAGAGCCTAAGTATTCACTCAACCTATGCTCGGATACCAACTGTGACAACCTAGGCTTTTCAACCGTCGGTAGCGGCGACCGGTAGGCTTTGCAACCATCCCAGACCCACCGTGGCACACAGTGATACCTCGAATTTGCTTTTACGGCCAGCCTCTCGACTGTAAGCACCTAGCAAACCAACCCAGGGCCTTATACTACCCAAAGGGACATGTAGGCGTAAGAGTCTCCCGTTCGCCACCAAACCGCGAAGCGAGAACCCCCTATCATGTTGTAATATAGCAAACCCGATCCCGGTCTCATCGAAATCCAAAACGTATCTTTTAAGGCAAAGTTGTTTTAAAGTTAAAACAATTCATTTCATTATCCATATACACACAGATAGATAATTCATAATATCACAGATAGATAATTCACATTATTATCATAAATAGATAATCCACATTATCATCACACTTCAACCAAAGCATCCATAAACACACAGCATTACTTATCTCATATCTGAGATTTCAAATCATTCAAGGAAATCAATATCATCCATCATACATAAGCAAGGATTAAAATCACACCATTTATAATTAATTTAAAATGAATTAAATTAATTACCTTATCTCTAATTAATTTAAAGTAAATTAAATTAATTACTTCATTCTATAAATCTTGCTTACATAATCATTAATTAATTTCAAATCAATTATTTAATCATTCTCAAATTTCCATCTTAATTAATCATCCTTGAATAATTATCCTTTAATTACATTCAAGTAATTATCCTTTAAATTAATTTCACAAATTAATTATCCTTATCCAAATACAGTAATTAACCTTTAATTACTCTATTAATTAATTAACTATAATTAATTACATTAATCCTTAATTAATTACATCAATTAATTACTCAAATCACTTATTATTGATTAATTAGTTTTAATTAATCAACCCTTAATTACATCATTAATTATATAATTTAATGATCCCTAATTACATTTTTTAATAATTATTCTATTCAAACTAATTACATTAAATAATTAATCCATAATTTTTTTAATCACTCTTGCTTAATCATATCCAGTAATTAACTACCCGAATTACTTCATTAAATTAATTACTCCTTAATTAATTATCTCAATTAATCCCTTGATTAATTTCACAAAGTAATTTAATCCAAATTACTTCCATTATTAAATCATCTTCAATCAATTACATACAGTAATTACCTGTAATTACTACATTAAGTAATTACACTTCATTAATTACATTTAAGTATTTATACTTATCAAATCATCCAATGATTAATTAAAATTAATTAAACTCAATTAATTAACTTAAACTAATCAAATTTATTTATTTAATTACCTTAAGTAATTAATTCCTTTAATTAATTCATTAAGTAATTATACTTAACAAATTTCACAATTGATTATCTTTAATTAATTAATCTAATTAATTATTAAAACTAATCACATTTATTCATTATTAAATAATCTTAAATTAATGACCTTCATCATTTATTGACAATTCTTAAATTCTTTCATTAAGAAATTAAACTTAGATTAATCAATATTAATTACAATTTAATTTATCCTTAATAACCAATTAATTAACCTCTAATTATTTAATTAATTTAAGTTTTCAACTGTAACTTAATTAATCTTTAATTACTTGATTAATTAATTCCTAATCATTAATTAACATCTAATCTTTATCCAATTAATGATCTCTAAATTACAAATTAATTATTCCTAATTAATTAACTTCAAACTTAATTAATTAGTTTAAAACTCATACTTACTAATTTAATCATCCATATCATTAATTAATTAAATTAATTAATTATCCATTTTTAATTATCTTAATAATTTAATGAATCCAAATCATTAAATCCTAATTTACTTTAAGATAAACATTATTCTTATTAATGATTAAATTATCATTAACAAATCATTTAAAACAATTTACTTTCAAAATTTACTTCAAATTTCATTTTAAATTTAAGATTTAAATTAAATACCAATTTAACTTAACAAAGTTTAAAACATAATTTAAAAACCTTTAAAATCTTATGTTAAAGAATACTTATATTTTAAAAAGAAATTTTAAAAGTATTTAAACCAATTTCCTTTAAATTCAAATCATTTAAAATTTACTTTAACATTCAAAGTTGTTAAACAATTGAATTTTATAAAACTTTATTTTATTTCAAACTAGGATTCAATTTGATTTGAATCTATTCTTAAACTTAGATTTAAAACATTATTTAAATCTTTTATTTTAAATTTTTAAACCATTTTAACATATAAACAGACAGGTTAAAAAGGCAACCTGTAACCAAATACTAACCCGAGAAATCCCTAAATTACTTCGTGAAAAACCCTGCACTGCTTCGAGTCGAAACTCGAATTACTCGAGAGTTACTCGAGTTCAAACCCTGCAACCCCAACTTCATCTTCACTAGGACAACAGTGCACCGTGCACATGCACGGTGGCGCCGTCCCCCTCTGATCGTCCTCGATGGCCTCAACACCTCAGCATACACCCATGCAACCCATCACAATCATCAGATCGTGACCATCAACCGGAAATCGAATTCGAGTTCGATCTAGACCTGGAACAAAACCAGGAACACCACAACCAAACCCTGTCATCGCCTCGTCCATGATCCTCCGACCACCATCACCTCTGAAACTCCGGCTAAGTCTTCGTCTACGCCATAGCTACCTTTCCCCAGAGTTCCGTTGAACCGATCACCCCTAGGAGTCGTGCCGATCAAAATACCTAACCTAACTAAAACTAGGGTTAAAATCCTAATTCGATTGCCATCATCACCACCGTGCTAAGATCAACTTCCTGATAATTTTCCCCTAATCTCCGATCACCCTTCCACCTCCAGGAAGAACCCCGAGCTCCAAAATCAAGTAGATCACCAGGAATCATCACATTACCATTTCCAGTTCATACCAGAACTGCACTCTCATGCCCAAACTAAAAATAGTGATTTTAGTTTTAAAAATCAAGTTTTTGGATGAGGATTCAGATCCTAAACCTGAAACTATAAATTTGTAAGTTTGAAATTTTGACAAAGTTTAAGTATTTCTGTTCTTATGGTTTTCCAGAGCCATTCCCAAATTGTTTTTACTTAAATAAATTTTTAAACTCTAATTCATAACTAAACAAACAATTTTTGTTTGAAACCACCCTAACTTAGATTAGAAAATGAGATAATGGATTTTGATTTAGAACTTAAGCCTGGAAACTAAAATCAAGGGAAAATCCAGATACATAGCATTCACACACCAATATATTCACATGTATATATACAGATATTCACTTATACATACTTATCACAAAGAATAACAAGCAACCATATTCATTTCAACACACTAGAATGCAACCAAATTTATTTAAGTTTTAAAAGTTACTCACCAGAAAGAAGATGAAGAACAGAGCATTTAATTTTGAAACAGGCTTTTTGAAACTTTGAAACTTGAGCTGCTTGTTGTTTAAAAGCTTGCTTTAGTTTGAAAAGATGCAGGCATTTGAAAATCTCAGGTTTGCATGCAAGCTTGATATACCAGGTTGAAGATGAATGCAGCAGGTTTTTGAAAATGATTTTACAGATCTTGTTTGAAACTTTAGAAGCTGGAATGCTAAGTCTTCTTTTGTAAACGAAATGAGATAAGGAAGGTTTGATAAATAGAACAATGTTTATACAGGATTGTTTATTTGACTGGTACAAGCTTTTATTAATTATGGTCAGAGATTTTTATTTCCTCTTTGGTGGCTGAATTGATCTTACTTGTACTAGGGATGTTTAACATTTAATGAAGTTGTCCTCCATGTCTACATACTTATTCTTTTTCTTATTTCGTATGTACTTATACATCATTTTTCTTGCCTCACACTTCCATACTTATCCTATATTTTACATGTACAACATGAATATATATTTCCTTATGTCTTTCAGCCTTGCTTTAGTCTTATTCTTTGAAATATAAGTAGGTTTCTATATTTAACAAAATGTTTAGAATTTGCCTACTTTATTTTTATTTCTTTTTAAAGCTTAAGTATCAAACACTTACTTTATATTCATTTTTATTTTTAGGTTAAAACTTTATTCTTATGAATTACTTTTTAGAAAAAAATAAAATAAGCTATTTATATATATACAAATAACAACTTATACAAATATCTTTAAAATCCAAACATTTTAAATATTTTCCCCTTTTAATTTTCAAGACTCTTAAATTCAAAATAAATTCTAAAATCCAATTTTTAAAATCAAGTTATACATATACATATATAACAACATATTTAATTTGAAAATAATACTTCTATTTAAAAATCTATTTATATTTATATATAGAACAATGCATTAATAATGTTATTTGAAAATAATGATTTATAAAGAGATTATACATTCCTATTATTAAATGGATTAATATATCATACATATTAAACAATATTTTAAAACCAACCTTTTAATTAATCTTAAACTTAGGCTAAGATATAATTAAATCAATTAAACATTTATCTTAAACATTTAAAACCATATATTTTAAATTAAATCATAATTTCCAAATTACCAAAATATATTAGAATTTGGAACAAGATTATTTATTTATTAAATTCAAACCAAAGATTCCTATTTATAATATATACAAATATATATACATTATAAATAGAAAACAATTTATTAGCTTTTTAAAAGATAAAATCACCCATTTCATATTTATTAAAAGAAGATTATTAAATCAATTTAAATTTATCAACTAAAAATATCAAATCAATTTAATTTTTAATACAGATTATTAAATTGATATTGCCAAAAATTTCGGGATATCACACATAAAATTTTGCATTGCAAGCAAACTTGAGTGTTGTCAAAAATTTCCTAATTATTATTTAAGAATCTCTATAGCTTTTGAATCTCTACAGTCTCTAACTTATTTTCTAACAAACTTAAAAAAGTAGGTCTATGCTTCATTAAAATCTTTTCACATCAAGTTGATAGAGCTAGTGGTGTGCTCTAGGACCAAGTATGTAATTTTTTACATATATCTAACTCGATAATCAATCTTGTTCGAAATAAAAGATATTTTATTTCTATTATATATTTGATATAATGTGTTATATATTACTTAATTTAACTAAAAGTATATTTAATAAAAAATCCATAAATGGTATATCTTGTGATAATCGTTACAAAGTGCAGTAATCATGAGTGATTTATCAAAATGAAAATGAATATATCATTTTAAATATTCCTAGTTAAGATGTATCGAAACTGGATACCGATATATCCATTGAGACTAGAGTACATATTGCTCTCCAAATCTTTGGCGGTGTATTACTCATAGCTGTTGGAGATACCAAGGGGTTACGTACTAATAGTTATGGGATACCTATAGAATGACACACTCAGTAGTTTTCTGTTGGTTAATTTAACTAGGGTCAAATAGAAATATAAATGAGTTTGATTTACATTGTTCTCCTGACTTGAGAACACCGTTGATCTTAAATGTTGAAACTCCACTTTGATTGTAGTTAAATCGTGGCATGACATCCATCGAACGACTACAGTTGGGTCAAGTGGAAGCATTAGAAGTGATATAGTTTTGACGAAAAGAATTGTTATAAATGATTGTCACTAAAAGCTACCACTTAAGTATTTGTAAAATTTGAATTACTGAAAAGACCTATAAGCGATGAATCCATCCAAACTATCACACCACTAGCTAAGGTGGTATATAAACATTGATATTTGAATTGTTCAAGATTAATCGCTGACTAAATTTACACCTTTGAGTCGTACAATGCATTTGTCATTTCTCCAAAAACAGCAAGATTTAATTAATTTGTAAAATGTTGTAAATTGATTAAATTAATTAGTATTTATGAAATATTTGTAACGACCCATAAATTTTGAATGGTTTTAATAGCGTAGTTAATTAAAGTTTTGTGAAATTTTAAAACAATAAAATTTGAAATTAAAAATTTATTATTTGGAATACGTCTATTTTAATATAGCAACTGGTAAATTTTCGTCTGATAATATTAAAGTTTATTTTCCGGTAAAATTTCATTTCAAATCAAACCGGTTAATAACAGTGAATTTGAAAGTTTTCCGAAACCAAAATATGTCAACAGGAGAAAATTTATTCAGATCATTCTGAATCAGATGTCATTTTTCGTTTTTCCAAATTTGGACTTCTATTGCTCCGTTTATCTTAATTCTGGCAAATAGCAGCATTTCTGGTGCCGATTATCGATTTTCGATCAGATGATCGTACCACCAATATCTGTATACCGTTTTGATAGTCTTGTCATGCTGATCTCTACGGTATATTTTTCTGTATTATTGGGGTCCGATACGCGACGAAAATGTGGATAACAACATGTTGTAACGGTACCACCTTTTAACTTTTCGCCTTCCTTTACCTTTCAAAATTTGAAACGGGCACCGGGACCACAATAATAATTTACTCTAATTATTATTTCCTGAATCAAAGCACGCGTGACTGTTGCTATTACTTTGTACTGTGCCTATTCTTCATCCTTATCACGAAAATCTCGGATCCACTTGAAATGAAACCACTGCCCTGACGTTTTCCACTTCCAAATCTCAGCATCTCCTCCTCTCTCTCTCTCTCTCCCTTCTAAATTCCATTCTAACATTCATCTGTTCACGGCCCTATCACCAAAGCCACCGATCACCATTCAAACCCAAGCCAAGCTTCATCGCCCCTGCCCTACCATTCGCGTCACCTACCCAACACACAGCAAATACCCTCCGCCTGCCCCTCAGCCTCAGCCACCAGCCACCCCTAACCTCTAGATCGGTTACCCCTAGCAGGTCCGCCACCAACTCGCACTGCCAACCACCGCCAGAGGCCCGCGCACCACCGCCTCCTTGCCTTCCCCAGCGAGCTTCTCCCCTCCGGCACGCAGCTTGCCGTGCCACCTCACCCCCTCCCTCGACCAAGCTTCTGGCCACGTGATCACCCAAACCCCAACCACACACTCGACCCCGCCACCAACGTTCGCCCAGACCCACCATTTTCCCACGAAGCAAACTACCATCTGCTCCGCCTCACCACTCCTCCTTCCGAAGCAGCTAGCCACTACCGTGATGATTAACCCACCACCACGCAACCCATCCCTCCACCGTGTGCCCTCCATCGCCGTCACCCTTTCCGACTTCGATCCACTCCTTATCCAAGCTGTAGCCGTGCCTATATATAAGGTATATATATAATCCTTGTATATGTATACATATTTATCTTGATTGTGTAGTATATTTACATGTATATTCTATTGTATTGGGGTATGTATATATGTTTTGGTTTTGCTAGCTTTCGGTTTATGATGTTATGAGTTTAATTATTTTACTGTAAGCATCTATAGTTTATATAACATATTAGTTTATAAAAACTTTTGTTTTATAGTTATTGTATAAGCTTTGATATTAGCAGTTATACATATATGAGTTGTAAAGGGTAGTTGATGTTAGTAGTATTTAAACTGATGTTTGTTATACATATATTTTAAGTTATGCGATATAAGCTGATATGTTGATATATTTGTTCATATCTAAAAGTATATACATAGATATAATATATCAACATTTTATTTCAGTGTTATAGTACGTATGTTTTATTGAAATATATTAGTTAAAGAGTTGATTTTTTTATAAATTTCATCTATATTGTCTGCGCTTATATATTATAAATATATATAGTCTGTAATGTATGTCTTCATAGTTTAGTTATAGAAGTTACAGTATGTATATTAAAGTATTATATATGAGTTTGTTAGAGTTTAAGTATATATATATTATGGGTTTGTATATGTTTTATTTCTCGGTTTACAGTAATATGATGGGTTGGGTTTTAATTTATATATATATATAAGTTATATAATTGATTATTTATATTATATATATACAGATATTGTTGCATGTTTGATCTCATTGGGTGCTATGTTGTAATTTGATTTAAAGTATATATAATACATTTGTTTCATTGTGCATGATAGCTATTATACTGTTATATGATTTAGCAGAACTGGTTTAGAAAGATAATATATATGTTTGTTTTATAGGCTCATTAATATGATTATAGGATATGTATATAATATACATCTTACCTGTGGCAACCTTTTTTTTTTTAGTGTATGATATGTAATCATATAGTTATAGTCATAGTTTATATGTTAGTTTTGTGTGTCAGTTATATATTTTGTTATGTTAAAATTTTTATATATACACCGTATACATATGTTGTTCTGTAACTGTGTAAATAATAAATTTGGTTTGCATGTGTATAGATAAATGGTGGTCTGCATTTTTATCTTATTATTGATTTTTATATATACTTTGATTTAGAACTCATGCGGCCTTGGAAGATAATATATTTTATTTCATAGCGTTTTAAATTTAAACATTGATTTGTAATTTTATATATTTGTCTTGATTCAAAGGTTGATTTTATATAATAATGATAATAATAGTATATATATATTTTCCGTCTCTATCAAACCGATTGATTTTCCCTTTTTCCTATATATATCAGCTCCGTCCATCAAATTCGTTCAATCTAGCTTTGCTTTGAAATTCGTGCCTGGATTCATAGCTCATTTGATCGTCAAATCATCTCTAGCCTCGAAAGGTGAGCAATCACTCACGATTAACGTTCTTGTATTTATATAATTTAATTTCAATTGAAACGACAATTGAAATATGATGCTGTAGTTATTTAAATTGTTATATATGCTATTACCTGTATCTGTTCACCTGTGACATCTGACACCAGTATCTAGTATTATATGCCTGTTATTACCATTATCCGTATATGTTCACCTATGACATCTGACACCAATATCTGTTATTTATATTGATGATATATGCCTGTTGTTATAATTTATATTATCTGTTATCACTCTGCAAGTTCCCTGTTAGTATAGAATTCACTATAGGTTGAAATGATACATACCCGAACGGACTGTAGAATAGGAGAATTTCGTTATGGGTTGAAATGATAAACCCAAGCGATTTTCATTTGAATTGAAATTGGGATTACGAGTCGAAATGATATCTACCCGTATATATTTAAATTTCGGATTGAAATGATAAATATCCGTATCACTTAACCATATGATAAAAATATATACAGACACCGTTGGTCTATATATATAAATATTTTGAAATGGAATTCTATGGTTTTGGAAAGAAATATATGGTTTTAACAAATGTTGATTCTTAGAATTTTATATATAAATGGTAATGATATATATAGATTTAATAATGATATTTAATTTAATTAAGATGGATTTAATACATATATTATGTTAAGTATAAAATTTATATTTCAAAATAGATTTTGGTAAAAATTTGAATAAGTTAAGGTTGGGATGATAATTTGAATTTAGTAAAGAATTTTATTTAATTTAACCAATATAAAGCTTATTGAAACTGGAAGTTAAGATATGATTTATAACTTGAGTTTGATTTAAATAATTTAATGAATATTTCTTATTTAAATAAATTTAAGGAAATATTTAGAAAAAATGAAATTAAGGCTAGTTAAATGATATTGAATTTATTAAGTGAATATTCCCTGATTTAATAATAAATGAAGTTAAATCAAGAGCTATTTGAAACTGTTAAATTTAACTTTGAAATTGTTGAATATTAAAGCTTTGAAATATATTGAAAATTTAAAGGATCTGTTTAGAAATGAATTAAATTGATAAATTGAACTTTGAATAAATTTGAATTTGGAAATTTAGTTGATTTGAACCGATTTGTGGAACTTAAGGAAATTATAAATACTTTACTTTATAAATTATTTAACCTATATATACTATTTTGGAAAATAGTTATATTTGAAATGAAATGATATTTGGGGTTTTGAAGTATAAATTAAATTGAAATGACCACGGTGTTATAATGTATATTTCCACCTTGTAGATAGTTCTGAAGATCCTTAGAGGACGGTTATCCCAAACATCCTTTAAGTTACTTGTATTTCAATTGATATTTCACTTGAGTTGGATTTACTAGTATAAGAATGTTAATCCTGACTCGAGTGTTTTGTGTTTTGCTTTACGCTCGGGTCAGACCGAGTGATACAGCAATTGAGACTCACCTTTGGAGTTTGGAGCTTCGTTTGGAAGTCCAACCATCGATTCAGCTTTCAGCTTTCCAGTTGATTTGTTCAGAGAGGTCGTCTATTCGTACTGGAGACTTCACTGCTTTTGAGATATTCTGTTGTATTTTATTTCTAACTCTGATGTTTATATAGTAGCTTCATGAACTACTATTTTATCTATTCCGCTGCGTATTTATTGTATTACTCTGTGTCTGTGATTCTGTGATTGATTTATTTACTGCATATGCTGAGTTTTGCCAAATTTAAATTAACAATCTGATATTTTGAATTATTCAAGTCAGACATGTGTGGATTTATTGTCGATTTGAATGGTCCAAAATAGTGGGTCGTTACAGTTGGTATCAGAGCGATGGCTCTAGGCGAAACTTAGCATATATTGTAAATTTATTTACAGAATCACTTACGTCTGAGTTTAACCTCTCCCTTTTGACTCGATTTCCTTTGAACTTTGGAACGTTCCCTATGGTTCCAAAATTCATTCTTGTCTCTCTCTATTGGTATTCTTTTGATTCTGGAGTATCCCATAACTCCACTTCGAAGGATCTCTATAAGAATAGGATCCCACCAATCTTTGAATGATTTGTGAAGGGGTGAAACTTCTTCACAATTGGCATTGATTCACCGGAGATTTCTATATCTTTGGTTTAGATGCCGCTATCTCTTGCGATCGAATGTTGATTGCCTTAGATTTCCGCATCGATTATATTCTTGAAGTCACGATTGACCCGGTTAAGGTCGCCCGCGATTTATATAAGTGTATCCATCTTCTGTTTTGTAATTAATTATCTCATTTTCATTCTAACTTATTTTCGAATCAGAATCCTATTAGATTAGTGTCCCTCTAATTTGAATTTCTATCTTTGTTTTGAAATCCATTCTTGAACCATCCTTTGAAAAATCAAGCTTGTTTATATTTTAAAAATCGTTTATAAATCGAAATTATTATATTCTTTATATAAAAGTGAAATGTTTCCGATAAAGATTATAAACCCTCTTAAAATAAGAATTTGAGGTTTCGAAAGGATTTGTAATTTTGAAAAATTATATAAGAAATTGATTTATCTAAAAATGATTTATGACTGAAGGACTTTAAATTTGAAATTCGAGAATTGGACTCCGGTATTTTGAAATTGGTTTTAAGATTTTGAAATATATAATAATAGTATGATTTAAAAATATTTTCCGAATAAGAAATGTTACAATGATTTTAATGAGTTTCGAAGAAATTTCAAAAGAAGTTTGAGAAAATAGAAGTCCAGAACTCACTTATGTCGCTGGAAAATAATTTCGGTGATGAGTGCACGCATCATCGACATTGATTTTCGAGTTTCAGAGTAAGGGATAGGCCACTTTAGTAGCATTGCTACGCGAGTGATTTTGTGAAACCATTTTGATTTCAAATTCTGAAGTAAGATTTGATATTCAAAAGATATATGGATATATATATATATCTGAAATGATTTGAAGTAAGCCGGTGTTCAGTCCTTGAGTTTTGGATTTGATATAAACCTATCTTTTGAAATTGATTTACTGAGTTGTTGTTAATTTCCAACTCTTGAATTTGAAAATGATTTCTTAAACTATTTTGAAGGTTCGAGCACTTCCAAATCAAGGTTAATTTTTCAAAGCTAAGAAATTTTGAAAAGTATGAATTATTTGATAAAGTATATAAGTTTGTTTTGAATGTTTAAGTATGAAGTAATATGATTTAAATAAGTTGAAACTGTTTGGATAAGTAAATGAATAAAGCAATTTTAAAATTTTCTAATATGAAATTTAGATTTGAAATGTTTTGAAAAGAATTTGGTCTTCAAAATATTTTGAATAAAATTTAGTTTAAATGTTTTAACTTAGTAACATCTTTATGAAGCTATATATTTAACAAGTTGGAATAAATATATAGGTTGTACGTATGCTATTTTATTCGCGTAATTAATTTGATCCAAGTTTGAGTACACAAGTTCGAGGTGAATTACACCATTTCGTGTTAGGATTTTTCATTCGATTCTTGATGGCGAATATCTGATATGGATTTTGGGCTTGATTCTAGAATTCTCTATCATAGTATATGGCTATGCAAGGAGACTGATGGCTTCTAGTCGAGAAACCACATCGAAATCCGCATTAGGGAAGTCGAATGGACAATACTAGTTCGAAAGCGAACTTGTGTGATCGAGCGAGCGATCAAATGTGATTTTGCGAAATGATGACGTATGTACATCTTATATCCTAATATCATTGATATATTTTGACACTGAAATTGAAAGCTGTCGAGTTAGAATATCTTTGCTTACTAAAAGAAAATTCCAATTTAAATTACAAAGATGTATAACCCATAAAAGCAAAGATATTCAAATCTCATATGGCTCTTCATACAACGAAATTTATTTTGGAAAATTTGATCCTTATATAAGATGGACCTTACATAAGTATAAGATGACTTTGAAAACAGTTGATTTTGAAAATAAATTGGTTGACTTAAATTATATTGATTTGGAAATTTGGATTTATTTTCAAAATCTATTATTTTGGAAACTTTGAACCTAAAGATAATTAACTTGTGAAGAAATAATTTGGTGAAATTGTATATGATTTTGAAATTGAACTGATATTGAAACAAATTGAAATTTGAGAACCTTATGTTACTAAAAACTTGATTTGGGAGTTGTCGAACTTATATAAAATTGATTTGTATGAGTATGAAATTAATTCGAAACTATAGAATCGAAAAGGTACTCAATTTGAAAGTGAAATCTTATATAATTGAAGTCTATATAAGTATGATTTGATATACTATTGATTTTGGAAAAGTATTTGATTTGAAAATTTAATCTTATATATAATGGATTTTATATAAGTACGATATTTGAAAGTGATTTGAAAAGGTACTATATGATACATATTTTCGAAGTAAAGATATGGAAAGTGCCTTCTGCTTGATATCCGATTTGTGGCCACATCTTGGATTCATTCTATCGATATTATTCTCTCTGATTTTGGTTTTCCGGATATGATACTCGAGTGTCCTTCGAATTCCATGGCGTTACCCATGGTCTTATCGTTCTCTCGTGACTGCATAGCGCAACTGCCTGGCTGAGTCTTGCCTAGGGGTACGGATTGTTTCCTGGGGGATCCAGGCGTAACCATTGTGTATCCTGCAATCTGTGTAGGTCGCGAATAGTAGCGCAAATGCTTGGCTGAGTCTTGCCTGGGGGTACGGATTGTTTCCTGGGGGATCCAGGCGTAACCATTGTGTATCCTGCATTCTACTAGTCATCATGGCGTAACTCGCAGGGCTGAGAAAGCTTACGGATATGGATTGTTTCCTGGGGGATCCAGGCGTAACCATTGTGTATCTGCGAACCATGGTTAGACAAAGGTTTTGTTTGTGTTTTGATTGGATTGTACTTTCCATATCTGTTTTTTTAGGTTTTCCAGTATTTTCACTGGGTGTTGAAACAGGTCTACTAAGTACCTGGAGAATTCTAGTTTTGCGCCTGATCAACGCACTACCAGAGTCTACAGGAACAAGGATAAACTTGTTGAAACATCGAGTTATAAAAGTATTTTCGAAATGAAATTTGTTTCGTTATAAAAAAATATTTTATTATAAAAGTATTTCTAACAAAGAAATTTTGTATTGACATTCGAAATTGAAATTCTAATGGTTTGAATTAATTATTCATGCCCGATTCTATTCATTTGAATCTACCTTATCTGCTCAGCCTTATTTATTTACCTATATTCTGTTTTCCAGGTCCTCCTTCTTTTCCTTGTGGACTATAACATATTTAAAGTTAATGATTATTGATTTATTAATAATATTTGAAAAGTATTTTAGATAGAATTAATAAATTTATGATCATGGATTTAATAGCTTCTTTGTAAATATAAATATAAGTAATAATGTAAATAATTGTTTTCAAATGGTTTTCATATATTTATAAAGGTGTTATTTAAACCTATAAATGATACTTACAAAGGAAACAAGAAATTTTACAAATGAGTTTGAAAAAAATATTAAGGTATTAAAAATAATTGAATTGTAAATGAAGTCTTCAAATGAATATTTCAAGTAAAGTTTCAAATTAATTGTTTAATCTTGATTATCAATCTTTTTCCTTCCTGGTTGTTTCTATTCTCCTACCTCCTTCCTTTTCGGGGACGAAAAGTTTTGAGTGGGGGAGAGTGTAACGACCCATAAATTTTGAATGGTTTTAATAGCGTAGTTAATTAAAGTTTTGTGAAATTTTAAAACAATAAAATTTGAAATTAAAAATTTATTATTTGGAATACGTCTATTTTAATATAGCAACTGGTAAATTTTCGTCTGATAATATTAAAGTTTATTTTCCGGTAAAATTTCATTTCAAATCAAACCGGTTAATAACAGTGAATTTGAAAGTTTTCCGAAACCAAAATATGTCAACAGGAGAAAATTTATTCAGATCATTCTGAATCAGATGTCATTTTTCGTTTTTCCAAATTTGGACTTCTATTGCTCCGTTTATCTTAATTCTGGCAAATAGCAGCATTTCTGGTGCCGATTATCGATTTTCGATCAGATGATCGTACCACCAATATCTGTATACCGTTTTGATAGTCTTGTCATGCTGATCTCTACGGTATATTTTTCTGTATTATTGGGGTCCGATACGCGACGAAAATGTGGATAACAACATGTTGTAACGGTACCACCTTTTAACTTTTCGCCTTCCTTTACCTTTCAAAATTTGAAACGGGCACCGGGACCACAATAATAATTTACTCTAATTATTATTTCCTGAATCAAAGCACGCGTGACTGTTGCTATTACTTTGTACTGTGCCTATTCTTCATCCTTATCACGAAAATCTCGGATCCACTTGAAATGAAACCACTGCCCTGACGTTTTCCACTTCCAAATCTCAGCATCTCCTCCTCTCTCTCTCTCTCTCCCTTCTAAATTCCATTCTAACATTCATCTGTTCACGGCCCTATCACCAAAGCCACCGATCACCATTCAAACCCAAGCCAAGCTTCATCGCCCCTGCCCTACCATTCGCGTCACCTACCCAACACACAGCAAATACCCTCCGCCTGCCCCTCAGCCTCAGCCACCAGCCACCCCTAACCTCTAGATCGGTTACCCCTAGCAGGTCCGCCACCAACTCGCACTGCCAACCACCGCCAGAGGCCCGCGCACCACCGCCTCCTTGCCTTCCCCAGCGAGCTTCTCCCCTCCGGCACGCAGCTTGCCGTGCCACCTCACCCCCTCCCTCGACCAAGCTTCTGGCCACGTGATCACCCAAACCCCAACCACACACTCGACCCCGCCACCAACGTTCGCCCAGACCCACCATTTTCCCACGAAGCAAACTACCATCTGCTCCGCCTCACCACTCCTCCTTCCGAAGCAGCTAGCCACTACCGTGATGATTAACCCACCACCACGCAACCCATCCCTCCACCGTGTGCCCTCCATCGCCGTCACCCTTTCCGACTTCGATCCACTCCTTATCCAAGCTGTAGCCGTGCCTATATATAAGGTATATATATAATCCTTGTATATGTATACATATTTATCTTGATTGTGTAGTATATTTACATGTATATTCTATTGTATTGGGGTATGTATATATGTTTTGGTTTTGCTAGCTTTCGGTTTATGATGTTATGAGTTTAATTATTTTACTGTAAGCATCTATAGTTTATATAACATATTAGTTTATAAAAACTTTTGTTTTATAGTTATTGTATAAGCTTTGATATTAGCAGTTATACATATATGAGTTGTAAAGGGTAGTTGATGTTAGTAGTATTTAAACTGATGTTTGTTATACATATATTTTAAGTTATGCGATATAAGCTGATATGTTGATATATTTGTTCATATCTAAAAGTATATACATAGATATAATATATCAACATTTTATTTCAGTGTTATAGTACGTATGTTTTATTGAAATATATTAGTTAAAGAGTTGATTTTTTTATAAATTTCATCTATATTGTCTGCGCTTATATATTATAAATATATATAGTCTGTAATGTATGTCTTCATAGTTTAGTTATAGAAGTTACAGTATGTATATTAAAGTATTATATATGAGTTTGTTAGAGTTTAAGTATATATATATTATGGGTTTGTATATGTTTTATTTCTCGGTTTACAGTAATATGATGGGTTGGGTTTTAATTTATATATATATATAAGTTATATAATTGATTATTTATATTATATATATACAGATATTGTTGCATGTTTGATCTCATTGGGTGCTATGTTGTAATTTGATTTAAAGTATATATAATACATTTGTTTCATTGTGCATGATAGCTATTATACTGTTATATGATTTAGCAGAACTGGTTTAGAAAGATAATATATATGTTTGTTTTATAGGCTCATTAATATGATTATAGGATATGTATATAATATACATCTTACCTGTGGCAACCTTTTTTTTTTTTAGTGTATGATATGTAATCATATAGTTATAGTCATAGTTTATATGTTAGTTTTGTGTGTCAGTTATATATTTTGTTATGTTAAAATTTTTATATATACACCGTATACATATGTTGTTCTGTAACTGTGTAAATAATAAATTTGGTTTGCATGTGTATAGATAAATGGTGGTCTGCATTTTTATCTTATTATTGATTTTTATATATACTTTGATTTAGAACTCATGCGGCCTTGGAAGATAATATATTTTATTTCATAGCGTTTTAAATTTAAACATTGATTTGTAATTTTATATATTTGTCTTGATTCAAAGGTTGATTTTATATAATAATGATAATAATAGTATATATATATTTTCCGTCTCTATCAAACCGATTGATTTTCCCTTTTTCCTATATATATCAGCTCCGTCCATCAAATTCGTTCAATCTAGCTTTGCTTTGAAATTCGTGCCTGGATTCATAGCTCATTTGATCGTCAAATCATCTCTAGCCTCGAAAGGTGAGCAATCACTCACGATTAACGTTCTTGTATTTATATAATTTAATTTCAATTGAAACGACAATTGAAATATGATGCTGTAGTTATTTAAATTGTTATATATGCTATTACCTGTATCTGTTCACCTGTGACATCTGACACCAGTATCTAGTATTATATGCCTGTTATTACCATTATCCGTATATGTTCACCTATGACATCTGACACCAATATCTGTTATTTATATTGATGATATATGCCTGTTGTTATAATTTATATTATCTGTTATCACTCTGCAAGTTCCCTGTTAGTATAGAATTCACTATAGGTTGAAATGATACATACCCGAACGGACTGTAGAATAGGAGAATTTCGTTATGGGTTGAAATGATAAACCCAAGCGATTTTCATTTGAATTGAAATTGGGATTACGAGTCGAAATGATATCTACCCGTATATATTTAAATTTCGGATTGAAATGATAAATATCCGTATCACTTAACCATATGATAAAAATATATACAGACACCGTTGGTCTATATATATAAATATTTTGAAATGGAATTCTATGGTTTTGGAAAGAAATATATGGTTTTAACAAATGTTGATTCTTAGAATTTTATATATAAATGGTAATGATATATATAGATTTAATAATGATATTTAATTTAATTAAGATGGATTTAATACATATATTATGTTAAGTATAAAATTTATATTTCAAAATAGATTTTGGTAAAAATTTGAATAAGTTAAGGTTGGGATGATAATTTGAATTTAGTAAAGAATTTTATTTAATTTAACCAATATAAAGCTTATTGAAACTGGAAGTTAAGATATGATTTATAACTTGAGTTTGATTTAAATAATTTAATGAATATTTCTTATTTAAATAAATTTAAGGAAATATTTAGAAAAAATGAAATTAAGGCTAGTTAAATGATATTGAATTTATTAAGTGAATATTCCCTGATTTAATAATAAATGAAGTTAAATCAAGAGCTATTTGAAACTGTTAAATTTAACTTTGAAATTGTTGAATATTAAAGCTTTGAAATATATTGAAAATTTAAAGGATCTGTTTAGAAATGAATTAAATTGATAAATTGAACTTTGAATAAATTTGAATTTGGAAATTTAGTTGATTTGAACCGATTTGTGGAACTTAAGGAAATTATAAATACTTTACTTTATAAATTATTTAACCTATATATACTATTTTGGAAAATAGTTATATTTGAAATGAAATGATATTTGGGGTTTTGAAGTATAAATTAAATTGAAATGACCACGGTGTTATAATGTATATTTCCACCTTGTAGATAGTTCTGAAGATCCTTAGAGGACGGTTATCCCAAACATCCTTTAAGTTACTTGTATTTCAATTGATATTTCACTTGAGTTGGATTTACTAGTATAAGAATGTTAATCCTGACTCGAGTGTTTTGTGTTTTGCTTTACGCTCGGGTCAGACCGAGTGATACAGCAATTGAGACTCACCTTTGGAGTTTGGAGCTTCGTTTGGAAGTCCAACCATCGATTCAGCTTTCAGCTTTCCAGTTGATTTGTTCAGAGAGGTCGTCTATTCGTACTGGAGACTTCACTGCTTTTGAGATATTCTGTTGTATTTTATTTCTAACTCTGATGTTTATATAGTAGCTTCATGAACTACTATTTTATCTATTCCGCTGCGTATTTATTGTATTACTCTGTGTCTGTGATTCTGTGATTGATTTATTTACTGCATATGCTGAGTTTTGCCAAATTTAAATTAACAATCTGATATTTTGAATTATTCAAGTCAGACATGTGTGGATTTATTGTCGATTTGAATGGTCCAAAATAGTGGGTCGTTACAATATTAATTATTGTTAATTTATTTGATGTTTTGAATGTTGTTGGTAATTATTCAAATGCATATATTAAATTTATATTTGCACATATTAATATGCAATGCGGTATAGTTATAAATAAGGTTTAAAAAATAAAATAATTACATAAAAGTTTTTTTCCTTTTAGTTGGAAAATTTGCACATTAAGAATGTGCTTGGACCAGCCATATAATAGCGAGGGGAGTAAATTAATTAACTGAATTGATTGAAATTCAAAAAGGAATTAAAGAAGAAGTTTTGATAAGAGAATCAAAAAGGTTCCTTTAATTTTATTCAAAATAATATCTCCTCGTTTTGATTCCTTAAAGACAAAACGTAACTTTTTCTTCCTCCTATTTATCATTCATTCATGGCTGAAACTTCTTCCAAAAAACATCAAAACAAATTCAAATAAACATCAAAATTAAATTAAAGAAATGTGGTTCATCCTTCTCTTGTAAGGTGAAATGCTAATTTATTTGAAATCTGAGGAGAAGTCACAAATCAGGGTGTGGTGAAGGACAAGGTTTATCGGGTAAGTTTATAATTCATTCATGAAGTTTAATTTTTTTTGTTACATATATGTAAGTTGTAGCCGCTTATTAAAATCCAAAATTATTCTATGTATTGTGATTGACTGTGAATCCTATTTGTGTATGGTTTTGAATGTTGATTTAATTGGATCTGAATTAGTTAATTGTTTTAGAGTTAGTTTATTAAATACTTTTATAGTTACTTAATAATTTGTCTAATCAAATAACTTATGTTTTATTTGATTTGAGATCTAAAACAAATCCTCCTTTTGTTATCCTATTTTAAGTTGTTGTGTATCTTCTATGTTTCAATAAATTACTCTTGGTCACACTCTTTACTTTTTAATCATGGATCAAATTTATTAGATTGGATTATAAAATTATGTGTGTGTGTGTATCACATGTGTGTGTCTGTGTGTATATATAAATTAATCAAGTCTTCTCCATATCTTGAAATTGTAAACCTATATTAAACTAAATTTCAATTGGTTGATTTGTTCCTAATTAATTCAGTTTCATGTTCCAAAATTAAATTTTAGTTCATTACATATATGTTTATACCTAAATGTAAACTTATGTTTCAGATCCAATTATATAATTAGGGTCAAAATTTAATTAGGTTTGAAATCTCATATGGTATTAAATTAACTATTTAATTGGTGATTCTAAAAAAGGTAAAATAGATTTACACTTGATTATTTTCCTTGTTCACTTAGATTTGATTAGATTTAATTATAACATACGTTCCTTTTCCATTTCACTCTTTTGATTTACTCTTACATTAACCGTCTCTTTATGTATTATTTTCATACCTTTTATTTATGTAACTGTAAAATATAAGTGGAACAAAGATTACATATATGTATACATAAATATGTCTAAACTATATATGTGTGGTACTATCATTATGTGTATATAAACCATATACATATATTGTAATATACTCAAATATATGTAAATACTTAAGTATTTATATTCTCGATATGTGCGAAAAAGTAACATGTATATGTAAGTGCATATATATATGTATATGTATATGTATATGCATACAAAATAGATATAAATCCCAATATTTAGATGTACAAATATATATATATATATTTGTGCACGTGTTTATATTTGTTCATTTATGTTGTCATATATTTGAATGTATGTTGAATCATTCCTAAAATGAAATTGAAATATCAACATATTCATTTAATAAATTATCAATCTAATCATAGAGAGGGAAATGAAAGGTTTCTCTCTCCAATTAATGTTGTTTATTCCCTTAATTAATTGCATAAGCATTAGAGAATAAAGCAAAAGGCTTCCTTCTTAAAATTTATTTCAATAGTTAACTACTACATACATAGGGTATTTGGTACACTCATTCATTAATTCTATATTGAATTCAAACTAATCAAATAAAATAAATGATTTTATTAAAAACATCTTTTAGATTAGATCTATAACCTCTTTAGGCCCAATAGATCAAAAAAGGAAATTTTTTAAATTTACCATGTAACACCACTGTGTGCTGGCCTAGCTCCTACACGACTTGCCTCTTAGGGGTGTGTAAACCCCTGACATTCCAAATAATAATCGACATTAATGATTCTTGTTTTTATTATTGCTTCTTAGCAGCCTAACTTGAATATCTTTGATAGATCCATTCTTTTTTCCTTTTTGCTTTTTAAGCTCATTTTGAATATTGGATATTTCTTCCTTCCATTTCTGATTTGCAGTGACCAATAAACTCTTCTATTTGGGATTGATTCTGGGTTTTGGCTTTGAATTATTTGGTCTACCTTTTGATGCTTCATGTGCTAACTTTAGTCTAGCTCAATGGTTGATGTTGGTAGGGAGATAGAATTTGAGACTTGGGCATTGGCAGAATTAGAATTGTCATACTTGCTTCAATAACAAATTCTAAGACTACTTTCTCACTTTCTCTAGTCTTAATTTCCTACAAAAAGTCATCATTATTTATATTATCAATATAATCACAAGTGTTATCATGATTCAAGTATTTATATTTATGCTCAGGACTGTTCTTTCTCTACTTTAATTCAGGTTGTTATCGTGTACATTTTTTTAATATCGTAGATATTGATTTTGATGACAACAACCATATAAATATAAATACTAATGTTTTTCCAGGTTGTATAGAATATTTTGTAGGATATTACATAGATTTATACAAGTAAAGGATAATCGAGTCTGAAGACCGATCAGTAAAGAGATTAGAGATCAAGATTCAGAGACGATCACGATAAGTAAACACTCCTGAGCATAAATATAAATACTTGAAGAGTTCAAGGCTATAGTTTGTAGTTAATAAACATTAGATAAATTTGTTAAAGTCCTTGAATGGCAACCTTTTTCTTGAATACTCTCTCACCAAACTATTTATTTTATTTTCAAAAATATATTTCAAAAGTATGTTATAAAATATTTATATGTTAAAATGTATTTAAAAATTATTTTTAAATGATTATACAAAATATATAAATTTTATAACACTTTAAATATATTATTATTTTTCTAAAAATACAAGGGTATGTCGACATATCCAACCTATGTATGTCAGCATATGTACGTTGAAGAAATGTTTTCTAAATTTTGAATAGTTGTGATATTTGGCTCTATCTCTTTGCGAATAGACATGTCTCTTCAAACACTATTTAAAGAGGACTAAAAAATGAATTTTTATAACTACTTTCTCTCTATTCTTCTTACTTCAATTCCCATTAAATATTTCATAAAATCCACTTTCCAGACTCTTCAAATTCACTCAAATTCAATCTATAATTTACTATATTCATTTTCTATAATCTACTCGCTGATTTGCAAGTATCTTCTCATTGATTCAAAGACCAAAGTGCTATAAAAGGACTATAGGATATTCTATATCCAAAGTAAAATTATTTGTATTTTGGAATCAATAAGTCTCTACTACTATTTGTGTGGGTATGCTTGTTGCTCGTTCAAATCAAGTAGGTGTGCTTATTGTTGGTTTAAATCAAGTGAATGGTCTTATTGCCCAGTTAAACAAAGGGAGTATACTCTAAGCTTGGAAAGTCAAGAGGGTGTACCTTATTGCCTTGAAATCAAGATAGTATTCTGGTTTACTACTACCTGATTAAAATAGGCATTTGAAAGGAAATTTGTATAGTACAAGACTAGATGAAGGATTGGTCAATCCGAAATAGTATAAAACTCCTTGTCCTATATCTCTTACTTTTACTTTATTTTTACTGTATTTATTTATATCTGTGACTCCCTGTTAATATATATATATATATATATCTGTGTTAATTGTCTATGTTTTGATTCAAATCTTGAAACTGCTTAAAAATGTTCCATATAAGTTATAAAACATTATCCATCACCCTCTAGTGTGAAACCAGCCTTAAGATCCGTTCATACTAGTATAATTTATACTACACCGTTTTCACATTGTGTATCGAAGCCGTGGATTTTCAAAAACTCGTTACTTGATTTTTGAAAATTATAAATGGCTAATAACACTGGTAGTACACTTTTTAACACTTTTGTGGAAGGACAATCAACTGCTTGACACCTACTATTAAATGGTAGTAATTATGCTTACCGATCTTGTATGATGAATTTTTTTTACAATCTAATGGTTTAGATATTTGGAACATTACACAAAGTGAATGCACTGAACCGCACACTGAATATTCCTAATGGACATTAGATCGAAAGTCACAAGCACTAATAACTCTAAGGCCATGAATATTTTATTTTTCTCCTTAGGTATAAATGAATTTATCGAGTTTCTATTTGTAAGTTTGTCTATGAAATTTGACGAACATTGCAAGTCATACACGAAGGCACTAGTAAAGTAAAATAAACTAAGATTTCCATGCTGACCAAACAATTTCAAACTTTTAAAATGAAAGCAAATGCATCTATTTTTTACATGTATTCTATATTTCAAGATATAGTTCATTCATTGGTATCATTAGGGAAAAATTTCTCAAAAGCGGATCAAGTTAGAAAAATCCTTAATTCACTCTCTCTTGAATGGGATCAAAAGACATTAGCAATAGAGGAAGCCAATAATATTAGTATATTAAAAATTGAAGAATCAATTGGTAATCTAATGTCATATGAAGCAGAATTGCGGGGTAGAAATGAAAATAAGGTGACCGAAAGAAAACAAATTGCATTCAACGCAACAACCGACGATCAAGATTTAAATAACGGTAATAATGATGAGGAGATTGCTCTTATGACTTGAAATTTCAGAAAATTTCCGAAATACAGATTGATGAACAACTTTTGTAAAATTAAAAACAAAAATTCCTGAAATGGACATGTTTTCATTTTTAAATGTTACGACTGTGGTTGTAGTCATCTATAAAGAGACTATCCACATTAGAAGAAAAAAAGAATCCACCAAACACCGGTTCATTTAAAAAGAGAAAAATGGCTTACAATGCAACCTTGGACGATTTTGATACAACATCCAGTGATAACGAATCGGGCATTGAAAATATCAACATGTGTTTCACCGTGATGGAATATTAATCAAGTCAAACAAAGGTAACAACGAAATCGATACTTTTTACATTTTATATTTTATTTTTTATTTTTTTGGAAAATATTTAATATAGGAATAAAAATACAATAATAATTAATATTATATATAAATATAAATATATATAATATGACAAGTATATATAAATATATATAATATATTCCTTTAGTTTATGAACTTTGAAAATTTCGGCATATATGTCAAAATATACTACCTAGATATGTTGAGATACCTGGTAGGATTTGAGTAACCATTTCAAAATTTGAACTTTTGAAATTCCAACTCTTTTGCATTAAATTCAAATTTTGAAAAGACACATTTTTACCTAGCACATGATCATTCAAACCCTATTTATTCACTCCTTCTTACCTCACCTTCAATGCATGCTTTATTTCAAAAATCAAATAAATTCTTCACCCTTTCCTCCAAAACAAACCTATAATGTCCTCCTTAAACCAACCCTCTTCATCCACCATTAGGCTTACCATAAGAATCAAAAGTCAAGTTTTTAATGATCAAGAATCCATTTAAACATACATTGAGTATGCAACTTATGGTAAAGTCTTTTTAGGAAGATTTGCTAATTTTAATGAGTTTTATTCTTATGGTTTACAAGATTCTACTTTAGAAAATGGTATTTTTGGTTTAACCGGTTTACCTCAAAATGTTTTTGATTGCTATCCCAGTTTGGTTAAAATGTTTTATGCTAATTTAAATGGAAAGTTTTATCAAGGAGAAGAAGGCCAAATTTGGAGTAATATCAAAGATACTACTATTGTTTTAGATTGTAAAATTCTTGGTCAAATTCTTGTTGTAAAAGTAGTGGAAATGACCTCTTAACTTTTAAAATTAATTATGGAAATAGAGAAGTTATGCATGATTTGTTTTTAAATGATGAAGAATATGGTTTTAAAGGCAAGAATCTTATGCTAAAAGCAAGACTAATAAGTCTTATTTTACAACAAAGTACTACACCAAGAACCGAGAATTACAACCCCACTAAAAAAGTTTTCAAAGCTCATTTTGCTATTTTTGATATGATATAAATTGAACTCAAGTGATACCTTACTAGGATTTTCAACTATTTTGGTATTGACCTAAAAGGTGAAAACATTTCGCCCCATAAAGTTATCGAAATAACAAACCTCTCTCATGTACATCCCTCTTGAATTTGAACCCTATGAATCTCTTATCGAAAAAGAAGAAAGACTGGCAAGAAATAAAGAGTAAGAGATTCTTCAAGAAGAAGAAAGTAATGATATGGAAATAGAAGAGGTGGAGAAAGAGAAGAAGAGGAGGAAATGGATACATATCTTGAAGCAATAACAAACTGTCTCGTTATTCAAACATAGGTATCCTTTGGAATTAAGAAAAGCTTCTTAATAATCAAAAAATCTTAAGCGCTCTTTTAATAAGAATTTCACTAGCATCTCAAATAAAACTGACAAATACTTTGGGAAGATAATGATAAAGCTTGGTGAAAATTCTTCATTATCGTCATCTTTTTAGATCTACATATCTATCCTTATGTTTTCCAGTTTTTATTTGTGTCATTTTCTTGTATTTTTCATTATATTTATGTATATCTTTATTTTATTAATGAAATTTGCTTAAAGACTTCAATTCTATTGTTAATCATGTTCTTTTGCTCTTTGGAATTATAAACAAAAATGATATAAACAAAAATTAAAACAGAAGCAAAAACATACAAATTTCTACATATACGTCAACATAGGCTACCCATATATGTCGATATACTCTAATATTTTTGGAATTTGAAATTCAAAAGATTAGTTATTTTTTGAAGGGATTAATTCTTAGTCCGACTCTTCACTTCTATAAAACCATATTTCTTCCAAAAGAATTCAGAAATCAACTCATCCTCTTATTTTATTCCTTTCTACACATCTCTTTTCATAAAAATGAATTCAAATACCAATTTTTCAAAACAAAAACTAAGTGAAAATATTTAAGAAACTCTTCAATCATTCAATGCTTCATTCTTCGCAATCAAAGACACTTAGAGTTGAGTCTGTATTTCCACTTCGCAGGTGCGGCGCAGTGGAAAGGAGGCTTGGGTTCTGGTAAAATGACCCAGGTTGGATTCCTACCATGCGCTTCCCTTTCCTATATAAATTTACCTGGGGGTATGGGGGATTGGATCAGCGGACGGCTTTACTATACCCTCCTCAGGATTTTACCAGCCCGCCGGGTTCTCTTGGGTTTTCAAAAAAAACTCTAGTTGTAACAACCCTGAATTTGAACAAATTAAATTGAAGATATTTAATTAATTTTAAATATTTGAATGATGATTTGACTTGAATTTCAAATTATCAGAATAAATTGGCAATTAAATTTTAAAATTTAATCTATTGAAAATTGAATAATAATTTAAATCGAATTCAATTTAAAATTTCTGTAACAACCGGGGTTTCGCCCAAATTTTAATCATCCACAAACGATTAATGTTAACAGCTAATTGCTGTTTGTTATTGGAATTTTTATAACAATAAAATTTTCGTCAATTGACGATTTAATATCGGTTGTTAATTATTATTGGAGTTGTCAATCGATTAAAATTCTTTTATAAAATTTTGTTAAGTTTTAAGAGTTAAACAGGCTTTAAATTTCAATGTCGGCCCACGTCTGATATTTATGCCGTGATAAAAATCCAAACCCTTGACCCTAAAAAGTAAAATAAGACACACATTCCCCTCATTTTTTTCTCATTCGAAACCCCAAACAAAATAACGAACTAAAGAAAATAAAAATGGCGACGTTCTTCTGTGAAATCGGAATTAGGGCTTTTCAAAATCAAAGGTGTCGGCTTCGATTTGTCTGATCGATTCTCTGGTTTTCGTTCGTCTCTACTTCGATTTGCAAAGGTGAGTGATTTTAGTCACTCACATCTAGTTTCGACCAGTGTTTTTAAGATTCGAATTTCTAAATTGGCATTCGTCTGTGTTTTGCCTGTTTGACTCTGTGATTTCATTCGTATAAGGTCGTTTGATGTTTAACTTATTCCAATTTCATTTACTTGAACCCTGACTTGTTCGAATTTGCACTGTTGCACTTCCTTTTGATTTTTACTGTTGCTTCACTTTGTTGTATTCCAGTTTGCATTCACATGCATTCACTTGTAGTACCATCAGTTGCATTCATGTTGAAGCTTTGCATATATGTTGAAACATGACTTATTCATTCAGTTGTACTGCTCTATGTTGCTACTCCTTGTCTCTGGTCTGCACTGATGTTCATCTGTATCATGGATCATCTTTTGGTTAATTGCGTGAAGTCTGGCATTTACTTGGGGTCTTAGTAGCTTGTTTCACTGCATCTTGGTATACATCTGTGCACTGTTTCCATGCTATGTATTCTTGAATTGATACAAAATTTGGTCATTTTGTATATTCCTGTAGTCTTCGACATTGATTGACTTGATTATCTGGGGATTTTAACTTTGTTTTTGATTAACTGAAGAACTTGATTTTTGTTATCACTGTCATCACTCGAGTTGGTCTGTCCTGTGATTACCACTTTCATATTGTGATTGTTTCATCCTTGGTTGGTCTGTCGAACTGCAGTGCATCAATGTTGATATTTGCATTTTGATTTCATTGTAAATTTTGATTCTGTGGTCTGCACCTCATATACATTGTAGTGGTTGCACTTGTGATCGGTTCCAGTTGTTGTATTCCTGCTTGGTTGATTGGCATGGAGTTGCACTATTCTTCCACTTCACCCGATGTTAACTGCATTCACTTCTGTTACCCTATTTGGTTGCATATACATTGCAATGTGCATCCAATTTGATATTTGTACCTCACTGTTCTGTCTTCATTTATTTGAGATGCATATATTCTTGAATTTAGGCTAAGTCTCTGATGTTTATATTCACTCTGGTTTCATTGTAGACTTTTACTCTGACCATCTTTGTTTTAGTCTTGGACTCGAGCTCTTTGTCATGTGCACACTGTATTTACTTCTGACCTTTGAGCGAGTTCGTTGTTGCATTTGTTCATTGAACTTTGATGTTGTAGTTTGCATTCCACTGAAGATTCATTTGAGCCTGCATTGTTGTTTCGAGCAGCTGTTTTAGGAGCAGTTTGGAATTCGGAAAGTATCACTTAATTGCATACCTAAATATGCTTCATTGTTGTTCCATTCTGCATGCTTTTATCTATGATTTTGATCCATGTGTTCCATTCGGCAAGTTCTATTTCCATTGTATAATTGTAGGCATGCCACTGATCACATGCTGATATGTTCACTTGAGTCATTCAGTTGCATTTATGTTAGTATGAATGTTTCTACCTCGACCTGTTGCACTATTTTTAGTTGCTGCTATGAGATGTAGTACCCTAGTCTCACTTGCAGTGTTCATATCTTTACCTTGTGCTTGACATTTGTTGTTATTACTTCCCTGCCCTCTGTCTTAAGTCTAGTACTTCATTCTGATTTTATGATATTGTACTTGATTAAGTGCACTTGAGCTTGTTCTTGAATGTGGCATACTTGATGCATATAAGTTTGGTCATTACCATGTTGTTGCCTCTTGCAAATTTACTGTTGCATCGTGTTCCCTCTGGTGCACTTTGTACCTGGTCATTGTGAACTGGTTCAAGTCTGCACTGCAATCATTTTGCCTTGAGTTTGTACTGTCTGGTTGAGGTTCTGATCATATGTATACATACATTCATGTCTGTATATATGTGTAGGTCTGCATTATATTGTATCTGTACTTGTAGTTGTTCAACCTGGTTCTTCTGAAGTTTCAACTGGTGTATTTGTTGTTGCATTTGCACTGAGTCACTGATTTTGGGTCGAGACTTGATTTTATGTCTCGACCATTTCGATTTTATGTCTCGACCATTTCAATTCAATTTGCAGTTGTGTTGAACCCGACTTTTTCTTGGGTTTGACCTTGTGCTCGTCTGTGGATTTTTGATGATCTTTTGTGTATTTAATGCTGTATTGGCGAGGCAGTGCACATGTATATATGCGTGTACGGCAGCCATTCAAACTTTGATGTTTTAAAGTGACAATTTCGATTGTTTTAAATTGATTTAGTCGGTTTGATAAATTGTTCATTTATCTCTGTTGATGATTTAAATTTGTTGATTTTTGTTTAACACTGTTAAGTGTTATAATTTTCGTTATCCGATTTCTTTGTTAAAAGGGTCGGATGGACGGGAATTATTGTGACTGTCGTCTATTTGATTATTATTGCTTTTATGCACTAATAACTGGTTTGAATTAGACTGACCTGTGTATTATTTTCTTTTGAATGTAATACTCGGGTCAGACCGAGTATTTTATAGCTTGAAGATTTTCGAGCAGCGAAGTTAGAGAGAGAGAGGGTAAAACGCTCACTTCAGTTTTCGGAAAAAATTTGTATTTTAAAAGATATTCCGCTGTATCAATTTAGTACATTGTATAAACTCTGATGTATGTAAAAGAAATTCATAGTAATGAAATATTATTATTCTGTGTTTCTGTGGCTGATTCTATTTAAATTTCATAAACTAAATAACAATTCGTCTTTTTGAACGCTTCAAGTTGGTTTAATTACCGACTGGAGGCGATCAGAAGGGGGGATCGTTACACTAGTTATATTTGTAATTTTTAATTAATTGTGTACAAGTGTATATAGACTGTGATGTATTGTGTATATATATATATAAAGTTATTTCTCAAAATATTATTTCACAATCAATATTGATTTTGATTCATATAAAACATTATCACATTTTATATCATTTATTATTTCACATTCAGGGGGAGTTTATTTTTCATTGCCCTTTTTATGACAAAGGGGGAGAAATATAATATATGCATATACAAATGGGGAGTTATTCAAAATAGGGGAAGTTAACCAATTTAGGGGTAGTTACATTATATTATATAATAAATATATTTACATGGTTGTCATCGTCAAAAAGAGGGAAATTGTTATACCATAGATATTGATTTTGATGGCAACAACCATATAATATATAGGTACTAATGTTTTCCCAAGTTGTAATAGAATATTTTTGCAGGATATTACACAAGTTTATACAAGTACAGGATGATCCAATCTAAAGACTGACCATTAAAGTGATTAGAGATCAAGATTCAGAGATGATCAAGATAATTGAAGACTCATGAGTTTAAAGACAAAGACATATAGAGTTCAAGACTATAGTTTATAGTTAAAGACATTAAATAAATTTGTTAAAGTCCTTGAATAGAAAATTTCTTTTCTTTGGATACTCAATCATCAAAATATTTATTTTATTTTCAAAATATATTTCTACAAGTATTTATAAACATTTTATGTATGAAAATGTATTCAAAAACTATTTTCAAATGATTTTACAAAATACAAGAATTTTATAACACTTTAAATGTATTACTGTTTTTCTCAAATACAAGGGTATGTCGACATACCCTATCTATGTATGTCGACATATGGAAAGTAAAACATTATCACATTTCATATTATCTATTATGTCATATTTAAGGGGAGTTTATTTTTCATTACCCTCTTTTATGACAAAGGGGGAGAAAATATAATATGTGCATGTAAAAATGAGGAGTTATTCAAAATAGGGGAAGTTAACCAATTTAGGGGTAGTTACATTATATTTTATAATAAATATATTTACATGGTTATCACTATAAAAAAGAGGGAGATTGTTATAACAACCATATAAATATAGGAACTAATGTTTCCCTAAGTAGTATAGAATATTTTGCAGGATATTACACAAATTTATACAAGTAGAGGATAATCGAGTCTAAAGACTGATCAATAAAGTGGTTAGAGATCAAGATTCAAAGATGATCAAGATAATTGAAGACTTGTGAGTTTAAAGACAAAAACATGAAGAGTTCAAGGCTATAGTTTATAGTTAATAGACATTAGATAAATTTGTTAAAGTCCTTAAATAGAAAATTTCTTTTCTTTGGATTCTCACTTATCAAAATATTTACTTTATTTTTAAAACGTATTTCTACAAATAATTATAAACATTTTATATATTAAAAAGTATTTAAAAACTATTTTTAAACGATTTTACAAAATATTAGAATTTTATAACACTTTAAATGTATTACTGGTTTTCTAAAATACAAGGGTATGTTGTCATAGCCTACCTATGTATGTCGACATATGTACCGTTGAAGGGGTTTTAAATTTTGAATAGTTGAGACTTTTGGGTCCTTCTCTTTGCAAATAGATATATCTCTTATGAATTTTTGTAACACTTTCTCTGTACTCTTCTTACTTCAAATTCACGTTAAATATTTCACAAAATCAACTTTCTATACTCTTTAAATTCACTCATATTTAGTCTCTACTTTACTATTTCCTTCTCTATAATCTACTCACTAATTCACAAGTATTTTCTCATCCATTAAAAGATCAAATTGCTATCAAAGGGCTATAGGATATTCTGTATCCAAAGTACTTTGTATTTGGAATCAACAACTCTCTACTACTATTCATGTGGGTGTGCTTGTTGCCCGTTCAAATCAAGTGGATGTGCTTGTTGGCCATTCAAATCAAGTGGATGATCTTATTGTCCGGTTAAAGCAAGAGAATCTACTCTAAGCTCAGAAAGTCAAAAAGGTGTATTTTATTGTCTTGCAATAAAGATTATATTCTGGTTTGCTTGCTATCTTATTAAAGTAGGCCTTTGATAGTAAATCTGTACAGATAATATACATGACCAGATGTATAATTGGTCAATCCGAACTAGTATAACATTTATTGTGTCTTCTCTCTTACTTTTACTTTATTTTTACTGCACTTATTTATATATGTGACTACTTGTTAGTATATATCTATGTTTATTATTTATGTTTTGATTTAAACCTTGAAACTACTTAGAAAAGTTCAATATAAGATTTAAAACACTATTCATCCTCCCTTTCTGTAGTGTTAAAATAGCCTTAAGGTCGTTCGCACTAGTATAATTTATACTACACCATTTCCACACAATTGGCATAACCTTTTTACTTTGCACTTCAATTGCTCTTTTGCAACTTTCTTTAGGACTATTGGCATCCTTATTGCAAGTCGTTGCACCTTCTAAACTTTGTTGTGAAGTCGAAGCAGCATTAGTATCTGATATTTTACGATTGCTTTGTTTATCTGGTACCGAGCTGGTATCACTATATGCGAACTCATGAAGTTTTTTTTATATTCTTGAATTTTTTTTATAATCTGCTAAGTTTCTGGAGTATTATCATAATTTTTTCTAATATCAGCTAGGATGTCTTGTCTAATTTGCTAACTTGATTTATCTTTTGTAGCACGTGCGATTCATTGATTTCTGTTTGATCTGCAATTTTATTCCCACTGCCACGCTCCTTTGAATTTTGATTTTGATTTTCTTCTACTTTTTTGTCAACACTACTATTATCATCAACTGTGTTACTAATCAAAGTTTTATCATTTGGAGCCTAAACTTTGGTCATAGGACATTGTGCCAATAGATGGCCAAAACATGTGCAGTTTTTGCATTTTGGTGGAACATTTTCATAATCCACCACTTGTGTGAAAACTGCACTATTTTAAAATTCGCCTTCGATTGAATATGGAAAGTTACTTTCAAAACTCATTTCGACTAGCATAAGTTAGGTGCTCTCTATTTCTTGTAGTAGAATCTACTTGAATCGATTTTCATAGCATGCTAACCAATGCATTAATTGCTTGTATTCCCAAAACTCAAGAAGTAAGCCTAGGAAATCTTATCCATTCAGGCAATGATGTCAATAGATCTTTATCAAGTTTAATTTCAGGTGTAAGTGGCTTCATGTTAATTAGCCTTCCATTAAAGAACCAAGGTCCACTTTGCAATACAAAGTTGCCATCTTTATCTTCAAATCTAACTACATAAAAACCATTTGCTCTTGTCTGAATATTAAAATTCTCTTTAGTTTTCCAAACATGTTTAGCATAAGAGGAAAAATGCACACAAAAAGGTCTTTTTCCTACAACATACAATAGAATTCAATTTTTTCAACTTATGCAAGCTTCTTTTTTTGCATTTTCTGTAATGACACTATGAACGTTGCCATCACAAATTCTTAGTGCAATAAAAGACAAAGAGCAATCAACGTTTATATTTTTTATTTTACTACATCACTAAAAGATACTTTCTTCGCACCCGCACTAATTGTGAATTTTTGTTGTCCTTTAGTTTGTTGTACATCTGCAGATCTGAAAGTGGAATGATGATTTTGATTGGTTCTTATAGTAAAACCACTAGATCTAGCCGGGTTCCTCACCTTTTGCAGATCCAAACAGGAGCTATCATGTTCACAAACTTTAGAGACATTGTCAGTACCTGAATTTACCATAACTTTTGGCATGCGCTTCTTGTTGATGACAGTTCTCCACCCATCGTTAGGGTTTTCAGCCTCTATGCCCAGATCATTTGGATCTAAAGTCGAGGATATCTCAGCAAGTCAAGAAAAATAGAGAAAGATAGAGAGTTGGAAATTGTAATAGAGCTATAACTAATTAGAGCAAAGAAGATTGAAAAACTGAAAATTTTATAGTAGATATTGAAATAGTGTAGTTGAGTATTGCATATTAGAGATCAAATGAAATTTAGAAAAGGGAACAACCCCTAGCCACCATGTCTCGATGCCTTTTTTAAGAAAAGGACAAATTCATTAATGATTTAATTGACCTTATTGTTAATTTATCTCATATTATGACAGTTCAAAATGTAAGATGATACGCTCTATTTGTACAATCATTCCCAAACCAAACAACAATCAAGATAATCCAAAATAACAATCATTATACTACATTTTCTTCATTCATAACCGTATCAATACATTCATTTTTTTATTAAATATTCATAAATAATCATTTAATCATGATTCTCATCTTTAAAGCCCAGCTAAGATTTATTCATCAACCCTTAATAAAACATTTGATATTAAGTAACAAATATAACATAAATGGTGATTATAGAATAGAATATAGATCTCGCTCATCAAGCCTAAAGAAATCCTGGCATCAAGTTCTCAAAATCAACTCTTGAAAGTTCAACTTAAAAATACCGAATCAACCATCACATAGTTGCCAACTTGAATGGCTAGATCAATAAAGAGTCTTATAACTTAAATTTAGAGTATTTATTTGTAATTTTATATTTAGAAATGAAGGAGCTATGACAATTATAAGATTTGCTATTTTCTCTTTTGAAGAAGAAGTGCAAATGAGAAACAAAGAGGAGGCAACTTATATTAAAAAGTAAATTTTTTGATTCAATTACCATTTTATCGCTATATTCTCTTTTTATCATTTCATCAGAATTTAACAAACTTTGTATATTTTTTATATGTAAACGACAATGCGAATGTAGTAGAATAGTTCTTGAGTCCTAATTCATTTATCTTTAAAAGTCCACCTTTTATGTCATTCATTTGATTAGATAAAATTGATTTATTATCTTAATTACTAAGCAGTTAAAAATATGGGTTGTTACAAAACTCATGCAATCATTTCATCAACCAAATCCATTTCCCTTCGGCTAAAAGGTTTTAGAGTAGTAACTCAACCATGAAAGACAACCGGTTGTTTTAGTGGTTTACATCCAATGCCTTGCTGACTAAGAACAAGTTTCCTACTTCGAGTCCCTTGAACCATTCACTTGTGTTCTCTATGTCAACGTTGAGAAAACAAATGCCCACCTCTTCTTTCAATGCAGCGCTTCTTTCAACGTTTAGAGAAGACCGCTATCTATATGTCATTCTTGTAACAACCCGCCAATCCATACAATTCAAGATTACAATAAACTACACATGTCCAACCCAAATCGAATAGAAAGACGGGTAGTTATGGAAAAGAAGGAAGAAGAAGAGAACAGAAGAAGAAGAGAAAAAGAAACTGAAAACAATACAGAATCTCACATCGCGGCAAAAAAAAATATAATATGAAATCAATGATCTTTACATTATATACATACATTCATAAGAGTACAACAATAATCACAATCATCAGCCTGAATAGTTATAACAACCTATCCTCACAATTGCTGATAATTTCAACAACAAAGTAGCAAAAAATATGCATATACGTGAATACGACTTGAAGACCTCTAACTCGTCTCTTGAGCTCCAATGCATCCAAAGCAATCTGTAAATTTGTTCGATCCAACCCGAGCATTATAATAAAATAACACCCGAGTCAGTCTGGAAAACCAACGTGAGAAAACACACCCAACTGGATTTTTAAGTTATAGGAAACTCTTGAAAATCAAAAGTATCTCGTAAGACCACGCCGCAAATAAACACGAACGGGCTTTTTCCTTACGATAACTGTTAACTGGGTTTTTAACCCATTAAAATTCAATAAGAATTAGAACATTCAGACTACGCCAGAATAACTCAAGAATCAACCAAAAGGACCAGCAAAAGAAGAAGAGAAAGACCTAAGAGGTAAGATGCCAATATAAGCTACAGCGATCCATAAGGCTTGCTCATGGACCCTCCAAATCTCTTGCATCATGATTCATTACCATTTTAAAGCATGCTTTCCAAGTTTCATAGAATGCCAAACAATCTAGATTGAGAAGTGAAGACTTACCTGATTCAAGCTATTTGGCCAAAATTAGCTAACTTAAAATGGACCAACAGTACTCATACGAAGTCGGATTGACTTGAAATTTTAGAGAACATTTAGAAAACATGGGAGAAGGCTCAAAAAATAAACGAAGTCATTCAGAGTTGATTTGACAAATCGCTAGCGATCCATCTAGATGGATCGCTACATTTAGACTGGGCCCTACCACCTTAAATTTTTATGGTGGGTCTATAACACCCTCTAGAGTGTTCCTGCAAAGTTCGGTTTGATTTCGTTAAGATGAGCGATTTATGGATGATTCTTCTGGACCAGATGACTCATGAAGATGGATGATCAAACTAACTCTAAACGACTTGATATTTGGACAAGGCGGTTAAATAGAAGATATGAAGATAACCAAACAAAGATCACTCAAAAATATGCTAAGTGGATGGATATATACCTAGTGATCCATCCCCTATGGATAGCTAGCGATCCATCAAGATAGGTCGCATCGCCCTCAAACTTTTCGAGCTCCTTTGTAGCACTAAGTAAAGCCTTCTGGTAGAAAAGTATGCTAAGTTGATAGATAGATATCGATCCATCCTCTATGGATAGTTAGCGATCCATAGAAATGACTCAGATTGATTTGAGATTTTTGGTGATGACTAGGCATAACAACTGGACTCTTCTGCACGTGGACTTTTGGCCCAATACTCATTGAACTTCCCTATAAATACTCACCTACTTGCAACTAAAGATGGATCATTTTTGGATAGAGAGCTGCCATTACTCTATTGGAATTCCTTCACTTCTTCAACTTTTTCTCTCTCTCAACAGTCATCAAGGGGTTACTGTGATTCTCCAGTCAACCCTTAAACTCTTAAACTTGTGACTTATTCTAACTCATTGTAACTTAGATCTAAGGACTAACTAGTTGATATCCGGATAGATTCAACTAGTATAATCATAATAAAGATTGATTAAAGTGGGCGTATGCTAGAGTGAGCCGAACCATTATAAAAATTCTATGTCCCTTTTCTTACTTCTACTCTTTATTTGGTTTTTATCTGATATTTGTACTGCTGATTATCTACACTGTTGCTTTCACACTTGATCTAGGGTACTAATCCATTATTTGGATTAACAATAACCAAAACCAAAAAGAGTGAGTTTGACTCGCCGAAGTGTTCCGCTTTGAACTAAAATAGAACGACGTCCGATTTTAGCCCAGATTTTCAACTTGCTTCAAATTCATCCAAACCAGCTCCATCATGAATCTATCGTCATAACGAGTGCAGCGAAAAAAAATTCGTCTCAATTGGTGTGAAGACCCAAAAATTTTTTAAGAATAAAAATTACTCTAAAATAAATACAAGAATGAATAAAGTAAATAAGAATGGGAGAAAAATAGCTTGATATTAAATATCAGAAGTGAGTGAAGAAATTATGCAAGGAATAAATGTTTTAATACAGTGATAAAAGGAAAATGATTAAGTATAAAATAAATTCAAAAATTCACATGATTTGAGTAGGTGTGAATATTGTATAAAAAGAATATATACATATGATCAGAGAAGTATGGGATGTTAATAATAAAAATCCTTTTGATAATTAAGTTGCATAGAAATCAGTTAAGAAATATTTATGAGTGAGAATGTATTTTTGAAATAAATATCAAAAAGGGAATAAATATTTCAATAAATAATAAGAATAAAAATAACTAAGGTATGAATGAGTTTTAAATACACATATCTTATGGATACTATAAATTTATATGGCCAGAAAAATATTTGGGTAGTAAAATAACTTCTTTTGATAATTAAAATGCATACCAACTAGTCAAGTAATATTTCTGGGTATGAATGCATTTTTAAAATAAATCAAGATAGATGATAAAAATTTGTTAGCTAAAAATCAAGCTTACAAAAGAAATGAGAAAAAGAAATATAAGGCTGAGTCACATAAAAATAATGTGCAAGGAAATCATGCAAATAGCATGTGCACAGAAAAAGCAATAAGGCAACTGTTTTACTGAAAATGGCACTTTTAGCCATAAAGATGCATACATGAATCTCTGAGTAAGGTGAGGATAGAATGGGTTTTTCCTCCATTTAAACCCTAACAGAGTGATTTAAATCAGGGGGGAACAATAGTTGCCCAGGAGAGAAAAAAAAATAGAAAATAAACTCACATTGCCTTCAGACCTGAGCATTCCCGGAGAGGAGCAAAGGAAGGTGAGTGATTAATCAATCTCATGAGGCTAAGGCATTAAGACCCAAGTTAAGGGCAGCCATTTTATTTGTTGTGTTTGATCAATTTGTTTTCTCTGAATAGATTAATACTGAGAATGGTTGTTGTTTTGATAAATCTTTGGTTGATGCTTTGTTTTGTTTGTTTGATTGTTTGATAAGAAAAATACCATGATCTCTAATATGAATCCAGTACCTTAAAACCTCAGTTTGCAAATATGTTTAGAAAGATAAATACATTTTATTATGAAGTAGGGTATTACTGGAAAATAAGCTAGGCAGTGTGAACAAAGGAGGTTCATGCTTATGTCTAGATTGTTTTAAATTTGAAATGAACAATGCAATAAAATATTTATGTGCTAATTTGTTCAGATCAAAAGCTACAATGTTTTATGGGTTTTTCTTAAAAACCTTACCCTATGTTCACAATAGAATTGAGTATAAGAATTTTTGTATGATTCTACTGGATTTGTTTAAGTGATCATGATATTCTGGATATGCAAGTGTTAAAACAAATTTTGAATAAAACAACTGGAAAAAATGAAATATAGAATTATTTTCATGAATGAAAGTATGGTCAGTTGAAATCCCTGAGTGAGTCTAATTCTCTCTGATTCATGGAGAAAGAAAGAAAGAATGAAAAAGCATTTCAAGAGTTAATAAATCTTTCTGAAATAAGAAATGAGACTGGTCACTGGATTATAAAACTAATCTAGGAGAGAAGCCTTGATCTATTCATCATAAGGAGTATGATAGGTATGTGCATGACTTGTTTAAGTCCTATAGGCCTTTGTGCAGGGGTTAACAGAATTGAGTCCCTTGCAATGCACACATGGTGTTCAATGGCAAAGAGATATGACCAAATTAAATTAATAAATCAAGATTTAGAGCTGAGTTGTGGAATTAAAATGAGTTAGTTCCATAAGAGTATGTGTACATGTATACTGTATTGAATGATTGAATGGTTGCTTGTGTGCATGAGTGTAGTAGGAGTTTAGATATATATATATATACTCAGTTACATTATAAATCCAAAGTGCATTTAGCACAATTCGGCAAAACAATGTAAAAAATGACAAGTTATTATAAGATGATTTCACTCATACCAGAATTTTATTCTGACCCTATTTATTGCCTTTGCAATATTTAGGGTGTCTCATTTCTATTGAGACAGCTCAAAATATTGTTGCAGGTAGAGATGCATGAGTAGATTTCTTACTTGGGAAATTAGAAGACTTGCTTGAGTTTCTTTTTAAATATGTTGTAGTTCATTGTAATAAAGATAACTAGGCAAACTTTCTTAAGTCTATGTAGACCTTTCAGCATTGTAGTGGCTTTGTTTATTTGAAAAGAAGTTGTAAAACTTAAATATTATATGTGTCTGAAGTTACAGATCTAAGTGACTGATTTTGATATTTTCTGATAGACTATGATGGGGAAAATTATGCCATGTAATTTAATATGTGGACATGCTTTCTTTATCAAGGGTTGTTAAACTTTTAAATAGAAAAGTTGCATTAGTTTATGGATAAGCATGTAGCTAAAAATTGTTAAGTGATATTGAGTCTGGCATTGGCTAACCAGAAGAGCTTGACCATGACTTATAACTGATATAGGATCATGAGAAGCTTGAAATCTTAACCTGAAAATCCTCTTTGAACATCTGATTTTACAATGAAGAATTGGCATGGTATTGTTTAGTAAAAATGAAACATATATGCTTTGTACTTATAATCTGAAATGCAACTGTATTGAACTGAGCCTATCTGACCACCTACTTGGTTTAAGTCAGGGGAGTCTGGTCTTTAACAAGTTTGCTAAACTCACAAAAATGCATAGCTATGTAGTCTACCTAGATGTTAAACATGCTAAAAATACCTCTGTTTGATTGATCACTTTCAACTGTTCTATAATATGAGAGCTTATCAGTACTCTTCTCAAAATGTTCATCTGAAAGTTTACATTAGGCTGATTTTGATATTGCTTCAATCATTATATTCATGCAAGTCCATATCTGGTATGTTAGATTAAGTTAGCATTTTAGCTTGTCTGTAGTTTTTCCTCTGCCTGATTTAAAATACACTGATCACCAAATGTTCAAAGAACACTATAAATATTTTAAGACATGAGTATAGTTACTTGACACAAACATTGTTAGAGTAAGCAATAAGCACCCCGGGATAAAATTCTCAAGCTTGAGTTGTTTTAACACTTAATATGAAATTCAAAAGAAAAACTATAAGTGTTAAACTCCTGGTTTCACAAATGAAAGGAAAGTATTGACTAGAAATCTGGAAATTAATCAATTGGATTAAGAAACAAGCTAATAAATAGAATAAGAAAATATTAAAAGAATATTATTTAAAATTAAGAAAGAATTTAGCTTGTTAAAGGAGAAAAAAAAATTAAAACCTGAATGAAGCTATGTGATATAACATCTCTCAAATATGAGAATATTATGTGATTGATTTTTCTTTGCAATTTTAATTACTCTGATGGGCAAAGGAACATTTATATATCTTCATATATATAAATGACATGTTTTGATTCATGTACTAATATTTTTATATTGGTAAGATTTTGGATCTTGGGGGAAATGAATTAATGAATTAAAGAAGTGATCACTTGTTTTTAAAAAAAACTCACTAAAAATCACATAAATTAGAATCTAAAAGAAGTGGGTCACTTCAATTGGACCTCGTACGACCAAGATATACAAATTATAAGATTTTGAAATTAAATAATACCATGTATTCTCTAATTAAAGTTAATTAACCCTATTTAAACTTAATTCCTTCTTCCCCAAAATTCCATTCCCGCCTGCACAGCAGCCTTCTTCCTTCCCATGGTCGTATCTTTAATTGCCGATATCTCCACCTCTGATGCATGAAAACCCACACCGTCTTCGCCAAACCTCACCTCTCCGTGAACCACATCTTCTCGTCACAACTAACATCGGTCCGTACCCCTATACAAAATCGCATCCACGAGGCCTTAAGTATTGTAGCAACATGTCGCATCCTCCATTTCAGGGGCGAAATCCACCATACTTTGCCTACGGTTGCACTACTCTACTCTAAACCCAAATTCGAACATGATATTGCAAATCGATGGACCCATTTTACCATAAATTAAACCATAGCCATATTAAAACTCACGTCCTCATTGTCTATTACTGTCGTACCATCTTCAACGTTGAACACTCCCCTAAACTTATACCACAGCGAAGATCCCGTCATAACAAATCCAAAGAATCTTACTTTAGATTTTTCTGTTAAGTATAAATAGGGTTATGAATTATTAAAGACAAAAGAACTTGTTTTTCTTTATTTCCGTTTGTTTACTGTCAAGTGTTCAGAGAGAAAGGAGATGGGAAGGAAAGAATGCGTGCTATGTGGTACGAATTGTTTTTGAGTTAGTGTGTATATATATTAAATTTTTCGGTATCGCATTGCACAGATCTCCGTTTGCGTATGAAACCCGAATGACAAAACAAAAGTATGGTCGCACTTAGAACAACGATGTGATCCCAAAACAATAGTAATATGCACTGGTTATTGAATTCTGTAAAATCACAAAATAATGCTATTTGCCAAAAAATCGTCCAACGACAATTTATATATTTTCCATATTAAAAATCATGGAAAAATCAAATAAAACAAATTAAAAATACGTCAACAAAAATCAAGTTGTTATATTAATAGTTGATTTTCTAATAATTTATTTGAATCATTATTACAGTAAATAAATTAACAAAGGAATTCACTGATAGCATTCAATAATTTAAAAGGAGTTAAATAAGTCCATTAAACCTATTAAATAAATATTCAATTAAAAATCCAGAATTTAAATCATTCACTCAAATAATAAGTCCACGATTTCAACATTTGAATCATTATCCAAATTTTTATTTACACTTCAAAGATTTTTAAACAATCCCATAATTTAATTTAAGTTTTAAAGCTTTTACCAATATTTTAATAATTAAAATTAATTAAATATTCAAAATTAAATGACCAAAATCGCGGGTTGTTACATTCTTCTCCCCTTAAAATAATTTCGTCCCCGAAATTGCTAAGGTACACTACACCATATAAGAAATTTCGCAACACCATAGTGCGGCAAATTCACAACGGACTTAGGCCGTTGCAATATTCCAACGGCTTTGATCCGTTGCAAACACTTTGGCAAAGGCTTTGAGCCGTTGCTATATTAGAACGGGTTAGGGCCTGCAAACCTTACGTGGTCTTCTATACAATAATAGCACACCCTCAAAACAACACGCCCCGTACCCTTTAATTTTTTTTGCTCCCGCGCTCCTTCCTAATTTCTTCTAGCAACAGGGCGATTTCCCCAAATCCCACAAAACCCTAGCTCCACGTTCTTTCCACTTCTCTTCATCGCTACCTTCCTCCTCCCCAATACTAAAACCTAGTGCTGGAATCAAAGTCGCGCCTGTTGCCTTGTGAATTTAGCACAAACTTTAGCGTTGGAACCCTCGGCTGTTCGAAATTGAGCAATAAGGTTCGTTCCCTTTTGATTTTTGTCATTATAAATACAATAATCATGTAAGACTGTAAGAGTAAATTTCCGTTTTGTGTTTTTGGTATTTTCGTTGTTATCACAATTATTTTTTATTCTATTTTGAAGCATTTGATGTATTCGAGGCGTTTTAGAGTTTACATATGCTATTTAGGAATTTTTCGCCAATTGAATGATTCAGTTTGCTTTTTTTATTGAATCATCATATTAGGAATGATTAGTTACTGTCATTTCTTTGATTACTTATGAGTAGCCTGATATTTTGCATAATTTTCTAGCCTTGTAACATTTTTGATTCATGCTCAAAGGTAACTAGTTTAAGGGTTGGATGTAAATATCTTAACTTTTCATTCTTATTTACCTAGATAACCCTTATGATCAAGGTTGGCTCGGTTGGTTTTTGACTAGTTCGTTTTTATTAATTCAATATCATTGTAATATTTAGCTAGTTGTTTTTTATATTAACATATATTTATATAAAAACTTTTTCAAAGCTTGGTACTCTTAAACCAAGAATGGATTCATTCTGAAACATTAATGCTTGTACATAGGATTAATGCTTGTACATAGGATTCCTCGGCTTTCAATTGGATAGAGTTATTTAGTAGAAAGTGCGTAAAAAATTTCAACAAATGCAAGAGTGTTAATTATCTTTATGCTTTGTTATTTCATAAACAATACAGCAACCCTCTGTTACGCTGGCCAACCATGGAACTATTTGTGTGATGTGTGCAACTACGTATAGCATCACAGTGGTACTTCATGACTGATTATTCCATCTCTTATAACCATCGATGATGCATTTGAGTTTTCCAAACATACGATTATTAGCATACATTACTTTAAATATTTAGTGTACTTTAGTTATTTATGAAACAATTTAGAATTTCCATGCAATAGCTCTGTTTGTTGGAATAAAGTATCGTTGCAACACTTTTCCCTGAGGCTCTATATGTTCCAGATTAGATGTCATTTTTTTATGAATTTATATTGGTTTTTGCTTTTAATCTATAGTTTAGCTACATTTCCTATTAGGGCATGTAACAACCATTATTATGCTTCATGAGTTTAAAAACGTATAATATAGTAATCTTCATGTTTATGATAAACTATAAACATGGTTCAGCCTTTAAATATTTCTTCATATTATGTTGATTAATTAACAGAATATGAACCTTCATATGTTGAAGGCTGAATATTTTTTTGCTGCCAATTTTAATATTCAACCTATCTTACATTGGATATACTTCTATATTTTGATCTCTTTATTTCTAGGCACTTAACGATGCGTAACTACTATCATTAACTAATTTTATGATATGTTCTAATATTTAAAAAAAATTGATATGTTCTAATATTCTTTTTGTTGCACAGGTTTTGAAAAATCCAATGATGATGAGATTCAACCTAACCATTTCATATTGTAAATGGTACGATAGTGATTGTAGCTTTTGGCTTCTCTGAACGATCTCTTTTTAGGTCTGATTTCTAAATGAACGATAGCTTAAGCTGTGTATATTGATTTTTTATTACTCTATTTAGGGCTGACTTTAACATTTCGAAATATTTGCAAATTTGTGTGTTCGCTTCATATTTTAGTTAATTAAAAGTTCATTTGAGTTAAGTTCAAAACAGTGTTCTAAACAATTTTTTGGATTGCATTGTGTTGTATAATTAATAGATGCCTGTGTAAATTAAAATGTGGGCACCACCGTTAATTAACAATGGTTAAAATTTTCTTATTTTGTTAACATATAACAATTTATTCAGTACGAGGCTCCATGCTATATATGTAAACAATGATCTGCTTCGCATTTATTTTCCTACGCCTACTTATTCCTCATGAACAATACTTAATCCTAAATCTACTTTGATAACTTTGTTTAAATCCTCGTGCAATATTGTTGTCATGAGTAGTTTATATGATACAATTGGATAAGTTCATATAGTTCTTTTTATTAATATGTAATGGTCCGGAATTTCGAACACTTCGTATTTAAATATCTGAATTATTTAAATATTTTATCTAAGATTTAATGTGGATAAATGAGATTTTTTTTAAACCGTATTAGCCCATTTTATTAGGATTTTTATAATTTGAATATTTTTATGCTCTTTATTATTCTCTGTTTAGTATATATTCTTTTAATCATCGCTTGTCCTCTGACTTTAATTTTTAGATTAGAATATAATATGCACTCCCCAGGTTTCTGCCTATTGCTGCTATGTTTTCATGTGTGCATGCCTTTTTCCCTGTGACATATCAGTGTGTGCATGATTCGGTTATTATTTATTTTCAGTTGAGATGTTCAATGCACTGCTAGTATTTCTATTTTAACCCTGTACCTCCTACACATGAGAAGTTGATTGTGGACAATATACTATTACCAGATGAGCCCACCGTCAAACAAAATCATCCTCTTGCTATGACCTTTGATGATGTTGGAATCGGTGGTTATGTGTGTCATCCAAAGAGTTCAATTCGATATCTTTAGATGCAGGAGCAGGTATACATTATTATTATCCAATAAATTCAATCTGAATGGAAACCTATATATGTTCTCTAATCTGTTCTTAATATCAGAATCCTCCAATCTTAATATCAAAACTGAAAATTCTACAAAATCGGATAATTCTCTGATTTGTTCTCTGTTTCAGTTTTTTAACATTTGTTTCAGGTTGAAGATGCTTTTCTGATTTAGAAAAGCTTGATCCGTGAGGTAACATTTTTTTTGTTCACATTACTACTAAAAATAGGTTATACACCTAGTGTAACGACCCGCCACTCATTCCACAGAATGACGCATCATTAATAAGAAAGAAAGAGGTGAGAAAGTAGAAAAGAAGAGAAGAAAGAAAGAACAACAACAGAATCTCAACAGCGGAACGAATAAATTATATTAATAACAAAAGTATTACATAACATACAACGACTATCAGAGTTACACAGATTATACAACACATACTAGACAGTTATAAACATCTGTCTAGTTATTACAACTCAACACAAAACTCTATTCAGAGATTAACACAGCGGAACTACTATCTATATCTACAACGCCGAAGCCTCCTGCTCCATTGCTCCTCCAGATAACTCGTCAAAGCTAACCTGAATCCCTTGGCTACTCGTAAAAATTTGAGTACCCAAGAGTTTATAAAACAGAAATAAACAACTTGGGTCAGACATGGGTCTGGTGTGAGTAACAGGTTAAACTTGTTTAACTTTGAAAACCATTTGAAAAGAAAAGGTATCTCGTAAGACTTCCCGCACATAAATACGGAAAAGTTTTTACCTTACGATAACCAAAACATTTGATAGGAAATCCAGTTATATTATAATAGGGTCTAGGGTTTTCAAGTAAAATACAGAAATAGCTGAAATGCTTACATCTCACATTCCAGCATAGTTGGGCACAACTAATACGTACGGCACTTATTGGATTTTGGATTCCATACAATGGCAGGGCTACCGGGGTACCGCCCGTCACAGTACGTGGCCTAGATCACCGTACCGAGGATCACTCCCAATCCCCTGCAACACAAGGCCGGAACATCCCTTACTGGATAATTCCCGCACAAGATATCCCAGCAGTTGTTGCAATTCAACTGCCCACTCAATCGAATAATAAGAAGGGACCTCTAGACAGGGATAATCTTGTCCTACTTGGGTGCTACCCACTAACCTTGCTGCACCTCCCCTGTTTTAGCCATTCCCGGTTTGATGAGGCTTGAGGCTACGATTACCTTTAATCAGGACATTACTTAGAATGCTCATCGTCCACCTGACGATGTTCTGAAAGCATTCAATCCATACAAGTTCGTTCCGGGTTCGAACGAAACCGAAGGCATTATCTCGTTACACTCGTATTGGAATCACCCTCAGAGTTAACGACAATAACCCTTGCACTCTGAATCTTCATCTCGAATCTGAAAGTACTATCTCCGTCAACTCATTACGGAATCACCCTCAGAGTTATATTGACAAAGAATAGTTCTTACACCTCGAGTCTTCCTTTTCTCCATTTGGATTTCACGACCTAACGTTAATTTGGATCGATGTGGTATTCGGGTCTCCAGACCTGGAATCCCGGTATACGGAAACCCGATCCCGGTCTCATCGAAATCCAAAACGTATCTTTTAAGGCCAAGTTGTTTTAAAGGTTAAAACAATTCAATTCTACTATCTATTTACACACAGATAGATAATTCATAGATTCACAATAGATAATCAACATTATCATTATAAGCAGATGATTCATATCATTATGCAACCAAAGCATCCAAATCATACAATATCTATTATCTCATATCTGAGATCTCAAACCATTCAAGGTAAATCAATATCATTCAGTATCCCTAAGCAATGATTTATTAATCACCATATATAGTTAATTTAAAATGAATTAAATTAAATATTTCATCTCTAATTAATTTAAAGTAAATTAAATTAATTACTTCCATCATTAAAATCTTGCTTAAATCATTATTAATTAATTATCAATCAATTAATCAATCATCATCCAATTATTCAATTTAATTAATCATCCTTGATTAATTATTTAATTACATTCAAGTAATTAGTATTAAATTAATTATACAAATTAATTATTCTTAACCACTTATAGTAATTAACCTTTAATTACTACATTTATTAATTAATTATAATTAATTACATTACTCCTTAATTAATTACATTAATTAATCACTCCATTTATTAATTATTTCTTAATAAATCAATTCTTAATTATATCATTAATTATATTAATTAATGATCCTTAATTATATTTTATCATTACTTAATTACATTAAGTAATTAATCTTTAATTAAACCATAATTTATTTATCACTATTGATTAATCACATTCAGTAATTAACTAACCTTAATTACTTCTTAAAATAAATTAATTATTCCTTAATTAATTTCTTAATTAATCCCTTGATTAATTCCATTAAGTAATTAACTACCCTTAATTACTCCATTAATTACATAAGTAATTATCTATTAATTACTTTCCTAAGTAAATAAATCTTCATTAAATTACATTAAGTAATTATACTTCACAAATCATTAAATGATTATTCTTAAATTAATTAAACTTAATTAATTAACTTAACTAATTAATTTAAACTCAATTAATTACAATGAGTAATAAATTTCTTAATTACTTCCATTAAGTAATTAAACAATTTCACAAATGATTAACCTTAATTAATTAATCTATTTAATTATCAAAATTAATCACATTAATTATTAAACCCAAGTTAATGATCTACATTAACTATTAATTATTCTTTAATTATTTTTCTTAAATAATTAAACTTTAATTAACCATTATTAATTACAACTTAATTAATTCTAATTATCAATAAATTAATCTCTAATTACTTAATTAATTAAGTTCTTAACAATAACTTAATTAAACCTTAATTACCTTAATAATTTTATTTCTAACCATTAACTTATAAAATTAATGATCCTTAATTCAAATTAATTAACCTTTAAATTAATTTAATTAATACTTCATCAATCAATTTTAAACCCTTAATTACTAATTTATTAACCCAAGTCATAAATTAATTAAATTGATTAATTAACTTTTAATTTCCTTAATAATTTATTTTATCCTAAATTATTAAATCTCAATTTACTTTAAGATAAACTTCATTCTTATTAATGATTAAATTATCATTAATATTACTTTTAAACAATTTACTTTTAAATTTACTTTTAACTTTCATTTTAAACTTTAAGATTTAAAATGAATTCAAATTTAACTTTAACAAAGTTTTTAAAACCATTTAAATCCCTTTAAAAACACATGTTAAAGAAATATTTACTTAATTAAAGAAATTTAAAACCAAATTCATTTTAAATTCAAATCAATTTAAAATACACTTTAACATTCAAATTGTTTAAAACATTTCAAATTTAAAAACTTCTTTTTATTTCCAAATTGAAATGCATACTTACTTTGATTCCAGATTAATCTTTAAATTTAGAAGCCTATTTACAATTTAAACTTCATTTTTTTTTTTTAAATAGAGTAACAGGTTTCTGTTTAAACCTGTTACCATACTAAACCCACCCTACCCAAATTCTGCTTCGAGTCACCATGCTAAAAACTCCGAGAAAACTCCCCAAAATCACGAGTAAAACTCGCGTGTCCTCCTCTTCCTTTACCTAAACCTCATTATACAAACTACCTCACCAGAAACGAGGTACACCGTGCACATGCGCGGTGACTTTGATCACCTCCGACCATCTTCGATGGTCGTCCCACATTGGCAACCTCCTTCACAGCCAAACAGGATCAAAAGAATCACCACCAAAACTCGAAATCGAATTCGAGTTCAAACCCCCAAACCTGGAACACTGAACCCCTCAAAAACTCTAACCTGGAATCATCTCGTGCTCGAGACTCCGTCCATCGTCAGTTCTGAAACTCCGGCATCACCTACTTCTTCAAGTCAACTCCTTCCTCCCTGAAGCTCGCTGCACTCGATCGCCTCTGGTCATCGAACGAGACCAAAATAAAACCACAGCAAAATCTAGGTTTCCCGAAGAAAAACCACTACCGCATCTTCCTTGTTGAATTCCATCACCACCATCTATTTTTCCTAGCATCTACACTCACTCCTCCATCCACCAGAAGAACCCCGACCTCTCCAGTTACCCAGATGATCAGAAAAACCCTAATTTCCCATTTTCATTCAAACCCAAACTGCACCCTCAATACTCCACTAAAAATTGTGATTCTTGTTTTAAAAATCAAGTTTTTGTTTATGTATTCGATTTATAATAATGAATTTATAAATTTCACAGTTTGAGTTTTGCTTTATATTGAGCATGCACTGATGTTTTTAAATTCCAGAGATAAATAGGTTTTATTTTTAACTTACTTAAATTTTTAAACATTAACCTATGTTACATCAAACAACTTTTGTTTGTTAATTTAGTCCTAACAACCATTGGTTCCAGAATAAATGAATTTAAATCAAAACAGTAAAAAAAACTGGAACTATAAACAGAAAGTAATCCTATGGTATTAAACATGCATACCAACCATTCATATGTATAACATACTTCATAATACATATTCATTTTGACAACATTAGCATGCAACCAATCTTTATACTTTAACTTCAAAAATAAAGTTACTCACCTTTTTATTTTAAAAGCAGAGAACAGAGCTCTTTGAAACTGCATTTGAAAAGCCTTAGCTATTAAAACTTGAATTGCTTGTTGTTATTGGATCTTGCATGTTGAAATATAGTTGATTTGCTTTAATTTTCTTTTGAACTTGCTTTCAATCTTCGAAGAAGATGCAGGTTTGCTTGCTTCCGGGTTTTGAAATGCATTCAGATTGAAGAGAGGTTACAGGCTCTTGATTTCAGGTTAAAAAGAAACTTAGTTACAGATATTCTTTCAAAACAGAGAGGATTATTTTGATGATCTCTGGCTTTGATTTTTCTGAAACTGATACTTTGAAGATGATATTACAGGTTTTGAATTTTAATTTGGTTTGTGGAGTTATGGATTACAGATTTGTTTCAGATTGAAGAAAATGGTTTCCAGGTTTTGATTTGCATTTTTGTTTTGAGGAGTGTTTGAGAATAGGACTGAATTTCTTCTTGGCTTTGAATAGAAAAAGATAGAAAAGAAAATGAAGATGGGAAGCATATGTATTTATAAGTTAGAATGTGGTTTAAAAATAAAAGAAAATCAAAATAAATAAAAAGACACTTGTTACAATATCTTGACATTTGTCATGTAGTATTATTAATTAGTTAACACATGTTATTTAGGTGTCTTAATATAATGACATTTGTCTTATAAGTATTTAATACATAACTTTATTTATTTTTAAAATGTGAATAAAAGCTTTTTACACTAGTTTACTATTTATAAATACTTACCTAATATGTATATGTATATAAATTACTTTAAAGAAAATGTAAATAACCAATATATATATAAATAAAATCTTATATCTATATTTTAAATCCAAAATATTTTAAAATATTTCTCCTTTGAATTTTTATTATAAATCCAAATTCATATTCAATTTAAATTTAAACTTAAGCTAAAATCTATTTTTAAACAATTAAACATTTATCTTATGTATTTAAAACTATATAGTTATTTATTAAAAAGCTTAATATTAAATTAAATCATGATTTCCAAATTACCCAAAATATATTAGAATTTGAAAACATAATTTCATTTGTTAAATTCAGATCAACTCATCTATTTACAATATATACAATTATATATATATATATATTATAAATAGAAAATATTCTATTAAACTTTTTAAAAGATAAATCACTAATTAAATATTTATTTAATTAGATTATTAAATTAATTCAAATTTATTAACAAAGATCATCAAATCAATTTAATTTTAAATACAGATTATTAAATTGATATTGTCCAAATTCCCGGGATATCACATTCCTCCCCCCTTAAATAATTTCGTCCCCGAAATTTAAACAAAGGTAATTTAATAATCTATTCAATATTTAACAAGCATATATTATCAATCATATGCTAACAACCATAGCAAACAATCATCCAATCAAACAATTCTAATTATCCAGACAAAATTCTGGATAAAATTTCCTCGAGTTTCCCCAAGTATATATATACCGGGACACTCGCTCTACAAACAATCTAAACTACGAAGCTACAGAACTCCTACTCATCTAGATCTACAGAACTAGACAGGATATCAGACTATAGACGAGTCTGACTCAACAACCAAATCCTCCAGAACTGCTGGTTTCAAAACCAAGAACACCAACTCCTCAATCATCAGAAGACTGAACTTACTTCTCCTATCCGAAAACAAGACAGATGCACTCCCAAACTGCTTCTGCTTCACCACTCTGATCTGAAGTAGATAAGAATGCTGATGAAGAACACGAGCACAACTGGACAACACATCCCAGAAATATGGTTCAACGGATCCATAAAGAAAACTCAGATACTCCATCAAAACTTGAGCTGCTTCACCAAACTCTATCTCTAGGAACTATCCTTCAACTAGACTGAACCACCGGTACCACTCCTGGAATCCTGTCGATAAGAAAACTCATCTCCAGATGCGGACAACTTCTGACTTCCCTGAAGACATCCATAAAATCTTCAATAACTCAAAGATCACTCAAACTATCGCAAGTCACTTTTGCGATCAACCCAGTCCAGTATCCAAAGATACTATTCTCTCTTAACAAATCAGAATAGCTTACACTTATCTATCCAATTCATCGAAGAAATGGATATACTCTGCTACTTCTGAACTCCATCTTCAGAAAAACTGCTCAGCCAGAAAACTTCCTGCTAATACACAAAACACTCCGAACTACACTGCTGCCACAGATGCCAAAGAATTCCTAATCCAAAATTCTTTCGAAAAACTCGAACCTCAAACAGAGACGCTATGCTGAACTCATCCACAACACCGAAGTAGACTTACTCCTTAAACTTGTTCCAAAGAAAACATCTTCGGAAACATCCATGGTCATTGTATCTCATCATACAACTACTTCTTCCAGAAGTTACCAAGATACCATCACTCGCTTCTACTTAACTGGTAGATCCAAACTCTACTCATCCAACTGCACTTCAAAGATTGACTCCGAACCTTAACAGTTTCCTTCGGAGATCGATGAAATCCTTTACCACAGCAAAGCTTACTCGAGACGGTATTAGGTCTACAGTCTCATCAAATACACTTCCAACTCCAAACATTCAAACTCCAATCAATGGTAGTCATGTTACACACAGCCTACCTCATCTACCCTTATAACTTAATTTGGAAAACCCAAACAGGTAATCCAACAATAGGTAGAATAAATATATATATAGTTATATAAAAATTACAAATACGCTCTCTCAAGATAGACGCCACTCCAGAGCCTAGGTATTCACTCAACCTACTGCTCTGATACCACTGTAACGACCCGCCACTCATTCCACAGAATGACGCATCATTAATAAGAAAGAAAGAGGTGAGAAAGTAGAAAAGAAGAGAAGAAAGAAAGAACAACAACAGAATCTCAACAGTGGAACGAATAAATTATATTAATAACAAAAGTATTACATAACATACAACGACTATCAGAGTTACACAGATTATACAACACATACTAGACAGTTATAAACATCTGTCTAGTTATTACAACTCAACACAAAACTCTATTCAGAGATTAACACAGCGGAACTACTATCTATATCTACAACGCCGAAGCCTCCTGCTCCATTGCTCCTCCAGATAACTCGTCAAAGCTAACCTGAATCCCTTGGCTACTCGTAAAAATTTGAGTACCCAAGAGTTTATAAAACAGAAATAAACAACTTGGGTCAGACATGGGTCTGGTGTGAGTAACAGGTTAAACTTGTTTAACTTTGAAAACCATTTGAAAAGAAAAGGTATCTCGTAAGACTTCCCGCACATAAATACGGAAAAGTTTTTACCTTACGATAACCAAAACATTTGATAGGAAATCCAGTTATATTATAATAGGGTCTAGGGTTTTCAAGTAAAATACAGAAATAGCTGAAATGCTTACATCTCACATTCCAGCATAGTTGGGCACAACTAATACGTACGGCACTTATTGGATTTTGGATTCCATACAATGGCAGGGCTACCGGGGTACCGCCCGTCACAGTACGTGGCCTAGATCACCGTACCGAGGATCACTCCCAATCCCCTGCAACACAAGGCCGGAACATCCCTTACTGGATAATTCCCGCACAAGATATCCCAGCAGTTGTTGCAATTCAACTGCCCACTCAATCGAATAATAAGAAGGGACCTCTAGACAGGGATAATCTTGTCCTACTTGGGTGCTACCCACTAACCTTGCTGCACCTCCCCTGTTTTAGCCATTCCCGGTTTGATGAGGCTTGAGGCTACGATTACCTTTAATCAGGACATTACTTAGAATGCTCATCGTCCACCTGACGATGTTCTGAAAGCATTCAATCCATACAAGTTCGTTCCGGGTTCGAACGAAACCGAAGGCATTATCTCGTTACACTCGTATTGGAATCACCCTCAGAGTTAACGACAATAACCCTTGCACTCTGAATCTTCATCTCGAATCTGAAAGTACTATCTCCGTCAACTCATTACGGAATCACCCTCAGAGTTATATTGACAAAGAATAGTTCTTACACCTCGAGTCTTCCTTTGCTCCATTTGGATTTCACGACCTAACGTTAATTTGGATCGATGTGGTATTCGGGTCTCCAGACCTGGAATCCCGGTATACGGAAACCCGATCCCGGTCTCATCGAAATCCAAAACGTATCTTTTAAGGCCAAGTTGTTTTAAAGGTTAAAACAATTCAATTCTACTATCTATTTACACACAGATAGATAATTCATAGATTCACAATAGATAATCAACATTATCATTATAAGCAGATGATTCATATCATTATGCAACCAAAGCATCCAAATCATACAATATCTATTATCTCATATCTGAGATCTCAAACCATTCAAGGTAAATCAATATCATTCAGTATCCCTAAGCAATGATTTATTAATCACCATATATAGTTAATTTAAAATGAATTAAATTAAATATTTCATCTCTAATTAATTTAAAGTAAATTAAATTAATTACTTCCATCATTAAAATCTTGCTTAAATCATTATTAATTAATTATCAATCAATTAATCAATCATCATCCAATTATTCAATTTAATTAATCATCCTTGATTAATTATTTAATTACATTCAAGTAATTAGTATTAAATTAATTATACAAATTAATTATTCTTAACCACTTATAGTAATTAACCTTTAATTACTACATTTATTAATTAATTATAATTAATTACATTACTCCTTAATTAATTACATTAATTAATCACTCCATTTATTAATTATTTCTTAATAAATCAATTCTTAATTATATCATTAATTATATTAATTAATGATCCTTAATTATATTTTATCATTACTTAATTACATTAAGTAATTAATCTTTAATTAAACCATAATTTATTTATCACTATTGATTAATCACATTCAGTAATTAACTAACCTTAATTACTTCTTAAAATAAATTAATTATTCCTTAATTAATTTCTTAATTAATCCCTTGATTAATTCCATTAAGTAATTAACTACCCTTAATTACTCCATTAATTACATAAGTAATTATCTATTAATTACTTTCCTAAGTAAATAAATCTTCATTAAATTACATTAAGTAATTATACTTCACAAATCATTAAATGATTATTCTTAAATTAATTAAACTTAATTAATTAACTTAACTAATTAATTTAAACTCAATTAATTACAATGAGTAATAAATTTCTTAATTACTTCCATTAAGTAATTAAACAATTTCACAAATGATTAACCTTAATTAATTAATCTATTTAATTATCAAAATTAATCACATTAATTATTAAACCCAAGTTAATGATCTACATTAACTATTAATTATTCTTTAATTATTTTTCTTAAATAATTAAACTTTAATTAACCATTATTAATTACAACTTAATTAATTCTAATTATCAATAAATTAATCTCTAATTACTTAATTAATTAAGTTCTTAACAATAACTTAATTAAACCTTAATTACCTTAATAATTTTATTTCTAACCATTAACTTATAAAATTAATGATCCTTAATTCAAATTAATTAACCTTTAAATTAATTTAATTAATACTTCATCAATCAATTTTAAACCCTTAATTACTAATTTATTAACCCAAGTCATAAATTAATTAAATTGATTAATTAACTTTTAATTTCCTTAATAATTTATTTTATCCTAAATTATTAAATCTCAATTTACTTTAAGATAAACTTCATTCTTATTAATGATTAAATTATCATTAATATTACTTTTAAACAATTTACTTTTAAATTTACTTTTAACTTTCATTTTAAACTTTAAGATTTAAAATGAATTCAAATTTAACTTTAACAAAGTTTTTAAAACCATTTAAATCCCTTTAAAAACACATGTTAAAGAAATATTTACTTAATTAAAGAAATTTAAAACCAAATTCATTTTAAATTCAAATCAATTTAAAATACACTTTAACATTCAAATTGTTTAAAACATTTCAAATTTAAAAACTTCTTTTTATTTCCAAATTGAAATGCATACTTACTTTGATTCCAGATTAATCTTTAAATTTAGAAGCCTATTTACAATTTAAACTTCATTTTTTTTTTTTAAATAGAGTAACAGGTTTCTGTTTAAACCTGTTACCATACTAAACCCACCCTACCCAAATTCTGCTTCGAGTCACCATGCTAAAAACTCCGAGAAAACTCCCCAAAATCACGAGTAAAACTCGCGTGTCCTCCTCTTCCTTTACCTAAACCTCATTATACAAACTACCTCACCAGAAACGAGGTACACCGTGCACATGCGCGGTGACTTTGATCACCTCCGACCATCTTCGATGGTCGTCCCACATTGGCAACCTCCTTCACAGCCAAACAGGATCAAAAGAATCACCACCAAAACTCGAAATCGAATTCGAGTTCAAACCCCCAAACCTGGAACACTGAACCCCTCAAAAACTCTAACCTGGAATCATCTCGTGCTCGAGACTCCGTCCATCGTCAGTTCTGAAACTCCGGCATCACCTACTTCTTCAAGTCAACTCCTTCCTCCCTGAAGCTCGCTGCACTCGATCGCCTCTGGTCATCGAACGAGACCAAAATAAAACCACAGCAAAATCTAGGTTTCCCGAAGAAAAACCACTACCGCATCTTCCTTGTTGAATTCCATCACCACCATCTATTTTTCCTAGCATCTACACTCACTCCTCCATCCACCAGAAGAACCCCGACCTCTCCAGTTACCCAGATGATCAGAAAAACCCTAATTTCCCATTTTCATTCAAACCCAAACTGCACCCTCAATACTCCACTAAAAATTGTGATTCTTGTTTTAAAAATCAAGTTTTTGTTTATGTATTCGATTTATAATAATGAATTTATAAATTTCACAGTTTGAGTTTTGCTTTATATTGAGCATGCACTGATGTTTTTAAATTCCAGAGATAAATAGGTTTTATTTTTAACTTACTTAAATTTTTAAACATTAACCTATGTTACATCAAACAACTTTTGTTTGTTAATTTAGTCCTAACAACCATTGGTTCCAGAATAAATGAATTTAAATCAAAACAGTAAAAAAAACTGGAACTATAAACAGAAAGTAATCCTATGGTATTAAACATGCATACCAACCATTCATATGTATAACATACTTCATAATACATATTCATTTTGACAACATTAGCATGCAACCAATCTTTATACTTTAACTTCAAAAATAAAGTTACTCACCTTTTTATTTTAAAAGCAGAGAACAGAGCTCTTTGAAACTGCATTTGAAAAGCCTTAGCTATTAAAACTTGAATTGCTTGCTGTTATTGGATCTTGCATGTTGAAATATAGTTGATTTGCTTTAATTTTCTTTTGAACTTGCTTTCAATCTTCGAAGAAGATGCAGGTTTGCTTGCTTCCGGGTTTTGAAATGCATTCAGATTGAAGAGAGGTTACAGGCTCTTGATTTCAGGTTAAAAAGAAACTTAGTTACAGATATTCTTTCAAAACAGAGAGGATTATTTTGATGATCTCTGGCTTTGATTTTTCTGAAACTGATACTTTGAAGATGATATTACAGGTTTTGAATTTTAATTTGGTTTGTGGAGTTATGGATTACAGATTTGTTTCAGATTGAAGAAAATGGTTTCCAGGTTTTGATTTGCATTTTTGTTTTGAGGAGTGTTTGAGAATAGGACTGAATTTCTTCTTGGCTTTGAATAGAAAAAGATAGAAAAGAAAATGAAGATGGGAAGCATATGTATTTATAAGTTAGAATGTGGTTTAAAAATAAAAGAAAATCAAAATAAATAAAAAGACACTTGTTACAATATCTTGACATTTGTCATGTAGTATTATTAATTAGTTAACACATGTTATTTAGGTGTCTTAATATAATGACATTTGTCTTATAAGTATTTAATACATAACTTTATTTATTTTTAAAATGTGAATAAAAGCTTTTTACACTAGTTTACTATTTATAAATACTTACCTAATATGTATATGTATATAAATTACTTTAAAGAAAATGTAAATAACCAATATATATATAAATAAAATCTTATATCTATATTTTAAATCCAAAATATTTTAAAATATTTCTCCTTTGAATTTTTATTATAAATCCAAATTCATATTCAATTTAAATTTAAACTTAAGCTAAAATCTATTTTTAAACAATTAAACATTTATCTTATGTATTTAAAACTATATAGTTATTTATTAAAAAGCTTAATATTAAATTAAATCATGATTTCCAAATTACCCAAAATATATTAGAATTTGAAAACATAATTTCATTTGTTAAATTCAGATCAACTCATCTATTTACAATATATACAATTATATATATATATTATAAATAGAAAATATTCTATTAAACTTTTTAAAAGATAAATCACTAATTAAATATTTATTTAATTAGATTATTAAATTAATTCAAATTTATTAACAAAGATCATCAAATCAATTTAATTTTAAATACAGATTATTAAATTGATATTGTCCAAATTCCCGGGATATCACACCTAGTTACTGTACTTCCACTGCATCACCCAGTCACCACAAACCAACTTGCACACCTACCACTAACTACAGCACTACAAACTTCTATAGCCATACAACTTTATACCCCCTTCTTCCACTTCAAACTACAGCTCCTACAACATTCCCACTGCTGCCCGCTCCAGTTTCCATCAATCTCCACCATAATACAAACATCAGCTTTTATTTGAGTGTAATGTAGTTTGTCACCGATGATGCAACAGCAAGAAGAAAATGAAGGGTATTGTGTACAGTTAGGAGGAAGAAGAAAATGTAGTGGCGTGGTTTAATGAAGTTTGTATGCAGAGAAGTAATTTGGTGATGATAGTGGGATGGTATGAGTGGTGATGACAGTATGCAATGATAGTGCAGCAGTGAAATGGCACAGTAGTAGTGTTGTGATGGTCTTGGTTGTGCAGGCAGTTGTGTGTTGGCAATAAGGGAGTCTGGAGGTAGAGATTGTCGTGGTTGTTGATGTATTGTAGAAGTTGGGGTACTGTGCAGGGTTAGAGAAGTAAGGAAGTTATGTATGGTTGTTGTGGAAATGAAGTAGCAGTTTGCAAGTGGTGATGATATGTGATAGTGGAGAGGAGATATGTGCAGTGTGCAACAGAGCACAATTGTGGTTGATTGTTGTATGGCCGAAGTCATGTGATAGGTGGTCTGTTGGTGTAGGCAAGACAGTGGTGAATGTTAGTAGTGATATATGTTGACAGAGTTGTAAATGCAGTGGAGTATTGAAATGCTACAAGGTGTAGTTGTATGATGGTTAATGATGTGGTGGGTGGAATTCGAGAAGCTGATGAGGTTGTTTTAATGGTACTGTAACTGTTTGTGGCAGTGATTATTATTGGTAGTGGTTTGAGTGTTAAGGTTGATGTGAGTGATATGTTAAGGTGGATGAAGTTGGTATATGCAGCAGTGAAGTGATGTAGCAGTGGAAGTTTGTGAACATGAGTGGAATGAGTACAGTTGGTTTTGAAGCGGTCAGCGATGGACGAGTGAAGAGGAGGTGTCCAGGTTGAAAGGCAGGTGGTCAGATGTTTGTAGAGTTGACTTGGTAGAAATGTGCAACACATAAGGCACATATAAGTTACCGATATCGTAGGTTCAAGAGAAGTATGGAATTGAATATGTATTTTTGTTATTACACAGCATATTTGATCATCAAATTTTAAGAAGTGCTTATGCTATAAGTTGTGTACTTTTTATTCTATATGTTGTGGATATGCTAGTTGATATTCTATATCCAAATTTTTGTTCTATAAATTTTCTTATCCAAATTTCTATATGCTAGTTGAAATTCTAATACATTATTTGATTTTGTGTTTGCAGGATATACTGCTGCTAGATATACCATGGTGATACTTGATATAGGAAGATGTTATGTACCGTATGTATTGTACTATGCATGTAGTATTATGTAATGATGCCGTTGTTGTACTATGTATGTTATGTATACTTGTTGAACTATATAGTGGTATGTGTTGATGTTGAACATTATAATTCAAACATTTGTTATGTTTGGTTTTTGTGTTTAATCTATGAAAAATATTTGGTTTAATAATCTTTCTTTTGTGATACTGTAAAAATTGATGACTGTCGCTGGTGCAGAGAAAAATTTCAAATTTTTTTTTTAAAATAAAATATTAATTAGCAACGGATTAAAGCCGTTGCTAATATTTAAAACATCAGTTATACATCTACATTTAGCAACGGCTTTAAGCCGTTACAAAATAAAATCCAGAACGGCTACATGCCATTGCTAAAGTATATTTTGCAACGGCCCTTAGCCGTTGTAAAAAATATTTCGCAACGGATTTGAGCCGTTGCGAAATTTTTACCACTGCCCATTTTGCAACGGCTCAAAGTCGTTGCTAAATTATTTTGCAATGGCTTAAAGCCGTTGCGAAATGAGGATTCTGGTGTAGTGGTAAGGAAATGCCTCCGAACCTATTATTTTTTCAGAATCAATTACTTGGAATTGATTATTAAATTTTTCTAAGTCCAAAAATTACAAAAAAATTCGACAGCGTCTCCTTTGCGCGGCTTGATCGGAAAAACCATAAATCATCACTACGGGCTCAAACCAATAAAAGAATACAAAAACAAAGTGGCCTCCCATATCTGGGACATAAAATCATCAATCCAAACAACAATATAAGCACATACCTGTTTGTCGGGCAAACAAATCTACTCATAAAACCAAAGGCATCAAACAAGCTTTTGCTTCCATAAACTTGTATCTCATTTATAAAATAATATCCAAGCATATAATGCATAGCCATATAATTTTGCATTTCCCGATGTCAAATATGTAATTTATTAAAACCCGTACGATGTACATATATCATCCATACACAATTTAAATATGATCACTCGCTCGATCACCAAAATTTCACTTTCGAACTAGTATCGCTCACTTGACTTTCCTAGTGCGGACTCTGATCTGGTTTCTTGATTAGAAACCGTCATTATCCATGTATAGGCACATACTTGATAGAGAACTTTAGATTCCAATTGAAAATCCAAACCAAGTGTTCGCCGTCGAGAATCGAGTGAAAAATCTTTGTTCGGATTGGTGAAACTAACCTCGAAATCATATACTCGAATCTGGATCAAAATCAATTATGCGAATAATATGATCTACGTACAACTTACATATTTATTTCATTGGTTCCTAAATTATACCAATTCACTTTATTCATCGCAATTAATTATACTAATAGTATTTCCCTTTCATACTAAAAATTCTTTTACAAACCCTTTCATAAATCATTTATTTAACTTTACTTAAGTTAAGTTTCATCTCATAACTCAATTTCCAAATTTAACTTTCTTGACTATAACAATTATTTTAATTCACATATATTACTTCTTGGTATATTCCCTTTAATACTAAAATTATTTATAAACTATTTCATAAAATCGTTACTTAAGTTGACGACCATCTTATAACACCACTTATGTAAATCAATCACTTTAAACTCAAGTTTATATACATTTCAAGAGCCACAACTTCCTCTTAAAGCTCCTCCATACTTAAGTTTATTATAAATATTTTATAAAACATGCTTATGTTTATTATCCACTTTAAACTTAAGTTTATATTTTTAAGTAATACTAGAATTAATTTTCTAAGTCATTTCATAACCTATTACTTTAAGCCTACAAACACTTTGTAAAAACTTATCTCATTAATAAAACATTTCCCAAGAATTTTTATTACTTCCAAGAAATCAATATTTTACTTCAGAAATATTACTCAAGTTAATCAACATTCTATAAATCAAGTTTATAATTGCAAAATACCTTATATTTCCTAAGAGTATACATATAATAACAGGTTTGTTTTTGCTTAACATGAATGTTCAACAATGTTAAATCTTGTTTGAAAATTTCCATCTCTTCAAATTTTTAAGTTACAAAAACTTATTTTTTTTATGTTTTCACAAAACACTTAGCTTAAGATTTTTATATCAAAATGGAAGTCCCGACTACCCAAAATCATCGGAAATTCCTTTCCATTTCAATAAATGAAAAGTGCCAAATAATATCCCAAAATGAGATACACCAACCTACTATCCAAATGGTTAAGATACATGAGTCTATAATCTCACTTAGCTAAAAATTTCAGAATTTAAAAGGCTACCTTTTATTTCAAATCATTTGAAATAATAATAATATTCATATATTCCTTTGTATATCAAATCATATTTGGGAATTATTAAACAAATTTGTTTTACCCAAATAATTCGATAACCAATTTCTATCATAGCAGCAATTCCTCACTTTAGAAACTCGAAAGCGAACACCGATGATGCTGCAGTAATCACCGAAGTTATTTTCCAATGATCGAAGTGAGTTTAGTGCCTTTTAACTCTTCCAAGTCCTTTTACAATATTTATATTAATCAATACTTTCAAAATAATACCATTATTATTATTTTTTCCAAAATTTTGAATTTTTTTTCTAAACACCAGCTTTGAGTTCTAAATTTCTCTGTTTAAATCCATTTTTATTTATAAACCATATTTTAAGAAAATTTCTATTCCAAAACACTCTCCAATGATGCTATTATTATTCTTCACAACACTATGAAAAACAATTTCAAGTCTTTAAGATTTAAGTACTTAAATTCTTGGTCTTAAATCCTTATTTATAACTATATTTATAAATCATACTTATACAATTTCACTTCTTATCTAAGATCATTTTCACCATTGTTATCTTAGTATGGATTATAATAGATAACTTTTATTATAATTTAAAATTCAACTCAATATTACCATCGAACATTTTATAGTCAAACTGTGAAACTGAATTCACAGGGTGTTCGTACTTAGTTTAGCAAACAATAAAGGCTCATAAACTATTTGAGCATAACTAATCATAATAAATGATAAAAATCAAATAATATCATTTTCTAACAACCAAACACACTATATATAACCATATTACCTTCAAAAAATCATTCCTTTGCATATAAAATAGTTTAGGTAAAATTATTTCATTTATCCATTTTCAAAACAACTATGTCGATTTACCTTGTTCAAGTGTTTAGAAACCCATATCGATATATTTGTTCCTTCTATATCGACCATAATTTATATCCACTCAACTGATAAATCAACATAATTTAAAACATTTTTATATCACTAACAAATACATGCTCGTATATATAATACACTCAACTCATCCTAGGGTCTCACTTACCCTATCTCAAATGGGTTAACCCCACCAAGGCCTAGGTGTTCGCTCAACCTGAGCACTGATACTAACTATAATGACCCGTTAATCCATATAATTCAAGCTAACAATAAACCATAATGTCCAACCCAAATCAAAACGAATAGTTATGGAAAAGAAGGAAGAAGAAGAGAAGAGAAGAGAAGAAGAAGAGAAAAAGAAACTGAAAATAATATAGAATCTCTCGATCGCAACGGAATAATATATAATATGATATCAATGATCTTTAAAAGAGAAACTATTATATACATACATCCATCAGAGTACAACAACAACCACAATCATCAGTCTGAACAGTTATAACAACCGGTCCTCATAATTGATGATAATTTCGACAACAAAGCAGGGGAAAATAAACATATATGTGAATATGACTTGAAGACCTCTAACTCGTCTCTTGAGCTCCAATGCATCCAAAGAAATCTATAAATATGCTCGGTCTGACCCGAGCATTATAATAAAATAACACCCGAGTCAGTCTGGAAAACCAGTGTGAGAAAACAGTCCCAACTAGATTTTTAAGTTATAGGAAACCCTTGAAAATCAAAAGTATATCGTAAGACCACATTGCACATAAACACGGACGGGTGTTTTCTTTACGATAACCAAAACACTTTATACAAAATCCTCTAATATTATAATAATGTCTAGAATAAAAATACTTATTAATCATAGCCAAAATTGTTACATTATTAGATTCCAACATACTAGGTATACAACTAAACCGTAAAGGCTCGTATTGGAGAATGGATTTCATACAACGACTGGGCTATTGGGGTACCGCCCATCACGGTGCATCTCTAGATAGAATAACATCAAGGACTCGCCTGGATCCCCTGCCAACATAGGGCTGGCCTACCCCTTACTAGATAGTACTGAATATGAACACCCCTCTGTTAATCGGCCCTGAAGCGTACAAATGAGATATAATATCGACTTTGGATAGGGATGATCATACCTTACTTGGGAGTGACCCATTTAGCCCTGCTACATCTCCCCTGTTTTAGTCATTCCAGTTTGATGAGGCTTGAGGCTACATTTTACCTTTTATATAGCACTTCCCACTTAGAATGCTAACACTGCCCTCCAAGCATCAATGCAATATCAGCATTCATCCATACAAGTTTATTCTGGGACTGAACGAAACACTAGACAGCTCCATCTTCAATTCTGTCATCTTCAAGATATCTTCACTTCGAAACACTTGAGTTGGATCGAAGTGCTTTTCGGATAACATATCTGATCCCGGTCTTCTCGAAACAACATTCGGTAGCCTCCGGTAAAGTCAACCCCGTTCTTTAGGAAATAAACAGTCAAAGATAAGAGCGGAGATCACCTAGTAACCTTTAGTGGACGGATTTCCTTATCATTGTCCTAGGAGATGAAACGAGATTTAAATGCACAGTACATCATCATCAGAGATGACTGTGCCATATAACTCACGTGTTCCTCCTAGATATTTCCAAAGTTACTTTTGGGTCCAAATTCGATGGTCGGTTATTTGACTACCAAAGAAAAAACATTCAAACAGAGATCACATTTCCTATGGAACAATTAAGCCTCGTTAAATTAATCTTTCTTTAATTTGAAATCACATTTCAAATATTTATTAAAATATTCATATACTTATCTCATCGGGATAATATATTCCCAAACCATTCGTTTCAAAAATACTTAAAAACTCTTAAAAATGGATATGGAAAGTGCCATTCTGCATCAATCATGGATCGTAGTTTATTCAATGGTTACATCACTATCCTAGCGAATCTATAGTAAAATGTAGGCAATCCCTGCTCCTTGAATTATGCCCTAACAATCAACCATTTCTTTCCAAATCACTTTATTTTAAAAATATCTCCCAATCTATTTATAAAGTTTCTTTATAAATGGTCAATCTATTTATAAACATCCTTTATAAATCTCACAACCATATTTGTAAAACTTCTCCCTTTTAGATCTTTAAAACTCATTTATAATTCTTTTTATAAATATCCAAAGCCATTTATAAAGCTCTTTCCATATTTAAACAAACTTATTTAATAAACTCTTTAAGTCTGTAAGGTTTCCATGATAAACCATAAATTATTTAAAATAACTTTAAAATACAAGTTATTATTTAAATAGCCTTCTATTTCATTTTAATTAAATCTCATCCAAAATAATAACTTTAAAACCTCATAATAATATATTAAGTTAATTTTAAGCATTATTATTGTATTAATAAGTTAACTTGAAAACAACGTTAATATAATAATTAATTAAGTTTAAAATGTTATTAATACAATAATCAATTAACTTTCACTAATATAGTGTGATAAGTGATTAACCTATAATATAATTAAATAAGTTGAACCAATATAATTAAATAACTTGAACCAATATAATTATATAACTTTAATTAAAAATGAAAGTATAGTTAAATCACTTTGAATAAATAAATAAAATATAATTAAAACATTTTTAAACATAATTAAATGACTTTAAAATAATAATTAAATATTCTTAAATAACATTAAGAAATAACTTTTAAGGATCATATTAATAACATAATTAACTTAGATCATTTTTAAAAACAATTATTGAAAACTTCTTTATAAAACTTCTTTTCTTTTTCATGGCAGAGCCAACCGTTCTTTGTCCTATCACCATACTTTCTGCCAACTCCCCTACCTCACATGTACCTCTTTGCCCATTCCTTCTTCTGCCACCCCCATCCTTATCCCACCTGCCCCTGACCCTCCACTACCTGTTGCTTCACGCGTTCCTCGTCCTATCCCGTATTAAATTCTTGAGAGATTGCAAATAGAAAGTGATTGTATTTATTGATCTAAATTGAATACAAATTCTGAAATGTAAGACAGTATAAATATATACATAATTGGGCTTAATATTAATACAGCCCAGAATTATTTGGTAATCCAAATTACAAAATTAAATGAATCTGGACCATTGATGAGAAGGGATGGCTCAGATGACTTGAAGGAAGAGAATAAGGATTGTGCTTTTGTGCTTTGTGTTTTAGCGAAACATTATATGCTGTCTAATTCTCCCCCTCAATGTCGGCTAGGGTTCTCTTCTCCTTCGATCCCCAATTCTTCATTAATGTCTTTAATACACAGTTTGCTCTTAAATTCTTCAAAATACTTGCGAGACAGAGATTTCGTAAGTATATCAGCAATCTGGCTTGAGGCAGGGAGATGGTTGACTTCAAGTCTTCCTTTAGTGACCTGATCTCTGACGAAGTATAGATCGATTTCGATGTGCTTCGTTCTAGCATGTAGCACTGGATTAGCTGACATAGCTACGGTGCTGGAGTTGTCGCACCAAATAATTGACTTGCGCGAAAGCTTGATTCCCAATTCTTCAACTAGGGTTTCGATCCACATCACTTCGGCAGTCGCTGAAGCGACACTTCGATATTCAGATTCTGTACTGGATCGTGAAATGGTTGGTTGCTTCTTGGCACACCAGGAGACAGGGTTTCCACCAAGGAAGATGCAATATCCAGTAGTGGATCTCCGGTCATCGTGATCTGAGGCCCAATCGGCGTCAGCGAACCCTTGAATAGATAAGTCTTTGCTTACTTTTAGCTTGATCCCTTGACTGATGGTTCCTTTGAGATATCTAAGGATTCTTTTTACAGCTTTCCAATGTGTATCTAAGGGATTCTGCATGAATTGACAAACTTTATTCACAGCGAATGATATATCAGGTCTTATAACAGTTACATACTGTAAAGCCCCTACGATACTTCTATATTGCTTTGTATTGTCAAATGGGTCTCCTTGATATTTAGACAAGTGTAAGTTACTAATCATAGGTGTAGGCATTGGTTTTGCTTCAAGCATATTAGCCCTACCTAATATTTCTAAGATATACCTTTGTTGACATAGAATTAATGCTTCATCAGTGTTAATGACTTCTATGCCTAAGAAATAGTGTAACTTACCTAAGTCTTTTATAGAAAAGGTTTTGTCCAGCATGTTAATGATATATTCTATTTCATTATTGTCATTACCAGTTATTATAAAGTCATCTACATAGACAAGTATGTAAGTAATGTACCTTTTATTTGTCTTTGTGTAAACAGAGTTATCAGACTTGCATACCTGGTATCCCATAGAGATTAAAGTATCTTTTAGTTTCTCATACCATACTCTAGGAGCCTGTTTGAGTCCATAGATGGCTTTATGAAGTTTGCATACCAGGTTTTTGTTGGCATCTTGAGTATATCCAGGAGGTTGCTCCATATAGACTTCCTCTTGTAATTCTCCATTTAGGAAAGCATTATTTACATCAAGTTGTCTTATATCCCATTTATAATACAAAGCTAATGTTAAAATAATCCTAATAGTAGTTGGTTTCACTACTGGAGAAAAGGTTTCAGAAAAATCGAAACCATACTGTTGAGAGTATCCCTTGGCTACCAGTCTTGCTTTGTGTTTTACCTTACCACTTTTTGATAATGTTTTCAATCTGAAGGTCCAACGACATCCTACAATGTTTTTGTTTGCTGGTAGAGGAACTAGACTCCATGTATTATTTTTAATCAGTGCATTGTACTCTTCATTCATGGCATCCTTCCATTTATTGTCCTTGATAGCTTCATTATAGCTGACTGGTTCCTTGTAATTCATGTTAGCTGTATAAATTTTTGGCTTGAATATTCCATGTTTTGATCTGGTAATCATTGGATGTCCTTCTTGTGCAGGAGTAGTGTTGACAGGATGAGCAGTATTGTCTTGATCAATATTTTGATCTTCAGTCTCTAGACTTTCAGATTCACTATTATGAGAATTCAGGCCATCTCTCTGACCTGGCTCATCAGTGGGCATGGTGTGTTGGAGATTTGAGCTGGTATTTGAATCTTCCTTGCTGTTGGCAGATCTTTCTTTGTCCCATATTGGTATGGGTGGTAAAAATTTCTTGGCACTATAAATCTTTTGAGTGGTCTTTATGTCTGTACTAGTGAAGGGAAATATGCATTCATTGAATGCAACATGTCTAGATACTATTATCTTCCCTTCACTCGTAAGACATTTGTACCCTTTTTGATTGGTGGCATATCCAAGAAAGGTAGAAGGTACAGATCTAAAACTTAGCTTATGTTTATTATAAGATATAGTACATGGATAGCATAGACATCCAAAAGTTTTGAGAAAAGAATAATCTGGTTTGGTGTTGTATAACTTTTCTAATGGAGTTTTATTTCTTAAAACTTTTGTAGGCATTCTGTTTATAAGAAATACTGCTGTTGTAAATGCATCTGGCCAGAACTTTAAGGGCATGGATGCATGTGCAAGCAGTGTTAGACCAGTGTCAACAATGTGCCTGTGCTTTCTTTCTACTAACCCATTTTGCTCAGATGTATGTGGACAGGTAATTCTGTGATTGATACCCTTTTTAGAGAAGAATTCTTTGAGTGTTTTGAATTCTGCCCCACCATCTGTTTGCAAAAATTTTAGCTTATGGTTGGTTAAGTTCTCAGCTTGATTTATGAAATGAATTACTACATTTTTGACCTCAGACTTGGATTTGAGAAATAGAATCCAAGTGTATCTTGAGAAAGAGTCAACAAAAGAAATATAGTAATTCATTCCATAGTCAGAGTTGATTGGGGCAGGACCCCATAGATCAACAGCAACCATTTCTAAAGGTTTATTATATGTAGTTACAGAATTACTGAATGATATTTTGTGACTCTTTCCTAATTGACAAGCTTCACATACATATGGAATAGTTATATTTTCATGCTTGATTTCATTATCTTTCAAAATATTTTTAACAATTGCCACACTGGGATGACCGAGTTTACAGTGCCAAGTATCAAAGATTTTATTACACTCAACTTTTCTATCAATTTTTGAAAGATTACACCACTTTTGCTCCTGCTCTGAGTCACTACTTTTCCTTGATACAATATTTTGCACTAGATTGAATTTATATAGCCCATTGTGCATGCTACCCTGTAAAAGAATGTCCTTATTTAGCAAGTCTCTGACTAGACAGATTTTTGGGTAAAATTCAAAATATACTTGATTGTCTTTAGCAAATTGAGAGACACTTATTAAGTTTTTCTTAATCTGGGGTACCCTAAGAAGATTATTTAAGTGTAATTCTCTTTTACTGCTAAATTTGGCTTGGCCAGTGTGTGTGATTTTTAAAGAATTACCATTACCAACATAAATAGATTGAGTACCTTTGTATTCTTTGTTTCCAAGATTAAGATTCTCCAAGTTGCTTGTGACATGATTGGTTGCTCCTGAATCTGGATACCAATCTTCATACAGTAACTCATCATTTTTGTTTTCAGAGTTATTTTGATTCTTTGATTGATTGGCTTGACCTCTTGCTTCAGCTTGAGTAAGGTTAACATTTGGGTTCTGATTTCTTTGAGTGTTGCTGGACTGTTGAGTTACAACAAAATTCTGGTCAAATCTGAAATAACACTTTGCTGCAATATGGCCTGGCCTCTCACATATTTGACATTTTACTCTATTATTTCCTGACCATCGACCTCTGCCTCTTCCCCTGAAGTTTTGGCCACTTCTTTGACCTGATTGGGTTCGATCTTGACCCTTTCCTTTGGAGTTTGTTGTATAATTCACTGAGTAGTCTGTATTTGCAGTCTTCTTTTGATCAATTCTTCCTTCTTGAGCCAAGAGGGTTGAGTAAACATACTGAAGGTCAGGTAAAGATTTCTTTGATGAGATAACTGTAATTACAGACTCATAGTTTTCATCTAAACCATTTAATATGGTTAGTACTTGTTCTGATTCTGATACTTTGTGTCCAGCAGTGGCAAGCTTATCACAATAACTTTTTGCTTTGGTAAGATATTCTTGCATTGTCATATTTTCTTTTCTTAAGTTCTGAAACTGCTTTCTATAATGCATAATCCTGGCTGCTGTTTGAGAATTGAAAATCTGCTCTATGGTTTCCCATATGTTTCTTGATGTTTCACATCCAACAATTTGAGATAAGATCCCAACACTTACAGATGACATGATCCATGAAGCAAGTAAACTATCTTGCTTTAGGTAATTTGAGTAATCTTGATTTGGTATCTCTTCACCATTTTCATTAGAGATAGTTTCAGAAGGAATAGTTAACATACCATTAATGTATTTATCTAATCCATATCCTCTTATTGCTGTTCTTATTTGATACTTCCATAGAAGATAGTTATCTTCATCTAGTTGAACAGCTAAGTGACCTTTTGGTTTTATGATTGGCAGGTTTTGATCAGTGTTGTCATTTCTGGCAACTTGTGAGGTGGTTTCTGAAGGTTCTTCGTCTCCAGCCATGTTTAAGGTTCTGATGAGAGGGGTGTTGTTTATCAAGAAATGGTTTCTTGATGAACTTTAACACAGTTTTACAATCTGCAGCCTGGTTTCTTCAAACTTCAGGCGAGGCAGAAAACAAAAAATGATGAAAGATTCTGATGTGAACAGAGATGCACAACTAGCAATAGCCCAAGAGAGGTATCTAGAATCAAATGATGAAAAGACACTCAATAAAACTGAGAGTAACCGGTTGGCAGATGTAGATCTGCCTTCAAGGATGACTCGATGATGATGATTGAGTGATTTCTGATGATCAGTCGTTAGACTGTTTCAAAGGGCTCTGATACCATATTAAATTCTTGAGAGATTGCAAATAGAAAGTGATTGTATTTATTGATCTAAATTGAATACAAAGTTCTGAAATGTAAGACAGTATAAATATATACATAATTGGGCTTAATATTAATACAGCCCAGAATTATTTGGTAATCCAAATTACAAAATTAAATGAATCTGGACCATTGATGAGAAGGGATGGCTCAGATGACTTGAAGGAAGAGAATAAGGATTGTGCTTTTGTGCTTTGTGTTTTAGCGAAACATTATATGCTGTCTAATTTCCCGCCCAATCCCTCTGCCTCCTCTTCTTCTCCACTAAAATGGAACTCCCTATTCAAATCAAAGCCTAGGAATGCAGGGTCCTTCATCCCCACTCCTTTGCCCGTGAAGCTTGATGGCGATGTCCTTGTTCCGCCTGCAGAAGTCATCGAAGCTGGTAACACTGTTTGGGGTGAACACCTTATTGGGTTTGTCCTTGACAGACCATTATCATATACGGCTGTTATTTTGCATTTGAAAAGAGTATGGAAGCTCAGAGGATCTATCACTGTCAAATCTAATGGCAACTTATTCCTATTCAATCTATCATCCACGGATGATAGAAGGAATATCATAGAGTCTGATCCTTTAATTTAGCAGGAACAAGCTGTTCACAGTGAAACCATGGGACCCTACGTTAGGTAATAGCTGCAGCACAATAAAAGCAGTCCCAGTTTGGCTTCGATTGATAAACATATCTCTGTTTGCTTAGTCGCGCATTAGTATAAATTGGCTAACATCCAGAATTGGAAGACTGTTGTGCTTGGATGACTCAACAGAGAAGATGTAAAGAATAGGCTATGAAAAATGTATGGTGGAAGTCTCACCTGATCACGAGTTGTAGGATGAGTTTCCTGTCAGAATGCTTGATGGCAGTGTACAACTCGTAAGAGTAAACTATCTGTGGAAACCATCTATTTGTACAAGTTGCAGAGTGTTTGGTCATAATAGTAATAACTGTCTGATAGGAAAAAAAGAAGAGGCGATCACTGAAAAAGACATGAGAACAGTCCATAGTGACATAGGGATAACATCAACTGGAAAAGTCAACCAGGGGACCATGGTTAGCCAGAAACGTAGGTCGCAAAGGTGAAGAATTATAGAGCTAAAGAAAACAAAGTTGTTCAGCAAGCTGCTAATACAAAATCAGGTATTATGAAGAAAGTTGATAGAATGCACATTAGCACTGTTACAAGGAAAATGCCTGTATCTGTTATGACTGACGTGGAGACAAGTAATATGTATGCAATTCTAAACAAGCAAAAGGAAGATGAAAATGTTGTTGAGGTAGAGAACCGAAGTTGGTTTTGTGCTGAAGAGGGTAAAATTATTTTATGTGTTGAAGAACAGGAGGCATGTGGTAATGAGGTTTCTAATGCAAGTCAAAATGGAAATTTGAATCATGGGAAGGTGCCTTGCTCCAATAATACAACCATAAATAACCAGGAAACTTCTACTTTTGAAATAATCAGTGATATGAATGGTGAAGAAAATCAGGATATGTACGAAGAGACTGAAGGGCAAGTTAATGATAGTAGTGTAAATGATAGTAGTTTATACGTTAGTGCATTGAAGGAAGTTGTTGTGGGGAAAGTAAATGATAGTGGTATAAATGCAACTCATATAAGCAATTGCATATTGGAAACATTGCATGCAAAGGTGAATGTGCCTTACTCCAACAGTGAAAAACATCATGCCAAAATGAATGTGGCTACATGTATAACTTGCATGCAGACAACATAACTGATCAAGGCAACACAGGAATGCAAGCAGATAACACAACTGATCAAAGCAATTCAGGAAAGCTTGTCCTAACTCAATCAACAAATACTGTGCACATGCACATGTCTCCTGTGCATGTTTCTCTACCTGCTCCTTTATCACCTCCATCTTTACCTCCCATGCCGCCGCCACAATCCAATCCTTCCAATTTCTCTCCCCTACTGATTTGTCCCTAACCAGTGGTGTTCCATGCAACCCCTCCTCCTCCACGATCCAAAATCCACCACATGCTGTTCTCTACCACTCTACTGATGCAGTATCCCCTTCTCCTTATGTTTTTCATGGTAGCCTACCTGGTTGGTCCTCAAAACATAAAGAAACTGCATCCAATTTGTCTAACTCTCACACTGGCAATGCTGCAAGTGTTCCTCCCCTCTTACCCCAAGCTCTAGTGTCCTCACCCTCGTTGATGAATGACTTTCAAAAGGATCTCCTTCAACTAGGAGCAAGAAAGGAACTATAAACACTTCCCTATAAGTTTAATGATCACACAACATCTTACAGCCTGGAATATTAGAGGGGCTCATAGCACATCAAAACTGGAATATGTTAAACAAATTATTCAAGCCCACAACCTTGGCCTAATAGCAATTCTTGAAACCAAATTGAACCATTCCTCAACTCTCTCTGCAAGTAAATACATCAATAACGCATGGCAACTGCATCTAATCTCCATGAAGCCCCATATGGTAGAATCATGGTGATATTCAACCCTTTACTGTATATTTTTAACCCAACCATGGCATCCCCTCAATTCATCCACTTCCAAGCCTCCTTCACCTCGAATCTCTTTCCTTCTACCTTACCATTGTTTATGCCTCTAACTCCCCTTTAACAAGACAGTCCCTCTTTCAACTAATTCCTGCTTTCAGGCAAGACACTCACCCTTGGCTTGTCCTAGGTGATTTTAACTGATGTTTGAACCTAGATGACAAGCATGGTGGTGTGCCACTGACCCCTAGAGGCATACAACCTTTAAACAATGCCATTGAGGATTCTAGTCTAATACTAATAAATAAATCTAGAACCAAGTTTTCCTGGAACAACAGGTCAGGGTGTAGAACCATGACAATAATTAACCACTCATTTTGCAACCTCAAATCCCTGTTATCTTGGCCAAATCTATCTGCCCACCTTCCTCCTCCAATTCTGTCTGATCACTCTCACATCATCCTATCTTCTGGACCCCTGCCATACAAGAGAAAAGAAGTTTTAAATTTTATAATGCCTGGGTCAATGACCTTGGGTTTAATAATATAATAATTGAAGCACGGTCTAACTCTTATAATGGCAACCCTATGTATACTTTTTGCAGGAAGATGAAGCAAGTAAAACACTCTCTCAGAAGCTGGGCCAAGTGCAACTTTGGAAAGGGCGGCCTGAGATCCACTACCATTAAAAAGCAACTGGAAGAAGCTCAAACAAAAATGATCAACAACCCTGATGATGCTAAGGCAGCTACTGTTGAAAGCTCCCTTTTCCTTGCCCTGACTGATGCTTTAAATATGGAATGTTCGATGACAAAACAACAACTAAATAACAAATGGATTAGGGAAGGTGATAGCAACTCAGCTTTCTTCCATGCTGCCACAAAAGCAAAGCATGCTCACGAACAAATTAGTCGAATACATGATGACCATGGTGTGCTTCACAATACACCTGATGCGGTTGATAATGCCCTAGTGAAGTATTATTTTGAGCTTTTAGGAAATGCTGATAACTTTGAGCCTGACCTTCTTTCAATTGACAACATTGACCTCCCTTCAATAAAGCCTTTACAAGCTGCTCAATTGATCTCTCTGATCATGGTGGATGAAATTAGGAGTGCTCTTTTCTCTATGAACAAGAACTCAAGTGGAGGGCCAGATGGTTTTAATGTGCTTTTCTACACTCACAACTGGGAAGTTATTGGATCTGATTTTTGCTTGGAAGTTCAGAATTTTTTCTCAAAATTCAAGATGTTAGGAGAGGTTAATGCAACAAACCTCGTCCTAATTCCTAAAGTTTACCCTCCCACCAGTGTGTCATCATTTAGACCCATATTGTGTTGCAATGTAATGTATAAATGCATAGCCAAGATCATTGCTACAAGGTTACAAACTGTCCTGCCTGAGCTTATATCTATGAATCAGGCTACTTTCCTACCAAATAGAAACATACTGGACAACGTGATGCTAACTAATGAGCTTCTTAAGGGTATGGTAGGGCTCATACTTCTCTGAGTGCCATGATGAAGCTTGATCTAACTAAGGCTTATGATAGTGTTCATTGGACTACTATTGTTAGGGTTATGGCTCTAATGGGATTCCCCAAACCATTTGTTGCCTGGATATACGCTTGTATCTCCACTCCATCTTTCTCCCTCAAGTACAATGGTAAGGTCTTGGGGTATTTCAAAAGCAGACATGGCATACGACAAGGTGATCTGTTATCTTCTTACATATTCATCTTGGTAATGGAAGTTCTCACATGCATGTTGAATACCAGTTACAGTAATAAAGAAATCAGATACCATCCTAGGTGTAAACAAACTAAGCTAAACTCTCTTCTATTCGCGGATGACATTCTGATCTTCACTAGACCGAACAGTGAATCCATTGCTGCTATTAATCAGACTCTTGCCATTTTTCACTCATACACTGGACTGAAGCTAAACACATCGAAATCATACATTTTGTTTGCTGGCATTCCTCCTAACCTGTCAGTTGAGTTGGCTGCTATTTCTAGATTTAATCCCATGCAGAGTGACATGAGCTATCTAGGCCTCCCTTTTATGCTCTTCTAGGGTAACTAAAGCCAACTGCCTACCCCTTTATAACTGAATTACCGGTGTCATGGAAAATTCGGCCAATCGATTCCTCTCACAAGCTGGCGGAATGGTGTTGATCAATTTAGTGAGCTTCTCTATTATGGTATACTGGGCCAGATCTTTTATTCTTTCTAAAAAGCTTCTTCAAATGGTCAGAAGTGCTATGTTAAGATTTCTTTGGATCGGTAGCATACACAACAGGAAGCCTATCCCATGCTCTTTTGCCACCACTGAAAAGCCACTTCCTAAGGGTGGGTTAGGATTCCTTAATATTGAAAGATGGAACATAGCAGCAATCAGCCACCACTTCGATGCTTTGCTAACTAACAAGAGGAGCCTTTGGGTACAATGGAATGTTATGCACAACATAGGCAAAAAGTGTTTTTGGACTTTGGATGCCCCCCGGCTGCAGTTGGATTTGGAGAAAGATCTTAGCTCTGTGGAAAACTTTTTTTGCCTTTTCTCAGGTTTTCTCTTTCTAGACAAAGCAAAAAATGCTTCTGGAATGATCCCTGGTTGTGTGATGGCTTGATCCTGGCTGTTGTATTATCTCAACAACAAAAACATCAGTCTGGAATTAATTTGAACGCTAAAGCAATTGACTTCATTATAGAAAGCAAACTGAATCTTCCCTTTACCAGTAATCATAATTTGACACAATTTTGGGCTGGAATGAGTGACTTCCACTATTCATATCCAGACTTTGATGAGCTCCTTTGGGCTGGCAAGCCTCACTCAATAAAGCATGTTTATCACATTACGTCCAAAACTCAAAACATGCCAAAGTATCCATGGCACAAAATTATCTGGAATTCCCAATCAACTAACTCTGATAACCTAATGCTGTGGAAAGTTTTAAATAATGCTTTGATGACTAAGGACAAGATGCTTGGGTTTTCGATGATTACTGACCACTTGTGTATGTTTTACAACCTTGAAATTGAAAGTGTTCATCACTTGTTTTCTGAATGTACTATCCTTTATCACATTTGGGAAAGGTTGATGGCCAAGAAAGGAAGAATGAATGTGTCTTTGCAGTCTGAAATCGAATGGGATTTGATTCTGAAGTCAACTAAAAGGAGATATGATGTTGGTAATATGTTGTGCTACTGTCTCAAGAAATACACACACCTTGTTTGGAAAGAGAGAAACAACATTTGTTTCAACAATGCAGCTCGTAACTCAGTCCAGTTGTGGAATCTGCTTAAGCATGACATTTTGAATGGCCTACAGGCTCACAACTCCAGCTTGTGCATTCTTTTGGGAGACTGGTAGTTCGTGGATGTTCGCCTTGGTCCTTCGGGTATTTCTTAGAGTTTTCCTATGCCGGTCTTCGAGTTTTTGGTGATGGCTTCCTTTGTTATTGTCTGACTTCGAGTTGCATGGGTTCTGCTTTGAGTTTTGCTCGTGCCTGCACCTAGGCCTGCATCTTTTGTGTAGTTTTCTGTTCTTGGTTTTTTCTCATCTTCTTTGTTCATCTTTGTTTTCTGCTACTCGAAGTATGTTTCGTGTAGTTTTTTTTCACTTTTGCAGTGAAATCTGGTAGGGGACCAGTCAACCTCGCTAGCTTTGCTAAAAAAAAATTATTAATTATCTTTAAAACATTATTAATAGGTATTTATTACTTTTAAAATCTTGTTACTAAATAGTAATTATTCTTAAATAACTTTCTGATCAAAATCTATTTTTTCAAATTTGAAGGAAACTTAATGATCACCCTAGTACTTAAATAAGCTACCATATCATTCAATTTAACTTTCCAAATTGATAACTAAAATTTACATAATCAACGACTGTATAAACAAATTCAACACTTAACTGTCGTTGTTTATCATATCACTTATTCAAAGTTGGCATATCTGTTAAGAATATATAATTAGATGTTCAAATCTGTGAGATAGCAGAACTGGGATTTATTCTGCTAATTAAATGCCCAATTAATTTTATTAGTGGAATGGTGTTTTATTCCGCTGCACAAATATCTAAATTTCACTATCCAACTTACTTAACAATATGGTGTTTATTTGGACAGGTAGATAACGCCAAGAAGTATGCTTACATTAACTACGTTATAATTTTAAACAACGTAATTATATTAATCAAAATCGATATCAATTTACCACCTCATATATGATCCATTACTTAAAACAAGTTTGAATATGAATTTAAACTCAAATAATGTAATAGCATTTCAAGATGTTATATCATGTTCCTAGATCAAATCAACTAATCTGATAGCATTTCAAGATGTTATATCGTGATCCTAGATCAAATTCAACAACTAGCAAATTCAATAATCCAAACAGGCATAAATAAATTTTATTTACTATAAACATACTAATTAACCAAAAAGAGTGAGTTTAACTCACCGAAGTGTTTCGATTTGAACTAAAATCAAACGACGTCCAATTTTAGTCCAAATTTTCATCTTGCTTCAAATTCATTCAAACCAGGTCCATCGTGAAGTTATCGTCAGGAGTGCAGCGCAAAAATTTTGTTTCAATCGGACCTCGTACGACTAAGATATACAAATTATAAGATTTTGAAATTAAATAATACCATGTATGCAACAACCCGAATTCCAGTGGTTTGGATTTTTCGCAAAAATCCTAAAAAACAAGCCCATTGAAGCCCGAGTTGGGTATTTGGTATCCTGCAAATAGGCAAAAATAAATATATCAGAGCTCAATTAATTATCTCACAGTGGAATTGACTAAAATATAATAGCAAGTAAATACTCATCCAAATAATAACACTTTCTAAGAAAGTGTCGTAAAGCTGAGAAGTCCCTGCCATCTACCTAACCTTAGGATGTTATGAGGAGGGGGTCAGAACAAAAGTTCTGGTGAATGGATAAGTTATATACTTCTAGGCTTAATTCTACATATATCGTTTTATTTCCATTTACTCTTATATTAGGTTCATTATGTTACAATATTCTCACCTATATTCGTGAACCGTGCCCATCTACTCCATAGTAGATACAAACCTAATAACTAATATATACATATATGTAGCTATATGCCCAATGACCATATTGGTCCTAGGTACCACCTATGGTACCCTCCGTATCCTCATCGAAAAGGGTTCCATCGTCTAGCTTCGAGAGCGTTCTGTAACTACATCTGTAAAGGACAACTTCATAAGGCCTACAATACAGATACTCCATCGTTTTGCTTCGCGAGCGTTTCGTAGCTACATATGTAAAGGACAGCTTTGTAAGGCCTATAATACAGATACTCCACTACTTACTATGAAAACGTAAATCACGTCCGCACTAGTCTATATCAGTGCTCGGACATCCACAGTGTAACACCCAGTGCGTACATTGAGGACTACGTAATCGTTCTGTCTACTATCTGAATTACGCTAATAAGGTCTACCTTGTACGGAACTCAGTCAGGGATTTTCTATATCTGTAAAGGACCGCTTCATTAGGCCTGCAATACAGATATTCTAGTTGGTTTGTCCCTCTCGTCGTGGCTATGGCCCCACGCAGCCACCCCTCAACTAATCGAAAGACTTCTAAAGAGTTAAGTGGGCGTGCCCTACTGCAAACAATCTAACATCCAATTGGCGGTGCCCCTCCATCCAATGTCTCGATAGTGAAAGTACCATTGGACTATTGGTTTAACTCTAGTCTTTCTCGAACTCGCTCTTAGTTTTGATGCTTGCTGATATCCGCATGCGACTATCCTTAAACCTACTTGCAAGTATTGGACATATGAATACCCTATCCGAACACCAAGCCCTTCTGACTGCCTACAAAGGTCCGCTTCGTTAGGCCTACAATGCAAATGCAATCAAGGCATACTTTATTGATGGAACACCTAGAGACCTGCCTCCGGGGATGCAGCTTCGTTAGGCCTACCCAAAGGGCCATCCTAGAGTATCCTCACGTCCCGTTGAAGTCTTGTACTTTCATCTAGCCCAAAATAACTAAGTTGAATGTGCTTCTCCATTTCTGAAATCCGTGATGAACTGCTTCGTTGGGCGCTTCATCCTTTGGAATGCTCCAAATGCATTTCGATTCTTTTATTAGACCCTAAGTCTAATCTTTTAATTTGCGCTTAGTTTGCTTTCTTATTTTATTGGCTATTTATTTTAATTTAATTAGCATATTCTTGCCCTCGTCTCACTTCTAACTATTGTAAGATAACCATAAGTCTAATAGGGAATGCTGTTAGTATGAGTCACCTTCATTATCTTGCTTATTTAACTTAATATGTAAATCCTTATGTTCAATAAAATAAGCCTCTTTTATTATTTCTATTTTATTTGCTTATCAACTTAATAAGTTGTTTAAATAAGCTTCTATCATTATTCTCTACTATCATTGCTTATCAATTTATTATAAGTCTCACGATAAGCTTTTCCGTTTTTATTTCATAATTATAACCTATGTTATATTTCTACTTGTAATTGTTACTTTTTCTTCTTTTATAGTCCGTTATATAATTACAAGCGTTTCTTGTCTGCTCTAGTCTGCCTTCTTTTATTATGATATAGAACTTTCTTTAGTTCTCTAATATTACAAGATTCACTTATCATAATAATTGCCTGGTTAAATAGACTTTGCAGTAAATGCAGACTTAGGCTCCTTAAATTTCTTTGTAGCCTCAAATTCTTAAATTAATAATTCTCTTATTTCAAATCATACTTTACTTTATTGTTCGATATTTTAGGAAGTAATTCTATTTTATTTGGTTGGTTATGAAGACTATATAATCCATTTCCATATCTTAATATTGGATAATACTATAAACAATAATCCGTAGCTGTAAGGTATCTCTTTTACTATTTTGGAGCAGTGGTTTCTCTATTTTACACTAATTTCCTCTATTTATTTCTTTTACTCCAGCAGTTACATTTATCGTTATCTTTTAGATATTAAGTTATGGAATTGTATCCTATATTCTAAACTAACCAATTAATCTAGTAATTACTCCCAAATTAACTTTTTCTGTTTTAATGCAATTTATTACAGTAATTCTATTTCTCAACTTTTATTATTTTACATCTAATTTCCTTCATTTCAGTTTTCTTAAGTATAATCCATATTTGTGTTTAATCTATTCTAATCCATACACGAAGAAAGAAAGAGGGGATAGAAGAAAACGGATGCTTGAATAAAAATTCAAAACGTAGAAAAAGATGTAAATAAGGCATAGAAAATAGTGTGTAAATACTGATACTGTAAATAAACTGCAAGCTTTCTTATAGTTCAGCCTAATTTAATTAATATGATTAATTACCGAATAAAATTTTCTAAACGGGAATCTAACAATAATATATCTTAAACTTAAAAGATATATAAGTAAATCCACTCACATGTCGTCCTTAGCTTCGCTTGTGCTCCGATTGGCTCCACGGTCCTTTTGGATCCCCTTCTTCGAAGGTGTATAATATTTTAATTTAGAAGATCTTCTCCCTAGAAATTATTTTCTTTTTAGGGTTCAGCCTTATGCAATAAACCCATGGGAGAAAATCTAATTGTGAGAAGATAGCTAGGCTTAGGGTCCTATTTATATTGGAGCTTAGGGATCTAAGACCATCGGATTCTTGAATTGAACTTGGAGCCACCACGTTACTGGGTCGTTCGGAGCCATAGGATTAAAGAACGTATGGCTCAGATCGTGCAAAAACGAGAAAAAACATCACCGCACGTACCTGGACGAAAATTCGTCCAGGCCGTACGCGGTCGACCGCCCTTAGCCAACGGTCGGCCGTTGCGCCTATTGGGTCGACCTGCTGGTCGGCCCATATCCGTGTTATATTATTATTTTTAGTACGATTACTTGATTCTGTTTCGTTCCTACCTTCTTCATTTTGGTTCGGTTCTAGACAAGTTATATATGGAAACTGATCAGAAAATCGTCCTGGATGCAATGGTACAAGTTTCGGAGCCATATTCCGATAATTTCAAAATTATTTATTTTCATTACTTATCGTTATACGTTACATTTTAACTATATAAAAATGCGGGATGTTACAATGTACTATCTAATTCTCTAATTAAAGTCAATTAACCCTATTTAAACTTAATTCCTTCTTCCCCAAACTTACATTCCTGCCTATAAAGCAGCCTTCCTCCTTCCTGTGGTCATATCTTTAATTGTCGATATCTCTACCTCCAATGCATGAAAACCCACACTATCTTCGCCAAACCTCTTTGCGAACCACATCTTCTTGTCACAACCAACATCGGCCCACGGCTCCATATAAAATCGCGTCCACGCGGCCTTAAGTACCGTAGCAACATGTCGCACCCTCCATTTTAGGGGCGAAATCCACCATACTTTGCCTACGGGTGCACTACTTTACTCTAAACCCAAATCCGAACACGATATTGCAAATCGATGAAACCATTTTCCATTAAATCAAACCCTAGCCATATTGAAACTCACATCCTCACGGTCTATCAATGTCATACCACCTTCAACACTGAACACTCCTCTAAAGTTATACCACAACGAAGATCCCGTCATAACGAATCCAAAGAATCTTACTTTAGATTTTTCTGTTGAGTATAAAATGGAGTTATGAATTATTGAAGACAAAAGAACTTGTTTTCCTTTATTTCCTTTTTTTTTCTTTCTTCCTTTTGTTTACTGTCAAGTGTTTAGAGAGAGAGAGGAGATGGAAGAGAAAGAATGTGTGCTTTGTGGTACTAATTTTTTTTGAGTTAGTGTGCGTGTGTGTCTTAAAATTTTTGGTATCTCATCGCACAGATCTCCATTCGCGTATGAACCCGAATGACAAAACAAAATTATGGTCATGCTTAGAACAGCGATGTGACCCCAAAACAAAAATAATATGCATAGGTTATTGAATTCTGTAAAATCACAAAACACTGCTATTTGCTGAAAATCATCAAACGACAAAATATTTCCATATTAAAAATTGTAGGAAAATCAAATAAAATAAATTAAAAATACGTCAACAAATATCAAGTTGTTATATTAATAGTTGATTTTCTAATAATTTATTAGAATCATTATGACTGCACATAAATTAACTAAGGAATTCATTGATAACATTTAATAATTTAAAAGGAGTTAAATAAGTCCATGAAATAAATATTCAATTAAAAATCTAGATATTTAAATCATTCATTCAAATAATAAGTCCACGATTTCATCATTTAAATCAGCATTCAAATTTTTAAACAATCCCATAATTTAATTTACGTTTTAATGTTTTTACCAATATTTTAATAATTAAAATTAATTAAATATTCAAAATTAAATGACCAAAATCGTGGGTTGTTACAATTTTCATCATCCCAAACACAACAATGTTGAGGAACCTTATATCATTTTTAATATTTGGACCTTATATCATTTTTAAGATTTGAACCTAATATCATTTTTACACTTAGACATCTTGCCACATTCAGCCTTTAACCTTTATGATTGTTGATAGAGAGATCAATGCTGAGTCGATAATTGTGATGTTATTCACCACTTAAGGATGATTTCCAGGTTGACAACAATGACGATTAGCCCCATTGTCCTTTGTGCATCATTCTATGATGATAGATGTTTGTTTTTGTTGCCTTTTGCTCTTCCTATATTGATGAACTCTTGTGTATTTATGTTGTTGAATGCCTATAAGATAATCTATTGAATTATTTTGTGGCCATCGATCAGGTGTGTTGATCAGAGATGTTTTTTAATATTTAGCTATGTATTTTGGATTGTGAAATCCCACACTACACATCCATTCTGCTATTAAAAACAATGTTGAGGAATGGAATTCATGCCACTAGATGGAGACTCCAAAGTTTATAATTTTTCTAATCATACTATAGAAGTACAAGAGCGATATATGGATAGGAAATGGAAGGATCTTTAGTGGGAAGAAGGAAACAACTACTGGAATTTATATTACTATTATTCAAGCTATTAAGAGGCAGATTAATATTTTGTTGGTTAATACTCATTTTAATCCTTCTCTAGTGAGGGTTGGATTACATGATTATTTATCTAATTGTAGTTGGTCAGCCCATTCCATCTTGTACTTCTTTATCTTATGCTACGCTTTCCATGTTTCCATGTAATTCCTTATTTTATTTAATAAAATCATGTAAGTATTTAGTCGACTCTACTCGCCTTTGTAGAAATATAGGTCGTTACTTTGTTACTTAGATGTATAGTGCTTGATCAACAATCAATGGTGTATTAATATTCTTTACTAGTTGCAAGATATGATCTTTCGAACTTACTGTTCGATCCAATAACATGCATCCATCAACCAATATCACCTTGGTCAATAATTTACAGCTCCCCATTTTAATTATGGTGGCATTAACCCTTAATTGTATCGAGGGATATAGATCCTACCATTAACAGTGTTTCACTTAATGTGCTTTGGAATACAATCAACTGCTATCATGCAGACAATACTATGTATGAATCGCAATCTAAACATGTTTTTAACATGGATCATTAATGCCAACAAGTATCGATCTCGAGATTCAAACTCATAACTTTTAATCTCGCAGTCTAAACTACCAACCAGCTAAGCCAACCTCGTTGGCAATATAAGCATGTTGTTTACACATGATTTTAATAGTGTACTCAAGTTTACACATCAGTTATTACCTCTTTAAGTGATTCTGTATTGTTTCATAATAACACGTGTATGTAACTACTTAGTGTCTCTATTCGCTGATTTGGGAAGAGCTTTACATACATTGGTCTAACTGAAAGTACTGATATCCCTTTATTGATACTCCTTAACTAGATATTTATTGTTTAACTGGTTAATCCAAACCACAATTATGGATCACTTTGAAATTGGATATCATAAACTAGTTATCAATTTTTTTACTGATATGGTACAATGTAATCCTTATGTTTTTGCATAAAATTATAATGATAGGTCGATGACAAAGTTTAATGACCTACCATTATTATTTCGAGAGAGATGTAGTAATTAAATTCCAAATCTCAATACTCAAATTTAAAACTTATATATTTATATATTTTAATTCCAAATTCAAATCCTCAATTCTAATTTTTTTTTTGACATAATATCGTTTTTTATTTAACTAAAATTTATGAAAAACCATGTTAATTTTTTTTGAAATTATGTAATTAATCGGTTGCTTTTTCTACCATCGTCGAGTTGTACTAGTTTATCATAAAATATAATTATTGATATAGTTGAATGTATCCAAGTCCAATATTGATAGGAAACGATAATTACATCTTTAATAATAATTGTAATACCTTTCGTTTCATACTTTTTTTGTGTCAGCATGAATTACCAAAAATGCTCTTCTAAATATGTTATCACATTTTAATAGCACTTAAAAATAAGATCTAATAAATAATTTTTCTTTATAAATTCTAAACATCTCTCTACAAGTATTATTAAATTTTAATACCACTTAAAAATATAAACTAATAAATAATCTCTCTTTATAAATTCAAAACATCTCTTTAAAAGTATTATTAAATTTTAATATCACTTAAAAATTGGATCTAACAAACAAACATCCTTTACAAAGTTATTTTTTAATTAATTAATAATAGAAAAAAAATTAAATGTTGCAATATAGAAATAAAAATTTAAATTAACTATACATAATTCGGTGCAAAAATATGACTGAATATTTATACTAATCATTTTCTCTTGAATTTGTTAAACTTACACTATTCGTGAAAAAATAATTCACGCGTGAAGCGCATGCCATTAGGCTCGCCTTAATACCTTTGTCACACTTTTTTTGGTGTCAACGTGAACTATAAAAAATGCCCCTTTATAGATACGAGCGTTACGGCACGCGCTTCGCGCGTGAACTACAAATTGTATATATTTAACACATCAAAGTAAAATGATTTGCACAAATATTTAGTCATAATTTTGCGTTAAAATCATGTGTAGTTAGTATAAATTTTAATCTCTACATCCAATTGTTTTGTTAGTTTAAATTTTTCTTTATATTATTAATTAGTAAAAAAAGAATTTGTAAAAAAATATTTGTTAGATCCTATTTTTAAGTGATATTAAGAGTTAATAATATTTATAGAGGAGCGTTTTGTATATGTAAAAGAGTTTAATGTTAGATCATATTTTACATGATATTAAGATTTGTTAAATGTTTAGAGAGGCGTTTTTAGTAGTTCACGATGATACCAAAAAAATATGGCACCAAAGTATTACCACTATTATTAAAGATAATAGATAAATTTGTGAAAAACTTATTTGTTAGATCCTAATTTTAAGTGATATTAAGAGTTGATAATATTTATGGAGGGGCATTTTGAATTTGTAAATAAGTTTAATGTTAGATCCTATGTTTAAGCGATATTAAAATTTGGTAATATATGTAAAGAGGCATTTTTGGTAGTTCATGCTGATAACAAAAATGTGTGACACCAAATGTATTACAACTATTATTAAATATGAGATATTTTGGCATGTGCAACGCACGTGCATATATGCTCTTTATTGAATTATTAAATTTGAAAGTTCTATGTAGTTTGATAAAAATAAACTGAAAAATATATAAAAAAAAAAGTAATTTTTTTGTTGGAATAGGGTTTGAACTTGTAACATTGTTTATGTTCTAAAATTTCCATTCAAGATTGATGTTAATATTTGTTCATGGTGAGATTCGAATTCATGACCTCTTATTTGCATGGAAGGGCATTTTTGAAATTTCACAGTCGGATATAAAAATTGTGTTTTTATTTCAACTATTAATAAAAATTAATATATTGGTTGATTTATTTAAAAAGATCTTGCATTATCTATTCTAATGTAGTCATATATATATTTGACCCGCTCTCTAAAGTCTAATTATAATTACATCTGAACAATTCTATTCTATGAATAATTGGAATCAATATCTAGGTTTGAATACGTCTAAACTAATTGTAGGGAGATTTTATCTCCTAATTTATTGGGGAGATCATATGAAATAACAGTTTAATATTTAAAAAGTTATATATATGGGTATTTTAGGAAGTTCATGGTCGGACCAAAAGTTTGCGCTTCTAAGCCAATTATTAATAAAGATTAACAAATCTTAATATTCCTTAAAAATAGAAGTTAACAGTTAGACTTTCTTTATAAATTCAAAATGTCCTTTTACATATTTTATCAGATTTTAATATCACTTAAAAATATAATCCAACAAATAAACATCCTTTACAAATTCGTTATTTATAGATAATAATATAAATAAAAATTCAACCTAACTAAAAAATTAGATATTGCAACTTAGAAATAAAACTTAAACTAATTACACATAATTTCAATGCAAAAGCATGAAGTTTGCGCCAAAATTGGTCACAAACCCTGAATGTTGTGAAAGCACCAGTGTATGGACATAAATCAGCAATATTGTAACACAAGTCTCGGATCCAGGTAAAGCGGAGAATCACAAGTCAAGAATAACAAACAGAAACACAGGATTTATAGTGGTTCGGCTATCTCTGGCCTACATCCACTTCAAAAGATGATCTTTTATTGATGTTCTTCGCTGATTACAGTGGATTACAGCAGTAATTTTCAAGTACAAACAATAAAGTTGAGTTCAATCTTGATTTTGGCAAAGTCTCGACGTTGATGGATCCCAAAAAGTCCCTTTTCTATAGGCTCTAGGGCGCTATTTATAGGCGCTCCATGCAAATATCTGGCTCAAACTTTGGGAGACTTCTTCTGGCACGTGAGTGGGCCCACGCGATCGATCTCATGAAGTTTCGGCTCGATCTGTGATCGATACGAACCAATTTCGTATCGATCAAGATTTGGTCCAACCGAGTTGAAATTTGGCATGAACCTTCTTTAGCATGTACGCAGGCTCCTGTGAAAATTTCATAGCATTTGGACTTGTGGTTTGTGAGATATGATCGATGCAAGATTGCGTTTTTGTTAATGCTGTCGCATTCGAATCGATCCTTCGTATCGATCTATTCGTATCGATCCAAGCACGTGATAGCATGTTGACGTGGCACGCTTTTCGGATCAATCCACTTTTTATGCCGAGTTGACCGAGTCGTTTAAGGCTTTCGCCTTGTTCATATCGATGGTTCGTGTTTCATTTTGTATTGATGAAAAGCATTGACTTCGTATTGATCGCCTGTAGCTCTGTTCGCATCGATTATTTTGTCTTGTTCGTATCGATGTTAGTGGTCTGTTCGTATCGATTGTCACCGATTCGTTTGTCTCCATCGGTCACACCTTATTTCGTATCAAGTTTGTATCGTTCCCCTTAGCTGATCGATTACAGAAAGGGATCGATACGAAAATGGCATTCCAGGTGGATACGCAGTCGAATGTATGCGATGGATGCGAACAGAGGATTGGATGCGAACGTATCGATGCGAGCGGTGGATACGAATGCGAACGTATCGATACGAACGATGGATACGAACAGAGGTTTAGATGGATGCAAATGTATCGATACGAATGATGGATACGAATAGGGTTCCACTCTGATCGATACGAACTCCATGGATGTGAGGCGAAGTCACTCTGATCGATACAAACTCGATCGATTCGAACAGATCGATATCATGGCTATCTGATGGATTCGAACAGCGTGACTGTGGATCGATTCGAACGTGATCGATTCGAAATTATACGTTCCTGATGGATACGAACAGCGTATCTTTCTCAACTTGCATCGATCATACCTCGATCATATGAACTCCGATTGACCTGAAATATGGCTTTGCTTATCATGTCTTGTCAATTGTAGCTCGTTACGGACTTGGACAAAATTCATCGACATCCATAGTGAACCTGTGATGTATAATCGATATTTTTGATGAGTAATAATTGATTTTCAGTTAATTTCTTGATATCTCGACTTTGCTAAAAAGTGGGATAACACTTTGCCCCCAAAAATATGCCTTTTGGTAAAAGGCGTGTTTTGAATAGCTTCAAATCGAATGCTGTGAGCTCATGTTTTATTCACAGCTATAGTATCGTCAATCAAGTTTGTGGCTGTTCGAAGCCGAATCAATATCCCTTTCCACTTGCGAAAGTCGGTAATCAAATTCTACAGCCTCTCCGGACTATCCATGGTCACTCTGGACCCTTGCTAAGTCCATTCCAAACCTAGCGATCAAATAGAAAGATCTTGTTGCGCTCTGGTGCTGCTTTCTATCTCTTGCACTCTGGCCCTAGCGAGGGCATATAGCGATGTCTTGGTCTTTCTGGACCGATCACAGCCTCTCCGGGCTCTTACTGGATCCCATCCTTTCACTCTCCGGTAAAGGGGAAACAGCATCAAGTGAGCCGATCCTGTCGCTCTCCGGTGAAGCGGCAACACCAACACCCCCTGCACTCCGGTTCAGTGTTTCTGAACATTAAGCGATGTCATAGTCTAAATCCTAGGCCGATCATAGCCACTCTAGGCTCTTATCGAACCCCGATCCAATCACTCTCCGGTGAATGGGGAATGACGTCAAGTAAGTCGATCATGTCGCTCTCCGGCGAAGCAACTCACTTCTTGCACTCCGGACCCCGCCTCTCCGGGCAGGGTCATAAAGTGATCATTTTCAAGCTGGTTTTCAATGTTCATCCTTTAACTCTCCGGTCAATGGTTTATTTCGAGAAATTCAAGTTCATTTATTAAATTCAAGCTCCAGATGTTCAATCTCAAACAACAGGAAAAACTAGGCATTGCCTCTCCGGGCAGAGCGGTTTATTACCATCTCAGAGCATGCCTGGGGATCTCTCCGGTTCTTGTACATGTGTAAGTGGAATAGCCGTTTTATTTTGAAATCAAATCTAAGGAATCTAATCGACCAAAGTCCAAATCTTGAACTTGGCCCTTGTCATCATAATCAATTGATGACAAGTCGTGATCCTGATCTAGGATTAGTCCTGTTAGGTGGAGGCGGTAGTTGCTCAGGTCCTACGGCCGCTGTCCGATCTCTGGTGTATTGTGGCAATCTATCACTTTTGGCATGATCCTCTACCTCATCTTTCAGATGGTGACATTCGTCGGTTGTATGCTCTTCCAGCTCATGAAATAGGCAGTACTTCCCACTCCTGCGTTCTCATTCTGTGGGATCTCTCCTGGGTGGTTTTCGATAGGGGAGCTTCCCCCTAATCTCCATGTAAATCCGTTCCAAGCCTGCCGTCAAGTCTGTGTATTGTCTGAATCTGGGTTCTCGGAATTTCTTCCGTTTATCAGGACCATCATATCTGTCGTCCTGCTTTCGCTTTCCTTTGTCCGCTTCAGACTGTTCTTTGGATGTTCCTTCGCCTTGCACAACGTTTGTTTCTCGTCTCTCGACGTGTGAGTCTTCTAGCCGAATGAATCTCTTAGCCTCATGATAGAATTCTCCAAGATCTTGTGGTGGATCCCTTGCCAAAGAATCCTTAAACTCTGTGCCTTCAGCAACTCTAGCTACCGCTGCCATCAAAATCATCGATGGATCCGGGCGATCCACTGAAGCCACCGTCGCATTGAATCGTAGTACAAAATCTCTTATGGACTCTCCAGCCCTTTCCTTTATCAAAGCTAATGTCATCACACTCTTGGGTCGCATCACGTGGACCCTAAACTATCTCATGAAGCATTCCACTAGCTCACCCCACGTTCTGATAGATCCGTTCTCTAGCTGTCTAAACCAAAGCGCAGCCAAATCTGATAATAATAAAGGGAAACATCGTGCCATCACATCCTCGGATGCCCCCAGCACTTCCATATGTCTGATATATCTGCTAATATGCATGGTCCGGTCCGACTTTCCATCATAAGGTTCCAGCATGGGCAGCTTGAATTTTGGAGGATTTCTCGCATTTCTGATATTCGGAGTGAACGGACTCCGACTAACTTCCTCTAAGCCTCCGCTTGACAATCCTCCTCTCATAATTCGTCGCACTAATCCAGTCATTCTTTCATCTCCATCCAGGGGTTGTCTCCTTAGCACGTTTCCATCCAGCCCCCCAGGTCTTGAAGGGTATTCTGGGTAATATTCTTCACGTGGCTCGTTAACGTTAACGTTGGCTCTAGCCTGTTGGGCTCCATTTATGGGTCTTCCAATGTCAGATTCCGAGGGTCTGCCCCCAAGTCCTTATTGATTGCCTTCAGGCTCTGCATTCTGGTCTTGAATCTGACCTTTAGTGGTCCCAGCTACTCTGGCTCCTTGTCCCGCATTTGCAGCCGATATAGTCGGTCCAAGGTTCTGCGCACTTGCTGCTCTCATCTGTTCAAAGAAAGTCTGCATTGCTTCTTGTTGACTCTTCAACAATCTTTCGTGAATTGAATCTACCATAGCCTCCATTTCATCCCTGGTAATGTAGATCGAAGCTGGTACTTCTTCAGGTCCAGAGGATGCCTCTTGGCTTCCCCCTTGTTGGCTTCTTTCGACTCTTTGTCTTCTACTTGTTTGTCGCGTCATTGTCTCTCAAATCTGAATTCTTCAAGCTTTCAAATCTGAACTCCAAATCTGGTATAGCGGGTGCTAGTTCTTCTCAGTGAAAGCACCAAAGTGTTTGCGTCAAAATTGATCACAAACCCCGAATGTCGTGAAAGCACTAGTGTATGAACACAAATCAGCAATATTGTAACACAAGTCTCGGATCCAGGTAAAGCAGAGAATCACAAGTCAAGAATAACAAACAGAAACACAGGATTTATAGTGGTTCGGCTATCTCCGGCCTACATCCACTTCAAAAGATGATCTTTTATTGATGGTCTTCGCTGATTACAGTGGATTACAGTAGTAATTTTCAAGTACAAACAATAAAGTTGAGTTCAATCTTGATTTTGGCAAAGTCTCGACGTTGACGGATCCCAAAAAGTCCCTTTTCTGTAAGCTCTAGGGCGCTATTTATAGGCGCTCCATGCAAATATCTGGCTCAAACTTCGGGAGACTTCTTCTGGCACGTGAGTGGGCCCACGCGATCGATCTCATGAAGTTTCGGCTCGATCTGTGATCGATACGAACCAATTTCGTATCGATCAAGATTTGGTCCAACCGAGTTGAAATTTGGCATGAACCTTCTTTAGCATGTACGCAGGCTCCTGTGAAAATTTCATAGCATTTGGACTTGTGGTTTGTGAGATATGATCGATGCAAGATTGCGTTTTTGTTAATGCTGTCGCATTCGAATCGATCCTTCGTATCGATCCAAGCACGTGATAGCATGTTGACGTGGCACGCGCTCTTCTGGTCGATCCACTTTTTATGCCGAGTTGACCGAGTCGTTCCAAGGCTTTCGCCTTGTTCATATCGATGGTTCGTGTTTCATTTCGTATCGATGAAAAGCATTGACTTCGTATCGATCGCCTGTAGCTCTGTTCGCATCGATTATTTTGTCTTGTTTGTATCGATGTTAGTGGTCTGTTCGTATCGATTGTCACCGATTAGTCTGTCTCCATCGGTCACACCTTATTTCGTATCAAGTTCGTATCGTTCCCCTTAGCTGATCGATTACAGAAAGAGATTGATACGAAATTGGTGTTCCAAGTGGATACGAACAGAGGTTTAGATGGATGCGAACGTATCGATACGAATGATGGATACGAATAGGGTTCCACTCTGATCGATACGAACTCCATGGATGTGAGGCGAAGTCACTCTAATCGATACAAACTCGATCGATTCAAACAGATCGATATCATGGCTATCTGATGGATTCGAACAGCGTGACCGTGGATCGATTCGAACGTGATCGATTCGAAATTATACGTTCCTGATGGATACGAACAACGTATCTTTCTCAACTTGCATCGATCATACCTCGATCATATGAACTCCGATTGATCTGAAATATGGCTTTGCTTATCATGTCTTGTCAATTGTAGCTCGTTACGGACTTGGATAAAATTCATCGACATCCATAGTGAACCTGTGATGTATAAATTTTTGATGAGTAATAATTGATTTTCAATTAATTTTTGATATCTCGACTTTACTAAAAAGTGGGATAACACATGACTAAATATTTGTGCAAATTATTTTTTCTTCAATGCGTTAAATATATATAATTCGTAGAAATATAATTTACGCATGAAGAATACCCATAATCACGCTCAAAACGTTTAACGTTCATAGCTCAAGATAGTAGTTAAGGTTGATGTCGTTTTCTTTTCAAAAAGCAACAACTGCATTACGTAATATTTGATGAAAAATGATGGGGTCCCGCCACACTATATTATACGGTATCATCCAGGAAAGCTTTCAAATTCCTGGCCATGTGCAGACGATCTCAAATTTGAAATTTCACAATCGCAGCCGTCAATATAAATTAATTTTCACCGTTCGATCAAAACACAACGTTCATATTCCCTCTTCTCTCAAACAATCCATTTGCTCTTCTCCAATCATAAAATTAGGGTTTTTTTTCTCCGCCAAACAGAACTTCGATTTTGATAATTCTCAAGGGTTCTTGAATGGAGATGATTGGAGAACTTGGCAGCGTTTCCAGGAGTAGGGTTAGATTCCAGGAATCTGATTCAGATTCTTTGGATTCTAATGGTAGTGAAATTGTTAGTAGTGACGGTAGAGGATTTGAGCTTGTTGAGGACTCTTCCTTTTGGAAGGACCATAATGTTCAGGTTGTTCTTAATTTTATCATTGCTGTTATGTATGATAATCTGTAATATTTATTTTGATTAATGTATTGAAATCAGGTTGTGATTAGGATACGACCACTGAACAATTCGGAAATTTCACTTCAAGGATATAATAAATGTATAAGGCAAGACAGCATGCAATCTATTACATGGATTGGGCATCCAGAGTCCAGATTTACTTTCGATATTGTTGCTGATGAACATGTTAGCCAGGTATTGGTTTGTTCAAACTTCTCTCAATATAAGAACTTAATTTTCTTAGCTGATAATACTATTTGTTATGTTAATACAGGAGAAGCTGTTTAAAGTTGCTGGAGTTCCAATGGTGGAGAATTGTGTGGTGGGATACAATAGTTGCATGTTTGCATATGGGCAAGTGAGTTTTTCATGCAATACTTTGACATTTAGCTTTTGTTGTAAAATTGAAAAGTTATTAGATACTGATCGAGGAATGAAATTTCGTTGTTATGTTCGTTTTCCAGACTGGCAGTGGAAAGACACATACCATGCTAGGAGATATTGAGAATGGCACGCGCAGACATAGTATAAATTGTGGTATGACTCCTCGAGTATTTGAGTATCTGTTCTCAAGAATACAAAAGGTAGTGTTGTAATAATCTTACTGCTGTTGTGTCTGCTTCCTTAATGAATTGTTAACAATGTTATTTGAATTAATAGGAAAAAGAAGCTCGGAGAGATGAAAAACTACTATTCATTTGTAAATGCTCATTTCTTGAAATTTACAATGAGCAAATTTTAGATTTGTTAAACCCTTCATCCACCAATTTACAGGTACTTTACTTTGTACTCTTTCTAAAACTTATGATTCTTTGTTAGACCATTTTAAAACTTTTAGTTTAGTTTCAGTACAAAATTGAATAAATAAAATTGTATTTTGTAACATTATCTTTTATATTTGTTCAATCAAGAGCTCATAAAATTAGGCATTGTTGTTTTCTACCAGATAAGAGAAGATGCAAAAAAGGGTGTGCATGTAGAGAACCTCAAAGAATTTGAGGTTTCAAGTGCCAGAGATGTTATGCATCAACTTATACAGGTTTTAATTCTCTTTGAGATGTTCTGGACTTATTCTAGGAATTAACAGAATTTGGTTAATATTTCTAGTTGTTATAGTAGTTTGTCATTCTCATGGGTATTTTCATAACTTGTAGATTTGAGCAACTTCCTCTACACACATACACACACAGAGCTAGGATCAAAATCCCCCGATATCAGCCACAAGTTTATAAATATCCGGTCCATGTGATGGGAAAGAGAGAGAGAGCAAATATCTAAGTAAAACTTGTGGCTGATTTTAAGGGGCTACAAAATGGTGCTAAATAAGGGGTAAAGAGGGCTGTTGATCCTAGCTCACACACACATGTATATATACATACACACACATATATGTGTGTGCGTGTTAACATAAGCACTGGAAGTGTAAGGATTCCCACTTCATCTAACCACTATAGTTGTGATGGGAAAGAGAGAGAGCAAATATCTAAGTAAAACTTGTGGCTGATTTTAAGGGGCTACAAAATGGTGCTAAATAAGGGGTAAAGAGGGCCGTTGATCCTAGCTCACACACACATGTATATATACATACACACACATATATGTGTGTGCGTGTTAACATAAGCACTGGAAGTGTAAGGATTCCCACTTCATCTAACCACTATAGTTATTAAGGCGCGCGCCTCTAGGCTTGAAAAAGCCCAAGGCTTAAGGTTTGCGTCTTTTTTCAGTTTGAGTGCGTCTTTTTGCAGTTTGAAGCGCCTTTTTGCAAAATTCAAGTTTTAGTTTACAGAATAATTAAATAAAAATTTCGAATTGTTAAATGAATTATAAAATATGGTTTAAAATTTAAATTTTAGTTAATAAAATATTTAAATAGTTGAATGAATTATAAAATATGGTTTAAAAATTAATTTGTAGTTAGTAAAATAATAGATCGAACTTGGGCTCAAAAAAGCTCAAGGCTCAAGACTTGCGCCTTAACTACTATGCTAACCACAGATTTGAATTTTATGTGTTGGACTACTGCTAAAACAAATATTATGCCATATAAAATTTGATATATTTACAGGGAGCAGCAAACAGAAAGGTGGCCGCCACAAACATGAACCGTGCAAGTAGCCGATCTCATAGTGTTTTTACTTGTGTTATTGAAAGTAAGGTGGGTCGTACAAAATTAACGTATGCATTGCATTATCTCATAAATTGGCAACGATAGCACATGTTACAGCTTTATTCATGCTTATTAATGGTTATTGTTCCTTCAGTGGGAAGCTCAAGGAGTCAATCATCATAGGTTTGCTCGACTCAATCTTGTAGATTTGGCAGGCTCAGAGAGGTAACGCGTTATTATTTTACAGTGATATTTATTAAGATATTTAATTTATATGCAGTGGATTCCTTATGAAGTTTTAGAGCATTAATGAGTTAGTATTATTTGACAAATCTTGATTTGTAGACAAAAGAGCTCAGGCGCTGAAGGTGATCGACTCAAGGAAGCTACTAACATTAACAAGTCACTTTCAACTTTAGGGTATGTCATATTGTGAAACACCATGCGTGTTTTGTTTAATAATGTTAGTTCCTTTTAGCAAATAAACAAGTTTCCATATAGTAGTGTAAGATCACACTTCTCTTTAGGAGCATGAGATAACACACTATTCTTGATTGGTGGATGTTAATCTTCATTTTCTTGAAAAAAAAAGAATATTGTGATGTCGCCGCACATTACAACCTCTGATCAAGAGTAGTGTGCATTGTCTCATGCCTCTTAAGGAGTGAGGCTAACATTTCTCTGACCACACATTCTCTGATATGCATTCGATCTATTCAGGCTTGTCATCATGAATCTTGTCAGTAGTTCAAACAAGAAGCCTATGCATGTTCCTTATCGAGACTCAAAACTGACCTTTCTTCTTCAGGTAAGAAGTATACTTTTTTTCATGGATTTTACATTTATCATGGAATGCTGCATAGTTTTTTTCCTCTTGGCTCGAGTTCTAACACTACTATAGCTTCTAACATTATCTGTCTGCAACACTCTTTTTGTTGTTATTGCTGCTGCTGCTGCTGTTGTCGTGGGGTTGCGCGCGCACGTGCGTGCCGCATGTGTGTGTGTTTGAAAATTGCAAACTTAAGTCAACAACTGTACCACCCCCTCCCCTCTCTTTGATTGCACATTACAAGGGCAATCATAAATTGCACATATATATGATTAATGTGTCACTGCCAAATATTTTTTGCTGAATGGTTTACATGAAGTTTACAGTAAAATCACTTAAAAAAGTGGATTTCTGTGTCAACTGCCCTCCATTCAACTTTCTATGGCCCTGTACTTGCTGCATTTTCGGTTGGAGAATACGTTCCAGTAAACATACAGAGTAGAATGGCACATTTTTAGTTGCATCTTATAATTTGCTAAAATAACCACAGCTTTTCATATTAAATTAGCTTTATCAGCTGCGGTGTGAGGTTTTAGGATGTCTGAATCTGAACGCAGTAAAGCTATAGATATTGTGGGTAAACCAGGCGTAAACATGATTTCACTTAATATGCTTCTGAAGCTGTTTATTATTATTATTTGTTTCAGATTTAGCTTTAAATGATAAGAATATCGTTCTATCTTAGTCTACTGTACAGATGATTTTTGAATAAAGTTAGTGACATGATAAAGGTATGTTGCCTTATTTTAGATTTTTGGTTGATGATCATGGACTTTGATTCTAGTGATCGTGAGGATTTATGGGTTGTTGAACAGTGGTTTATCAAACAGTAGTTTAAGATTTGGACAGTGGAGATTATCACACAGAACGGTCTATAATATGATATATAATGAATAAAAAGAGTAGAAAGGTAAAGAACACAAGAGTTTTCATAACGATTCAATCGTTAACGCGATCTACGTCCACTTTATCGATATTATTACCGATTCTGCCAATATTTGGATGGAGTTTCATCAATGTTCAAATCTATTCATTATCAGTTGAAGGTGATTTGTTATTTATAGGCATAGTAATGAGGCTTAAGAGCTGTTATTCGTTCTGGAGAAGCATTCAAACGTTGGAAGTCGGATCTATGCAGAACCATGGATTGAAGAGCGAGAATCAACCTTCATTGGCCGACTCAGCCCGTTTTTCGAGTGGATTGGATAGGCAAGTGCAATGGCTCGGGAAGTGGAGTGGACATGATAAGGAAGTGGAGAGAAAAGGCTTGGGCAATGGTGGAATGAAATGGGTTGGTTTAGGAGTAGAGGGAGGCTTGGTTTTGAAGTGTGTCGGTTAGGAAGCATGGTGGGTAGGCTTTCAACGGGACTAGGTCAGTAAGTCCCTAACTAGACCGACCCAATTTCTTGGGTCAGCTAGTTCGTGATCTCCTAGTTAGCCCTGTCACCCAGACCACTCCGGGCTGCTTCTTGTTTCAACTTCCGTAACTCCTTCGTTTCAACTCTGTTTCGCTCCCCATCTTTTGCATTGCTCTTCTACACTACCCCTGGCCCTGCAACTTTTCCAATCATCTCCTTGATCATCAGTACCTTTACCATTCCATATCTTCTGTTCTACAAGTGGGATTAGCCGGTTTAGCGAGCAGTTCGATCATTCATGTTTTTGGAGGTCCGTTCTCCAACGTTGTCTACTCAGTAACTCAAACGTTGTTTGTTATTGTCATAACTTCTTCATACGAAGCCGAATTTCTACCAGACCTTTAGGTTTAACTCAGTACAAGAATCATTCTGAAACATTCGGATGTTCGATTCTTCACCCTAGATAATTTTCCCATAATAGGTTGTACTGAACGCAAATTGTTATTGATGTTCTTGTGTATAATATAGTTCTTGGTGTAATTAACTGATGTCAGTATGATATATGGTCCTTATATAAACATGACTAGTTTTTGGATAATAACATAGTCAGTTATCAGAAAATTAGGATAAGTGATTTGAGACTTGATATTGGAAGCAAATGGTAAGAAGTTAGCCTCTTTGTTGCCACTAATCACAAAAGTAACTTATATGGTTAGGGAGTGTTTTCATTTTTAGCTAAGTCATCATGCTGCAGTTCATTGTTGTCAAAAGATCGTAAAATCTTACACATCTTTTGAAAGTTAGCCTCTTTGTTTCAAATCCAATATCTCCCTTTACGTTTGATTTAAATGTCGATTCAATTCCAATTAATACCGCATTTGAGAAAAATCATCCAATCCATAGTGATATATTTAATATACTTAATAGATCCAAAATTCCAATTCTAATGTTTTCCAAACGAAATAAAAACGGAACAAGGGAGAAAATTGAGTTTTAGATTTTGATGTAGAAGTTCAAACGTCAAAACTAATTTCAAAATGTGTACAAAATTTAAAATACATCTTTTGAATCTACAATTTACGATTTCAATCTTATTTTGATTCAAAGTTTAAAATTTATGGTTTGAATCCCGTTTTGAAATTCTTGCTGTAGTTGTTTTGAACAGTGTAAACATCATTCTTCGTTATATGGTTGATTCATAGTTTTCTATTTTTATCTTGCTGTTTTGCTTCCTTTTTGCAGGACTCACTGGGAGGAAATTCTAAAACCACTATAATTGCAAATATAAGCCCATCCAATTGGTTAGTTAGCTTATATATTACATTTTTTATGCTGTATATCCATATTTCGTAATGGGCATTATAGTCGATACTATTTGTGAAAATCTTCTTTTGTGAATATCAGCTGTGCCTTGGAGACTCTAAGCACATTAAAATTTGCACAACGTGCCAAGTTTATCAGGAACAATGTTAGTATCTGTACACTGAATAATCATGTTAATTACTGATGGTAAATAGTAAAATAATGAAATTATCACCTTGCAGGCTGTAATAAATGAAGATGCTTCTGGTGATGTTCTTGCCATGCGTATGCAGATTCAACAATTGAAGGTATTGAACTAATACAATTTCCATCTTATTATAAATTTCATTTTCTGGGCCAATATTTAGTTGTTTTTTCCTTGTAAATATATCTCCTGTTAGATTCCATGCTTGATTGTCAAGTTGAATATTTATGCATCCTATATTGAAGATCCTTCTCTTCTTGTTATACTAAATTATGTTTTCAAAACAGAAAGAAGTGAGTAGATTGCAAGGATTATTAAGTGGAGGACATGAGAACTCAAGTGATAACCAACATGATTCACCCGGCACTTTTAAATGGGATGGAGTACAAGGGCCATTTAGTCCATTAACATTTGACAAAAGATTATCACAGGTGGCATTCATTAAATTTTGTCCATCATGCAGTGAGGAATAACTGTATTGTAATGGTTATTGCATTCCCAATCTGACTTTATTCAATCCATCACATTTTGTATCAGAGGAAAGAATACGAAGCTGCCCTAGTTGCAGCTTTTAGAAGAGATCATGATAAATCTGAAGTTATAAAAGCATTGACTGCTGCCAAGGAAGCTGCAGAGCAGCTGGTGAGTAAAATAATGTTCATTTAATATCTGTCACTTGTATGAGTGAGATATAATTGTCTAGCAAAGTAGGCATGATGTTACAGTTCTTATTGTTCTCATCCATTCACAAGTACACCGTTCAAATTATATTATCATCCTTTATTTCTTTGTTTGACATTAGGCTACGCAAAGAAGTGAGGAGGTAAAAGGTTTGAAAATGAGAATCAAGTTCCGTGAAGAAGGAATAAAAAGGTTACAAGCTGTTAATTCTGGAAAACTATCAGCTGAAACTCATCTTATGCAAGAAAAAGAAGAACTCCTAAAGGAGATAGAGGTTCTTCGCAACCAAGTTGATCGCAACCCAGAAGTAACTAGATTTGCTATGGAAAATTTACAATTGAGAGAGGAACTTAGAAGGTGGTTTATTCATTCATTATATTTCATATGTTAAGTCAATATTTATACACAAAAATAAATCATAACTCATGTTTTTATTTTTCAGATTACAAGCATCTGTTGATGAAGGTGAACGGGACATGTTGAATGAACAGATAACAGTCTTACAGGATAAGGTGTCTAGCAGCGTTCATTGACATTGATTCAATAGTTTAGCGTTTTCGAGTTCAACTAATTTGTATTGTACAGTTACTGGAAGCATTGGATTGGAAGCTTATGCATGAAAAAAATACAGAAACAGTTCAGGTTTGAACATTATATTTATACTAAGCTTAAACTACGAACATTTATTTTTATCACATGAAGCCTTCTTTGATTTCTAGAACAAACTGTATGATACTTGTTTGAATTGACGTATAAAGTATTAACAACTTGGAGTGGTATTTTGATTTGTTAAACAGGACCGGCTAACCTTAAACTGGGAGTCTGCTACAAATGAAGAAAATGAATTCCTTCGTATGCAGGTAATAAAAGCTTTTGAATTGTTTGGTTGCTGTTATTCATGTCTTTAAAAAACAAATAACCTTGAAACTTATCACAAGACTTTGATCCTGCATAAACTGATAAGTCTTAAATAACATTTGTATGAATTCCACAGGCAATTCAAAATCAAAGAGAAGTAGAATCACTTCGAAAGAATCTGGCGCTCTGCCTAGAGGCAAAGGAAAAACTGGAGAGGTAATGGTGTAAACTGATGGGTTTAGCGTACTAAATTTGCTCCATCCAACATTGTTTCTCGTCTCAAGTTTTCAATAACATTAAGATCTAATTCTTACCTGCTGGATTAAGTTCCAAACAGTTCAATATTAGATCTAAATAACTATGAAAGCAATTATGTCTGTCTTATGCCCACTATATAACTTTTGTTTTCTGATATATTATACTGCATGTCCAGACTCCCGATGTAGAACATTAATTGGTATATGTTTTCTTTGATGTTCCAACCTTAGAAATACTTGAGCTTTATTTTTGATGTCTGAATTAACTTGTTACCAAATTAAATATGCAGGCATGTGGACCAACTATCCTCACAGATCAAAGAGCAAAGACCCTTCTTTTCTGAGACATTTAATGGAGACTTAAAAAGTGAGTCATCTGACGATCAGACTGAACTTAAAACAATGGTAAACGCCATTGCAGTTGCAAGTCAGAGAGAAGCAGAAGCTCATGAAGCAGCCATCATCCTAACTAAAGAGAACGAAGAACTTTGTGAGAAGATTAAAGTTCTTATCGAGGACAACAATAAGCTAATCGAACTTTATGACAGCAAGAACGACAGTGAACAACTGCAGCATAAGCTTAATGATATGCATGAAGAGAACGAAAAATTGTTAGGCTTGTATGAGAAAGCAATGCAAGAGAAGGGTGAACTTATAAAACTAATTTCTACTTATGATGCTCAAAGAATTGAGGCCGAGGAGGCTGCTAATCAGAACAAGGGAAAGGTTGATGAACTATCAGAACTATATGAGAAGGCTTTGTTAGAGCGAGATGAATATAAAAGTAGTCTTTCCTACGAAATGAATAAAATTAAAGAAAAAGAAACAATTTTGTGTGAAAGACAACATATTCAGAAGGAAGAGAAGGAACGACTTGTCAATAAGTTAGACATTGTTAAATGTCAGCTAGAGACTACTGGAAAAGCTATGAAATATTTTGGATTGCTTGAAAAGGCAACATTCGAGGTTGATGAACTTTGGGACACAATCAAGTCTCAAAATGGAAGTGTCAAATTAAAGCAACAAGAACTTACTTCACTTGAATCCTTGTTGCCTAAAGCACTTGATAATAAAACTACCGCGGAGAATAGGTTTTTGGATTTGAAAGAGGCAGCACAAAAAATTTCTTCGAAATATCAGTGCTGCAACGAAAGAGAGAAAGAAGCTGTGGCAAAGTTGGAATCTCTATCTAAGCCTCTAGATGAAAAGAGAGAGGAATTAAAGCACCTTAAGATCAGGAAGGAGGAAGTAGACAATTCATGTGCAAAATCTCGATTATTTGAAACCGAACTAAGAAACGACTTAGCACGTCTGAAGACAAAATATCAAAATGCGGAGGCACAAAGGAAAGAATGTGAGACTGTTCTTTTTGCAATTGATAATAATAAACCAGATACTTTAAGGCCTACGAGTCTTGGTAAAGCTTCTGAAATGCTTAAGTCTGAGGAAGAGAGAGTCAACATATCAGTTGAGATTAGGAAACAGCGTGAAAAAATCGGTCTGGTTCTTAAAGAAATATCGGATTCGAAGAAGATTTCAGAATCTTTGGGTTCTATGATCAGAAGTCTTGAATCATGGATTGAGAGTGGTATGCACTCTTTGCAAGAAGCTGGGATGATACTTAAGGAAGTTGTATCAGAGAAACAGATGCTTAATAGAATGATAGAGAATGAGATTGTTTCCGAGCTGCCGAAAATTTTGGTGGAATATCAAGAGTGCTTATTTAATTCAGATTTGAAGGAAGAGGAAATTAAGTTATGCTACCAAGAGGTAGAGTTGGAGATTATGAATTTGGAAGAGTTAAGAGAGAAACAAATGCAGGCGGCACTGAAGCTGAAGAGCTTATTAGAAGAGGGTGAGCATACAAGAATTTCTAAGAAAACTGAATTAGAGCTTGGAGAAGTTGAGAGATCTCTAGATGAAGCTAAGTCATTGTTGGTCGCAAATGACAGGTAGTTTTTCAAATTACCGCCTCGACGTTTTGCTGGCTTTGGGTGTTAGAAATTTGAACTTACAGACTGATGATATCAAGCTTTGTACTGTATATTATCGATCTTTAACTAGGAGGAATTGATTCGGTGATTGTAAGAAGACAGAACTGTGAACTTCAAATTCACGGAGATCCTGGAATTTGTATGTCCTTAATACATACGAGTCCATCAATGTAACAGATGCATTTGTTATTTTGCTTCAAAGTTCTTGCAATTTTGCTCTACAAAGCAAAATTTGTGCTAAGTTTTAGTGTTATGTTTTGGAGAATTACGTGATTGTTCTTGATCCGTGGGCGCGCGCGCATATGCATCATTTAATGAATTCAGGATTTATGTTCAGATCAGTAACCCAAATTCATTTTGAAGCTTTTATTTTATTGCTATCAATGGATATCCGAAAAATCCGAAATTCGTTTGGATCCGTATTCGAAAAAACGGATATTATCCGATATCCGAAAAGCAGATGCGGATATTCGATATCTGAAAAGAAAATCGGTTGCGGATGTGGATATAGGCATATCCGTATTCGAAAAACATTCGTTCGATCCGAAATTAATTATAATAATAATAAATATTATTATTGATTTATTATTTAAAGATGATCTTAAAATATATTTAGAAATGAATTGGTCCAAGCTCAAATTGCCCAACAATTAACAAAGAAAGTAAAACCCTAACCGTTTTCAATTTCACTTTCCTCAGCCGTTTCCAATTTCACTTTCCTCACGTTCCTCAGCCGTTTCCAATTTCACTTTCCTCACGTTCCTCAGCCGTTTACAATTTCAAAGCCTAAATCGCTCTCGCGCTCCGCCTTTTGTCGCAGCTCCGCCTCATTCAGCTCACCTTGTCATCGTCGCACTCGGCTGTGGGTCGTAAAGCCCTAAGTCGCCTTCGATTACTGCTTTCGTCGTTTTCGACTTTGCCCTAAGTTACTGAATCCTCTTTTTTTTCGTTATCGTATTTTTATTTCATTTTTTATTTGGATTTTTCGTTCTCTTAGAAAACAAATGCTTATCGTTATAGTGGATTGAGTCCTCATTTTTTTTCTTGGTTTCTTCTCGTTGTTGGTAAAATATGACATGAGTTTCACATAGAGAGAAATTTATTATATAGGTTCTGGAGCTGGAGTTAGATCGTCATTTAATTTACATGGAAAGATTGACGAAACCATCAATTTTTCTGCTTTCGAGTGAGTTTCAGTTTTGGTTAACTAACGTTAGAATTTTGAGAATGTCGTATGAAATTAGTGTTTTTCAATTGAAGTGGATTATTTGAGACTGCTGTTTCAAGCTGTAAATAATAACAATAGCTGATTCCTACTTACTGAGAAAACATTTTGATTTCTTTTTTTTTATACTGATAACCGCGGTTTGTATTTATATTACTTGATATATAATTCTATGTATCAACGTTTTCTCAAACTAAATGGGACAGGTTATGCACAGGTCATTGAATTTACATGTAAACTCAGTTAGTCGCTATGGATTTCTATCAACTTTTTCTTAAACCCTATAAAAAATATATAGATTAGAGTATATAAAAAATCTAACTATTTTTCTTGCTGCCGATTCTATGATTTGCACATGTCTGAAAGAATAGGAAGTGGTAATTCAGGGCTGTTCTATAAGAAGCCTGAAAAATATATTTAATTGGCTTATTCATTTATGATGGATATCAGATGGTAGAAATAATAACATAAATGGTTATGCTTTTATAATGGACTTAATAACAATCTCACAGTTATCAAATCTTAAATCGTAGTTGTTGCAGCAGCGTCGTGTGCATGTCAACTGATTTGGTTTCAAAAGATACTTAAATCATAGTTGTTGCAGCAGCGTCGTGTGCATGTCAAAAGATTTGGTTTCAAAAGATAGTTAAATCTCAATATTCTGAAATGTTTCAACATTGAAGGTGCAAACTTATTGATCTGAAGTTTGACTTCTTGATACCCTTCATAATGGATGGTATAATCAATTTCAATCAGTGTGAAATAAAAATTGGATTGCTAATGTATTAACCAAGTCATTTAATAGTTCAACTTAGCATCATTTTCCAAACCGAGGAAGTGTTTTGCTGTTTGCACAAGTGCTAAATAAATCATAGTTAGCTACTTGAATGAATGTTTAAAACCATCAGTTTATGGGACGATTGTTCAAACTAGTTAAATTTTTGGATCAATAATATGTTTTGATGTTTTGATGCTTATCACATTTTGTTACAAGGGCCATAGCTTTGTGATATAATTTTTGAAAGTTATTTGTTTATTGGAGAATCTCCCGCCATTTGTTCTGTGAATCCAAAAATAAGTGAAATCCCACACCCATGCTATTTTGCAAGACCAAGGTCGCTGTAGTTGAGTGTTTCTAGGACTTGTAGATTTTAAGCTTGGCTATATACAAGCTTGTATCAATCTTATTATGTATGAATGGTTTTTTAACGCCACCACTCATTAAAAAGAAAGCGACATTAAACGCCATAGCTTGTCAATGTTGAGAATTCACACAAATGCTTGAATGAACAAACTTTAATACCTTTTCTTTTCCTCTTATTTTTTTTCTAGCAAAAAAATATTGCCCGTGTTATTTGCTAACAATACAAATTCCATGAGCTATAATGAGAGGAATACTTGTTACCATATTAGTTTGTTAGTAGCGTATTAAATCAACCAATCTTAAGTTGTCCGTAAAAAATATATTAGTTTGTTACCATTTTTGAAACTTTGGTTAGTCAAAACTAACAGATAGTCGACTGTTAACATTGGTATGTTTTTTATTTGCTGCTATACATGCTACAAAGTATCGAAATTAATCTGTTTGATCTTCCTTACAATTATTCTATGAATATTTACAGACTTTTATAAATGGAAAACACCTCGTCAAGTTGTAGCAGTAAATCTGTTGCATGTGTTGCATCAAATGCTTGTGTCAAAGTCAAAGATAACATAGTTGTGCTAGAAACCACGGACTCTAGTGCGCCACCAACTCAAATTATTCCAGCTAATGAAGAAATATCTGCACCTTTGAATACAAAACCCTTGAAATCCAAGGTATGGAAAGATTTTGATAGAGAAGTGTTAGAGGGTAGTAATTGTGTTAAGGCAACTTGTAAACATTGTTTAAGAATATTCAATGGAGCCACTTCATTGGGAACAACACATTTGAAAAATCATATATAAGTTTGTCCCAAAAATACTACCAATAAAAGATTATCCGGACAACAACTTTTGACTAATAAAAAGTCTCCCAATAAACCATTCAAATTAGCTAGTTGGAAGTTTGATCAAAGTAGGACTCGAATGTGTTTTGCTCGTATGGTTGCCAAACATGATTATCCATTCAATATGACTGAACATGTTTACTTTCAAGAATTTTTAAGAGCATTAATCCAACCGTTAAGTTCTATTCTAGAAATACAGTTCGCTGTGATGTGTTGAAACTTTATGCTGATATGAGAACTGAATTACAACAGATGTTTGATAGTTTGTCTACTCGTGTTAGTCTTACTACTGATTTATGGACATCTGAACATCAGAATATAGGTTATTGTTGTATAACTTGTCATTACATTGATGATGAATGGAAATTGCAAAAAAAGATAATTGCTTATCATGAAATGCCTTCTCCACACACTGGACTTGCACTTAGTGCTGCTCTTAAAACAAAACTATTGCATTGGAATTTGGATAAGAAATTATTTTCAATTACTGTCGATAACGCATCTAATAATGATGTTATGATAAGAGATCTCAAGGCATGGTTAGATGGTAAAAGGGTCTTGATTTCAAATGGTGATTTGTTTCATATGCGTTGTTGCACTCATGTCTTGAATTTAATTGTGCAAGATGGGTTAAAAGCCGTACATGGTCTTATTATAAAGATAAGAGAAAGTGTTAATTTCACAAAGTCTTCACAGTCTAGAAAACAAAATTGGGAAAATGCATTGGCACAAACTAGATTAGTCGAAAAAGGTGTTTCTTATGATGTTCCAACGTGATGGAACTCAACATACCTTATGCTTGAAAGTGCGTCCCGTGTTTGAGCGATTAGTTGAGTTAACTTTAGATTATATAAGTTTTCCTTCTAGAGAAGAATGGGAGATAGGAAAAGAAATTTGTGAATGTTTGAAAATCTTTTATGATATAACTCTCAAATTTTCAGGTGTTAAATATCCAACAGCGAATTTGTATTTTAAAAGCGTGTGTGATATTTATGAAAGTATTACTAGTTGGGAGCTAAGTGAGCATGATTATATTTTTTCCATGGCACAAATGATGAGAGTTAAATTTGAGAAATATTGGAAGACTTGCAATTTAATGATGAGTATTGGAATGGTTTTCGATCCTCGTTATAGAATGGCCTACATTGAATTTTTCTATGATTTGATTTATGGGGAAGATGGAGAAGTTCATGTTAGGAAAATCAATGATTGTTTGAAATCTCTTTTCTATTTATATGAAGAAGAAAGTGCATCCTATAAAAATGTATCTTCTTCTTGTGCATTGGATGATAATGTTAATCATGGTTTAAAAAAGAGAACAAAAATGGATCTTAAGTGAAAGAATTATAGAGAACAAAAAATTGGAAGTTTGCAAATTTCAAAGACCGAGCTTGACAAGTATTTGAAAGATGAATTATTGCCGATGGATGAGGATGACGACAACTTTGATATTTTAATGTAGTGGAATACAAATTGTCCTACATTTCCTACTCTCGCAAAGATTTCTCGTGATATTTTAGCCGTTCCTGTTTCTACCGTAGCATCCGAATCATCGTTTAGTAGCGGTGGTAGATTGATTACCGAAAATAGATCCTCATTATCTTCTGACATAGTGGAAGCATTGAGTTGTATTAAGGATTGGTTACCATTGGACATAGGTTAGTTATTATTATATACTAAAATTATTTTAGAATTTTAACCATTTAATATAATTAGTCTTTTTATTTAACAGGTAAAGATATAGAGCTTGTAGATGAAGGATCAACCCTACCATAAACTATCCATCGCATAAGGTAAAAATATTTTTTTTGTTTCATTTATGTGCTGCTGCAAGCAGCACCACTTTCTGGCTATAGCACTAAGTCTGTGTATCGTTAAATAGGTACTAAATATCAGATTATACGAAAGAATTCTGAGCTCTAAATTGGTACTAAATTTGTGTGTTATATATACCTCAAATGTCAGTATGTTACAACAAATTTCTTAAATTACCGTTAAGTCATAATGCTTTTCTGTTATGGTTTTGTATCATCATAAAAAGGCCATAACTTTGATAATTAGTTAATCCCTATACTGCTTGGTCTTCCAATTACATGATGTCTGTGGCGATGAAATAATTTTTAGATTGATTTCTAGAGTTTTACTATTACAAACATACGATTTTTTTTTTCAATAGAGCTATCTGCTTTAATGTCAGTCTTCTACTAATGAATTCCTTTTGTGTTATGTGTTGTGCAGGTGTGAAGTCCCATGCTTTAATTTCAGTTGAATTAGTTTCACATTCCCAGGCACCACTCCCTCTTCGACTTAAAACATCAATTCACCATGGCTTTAGAGAGAAGTTGCAGAATACAATGAGACAGATTAAGGTGTAGACATTAGTACTTCATATTTCAGTTGGAGGAGAAAGTGGTGATGGACTGATTTATCGGTAAATTCAATGATTTCTCTCCTAGCATCTAATACATGAGTAGATTAAAAATTTCTTCTTTATGCTTAAACTATGAGATTGAGAGATTGAAACTGAGATATTATATGTTCTAAAGAACATGATTCGAGTAGCGGGATCATGTATTGAAATACTATTATTTGCTGTATTGTTTAAGCTTGTTCATATCTTATATGTGTGGATTGTTTGTTGTTAACTTAGAAACTGAAGTAAATTAGTTTGTCGATTGATTGTTATTTGAATGCTATGAATTGTAATTTTTTTGATTAAAATTTTCATTATATTATAATTCTCAATCTAGTTTTCGGATGCGGATTTTCGGATATTCGGAAATATCTGCATCCTCTTTTCGGATGCGGTTACGGATGTTAATTTTTGAATATCCGCGGATATCGGATGCGGATGCGGATGTAGATTTTAATTTTCGGATACGGATGCGGATATAGCCATATCCGCATTCGTTTGCATCCGTTGACAGGCCTATTCGTTGCCCATATTTTGCCTGCTATTAGGCACTCTTGATATCCGTATCCTTAGTCTTTCGTGAAATCAACTTTAATTATAAAACTGCTGTGTTGCCACTCCCGTCATTCACTTTTCATAAAATCTTGCTAACTTTACGTTTCAAAACTGCTGAAATAAAAGCAATGAATGGATCAATTAATTTTTTTTTGTTGAAAACCCAGGAGAACCCGGCGAGCCGGTAAACTCCTGAGGAGGGTATAGTAAAGCCGTCCGCTGATCCAAGCCCCCATACCCCCGGGTAAATTTATATAGGATAGGGAAGCGCATGGTAGGAATCAAACCTGGGTCTTTTACCAGAACCCAAGCCTCCTTTCCACTGCGCCGCACCCGCGGACATGATCAATCAATATTTAAAGGGGAAGAGTTGGATAAGAAGAATTGGAAACTTTGATTTGTCCGTATTTCCATATTTGATATAGCAAAAATTCATAATTTCTTTTTTCTTTTCTTTTCTTTATTGGTAAAAACAAACCTGTACTTAAATGCTGGTTTATATGACCAAACCTAATATGCTATTTATTTTACTGATAATTTTTTTTAATTACGCATATTTACGGTTTTTACCGTGAATATTTACCGTATTTACAATGCATATAGTAAATATTTACAGTTCAAGAACAAATATGTGCAGTTCTAAAAACTGCAATACTCATTTTTGAACGAAATTAAAAATATGTTTTTTAAAACGTTTTTTAGGCAGCGGCGACCGTTTCTTTAGCATGCTTAAAAAAAGAGCTACTATACATATGCATTTTTTTCTTTTATTATCAATCTATTTTTTTTCTCACCTCTCGATAATTTTTAACATACTTCTCCCACACTTTTATACTTCACATTCTTAACAATCATACACACACACTTTTGACTTTTTTTTAAAAATATATAAGCATAAACATGAACTTGAACGCAAATCTCTTCAACTTCAATTATTTTTATACCTATTTCTATCCAAAATTTGATTAGAAAATTGTAGTTAATTTGATAATCTTCGAACCTTAATATAAGTGGACGTTAGACAAATCTCATTTGAAATCTATTTTCAAGCAATAAAAATTAACGATATGACATGAAAAACCTGAAAAGCAATAATTACTCAAGTTGATAAATAACTTAGAATGAGATTCTCTTTAAAGTTTGTAGAAATTTAAATCTTTTGTGTTAACAACGATGATGTTTGAAATAATCTTTTTGACACTTTAAGTATCTCTTTAAGTTGCATTCGGAAGTGTACTAGTAGGTGTATATAGTTATACCCTTAAAAAACTAAAATTTGTTCAGTATTACCTCTTTTATCCATTCTTTATGAGGGATGCTATCCAGCCCATAATTTCCTCATTCTATTACCTCATTATTCTTTTTACCCACCCTATTTCTTTTTACCTTTATTCTTTAACCATTTTTAAAAAAATATCTCCGCCCTCTCTCCCTCCCACCCCACCACACACACACACAAAGTCATTCAACAAAGATAACACGCTTTGAAACAATGCTAAAAAAACTCAAAGTTTCTTCTTCGAATTTCAAACTATAATCTCAAATCACTATGTTTAGAATTAAAACGATCGGATTGAAGCCACATTCAATAGTTAGAAAAAAGGATACAACACCCGCATTGATGACTTAAGAGGTCGTAGCGACTCGACGAGATAATTTCTGAAACACTAGTTTTTCTTCTTCAATTTAGTCATTGTTGGTTGATTAGTGTGCTCGATTGAGGTTGATTTTGATGCTCATGTGATGTACTCATGATTTGGTGTTGGTTGAATGGGTGTTGTTATCTTTTTTTGGAATTCTTTTGTCGAGCTCCTACCTTTTGTATTATAGCGAGCTTGGCAATTTGTAGCCAAGTTGGCCGTGTAATTTATTTTTAAGTAAATTCGCTAATTGGCAATGACACATCACTTTTTCTTTGTAATAAATTGGTTTTTCTTGCCGATTGTTCTTGAATTCAATTTCCAATGTCCTTTTGTTTTGAATTTGTGTAGTAAATTAATTGTTATGCTTTTATTTGTTTGCAGACTGCTTCTTTACGCAAGAGACATGATGCGGAATCAATAAAAGCAACTGGTAAAAACATCATGAACCTGATGATTATACTTCTTCCTCAGAATCACATTTCGATTTCGAGTTTGCAGCAGAAGACGTTGCAGAAGAACCGTTGAACATGTTGATCAACCATATTTTCTAAAGCTTCTAATAGAGTGGAGAATATTGTGGCTAAGACTTGTCTATTTTGCGAGACTTCAAATATCATGTAGCAAACTTAATCTGGGTTTTTAATTATGTAAGTGCTTTTTTTAACTCTGTAAAACTTAAATTTACTATTTTTTTGTGTTAATTGAAGTTACTCCAAAAATTCACCTTTCGACCAAGTTGAGACCTCTTTGAATAAAGAGCTAGAGAGAAGAGTTGCAGCCAAACCTTTCAAAGGAGCCAAAGGGATGCTGCCATCAAAGTTTAAAAATTTCATGACCTTTCGAAGGTGCCGAAAGGTTCCTCATACCAATATCCAGAGAGTTCCTACCTTTCGAAGAAGGTAAAGGAGTCGGAAGCTCCCTTCCGCTTTCATTGACTATGCGTCAACTAGATGAAGGTCTTTCGATCAAGTCGAAGCCACACCTTCCGAAGACAATGAAGAATAGCTCTTTGAATATATGTAAAGCCATTCGAAACCAATCGAAACCAATGGTCTCGCCATCATTCAAACTGCTAGGAAGCAAGTATTACTTGGAGCAACCCCTTCGAAAGCTATAGTAAGCCTTTTGAATTGGTCGAGGCCAGTGTGGTCCAAGAAAGGTTCCCCATCAGATCAAAAGAAGAGCATGGGCATAACCAACATCATCAAAACCAAAAGGTAAAGGCTAACGACAGAGTCGGAAGCACTTTCAAGACAAATCAAAGAAGAGAAGCGCTGCCAAACCTTTCGACAAAGGCGCAAGCTTGCTTAAGTCTTTCAATAGCCACCTTCCGACCCAGTCGAAAGCATCAGGGTCGAAAGGTGCCAGGCCGCATCTATAAATAAGATCCAAGGGGTCACATTTTGGGGATCTGATTCCTTTCATTTTGAACTTGTATTCTCCTAAATAAAGCATTGTAACTCTAATTTAAAGATTGTGGATTTGGGAATTTAAGGAAATAAAGTTTATTTAGATGGAAAAAGGGAAGTCCTAAGCTCTTTTGATTACTTTATTGTTTTATTAATGCTTTTGTTGGATTAACCTCTATATTTCTAGTTTAACCCCCATCGAAAGTCTTCTATCGACATAGTCGATACATCTTCAGGCTCTAATAACTTATGTAACCCCTTCGAAGCTAACTACTCTGTGATCTCAAGCCTTCGCCAAGGTTGAAGCCAGTTCTCTAAATTCTAAAACCAGGAATTACAGATCTATGCGGTTAAAGCGCTCAGCAGATTCAGTGTGGCGGAGGTGCAAAAAGTCATAGCGGGGATACATCGAGGATATAGCGGATATAGCGGATGACTCTAAAATGGCATATAAAACTCGTACTTAATGTTTTTACAAATATATAAATGGTATTGAATGAAAAATTAACATTCAATTAAATTATAATTAATACATAAATAATTTTAAATAAAAACATGTGCGAATATACTGTAAATAAATGTAAAACTGTTATATAACATAATTGAATTTAGTAGAATATTAGAGTATTTTCATTCTGAAAATATATTAATAATTCAATTAAATAAATTAATTTCACAATTTTTATAATGTATAAATTTCATTTTTCAATTCATTTCTTTTAAAGAAGATATAGCGGAAATAGCGGAATATAGCGAGAATAACGGGATATAGCGGAAATAGCGGGGCTTAAAGCGGAAAGGCTATATTTGAGGCTATATGGACAAATCGTAGCGGTAGAAATCCGCTATGAGATATAGCAGGGTTATAGCGGGGTAATAGTGGGGCATTAACTGCGTAGTTACAGATTCAAACCCAAGGAAGTTATACCCACAGCTTTCGATAAGGCCGAAACCAATCTCAGATCTACCGAAGCTTAAGACTTCTTGCCTAAACCCAAGAAAGACAAGCTCCCAAGCTTTCGACAAGATTGAAACCTCCCACTCTTCTTAATAATCAAAACTCAAGCCAATTTACAGCTCTAGGCCTCCATCCAAGTCGAAACCTATCCAAAAGAACTTAACTCAAGGTGTTTCGATCACAACAAAAGGAAGCCCTTCGAAGGAGATATCATACCTACTCAACTGGATCGAAAGGTCACCTAATCCAGAAACTAACCCTTTTGATATAGTTGAAAGGCTTGTTTGAGGAACATCAATAAAATAAGCCTAATCAAATGGCAATTCTAAATGGATCCACACCTTCTTTCCTGCACTACTAGTAAAAAGGATTAATCACCTTTTTAGCATCATTTTGGGGTGTTGACAAGAAATCTTGTTAACATTTTTGGCGGTAGAAGGTGAGCTACCTACGACTTGGATAAACCCCCAACACTGCTATTCTCTAACCCCACTTGGATCAATCCTACTTCAAGTTTATCTACTTTGGTAAATCATGACTAGAAGGGCTAAGCGATCTGAATAGGAGTCTTCTGAACCACATTTAACAAGGTTCTTCCAAGTAATCATAAAAGACTCCAATCAAGATGAAGAGCAAAGACTAAGGCTCGAAGCTCTTAGAATTATAAATCAGAAGAAGGCGAAATCTTATGACCTAAAAAATGGAGCTTAAACCCTTTCCATGTTGGCCCCACCCCTATCTTTACACTAGGAAAGAGAACAAATGGAAGTGACAATATCTTCAATAAATGAGAAGAACAATTCAACATTATTCCAAATAAACAATCTTTAAGAAAGAAATAATGACTTTTTACAATGCCTTTGCACACAAATGGCAACCAAATACAACAATAACACTTCCAAATCAAGAAGTCCAAAGGGTAGCAAAAAGAAAAACAGTTGGAAAACATGAAACAATAAGACCAAAGAGCAAAAAGTCTAAAAGCCATCCTAAAGAGTCAAGCTTCAAATCAAGGCTTCCAAAGGAATGCAACTTAATTACATCTATGGAAAATATCTACTTGCTTACTAAAAATGAAATTAACTATTGTCCATCACAAAAGCAAAAGCCAAAATGTGAAAGAAACTTGGGAGAATTCTATTGCCACTACCATATGATGAATGGTCATGAAACTAACCATTGCAGAGCCCTGGAGGGGATGATCATAAACTTCGTTCGTCAAGGAAAAATCCATGAGTTTGTGAAAATAATTTGAGATAAAATCAATAAAGAGAAACTTTCAATAAATAGAAAATCTACATGGTTGGAGGTGAAATTCTCCTCATATTTGGATACTACCTAAGATGGTAGTCTACCTAAGATGGTAGAAAAGTCTTTGTCTGCGTCAAGATGGCCAGGGCAGAGCACCTCTTGGAGGGAGGACGGGTAAGCCTTTTGCCACGCCATGAGATAACCAGGTTAAAGCACCAGACAAGCCCTTGGCTGCGCCTCTGGTTAGGTCAAGGCACCTCCTGGAGGGAGGACGGAGTGAGCCTTTAGCCGCGCCATAAGATGGCCAGGTTAAAGCACCAAACAAACCCTTATCCACGCCATGCTATGGCCAGGGTAAGGAACCTCTTGGAGGGAGAACGAAAAGGCCTTTATCCATGCCATAAGATGTTAGGTTAAAGCACCGAACATGCCCCTATCCATGCCGTAAAAGGGCCAGGGCAGGGCGCCTCCTGGAGGGAGGTCAGGTAAGTCCTTGGTTCCAGCCTCTAAGATGAGTTAACTAAGAGCACCATACAAAAATGGACTAAGACATCCAGGCCCAAGAAGAGGTCCATCACATAATTGACTAAGATGTCCAAGTCCAAGGGGAGGCTCATTCAATAAAGGACCGAGACGTCCATGCCCAAGAAGAGGCACATTCGGTGATGGACTAAGATGTCCAAGCCCAAAAGAAGGCTCATCAAAACATGAACTAAGATGTTCAAGCTCGAGAAAAAGCATATCCGATTATGGACTAAGACGTTCTAGCTCAAAAGGCAGCCAATTAGACTATTTCTATATATTCAAAACATGAAGGGTTCATACATGTCAAAGAAGACAAAAGCAAAGGAGTAGAGCAAAACTCCGCTTATTATTACCTGAATCTGAGTTTCGGGACTCTCATTTCTAAACATCAGCTATTAGTACCCGAATTAGGGTTTTAGATCACTCGTATATGAACTTTGTCATCTAACATCCGAATCTGGGTTTTGGGTCTTTATCAATCACTAACTTATTATATCTAAATTGGGGTATCAAGACAGCTACTTATTTAAACCCTAATCTGGGTGCAAGATCTATGGATTTTTATTCATCACAAATGCCCGAATCTTGGTCAAAAAATATTATCATAAAGATCACTATTAAGAGTTTTCGAATGTGAACTTCGATTTTCTAACTTTTCAAATCCCATTAATGTTAAGGAATGGGTCAGAGAGTTATTACTTTAAAATTTCAGACACAGATTCCTAAATTTAGTTCTTTATTAAGTAAAGGTTACATTCTAATATTTATACCCCTATGATAAGGTGAAATTTTCTATCAGCAAATTTTGGACATTCCAGCCAAGTGGAAGGAGTTAAACTTTTGATCAACCCTCATCGTGGTTAAAGATGAGATTTTAACATTTAGTATAAACTAGTTTCCATACAATTAACATGATGATTTGTTAATCTAAGCAATGACATACATAGACAAATATATCGATTTAAAGCTAACAATTAGAAATATTGTTTGCTACATTCTTTTCAGGAAAATCAGAACAGCAAGGAATAACAAAAGATTCAGCAAGTTTAAAAATCAATGAAAGAGCAATTCAGACATATCAAAAGTGACATTACAGAAAAGGATTACAAATCAGGTGACATTTACAAAGTTTATGTGATTTACATAAGTTATGAATTTGTTTACAAAACTATGAAATTATTTACATACATACAAGATAAATTTACATAGCTCAAACATGTAATGGATTACAAATCTTAAGCGGCTTTATCAAGAGTTTCTGCAACTGAAGGATCTACAGCATGACGAATTGCGGCACAAAGAACTTCCTTAAGTTTCTTTTCCTTTCTCCTTATTTTGTTCTCGTCGTCAATCGCATCAATAGTGGTCTTCAGGGTACAATTAAAAGCTCTGTTTGCAGCCCTAAGGGTTTTGTTTTCCCTTTATAACTATACGACATGCTTGTCAAGCAGGTAGTTGTCGTGTTCTAGCTTTTGATTATTGGCAGCGTAATCATTGATAGTCTGAGAATATTTTTATTTTTGCTGCTCATCAAAATATTTAGCTATCTCGAATTTAGCTCTGCGGCACCAATTACCCACAACATTTTCATCTAAGCCTGGTGGAGGATTGAGCATGGTGGGGAATTTCTGAGCCGCAAGAAACTTCGACCTTGTAAGTTTAGTAGCGTGAGGGATCGGTAGATCAATACTCGAAGTCTTGTCCCCCATGATGAATTCCAAAGAGGCACACTGTGCCAGACCATCTTTTAACTTCAACTCTAAGTCATTTATATGTTGAATAAGTTCCGACATCTTATGATCAAAGTTAATTGTGAGATTCGTCCTTATTTGTCATTTAAGAGCGGTGATCGTTTCATCTCTATTTTTAACTTCACCCTTAAAATAAGCGACTTGGTCTTTTAAGTTAGTTACCATGGTTTTATATATAAAGTATCTCTTGTGCCATTTCACAACTTCAGTATTGCCACCAAAGCGTTCTAATAGAATGTCATCACTAACCACAACCCCTCAACTTTCTTTCAATAATTTCTCCCTAAGAGCATCAACGCGCGATGATAAGGTAAAAGGAAGGGAAGTAGCAGATAGTTGTAGCTCCTATTTAAGCAAAAGAGATGAAATAAAGTCAAAATCAAGTTAAGAATTCTCTTTATTATTATAGTAACAGATTACAACTCAAACAACAACAAAGTTAAAAGATACAATTAACGATTGATTATATTTAAAGCTGGGAAACTACTTTTCTAACTTTATCTAGAGAGTTAGCTGAGAGCATAACTGTCGACTCAAAAGGCATTGTAATTCCTTTGGGGGTTATAACCGACGGACATTTGCTATAGTCCCACTTCCCAGCTGTGGGACTATCCCGATAGCAAATTAATTTAGATTGAAATTTTCTGATCTCTTTAAGGAATGATTCTTCTCATCTCTAAGGAAGTCAAAACGGAGGCGATGGTATTCCCAGTACAATTACTATAAATCTCAAAAAAGCAATATCTTGCTAATTTCAAAGTCTTTAAAATTGATGCATTTTCAGAGTAAAACCTTCTTAATTTAACATATTGGCTTAAGTGGTCTCTAAGGGACGAGTCGACCTAGAGAATTATCATTCTGTAATAGTATAGTATAAAGAAGCTAAGCATAGAAAATAGAGCTAAAACATATATTCATAAATCAATCGATTGTTACATATTTACAATCATTGATTTGGTTCATACGAAATAGACTTAGAGAAAGAATCAGAAACAAATTTATCTTTATAGTACTTAAGCTTTTCAGACGGGAGATCTTGAGGAATCGACCTAACCCGCGGTAAGTTCTAGCAAGCTCCGGGATGTGGGTCAAGTTCGAATTCATTTAAGTATCCTTTATGGAAACGTCTGAGTAAACCCCCGTTGAATTCGTCTAAGTACGAAAAGTCTATAATAGAGTGTCTACAATAAGCTTTGTATAAAAAGTTAACTAGAATGTCTCTTTCTTCAATCGTCATCCAAAATAAAGTTAGTAACTCTCAATTTTCCTTTAAGAGAGCTTCGTATCGGAAGTGTGCTCTCTTTAATAGGGGGCAGCCCTCTGATATTTAAAATATGCTAATACGGAGGTACTCCTGTCGAGGTTATGATATTTTTCAAAAAGAACATTGTGCTCCTTTATTAGTTTGTCTAATTCCTTATATATAACTTGTTAATTTCTGCTTATTTTCTTCCAAGTTTTGTCCTGTAGGGAAAAACAGACTTCTTCCTTATCTAGAGCAAATGATTTAGCACTGATTATTATCTTCGAATTTTACGACATTTAAACAGGGAATTCCATACCTGGGAAACTGGAACAGAAGCCTGGGAGGCCTGCTCTTTCTCTTTCGGATCCTTAGTTTGGGCAGGATCAGGCTTACCTTCTGGAGCAGCAGAAGGACCGGGGGATGCAGGTGGAACATCCTTTTGAAGGGATGACTCTTTTTCAGGAAATTCAGCTTGATTGACACCGTCCTTTTCTGAAACTCCAGAAGGACCGCCTTTGCCTCCATCAAGACCTTGGCCTCCAGCAGGATCATCATCATTGTAATCGCCGTCGTTATCATCATCACTGTCGTCACCATCATCATCATCATCATCTTTTCCTTAGCGGCGTCATATTTGTCACCCTCGTCCTTGGAGTCTGACTTGATATCAAAGAGGGGGACATCAAAAGAAATCACTTCACAAGGATTAATTTCCTTCTTGTCCGTGGCTCAATCCCCTGCTTCATCTGATTAATATTTCCCATCACTCTTTCGGCAAGGGCAGGATCAAGTGAAGGAAAGGCAAAGTTAGGGCAATTCTTATAGTTGTCGGTGTATGCAAGCATAAGGGCATCTTCATAGTTCTTCAGCATCATTTGCCCTAGGGTAGCGTCAACAAACTGGGACACTTGTTGCTTGACATTAGTAAGGGTACAAACAGCAAGTTTAAGCGAAGCTCTGGATCTTCTTGAATTTTTCTTTCAGAGAGGTGTTCTTCATGATCAAGCGAGCTTTTTCATCTTCATAATCCTTTAGAGTGAGCTCCACAGCAAGTTTTTCATCAATAAGGAGTTGGCGAGCCTGCCTGCCTGCTTCTAAATTAATCTCAGCACGAGCAAGAGAAGCTTTTACTTGTTCCAACTCTGTGGAAGCGTCATTTTGAGCGGTAGATAGTGAAGACACTTGATCTTTGAGCTTAGAATTTTCCTCTTGGAGCTTAGAGGACTCGGCAGAAGTTTTGAAACGTGTTCATTTAAAGCCAACCAACTCTTAGAAATCTGAAAGAAAAATGTATTATAAGTTAGTGAGTTAAAAAGAAACCAACAGCAATAAGGTCGACTGAAGAAGAACTTACCAAAAGTTGTTGCTCCATCAAAGAGCAACAATGCACCAAATCTGGAGAGAGGAAGGTGGATAACTAGAGATGAGTATATATAGTGGAGAATAGACTTGACCATCTCTTCAGAATTTATGGTGAAAGGAGAAGAAGATTCCGGCAGAGAAGAATCATGCCTTGGTGTAGGAGGCATACTCAAGGCTAGCTGAATTTGAGCAAGAGCAGCTGGCGAGTTTGACATAGAGATACGAGAAAGTGGATCAGTGACGCCTGGGATTTGCACAGGCTTACCTTTTGGAGCCTCTACGGTTGGGCTCTTCAAAACTTTTCAAAAGATAAGTGTTCCTCCTCCTCCATATCAATGACTTTAGCAACTTTCTTTGGAGGCGCATCTTTAGAAGATTCCATCAGCTTCCTTTTGAAAATTTGTTTGGATTTTTCAAACGATGCAATAATTAATGTCACTCCAGAAGCTGGAGGAGGAGGGGCAGCACCACTGATAGGTACTGTAACTTGAGATACAGTTGGAAAAAGTTAGAACAAATTGAAGTTAGCATAAAAATTTAGGAACAACAGAGATAGAAAGCGAGCACTTGACTTATAACATACTGGAGCGATTAGTGCAGATAGAAGACATGGGAGAAAAATTTGTCGAGTCTCCCAGGAAAATAAAGCGTTTGCTGCGAGAGTTATGCTAGACAGAGGGTGGACTTCCTAAGATCTTCTGTCCTCTAGCTGAAAAGAGTGCTTTCTTAAATTTGAGGGAGTTAGTAGTGTCATTCTACTCTCAATTTGTCTTGAAGCCACAATTAGAGAGTCAATTGTTCTCTTGTCGACTTCATTAAGCTCCTTGGCTGGGACACCTGATAAAACAGAGATTAGGCAACAAAAAACATTGAGTAAGGAAAAATAGCACAAGTCAAGACTTATGGGGAGAAGGGAAAGTCTCGCGAATGTTAGAAAAGAATTTGACAAAGAAGAACTGGTTTTACCAGTCTCTGAATTTGTTAACCCCTTCTGATATTAACTTTTTCTAGGGGTTGGCCCTATATATTTGACTATTGAGATTGCTCAGCTTAACTAACCGAGTCAAATAATTTAGCACTTTAGCACTAAGGGAAGGAAGTTTGGATTCTAGTGCCATCATCTCCAGAGACAAGAGATAAGTGTAGACGTTTAGGGACAACTGGATTAGGGCGATTCCAACATGAGATAGATATGAAGACAAGAACTCTGGGAAGTGTAAGAATCCACCATGATATATATGGTTGCCATTATAAGTAAAGAACCCTTCGGGGGGATTGCTGATGGTGTCGGTTTCTTTTGGGGGAATGGCTTCTATGCCGGTAATGCCAAAATCATTGAGGATGGCATTAACCTTATCTTGAGTCACTATGAGAGAATGTTTGAAAATGGCTTCGGCTTTCTTTGGAGAACTCATAATTCTGCCAGGTGAAAAATGTTTTATTTAAAATCCTTGGTTCATTATGAGTTTAGTACACTCTCAAGAATTAGTCAAAGAAACCTACTTAGATAACTTAAACATGAAAACAAATATGAAACTTCAAGTTTGTTCAAAAAATATAAGTTAAAAACCAAAGGCATTGGGCTTTCAACAAAGTCGAAAGGGAAGGGACATCATCATTTAACAAACATATCTCGACTTTGTTGAAAGCTATGAAAGTGTTGCCTGAGCTATCGACAAAATCGAAAGGATAAGACATAATATTTATTCATTCTTCACCTTTCAACAATGCTGAAAGCTCTATAGGAACCTAGTTGCTAAGGAAAGATAGCTAAGTTTAACTCAAAATATTTAAGCAAAGATATACACTACAAACATTACTTAAAACTAAACAACAAGACCCTTCGACGCAGTCGAAACCAATAACTTAGGTTATCTGAGGAAAATATTGATGTTTTCGAAACCCAACCTACTCATTGAAGTCGAAAGGTTCTAAGTTAAATTCATATGCACTTAGGATATTTCGACAAACCTAGATAAAAACAATTCTAGGGGGGTTTCGACCTATTAGGTAAAGGTGGTGTCGAAGGGGTCTAATGATTCCAAGAAATTAACTATGAAGAGTGGATTCGAATCAAAACTATGGGTTTCGACTAAGTTGAAATGTTTTGCTATCGGAGGAGTTCCTACTCTTTAGCTAATAGCATAGCCTTTCGACAAGGATGATCCAATTGGCATTACATTTCAACCCCATCGAAAGGGGCTAAGGAAGCAAACCCAACATTGCCACCTCAATCTCTTTCGAAATGGTAGAAAAGTCATTTTATGGCGCCAAATTTTTCATCCGTACACAAGAAACTTCCGGGTAGATGAATCGGGTTTAATTAACCCCCAAACCCGATTGCAATCCAAGTTTTCAAAAATTTCTTGAAGAACAAGTAAATGAAATTTGTAAACAAAATGGATTCAAACTGAAATCGATATGTCTCAGTTTAAAAACGCATAAAAATTAGTTATCAAATCGAAGACCAGGATTTACTAAAAATGAACAGAAACAAAATATTTTGAAATAGAAATTCAAACCTGGTAAGAAAATGGGTTTAAATATCATCCATCAGCAATTTTAAAATCCTAAACGAAAAATAAAACTCTAAAATTCCTGAAGCAGGATTAGAAAAACTTTATCAGTAAATCAACCGGAATCTATCTCCAGGAAAATCGAGATTCGAACATTTTAAAAAACGAATTTCAATTTTAAAATCTGGAAGAATAGTGTCCGAATGAAGTTAATAAAATAAGGTTAAATTAAAAACTTACGAATTGAATCTTTTGGTTGTTCTGATTTCTGAAAGCAAGATAAAAGTTTGAAGATCTATAGAATTCTTTTACTCATGTATAAAGTTTTGATTGCAGGAAAATTAAAAGAGGAGGAAGAAGAAAGGTGTACTTTATATGAAAAGTCACCCAAAGTTATCAACCGTTGGATCAGATTTGAATGGATGATCTAGATTTACATTGGAAGACTAAGAGGCGAGAAGCTTCTAGGTTTCGACAAAGATGACTTGGAAAATCAAGAGCATCCCTTCACGGGAGGGAGGGGGTGAAATGTTACTCGAAAAATTCACATATTGACCAAATCGAGACGTCCTTGAATAAAGAGCAAGATAGAAGAGCTTCAGCCAAAAGGAGTCGAAAGGATGCTGCCATCAAAGTTTAAAAACTTCAAGACCTTCCGAAGGTGTCGAAAGGTTCCTCCTATCAATATTCAAAGAGTTCTTACCTTTCGAAGAAGGTGAAGGAGTTGAAAGCTCCCCTTCGCTTTCGTTGACTACGCCTCAACTAGATGAAGGTCTTTCGATCAAGTCGGAGCCACACCTTTCGAAGACAATGAATAATAGCTCTTTGAATATATGCCAAGCCATTCGAAACCAATGGTTTCACCATCATTCAAACTGCTAGGAAGCAAGTATTACCTAGAGCAACCCCTTCGAAAGCTATAGTAAGCCTTTTGAATTGGTCGAGACCAGTGTGGTCCAAGAAGGATTCTGCATTAGATCAAAACAAGAGTGTGGGCATAACCAACATCATCGAAACTTAAAGGCAAAGGCTAACGACAGAGTCAGAAGCACTTTCAAGATAAATCAAAAAAAGAAGCACTGCCATACCTTTCGTCAAAGGTAGCAGCTTGCTTAAGTCTTTCAGTAGCCACCTTCCAACCCAATCGAAAGCATTAGGGTCGAAAGGTGCCAGGCCGCATCTATAAATAAGACCCAAGGGGTCACGTTTTAGGGATCCGATTCCTCTCATTCTAAACTTGTATTCTCTTAAATAAATCATTATAAGCCTAATTTTAAGATTGTGGATTTGGGAATTTAAGGAAATAAAGTTTCTTTAGATGGAAAAAGGGAAGTCCTAAGCTCTTTTGGTTACTTTACTGTTTTACTAAAGCTTTTGTTGGATTAACCTCTATATTTCAGGTTTAACCCCCATTGAAAGGCTCCTATTGACATAGTCGATACGTCTTCAGGCTCTAATAACTTATGTAGCCCCTTCGAAGCAAACTACTCTGTGATCTAAAGCCTTCTACAAGGTCGAAGCTAGTTTTCTAAACACCAAAACCTGGAAGTACAGATTCAAACCCAAGGAAGTTATCCCCATAGTTTTCGACAAGGCCGAAACCTATCTTAGATCTACCGAAGCTTAATACTTCCCACCTAAACTCAAGAAAGACAAGCTCCCAAGCTTTCGATAAGGTCAAAACATCTCACTCTGCTTAATAATCAAAACTCAAGCCAATCTACAGCTCTAGGCCTCCATCTAGGTCGAAACATATCCAAAAGAACTTAACTCAGGGTGTTTCAATCAGATCGAAAGGAAGCCCTTCGAAGGAGATATCATACCTACTCAAATTGATCGAAAGGTCACCTAACCCAGAAACTAACCCTTTCGACACAGTCGAAAGGCCTGTTTGAGGAACATCAATAAGATAAGCCAAATCGAAAGGCAATTCTAAAGGGATCCACACCTTCTTTCCTGCACTAATAGTAAAAAGGATTAATCACCTTTCTTAGCATCATTTTGGAGCGTTTACAGGAAATCTTGTTAACGGTTGTCGTAGTATATGTTCGTGTAGAAATGGAAAATTCGAAAATGTGTTTCACACTATCGTAAGTTGAAAAAAATAAGCTCTTCTTAGTGAATACTTGAAGTTGTTAAAAAGATTAAGCGTTTTGGATTTCTTGTTGAGTTGGGCATTGTTATCGTTTCATTGGTTATGTCATTATATTAGCATTTGCCGAGAAATGTTAACCTAAGACAAACACATTTCACTTGCCATTTAGTGAAATGTTGATTAGTTTGGACGATGTATGCTACATTCTCAGAGTTACTATTGTGGGTATGTGTGTTTACTAAGAGGATGGAGGTAAGGATATTAAGTTGGATGATGCGGTAAAGCTACTAATCGTAGGTGTTGGGATAGATTCACAAGCACCGTATGCAGAACTTAAAGGAAAACACTTTGTGCAAATGGAGTGGTTGAAAAGTAAATGTGTGGGGTACATCTACAATGGAAAATCCTGATTGAGTTTCATACGATCGCGACACTCGTGCATTTCTTCTATATGCACGGATTTATGGTCATTTCACTAATTTAGTTAAAACCGTGGTTCCAAATAAAGAATATGAAAGCATAATGCCAAGGATATGCAAGTGGACAACTATAAAACAAGTTGACGAACCAGCCAATGCTATCATTCGTTTGGAGAACAGCTTGATGATTTGACTGAATAAGATGTACATACATTGATACTTTAAAATAGAGTTCTCTAAGCAAAGTATTTGGTATACACGATAAAAATAATCCAATATTATCTCAAATGTTGCTTTGATTTGAGTAATTTGAAGTAGTAACAGATTCTTCATCAATGCCATATTACAATAAATGCGGAGTTGTAAGTGTTGAAGTTAGACCAGACGCAGTGAGGTAAATAGGTAAATTTCAAAAAATTTATTCCATTTCGGATCTTTGGGATAATGTAGTCTAAGTTTATTTAGAACTATTCTAAATTTTGTTTCTGAATAAAATCAATATTTTATTTATTTTATAAATAAGATATTACTTTGTATAAATGAATAAGTTATAATATATATGTGTATCATACACATATGTGTGTACGTGCTCGTGCAACATAACAAAGTTTACATGGTTTGACATGTCCATGTATAGATTATGGGATTTACATTGTAATTGACATTTAACCCCTCTAATATACAAATATGTTGCCTAAATGTATACATGTATACATATGAATAATATATATATGTGTATGCATGTATGTTTGTATACATTTATATATATTTATATCATAAAATAATAATAATAAAATAATATATAGTAACGCAATTAAATATATATATATATATTATACATTCAAAATATAATTATATTATAAAATGATTTCAGTATTAAAATACAATATAAATTTATGTAAATATATGAATTATATATACATAAGTCGAAGCCGATTTTTCATTAGTATATATATAAAATATGTGTATATATATGTATATACATAAAATAAATACTTACAAAACATTATAATATGTATAAAAATAATTAATATTATATATAGTGTTCTCGGCCCAAAAATTCATTTATTTTAAATTTTGTACGGAAAAACATGAAAATGTTTTTTTTAAAATTCGATAACAAAATGACGATATGTTTTGTGTAAAATTTTATATTTGTACTTTATAATATTTATAAATTACTTATATGTTTAATAGCTGCATAAACAAATTTTATGTTAAATAAATGGTATTTAAAATATGTACGTGTTAACCCACAAAATGGATCAACACTCGATTTGAGTATGTGAAAGCACCAGCCCTGTCAGAATAGGGAAAAGATAATAGAGAACAGCGGTAAATTAAAAGAAATAAGAGAGAGACACATGGATTTTTATAGTGATTCGGCTATTAACTAAGCTATTGTCCACTTAATAGTTTCTTGATCTTGTTCGTATGAGATTACAAAGTGTTTGAGAGAGAAAGATTCACAAGTACATGGGCTAGACAAGTTTTAGGTCCTAGAAATATCTATAGTAGCTGCCTTGGTGACTATGATGTAGAGGAAAGAGTTGAAGAAGAGATGGAGTTCCTGCATATTGATCAGAATCCAGACCCTTTCTTGGTTTCTCTAATGTTGGAATTTATAAGGATAGCGGTCATATTAGACTAGAAGCCCACCACCGGAGAAGTTCAGACATCAACCCAAGATAGTGTGGAAAGTTTGGGTAAGCACCGAGTTAAGGTGATAACCCGCTACCGAGTTATCCCCTTGGGGGAAAACTCGATGCTTTTTCTTGGATTGGGTTTCTCACTTCGGTTTGTAGCTCCCCTTGTGTTTTCGTAGCTTGTTGACTTGTTTTATGATCGTTCCTCTATAACTTGGCTTGTTCTATAAATTACTGGTGCTAACTCTTTAGTTCTTGAGATAGGTTGTTCGAAACTTTATGAAATCGCTTGGGCTTGCATAAAATAGTTAGAGAATGGTTTGTGGAATGTTGGAGCTTCTAACTATGGGGCACCACAACTTGGTGCCGAGTTATGGACTTAGCTCCATAGTGGCATAATTTTTTATAACTTACTTCTTTGGTTTATTTGAGTCTACCCTCCAGGTTTCAAGTTGTTCTGTCTTCGCCTTATCGTTCTATCTCCTATTAAATTCTGCCTGGATAAAAACCCAGTTAACATTTCCCCCCAAGTACGCTTTTGTTAAAAACAAAGTGTGCTCTGGAACGAGGTAAGTCTTGAATTGTTATCCTATAGGTTTCAGTTGATTGTTTGGATTCCATCTTGGGACATTGCTTTTATATGTTTAACTTTCGATTATCTATTTGCCCTGATTTCAATATAAATTCCAATTCTTTATGTAGGATCTAGATTAACCCTAGAGGGGGGGGGGTGAATAGGGTTATAGCAAATTTTCTCTGATTTAAACAATTAAACACAAAACCAACTGCAGAGAAATAAATATGCTGAAAAATAAATCACACACAAAATTTACCCAGCTTCGGCAAACCCCTTCCTACTGCCGCATTCCCAGATTTCTATTAGAATTAAACAGTCTCCCGCTTACAAACACTCTAACAGACTCGCACACCCTGCTACCGCCTATAGAGTTTTGCAAACTCGCACACCCTGCTCACTGAACTAATCCTAACTAGACAATCTGACACTACCTAACCTCTAGGTGGTGATTTACCAAAGTTTAGACTTAAAAAAAAACAGAAAATAAAAACAAATTAAAAACAACCCTAATTAAAATAACCAAGCCAAAAAATAAAACCGGCCCAAAACAATTAAGAGATAAAGAAAATCCCTTTCTTCCTTTTTATTTATTTCGGCCCGTTCCTTTGTAAATCTCGTGAAAAATGAAAAGTGGCGGCTTCGTTTCTTCTGAGCTCAGAAATTAGGGCTTCGGCTGGCTTTCGTTGATTGACTGATTTTGCACCTTGTTCTGTCGATCGATATCTCTTTGAGTTGCGCTCTGCTGCTTCTCTTGATCGTTCTGTGAAATTAGGGTTTTGATAAAGTTGGCTTGGTTGCTTTGGGATGATTGAATGATGATTCTGGTCCTTGCTTTATTGATCGGCTATCTCTTTGCAACTGAGTTAAGGCTTGTCGAAGCTACGCTATTTGCTCGATCGATAGGAATTTGCGTGTTGCCTTGATCGATCAATTCTTTGTTGCTCACTGCTGCTTCGACGAGTTCGATTTTGCTTTGGTAAGAATTTATGCTTTTGTGCTTATTGATTTTCGTACTCGAACTCTTGATTTTCGAATGCCGATGATGTTGAAATTTATAGGGCTCGAATCCCTTTATTTTCGTCATATATATTTGATTTGAATTCGTCAAATCTTTTTGCTTGGCTGTTGATTTTCGTTTTGATGTTCGAGATGGTTTCTGACTTCTTCAAAAATACGTATATATATTGTGATTCTTTCTTGCTCTTCACGGTGTTGAATTTGAGTCGTTCACCACGTCTCTGACCTGTTCATATGCGTATATTTTTTTGATTACTTGGTTCGAACTTGTTGATTTAATTTCGTGATGGTCACGGATTTGGATTTGATCACTTAGTCATCACGATGTTGACTTTGACCATTTCTGATTTTGTGAATTTCTGGTTGACTTCGTCTTTCTGGTCATTGTGAGCTTCGTCTCTGGCCATCTTCTCTGGTTTCTTTAGTATTGTTGTAGACATTGATGTTGTACACATGCTCGATCTGGCAATATTGTGCTTTATGTGTGCTTTGACTCTGATGCTTTGTATAAGTTCTTGGTTGAGTTCATTTGGTTTGTGCATTTCTGGTTTGATTTGCTACTGTCTCGGCCTATAGTGTTGCATTGATATTGATTTATTTGTTCTTCATTACTGAGGTGTGTTGTGTTGTCTGGCTCACTGCATTTGTGTACTGACCATATTCATTTGCATTGTGTAGGTGATCATGTTGCACTGTGTATTTCTGCACTTGACACTATCGAACTTAGTGTTGTAATTGGATTTGTGTTCTGGTTCATGTATGGTCTCTATTGCATTGTTTTGCATCACTGATTCATTTGAAGTTGCAGTTCTTGGGTTTTTGGTCATGTTGTCTTCAGTGCTGTTGCCTTCAGTGTACATGCAGCTTTGACCTTGTCTGTACATGTTGCCTGTAGTGTTGACATTGTGTACATTGTGTGTCTGCACTCTTTCATTTGATTGTTGGTCTTTGCTGTATTGAGTTGCACCAGTCTTCGTTCATGTATGATCTTGTAAACTGTTTTGAACTTGTTTGCTGTAACGACCGTGATTTTATTACCGTCGTGATAAATAATTTAAAAATCGGTAACGAACGTGATTTTTAAGTTACGGTCGGAGAAAATATTTTAAACTGAAAATTTTAAATTAAAATTTGAAAAATAAACTTTAATTGCAAGAAAAAAAATGTTGCAAGTCAGTGAATCTTTTTAGTGGTTGCATATATGAAATGATATACATATGTGCGTGTGAGGCTAAGCCATTCAAAAGCAAAAATGTGAACATTTTTGTTTAGCTGTCACCAAAGTTGGAAAGCAAAGTGAGTCCTTTTTTTTGTTGTTACTTTATTCAAGTTGCATTTAATGCAAGAGTAGACAACACGTTCTCAATTTAATGCATTGTACCCAAGTGGTCAGATTGCATAATTTATTCAACTTATTCCTATTTTTGAAGAAAAAATAGTAAAATAGCTGCAACTTCACTTTATTCGTCTGGAAAGCTTCGGTTACAGTGAGAATTGCATTAATGGCAGCCGCAACACTTACTTCTTGAATCTGAATTGCTAGCTAACTTTGAAGCCAAATTGGTGAGTGCAAACTCACATCTATTTAAACTGAGTCATTTATCTCTATCAGTTTCATGATTTTAATTGCGTGCAATTACTTGTACAAAGTATCTTAGTTTGATGATGCATACACCATCAGGCGCGTGCAAGTATATGTGACAAACGCTGTGTCAAACCTTGCACTTTTTCATGCATCAAATAAGTAGTTCCAGGCCTCGCATCTCTTACATTTAGTTATATATTTCATGCGTATAGTATGGTGTTAGTGCATTTCTTCGAAGCCATGTTCAGGCCTTGTGTAATCGCGTGCGTGGTCCAGTTTTTCACCTGCGTGCGCGGTCCGGTTCTTTTTTTTGTGTGTTGCGTGAGTGTATCTCACATTTCTAAACTTTTATCTTGGTGTCTTGATGTTTCTATTTCAAAGAAAATGAAATTGCCAGACACCTTCTTTTGCATTTGTACGTTCATAATTTCTGAAATATTGAGGCTGGGCAGAAACCATGCTCATATATATATTTTTCTTGCTATACATACACTTATCATCTTCAGTAACCTGCTTGACGTGCTCACCTATCTTTCTCTTTTGTGTGGCTTGGTAGTGTGTGCAAGTTTGCACGTAGAAATATTATAAAATTGTGTGCGTGTTCAGTGTGAGAGTTTTGCATAATTGTTAAAACGTGTATCATCTTTGTTAAACATCTCATTTCGTGTAGCTGGAGCCGAGAAATCTCCTACTGTACAAAATTCATCCAGTGCAAGTAAAAAACTTTGCAAGCTATTCTTTTGAAATTTTGTGCGTGCATGGAAGATTTGTATAGGGTCCAGGTGTCTTTAATTCATGGTTCGCATGCAAGTTTATGTTGAGTCCAGGTCTAAACTTTCATTCAATTCCTCTCGTCCAATTGATATCCGCGTGTGTGCCTTATTGCATTGCACAGTCAAACATTTGACTCGTGTACCACCGTTGTTGGGCGAAGTGTATCATTCTTGGGAGCACTTAGTTTTTGCGTAAAGGTTGTGTAGTGTCAGGTTACAAAATTTTGGAGAGTATTACGTGCAAGAACTAGTAATATTTTCATATTGAACATACTTCATTGGGTGCTATTTCATTTTGTGAAATTGGTAGCAAAGTTTTTGATGAAAATATAGTTGTGTACTCCACTAATTAAATTACATTGAACCGGTGTTGGGCTTTAAAGTGAATTTTGCTGCCGTTATAGTTATAACGGATTTTTATGCCGGTATTAAAATTTGGAAGCGTGTCGTTTTGGCGACATTTTTTTTGACGAATAAATTACTGTTGTTTTGACTTCAGTAACCGTCAATTTAAAGTGAATTTTTAAGCGGTTACCCCGCAACGCTGATTTGGTATCCGTTTTTACGATGTTTTGAGAAATGCAATTTCCTTGACGAAATTGCTACAGATGTTGCTGTTTTAATCACGTATTTTAAAAATCGTTTTAAAATAAAAGTGCTTTTAAAATTTTTACAGTTTGCGCTTTCAAAAGAATGAGGAAGCGATTTAAACGCTTCAGCAAAAATTGAGGACTATGAACCCTCACTTTTACTGATTCGCTTAATTCCGGACTTGTCCGTTTGAGAACGTAAAATGTTATTTATATAAAATACACAATTTTGCACTTTCAAGGAAACGATGAAGAGATTTAAACGATTTAGCAAAAGTGCGGAGTATGGAACCACACTTTTACTATTTCGGTTAATTCCGGACTCGTTAATTGAAACATCTGCTGTTTGATGATTCTGATGATTTTGTTGGGCTTTCAAGCCACTCTGCTGGACCTTCGGGTCATCTGATGGACCTTCGGGTCAATTACCAGTACTAGACCTTCGGGTCACTCTGCGGACCTTCGGGTCATCTGATGGGCGCCAAAATATATAGTACTCGGTAGGCTTCGGCCATCTGAGATGCACGTGCGGCGTAGCTAAAACTCGCCATCTGCTGGGATCGATCCACCTTTTATGCTGATTTTTCTAGTTATCTTGTTTTGATTTCTAGATTTTGCAACTGTTGATTTTCCAGCTATCTATTTTGATTTCTGGATTTTGTGAATTGTGGCTTTGAATTCAATTATGAATTTGGAAGTTGAGTTTGAGTATAATCTCATCCGAGATTATAAATTTGCGTATTGCTGTTTTAAATTCAATTGTGAATTTGAAAACTGATTTTGATGGAGTTTAAATTGGGATTTCTTCATTTAACTATGCTGATTATTTATGCTGTATAGTCTCATTCGAGACTATAATTATTTGTTTAAGTGATATTTATCATTCACTTATTTCTGAGAATAAATTAGACTGATCCGTTTATTATTTTCTTTTAAATAATACTCGGGTCAGACCGAGTCATTTCAGGGTAATCTCTATCTCTGATTCAGTAGCAGCTTCAGCTTTTGGGATGTCACATCATCTTTTGTCTAGCCTTCGAGGAGTTCTTTTGGTTATTCGACTCTCATCTCATGTATGTTGATGACATGTATTTGTATATTTGGTTCGTGTGAACTATCGATTGTTGTAGCATGTATTCCAGACTTGTCTTCCGCTATATATCTGATATTTCTGTTCTGATGTGATTATACTATCTGAGTTATTGTTATTATGAGTTGTTCTGGATTTTTCTTAAGCCACCGTAGTTTCGTTTTAGATTTGGATTGAATATATATCTTTGGGAGTAATTTATACAACTCCTATTGATGTAATCAATACTCATCTAAGGCATAACTTACGGATGGTCGCTTCTAACAAGCCTTATTCTTCGCAATAGCAGACGTTATTCCTTATAATAACCTTTGTTATTGTGAGCATAGAGGTGGGGCGTCACAGCTTGGTATCAGAGCAGAAGTTCAGAACAAATTATAATAAACACAGAACAGAAGTAGAATGGAACATGTGTTACAACTATTCGAGGGTTTTATCCGTGCCTTTCTAATCTATTCTTTCCTCTTTAACATGTTGGAGTATGTCTAGGAATAAAATTTCATATTCCGTAGTATTCCATTTGTTAAACTTCTTATCAATTGTGTATTGTTGAACTGATCTTTACCTTCTCTTGTCTCTCAGCTCATGGCTGGAAGAGGTAGAGGGAAGCGTTCTTCCGCAGGCCCGTCTAGTGGTTCTCATCCGGACGGTGTCTATATGTCGGCTGATCAGTTTATGGAGCTATTTCGGGGTACTCAGCCTCCTGTTGCTGCTCCCGCAGCTCCTAATCACAAGTCTGCCTTCGCCCGCATGTGTAGTGACTATTCCCACCTTGGAGGTCAGCCTTTCAAGGGATCGGAAAGTGTTATGGAAGTTCAGGCTTGGTTGCGCACTTGTGAGCGCATATTTTCTCGGATGGATCTTTCGGATCATCATCGCGTTCTCGTGGCATCTAGCATGTTGCAAGAGCGTGCTCTTGACTGGTATGAGCTCTTTATTTCGGAAGTTGATGAGTCCTCTCTCTCTTGGGTTCAGTTTAAGGAACGATTCGAACTTAAGTTCGTTCCTGAATCGGAAAAGGCTAATCTTGCTCGTTGTTTCCTTGAGTTGAAGCAAGGAGAATCCTCTGTTTCTGATTATGTTGCATCTTTCGAGGCCTTGTCCAAATACGGAGTTGAGTTCATTAACACTCCGCATAAGAAGAATCTTCGTTTTGTTGATGGTTTGAAGAAGTATTTGAAGAAGGTTCTTTTACTTCAGCTTAAGCTCTCATTTGAGGAGCTGGTTGATTCGGCTCTTTGTCTTGAAGCTGTTGAAAAGGAACGTGATAGTTGTGATGATGTTGAGGTTTCTAAGAACCCCAACAAGAAGAGGTTTCCTTTTCATAAGCCTAATTCTTCTAATCAGAAGAAGAAGAAGCAAGCTACCTCTAGTTCTCAGCCTAGTAGTGCACCTTCTGTTCAGAGGGCGTGCTATAATTGTGGTTCTCTGGATCATCTTCACCGTAATTGTCCTAAGCCTTGCATTTGCCGCTATTGCAAGAAAGAGGGTCATTGGATCTCTGATTGCCCTACTGCTTCTAGGGGTCTCAAATCAGGGAAGCTTAATGTTGCGAAAGCTCCTGGTGTTTCTTCTCAGCCCAAAGGTATTACTTCTTCTATTTTGGAAGGTTTTATTTTATTTCATGGTTGTTCTATTAGAATTCTTTTCGATACGGGTGCATTGCATTCATTCGTGTCAAAGGAGCTTGTTGATATTATTCCTCTGGATGTTATTACTCTTCGCGACCCTTTGGGGATTGCAAATCCTATTAGTGGATCCGTTACTCTTGGTTTGTTATGTGTTGATGTTGAGATTATTCTATGTGGGTTTTTCTTACATGCGAATCTGCGTGTTATGGATCACTTTGATTTTGATATGATTTTGGGAATGGATTGGCTCGTCCGTTACGAAGTTCAATCCTGTATCCCGAAAGAATTTTATATCTCAAGCATCCTAATGCTATCGAGCAGTTATCTATTATATTTCGAAGTATGAACCATCCTTTGAATGCTTTCATTTCTTCCTTCAAATCGGAAGCTATTATAGCTAAATGTTCTAGTTGTTTGTAATTTTTCTATTGTCTTTGAGTTTATTTCGAGTTTGTCGCCGAATAGGGCAATTGAATTCCTTATTGATCTTACCTCTGGTGCTCATCCTATCAGTCGTCCTCCTACAAGGATGTCTGTTAAAGAAAATGAGAAACTCAAGCATCAATTATCTTAGTTGGAAGCCAACGATTTACTCGTTCTAGCTCTTCTCCCAACTCGATCTTGCTACCAATTTTCATTTGGCTATGAGTTGCGGAAGTTAGCATTCCACTTACCGCATTTCGCACTCGTTATGATTCTTATGAATGACTTATTACGTCATTCAGTTGCCTAGATTATTTCATCCATTTTGTGAATCGAGTATTCTACGAATATCTCGACGACTCCATTTTGTGTATTTATTGATTTTGGATGAAAGCAACAATTTAAAATTTCACAAGTATAATTGGATTTGGGTTATCATATAGCAAATAATTTTGTGATTGTATTGCCCATTGAGTGCTTTAAGAGTTCTGGTCGATGCGCTTGATCAACGCTATCGATAGGAATCTCCTAAACGCTTTGATGAGACAATTTGACACAATAAACTAAAAAAAAAAAAAAATCTAGAAAATGATTTCGTAAAGACAATTAAGATTTTTGGAAGTTTTATCTTTTCAGGCAAGAAGACTATTTGAGAGAACTCATTTCTGATACTCTTATCCTTTAGTTCCCGAAGGGAACCAAGACTTCATTATTTGTACCAATGCTAGCCGTATTGGTTTCAATGTTGTTCTCGTGCAAAAAGATGGAGTAGTTGTCTATGCTTCTTTACAATTAAAGCCGATCGAGACTAGGTATGCTACTCATAATCTAGTGCTCGTGACTATTGTTTCGCTTTTAGAGTTTGACATTATTATTTTGGGAAAGGAGTGGTGTTCTCCACTCTGATCACAAATCTCTTAAGTATCTATTTATTCAGAAAGAACTTAATTTGAGACAACAGCATTGGCTCGAATTTCTTGCTTCATATGATTTCGATATGCAGTATACCCCTGGTAAGGGTGAATCAAGTTTTATAGGATCTCCTTCGTGCTTGCATTCTTGATTTTGGTGGTAGTTGGGTAGACCACTTATCTCTTGTTGAGTTTTCTTACAACAACAGTTTTCAATCCAGTATCGGTATGGCTCCATTCGAAGCTCTTTACGGAAGGCCGTGTTGATCACCATCTTGTTGGTTGGAATCGGGGGAAAAGTTAGTTCTCGGCCCCGATTATATTCGCGATTCTTCGGAGAGGATTGATATTATACGACAGAGAATGAAAGAGGCTCAGAATAGGCAGAAATCTTATGTCGATCATCGTAGGAAGCCTTTGAAATTTTCTGTTGGCGATCTCGTATTCATTCGTGTTTCCCCGATGAAGGGTGTAGTGCGTTTTAGTCACTCCGGGAAATTGGCTCCTCGATATGTTGGACCGTTTCCTATTACGGAACGCATTGGCCCAGTTGCTTATCGTGTATCGCTACCTACTCAGTTTTCGGGAATTCATGACGTATTTCATGTGTTTCAGCTTCGTCGATGCCTTCGAGATTCAGATTCTATTATTGATCCTCCTATGTTGCAAGATCTTGAGATCTCACCCGACTTGTCTATTGTGCAAAATCCTATTCGTGTGCTAGCTTCGGAGGTTAAACGCCTTCGGAATAAAGAAGTCCCGCTTGTGAAAATTCAATGGTCAGCAAACCCCAAAGATTGCACTTGGGAAATCAGAGAATTCATTGAGCGTTCTTATCCGGGTTTTTTTTCCTCTTCGGGTGGGGGTGAGCATTCATATCCATCTTTTCTATTTTGAATCTTTGTTGTGATTAATGATTTGCATTATTGACTGCTTCTAGTATGAAAATTGCGGGGACGCAATTTTTATAAGGGGGGGAGTCTGTAACGACCGTGATTTTATTACCGTCGTGATAAATAATTTAAAAATCGGTAACGAACGTGATTTTTAAGTTACGGTCGGAGAAAATATTTTAAACTGAAAATTTTAAATTAAAATTTGAAAAATAAACTTTAATTGCAAGAAAAAAAATGTTGCAAGTCAGTGAATCTTTTTAGTGGTTGCATATATGAAATGATATACATATGTGCGTGTGAGGCTAAGCCATTCAAAAGCAAAAATGTGAACATTTTTGTTTAGCTGTCACCAAAGTTGGAAAGCAAAGTGAGTCCTTTTTTTTGTTGTTACTTTATTCAAGTTGCATTTAATGCAAGAGTAGACAACACGTTCTCAATTTAATGCATTGTACCCAAGTGGTCAGATTGCATAATTTATTCAACTTATTCCTATTTTTGAAGAAAAAATAGTAAAATAGCTGCAACTTCACTTTATTCGTCTGGAAAGCTTCGGTTACAGTGAGAATTGCATTAATGGCAGCCGCAACACTTACTTCTTGAATCTGAATTGCTAGCTAACTTTGAAGCCAAATTGGTGAGTGCAAACTCACATCTATTTAAACTGAGTCATTTATCTCTATCAGTTTCATGATTTTAATTGCGTGCAATTACTTGTACAAAGTATCTTAGTTTGATGATGCATACACCATCAGGCGCGTGCAAGTATATGTGACAAACGCTGTGTCAAACCTTGCACTTTTTCATGCATCAAATAAGTAGTTCCAGGCCTCGCATCTCTTACATTTAGTTATATATTTCATGCGTATAGTATGGTGTTAGTGCATTTCTTCGAAGCCATGTTCAGGCCTTGTGTAATCGCGTGCGTGGTCCAGTTTTTCACCTGCGTGCGCGGTCCGGTTCTTTTTTTTGTGTGTTGCGTGAGTGTATCTCACATTTCTAAACTTTTATCTTGGTGTCTTGATGTTTCTATTTCAAAGAAAATGAAATTGCCAGACACCTTCTTTTGCATTTGTACGTTCATAATTTCTGAAATATTGAGGCTGGGCAGAAACCATGCTCATATATATATTTTTCTTGCTATACATACACTTATCATCTTCAGTAACCTGCTTGACGTGCTCACCTATCTTTCTCTTTTGTGTGGCTTGGTAGTGTGTGCAAGTTTGCACGTAGAAATATTATAAAATTGTGTGCGTGTTCAGTGTGAGAGTTTTGCATAATTGTTAAAACGTGTATCATCTTTGTTAAACATCTCATTTCGTGTAGCTGGAGCCGAGAAATCTCCTACTGTACAAAATTCATCCAGTGCAAGTAAAAAACTTTGCAAGCTATTCTTTTGAAATTTTGTGCGTGCATGGAAGATTTGTATAGGGTCCAGGTGTCTTTAATTCATGGTTCGCATGCAAGTTTATGTTGAGTCCAGGTCTAAACTTTCATTCAATTCCTCTCGTCCAATTGATATCCGCGTGTGTGCCTTATTGCATTGCACAGTCAAACATTTGACTCGTGTACCACCGTTGTTGGGCGAAGTGTATCATTCTTGGGAGCACTTAGTTTTTGCGTAAAGGTTGTGTAGTGTCAGGTTACAAAATTTTGGAGAGTATTACGTGCAAGAACTAGTAATATTTTCATATTGAACATACTTCATTGGGTGCTATTTCATTTTGTGAAATTGGTAGCAAAGTTTTTGATGAAAATATAGTTGTGTACTCCACTAATTAAATTACATTGAACCGGTGTTGGGCTTTAAAGTGAATTTTGCTGCCGTTATAGTTATAACGGATTTTTATGCCGGTATTAAAATTTGGAAGCGTGTCGTTTTGGCGACATTTTTTTTGACGAATAAATTACTGTTGTTTTGACTTCAGTAACCGTCAATTTAAAGTGAATTTTTAAGCGGTTACCCCGCAACGCTGATTTGGTATCCGTTTTTACGATGTTTTGAGAAATGCAATTTCCTTGACGAAATTGCTACAGATGTTGCTGTTTTAATCACGTATTTTAAAAATCGTTTTAAAATAAAAGTGCTTTTAAAATTTTTACAGTTTGCGCTTTCAAAAGAATGAGGAAGCGATTTAAACGCTTCAGCAAAAATTGAGGACTATGAACCCTCACTTTTACTGATTCGCTTAATTCCGGACTTGTCCGTTTGAGAACGTAAAATGTTATTTATATAAAATACACAATTTTGCACTTTCAAGGAAACGATGAAGAGATTTAAACGATTTAGCAAAAGTGCGGAGTATGGAACCACACTTTTACTATTTCGGTTAATTCCGGACTCGTTAATTGAAACATCTGCTGTTTGATGATTCTGATGATTTTGTTGGGCTTTCAAGCCACTCTGCTGGACCTTCGGGTCATCTGATGGACCTTCGGGTCAATTACCAGTACTAGACCTTCGGGTCACTCTGCGGACCTTCGGGTCATCTGATGGGCGCCAAAATATATAGTACTCGGTAGGCTTCGGCCATCTGAGATGCACGTGCGGCGTAGCTAAAACTCGCCATCTGCTGGGATCGATCCACCTTTTATGCTGATTTTTCTAGTTATCTTGTTTTGATTTCTAGATTTTGCAACTGTTGATTTTCCAGCTATCTATTTTGATTTCTGGATTTTGTGAATTGTGGCTTTGAATTCAATTATGAATTTGGAAGTTGAGTTTGAGTATAATCTCATCCGAGATTATAAATTTGCGTATTGCTGTTTTAAATTCAATTGTGAATTTGAAAACTGATTTTGATGGAGTTTAAATTGGGATTTCTTCATTTAACTATGCTGATTATTTATGCTGTATAGTCTCATTCGAGACTATAATTATTTGTTTAAGTGATATTTATCATTCACTTATTTCTGAGAATAAATTAGACTGATCCGTTTATTATTTTCTTTTAAATAATACTCGGGTCAGACCGAGTCATTTCAGGGTAATCTCTATCTCTGATTCAGTAGCAGCTTCAGCTTTTGGGATTTCACATCATCTTTTGTCTAGCCTTCGAGGAGTTCTTTTGGTTATTCGACTCTCATCTCATGTATGTTGATGACATGTATTTGTATATTTGGTTCGTGTGAACTATCGATTGTTGTAGCATGTATTCCAGACTTGTCTTCCGCTATATATCTGATATTTCTGTTCTGATGTGATTATACTATCTGAGTTATTGTTATTATGAGTTGTTCTGGATTTTTCTTAAGCCACCGTAGTTTCGTTTTAGATTTGGATTGAATATATATCTTTGGGAGTAATTTATACAACTCCTATTGATGTAATCAATACTCATCTAAGGCATAACTTACGGATGGTCGCTTCTAACAAGCCTTATTCTTCGCAATAGCAGACGTTATTCCTTATAATAACCTTTGTTATTGTGAGCATAGAGGTGGGGCGTCACATTTGCATTGGTTTTGTACATTTTCCTCGAGTCTGATTTGGTGCTTTGTTCATTTGAGTCCTGTACCTGTGGATCTGGTTTGCCTTTGATTCATGTTGTACATATTGAGTCTTGCTTGAGTTGAATCCAGTTTTAAACTCGGGTTTGACCTTGTACTGATTGTTGTGACATTATTTATATTGCACCTGAGTTGAACCCGTCTTTTATTTGGGTTTGACCTTGTGCTCACCTGTCCCTGTAGCATTATCAAGTGTATATCGGTGTGCACAACCTTGTGGCATGTACAGTGATACACTGTGCATGTCACATTGTTCGTGTGTGATGAATTCAAATATAAATGATGACGAACAACCCAAATAACTGAGGCAAATATTATTTTCAAAAATCACATTTTATTTTATACTGCAAAAACATTTCCTTTTCAATTTTACTGCGTCAATGTATATTTCTGCAGATTGCTCAGATGCTGGATTCACATTGGAATGAAGTTGAAGATAAATACGAGTGTGAGTAATATGTAGTGAGGAACTGATGTAACTATGAAATTGTGATGTAATTGTATTGTGACTGAAATTGTATAGTTATAGTGAGAGCTTGAAATTGTACTATCAAAATTGTAATAAATATTTGTTTGAATAAAATATTCGTTTGAATTCCAATTCTGTGTTATTTATTTTATTCAGCAAATATTTATTTTATCTGTGAAAAATAAAATAGTACAATATCAAATACATTTAAATGAATGTATATATGTTTATTATCATCAAACAAAAAGCATATACATGCATATTCCACAATCTCCCCCTTTTGATGATAACAAACATATATTTAAGTTTTTGACTATTGTAAATGTATTTGATTATTCAATTTGCTCCCCCTATTTGAATGCTCTCTTTCTACACAATACTCCCCTTACATATATGCATGAGAATTCAAATGAGCCTTGATACAATTAGTACAATTAGAAAATCTTTGACCTTTATTTTCAAAATCTTAACTTTTCTCTCCCCCTTTTGTTATCAGCAAAAGAATAATAGTAATAGAAAAATAGAGATATAGTGATAGACATTAATACAATATTAAAGCTCAATCGAGTGTAAATATTAATTTCAACAAGAAAATCAAACAAAAATCATAAATACTTTAATTGACGCATATTCCACTTTAGAATGATAGGATGATATCATAAGACCATATAGTTGTGTCTATTTGTGGTATATTTATTTCAGGAAATTTGAATATCTACTAACCATGCATAACCGTTAGGACTTTTAAATGAGATTAGTAGTATTCTAAATTTTTATTTTTATTTTAAAAATGAATTTAAGTATCTTCTAACCACACATAACCGTGAGGACTTTTAAATGGGATTAGAATCAACTTGCCTATTTAATCAATCAATTTTGATATGCGTTCCATACATGCATAACCGTGAGGACTTTTAAATGAGCATGGAAGCACATAATCAAAAATCCAAGTAATTCACCCATGCATAACCGTGAGGACTTTTAAATGAGAGTGAATATTTTGGATATTATTTTTTATTGTTAGAAATATAATAAAATTGAAGCACAAATGATTTCCCGTTTAAACTACCACATATTGACATACTATATTGACTTTTGATGAGTGATGGTCGATAGAAAAATGATAGAAATAGAAATGATCATGGAATATTTATCAACAAAAAGTTTTTATAACTCTTGTTTAAATTTCTAAAGAAATTTTCTAATTATACTTTCTCAAGTCATAATATATGATTAATATCAACACTCGTCTTATTTTCAATCACTATCTATCTTTTTAGATAATTATTAGGGGTCAGATCAGTTAACATAGTTATTTAAAATCAATTTCAAAAATAGATATGAAATCAAATTTTCTTAACTAATCTGATACAAGGTCAACATAAATTATTTTCTAGAAGGGTTTTTTAAGAAAAATTTCTGCTAAAATAGAAATTATTTCAAGTCAAAAATATGCAGATATTTTCTTTGAAAAAATGATGCAGCAAATGAATGTCTCGAAATATAATCACGTTCCACTAGTAATTTTTCTATCAACTACATTACTAGTGTGATCTGCATCTGACTTTAAATTTCACTCAATATTCACTCGTTGGATGTCATAGACCAGATTGTGAAATTTCAACAAACTATCTCAGAATTATTTTCAACAATTTTTAAATGAAATTTTCTTGACTTTGAATTGGAGTCGTTGTTAACCATCAAGCAAATATCATAGAGTCAGATTTAGAAACCGTAGGATCAACAGTCATTAAAACATCGTCATTATTTCAAAATAATTTCTTGGCGTTTCACTAATAAAGTTTCAACAGTTTCAACAATTTCTAAAAAACCTTTTTATAGCATGAGTAATCAGTAATCAATCAACATCATAATTTGACCAAACAGATTAAGTTCAATGATGAAAAATGGTTGGTCAACTTTTAAGCACAAATCAAAGTCACAGATAAGAGCAAGTCATGTAAGATCATATCAAGTAAGTTAGAATCTGTCACCCATCATAATTACTTCGAGTAATTCTATTTAAAGATGATTTGTTAAAAAAAAAGAGAATTAACATCATCAATCATTTCACATAACTGGCTGATTTAATTCAGATTATGGTGCAGATTTTCACATTTTATCTATCGTTTGAAAATAAATACAATTACCTGTTTTACCTGTACGATAATTTTTCATTGTTTGCCCATTGTGAATCTGTCACCTTTATACTAGGCTAAGGAACGTTGATTTGTCGCCCGTTGTGTGTCTGGAACAGCCAGAATCCAGATAACACTAATGTTGTTCCTTAGCCTGCCACCACACCTACACGGTAAAAGATTTTTGTGACCTATTTGTTTTTATAGGTCCATGGTTGTTAGTGGCAGAATAATTTGATGAATAAGTTTGAGTAGACCCAATACTATTAATATATGTTCCTTTTGGCACCCAAACTTGTTTTGTCCTTTTATTCTTGTTCCAATAGACATGAAATTTGTTTGTAGAATTCTTAGGAGCCCAAACTTGTATAAATTTTGTGTTCTTGTTCCTATGACTACAATTTTCTACACGATGACCAATTATTTCACATCTAGCAAAGACACTCTTACCTTTTGCATCATCAACTTGTGTTTTCCCAAAACCTGGTCCTTTTCTGTTGTTAGCAAAAAGTTGGTTTCCCAATAACATGTTGAATGATTTTTCTCCTCTTGAAAAGTTATTCAGAGTTTTCTCAAGATTTTGGACTTGGGTTTTTAGTGTTGTGTTTTCAGTCACAAGTGAGGTGCATCTATTTATAAAATCCTTTTTCCTAGTGTCAATGATTTCCTTAAGACTCAAGTTTTCTTTTTCAAGATTCTCAAAGTTATTCTTAAGCTTTGATAATTCTGAATCTAAAATTTTGCATTTTTTACAGTCTAGGTTTTGAATATTTTCAAGTTCAGTTTCTAACCTAGAATTTTCATGGACAAGTTCTCTCCTATCAGATTTCAGTTTTTCAATTTTAGAATCAAGAGTATCAATTGTTTTAGTAAAATCACAACACATTAAAACAAGTTCTTTATAAGAATAGTTACTTACCTTGCTAGATTCCTCCGAGCTTGCTTCTGAATCTGATTTTGTCATAAGACACAAATTAGCCTCCTCTGAGCTATTATTCGATACTTCCTCTCCTTCTTCATCATCCCAAGTCGCTGCAAAGGCCTTCTTCTTCTTTTTCTTTCCTTTGTTGTTTTTGAGAAGTGGACAATTTTGTTTGAAGTGGCCAGGCTTATTGCAGTTATAGCAAGTCAATTCATTATCGGAATTGTCAGAATCTTTTGACCTATTACCATTTGTTTTCTTCTTGCGTGGCCCGAATCTTGACCATTTTCTAAGATTATTGACAGCCATTGCAAGCTCTTCAATTGGATCTTCTTCTTCTTCATCGCTCTCTTCTTTGCTCTTTAAGGCAATCGTCTTCTTCTTTGATTCGGAGTTGTTGCGTTCCTCCTTTGTTTTTAGCTCAAGCTCATATGTCATCAAGTTGCCGATCAACTCCTCCATGCTTAGTTTACTCAGATCTTTCGATTCTTGTATTGCCGTGACTTTTGCCTCAAAGTTCATCGGTAAGACTCGTAGCACCTTCCTCACAAGCTCTACCTCTGTGAATACCTTCCCAAGCGCTCTAGCATTGTACACCAAAGTTGAAAAGCGTCCAAACATGTCCTTTATGCTCTCGCCGTTGTCCATCACAAAGTTCTCGTATTCATTGCTGAATAGGGCTAGACGAGACTCCTTGAATTGAGAAGTTCCTTCATGTGTCACCTCCAAGGTATGCCAAATTTCCTGCGCAGTTTTACAATGAGAAATTCTATTAAATTCATTCTTATCAAGAGCACAGATCAAAGCATTCATGGCTTTAGCATTTGTAGTTTTTAATTTCTTATCGTTAGCGTCCCACCTCTCCTTAGGTTTGGGAATCTCAGTATTACCAACAATTATAGTGGGAGATTTATAGCCAGTTTCAATAATGTCCCAAACATCATAATCAACAGAACTAAGATAAATACCCATCCTAAATTTCCAATAAGCATAATCATTCCCATTAAACATTGGTGGCCTAACAATAGATTGCCCCTCAGAAAAAGCATTATTTGGTGGATTCATGACTCTAGAGTTAAAGAAAAATACCGGGCTCTGATACCACTTGTAGGATCTAGATTAACCCTAGGGGGGATGAATAGGGTTATAGCAAATTTTCTCTGATTTAAACAATTAAACACAAAACCAACTGCAGAGAAATAAATATACTGAAAAATAAATCACACACAAAATTTACCCAGCTTCGGCAAACCCCTGCCTACTGCTGCATTCCCAGATTTCTATTAGAATTAAACAGTCTCCCGCTTACAAATACTCTAACAGACTCGCACACCCTGCTACCGCCTATAGAGTTTTGCAAACTCGCACACCCTGCTCACTGAACTAATCCTAACTAGACAATCTGACACTACCTAACCTCTAGGTGGTGATTTACCAAAGTTTAGACTTAAAAAAAACAGAAAATAAAAACAAATTAAAAACAACCCTAATTAAAATAACCAAGCCAAAAAATAAAACTGGCCCAAAACAATTAAGAGATAAAGAAAATCCCTTTCTTCCTTTTTATTTATTTCGGCCCGTTCCTTTGTAAATCTCGTGAAAAATGAAAAGTGGCGGCTTCGTTTCTTCTGAGCTCAGAAATTAGGGCTTCGGCTGGCTTTTGTTGATCGACTGATTTTGCGCCTTGTTCTATCGATCGATATCTCTTTGAGTTGCGCTCTGCTGCTTCTCTTGATCGTTCTGTGAAATTAGGGTTTTGATAAAGTTGGCTTGGTTGCTTTGAGATGATTGAATGATGATTCTGGTCCTTGCTTTGTTGATCGGCTATCTCTTTGCAACTGAGTTAGGGCTTGTCGAAGCTGCGCTATTTGCTCGATCGATAGGAATTTGCGTATTGCCTTGATCGATCAATTCTTTGTTGCTCACTACTGCTTCGACGAGTTCGATTTTGCTTTGGTAAGAATTTATGCTTTTGTGCTTATTGATTTTCGTACTCGAACTCTTGATTTTCGAATGCCGATGATGTTGAAATTTATAGGGCTCGAATCCCTTTATTTTCGTCATATATATTTGATTTGAATTCGTCAAATCTTTTTGCTTGGCTATTGATTTTCGTTTTGATGTTCGAGATGGTTTCTGACTTCTTCAAAAATACGTATATATATTGTGATTCTTTCTTGCTCTTCACGGTGTTGAATTTGAGTCGTTCACCACGTCTTCGACCTGTTCATATGCGTATATTTTTTTGATTACTTGGTTCGAACTTGTTGATTTAATTTCATGATGGTTATGGTTTTGGCTTTGATCACTTAGTCATCACGATGTTGACTTTGACCATTTCTGATTTTGTGAATTTCTGGTTGACTTCGTCTTTCTGGTCATTGTGAGCTTCGTCTCTGGCCATCTTCTCTGGTTTCTTTAGTATTGTTGTAGACATTAATGTTGTACACATGCTCGATCTGGCAATATTGTGCTTTATGTGTGCTTTGACTCTGATGCTTTGTATAAGTTCTTGGTTGAGTTCATTTGGTTTGTGCATTTCTGGTTTGATTTGCTACTGTCTCGGCCTATAGTGTTGCATTGATATTGATTTATTTGTTCTTCATTACTGAGGTGTGTTGTGTTGTCTGGCTCACTGCATTTGTGTACTGACCATATTCATTTGCATTGTGTAGGTGATCATGTTGCACTGTGTATTTCTGCACTTGACACTGTCGAACTTAGTGTTGTAATTGGATTTGTGTTCTGGTTCATGTATGGTCTCTATTGCATTATTTTGCATCACTGATTCATTTGAAGTTGCAGTTCTTGGGTTTTTGGTCATGTTGTCTTCAGTGCTGTTGCCTTCAGTGTACATGCAGCTTTGACCTTGTCTGTACATGTTGCCTGTAGTGTTGACATTGTGTACATTGTGTGTCTGCACTCTTTCATTTGATTGTTGGTCTTTGCTGTATTGAGTTGCACCAGTCTTCGTTCATGTATGATCTTGTAAACTGTTTTGAACTTGTTTGCATTGGTTTTGTACATTTTCCTCGAGTCTGATTTGGTGCTTTGTTCATTTAAGTCCTGTACCTATGGATCTGGTTTGCCTTTGATTCTTGCTGTACATATTGAGTCTTGCTTGAGTTGAATCCAGTTTTAAACTCGGGTTTGACCTTGTACTGATTGTTGTGACATTATTTATATTGCACCTAAGTTGAACCCATCTTTTATTTGGGTTTGACCTTGTGCTCACCTGTCCCTGTAGCATTATCAAGTGTATATCGGTGTGCACGGCCTTGTGGCATGTACAGTGATACACTGTGCATGTCACATTGTTCGTGTGTGATGAATTCAAATATAAATGATGATGAACAACCCAAATAACTGAGGCAAATATTATTTTCAAAAATCACATTTTATTTTATACTGCAAAAACATTTCCTTTTCAATTTTACTACGTCAATGTATATTTCTGCAGATTGCTCAGATGCTGGATTCACATTGGAATGAAGTTGAAGATAAATACGAGTGTGAGTGATATGTAGTGAGGAACTGATGTAACTATGAAATTGTGATGTAATTGTATTGTGACTGAAATTGTATAGTTATAGTGAGAGCTTGAAATTGTACTATCAAAATTGTAATAAATATTTGTTTGAATAAAATATTCGTTTGAATTCCAATTCTGTGTTATTTATTTTATTCAGCAAATATTTATTTTATCTGTGAAAAATAAAATAGTACAATATCAAATACATTTAAATGAATGTATATATGTTTATTATCATCAAACAAAAAGCATATACATGCATATTCCACACTTTGTACCGATAATGCAATCTTCACTCTGGAAATGACATAATGCTTTAAGTCGGCATATAGATACATTGTGTTGAGTTGGAGTTTATCCAAGCAGAAATCAATAACTTGGTACCGAGTTAAGGACTTTGAGAAACCTCCATGGCGTCTCCTAGCATCGACGCTTGAATCTATTGCTACCACCGATCAACCGTCATCGTCAGACCAAGTCGCTTCCCCAAACTCATCTCCTTTAAAATTTTGGATATGATCCATCTAAAACCCTAGGCCGCGTTAACTTGGGCTCGAATTGAAGGCTGGATTCGGGTTGATTGTGAAATAGCCATGTGATGCTGATGATTTGACTTTGGTGAATTTCAACTTGGAGAGAGTTGTAAGGTTTTAAGGGCACTTGATCAGTGGTGAGGTTAAGGTTTGCCCCGATTGTAGGTGCATGATGCTGGGAACAAATTTTATCTCCCAGCATTGATTGTCCATCTCCGTGAGACTAGCCAAGGCTGAACCATCAAACTAATTCCAATATGCCGATTTGCACTGAACTTAGGCGTGTCAGATGATTCCATTGCTTTTACCTTTCTATTTTTGCACTTCCAGTAGTCCTAAAAATAAGAACTTTCTACATCGCTCGAGACAATAGATCAGTTATCGACCGTTGATTGATAATGGGTAAGTGCAGAAAGATAATTCTAAAGGATGATGTGGATCTTTTTTTCAATACGAGCAAGCTATCTACATGGGATGACTCATTGGTAGTGTTCGGGACACTGGACTCATTCCATATCGATAACATACCACACTTGCGCTGGTCAATACTTAGAATCTGATTGGTCAGCACACGCTAGTTCCCATGATCAACGAGCTTTATTGTCTAGAATGACATGCCAGTCATCTCACCGTAAGTCTGGTGAAGGGGCATCCACACCTTCAGAGGCTGAAACATTGAATGCCTTAGTTCTCTCATCTATTCCTATGGCGTCAAGTCAACCTGTTCCTATGGCCTGCTAGTTCCCATCGATCCTGTGCTCAATTAGCTAACTCCCAAGATGAAAATCCCGATTGACCCTTTGGAACATATGCCTTCAATCCTAACAGCCAAGGTGCTAAGGAACATATGTATGCAGCATGGAATTCCAGAGAATGATGTTCGATTGCCTACTCGAGATGGGTTGGCACACAATCCTCCAGAAGATTTTATTGCACGCAACAGATACATATGCCTAAGTGGTGCGGTGCCTCCTTTCAATCGATTCCTATCGATGGTTCTTTAGGAATTAGGGCTTGCGCCATTCCAAATTCATCTTAATGGTTACGTGCTTCTAAGCTGGATGTATATCTTGTTCACGATTAGGCTTGTGCGGCCTCCAAGGATGAATGGTTAATATTCCTCTTACAGTTTAAGAGGCGTCAAGATTGCCCTTCCTTCATAATCATAGAAGCCTGGAGAGGTTGCAAGCTGATCATAGACCTTCATAACAAATGCCTTTTAAAAATGAATATTTCTTTGTTTATTATCCAGAAGGCTTTAACCATCTTTAGATATCAGGAAGTAAGCCTCTGTTCCTTAGTTCCCGCACGACTAGAATGCTCACATTCCTAACTGTCTTTATCCCTCTTTGCAGTCATTCCAAGGCGGGAAAGCAACGACGTATTCGAAGCAATGCTTGGAACACTAAAAACTGTGAGGGCTTCTGAGTGCATAGTATAGTTCCTTTTGACGAATGAGAAACTTCGATATTTTGGCTTGCTCCATCCTGAAAGATTTGACATGGATGAAGAGCCATCAACTTCAAGTGGCTCTAGCAGGCACACTCGTTCTTGCTTCCGTACTCATAATCCAATGAGTAGGCTCAAGAGTATGTGGCCAGTCTATATGAGGAAGCTTAGCCTGGAGAGTTTCCTAGAGTTTACATGGACTTACCCTCTAGAGAGGACATTATGAGAGATAGAGATGAGACGAATAAGACATCTTCGATCCTTGAGGAAGATGATGAGCCATTTTAAAGGAGAGACAGAAAGCATGTGGTGGTAGAGGAAGAAGAGGAAGAAGGTTCAGATGATGATGTCAGTGACTTTCACATCTTCAAGGAAAGAGATGAGCCTTTTGGCGAGTCGTCAGAGATGAGCCCTGACCTCCCAGACATACCTTCCCCTAATCTATTAACCAATGAGGCACTAAGTCCCAAGCTTCGAATCTCCCCTCCTCTGGGGCAACCAGCTGTTGAAACTCCATAATCTGTTGGAAGCTAAGCTGCTACAACTCCCATCAAAGATACATCCACTTTTGGTTTTCTAAGAGATGCCTCCATTTATGTAAATGAATTTAGGGATATCCCGATTAGCACGATGATAGGCAAGATCGGCTTGCAAATCAACATTTCTTCTAGCGCTTTTGTGAGTGAAGGTGAAAATACTCCAACCCTTAAACGATGTCAATACGATTGGTAGAGTACATAGGGGGTCATTAGCACTACTTACTTCACTCTAGGAGCACAGACACCCATTTTTGCATCAAGTAAACTTACTTATTCAAAACGTTAACTCCGCTTTCCTTTTTATTTCAGGTTCCATGGATCATGGACTGTACCACCAACTTCGTCAATAATTTGGCTCCTACATGGACCAAACTTTGGATCCTTTTTATCCCTCTCATTGCTAAACAGACAAGGAGAGAAGGAAGAGATAGGAGGAAGACGCCTGCCGCTTGGAGAGAGAGTGTGAGAGGGGAGATAAATGAAAAAGGGACGATGCGAGTAGTTCTCCCGGCGATGTACACAAGTGCCACAGAAACTCCCATGAACGCTACGAGGCTTCATTATCCATTGCTCCCCCTCGCATCGAAGCTCAAATAGCCACAATGCGGGAATTTCCTTCATCTTGGGCCATAACTACTATAGCTGCCCCTACTTCTTCTAGTCGAAAGGAGAATTGTACTTCCATCGGGTTCCCCTATGCTTCAAGCTGCCTATCCGCATCTTTTCTTGGAGGGAGTTGAGTTTAAAAAGAACATAAAGCCTATTAATAAAGTTGCCTCCCTTCAAAATTTTGAGACAGTCCGCGAGGATTTAGAGGCTGGGTTTGAGGGGCAGAATCTTGTACAGGCCCTTTAAGATGACATGATTGCCCAGTTGAAGGTTGAGAGAGATGCGGCCCTAAAGGAAAAAGCATCAACCGAGAAGTTATTAATGGAAGCGAATTGGGCTCATGACAGAGTGCTCATTCTGATTAAAGATCGGCTCAAAGATGCTCATAGGGAAGCTGGTAAACTGACAGAGCAGATTACCACCATCGAGTACACTATCAAGTCCCATGACCAAACCATTTCTGGTCAAGCTTCCACCATTGTCGAACATGCTGCTGAACTTACCAAACTCCATGAGGAGAATGCACAATTGGACAAGAAGAAAGAAGAAGCAGATGGTGGTAAACTTACGGAAGAGATCGATCATTTGGTCATGCGATCAGAGCTTTTAGAGATTCGAGCAATGTATGATGAAGCAGTAGGTCAAATGGATGCCAGTATACTTCACCTCTACACTTGCATGTGATGAACAGAGGCAGCATGAAATGGATTAGCGATGATTATTCCTGGACTCTCGCTATAGTCTAAGAGGAAGTGCTGGTAAGATCGAAGCAAGCCAGGGATATGCGCTCTACGGAGGGATTAATGGATGCCTACCACAGCTTCGAAGAAATAGACTTTCTAGTAGTCGGTAGACAGATTCTTCGAGAAAAGAGAGAGAAGGATGCCGCTGGCAAGGCTCTTGCTGGCCCAAGCTCTTCGGGTCAACGTGAAACACTTGTTCCTAATTCCTAAGAGCAAATGACAATCGTTCTGGCATCTACAAGTACTATTTATGAAGCTGCTCATGTTTATCTATCTTCTGAAGCCTTAGGTGAGCCACATCTTTCTCGAACTATTATGCGACCCTCTGAGATGGGGACTGGTGGGGGAGACTTCAAAGTTATAGTTCGTAACCAAACTCAAACTCCTGGATCAGGTATTTACCTCATCTCTCTAGTGTTTCCGGCACTTCGATTCACTCCCGAATCTTTTACTAAACTATACAATTATGGTTCCTAATTTAGCTCAACCAACTCTTCCTTCACTCCCCTCAGCTGCTCAAAGCTTAGGAGCCAATGCTCTCTTTAATGCTTCCACCACCGTCTCTGCAGTTGCTTTTGACATGATTCCTGTTTCCAACTCCGGGCCTAAACCCGATTTCGAGCAAATATAAGTCCCGTAAAATCTAGAGGACAACTCTATATCTGTGGATAAAGAGGTAGTAGTTATTGGTGAGTCAGGGTCAACAAATAAGATAACAATGGTGGAGAGGCTGGAAGATGAAAATAAAGGGCTTCAATTGAAGAAGGAAAATAAGGAGGAGAAGTGCAAGACTCCAACCACCATCAAGCTATGGATGTCAAAGGAGGGAAGCACAACTATTCGAGGGTCTGAAGAGTTTGATCCCGCTACAGGAGGAGAGACTAGTAAGGTTACAAAAAGAAGATCTCGATCCGCTAAGGCAAAGGCAGAAATGGTGGGAAGAATTGATGGTGAACTCGAGCGCTGGTAGAGTGGAGTTCCGGTGGTTTTTTTGTATGTATCTTTTGTGTTGTCTAAGTCTGTACAAGTATAGAGTCTGTACGTGGTATTTCTTTCCTTTGTCGCTGCGTCAATAGAGTCTATATTTTTGCTTTTGTTGTGTCCAAACGGGTAGATATTGTGCAAGTACAGCCCGTGCTGTTTGAATTGTACAAAGAATGATTCTGGTAGTGATTCTATTGTAATCTTTCCTGTATGTTTTCCCTATACTTTACATACTGTGCCTATTTATATACCTCTGTGTGTGTACATAATACAGTTTCCTATCTTGCAATTTCCATATTATATACCGATGTACTGTGTGATGTGTGTATTTATCGCAACTTTGTGCATATAAATAGTGTGAGTAGCTTGTTTATTTACCGCAACTTTATTTATGTGAATAGTGAAATCTGCAGTGATTTTTGTATACTACTTTGCCTAGTTATGTCTTGGTTGCCAAAATTCTTTATTCGGCATAACAGGTGTGATTTGTTTTATTTTGACAAAGTGTTATTGTGAGCCCCCACTTTACTAGGTTGGTTACTCCGAGCGCTTGACTTAAGCATTTGATAAGAGATTTGGTACTTTGAGCGCCAATCTGGTTACCCCCAGTCCGAGTTGTACGGTAGATCCTGTCTTCGAGAACTTGTGGTTTGTTCGTTTTAGTATTTTTCACTTCAATCGTGGTTGAGTTTCTCCAAGTTTGGTAGTGAGGTCCTATCCGCATGTCAATTTCTATCTTCGGAAACCCACCAACAGCTTAATCCCTTGGGTTTTCCTACGATGTCACCTATCTTCGAGCGATGTTGAATTTTGGCAGGTGTGTGCTAATTTCCCAACCAACTTGGTGATTTGAGATTTACTAGCATTGCCGAGGTAACACCAATACTTGAAGGACAAAGATCAGATTTTACCATCGGTCCTCTGGTCTGGAATCTTTGTGGCATTGCCGAGACAGCGCCGATCTCTTGGAAAGCAGGGATTGATTTCTACCAATCCTTCAACAAATAAATTTACCAATGTTGCTGGAGCAACATCGATACTTAGGAGATTCTGAAAAACTGCCGATGTTACCGGAGTAACGTCGATAACCTAGATACAAAGGAATGTCATCATTGTCGGAGCAACGCTAGTACTTAGAGAGTTGGAATTGATTTTTTTCATCAATCTAATAGTTCTGGACTCAATATCATTTATTTGAAGAATAAGAAGCACTTTTCTAGTTATGTGTGCATATCGCTTTAGAGAACGCAGTTCCACCACTTCACGGAACTATACGCAGTCTACTGAATGGAGCATGGGTGTGCTGCATACTTGAATGTGGTTCCATTAGTTCAAGCAGCTTTGTCTGGCTTATAGTGTGGCGCACACGAGGAGTGCTTACATGGATGTAGTTCCATTGGTCCAAGAAGTGAGGCGTAGCTTATGGGATGCATGCAAGGAGTTATTGCGTACTTGAACACGATTCCACCGATTCAAGAAGCGATGCGTGGCTTATGGGACGCGTGCAAGGAAATATGGCATACTTGAATGCAGCTCCATCGGTTCAATCAGCAATGTGCGGCTTATTGGATTAACATAAGGAGAATGTTAAGTTCCCTGATGCCGTTGGAGCGACAATGAGTCTTGTTGAGGAAATATGGGCCTTCCCGCTGCTGCTGGAGCAACATCGGTTCTCAGAAGGCAAGGATCAATTTCCCCCGTCGATCTGGTGGTTTAAGTCGATTTTACCATCGACTCAACAGTTTTCTTACAAGAACGTGGTTCCATCAACTAATTGGTCGATTCTAGGTAGTGGAAAGCTATTCTTCGAGCAAGCTTTGTTCAAGTCTGAGTAGTCGACACAAGTCTGTCACTTCCTCCTTCAATGCAGCGGATCGCTCCGGACCCAAACTACTTCTCTTCTGCCTTGCTAGTCTGAATTTGGGGTCGATATTAATTGCATGGCATTCTATCTCTAGTGATATCCCACACATATTGGAATGCATCCAAGCGAACACATCCAGATTGGCACAAAGAAATTTTATTAGTTCGTTTTGAATCTTGACTCCAAATTGTGAACCTATCTTCAAGACCCGAGTTGGGTCGCCCATGTCGATAGGGACAAGCATGATAAACTCTACCGGCACTGCCCATTCCTACCATGAACTCCTCTTTCTAGTGTCTAAAGCTTTGTCAAAACGGTTAAGGTACCTGAGCTATGGGCAATTCTATAATTTCTATGCTTGAGGTTCACGAATGTAGAGAGACTTCCCTACATTCTTACCTTTCTCGCGATGGTTAGATTCACATAGTCCAACGATGTAGAATTCTCTTGTAGTGCTTTGGTCCCCCTCACTAATTCAATCCATTCTCCATTGGGAACTTCATTGTAAGGCATCAGAGAGCCAAAGCTATTCTGAAATCAATAAGGGCCAGTAAGGAACACCCTTCGTTCTCCTTCTCCGAGCTCTACAAGTAATACTATCGTCCCAACTAGCTATCCCATTCTCCTGTAAAGCCCTTGATCTTAGTTTGACACATAGTCACATCTTTGATGCTTATCTTCATTTTATCGAACGCATGTCGAAACAAGATATTGGCTGAGCTACCACTATCAACCAATACTCGATGCATAACTACTGGTCCATTTCCGATGGTCACCACCATCGGGTCGACAGTTGGTGCATCTCTACCTTCGGTATCCTGATTCTAGAATACAAGATCATCAGTGATCATTCTCTGCAGTTTGGCCAGAATTCCATCCTCAATTGCGTAACAAGTTTCCTTAAGATCATGCTTAAGTGAATTGGTGTATCGCTCCATCTCGTCCTAAATCTTCTGTGTTGGGTGAGGTCCTTAAGAAATGGTACTGATAACGAGTCTTTGTTCCACTCATCTTAGCCCTTTTATGCTAGGTTTAGATTGGTTTCTTTGAGTACTCGGAACTTGGGGTCTAGTCGGTTGGTTAGAGTTTTGCGATTTCTTCGCATACTACTAGATCTAGTTGTTCCTTATCAATTCCTCAATCAAGTCTTTTAGGTGTCGGCACTCATTCTTGTTGTGCCCATGCATTTCATGGAAGCGGTAGAACTTTCCTGATTGCTTTTTCCATTTAGATCCTTCCTTCCTAGGAGGTTTGTTGTATTGATTAGTTCCCTGAGTCGCAAGGTGGATGTTCTCCAATCTATCCTTCAATGGCATATACTTCTCGGGTCTGAGGTTCCTAATCCGCCTTCCATTTCGATCACATCTGCTAGTGTTCAGGTTCTTCCTTTTCTGATTTCCATCTTTCCCTACATTTCTTGTCGTGGCCTTAGAATTGTTTCCATCCTGGTTGATCGCTACATTGCTCTGAACTACCTCCTTCGATTGCATATTGGCGATATTGCTTTCCAATACGTATGCCTCTTCCAATCTCAGATATTGACTCACCTTTCGGTTAAACTCCTTCATGGTGGTTAGTTGTTTCATCTTAATCCATCTTCCAAAGTCTATGTCTGGATGGATAGCTCGGACCAAAGCCATGAATACCATATCATTGTTAGGATTGCTCACTTCAGTAACTACAGTATTAAACTGGTTCATAAAGCTAGATAGAGACATCATATTTTTTGGCTATGTCATGTGATGTCTGAACCATTCCAAGAATTTCCTTACCAACTTGTCAAAGGTAGAAATGGATCTTGATGGGAGTCTGGTAAACCACATAGAAGAAACATCTTCCAAGAATATTGGGAAACATCTTCCACGGACATCATCCGTTGCCCTAGCTCCGTCCATATGCTAATCGTACTTGTATAAGTGATGTTTGATGTCTGTCGTCCTGTTGTAAGATGGCATAGTGGGCATAGTAAACTTCTGTGAGTACTCTTCCCTTAGAATGTTTTCAATAAATGGAGTTTGGCTTAGTGTAGAAACCTAATCATCGTCTTTCCTACCTTTACTTTCTTCCATCAAGCGCTTGACCATGTTCACAATGAATGCCTCACTAGTCCGGTAATCCACAAGCTGACTGTCAAGGGCTATGCCAAGCTTTTGACACTGCAAACGGCCTTGGTTTGCAAATAAATCCTAGGTTCTCCATTCTCCGGAAGAACTACTCCTGTAGAATTCTGTTGGCATGTGGTTGGCCTTATAGCGGCAGTTTGAACTTCCTTTTCAGCATTTTGCCTGCCTATATCAGCATTCAATTCCAGTCCTTTAGCATCAAGTAGCTTGTCATCTTCAGAATCAAAGAGAAGCATTGTAATATTCACTTAGGGAGCCTTCACTACAAGGTTGGGGTTTGCAGCAGGTTATCCTCCAACATGAGGGGTGCTTCCATTACCTTCAATAATAATTCCTGTAGCTTTACCAACTATCTCCTTTTGCTTTTGCTTTCCATCTCTCCTATTCAAGCCTGAGATGGAGTAATTCTCATGTTCCATAGTCGTTGTAGTTTCTCGTCTTGTCCTTGGGGTATTTGGTGGTTGTAGTGCTAGCAAAGCATCAATCTTGTTCATAAGAGCCTTCTGACTATCAGTTATCTTCTAGTTAATTTTACTAATCGTCTAGTTAAGCTATCCTCTTTTTACAACCTCCATTTGAGTGGAAGCATCTGGTTTTAGATTTCTAACATTAACCTCCGTTTGATGATTGTTAGCATTGTTTACATCAGTTTGTTGGGGGTATGCATCATCACCACCGACCGTTGCTTCCGTTGATCTTTCTGAAGTGGTTTTCTGATTTCTAGGTGCCATTTGATCCTTAATGGAAAGCCTACGAATCTTCAGAGCAATTTCCCTAGATCTAACCGTTGGACCTCTTCTAACCCAAAATAAAAGATACATCTAAGCCTGGGTTTAGATTTTCTTAGTGAAAGCATCAAAATCTTAACCTAAAAGATGGATCAACACCCGATATGAGTATGTGAAAGCACCAGGGCTGTGAGAATAGGGAAAAGCTAATATAGAACAACTGTAAAGTAAAAGAAATAAGAGAGACACACAAGGATTTTTACAGTGGTTCGATTGTTAACTAAGCCTACGTCCACTTAATAGTTCCTTGATCTTATTTGCATACGATTACAAAATGTTTGAGAGACAAAGAGTTAGAAGTACAGGGGTTAGATAAGTTCTAAGTCCTAGAAATGTTATAGTAGCTGCCTTAGTGACTGTGGTGTGGAGCAAAGAGTTGAACAAGAGACAGAGTTCCTGCATAGTGATAGCAGAATCCATACCCTTTATTGATTGCTCTAAGGTTGGTATTTATAGGGGTAGCATCATATTGTACCAAAATCTCACCATAAGAGAAGTCCAGACATTGACCCTAGGTAGTGTGGAAAGTTTGGGTAAGCACCGAGTTAGGTGATAACTCGGTACTGAGTTATCCCCATGGGGGAAAACTCGGCGATTTTCTTGGATTGGGTTTCTCATTTCATTTTGTAGTTCCCCTTGTGTTTTCGTAGCTTGTTGACTTGTTTTGATGATCATTCCTCCATAACTTGGCTTGTTCTATAGATTACTAGAGCTAACTCTTCGGTTCTTGAGATAGGTTGTTCGGAACTTTACGAAATTGCGTGGGCTTATAATAGTAGTTAGAGAATGACTTGTGGAAAGTTGGAGCTTCCAACTATGGAGCACCACAACTCGGTGTCGAGTTATGAACTTAGCTCCATAGTAGCCCAATATTTTATGACTTACTTCTTTGGTCTATTTGAGTCTACCCTTTAGGTTTCAAGTTGTTCTGTCTTCGCATCATCATTTTATCTTCTGGTAAATTCTACCTGGATAAAGACCTAGTTAACAGTACAGTTTAATAAAAAAAATGATTTTTATTTTAAAATTTGTGAGCATTTATATGTTAATAAAAAAAATTAATTTTTATTTTTTAATTTTATTTGAAATATAGAGCATGTATTACATAGTATTATATTTTGTATACTAGTTGTAATTAAAATAGAAATTATGTATATATATGTATAATTTAGTTTTGAAATAATTTTTTGTTAATTTTAACAAGCCATGAGTAATATAATGGATTATATTTTTTTTAGTTATACACATACATATATATCCAACCATCCAAATGTGTCAACATATCAATATTCAGATTCGTTATAATTGTTAACTAGCGTGTGCATGCATATACATACATACATACATACATACATATAATAAATTTAGCATTAGTAACTCAAAAATATACCTTTTACCAAAGCCTAGTATATACACGTACAAACGAAAAATGGAATTTATTGAATCCAATTCCAATTCTGAAGTTGTTAGCTCCCGAGTTACCTTAGCATCAAAGATTGAATAACTTTTATTTTATTTTATTTTGATATTTGTAATTTGGAAGCTCCTAGGGATTTAGTCGACCTACAATGACTTATGCAAGAGATGACATAGGGAGATCTCAAGTGATGTACAAGTGGAATAAATAAAAGAAGGATATGGGAGTGAAAAGTGGATCAAGATGCTCTTTTTCTCTATACTAATTCTTTCATTTTTAATTATTCAAACCACTTCACCATGTATATTACATGGCTGGCCTCCCTTATGTGTGCCTATAGTCGCATATTTAAGCTTGCAAATGGGACTTGAAAGTATTCCAAGCTCGAACAATAATTATTGCATTTAAATCCAATTAAACACATATCGATATTGTATCAATTAGTATATTTATAACTAGTATAAATACACTGTTTAATATTGTCCAACGCACATCAAATAAAATTTTATAACTAATATTTCATAAATATTAATTAATTTAATTAAATTGTAATCATTACAAATTAATTAAATCGGGTGGTAAAAGGAGTATTCAATGTTTCTGTTGTGCGACTCTTAGGCGTAAATTCAGCCAGTGATTAACATCGAACAATTTGAATATCAACATTCATACAACATTAGCACATATTGTGACATTATGACCAAATTTATTGCTTATCTGGTTTCGATAAAGTCCAATTTAAATTTTTAAGCATTAGTGACAATTATTTACACCAATTCTCTTCGTTAAAACTATATCACTTTGGATTTATGGAATTTGATAATGGTCAAATTTGTATCATCCATATTTACTCTATAGTCCAAATAAAAATTCCTTGGTTCAATAACAATAATAATTATTAATCGAATTTCTCTGGTTAGAGAGTTTGACATTGGGTTAATTAAGTAGATCGTGATACTACGTCATATAATCAAGGAGATGAATCCTCTCTTGATTACTGTTTCACTTCTAATGCATCCACTCGACCCAACTATAATTGTTCGATGGACACCATTCCCTGATTTCAATATAATCAAATGGAGCTTCAAAACTAAAGATCAATAATATTCTTAGGTCAAGAGAACTGTGTAATATTGTCACATAGATATTTTTTGTTTGAACTAAATTACATTAACCAACAGAAAACTATTGAGTGAGTTATTACATAGTTTTCCAATAACTATCAGTACATAACCCTTTGGTGCCCCCAGTAGTCATAAGTAATACATTGCCCAATGTTTGGAGAGCGTCACGTACTCTAGTCTCAACCGTAACACCCCAAAAATCTAAGTGAAAATTTAATAAAAGAATTAAATTTAAATATACAAGGGTAAAGATGGAATTTTTGTAAACGTCTGATTCTAGCTATGAAAATTGCACGTTGCATTCGTAGCGATTTTTGGACAATTTTCGTATATAACCTTTTGAAATCGAAGCTAATATGAAAATTTATAAATGTTTTAAATTTTGGAATCAGAAATAATTAAATAAGAAAACTAAGAAAAGAAATATTTACTAATAAATAAGAAAACATACTACCGGCCGACAGATTGATTGGGAACTGTCGACCGCCCTAATGAATAGTGGTCAACCGGTCCAGTTATATCGACTAGGGTTTTGAGCGACCAATGACCTAGATTTGAATTTATATTTTTCTTAACAATGAAGTATATGATTAGAGATCTAGATTTAAATACATATTTTTAAAAGGTCGATCAATGGCCCATATTCCTTTGAACCCTTATAAATATGCAGCTAATGAAAACCTTAATTCATAAAATATTAGGCAGAACGTCTACACTCGGTTAAAGTCAAATCTCTTCCTCAAATCACAAACTTCTTCAAAATAAATAAAAATAAAAATAGAGGAACTGAAAAAATTAAATCAAGTGGAGAGCGCTCAAGGAGTAAATCCCAGACGCGGTTCAATGGAGATAACTTAGGATTAAGGTGAGTGGGTATATTGTGAATAAGATAATTTACATATAGCTAATTTTAATATAACCCATTTTATGTAGGTTGTTAAAAATTAATTTGGAAATATTATATTAGTATCTGGATATTCACCCTTTCTAATATAGATCTGTTAAAATAAACCGTTAAACCCAATAATTGACATAGCTTGTGATATTAATACTAACACTAGGTTAAACTATTTTTGCTATGAATCTGTAAATTGAATTTGGATAAGAAGTTTCGATAATTGCAAATTTGGGTCCACTGTAATTTCAGTAAGATGAAGCTATAAGCTTCTGCAATGGAAATTTGAGTACGGATGTGATTAACTAATAATTATTTAACAAAAATAGCAATAATCTATAATTAAACAGCGACGATTGATGCTCTTACTGGAGCGGTCGACGGTAAGCGGTCAACCGCTCCAGCTTATAGTGGTCGACCGGTTGGCCTTTTATAGAGCACAATATAAACCTCAGCCCGAGGATCAACTTATAAATAAAATAGTTAGTAGTGTGTGTGTATTATATATGTGGATGTTGATAGTAGGGAAGCTAGTTCCCTATGAGGTGACACTAGGACAATGCGAGACTGGATAAATGCTATTTATCTAGCAGAGGTCAATATTCAATTGGGGGTAGGAGTGTTTCTATTGCAAATTGCACTCATATTGGGCTCTGTAGTAGATGTGAAACACTAATGATTATGCCTGATGAAGTGTGTGGCCGAACACTAATAGGAGTTCCTTAGTATTCATGGATGATGCGATGTGATGCTGCATTGTTGTTGGATCATGGCACGATGCAATAAGAGGCATTACTTTACCACTGAGAGGTGGACACGGATGCAGACAATGAGATGATTCCGCGATTCGGTATTGCAGGTTCTTCCTCAATGCGTAACTAGGGTATGTGTAGTCGTAGTTGCAAGAAACTTAGTCCCATGGTAGAAATTACAGGGAAACCTATGTTTGCAATAGTTACGTGTAGTTGTAATGTGGGAAATGGTAGGGTAATCCTATGTGGAATAGTTCCAGTAGCTATTAACTGATCATTAGTTGTCTAGAGATTCAATTAGTTGTTCGAACTTAAATATAAGCTTGCACAAGTAGTTAGTATAATCATGTATTGAGTTAAACCCCTTAAGCATATACAATAAGTAATTCACGAACATTTGTATACCATTCTAGGTCACATAGAGTATTATTAAAATCAATTGCATGTGATAACCATGTATTAATGTACTCATTCACTAGACTTTTGTCTGAACCACTCCTTTCCTTTCTTTCTCCCTGGTCATAGACTTTTGTAATGTGGAGAGACGAGCTTAGCATTAGAGTTTCTTTATATTTTCCTTTTTTCTCCATGTATTTACTTATCGTACTCAATACTTAGTATTTACCAGATTGTGTATGTGTTTCTGTGTACTCTGGACTTGACTACATACTATTTTCTGAGATCGTGTATTGAGATATATTCTAAGATGGTTATTTTCTGTAATTATATTTTGTTGCCTTTCACTGTGAGGTCTAAAAGCGTAGAATGTCTTAAATTTTGTCCTTGTATCTTTAGCCTCTGAAATGTTTGCCAACTCGTACTTCCTAGCACCGACATGAGTCCGAATGTCACCCTAGACTTTGGATTGCTGCGTCAGGAGGTGTGTGTTGTCACATTTGGTATTAGGGCCTAGGTTTGAAATTCCTTAGGGATTAGGGGCATATCGAGAGAACACACTTGAAAAATGTTTTTGAAAAGAATATTTTTAAAAGGGTGTGTATATATATCTGTATGTGTATATATGTATAGATAAAAGTTTTTCAAAAAGTTGGCCGGAGATTTATGTAAGTATATTGCGAATAACTCTTTCCCTTATTCTCGCCAATTCTATCTATGGAAAAGGTGCCAATAAATTCCTAAATCATAGATGGAAGATGAACGACCCTCCTGGTTCTGGCTAAGGCGATGTGTTTGAGATTTTTGGCGTGAATGTTCCAATTTAGTTCTGTCTGTATGTTCAAGCAAGAGGACCAGCCGAGCTTAACCCTAATAGAGGATCCAAGGAACGAGTGCCGGGTGCAGTTCCTACCCACCCACCTACCACTGATTTTGCTAAGTTATGTAAGGATTTGCATGCCTCAGAAGGAAGCCATATGTGAAAACCCGCACTTCCCAACATCCCGATCCAAAGACTAAGATGACTTTCGGACTCGTGGCATACCGATAAATACGAGCTGTTGGATTTTTATAACATTTTAGATCATAATTATAAAGGTAAATTCTAAGACATTCTACACTTTTAGATCTCCTAACGGAAGGAGTAAAAATATAAGTATTGAAAAATAGACATTTCAGAAAACAATCTTCAATATTCTTAATTGTTATATACACTATCTTATACACTATTCCCAAACTACAATATAAATTTTACAGACTTTTAATACCATAAGTAACTACATTAAGAAGAATAAAGAATATAAGAACCCCAACATGTAGCTCCTTTCTCAACGTATTATGCCCAATCAACCGCTAACCTGTCATCCTGTAGTGGGGGATATGAAAAGAAGGGGATAGATCAGGTAAAAGTCTGGTGAATGAGTACAAGTTTAATATATGCTAATCATGTGCAGTTAACTTTAACTCTACTCTAAGTAACATAGAGTGTTTTGCAAGTGTTTGTGTATTCCTAAGGTCCATTACCTAGGGGTTTCTGTCCAACCCACACACCTACACTATACCATGTGTTGGTTACTATAAGGATCGAACTACGGATCGAGTCTCAATAACTAATAATCATTCACCGATCCTAGAGCTACTCAATATGTAAACACCAACTCTAGCTACTAAACATGGAAATAAGTTCCCACTACTATCATCGCCACTAGGCTACCGGGGAACGAATCTACCCCTGAATACGACTACATGTAACCCTACTACTAATAGAGGAGGAAAACCCGAAATACCGACTCCCATTGTGCCGGGCCCATATATTTCAGGCACATCCATTAGTGTTGCACATCCATCATAGAATCTCTTGTGTGTGCCAATTACGATAAAAATCACCCCCAGTCGAATAGTCAATCCACATTGGGTAAAGAACATTTACCAAACATGGTAATGTCTTAGTGCCATCTCATAAGGAACTAGCTTTCCTAAACCTACTTGCAGATAGCCTTAAATAGGCTCACACAATAATTAACATTTATTTATTTTTATTACTAACTTGCGCCTTAGGTCGAGGTTTAGGATACACATTTCATATTATAACCAGTTGACCACTACACCCTATCGGTCGACTGCTTAGGGTGAGGGTTGACTAGTTATGGTATGAAAATTAGGGTTTGTTTATTTTCTTCATCGATTTTGATTATAGTTAATTTTATTGACTAAGTGTACACAGTAAACGAACCCTAAGAAATTAAGTGACCAGTTTCTCTTTGAGATTATACAATAATTTCAGTGGTTTGGTATTCGTGCATTTAACAGGTTATATACTAACTATTAATCAATTTTAGGGTTTCCAAATTAAAAAGGGGTTTACCGGATTACTAATTTACAGTAGCTTCAACCTCTAATCCATATCCTAGGTTAGGGTTTACAATTTCTATTTTAAATTACTAACACCTTAGATCAATTAGAATAGATTAAATTTAACTGTAATAAATCATCTTATCAAACCTATTCCCACTCACCTTAAATCCAAGCTCTACTAATACACACCATCAATGAATCGCCCTCTTTAAGCTTTCTCCTTCCAGATCCGATCTACCATTACATGCTTGCTTTGATTTTATTTTAGTTTTTGAATGAAATTATGGAGTGAAGAGGAAGAACTTTGATAGAGTTTCGGTAGTCTGTTAGTTTTCTACTGATTTTAGGGTTAGTCCATTTTTAAATTTATACAGTTTGGGAATCAATTTGGTGTGTCAATTTGTGACAAAGCAAACAACCGCAACCGTTCGAACAACCCTTCCGGTGTCTCGAACTTTCCCTGTGCACGATCAACCACCTCACCCCCTCGGTCGACCACTACCCGTCGACCATCAAGCCTCCTGGGTCGACTGATGGTTGTTTAAATTTGGGTATCTTTTATTTTTAAATTTTATTTTATATTTAAAATTTTGAAAATCCGTAACTTCTCCTTAAAAACACCGATTTCGAAGTGTTATATGTGAAAATTATCCAGAAATTCACTAAGAACACAATTGTGCGAGTCAAATTCAGACATCTATGAAAATTTTGTTTTCGTCCATGTTTTATTTAATTTTTTTCTTATTAAATATCCATTAAATTTTCGATGTGTTACATTCTCTCCCTTAAAAGGATTTCGTCCCGAGATCTCCAATGATAGAAAAATGTAACTTGCACACACAATAACTAATAACTACAACAATCTACTCATCCATCATCCTTGGGAAATCATTGTGTTTAGAAATTTTCTAATGCAATATTTACATATATACACAACGTGAAATGAACGTGAACCTATACTAATGCAAAGAGTAGGCGATCTCATGATATAGTCGACCTTCTATCATGCAAATGCTAATGCCTTAAATTCAAAATGTATGAAATATCCTAAGTAAATATACTTTCAATTCTAAATGCATGTGCAACCATACCATCCATATGCAACACCATATGCAAAATATCCAACAATACAAATAACATTTAAGGGGTAATGTGAATGTGTGTGTACTACCTAGCGAATACATTGTACCGATATGCCTTTCTTACACCCAAAGATAACACTTAATACATCCTCAGTATTCATGTGTCGATCATTTAAGTGTCCGAAAGATTGGCCATTTAAGTGAAAGAAAGAAAAGATAGAACAAAATCTCACAACCTGACGAGGAATATACTATATACGCAGTATCTTTACAAAGAAAAAATCATATGTATATACATAACGTCAGAGTACAATAACTTATTATTAGCCTGGACAGTTATAACAGCCCGTCATTAAAATTTCTTATAAATACCGACTCGAAATCAAAGCAAAAAAAAGTGGAAGAATATAAGATACGTGAATACGTCTTGGAGACGGGTAGCTGTATACTTTGTTCCCATCTACTCATAATTTTCAAAAATTGACCCCCTCTCTACCTTATTACCTCCAAAATCCAATTAATGCAATGTGTACTTGTGTCTCACTTAAAGTCTTTTCATATTTAAACATATTTCATAAAGCCTCTTTTCTTTTTATCATTTCATTAAAAGTCACATTAAACACTAAATTAACTTAAGTATGTATGTATATACTAATACATGTATATTCTAAATTATTATAAATGTATGTGTTTTTTATATGATATAGTTTACAACATCCTCAACAACTTTTAGTTGATAAAAAGTAGAAAATTCGAAAATCGAATTCCAGTCATATTTTCGATTTTTCTTCAAACTAAATATTTTTGTAAACAATTTTGAAAACTATTTCATCATCATTATTATTGTTTAAAAGATTTTTATATTAATTGTAAAATCTATTGTTTGAATATTTAAAATAAATTAAATATTCGCAAATCAAAGTGGTGAAATGCCGAGTCATTACACTCTCTCCTTAAAAGAATTTTGACCCTGAAATTTTACCGCAACCGTAATCCAAAAAACAAACCAAACCAGGAATACCTAACACTATCCATCAGTCTATATGATGTACATAGATTATTTCTGTACGAAGTCTGATTCGATCACTCACTCGAATACATAGCTTTACTTCCGAACTAGTATTGCTCATCTGACTCCCTAGTGTGGACTCTGATCAGGGTTCTAAAATAGAAACCTCCATTCTCCTTACATAGCTGTATACTATGATAAAAAACTTTTGGTTCCACATTAAGAACCCTCACCAAGTGTTCGCCATCAAAAATCGAGTGATAAATCCTTCTTTGGAACGTTGTGAAACACCTTAAGTCATACACTCGAATCTTGAATTGAGAATTATGTGGAAAGGAGGAAGGATCTATGTACAACTTACGTACTCCTCTAAAGGTTATTATTTACTCAATTAATTTTAACTCTTCCAAATATATTTATGAAAATATTTCACAAAATTTCAGCTTAGATTCAAACATTAAAATGATACAACTTTATTTATGAAACTTCACATACAATCATCTTAATTTTTTAACTTGTATAATACTCTCCTACATCCTAAGAGTATATACAAACATCTGATTTTAAATCCTATTCATCCTTTAACTATTTAGATGGACCCAAAAGGAATCTTAGGTCTTAAAACTGAATCGTCCAATTCAACTACTTTTACCAGATAAGTAGCTAAGAAGAGTAGGATGCTGGTATCCAAACTCAGTCCTATAGTCTACTTTCCATTAGACACCTATAAGGTAGAAATGTTTATTAGCCGGTCCAATAACATCAAATAATATTTAATATCCATGGTGTAAAAAACTCAAAGACACTATTTAATTAACCAAGTTTGTTAAACCTTCTTATTAAATTAGTTCAATTCCCAATTAAAAACCTCATTTATTAACCCACCTTAATCAAAATATCCTTTTATTTTGAAAAATTTGGAGCCAAATACCTCGGTTTTATTTCAAAAATATTTTTGAAATAACACTGTACTTTTAACCCATAGAAATATACCTATAGCCTGAGTAACCCGAATATGATGGTAAGGAACTGGGTACTACCAAATAGTATCATATATCACTTTACTAAGAAGGGTAATACTAAAAAAGTGTTTACCATCTGAACACTTCTTCTGCCCATCTTTAGTCACTTTCGAGTTACTCGAACTAGTTAATTATAAAAACACTTCTTCTTTTCAAATCCCTTTTTGAAACTATAACATATATATATATTTCCAACTAAATAATTTTCAATTTTTTTATCATCCACTTACCTTGGATTCATTTGAATTCGAACTCGTTTCGATCATACAATGACAAAAACAATAATTTACTAAGTGCGTTATCGCATTCGCCTAAGCAAATAACCAATTATCACTTAAAAGATTATTCAAATCATCACAAAAGAGATTAAGACTCATTTCCCAAACTATCCAAAGAAAAATCTTATTCTCAAATTCCTTTTCAAAGTATTTATACCTCAAAGTATTTTCAAGTAAAATTACTATTACTTTTCCAAGAATTATCTGAAAACTTTATCAAAGCAACCGGGATTTAAATTCTCCAAAAATCCATCTTATTTTCAAATAAATTTTATAATCCTAATTTATAAAATTAAATTTTTATAAAATTATTTGAAATATTTTTTTTAATAAATGCCTATTATTAAAATCTAATCTTAACCCAACATAACATCAGATGTCTTATAGTCAAACTATGAAACTTAGTTCACAAGGTGTTCGTTTCAATGTTCTACAGATTCTATCTACCCAACCTATGATGGAAAAAAGAAAATCAACAAACAATAGTCAATGCCCAAAACTGGACGAGCATGACTAGACGAGCCCTATATGATAATAATTAAGTATTATCAACTCCAAACAACAACACATCATAGATAACTAAATAAATTTTTGAAAATTATTCCTTTATATATATAAATATATTCCTAAGTAAAATTATTTCATTTACCAATTTAAAACGATACTATATTGATTGGCCTTGTTCAAATGTTTAGAGATCCCTATCAATATCTACTCATATTGACCAGAATCCACAAGCCACTCAACAAATCAATCGATACAATATAAAACTTTTTTTATAGCACTAACAAATACATACTCAATATATACACTCATACTCATCCTAGGGTGTTCATAGCCCTATCTATAATGAGTTACTCATTCTAGGGTAGTACTAACCCTATCTATAATGATTTTACATTACCAAAGCCAATGTTCTCGCTTAACGTTCAGTTTCGATACCACGTGTAACGATCTGCCTTTCTTACACCAAGAGACGACACTAACACATCCTCGGTATTCGTGTGGTAATCATTTTAAGTGTCCAAACGATAGGTTGTTAGGGTGAAAGAAAGAAAAGACATAACAGAATCTCACATCGTGACGAGAAATATACAATATCCATAGTATCTTTAGAAAGAGAAATCATCTATATATACACAAACTTAAAGTACACTAACCTATTATTGGCTTGGACAATTATAATAGCTTGTCCTTACAATTTCTGGTAAATACCAATAAAAATCAAAGCAACAAAATAGCAGAAGAATATAAGATACGTGAATATGTTTTGTGGAATCCAGCTCGTTTCCTGAAAACTCCAAAGGATCCAGCTAAATCTGGAAAACATGCTTGGGCTGACCCAAGCAATATAGCAAAATTATACCCAGTTCATTTTGGTAAAACCAGCATGAGAAAACTCAAATCACAAAATTTTTATTTATTTAACTCGTAAAACCCTTCAAAATCAAAGGTATCTCGTAAGACCACGCCATACGTAAACACAGACAGGATTTTACCTTACGATAACTAAAACATTTTCTATAGAAAATCCAATCATATTATGATAATGTCTAGAATACAAATACATATTAATCATAGCCGAAATTATTATATTATTAAATTCCAGCATAATAGGTATACAGTCAAGTCCGAACGCTTGTATTGGAAAATGGATTACAATTAAGAAAGGTAAGGGTCTACCTACCGAATCCATACACCTCTAGATAAAATGTACGGGAGGCTACAATACATTGCCCTTTTGCTACCGAGGACTAGCCCTACCCTTACTGGATAGCGTCGAATATGATCACCCCTAGGTTCATAAACAAACATGATGGGCCCCGAAGCATATGTACATATCGAATCTAGATAAGGGATGATCATGCCCTATTGGGAGCGACCCGCGTAGCCCTGCTGCATGTCCCTTCTTTAGTCATTTGCCGGATGAGGCTAGAGTCTATGTTTTACCTTTAGAATAGCAATTCTACTCGAAATACTAACATCGCCTTCTAGGAAACAATGCAATGCTAACGTTTATTTATACAAGTTTGTTTTGGGACAGAACGAAACCGAAAGTGCCACTTCTTCTTTCTTCGTTGATTTAATGAAGCGAGTTTTTAGAGAGCACTTAGATAGGTTTGTTTTGGTATTCATAGATTACATTTTGGTGTACTCCAAAGATGAAAGAGAGCATGAGATTCATCCTAGAGTGGTGTTGGAAATGTTGAGGCAGAATCCGCTGAAAGCGAAGTTTTCCAAGTGTCATTTCTCGAAGCAAGAAGTTAAGTTCCTTGGTCACGTGGTTTTAGAGGAAGGATTGTCAGTTGATCCAGTTAAGATCGAGGCAGTCAATAATTGGAAGAAACCAGAGACGGTAACCGAGATTAGGAGTTTTCTTGGACTTGCTGGCTATTACTGGAGATTCATTAAGGATTTCTCACAGATAGTGGCGCCTTTGATTAAGTTGATCAGGAAAGATGTGAAGTTTACTTAGTCTGACAAATATGAGGAAGCATTCCTTAAGTTAAAGCAAATGTTCAATGCGCCATTATTACTAGTTCCCGATGGTAACCAGGGGTTGGTAGTATACACTGATGCATGTGGCACTGGATTGGGAGCAGTATTGATGTAAAAGGGCAAAGTTATTGCTTACGCATCTAGGCAGCTTAGACCGCACGAAGTTAGATATCCTACTCATGACTTGGAGTTGGTTGCGGTGATTTTTTCCTTGAAGATCTGGAGGCATTATCTATTGGGAGAGAGATTTGAATTGTTTATCGATTATAATTCATTGAAGTATTTATTCTCTCAAAAGGAGTTGAATATGAGGCAGCAGAGATGGCTGGATTTTTAGCAGCTTATGATTTCAGTATAGAGTATACTCCGGGGAAAGGAAATAAAGTAGTAGATGCCCTTAGCAGAAAACATCAGAATGTGGTGTTAGCAATGTTGGCAGGATGGAAGGATCTAGAAGCCTTATCCAATTGCGGAGTGCAGTCAAGATCTATTGCAAGTTCTAGTTAGGGTACTGCCATGTTGTCTTGTTTTGAGGTTCGACCAGTGCTGATCGAAAGGATAGCCTCTAAGCAAAGAGAAGCTCTAGTTTTGGCCGAGAAGATTAGAAGGCTTGAGATAGGATCTGAAATTGATGACCTAAAGGAATTTGGAATTGACCAAAGAGGATGGTTGAGAAAGAAGGGACGATTATGTGTTCCAGATATAGAGAACCTACGGAGAGAAGTTCTAGAGGAATGTCATTGATCGAAGTTTACGATTCAAATTGGAGGGACCAAGATGTATCAAGATATGAAGAGAAGTTTCTATTGGGAAGGCATAAAGAGGGATGTTGGCTTGTGGGTTAGGCAGTGTGTTAATTGTCAACAAGTGAAAGATGAACACTAGAAGCCAAGTGGGCTACTTTAGCCTGTCCCACTTTGGAAGTGGGATTCAATATCCATGGATTTTATAGATGGGTTGCCAAGGTCTAGGAGAGGAAATGAGAGTATATGGGTTATTGTAGATAGGTTGACCAAGAGTGCCCATTTCATTCCGGTAAAGTCAACTAGGATGGCACCTGTGTTAGCAAAGTTGTTCATGAAGAACATAATTAGACTTTATGGGATTCCTAGTAGCATAGTCAATGATAGAGATGCATTATTCACTAGTGAATTTTGGAGGAGTCTACAATAGGTATTAGGCACTAAGCTCAGGATGAGTACCGCTTATCACCCACAGATGGATGGGCAGACAGAAAGAGTCAACAAGGTACTCGAGGATTTGTTGAGAGCTTGTGTGTTAGACTTTGGTGGATCTTGGGGAGATCACCTACATCTGATTGAGTTTTCCTATAACAATAGTTATTAGACTAGTATAGGAATGATGCCTTTTGAAGCTTTGTATGGAAGGCCATGTAGATCGCTAGCATGTTAGTTAGAGACCGAGGACAGATTGGTCTTAGGTCCAGATTTGGTTAGGGAGGCGTCAGAAAAGGTTGAGTTAATCCGAAGACGGATAAAGGAAGCTCAATCCAGGCAGAAGAGTTACGCAGATCATAGGCGTAAAGACCTAGAGTTCTCAGTTGGAGATAGAGTTTTAATTAAAGTATCACCAATGAAGGGTATGGTACGATTTGGAAAGTTGGGAAAGTTAGCCCCGAGGTATGTTGGCCCATTTCAGGTTTTAGAAAGGATTGGGAAGCTTGCTTACAGAGTAGAATTGCCGAGCAGTTTGGCAGGTGTCCATAGTGTATTTCATGTGTCTCATCTTCGTAAGTATATGCATGATCCAGAAGCTACTATTCCTCAAACAGAGTTGGAGGATTTGGTAGTAGAGCCTGATTTGACTTTTGTTTGACAACCAGTTCGGATTGTAGCAAGAGATGAGAAGAGATTGAGGACCAAGATAGTCAAGTTGGTGAAAGTCCAGTGGAGCAACAACAAGAAAGACTGTACTTGGGAAACAGAGGACAGGATTCGAGAGGCTTATCCTGATCTACTTTGATGGTATGTCTATATTAGATTCATATAGATTGGTTGTTAGCCAGATAGGCTAGTATGGTTGTTAGGAGATGTTACAGATGTTTGTTAGCTAGTCCTTACTGAATTTCAAGGACGAAATTCTTTAAGGAGGGAAACTTGTAACACCCCTATTTTAATAACATTATTCAGGAGATTTAATTAGAATAAATTAAATAGAATAATATAGATAAGGAGATTGAGTTTGACTAATAAACTAGGTGGCCATGTTCACTTAAATTAATGGACTTATGTAAATGGTTAGGATAATAAATGTAAGGGCATTTGAGCAAATAGCCATACACCCCACCCTTATACCACTTTCACTAGTTTTTGCATGTCCATTTTTATTCTCAAACAAAACCTATAACCGTAAGAAGCAACAAGGCCGGCCATTAGAAGAGAAGGAGAGAATTTAAGAAAAGCTTAGGATTCAAGCTAGAGGGAAAGTCAATCTCAAACAATCTCTAATCTCCTTATCCCAAGCAAGGTGAATAATAGTTTCTACATTTCTATTATAATCTATACATCTAATGGTTTCGGATTTAATGATAAATCTATTTTTATGATGTATTAAATGATGATATGCTTGTTCATGACATATGTGTGTTTAAACAACGATGTTTAATAAAGGATTTACATGGCCTAGAGCAAAAAACCGTGATGGAAATGATTTTAAATGGCATGGGAAAATTTTATGTCGTAGGAAACATAATTTTGGAGATGGGTTTTAATTCTCATAATTTTCTGAGTTTATATGGATTTTATATAAATTTTCTAGTGAAGAAAATGATTTATTTGTTCATAAATTATTTACGGCAAAAATAATGATTATTTGGATTTGAAAGTTTTATATGTTGGAAAACATGTTAAAATAGATTTTCTGGGATTTTACCAGATTTTTCCTAAGTGTTTTGTTAAATATATAAAATTACTTAAGGTATGAGACTTAAATGTTTTATAGATTTAATTAAGGAGAAGGGGCATTTTATAAAGTGAAATTATTATTTAATTTTGAAAATAGTGGTAGCAAATTTCTGAAAATAATTTGTTAATCAATGAGAATTTGACAAACAAAGGCAGGTTAATTGAAAAGTTATCCTTTTTAGGTTAAAAACAAAGAAATCATGATTTTCGTATGTCTCAGCCATTTACGGCAGCAAAACCTTCCGACCCAGACCTTCCGACCAAGTTGAAAGGTTATAGCCTTCTTCAAGATCAAACCAATGCATATGGTATCAGGTATCTTGGTGCATAATGAATTGGACAAGGTCGAAAGGTCCATGATCGAAATGTTGATGTCCAAAGGAGTTGGGATATGTTTGTTTTGCAAACTAAAGCTTTCGCCTGCTTTGCTTTCGGCTTGGTTGCTTTTGACCAGGTCAAATGTTTAAATAAAGGTTTTTATACCTTTCGACACAGTCAAAAGGTTACTACCACTTATCTTTGTTTTGCTTTGAACCTTTCGACACAGTCGAGAGGTTATAGCCGCTTTTCCAACCTTTTGAAGTCGTTGCTTCCGACAAATACAAAAGGTTTACTTGTTTTCAACCATCCGCTTCTCCCATTTCTTTCGAAAGGTTTCAAAGCTTTTGACTTAGGTGATTTAATTGGTTTATAATTGAAGTAAAACCCAAAGCTTTCGAAGGAGTTGATATAAAAGGAGGGGTCTATTGTTTTAAAAGAAACGTTTAAGGCTTTCAAAGCAGACCTTCTAAAAAGGTCGAAAGGTGACTTCTGTGTAGCCGAAAGGTTTTAAAAGAGGACCTTACGCATGTTTTTAACTTAGACCCAATAAGTCTTCGAAAAGTAAAATCCAATGTTTTCGAAAGGTTTATAATTTATGAGTTCAACGCTTTCGCAAGGTTTAAATGGCATAATGGTCTAAATTGTTTCGAAAGGTTGTTTGTAGTCCTTTCGACAAGGTCGAAAGGTTTGGTTTTAAAAAGTTTGAACAATCATACCCTTAATTTTTTTTAAAAAAACCCACGGTTCATATAAAGGAGTTTTATAACGGTTTGAAGTATGTAATTTTGAAGAAGTATTTTCTTGGTAATAAAATAGGTTAAACATGTTATCTATGTATTTCATGGACTTATACCTACATGAGTGGTCTTGTTAAATTATTGCATTGCTTCTTCAATTAAAAGTACATGATAAACCCATAACCGTATTTTGGGAATAAGGGGTAGAAGAACCAGTAGGGTAACCCAATAGTGAATATAAATGACTTAAACTCCTAAATGAGTAGAATTGCATCCATGAAGTCAGGGTGACCAAAACCATAGGATATCTGAACTTGGTAGTTATTGGTGCATACCAAGAGGTTCATTGTAAACCCTTGAAAACTATGATAAGTTAGTTATTGGTGCATACCAAGAGGTTCGTAGTAAACCCATAAAAACTATAGTAGAGTAGTTACTGGTGCATACCAACATGCTCATAGTTAACCCATGAAAACTATGCATAAGGTAATTGGCAGGGGATAATTGGTTTGTAGTGAACCCATGAAAGCTATATCCGGATTAAGTATTGACATCAGTCAATTGGTTCCTAGTAAACCCAAGAAAACTAGGACAAGAAAGCGGTTAATGGAAGTATCAGTAGGTTCCTAGTCAGCCCATGAAAACTAGGATGTGCAGTGAGCTATTGGATATGTCCATAGCTTCCTAGTTAACCCAAGAAAACTAGAATATAATGATTATTTATTGGGAAGACCAATATGTTCAGGGGGACCCATGAATTAATTAAGTTAACTGGCAGTAGCCCATAGATTCTCAGTGATCCCATTAACACTAAGAATAGGACAAAGTGTTCTTTAATTATGTAAAAGGTTATTAGTAATCCTATGAAAACTAAATAGGCTAATAGCGACCCCGGAACTAAAGACAGAGTGTCAGTTTAAACTAGGGAAGGGAAATATTGATTATTTTCAAGTACGCATATCATCTTAATATTTTGAAATGTATGTTTTAACCATTTTGGATGCATGAGCACAGTATATGGCTTTAAAAAGGTTTTAGGATACTAGTGATGGGAAAACCCGGTCCACTAAACGGCGTGGTCTCACTAGATATCCAAAAGGATTGGGATATTAGATTATTATTCACACTAGGCTTATGTCTGACTCAAAGTTTTTGTTTTCCCCTTAAACTCCCGGGTACTCAATTGATTTTGAGTAGTTTGAAATTTAAGGTTCTCAAGTTTTCTCTGACGAATAAAGCTTTCGGAGGCGTGCAGGAGGCAGATAGTTATTTAGAGTTTTTATTTCCGCTGTGTGTTTTTTATAAAGTCGGAATTATTAACCTTACTATATTCTCTAATTAACCAAGGGGGCATTTTCATATGTTGGCTTATTTGTAATGATTATATTTTGGCTGAACGTGGGCAACATAATTTGGGATTATGTAATGAATAGGAAATATTTTGTTTGAATGTGGAAATGTGTTTTAAAAATGTTAATTTTTTTTCCATATTTCTGTGATCTGTGTATCAATGAACCTAGCACTACCGTATTTGGCCACCGGAGATTAATAACTATGGATGATTGCAGCATCCATAGCTGTTAGTTTTGGGCCTCTAGGTAGGGGGATGTTACAAAAAGCTCTGTTTTCGATTCCATATTCTTCAAGGTGTCTTCATCTCAAAATGCTTGAGTTGGATCGAAGTGGTTTTTAGATGATTTATACTTATCCGATCTCGGTCTCTTCAAAACAACATTCGATAGTTTTCGTAAACTCAAACTCGGTTCTTTTGGAAATAAACAGACAATAGACAAGAGCAAAGATCACCTCCTAACTGTTGAGTGGTCGGATTTCCTTATCATTTGCCATGGGAGAAAAATGAAAGATTTATACGCATAGTACGACATCATCATAGAAGACTGCCATATAACTCTTGTGTTTCTCTTAAATATTTCCAAAGTTACTTTGGTCTAGATTTGTTAGTCGGTTATTTAACTATCAAATAAACAAACAACCAACAATCCAGAGATTTAATTACCCATAGCAACCACCAAGCCTCATTTCAAATAAATCTTTCATTTGTTAAATCTCTTTTAAGAATAATTATCAAAATATTCATATACTTACCTCACTGGCATAAGTATATTCACAAAACATTATGAAAGACTGCTTATTTCAAAATCATTTAAAAAGTATCAAAACAAAAGTTATTTTAATTATGGATAAGGATACCTTCAAACACTATTCCTTCGGTGTTAAGCATGGAACGAAAGTTCCCCACCACCATAATTAAGAAGGCCAATTAAGAGAAATCCAAATCTCGAATTCTTCTATAAATTTTCTTCAGTAAATCCTTTTAATAAATCTCTTTCATTTATGAAATCTCCTTTACTTAAGTCCCAAATCTATTTATAAAACACATTATAAATCTCCAAGTTTATTTACAAAACTCTTTTATAGATATTAAAACCATTTATATAAATCTTCAAAATCATTTATAAAACTTTTTTCTAAATTTCAAGACCTCTTTTCAATTTATAAAACTCCTTCTATAAACTTTCCTTATATAGAACAAAACTTCTCAAGTAAGTTTTAAGTCAATAAAGTTCTTTTGATAAAATCAATTATTTAAAACGCCTCGAAATAAATAAGTTATTATTTTAAAAACATTCTCCGTTTAATTTTATCTTTAAACCACGTTAACAAAATAATGATTTAAAAAAATATCAAATTACTTCAAAACACCTTTAAATAAAATAATTGCCAAATTATCCTTTAAATATTATATTTAAAATGGTAATAAACTCTAAGTGATATAAAGGGGTACTATCTATACTTTAAAACCTTTTTTTAAAAAAATGATTGATTTCCAAAATAAAAAAGAGACTTAGTGGCCACAAAGGTTCTCATTTAATATAGTTTAACTTTCTAATAACATGGGTATTTACATGACAAGCAGATACATAAAGGGAATCGCCCAATAACAATCAATCAACATATAGATAAATGTCCAAGTTAGTATAATAGAAGAACTAGGTTTTATTTTTGCTTAATAGATGTCATCATAATCTACTTAGTGAATTATGGCAGAATTGTGATTTATTCTATCAAACAAACGTCAAATACAATTTAATTAGCAGAACGACATTTATTTTTGCTACACAGATGTCATTGGGTTTCATATTCAATTGAGATTACTTAAGAGTAATCGACAAAGAAATCCCCTCGATTTAAAATACTCTTTTAATAGAGAGTTGCTCAAAGCCGACCTTTAGAAATAAAGTGGTTTAAAACTTTAAAACTTTTATTTAATGATTAAATAACATTTAAACTTTATTTTAATAATAATTAAAACTTTAATTAATAATTAAACAATAATTAACTATTAAATAAATAATTAAATAATAATTATCCTTTGAATAAATAATTAAATAATAGTTAATCTCTAATAAATAATTAAACTAGGTGTAATCTTTAATTAATAATTAAATAATAGTTAAAACTTCATTAATTAATATTTGAAATCTTAATTAAGTCTTAATTAAATCTTAGCAAAATTTAAAATATTTAAACCCTTCTTAATTATTGATTAATAATAATTAATCCTTAAGTAATAAATAATCCATAATTAAATTATTAATTAACAAGTAATCTTAAATTACTTGACTAATTATAATTAACTTAATTAATAATTAATTACTATTTCCTTTATTAACTAATGATTTAGTACTAGTTACCTTACTTAATTTATTAATTAAAATAATCATTAAATAATTAATTAATTAATAAAATAATAATAATTATTATTTAAAATTCTTCAAACATGTTTAAAAATACTTTTCAAAATATACTTAAGATGAAACAAGTTTTAAATTTCAAAAGGAGTTCGTTTTCACGAACTACATTTATAGCAACTATCACTATACGATCCGTAACATCGAATCTTGATTTTTCATATTAAATAGTTTCAAAATCATATCTTTTATACTTTTACCACCTATAACCTTACAAAAATGTTTTGAAAAGCACAGTAAGTTTTTTGAAACTAAATAAAAACATTTCTAAAAGTAAGTAAGGAAAACAAGTTTTTGAAGCTAAAGGATTTCGATGTCGTAGCTATGTTCCAAATACTAACCTTTCCTTTTACATATAGCCACGTACTCAAGTGCTAACTTTTAGTACATATAATACAATGTACATCACCACAATATAATTTATATGCTATTTCCTAAGCAAGTTCACAACTTCCATACATTCATACATTTCACTTTGATTTCTAAGTCGAACTAAACATCACATTCAAGCATATATGTAAATATATAAATCAACATCAACATCCAACCAATAAGCAAATGATTTAACAACAATATATACATCATAATTCAAAGTTAACGACTTTAAATAAAGGGTTCAGTTTTCTCACCTTAACGCTAATCAAAACAAATGAACTTCACTAGAACTTATGCATCGAAGCTAGAACTTGCTTCGCCTAAAGAAATACTTGATTTTTGAAGGCTAAAAGCTTTATTGATTTCAGCCACTATGCAAACATGGCTCGGCCATGGTTGGTTGGATGGGTATGGTGCATGGCCTAGATAGTTTGGAGGAGGCTAGGCTTGCTTTGTGAATGCTAGGTGAGGTAGAGTGTTTAAATAAAGTTTTAAAATTAAAAAAGTGAATGGAACTAAGAATTTTTTTTACTTAGAACTTTAGGAAGTAGTGAAAAGTATTTAGTGAAGCTTGCATGAAGTTTAGAAAAATGAGCATGGGAATGAAAAATGAGAGAAGGAAATAAGATAATATGGTTTATACTAATTTAATTTATGAAATTACCATAATACCCCATGTACTTTACCCTCCACATAATGAATGCCACCTCACCTTGCCTTGTCTCCCTCTACTCATCATTTCGAAAATTGCCCCCTCTCCGCCTTATTACCTCCGACATTTAATTAATGCAACGTGTACTTGTGTCTCAACTAAAGTCTTTTCATGTTTAAACATGTTTCATAAAGCATCTTTTCTTTTTAACATTTCATTAAATGTCACATTATACACTAAATTAACTTTATGTACTAATGCATAAACACACACACACATGTATCCTAACTTATTATAAATGTGTGTGTTTGTTTATATAATATAGTTTAAAATATCCTTGACGACTTTTAGTCGACTAAAGTCAAAAATTCGAAAAACAAATTCCGGCCACATTTTCTATTTTTCTTTGAACTAAATATTCTTGTAAATAATTTTGAAAACTATTTCACCATCATTATTTATAATTTAAAAGAGTTTTATATTAATTTAAATTCTATTATTTGAATATTTAAAATAAATTAAATATTCACAAATCAAAGTAGTGAAATTCCAGGTTGTTACTGTGACGACCCGACTTTTTCACCATAGAAAGTCGCATCATCTTGAAGAAAGAAAAGGATAGAAAAGAGAAAAGATAGAGAAAAAAAGAACAACATCAGAATCTCAACAGCGGAACGAATAAATTATATTAATCATATAAGTATTACATAATATACAACATCAATCAGAGTTACACAGATAATACATCACATACTAGACAGTTATAAACACCTGTCTAGTTATTAAACTCAAAATACATCATAGAAAATTACACAGAGATCAACACAGCGGAAAACTATATATCTTATAACGCTGAGGCCTCCTGCTCCATTGCTCCTCCATAATTCGTCAAAGCTAACCTGAATCCCTTGGCTACTCATAAAAATTTGAGTACCCAAGAGTTTAAGAAAAATAGAATAAACACTTAGGTCAGACATGGGTCTAGTGTGAGTAAACGGTTAAAGTTGCTTAACTTCAAAACCTTTTGAAAACAAAGGTATCACGTAAGACTTCCCACACATAAACATGGAAAAGTTTTTACGTTACGCTAACCAAAATTTTGATAGGAAATCCGGTTATATTATAATAGGGTCTAGGGTTTTCAAATAAATACTCATATAGCTGAAATTGTTACATTATTAAATTCCAGCATACTAGCCACAAAGTCGGTTATACAATCAAGTCCGAGATCACTTATTGGAAATTGGATTCCATACAATGGTAGGGCTACTGGGGTACCGCCCATCACAGTACGTGGCCTAGATCAACGTACCGAGGATCACTCCCGACCCCCTGCAACACAAAGCCGGAGCTACCCCTTACTGGATAGTCCGAATAAGACAACCCCGCGGTTGGAGCCAGCAACTGCCCACACAGCCGAAATAAAAAGGGACTCTAGATAGGGGAAAATCTCATCCTACTTGGGTGCTACCCACTTAACCTTGCGTGCACCTCCCCTGTTTTAGCCATTCCTGGTTGATGAGGCTTGAGGCTACGATTACCTTTATAGAACACATCTATCTTAGAATGCTCATCGTCCACCTGATGATGTTCTGAAAGCATTCCATCCATATAAGTTCGTTCCGGGTTCGAACGAAACCGAAGGCATTATCTCGTTACACTCATTTTGGAATCACCCTCAGAGTTAACGACAATAACCCTTGCACTATGAATTTTCATCTTCACTTGAGATTCACGACCTATCGTTAATTTGGATCGATGTGGTTTTCGGATATCCAAATCTGGAAACCCGATCCCGGTCTCATCGAAATCCAAAACGTATCTTTTAGGTCCAAGTTGTTTTAAGGTTAAAACAATTTTATTTAATTCAATACTTGAATTCACACAGCATTTAACACAGATAAATATCACACATTTATCATAGATATATCCAATATCATATCACATAATATCAAAGCATATCATCCAATAGATATTATCCAATTCAGGTATTCTACACAACAATCATCCATAAGCAACAATTATTAACCCTATGTTATAATTAATTTAATTATCTTAAATTAAATTAATTAGTTAAGAATTAATTATCTAACCTTGCTTAATCAATCTTTAATTAATTACAAACCTTTAATTAATTAATTACTCATTAAATATTTATCATCCTTGATTAATTATTCATTAATTACATAAAGTAATTATCCTTTAATTAATTTCACAAATTAATTATCCTTAACCATTTACAGTAAATAAATCTTTAATTACTTCATTAATTAATTAACTATAATTAATTACATTAATCCTTAATTAATTATATTAATTAATTAAACTTTAATTAATTACCTCCATTAATTAACCTTAAATCAATCATAAATAGTGATTACCATCCTGTAATTACTTACCCTAATTAATTACTCCTTAATTAATTATATTAATCCTTTAATTAATTATACCAAATAATTAATCCTTAATTACTTTTACAAAGTAATTATACTTCAATTACTTCCCATTAAGTAATTCCCTTTAATTAATTACATCCTATAATTATACATTAATTACTTCACTTAGTAATTACACTTATCAATCTTATTAAGTATTCATACTTAATCCTTTATTAAGTGATTATCTTTAATTAATTTACAAATTAATTAATATTCATCTATTAATTACAATTGGGTAATTCATTCCTTAATTACCCTTAAACAAATTAATTAATCTTTAATTAATTACATTAATTAATTACTCTATAATCACTTATTATTGATTAATTATTCTTAATTAATCATCATTAATTATTTTAATGATCCCTAATTACTTTTTAATTATAATTATTTAAATTAATTACATTAAGTAATTAATCTTTAATTAAACCACATTTATTAATCACTCTAGATTAAATCGCATTCAGTAATTAACTATTCATAATTACTGCATTAAATAAATTAATTAATCCCTTGATTAATTATCTTTAATTAATCCCTTGATTAATTACACAAAATAATTAAACTCAAATTACTTTCATTAACAAATCACCATACAATTAATTACATTCAGTAATTACCATTAATTACTTTACTAAGTAATTATACTTATCAATCATTCAGTGATTATTTTAAATTAATTAAACTTAAATAATTAACTTAAACTAATCAAATTTAAACTTAATTAATTACATTGAGTAATTAATTCCTTAATTACTTCCATTAAGTAATTATACTTAACCAATTCCATAAATGATTATCTTTAATTAATTAATCTAATTAATTATCAAATTTAATCACATTAATTAACTATTTAATAATCTCAAGTTAATGATCTTCATTAACTATTAATAATTCTTTAATTATTTTTCTAAAGGAATTAAACTTATATTGATCATTATTAATTACAAATTAATAGATCTTTAATAACAAATTAATTAATCTCTAATTATTTAATTAATCCATCTTAATCACTTAATTAATTCATCTCTAATCATTAATTAATTAACTTCTCTTAATTAATTTATTAATTAATCCTTTATCATGAATTAATTAAATTAATTAATTATACTTAAATTTTCTTAATTAACTTAATTAATCTCAAATCATTAAAACCTTAATTATCCTTTAAGGTAAACCATTATCTTATTTAATGACTTAATTATCATAAGAAAACATTTTTATCCTTATAATGGAATTCCTTAATTAAATCACTTAATTAAATTTTGAAATAAAATAAACATTTAACTTGATAAATTGAAGTTACCAAATCATAACTTCCTTTAAATACTTAAAACATTATCAAGTAATGGTTTAAACTAGTTTCAATTTAAATTTAAAAACTTGCTTTTATAAAAACCTTTAAAACTTTAAATCTGTTCACGTAAACACTCACGCTACCTCGAAGACAAACCCGAGTCAAAAGAACAAAAACCCAAGCCCAACACTCATGATTCCCGAGCTCAAACCCGTGCCAACCCACCCCTCAATAAACCCCAGAACGACTCGATCAAAACCCCTATCTTCCCGAGTTCTCTCTCTCGAACCCGATCCTACCTCCATTACAAAACTACAACCCAGGTGTACATACACGCGTGCACGTGTACGATCAAACAACGACGCTCCGACCATCATCACCATCGCCAGCCAGTCGCCGACGACATGTTCGAACGTCACGATCACCCAACGCCCACAACTTCGTCGGAAATCAAAATCGAGCATATCGGTGGACACTGGAACCCACCTGATCGACAAAAAAACACTTTGCGCCACTACCTCCGATCACCGGAGAACTCGCCCCTTCCCCCAGACCTTCGCCTTGCTTCCACACTTCGATTCACTCTGGTCCGCACCTCCCATTCCTTCCCACGACGCCGCAGTTTACCCAAGTCCGACCACACCCAAATTGACCTCTGAAACCCTAATCTGTCGCCTACACGCCACCACGGTGGTCGAGAATTCCACCGAACATTTTTCCATTGACCACCAGGCTACCCCCGACCTCCAGACCAAAGCCCAACGACCATCCTTCCTCCGTTCGTCGGAATTCGACAATGAAGCATATATCGTTCAACTCTGGAATTCTCATCAAATATAGGCTTAAAAATCATGATTCGATTACTAAAATTCATCAATTTACAATATAAATCTGTTTATGAGATTGAATCATAGAATTATGATCATTGATTTTTGACATATATTTGTTTATTACTGTAATTTCCTGATCTTGAAATAATTACTAAATTTAAACCCTTGAAACTATTTTTAAAATTGATATTACATTGTTATACTCATTTTTCATTTATAAATCTTAGCCTAAAATCAATTAGATGAAGAGCAATTGAATCTTTAAGGGAGTTGAGCCTGTAATACAAACAGAGCTTATATATATACATATTCACAGGCATATCATATTTATATACAAGCATTCACATCCATACACTCATGCAACCATTATTCACTATATTTCTACAAAATTCATCACATGCATCAAATTATATAACCAGATTTAAGCTTTTAAATTTGTTTACTCACTAGATTTAAAAAGGCAGAGGCTTGAGATTTGAAACAGGAAACTTTGAAAACTGAATTGATTTGATCTTGAAAATTTGAATCAGAGAAAATGCTTTAAAAAACTGAAAACCATGGCCTCTTTGAAACTGGAAACTTGGAAGCTTTAAAACTTTTGATTTCAGGTTGAATAAGTTGTTGAGAAGATTGCTTGATATTTAAAAATGTTGCAGGCTGAAGATAAATGGATTTACAGGTTTGAACTTGAGTTTGTAAAGTGTTTTACAGGTTTTTGATTCTTGGTTTGGAAATGAATTACAGGGTTTTAAGTTTTGATCTGAGATTTGCTTTACAGGACTCGATTTGTTTTCTTTGCTTTAGAAATTGTGAAGATAGGAAAAGAAATAGAAGAGAGAGGATGTAGGTTTATATAATGTTAAATTAGGATTTATTTAAAATTAAAGAAAAAGAAAAATAAAAGAATGACACTTGTCTAATATCTTAACACTTGTTATTATGAGGCCTTAGTATAATTACACTTGTCCATTAAGTATTTTCTTTTTTATTTTAAATGTTAATAAAGATTTTTAACTTAATTAATAAATTCTTATGTAAATACATATATGAATTTCTTTTTAAAGGAAATGTAATAAAACAAATTAGATAGTGTAATAAAATCTTATACACATATTCTTAATATCCAAATTAAAGTCAATTTATAAAAATACATTCAATTTGAAATAACAATTCTATTTTATTAAAGTCTATTTATATCTATATATAAAAACAATACATTATTAATATTGTTTGACAAATTTAAATAATTAATAAAAGAAATTATCTTATTACATATATACATTACTTATCTTTCTAAATAAATTAATATATCATATATTAATTTATTTAAACTTTCATATCTAATTACAAATCATATTTATTAAGTAATATTTAAAAAGAAATAAAACAAACCTTTTATTTAAATTTAAACTTAAGCTAAAATATAATTTAAACAATAAATCATTTATTTTAAGTATTTTTTTAAAACCATATAGTTATTTGTTTAAATAGCTTTGAAAAGCTTAATATTAAATTAATCATGATTTCAAATTTACAAAAATATATTAGAATTTGAAAACATAATTTCATTTGTTAAATTCAAACCAAAGCTCATCTATTTACAATATATACAATTACATATATACATTATAAATAGAAAATATTTTATTAACTTTTAAAAGATAAAATTCACCAATTAAATATTTATTTAATTAGTCTATTAAATTAATTCAAATTTATTAACAAAGATTATCAAATCAATTTAATTTTTAATATAGATTATTAAATTCATATTGCCCAAAATTTCGGGATATCACATTCCTCCCCCTTAAATGAATTTCGTCCCCGAAATTTAAAAGCAAAGGTAAGTTAATAATCTATCAAAGATTTTAATTCTTAAACCACAACATATATTATCAACCATATGCTAACAACCATAGCAACCAATTTACTCAAACAAACAAATCTAACTATCCAGACAAAATTCTGGATAGAACTTCCTAGAGTTTCCCAGGTATGAATACCGGAATACTCGCTCAATAGAACCTAAACAATCTATACTACTAAGCTGCAGAGCTCCTACTCATCTAGATCTACAAAACTGAACAGGATAACAGACCATACTCAAGTCTGTCTCAACTACCCAATCCTCCTGAACTGCAGATTCCAAAACCAGAGATGGATCATACACGTACTCCCTCAAAGATATGTGAAACGCAATGAATTCCAGTCTTCCAAACTGGCAATTCCATCCTGAATACCAAAGTACTTATCCTCACAAGAATATAGAAAAGATCCAATATCTCAGAGCTAACTTCCCAGTCTTATCCAATCTTATAGCTCCTTTAACCGGAGAAAACTTATCCAAAATTAAATCTCCGACTCTTATCCACAAAACTCTTTTGACGATCCTGGGCTGTTTACATCCTTACAGATCAGCTCAACCTTCGCTATGCCTTAAAACAACTCATCAAAATGATCCACTCACAATCAATCCAAGAACACAAACTCTACTCCTCAAACATCAGAAGACTAAACTTCTCCTATCCGGAAAAGATAAAATAAAAGCACTTCCAAACTGCTTCCGCTGCACAACTCTGATCTGAAGTAGATAAGAATGCTGATGAAGAACACGAGCACAAACTGGACAACACATCCCAGAAATATGGTTCAACGGATCCATAAAGAAAAACTCAGAAGTTCCACCAAAAACCACCTGAGTTGCTTCACCAACTCTCTCTAGAAACCATCCTTCTACTTGCTAAACCACCGGTACCATTCTTGGAATCCTATCGATAAGAAAACTCAATCTCTAGATGCAGACAAACCTCTGACTTCCCTGAAGACATCCCGAAAGTCTTCAATAACCCAAGAAAACACTCAAATTATCGCAAGTCACTTTTGCGATCAACTAAGACCAATATCCAAAGATATTGTTCTCTTTACTAATCAGAACAGCTTATGCTTACCTAGGCAATCCATCCAAGAAATGGATCCACTCTGCTGCTTCTGAACTCCACCTCCAGAAAACTGCTAAGCCAGAAGACCTTCTTGACGGCACACAGAACATTCCGAGCTGCACTGCTAACACAAATGCCAAAGACTTCCTTATCCAGAAGCTCCATGAGAAACTCGGACCTCAACCCATACACAAACACCCTGCTGAACTCAGCCACAACACCGAAGCAGACACACTTCCTTAAACTTGGTTCCCAAAGAAAACATCTTCGGAGACATCCATCGTCAGTGCGTCTCATCACACAGCTGCTACTTCTTGAGTTACCAAGATACCATCACTTGCTTCTGCCTATCCGACAGATCCAAACTCTACTCATCCAAACTTCAAAACTCTACTCATCCAAACTTCAAAGATGGACTCTGAATCCTCAAAAAGCTTACTCGAGACGGTATTAGGTCTACAGTCTCAACAGATACACTTCCAACCTCAACACTTAGACTTCTTCCATTGGTAGTAGTCGTGTTACACACACCACTACCCCATCTACCTTTAGAACTCATATTGGAAAACTCGAACAGGTAACCCAACAAATAGGTAGATATATATATATATATATATATATATATATCAAAATTTCAAATACGCTCTCTCAAGAAAGAAATCACTCCAAAGCCTAGGTATTCACTCAACCTAGTGCTCTGATACCAACTGTGACGACCCAACTTTTTCACCATAGAAAGTCGCATCATCTTGAAGAAATAAAAGGATAGAAAAGAGAAAAGATAGAGAAAAAAAAGAACAACATCAGAATCTCAACAGCGGAACGAATAAATTATATTAATCATATAAGTATTACATAATATACAACATCAATCAGAGTTACACAGATAATACATCACATACTAGACAGTTATAAACACCTGTCTAGTTATTAAACTCAAAATACATCACAGAAAATTACACAGAGATCAACACAGCGGAAAACTATATATCTTATAACGCTGAAGCCTCCTGCTCCATTGCTCCTCCACAATTCGTCAAATCTAACCTGAATCCCTTGGCTACTTATAAAAATTTGAGTACCCAAGAGTTTAAGAAAAACAGAATAAACACTTGGGTCAGACATGGGTCTGGTGTGAGTAAACGGTTAAAGTTGCTTAACTTCAAAACCTTTTGAAAACAAAGGTATCACGTAAGACTTCCCACACATAAACATGGAAAAGTTTTTACCTTACGCTAACCAAAATTTTGATAGGAAATCCAGTTATATTATAATAGGGTCTAGGGTTTTCAAATAAATACTCATATAGCTGAAATTGTTACATTATTAAATTCCAGCATACTAGCCACAAAGTGGGTTATACAATCAAGTCCGAGATGACTTATTGGAAATTGGATTCCATACAATGGCAGGGCTACTAGGGTACCGCCCATCACAGTACGTGGCCTAGATCAACGTACTGAGGATCACTCCCGACCCCCTACAACACAAAGCCGGAGCTACCCCTTACTAGATAGTCCGAATAAGACAACCTCGCGGTTGGATCCAGCAACCGCCCACACAACCGAAATAAAAAGGGACTCTAGACAGGGGAAAATCTCATCCTACTTGGGTGCTACCCACTTAACCTTGCGTGCACCTCCCCTATTTTAGCCATTCCCGGTTGATGAGGCTTGAGGCTACGATTACCTTTATAGAACACGTCTATCTTAGAATGCTCATCGTCCACCTGATGATGTTCTGAAAGCATTCAATCCATACAAGTTCGTTCCGGGTTCGAACGAAACCGAAGGCATTATCTCGTTACACTCATTTTGGAATCACCCTCAGAGTTAACGACAATAACCCTTGCACTCTGAATCTTCATCTTCACTTGAGATTCACGACCTATCGTTAATTTGGATCGATGTGGTTTTCGGATATCCAAATCTGGAAACCCGATCCCGGTCTCATCGAAATCCAAAACGTATCTTTTAGGTCCAAGTTGTTTTAAGGTTAAAACAATTTTATTTAATTCAATACTTGAATTCACATAGCATTTAACACAGATAAATATCACACATTTATCATAGATATATCCAATATCATATCATAGAATATCAAAGCATATCATCCAATAGATATTATCCAATTCAGGTATTCTACACAACAATCATCCATAAGCAACAATTATTAACCCTATGTTATAATTAATTTAATTATCTTAAATTAAATTAATTAGTTAAGAATTAATTATCTAACCTTGCTTAATCAATCTTTAATTAATTACAAACCTTTAATTAATTAATTACCCATTAAATATTATCATCCTTGATTAATTATTCATTAATTACATAAAATAATTATCCTTTAATTAATTTCACAAATTAATTATTCTTAACCATTTACAGTAAATAAATCTTTAATTACTTCATTAATTAATTAACTATAATTAATTACATTAATCCTTAATTAATTATATTAATTAATTAAACTTTAATTAATTACCTCCATTAATTAACCTTAAATAAATCATAAATAGTGATTACCATCCTGTAATTACTTACCCTAATTAATTACTCCTTAATTAATTATATTAATCCTTTAATTAATTATACCAAATAATTAATCCTTAATTACTTTTACAAAGTAATTATACTTCAATTACTTCCCATTAAGTAATTCCCTTTAATTAATTACATCCTATAATTATACATTAATTACTTCACTTAGTAATTACACTTATCAATCTTATTAAGTATTCATACTTAATCCTTTATTAAGTGATTATCTTTAATTAATTTACAAATTAATTAATATTCATCTATTAATTACAATTGGGTAATTCATTCCTTAATTACCCTTAAACAAATTAATTAATCTTTAATTAATTACATTAATTAATTACTCTATAATCACTTATTATTGATTAATTATTCTTAATTAATCATCCACTACTAGAAAACACTGCAGTTTCCTACACAAAATTTCCGACGTCTTTCCTACGCCAAAAGGCGGGGTGTAGGGTAGGCGTAGGAAACTGGTAGAAAGAGGTAAAGGCGTAGGGAAGACGTAAGGAAATTTCCTACGCTTCTCCTACGCCAAATTCAACACGTAGAAAAAAAATCGAGGCGTAAGTAAGGTGTAGGAAATCGTCTACACTAAAATAATACCATAGAAAAGGCGTAGATAATCTCCTACTCCATTTCTACGCCTTTGTTACTTTTATACAATTCCACATTGACGTAGGAAAGACGTAGGAAATTTCCCACGCCCTACACATTCAATTTTTTTTTTCGTTAATCACCTTATACTTCTTTCTTCTGGCCTCAGATTTTCACGAATAATAAAAAACCCGATGCTTGAACCCAAAAAAACTAGGGCTTCAAAAATCAACGCCTTCTAAATAATCATCGCTGCATACTCGGCTATTCCATCAGCCATCGTCGGCTCATCCTTGCCTCCTACGCGATATTTTCTACTGTTGGTTTGAAGTCCTGCTACAGTCTCTTTATACTGCCACTGCTAATTAGGTATGCGAATTTCTTGTTCTGAGTTGTCTAATTTTCTAAAATTGAGTCGCCCTTTTACTGCTTTAGATTTCATTAACATTCTACAACAACATGGCGCTACTTAATCGACTGCCTCTCCTGTTCGCGTTTCTTACTCTATTTCAAATTCCATTCTTGGCAATTTCAACAACAGATCCTTTAGATCGTAAGTTTTTTGTTACATTACTACAACAACATCAGTTTTGATTTTTGTTTTTGTGGTTTTGAACCCAAGATTGGTTCTTGGTCTTAAAACAAGGGTTTTGGCTGGTGCTGAATTTGAAAATTATAAGTAGGGTTTATGAAACGATTTTTGATTAAACCATTGGTGCTTAGTGGCAGCTTTAAAAGCAGTGTTTGAAGCACTTAATAATCCCACCCAATTAATTGGGTGGAATTTTGTTGATGGTGATCCCTGCGGCAGTTCTCAGATTTGGAAAGGAGTGGCTTGCTCAAATCAATCTGTGATTTCCATGTGAGTTGTTTATATACACCTTTTTACATACGTTTCTTGGAATTATTTTGAGAAATTTTACAGGTCAAACCCTAAAATATATGATTTCACATTATATCCCTATTGTATTAATATACTTTGCCAAAAGTGAATTAATCGTTTTTTGGGATCAGAAATTGGCTTATATGACCATTTACAATAATAATTGGTAAATTAGTATTAACATGTATGAATTATGTATTTTGACGTAGATAGTGAACCATGATTGTATGATGTAGCTTACAAAATTAAAATAGTTCCAAGTCACACTAATGGCATCTGGTTACTTAATTATTGCATGAAGATTTCATTTGTATTGCAGTTACATCAATGGATCAGGATTGAGCGGACAGCTAAGTCCACAAATATCCAATCTTCTTTCATTGCGTGAGCTGTAAGATTTATATGATCAAACTGTTTATCGCTTTAACTATGATTTTAGACGCTGATGCAAAGGCCTAACTGTATATGCAGGGATTTGAGCTACAATAGTATAGGTGGTGAAATACCTCATGGTTTGCCACCTAATGCTACTTACATGTATGTGTTTTATTACTTTTTAGTGTCTCAGTACCATTTTTGTTTTGTTTTTGTTTCTTTTTCATCCAACTGAAAATATCTTTTTGTATTATTTACTTTAAGAAATTTGGCTGTCAATAGTTTCGGCTACAGCCTTGCTTACCCATTTCCTTCTGTTAGGGCTCTCATTTACCTATGAGTTGTCATAGTAAAACTTCTATCTCTATCAAGGAATACCCAGTTGAATAACGTGCATTTTCTTGATAAATTATCTCTGTAGGAATGTAAGCCACAATGGGCTTTCTGGTCCTATAGGCGACGTGTTTTCTGATATGCCGAACTTGGATAAACTGTAAGATTAATATCTCTACTACGTGTTATTGTGTCAGTTCTATTGCTAAATGATATTAGTCAGTTCAGTATATGATCTGATATGTGGATACATGTTTCAGGGATTTGTCATTTAACCACTTAACTGGTGATCTACCTAGCTCTTTTGCTTCTCTAACGAACCTTCATGCTCTGTAAGTTCCAAACAGAATTAACAAATATGCATCCACAATACATGTGGTGTCTTGATGCATTTGTTTTCGTATATTGTATGTTATGTTTTGTGTGCAGGTATCTCCAGAACAACCATTTCAGTGGTTATGTCCCTAAACATTTCAACTTCATTCCAAACATGAGGTAATGTTTCAGAATCTTAACACACTTTTTTTTTATAAAAATGATGGAATTAACCGACCCTCTTTTGATAGTTGACATTAATAATTCTTGTTTCCATATCAGAATTGATGGTAACCAGTTTGAACCTGGATTTGATATTCCATCTTCATTTGTGAATGGAAGCACAGAATCTCTTAAAACATCAAAAGATGCAAAATCCCGAAGTATCCCTGAATCAAAACTAAAACCTCTGAAAAACTCCAATAATCATAGAAGGCTTTCAAGTTTAAGTCTACAGTATCAGGTCTTAAATATATGGAATTGTTCCCATCCATCATCGTTTAAGTCTACAGTATTAGTTTTTCCATTCACTATGGTACCTATGGTATCATTATTTGCATCATACTGGTCTATTTTATCTGTTATTTCTGGGCATTCAGACAATCGAGCTAAGAGGTGGATGTTCATTTTATGATGCATGTTGTTGTATCATTATACACAAAATCGACTATTGTTTTGTGATGCATGTTCATTTTCTGTTTTATTATACACAAACTTTCAACAAAACATTATTTTAATTAGTTTAAAATGCAGAAATTGATGCAATATTTGATAAAATGCAGAAATACAGAGACGCCACTTATAGAATCAATATGGGAGAAGCACAGACTAGAGCCAAACTAGAGGAAAAGGTAGAGCGTCAAGAAGGGGAGATTCAAATGCTGAAGATGCAGTATGAACAACTCACCGACATGCTTCGACAGCGATTTGAGGAAGAGCCGAATGATCGTCGTGAGGGATGAGGGTATTTAAAACTTTTTAATGGTATTTGTATGATGTCATGTATCATGAACATATTATCATATTATTTTAACATGTAGGAACTTGATTAATATTGTTTGACTTTGTAATATGAATGAGATATTTGTTTTTTGAATTAAAGATGAATGGTTTGACGTTAATCTTTTTGTTGGAATGTGTATATATATAAAATAAGTTGATTTTAGTTTCTATTTAATGTGGTGAAATGAAATAGAATAGTAATATATCAAAATTGCTTCAGAAAAGACGTAGGGAAGGTGTAGGGAAGGCGTAGGGAAGGCGTAATATTAATGCATTAAAATTGCTTCAGAAAAGAAGTAAAAATGTCGTAACAAAACCGTAGGTACAACATGGCGTGGGGAAGGCGTAAGAAAATTATGGCGTAGGAAAGGCGTAGGAAACAACCCAACGGATGACGTAGGTAAAGCGTAGGTATTTTATTAGCTACGCAAGTTTTACCCACGCCAAAATTGGCGTAGGTGTTACGTAGTTAATGCATTTACCTACGCCCCACCTACGCCAATTTGGCGTAGGTAAACCGCAGTTTTCTTGTAGTGATCATTAATTATTTTAATGATCCCTAATTACTTTTTAATTATAATTATTTAAATTAATTACATTAAGTAATTAATCTTTAATTAAACCACATTTATTAATCACTCTAGATTAAATCGCATTCAGTAATTAACTATTCTTAATTACTGCATTAAATAAATTAATTAATCCCTTGATTAATTATCTTTAATTAATCCCTTGATTAATTACACAAAATAATTAAACTCAAATTACTTTCATTAACAAATCACCATACAATTAATTACATTCAGTAATTACCATTAATTACTTTACTAAGTAATTATACTTATCAATCATTCAGTGATTATTTTAAATTAATTAAACTTAAATAATTAACTTAAACTAATCAAATTTAAACTTAATTAATTACATTGAGTAATTAATTCCTTAATTACTTCCATTAAGTAATTATACTTAACCAATTCCATAAATGATTATCTTTAATTAATTAATCTAATTAATTATCAAATTTAATCACATTAATTAACTATTTAATAATCTCAAGTTAATGATCTTCATTAACTATTAATAATTCTTTAATTATTTTTCTAAAGAAATTAAACTTATATTGATCATTATTAATTACAAATTAATAGATCTTTAATAACAAATTAATTAATCTCTAATTATTTAATTAATCCATCTTAATCACTTAATTAATTCATCTCTAATCATTAATTAATTAAATTAATTAACTTCTCTTAATTAATTTCTTAATTAATCCTTTATCATGAATTAATTAAATTAATTATACTTAAATTTTCTTAATTAACTTAATTAATCTTAAATCATTAAAACCTTAATTATCTTTTAAGGTAAACCATTATCTTATTTAATGACTTAATTATAATAAGAAAACATTTTTATCCTTATAATGGACTTCCTTAATTAAATCACTTAATTAAGTTTTGAAATAAAATAAACATTTAACTTGATAAATTGAAGTTACCAAATCATAACTTCCTTTAAATACTTAAAACATTATCAAGTAATGGTTTAAACTAGTTTCAATTTAAATTTAAAAACTTGCTTTTATAAAAACCTTTAAAACTTTAAATCTGTTCGCGTAAACACTCACGCTACCCCGAAGACAAACCCGATTCAAAAGAACAAAAACCCAAGCCCAACACTCATGATTCCCGAGCTCAAACCCGTGCCAACCCATCCCCTCAATAAACCCCAGAACGACTCGATCAAAACCCCTATCTTCCCGAGTTCTCTCTCTCAAACCCGATCCTACCTCCATCACAAAACTACAACCCAGATGTACATACACGCGTGCACGTGTACGATCAAACAACGACGCTCCGACCATCATCACCATCGGCAGCCAGTCGCCGATGACATGTTCGAACGTCCTGATCACCCAGCGCCCACAACTTCGTCGGAAATCAAAATCGAGCATATCGGTGGACATTGGAACCCACCTGATCGACAAAAAAACACTTTGCGCCACTACCTCCGATCACCGGAGAACTCGCCCCTTCCCCCAGACCTTTGCCTTGCTTCCACACTTCGATTCCCCCTGGTCCGCACCTCCCATTCCTTCCCACGACGCCGCAGTTTACCCAAGTCTGACCACACCCAAATTGACCTCTGAAACCCTAATCTGCCACCTACACGCCACCACGGTGGTCGAGAATTCCACCGAACATTTTTCCATTGACCACCAGGCTACCCCCTACCTCCAGACCAAAGCCCAACGACCATCCTTCCTCCGTTCGTCGGAATTCGACAATAAAGCATATATCGTTCAACTCATGAATTCTCATCAAATATAGGCTTAAAAATCATGATTCGATTACTAAAATTCATCAATTTACAATATAAATCTATTTATGAGATCGAATCATAGAATTATGATCATTGATTTTTGACATATATTTGTTTATTACTGTAATTTCCTGATCTTGAAATAATTACTAAATTTAAACCCTTGAAACTATTTTTAAAATTGATATTACATTGTTATACTCATTTTTCATTTATAAATCTTAGCCTAAAATCGATTAGATGAAGAGCAATTGAATCTTTAAGGGAGTTGAGCCTGTAATACAAACAGAGCTTATATATATACATATTCACAGGCATATCATATTTATATACAAGCATTCACATCCATACACTCATGCAATCATTATTCACTATATTTCTACAAAATTCATCACATGCATCAAATTATATAACCAGATTTAAGCTTTTAAATTTGTTTACTCACCAGATTTAAAAAGGCAGAGGCTTGAGATTTGAAACAGGAAACTTTGAAAACTGAATTGCTTTGATCTTGAAAATTTGAATCAGAGAAAATGCTTTGAAAAACTGAAAACCATGGCCTCTTTGAAACTGGAAACTTGGAAGCTTTAAAACTTTTGATTTCAGGTTGAATAAATTGTTGAGAAGATTGCTTGATATTTAAAAATGTTGCAGGCTGAAGATAAATGGATTTACAGGTTTGAACTTGAGTTTGTAAAGTGTTTTACAGGTTTTTGATTCTTGCTTTGGAAATGAATTACAGGGTTTTAAGTTTTTATCTGAGATTTGCTTTACAAGATTCGATTTGTTTTCTTTGCTTTAGAAATTGTGAAGATAGGAAAAGAAATAGAAGAGAGAGGATGTAGGTTTATATAATGTTAAATTAGGATTTATTTAAATTAAAGAGAAAGAAAAATAAAAGAATGACACTTGTCTAATATCTTAACACTTGTTATTATGAGGCCTTAGTATAATTACACTTGTCCATTAAGTATTTTCTTTTTTATTTTAAATGTTAATAAAGATTTTTAACTTAATTAATAAATTCTTATGTAAATACATATATGAATTTCTTTTTAAAGGAAATGTAATAAAACAAATTATATAGTGTAATAAAATCTTATACACATATTCTTAATATCCAAAATAAAGTCAATTTATAACAATACATTCAATTTGAAATAACAATTCTATTTTATTAAAGTCTATTTATATCTATAAATAAAAACAATACATTATTAATATTGTTTGACAAATTTAAATAATTAATAAAAGAAATTATCTTATTACATATATACATTACTTATCTTTCTAAATAAATTAATATATCATATATTAATTTATTTAAACTTTCATATCTAATTACAAATCATATTTATTAAGTAATATTTAAAAAGAAATAAAACAAACCTTTTATTTAAATTTAAACTTAAGCTAAAATATAATTTAAATAATAAATCATTTATTTTAAGTATTTTTTTAGAACCATATAGTTATTTGTTTAAATAGCTTTGAAAAGCTTAATATTAAATTAATCATGATTTCCAATTTACCAAAATATATTAGAATTTGAAAACATAATTTCATTTGTTAAATTCAAACCAAAGCTCATCTATTTACAATATATACAATTATATATATACATTATAAATAGAAACTATTTTATTTACTTTTAAAAGATAAAATTCACCAATTAAATATTTATTTAATTAGTCTATTAAATTAATTCAAATTTATTAACAAAGATTATCAAATCAATTTAATTTTTAATACAGATTATTAAATTGATATTGTCCAAAATTTCGAGATATCACAGTTACATACATTGTCCTAAGCGTGTATAAGAAATAATCCAAATACTACTCCACTATCATCCATCTTCCATAACATGTCATATCAATGCATCCATCTTCCATAACATCTCTGCCAAAGGAAAGGTTGACAGTGTAAATTTACCTATCTTATCCAAAAGGAGAATTAATGTTATGTTTGGAATCAAAAGGAATTTTTTTTTCATATTTATTGAAATAGACGTTACAAAATATGGTAACTATCCTTATTGTGTACATCACTTTCTTTTGGGTATATTCCTTGTTATTTCAAACGATACACTTTTATACTAAACTAGATAATTTATAGAAATTTACATTGCTACATACTTCTTTCCAATTAATTAAAATATTACCTAAATCCCAACAGTTTACTATGTAATTTAATTTACATTTTACTTGCATGCATCATTTGAATATCCAAATTTGGAACTATCATATGATTTATAAGTTTCAGGGACTACCACTATCCAATACTAAATTCAGGGATTACTAAAACCCAACATTTTTTAGATTCAAGTATATGCAAGTTATAACCCTATAATTTCAAGATTTACATAGGCATACGTGGAACACATCTACTATGCTATAAATCTAAAAACATTATAATATAATATACATTCCAACTTATGTCAACCTGGTCCGCCCGTAGCCTTTAGGGGAACAACACAATACTTGGACCATCCGTAGCCTATAGATATCTTACCCTTACCTATATGGTATCGACCAATACCTAGACCGCCCGTAGCCTACATGTATCCTATTCTCACCTATATGGCAGCAACCTTGCTATTACAGCATCGAGCCTACACTTTATGTTCCAATTTAGATTGCCTAATGAAATCAAGGAAATGCCCATTTACAACCTAATGAACCATATGAGGATTGAAGTACACCTTACTTGGCCATTTTATACTTCAAAATGAAAAACTTCTTGCATCCATATCATTTTATAATAAAACATCTCGGCTTACCCTTTTCTTTATTCAAAAATATGTTTACCCAAGCCATATTTTTCAACCTTCCTTACACAAAGATTTTACAATTCAAACCATACTTGGGTAGGGAGACAACGTGGTGCTCATCCTTCACTACTATAGGAAGTTAAACCTAGTACTCCATCCTTTTAATTCAATCGTTGATTGAAAAGGCTACTAAGTTCCTATGTTACTTTTTATCTCCGTCTCAACCACTTCAATGCTTCCAAATTCTATAATCAAAAGTTTCCCTAATAGGATGTTTGATCCTGTTTGTCTAATTCCAATCTATTTCTTTTCTTTATTTTAGTTTAAGTGATAGTCCAAATATTTTCACTTTACCCTTTTAAATCAAAACCTTTGATTTAACTTTATTTTCACAAAACTAGTAATTTTTAAAACTGTAAGTCTTCTTTTCATTTTTACAACCGTTTCCTTCTTACTAAGATCATGAAATTTTTCTTCAATTAAATTATCAAAAATGGTTGAGCTTAACTTAGCAAAATGTACATAAAACACACTATTTTAAAATTTTCTTTCATAAATAAGAAAATTTCCCAAAAATGTATTTTTAAGAAAAATGTAGCACTTTAACTTATTATTTTAGAGTTTGATAGAAACATCGATGAAAGAGACATTTTCAAGTACTAATTAACCATTTCTAATTTATAAAAAGGGTTCCAAAATTTCGGTCTTACACACTTCTCATTTTTTTCAAAATTTTTATTACTGGAAACAAAGCGCACATTGAAGGTAGATGTAATAATGTGCCTAAAAGGAAAAATAAAAGCTTTAAAACAGTTATTGATATATCATTTTTTATCAAATTCTCTAATTTTACTTTTTACACAAATTCTGTAAAGTGTGTCTGTTTATTTTTTACAAAATCAAACCCACATTTTTTTCTATTTCAAATACTAGACATCTACTATTTCTAACTTTTAGAAATTATTTAAATTGGATTATCACTTGAATTAGAGTATATAGCAACCTAATTACCTAAGCCCACTTATACCTAACAATGCTTTATGCATAAGGTTTTCGTCCTCCACGTCAAAGATGGTTAACTTAAGTTTATTTTTCAATACAGCGTCCAACTTCAGTATGGAAATAATCTAACCATACCTTTAAGTAAAAAGGAGTCATTGCAACTACTATTAATGTTAGAATAAGGTTTCTACTTTAACTAGAGGAATTTGCCTTCAAATTTGTAAAGTCTTCTTTCATGTCCCCCTTATGCTATCAACATAATATTCCTATTATATAGGTCTCATGATACTAATCTTCTTTACTCACCCTTAAGTCCATAATTTAATTGCTATTGCTAGTTGATATAGGAAACCTCTCTTTGTATTTCTGTATTGGGTAAATCATAATAAACGTGAAGGTTTATTTTTTGTCTGAACTGTATAACCTTAATATTTTATTCTAGCCCACAATTGTTTTCTTATATAAGGGATAAGCCAACCACTACCTTGTTAGTCAAAATGTTTAAGTTTTTGTGTATAAATACACATATCAAAAAATTATAATTATGCTTCCTTAGTCGGGTTAGGCTCATCCTGTCTCCTCGTTTGCAGATACCGGTAGAACATAAATGGGATGTTCACACCCGGAATCTTAGCTGTCCTTTCTGAGCCATTCTAATTAATTTTTTTAATCCTTTTCACTATTTATATCTGAGAATTATTTTCAATTTTACCATAGATAGTACTAGTAAGGATAAGAGAAATTATGATAAATAGATAATATCTTTGGATAGCTTTATATATGTATGTATGTATGTATGTATGTATATTCAAAACCCATTTTGATAACTTTTTGGAAAACCTTTTGAAAAACCATTTTTTAAAAAGCTTTTCAAGTAGGTTTTCTCAATACGTGCCTAAATCTTAGGAGATCTTTAACCTAATATCTGATACTAAATGTAACAACTCGCACTTCTCGATACCTCAATTTAAAGACTAAGGTGACTTTTGGACTCACGACATGCCGAGAAATACGAGCTTGGGGTTTTATAATATTTCAGAGCATGATTATAAAGATAAATTCTAAGACATTCTACACTTTCAGATCTTATAGTGGAAGGAATTAAAGTATAAGTACTATAAAATAGGCATTTCAAAAAACAGTTTACAAAATACTTAATTCACATGTACACTATCATATACATTGTTCCCAAAGTACAATATAAGTTTTATGGACTTTTAATACCATAAGTGACTACATGATGAATAATAAAGAATATGAGAACCCTAAAGTGTAGCTCCTTTCTCCATGTACTATGCCTAGAAAATTGTTAATTTGTCATACCATGGTAGGGGAAAATGGAAAGAAGGGGGTGGGTTAGATAAAAGTCTATAAATGAGTACAAGTTTAATATATGATGGTCGTATGCAGTTAACTTTAACTTTACTCTAAGTAACATAGGGTGTTCTACATGTGTTTGTGTATTTCTAGGGTCCATTACCTAAGTGTTTCTATCCAACTCACACACATATACTACTAACATATGTAGGTTACTACAAGAATCAAACTACAGATTGAACCTCAATAACTAACAATCGACCACCATTCCTAGAGCTACTCAATAAGTAAACACTTTCACTAGGCTACTAAACAAGGAAAAAAATTCACACCATGGGCATTGCCACTAGGTTACTGGGGGATGAATCTTCCTCTAACTATGAATGCACGTAACCCCACTAAAATCAAGGAGGAAAACCCAAAATGCCAACTCGTCGAAGTGTCTCACCATCTGCAATTCGTGTCCATCTGTCAATTGTAGTCTATGTCTCTTATTACACATGCCGAGGTCCAACCTCTGAACTATAACACGTTGCATCAGTATACATGCATACCAAGACTTCTGTTGTGCTTGTCCCATATACTTCATCAAGCATCAGTCAGTGCTTCACATCCATCGTTGAACCTTCTGTCAATTGCAATAAAAATAAACCTCGATGGAATAATCGACCTCCCATTGGGTATAGAACATTTACCCAACAAATAGCATACTGCTCCTAACTTCCATGCAAATAGCCTTAAATACAAATCCTATCATCATCCCATGAAGAGCTAGCATTCCTCCTGCTCCTAACATACAAATAGCCTTAAATATGCTCACACAACAATTAATGTATATATTTATTTATAAAATTTATTTTTTTAAACTTTCAAAAGCCCTTAACTTCTATGTACGAACTTCTATTTCAAAGTGTTATATATGAAAATTGTCTAGAAAACCACTATGAACGTAATGGTGCAAGCTTTTTCGCCAATTTCGAACGTCCATGAACAGTTCATTTTAGTTCTTGTTTTATTTAAATTTAATTTTCTAGTTAAATTTCAGTTAATTTTTCAGGGTGTCACACCATATGTGAGTACTGAGTCATATGTAGATTGGGAATATGGATTTGTATTTGTAAGAGGATTTTTGGACTGATGGGTCTTGCTAATGAGGTGAGTAGACAACTTGCTACTTGGCACTCATAGGGAGATTCCTTGAATTGGTGGATGTAGTAGAAGTTAAGACTGATGAGGGAGAGTTCACTTAGGGGAGTCTAAGAGACATTTTGAGGTGAAGTTTCTTTCCAGAGTAGAGGAGGGCTAAAATTTGACTAGTTTATTCATTTATAGTCGGGAGAGATGTTTGCAAAAGAGTATGTGAAACAGTTCAATGTGTTGGCTAAGTTTGGGTTAGAGCTGATTAATACCCCTCATAATAAGGCTTTGAAGTTCGTGAAGGCACCGAATTAACCCCTTCAAGATTTAGATCTTAGCCATATTCCATGGGTGTGACTTATGAGGTTTGATGGAGATGGTCTTGTTGAGTAGCATCTCCAAAGAGGAAGTGAAGGAAGAACCAAAAAGTTTGTAGGAAAGGTGCTACGGTAGAATCAAGGTAAGAGTGGAGGAGGACCCAAGCGAAAGATTAAGAATCAGGATATGCAGTGTGGTAAATGTGGAAAGAAGGGAAACTTTGCTAAAGGATTGCAAGGTGGAAAGTTCTAGGATTAAGTGTTACAACCACAATCAATTCAAGCACATGAGGCGGGAGTGTCCAGCACCTTAGAAGACCACTACCCTGGTGCACCAGCTTATGCACTGGATGTTGTTCCCAACTCTAGTGCACCTCCAGTAGCGGACACATGGAAGAAGGTCAAGATTGAAGCTGTGTTAACTTTATCTGGTTTATCTATTCGTATCTTATTTGATACTAGGGCATTACACTCTTTCATTTCTAGTAGACTTGTAGATGAGTTACATCTAGACAATAGCATAGTTGTAGACTCTATGGTTGTATTAAACCTTACTGAAGGATCGACTTATTTGTCTATGGTATGCAGGGGTTTGAAATTGTTCATTTTAGGAGGTCAAGTTTGATTGTGCTGCTTTTGTCATAGAATTTTATAGGTTGGCTTGATTTTAGGCATGGATTGGATGATAATGTATGGGGTGATTCTAGATTGTGATAGGAAGGTGGTTAGGTTGGGTACTTGTAGTGGGTGAAGTCTAAAGGTTTATTGCGATTCCAGAGGTTTAGTTATGTTGAGTTACCTATATTCATTAGACCTATCACATAACGAGTTAGATTCAGTGACTATAGTTAGATATTACTAGATGTCTTTTTTGAGGTTACCAGTCTCTTATTCCAGAGAGAGATTGAGTTTCAGATTAATCTTGTGGAGAACACCAGACCTATTGCCTTACCTTTAAGGCATATGGCTCCAAAGGAGAGACGCGAGTTGAACAAGCAAGTGAATGAGCTATTGGAAAAGGGCTTTATTAGGAGGAGTATTTCAGAGTGGGAAGTACCAGTTGTCTTTGCAACTAAGGCAATGGTTTTATGAGGCTTTGTGTCGATTGTCGAGAGATGAATAAGCTTCCAAAGAAGAATTGTTGCCCCACATAAACAGTCTCTTTGATTAGTTCATTGGAGCAAAGGTGTTCTCATAACTTGACTTAGCTATCAATTTCCACTAGATGCAAGTAGCTAAAGATAGTATTTAGAAGATTGCTTTTCGTAGACCTGACGAACTATGTGAGTGGTTAGTCATGTGCTTCGGACCGACCAAGGCATTCGCCTACTTTGTTGATCTAATGAGCCAATTTTTCAAAGGGTTTCTTAATAAGTTCGTGGCAATATTTGTGGATGACATTTTAGTCAATTAGAAAAGCGAGGATGAGCAGATGTTGCATTCGAAAGAAGTGCTTAATACACTCCATGAGCATAAGTTGAAGGCAAAGTTTTCTAAGTATCACATTTGGCATGAGGAGGAACAATTTTTGGGATATGTTGTCTCGAAAAAAGTGGGCTGGCAGTCGATCTTAGTAAAGTAGCTGTAGTACAGGATCGGCATGTGCCGAAGAATGCTATAAAGGTGAGAAGTAGAGAGGGATGTGCCTATACTCATGATTATTATGCCACTGACTCGAGGGGATGGCAGATTGTGAAAGTGTGTATGCTTGTGCACACTAATTGTGGATCGTGTAATATGGACTAACAATATATGCGGAATGTTATTTACAATTGCTATACAAGTAAATATTCAATAAACTAACTATATAGCAATTCACAGATATAGAATAGTAAATGCAGTAAACTGTAAAAATCACACCAGGTATTTTTATACTGGTTCGGACCTCCCGTCCTACGTCCAGTCCCAGACTCCTATCTGGATTTTCACAACCAACTACCTCGCTTCACCCGGAGGAACAGGTTTACAACACCCGAACAGCCGAACGGGATTTCATGCCTCTTACAACACCGAGGACTTCAACAAAAACAAATACAATTGCCGTTGACAACTTGTGCTCTTGATAACACTGATTTGTCACTTGTAGTACACCCTTCCTATAATCTTATCCTCAAAGTATGTGAATGATGTTTGTGAAGATTGAAGGAAGTATATTACTTAATTGAATCAAAAGATATGAAATAATTTCAATGATTCAATAAGCAATTGAAATGTTTGAGAGTTCAAGACAGAGATCAATAGAGTAGAGATTAGAATAATAGAATTAGTTTTGGAATAATGATTTCATGATGTTTATATAAGAAATAAACAGTTGTAACCCTTTGTGAAAAGATACAAACAAAGGTCATGATCATTGGTGAAGAGAAAGAGAAGCAACCGTTGAAGAAAAGGAAGTGTCTATACGAAAGGTTGCTTTCTGTTTGAAAACGGTCGACAGGTCAAAATGGACCAGTAGACAGGAATTTTAATATATATACGTTATGTACACTTGTGCACGTTATCTGTGCATTCTGGGCAGAAACGGTCGACCGCCTTGTTTTAAACCGGTCGACCGATTTAGCCCAGACTGCACGGTTAATGTGCACTCATACATATATACATTTATATTCAAAGATTGAAGGTATGAGATTATTTGAGGATAGATTTTAACATAAATAACACTACTAACATACCAAATAATCAACCTCTAATGTATGGAGCTCTTTGTGTCTCTTTAAAACAATGAATAACTTCTTTTTGTCGATCACGGCTTATCCCTTTGTCAGAAATCAAAACTCTATAAAAATCTTGACTCAACATTCTCCCCCTTTTTGATTGATGACAACATATATCTGAAGTTCTGAATCTCCCCCTGAATATGTGATCTCCCTGAGATTTTGTCTGTATTCTTTATATATATATATATATTCCTGCAAATAATTGTTAGCTCTTTCTCCCCCTTTGTCATCGACAAAAAGGAGTAATAGATAATGGAATAATATAGGAATGTATCAACCAGAATATCCATTTTCCTCTTTTCTTAAGTGGTACCTGTAAAAAATATAATTAAGACCATGGTACCCACTTTTTATAGGGTCCTAAGAGTTAGATCTTAGGAATCCAAACCCATACGGATCCGGTATCCCCTTTATATACATAATTAGAATTATAATGCACAGTATTCATGAAATTCTGAATATATTTGTTCCTAATCAAATTGTTATTTGTTTTAGGAACCCATATTTTGATAGTCTTGACATTTTTCTTCTGAAATTTCACAACTGGCTTTGGTTTGGAATATAATAAACTAAGATTTTTCTTAGCTTCAGTCTTTTGTACTTTCTTTTTCCTTTCATTACCCAGATGTTTCTTGGTTTCTTGTTTCTTATATCCCAAACCTTGTTTATTTGAAACAGATTGTGAACTTTCAATGATCTTTGTCAAATTTTCTCGACCTTTGTTAAAGTTAGAAACATTTTGAGTAATGTCATCTAACTTAGTTTGTAAGCTCGCCTTTTCTAGGTCCAGATTTTTAACTTTTGCCTTAAGCTCATGATTTTCAGTAGTGAAAGCATCATTTTTCTCTTTTTGAGTTTCAATTTCTTGACTCAAAAGAGATAGTTGAGAGTCAACATTAGATGATGATTCTTGAAGTTTTTCAAGTTCTTCTTCTAATATTTTCTTCTCATCTTTTAACATATCTCGTTCAAACTCTGCTCTACTCAGATCTGCTTTGGCTACTTTTAATTGACGTTTTATGTCTTTATATTTGACTATCAATTCAGAATTAATATCAAGTAATTCATCAAATGTAGGAATTTGTACCTCATCTTCTGTTGCCATAAAACAAACATTAGCTTGTTCATTCTCCGGATCACTTTCACTTTCAGATGAGGATGAGTCTGAATCATCCCATGTTACTGAGAAGGCTCGTTTCTTTGACTTGTCCTTCTTATGTTTGAATTTATTATTTTCTGACTTCTTCTTCTGTTCTGGACAATCCTTCTGCATGTGCCCCTTTTTGTGACAGTTGAAACATTCTATAGTTGATGAAGATGGTTTGTTTGATCCAGGTTTCCTTTTGTTGTAACGACTGGCTTTTCGATATTTTAGGAATTTTTTGAATCCTTTTGCAATGAATGCCAAATCTTCATCTTCAGAATCTGATTCATTTTCATCTTTCTCAGCATGAAATGCTACATTTTTCTTTTCTTCTTTCTGTTCTTTTCTAGCCTGCAAATTTGCTTCATAGGACATTAAATTTCCTATCAATTCATCTGGTTTCGTGATGGAAAGGTCATTAGCTTCTTCAATTGCTAATACTTTTCCTTCCCATTCACTAGTCAGAGAATGTAGGACTGTTGAAACAACATCAAAATCTGAATATTTTTGTCCTAGTCCGATAAGTGCATGATGAATAGTTTGAAACCTTGAATACATATCATTGATTGTCTCATTCGGTTTCATTTTGAAATTTTGAAACTGACTCTTCAGCATGGCTATTTTGGCTTGTTTAACCTTGTTAGTACCTTCATGAGTGGTTTTCAACGTTTGCCAAATTGCAGTAGTGCAGATACTAACACGGTTATATTCATTTTGGTCTAATGCACAAAACAACATATTTATTGCCTTTGCATTTACGGCTGCTGCCGTTTTCTCAGCCGTTGTCCATTCTGAATATTCAGTTGTTGGATTCACTATTTCTTTTTGAGTAGCATTCCAAGCATCATAGCTATTTGATTGCATAAAAAATGACATACGTGTAGCCCAATAGCTATAGTTGAGACCATTAAAGAATGGAGGTCTTTGTGTTGATTGACCTTCCGTGTAAGTGTTAGTGCTAGTGCTAGTGCTTGCGTTATTTGCCATATTACAAGAATATATCAAATAACGGTGTTACGGTTATATGATGACCGTGCTCTGATACCAAATGAAAGTTTGTATGCTCTGATACCAAATGAAAGTGTGTATGCTTGTGCACACTAATTGTGGATCGTTTAATATGGACTAACAATATATGCGGAATGTTATTTACAATTGCTATACAAGTAAATATTCAATAAACTAACTATATAGCAATTCACAGATATAGAATAGTAAATGCAGTAAACTGTAAAAATCACACCAGGGATTTTTATACTGGTTTGGACCTCCCGTCCTACGTCCAGTCCCAGACTCCTATCTGGATTTTCACAACCAACTACCTTGCTTCACCCGGAGGAACAGGTTTACAACACCCGAATAGCCGAACGGGATTTCGTGCCTCTTACAACACCGAGGACTTCAACAAAAACAAATACAATTGCCGTTGACAACTTGTGCTCTTGATAACACTGATTTGTCACTTGTAGTACACCCTTCCTATAATCTTATCCTCAAAGTATGTGAATGATGTTTGTGAAGATTGAAGGAAGTATATTACTTAATTGAATCAAAAGATATGAAATAATTTCAATGATTCAATAAGCAATTGAAATGTTTGAGAGTTCAAGACAGAGATCAATAGAGTAGAGATTAGAATAATAGAATTAGTTTTGGAATAATGATTTCATGATGTTTATATAAGAAATAAACAGTTGTAACCCTTTGTGAAAAGATACAAACAAAGGTCATGATCATTGGTGAAGAGAAAGAGAAGCAACCGTTGAAGAAAAGGAAGTGTCTATACGAAAGGTTGCTTTCTGTTTGAAAACGGTCGACAGGTCAAAATGGACCAGTAGACAGGAATTTGAATATATATACGTTATGTACACTTGTGCACGTTATCTGTGCATTCTGGGCAGAAACGGTCGATCGCCTTGTTTTAAACCAGTCGACCGGTTTAGCCCAGACTGCACAGTTAATGTGCACTCATACATATATACATTTATATTCAAAGATTGAAGGTATGAGATTATTTGAGGATAGATTTTAACATAAATAACACTACTAACATACCAAATAATCAACCTCTAATGTATGGAGCTCTTTGTGTCTCTTTAAAACAATGAATAACTTCTTTTTGTCGATCACGGCTTATCCCTTTGTCAGAAATCAAAACTCTATAAAAATCTTGACTCAACAGATTGTGTGTTACTCTCATTATGGATTTGATTAACATGGTACTAGTCGAAACACGTTGCTCTAGGATGATCGTTTATTCCAACAGAGACAAAATGTATAGTGATATGAGGAAAGACTTTTATTGGCCAAGTATAAAGAAGCTCATGGCAGAAGCTCGATGTATGACATTCAAGAGGGTGAAGGTGGAACATAAGAAGCTAGGAGGATTATTGCACCAGTTGGATATTCTGCAGTGGAAGTGTGAGAGTATTTCTATGGACTTCATCGATGGACTACCTAGTTATAGGAGAAGGAACAAGAGTATTTGGGTAATAGTCGATCGACTGACCAAACACGCTAATTTTATTCCAGTTAGGAATACGAGAACTGCAGCGTCTTTGGCGACACTATACGTGAGTGGGATCAGTAGGTTACATAAAGTTTCTTCTAGCATCGTTAGCGATAGAGATCCTCTTTTCACCAGCGAGATTTTGGGGAGTCTACATGTGGCTTTGGGCATTGAGTTGAGCTTGCGTAATGTTTATCACCCATAGACAGGCGGAAGACAAAGAGGGTAAACCAAGTAATGGAGGACTTACTTCGGATGTGCATATTTGATTTTGGAGGATCTTGGGAGAACCACGTGCCATTAGTCAAGTTCACCAATAATAATAGCTATTAGGCGAGTATTAGGATGGCACAATTCAAGGAGTTATATGAGAGACCATGTAGGTCAACATCGTGTTGGTGGGATACTACAAATATGATTACTCTTGGATCGGATATGGTGAGGGTGACATCGAAAAAAGTAGACTTGATACGTAGGAGGATGAAGACCGCTTAGAATAGGCAGAAGTAGTATGCTAACAGGAGACACATAGAGTTAGAGTTCATAGTGGGCGACATGATTTTTTTAAAGGTCTCGCCACTTAGGCATGTTACGAGGTTCGGCAGTTTAAGAAAGCTTCCATTGAGGTTTGTAGGGCATTTTTCGATTACTGTTAGGGTTGGGAAGTAAGCTTATAGGGTGAAGCTTTTGAGAAGTTAACGGGAGTATATGACGTTTTCCATATATCGCACTAGCGAAAGAGCTTGCATGATACAACCGCCATAGTCGAGCCGAGTCAGCTACAGGAAGTTGAAGTAGATAGGAAGTCACTTATTCATCATGCACCCACTTGTATTCTTGAGCATGGTATAAAGCGATTATGCAACAAAGTTAACAAGCTTGTTAAGTTTCAATGGGTAGATGATCCAATGGAGAGTACATATAATCCCGAGGAGAAGATCCAAGGTACCCACCCACAACTCTTTTCTTGTATGTTTCTATTTTAGATAATTAAGTATAGGTCACTTTTTTTAGGTTCTATCTTGGTATGCCCCATAGTTAGGAAGATCTGGATCGTAGGAATGGTTGCAAATGAGTCATTAGGACATGTTTTGGATGATAGATGCTAGTGGATGTATTTATTGAATTGGTATTCGCACACTTACAAAAATATATTTTTTACTAGTATACACACTTACACCATCATTTGTTCTATTTTGTTGAATTATATGCATATGGTTGTTGCATATGGATTAAATGGTTGTGCATTCATGTAGAATTGCAAGTATATTTACATAGGATGTTGCATACATTTTGGATACATAGCATAAGCGCTTGCATCTAAGGTCGAATAGATCAGGAGACTGCCTACTCTTTGCATTAATATAAGTTCATATGCATTCCATGCTTTCATATTCATATTGTATTAGAAATTTCACTAAGGACAATGGTTGACAGTCAATGATGGATGAGTAGATAGTTGTAGTTATTGATTATTGTATGCATGAGTTACATTTTTCCATCCTTGGAGATTTTGGAACGAAATCCTTTTAAGGGGAGAGAATGTAATATCCTTAAATTTAAGCAAAAATTAAATAAAAGAATTAAATTTAAATATAACAAGGGCATAAATGAAAATTTTCAAACGTCTGAATCAGGCTATGATATTTGTATCGTTGCTTTAGTAGCGATTTTCTGGAAAATTTTCATATATAACCTACTGAAATCGGAGCTAATATAGAAAAGTTATAAACATTTAAAATTTTGGAACCATAAATAATTAAATAAGAAAAATAAGGAAACAAATATATATTAATAAATAAGGAAACATACTGCCGATCGACAGATTGATTGGGAGTGGTCGACTACCCCAATCAACAGTAGTTGACTGATCAAGTTATATCGGTTGGGGTTTTGAGCGGCCAATGGCCCATAATTGATTTTATATATTCTTAACGATGAAATATATGATTTGCGATCTAGATTTAAATAATTTTTTTAAGGTCAATCAATGGTCCATATTCCTTGAACCCCTATAAATACACAGTTATTGAAACCCTAATTCACAAAATATTAGGTGGTACATCTAGACTCTATCAAATCAACTCTCTTCCTCAAATCACAAACTTCTTTAAAAGTAAATAGAAATAAAATAGAGGGATTAAAGAAATTAAATCAAGTGGAGATTTATCAAATGGAGTAAATCCCAGGCATGATACAATTAATATTTGTATACCCTATTTGATCTAGGTTATTAGAAATCAAATTGGAAACATTATACAACTAAATTGGATATTCCCATTTTCAAATCTGGATCTATTAACATAAAACAGTAAACCCGAAACTGACATAATATGTGATGTTAATACTAACCTTCAGTTGAACTATTTTTACTGTGAATTTGTAAATTGAATTTGGATAGGAACTTTTGATAATTACAAATTTGGGTTTACTGTAGTTGCTGTAAGATGAAATTGTAAGCTACTATAATGAAAATTTAGGAACAAACGTGATTAACTTATAATTAATGACAAAAATAATAATAATCCCTAATAAATAGGTACAATCGGTCAACTACTCTTACTGGAGCGGTCGACAACCAATGGTCGACTGCTCCATGATATGGAGGTCGACCGGTTGATGTTTTTAGAGCACAATATTAACCTCAGCCTAAGGCGCAGGTTATAAATAAAATAGCTAGTGTGTGTGTGTATTATGTATGTGGATGTTAGTATAAGTAGGGAATCTAGTTCCCCATAAGGCGACTCTAGGACGTTGCGGGATTGGATAAATGCTATTTATCCAACATGGGTAGATATTCGACTGGGAGGGGCAATTCTATCGCAATTGCACTCACACAAGGTTCTATGGTAGATGCACAACACCGATGATGATGCTTTATAAAGCGTGTGGCCCGGCACTAATGGAAGTTCCTTCGTATCCACAGGTGACACGACGTGATGTTGTGTTGTTGTTGGATCCCAACATGGTGCAATAACAGACATTATGTTACCATTAAGAGGTGGACACAAATACAAATGATGAGATACTTTGATGAATCGGCATTGTGGGCTCCCCCTCAATGCACAAATGGGGTATGTGTAGTTGTAGTTATGGGAAACTTAGTATCATGGTAGAAATTGGAGGGAAAATTATGTTGGAATAGCTACATGTAGTCGTAATGTGGGAAATGGTTAGTAATCCTATGTGGAATAGTTACAGTAGCTATTATATGATCATTAGTTGTCTAGAGAGTCGATTAGTTGTTCGACCTTAAATATGAGCCTGCATAAGTTGCTAAGGTAGGCACGTATGGAGTTAATCCCCATAAGAAAATAAAATTAGTAATTCACGAACACTCTAGGTCACATAGGGTATAACTAAAATCAATCGCTTGTGATCATCATATATTAATAATGTACTCATTCACCAGACTTTTGTTTGACCCACTCCTTTCCTTTCTTTTTCCGCACTATAAGAGGACATGGCAGTAGGTGATATGACCGAGAACTATACGTGGAGAGACGAGATTGATATTGGAGTTGCCATATATTTCCATTTTTTCCATGTATTTACTTATCGTACTTAGTACTTAGCATTTATCAGACTATATATTGTATTTTGATGTACTCTAGATTTGACTACGTACTATTTTATGAGATTCTATTTTGAGATATTTTTGGAGACTGTTATTTTTGTAATTATATTTTGTTGCCTTCAGCTGTGAGATATAAAAGTGTAGAATGTCTTAGATTTTATCCTTGTATCTTTAGTCTCTAAAATGTTTTAAAAACCCCGAAAGCTTGTACTTCTTGGTGTCGACGCGAGTCCGAGTCACCCTAGACTTTGGATCGATGTGTCGGGAGGTGCAGGTTGTCACGGTTACATCGCATTGCAACTACTACCAAAAAACATACCAATTATGGATTTTCTATTAAATATGTATTTCCAATTAAACCAAATAATTAATACAACATATTATATCAACTATATAATAGAAAGAAAACACCTTTTGTTTTGAACAATATTGGTTATCGAGCTAGATATATGTAACAAATTACATAATTTCCTCTAGGGCATACCCTTAACTCTATCAGGAAGTTTGAATATATCTTTTCAAGCTAGAATCAGCTTTCTCCACCCTATTGGAGGTTAAATTATTTCGATGCTTTAACTTTTTCATCCAATCATGGACAAACCGTTATCTTTTGGGAACCACATGTTCAAGATAAAACTGATGGTTTTTTGTACCCTTCCCAGTTCTCAACAAAATATGCCCAAGATTCTTCAAAGTCCAGCTCGGATTGGGCATGTACATAATGCACCATTCTTTCTCAAACATTTTCTCAATCTCCTTATTTTTATACGTATTACTGCTTTTTTGAACAACATTTTTCAACATGTGATATTCAGACATATTCCAACTTGTAGTGGGGAATACTTGCTTCAATGCAATGAGAAATATACACTCCTTATCCATCACAGCGACATCTGGATATTTTTCATTGTTATAGAAATGTTACAAATTAGCAAGATCCCACTAATAGTTCCTTGTTCTTTCATGAGATAAGAAACAGTAAGCAGTATAAAAGTTTTAACGGTTGACGTCAAGCCAACCATTTCTAAAAATGGCATCTCTTCTATAAGTGATCCACTGAGTAATATCTAAGGCTGTTAAGTGTAAGGTAACACTTAGTGGATTATTTGCCATCCTTATTCGTTGAGAGGTTTTTGAACCAAGACAAACTGTGAGCTTTGTTTGCTAGTGAATGCAGTACTGTGAAGTATTGTTATGTGATGGTTTCTTGGTTGTCGGTGATTGCAATACCGTTTGGAATTGATGTGTGATTGTTGTTTTTGTTACTCCTATCGGTATTTCGATGACGAAATGATCTAAAGAAGGGAGAATGTAACGACCCAGATCTTCGAACCTTTATATTTAAATATCGAAGTTATATTAATATTCAAATCGTGGATTTAATGTGAATAAAAATTTCGAAAGCTTATTTAAACATTCAAAAATAATACATGGTGATGGTAAATTTTAATTTATAATTAAAGTGATTAAAGTTGTTTTAATAATTATTATTTTTAATCAACGCATGAAATTATTATTACACGGCACTGTCTCGGATTTTGACAAAACTAGTGCCATCAGACCAGAATATTGAGTTGTTGTGCGCAGGCAATTTTGTAGCAATCAAATATTCTTTGTGGTCATGTGAGCTCGAAATCCATAATGATTAATTTGATAAATTAAAATATAATATATATTTTCTTATAAATAACCCTTTACCCTTAACCTAATTCCTTACTTCCTCTTTCTGTTACTTCTCAAAATCAGCCTCTACCAATTTCGCTCTTCAATAAATTGTTTTGAGAGCTAGGATTAATGAAATCGAATGATTTTGGATTCGATGAACTCATGTGAGTGGGAGCTTCATGTTATTATGTGAGTTTGAGGGTGCAGCATTGTTTGGGGTTGCTCGATATGCTATGGCCGAAGCTAGGATTGGCCATAATTGGAGATTGGAGCATCGATCAAGGAATAGGGGTGTGGCATTGTGCTTGTTAGGGGAGGGTGAGTTGGTTGTGGGATTCGATAGGCGGTGCGGCAGTGCTATGTGAATCATGATATGCCATTTGTCACGTACTGGGCCTGGATGTCATGGTTTACAAAGGGGAATCAGAGGGGATTTCGTGGGTGGGGTTGGACTCATGGCGCCAAGAGTGGGTGATTGGAAATGTTAGCAATGATCATCAGTGGCTGTAGCGACATGGATGCTTGGTCAAAGCATGGTTAAGGTTTTTGGAGGGAGACATTTCTTTCCGTTATGGCAGATCCAACATGGCGATGTGGTGATGGCCAAAGAGAGTTAGGGAAGAGCAGTTTGTTTGTGCGATCGGTTTGTGATTTCGTCGAGCGAGGCAACAAGGTGTGTGGGAACGTGCAAGGCTGTGCATTTGTGCACATGAATTATGTATAGAAAGTAGGATTAGGAATTGGAGGAGAATTTAATGAGTGAGGTATTAAAGTTGATTAAGTTTGTAAGCTAATTAATCAATATTTTAATCCCAATTCTTATATAATCCACAACTTTTGCATATGAGAATTTAATCATTGCACTCATAGCAAGATTTTCCACGACTTAGGATGGTTCAGGCTTGGATAAGTTTACCCACCATTTTATTTGTATATTGTTGTGATATAATTGTTTGTTGAGTAAAAATATAAATAGTATAATGAACAATGCAAGTTATGACTTTTGGACCCCTCATTTCTTTTAAAAGCAAACAACAAAAATATATGTAATATAATCTCCCTTTTAATCATCTATAATATGTATCATGGCCCAGACTACTTGTTTACATGTTTGATATTATTATTTGATTAAGTTGGATAATGCATGTGAATGGTTGAAGCAAAATTGTGGCTATAAACGTACTTGAAATCTCTTGCATTTAACACTTGTTAAATTGGTTAAATGTGAATATATTGTGAAATATATATTGCATGGTTCTATACATAAGTTTGGCTGTATTTGACCTAAAGGAATTGGTTTGTAAAGTTATTGAAATTGTGAAACAAAGTGGTGTTGAGAATTCTGGTTTTGGTAAAGTAAAAGGGACTTTTACTTTGGAAATTTTCAAATCTTTTTAAATAAAATTTTGTGAAAATTTATTAAAATATTTTAGTAATTAAGTTTGAAGTTTAAATATGTTTCTACGATTATTTCCAAATTTAAAGAAACAGTTTTAAATTATAAAAACATGTTATTTATGGTTGTTAAATAAATTAAAAAATAAGTATTTTTAAGTAATATTTAGAATAAATGTTTTAAACCATAGTATAAGTATTTTAACGTATATTTTAAGTATATATAATTTTAGAAAAGTGTTTAAAGATTTTATTTAAGTAATTTGAAACTTACGTAGTATAAATATCTTTCAAATTGTTTTTAGGATTTTATTAATATCCTAGCTTTTAAATATATATATATATATATATATATGAGCATCGTTTTGAAATGGTTTTTGTTTGCGCCAAAATTGGTCACAAACCCCAAGTGTAGTGAAAGCACCAGCGTATGAATACAAATCAACAGTATTCACACACAAATCACAGATCTAAGCAAGTAACAAGCAGTAATCGAGAAATAATGAACAATGACACACAATTTATAGTGGTTCGGCTATCTCCGGCCTACGTCCACTTCAAGGTTTTTATGATTTTATTGCTCGATGATTGAAGATTACAATTTCGTATGTTGTGTTACAACTGATTTGCTGAACTATGTCTGAATCTAAGGCAGCAATGGTGATCTGGAGTAAATCTGGCAGAATCTGGGCGCTCTTTAGCTCTCAAAATTGTCCGACCCCTTTTCTGAATGACAAGGGGCTCTATTTATAGGTGTAGGAGGCTGATATTTCGCCTAAAATGAAGGGAGACCAGTTCTGGTACGTCAGGGGGCCCACATGGCCGAAATCTGGAGATCCGGGCCCACTTTGGGATCGATTCGACCCTTGGTTCGAATCGATCAAGAAATTGTCCAATCAAGCTGAAATTTGGTGTGGACATTCTTCAACATGTGCTCAAGCTTCTGTGAAAATTTCATAGCATTTAGATGTGTAGATCTCAAGTTATGATCGATTCAAGTTGAAGATTTTTGCTTCCTTGAGTCGTTCGAATCGATATGCTCGAATCGATTCGTTCGAATCGATCCTCCTGCACGTGAAGATGATGACATGGTGCGCGTGCTCCGAGTCATTCCCCCTTCTTCTCCGAGTTTTTTGGGTCAAACCCTTGGTTTTAGCTGTGGTGGATTCGAGATGTTTGGATTCGAAGGTGGGAATGGGTTCGAGGCAAGGTGCGTTCGAATCGGTCATGATCTATACTTGTTGATCGATTCGAAGTCGTTCAAACCATATGGATTCGAATGCCAGGCATAGGACGGTTCCAGTGTGCTTCGTTCGTATCGATTGTTGGAAAACAATAGGCGATCGATACGAAGTTATCTCTTAAGGATGGATTCGAACCAGCGACACCGGATGGATTCGAAGTGATTTGCCTCTGTGATTTCGAAGGAATTTGTTTTGATGGAGTCGAAGACCTGCAGCTTTTATGGATACGAAGCAGATGGAGTCGAACATGATGGATTCGACGCAATGCTCTTCTGATCGATTCGAACCAACCTTTCCTCATGGATTCGAGCCTAGCCTATTTCATCCATTTCCTTTTGGCGATATCTTGAGCATACGAACTCGGATTGACTCGAAACTTGGAACGTTGCTTCATCTGACCTTGCTTGACATGTCTTATCAATTGCAGCCCGATCCGGACTCGGACAAAATTCATCGATATCCATGGTGAACTTGCGATGCACAATCGATGTTCATGACTAATAATCATTGATTTTCAGTTAATCTTTGGGTATCTCGGCTTTGCCAAAAGTTGGGATAACATTTTGCCCCCCAAAACATGCCTTTTTGGTAAAAGGCGTGTTTTGATCAGTCTTAAGTCGGATGAAGTGAGTTCATGTTTCACTCGTAGCTTATAGCATTTTCAATCAAGTCCATGGCTGTTCGAAGCCGAATTGTTATCAATTTTTTCCAGTGGAAGTTAAGAATGAAATTCTACGGTCTCTCCGTACTATTGATGGTCACTCCGGATCCTTGTCAAACCCATTCTAGATTTAGCGATTGAATAGAAAGATCCTATTGCACTCCGGCGTTGCTTTCTATCCCTTGCACTCTGGCCCCAGCTAGGGCGTATAGCGATGTCTTGGTCATTCTCGACCGATCATAGCCTCTCCGGGCTCATGCTGGATCCCATCCTGTCACTCTCCGGTGAAGGGGAAACAACGTTAAGTGAGTCAATCCTGTCGCTCTCCGGCGAAGCGACACACCTCCTGCACTCCGGTTCAGTGTATCTAAACGTTAAGCGATGTCATAACCTGAATCGTCGGTCGATCACAGCCTCTCCGGGCTCATGCTGGATCCCATCCTGTCACCCTCCGGTGAAGGGGAAACAACGTTAAGTGAGTCAATCCTGTCGCTCTCCGGCGAAGCGACTCACCTCCTGCACTCCGGTTCAGTGTACCTGAACATTAAGCGATGTCATGGCCTAAATCGTGGGCCGATCATAGCCTCTCCGGGCTTTTATTGAATCCTGATCCAATCACTCTCCGGTGAATAGGAAACGATGCTTAAGTGAGTTGATCCTGTCGCTCTCCGGCGAAGCAACTCACTTCTTGCACTCCGGACCCTGCCTCTCCGGGTAGGATCATAAAGCGATCATGTTTATATTGATATTTAATGTTTATCCTTTAACTCTCCGGTCAAAGGTTTATTTTAATAAGTGTTTCTTTATTAAATTCAAATCCTAGATGTTCAATCTCAAACACTAGGAAAAACAAGATAATGCCTCTCCGGGCGGAGCGGTCTATTTCCATCTCAGAGCATGCCTAGGGATCTCTCCGGTTCCCGTACATGAGTAAGTGGGATAGCCGTTTTATTTTGGAAATCAAAACTAAGAAAACTAATCGACCAGAGTTCAAATCTTGAACTTGGCCCTTGCCATCACAATCAGTTGATGATGAGTCGTGATCCCGATCCAGGATCATTCCTGTTTGGTTGATGCGGTAGTTGTTCGGGTCTAACCGCCGTCGTACGTTCTCTGACATACTGCGGCAATCTACCACTCCTTGCATGTTCTTCCACCTCATCCTTCAGGTGGCGGCATTCATCGGTAGTGTGCCCATCCAGCTCATGGAATAGGCAGTACTTTCCAGTCTTACGTTCCCGCTCCGTGGGATCTCTCCTGGGTGGTTTTCGGTAGGGGAGTTGCCCCCGAGTTTCGGTGTAAATTCGTTCCAGTCCTGCCACCAAGTCTGTGTATTGCCTGAATCTGGGCCCTCGGAATTTCTTCCGTTTATCAGGACCATCATGTGCGTCATCCTGCTTTCTCTTTCCTTTGTCTGCCCTGGACTGTTCCCTGGCGGTTCCTTCGCCTTGTGCAACATTTATTTCCTTCCTCTCGGCTCGTGATTCCTCTAATCGAATGAATTTTTCAGCTTCATGGAAAAACTCTCCAAGATCTTGCGGTGGATCTTTAGTCAAAGAGTCTTTGAATTCGGTGCCTTCTCCAACGCCTGCCACTGCCGCCATCAAAATCATCGATGGGTCCGGGCGATCTACAGAAGTCACCGTCGCATTAAATCGTAACAAAAAATTTTTTATCGACTCTCCGGTCCTTTGTTTTATTGATGCCAAAGTCATCACGCTCTTAGGTCGCGTCACGTGAACCCTAAACTGCTTCATGAAGCAATCCACAAGCTCGCCCCATGTCCTGATTGATCCGGTTTCTAGCTGCCTAAACCAAAGCGCAGCCAAATCTGATAAGAATAAGGGGAAACATCGTGCCATCACTTCCTCGGATGCTCCCAGCACTTCCATGTGTCTGATATATCTGGTGATATGCATGATCGGGTCTGACTTTCCATCATAAGGATTCAGCGTTGGTAGTTTGAACTTCGGAGGGTTCCTTGCATTCCTGATATTCGGAGCGAACGGACTCCGACTAACTTCTTCCAATCCTCCTCCTGACAACCCTCCTCTCATGATTCGTCTCACTAGGCCAATCATTCTTTCATCTCCATCTAGGGGTTGCCCCCTTGTCACGTCTCGGTCTTGCCCTCTGAGTCTCGTAGGGAATTCTGGTACGTACTCTTCGAGCGGCTCGTTAGCATTTGTGTTGGCCCTAGCCGGTTGAGCTCCTTCCAAAGGTACTTCTGCGTTGGATCCTGTGGGCCTGCCCCCAAGCCCTTGTTGATTGCCTTCTGGTTCTGTATTCTATCCTCCGTTGGGTTCCATAGCCCTAGCTCCTTGTTCCACATTCACAGCCGCTGTAGCTGGTCCAAGGTTCTGTGTTCCTGCAGCTCTTATCTGCTCGAAGAAATTCTGCAGCATCTCTTGTTGGCTTTTCATCATTCTCTCCTGCATTAGGTTATTCATAGCCTCCATCTCATCTCTAGTAATGTAGATCGAAGCTTGTCCTTCCCCAGCGCCAGAGGGTGCCTCTTGACTTCCTGCCTGTTGGCTCCTCTCAGTTCTTTGTCTAGTTTGTCGATTCATTGTAGAGTCAAATCTGAACCCTTAAAATTTCAAGTCTAAACTCTGAATCTGGTGTAGCGGGTGCTAGTTCTTCTCGGTGAAAGCACCAAAGTGTTTGCGCCAAAATTGGTCACAAACCCCAAGTGTAGTGAAAGCACCAGCGTATGAATACAAATCAACAGTATTCACACACAAATCACAGATTTAAGCAAGTAACAAGCAGTAATCGAGAAATAATGAACAGTGACACACAATTTATAGTGGTTCGGCTATCTCCGGCCTACGTCCACTTCAAGGTTTTTATGATTTATTGCTCGATGATTGAAGATTACAATTTCGTATGTTGTGTTACAACTGATTTGCTGAACTAAGTCTGAATCTAAGGCAGCAATGGTGATCTGGAGTAAATCTGGCAGAATCTGGGCGCTCTTTAGCTCTCAAAATTGTCCGACCCCTTTTCTGAATGACCAGGGGCTCTATTTATAGGTGTAGGAGGCTGATATTTCACCTAAAATGAAGGGAGACTAGTTCTGGTACGTCAGGGGGCCCACATGGCCGAAATCTGGAGATCCGGGCCCACTTTGGGATCGATTCGACCCTTGGTTCGAATCGATCAAGAAATTGTCCAATCAAGCTGAAATTTGGTGTGGACATTCTTCAACATGTGCTCAAGCTTCTGTGAAAATTTCATAGCATTTGGATGTGTAGATCTCAAGTTATGATCGATTCAAGTTGAAGATTTTTGCTTCCTTGAGTCGTTCGAATCGATATGCTCGAATCGATTCGTTCGAATCGATCCTCCTGCACGTGAAGATGATGACGTGGTGTGCGTGCTCCGAGTCATTCCCCCTTTTTCTCCGAGTTTTCTGGGTCAAACCCTTGGTTTTAGCTGTGGTGGATTCGAGATGTTTGGATTCGAAGGTGGGAATGGGTTCGAGGCAAGGTGCGTTCGAATCGGTCATGATCTATACTTGTTGATCGATTCGAAGTCGTTCAAACCATATGGATTCGAATGCCAGGCATAGGACGGTTCCAGTGTGCTTCGTTCGTATCGATTGTTGGAAAACAATAGGCGATCGATACGAAGTTATCTCTTAAGGATGGATTCGAACCAGCGACACCGGATGGATTCGAAGTGATTTGCCTCTGTGATTTCGAAGGAATTTGTTTCGATGGAGTCGAAGACCTGCAGCTTTTATGGATACGAAGCAGATGGAGTCGAACATGATGGATTCGACGCAATGCTCTTCTGATCGATTCGAACCAACCTTTCCTCATGGATTCGAGCCTAGCCTATTTCATCCATTTCCTTTTGGCGATATCTTGAGCATACGAACTCGGATTGACTTGAAACTTGGAACGTTGCTTCATCTGACCTTGCTTGACATGTCTTATCAATTGCAGCCCGATCTGGACTCGGACAAAATTCATCGATATCCATGGTGAACTTGCGATGCACAATCGATGTTCATGACTAATAATCATTGATTTTCAGTTAATCTTTGGGTATCTCGGCTTTGCCAAAAGTTGGGATAACAGTTTTTAGTAAATACATAAGTTTGGAAAAGTAAGATAAGTCTTTATAAAGTTATAAAAGAAGATTTGGATTTTAACACTTTTATTAAAGTGAACGGTTTTGTGAAGTTGGAATATATTAACTTGTCAAATTAGGGATATAATTGGACGTAAAAGTGAATGTTTTTAAGAGATAATTTTTAATGAGTGGGATGCTACTTATTTTAGTCTTGGGCATTGTTTTTTTGGTTGCCACATCCCGTGGGCTAGCTAGGCTGCCCACTGGGCCGACTCTGGTCATGTAACATATTTTCATCAACTATAGTTTTTTACTTCACTTGAGCCAATATTGTTTTCCTATCAAATGGTCTAAATTCAGGAACTATTGAAAACAAAATAAAATTAGTATATGTGGCCCCTTTGTAAAAAAACCATAACACGAAAGGCCATGTAATGTCGATTAAGCAATAATACAGACGACATGGTATTTCCGATCAATATCGAATTTCAAATTCAAAGGCGAGTAAACCATTTCTAATTAAAATAATAAAAAAACAAAACAGTACATGATAATTTAAAAAGTGTGTTGCTAAGGGCACTCAGTTTTTCTCTTCCTAATACTATATAAAAATGATAATAAACGCAATAAAATTTGTGTACTTTCTAATACCAAAATCATTTCACACGGCAATCAAATACCGCGTAAAGTCGATTTGCATGGCGATTAGCCATCGACCAACACCATTTTCCATGGCCATCAATTATCGAACTAATGTTATTCGATTTCAATTTCAATTTTATTTTTTTTCCAATGATTTTGCTCTCTTTATAAATATGACTCTTTAAATTTCACATGATAACCATATGAACTGAAAAATTAGCAAACATTTTCATTGTATAAACTGAAAAATGAAAATCATTTATACATATAGTGAAAATTGTGATAACCATATTACTGTTATTTGGTAATCATTTATCATTGATACGTAATAATTTGTTACTGTTATTCGGTTTGCTAATTTTTGCTACAAAATGATAAACAAAATTTAAAGAGTAATATTACTCATTGATACATTGATAGCCATATAAAATGAAAAAGTAGTCATATGATCTCACTCTCTTATGCAAGGATGTAACTACAGCCCTTATGGGATGGGAAACTACCCGACCCAAGAAAAATAAAACATACCAATACCAAAGCCTCTTTCTCCTCTCGTAATCTCATTCCCCTCATTACATAGCTATTGTCGATCAATTCAAATGGTTACCCTAGGCTCATCGCACCTCAAATCATCTTTTCCAATCAAGTACTCCTCCAATCGGCTATCTTAGTAATTGACCACGTGTCTCCTATTAGCTTACTACGTGACCCTAAACCTAATTAAACACCCCCTATCTGGAGGTCCAATGCTAAGCGCTACAGATGCTGTAGTCATCTATAGTGTTAACTTCCGGCGACTAAATACGGCTATGTTAATGGTATCTATAATATAAGAAGCACTTGAATATGACACAAATCATCGATTCCAAAATAGCATTTTCCATTACATTTCAAAACACATGTTCCATATTCAAATTACACAATCCCAAAACTTTTCCCAGGCAATGATCAAATGTGTTTATTACAAAATACGCCAAGAGCGACATATGATGATGCCACCTTAGATGACCAAAGTAATATAGTCATAACTGACTTAACACAAAACGAAAATAAATAACGAAACAAGAACTGCAACTCCTAAATAGCTATCCGTCAGCCTCCTACTAGTCTTCGGTAGCTTTATTCATCAACCTACTAAAAACCAGAAATGCCTCAACCCTTAGCTACTCAAATCAATTTTAAGCACCCGAGAGTTTAAGGGGAAAACATAAACTTTTGGGTAAGACATAAAGCCTAGTGTGAATAATACTGTACCTCTCGTTTATTTATTGTTGAGTGAGACCATGTCACTTAGCGGAACGGGTTTCATCTTACTAACATCCTTTTAAAGCATATCTTTTGCAAATCATTTCCAACAACCACAACTGGTTAAAACTGTAAAGCACCATTATGTAAACATACATATCATGTAATAAATGAACTATTTGTTTGAACATTATAGTTTTGTTTGGCTAACTATTAACCTTTGGCTTACTCAGGCCTACCAGACAATATAAACAAAATTTATCTAGCATTTATTAGACACTCCTCCTCTAGACGGTCTGTCCTTAACTATCTGTTAAATACTTCTCTTCTGCATGGTCTGTCCTTAACTTAACATCTCCTAGGATTACATGATCCTAATTGTTTTGCGAGCTCACCAATAACCTATCTGTATACAGTTATATATTCCCTTCTGTGTGTAATCATAATTTTAGTCTTACATGTGACAAATCCCTACACACTGTAATTTTGGACAAAATTAGCTGGGGATACTAGCTAATGTATAAGGCTTGACCCTATACCAGTCTCATATGATATTCCAATATCTGAGTCATTTTACTTAGGGAAACCTTCCCATAAATTTTACTTGAAAAACCTTTCCAAACTGATTTAAAACCTTTAAATCAAACTCACACAAGGAAAATACATAAACTCTATGCTTTACTCAAAATCATCTTGCCATGTTATATATATATATATATATAGACATACTTTACTCAAACCATTATTGATGAAAACAATCAAACACTTGAAAGTACCCCTTTAAAAACCATTGAAAGTACCCCTTTCAAAACCAAGTAAAACCCTTTATTTAACCTAGGCCGAAAAGCCAAATCTTCCTTTCAAAACCATTCTCAAAACCTTTCAAAACCATTGAAAAACCTTCCTTTTGAAATTTTTAAAAACCTTAGACATCTTTCTCTTAAAACCTTTAAACATTGCCTTTAAAAACCCGTGGAAAAACCTTTCCCTACAATCCTTTTGAAACAATCAGAAAAACCTTCCCTTTCGAACCTTTTGATAACATTGGCAAAGCACACCTTCGATACCACTCATAAAAACCTTTCGAAAGTATCAAACCTTTATAAAAGCAAACCTTTCGAAAGCACTGCATTAAATTTAAAACATGTGGAAAACATCTTTCGAATCCATTTAAGCCATCTCTTTCGAAACCATTTGGTTTATAACTCAACAGAGCAAAGGGGTCATTAAAACCATTTAGGTCAAAAGCCTACCTTACGAAAGCATTCCTAAGCAAAGAAGTGATGGTGTCGAAACCACCCTTCCGAAAGCAATAGAGAAGTAGCTAATTTTAAAGGTAAAGTATACATTTCGAAACCATTGACTTCGAATGGTAGGAAAGCGGCAGCTAGGGATTTTGACCCCTTCGAAAGAATTACTTAAAACAAAAGAGCGCAAACCATTCGAAACCTTTCCTTTGAAATCAATTAACCGGTTGGAAGCCAACCCAGTCGAAAGCTAACTTCTTCGAAAGCAAAGCAGGCGATGCTTCATTTTAAAACAAAGGCATGCTTTAACCCCTTTGGAACATACCAGGTAAATTAATATCATGTGCATTGGTGTTGAAAGCAATGGTGGCGAAACATCTAGGTCGGAACCCCTGGTGCCGAAATGGCGGAACATGCTAAAAACATGTAAATTTTGTTTTTAACTTAAAAGAGAAACACTTTTCAACTAACCTACTATGTTTGTCAAATTTTCATTGGTTGATAAATTTCTTTTTTTTTTCAAAATTGCTGCCAAGATTTTATAAATAAACAATAATTTTATTTTACAAAATACCCCTTCTCCTTAAATAAATATATAAAACATTTAAGTCCCCATACCTTAAATAACTTTATATGTTCATCAAAACACTTAGTAAAATTCTATAAAAATTCTAGAAAATCATTTTCAATATGTTTTTTAACATATATAAATTTCAAACCCAAATAATTAATTATTTAACTGTAATTAATTTAAAACCCAAAAAAACATTTTCTTCTCTAGAAAATTAATATAAACTCCACATAATATCAGAAAATTATGAAAATTGAAACCTATCTCTAAAATATCATGTCTGATCTACATTTAAATTTGCAAGGCATTTAGATGTCATTTAATAGGGTTTTCATATCAAAACATATCATAAATCCTATATGAACAAGTATAAATCATCAACAAGTATTTCTAAACATTTAATCCATCAAAATCACGGCAAAACATTGCAAAACACTTCGGATTCAACATAAAACCGAAAATATTTAGGAAACTTAGATGTAGTCATTATTCACCTTATCTTTGTGATTAAGGATGCGAGATTTGATCTTGGTTAAGTAATTTGATTCTTCCTCTTGAATTCCTTTTCATTGCTTTTCCTAATGGTGGCCCGCCTTAGCTTTATATTTTTGATTTGTAAAAAATGGAGTGAATGTGAGTGTCAAGGGTTAAGGATTTAGGGTATAAGGATTTGCCTTGTTCCTATTTTTCCCCTGCCTATTTCCTAACCCTTTTTTATTCCCTTTGGTCTATTTTATTCCATGTTATCTCATTTTGATTTACTCATTAACATGGCACGACTACCTCATATTTAGTCACAAATCTCAATCCATCAATCACCCTACATTATTTTATTTAATTTAACTAATTAAATATCCTAAATAATGTTACAAAAAATATGAGGTGTTACAGACTCCCCTCCTTAAAGAATTTCATCCTCGAAATTACGATAAGGTACATGACAAACAATCAAAAGGTAAAACATACCATTTAAAGAAATCAGGATAAACATCTCTAATCCTGCTCTCTGTCTCCCAAGTATAGTTTCTCTCTTCATCGCTCCACTGGACTTTCACTAATCTGACTGTCTTGTTCCTTAGCCTCTTCTCATATCTCACAACTATACCAACGGGCTTCCTAACTATAGTCAAGTCCGGTTCCACTAGTAAATCATCTAACACAATCGGTGCTATAGTAGTCTTTGGGTCTTTAACACACTTTCTAATATGAGAAACATGGAAAAATATCACGGACCCCTGCCAAATTGCTCGGTTACTCTACTCTATATGCAAGTTTCTCGTTCCTCGCAACAATACGAAACGGTCTAATGAATCTCAGTGCAAACTTTCATGATCTTTCAAATCCAATCACACATTTTATCGATGAAATCTTATTGAACACATGATCTCTAACAAAGAACTCTAAGCCTTTCCTTCTTCTGTCTGCATAACTTTTTTGCCTAGACTGAGCCTCCTTCATTCTAGCTCGAATCAACTCAATCTTTTCTACAGCTTCGCTTACTAAATCTGGACTATGAACAAATCTATCCCTGGTCTCTAACCAACAAATGAGAGATTTGCAAGGCCTTCCATATAAAGCTTTAAATGATGCCAACCCAATACTAGTCTGATAACTGTTGTTATATGAAAACTCGACTAAATGCAGATGGTCTTCCCATGATCCCCCAAAGTCCAATACACAAGCTCTTAACAAGCCCTCCAAGACTGTTAACTCTTTCTGTTTTCCCATCAGTCTATGGATGATAAGCGGTACTCATCTTGAGCTTGGTTCCCAAAATCTCCTGTAGACTCCTCCAGAACTCATTAGTTAATGAAGAATCTCTATCGCTAACAATACTACTAAGAATTCCATGCAATCTAACCACATTCTTCATGAAAATTTTCGCCAAAATAGGTGCTGTCCTAGTTGACTTAACTGGAATGAAATGGGCACTCTTGGTCAATCTATCCACTATAACACATATATTTTTATTTCCTCTAATAGACCTTGGCAACCCGTCTATAGAATTACATTTCCAAAACGGACTATCCAATGGCTTAAGCTATCCACTTAGCTTATGGTGTTCAGCCTTTGCCTATTGGCAATTCAAACACTGTTACCCATAAGCCAATATTCCTCTTCATAACTTCCCAGAAGAATCTTCTCTTCATATCCTGATACATCTTAGTTCCTCCTGGATGAGTAGTGAACTTCAATGATGGCATTCCTCCAAAACTTCTTTCCTAATGCTTCCTACATTCGGAACACACAACTTGCCTTTCTTTCTCAAGTACCCATTCTGGTCAAGACTGAAATCCTTCAAGTCATCGCTCTCGTTTCCATCCCTTAACTTCCTAATTCGTTCAACTAAAACTGGATCCTCCTCCTATTTAGAAGCTATCCTTTCGATCAATATTGGTCGGACTTCCAAGCAAGACAGCATAACTTTTTCTCTACTAGAACCAGCCTCGGATCTACATTGCACTCTACAAGATAACAATGCTTCCAAATCCTTCCACTCAAATATCATTGCCAACAATGCATTCTGATGCTTCCTGCTAAGTGCATCTGCTACCTTATTGCCATTCACTAGTGTGTACTCAATCCCAAAATCATGAGCAGTAATAAACTCCAACCATCTCCGTTGTCTCATGTTCAGCTCCTTTTGAGAGGACAAATAATTCAACGACTTATGATATGTGTTAACAAGATTTGTTGTCAACACCCCAAAGTTATTCCAGCTAGTGTGTTTAGTCTAATTTGAATGAAGGGCTTGATACCCTTAAGGATTGCCTTTGTATTTTCACATGTAAATATCTTTCGAATCAGACCTTTTGACGTCGTCGAAAGGTTTAGGTGCTTGGTTATGAAACCTTTCGGCTTTATTGAGTTAGTGTGAGATTCTCTTCAAGGGTTTCCTTCTTAGTTTAGATTGAATTCCCTTGAACTAGTCCTTCGAAGTTCGGATTCTATTCTATCGTAAGGTTAGGATGATTACCTTCTTTGGGTTTAAGTAGAATATCAAACTCCTTTGTAGGTATAAAGAAGCTTTCGACCATGTCGAAAGGTTATATTACATATAAGGCGTATCTTGATCCCGCTCAAAAGGTCTGGGAATGGTTTCTTATGGAATAAGCCTTGTAAACTTGGATATTTATACTTAAAGAATAGTCTTCGATCTAGCCGAAAGGTTGAACCACTTGGATTATATCTTTGAAAGGTTATTGATGTCTTACAACATAAGCACTTTTGACCTTGTCAAAGGGTTTAAGCTGTAAGGTTGTAGGCCTCAAAAGGTTGCAGTGATTAATTGATCCAAAAGTGTTGTCGACCTTGTCGGCAAGAACCTTTCGGTGATATTGAACCTGAAATTAGCTGTTAATCCAAAAAAGTTTAAGCAATAGTAAAGCAATTAATAGAACACAAGACTTCTCTTTTTATCCATGTAAAACTCTATCTTTATTAAATTCCCAAATCAGCACCCAATTAGGGTTACAATGACTTGATTAAGAAAATAAAAGGTTAGAATGAGAGAATTCAGACCCCCAAAACAGGACCCCTTGGGTCTTATTTATTGATGCAGGAAGCCCTTCTTTCGACCGGGTCGGAAGGTCACTCTTTTAAATGAAACTTTGAACTTTCGACTTTGATGAAAGGTTTGCTTTTCATCCGATGTTATAGACCTTTCGATTTAGTCGGTATGCTTCTCATTTTGCCTTCATAAACCTTTCAACTTTGTCGAAGGGTTTGCCCACTTTACTGATGTGAACCCTTCGACCTTATCAGAAGGTTGCTCTTCTCTTGGTTGTTGTGAACCCTTCGACCTTGTCGAAAGGTTGCTCTTCGAGTGCTGTGCTTTCCTTCAACATTGTCGAAGGGTTGTCTTTCACTCTTTGTTGACTTGCGAGTGCTACTTTCTTCATAAACCTTTCGTCATTGTCGAAAGGTAACCTGGATGTGCTTCAACCATTCGAAAGGCTTGATATGCTTTCGAAAAGGTCACTAAGTAGTTGCTCATACTTGCTTTGACTTCTTCATCCCCTTCGAAAGGTAAGAACACCTTGGATACTAAAGATGGAACCTTTCGACTCCTTCGAAAGGTTTGATCCTAATGAATTCTGATGACTGCATCCCTTCGACTCCTTCAAAATGTTTGATGCTAATGAATTCTGATGACTGCATCCCTTCGACTCCTTCGAAAGGTTTGGGTTGTGCTCCTTTTCCTTTGCTTTTGTTGAAAGACCTTTCGTCTTCATCGAAAGGTTGATTTTTTATGTAACATTCCCCCCCCATTCGAAGGGATGCCCTTGAGTTTCCAAGTCATCTTTGTCGAAAGCAATAAAAATTCCTGCCTCTTGGCCTTCCCACGTTGATCTGGGACGTTCATTCAAATATGATCCAACGACTGAGAATTTGGGCGACTTTTCTTATATAGTATGCTTCTTCTCTTTCTTCCCCTTTTACCTGAAATTAAAATCATCGCATACAAGTAAAAGAATTCCCAAAATTTTCTAAATCTCGATTTGCAACAATAAGGTAAGTTCTTGAATTCGATTCATAATTTTAGTCTAATCTCCATCCTTATCGGTTTCTAATTAAATTTCTAGTTTTCTAAATCCGAAATTGAATTTTAATTTCAATTTGGTTGTTCTGGAAATTTATTTTTTCCTAAATTAGTTTTGAACAAAATTCACCCGTGGTTTTAGATTTTATGCTAGTGATGTTTGATACAGGAAAATCCCTTTATCGGGTTCAATTTATACCCAAAGTATCTAAATATAGTTTTTGGTTCTTCAAACTAGGTTTTTGACTTGTTGAAAATTTGTATTCCTCTTTGAAATTGAATTAGATCGATTCTAGATGAAATCAATTTTTTCACTGGGTTTGTTTTACTTGCTCTTCAAGAAGGAATTGAAAACTGCATTTATTATCGGGTTTGGTATAATCCGATATGACAACCTAGAACCCTCTAGTGTACAATTTGGTGACTCAAATGACATTTCTACCCCTCCGAATGAGACTGAGGGGGCAATAATGGATTTTCCCTCTTTGTACCTTTCGATAGGGTTGGAAGGTATTGTGATGCCAACCTTTCAATGTTGTCGAAGGTTAGATAATTAAACGGTCCAACCCTTCGACAACAAGCTCTCGACCAGGTTGGAGAGTTTCAAACCTTTCGTCTACCAGCTTTCGACAAGGTTGGAACTCTTTCAACCTTTGTTTTGCTTGTGCCCATCTTTGTCAAAACGCTTGAAGTTCCCATGAGTTAAGCTTGAAACCTTTCGACTTCAATGGGTATGACATATTTTGATAACATTGACCAGACCTCTCGACAATATTAATAATATCAATATTTTCTAATTTAGGAATTTTAAGGTTTTGGTTTTGACCATGTCGAAAGGTCTTGTCACTTAACTTTATGTTACACTTAATGTAGATCCAGGTTTCCATAGAGCTTCCAACATCGTCGAAAGGTGATGAATGGTTTGATGTTCCATTTTTTTCTTTCAACCTTATCGATAGCTTAAGGAAGTTATATTTTTGTTTGCTTTTAAATGTTTTTGAATATAATGGTTAAAGTTGAGACCATTATTCTTTCCGACATTGTCGAAAGCTTTTACTATAAACTTTTTGACTTTGTCGAAAGCTCAAACTGTAAACCTTTCGACTTTGTCGAAAGCTTAAACCATCAAGTTTTTGACTTCAACTTTTTGCATCATTTTTAAAGCTTTATGTATGTTTTCATACTTAGGCTATCTAAGGAAACTTGTTTGTTATTCTTGAATTCTTGATTGCTTTCTAAATTTATAATTGATTAAGAGTTTTTGATTTAAACGTTTTCACCTGGCAGAATCATGAGCTCTCCAAAGGTTGAAGCCACTACTAAGCAATCTTGTATCGAGTCTCAAAGTGAAGTAGATGCCATATCGAAGGACTTTGGAATCACTGGTATTAAAGCCATCCCTCCAAAATCCACTAATACCATAGACAACCCTCTAGAAGGGTATTTTGCATACACTGCCATCCACATATGGCATGGTGGGTTTATTCCATTTCCTAAATTCTTGCTTCCCTTCCTGTCCCATATTGGAGTTGCTCCAATACAACTTTCCCCCAATGTATATACCCATCTTTTATCCCTTGAGATGATGTCGTTGGAATTCGAACTTCCTTCGCTCAACCATGAAGTTTTAACCTCCTTGACCAAACTGGCAAGGTTAAGCAAATCCTCTGAGTTAACGTATATAAGAAGCTGATGTTAAATGGAATCAATAAGTTTAAGGATTGGGAGAACCAATTATTATTTTTCAATTGCTTTGCGGATATCCATGGGGCCTTTGCCTTCCCTCGTAAGTCTATTTCAATGTCGTCATTGTTTTTCTCTATGTTTTCTGTTAACTAATCTCTGATCCTCTTTCAGGTGAATCTCATAAGACACTTAGTGATGCAGATTAGAGAATCATCGATTCTTTAACTACAGCTCCCTTACAACTTAGGAGCAGAGTGACACTCCTAACCCTTTTGAATCTAAGGAAACATTCTTTGCTACCAACTGGCTAAAGGATTCTTGGCACTCTGCCCACCATTATGCACAATTCTCATGGGAAACGCTTCTTCTCCTCAAGCGATGCTGAACATTTTACTTCATTGTCACCCATTCATTCTAACATTCAGGTATACTGTTAGCTTAGTATTCTCCTCTTTTTGTCTATGGAATTCTTTAATTGCTCTGAATGATTTTATATCTGCTTGAATTTGCTTTAGCTCCCTCCAAGGCCATCGTGTCTTCAAGTGAGGCTGCTCCTCCCTCATCTTCTCGGACGTTACATTAGTCTTGAAGGCTTTTGCTTTTTCCAAGAGATCTTAAAAAAGAAAACTGATAGTGCTTCTCGAGGATGTTCCTCCAGCCAAATTAGCAAAGATCATTGATGTGGAGGAGGAAGAAGAGCGTATATCCCTTGAGAAAGCTTCAAAGAGCCCAACCGTTGAAGCTCCAAAAGACATAGTGGAACCAACTCCACCTGCACCTGCTCCCTTTCCACATATTACTATTTCAGACTCTCCAGCTGCACTGGCTCAGATGCAACTTGCTCTTTTTGGCACTCTTTCTAAGTCACATGTCCTCCCGAAGTCATCATCTTCCACTCCTCCGCTAACTAATTTCGACAAACTCGTCGAGCTCATCCTTCATTCAAAATCTTTCACTTCTTCTTCTCTACTGCCATTTAGCCTAGACTTGGCAGAAAATCACCGCTCTCTCATGGAGCAACAACTCTTTGTAATCCCTTATCCAAATAATCCTATCATCACTGGATCTTTCTAATTGCTAACATATGTTTCTTCTCCTATTGTAGATTTCTCTTAATGAACATGTCTCCAGGTTCTCTTCTGGATCCTCCAGGCTACAGGAGAAGAATGTTGAATTGAAAAGCCGACTAGCTTCAATAATGGCTACTCAAAATTCCACTTCCTCTAAATTAGAGCAAATCAAGGCTTCCCTCGCTAGGGCCGAGGGCGATCTAGAAGCAGAGTGGCAAGTTCATCATCTCGCCTTCGACGTAAAATTTGCAAGGGAGTTGGCTTTGAAGGATCCGGAGGAGGAGAAAACTCGCTTGGTTATTAAAGATACTCTGCTGAAAGTGAAATTCAAGAGAACCAGAGCTTCCCTTAAGCTAGCTGTTCGAACCCTCTCTGATTTCCAAAAGCATGTTACTGAGTTCACTAACTCCACCTTGGGGCCTATGATGCCGAGTCATTATGAAGATGCCCTCATGCTCGCCTATGCCGACAACCGTGACAAGTGTCCTGACTTTGGTTTTCCTTCACTTGATCCTATTCTAGCCAAAAGAGTTATGGACAAAATTGAGTGAGTTAAGTAGGGTTCCAAGCCCGAAGGTGAAGAGGGGACGGTTAATTTCAAGGAAGCTCTTTCTTTTGATATCCCTCCATTGACATCGAATCCGATTCTGAAAAGGAGGGTGAAAAAGATGAGGTTCCTAAGGAAGAAGATGATAATTATACTGGGATTAACTCGGGTAGCGATGACGATGACGATGACGATGACGATAATGATGAGAACCCCTCTAGAGGTTATGGCCTTAGTGGAGATAAAGGGGGTCCCTCCGGTGCCATAGAAAAGGATAGTGATGGTCTAACTAAATCTTCTAAAAAGGAGCCATCCCCTCACAATGACTTGCCTCCAACATCCCCTAGACCAATTGCCCCTCTAGAGGAGGAAACTGCTCCCATTCATCCCGAGGATCCTCAAGAGAAAGAACAAGCTCCCCAAACTTCCATTCCAGTTTCACTGGTATGGAATTCCTTGTTTGAATTTCTGACACTTCGAAGATAATAATTAGTGATAAATTGTTTGTCTTAGATAAAGAAGAAGTCAAACTTTCCCTATAGCACAAACTTGAGAAGAAACTGACGTAGATTAACAAGTTATTTAGGGAGTTAGACAAATTAATAAAGGAGCACAATGCTCTATCTCAGAAATACCATAGTCTGGACACGAGTACCTCCGCTTTAGCATCTTTTAAACATAAGAGGGCGACTCCTTTACTAAAGAAAGGGCGTACCCGATACGACGCCCTCTTGAAGGAAAATAGAGAGTTAACAACTCTATTCTGGATGATGATGGAAGAGAGAGATATTTAATTAATTTTTTGTATAATGTATATTGTAGACACTCAATCATAGATTTTTTGTATATAGACGAATTCAGCGGGGGTCTACTCAGACGTTTTCATAAAAGATTCCTAGATGAATTTGGTTCTGACCCGCATCCCGGAGCCTGCTGGAATTTATCGCGACAGATCGATTCCACAAGACCTCCCCTCTGAAAAGCTTAAGTATTATAAGGATAAATTTGTTTCTGAGGTTTTCTTTAAGTTCATTTTGTATAAACTTGATGAGTAATTGTTAATATGTAACAGATAGTCAGTTTATGAATACAGGTTTTTGTAATGCTCACTATGCTTAGCTTCTTTTTACTATGCTATTTCAGAATATCAGTTCTTTAGGTTGTGTCATCCCAAGAGATAACCTAAGTCAATATGTTAACTTGAGAAGCTTTTACTCTAAAAATGCACCACTTCTAAAGACTTTGAAGTTAGCGAGATATAGCTTTCTACGGGACTTACAAAAATTATACTTGGAATTTCCTCGCCTCCTCTTTGACTTCCTTGGCAAAGAGAAGGAAACTTTCTTAAAAGAAACCAGAACATTTCAATCAAATTTTATTTGTGGTCGCGGTAGCCCTTCGACCCGGAAATGGGATTATAGTAAATGTCCACCAGTTATAATTCCTGAAGGAGTTACTATACCATTTGATTCAACAATCATGCTTTCAGTCAATACTTTAGATAAAGTTAGGAATGTTGTTTCTCAACTTTAGATGTGATTACAGTGTTTGTTGTTCCTTTTTTGTGGCTATTTGAGTTGTAATCCACTACTACAGTAATAAAGATATCTTTTATCTCAATTCTGATCTTATTTCATTTCTTCTATTTAAATAGGAGCCATAGTTGTCTACAACCTCTCTCGCTCAAAACATAATATCCCGTGTTGATACCATAAGGGAAAGATTATTGACAGAGAGTGGAGCAATTGTGGTTTAAAATGAAGTATTATTAGAACATTTTGGTGGTAACATTGGAGCCGTAAAATGGCATAAAAGATACCTTATCCAAAAAACCATCGCTAGAAATCATAAAGATTACATCGACTATCTTGAAGCCGAAACTAGGAAAAAAGATGAAGAGATTACTATGCTCAAACGACAAGTGATGTCAAATCCTACAATCGACTTCGATTAAAAAATGTCTGAACTCATCCAGCGAACAAGCGACTTAGAGTTAAAATTGAAAGACAGTCAGGCACAACATGCCTCTCTAGAATTCATTTTAGGTGATAAGACTTCAGAGATTGAACTTCCAATCCCTCGAGCTACCTCTTCAGCTGCGAAGCCTACTAGATCAAAAATTCTCGCAGCTCAAATATTTCCCACCATGCTCAATCCTCCCCTAGGCTTAGACGACAATGTGGTAGGGAACTAGTGTCGGAGGGTAAAATTTGGACTCGCTCAATATTTTGATGAGCAACAAAAAGTCAAGTATTCCCAGACTATTAATGATTATGCTGCCAAGAATTAGAAATTGGAATACGACAACTACTTGCTCGACAAGCATGTCGCGGAGTTGGAAAGGGAAAACAAAACCCTTAAGGAAGCAAATAAGGCCCTTAACCATGCCTTGAAAACTAACATTGAGGCAATCGATGAAGAGAACACAATCAGGAAAAAGGAGAAGAAGCTTAAGGAAGTTCTCCATGCAGCAATTAATCATGTCGTTGATCCTTCAGTGGCGGAAACCTTAATAAAGCATCTCAAGATTTATAATTTGTTTATGTATTTGGGCTATGTAAATATATCTAGTGAATAATTTCGTTGTTTATAAATGACTATATAACTCATGTAAATTTTGCAAATATCACCTAATTTATGATTCTTTTTTGTGGTGTAATCTTTGATATACTTTTGAATTGCTCATTCAGTGACCTTTGTGCTTGCTAGATCTTTTGCTATTCCTTGCCATTCTGATTTCCCTACGGAACATGTAGCAAACAATGCTTCTAATTATTAGCTTTCAAATTGACATATTTGTCTATGTATATCCTTTGCTTTAGATTAACAAATCATTTTGCTAAATGCATGAAAAGTAATTCATTCAAAATGTTAAAATATCATCTTTACCATGATGAGAAATGATCAAGGATTAAAATCCTTCCATTTGTTTGGAATGCATAAAACTTGTTGAAAGTAGATTCCGTCTTGTCATAAGGTCATGAATATTAGAATATAACTTTCATTGAACAAAGAATCAGATTCAGGAGCCAATGTCCGAGATTTGGAAGTAATAACTCTTCCACCCATTCCACTTCATTAATGGGATTTAAAAAGATAGAAGCCCGAATTTCCCATTCAGGGGCTCTTAATAGTGATCATTTTAATAATAATCTTTGGCCCAGATTCAGGCATTTGAGATGAATAGAAATCTAAAGACCTTGTACCTAAATTAGGGTGTAAATAAACATCAGTGTTTGATAACTAGATTCAAGTATAATAAGTTGGCGATTGATAATGACTAAAAACCTAGATTCGGGTATTTAGATGATGATATTTTTATATGGAAGACCCAAAACCCTAATTCGGGTACTGATAGAAGATGTTTAGAAATAAAAATATCAAAATCCAGATTCGAGTATACTAAGATAATCGAAATTTAGCAGAGACTCGAAACCCATGTTCGAGCTTTTAAAGTGAAGTTCTGAAATGAGCATCCTAAAACCCGGATTAGGGTTTTTGATTTTGAAATTCATATATGACAATCCTGAAGGCCAGCATACCCTTTTTGGAAATGCATGATAAGAGGTTATAAAACCATATCCGTTAATATGGTATTAAAAATAGAAGACTAGAAGACCGTTTTTGGCTATAAGTATCTGAAGACCAGAAAACCAATATGTAAATAAGTAATAGAGGACTAGAGAATCAATCTGGCAATAAGTAATAGAAGACCAGAAAATCAATCTGGAAATAAGTAATAGAAAACCAAAGAATCAATATGGCAATAAGTAATAGAAGACCATAATACCATTTCTGGTAATAAGTAGTGGAGGAACAGAAAATCAATCTGGCAATAAGTAATAGAAGACCATAATACCATTTTTGGTAATAAGTAGTAGAAGACCAGAAAACCAATCTGGCAAATGTACATGAAGAGAAGTCAGTGAATTCTTTCTGATTCTCTTGTCGAATGTGCCATCTTCAGGCTTTGATGATATTTTGCATGCTTCTTCTTTCTCGAGCCTAAGTCTCTTTATTCATTTGTTTTGGCCTATTTCAGGCAGGGAATCTTTTGTCCAATTCTTGTGCTTATTTAAGCAGATGCTATTTTAGGCACCGATTTCTGGCGGTGCCCATTTCAAGCAGGGACTTTTCTTAGTCCGTCGGACATTTCATTCGGGTTTTCGGTGTGCTCGGCTAGCTTATTCTCAAGCAGGGCCCGAGGACTTACCCGACCTCCCTCCAGGAGCCGCCTTAACCTGGACATAGTGTGGCGTGACTAAGGGCTTGTTCGATACCTTGGTCGGGCCATAGCATGGTAGGACTAAGGGATTATCCATCCTCCCTCCAAGAGACGCCTTATCCTGCCCATAGCGTGGCGCGGATAAGGGCTCATGCTACTTTAACCTGGCCAATTTTGACTTTGGCGCAGCTAAAGGCTTACGCCCTCCCTCCAGGAGGTGCCTTAACCTGGCCATCTTGGCGCGATCAAGGCTTTCTACCATTATTGGCCTACCATTTTAGGTAGTCTAGATTTAAGGAGAAATTTACTTCTGATCATGTAGACTTCTCTTATTTTGAGAATAGAATTTTATTCCATAACTTGTTCAATCCTTTATAAAATGTTTAAGTTTTCCTTGTCTTAGAAAGTGTAGGACCATCCTTTCAAGTACCTTACATTGATTTATATCATGTCCATTTATTAGATGAAAGTTGCAATAAATCCCTTAAGTTTCCTTTCAAATCCTGGCTTCTTTTTCTGAGAAGGCCAGTAATTCAGTCCTTCATTGGTTCGAATATAGATGTCTTCGATCGAGGTAGTAAGATTACATTCTCTAAGAAGTCTTGATTTTTGAGCTGTCTTTGACTAGCGTTTAATTCATTAATGGCTTGGTTCAAGTACTTCTTCTCGAGGAGTAGGTTTCCTTTTCATTTTCCGTTGAACCTCTTTTAAGGGCCTATCTTTCAATCTTAGGGTTTCGGTTGGAAATTTCTTGGTAATCTTTGTACTTCCACTTGGTAATTCCTTTATTATCCTTAGTTCTTCGGTTGTGGATTTTCCTACGTGTTCATGGTTTTCCCTTGAATGGTGAGCCTCATTTATAATCTTACTCCATTTATGTGTAAAACTGTAATAATCCTTTATCATTTCCTTTTTAAAGATAGTCCCATGGGAATATGACTGAATGGTCCTTCTCATTTGTTGAAATAGGTTCTCTTTCCTCGAATTCTCCTTTTCGAGAGCAAAGATTGGGGTTGATCCCAAATGGAACGGGTTGATACTCCATTTTAAAGGGTGATATGGTATAATCCATCTTTTTCTCTTAATGACATGTAGAGCTTGAAGCCGAAGGGTTTTCTCTTCAAGTAAGTGTGGATTATAATCCATTTGATGATTAGACTTTACTTCTAGAGGTTTCGTGGACCCTTGAACCAATTATTCTTTGCAAAAATTTCTCTTGTTTCGAACATTGAATCTATTCCTTATCCAAGTAGAAGAGTAGGTGGGGAATCCAATAAGGTCGGAGGTTTAACCCTACCATCTAGCACCAAAAATGCTAACAAGATTTCTTGTCAACACCCCAAAGTTATTCCAGCTAGTATGATTAGTTTGATTTGAATGAAAGGCTTGATACACTTAAGGATTGCCTTTGTATTTTCACTTGTAAATATTTTTCGAATTAGACCTTTCAACGTCATCGAAAGGTTTAAGTGCTTGGTTTTGAAACCTTCCGGCTTTATTGAGTTAGTGTGAGATTCTATTCAAGAGTTTCCTTTTTGGTTTAGATTGAATTCCCTTGAACTTAACCTTCGGAAGTCGGATTCTATTCTATCGAAAGGTTAGGATGTACCTTCTTTGGGTTTAAGTAGAATATCAAACTCCTTTATAGGTATATAGAAGCTTTCGACCATGTAGAAAGGTTAGATTACTTATAAGACGTATCCTGATCCCTGTCAAAAGGTATAGGAATGGTTTCTTATAGAATAAGCCTTGTACCCCACATATTTATACTTAAAGAACAGTCTTTGATCTAGCTGAAAGGTTAAACCACTTGGATTATATCTTCGAAAGGTTATTGCTATCTTACAGCATAAGCGCTTTTGACTTTGTTGAAGGGTTTAAGCTGTAAGATTGTAAGCCTCGAAAGGTTGCAGTGATTAATTGATCCAAAAGTGTTGTTGGCCTTGTCGGCAAGAACCTTCCGGTGGTATTGAACCTGAAATTAGCAGTTAATCCAACAAAGTTTAAACAAAACAGTAAAGCAATTAATAGAACACAAAATTTCCCTTTTTATCCATGTAAAACTCTATCTTTATTAAATTCCCAAATCAGCACTCAATTAGGGTAACAATGACTTGATTAAGAAAATACAAGGTTAGAATGAGAGAATTCCGATCCCCAAAACAGGACCCCTTGGGTCTTATTTATAGATGCAGGCGGTCCTCTTTTTGACTCCATGCTTTTGACCGGGTTGGAAGGTCTCCCTTTTATATGAAACTTTGAACCTTTCGACTTTGATGAAAGGTTTTCCTATCATCTGCTTTTCTGGACCTTTCGACTCAGTCGAATGGTATGCTTCTCATTTTGCCTTCATAAACCTTTCGACTTTGTCAAAGGGTTTGCCCTCTTTACTGCCATGAACCCTTTGACCTTGTCGGAAGGTTGCTCTTCTCCTGGTTGTTATGAACCCTTCGACCTTGTCGAAAGGTTGCTCTTCGAGTGCTGTGCATTCCTTCAACATTGTTGAAGGGTTGTCTTTCACTCTTTGTTGACTTTTGAGTGCTGCTTTCTTCATAAACCTTTCATCATTGTCGAAAGGTAATCTAGATGTCCTTCAACCGGTTCGAAAGGCTTGATATGCTTTCGAAAATGTCACTAAGTAGTTTCTCATGCTTGCTTTGAATTCTTCATCCCCTTCGAAAGGTAAGAACACCTTAGATACTATAGATGGAACCTTTTGACTCCTTCGAAAGGTTTGATGCTAATGAATTTTGATGACTGCATCTCTTCGATTCGTTCGAAAAGTTTGGGTTGTGCTCCTTTTCCTTTGCTTTTGTTGAAAGACCTTTCGTCTTAGTCGAAAGGTTGACTTTTTGTGTAACAATCTATATAAGCTCAAACCTCTCTCCCAAATGGTAATGTCTCCACACCTTCAATGCAAAAATCATGGCAGTTAACTCCAAACCATGCGTTGGATATCTAACCTCATGCTGTCTAAGCTGTCTAGAAGCATAGGCAATCAATTTACCTCTTTGCATCAACATAGCTCCTAATCCAGTTCCACATGCATTTATATAAACTACCAAATTTTGATTCCCCTTCGGAACAATTAACACGGGTGCATGGGTCAATAAGTGTTTCAAGCTCTGGAATGCTTCCTCACAGTTATCGGTCCACACAAACTTCACATTCTTTCGCGTTATCTTGGTCATCGGCGTAGCTATCCATGAAAAATCCTTTATAAACCTCCGATAATATCCAGCCAATCCAAGAATACTCTTTATCTAAACCACTATCTCGGGTCACTTCCAATTATTCACCGCCTCAATCTTAGTTGGATCTACAGACAACCCTTTCTCTGAGACAACATGACCGAGAAACTTCAATTCCTTTTTCTAGAAATGGCTCTTTGAAAACTTTGCCTTCAGCTGATGCTGCCTCAGCGTCTCAAGCACAACTCTAAGATGAACTTCATGCTCCTTCTCATCCTTAAAGTATATCAGAATATCATCTATGAAAACCAACACGAACCTATCCAAGTGTTCTCGGAAAATCCGATTCATCAAATCCATAAAGAATTCCAGTGCATTAGTTCGTCCGAACGGCAAAACAAACCTTTCGTACGATAATATCTCATCCTAAACGCCGTCAAAGATATACTATCCTCTGCTACTCTAAGCCGATGAAATCGCATCGCCAAATTCAACTAAGAGAATACCTTGGCTCCACTTAACTGATCGAGCAAATCATCAATCCTCGGTAATGGATATCGATTCTTTATCATCCTCTCATTTAACTTACGATAATAGATACATAGCCTTAACAATCCGTTTGGCTTCTTAGCAAACAGTGCTGCTGCTTCTCACGGTGAACTACTCGGTCTAATAGAACTCTTGCCTTCAAAATCCACCAACTGCACATTCAACTCCCTCATCTCTGTAGGTATCATCTTGCTTGGTAGCCTACTCACTGGTTCTGCTCTAGGCACCAATTCTATCCAAAACTCAACGGCTCATTTCGGTGGCAATCCAACTACCGACTCAAAGAAATCTGCAAATTCTCTAACCATGAAAACTTGATTCAATTTGTCTTCCAACTCCACAACACCCAACAAAGCATGCACCTCACAACTAGGATTTTCTATGGTATAAACTATCTAATCACTACAATCAGGGTGTCTAAGTGATATATTACTATTATGGCAAAATATCCTAGCATCGTACTCACTTAACCAATCCATACCCAATATAATACAAAACCCTACAAAGTCAAACAGATGCAAATAGCAAACAAAGGTATGACCTAACAAATCAAATTCTAAGTGGTCACACTTCATCCTAAGTGTCGCATACCCTCCTATCGAATTTGCAGCCTTTAAGGATGTAACTAAATTCGAGGGTTCTAGGTTCGACTTATCTACCAAACTTCAAGATATAAAAGAATGCGATGCACCAGTATCAAATAGAATGCTAACAGACATACCATGAATCTGAAGCGTACATCCCAACACTGCCTTTCCTTTCTCCTGCACTGTTGGCTTCGAAGTAGTAGGCTCCAATGCAAACACCTTGCCCTTTCCATCCCTAGTGGGCTCCTTGCATTGATTTTTATAGTGGCATATTTGATCGCAGTTGAAGCTCTGATGTTCTTCTTCCCGATCACTTCCTTAGCCTTTCCAGTACAACACTCATTATCGAAATACCCCTTCTTGTCGCACATAAAACAAACCACCTCAGACTTTCCTTTCTTTATTGTTCCTCCCTTTTGAGCACCCTTCTTATGAAAGAACTTTCTCTTCTACCTTGCCCAACCTGGACCTCCTTCTGCTTCTTCTTCTCCAAACAAGCAAGCATCTCTTCATGTCTTAATGCCATCTCCACTATCACATCACAGGGATCTCTAATATGTGGTAAGGTAGCCCCGCTTCCAACTTAATCAATCCCTTGATAAACTTCTCATTCCTTTTCATCATTATGTCCATAGTAGCATAACCATATCCGGCTAACTCATCAAACCTACTAGCATACTCCAAAAAAGTCATCTCTCCCTGCTCTAGCTAAACAAAATTTCGGATCAAAATAGACTGCGCCATCACCGACATGAACCTCTCCTGCGTCCTCCTTTTAAACTCTACCCATGTCATTGTCTCCTCATCCACACCAGCAGTTACACTATACCACCAAAATAAAGCCGTTCCCTGTTGACTCGAAGCAAGCCTCCTTTTCTGCTCATCATTGAGCCCCAAGTCAGCAAATATCCTTTCATAGTGTAGCAGCCAGTTTTCCACCTCGATAGCATCCTCAGTTCAAGTAAATGGCTTTCCTCCAAGCTAGCATAATCTCTGCTCAAGTTAGCATAATGGTTGGCCACCGGAGCCTCCTGAACTCCTCCTCCAGCAGCATTCCCTCCAACAATTACAGCTGCAATTCCAGCTTGCATCATGTTTACAAAAAACTAATACATAGCTCCTATATCCTCTTGTGGGACTCCAACACCAACATTTTCAGCTTGATCCTGACCTTCGGTCCTCCTCGTATTTGGTCGGGCGTTTCCATTTGTGGTGGTGTTGTCTCCTCCTAGGTTAACTCTACCTCTTCTTGCGTCCATATCAGTATTCAAGCCTCGTTAGATACAGAAGATTAGCGTAAGAGAGATACGAGAATAGAGACATAGCTTATACTTAAATATAGCAAATACAAGTACGTTACTATAGCGCTATTCCATACCCCGATCCTACTATAGTTCCTAAGGATTATGTTTTCAAAAATAATTTTTAGTTAAAGTATTTCATAAACCCATGCTCCGATACTAAGTTGTAATACCACCTATCTAGAGGCCCAAAGTTAAGCGCTACAGATGCTGCAGTCATCTATAGTATTAACTTTCGGCGACTAAATACGGTTATGTTAATGGTATCTGTAATATCCGAAGCACTTGAATATTAAAAAAATCTCAAATTTCAAAACAACATTATTCATTACATTTCAAAACACATGTTCCATATTCAAATTACACAATCCCAAAACATTTCCCAGGCAATGTTCAAATATATTTATTACAGAATACGCCAAGAGCAACATATGATGATGCCCCCATGGATGACCAGAGTAATATAGTTATAACTGACTGAATATACACAACAGAAATAAATAACAAAACAAGAATTGCAACTCCTAAATAGCTATCTGTCAGCTTCCTGCTCGTCTTCAATAACATTATTCATCATCATACTAAAAATATGAAAAGCCTCAACCCTCGGCCTACTCAAATCAATTTTGAGCACCCGAGAGTTTAAGGGGAAAATATAAACTTTCGAGTCATACATAAAGCATGGTGTGAATAATATTATACGTCTCAGTTATTTAATGTTGAGTGAGACCACACCGCTTAGTAGAATGGATTTCCCATCACTAACATTCTTTTAAAACATATCTTTTGCAAATATTTTCCTGCAACTAAATCTAGTTAAAACTGTAAAGCATCATTATGTAAACATACATATTAGGTAATAAATGAACTAAATGTTCGAACACTATAGTTTTTTTGGGCTAACTATTAACCTTTGGCTGATTCGGGCCTACCGAACAATATAAATAAAATTTATCTAGCATCTCTTAGATACTCCTCATCTGGACGATCTGTCCTTAACTGTCTGTTAAATACTTCTCTTCTGGACGATCTACCCTTATCTTAACATCTTCCAGAGTCACCTGATCCTAATGGTTTTGCGGGCTCACCAATAACCTATATGTATAAAAGTATATATTCCCTTCTGTGTGTAATCATAATTTTGATCTTACCTGTGACAAAGCCCTACACACTGGAATTTTGGAAAAAAATAGCTGGAGCTACTAGCTAATGTATAGGGCGCGACCCTGTACGAGTCCCATCTGGTATTCTAATATCCGAGTCATTTTACTTAGGGAAACCTTCCCATAAATTTTCCTTGAAAAATCTTTTCAAACTGATTAAAAACCTTTAGATCAAACTCACACAAGGAAAATACATATACTCTATGCTTTACTCAAAATCACCTTGCCGTATTATACATACATACATACATACATACATACATATATATATATATACACACACACTTTACTCAAATCATTGTTCATGAAAACATTTAAGCACTTGAAAGTACCCCTTTCGAACCCATTGAAAGTACCCCTTTCAAAACCAAGTAAAACCCTTTATTTAACCTAGACCAAAAGGCCAAAATCTTCCTTTCGAAACCATTCTCAAAACCTTCCTTTCGAAAGCTTTAAAAACCTTAGACATCTTTCTCTTAAAACCTTTAAACATTGCCTTTAAAAACGCTTGGATAAAACTTTCCTTTCAACCCTTTCTAAATAATCAGAAAAACCTTCCCTTTCGACCCTTGAAACCATTGGGGAATCACCCCTTCGAAACAACTCTTAAAAAGCTTTCGAAAGCATCAAACCTTTATAAAAGCAAACCTTTCGAAAGCACTTGGGTTCAATTTAAAACATGCGAAAAACATCTTTAGGAACCAATTAAACCATCTCTTTCGAAATAATTTGGGTTATACTTCAACAGAGCAAAATGGTCATTAAAACCATTTAAGTCGAAAGCCTACCTTTTGAAAGCATTCCTAAGCAAAGAAAGTGATGGTGTCGAAACCACCTTTCCTAAAGAATTGGAGAAGTGGCTAATTCTAAAAGCAAAGTATACCTTTTGAAACCATTGACTTCGAAAGGTAGGAATGCGACAGCTAGGGGTTTCGACCCCTTCAAAAGCATTACTTAAAACAAAAGAGCACAACCCATTCAAACCTTTCCTTTGAAATCATTTGACCAGGTCGGAAGCCAATCCAATCGAACGTTAACTTCTTCGAAAGCAAAGCAAGCGCTAGTTCATTTTAAAACAAGGCATGCTTTAACCCCTTCGAAACCCTACGTTTCGATCCTATAACTTTACGCTTCTATCCAATTCTCTACGTACCAAGTAAATAGATATAATGCGCATTGATGTCGAAAGCAATGGTGGTGAAACGTCTAGGTCGAAAGCCTTAGTGTAGAAAGTGGCGGAACATGCTAAAAACAAGTAAATTTTGTTTTTAACTTAAAAGAGAAACACTTTTCAACTAACCTGCTATGTTTTTCAAATTTTAATTGATGGCTAAATTTCTATTTTTTTCAAAAGTGCTGCCAAGATTTTAGAAATAAACAATAATTTTATTTTACAAAATACCGCTTCTCCTTAAATAAATATATAAAATATTTATGTCCCATACCTTAAATAATTTTATATGTTCATCAAAACACTTAGAAAAATTCTATAAAATCCTAGAAAATCATTTTCAATATGTTTTCTAACATATATAAATTTAAGACCCAAATAATTAATTATTTAACTATAATTAATTTAAAACCCAAATAAACATTTTATTTACTATAAAATTAATATAAAATTCACATAATTTCAGAAAATTATGAAAATTGAAACCCATCTCTAAAATATCATTTCTGATCTATATTTAAATTCACAAGGCATTTGGATGTTATTTATTAGAATTTTCATATCAAACATTTCATAAATCTTATATGAACAAGCATAAATTACCAACAAGTATATATAAACATTAATCCATTAAAATCATGGCAAAACATTGCAAAAAACTTCGGATTCAACTTAAAACTGTAAAAAATTTGGAAAATGAGATGTCGTCATTATTCACCTTAGCTTTGTGATTAAGGATGTGAGATTTGATCGTAATTTGATTCTTCCTCTTGAATTCTTCTTCTTTGCTTTTCTGAATGATGGCCGGCCTTAGCTCTATATTTTTTATTTGTAAAAAATGAAGTGAACGTGAGTGTTAAGGGGTTAAGGGTTTAGGGTATACTGATTTGCCTTATTCCTATTTTTCCCCGCCTATTTTTTAACCCTTTTTATTCCCTTTTGTCTATTTTATCTCATGTTATCTTGTTTTGATTTACTCATTAACATGGCACGACTACCTCATATTTAATCACAAATCTCAATCCAGCAATCACCCTACATTATTTTATTTAATTTAACTAATTAAATATCCTAAATAATGTTACTAAAAATATGGAGGTGCATGCTGCTTGCATTTGCTTCTAGCCTGCTAGTAAGGTTGATTTTATTTATTATTGTTTGAAACTTTTTATTTCTAATCTTGGGGTTTCTTATGTTTGCTGCTATAATGCTATTAATTATTTAGTTTGCTGCTATTAGCCTATTAGTTTGTTTATACATTCAAACATCAGACATGTTTGCTTCATTGCTTGTGTAACGACCCGTATTTTGGTTCTTCGACTTTGAATATTTAATTATTTAAATATTCAGGTTTGAGTTTAAAATAATGATAAATTATTTGTTTCAAATTTAGACTTGATTTCTAATGACGTATTTTTAATTTAATTTTTAGAATTTTTTCATAATTTTAATTTGGAAAATAAACAAATTCTCATTTGATGTATTTTACGACAAACATTGGCATTTTGAAACTTCATGGAGTTTAATAACTTGTCTATTTTATTTTGCGATCATATTCAAATTCTGTACGCGGCCATATTTCATATTTTGCTGGTCGCGGTTCGTAATAGGACGCAATATGATGGTAGGATGCCACAATATAATTTATTCAAGATTTGATGATAATAATAAATAAATAAATAAAGTTTGAAATGACCTAAGTTTAATGTAGTAGATAAGAAGGTGGCTTAAGCACACCAAATCACTTCAATCAACCACCATTTTGTTGCAAGGAAGTGATCCCTTTCTACTTCTCATCTCTCTTCCTCCTTTCATATACGTCCATCCACACTTATAAATCTTGCCAAACAATTCATATTTTTATCTCCACTCAAGTATTAAAGAAAGGAAAGAGAATCAAAGATCAAAACCTTAGCCTGGGCTTTGCAATGTGGAAGGTGAGATCTTAATTTCCTCTGTTCTTGTTAAATAGAAGAAAAACATCGTTTTCATGGTTTCAAAATTCAAATACTCCCAATCTACCCGGTTTCAACTCAATCGTCCAACATGAAAGTTGTTAGTTTCTCTTTCTAGTTTACTCCAAAAATAGTTTCAAAACTTTTCGTTATATATTTGGAGAGATATCTTTAAATAACAACAAGTGGTCGAGAAAAAGACCATTTTCGACGATCACGGGTTGACGAGTAGAGGATATGGACGGGACCGTAGCATCGAATCATGATTTTAGTGGTCGTTTGGTGATTATTAGGGTTGTGGATTATCATGGATAAGGAGTTGATCGGAAAACGTTCGAAAAATAATTTTCGGCGAACCGGTGTTTGAGGGGAGGATCGGAGATGATGGTAAGGAGCTTGAGGACAAGGCGGTGGTCGTGACCATGGTTGATTATTGGTTTGGGCTCTGGTTTGCCGTGGATGGCTAATAGTAGGGTTTTAGGGATTTCTATGGTAGGGTTCAGTTATCGGGTCGCTGGCAAAGTACGGAGGCATCAGATTTGGCGTTAAGAGGCTAGGAGGTGAGGGGAGAGGTAGGCGGTCTTGTCAGTGGTGGTGGCAGGAGCTTTGTGGACTTGCACGATTTGGGGAGTTCGATTGGGCCGCGTCACTCTTTTTGAAGCTTGGAAAAGATGGTCGATTTTGTTTTGGTGGTAGGAGGCCTGGGGGTGGGTGCTTTGTGAAGAGCAGGCGAAGAGGGTCTTGGTGGTAGGCTTTATCGGTCAAGCAGCGGCGTGGTTTGGTGGTGCATGTGCATGTGCACGTTCTTGCACGCTTTTGTTTTCTTGGAAACAAAGTGTGGGAAGAGAGAAGATAGGTGGATTGAGGAAGAAGAGGCACTGTGCTTTTGGATGGGTATGACTGATGTGGGTTCGGCCCGTTTAAGTGAGTAACAAATTTCATTTTTATTGTTTAAATTATATATAAAGCTAGTACTTTGAAATGGCATATCTCGACTGTTTTAAACCCGATCAACCTGGCTCTTTTTGTGTTGTACCCCTATGAACGAGTACAACACTATAGTGCAATTTATGGATAGATTTGGAAATATGGAAATTTATGACATATTTAAACTGACAGGTTTTAAATTATGTTATTTAATTTATATACGTTAATTATGGATGTTTATTTGGCCAAATAAATTAATATCGAGTTATATATTAGATTAAATATGTTAATTGGACCTCGGTTAGCAGATTAAAACACCATTCCGCTAATTAAATTAATTTGATATTTAATTATCAGAATAAATCCCCGTTTTACTATTTTATAGATTTGGACATTCGATCATGTATCGTTAATTGATATCCCGCTTTGAATAAGTGATATTTTAACCAATGATGGTTAAGTATTGGATTTATTGACACAGTCGTGGATATGTAAATATATGTTATTGAATTGGAAAGTTAATTGAATAATATGGTAGCTTATTTATGTACCATGGTGATCTTAAGCCTCCTTCGAATCTGAAAAACTAATTATGGATTTGCAAGATAATTTAAGAATGCTTATTTTTATTTAAGGTTTAAAGATAATTATTAGTAAGTAATAAGATTTTAAAAGGTAATAACTTATTAATAATAATATTCTAAGAATAATTTATAATTGTTTAATAATGTTTAAGTTAAGTATTTTTATCAATATGATTCTCAAAGGTTATTCCTTAATGAATGTTTAATTAGTATTTTAAAATTATTTAGTTATTGTTTTAAAAATGTTTTTAATTTAATTTAGTTAACTATTTAAAATGATTATCTATACTTTAATTTTTAATTAAAGTTAATTAATTATATTGATTTAGGTTATTTAATTATATTTAAAGGATAATTAATTTTTATATTAATATTAGTTAAGGTAATTAATTGTTGTTTTAATAACATTTTAAAAGTTAATTAGCTATTATCTTAATATTGCTTTTGAAGTATATAATTATATTTTCTAAGTATGGGAATTATAGTGTTTTGTGAATATACTTATCCTATTGAGATAAGTATATAGGAGGGACTTCTAAGTATATGAAATAGGATTTTAAATTAATGAAGGATTTATCTCAGGGGCTTAGTGTTTTCCATGGGAAATGTAATATTTGTTTTCAATGCTTGTTTATTTGATAGTTAAATAACTGACTATCAAATTGGGAACAGAACGTAACTCTGGAAACATCTAGGAGAAACATGGGAAATATATGATACAGTTACCGTCGGTGGTGCTATACTATATGTATAAACTCATTTCGTTCTTCTAAGACAAATGATAAAGAAACCTGTCTATAAACGGTTAGGAGGTGAACTCCGCTCTTATCTTTGTCTGTTTAATTCCTTAAGAACTGGGGTTGAGTGTACCAGAATTATCGAAAGTTGTTTTGAAGAGACCAAGATTGGATATGTCATCCGAAAACCACTTCAATCCAACTCAAGTGTTTTGAACTGAAGACATCTTGAAGAATGTGGAATCGAAGTCGGAGCATTGAAGTGCAAGGGCTTTTTGCTACTAGTCCTGAAGGTGATTCCAAAATGAATATAGTAGAAATAGTGCCTTCGGTTTGTCCTTATTTTGGACAACTTTTATGGATGAACGATGCCACTGCATTACTGCTTAGAAGACAGTTTTAGCATTCCAAGTGGGATTACTATTCAAAAGGCAAGCGTAGCCTCAAGCCTTATCAATCGAGAATGACTAAAATCAAGGAAGATGCAACAAGGCTTAGTGGATCGCTCCCATTAGGGTGTGTCATCACCTTTCTAGATAAATCTACATATTTATGGATTGGTTGTGCATGAGATCTCAAATAAAAAGGTTGCAAAGCAACGGGGGTGATAACATATTCGGTACTATCCAGTCAGGGGTAGGCTGGTCTTATGTTGGCAGGGGATCCAGGCGAGGTCCTTGGTACATTTTCTAAACCTGTATCGTGATAGGTGGTACCCCGGTGCTTTGTCATAGTATGGAATCTATTCTCTAATAAGCGCCGTATGATTTGATTGTGCCCAACTATGTTGAAATGTGAGATGCAAGCATTTCAGCTATTTTTTATTTTACTTTGACCTCTAGACATTATTATAATATCATTGGATTTTCTGATATAAAAGGTTTTGGATAACTTAATGTAAAAACCCGTCCGTATTTATGTGCGGCGTGGTCTTACGAGATGCCTTTGATCTTAAAAGATTTTAAAAGTTATAATAAATAAAATTCCTCGTGGTTTAAGTTCTCACGCTGGTTTTCACAAGACTGACTCAGGCGTTGTTTTCCTATAATGCTCGGGTCAGACCAATCATATTTCTAGGTTTAATTGGACATTGGAGCTTCAGGAGATGAGCTGGAGGCCTAGAGATGTATTCACGTAGATGGTTATATTTCCATTGCATATATTGTTATATATTATTCAGCAACTGTAAGGACATTTTGTTATAACTATTCATGCTGAATAAGTTATTATACTCTAATTGATGTCTGTATATATATAAATTACCGTTTTGTTAACAAGATTTATTTTTAACATTCCCAATGCTTTGCACTAACATGTTTACATGGGATCAACTCTGTGGTTGAGTGAATTCACATCTTTTGGACAAAATGACGAAGCCGAAAGGTTCTGAGGTCTTATTTTTAATCTTGACATAGGGTGGTTAATACCGAAAGGTTTTAAGAGATTGTTTACCTCTTTCATAGAATTGAATGGAAAAAAGTTTAACCTTCCGAACATGTCGAAGGGTTTAGATATTGTTTAAACCTTTTGGATTGATTGGGATGGTGAGATTATTAAACCTTCCATCTTAACCGGAGGATTTAGGAAGCTATCTAAACCTTTCGATCAGGTTGTTATGACTATATAGCCTTCGGCCTCATCATTTCATTAAATTCTATCTTCTTTTGAAACCGAAAGTAGCCAATCAGTGTTTCACTTCTCTTTCCGACCTTCCCGAAAGGTTATAAACCTTTCGGTGTTGCCGAAAGGAGATGTTATCCTATTTTACATAATCTTGATGCTTTCAGCTTCCTAGATTGATGTACTCCCTGTGAAAACCCTTTGCAAGAATGCATCATTCAAACATGTTTAGACAAAAATGAGAGCTGATTTAATATGCCATGGGATCATATTGTAGATTACTCTACAAATCAAATTACCTTCTTTATAGCCGGAACCAAGAAAAAAGGGAACAAGGCTCATAGAGATGTTTAACGACAATCCCACACATATACTAGAAATAAACAAAGAAGATAAGAAATAAATCATATATGATTAGCCGTTAATATTGGATTAACGCCTAACCATTATCATTCCCAAATTCTGAGTCGATCACAAGCCATAATTCTATTTATTTCCTCATGATGAGATTAGATACAAAATTCGAGAACCCAATCACCAATTAGATCTCTAAATTAGGGTTACAGAGTAATGAGCAGAAGCGATAGTATTGAGTGAGAGCAGAATAAGAAGAGATCCCAAAACTAGACTCCCTTGGGTCCTATTTATAGATGCAAGTGACCCTCCCTTCGAACTCATACCTTCGTCAGGGGCAGAAGGTTGCTTCTTATATACAGTTGTAAACCTTTCGGTCTTGTCATAAGTTTTGTTCAGTGTTCCTCATCATGGGCCTTTGAATGTTGCCAAAGGGTTTGTATTTCCTAATGTATTCATGAACCCTTCGTCTTTCCCGAAGGGTTGGTCTTTTATGAGGTACTGTGAACCCTCCGACCTTGTCAAAAGGTTGCTCCCTTACTCGATTACTACCGAGAACCATGCTTTTCCTGATGTTGTCGAAAGGTTGTCTTTCATTGACTTACGAATGCTGCCTTTACCTTATACCTTTCGATACTGTCGGAAGGTATTAAATATGAGTTCCAACCGGCCCGAAAGGCTTATTATGCTTTCGGAAGGGTTGTTATAGAGTCAGATGTCCTTGCTAGGACTTCTTTACCCTTTTTGGAAGGTAATGACTTCTTCTAATAACGAGATATGAAACCCTCCATCCCCTTCGAAAGGTTTTAAAGTTGTTACCAATTGTTATCGTCATCCCTTCAACTCTTTCAGAAAGGTTTGGAGTGACCTTCTTTTCCTTGATCTCTATGTTATATTGGATGGTTTTGCAATCATTTTTCTATTTGGTCCAGGGGGTGCTAAGTATTTTTTCCTTCGTGCTTGCAAAAGCTTCACTCTGGAGTTATCATGCGCTTTTTTCTTTATTACTGTTATACAACCCTTTCAGCATCGTCGAAGGGTGTTTTGTTCTGATGTTCTTTTCCGATGTGAAAGGTTTTTGAATTGCCTTCTTTTATCTTCACTTATATTTTCTGGTGAACATTTAGTCCCCCTCCTGTATATAGAAGGCTTTTGTTCTTTAGGACAAAGGTTCCATAATCACCGAACTGTCCCTGCATTCTTCTGGTTAATAATGAATAATTGAAGACCAGAAAATCCAATTTGGCATTGATAATAGACACCCAAATAATCATCTCTGGTAGCAAGCAATAGACGACCAGGATCTCTATTTCAGATATTTAATAGTAGAAGTTCGAGATATCATTCTAGGTGACTGACGATTGAAGTCTAGGATGCCACTTTCGGGACATCATTTTTTGACAATTAATAGCAGAAGTTTCAGAACACCGTTTTTGGTAATTAATAATGGAAGAACAAAATATCATTTCCGGCAGTTAATAATAGAAGTACAGAGTACTAATTTTGGTAATTAATAATAGAAGACCAGAGTACCATTTCAGGTAACTAATAATAGAAGACCAGAATACCATTTCTGGCAATTGACAATAGAAGACCGGAATACCGTTTCTGGCAATTGACAATAGAAGACCAGAATATAATTTTTGGCAGTTGACAATAGAAGACCAGAATACCATTTCTGGTAGTTGACAACAGAAGACCAAAATACCATTTCTGGTATTTGATAGTAGAAGACCAGAATATCATTTCTGGTAAATGTTCGAGAGAAGAAGTCAATGACTTTTCTCTAATTTTCTTGTTGAATGTGCCATTTTCAAGCCTTGATGAAGTTCCACATGCTTTTTCTTTCTCAGGCCTGAGTTTTCTTTGTCCATTTGTTATTTGTTTTCACCTATTTCAGGTGGGGACTCTTTAGTCCAATTTTGTGCTTATTTAAGCAGAGCCCATTTCAGGCTGTTTGTCATCTTAGACATCATCGACCATTTGGTGGTCGCCATTTTAGGCGATACTGATTTTTGGCGGTGCCTACTTCAGACATGGACTTTTCTTAATCCGTCGGACATTTCATCCAAGTTTCTGGTGCGCTTGGCTAGCTTTTTCTGAAGCAGGGCCCAAGGACTTACCCGACCTCCCTCTAGGAGGCTCCTTAACCTGGTGATTGCGTGACGTGGTTAAGGGCTTGTTCAGAACACTGGCCAAGCCATAGCGTGGTGGGACCAAGGGCCTACCCGTCCTCCCTCCAGGAGGTGCCTTATCTTGGCCATAGCGTGACACGGATAAGGGCTTATGCTGCTTTATCCTGGCCATTTCTGGTTTTGGCGCGGATAAAGGTTTACGCCCTCCCTCTAGGAGGTGCCTTGATCTGGCCTTCTTGGCACGACCAAGGGCTTTCTACCATTATTGGTAGCCTACCATCTTAGGTAGTCAAGGTTTTAAGGAGAATTTTACTCCCGACCATGTAGACTTTTCTTAATAAGTCATAGAGAGCCATTCTTTGGAAATGCTTTATTCATTCAAGTCAGAAAATATGGTCTTAAATGTTCCGCGCTCCAGGTCCTTGGTACCATATTTCCATTAGGATGGCATAACTTATAGGCATCGGGGGGAATTTCTTTGAAGATGATCAATGGACCTTCCCAATTTGGTCCCAATGGTCCATCTGATGGGTTTTTTGGTGTTGGCTGTTACTCTTCGAAGTACCAAATCTCCTTGCCTGAATGACCTTTCTTTTACTTTTGAGTTGTAATATTTCGATATTCTTCTTTGATATTCAGCCGTTTTCAAGGCTGCTTCATCTCTTAATCCATGAATCAAATCAAGTGATTCCTTTCTCAACTTTTGGTTTGGATTAAAGGCATAGGCAATCCTTCTATGAGAAGGTACTTCAATCTCTATAGGTAGCATTGCTTCACATACATATGTTAGAGAGTACGGGGTATGACCCGTTGTAGTTCTAGTTGATGTTCTATAAGCCCACAGAACTAGGGGTAATTCCTCGACCCAATTCCCTTTTGCCTTATTCAGCCTCTTATTCAAGATTGTCTTTATTGTTTTGTTAGCAGCTTCGACGGCTCCGTTGGCCTTTGGATAAGCGACAAAAGAGAAGCGTTTTATGATTCCATTCTTGTGGAAAAATCGTGAAAATTCTTCACTCTCGAATTGGGTTCCATTGTCGGATATGGTCTTATAAGGTATCCAAAATCTTGTGACAATGTTTTCGATAACAAATCTCAGCACTTTCCTGGAGGTAATTTTTGGGATCGGTTCTGCTTCAACCCATTTTGTAAAGTAATCTATTGCCACTACGTCATATTTTGCTCCTCCCTTGGAGATTGGAAGTGGTCCGATTAAATCAATTCCCCAAACAACAAATGTCCATGGAGTTGTAATGGGGGTTAGTTGACTTGGTGGGAGACGTGGTATCTTCGAATAACGTTGACACTTTTCACACCTTTTAACATATTCCATTGCTTGGTTAGTCAAATGTGGCCAATAAAACCCTTGCCTCATTATATTTTTTGGCTAGTTTTATTCCATTAGAGTGATCCCCACAAAACCCTTCGTGTGCTTCCTTTAATATCTTCAATCCGCTTTCAGGTTTCACACATCGCAAATAGGGAAAGGCATATCCTTTCCTGTAAAGAAATCCATCCATCATGGTAAAGCTCCGAGCTTGTCGTTTTAGTTTTCGCGCTTCTATTTTATCTGCTGGCAATGTCCCATTGACAATATAATTCATAATTGGAGTCATCCAAGTGTTTTCATAATATTCCTCTGTGATTAGAGCTACAGGTTCTTCATTTGGTGTTTCCCAATCTTTTTCTTCCGATTCTGGTGCCAAGGCTTGCGATCGGGTCAACACTAATAGCTCCTTGGTTTTCTCTTGTTTGTTTTCCTCAATGCTGGGATTCGCCTGAAATCCTACAGGTACAATTTGAGTTTCGAGGACTCCTCTTGAACTTGCCAACTTAGCAAATGAATCTGCTTGAGAGTTCTCCCCTCTTGGTATTTGATGTATAGAGAAATCTTCAAAAAGTGCGAGCATCTTTAAAACTTTCTTCACATACTCACTAAGTTTAGGATCCTTGGTTTGATATACCTGTTTTATTTGGTTAACCATCAATTGAGAATCGCTGAATGCCTGAATCCTTGGGGTTTTAAGTTGCAAAGCATGGGTTAATCCTGTAACCATAGATTTATACTCTGCTACATTGTTGGTTGCTGAAAATCCCAATTTCATAGCATAATGTAACTTGTGTACATTTGGGGTAATTATTACATATCATGTTCTAGCCCCTTGATCATTTGAGGCGCCATCCACGAATAATTGCCACTTGGGCTTTGTATCCTTTTCCCTTTTGGATTGTTCTGAAATGAATCCCGTACACTCGTTAATGAAATCAGCTAAAGCTTGACCTTTTATAGCCATTCTAGGCTGATATGCTATATCACACTGACTTAGTTCAATGCCCCACTTAATTAACCTTCCAGAAGTTTTGGGTTTACCAAAGACTTGTTTCAGTGGAAAGTTGGTCAACTCCTTTACTAGGTGCGTTTGAAAATAAGGCTTTAATTTTCGAGCTGTCAAAATTAAACAGTATGCCAACTTTTCATTGACTGGGTATCAGATTTCAGAATCCTTTAACCTCCTGCTTACATAATAAACTGGTAGTTGCACTCCCTTGTCATTTCTAATAAATATTAAGCTCATTACATGTTCGAAAATCCTCATATACAAAAATAGATCCTCTCCCTCTTCAGGGTTGGATAAGGTTGGAGATTTTTCCAAAAGTAGTTTCAACTCTTGGAATGTCTTTTGGTAATTTTCATTCCATTCAAAATTTCTCTTCTTCTTTATTACCTCGAAGAATGGTATGCACTTATCAGTGGCCTTTGATATAAACCTGCTTAGCGCTGCCACTTTCCCATTTAAACTCATGACATCTTTACTTGTCTTAGGCTCTGCCATATCCTTAATGGCCTCGATTTGCTCTGAGCTAGCCTCAATCCCCTGTGCACTTACAATGTAGCTAAGAAATTTTCCAGAATGGACTCCAAACTTGCATTTTTGGGAGTTGAGTTTTATTTGATACTTGCGGAGCACTTTGAACATTTCATCCAAATCTTTGAGGTGATCTTTCACCTCTAGAGATTTTACCAACATGTCGTTCACATAAACTTCCATATTCCTCCAGATTTTCTCTTTAAACATTCGGTTAACCAACCTTTGATAAGTTTCCCCAGCATTCTTTAATTCTAATAGGATTACTTTGTAACAATAGGTTCCCTTATCTGTAATGAAGCTGGTATGATCCTCATCGGGTTTGAGCATATGGATCTGATTGTACCTAGAATATGCATCCATCAGGGATAGTAGCTTATGTCCACTGGTGGAATCGACCAATTGATCTATCCTTGGCAGCGGGTAACAATCCTTTGGACAAGCTTTATTTACATCCGTGTAATCTACGCAAGTACACCACTTCCCTTTAGATTTCTTTACTAGAACTTGATTTGCTAACCACTTGGGGTAAAAGGCTTCTCGAATAAACCCATTTTGCTGCAATTTCTTGACTTCTTCCTTTAAAGCGTTGGTCCTTACCTTATCAAATTGTCTTTTCTTTTGCCTGATGAAGGAATGTCTCGGTTGATATTCAGGGCATGGTTCATGAGTGTAGGGTTGATTCCAACCATGTCAGAGTGGATCCAAGCAAAAACATCCTTGTTAGCTTTTAAGAATTCTATCAATCTTGACTTTAGGGGCTCCTCAAGATCATTTCACACTCTGATTATTTTGGTAGATTTGGTGGGATCTATTATAACTTCTTCGGTTTCTTTCACCGGCTTAACTCTTTCAACCTCTCCTCGACAATCTAGCTCTGTAACAATTTCGCCGTCCTCTGTCGAGTTGGAACCCGTTCTCTTTCTCTTCCCATAAACTGCAAAACATCTTACGGTAATACGTTTGTTAGTTTTATCAGTTTTCTCTTTGTTTTGAATGATGGATGTACAAATCCATCTTCCAAAGGCGGTAAAGTAATTGAAGAATCAAAGTAACAAGTGAACTCTCAGTTATATTGCTCTAGAGTTGGAAAATACATTTATCTTAATACGAATTGTTCACCTCGGATGGTGCCCCTACCGCTCTTAGTGAGGAACTTGAGCATTAGATATTTTGGCAAGACGAATGCGTCCACTTCATCCAGGGCCGGCTGTCCAAAGAAAGCATTGTAGAATGATGGTTGATCTATGATCACAAAGGTCGTTTCAAAAACTCGGGAGCATGGGAGGAGCTCTAGTTGAACCAAAAGCTTCACTTGCCCAAGTGGAGTTGTCCCTTTATTGTTGAACCCGAAGATAGGTTCAGGACTAGGTTTATGCTTATCCTTAGAAATTCCCATCTGATCAAACGCATGATGAAATATCACATTTACAGCACTTCCTGTATCAACCAAGATTTTCATGACCACTGAGGACCCTATCTGAGCTGTGATCATTAATGGATCATTGTGGGGATGATGGATTCCCCTTCTTTATTCTAGTGGACCGATCACCATTTTGTGCATATTGATGTTGTGCTTTGGGTTTTTGAGCGGAGGTTCTTCCTGTATAGAAAATACACCTTTCTTGGCCTCTCGAATGTATTTATTCCGAGCACTTTGACTTCTACTGGCAAAATGAGGTCCACCATATATGACATCAATCCTGTTCTGGGATGGACTTAGGCTTAGTGGGTCTTCTTCCTCGATCATATTCACGACATTACCAGCAGGTTTCCTTACTTCAGTGTTTGACAGGAAAGTTTGTTGCGGATTCTTCACAAACTCCTTCAACTATCCTTCTCAAATTAACTTCTGAATTATTCCAGCCAGTACCTTATATTCATTAGTTCTGTGGCCATTCGCCTTGTGGTAAGCACAATATTTGTCTCCTTTCTTCTGTTCAGGGTAATTTTGGGCTTTGAATGAAGTAAGAAAATTGACCTTATCTTGGGTTATTGCATAGATGTAAGAAATCAGACGATTTAACGCCACTGCGTTAGTATTAGTGTCCTCCCATCTAGCTCTGTTAGGAATCCTTTCTGGGTCGAATTTACCACTGTCCTTTTTGTGATTGAATTTCTTCTTTAAGTAATACAATTTGTCCATTTGAATAAATTTGTCAGCATAGAAATGGAAGTCTTGTATATCCCGGCATCCATAGATAAACAACTTCTTCCAGACAAGAGAATTGACTGTAAGACCCGAGTGAACAGCAATGAGCTTGTCTCTATCATTCAAACCTTTGGCTTTCAAAGCTTTGTTGTTGAACCTCTTCAGATAATCTCCTAACGATTCTCCATGGTTTTGCCCGATGTTAGCAAGTATGGTATAATCAATAGAGGGATCTTGCATATGCAAAATTGAGCAGAGAACTCGTATGAGAATTGCTTCCAGGAATATATCGTGTTCTCATGATATTGTTTGAACCATTTAGCAGCAGATCCTTGTAGTGTGACCGGAAAAAGTCGACACCTAACAACGCCAGAAGCATTGTATAAATCCATCTGACAATCAAATGCCATCAAATGGTCATCCGGGTCGGTTGTCCCATGATATTTCATGGTAGGGACCTTTACATGAAGCGGTATAGGCGCTGACATAATTTCATCAATGAAAGGGGCGACCCTTTCATTGTCGTTTACTCTTTCATCTTCAGTTCTCTTACACTTGACATTCAACAGATCTTCCACAGCCTTTTCCGCTACGTCTTTGAGGTAGACCTCACAGTTCAAGTAGTTCCTTTTATCAGGTTTGTAGCCATCCGAATTTGGACTTGTGGAACAATCTTTATCTTCCGCTTGGACTCTTCCTTGATAATTTTCCTTCAGCGGAAGGCAATCCCTCTGTTTAAATGAAGAAATATTAACTTTACTTTTCGCGGCATCCGTGTTGATTTTCAGATTCCTTATTGGAGATACAACTTCTTCACCCGCCGTAGCAGCTTTCATGGATGATTGGTGAGATAACACTTCGTTCAGGAGATCTTTCATCTCTGCCATTTGTTCTTCTAGATATGCAATTTTAGCAATGTGTTCCTCTGGCTGAAGATTTTGAGCCGAAGCCAGTTGTGGAGACAGCCGGACCTGAGCTGGAGGTGGAGTTGGTTGAGGTGGGATGGAAGATTGCCCATGTTCCCTATTCCCAAGGTTAAAAGATGGTGAGACATTTTCCTCTAATGAAGTAGCATGCTCATTCCTTTTGCTGATGGTAGGAGGTCTTTTTGACTTCATTTTCCTACAACGAACCAAATTTTTGCAATTAGTTATATTAATATAACAGGTCGGAGGTTCAAGCCCTCCTTCTAGCGCCAAAAATGTTAACAAGATTTCTTGTTAACATTCCCAATGCTTTACACCAAAATGTTTTACATGGGCTCAACTCCGTGGTTGAGTGAATTCACATCTTTTGGACAAAATGACTAAGCCGGAAGGTTTTGAGGTCTTAGTTTTAATCTTGACATGTGGTGGTTAATACCAAAAGGTTTTAAGAGATTGTTTACCTCTTTAATGGAATTGAATGGAAAATAGATTAACCTTCCGACCACGTCGAAGGATTTAGATATTGTTTAAACCTTTCATATTGATTGGGATGGTAGGATTATTAAGCCTTATGTCTTAACCGGAGGGTTTAGGAAGCTATCTAAACCTTTCGATTAGGTTGTTATGACTATATAGCCTTCGGCCTCATCATTTCATTAAATTCTATCTTCTTTAGAAACCGAAAGTAGCCAATCAGTGTTTCACATCTCTTTTCGACCTTGCCAAAAGGTTATAAACCTTTTGGTGTTGCCGAAAGGAGATGTTATCCTGTTTCACATACTCTTGATGCTTTCGGCTTCCTAGATTGATGTATTCCCTGTAAAAAAATTTCGAAAAGATTGCATCATTCAAACATGTTTAGACAAAAATGAGAGCTGATTTAATATGTCATGGGATCATATTGTAGATTACTCTACAAATGAAATTCCCTTCTTTATAGCCGGAACCAAGAAAAAAGGGAACAAGACTCATAGAGATGTTTAACGACAATCCCATAACATATACTCGAAATAAACAAAGAAGATAAGAAATAAATCATATATGATTAGCCGTTAATATTGGATTAACGCCTAATCATGATCCTCCCCAAATTCTGAGTCGATCATAAGCCACAATTCTCTTTATTTCCTCATGATGAGATTAGATACAAAATTCAAGAACCCAATCCCCAATTAGATCCTTAAATTAGGATTACAGAGTGATGAGTGGAAGCGATAGTAGTTAAGTGTGAGTAGAATAAGAAGAGATCCCAAAACTGGACCCCTTGGGTCCTATTTATAGATGCAAGCGGCCCTTCCTTCGGCCTCATGCCTTCGTCAGAGTCGGAAGGTTGCTTCTTATATACAGTTGTAAACCTTTTGGTCTTGTCGAAAGGTTTGTTCACTAGTCATCATCATGGGCCTTTGAATGTTGCCAAAGGGTTTCTATTTCCTAATGTATTCATGAACCCTTCATCTTTCCCGAAGGGTTGGTCTTTTATAAGTACTGTCAACCCTCCGACCTTGTCGGAAGGTTGCTCCCTTACTCGATTACTGTCGAGAGCCGTGCTTTTCCTGAACGTTGTCGGAATGTTGTCTTTCGTTGACTTACGAATGCTGCCTTTACCTTATACCTTTCGATTCCGTCGGAAGGTATTAAATATGAGTTCCAACTGGCTCAAAATTCTTATTATGCTTTCGACAGGGTTGTTATAGAGTCAGATGTCCTTGCTTGGACTTCTTTACCCTTTTCGGAAGGTAATGACTTCTTCTAATGATGAGACATGAAACCCTCCATCCCCTTCGGAAGGTTTTAAAGCTGCTACCAATTGTTATCCTCATCCCTTCAACTCTTTCAGAAAGGTTTGGAGTGACCTTCTTTTCCTTGATCTCTGTGTTATATTGGACGCTTTCACAATCATTTTTCTATTTGGTCCAAGGGGTGCTTAGTAGTTTTTCCTTTGTGCTTACGAAAGCTTCACTCTGGAGTTATCATGCGCTTTTTTCTTTATTACGGTTATACAACCCTTTTGGGCATCGTCAGAGGGTGTTTTCTCCTGATGTTCTTTTCCTATGCGGAAGATTTCTGAACTTCCTTCTTTTATCTTTACTTATATTTTATGGTTAACAGTTTGTTTTTTTAAAGATTTGTTATATAATATAGGTTATTTGTTTTGCTGTAAGATTCTGTATTTGTTTAGTTTCTTCTTGTCTTCTTTATTCTTTCTTCTTTCTTCCCCCTAACTATCCGCCTTTCCATTCAATTTGGGATAGACATGTGTGGTTTATTGTCAGCTTATAGTGTATGGAAAAGTGGATCATTACAGCTTGCGTTTGCTGCTAGTGCTACAAGTTTACTGCTTGCATTTTTTAACTTGAGTCCTTTAATTTGTAATGTGTTTATAATTTAAATTAATGAATGAATTATTAATCAATTTTATTTATTGTAGTTCGAAGCTATTTCTAAAAGACATCCACAAAATTTATTCTCATTCTATATAAAAAATCTGATGTTAGTGGAACATCTTCTTCAACTCCTCCTTCGAATTTGGAGTTAGACAACTTGAATCCAACAAATGAAGTGCATCGTTCTACTAAAATTCAAAAACTTAAGAAAATTATGAAGCATCATTTGGGATTACATCTAGCTATATAGATTTATAATGATAACGAATAAGACGCAATTCATCATCGTCATATCACAGTAGGTCCATGTCAAGCTGGTTTGAAAGAAAAATTCAAAAGGAATGAAGATGGGCAATGAATGCGATTTGAGTGGTTTAAACATCGCAAATGGTTTAAATATGTTGAAACAACTGCAAAAGCTTATTGTTTTTCTTGCTTTTTCTTTGATAAGAATATATCTCAACACCATAAACAGGATACATGGATTTCTAGTGGATTTAATAGTTGGAAAAGAATTGGCGAAAAAGATTGCCGTTTCAAAAAACGTGAAGGAGGTCCAAATTCATTACATTCAAATAATTTAACTTTATTAGATTGCTTGAGCAATCCTTCATAAAGTATTAAGAAGCAATTGATTTTATAATCGAAATTGAAATAAAGAAAAATCGATTGTGAATCATCACTTTAGTGAAAGCTATTTTATGGTTAGCATGTCAAGGTTATGCTCTTAGAGTGAATGATGAATCGATCGATTCATTTAATCGTGGGAATTTTCTTGAGTTAATTAAGTATTCTACTTCACTTTCACCAGAAGTTGAAGAAGTGACATTACAAAATGCTCCAAGAAATGCTTCTTCCATTTCACTAAAGATTCATAATGACATTATGGAAATTATTGGTAGACTAGTGAGAAAAAAAATTTGTGAAGAAATCGATGAATCTAAGTTTTGCATTCATGTCAATGAGTCACAAGATGAATCAAATATTGTGAAAATGGCAATAGTTATTAGATTTGTTGATGATGAAGGTTGTATACGTGAATGGTTCTTTGATGTTGTTGGAGTTGAAGACACCACTGCACAAACTTTAAAAAAGCATGCTCAATGTGCTTGATCAAAATGGCTTACTTATTCAAAATATGTGAGGCCAAGTATATGATGGTGTGAGTAACATGGGAAATGCTTGGGGTGGTCTAAAAGCCCTAATTTTGGAAGAATGTCCATACGCGTATTATGTGCCTTGCTTTGCTTATTGATTACAACTTGCACTAGCAGGGGCTTCTGGTGAACTATGTGAAATAGAGTTATTCTTTCAAATGTTTAATTGTGTTATGAACTTAGTAAGTTCATCTCCCAAACGAAATCAATAGCTAAGGACCTCTATAAGTAAAGAAGCTGAAGATATGATGTTGAGCGGAACATTACATAAAGGTACAGGTGCAAATCAGAATCCACTTTACATCAACCCGGTTCTACTCGTTGGAGTTCACATTACTCTTCGGCCCGTAGCTTGCTTAGCTTGTATAAACCTGTTCATGAGGTTCTTGAAATTATAAAAAAAATAAGGTTGAAAAAGAAAATTGCACGCTAAAGCAAATGGTGCTTTACTTATGATAAATACTTTTCATTTCATCTTCATATTGCACTTAATGGTTGAAGTAATAGGAATTACCGAAGTCCTTTGTCAAGCATTTCAAAAAAAATCTCAAGATATCTTGAATGAGATTCATTCACTCTCGATCTCAAAGACTCTTCTTTATAATATGAAAAATGATGATAAATGGCAAAAGCTTTCAAATAGTGTTATGTCTATTTGTGTTAGCATTTCGGTTGCAATACCTGATATGACTTCTCACTATTTAAAAGGAACTAGTCGCTCTTTCCAGCAACATGATGAAATAACTATAGAGCACCATTATCGTTATGATATATTAAATGAAACTATTGACACAAAAATAATGGAGCTAAATACAAGATTTTTAGGTACATCAATTTGACTTCAGTTTGAGCTCGGTTTTAGAGCCAAAAAATAATTATAAAGTACTAAAACTTGATGATGTATGTTTGTTAGCAAAACAATACTACCCTGAAGATTTTAGCGAGTTGGATATTAATTTTTAGCTAAGATATCAGTTGCAACATTATGAGCATAATGTACGCCTTGATCCTTATTTTTGTAATATTGCTACACTCTCAAAGTTAAATATGGAGTTAGTTAAGAAAAAAAAGCTAAAAGATACCCTCTTGTTCATAGATTTATTTTTCTTGTCTTAACTCTTCCCGTATCAACTGCTAGCACCAAACGAGCAGTTTCGACTATGAAGTTGATCAAGACACCACTGCATAGTAAAATGGATGATAGTTTGCTTGGAAATCATATGATATTATATACTGAAAGAGAAATAGCCAAAAATATTGATGTCGAGGCAATTGTAGATGAATTTGATTTCCATAAAGTTCGTAGAGCACGACTTAAGTAATGTATTTAATAATCTATGTTATCTTGGGTGTGGATGTTTGTAACATTTCTCTTTGTTAATGCAATTAGTTAATCTTGGTTATTTTTATGTGCATGAATGTGATAAACTAAATTATACTAAAGTAGTTTTGTTTATTTTATTATTTTATTGCTCAAATAATCCGCCCATTGCAAGTCAGATTCCTGGTTAGGTCTTGCTTTTATGATTTCAATTTCACATAATTTTTGTACTGATAGATTTTCTGACTGATTTGAGCCTTGTTTGTTTACCCAAAGGTTACAAATCTCATGCTATTGCCACTAGTTTATCATAAATTGTTGATTTCAATGCAGTTTTAAATATAGTGAATTGAACTACTACCTTTTTCAATGTTAGGTTTAACATAGTTTGGACGAGTTTATCATTTTAGGAAGTTCTCTTCATTGGAATTTAAGGCTTAATTTTGGGATTTCAACTAGCTTACATATTTTAGATTAGTTACTTCACATATTAAAGAAGAGAACTATTTGTAAATTTTTGGATTAAGTGAGTAGTACGTATACATTATGAAGATAAAAACACTCAACTATCCAATATACGTATGCTATAAAGATAAGTATGTGTAGACAGAAGATAAAATGATAATCATTCATATGTATGGTATGCAATTAAGAGTATGTATATAATATTAAAATGGCGAACAATGAAATGTGGGTAGCTTGAAGTATATTACAGTTATACAGATAGCTTTATGCTGAATATAGAAGTTCATTTGCCTTGCTGGTGCAATGATAAACGAAATAAAAATATTTAATTAAAATTCTTAACTACAATGATAGTTGCGAAATTTTTGTTCATAATAAATTAGTGTATGTATGTGTGTGTGTATATATATATAAAGATAAAAGAGTTGATCCTTCTATTTAAAAAGACAAAAGAATTTATCATTTTATATAAATATTTTAGGAAGTTTATCGTTTTAAATGAATTAATTTATTTAAAAGGAAAAAATAGTTATTCTCCGGTACTAGGATTAAGTAAAACTTTTGTATCGAAGACGCGTGAAGTTATCTTTATACATCTGACGTTGTAAGTATGCTTTTAGACTAATATATATTCTTTATAAACATTTCATAGAATTACATGCATAGATTTATGATAAAAAGAAGATATTTTTTAACTTTATATAAATTGATAAAAGAATTTATCACTTCATTTGAAAAGATATAAAAACACATCATTCTACATGAAAGACAATATAATTTATCTATATGTAAATATAAAAGGTAAAATAATCTACCATTCTGTATATAATAATGAAAGATTTATCATCCGTTTTATATACATGGAACGGATAACTTAAATTTTAGATCAATATGTGGTACAAAGTAGCATATTTGTATTAGGATAAAAAAATATATATGTTTTTGAAGTTAGATATGAAATAAAAAATGAATATTAGGCATGCATCCCTAAAACCAAACTTAATTCAAAGCCGGTCCTTATAAAAAAACATACTTTCTACGTCCCTGTTTTTGTTTTACGTATATATTTTTTTCTAAATTACCCTTGGCTTCAAAGTCGAGCCGTGGTTCTTCTTCTTCAGTTTCTTCTGATCAAATTGAAAGCCGAGCTGAGTTTTCTTCAGACAAGTGTTTAATTCTCGATTTCAATAAAAAAACTGCAACTATTTGATGACGAATCAATTTTGGTTACAAAAATAAGAATTGTTTTTTATTTTTTATGGATTGTGGTGTTGTTTTGATATTTAAATTCATTAATGATAAATGAGAAATGGTTGCAGTTTGATATTTGAAGTTATGTGCATAAATATTGTAGATATTACCTAGAATAACATTCATACAGTTCTTTCTTGCAAATATTTTTAGTAGTTGCTGGAAAATCAGCAATTTTTAAGATTATTTGTAGACATTGGTGCAAATTTTCATAATAATTGCAAAAAAGTCAGCATATATTAGGAATATTTGCATATAAATATGCTTTTATTTAGCAATTTTCCTCTGCAATTATTCACTTAAAATTTAGCAAATATTCATAATATATACTTGTTGAAAAATCAGCAATTATTCCCTTTGTAACATCCCGATATTTTCAACCATTCACATCTGCACATGTCAGAATTGAATTGCTCAAAATATCAGATTGTTAATTTATATTTGGCAAAACTCAGCATATACCGTAAATATATCAATCACAGAATCACAGACACAGAGTAATATAACAATAAGCAGCAGAAACAAATGAATAGTAGTTCATGAAGCTACAATATATATATAACAAAGTTAAAACAAGATACAACAGAAGTCTTGAATACATAGAAGTCTCAATACAATAGTCAAATACAAGATCAGAATATATCACAGGAGTCAACTGAATAACTGCAAGCTGAATAGATAGATGGATCTCCAAGCGAAGCTCCAACTCTAAAGGTGAGTCTCAAATGCTGTAACACTCAGTCTGACCCGAGCGTAAAGCAAAAACACAAAACACTCGAATCAGGACTAACATTCTTATATCAATAAATCCAACTCAAGTGAAATATCATCTGAAATACAAGTAACTCAAAGGATGTTTGGGATACCCATCCTTTAAGGATCCGTGGAACTATCTACTATGTAGTAATATACGCTATTAACAACCAAATGTTATTATAACACCGTGGTCACTTCAAAATAGTTTATACTTCAAAACCAAAATATCATTTCCATTTCAAAACCATATCAATACGATATCATTACTCCCTTTCCAAAATCATAGCACTTTCAAAGTTATAACACTTCCGAAATTATAAAACTTAGAAATTAAAACCCTTGAAAATCATAACACTTTGAAAACATTATACTTTGAAAACATAACTTCCCACTTAAACAGTTTAGATATAGAAAAATAGCATATATAATCAAATAGTTTATATAATCAAATAGTTTATAAAAAAATAGTTTATATAATAAATAGTTATAAATTAAACTAATTAGTATATTAAAAATAGTTTATATTAAAAATAGTTTTATATTAAAATAAGATATATATACCAAAAAATTTATAAAGTAAAATATCTATATATATTAAAATACTTTATAAAATAAAATAATTTCCTCCAATTTCACAAATCGATTCAAATTAACTAGAATACCAAAAATTCTATTTAATTCAATCTTAATTCATAAATTTCAACTCAATTCAGTTTCTCAATAAACCATTTCAAATTATATCAATTTCAAATACAGATTTGAGCCACAAAATAAACCATTTCAATTTCAATATATTTCAAAGCTTTAAATATTCAACAATTTCAAAACTAAATTTGATAATTTCATATATATATCAATTTAACTTCATTATTATTTAGTTTTGAAATATTCACTTAATAAATCTAATATCATTTAAATACAACCCTAAATTATAAATAAACTAAATATTTCCTTCAATTTATTTAAACTTGAAATATTCATTAATCACCTTAAACCAAAATCTAGTTATAAAATCATATCCTTTAAAAATCTCAAATTTAATAAGTTTCAAATCGATTTTAATTAAATATAACTCTTAATTAAAAACCATTTCAAATTAATTTCAAATTTATCTTTCCAACCTTAATTTATTAAAAATTATTATAAATTCTATATTTGAAAAATATAATTTTAAATAAATACTTAAACATATTATATATAAATTAACTCACACTTTATTAAATTAAATCTTATTATTAAACTTATTTTATATTAAAACTAACTTATAATTTTAAAAGTTTCAAAACATATAAATTTAAAAATCAAGAATTTAAAATAACATTTATATATATAATATTTAAAAATCAATATTTATATAAAACTATATATATATAATCTCTTTAAACTTTGGAAATCATTTCAAAATAATATATAGACCAACGGTGTCTGTAAAGAATTTTCTATCCTATGGTCAAGTGATACAGATATTTATCATTTCAATCCACAATTTAAATATCTACGGGTATATACCTTTTCAACCTGCATTCCTAAATTCAATTCAATGAAAATCGCTTAGGTTTATCATTTCAACCCATAAAGATTTTCTCCTATTCTACAGATCGTTCGGGTATGTATCATTTCAATCCATAGGGAATTCTATACTAACAGGGAACTTGCAAAGTGAGAACAGATATGATAATAATATAAAATGCATATGTCATCAACATAAATAACAGATAATGGTGTCAGATGTCACAGGTGAACAAATATAGATAATATCAAATATAGCAATGTAAATAACTAACAGCAGCATATTTCAATTGTCGTTTCAATTGAAATCAAATTTAATAGATATAAGAACGTTAATCGTGAGTGATTGTTCACCTTTCGAGGCTAGAGAAATTTGCCAATGAAATGGGTTACGAATCCAGGCACGAATTTCGAAGCAAAGCACGATGGACACGAGCTCGAAGGACAAGATATAAATAAGCTTAAGGAAAAGAAGGATGCTCGGGTTTGGGCTCGGCTAGAGGGGAAGAAGAGAAGAAGTGTCACGGCTGAGCTTGAAGGTGGCGAGACGCTCGGCCATGACAGTGGACCTCGGCGAGCGGCTCACGGTGATGGGCGAATTCAGTGGAGGGTTTTAAAGTGCTCGTAGAGAAGTGGGAGGATGGTTTAAGTGGTGGTCGTGTGGGTGTGGACCAGGGCACGGGTGGTAGTTCGCTCGCACATGCTGTTGTTCGTGGGGATTGAGTTTGAAGAGGGGAGGAGCTCGAGTGAGTTGTGAAGATCGACCATGAACGAAAACTGATGGCTTCAGGCAAATGAGGGAAATGAGGGAAGAACAAAATAAACATTGGTTTTTTTCCTCTGTCGATAAAAATGAAAGAAGAGGTGAAGGGAAAATGCAAATGAATAGGCAACCGCAAGAGAAATTGCAACAGTCAGGGAATAATAAAAGTCAAAAAGGATGAATTTAAGAAAATAATAAATTTCTAGTGGCTGACAGCTTTGCACGATGGGAAATGAATAGACAAAGGAAAAGAAAGGACTCAGAAATGAAAGGATTCAAAAACGGGTACCGATATGATTAACCGTTTCGCGGATTCTGCCACAACCCGAAACTCCGAAACATAGAAATGAATATACCGCAGAGATCAGCACGACAAGACGATCAAAATGGGTATACATATATCAGTGGTATGATCATCCAATAAAAAGTCGATATCGGTATCGAAAATGCTGCTAAAATGCCGAAAATAAGATAAAAAGGGAAATACCAATCCAAATTTGAAGAAACGAAATATGACGTCTCACTCAAAAGATGATTTACAAATTTATTGTGTAGAAATATTCAGGTTTGGAAAACATTTTATTATCATCAATTATTAACTGATTTAAATGGAAATAAAATTACACAAGAAAATAAACTTCAATATTATAAGATGAAAATTTACCATTAACTATATTTAAATAGACGTAATCCAAATATCAAATTTATATTTCAAAATTCGAATATTTAAAATTTCACAAAAATTCAGTTAAATATATTATTAAAAATCATTAAAATTTACGGGTCGTTACACTCTCCCCCACTCAAAACATTTCGTCCCCAAAAAGGAAGGAGGTAGGAGAATAGAAGCAACCAAAAAGAAAAAATAAATTGAAAAACAAAATAAAACAATTTATTTAAAACCATATAAATTTTAAATTAATTAATATTTAACAATTTAATTTAATCCATTTTATTAAATCAATAAATAGTCATTCAATTTAAATTTGTTAGTTCAAACTGTCAATTCAAATCATACAAATTTCTTTTAGTATTTAAATTGATTTTAATTCAATTATTTCAAGTTTAAATGTATATTCAAAAATTTGGCTTCATTTATAATTGAAATCATCCTTTAAGAAAATTTAAGAATTAAATTTCTGATTCACTTCAAACCATTTAGATATAAGTATATTATATTTTCAAACCAAATCTATAAACATATACCTATATATATTATAAATCAAGTCATACTTAAGAATTCAAATCAAAATTTATTCTCCAAACAAAAGTGTAGCAAAGCTACTGAATGGTGTTTCCACTCTGAAACTCGAAAACGAATGTCGTTGATGCTGCAGTCATCACCAAAATTATTTTCCAACGACCAACAAAGAGAGTACTGATTTAAAACTTTTAAAAATCCATTGGAAACGATTTTCTATTTGAAAATACTTAAAATAATATACATCTTAAAACTTTAAAACCAAAGTTTGAAATCACCGAAAATTAAATTCTCAAATTCTTAATTTATATTCATTTAAATTCCAAACCTATTTATAAACCATGCCGTACATAAATAGACAATATTTTAAAAAATTTAAAGTATTTAGAAAAAAATGATCAAAATATCCTTTATATAATACATTATCAAAATATTTTTATAACTTGATGTCTTAACAGGTTTATCCTCGTTCTTGCAGACTCTGGTCGTACGTTGATCAGGCGTAAGACTAGAAATCTCCAAGTACTTAGTAGACCTGTTTCAACGCCCAGTGAAAAATACTTAAAAAACAGGTATGATAAGTACTGCTCAAAAATCTAATGTCAAAGGATAATGATACAATAGCAGTGGCCCGTTGCTGATCCAGTATTTACGCAATGGACACAAAACTTTCCAGAAGATCCTTCCACTATCCGGATTCCAGAAAAATATCGTAGCCATTTCGTAATAAAGGGACCATTGACCCCTACTACAGTGGTAACTGTTGATTCAATGATTTACACGATGGATGCATTTCCTTCCAGGAAGATCCATAAACAACAGATCCCAGGTTTGAAAGCGCCTCCATTGGGTAAACTAAAGAACCATCTACCCTGCCAAAAAAATCGAGGAACTCATGAGTTTAAGTCCAAACAACCATATCAGTTCGAATCCATTCTTAATTCACCCAAGTATATTAGGGTTTATCGGTCGAATCCATTCATGGATTCCCCAAGTCCATCTGGGTCGAAGCATATCATACTATACTTCTTGGCGGAGGATACTTCCTCACACCTCTTACTTAAAAATATAACATACCATAAACTATACCCTTTCAAAATCAAAGCTTCAAATATTGCACTTATATAAATTCCATTATATATAAGATTTCATTTCAGATAAAGTACTTTCCAAAAATCAATAATCTCGAATATATATCAAATCATTATTGTATAAATTCCGTTGTATATAAGGTTTATCTCTTCTGATCGAATACCTTCCAAAATCAACAGTTTTGAAAATCACCTTATACTTATATAAAGTCTGTCTTATACAAGAATCAAAAAATTTCCAAAATCAATTTCGCTGTATGAAAAGCCATATGAGATTCAAAATTAGAAGAGTCCTAATCGAAGAGAACTCGAATCAAGAAAACAGACTGGTAGGAAGATATGATAATTAAATTACAAAAGATGAAGATGGATAGCCTTATATTAATCGTGGATGACCTTAACCGGGTCAACCGTGACTTCAAGAATAAGATCGATGCAGAATTCTGAGGCAAATCGGCATTCGATCGCAAGATATAGAAATCAGGCATAGCATAAGATAGCAGCATCTAAACCGAGGATACAGAAATCTCCGGTGAATCAATGCCCGTTGTATAGGAGTTCCACGGCTTTACAAATCATTCTAAGATTGGCGGGACCGTCGATTCATTATAGAGATCAACAGGAGTGGAGTTATGGGATGCTCCAAAATCAAAGAACATGAATAAGTAGACAAAGATGGATTCCAGAACGAGTGGGGAAGTTCCCAAAATTCAAAGGAAATTAGAATCAAAGAGGAAGAGAGTCAAGCTCGAACGAAAGTGATTCTGTAATTAATTTTACTCTATATGCTAAGTTTTTGCCTAAAACCAGAGCTCTGATAACAACTGTAACATCCCAATATTTTCAACCATTCGCATCCGCACATGTTGGAATTAAATTGCTCAAAATATCAGATTGTTATTTTATATTTGGCAAAACTCAGCATATACCGTAAATTTATCAATCACAGACACAGAGTAATATAACAATAAGCAGCGGAAACAAATGAATAGTAGTTCATGAAGCTACTATATATATATAACAAAGTTAAAACAAGATACAACAGAAGTCTCGAATATATAGAAGTCTCAATACAGTAGTCAAATACAAGATCAGAATATATCACAGGATTCAACTGAATAACTGCAAGCTGAATAGATAGATGGATCTCCAAGCGAAGCTCCAACTCTAAAGGTGAGTCTCAAAAGCTTTAACACTCAGTCTAACCCGAGCGTAAATCAAAAACACAAAACACTCGAGTCAGGACTAACATTCTTATATCAATAAATCCAACTCAAGTGAAATATCATCTGAAATACAAGTAACTCAAAGGATGTTTGGGATACCCATCCTCTAACGATCCGTGGAACTATCTACTATGTAGTAATATACGCTATTAACAACCAAACGTTATTATAACACCGTGGTCACTTCAAAATAGTTTATACTTCAAAACCAAAATATCATTTCCATTTCAAAACCATATCAATCCGATATCATTACTCTCTTTAATAATATATCCCTTTCCAAAATCATAGCACTTTCAAAGTTATAACACTTCTGAATTTATAAAAACTTAGAATTAAAACCCTTGAAAGTCATAACACTTTGGAAACATAATACTGTGAAAACATAACTTCCCACATAAACAGTTTAGATATAGAAAAATAACATATATAATAAAATAGTTTATATAATCAAATAGTTTATAGCACAAAATAGTTTATAGAATAAATAGTTATAAATTAAATAGTTATAAATTAAACTAATTATTATATTAAAAATAGTTTATATTAAAAATAACTTTATATTAAAATAAGATATATATACCAAATAAATTTTTAAAGTAAAATATCTATATAAATTAAAATACTTTATAAAATAAAATAATTTCCTCCAATTTCACAAATCGATTCAAATTAACTTGAATACCAAAAATTCAATTTAATTCAATCTTAATTCATAAATTTCAACTCAATTCGGTTTCTCAATAAACCAATTCAAATTATATCGATTTCAAATACAGATTTGAACCACAAAATAAACCATTTCAATTTCAATATATTTCAAAGCTTTAAATATTCAACAATTTCAAAACTAAATTTGATAATTTCATTTATATATCAACTTAATTTCATTATTATTTAGTTTTGAAATATTCATTTAATAAATCCAATATCATTTAAATACAACCCCAAATTATAAATAAACTAAATATTTCCTTCAATTTATTTAAACTTGAAATATTCATTAACCACCTTAAACCAAAATCCAGTTATAAAATCATATCCTTTAAAAATCTCAAACTTAATAAGTTTCAAATCGATTTTAATTAAATATAACTCTTAATTAAATACCATTTCAAATTAATTTCAAATTTGTCTTTCCAACCTTAATTTATTAAAAATTATTTTAAATTCTATATTTGAAAAATATAATTTTAAATAAATACTTAAACATATTATATATAAATTAACTCACAATTTATTAAATTAAATATTATTATTAAACTTATTTTATATTAAAACTAACTTACAATTTTAAAATTTTCAAAACTTATAAATTTAAAAATCAAGAATTTAAAATAACATTTGTATATAATACTTAAAAATCAATATTTATATAAAACGATATATATATACATACATATCTCATTAAACCTTGGAAATCATTTCAAAATATATATATAGACCAACAGTGTCTGTATATAATTTTCTATCCTATGGTCAAGTGATACAGATATTTATCATTTCAATCCGCAATTTAAATATCTACAGTATATATCTCTTCAACCCACAATCCCAAATTCAATTCAATGAAAATCGCTTGGGTTTATCATTTCAACCCATAACGATTTTCTCCTATTCTACAGATCGTTCGGGTATGTATCAATTCAACCCATAGGGAATTCTATACTAACAGGGAACTTGCAAAGTGATAACGGATATGATAATAATATAACATGCATATATCATCAATATAAATAACAGATAATGGTGTCAGATGTCACAGGTGAACAAATACAAATAATAGCATATATAGCAATGTAAATAACTAACAGCAGCATATTTCGATTGTCGTTTCAATTGAAATCAAATTTAATAGATATAAGAATGTTAATCGTGAGTGATTGCTCACCTTTCGAGGTTAGAGAAATTTGACAATGAAATGGGTTACGAATCCAGGCACGAATTTCGAAGGAAAGCACGATGGACACGAGCTCGACAGATAAGATATAAATAAGCTTAAGGAAAAGAAGGATGCTCAGGTTTGGGCTCGGCCAGAGGGGAAGAAGAAAAGAAGAGTCACGGCTGAGCTTGAAGGTGGCGAGATGCTCGGCCATGACAGTGGACCTCGGCGAGCGGCTCACGGTGATGGGCGAATTCAGTGGAGGGTTTTGAAGTGCTCGCGGAGAAGAGGGAGGATGGTTCAAGTGTTGGTCGCGTGGGCATGGACCAGGGCGTGGGTGGTAGTTCGCTCGCCCATGCTGTTGTTCGTGGGGATTGAGTTTGAAGAGGGGAGGAGCTCGAGTGAGTTGTGAAGATCGGCCATGAACGAAAACTGATGGCTTCAGGCAAATGAGGGAAGAAAAAATTAAACATTGGTTTTTTTCCTCTGCCGAGAAAAATGAAAGAAGAAGTGAAGGGAAAATCCAAATAAATAGGCAACCGCAAGAGATATTTCCACAGTCAGGGAAAAATAAAAGTCAAAAGGCTGAATTCAAGAAAATAATAAATTTCTAGTGGCTGACAGCTTTGCATGATGGGAAATGAATAGACAAAGGAAACGAAAGGACTCAGAAATGAAAGGATTCAAAAACGGGTACCGATATGATTAACCATTTCGTGGATTCCGCCACGTACCGGAACTTTGAAACACAGAAATGAATATACCGCAGAGATCAGCACGACGAGACGATCAAAATGGTATATATATCAGTGGTACGATCTTCCAATCAAAAGTCGATATCGGTACCGAAAATGCTGCTAAAATGCTGAAAATAAGATAAACGGGGCAATAGCAATCCAAATTTGAAGAAACGAAATATGACCTCTCACTCAAAAGATGATTTACAAATTTATTGTAATAATATTCAGGTTTGGAAAATATTTTATTATCATCAATTATTAATTGATTTAAATGGAAATAAAATTACACAAGAAAATAAACTTCAATATTATCAGATGAAAATTTACCATTAGCTATATTTAAATAGACGTAATCCAGATATCAAATTTATATTTCAAAATTTAAATATTTAAAATTTCACAAAATTCAGTTAAATATATTATTAATAATCATTAAAATTTACGGGTCGTTACACCCTTAAAATATTTATATTCATCTTTGTATGCAATTATTCAAAATAATTGCAGAGATGTATGCAACTATTATGTATAATTGCATGTATGTCGGCAATTCTTCTGAATAATTTGCATGTATATCTGAAAAATCAGCAATTATTCTCAATAATTGCAGAAGTTGGTGCAAATACTGTGAATTACAATAGAAAATAACTACTGAAAAATATGCAATTTTTAAGAATATTTGCAGACATTGGTGCAAATATTCAGAATAATTGCAGAAAAGTCAGCAAATATTGGAAATTTTTGCATATAAATATGCATTTCTGTAAGAATTTTTCTCTGCAGTTGTTAATTTCAATATATTGCATTAGAAAGATGAATTTTATCTTCATAATTAAGAATGCATGCTTAAAAACTGCATTTACTGAGAATACTTGCAAATATGTGCATTAAAAACTGCAATTAGTGAAAATACATGCATAAAAATCTGTAAATATTCCAATATTTTCAATATTTCTACATGTATTTTCAATATTTGCAGAAAAATATGTAAATATTGAGAATACTTGCATAAAAAACTTCAAATAGTGTCAATTTTTGCGTTAAAAAATCTAATGCAAATATTATGAATATTTTTATTTTTTTCTGCAAATATTATAACTATTTGCAGTTATGGCTGCAATTATTCTTAATAATAGCAGAAAAATCTGGAAAATTTGAGAATAGTTGTTTATAATACTGCAAATATGTTCAGTACTTTTGCAAAAAATATAATAACATATGTTGAAGCTGTAAGTGTTTTTTTATAAGTATTCATTAGTTTTACTTTCATATGCCATTATTATGAATACTTGCGGGTATAGCTGCAATTATTATGAATAAATGCAGAAAAATCAGCAAATATTGTGAATTTTTGCTTACAATACTGCAAATATGTACAATTTTTGCAGTAAAGCATATAATAATATATGTTAGAGTTGTAAGAATGTTTTATCAAGTAACCAAATTTTTTACTACAAATTTTATATATATTTGCAACTAAAACTGCAAATATTAAGAATATTTGAAGAAAAAACTGCAAATATTATTAATATTTGCATTTTAGCTGCAAATATTCAGAAATTGTTGCCGATATATTATAATTTTTTATTTTGTGAAGAATGAATTCGTTTTCATACAAATTATTGTTTTCTTTAACTATTTCAGTTTTACTGTTTGATTTTGATGTTCTAATTGATTATACTTTCCATTACTTGGTTTCAGATTCTTCTCGATTAATTAAAATGAGTATTTGGTTTCGTTTTCCTTTTAAATCAATTTTCTAGTCATTATGATTTTAGTTTACTCACTAGATTATGATTCGATTTTGTTTACTAATTTCATTTTCACAGGAATGACGAAGTGCAGAGAGAAATTACACGGAAGGGTACTTTGTCTTTTAGATGGTCCAATTTTAAAAATAGGGACCGGAAACTTATCTAAAAAACGGAGGGATGTTTTGTGTACTTTCAAACTATATGAGGGATGTATGCCAAACACTCCCAAATAATAATGCATGCTATTTTGTATGGATGAAATACTTATCCTTTTGAAAAATAGATGTGTATTATATTTCAACAAATATATCTTTAATAATAGTTGTAATAGCTTTGGTGTCACACGTTTTTGGTATCAACGTGAACTACCAAAACACCCCTCTATATATTATCAAATCTTAATCACATCTAATATTAAACTTCTTTTACAAATTCAAACGCCTCTAAAAGTAGGATCTAACAATTAAACATGGTTTACAAATTCAAGATATAATCTAAAATAAACTTTCTTTACAAATTCAAAATACTTCTTTACAAATATATAAATCTTAATATCACTTGGAAAATAAAAATGATTTTTTTGACCGATTTAAACATATATAATTTATAAGAAAAACAATTCACGCGCAAAGCGCATTCCGTAACACTCGTATGAAAAACTACCTTTTTGTAGCGTTAAAAATATTTAACGTTATGCTAAATATGCTTATTGAAATTTATAAATGATATGGGATGCTTACATTTTATTCAATCTAAGTTTAGGTGGTAGGTAGTCGCACACATACATACATGTGTACACACATATATATACATATACATACATACATACCTACATACATACATATATAAATACATATGTACGTATGTGTGAATGTTAATTTGATCGCGTGACATGAATCCTATTTTAGTTTCTCACAGTTATCTCATATCACGTCAGCATAATTACCCTCTCTATATGTGAGACAATGTTAGCCATAAGTTATGAAATGTATCTTAGTATAGTTGTGAAGTACAATGCTATATTTTGGCAATTAGCCACCATATATGCCTAATGGCTCCCGTTGTAAAAGATAATGTATTTATTTAAGGGTGTTGCATTTGGTAAAACACTGTCATTTTTCATTATGTTTTCCTCGATTAATAATCTCTTATATAATGTTTCATATTATTAATTATCACTTCAGCCTAAATAAACGAATGTGTTTGTACAGGAATGAATATAAAATAAACTTTATAATGTACTTTACCGTGTATATATGTTGTTTTTTCAACCAAGGTAATGATATATTTCTTATGTCGTTGCATCTTTTAGTTCCAAAGTTATTTCATCAGTGTAATTCATCTATTGAAAATTTATACACCTGACTAAATGCAAAAAGCTTTTATTATTTATGATTTCATAATACATAACAAAGTTGATATGGTTGCTTATATACAGATTTTGTAGAATAATAACTTATTGAGCTTGGCCCAGAATGATGCACTGACCTGCATTCTATACACCCACTTACAACCCTAGTATATTACATGAGAGATAATATGTACACATATTATTCTCGATTCTTCTAATATCCTCCCTCAGTTTATACTAGGGTTTTCGCAGCCTCTAAAATAAAATCGATCTCTTTGTCAATCTTTGATTTTCAGACAAATCAACAAGTAATTATTTAGAAATTGCTTGTTGATGTTAAGCTTAAAGCTACCGGGGAGCTATTTCATGCAGCTGAGACGAGAGGAAAGATTTACATTAAGTAAATCTGACGTTAAGTGGTTAAACATTTGTTGTTAAATCTTCTGTCAATTCTTCTAATATCCTTTTGGAGATCATAGCTCATCTTTATCATCAAGCAATTCAGCAAGTAGTGTTCAGAACATTGCTTGTTGGATTTAGTTTTGATAAAAGGAAGAGAGCTTATCATTTGGCTGAGTTGAGTGCTGAGTTAAGAGAAATGCAAGGATTAGATCTGACTTTGTTGTTGAGTCGAGGTTGAGTTTCTATATCATTGATAATCTTGCTGTCAATCATGTTGACTTTGAACTCAAATTTCAAGCGAAGGAAGCTGCTGGCTGGAAGTACTTGTTTAAGGATATCAGCCTTTTGGTAAGCAGCTGGTAAGTGATTCACGGTTAGCTTTCCTTTGATCACTTTTTCTCTAACAAAATATAGATCAAGTTCGATATGCTTTGTTCTAGAATGTAAAATAAGATTGGTTATTAGAGAAACAGTACTTAAATTGTCACATCAAATTGTTGTCTTGCTGTTGATGTTGACTTTTAATTCACTGAGTAAAGATTCTATCCACATTATCTCAGCAATGGCACCGGCTATGGTTTTGAATCAGCTTCAGTGCTTGACCTTGAAATGGTTGATAGTTTTTTTGAACATCAGGATATAGGATTTTGTCCTAAGAAAATGCAATATCCACTTGTTGATCTTCAATCATCAAGATTTGTAGCCCAGTCAGCATCTGCAAAACCAGACAAATTTAAGTTAGAATGATTTTTAAAATTAAATCATGTATAGTTCCTTTAAAATATTTAAAATTCTTTTTACAGCTTTCTAATGATCATCACAAGGGTTTTGCATAAGTTGACTGACTTTGTTTACACTTTATGCAATATGTAGTATGGTAATGGTCACATACTATAGAGCACCTACAGTACTCCTATATTCCTTGACATTTAGAATAATTGCACCTTTGTCTTTGGACAGGTGAAGATTACTTACCATAGGTGTGGGAAAACTATTAGCTTGATCCATTTTGTTCTGAGAAGAATTTTAGTAATATATTTTTTCTGACTTAAGAAGATTGTCGAATTTGATCTTTGAACTTCAACACCAAGCAAGAAGCTCAGGTTACCCAAGTCTTTGATGGAGAATTCTTTATTCAATTGAATAATAAGATGTCTGATTTCTTCATTACTATTCCTTGTTACAATAAAGTCATATACATACACAAGAATGTAAATAATAGTTGCATTATGAAATTAAGTAAATAAAGAATTATCAAAGTCTGTGGATTTGTAACCTAGTTTGATCAGAGTAGTTTTTAATTTTTCAAACCAAACTTTGGGGGCCTGTTAAGACCATAAATAGCCTTGTTTAATTTACACACAAGTCCTGTATTTTCAGTCTTCTTAAATCCAGGTGGCTGCTCCATGTAAACCTCTTCCTCCGGTATCTCATTTAAAAAAGCACTGTTAACATCTAGCTGTTTTATACTCCATCCTTTATGAATAGAAATTGTGATAATAATTCTTATAGATATAAGCTTAACTACTGGAGAAAAGGTTTCATTAAATTCAAATCCTTCTTGTTGTGAGAATCCTTTTGAAACAAGTCTTGCTTTGTACTTTGATATGGCTCCTTCAACATTTTTCTTCAGTTCATATGTCTATTTGCACCCAATGACATTTTAATGTCTGGGCAAAGGAACTAGATCCCAGGTTTTGGTTTTCATAAGAGCATTGTATTCTTCATCCATAGCTCTTATTCATTTATCACTTTGAGTTGCTTGGTGATAGGTAGCAGGTTCTTCAGTCTCAAGGTCGGTGATATACACTTTAGGTTTGAAAATTCCACTTTTTGACCTAGTAATCATATGACGACCAACATTAGTAATTTGTTGACTTGATGAATTATTTTCATTTTCAGGTCAAATAGTGGTAGAAGATCTATCTTTATGACTTTGAATTAATTCGAACTGTGAGTCTGAGTGACATTTTGGAAAGTGAGTAAGACATTCAAAGGTACCAACTTAGTCATGGCCTGATCCTGACTGTGATGAAGTGTGTTGAGATTCTATATGCTCCTGAGGAAATTACTCCTATTTTGGAAAGATTATCTCTTGGTTCAGAGGTATAGGTGGAATTGAAAATCTGGTGTTATAATTTTTTTGAGATGTCTTGATGCTGGAGTCACTAAAAGGAAATACATGTCAATTGAATATAACATGTCTACAAATGAATATCCTTCCTTTATTATCTAAGCACTTATAACCTTTTATGTTGGTTGGATATCCAAGAAATGTATAGGGAGCAGATCTGTAACTAAACTTATGAGAATTATACTGCCTTAAGCAGGGAAAACACAAGCAACCAAAGACTTTCAAGCTATGATAGTCAGGTGACTTATCAAATTACACTTCAATTGGACTTTTGTCTTGTAGAATCTTGGTAGGTAGTCTATTGATCAAGTGTACAGTAGTGGAAAATGCATCTAGCCAGAATATCAAAGGTAATCAGGCTTGAGCTAATCGTGTAAGTCCTGTTTCTACTATATGTTTGTGCTTTCTCTCAATTAATCCATTCTGTTCAGATGTGTAGGGACAAGTAATTCTGTAACTGATACCCTTTCTCTAAAAAAATTCCTTTAGTGGTTTGAACTTTGTCCCTCCTTTTATTTGTATAGCTTTAACTTAATGATTTGTCAACTTCTCTACATGAGCTATAAACTGTATAACTGCACTAAGAGTATCAGATTTTGATTTTAAAAAATAGATCCAAACAAATCAAGAATGTGCATCTATAAAAGAGATATAATATTTGTATCCACAATCAGTTTCAATGGGAGTAGGACCCCATAGGTTAGTGGCCACAAGTTCAAGAGGTTTTAAATATATAGTTTCAGAGTTTTGAAAACTGAGCTTGTGGCTCTTACCTAACTGACAATAGGTACATATGTAGAGGATAGATACATTATCAAAAGTGATTTTTATTTCTTTTCAATATTTTCTTTACAACATCGGTACTAGGATATCCTAGTTTATAGTGCCACAACTCAAAAACTCTTACTCGATTCATTTTGAGTAGATTCAGAAAGATTACAATAGTTTTCTACATTATCAGAATTCTTGGAGTCAACAGAAACAAATTTATAAAGTCCCTTGATTTCATTACCCTGTAAAAGAATTTTCTTTATTAGTATATCTTTAACAAGCCTGTAATTGGGATATAGAATTCAAAAAATACTTTATTATCTCTAGCAAATTATAACACACTTATCAAGTTTTCTTTATCTGAGGAACCCTCAATAAATTGTTGAGATAAAGTTGCCTCTCATCTTGTATAAGTGCATTACCGGTATGTGTTATTTTAGTTGACACACCATTACCCATATGAATACATTGCTTGCCTCTATACTCTTTGTTTCCAAGGTTAAAATTGCTAAGATTATTTGTCACATGATTTGTTGCTCTAGAATCTGGGTACCAAATTTCATCATGGATATCAGAAATCTTTACACTATCATTAGTGCTAGTAGTGTTACTCCTAGCATTTTATGACTGATTACTTTGTTCTTGTTGCTATTGGTCAAATTGGCACTTGGATTGAAGTTTCTTTGACTACCAGAAGTATTTTTTCCCCAAGTATGTAGTTTAAATCAAGTCTTAAATAACATTTGTTAGCAACATGTCCATATCTCTCATATATTTGACATCTAAGTCTACTACCATTGTTTTTCCATCTACTACTCCTTCCTCTTCCTCTTTATTCAAACCACCCCTCTAAAAATTGTTGAATGCATTTCTTCTATCTTTATTCCTTCCTTTGTTGTTATTAGCTATATAATTGACAGAAAAGTTAGAAGTCGTTGGCTTCTTTTGCTCAATTCTTCTTTCATGTGCAAGGAGAATGGAATGAACATATTGAAGAGATGGAGTGGTGTCTCTTGAAGAGATAACTGCTACGACCAATTCATATTCATCATCAACTCCATTTAAGATAGACAAAACTTGCTCTATGTCTGATATAGTGCAACCAGCAGCAGCAAATTGATCACATAATGACTTGACTCTAGTTAAATATTCTCTCATTGCCATGGTTTACTTCTTTACATTTTTCAATTATCTCTTGTAGTACATGATTCAAGCTACTAATTGGGCACTAAATATTTGTTCAACAGTTGACCAAATTTCATGCGCATTCTTACATCCTATTAATTGAGGCAATGGAACTGAACTGATAAAAGATAATAGCCATTAACTCAATAAATTATCTTGTCTATTATGTATGATGAAATTTCTGTTTTAATACTATTTCCATTACTGTCTATAGTGAATTGTTATGGTATGACTTTGGTACCAAGAAGATAATCTTCTAATCCATACCCTCTCACAGTAGTGATGATCTGAAATTTTGAAAGAAGAAAGTTGGATTCATCCAACTGATTGGATATTGCCTGGTTTTCTGGTGATATCAAATTTTTTGATAGATTTTCAGTGACTTGCTGTTGTGCTGATGTGGAAGTTGGAGACAAGGATGAGCCATTATTTGCAGTGTCACCTTCAGCCGTGGTGATAAAAAGATTGCAAGTGACTTAGAAAAATAAATGGTAAGAAATTCTTTAAATTGAGCAAGAAAGATAATCAAGATACTTAGGTATGCTCTAAAATATCTTGATAAAAGAAAAGCAAATGATTCTGAGAGCTGCTGGAGATATTTTATAGATAATGCTCAGTGAGGAACAAGTAATCAGTGGGTTGATAAAATGATCAAGAAATTCTGATTTTCCTGATTCAGTGACAAAAAAGGGAACAAATTATAAAGATGACCAAGAGAATGGAATGATATATTTAATGTTTCTTGGTAATTTTTAATGATAAATTTTTAGTAGTTAGAGTTTGAAAAGCAGCCAGAAATTAAATTTTCTTTGTGAGGCTTAATGATTTATGATGATTGTTACTACAAAAAATTCCTTTCGACTTAGTCGAAACCAGATTGAGCAGTGGTCAATGAAGAACGAGAGGAAAAGGTTCCACTAGACCTTTCGAAGGAGTCGAAGGGATGCTACAGCCAAAGTCCAAAAGCTTTAGAACCACTCGAAGGGGTCGAAAGGAGACTACAGTCAAGGTCTAGAAGATTCTATATCTTTCGAAGGAGTCGAAAGCACCCTTCCGCCTTTATTGACCACCTTTTGAAAAAGGTGATTCCATATGCGTGAAGACCTTTCGAATGAGTCAAGGAAACACCTTTCGAAGACAATGAAGGACAACTCTTCAAATACGCACCAAACCTTTCAAAACCACAAGTTTTGCCTTCATTCAAACCACACAAAAGCATGTATTGGCCTGACAACCCTTTCAAAAGCTAAACCAAGCCTTTCGAACCGGTTGAAACCATTATTTTCCAAAAAGGTTTTGCATCAAATCACAAACAAGAGTTCAGAAGCAACCAACACACTACAAGAAAAACTATTTTTTGTTGCATTAATTGGTGGCGTTTTAAATTTTGTGCAACTGTTGGTAATTTTACAATATAAAAATAAACAAAGAAACGCCGCTAAAATTCTCCCGCCAGTAATTCGTGTAATTTTTTGCTAAATTTTGTTGTGGCCGCTCAAATTTCCTTTACCACTTTTTCTTCTCTCAAACTACTCCATAGAACAAAATTGTTCGGCTCTTCTGATTTACTCCACAAGCCCTAATTTTCCTAATTCTCCCACTCTCAAATCAATCTGAAATCGAAAATGAAAAAACGGAAAAAGAAAAATACGTGAACAACATCGCGACTAGAGGAGGGCAACGCGATGGCAGGAGATGACGGTGACGTCACAAAGGGCTGGGAGCTCACGACGTCGTAGGGCGAGGTGGAGGCTGGATGCCTAAACGACGATGGAGCAGGCGGCTAAGGCTAGCGATGGCAGTTACGAACCCGACTTTGACACAAGACGATGTGACGGCTCATCACATGACGCATCATCTCTTCAGGCGACATCAGAGATCGATGGCTCAACACGTGATGCGTCATCTCTCCAAGAGACGTCACCAAACATCGACGGCTCTCGCGACATCAGGATCACTGCATCATCTCTCCAGACTTCAGATTCTCACAAGTGTAAGGTAAAATTCATTTGATTAAATAACTATTTTTTAATTAGAGTTGAGTCTTTTAACAGTTATTATTCTTTAATTTACTCTTATACGATATATTTGGTGAAGGTAGGATTTTATTAACGAAGTTAAGTTAGTGCAGAACCATTTTATTTGTTATGGACAAAAAAGTTGTGATTTTCTTTTAAAAACAGAAACTGTTTTATTTAAGAGTTAGTGTAGGACTTGTTTATTTTGATACTTGAATCCTTCCTATATATCACCAAAAAAATAAATCAAATCGAGAATCAAAACAGTACCAAAAACAGCTATAAATTGAGTTACCAAGCTTGGATAATTGTCGATGGCATTATAAGCAAAAGTATAACTATCCCAGTAAAGGAAATATTCGAAGACAGAGGCTAGGACTGTACTAATTTCGAGTGAGTATAAACTTTGGTTTATTGTCAGTATTTTACCACTGTACTAGGCTTGAAATTTTCTCAAAATGGATGAAATGTTGAACCTATAAAGGCTTGGCAGCCTAACATGTTAAATTGCTTCCTGCTTCACACACACGCGTGCATACATAAGAGTAAATATTAATTTTTGGTCATCAGTATATAATGTTTATAATTCAACTATATTTGAAATAGTATTGCCTTTAAAATTTTTTGCTTGCGTTGTTGTTTTTGATCCTGATTTGCTTCTTTGCCTTGTTTGATGAATTCTAGTTAGTTTTGTACATTTAAAACAAATTGAAATGCTATGGATTGTGGATTGAAGCTATTGAATGATGTCGAAAGGATTTTAAACTTACTATATAGTTGTTTTCAAAAGATACTGTTTTCCAGAGCATTGGCCAATGTTGTTTGATTTGGATTTCTTTGGCTTGCTTGAACTATTTTGACTAATTTCTGTAGCTATAGGCAATTGTCGTTACTCATTGAACAAACTTTGTATAATATGATGTATTGCACTATTATGGTTAACCTGTATTTTATTTTGACAATTTAAACAGAACATTATTGATATCTTGCTACTGTTTGATGCTTTTCGTATTGAACTTTGTACGTGTTTGAGTTGAAGCTTATTCAAGTCCAGTGATTTTGTAAGTAGTGTATCGATAGGTGTTTTTATTTTAAAATTTATAATCTGTTTCCACTTTGATTTCTGGTATTCAAAGTTGCAAGAATAAGTATATTGTCATGATACATTTAGTTCACCCATAATATATTAAATATACTTTTTTGAAATCATTATAAATTAATAATGAGTTAATGTTATCAAAACTTTTATGTTTAAATGTTTATAATAATGTACAATGTTATTGAAACATTTCCACTTATTCTTCCAAGTATCATAGGATATGTGTTTTAGTTCTACTACCTGCACTTAATTTTGACTTTAAATCATTGTCAAGCTGCAGTTAGCATCATTGTCGTCGACTTATATTTCAGTCACTTCAAACATTAACTAATTTTGATAGATTAGACGCTAGCCTCTGCATCATATTCTCCGTACCACACTTCAGCTCAAATCAATTCCATCCCAAATAAAAACAGACTACCAGTTTCAGTTTATAGCATGTCATTTCACGTCTGGTATTATCTGGATTACAACAGTCTAGTTTATAACATTTGAGCATATCTTATATACCTTTGACCTGCATATGTTTAGAATACAACATGATTTTACTACTGATACAATAAATCTATGTTTTGGACCATTTACATCTCATTCTACCTATAGATCAGCTCTTTACTGACTGTTTTTTTAACTTTGAATAAGTATTATTGATCGCTCACCAAGATCCATGTATGTTAATAACACTTTGTTTATTATGACCGTTATATTTCACAAGCGTTCTCCTCTTGCTGAGAACCACCCATCAGTAAAAAAAGGACATGCTCACAATAAAAATGATTCAACATATCATTTTTAATATGATTATTTAGTAAAGCTAAAAGCCATTGAAGCTTTAGAAGAATATTTGTAATTGTTTTGAGTTAGTTTTATCGAGCATCCGTTCCATTTTTCATGTCACTCAACTATTTATTTTAAACTAGTACGAACTCGTGCTTCGCATACGGTTTCATGTAAAAGTTGGTTAATAATGTATTGTGTGAGTTCCTAATTTTTTAACATCACACCATGTCAACGGACTACACTTAGGAGTGATTTCGGTTAAAAATTACCTCAAAAAATAATTGTCGCTACCTTCAAGACATAGTCAGTGATCGCCAAGAAGGCAATATTTGATGTTATGCTCAATAGCAAAAATAGATCCAGTTACATTATTGCATGCTCATTGCACAATCCGAATATGGAGTAATTTCTATGTAAAAGGTTATGAGTCAAAATGCATAAGGATATGCAATTGATTAGATGCTTTCTAATTGGTCATCACATCATCCTAGTGGTTGCTTTTAAAATTACACAATAATTTTGAGAATGTTCAATTAGTAAAAAAATTATGCTTTCAGAAACTACATCAGATATGCTTCTCTTATTATTAACAATCGGGTCATAATCATCGTTGTCATAACTTAAACTAACTTGGGATGCATGGAGTATATAAAAAAAACAAAACCCTCTAACTTCTAATGAAGTTCTTTGAAATTGATTAATTGTGTATCGACTAATATGCAAAAACATGAGTAGTTGGGTATGAATATAAGTCAAAACTTGTGAAATATTTTTTACGTACAAATGGAAGTATACTCCACACAAACTTTGTTTTGAATCTTTTCCACTTCCACATTGATCTTCTACTATATTAATTATATATTAGTAATAAGACTAAACATTCTATTGACAACCTGCACATTCTCAGCAGTCACGCTAAGAGCTTGATTATCACTTTCAGTGCATATCATGACCATGGAAAAGCTTATTGACCATACAGTTACCACTGCCACTACTAACTCTTGTTGTCTTCTTGATAAAAGCTTCATCTCCTAATTTTTGCAAGCACTTCTCATGTTCTAAGGCTTTAATTATTTCATCATATGATTCCATCTTCTTAATAGTAGGAACTGTAATTCAACATGTAATGAGAGAAGAAATATAAAATAACTTAATATGTACATTAATAAAATAAGATTATGATTCAATTTAGTTCATTCAGATTTACCGTGGGTGAACATTGTCTTACCTTCCTTTTTCGCATCAGTACGTTGGCTGCAGCTCATAAAAATATAGATAATGAGGATCGAAGCTAGTGAGATAATATTTATGTTAAGTCTGCCAGTTTTGATAATGTTACGATCTTATGACATCCTAACGTGATTAGAAAAATACACCCTTTTGAGATAAACATTATATGACATCCTACCGAGATAGTATGTGGTTCGAGTTCAAGAAACCATCTCTCCATTTGCAGGGGAAAAACTACATACTATCTTGAACTTCCCTAGATCCTACTTATAGTGGGAGCATCATATAGTGGGTACCACCTTTTAAGTATATTAAGAAAGTCGGTCAAAAATCCAATGCTTCTCATTTTACACTCGAGAGGTTGAATTTCTTACTTTCGTTTGATTATTATTTGACAACCCAATATTTGTAGGGATAATCAAGCTTCTTAAATGACAATACCCTTTGAGAAAATAATGTGTCAAATTATAATAATATATAATTAGATCAATTAAATCCTCTCAAACAATTGTATTTCCTTGTAGTACAAACCAATCTAGTTTCATGAATGCACTTGAAGAATAATATAGTTTTGTCATTCAGAAATAACATAGGGATGTAAATATCTGAAGAAAAGGATAAATAGAATAATTAGTTCATACCATGTATTTTGACATCACATATTGATGGAGCCTAAGTCGTGACATGTAGGGTTGTTGAGTTGAATCTTTGAAATGATGTTTGATATATCCTCTTTTTGTTTAGAACCTTATCATGGATCTTGGTAGTATAGTTGAATGTTTGCCTACATAAAATATATTAAATTATGTATATACTTTTGTCTGTGTGAGTGTGTGTATACACACATACACATTCAACTATATTCATAAAGGAAAGTTCATGACCCTCATTGTTTAATCCCTTGAATTTCATGTTAACTTTTTTGTGTTTATATGATTCAATTTAGCTTTTTTTTAAATAATGTTCTTACTACATAGACAGGTAGTCTTCACAAATTTTAAGAATACTAAATATCTAACTTTCAAAATGGCAAGGTAATGCAAATTATCATAAATATTTTTAGGACTATCAACGGATACTTTCGGATGAGGATATTGTTATATCTGCATCCTTATCCAAACTCATTTTCAAATATCATACGGACGGATACAGAATAGTTATCATATCCACTAAAGATCAATAAATAAAAAATCATAAATAAAAAAATGGTTTAACATATTCTTTTTTCAATTCCATTGATTATAAAAGTGTGAAAAACAAACAAATATGATGATAATAAATAGTTTTAAGCATTTAATACACATTCCATGTATATAATATAAAGTACTAACTTAATAAAACAATAATACATATATTTCGTTGTACTAAACGTATAATATGAAATATAATCTTGACAAAAACCAAACGAATAATTTTCGGATGCGGATGCTTTCGTATCCGCATCTGTTTTTATTTTTTCAAATATCATAAATTTATCCCTTTTTTGAATACGGATGTAGTCGGATTTCGGATTTTCGAGTATCTATCGACATGCTTAAATATTTTGACTATCGATTTGAAAGGTTGTTTCGAAGAACTTAATGCTTTCAAAACAATGCAAATTTTTTATAAAGATGATACCTATGAAAAAATGATATCTGAAAAATATTAGTTAAATCCAAAACAATTATATACAAAGAGTTGATAAGGGAATTTGAGGGAATTAAAAATGATACCCTTCTTCAGGCATATATGTGTAACTATACATACATAGACAAATATATGTGTTCAAAGTTCAATGTTGTTGAACAGACTCTCTCTATTTTACCCTTTCTAATTCTATTCTTTTTTACCTTTTGTAAAAATTTGTTGCAATCATCCTTCAATAAATAGTTTCTATGTAACCTCCCAAGCTATTATACCAAACATGAAGATATTTGTCTCAGGGAGCAAGTTGTTCATTTGGTTTCAAGTATGGTTATAAAATTCTTAGGAAAACAACATTACTTTGAACATATGCACATATCAGTCTTCACACTTGCCGTAAAGTTTGAAACCATGATTATGAAACCAAATCACAAAGAATACCAAATGATCTACATAAATAAGAAAAGTCATTTGACATTTAACAAAACTATTAAATCATTATTAAACAACATCTAGAATTAATCAAAAAAATATGTAGTAAATAAATTTTGAAAATAAAAATAAAATAAAATGCTTCGACTGCAACAAATATATATACGAAAAAAAACATTAATTGTGTCATCTTGAGCTAAGTATGTTACATATATGTTGCAAGTTCCATCGTATATTGCTCGATATGCATCAAAACCAACGATAACAGAATAACTTCTATGGATAAAGAGCTAATGAAATGAACCTTGTGTGCATAGCATGTGTTTGCTCTTGCACAATTATATGTCCAAAGTCACAAAGGGCTAGCTTTAATAGAAAATAATATGTGAACACTCCTGTTGCACACATGTTTCTCGCCAACAAAGAACCTATATGTTTGATATACTTTCACAACACATATGAAATATAGCATATGGAGTAAAATATCAATCTGGGTAGAATTTTTTTTGTTTAGCCTATAATTATTGTCATCCATTTTTAGTTGTGTCGCTTGTTTCAAAAAACGACTTGATAAAAATGAAATAGTAGTTCATGTAACCTATAGTACTTCTAAGGGAAGGAAACTATTTTTGTTTCTTACAACGTAGCACTATATTACAATTAGTGTAAAATTATTACTATTAACATCTATATATCTATATTTGTTAATGTTTGCATGCGGGTGCGGTGATAGTTCAGGCCGGGTTTTTTTGGTAAAGATTTCTCTAGGAATAAGTCATGGGGAGTAAAATATTTGGTACTCATATTGAGTTCATATTTTATAGAGTTATTAGAAGTGGCTTAACATTAAACTTTTAATAGAAATAAGCTTATGTTGTTTAAACAGAGTCAAGAAAGATAACTGACTCTGTGAAAAATCTTTTAAGTTATACCTATAACGAATTAGGTTCAGTGGTTGGTGACAATAAAATATTTGTTTTCAAGGTTATAATTGTATAGAAACTCACATGAGAATAACTACGACATTAAAACTAAGGGATTCTGTTTGATAAAAGGAATGAAACTTGGTCTACGAATAAGCCAAGTTAAGTAAAATATTTTATAAATATATCACGTCTACTTTTTTTGGTATGTTAGCTATCGCTTGACATTGCATTTTCAACTAAAAACGCTTCCAATCTAAATAGAGTCAAGGGGGACAACTGATTAGTTTGAAATATATACTAATGTTAGCTTATAATTAAATTGGTTTAGTGGCTGGTGACAAAAAGGTATTTGTTTTGAAGGTAATGGTCGTACAAAAAATCACATGAAAAAGATCTATACACCGAAACTGAGAGATTTTGTGTAACAAATATAATTGGGCATTGAAACTTCTCTAGGAATATGCCAATGTAAAAGATTTTTCATTCAAGTTGAGTTTATATTTTATTGTTGTACATTTTCTACGGCTTAACTGGTACATTATAATCGAGAAAACCTTTAGTTATGTAAATTAATTTGTGGTAGAAAAATGATCGTTTGAAAAATCTACTATTTAGGCTATTAATTAGTTTAGTGGTAGTGTAAAAATAATAATCATTTTGAAGGTTGTAGTCATACAGAAATTCAAATGGAAAAACCATAGGAATTGAAACTAAGGGATAATAGTGCATAAAAACTCTCTTATAAACAAATTGGTGACATAGCAAAGTAGTAAATGGAATTAGAAGTATAAAACTGATAAATCCAAAAATATTAATTAATTTTCATCAAAAACCTTGAATTTAATTAAGCTTATGGATATGTAACAAATTTTTTGCATAAGGCTAAACCAAATCTGAACACTTAGCAGGGTATGCACATCATAAATAGGAAAATACTTAGAAGAAAAGCCACAACTACTTTCATTAATCCAAATTTAATGTTCATTTTACCATAAAATCAAATAATACAGAATTGTATAGTGGACACATCAAACTTAAATATATTGACTTCTCTTTAAACATGCTTGAAAATAACACACATCTAACTTTTTGGTTTTTGATTGTATAAGTTTAACCATACATGCACAACGTAGAGAGTATAAATATGTAGTAATAGATAAATTATCATACATACCTCAAATCAAGCTGAATAGGAGAGTAATACATTCCTGCAAAAAAATCAATGAAGGACTGGTATGCTACAGATAACATTATTGTATAATTTTGCCCAAATTTTCCAAGCAGAAGCAGCAATAAAGCAAAAAAAGAATTTTATATGTTATAAAGCAAAATCTACAGTAAATTGTCTATACTGATATACTATCTATATCCATGATGCAGTTGTAGTTGCATGCATAACCTTGAATTTATATTTGCTTATGCATAATGTAAATCTGTCATATTATTATTTATTTAGCAAGCAGAACAAAAATAGGTTGTTAACCATTTACTATCCACAGTAGAGTTTGCCCTATTTTCGTCATAATTATAGAAAATGACTATTATTAGGTATAGCAGATATTATAGCTAAAAGGTTAAAAATTTTGAAATTACCTATTAGGCTCGTTAAAAACACTTTCGAAGAAAGCAGAGAAGAAGTTACAGCCATTTAAACATTTAGAAGTATGTTTGACAGCTGCAGTAAATGGTTAACGGTTATGGTAAATAGATCAATGATAAGCTTTGTTTACCGTAGAAACCCTCACATTTAAATAGAATTTTATTTCTAAAATTTAAAATGAACAAATTACCTTTAAGATGACATATTGATCGCTAAGTTAGCCTCTTAAATATCTTCTCCGCCTACTATTATAAATATGAACTTTAATAGTCTCACAGCTACTATTTCTAACCCAAAAAAAATCATTGTAATCCCAAATATTATTTGTATAATACTCTAAGCCTATCATAATGTAAATATGTGGGGAAATGAACAAATTTTAATAAAAGTTACATGTTAATTTTTTTTATCATGTAAAAAAAGCCAAATGGTACACCTTTTGAATTTCGGACTCAATAAAATGGATAGAACTAATGACATATAAGATATGCCCAATCAATTAGCAGCACAAATAGATTCCCTTTAATATACAGGAATGATAATTTAAGGTAGAAAAAATATATGTTGCATTATCATATTTACATTCCAGAATTGTTACATTGTTAATATCCAACAATGGATCAGCTGCTATAAGTATAAAACTGCTAATTAAGAATCGTTACATTAAAATTAATTCTCAAGCATGCAAATCAATTACCGTAACAACTATACATCTGTATGACTGATGCAGTCCATATACTTGCTTTAACTGATATCCATGTTGATTTAATTAACAATACAAATCTATTGTTACAACACAGAATAAAGCCTTTAAGATTTAATGTAGAAAAACAATAAATTCTTTCTATGATTAATCAATCATTCATTTGCTGAACTAAGAAATAGCAAAGCCAAATTCAATTCTTTTTTAGAAACCAAAAAATGAAATCGTTGTCTTACCATTTACTGTCTGAATTGGTTTAGTTGACTGTCATCGCTGGTTTTTCTACACCTGTAAAACAAATTTAAGAAAAGGATGGTAAAATTTGGTAAATCTTCGCAACGACATAACCTTTTTCACAGAAAATTCATGTACAGGTAGAAAAAATTGCATTTGAAACAAAATTGATGAATTTTCATATGATGAAGAAAAGAGATACCTGAGACTTTCAGCTAGGTAACATGCGGCAACAGAACAAAGTCAGAATCTCAGATTTATGGCATGCTCGATTCGATCGAAATCGCCGATGATGCGATGACGAACTCGTTGGATGTTCAAAAAAGACCAACGGCGACGGGATAACGAAAATAGATCAGAAAATTGCTATTAAATGGTGCAGTGGCTCACGAAATCGAACTGACTGATTTCACCCAAATGGAACAGGCGAAGGGATCATCGAATGAGTAGCGAAACAGCAAGCTAGGCCTATAAGGATGTAGAGATTCGAAGATGGAGGAGGTATGTGAGGGCATAAGAAGAGGGGCAGAAGTCAATGCAGGGTCAAAGACGCGAATTAGAAATAGTTAGCTTTGAAATTAGGAAGTCGATCCACGTCTGGAAGGAGGACGTAGCCTGTTGGGAGAAAACAAAATTCTAGGGTTTTTGAGAAAGGAAAACTGTGGGTCGGCTGTGGAGTAAATTTTAGGTCGAAATTGTTTGGGAGAGGGGAGGCTGAAAATGGGAGAAAGGAAGATTAATGAGAGAGGGGAAAGAATTTCGTGACGCTTCTTTTTCGTAGTCGAGACTGTTCATTTGCCAAATTTCAAAGGTGCCTGTGTGAGCTTGAAATTGAACTCATTAATAATAATATAGTATAGATGTTTAATGGGGTGGGCTCTACTAAAATCACTGGCTTATATGCATCTATTTGCTTATGTATGCAGATTTAATGGAACAAAATCAAAGTGGTTGATTTTTAGTTTCTTTATGTATGGCTGATGTTTAGTAAAATTGGCTTACATATAAGTTATATTTTTTTAGATTCAACATGGATGAGCATTAGCAGTGGATGCTCTCGTTAACCATATAAGCTTATTTGAAGAATGCTTTTCATTTGATGAAAACATATTAGACTTTATGCTAATGTTAATTTATTTTGTCAGTGGTGATTGACAACCATATGTCAGAGTCGTGTATTTACTCAGTGCAACCGCTGAGTATAAACTTGGTTTAACCATTGAGTTATAAACTCACTATTTCACTCAGTGCTTGTGCAACGAGTGGAACTTCGTGTAGTTTCATTGAGTGGAACTCAGTGCTCAACGTTGAGTTTAACTCAGTGACAGCCCTGAGTTTAACTTAGTTCCAATATACGCCAGTTTTAAAGTATGTGCATGGGTTGAAAAATAGATCGGTCTGGTAATATCAGATACATAAAGGTAGTGGTTATGTCAGGCTTTGGAAAATATGAGTTTTAAATATATAAGTTTTATATATATAAAGTCTTAAAGTATACGTGGTTTTGAATATATGCCACCTTCGTATATATCAGGTTTTGAATCACATAAAAGGGCTTCCAGTACACATGTACCATGCCTTGTAGTACAAAACCACATGGTCATTGTAACGTATTACTATTAAAATAGAGGAATAGGCTCCCAGCCATTTGTTAAACGTCATTCTACCTTCTTTCCAATTCATAGTTTTACCTTCATGATATGCTCTCCAGCCATTAGACTTTGGAACTTGGAAATTAGAGACTCTAATGGACATATTGGCACTAATCAGCAGTATAAATTTAAACTGGAAGACCATGAACAATGATTCTTAAGCATATCATAAGTTATATCTATATTCTGTTTTTATTATTTGGCACTTGATTGATCCAAACATGAAGTTCATCAAATTATTCACTTATGACGCTGATACTCTTGCAAAAAACAGTTATCAATTAGGTAACTGAGTATCCAAAACAAATGCATTGATCTTGTGGTCGTTATTTCACATCTTATTGACACTACTATATCTTTTGCAGAGTTCATTTCTCTATGATGCTGAACTAAGTAGTGTATGTACTCTGTAGTCTATTGCTGCATAACGTACACAATATACTAGGACAATGAGGGATGGTCTTCAAGCTGAACGAGGTAGGTAGTCATATCCACTATTTTTGTTCTTTCTATATGTTCATCTTTGGCCAAAAAACATTTGTGCTGCAACAGTTGGCTGCTTTTTCCTGTATGTTTGTCAGGTTTTTAAAAAATAGAAACATGGGAACTAAATTGGAAGGTTCGAGTAGAATCTGGTTCTTTTAGGAAAGGTAAGCTTTGTCCAAATTTCTTATAAGTAAAACTATCATTCTGAGTTGTAGAAAAAAAGTGTATAACTTTGATAATTTATATGACATCATTTATAGTAGGATATACTTGTATAATGTTGTAGATGTTTGATCCCATATTTGAAGTTCTACGAGTTAACGTAATTGTTTGACTATTTATTGTGCTTTCACTTGTGTAGGCATCGGACTTTTGAAGAGAGCAAATTTGGACTTGATGATGCTAGCTTTCACTTGTGTATGCAACAAAGAATTATGGGTAATCAAACGTTTTGTTAGCACTAGTTAGATATAACATTTATTAGTATCCGATGTTGTGAGTTTGTATACAAATGGTTATTGTATGTGAGTTATGTCATTTTGTCGAAAAACTATTGTATTGGAATGGTTATGGATATTTTATTTGATTATATGGTTAATGTGTTTTTTAACTTATTTGAATATGATGATTATGTGAGTGATTGTTGATTGATATAATAGAACCAAAATAGACCATTAATAGGAAATAATAGCATGAAAAATTGGTGTAAAATAATAAACAACTTTTAGTAGCGTTTCAAAAACGCTACCGAAATATATATAGTGGCGTTGAGTAAATGCAACCGTAAAACAGGGGTAAAGTTGGAAATTCTATTAGTAGCGCCAAAAAATCTTTTGGTGGCATTTTTTAAACGCTACAAAAAGATTTATGGTGGCGTTTGAAAAACACTGCCAAAAATGCATTTATAGTGGCGTTAAAATAAATGCAACAAAAAATCATGGATTTTTAGTGGCATGTTTTCTCGTAATGATTATCGGAACGCCACCAAAAGTTTTTGTAGCGTTTTTTTAGCGCCATAAAAAATAAAATTTCTTGTAGTGACAGCATCAAAACCATCAACATCTCAACATTTTTGAAACCACTGAATAAATCCTATCAATAGAGTTGAAAGTTCTTACCAAGTAGCAAAGAAAATAAAAGCGCAACCGTTCCTTTCGATAAAGGTGAAACCATACTAGAGTCAACACGGCAGTCACCTTTCGACCAGGTCGAAAGCATTGAGGTCGAAAGGTGCTGACCCACTTCTATAAATAAGACCCAAGGGATCTGGTGTGGGGGATCCAAATTCAATCATTCTAAACTTGTATTCTCTTAATTATAAAAGCTATAAAAACCCTAATTTGTAAATCAAATTAGGCAAATTGATTAATAAATTCTTTTTTGAGCTGAGGAAGGGAAGCCCTTGTTATTTCTAATTACTTTACTATTTCTCAAGCTTTAGCCGGTTTAAGCTTGTGTTATAGGTATCGACCATATCGAAAGGACCATTCTGACTAGGTATAAATCCTAATATTCTCAAGTAATACCAATTGCACACTCCAAACCACCTTTCCTAGAACTTCTACTTTCGACAGGGTCGAAACCTTCTATCTATCCACTCTGACCTTAGATTCTTGGTCAAAACCGAAGAAATTGCTTTTGATAGGGTTGAAAACTTTATCCAGATTCCTGACCTAAGTCTTAACTCCTAATCAACTTAGCTTTCAATAAGGTCGAAACCTCAGTCTCAGATTCTTGGATAAAGCCCTAACCACTCAACAACTAAAGCCTTCGACTAGGTCGAAACCCACCAACACAAACCTTACCCAGGGTATCTCAAATGTATCGAAAGGAGAGCTTTCGAAGAGAAATCCACACTTACCCAGAGATTTCTTGTTAAAATTTTAGCACTAGAAGGAGGGCTTGAGCCTTCGACTTAGTTGAACACCTAACACTACTTGACTCTAATCCAACTTACTTCGATCTCAAGCTTATCTACTTTGGTCTAACGTCATCATGGTAAAAAAAATCAAGAGATCCAATCAATGGTCTTCCGAACCACATTTGACAGGATTCTCCTCAGTAATCATCAAGGATTCCAACCAAAATGAAGAGCAAAGGCCAAGACTGGAAGCTCAACGAATAATAAACAAGAAAAAAGTGGAATCGTATGATTTTTAGAAATGGAGCTTGAACCCCTTTCATATTGGCCCCACCCCTTTTTTTGCTTTAGGAAAAAGGGAATATGGATATGATAATTTGTTCAATGAAATGAGAAGAACTATCCAACACTATTTCAAAGGCATGATCTTTGAAAAAGAGATAATGGTTGACTACAATGCCTATGCACATAATTGGCAAAAAACTACTATAAGAACAATTCCAATACAAGAACTCCAAAGGGTGGAAAAAAGAAAAGCAATTGAAGACTGTGAGACTAAAAGGCCAAGAAATAAAATGTCAAAAAGCCATCCTCAAGAAAAAAGTTTCAAGTCTATACATTCAAAAGAATTCAACTTAACAACATCCATAGAGAATGTCTACTTGCTAACCAAGGATGAGCTTAACTATTGGCCGTCACAGAAATAGAAGCCAAAACATGAAAGGAATCTAGGGAGATCCTACAGTCACAGTCACATGATGAACGAACATGGGACCAATCATTGCAGAGCCCTAGAGGTGATGATAACCAATTTCTTCTGTTAAAGAAAGATTAATGAGTTTGTAAAGAGAACTTGAGAAAAATAAAAAAAAAGTTACTTTTCTAAGAAAGATCTACATGGTTGGGAGTGAAATACTCCTTACATTTGGATACTACCTAAGATGGTAGTCTACCTAAGATGGTAGAAAGCCTCTGTCTGCACCGAGTTGGCCGGGGCATAGCACCTCCTGGAGGGAGGGTGGAGTAAGCCTTTAACCGTGCCACGCTATGGCCAGGTTAAAGCACTGGACATGCCCTTGGCCATGCCTCTATCCGATCAAGGCACCTCCTAAAGGGAAGATGGAGTAAGCCTTAATCCATGCCATAATACGGCTAGGACATGGTGCCTCCTGGAGGGAGGACGGAGTAAACCTTTATCCATGCCACGCTATGGCCAGGTTAAAGCACCACTCAAGCCTCTGTCTGTGCCACGCTATAGCCAGGGTAGGTTGCCCCCTGGAGGGAGGTTGGGTAAGTTCTTGGTTCTAGCCTCTATGATGAGCTAACCTAGAGCATCATACAACAATGGACTAAGACGTCCAAGCCCAAGAAGAGGCTCATCAAATAATGGACTAAGATGTCCAAGCCCAAGAAGAGGCACATCAAATAATGGACTAAGATGTCCATGCCCAAGAAGAGGCTCATCAAATAATGGAGTCCAAACCCGAGAAGCTGTACATCTTCAATGGACTAAGATGTCCAGGCCCAAGAAGTGTCACATTAGATTATGGACTAAGACGTCAAAGCTTGAGAAGCAACCAATCAGATTACTACTATATGCAAGGCCTAATGGGTTTATGCATGTCAAAGAAGACAGAATCTAAGGAGTAAAACGGAACTTCGTCTATTAAATACCTGAATCTGGGTTGCGGGACTTTCATTTCTAAGTTTCATCTATTAATATTCGAATCTAGGTTTCGAGTCTTTATCAATCACTAATCTTCTTTATCATACCCGAAACTGGGTTGCGAGGCTATTACTTATTAATGCCCTAATCCGGGCTTGAGATTTCTATCATGGATTTCTATTTGTCCGTCACAAATGCCCGAATCTGGTTCACAAAATATTCTCAAGAAGATCATTTTTATAAGTTTCCGTTAGTACCTGAATCTGGGTTTTGGATTTCTAAGTTTTCAAATTTCATTAATACCTGAGAACATGTCATTGGGTTTCTATTACAAATATTCAAAAAATGATTTCTGGACCCTTCCATATTTAGCTCCTTATTAACTATCTCAAGAGAATTACCCTTTAGCAATTATACCCCTACTTCAGGATGGGATTTCCTATCAACAGACTTCAGACATTCTAGCAAAATGATTAAAGTTAAATTCTTAATTATTTCTCATCATTGTTAAAGACGGGATTTAGACATTTGGTATAAACTACTTTTCATGTGATTATCATGATGATTTGTTAATCTACGCGAATAATATACATAGACTTATATGTCAATTTCAAGCTAACAATTGAAAATATTGTTTGCTTCATACTTTTCGGGGAAATCGGAACAGCAAAGAGGAATGAAAGATTCAGCAAATGCAGAAACTACAGTATGAGCTATCAAACAAGTGTTTTAGAAACAATATTACAGAAAGAAATCACAAATTAGGTGATATTTACAAAGTTTATATGATTTACATAACTCATGAAATTATTTACAAAACTTCTGAAATTATTCGTGAATATACAAGACAAGAATATACATTTCATGAATATGAATCAATCATAGATCTTCAGTAGCCTTACTTAGATTCTCAACTATCGAAGGATTAGCTATGTGACGATTTGCAATGCAGAGGACCTCTTTGAGTTTCTTTTCTTTCTTCCCTATCTTGTCTGCATTGTCGATTGCATCGATGTTAGTCTTTAGAGCGCGATTGAAAGCTCTGTTTGTGCCTCTTAGTGTTTTATTTTCCCTTTCTAATTCCGCGATGCGCTTCTAAAGGACATAATTATCGCATTCAAGTTTCAAAATTCTGTCTGCATACTCATTTATGCTTTGCGAATATTTCGCTCTTTGTTGTTCATCGAAGTACTTAGCCACTTCAAATTTAACTTTCCTACACCATTCATCCACTACCCTCTCGTCTAAGCCAGGAGGGGGATTAGTCATTGTGGGTAATTTTTGAGCAGTAAGGAAAGGAGACCTTGTAGCTCTAGTAATAGAAAGAGTAGCGTGGGGAGATGGTAAATCGATACTCTGAATATTATCCCCCATAATATATTCCAGCGATTCGCACTGAGCTTGGCTGTCCTTCAGTTTCATCTCTAAATCACTTATTTGCTAAAGGAGTTCCAACATTTTGTGATCAAATTCGATTGAAGGGTTCAATTTTACTTGTCACTTCAGTGTAGAAATCATTTCATCCTTACTTTTGACATCAGCCTCTAGATTTGCATTTGATCTTTAAGATTGCTGACAATAGTTTTTTGGAGTAAGTATCTTTTGTGCCATCTTAGAGTTTCTGCATTTCCGTGAAAGTGTGCAAGTAAGGTGTCTTCAAGGGGTTTACTCCTTTCATGTTCTTTTAACGGCTTATCTCTAAGACTAGTGAGGCATGACATTGAATCGAGTGAGAGAGGAGCGGCAGATAATTATAACTCCTATTTAAATAGAAAGAAACAAAAGAAAGTCAAAATCAGAATGAAAAGTCTCTTTATTATTACGATAAAAGATTACAATTCAAATGACAATGAAACTATAAGATACATTATACATTGGTTTCATATCTAAAAATGAGAAGCAGCATCTCTAACTTTATCTAATGAATTAGTAGAAAGAATAGTTGTAGAATCAAAAGGAATATTTAGTCCCTTTGGAGTAATCACTGGGAGGCATTTGCTATAGTCCCACTCCCCAGCTGGAGAACTATCATGACAACAAATTAACTTAGTATAGAACATCCTGATTTCCTTAAGTAGCTTCTCTTTTTCATCACCGAGGAAATCAAAGCGGAGATGAGGATGTTCCATATAAAGTTTTTGTAAGTCTCTAAGAAAATAATATCTTGCTAATTTTGAAGACTTTAAAATTGGTGCTTTTACAAGATAAGTTTAGCATATTGACTTAAACGGTCTCTAGAAACAAGTTGACCAGATGAACAGTCGCTCTGTGATAACATAATGAAATGAAGCTAAGCTTAAAAAGCAAGATTAAACCAAATATTCACAAATTAATATATTATTACATGTTTACAATTATTCATCCGGTTCATACATGGTAGACTTAGTAAATAATTCAAAGACAAATTTACCTTTGCAATACTTAAGTTTTTCAGGAGGAAGATCTTGCGAAATGGATCTAACTCGTGGTAAATTCCAAAAAGCTCCAGAATGCGGGCCAGATCTGAATTCGTCCAAGTATTTCTTATGGAAGCGCCTAAGTAGATCCCTGCTAAATTCACCTAAATATGAAAAGTCAACAATTGGGTGTCAACTATAGGCCTTATATAAGAAGTTAACTAAAATGTCCCTCTCTTTAATGAACATCTAGAATGAAGTGATTAACTCCCAATTCTCTTTTAAGAGAGCATTGTAGCAAAGGCGTGCTCTCCTTAGTAGGGGGAAGCTTCTTGATGCTTAAAAGATGCCAGCATTAATGCACTTCTATTAGGCCTATGATATTTATCAGAAATTAAATTGGGGTCCTTTATTTGCTTGTCTAACTCCCTATATAATCTATTTATCTCTACTTTTTTTCTTTCAAGTTTTGTTTTATAGGGGTGGACGGATTTCTTCATTATCTAAAATGAATGATTTACACTATTATTTATCTTTAAAGTGAAAGATGTTTAAACAAAGAATCCCATACCTAAGATATTGGGACTGAGGCTTGGGAAGCTTGTTCTTTCTCCTTCAACGCTTCAGCATCAATAAAAGCAGCCTCTTCTTCTTCAGGAACAGAGGGCCCGACAGATTCAGGTGGGACTCCTTTGTGGGGAGATGGATCTTTTTCAAAATCTTTAGTATTACCGTCTCCATCCTTTTCAAAAGTGTGGCCCCAATTGTCACCACGTGAACCTTGGCCGCCATTGAAGTTGTCATCATCGTCGTCGTGGTCATCATCATCGTTAGGGTCGCCCTCTTCTTTGGTAGCGTCATTTTTATCGCCCTCATCTTCTGAGTCAGATTCGATTTCAAAAGAGGGGACTTCGAAAGAAAGAACCTAGGAGGCATCGATTTCCTCCTCTCTTGCAGCTCCAATCCTCTTCTTCATTCGATTAATCTTGCCCATTACTCTACCAAAAAGGGCAGAGTCGAGCGAAGGGAAGCTTAGCTCAAAGCACTTGTCAATATTATCGGCATAAGCAAGCATCAGAGGCCCTTCGAAAGAGCTCAACATGATCTCCCCAAGTGTAGTGTTGAGAAACTGCGACACTTGCTGTTTAGCATCTAAGATAGTGTCGATGGCAAGTTTCAGGGAAGCCTTGTTTTTCTTCAACTTCTCTTTTAAAGAGGCGTTCTTTGTTACCATTCAGGCCTTCTCCTCGTTGGATTCTTTTATTATTAGTTGCATTGGAAAGTTCTCATTGGTGAGGAGTTGCGAGCATTTCTTTCTTCCAAGGTAGCGGATTCCGACTTGGTGAGAGAAGTTCTCAATCGCTCCAGTTCAGAGGTTGCTTCATATTTTGCCCCATATAAGGAAGAGATTTGATTCTTTAAGGCAGAAGTTTCCTCCTGAAACATGGAGGACTCAATAGAAGATTTAGATGAACTAGCCAACTCTTGGAAATCTGAAAGAAGAAGTGCAGTGCAAGTTTGAGAATTAGAGAAAACCAGTAATGATAAAGTCGAGTGAAGTGAAACTTACCAAAAAATGTTGCTCTATCTGAGAACAGTAATGACCTGCCAAATCAAAAATGGAGGAAGGCGGGTGGATTGTGACAAAAGACTCAGAATTTAAGATGGACTGGGCTACCTCTTCAAAATTAATGGAAAGAGAAGAAGATGTTGCCCTTCGAGGAATGCGTTTTTGAGTGAGAGTCATCTCCAAAGCTTGTTGCATCTGTTCGAGTGCACCCGGACAGCTTGAAACAGTGATGCGTGAAAGAGGATCGATTGCGGATGGTGTTTGCTTGGATTTATCCTAAGGGGCCTCAACAGTAGGGCTCTCTGATGCTTTATCAAGAGATAATGATTCCTCCTCTTCTGAATCACGAACATAAATAATTTTGGCTATTTTTAGAGGTGGTTCCGCTTAAGGTGATTGCTCCAACTTCCACTTGACTGCCATCTTAGTCTTGGTAAGAGATTCGGCGATTGATGGAACACAAGAAGTAGCGAGAGGAGGAGCTGGACCACTAACCGGCTTTTTAACTTGAGGAGTAGCTATAGAGAATTTGAACATATTAAAAGTCAGCAGAATAATTTGGAAAACAACAAAGCAGTAGATGTTCAGAATAGTGTTTATAGCCTACTAGAATAGTCAAAGCAAATGGAGGATAGAGAGGAGAAATGTGCGGGATCTCCCAAAGAAAGGAAGCCTTTGCTTCGTAAGGTGTGTTGGATCAAAGGAGGTTGCCCCAAAATCCTTTGACCATGAGGGAGGAGAGAATGCTTCTTCAAGTTGGTAGGATTCAACAGCTTCAATCGGTTTCCTATCTTATTAGAAGCTGCGAGTAGTGACTCCACCATTTTCTTATCAGCCTCATTAAGTTCTTTGGCAGGAGAACCTGACAAAAGATAAATATTAAACAAGAAAAGTAACTAGATAGAAGGAAAATAATGGAAATTTGAACTTACGGGGAGTAGAGAAATTCTCGCGGATGTTTGAGAAGCATTTAACGAAGAACTGGTTCTCCAAGTCTCTAAACTTGTTTACCCCCTCTGATATCAGCTTCTTCGGGGAGTATTCTCTGAAGATTTGGTGGTTGATATTGCTGAGCTTGACTAGTCAGACCAAGTAGTTCAATACTTCAAAATTTAAAGAAGGGAGGCCAGACTCTAAGGCCATCAACTCCAGAGACAGAAGGTAAGTGTATATGTTCACAGACAGCTGGATTGGAGCGATTTCGAGATAATAAATAACTTATACAAGAACTTCGAAAAAGGGAGAAACCCTCCATGCCATATATTTATGGTAGAATAAGCAAAGAATCCTTTGGCATGGTTGCTAATGGTGTCAGTTTCCCTTGGTGGAATGGCTTCCACACTAGTAATTCCATAGTCCTTTAGAATGGCATCTACTTCATCTTGTGTAGATATCAGAGAATGCTTTGAAGTGGCATCGACCTTCTTTGGAGAGCTCATGTTTCTGCTAGGTGAAAACATTTCAATTAAAATTTCCAGTTTGTTATGAACCAACATTCTCTAAAAAAATAGTAAAAACTGACTGAAGCAACTTAAGCATAAAACCAAATATGAAACTTCAAATTCTTGGAAGACTGTTAAAGTAAAAATCAGAGAAATAGAGCTTTCGACGGAGTCGAAAGGGAAGGAAAAATCAACATTTAATAAACACCTCTCGACAATATCGAATGCCTAAATATGAACATTTACCGAGCTTTCGACAAGGTCGAAAGGAAGGGTTGAAGTATATGTCCAATTGGCACTTTTCAACAATGCCGAAAGCTCGATATAAACTATGTTATGAAAAGGGGAATAATTAAAACCAACTTAAAAATCAAAACAAAGTACATACCACTAGTATTCCATAAACAAGATAACAAGACCCTTCGACACTATCGTAACCTATGACTTAAGTTTCTTACGGGAAATGTGAATGCCGCTGAAACCTTATATACCCATTGAGTCGAAAGATCCTAAGTTAAAATTATATGAATTTGGAACGTGTCGACAATGCTGGAAAAAGGTGAATATAGAAGGTTTCGATTCATTAGTTACAGAATGTTTCGATAGGGTCAAAAGGACATTATGGTTTCAAAAGCATATTACAAGGAAAAAATTTCAGTCAACGCAAAAGGTTTCGACTAGGTTGAAACATTTTGCTTTCGAGAGGGGTGACTACATGCCACTTTGCTAAACAACCGTTCGACAAAGTCAGTCAAATTAGCACCTCGATACCTTTCAACCCCACCGAAAGAGGCTAAGAAAGCAAAGTAAAAGTTGACACCTTAAACCCCTTTGAAGGGGTAGAAAAGTAAAATTTTGGCGATAATTTTTTAATCCGTACAATTCCAAAGCTTCCGGGCAAAGAAAACAGGGAATCCTTTCTTCCCCAAACCCGATTTCAAGTCCAGGAATTCAAAAAATAAATAAACAAATGAATCAAAACCATTAAATCAATAGATTTAAGCATGAATCAACCTTTTAAATTTCGAAACCTACAAAATGGGAATTCAAATTCTATAAAAAAGGTAACTGTGATAATGAAAAACTGAAATTGGATTTGAAGTGAAATTTAACAAAAATGAATTTAATCGATTCATGAAATTGAATCGTGGAGCTCACTCAGGTAGATTTAAACTTAAAACTCAAATAATTCTCAGTAAATCAAATCAAACATGCTTTCGGTGATATTAAAATTCGAGCAGTTTTAAATCAACATTCCGATTATGAGATCTAAGAGATTAAAATTCACTGTAAAATATAAAAAACAGAGAAAGAGAAAGATTTACAAAACAAAAATAATTTTAACTTACAGATTAAATCTAGTTTCTTCTTTGATTGAGGAAAAGGTAATTTGGAGAAAATTATGAAATCTCTTTACTTATTCTCGAAGTTGGTTTAATTACAGATAAGTGAAGAGGAAGAAGAAGAAAGCGTACTTCATAAGAAAAGTCAGAGAAGGCGACAGGCCATTAGATCAGACTTAAACAGATGGCCTAGATTTACATGGGAATGCCAAAAGGCAGGAAGTTTCAAGGTTCCGACATAGTTGACATGGAAAGTCAAGTGCATCCCTTCGCCGGGGGTAAGGGGTGGAGGCAAATGTTGCTACCAAATTTCGACTTAGTCGAAACCAGTTTGAGCAGAGGTTAAAGAAGAATGAGAGGAAAAGGTTCAAACTAGACCTTTCGAAGGAATCGAAGGGATGCTATAGTCAAAGTCCAAAAGCTTCAAAACCTCTCGAAGGGGTGAAAAAGATGTTATAGTCAAGGTCCATAAGGTTCTACACCTTTCGAAGGAATCGAAAGCACCCTTCCCCCTTCAGTGACCACCTTTCAAAGTAGGTGATTCCATATGCATGAAGACCTTTCGAATGAGTCAACGCAACACCTTTCGAAGACAATGAAGGACAACTCTTCAAATATGCATCAAAACTTTCGAAACCAAAGGTTTCGCATTCACTCATACCACTCGAAAGCATGTATTGGCCTTAACAATCCTTTCGAAAGCTAAACCAAGCCTTTCAAACCGGTTGAAACCATTATTGTCCAAGGAGGTTCTGCATCAAGTCGGAAACAAGAGTTCAAAAGCAATCAACAACGTCGAAACCATCAACATCTCAACATCTTCAAAACCGCTGAACAAAGCCTATCGACAGAGTCAAAAGCTCTTACCAAGCAGCAAAGAAAAGAAAAGTGCAGCAGTTCCTTTCGATAAAGGTGTAAGCATACTAGAGTTAACACTACAACCACCTTTCGACTAGGTCAAAAGCATTGAGGTCGAAAGGTGCTGACCCACATCTATAAATAAGACCCAAGGGGTCTGGTTTGGGGGATCAGAATTCAATCATTCTAAACTTGTATTCTCTTAATTCCAAAAGCTGTAAAACACTAATTTGTAAATTGAATTCGGGAAACTGATTAATAAATCCTTTTTTGAGCCGAGGAAGGGAAGTCTTCGTTATTTCTAATTACTTTACCGTTTCTCAAGTTTTTACCAGGTTTAACCTTGTGTTATAGGTATCGACCATATCGAAAGGACCCTTCCGACTAGGTCAAAACCCTAATATTCTCAAGTAATATCAACTATAGACTCCAGACCATCTTTCCTAGAACTTCTACGTTCGACAAAGTCAAAACCTTATATCTATCCACTCCGACCTTAGATTCCTGGTTAAAACCCAAGAAACTGCTTTCGGTAGGGTCCAAACCTTTATCTAGATCCTCAACCTAAGTCTTAATTCCTAATCAACTTAGCTTTCGACAGGGTCAAAACCTTAATCTCAGATTCTTGGAACATGCATTAGCTTTTATTTAATTTTTTGTTTTATACCATTGTTTTGTAATATGGTAACTTATATATCTCTGGATTTGATATTCTTTCACTAACCTAGCTTGAAATATTTACTCATCAATTTCATGGTCACCAACTGCCCTCCTTTGGTTTTTTATTAAGGATCATGTGTCGTGTAAGGAATGTGCAACTTTAAACGGCCAAGATAATTTCCTCATCATTAAGTTATAATATTAAATAATAATGTATTTTCTCAAGACTCACAATCTTGCCATGAGTAGCTTAGAAATCAAGTGGTGAGATCCAACTTTTGCATTACTTTATGAGTAATTTACAACCAACACTAATGGTTGTATATATGAATAATGATGTTACTGTTAGTCCATAGGATAGTAGGTTTTGATGACAACAACTATAGAAGTGTTATAAAATATATATGTGCAGGAAATCTATATGCAGGTATCAACAAAAGAAGACTGTACAGTAAAGAAGACAAAGATCAAGAGTTCAAGATTGAAGACTCATGAGATTCAAGATATTCAAGAGTTCAAGACAAATAATATAGTTAGGTTAGATATTTGTTAAAACTCCTTGAAAGCACTATCATTCTTTTTTATCCAATTTACTCGTGGAATGGAATCCACTTCGTTCTTGTTAAAGGGATGGAACCCTAGTGAGATGGAACTCACGAAATATCTAGTGGAACGGATAGTAGCCCTATTTTGTTATCCACTAATTTTGATTCAAAATAATTTTCAAAATTATCTCTTGTTTCATAAAATGATTTTCAAATATTCCTTTTCAAAAGAAAAACCTTCGTTCGTATTTCCAAAAATGTTTTAGCCTCAAAATCATATTTATCATTTTGTTATATTTTGATTTCAAAATTGTCCTTGATATTTTAGCCTCAAAATCTATTTTAATATTATATTTACTTTAGTTTATTTACCTTGATTTTAAAATATATTTTAGTATATATACATATATATATTCATAAGTATTTCTACTTCTAAATACCTTATACAAATACAAAGAGTCCATTTGAATAAAGTTGCATATGTTTTAAATCATCATTTTCAAAGAAAAGCAAATCATCATTTTTACTAGACCATGTCGACATCCTCTTTACTTGTCATGTCGACATGCTTCCCGTTATAGCAAAGGTTGTTTTCAAAAGAAGTGTCTATTCGTTTAAATCTCTTCGAATGGACACATCCATTCATTCTCTATAAATAGAGACTGTTATGAACGTTTTCCAGTAACTACTTTCTTTATTTTCTCTCCCCTTTATTCTCTTATCTTATTTTCTAATCATCCTATCCATATTCTGCCGAAATCTTAAGTGAATCAAACCAGAATATCTCTAGTTTGATTTTCTGCCACTCTCTTCAAAGAATCTCAGTGCTTATCAGAGTTATAGATACATTTGTACTCAAAGAAACTTGTTTAGGGTTATAAAGGTGTGATCGTGTCCTTGGAAATCGATCGGGTGAACTTGTGTCCTGTGAATCAAGTGGTTCTACCCAGAGACCTGAGAATCTGGAGGGTGTACCTCGTCGCCTTGGAATCGAGGGATTGTAATCTATATTATTATTGAATAGAAAGCCGTACGAGTTGTGCGGGACTAGATGTAGGGTAACACCGAACCAGTATAAAATTCCTGGTGTGTTCTTTCCTTTACTTGCTTTTTATTTATATTTGCATCTGTTTGTGATTCTGTGATTTGATCTGTGATTGTGTATTTGCATTAAGTTAGTTAAATCAATTTAAATTAAAGAAGTTTTAAAGAAATTCTTAAAACACTATTCACCCCCCCTCTAGTGTTAAATAGCCTTAAGATCATCTTCCGCGTCCCTGTCATTTGGTATCAGAGCAAGTTTTTCAAAGTATTCATAACCTGATTTTTGAAAAGTAACAATGGCTACCAACACTGGTATTTCTAGTTCATTTGTAGAGGGTCAGTCCACTGCCAGACCACCACTTTTCAATGGCAGTAACTATGCATATTGGGCATGTAGAATGAAGATATATTTACAATCCATTAGTTTAGAAACATGGAATATGACACAAACTGAATACACTGAGCCCACAACTGATTTTGCTCAATGGACGACCGTTCAAAGAGAAGTGGCTCAAAACAATTCAAAAGCCATGAATATTTTATTTTGTTCACTAGATAGAAATGAATTTAATAGGGTATCTGTTTGTAAAACTGCATATGAAATCTGGAAAACTCTGCAAGTTACTCATGAAGGAACAAGCAAAGTTAAACAGACCAAAATTTCTATTCTTACTAATCAATTTCAATTATTTAAGATGTTGCCTAGTGAATCTATTCCAGATATGTATAGTCGTTTTCAGGATATTGTTCATTCACTAGTATCTCTGGGAAAAGCAATCTCCGAAGAAGATCAAGTCAGGAAAATTCTGAATTCACTCACTCCAGAATGGGATCTGAAGACATTGGCGATTGAAGAAGCAAATAACATCAGTACCTTAAAGATTGATGAATTAATTGGAAATCTGATGTCATATGAAGTTCAAATTCAGGAAAGAAGGGAGAATAAGTCATCAGAAAAAAGGTCCATTGCCTTTAATGCACTAACTGGTGAATCAGACTCTAGTGATGATGATGAAGAAATAGCCTTCATGACAAGAAACTTTCGAAAATTCTTGAAATATAGAAAAATGAATAATCACAAGAGAAAAAGTTTTGGAAATAACACTGAATCACTCAACAACATCAAATGCTTCAATTGCAATGAGTTTGGTCATTATCAAAGAGACTGTCCACATCAAGAAAAGCAAACTCCTCAATCAAACAAAGAATATTCAAAGAAAAGAAAGAAAGCATTTGCAGCAACACTGGATGATTCAGATACGTCCTCAAGTGATGATGAACAGAAAACAGAATTGGCAAATATGTGTTTTATGACAACTCAGAATTCAGATAATCAGGATGATATGGAACTCAAACAAGGTACACGTTTACTATTTTAATTGGTTGAAAATTGGTTGCTTAGAATAGTTTATTAATTAAGTATATAATTAATTTTATTAACTTAAAATTTTTTCAAATATCTTTTAAAAATTTATAAAATATTATTTTTATATATTTTCTGTATAATATATTTTCAAAATATATTCAGACAATAGTCATAATATATATAAGTATATATATATATATAAATCTTGTACATGTTTGAAATCATTTTTGCAAAATCTGATGTGCATGTCGACATGGCACTTATTGGTAATGTCGACATACCTGTAGCAAATCAGATTTCTAAATTTGAATTCAAAATTCAAATTTCCCTCCACCTTTTCACTAACTCCTATGTTCTGAATAATTATGACTCTTTGACCAGAGAATCCACCTATTCAACCTCTTTATATCTATCTTCTATCAACACTTATCTCCATCTTCAATTCAAATTCAAATCAACTTTTATCTTCAAACACTCTTATCTCTTCAAAAATGGCATCCACTAGCAACGTAGCCGGAATGAGGCTGTCAAAAGCCACCAAAGATCATCTCTACAATAATAGAGATGCCATACTTGCATACATTAATTATGCAACTTATGGAAAAGTTCATTCGGGTAGTTTTGCTATTTTTAATGACTTCGCTTCTTATGAAATTGATGCTCTCTTTCAAAACAATGGTATTCTAAGCTTGGTTGACAATAACCAAAATGATTTTGTTTGCTATCCAAACCTTGTCAAAATGTTTTATGCAAATTTAAATCGTGGTTTTTATAATGGAAGGGATGATGAAGTGTGGAGTAGTGTCAAGGGGACACAAATTGTTTTGGATACCGATGTTTTAGGAACCATACTTGAGTGTAAAAGTACCGGTTCCAATCTTTCTTCTTTTGAAATCGAGGAAACCGATCGTGAAACTTTTCACAATATTTTTGAGGAAGAAATGGATTTCAAAAATAAATTTTTTCGACCAAAAGCTCGTATTGTTAATCTTCTCCTTCAACGCACTATTACTCCGAGATCGGGAAATTACAATAACCCGACTCAAAAGGTGTGTAAGGCTCTTTTTGCAATTTTTGGAAATTATGATATTAATTGGGCACAAGTTATCTTGGATGAATTTCGTCACAAAAACTTGGATTCAGGAGAGAATGCATTATATCATGGAATATACCTCACTAGAATTTTTAATTACTTTGGAGTGGATATGAGAGGTGAAGAATTCTTTCCAAGAAAGGTTTTTAATCATTCCAATATTTCACTTATGAAAATTCCGCACGTGTTTCAACCATACGAAACACTAACGGAAAAAGAAGCACGATTGGGGTATGAGGAAATGCAAGAAGATGAGGAGGAAGACGAAGAAGAGGAAGAGGAGGAAGAAGAAGGTGAAGAAGAAGAAGGTGAGGAAGAAGAAGAGGAAGAAAGTGAAGAAACTTCCTTAGAGAGTATTGATTTTCCCACACGACCATCAAACAAGATTCTCCTTCACAATCAACGAGTAATTGTAAAAAATCAAAAAGCTCTCAAGCACTCCGTAAACAAAAAATTGGACAAAATGTCCAATACTATGAACAAGTTCTTCTCCAAAGTCAACAAGAAGCTTAATATCTCATCATCTTCATCCTCATCTACTAGTTTCTAGAGTTTACTTTTTGTATATCAATGAAATTTGGTATATTGAAAGTTGTATCTTTATGTTTTCTCTATGAGATTCATGTACTTCTCTGTTCTAGTATGAAATGAAGCTTATTCTCTGTTTATCTTACTGTCACTCTTATTTATATCAAGTAATATATATATAAATCATATGTATATACACTGAAAATTCAAAAAATAAGATGTGCAAAATCTGCTATGTATGTCGACATACTGTATAGAGGTCATGTCGACATATACTGGTCATATTCTGAATGGACATTTCAATTTGAAATTCAAAATAACTCCTTATGTCTATTCATTTCAAACGACTTTCCTGTCTATTTAAGTCCTATTTTCTTCCAAAAAACTTCTCATAACTTCTCTCTACTCTTATCTACTTATTTCCTTCGTACTTATCGTCAAAATGGCTTCATCCTCTTCAAATCTAAGTGATAATCTTGAAGAGACTCTCAAATCCTTCAAAGACATTCTTACTTTTATTCTACGAAATCAGAGGCACTTAGAACTGAGTCAAATGCGGATGATAAAGGAACAAGAAAGGCATTTCGATGCACTACGATGGATGATCTCAGCTCTCAACAAAGAGGATTTCCAAGTAAATCCACCAAAGACATTGCTCCAGGACGATGAAGATTGGGAAGTAATCAAAGCAGATCCCATCTTTGGAAAAGAGGGATGGGTTGAAGTTCCACGTAACATTTAACCTGTTTGATTTGGTTTAAAAATTGATTTGATTTGAAATACTTGATTTGGTTTTAAAACATGGTTGATTTATGATAACTTACTATATTGATTATGTAATAAGACATAAATAGGTGTGCTTATGGTTGATTGATTTGTCTATTTATTGTATGCATTTTCTTTTTATTTAATAGTCATGTATATAGTAATATTGAAATGAATAAAATAATCTGTGGTTACACGTATTATTCTCATATTACTCATATATATCATTCTGAGTATACAATATTTAGCATTGTTATATCTAGTTTCAGTATTATTAATGATAACACTATCATTAAATATCATAGATTTAGGGGGAGTTAATGTCATTTTTTTGTTGATGACAAAGGGGGAGAAGTATAAAATAGGTTAGTCAGTATAAAATAGGTTAGTTAGGCATAGATTAAGGGGGAGTTATTAGATTTAGGGGGAGTTATAAGGAGAATATAAATATTTTATAAACAAAGGTTGTCATCATCAAAAAGGGGGAGAATGTTAGTCCATAGGATAGTAGGTTTTGATGACAACAACTATAGAAGTGTTATAAAATATATATGTGCAGGAAATCTATATGCAGGTATCAACAAAAGAAGACTGTACAGTAAAGAAGACAAAGATCAAGAGTTCAAGATTGAAGACTCATGAGATTCAAGATATTCAAGAGTTCAAGACAAATAATATAGTTAGGTTAGATATTTGTTAAAACTCCTTGAAAGCACTATCATTCTTTTTTATCCAATTTACTCGTGGAATGGAATCCACTTCGTTCTTGTTAAAGGGATGGAACCCTAGTGAGATGGAACTCACGAAATATCTAGTGGAACGGATAGTAGCCCTATTTTGTTATCCACTGATTTTGATTCAAAATAATTTTCAAAATTATCTCTTGTTTCATAAAATGATTTTCAAATATTCCTTTTCAAAAGAAAAACCTTCGTTCGTATTTCCAAAAATGTTTTAGCCTCAAAATCATATTTATCATTTTGTTATATTTTGATTTCAAAATTGTCCTTGATATTTTAGCCTCAAAATCTATTTTAATATTATATTTACTTTAGTTTATTTACCTTGATTTTAAAATATATTTTAGTATATATACATATATATATTCATAAGTATTTCTACTTCTAAATACCTTATACAAATACAAAGAGTCCATTTGAATAAAGTTGCATATGTTTTAAATCATCATTTTCAAAGAAAAGCAAATCATCATTTTTACTAGACCATGTCGACATCCTCTTTACTTGTCATGTCGACATGCTTCCCGTTATAGCAAAGGTTGTTTTCAAAAGAAGTGTCTATTCGTTTAAATCTCTTCGAATGGACACATCCATTCATTCTCTATAAATAGAGACTTTTATGAACGTTTTCCAGTAACTACTTTCTTTATTTTCTCTCCTCTTTATTCTCTTATCTTATTTTCTAATCATCCTATCCATATTCTGCCGAAATCTTAAGTGAATCAAACCAGAATATCTCTAGTTTGATTCTCTGCCACTCTCTTCAAAGAATCTCAGTGCTTATCAGAGTTATAGATACATTTGTACTCAAAGAAACTTGTTTAGGGTTATAAAGGTGTGATCGTGTCCTTGGAAATCGATCGGGTGAACTTGTGTCCTGTGAATCAAGTGGTTCTACCCAGAGACCTGAGAATCTGGAGGGTGTACCTCGTCGCCTTGGAATCGAGGGATTGTAATCTAGATTATTATTGAATAGAAAGCCGTACGAGTTGTGCGGGACTGGATGTAGGGTAACACCGAACCAGTATAAAATTCCTGGTGTGTTCTTTCCTTTACTTGCTTTTTATTTATATTTGCATCTGTTTGTAATTCTGTGATTTGATCTGTGATTGTGTATTTGCATTAAGTTAGTTAAATCAATTTAAATTAAAGAAGTTTTAAAGAAATTCTTAAAACACTATTCACCCCCCCTCTAGTGTTAAATAGCCTTAAGATCATCTTCCGCGTCCCTGTCAGTTACCTTGCGTCTATTCGTTCTTTTTGATCGTAACTATTTTTGTAAACTGTGATTGCATTGATGTAAATCATTATAGAATCAGGAATAGGAGGGGAAAAACCAATCCACCGGCCAAGATGCTATTAAATAGTACGCTACAAAGGTGTTAAGAAACTGTTTGCAAGGATTGTTAACAGCAACATTACATAGGTGTTATGAAACTATTACAACTATGTTGCAAAACTGCAATAACAAAACTGTCACAACTATATCGCAAAACTATTATGAATAGAACTATACAGTTAACAATTAAAGTAGCAAATATAATACCGATTAGATTGTCCATGTCCATTAAAAGTTGTTTCCTTGAAACAATATTGCTCCCTCTATGGTGCTTAAGGATATCGAGCAATTGTTTTCCAAGATGAGATGAACCTCCTTCGTGATGCTGCGCAACAACCACAGAGCAACGACGAAGTCAATAGAGTTTATTTAAGAACCAAGTGGTGCGGAGAGAAATAAAATGCAGAAAAACTTAGGTTAGTAAGTGAGTATTTTGTTTTTTATTCTGCCTATATATAGGCACTAGGAGGTGCACCTATTCGGTAATAGGTGCCTGTTCGAACAGTTGCGACTGTTGGAAAGGTTGCGACCCTTTACCAGGCGATGTGGCCGTTTGAGTTTGAATGGACAAAAACAAAAATTGTTCGGTCTGAACAGCCACGCCAAGCCAACTGCAAAGTGCTAAGTGCCTCTAATGCTAAGTGCTAACTGCAAATACGATATGTTTGTGCATATCCAAATAATACACAATCAATTGTTTTTGGTCCAATTTTGACTTTCTTTGGTTTAGGTACCTCTAAGACGCCCCTACACATTTAAGTATTTGTAGGATTGTGGTCTATTTTTCCAAAGTTCGTGGGGAGATTTAGATGTTTTCTTTCGTGGTATCTTATTCAAAATATGATTTGCAGAAAGAATAGCTTCTTTCCAGAAGTTATCTAGCAAGACAGAACTAATTAGTAAGGCATTCATCATTTTTTTAAGAGTTCTATTTTTCTGTTCGGCTATACCATTGGATTGAGGTGAATACGGGGCTGTAGTATAGTATAAAATACCATGTTCGGCGTAGAACTCCTTAAAGGGAAATTCATATTCTCCTCTTCTATCACTTCTTAAAGCTTATATTTTCTTGTTGAGTTGATTTTCAACTTCTGCTTTATACTATTTAAACATGTCAAATGATTTGTCCTTGCTTCTAAGGAGATACATATAATAGTACCTTGTACAATCATCAATGAAGGTAATGAAATACCTTTTTCCACCTCTAGTTTGACACATTTTTAAGTCGCATACATTTGTGTGTGTTAGGTCCAATGGTTCAGTTTCTCGTTCAACATGGTGAAACGAGGTTCTTGTCAATTTTGCTTCTACACAAACTTGACACTTATAGTTGGAATCTATTTTGCGATTTGGTGTAAAATCTAGATTAATAATTTTCGCAAGGGATCAAAATTTACATGACCTAATCTAGAATGCCATATGTTAGAAGATTCAATTTATTTATATCATTGTTTGGTACAGTAGTGGTTACACTTGCTTTAAATAAACCATCACAAACATATCCTATTCCTACATACACTCCATTCTTTGACAATACAAACTTATCAGACACAAAGGAGAGTTAGAAGCCATGCTTGCTAAGCAGCGATCCAGAAATCAGTTTCTTGCGGATCTTTGGAACATGAAGAACATCTTCCAAAGTTAGTTCTTTTCCAGAAGCCATTTTCAATAGAATCTTTCCCTTGCCTTCGACTTTTGATGCGGATGAATTACCCATAAAAACTTGATCGTTATCAGTAGAGTTTTGTAGGTTGTAAACATCCACTTATTTGCACATATGTGTCGTGTGGCTCATATGTCTACAAATCATTCTTTCGAGTCACCAATAAGGTTGCATTCGGACACAACTGCACATAATTCCGTATCATACACGCCATTTGAGATGTCAACCATGTTTTCTTCTGATTTCTATCTCTTTGGTGTGCGACATTCGGCAACTTTGTATCCTTTCTTTCCATAATTATGGCACAAGCCCTGAAATTTATTTTATTTCTTAGGAGCATGCTTACGTTTCCCTTTTTGGGTTTCTCTGACTCGACTACATTTGGCTTGGCAGTCGTGGTATGTGAAGTCTTCTACTCAGATTTCCTGTTATCTTCCTTAATCCTCAATCGGACTACAAGTTCCTCCATTATCTCCTAGCGCTTATGTTTAAGGTGGGTTTTGAAATCTTTCCATGATGGGGGAAGCTTTTCAATTGCAGTGGCAACCTAAAAGGATTCGCTTAGAGTCATTCCTTCATCGTGCAGTTGGTGAATGATAATTTGTAACTCTTAAATCTAGTTGATAACAGTCTTCGCATCAATCATTTTGAAGTCAAGTAATTTCCCTGCTATGAACTTTTTCATGCCCGCATCTTCGGTTTTGCATTTTTTCTCTAATGCCGTCCAGAGTTCTTTGAAGTTCGAGCAGCACAATATACATTGTATAGACTGTTGCAAGCCCATTTAATATGTAGTTCTTGCACATAAAGTCAGAACTCTTCCAAACATTCAAGGCTTTAACTTTTGTTGCATCGGGTTCCAATTCTTTGACTACGAGAGCATCTTCTGTAAGAAACTTTGCAAGGCCCAAAGTCATCAAGTAGAACAACATCTTTTGCTACTAGCGTTTGAAGTCCAATTCAGTGAACTTTTCCGGTCGTTCTTTATGAGACAGCTCCATCGTTGGAACCATAGTTTTAGACTGAGTAGTAATCGCAGTCTGTGTTGGCGTAGAAGTGTTGCTTTCATGAGACATTGTCGTCTAAAAAAACAACCAACAATAAATAAATATTGTTTCAAAATTGTTAAATAGAAACACTACAAAGGTGTTACAAAACTTTTTGGAAGGGTCGTTAACAGCAACGTTACAAAGGTGTTACGAAACTATTACAACTATGTTGCAAAATTGCAACAACAAAATTGTCACAACTATGTCGTAAAATTGTTACGAATAGAACCGTGCAGTTAACAATTAAAGCAGTAAATATAATACCGATTAGATTGTCCAAGTCATGTTTCCTTGAAACAATATTGCTCCCTCTATGGCGTTTAAGGATATCGAGCAATTGTTTTTCAAGATGAAATAGACCTTCTCTGTGATGCCGCGGAACAACCATAGAGCAACAATGAAGTCAAGAGAGTTTATTTAAGAATGAAGTGGTGTGGAGAGAAATAAAATGCAGAAAAACTTAAGTTAGTAAGTGAGCATTCTGTTTTTCTTCTGCTTATATATAAGCGCGGGAAGGTGCACCTATTCGGTAATAGGTGCATGTTCGAACGGTTGTGACTGTTGGAAAGGCCGTGACCCTTTATCAGGCGATGCAACCGTTTGAGTTTGAATGGGCAAAAAACAAAAAGCTATTCGGTCTGAACAACCATGCTAAGCCAACGGCCAACTGCCAACTACAAAGTGTCTCTATAATAGTCCTCAAATGTCCATTCGCCCGAACCGCAGATGCGGGCTCGGACACGTGCATGCGGGCACCACCCGTCATGGCTTGTGTCTCTCTTTGTCTCATATGAATTATAATAGTGTCCAACCTTAGTATATAAACACAAATAGTTTGTTTTATTCTAAGATGTGGGACTATTCATTTACCAAGGCATTTAAATGTCTTCGCATTCCCTAATGCTCATTCATTTCTAACAGATGCGTCTCCTGAAGTATTTAGGAAGTCACCTAGGAAGAGTGAAACAACTAGAGCATGTTCCAGAAACTGAACCCGTACACGAAAACCTAAAAGCCAAAACAATTGGAGATGAATTGGTTCTTTTTTTCTCACTTTTGGAGCATAGGAAGTAGTATCAAGAAGTTGAGGCATCACATCTTGCTCATTTGACAGCTATAGCAAAATATCATCTGAATCATAACTTGGAAGTGAGTTATACTCTACATTCAATGCTCTCTCATTAGTGGCATTATTATCAATTTGGTTTCCTGAACCAGTATAAACAGAATTTAGTGGAACAACATCCAACTCACTTGCTACTTGTGACAACATTCTATCCAAATGATAACTTTGATTTGCATTCATATCCTTGTTTGTAATTCATTTTCAGCTTGTTAGGTCAATTTTCGATCATTTGGAGGTTGCTGTTAGTTTGATTCATGTGATCATCATCTACAATATCTTCCTCCCACTCTTCTACTCTAAATGTTGCACCATATTGCTCTCCATTTTTAGGGCTAGGTCCACTCTTCCTAAAAAGCTTACATATAACAAAATAATCCTGCATGTTTTTCAAATTAATAAGCACATTTTCTCAGCTACATACTAATACATCACCCAATCGGTGCACTGTCCTTTTGGAGCCCACCTATGGTAGTAGATGGGAGTTTTCTTATTATTAATGGATTTGGAGTTTTGAAAGATGCTAGGGTCTTTTCCTGTATCCTTTAGTGTCCATTTGTTGTAGCATGATTTGTTCTTGAACTGTTTGGATATTTCCTGTCTCTAGGGCTGAAGAAGAACCATTGTTCGTCGCCTCTTCTCAATGATCATTTTTCTTGCAATTCATCAACGTGCAACTTATAAACATCGACATCATTGATCGTGTTGAACTTGATGTTCTGATGGCAGATCTTACGTTTGAGACAATATAGAACGAGCTCCTCATCGATCGGATGAAATCAGAAGCTAAGTGGCCAGATTTTGGAACTGCTGATCGAATTATTGGCCTAGATTTCCTTTTGGCGGGATCAATTGGGCTTTTGATAGGGTCAGGTACAGACAATGATTAAATTACTAGAATGTTAAGGAATCTTTCAAGCTATTACTGCAATGAAGCTGATCACCTCTTTTGTGTAAGCTTTATATTTATATTTTCCAAGTCATTATGTCACCTTATTGAACTTGATAGGGTCAGGTATAGATTTTAATTATTACATCAAAAGAAAAACCTAGAGTCATTAAGTTATGTGTATGTTAAATTTTAATAGGTAAGAACCACTCGAGGATTTATTCACATAGGAAATCTTTTTCCTCCTACCACTTTGATAGAATTCTTCTATCACCCATGACGCTATGTGTATGTTATATTATTATAGTCTCTTTTAAATTTCATAAACAATAAAGTAAGAATACTTAGATTTTTATTGTTTGTTTAAATAGAGGATGTTGATGACCACAAAAGAAAGTCTGAAACCGATTTCGGTTCCAGAAAAAGTTAGTCAACCAATCGACGTAGCTAGTTAGACTAGATGGCCTAGGACTTTTACTAAATAATTTTGAAGCATGAAGTATAAAAAAAATTAATTTTCCATGACAAAAATCATGAAATTACAAGTATACCCTCGCATTTATAAAAAAACGCCGTCAATCTAAAAGTTTTGCTTTCACTCTCTTAAAATATTATCAAATCTTCTCTAAGTTTAAGCAAATCTTCTGCAGACCCACTCATACGGATGCAATTCCTCGCCAAATTCACACAAACCCTCTCCAAATCCACTCATACTGACTTAAATTGGTAAAAAGACCAAAAACCAATGTTGACTTTATTAGAGGCTGTTTTAATTTAATTAATTTGATGATTAGTTTAGACTAACATTAACAAATTAATGTCCTTAGTCAATTTGATTGTGTTGGTTAAGGTTTCCTTGGTCTTTGCATTATTGTTATTATATGTCAAGCTAGACTATATCTATTTTGTTCCTTACGTTTGTTTGATTAGTTATTTTTAAAAATAAATAAATCATCCTTTAGTTGTATGCTATAAATTCTTAAAATGATAAACGCACTTATCATTTTCTAAATATTTTACATACAGGTTTTAATATTGTAATCATAAAAATAAATGCTTTTAAAATAATAAAATAACTTATCGTTTATCTTTTAATTTCATTTTTATCATTTATCATATATCATTTTAGACACTACAAAGTTATTTTTATATTTTTACTTTTACCTTTTAAAATTTTAAGTGGAAACATAGATGATTAATATTGTAAAAATATAACTAATTTCTTTACTGTTTTTAAAGTGTTGAAATAATTAACTTGTTTGTCCTTTTGTAACATCACATCTTTTCGATCCTTAGAGGTCGACACTAGTACATCCACGTTATTCACTGCCGAATATCCAAATGCCAGAAAAATAGATTGTTGAAGTAGAAGAAATAGATGATAGAATAGAATCTCACATTATGACGAGAAAAAATATATAATATATACAAGATTTTTACAAAAAAAATCGTCTTTACTATACATACATAACACAAATCAAAGGACACTAGCCTATCGTCAGCCCTGGACAGTTATAACAATCTGTCCTTACAATTGCTGATAAATGCAGACAAAAATCAAAATAACAAATAGCGAAAGAATATAAGATACGTGAATACGCCTTGGAGAATCCATCTCGTCCTCTAAAAGCTCCAAAGTATCTAGCTAAATCTGGAAAATATGCTCGGGCTGACCCGAGCATTATAAAAAACAACGCCCGAGTCAGTCTGGTAAAACCAACGTAAGAAACTCAAATCATAAGGAATTGTATTTACTATAACTTATAAAATCCTTTAAAACCAAAGATATCCCGTAAGATCACGCCGCATATGAATATGGACAGGTTTTTACCTTACGATAACCAAAATAGTTACATCAGAAAATCCAGTGATATTATAATAATGTCTAAGGGTGTAAATAAGAATAATCAAGTAGTTGTGATGCTTATGAGTGTAAATCACAACAATACTAGGTTCATAATCAAAAACCGATAAGAAGCGTTCGTTAATTGTATAGAATTCCACGGAGGTGTCCTTAGTACTTTGAGAATGGTCCTCTTGCACAAGGATCAAAGATATCCTTCCGAAGCAGCATACACCCCTAGTGATGTACCATTGGAAAAACATAGCTGGTCTCGCTAAGTCCGAGTGCATCGCTTCATGCATACATAATAATTGTAGGTCACTCTAAGTGGTGACGACCGCACCCTATAGTTTTCCCAACCGTACTGGCCATGCCTCCTATCTTTGATTTTAGTCATTACCGTTGGTGAGGCTACGTCAAGCATTCCAGCTTATGCGCCCCCAACTGAACAGATCACTGAATCACACATGGATTCCGACATCCCAACGGGGATCGGAATCACACATTGATTCCGACATCTTAATATATCACGAAATTCCTCCATAGAACCATACATGGTTTTGGAGTGGTTACCGTAAGAGTCATCTCTTACGAGTGCACTCCCCCGCTTACCGAAAGCTCCACAAACCAATCGTCGATTTTTCAGAATACTCATACCGGCACATTAGGAAACAATCAGACAATAAATAACAGCAGGGATCACCCCCTGACCGTTTAAGTGGATGGATATCCTCATCATTCATCCTAGAATAAATAAACAAGTTTATACATATAGTATAGCACCAACAACAGTAACTATTCCATATAATTTCCTTGTTTCCCCTAGATATTTACAGAGTTAAAATCCTTCGGTGTCAAGTAGGGATTATTTTTGTACCACTAAAGTTAAGAAGGATTACATACTTAAGACAAGATTTGATAGTCGGTTCTTTAACTATCAAATAAACAAACATTCTAAATAGAGATTACATTTCCCATGACAACCACTAAGCCTTTTAGGTTAATCTTACATTTATTTAAAACCACCTTTCAAATGTTTAATAAATTATTCATATACTTATCTCATTGGTATAAGTATATTCACAAACCATTCCCCTCCAAACTTGGAAACCCTTTTTACATACTTATAAAATGGTATAATTATATTTTCCAAAACTTTTAGAAAGATCCCTATTTCAAATCATACTAAAATGATAAAACCCAATCTTTTTTAAAACGGAGATAAAGATAACCCAAAACACAATTCTTCCGATGTTAAGTGTGGAATGAATGTCCCATACCATCATAATTAAGGAGAGGTCAGTTAAAGGAAATCCAATCTCAATTTCTATTATAAATTTCTTCAAGAAATCGTTTTAAATAAACCTCTTTCATTTATGAAATCTCCTTTATTTAAATTCCAAATTCATTTATAAAACACTATATAAATCTCCAAATCTATTTATAAAAGCCTTTTTATAAATTTCCAAACCATTTATAAAACTTCTTTCCAAATATCTGAAATCATTTATAAAACTTCTTTTATAAACTTTCCTTATTTAAAACAAAACTTATTTAATAAACTTTTTATGTCAGTAAAGTTCTATTGATATACAATAAATTATTTAAAATAACTTTAAGTAACAAATTATTATTAAACACCCTTTTATGTAATTATCTTTAGACCTCATTCAAAATAATAACTTTAGGATCTCATTAATAATACATTAAATTAATTTTAAGCACTATTATCGTATTAATAATTTAACTTCAAAACGATATTAATATAGTAATTAATTAACTTAAAACATTATCAATACAATAATCAATTAACTTTTAACTAATATCAATATGATAATTAATTTACCTATAAATGTAATTAAATAACTTAAATCACTATAATTAAATAATTTAATTAAAAATTACAGTACAGTTAAACCACTTTAAGTAAATAATTAAAATATAATTAAAAACATTTTAAAACAATAATTAAATAACTTTAAAATAATAATTAAACATTCTTAAATAACTTTAAGAAATAACTTTTACGAATCATATAAAATAATTAACTTTAACCATTATTAAAAACAGTTATTAATTATGTTAAAAACATTATTAATAAATAGATATTACCTTTTAAGTCTTATTACTAAATAATAATTATCTTTAAAGACCTTATAATAGATAATAATTATTCTTAAATTAACTTTCAAATCAATAGTTAACATTTTAAATTTGAAATATGCGTAACGATCATAACGGTACTTAAGCAAGGTACCATATCATTCAATTAAACTTTCCAAGCTAATAACTGATATTTACATAATTGATGACTATGTAAATAAATTCAACACTTAACCATCATTAGATAACATATCACTTGTTCAAAGTTGCATATCTTTTTTTTAGGCAAACGAGGTTTTATACTGGTCCTCTACCAGATCTTGATTAAAAAAGAAAGATAGTTATATACGTACAACAGATAAGTAATAAAACAAACAAAAGAGCTATTTAATTAAATTATGATTAAGGCCCAAATTAGCCCAAATACCGATTTAATTAAAAACACCAGTCATAGCCCGGTCCAGTAGTTTGTAGATATCTCATTCTCCTATTAACATCTCCCTTTACTTCTGCAATAATCTCTTGCTTGTTTTTACTTTTATTATCAAATACTCTGTGATTTCTCTCCCGCCAGAATACAGTAATGAAACATTTCAATATAACAAGCATACGATCACCCAGCTCATCTCTCTACCTCGATCTCTTAAAGATTTCAAACCATTCTTGGTTGCGGTTGGAATTGCCATAGTATATACCAGCCGCCATTATTATAGATTTCCAAAGTTGATAAATCACCGTGCATTGGAAGAGTAAGTGGTCTCTACTTTCAGTTTGGTCGTTGCAGAAAACACAGATGTTATTAATGATGAATCCTCTAGCAATTAACTTTTCTCTAGTGAGTAAGGAGTTATGAATTGTTTTCCAGAGTAGGAAGTTATCTTTTTCTGATCCCGTACAATTCCATTTTCGATGATACCATGCTGAATTAGGCCCAACACTGTCAGGAAGTAGGTCTTTGTATGCAGTAGCAATGGGGTGAGCACAATGCTTACCAGTCCATTGGATCTTGTATGTAGAGTTAATGTGTTGTTCTCTCATGATCATATTCCATAAGTTTCTAAGCACCACCGAGCTAGCTGTAGGCATAACGACTTTGTCTTGGAAGATGAAATGTTGAATCTTAGCGTTGTCAGGGATGCCAGTGGAGTTCTTCTACATGTTGTCTATTATGTCATTTAATATCACACCTATGGAAGCCCAATAGGAGTGCCAAAAAGAAATCTGGATGTCAGGGAAAATATTGTATTTGACAATAGGTAGTATAATATGTCTCATGTTAAGTAAACTTTTCCAGAACCAGCTAGCAGTGAAAGAAGCAGTCATAGTCCAGAAATTTTTCCCCACCATTTTACCCATGGATTTGGTTTATTACTCAGAATATCAATGATATGTTTCGTTGCTACCGCCATGTTCCAGTAGGGTAAGTTAATAATGCCTAACCCCCATTTCTCCTCGGTCTGCATATTTTGTTAAATGCTATAGGAATGGGTTTATGTGAGTGGCAATCTCCATACCATAAGAAATGGTTCACAACAGCGTTGATCATAGATAGCAATTTCTTAGGCAATATATATAGACGAGACCAATAAGATGTCATTCCAAATATGATGGACTTCACAACAATAATTCTCCTAGCCTGTGATAGAAGATGGGTAGGCCAATTCCTAAGCTTAGATATATTCTTTTCATACATAGACAAGCATTGTGTAGTAAATTCTTGAAGTGGTAATAAGGATACCTAGGTAAATAGAGTTCTTTGGCATACCAAGAAGACCAGATAGACAGGTAATGTTGTCTCTAGCATTGGTAGGAAGTACAACAATGATGATGTGTGATTTGTTCTTGTTGATATATAGACCAGCAATGTCATGAAATTGTATAAGCGCTACACTAATTATGGATATGGTACTAGAATTTGGTTTTGCAAATATGACAATATCATCTGCAAACATAAGTGATGTGATAAGTGGTTGCTTGCATTTAGGATGTGTTTTCAAATTGTTAGCAAGTGCATGGGAGTTGAGGATGGAGTTCAATAGCTCAATGACCATGATGAATAAGTATGGGATACATGATCTCCCTACCTGATCCCCCTGGATGATCTGAAGTAGCCAGCAGTGTGTCATTTGACTTTAACAGTATATGTAATAGTGGATTTACAAATGTGTATACATGCGAATTTGACTTTCAAGAATCTTTTATCTATCAACTTCGTCGGAGAATTCAAAATAAAAGTTTGAGTTGTCAGATTTAACCTTATATTTTCCTTTAAGGCACCAAATCTTCTGTGCATGGTAGATTACGACATTGTATGGCAGCTTATCATCTAAGAAAAACCCAACCAAATGTTGGTTCCAGAAATTAATACTTCTTGTTGAACTTCAGATGGCATGAGTAAGGGAGACCCCTCATACGATAAGTCGAAAGCACGCGGCGAGTATCTGCCTGCATTTCGAGGCTTGGACTTGAACAGAGAAGCCTATGACAAGGTGGAAGATGATGACAGTGTGGTGGTGAGTGGATCCTTGTAGGTTGATGGATGGTTAGCAGTGGCCGAAGGTGGAGGAACTTGGTTGGTAGAACAGGGTATGGGTTAGATATCCGGCAGTTTAGGAATAGGTGGGGTCGACGGTAGTGACAGAGGTGATGGAAAAGTAAAGGCATTGGAAAGGTCTAATGGTCGGGGAATGGTACAGTGGTTGTCAGGAACACGAGGAGGAGGTAAGTCAGAAGGTACGGGTAAGGTGGTGCGGTCAACAAGAGGGACAGAGGAGTGGGTATGGTATGAATGGTACGGTGAGGAAATGGGTGAAGGGAAAGGAATGGAAGGAGATGAAACCATTGTGATTGTGATGTTGATTCAAAGTGGCATATCAATTAACGATATATAATCAGATGTCCAAATCTATAAAATAGCAGAACAGAGATTTATTCTACTAATTAAATTCCAAATTAAATTTAATTAGCACGGTGTTTTATTCCGCTAAACAGGTGTTCATATTACCCTATTCAATTCATTTTAGCAGTACGGTGTTTATTTGGCCAAATAATTATCATCAATTCAGATATAATAATTTAACGATGTTATTATTTAAAGTAACGCAATTAAATTCGGTCCATTTCAATATATCATAATTTTATACATTTCCAGAGCCATTGACAAGTTACATTATAATGTTGTACTCGTCCATATGAGTACGATGCAAAAATCCGTGTGTCAAACGGATAATATACGAGCAAATTATAACATGAGCAAGTTATAACCTTTTATATTTTAACACACTTTTATAAATTAAATAACATTAATTATAAGATTTCTCACCCATGCACATGGGCCCAAGCCCAAACAATCTTCAACCCACAAGCTTCAAAACCTAAAATGCATAACATCTTCCCTTCTTCTCCCAATTCCAATTCGAATGCCTAAACCCATAAAATCGTGCATACTACAACCGATCACCCAATCGTCGAACCATCCACGTAAACAGATCCCACTCCTCGAGCTCATCCAACCGCCACTCCCAAACCCCCCACCGATCATCTAAATCAAATTCTGAACGAACACCCATAAACACAAAAATGCAAGCCTGACCCCAAACACGAGGCAATTGCGACCCCTAAACAACCATCGGTTCTCACCAAACTCAACCGCAAGGTGCCCCTCTCCTTCATGAACCCAACACCCATCTTCTCTTAAGCTATCGCTGCCTCTAACTTCAACGAACCTTAACCCTAGTTTTTGACATCCATCGATGACCGCCATGAAACATTGCCGAAACTTCACAAAAAATCCTATATCTCCATACGACTCCAATTATGTATTTGCTAACTTCTACTTCCAATTGGATAACAACAAATTAGTTTTTAAAGTTTTAAACATATATTTCCCGCAAACTGAATTATGATTGTTAACAAGAAAATTTTTCAACACTCCAAAGCAAAGTTAAAAGTGTAGGTGTCCCCTTCAAAATCACCTTTTGAATAAAATGAGATGGTTTAAACCTTTCGATTCCCTTAAGTCCACCTTTCGAATAGATTGTGGCAATTGAAACTGCCTCTTATATACCTTTCGACATGGTTGTTAGGCTTGAATCTCTTTTTATGATACCTTTCGAGACAATTAAGTTGGTTTAGTATCCTTTTGAAATCTCTTTTTGAGGTGGTTGAAGTGACTCATGGATTGGTCCTAATGATTTGAGGATATGAGTTAAACCAAAAGATCCCGACTTCTTCGAAAGTTAACCTTTCGATGACTTGAGGATGGACCTAAAGATCTAAGGAAATTGAATGATATAAAAGGTTTCAACTTCCTCGAAAGGTGAACTTTCGATCAGGTTGACATAAGAAGATCACAGGCAGAATCTTATAAGAACACTAAATTAGCTAACATATCCAAGAAGCTTTAAACTTGCTTTGATTATCTTTTTCCTTTATTGCTAGTTGCTTAAGCAATACAAAGTATTTAAATTCCCGATTCAATTTGGGAATTAGGGTTTACAAATTCAAGAAAGTACAAGAATGAAGTGAATGAATTCGGATCCTAAAAACAAGACCCCTGGTGTCTTATTTATGGGCGCTGGTTGGACCCTTTCGAATCAGACTCTTTGACCTAGTCAAAAGGAGTACCTTGAAGACCTTTCACTACTGCTAAAGTTTGGGTGCCCTTCTTCTTTGCTTCAAAATAGAACTTGATTGCTCTTGACTTCGTCGAAGGAGGTAGGTATGCTCTCCGCTTTTTGTTTCTATGTTGTTGCTAATAAGAAAGATGTGAGCTTTCGACTTTATCGATATGTGTATCTCTATGTCTTCAAAGGAGTCGAAGCATAACAGAAAGTTTAAGTGCGAAAGTTAGCTTTCGAAGGCATACATGTTGATTGATGCGTAACCTCCATTTTCTTGAGTATTGAACATTAATGAGCTTTACTTTGTAACTGTGAATGACCTTGACCGGTTCGAAAGGCTGATTTTTCTTTCAAAGGGTTAGCATTGTCCAAGTATTCTTCTTTGGATGTGAATGAAGGCGAAACCCAGTGTTTTAAAAGGTTTGGCGCGTATGTGAAGACTTGCAATCCATTGCCTTTGAAAGGTATTCATTCACTCATTTGGAAAGTCATCATGCATGCGGAAGCTACTATTTCGAATGGAAACAATGAAAGCGGAAGGATGCCTTTGTAACCGTTCGACCTTTTCAAAAGCTCATAGAACATTCACTTTTTCCATATGCATTCCTTCGCCTCCTTAGAAAGGCCTTTCTTTCAGTTCATTCCCTTTGACTTCCTCTTTTGTATTCTCCATGGTTTCGACAAGGTCGAAGTAAATATCGATGGTGACACTTGTCCCCCTAGCAAAGGGATGCTCTTGACTTTCCAAATCAACTACTTCGAAACCCATAAATTTTCGGCCTTTTGATATTCCCGGATAGGTCTTAGCCATTCTTTTTAAATTCGATCGGCTGGTTATCCCTGCATCTGCTACCTTTATAAATTGAGCTTTCTTCTCCTCTTTTTCGTTTACCTGCCATTAAAAGCTTACATCAAGGATTTAATTTTTTAACTTCTTTTTAAATTTCTATTTTCATTCAACAGAGTTCGAATTCAAGGTACATGTTTGTTGTTTTATCCTTACAACTGATTTACAACCCTTAATTTTGATTTCAAATTCTTTAGGTTTGAACTCGTATTTCTATTTTACTTTCGTAAAAATGATTCGAGTTTGTCATTCACATGAAATTATCCTTAGATTCATTTATATGTTTATTCCATTCGATTTTATGGTATCAATTTTGAGTTGGAATTCAAATTTGTCAAATTAGGGGACTGTTTGTTATTGCTACATATGAATCCCAAGCTCAAACTCTTTTACACTCGATTCAAAACCTTTTTTATTCTCCAAGCTTGAATTTGGGGTCTTTGTTGTTGAGTGTAAATTATTGCTTGACTTAATTTAATCGTTGGCCTCTTGAAGTATTAGATTGAAAATTGAATTAGGGAAAGAAAAATTCTCCAGTTGCTCCACAGAGAAGATTAAGTCGTATGATCACAACTTGACAATGTAATTTGACTTTTCAACCATTTCGAAAAGGATTGAGGCGGCTAACTCTGCTTTGCTTCTTCAACCTCTTTTGAAGGGGTCAAAAAGAGGTCTAGTATCTACTTTTTAGTTGGCCTTTTCGGAGGGGTTGATGTGGTCAACATGAGATGGATTCTTTGAAATGTATAATATGTTTCATTATATTCTGACACCTTTCAAAGAAGCCATCTTAATGTGTGTCATTTAATGGTCACATAATATATACTTTCAAAAGCCGAATTTTTATTTTATAGAATTCGAAACCTAATGTATATAAAAAAAGGAATTTAACCTATCATTGGATTCAGGCTCAATTTTGATTTATTCTAAAAGGTGTTGAAAGTTAGAAATTTACATTTCTTATCATAAATTGGATTGAGAATGGCATTTTTTTTAGTTGAAAACCGAATTAAGCCTTTTGACTTGCTTGAAACCTCCTATATTGAAACAAGTTTAGCTATTTGTATGCTCTCGAAACCCCACACCCCTTTCGACTTACTCGAAATCCTTTGTAGTTACTAAGAGTATAACTATCATTTTATAAACATTATCGAAACATTCTAAAGCCTTTTTATTTGTATTAAAGTCACTTGAATCCAAGTCTTTCAACTTAAGGGGAGTATAGAGTTTCTACAACATTCATATTCTATGAGCAGAACAAAATTCATGGGTTCCAACATTGTTGAAAGGTTTATTTGTCTTACTTTTGCAATTTTGTTAACGTATTTATATATTCAAATTAATAATGTATGGTTAGTTATTCCTTTTAATAGTAGAATTTTCCCTAGGCTTTCTACATTGTTGAGGGGTATTTGTAGATGTTTCTATTCCATTTACCCCTTCGACATCATCGGTAGCTCAATAAATTTCATGTCCCAAATTGAATTTAACGCTTTTTCAATGATATGGAATTATATATTTTGATTGATATTTGAATTATTGCAATAGTTTTTCAACATCTTTAAAAGGTGTTAATATTGGAACAAATCATAACTTTTACTGAGATGATTTCACCTGATAGGATCATAGGTGTGAAAAGGATCACCAAGAAACCTGAAAAAAAGACATAGCTCCAGAAGTAGAATCTTCACTAAAGAAGGTTGAAGGTGTCTTTGAACATTCTCTAATATCTACTTAGGATGACGTCGATGTCATTCTGAATGACTTTGGAATCACTGGAGTAGAAGCCATTCCCCCTGGTTATAGTGATACCGTTCAAAATCCTCCCAAAGGATACTTTCCTTATACTGCCACTCACATTTGGCATTGTGGCTTCCTTCCCTTTCCAAATTTCTTGTCTAAGTTCTTGAACCATATAGACATTGCACTTATCCAATTATCACCTAATTTCTACGCTTATCTTATCTCTTTGGAACTTATGGCTCTGGAATCAGGCATATCCTCACTAAATGCTGAAGTTCTCGACTATTTAGTTCGCCTGGTCAAACTCAGCAATCTAAATAACTAAATTGTCAAAGCTAATCCCCCTAAAAAACTAATTTCAGTGGGAGTGAATAAATTTAGAGACTGGGACACGCAGCTCTTCTTCATCAAATGTTTTCCAAACATCAGTGGAGTCTTCTCTTCTCCTCGTAAATTGATCATAGTCTTTATCTTTATTCAATTACTTTCTTTTTCTGGTTATGTTGCTTTATCAGGTTCTACTGCTAAAAATCTTAATGATGAGGATAAGAAAACTGTAAAGCTGTTGATCGCTACTTCAAGTAGCATCGGAAATAGTCTTACACTATTAACACCATCTAATCTTCGAATACATTCTTTTCTCCTTGCTGGTCAGCGGGTTCTTGGACAACCTACTCTTGTCTAACATACTTCTCGGAGCATATATTTCTTATCTTTGGGTGATCCCAAGAATTTCTCTCCTATGTCTCCAATCAACCCAGATCATCCTGCTAAGCTTAAGCATAGTACTTGCAATTTACTACTATGTTACTTCTTAGATTACTTTGCTAAATTTTACTTTTGAATTTTTAGCAACTGTTCCTTAGGTCGAATTGATTGTAAGTGATCTAGTTCTCTTAATTTCTACGTCTAGTGCATCATCCCTGACCCAAGCCATCGCTAGGTTAAAGACGATCGCTAAAATAAATTGGATGAGATGGCTGTAGCGGGCTCATCTCTTAAGAAGGCTAAGAATATTGATGTTTAGTCTTCTCCATCTCCAAAAGAGGGTGAAACTGTCAATGTGGGTAAAACTTTAAAGAGCCTATTCTTGAAGTCCCTATTGATCAATCTAAAGCAACTCCCTCAAAGGACGATCTCATGACTCGTTTTGCCATTTCTGATTCTCCTAATGTCATAGAGCAGATGCAAAGAGATTTGGGAACTTCAACTCCCTCTAGAACCACATCACCAGTGCCTTCTAATGATTTTGAATGTAAAATCTATTATGAATTCCTCGTCCTTTTCCTCCATTCATCCACCTTCTTTTGTTCCTGACCTGATAGGTCATTGTTGATCTTTAATAGAGCAACAACTTCTGGTATGCTTCATATTATTTAACCTTTTTATTATTATTTCTCACTGAATATTGACCTATGTCATATTTTTCCTTTCATATTTCTAAAGTTGGCTCTCTTTTCAAGAAAGCGCTTTGAAATCTTCTACTGAGACATCCAGGCTTCAAGAGGAAATCTTAACCATGAACAGCTAGATTGTCTCCCTTTCTGCTGACAAAAATAATGATGTGAAGGTACATGAAAGATTGGGGGCCACTCTTGCTCAGGCAGAGTCTATTACCTCTGAAGAGAGGAAAGCAAAACAACTCTTAGCCGATGAAAATTTGGCTTAGTCTGAAGATGAAAAGGCTCGGATGGTGATTAAAAAAATCCTCTCTTAGAAAGAAGCTGGGGAAAAAGAAAAATTCCTTAACATTGGCCATTAATACTATTTTTAAGTGAAGCAAAGGGTGCCACAATTTATGAGTATTTCTCTTAATGACATCGTTGTGAATTCCTACGAGGATGCTATCATGCTTGACTATACCGACAACATTGAAAAGTTCCCTAACTTAAGCTACATTCTCTTAATCCTGCTCAAGTTAAAAGATCATGGATAAGATTGAAGAAATGGAGCAATGAATCAAAGTCCCTGATAGAGAAAAAATAGATGCTGCCAAACTCTTATCTTTTGAAGTCCCTTCTATTAAGGGAGATTCTGATTCCGATGGAGAAGAGGATAATGATGAAGCCACCGTAGAGGGAAGCGTTTACGACGACAATTATGATGATGACAATGATGATAACAATGATGACGACGGAGATAGAGGTCGGGGTTCAGGTGGCAACGGAGGTGGTCATTCCGATGCTCATGAAAAAGACAGCGATGATATCTCTAGGGCCTCAGAAAAAGTTAACCCCGATCCTAGCGTGAAACAAGCCCAACTGAACTCCTTGAGCCTTCTGATCTTCATGAAGAAGCTACCAACATTGATGTCGAAGAACAAAGGGAGAAAAAACAAGTCCCGTAAACTTCAGTTCCTGTTTCTCAAGTATGGGATCCTTTATCCAAATGGCTTTCACTTCCAAGATAATAATAGTTGACATCGTTTTATTTTAGATAAAGGAGAAATCTATCCAACTTTATAAAACAAAGCTTGAAAGAAAATAAGCAGAAACAAAATAGCTTGTATAGAGAGTTAGATAAGCAATTAAAAGAACACAACGCACTCTTTGACAAGTATCATAGGCTTAATAAAAGTGCTGCGTTGTTAGCATTTTTCAAAGACCAAGAAGCCATCCCTTGACTAAAGAGGGCATGCCTTCGATATGATAGACTTTTGGAAGAGAATCGGGAATTAATTACACTCTTTTGGATGTTGGTTGAAGAAAGAGATATCCTAGTAAACTTCTTATACAAAACCTATTATAGATAACTGAACGTCGATTTTTCTTACTTGGGCGATTTTAGTGGGGGTCTACTTAGGCATCTACATAGAGATATTTAGATGAATTTGGGTCTGATCCACATCTAGGGGCTTGCTACAGTTTTCCGTGAGTCAAATCAATTCCCTATGAGTAACCTCCTGAAAAACTGAAATATTATAAGGATTAATTGGTTTCTGAGTTATTCAAAAAATTGATTTTGTACGAACCAGATCAACATTAGTATTTATATAATATAAATTTCCTATATTAGTTTCCTTTTGTACTTAGTTGTGCATTATTACATAATCACAGAATAAACATATCTCAGGCAACCCTGCTACTAGAGATTATTTGAGCAAATACGTCAAATTAAGAAGAGATTATTTAGAAAATTCTTCGCTTTTGAAATCTTCAAAATTAGCCAGATACTACTTTCTTAGAGACCTATAGAGACTATATGGAACATCCCCATATGCGTTTCGATTTTCTTGGTGAAGAAAAAGAAAAGATTCTCAAGGAAATTCAAACATATCATACCAAATTAATATGTGGTCGCGATAGTAATCCTATCGGGGAATGTGACTATAGCAAATATCCTCCAGTTATTACCCCGGAAAGATTAAATACCCCTTTTGATTCAATAGTTACTCTTACAGCTAATTCCTTAAACAAAATAAAAAATGTTGTTTCTCAACTTTAAGTGAATAAAACAAGTGTTTGATTAAAACAATGGAATTGTACGCTTTGTTTTATTTCTTCTTGAGTTGTAATCTCTTTTGTTGTTATAAAAGAGATTGGTTATTTGAGTCTTGACTTTATTTTCTTGTTTATATAGGACTCATGGTTAGCTATTGCGCCACTCTCAACAGATTCCTTATCTTGCTTTATTAGCATCAGAGCTAGACTTATTGCAGGTGTTGAAAAGAGGCATCCACTTAAGGATCCTTTGTCTACTCGTTTTCAAGGCAAGGCGGATGAACTGGAATGGCATAGAAGATACTTGCTTCAAAAGACAACTATTAGAAACCTTAATGATCAAATTACCAATCTTGAAGCGGACATCAAGAATAAGGATGAAACAATTTCTATATTGAAGTGCCATATAAATCAAATCCTTCAATTGATTTTGATCATAAGATGTCCGAACTTCTCGAGCAAATAAGCAATTTGGAAATTAAGTTAAAGAATAGTCAAGCTCAATGCAAATCATTAGAATTCATCACGGGGAACAATATCCCAAATAGATTTACCGGCTTCTCCCATCACTTCATCTGTCATAAAATCAATAAGGTCTGCATCTCTTGTAATTCAAAAATTTCCTACTACGACTAACCCACCTCCTGGCTTAGACGAGAAAGTAGTAGGAGAATGGTGCAATAAAGTAAAATTCAAAATGATGAAATATTTTGGTGAATAACAAAAATTGAGGTATTCACAGCGTATAAATAAGTATGCAGCTAGAGTACAAAAACTTGAATACGAAAAGTGTCTTCTTCAAAAGTGTATTGCTAACTTAGAAAGGGAAAATAAAACCCTCAAAGATGCCAACAAAGCTTTTAATCGCGCTCTAAAGACTTATATCGATTCTATTGGCCCATTCAGTCTTCCTTACTGATCTTATTTCCCTGAAAAGTATGAAGTAAACAATATTCTTTATTGTAACTTAAAATCTATATAGTAGTTTATCCACATTATTATTGGAAGTTAACAGATCATTATGTAAACATACGATAATAAGTGAGAGTAATTCCATAATTCGATACGGCTGAATATCTTAAAACCCATCTTTGGTAACGGCGAGAGAGAAAGAGGAATTCAACTTCAGCTATATTGACAGAATACAAAAAAATCTAATCATAGAGAACTTGAAATCCAACTCTGAATTAAATTATAGAAGTTTAGGAATTCCTCTTCTGGAAATTACTAATAGAAAGCCAATAATAATTGTTTAATAAAAGTCCAGAAATCATCATCTGAAAGTTTGTAGTAGAAGTCCAATGACCCTGATTCTGGCATTAGTGAGATAATTCTCGAGTTTAATCGGAAACTCGAAATTCATAGAAATCTCAATATTAATTGCTCTAGAACCCAGACTCGGGCATTGATGAATGAAATTTAAAAGTTAAAAGACTTGAAACCCAGATTCAGGTATTAGTGGATGATAACCAGAAATCCATAATAATGGTCTCCATAATAGAAGTTTGGAGCCCAAATCCAGCATTTGTGAGTGAAGTTGAAAATTAATGGTAATAGCCCTAAAACCCAGATTCAAGTATGATGAAGACTAGAGGTTAATAGTAAAAGACCCAGAACCAAGATTCGGGATTTAATAAGTAAAGTTCTGAAATTCTCTTCTTGGGAATAAGTCGGAGGTCGTGGATTCTTATTTAAGCATTCTGTTATGCACCGCTCTTTGGGTTTTGATTCTTTTGACATGTGCCACCCTTTAGGCCTTGTATGTTGTCGTTGTTTGACATTCCACTTCTCAAGCTCGGACGTCTTAGTCCATTGTTTGATATGCTGCTTCTCGGGCTTGGACGTCTTAGTCCGTTGTTTGATATGCCGCTTCTCGGGCTTGGACGTCTTAATTCATTATTGTCCGGTGTGCTTGGTTAGCTTATCCACAAGCAGGACCCAAGGACTTACTAACCTTCCATCAGGAGGCGCTCCAGCCAGGCCTTATAGACAGGACTGAAGGCCTGTTCGGTGCCTTGGCCAGGCCATAGTATGGCGGGACCAAGGGCTTACTCCATCCTTCTTCCAGGAGTTGCCTTGACCTGGCCATAGGGTGGCACAGTCAAGGGCTTGTTGATGCTTTAACCGCGGATAAAGGCTTACTCTAACCTCCCTCCAAAAGGTGCGTTAACCTAGCCATAGCGTGGCATGCTCAAGGGCTTGTCGATGCTTTAACCTGGCCATAGCGTGGTGTAGATAAAGGCTTACTCTAACCTCTATCTAGGAGGTGTTTTGACCTGGCCAACTCAACGCGGACAAAGGCTTTGACGTTTAAGGTAATTTCCAAGTGCAAGGAGAATTCTACTCCCGACCATGTAGATTTTTCTTAGAAAAGTAGTACTTTATTGAACTCAACTATGGTCTCTTTATAAATTCATCGATTTTTCCTTGTCTAAAGAAGCTGATCGGCTTTCCTTCAAGTGTCGTATAATGATTTGTCTCATGTCCATTCATCGTGTGATAGTGGCAATAGGATCCTCCTCGATTCATTTGATATTTTGGTTTTTTCTTCTGTGATGGCCAATAGTTGAGTTCTTCCTTCGTAAGCAAGTAAACATTCTCAATCGATGTAGTTAGATTGCATTTCTTAGGGACTCTCGACTTTAAACTTGTTTTTTGAGGATGGCTTCTAGACCTTTTACTACTTGGTTTTGAAGCTTCACCCTCAATGACCAATTTCCTTTTCAAAACCATTTGGAGCTCACATGTAGGTAATGTCCCACTTGTTGCTTGAATTTTCTTCCTTATTTGGTCAAACAAGTTATCACTTTCATTTTTGATTCCTCCTAAGGCAAAGATAGGTTTGGGGCCAATGTGAAAAATGTTTAAACTCCATTTATCTGGGTCATAAGATTTAGCTCTCTTTTTCTTTATAATCCCCGTGGCTTCTAATCTCAACATTTGCTCTTCATGTAGTTTAGAATCATTAACTGTTCTTGGGGAGAATCCAAATAGATATGGCTATGAGGACCCTTATTCGGACCTTTTGATCTTGCTAAACATGGTGATGTAATATCTAAAGTAAGTAAGCTTAGAATAGAATTTGGTTAGAGAAAAATAAAGTTGGAAGTTCAACAAAGGCGGAGGTTCAAGCCCTCTTTCTAGCGCCAAAAATGTTAACAAGAAAACTTGTCAAAACCCCAAAGCAGAGTTAAAAGTGTAGGTGTCCCCTTCGAAACCACCTTTTGAATAGACTGAGATGGTTTAAACCTTTCGATTTCCTTAGTCCACCTTTCAAATAGATTGTGGCATTTAAAACCCCCTCTTATATAACCTTCGATACGGTCGAAAAGCCCGAGTCTCTTTTTATAATACCTTTCGAGATAATTAAGTTGGTTTGGTATCCTTTCGAAACCTATTTTTGAGGTGGTTGAAGTGACTCGTGGATTGGTCCTAATGATTCAAGGATATGAGTTTAATCAAAAGATTCCTAGTTCTTCGAAAGTGAACCTTTCGATGATTTGAGGATGGGACCTAAAAATCTAAGGAAATTATCTGAAATGTTTCGACTTCCTCGAAAGGTGACCTTTCGATCAGGTTGACATAAGAAGATTATAGGCAGAATCTTATAAGAACAATAAATCAGCTAACATATCCAAGAAGCTATAAACTTGCTTTGATTATCTTTTTTCCTTTATTGCTGGTAGCTTAAGTAATACAACGTAGTTAAATTCCCAATTCAATTTGAGAATTAGGGTTTACAATTTCAAGAAAGTACAAGAATGAAGTGAATGAATTCGAATTTCCAAAACAAGACCCTAGGGTCTTATATATGGGCGCTGGTTGGACCCTTTCAAATCAGACCTTTCGACCTAGTCGAAAGGAGTACCTTGAAGACCTTTCGCTGCCGCTAAAGTTTGGGCGCCCTTCTTCTTTGCTTCAAAATAGAACTTGATTGCTCTTGACTTCGTCGAAAGAGGTAGGTGCGCTCTCCACTTTGTGTTGTTATGCTATTGGCAATAAGAAAGATGTGAGCTTTCAACTCTATCGATAGGTGTATCTCTATGTCTTCAAAGGAGTCGGAGCATAATAGTAAGTTTAAGTGTGAATAGTAGCTTTCGATGGCATACATGTTGACTGATGTCGAACCCCCATTTTCTTGAGTATTGAACTTAAAGGAGCTTTACGTTGTAACTGTGAATGGCCTCGACCGGTTCGAAAGGCTGATTTTTCTTTTGAAGGGGTAGCTTTGTCTAAGTATTTTTCTGTGGGATGTGAATGAAGGCAAAACCCAATGTTTCTAAAAGTTTGACGCGTATGAGAAGACTTGCAATCTTTTTCCTTCGAAAGGTATTCATTACCTCATTTGGAACACCCACATGCATGCGGAAGCTACTGTTTTCGAAAGGAAACATTAGAAGCGGAAGGATGCCTTTGTAGCCTTTCGACCTTTTCGAAAGCTTATAGAACATTCACTTTTGCATATGCATCCCTTCGACTCCTTCAAAAGGTTTTTCTTTCACTATAATTCCCTGTAAATTCCACTTTTGTATTCTCCATGGTTTTGACAAGGTTGAAGTGAATATTGATGGTAACAATGATGATCTTGGTCATCGCTTGATGAAATTCTAATGATCAATATCTAAAAATAGAAGAAACCGACACGAACTACTTTCGTGTTAGTCGCTATGGCTAAATCTCAACATATTGGAAGGTGTGGATTTCTAAAGTTGTGAAGGTGGATTTATTTGGGTTACCGAGGCAGAAAATGAAGAGTCCTGTATATCCTTGTGTCTCTATCTACATGTACCAAAGTGTGTATGTGTGAGTATGTGCATCCTCATCAACGAATCAATCTTCTTGTATGTATATGGACATTGGTAGTTTACTTAATGGCCAAGCAATGAAAAGCAAAAGAAGACATAGACAAGAAAAGAGAAGTACCAGTGAAGTTGGCAATGGATAAGAATGAAATAGTAGGGGACAAGGGGAACAAAAATGGGGCTTTGTTGTGCACTTATGTGTGTGATTTTTTTTAATTTTCACGGTACACCGCCACATAATATCACATCAAAGTACTAGAGCGAACGACGATAAATATAGGTCGCTTATAGAATTGTGACGCAAACACAAAATAAAAATAGAAAACACCGATTATCAAGTTCTGTTAAATTTCCAAAATAATACTGTTTGCAGTAAAATACGTCAAATGGAAATCCAATCATTTTCCAAATTAAAAATTATGAAAAATTCAATAAACTAAATTAAAAGTACATCTCAAAAATCGAAAAATTATTTGAAATATAGATTTTATTTATATTTTAAATAATACCACAAATCAAATATTTAAAACTAAATAAATATTACAAAAATCAAAGTGATAAAATTCCAGTTCGTTACATTCTTCCCCCTTAAAAAAATTTCATCCCCGAAATTTCACCACAGCTCTAAACCCAGAAATACTTAACTTTACTCATCAGTCTGTAAATTATGCGTAGATCATTCCTATGCAAAATCTGATTTGATCACTCAATCGAATGCATAACTTTACTTCCAAGCTAGTATTGCTCACTCGACTTCCTAGTGCAGACCCTGATTAGGCTTCTTAATCAGAAACCTTCATTCTTCTTACATATCCATAAACTATGATAGAAAACTTTGGATTCCATGTTAAGAACTCTCATCAAATATTCACTATCAAAAATCGAATGATAAATTCTTATTCGGAATGGTGTGAAACACCTCAAGTCATGTACTCGAATCTTGGATCAGAAACTATATGGGAAGGGGAAATGATCTACGTACAACCTACGTACTTATATTATTGGTCCTCGCCAATATCAATTCTATTTTTGCAAAAATTATTTCTTAAAATATTTCATAAATTTTCCAATTTAGGTTCAAACGATTTAGATGATCCAACTTTATTTATGAAACCCTTTCATAAAATCACTTTACTTTATATACTTGTGTAATATTCTCCTACATCTTAAGAGTATATACAAAACATCTAATTTTAATTCTATTCACATTTACTATTCAAATGTAAGCCCAAATAACCTTGGATCTTAAAACTGAGTCAACCAATACAACCTCTTTACCTGTTCAGTCTGGTAAGTAGCTAAAAAGAGTATGATGTTGATCTCCCAACTCCATCCTAGAATCTACTTTTCTTTAGACACTCAGAGGTAAAAATGTTTATTAACTGGCTCACTAACATCAAATAATTTTTAACTTCCTAGATGTTAAAATCAATGGACATGGTTTCGTAAAAAAAGTTTATTAAACCTTATTAATAATTTTGACCCAATTAAAAATTCATTTATTAGCTCACTCTTTAATCAAAATATCTTTATATTTTGGAAAATTAAGGGTCTAATACCCGGATTTTTATTTCAAATTTTTTTTGAATGATATTATATATATATTAATCTGTAACAAATGTATATAGCTCGAGTAACCCCAAAATAAAAGTAAGGAGCAGGGTACTACCAAACAATATTATATATTCCTTTACCAAGAAGGGTGAGAAGTGTCCACCATCCGAACACATTTTCTACCCATTTTTAGCTATATTTGAGCCACTCGAACTGCTAAATTTTAAAAACACCTTTTCTTTTTGAAACAATACCATATATATGTATATGTATATGTATATGTATATGTATATGTATATGTTTATATATATGTATATATATTTCCAAATAAATTGTTTTGAAAAAATATCAATTTCCAACTTGCTTTGGCTTTGTTGAGATCCGAACTCGTCTTAACAGTACAATGACAAAGGGAATAATTACTAAGTACACAATAACATTCGCCTAAGCAAACATCTGATTGTCACTTAGAAGATTATTCAGATCATCACAAAACAAATCGGGTCTCATTCTCCGAACCAAACCAAAGAAAACACGCTTTCTTTAAAAAATTCTTTTCAAAAGTATTTATACTAAAAATATTCTAAGTAAACCCTTACTATTATTTCCAAAAATATTTATACCTTAAAACTCTCTGAAGTAAAACTATTATTTCTTTTCTATACATCATTTGAAATGATAGTATATTTTTCATTGAAAATCCCTATTAATATTTTTATTCATAAATACTTTTATATAATACTGTTATATATCTTTCCCAAAACCTCTAAAACAATTTCAAAAAGAATTAAGATTTAAATTATCAATTTCCATTTATTTTAAGGCACATTTTTATAAATCAATTCTTACAAAATTGGCTCCTTATATAAATCATTTCAAGTATTTATCTCAGAAATTTCAATTTTTCTTTTAATAAGTCTCTTTTATAAAAACCCAAATTTATAAAATCAACTTTTATATAAAATCATTTTTCAAAAATATTTATTTCAAAATATTCTAACTTTCTTTTAATAAACACCACTTATCAAAACCTAATTTTTAACCCAACATTGTTAACGAATGTTTTATAGCCAAACTGTGAAACTTAATTCACAAGGTATTCGTAAAAATATTCCTATCTACCCAATCCAAGTTTCAAGAAGGAAGATTCCAAATTGAATCAATAAACAATAGTCAATGCTTAGAACTGGACGAGCATGACTAATCAAATCTTAGATGATAATGATGGAATATTTTCATTTCCTATCAAACAAGCACAACCAAAAATAATTATATTAAGTTTCTTTGAAAAATTATTCATTTATATATATAATATATACTAAGGTAAAATTATTTTATTTACCAATTTTAAAATAATATTGTATTGGTTGGCCTTGTTCAAGTGTTTAGGAATCCCTATCGATAACGTGGGCTAGGCAAATCAACCAGAATTCATAAACCACTCAATAGATCAAACAACATAACATAAAACATTTTTATATCACTAATAATTACACGCTCTCATATATACACACACATACACTCAACTCATTCAAGGATATCAGTAATTCTATCTTTAATGAGTTACTCATTCTAGGTGTTCGCTCAGCTAAGCTCTGATACCACGTGTAACAACCCATCTTTTCGACCCTCAGAAATCGACACTAATACATCCACCGTATTCACTGTCGAGTATCCAAGTGGTAGAAAGATATATTGTTGGAGTGGAAGAAATAGATGACAGAACAGAATCTCACATCATGAAGAGAAAAAATATACAATATACACAAGATCGTTACAAAATGAAATCATCTTTATTATACATACATAACACAAATCAAAGTACACTAACCTATCATCAGCTCTGGACTGTTATAACAACCTCTCCTTACAATTGCCGATAAACACATGCAGAAATAAAAAAAAAACAGTAGAAGAATATATGATACATGAATACGCCTTGGAGAATCCAACCCGTCCCCTGTAAGCTCCAAAGTATCCACCTAAATCTAGAAAATATGCTGACCCGAGCATTATAGAAAAAAACGCCCGGGTCAGTTTGGTAAAAGCAGTGTGAAACTCAAATCACAAGGAATTTTATTTATTATAACTTGTAAAATCATTTTCAAAGGTATTTCGTAAGACCACACCGCACATAAATACAGACGAGTTTTTTACCTTATGATAATCAAAACATTTATATTAGAAAATCTAGTGATCTTATAATAGTGTCCAAGGATGAAAATAATAATAATCAAGTAGTTGTGATGATCGTGAGTGTACATCACAACAATACTACGTCTATAATCAAAAATCGATAAGGCACATTTGCTAATTGTGTATAATTCCACAAAGGTGGGCTTAGTACTTCGAGAACAGTTCTACTACACAAGGATCAGAGATATCCTTCCGAAACAGCATACACCCCTAGTGATGTACCATAAAAAACATAGCTGGCCTTGTTAAAACCGAGTGCATCGCTCCAGGTATACATGCATAACAACTATAGGTAACTCTATGTGGAGGTGACTTCACCATATGGGCTTGCCAACCTTACTAGTCATGCCTCCTATATCTGGTTTTAGTCATTCCACCGCCAAAGTAAGCCACTTATTAGTTTTACCCATTACTATGTGTACTTTAAGAAATATATGCCAAATCGTGCAATATATATATGTATGTATGTATGTATGTATGTATGTATGTATGTAAATGTATATATGTATATATATGTATGTGTATGTATGTGTGTGTGTGTATCCTTGCACACATCACACCAAGATTCATAATTTTGAAAATCATCCCTATACTACTTATTAAACACTATGCTTAAGTTATGCAGCACTTGTTTCCCACCATCACGTCATTACACTATGTGCAATGGACACGCAAACCTTTTATGGTAATGACTTAGAGGTACCCTATCACGTTATTTCCAAATCACTAAGATGGGCGTTTGATTCTTCTTGAGTTAGTCATCGAAAGTTCAACATGGAAGCACTATTGTAACGACCCGTAAATTTTAAAGGTTTCAATAACGTGATTAACTGAAATTTGTAAATTTTTTAAATAATTGAATTTGAAAATAAAAATTTGATATTTGAGATACGTCTATTTTAACATAACAACTGGTAAATTTTCATATGATATATAATATTGAAGTTTATTTTTTTTATGTAATTTTATTTAAATTCAAATCAGTTAAAAATAGATGATAATAAAATGTTTTCCAAACCTGAATATTTTTATATAGAAAATTTGTAAATCATCTTCAGAGTGAGACGTCATATTTCGTTTCATCAAATTTGACTGCTATTGCTCCGTCTACCTTATTTTCTGCGTTTTAGCAGCATTTCGGTAATGAAAATTCGAGTTTCTATAACTTCATCGGATTGCTGATATATGTGTACCATTCTATTCGTCTCGCTGTATTGGTCACCGCAGTCTATTTATTTCTGTACTCGACATCGGTTACGCAGTGAAAATCGACGTAACAGTTATCGGAGCGGTAACATATTTTCGTTTCTTTCTTTTTCCTTGTCCTTTCAAATTTCAAACGAGTGAAACTTCTCAGTGATTGCTGCATTTATTTGAAAAGCAATGCTGGACCCTTCTTTTCATAAGATTTCCGTATATATATTTTGCGTGTGCCTTTTGTTTTGGTGTCTTCTCATATTTCCAGCCGAGTGAACTTTGCAATATTTAATTTCAAATCAACAGCTTCCCACTTTTATTTATTCTGTTCTACATATTAAAGTTTTGAGACTTTCCTATCTGTCGCCTTGTTTTACATCTTCATCTTCCTGAAGCCTGTCTTTCCTTTCCACTTCACTATTTTTGCCCAACACAAAAGAAGATACCAATCATATATTCGCATTTCGCCTGCAACCATCCATCCTCCTCCTCTTTCGAATCGCCCACCCTCCTTTATTTTGTTTTTCTTCCCCACCGTTCTTGTTCACCAGCCAATGACCCTCGTTCTTCCCAGCCTTGCCGAGACTTCATCTTCTTCCCCCATCTCGTCCATGGGACACCCATCCCACCTTGAACGCCGTCACCATCTCCTCTCCCTCCCAGGCGCAAGCACGCACGCACCCAGACCTGAGACCCACTACACCGATCATCCCCGGTCGTGGCCTCGCCCACCTCCCCTACATCATCTCGTCGACCGCCGTCCCACACTCACTCCACCTCGTCGTCAATGCAATAGCCAGGCAGCAGCCCGAACCCCCTGCACTTTCCTCCATTCCATAATCTTCGGCCGAAGTCCAGGCATCTTCATTTTATAAGGTATATATGCCACGTTGTTTTATATGGTGGTATATATATATTGATACATATAAGTTAGTTTACAAATTTTGTATATATGATAATATATGCACGTTTTGGAATTTGTTTGTTACTTAGTAACTTATGCAGGTTATATATGTGTGTTTGGTTTTTTTCGAGTATTATATATATATATTTTAAACATTACAGGTTACCAGTTTCGATTTTTGGTATAATACATATTATGCCAGTTTTCATATGTTGGTTTATATCAGCATATATGAGTTATATATTAGTATACGTGTTTATTTATAACTTATATATATTTCTATATAGTTTGTACGCCCATATGAATATGTTTACAAATTACTATGCAGTTATCAAATTTTGTCTACCCTTAGTTATATATATACATGTGTAGTAGATTGTTGCTTATAATATTTATTATAAAAAGGAGTATGTATATATATATATATTATAATAATAATATTAGTGATAAAGTATGTTTATATATATATGTTCACAAATTTAATTGCGGAATGGTTGTCATGCCTTGTATGTATATTGTTTTACATATTAATTTTTTTTTGGATTTTGAAAACTATGTCAATGTAGTAAATAGAAAAGGAAAATACATATAAGTTGTATATATTAATTTCATTCAAGTTCGGTCTGTTTGTTTGTTTGTAAGCTGTTCATTTGGTTGAAACGAGCCAAATGCAGTTGTTGTTTATTAATTATAGAATATATAAAGATATTTTGCTAACTTGATTTATTTTGTATTACATATCTATTACGTGTGTATGGGTGTGTTTTGAAGTTTTCGAGAAATGTTGCTAGTTATATGTTTGCAGTAGTTCTATTCTAGGTTTAAAGTGTTTACTTATATAATTTGAATTTCCATTTGTTAAGTATTGTTTTAAAAAGGTAAAATGTATGGATGTTTTGATTGAGAGATGTTTACAGATTTTAAAGTAAGTATAGGTGAATTTGGTTTTCAAAATATATGGATATTTATGTGTTGGAGTTTAATATTGCTTTGGAATTAATATATATTTATTTTACTTTAATGAATGTGAGTTTATATGTTATACACTAATTTATATATATAAGAGTATACCAGAGTTGAGTTTTAATAATTATATAGAAATTTTATTTATAGGTGTTTAGATTTAGTATTTATTTGAAATGTGTGTATATATATATTTATATTATTTTTTTATGAGTTCCAGATTTAGTATTGGTTAAGAAAATAACATAATAGAAATTTTATGTTTCGTTTTAGTCTATATCAAGCAGATTCTGATTTACTTCATCGATTCCTTGTTATCAGCTTCGACCGTCAAATCCGTGCCAATCTAGCTTTGCTTTGAAATTTGTGCTTGGATTCGTAACTCATCTCAGTCCCGTTCATCTCTAGCCTCGAAAGGTGAGCAATCACTCACGATTAACGTTCTTTTATTTATTAAATTTGATTTCAATTGAAACAACAATTGAAATATGCTGCTGTTAGTTATTTATATTGCTATATCTATGTCATCATCTGTATTTGTTCACCTGTGACACCTGATGTTATCCCGCCTTTTGGCAAGGCCGTGACACCAAGGAATTAACTAGTAATCCAATGACAGTCCGTCCTAGCGATCGGTCATACACAGGCTCACTATGAATATTGACGAATTTTGTCCGAGTCCGGATCGGGCCAAAATTGCTAGGGCATGACAAGCTAAACCATGAGAGTCAACGTTTCAAGTTTCGAGTCAATCCGAGTTCATATGCTCAAGTTATGATGGATACAAGTTGAAGGGAAATGCCATGTTTTCGTATCCATCAGATGGCCTGATTTCGTATCCATCAAGGTTGACCTCTCCGTATCCATCGGCAGAAAATATGGTCGAATCCACCAGAGTACTTTAGTTCGAATCCATCAGTGTTCCCCCTGTTCGAATCCATAGCATTCGAATCGATCGGAAAGGAAATGACCTTGCCTCCATCTGGTTCGTATCCATCAAGTTACCTTACTTCGTATCCATCAAAAGACTCTGGTTCGCATCGATTGGCTTCGTGTCCATTAAGGAGCTATGTAGCTCGTATCCATCGATATAACTGTTGTTCGAATCCATAGCTGATGACTGCTTCGTATCCCTCGAGTCAACAGGCCTAGGTGACGTGTCAAATTCGATACGAACAAGGCGAGATTTATGGAGTCGACACGGTCAACTAGGAGCAAAAGGCGGATCGATGCAAGGAGTGCGCGCCACGTCGCCGCGTTATCACGTGCAACCATCGATTCGAAGGCATGGATTCGAAGTGATGGACTCGAAGCAAGCAGCCAACTGAAAAACTTCAACTCGTATCGATCATATCTCGAGATCTACAAGTCCAAATGCTATGAAATTTGGACAGTAGCTTACTGGCAACCTAAGGAATGCTCATGCCAAATTTCATCTTAATCGGAGCAAAACTTGATCGATTCGAAGCAAGGGTCGAATCGATCCCAAAGTGGGCCCGGATTTCCAAAGAGCGGGCATGTGGGCCCCCTCACGTGCCAGAACTGGTCTCCCCTCAATTTAGGCGAAATATCAGCCTCCTACAACTATAAATAGGACCCCTGGTCATTCAGAAAAGGGGATCTGGATTTTGAAGCGCCCAGACTCTGCCGGATCGAGATTTGCATCTTATTCTTACTATTGAATCCGAATTCCAAGCTATAATTCGCTGTTGTTCGCTGTAATTACTTGTAATCATTGAAAGAGAATCAATAAAATCATCAAAACTTCATAGTGGACGTAGGCGATACGCCGAACCACTCTAAATTGCTTGTCTGCGTATTTACAATTCTGTTTATTGGAGTTTTTGTTAGATAATCTCTGTTTTACATTTATGTTCTTCATTTTATCTCTTCAAATAACTCCCGAAGAGTGTTGTGCCCATTTTTGGTACAAACACTTTGGTGCTTTCACTGAGAAAAAACCCAGTTTTTTTTCCTTCTGCTCATTGGATCTACTACCGATACCGGATTGCAAACATCCAAGGGGGAAGATCCAGATCTATCGTCAAGTGGTTCCATCTATTCTATTCAGATTGCTCCAGATCTAAGAGGAACTACATTCATCCATATTTTCGTATCCATGTTCTCGAATCCAGAAAATACGATCGATTTCGTATCCATCATTTCGTACCCAGAAAATATGTCAAAGTTCGAATTGATCATTTCGACTCGATCTGCTTCGCATCGCCCTGTTCGAATCGATCATTTCGACACGATTTGCTTCGCATCGCCCTGTTCGAAATGATCTGCTTTGCATCGCCCTGTTCGAATCGATCATTTCGACTCGATCTGCTTTGCATCGCCCTGTTCGAATCGATCATTTCGACTCGATCTGCTTCGCATCGCCCTGTTCGAATCGATCATTTCGACTCGATCTGCTTCGCATCGCCCTGTTCGAATCGATCATTTCGACTCGATCTGCTTCGCATCGCTCTGTTCGTATCGATCGCCTGTGCTCTGTTCGTATCGATCGCCTGTGCTCTGTTCGTATCGATCGCCTGTGCTCTATTTCGTATCCACCAGGGTGCGCTACTTCGTATCCATCCATTTATACCCAATTCGTATCGGTACTCAACTGCAATTCGAATCGATCCAATTGTGTCCAATTCGTATCGATACAAAATTTCCCGAACCCTAGCCGCAGCGCAGGGCACCCGCATTGTCGATTCAATCACCAATTTAATGAAGGAACATTCCATCCATGCTTCTAATTGTTCCATGACTGAACAAGACATAGGAGATCACAACAACAAATGTTGAGTTGCAATCAAGGAATGGGTAAAGAAATACTACTCAACCGTACTCCCAAAGGCTGGAGAACCTAGTTAGTATGCCAAGAACTGGGGTTGATTAATATATCATGCTTTTAAGGTGGAATGCAACTTCCTCCAATTGACCAGCTTTCAAACTCCTGAGTTGACAACTATGGTACGATGGCTAATATGGCAACTCCCTTACACTGTCTACTCTATCAACTCAAAGCATAGCTGGTCACCGCTGAACCATCTTCAAATGCCCGCATCTTAATCATTCTACGTCCACATGACTAAAAGCGTGGCAGACAACCTCAAGAAGACTCCTTAATACCCTATATAGGTCTCCTATCTGGGTGAAAATTAGAAATAATGACCAATCTATTATCCCATCTTTACCAACTCACCATCCAATCGGTATCACCAAACCACTCGAACATTGGGCAATCGTGCGTACATCATTCACCAGTGTTACAAGACCCCTTGGCAATAAAATGGGCCTGATCATAATGTCGACTAAACAATCTTCCCCAGTGGAGACCTATTCATTGAAGCCACCCTACCTGCAAAATTTCTAGTGAAAATTCAATATGTTGACTATGTCAGCATACTATGGAAATACAACCCCCGACACTACCTCATGAAGTGAGAATTGCGCATGGCTTACACCAAGAGTGATGACTGCTATCAAATGTAACTGTCTTCCCCCATTCCTCAAAGAACATTGTCAATTGTGGTTAGACATACCAGATCTACTTCTTATATTGTTGAAGTGAATGAAGAAGCTGGCAGCCAACGAATTTATCCAAAGCCCGCAGCCAGTTGCTGCCGATACCCATAAATGAATTCATCACCAGAGCTTATTTCCAGACTTTGACAAGAGAACTGGTAGACCGCCGCCGACAACTGCACCAACATGTCCAGGCAAATTTCGAGTTGATGAACCAGATGAAGGATCAACTTGGCGAGATAAGGGGGGAACCCACTCCATACTCTAGATCGGAAAACTCCCCTTCTTTAGATGGCTACCGCGGATGCCAACGCCATAAGGCTGCCCCGGAAAGGATAACTCTGACAATACGTTCAAGCCCCATAAGATGAAGGACCAGAAACATCCGACCCCTATCGATCAAGGACTTTGATCTGAACCATTTGCGTTAGACATCCAACTGAGAAGGGATGGAATGATGTGCAATAGCGAGCATACGACGCTGCCTCACTTATCAATGAGATTTGATCTGATCTCTTTTGAATTATTTCTAATTCAATTTCATTTACATTGCGAAATATGACCTACTTGAATTAAACTACTTGCAAATGATGCAGGTAACCGAGTACTTAAGATTGGGTGCAAAACAACCTCTGCGGACCATGATCAAATCATTGAGGTATCATCTTGATGAGCATGATTCGACCACTCATCGGCTACTATATGCCCCTGACTAGGGGCAAGGCATCAAAGCGGAAGAGACCGACAAGGTCAGGACTTTAGTACAAAGTGGATGCAACCGACCATCCACTCATCTGCCTACGCAATTTAATTAGGAGATGTAAGAAAGACTTGGAGTTATATGTCCCAACAGTGCCTTCTCCATCTCGTACTTGAAGCTTGCCAAAATACTTATGCTTCTTCTAATGCCCGATAAAATCGGAATCACATCAAGGGTGGACGTGATGTCACCATCCATGCATCCAATCCTACATTAGACATTTGGGATTATTTGAGGGAACACATGTTTAAAGGTCCAACCCTCAATTTAAAGTCATCAACGACTGATTGTCTACTCACTAACCATCATGAGCCGTCATTTCAACTCTCTTCCTTAGCTCGATCGAAAGAATGCAAAGTATAAATTGGATGTGACTCGACTGTCTGCTCTCCATTTCTTGCACCCGACTTAAGGGAAAATATACAACTCAAAGTGGATGTAATTCGACCATCCTTTCCTATGCTCGAGCACAAAGCTTGCCAGAACACTAATCTTACTCCTTAGGCCTGGCAAAAGCGGAATCCAAATGAACATGGACGCGATCTAACCGTCCATACTCTAAACCTCATCCTTTGTTGAGGGGCCTATAAGTGGAAGTTAATCGGGATCCCACCGATCACTCGCTAAGCGAAACACCTAGCTCAGGGACAAGCCCTCACATCAGGCCAGAAACGGGCTGATACACGACAACTTTTTACTTAACTCCGTACTCCCGGAGTGCGAGGCGGAGTATAAACATTTTCCTAAAATCCCAGAGTACTCCGAGAGCGCGAGCTGGGTACAAACTTTTTACTTAACTCCGTACTCCCAGAGTGCGAGGCGGAGTATAAACATTCATTAACTCCGCATTCCCAAAGTGCGAAGCGGAGTATAAACATTCAAACTCCAGACTCCGAGAGCGCGAGCTGGAGTATAAACATTAACCAACTCCGTACTCCCAGAGTGCGAGGCGGAGTATAAACATTATTAACTCCGTATTCCCAGAGTGCGAAGCGGAGTATAAACATTCAAACTCCAGACTCCGAGAGCGCGAGCTGGAGTATAAACATTAACCAACTCCATACTCCGAAGAGTGCAAGACGGAGTATAAACATTCCTTAACTCCGTACTCCGAAGAGCGCGAGACGGAGTATAAACATTCCTTAACTCCGTACTCCGAAGAGTGCGAGACGGAGTATCAGCATTCATCAACTTCGTATTCCCAGAGTACGAAGCGGAGTATAAACAAATAACTCCAAACTCCCAGAGCGCGAGCCAGAGTATACGCAACAAACAAATGCGGCTTCGAGGAGGGTGGATCCGTCCACCTAACGACTTCGACCATATCTCAGCCAAGTTACATCACTTGTTCCCGGAGTGCGAACACAGAAAAGGAAACTCATAATGGATGTAACAGACCGTCTAGTCAATAAACTCCAGACTCCCAAAGTGCGAACTGGAGTATAAACATCAACTAACTCTAGATTCCCAGAATGCGAACTAGAGTATAAACACCAAATGGGTGTTACTAACAACCCATCAACCAACTCCAGTCCTCAAAACATGGTTTGGAGTATGAATACCAAAAGGGATGTGATTCGATTGTCCATCTATTGGCTATGGTTCCTCATCAAGTTCTATAGTATAAAAAAAGGATGTGGCTCGACCGCCTGCTTTCTAATCTTCCCCTGACATGGGGGCACACTTGACACACAAAATTGGATGTGATCCGACCATCCAGCACTAAGCAGGCATGACACAACCGTCCATGCATAACCTCCTGTCCCCTTCACGGGACCCATAACATAATTTTATAGGGATGCACTCCAACCCCACAAGACAAAATTTCTTCCTTGATTCGACAGGGAGACGCAGATTCGCAAAACGAACTTAGCTGAATGTCCAATTCTAAATGGATGTGACTACCCGTTCTACTGCAAACGAACGTGGCACGACCATTCATTCACCAACTCTGACCTGAACTCGACGTGAGGAGTGTAAACTCACTACAGGTGCAGTTAGACCATCCACGAACTAACTCTGCTAACCCAAGACTGGGGGCAGAAGTGCAAATCACCGAAAGAAGAGAAAGGTGACTCGCTACATATCCAGCTTAGCATCCTTTACAACTTAAGGAAATGACTACAAGGAGACCTTAATGCTAACCAATCAGAATGATGCCCGAAGTTCTGGGCAATCACTTATATCGTACCGCCGGATCGACGGGCAATATCGATCTACACCTTTCACATCATACCATTGAATCGAAGGTCAATATCGGTCCTCTTCGACTACAAATCGATGTGACCCAAACGTCCATCGAATACCTTTGACCAACAGAGCGCGGATAGAAGAATAAACCACGAATGAGTGTGACTTGACCATTCGTCCTCCGCCGCCTTCCTTCGATCCGTCAGGAAGAGCATGAGACCAAATGAGCATGACATGACTGCATTTGAGCTGACTTTATCCCTAGATCTGACGGGAGAACGTAAATCGAAATGGACATGGTTGATCACCCAACTCCAAATGAATGCAATGTGACCATTCATTCATTGACTGTTACCATGATCCGACTAAAAGAGCAATTCAAAACAAGTGCAAACTAAACATCTGCACACTGATTCTTACCCTGAATTTGACAAGGGGAGCATCAATCCTGCATTGGATCTAATTGGACGATTCACTCTTCGGTTTTTGCCCAAAGTACGGTGACCTAAGCAGCGAAGTGAATGTCATTGACCGTCCAGAATCTAGCTTATGTCCGAATGTTGGCAAAATAACAATGTATTCCGCTAAGAGGAAAGAACTAGAACATAATACATGATAGGCACGACTCAGCCTTCCATCGGTTAACTCGATCCCATGGTTCAATGGGATAGAATACAAAATTGAAGCGGACATTATCTACCTTACCACTTATCGAGATATTCCCCAGACTTGGGGGGCACGAACAAGAAGATAAGATAATATGATTCAACCATTCATCAGTCAACTCTGGTTCTTAAAGCTTGAACTACAGTATAGACACAGCTAAGACGAGACTAGACCGTCCGCGTAATGCATCCGCCAACCTGAGACTGGGGGCAAAAGATTAATTATCCGAGAGTTGACTATGACAACTTGAACCTATGACCCATGCCTGATATTCATAAAAACTCTAGGTTGCGACCGAAAGGATGCCTATAGATAGAATCATCGGATCAATACCAGGACTTATGGGCGACTGATCATCATTCTGACTTTTCCGATGAGCAATGGATCGTAGGTACATTGAATGAAAAGCGCACCATTCAGAAACACGAGTAAATTCAATCTCAAAGCTGGAGCCAGCTATGTAGCAGCATACCGTACAAGGCTAAATTCTACTAATCCTTTGATTCAACGTCCTTATAAGCCTGATCATTTACCATTGCAAATAAACACATGAGGCGCCTACAACCCATCACGAGTATTGTAGATCAGATCACAACTCTACACAATGATGAAGAAAGGGTCAACTGTTTTACTTCAGGTGAATCGTTGATGTGTTCGCTTGGACTCGATCTCACATATATATATATATATATATATATATATGGACTCTCACCAGCCATGAAGAACCCTACATTAAATGTCGACCCAAGGCATGTCTCGGTGAACAAAAACGATGCGACATGGATCCGGAGAGATCTGTTGCACTTAAAGAGGAGGCGAATCTGCTCAAAACCAGTGGGTTTATCCATGATGCCCTCCAACCAAAGTATGACAAAGCACGGCTTTCCACTTCCATTGATCGACCAACTGATGGACCTGACCATCATACATGAATTACTCACATCCATGGATGCAAACCCCAAATACAATCAGATACTGAAGCATGTCCTAGACCAGGAATACAACTGTCTCGTTATTAACCTGGGCCTATAGCGCTATGCTGAAATCCCTGGATTCAAACTTGAGAACGCTTATGCCACTTACCTAAAGACGATTAACAGATCATTCAAAAACCATATCGACCGATCGATGAAAGTAGATGTGGTTAATATTCTTGTAAGATCACGACTATCAAACGACCATATCGGTGACTTGACAAAGTTAGAGACACCAATGTACCAAGGACAACAAAGCAGCCTTGATAGATCGCTTAAAAGAAACCTTTCATTTTACCCAAACTTTTGGATCGCGAACATTTATACATCAATTGGCCCCTGTCAACACGCGTCATAAGCATCGCAATGCTATGTGAAGAGAAACGAATCCTAAGGGTAGTATATGATGAAGGCTGGCTATTGACAAGCTCACCCCGTTAACGTCTATATCGACCAGCCGTTACGATAGGTCCAATAGCGACCTTAGATGTCTTAAAAGTTACTTAATTGGAGTATCAAGCTAGGCCAATTTGATTTCATATATTTCCCTCGGAGAGCTCTCCATGGTCAAACATTAGCATACTTCATACCGGAATCCACCACATCAGACGACTATCCGAAGGACAGTGGTGAACCGTCCAACCGATGGAGAATGTATACAAATGGAACTTCCAATAATCGGCTTTTTAACGTCGAAGTTGCGTTAATGACTGCTGAGGAACGATCAATCTGCCACGCCCTCAAACTCAACTTCCCTGCAACAAATAACGAAGCTAAGCATGAAGCCTTGACGCTCAAACTTGCAAGAAAATTAGCAGTGGAAACTTTGCATATATTCTGTGATTATTGGTTAGTAGTATACCGAGTCAGGGAAGATTATTCAACTAGGGGGCAACGTCTTTCTCCTTATCCTAGCTGGGTCCAAAAACTACTGGTCAACTTCAACTATTACACCATTACACACATCCTTGGAAAACAAAATAAAAAATTTAAGTCATTGGCCAAGCTAGCCGGTTCTGGGGATGAACGGCAAAAAGACTATGTCCCAGTTTAAATGCTTATTATTCCAAGCATTGACATATGAAGATCAACTAGATCTTAGATCAGGATCTAGAAGAGGAGTCATGGATGACTTCTATCGAAGATTATCCACAATCGGGGATTCTTATTAAATAGATGAATAAGAAGTTTTAATATCCTCCATGAAGCGTCACTGCATGATTATGTCTGGATCATTTAACTCCGTCGATACAAAGCATTACTTTTGTATCCATCGATCTGAGACCCAATATTACGTATCCACCGATACGAAGCATACATCCCAACCCTTCACATCGATTCAGGAGAGGATCGTTACGAAGGAGAAATCGAAAAACAACCATCAAACGTTGTTACAACGAATTTCACATCGGTTCAGGAGAGGGTCGATACAGAATGCAATATAAGATAAACTGACAACGACTCGTGAAAGTCAGCGAGAGTCAGATTAACATATATGCATGAATGTCGGACTAATATTCAATATTCCAGATTTTCAGAAATCAGAAACACATCCAATAACGATTACAACAACGAACGGGTAACCACTGGCATACAACAATCAGTCGCAAAAAACACATGGTACAACAGCCAACAGTTTACATTATCCAAAAGAACGGTCGAAGGTCACAGCTTCCACCGTAAAGACAATAACCATTCAGAAAATTGAATGCTTACCTGATGGCAATTGCAACAGTGAACAACAAATTGCTAGCACTCGACACTCAGTTATAACGATGCACCACATAATCATTGGCAGTCAACAAATCAACATTTATATTACTGGAAATCAATCAAAGGTTACATCTTTTGACGAAAAGATGGCAACTACTCAACGAATCAGATAGAACTTTTTCAGAATGAAGACTGCAGCACTTCAAAGCACATCATGTTTTCACAAGACGTACTTTGGGGGGCAAATGTTATCCCGCCTTTTGGCAAGGCCGTGACACCAAGGAATTAACTAGTAATCCAATGACAGTCCGTCCTAGCGATCGGTCATACACAGGCTCACTATGAATATTGACGAATTTTGTCCGAGTCCGGATCGGGCCAAAATTGCTAGGGCATGACAAGCTAAACCATGAGAGTCAACGTTTCAAGTTTCGAGTCAATCCGAGTTCATATGCTCAAGTTATGATGGATACAAGTTGAAGGGAAATGCCATGTTTTCGTATCCATCAGATGGCCTGATTTCGTATCCATCAAGGTTGACCTCTCCGTATCCATCGGCAGAAAATATGGTCGAATCCACCAGAGTACTTTAGTTCGAATCCATCAGTGTTCCCCCTGTTCGAATCCATAGCATTCGAATCGATCGGAAAGGAAATGACCTTGCCTCCATCTGGTTCGTATCCATCAAGTTACCTTACTTCGTATCCATCAAAAGACTCTGGTTCGCATCGATTGGCTTCGTGTCCATTAAGGAGCTATGTAGCTCGTATCCATCGATATAACTGTTGTTCGAATCCATAGCTGATGACTGCTTCGTATCCCTCGAGTCAACAGGCCTAGGTGACGTGTCAAATTCGATACGAACAAGGCGAGATTTATGGAGTCGACACGGTCAACTAGGAGCAAAAGGCGGATCGATGCAAGGAGTGCGCGCCACGTCGCCGCGTTATCACGTGCAACCATCGATTCGAAGGCATGGATTCGAAGTGATGGACTCGAAGCAAGCAGCCAACTGAAAAACTTCAACTCGTATCGATCATATCTCGAGATCTACAAGTCCAAATGCTATGAAATTTGGACAGTAGCTTACTGGCAACCTAAGGAATGCTCATGCCAAATTTCATCTTAATCGGAGCAAAACTTGATCGATTCGAAGCAAGGGTCGAATCGATCCCAAAGTGGGCCCGGATTTCCAAAGAGCGGGCATGTGGGCCCCCTCACGTGCCAGAACTGGTCTCCCCTCAATTTAGGCGAAATATCAGCCTCCTACAACTATAAATAGGACCCCTGGTCATTCAGAAAAGGGGATCTGGATTTTGAAGCGCCCAGACTCTGCCGGATCGAGATTTGCATCTTATTCTTACTATTGAATCCGAATTCCAAGCTATAATTCGCTGTTGTTCGCTGTAATTACTTGTAATCATTGAAAGAGAATCAATAAAATCATCAAAACTTCATAGTGGACGTAGGCGATACGCCGAACCACTCTAAATTGCTTGTCTGCGTATTTACAATTCTGTTTATTGGAGTTTTTGTTAGATAATCTCTGTTTTACATTTATGTTCTTCATTTTATCTCTTCAAATAACTCCCGAAGAGTGTTGTGCCCATTTTTGGTACAAACACCTGACACCATTATCTGTTATATATATTGATATATATATATATATATATATATATATATATATATATATATATATATCTGCCATCATCTGTATCTGTTCACCTGTGACACCTGACACCTTATCTGTTATCTATACTGATGATATATGCATGTTACCATTGTTATATTATTATCATATCTGTTATCACTCTGCAAGTTCCCTGTTAGTATAGAATTCACTATGGGTTGAAATGATACATACCCGAACGATCTGTAGAATAGGAGAAAATCGTTATGGGTTGAAATGATAAACCCAAGCGATTTTCAATTTATTTGAATTTGGGATTGCGGGTTGAAAAGATATATACCCGTATATATTTAAATTGCGGATTGAAATGATAAATATCTTTACCACTTGACCATAGGGTAGAAAATTATATACAGACACCGTTAGTCTATATATAAATATTTTGAACATGATTTCTATGGTTTTGAAAAGAAATATATGGTTTTGATAAATATTGATTTTAAAGATTCATTAAAGTTGATTTGATAAAGTTGATTTAATAAAGTTGATAAATAATATGTTTAAGTATTTATTTAATATCTATATTTTCAAATATAGAGTTTATAATGATTTGAAATTGATTTGAAATTATATTTATTTAAGAATTATACTTAAATAAGTTTGATTTTAACTTTATTAAATATAAAATTCTAAAGATATGTTTTAACTTGAATTTGATTAAAGGTGACTTTAATGAATATTTCAAATTTATATAAATTTAAATGGGATATTTTGTTTATTTAAATTTGTGAATTGAAGTTGTATTAGATGTTATTAAAATGTTGAATATTTAAAGCTTTGAAATATATTGAAATTGAAATGGCTTATTTTATGGTTTAAATATGAATTTGAAATCGATAGATTGAAATGGTTATTTAGAAACTGAATCGAATTGAAATTGATGATTTGAGATTTGATTAAATTAAAATTTTGGAATTTGAGTTAATTTGAATCGATTTGTGAAATTTGAGGAAACTATTTTATTTTATAAAGTAATTTTAAATTATATTTAAACTATTGATATTTCACTTCATAAATTATTTTAATATAAACTATTTTAATATAAATCATTTTAATATAAATTATTTTATTTATAAACTATTTTATTATATATACTAATTTTAATATCTAAACTGTTTAAAAGAAAAGTGTTATGATTTCCAAAATGCTATAATTTCAAAGTGTTATGATTTCCAAAATGCTATGATTTCAAAGCTGTGATTTCCAAAGTGTTTTGATTTTTTTTAGAAAGACTATGATTTCGAAAGCGTTATAACTTTGGAAAGTGATATGATTTTGGAAGAGGGAATTAGGCACAAGGACAAACTTTGAAAAAAAATTAGGCTGAAGGACACAAAGTTTCATTTTTGGGCTGAAGGACAAACTTTGAAAGAAAATTAGGCTGAAGGAAAATGCTAAATATAGTTAGCATTTTGTACAGTGCAAACATTATACAAAATGCTAATTATAACTAGCATTATATCCAGTTTTACATTGTACAAAATGCTAGTTGTATTAGCATTGTCCTTCAGCCTAATTATCTTTCAAAGTTTGTCCTTCAGCCTAAAAATAAAACTTGTTGTCCTTCAGCCAAAATTTTTATGAAAATTTGTCCTTGTGCCTATTTTCCACATTTTGGAAATGGATTTATTTGAAGTGAAAGTGATATCGTATTGATATGGTCTTGAAATGGCAATGATATGTCGGTTTGGAAATATAAATATTTGAAAGTTTATTAAATGACCATCGGTGTAATAATACGTAGTTATTAAAGAGACCGGGATCGGATATGGACATACTCTCTGTCGATACCGAAACCACTTTAATAACTAATATACGCGGAGTGTTGATCCAGAACGAAGTGGAGGGTTTGATGAGCGCGTTGACTGAAGAAAGAGAACGATTTTGGATGACCCCTGACATGACTAAAACAGGAGCCGCGCCGGGCCATTGAGGTTCGCCACCTCTAGTGGACACACTTCTTCGATACCATATCTATTACTTATGTGATTCTATTTGGGTGCACCCTTTGATTTGGGAGTGTTGTTTCGTGGTGTTGAGGTAGTATCTGCTATGCTCAACATCAGTCCGGATCACGCAACTACTAGTATCCTAGTTGGTATCGCCTCATGTACCTTGTCATACTGATTATCCTATTCGCAACCACAACGATTTGTTTTGTGTTATACCTATGGGGTACCCTCTGATAACCACTAGTTTACGGTGGGGCTTACGGTGCTGTATAGACTATGACATGGTAAAATGTGTTAAGGGTGGAATGGGCCATGACTTAACGCTATTTTAATATCGTACTTTACTGATTAGACATTATCTACTTAGCGTACACTACTACATAGTAGATAGTTTAACGGATCCTTAGAGGATGGTTATCCCAAACATCCTTTGAATTACTTGTATTTCAGTTGATATTTCACTTGAGTTGGATTTATTGATATAAGAATGTTAATCCTGACTCGAGTGTTTTGTGTTTTCTTTACGCTCGGGTCAGACTGAGTGTACCAGTATTCGAGACTCACCTTTGGAGTTGGAGCTTCGCTTGGAGATCCAGCTATCTATCGATTCTACTATCTGTTATTCAGTTGATTCCAGTGATGTATTCAGATCTTGTATTTGACTATTGTATTGAGATATCTTTGTATTCGAGACTTCTGTTGCATCTTGTTTAACTCTGTTATATATATAGTAGCTTCATGAACTACTATTCTTTTGTTTCTGCTGCATTATTGTTATATTACCCTGTGTCTGTGATCTGTGATTATTTATTTACTGTATATGCTGAGTTTTGCCAAATATATATTTACAATCTGATATTTTGAGCAATTCAAGTCCGACATGTGCCGATGCGAAGGGTTGAAAATATCAGGTCGTTACAGTTGGTATCAGAGCTCTGGTTTTAGGCAAAACTTAGCAAATAGAGTAGAATTTAATTATGGAATCACCTTCGTTCGAGCATGAATTCCTTCCTCTTTGATTTGGATTTCTTTTGAACTTTGGGACCCTACCTTGTTCTGAAATCCATTCTTGTCTCTCCCTATTCGGGTTTTCTTAATTCTGGAGTATCCCATAACTACACTTCGGATGATATTTATAATGAATCGGCGGTTCCGCCAATCTTAGAATGATTTGTAAAGAGGTGAAACTCCTTTACAATGAGCATTGATTCATCAGAGATTTCTATATCCTTGGTTTAGATGCTGCTATCTCTTGTTATGCCCGAATTCTATTCTCTTGTGATCGAATGACGATTTGGTTCAGAATTCTACACCAATCTTATTCTTGAAGTCACGGTTGACCCGGTTAAGGTTGCCCGCGATTTATATAGGTCCATCCATCTTTTCTCTTTTGTTTTTATCATCTTATCTTCTTTTCGAGCTTATCTTCCAGTTAGAATTCCCTTGATCAGAGTTCCTCTAATTTGGATCCCTATCCTTGCTTTGAAATCTATTCTTGTCACATCGAGTGAGGGAGTGTATTTGAAATTAATATAAAATATTTTATATTGTGTTGTTTGAGTTGTTAAGTTTGAATTTTGGATTTCGATCGATTCGTCTAGCTAACGTTATCGATAGGAATTCCAAAACACTTGAACAGAGGAAACCGACACAATATTGTTTTCAAAATTGGTAAATGAAATAAATTTGGTATGATTATATTTTATATATAAGTATATATTTTATGAAATTAAATAGTTAAGTGGATTGGTTATTGAAATAATAATATTTGATTCTCATTTATGGTTTTGTAAACCATTGACTAAATGAATTTATAAAACATGGTTTATAAATTGATTTGGAATTTAAATGAATTTAAATTAAGAACTTGAGAAATTAATTTCCGGTGCTTTTCAAAGTTTTGATATATATATTATTTGAATGTATTTTCGAATGGAAATTGTTTCAAAAGGATAATTTCAAAGGAATTAAGTTTGTACCCTCTTCGTTTTGTTGCTGGAAAATAATTTCGGTGATGACTACAGCATCATCGATATTCATTTTCGAGTCTCGAAGTGGAGAGGCCATTTAGTAGCTTTGCTACACTTTTGTTTGGAAAATGGATTTGATTTGAAATTCTTGAATATGATTTAATTTATAAATTTCAAAATAATTTGAAGTGAAACCGAAAATTTGAATCTTAAGTTTTATATTAAGAAATGGTTTCAATTATTGAAATAAAGTGAAGTTTTGAATAATTGGAATATCTAAAATGATCAATGAAATCAAACCAACCTGAAATAATGAATTTGAACAAACTTATTTGTATAACCCTGAATTGCATTCTAATATATATAACTTACCTAAAATGTTCAAAAAGTTAAAATGTTAGGATATAATAGGGTTGTACAAGAAGAAACTTAAGTAATAATTTTTTCAAACTGAACTCTGGCTTAATATAAATGTTGAAAATAAAAGAAAAATTGTGTAGTATTTAATTGCACTCAGAAACATTAATATAGCTTACCTAGAAAAGTTTAAATGTAATTAGAATGTAATTGGATAGTATACACTATGATAAGTAATAAGCTATCAAAATTATTTTTGATAAGGAAATTTACTGATAATAAATTTGATAATAAGATTGGATAATAAAAAGGAAAATTAATTTGTTGAATAATAAATGGTTACAATAAATGTTTGTACACTAAATATATGTTGTAAAATATGTCTAGTGGTATAAATTAAATAAATAAAAGAAAAGACTATCTAAGCAGATAAATATGAACCTAAGAATAGTGAACTTGAATTTCTGTGGAATCAACTTAGCTGAAGATAAATGGATAAAATAAATGAGTTAACTTAAAAAAAAATTTTGAAAGAAATATTGATAAAATGGAAGAAAATCAATTTTAAATTGAATGACTATTTATTAATTGAATAAAATGGATTGAACCAAATTATTGAATATTAATTTATCTAAATTTTAAATCTATATGATTTTGAAATAGTTGAAGTTGAATGTTGAGGTGGAATTAACCGTGGTTAATCAAATAGATTTAATAGATGAGTAAAATAAAACAACTTTTGTTTTGAAAATTGTGCAGTAAATGTTAATAAATTTGAAACAAATCAATTGAATTAAATTTGATTGATTAAATAAAATGAATTGGAATCAATAAATTGAATATAAACCAATTTCAAAATAATTGAAATCCATATAGTTTTAAAATTAATTGTTTTATTGGTATTTCAATCTATTTTCTTTCTGGTTGTTTCTATTCTCCTACCTCCTTCCTTTTCGGGGATGAAAAGTTTTGAGTGGGGGAGAGTGTAGCGACCCGTAAAATTTTAAAGGTTTCAATAACGTGATTAACTGAAATTTGTAAAATTTTTAAATAATTGAATTTGAAAATAAAAATTTGATATTTGAGATACATCTATTTTAACATAACAACTAGTAAATTTTCATATGATAATATTGAAGTTTATTTTTTTTATGTAATTTTATTTAAATTCAAATCAGTTAAAAATAGATGATAATAAAATGTTTTCCAAACCTGAATATTTTTATATAGAAAATTTGTAAATCATCTTCAGAGTGAGACGTCATATTTCGTTTCATCAAATTTGACTGCTATTGCTCCGTCTACCTTATTTTCTACGTTTTAGCAGCATTTCGGTAATGAAAATTCAAGTTTCTATAACTTCATCGGATTGCTGATATATGTGTACCATTCTATTCTTCGCACTGTACTAATTACCACAGTCTATTTATTTCTGTACTCGACATCGGTTACGCAGTGAAAATCGACGTAACAGTTATCGGAGCGGTAACATATTTTCGTTTCTTTCTTTTTCCTTGTCCTTTCAAATTTCAAACGAGTGAAACTTCTCAGTGATTGCTGCATTTATTTGAAAAGCAATGTTGGACCCTTCTTTTCATAAGATTTCTGTATATATATTTTGCGTGTGCCTTTTGTTTTGGTGTCTTCTCATATTTCCAGCCGAGTGAACTTTGCAATATTTAATTTCAAATCAACAGCTGCCCACTTTTATTTATTCTGTTCTACATATTAAAGTTTTGAGACTATCCTATTTGTCGCCTTGTTTTACATCTTCATCTTCCTAAAGCCTGTCTTTCCTTTCCACTTCACTATTTTTGCCCAACACAAAAGAAGATACCAATCATATATTCGCATTTCGCCTGCAACCATCCATCCTCCTCCTCTTTCGAATCGCCCACCCTCCTTTATTTTGTTTTTCTTCCCCACCGTTCTTGTTCACCAGCCAATGACCCTCGTTCTTCCCAGCCTTGCCGAGACTTCATCTTCTTCCCCCATCTCGTCCATGCGACACCCATCCCACCTTGAACGCCGTCACCATCTCCTCTCCCTCCCAGGCGCAAGCACGCACGCACCCAGACCCGAGACCCACTACACCGATCATCCCCGGTCGTGGCCTCTCCCACCTCCCCTACATAATATCGTCAACCGCCGCCCCACACTCACTCCACCTCGTCGTCAATGCAACAGCCAGGCAGCAGCCCGAACCCCCTGCACTTTCCTCCATTCCATAATCTTCGGCCGAAGTCCAGGCATCTTCATTTTATAAGGTATATATGCCACGTTGTTTTATATGGTGGTATATATATATTGATACATATAAGTTAGTTTACAAATTTTGTATATATGATAATATATGCACGTTTTGGAATTTGTTTGTTACTTAGTAACTTATGCAGGTTATATATGTGTGTTTGGTTTTTTTCGAGTATTATATATATATTTTAAACATTACAGGTTACCAGTTTCGATTTTTGGTATAATACATATTATGCCAGTTTTCATATGTTGGTTTATATCAGCATATATGAGTTATATATTAGTATACGTGTTTATTTACAACTTATATGTTTTTCTATATAGTTTGTACGCCCATATGAATATGTTTACAAATTACTATACAGTTATCAAATTTTGTCTACCCTTAGTTATATATATACATGTGTAGTAGATTGTTGCTTACAATATTTATTATAAAAAGGAGTATGTATATATATATATTATAATAATAATATTAGTGATAAAGTATGTTTATATATATATATATTATAATAATAATAATATTAGTGATAAAGTATGTTTATATATATATATATATATGTTCACAAATTTAATTGCGGAATGGCTGTCATGCCTTGTATGTATATTGTTTTACATATTAATTTTTTTTTATTTTGAAAACTGTGTCAATGTAGTAAATAGAAAAGGAAAATACATATAAGTTGTATATATTAATTTCATTCAAGTTCGGTCTGTTTGTTTGTTTGTAAGCTGTTCATTTGGTTGAAATGAGCCAAATGCAGTTGTTGTTTATTAATTATAGAATATATGAAGATATTTTGCTAACTTGATTTATTTTGTATTACATATCTATTACGTGTGTATGGGTGTGTTTTGAAGTTTTCGAGAAATGTTGCTAGTTATATGTTTGTAGTAGTTCTATTCTAGGTTTAAAGTGTTTACTTATATAATTTGAATTTCCATTTTGTTAAGTATTGTTTTAAAAAGGTAAAATGTATGGATGTTTTGATTGAGAGATGTTTACAGATTTTAAAGTAAATATAGGTGAATTTGGTTTTCAAAATATATGGATATTTATGTGTTGGAGTTTAATATTGCTTTGGAATTAATATATATTTATTTTACTTTAATGAATGTGAGTTTATATGTTATACACTAATTTATATATATAAGAGTATACCAGAGTTGAGTTTTAATAATTATATAGAAATTTTATTTATAGGTGTTTAGATTTAGTATTTATTTGAAATGTGTATATATATATATTTATATTATTTTTTTATGAGTTCCAGATTTAATATTGGTTAAGAAAATAACATAATAGAAATTTAATGTTTCGTTTTAGTCTATATCAAGCAAATTCTGATTTACTTCATCGATTCCTTGTTATCAGCTTCGACCGTCAAATCCATGCCAATCTAGCTTTGCTTTGAAATTTGTGCTTGGATTCGTAACTCATCTCAGTCCCGTTCATCTCTAGCCTCGAAAGGTGAGCAATCACTCACGATTAACGTTCTTTTATTTATTAAATTTGATTTCAATTGAAACGACAATTGAAATATGCTGCTGTTAGTTATTTATATTGATATATCTATGTCATCATCTGTATCTGTTCACCTGTGACACCTGACACCATTATCTGTTATATATATTGATATATATATATATATATGCCATCATCTGTATCTGTTCACCTGTGACACCTGACACCTTATCTGTTATCTATACTGATGATATATGCCTGTTACCGTTGTTATATTATTATCATATCTGTTATCACTCTGCAAGTTCCCTGTTAGTATAGAATTCACTATGGGTTGAAATGATACATACCCGAACGATCTGTAGAATAGGAGAAAATCGTTATGGGTTGAAATGATAAACCCAAGCGATTTTCAATTTATTTGAATTTGGGATTGCGGGTTGAAAAGATATATACCCGTATATATTTAAATTGCGGATTGAAATGATAAATATCCGTACCACTTGACCATAGGGTAGAAAATTATATACAGACATCGTTAGTCTATATATAAATATTTTGAACATGATTTCTATGGTTTTGAAAAGAAATATATGGTTTTGATAAATATTGATTTTAAAGATTCATTAAAGTTGATTTAATAAAGTTGATAAATAATATGTTTAAGTATTTATTTAATATCTATATTTTCAAATATAGAGTTTATAATGATTTGAAATTGATTTGAAATTATATTTATTTAAGAATTATACTTAAATAAGTTTGATTTGAAATTTATTAAATTTAAAATTCTAAAGATATGTTTTAACTTGAATTTGATTAAAGGTGACTTTAATGAATATTTCAAATTTATATAAATTTAAATGGGATATTTTGTTTATTTAAATTTGTGAATTGAAGTTGTTTTAGATGTTATTGAAATGTTGAATATTTAAAGCTTTGAAATATATTGAAATTGAAATGGCTTATTTTATGGTTTAAATATGAATTTGAAATCGATAGATTGAAATGGTTATTTAGAAACTGAATCGAATTGAAATTGATGATTTGAGATTTGATTAAATTAAAATTTTGGAATTCGAGTTAATTTGAATCGATTTGTGAAATTTGAGGAAACTATTTTATTTTATAAAGTAATTTTAAATTATATTTAAACTATTCATATTTCACTTCATAAATTATTTTAATATAAACTATTTTAATAAATCATTTTAATATAAATTATTTTATTTATAAACTATTTTATTATATATACTAATTTTAATATCTAAACTGTTTAAAAGAAAAGTGTTATGATTTCCAAAATGCTATAATTTCAAAGTGTTATGATTTCCAAAATGCTATAATTTCAAACTGTTATGATTTCCAAAATGCTATGATTTCAAAGCTGTGATTTCCAAAGTGTTTTGATTTTTTTTTTAAAAAGACTATGATTTCGAAAGCGTTATAACTTTGGAAAGTGATATGATTTTGGAAATGGATTTATTTGAAGTGAAAGTGATATCGTATTGATATGGTCTTAAAATGGCAATGATATGTCGGTTTGGAAATATAAATATTTGAAAGTTTATTAAATGACCATCGGTGTAATAATACGTAGTTATTAAAGAGACCAGGATCGGATATGGACATACTTTCTGTCGATACCGAAACCACTTTAATAAATAATATACGTGGAGTGTTGATCCAGAACGAAGTGGATGGTTTGATGAACGCGTTGACTGGAGAAAGAGAACGATTTTGGATGACCCCTGACATGACTAAAACAGGAGCCGCGCCGGGCCATTGAGGTTCGCCACCTCTAGCGGACACACTTCTTTGATACCATATCTATTACTTATGTGATTCGATTTGGGTGCACCCTTTGATTTGGGAGTGTTGTTTCGTGGTGTTGAGGTAGTAGCTGATATGCTCAACATCAGTCTGGATCACGCAACTACTAGTATCCTAGTTGGTATCGCCTCATGTACCTTGTCATACTGATTATCCTATTCTCAACCACTATGATTTGTTTTGTGTTATACCTATAGGGTACCCTCTGATAACCACTAGTTTACGATGGGGCTTACGGTGCTGTATAGACTATGACATGGTAAAATGTGTTAAGGGTGGAATGGGCCATGACTTAACGCTATTTTGATATCGTACTTTACTGATTAGACATTATCTACTTAGCGTACACTACTACATTGTAGATAGTTTAACGGATCCTTAGAGGATGGTTATCCCAAACATCCTTTGAGTTACTTGTATTTCAGTTGATATTTCACTTGAGTTGGATTTATTGATATAAGAATGTTAATCCTGACTCGAGTGTTTTGTGTTTTCTTTACGCTCGGGTCAGACTGAGTGTATCAGTATTCGAGACTCAACTTTGGAGTTGGAGCTTCGCTTGGAGATCCAGCTATCTATCGATTCTACTATCTGTTATTCAGTTGATTCCAGTGATGTATTCAGATCTTGTATTTGACTATTGTATTGAGATATCTTTGTATTCGAGACTTCTGTTGCATCTTGTTTAACTCTGTTATATATATAGTAGCTTCATGAACTACTATTCTTTTGTTTCCGCTGCATTATTGTTATATTACTCTGTGTCTGTGATCTGTGATTATTTATTTACTGTATATGCTGAGTTTTGCCAAATATATATTTACAATCTGATATTTTGAGCAATTCAAGTCCGACATGTGCGGATGCGAATGGTTGAAAATATCGGGTCGTTACAACTATGATTCTAACTAATCTGGATGTCCAAGTGTCAAACTTCAAATGTACGAGTGGTGCTTAAAAAATTGTAAGTTTCATGGTTTTATCATTTAATTTGATCAATAAGTAATTTTATCATTTGATTAATGTAAATTATTTTTCAAAAAAAAATTAGTACTTGAAGAGGACAAAAAAACTGAAAGAGGAAGGTTTTGACACAAAGTTGGATGGAAAAAAAGTAATAACTAATGCACCTAGTGCGCAACAACCAATCGTGCGACTTATATATTTTTTCAATATACATTATGAAATTTTACATAAATTATGAAACATGTATTGTTATTCATATTTGCAAAGTACACTTAGACTTGTATGTAGCATCAAAATTTGTTCTCAAATAGGTAAAAAATATAACAAATGCATATTTTAAATTTGACCATAATTATCGTTTGATAAAACTATATAGTGGTGATTTTCAAATGTAATTCTTTTTATATTGAATCCTAAACTTCAAAACATGTTATCATTTATGTTAAAAAGTAATCTAAATAGGTCTTTTTTTCTTCCTAAAAGCTAACATTTACTATCTTTTTGTATATGAAAAGGTAATTTAATCAGCCATTTCAGTATTTATCATTGTCCTTACCAAACAGTTTCACTTTCACTTTTTTTATTATGTTTATCGAACTCCTAAATAAATTTATCTTTTGATATTACTTTATAATATTATAATAGAAAATTATGTTGCTAATTCTTAATTAATTAGTAAATTGATCTAAACTATTCACTAAAATAAATATATATAGGATTATAATCAATTTCAGTCGATTAACGTTTCAAAGCATTCAATTCAAACTATTTGAGGTAAAATAGGTTAGAACTTTACCTTATTTGAATTTGCGACCTAAATATGAACAACTTTCCATAGTTTATAGACTGATCTTCTTTGAATCGAAGAGAATATCAATAAAATTTAATGACTTTTTTTATTAAAATCGAATCCCCTGCCTTAGAGCGACCGGAAATTTTGAGCGATTAGGTTACATCAACGTTGGAAGAAAAATCGGAATAAGTAGATTTCGTTGTTGGATTTGGTACTAAGAAGGTTAGTGGTGTAATTTTGTCGTTTATGTCCTTAAAATTTATTCATTGCCGTTGGATCTTAGAAACTTGCTGTAGTGGATGGGAAGCCTTCGACCTAATTTCCACCTTTTCAATTTCACAGTCTATTGGTCGCTTATGATTTACAATGCATTTTTCAAATAATTTTAACAAGAAAAGAGCCACAGGTCTCTGTTTTTTATGTTGTTATGGGAAAGTCCATACAGAAATGAATATGTAAATTTAGTCCCTATTTTTGAAAAATAAAAAACGCAAGGTGTCTTGCACTTTCCATCATGAAAGCGTAAGCTAGTTTGTGCTTTTTAATTTTTAATTTTTTTTTGAAAATTTTGAAATTATTTTGAAAATTCTTAATTTTTTTTTAAAATTTTTAATTTTGAAAAGCGCAAGGTAACTTACGCTTTCCATCAGGAAAGCGCAAGCTAGTTTGCGCTTCCTGATTTTGAAATTTTTATAAAACTTCTGAAATTTTCGAAAAAAATTTAATGTTTAAAAAGGAGGGAATTAGGGAGAATAACAAACTTTGAAAAAAAATTGTCTAAAGGACACCAAATTTTAATTTTTAGCTGAACAACAAACTTTGAAGAAAAAAATTAGGTTGGAGGACAATGCTAGTTATTGCTAGCCTGTGCAGTTAAAGCGCTCGGCAGATTCAATGCGGCAGAGGTGCAAAAAGTCATAGCGGGGATACAGCGAGGATATAGCGGGATATAACGGACGACTCTAAACTAGCATATAAACCTCATACTTAACGTTTTTACAAATATATAAATGGTAATAAAATGAAAAATTAACATTCAATTGAATTATAATTAATACATAAATAATTTTAAATAAAAACATGTGCGAATATACTGTAAATAAACGTAAAACTGTTATATAACATAATTGAATTTAGTATAATATTAGAGTATTTTCATTTCTTAAAAGATACTAAAAATTCGATCAAATAATTTTATTTCATAATTTTTATAATGTATAAATGTTATTTTTCAATTCATTTCTTTTATAGAAGATATAGCGGAAATGGCGGAATACAGCGGGAATAACGGGATATAGCGGAAATAGCAGGACTTAAAGCGAAAAGACTATATTTGGGGCTATATGGAGAAATCATAGCAGTAAAAATCCACTATTAGATATAACAGGGTTATAGCGAGATAATAGCGGAGCATTAACTGCACAGTTGCTAGCATTATATTCAATTTTTACCCTATACAAAATGCTATTTATAACTAACAGTTTTACCCTATAGAAAATGCTAGTTATAATTAGCAATGTCTTTCAATCTTTTTTTCTTCTTCGAAGTTAGTCCGATTAAATTAAAATTGCATATCTACAGTGGTTCAGTTTTTAGATCTGACATTGGCATAAATATTATGGAAACCCCAAATGTCTGTTTAAAAAACCAAAACAATGATGGGCGATTATCAATGTAATAGCTATTCTAATGGGCGATTATTCACTACAGAAAGAAACAGCAGCGAAAAAACTTCACCTAGTATATTTTTGCAGATTGCCTCGCTTAGACTAAAGAAAAAGCGGAGTAACAGATGCAAAATGTGGTAAAAATTGTAGGGCAAGTTTTACTGCCTGGGAGAAAAACAAGGTATAAATCATTGTATTTTATAGAACTGGATACCAGAAATATTGAATATATATGTTTATTCTGACAATAAATAACACAAGAGTAGTAGAAAGCATGGCGAGGAGTTGACAAATATGTCATATGATTTTGACCAGCGCCATAGTGGATAGAGATACGACTTTGATGCCAAAGGTTACAGATTCAGTAGTGATTTGACATGCATGAACAAATTATGCAAAAGAAAATGACGGAATCTAAAGCAGCATGCAAATATCATTTTAGGGGTAGTGTACTCAGGCCCGGTTTTAAGGCTAGGTGGTCTAGGCGACCGCATAGGGCAACCCCCCTCGACAGGGCAACCAGTGCCAACCAGTGCTGGTGATGTCAAAAGAAAATGTAGAAAATATAAAGGATAGTATAGAATTGATTAACATAGTCATCTTTAGCTCATTTGGTATGACAACCAAAGCATTGGTATGAATGGCGCAGGTTAAAAGTTATTTTTTTTCCACAGGTTGCCTAGGGCAACCAGAACTGTAGAGCCGGCCCTAAGTGTACTTGTATTAATTTACCGCTACAGGTTAACTGAACATAAAGAAGGTAACAGAAAAGTTTATTCGCTCAAGGTTCTTGTTACTAAAACTAACATTGATCTGGAGTAAACTCCAATAGAGAACGTGACAATTCAAAGGTCAGTCGCATGCTCTGTTGAAGGAGAGTCCCAATTACTGTGATCTTTCGAACAGAACGTGGGCTACTGAGTAGCGTAAGACATACAATGTTAGGTTGAATGTTGGACACAAAATGGTCGCTTGAAAACTCAAGTGTCTTGCCATTACGGAAATGAAAGGTCATACTGATACTGGGTACCTTGTATAGCTTAACATCGGGCTCTATAAAGCAAGCTTCGTAAGATAATAGATTTGTGGTACGGGTCCAATTCATACGTGTACCAACTTCGTTGACAATAACATCGAATGCTTTCTGAGGAAACAAAGTTGTGACCGCGCCACTGTCAACAATAACACCAGTCAAATCATATTTATTGAACAAGAAAGTTGACTGTGGGAGTGGAAGCATTTTCCCTCCAATGCTGATTCCTATCATGTCGATGTAATAGTATGGACGCTCATTCGTTATTATCATTGGTACGCTCACGGATGATGGAAGGTTGAGAAGAAGATTTGATCCAAACGTTAAGCTAGAGCCGTTTTCCATCGTCGGGGCGACTAAACAATAAGAGAATCCATCAACCTGCAAATTATTATTGCAACTACTATCAACCTATCAACGCATTATACCAGAAAATCATTCGTTTTCATAGCAACTGAAAAGAGAATCAACAAAGTTTAGAAATAGTTATGAAGGTCGACAATAATATGAATTGTTATTTTCATACCTTGATCTGATAAGGAAGAGAGCTGCTGCCGGGACCAAGACCTAAAATGCCTGCACTATATCCGAATATACCTTTATTATTGTAACCACAACCATGTACGAATTGATAAAATGAGACATTTGAGTTCACGAATGTCAAAGTATCCAGCACTATGGCTCCTTCACTGGTTGAGCTGTCTCCATAGTGGGTTGCATAAATGCATTTGTTAGTTTCGGCATCGCACATGCCAACATGGTCAGCTTTTTTACAATATTCATCATCGCAGTAAACAGAACGATATCTACGCGACTTGCTTTTGTTATAAATGGGATCAATTTGCTCAAAGCACCGATCACATGGTTGACATTGAAGCCATGAGAAGTCGCTACCTGTGTCCATAATCAGGTAAAATTCTTGTACCAATGGATAACCAATAATTACTCTTGTGTAGTATTCACCACGATGCCATATATTCGGAGTAGGAATGACCTTACCATGCATTCCGTTATATTGCCGATAATCATAGTAGTCAGGGTAATCATCGTCATCACCTATGTTTGCCCTATCGAAACTTGTGTGTGTTAATGTTTTGTCAGACAATCCACGAAGAATCGAACTCCTATGATGAACTTGGAGTTCGATAACTTCATTGGTTTTAGAATTCACTGGAAAAGTTAAGCACAAAAATGAAAACACAAGTTTGAATATATTGAAAGACATAATTCTGGATTGAAGATAATATATGGACATTGGATAATGTACGTATTACCGTCGAATTTATAAGCAAGTTAACACTTAACTTGTAAAGAAATATGATAAGCGTTGCACAACTACCCTTCAACTACCTTTTAAATAACAAACAAATGATATAGTAGTGTTGTTCATTTCCATGTGGTCTGCACTTGCTACACGTATTTTTTCAATGAACAGGCAATAAGTTCATGTCTATTTTGTGTCATGCCGGAAAAATGCATTTTCATCCTAGTGGAAAAGTTAAAAACCGAGGCGTTGCTCCTATTTTTCAGAATTATTTTAAGTTTCATTAAAAAAGAAAAAAAGAATTATTGCTTTACACACAAACGACATGACCTTGAGAAACTGAAAATCGACATCCTAACCCTTGGACTATCTTACCGTATATGTTAATACCAAAATAAGCTTAGTTAAAGATTAAAGGTGTGTTCTTTTTTGAACTGAAAGAGGCAAACGAAATGGGCACGGGAAAAGTTATGGAAAGGGGTTGGTTCGCAAAATGAGAATTTGTTCGTTTTTAAATAGGGGCATGGAGAAGGAGCACAGATGTAAAATAGGGAAGGAAACAAACCGGACAATGAAACCGTTCGTGCGAACTGGGCTGGGGAGTGGGGGCCGCGTCGCTTCGGATGCGGACGCGAAATTTAACTGCCCAGTCCATGAAAAAAACGGTACCTAAGGTTTCGTTTGTTTATAATACTGAAAGCTGGGTGCTGAATGCTGAAAGCTGAATACTGATTGTTAAATGCTTAATGCCTGCAAAAAGTTATTTGTTTGTATTTTTAAAACTTTTGATTCAAACTAATGCAAAGGTCTATTTTGACAACATTGCCCTTCATATTATTTTGTTATTCATTATTAAAATGAAAAAACTGAACCGTAAATTTAATTTTTTGGCAGGTTGAAATTTGAAATTTTTTTATTCTGAAAATACCCAAGTTCTGTGGAACCTTGAATTGATAATTATTTGGACGTATTTAATTTTGAAAGATTTAAATTTCGATATATTTCAAGATTTCAATTTTCAAAAAAAATTAAATTTTCATGAAGTAAGTTTCCATAAATTGAATTTAGAAAACTTAATCATCAAAAAATAGTTATCAAAATGATGTAATTCAGAAATTTGTAGTTTTCGACCTTTTTTCAAAAATGTAAATATTATTTGATTTGGTTTTCATTGTTTTTTATTTTTGAAAATGAAGCAGAATTTAGAAAAGTAATAAAAAATATAATTTAAGATATTTGAAATCTGAAGTAAAATGGATTTTCAATTTTTTTTGTATGTTTAGTATATTTGTATGGCAATGTAAAAAATGTAACTAAGGGTATATATGGAAGAAATTATCATTAAGCATTCAGAATCAAAAAAAGAATCATGAAAGTGCTTAACACTTTTTCGCTAAATAAGTGTTTCAGGTCTGAAAACTTATTCAAAACAAACAACTTGAAAGTGCTTATTTCTCGACAAATGGTCAAACAAGTGATCATCACTTGTTCTAAACAAACGGTACCTAAATGATTCTGTCTTTATTCAAACATTTCAGTCTTTAAATGATATTTTAAAACTGATTAAAGACCGTGATGATCAGTCACTAATTTGCTTGTCCCAAAAAATACTTAAATTGATAATTTCAGTCTTAATGCGTAAATATCGAATGTCGGACTCGACTCTTTTAAAGATTGAAGTTTAGAGACTGCTTTATAGTTTCCAATCGGTCCTAAATTTTATATACACACCTTATTTTTATTAACATAAAAACTATCAATAATTTGTAATATAATATCAAAATTAAGATTATGAATTCTGAAATGACTCTAAACTAGATCTCAATCTCATATTAGCAAATATATATAAGGGCATCTCTAGTGGTCGGGTTGCATCTTGAATCCGTGAAAAAAAAACCCTCGGTCGTCCAATTCAACCGTAATATTAAGGTTAACGTTCAGGATTCAATTCAGGATCCTGAACTGGGCTTGGACGCCCATTTAATGGACGCCCAAGCCCAACCCCAAACGGGCCCCCCCTTCTCCGCTGCCAAACGCCTCCAACGGCTATAAACGGTCATATTTTGTCCCCAACGGCTATAAACGGTCATATTTAAAATTACAACGGCTATAAACGGTCATATTTGTGATTTCATTACATATATATGACTATTTTTCAGATTGTAATACACACATCTCTTCTTCTATTACAATTATATTCTCAATTCCATAATATTGAAAGTATGTCTCATCCTTTTCAATCATATACCGAAGCGATGAATATGGATAGCTGGGATTTTGATTCCCAACCCTTTCAAATGTTCATCCCCAGACCGCTCCCCCTCTATCCTTCCATTCTTCTGCTACATGGTCCGGCGATGAAGATAAGGATTTGTGTTATATTTACTGTCATTTTTCTAACGACTCGGTAAAGGGGAATGACCAAAGTGGAGAGGCGTTTTGGGCAAAAGTCATGACTGCGTACAATAAAAAGCATGTTGAAAAGACGAGGTCAATGTCTGCCAATCACGGGTCATTTCGGGACGATTAATCGACAAACACAATTCTACGAGTCGTAGATTCACAAAATAAGAACAGCAAATCCAAGTGGAATGGGTGGCGAAGCTGAATTGGTAGCGTTTTGAAAAATATCATTTTTGATTTATATTCATTCTGATCACTTTGTTAATATATCATTTTGTGTTTCTTTTTTTTAGAAGAGAATGGCGAACGATCAATTCTTGAAATTATTTTCAAGAGAAAATGGTACAAAGAAACCCCACTACTATCAGTTTGCAAACTGCTATGACTTGCTTGTTAGTCAACAAAAATGGAGCTCAAACACCGCAAAAAGCTTAAGAGATGTTCAGACGAACTCGAAGGGTAAGAAAAAAACAAGACGAACTAATTATAATTCTAGACCAAGCAATTATTCTCAGATGGACTCTAATGTATGTCCAGATAACGAAGACGAAGAAGCAGAACCCGCATTTGATGAAGATGCTAGACTGATGGGGCAACAAGCAACTAAGAAGAAAATTGTTGTTCAATCTCAAATCGATTCTCGTTTAGCCCTAATGCATGAAAAACATGCGAGAGAAAATGCAGAACGTCAAAGGGGGAGTGCAGAAAAGCTTGTCGTGTTAAAAGAACTGACCGAGATTGAGAAGGGCCGGTTTGAGCTAGAGCGGCAACGCCAAGAGATCTTAGTAATGGAAAAGGATGTCACCGGAATGGACCCAATTACAATGCAATATTGGATGGAGTACAAACAACGCGTTGTTGAGAGTAGATCGGGAACAAAACATATGTAGTTGAAATATTCATGTGATATTTTTAGTTATTGTAGTTTAAATATCCATGTACCTTCAGTTTATATTTTCAATCATGTGTTATTTTCAGTTTTAAAATATTCAATGGGATATCATTTATTTCGATGAATTCTTTAGACATCAATAAAGATTTACTTCACCAAACATAAATGATATTACAAACATAAAAATTATAGCATTCTACACTTCGTTACAGAAATAAAAAGGCAAACAGATGTAATTAAACAAAGAACCACCATCCCGAACTACTGATTTCCATGAGAATTCCAAATATGCTCCATTAAATCCCTTTAGAGTCTATTATGAATAGCAGCATTACGATATACTTCATGATGATCGACATGAATTGCGTACTGTCCTTCATTTCGTAACGTGGTTGTGCGAAACAATTCGGGGGGTTGTCTTGCCCCATCATACTCGAAATCGGGATAGTCCATAGCGCGTTCATCTTCAATGATCATGTTATGCAGAATTATACAACAGAACATAATTGTAGCCATTTTTTATCTCTTCCATAATCTACATGGATTGCTGACCATTGCAAACCTTGCTTGAAGGACCCCAAACGCCCTTTCTACGTCCTTCCTTTGTCCTTCCTGCATTGCAACAAATTGTTTATGTTTTTCCGTCATTGGGTTTGCAAATGTTTTTACAATCATACTCTATTTGAGATAAATTCCATCTCCAAGATAGTATCCATGCTCATATGTGTTATGACCAAGAGTAAATGATACGGGAGTTGACTTACCTTGCGCCAAATCATTAAACAAATGAGATCGTTCGACAACGTTTAAGTCGTTAAGAGAACCTGGCATTCCAAAGAAAGCATGCCAAATCTACAAATCATGAGATGCAACCGCTTCTAAGATGATAGTAGGTTTTTTTTTCTTTGCCGTTATATGCTCCATGAAAAGCTTTTGGACAGTTCTTCCACTCCCAATGCATACAATCTAGACTTCCAAGCATTTCAGGCCAGCCTTTGCTTTCATGCATTTCACGCAAGCGCGTTATATCTGCCTCGTTTGGAGAACGAAGATATTCAGTCCCATAAATGTCCACAACTGATTGACAGAAGTGATCTAGGTTTTTCAATGCTGTACTCTCTGCAATACGATATGCGTCGTCAAGGGCATCGGCGGGTGTACCGTACGCTAACATCCTCAAAGCTACGGTCATCTTTTGATGCCTACTTAAACCTTGTTTTTTTGCAGCGTCTTGCTTGTAAACAAAATAATTATTATTCTGCTGTTACTTTCGAGAATTCTTAAAAATAATGGACGACTCATTCTGAATCGTCGTCTAAACATTTCTGGACCGTAAGTTGGATCACGGGCAAAGTAACCTTGCATAAGTGTTTTTTGAAATGCTTGCTGGTTACGGTTGATATATTTCCGACCCACAACTGAACCGCCTTGTTTTCCAGAAGTTGAACCGTATGCTTCACGATATATCTCCATCAGTTCCTCCTCCTCTTGTTGATGCGCTAACACATACGCTTCTTCTTCAGAGTCACTATCGCATAGCAATATAGCTTTTAGTAAATTTCCAGACATTGTTTGATATTTGAGCATGGTTGTTTGATATTTGAATGTTTTGTTAGACTTAATTGTGGTGAACAAGTATGAGATCCAAATGGTTATATGTATAGGACAAATTCTTGAGTGGAGAGAAGGTGAATCTGTGTGCGATCAAATCAAATACTGTGTTAAGTGGAGAGAAGGTGGTTGAGTGTGCGGTCAAATCACATACTGTAGCCACGTTCATTTATCGGCTGTGTAGTTAATGCCCCGCTATTACCCCGCTATAACCCCGCTATATCTCATAGCGGATTTCCACCGCTACGACATTTCCATGTAGCCCCAAAATATAGCCTTTCCGCTTTAAGCCCCGCTATTTCCGATATATCCCGTTATTCCCGCTATATTCCGCTATTTCCGCTATATCTTCTTTAATAAAATGAATTGAAAAATTGCATTTATACATTATAAAAATTATGAAACTAATTTTTTTGATTTAATTTTTAATATATTTTCAAAAATGAAAATACTCTAATATTCTACTAAATTCAATTATGTTATATATAACAGTTTTACGTTTATTTAAAGTATATTCGCACATGTTTTTATTTAAAATTATTTATGTATTAATTATAATTCAATTGAATGGTAATTTTTCATTTAATTACCATTTATATATTTGTAAAAACATTAAGTACGAGTTTTATATGCTATTTTAGAGCCATCCGCTATATCCCGCTATATCCTCGCTATATCCCCGCTATGACTTTTTGCACCTCCACCGCTTTGAATCTGCCGAGCGCTTTAACTGCACAGTTTGCCAGTCAAGATTCTCTGCTTTGTTGAGTGGAGAGAAGGTGGCTCAGTGTGCGGTCAAATCAAATACTGTAGCCACGATCATTTGCCGGTCAAGATTCTCTGCTTTGTTGAGTGGAGAGAAGGTGGCCCAATGTGCGGTCAAATCAAATACTGTAGCCACGTTCATTTGCCGGTCAAGATTATCTGCTTTGTTGAGTAGAGAGAAGGTGGTTGAGTGTGCGATCAAATCACGTACTGTAGCCACGTTCATTTGCCGGTCAAGATTCTCTGCTTTGTTGAGTGGAGAGAAGGTGGCCCAGTGTGCGGTCAAATCAAATACTGTAGCCACGTTCATTTGCCGGTCAAGATTCTCTGCTTTGTTGAGTGGAGAGAATCAACATACATTATATAAATTTACAAATCGTTATCTGTTTAAATCATTTAAAAACTTAACATTATTCAAACTACATTGTCCAACATGACATTTAAGTCTCATGAATTGAAGTTGCTTATGCAGTACTACATACAAACCGATGAGATGTGCGATAATCAGGAGTTAATGGTAATTCATTTTTGGGACACTCTGGTTGAACTATACAACAACGACGTGGGCATTCAAGTTAGACGTACGGCTCAAGAGGTCAGGACCGCATACAGAAACTTTACTAGGGCATGCACGCGTTACACAAAGATTATTAATGAGGTAATATCGGAAAATGTGTTCGAGAATACACGTTCGACTTATGACGGTCGATACAATTTAAAATACCGCACTCCGTTCATTGGTCATGATGTGTACTTCATACGCCAAAATTGGCTAGAAAGATTTAGATGGCCTTAAGATAACAATATTGGTAGTCTGTTATGTAACGGTCGTTAATGTGTGGAGAGCTTTCTGAATTGTCTTTTCAAATAATAATGTCTGTTGTTTTTGTCATTCCCCTGTGACCTGTTTGTTTATATATGCGCTTTCTGGTTTACTTATTCATCATTCATAATCATCTTCTTCCTCACTCACAACAATAAATTATTCATCGCAATGCCTTCTTGGTCTTCTTCTATCGATTCAGATGCAGGTTACGTGCCTACGGAAAGTCCACATACTGATGAGGATTGGCTTATCAATTATCAAGAACAACACTATGAAGATGTCCGCGGTCAGTTTCCAAATCTTGAGCAGCTGAGACTTCAGGAAGTGGTTGAACCACCATATGAACAACATGTTTTTCCTCATGCATATGAACAACCTGAGAACCAGGTTCAAGTAGTTCAACCTCCCACTGAGCAAGAAGTTGAATCGTACCCAGTTTGTTGTCAGTGCGGGTATGGAGTTGAAGTTGTAGTACGGGCTGATGGAGAAAATATTGGTCGTCGAATCCAAATATGTCAATTCTGACCGAATGGTTGCAATTACGTGGAATGGTTGGATGATCCTTTATGTCCAAGGGGCATAACCTATGCAAACGAACTAGAACAGGAGATAAGACGTCTTCGACTTTCTTTACAGGAGTTGCAATTTAATCGTCACGTCTAGTATCTTCATGTTTGTGTTCAATTATTACTGTTTCGTTTTTTATCAGTGTTATATGTTCGTATATCTTCAATTCTAATGTCACTAGTAGTTTTTTTTATGTGTATATGTCACTAGTTGGTGCTTATAAGTATACACAAGCATATAGAATTCACAGTATACACAAACATATATAATTCACAGTATACACAAACATATATAATTCACAGTATACTCGAACATTATCATCCAAAATTCAAGAAAGTGAAATTATATAAACATAAAGAATACACAGTATACTCAGACAATGACATAAGTACATAAGATATATGAACTGCAACATATAACTAAAGGGATGCAACGTCGTCGTCGACGGCATCATCACCATCATCCCCATCACCATCATCATCATCATCTCCATCATCATCATTATCATCCCCATCACCATCATCATCATCTCCGTCATCATCATCATCATCCCCATCACCATCCTCCCCCTCGTCCTCATCATCCCCATCGTCCTCATCCCCATCGTCTTCATCTAAACCACCAGCATCATACCCACTGGGACCAGCATCACATTCGCCTTGTGATCCGAAAGGCTCATATACAGCAAGTCTAGCTGATAGCTGATCAATCTGCTCCTCTAGCATATGTGTATGCTGCATGTACATATCATGCATGATGTGTGTATGTGCAAGAGTCATATCGCGAAACACACCAAGTGAAACTCTGGCCTGGTCCAATCTAGCAGCATACTACATAAATATGATATTTGACATAGTAAGAAACTAAGCATAAAATAAAGGAAAAATGGCAATAAATAACAAATGTACCTCATACGGAGGATACAACCCGACTGAAGGCACACCAGGAAAGTCGGGGTGGTCTGGAAAGACTAAAGGCTGCTCAATCACAGTAACTGTCACGTCATATGCTCTAAAAGTAGTATCAGGCTCCAACTGCATGGTAGTCTAAGAGAACTGTGACGGAATCGGGTCAAATGAAACCTGCGGTACCTGAACTCTACCGGCTGCCATGTGAGGTCCTATATGATCAGAGTTGACCCCACGAACATAATCTGGTACGATGAATCTACGGGGTGCTACTCTGGCCCAATAAGCATCGTAGTCTCCATCGATGAAGAAAGTACTACTATCCACCCACCCAGCCTGTCGTAGAGCATCTAAGTAATGATCGCCAATCACCCTTTGTCTACCAAACATGTTCTCACAAGATAAAGGATCATATGGTATACGACGATCGCCAGTAATCTGATAAGCACACCTCTCTCCCAAATACCACATAGGCATAAATGCAGATGTATACAAAGCAACCCTACGTTTAGATAGAGAATACGCAACCATCATGGGATGGCCGTCCACCATAAGACCTGCATCTGCTAAATGAGTTCAATGTGAGGCCCAAGGAGTACGAATGATGTTACCTCGACTACGCATATCAAGCTGTGACCTAGCCTCCATCAAGTCATGCCGTACACCTAAGGGAACATGATGTACGTACTGCATAGTCTCCCATCGTCTCATCCTAGGAAAGTACTGCTCAGGAGCCTGACTAGCCATGTCCTGGATGCGGGGATGCATGTTTTCCGTGTACTCGTAGTACCATAACGGCAAAATATACCAAAAAGCATACATCTGCTTGACATCGTCAAGCACAAATGAATCTAGAGCGGTATAAAAGGTGCCTAATATCGTTGTGCCCCAATCAATAGTATGTAAGATGCTAAATAGCCTAGTCGAACCGTACCTTTTTGGTTCGAAAAAAAGGTCGAACCAAACAAGTACAGCAGAAATGCTCTAGTAACTGCATCCATCATATCGGCTCTAGCTATATAAGTGGTGGTGTACTGCTGCAGGTAAGTCAACTTAACAGAACCACTACTGACGTAGGTAACATCTATCAATGGTAGAAAAACAGTAAACAGATTGGGGGACTCGTATAAATCATCAAATGGAAAAGGTCGAAGACCGTGTCGTCCAATCTCAATGCCAGTGAACACGTAGAAATCAACTGGGGTGATACCAAGCTCAAAATCTGAAAAATGAAACGTATGCGTGGTGGGCCACCACCTCTCAGCTAATGCCTGAATGAGAGGTCGATCAAAGGACTGAACAGGCCTAATCGACAAAAAAAGACCAAAAGGGCTAGCCTGTAGCCTCTCAACAATAGGACCGGGAAGAGAATCATAAAACTGGGTAATGCACTTAGTCCAACTACCCCGACAATGAATGTAATGGTCCTAAAGATAATTTATGAATTAATAATTTTTGATAGAGTAGTAGTTATTTAATATGATTATGTGATGTACATATAAAAATAACTAAATATACTAATGTGCAATTTATACATGTACGGTCGTCAAAGCGGATTCAGCTCTATGCCGATAACCATCTGGAAGCTCGTGTATCGTCGGGTGAAACTCCAGGTGGTGGCGGAACATGTAACGGTCCAGCTTGCTCCACTGGATGTCTGTGAACCGTTCTTCGGGCGATTTTGGTTGGACGCGACGGCATTTCGTTTAGATTTTCTAATCTAAAAAAAAATAAAATGAAAATGGAAGAGAAAATGAGGAGGGGACGGAAGGGAACGGATATAAAAATGGAGGGCTGACGTCCATTTTATGGGCGCCTGCTATTCAAGCGCCCATAAAATGAGCGCCTGGCCACTGGGAGCCCACCCCAGCTTCAGAGCTGAATATTCCCTGAAGCCACTGGAGATGCCCTAAGAACAAAAGCAAAAAATAAACAATTTGTATAGCTGCCCCTCCAATTGAAATACAACGTAAATTAATAGTACAATATCAATTACATATTGATTCAAGAAGTGTATACACTAGAACTTGGAATTTAGACCGTACAAAAGAATTTTTGCCACACCGACCCTTTCTCATATTCTGTTTTCTTGCTTTAAATCACTAAAGAAAAACTATAATAATAAAGAATCGATTTGATGTTGACCAAGTATATAACCATAACCCTTGAATTGCTTCCCACTGTCATTTCGTCCCGCCTCCCTGTGTCATTGCTTCCCACCTCCCACTGTCACAGACTCACATATATATCAAATGCCTATTCATGAGACAGAATAATAACTTTTTAAAACTTGAGAGTATACCTAAATTCATCCTTTTGATTTTTTGAATTGTAAGTTGCGGTAAGAACATTTAGAGGAGTATTAAAATTATAAACTTGTGAGAAAGAAGAATCCACTAGAAATAGCAAAACAAAAATTACCAAGCCCTTTTGGATCAATTTTAAATTTAAATCGATTTTAAAAACTAATTACAAATTTAGACCAATTTTATAGTTTATTACAAAAATAGATCAATACGTAGCACAACAACGTCAGGCGTACTGGTGTCATTTCAAATGCTCAGTTCATTTCTTTTTTTCTAAGGCATCTAATTGATTATGGAAGAATAAAAGATTTTAATTTTTAATACGAGTAAATGGAGAAGTTTCCGCGGACGGATGATTTTTAATGCATTAGGTAAACATTCAGAGTTTCCGCGGACGGATGAGAAGTGGGATTTTCAATGCATTAGGTAAACATTCAGAGTAAATGGAGAAGTTTCATGCACTTCTGGTGAAGACGTGGGACCATTAATGCAATAATTAAATTATTTATTTAACTGCACTTTGAGTGGACACATACATTATCAAATGGAATCATCAAATTTAGCCATTAGATATATAATTAGAAGAGAATCTCAGCATTAAATATTTAGCTATTTAAATACTGATTAATTCATCTGCAAATTTGCAACTACTTACAGGCGTCTTTCCAATCTTTCGTTAATCAGTTTAAAGTTAGAAAGTGAAATATTTCAGTCTTTGAACTGCAGTCTTTAAATAAACATTTTCTTGTAGTGGGAGTGCTTAACAGCTTTTCGAGTATATTTAAGTGCGTGGTTTTCATAACTAAACCGTGAATCAAACCGCGACTACTCAATATTTTATATTTTGACGGTTCGATCGGTAAAATCGTCGAAATCATGGACTTTTTCTAAAAAATTGCGCACTTCATCACAATATATGTACAACAATATTAAAAGAGATTCTACTCAAATGAAATATAAATAGTTTTTAAGGTTTGCAGTCGAAGTTGTGTATTATTGTAGTGCACAACTGCATCAACATAATTATAGATGTGTACATACATTAGCAGTGCAAAACGACAAATGTTCACTGATAACTAACTTGAAAAGTCTTGCAGCGGTCTTAGATGAGCTTGCAACGATAATGAAAAAGGAAGTGATGGAATTTGCCGTTTAGATTTTGAAACAATGAGTTTTGCTATATATATTTATTTACTTTCTTTAAAGCAATACAAATGTTGAGAATGAGAGAGAATTCCAAGGTGAGAAAGTAAGAAACAAATAAAAGATCAATTAATGGTTCGAAAGTTTGATCTGAGTTTGTGCACGACTGAGGTCTGATTGAGTTACAGACCATAATTATTTATGATCTAGATATATTCGAGGTTGGACGGCGGTTGTTTCGAGTCATCGGGTCATGAAAACGCTGTTTGAATGCATCATGCATGCTGCCAGTAATATAAACTTTCACCTTCAAAGTATACATTTTGATTCGGTAAATCAAAATGACTATCGCTAATGGAATCCCGTAATGCACTTCATCTTACTTAGTCTTCCACGTAATGAAAAATTAATCACAAATCTTCGCTTAAATACCATGCATACTAAATGTATTAAACATCCATTGCATAGTAATGCAGAAATAATTTACTCAGATACCAATGCGGCATCATAAATAATGAGTTTTACATGTGCTAGCAAACCCACATTTAGTTAAGGGAGACTAAACGAATTGGCATGCACCTACAGTAAATCCACGTGAGTTTCTCTGATTCCGTGGGCAAAACACAAAATATGTTACTGGGTTCAAATATATAACAAAATTCGGCAAAAAAATTATCAAATACAATGAGCTTGTGCCTTCGCAGCAGGGGGAATAATGCATTCTTATGATGTGGTTTAAGAGCGATCATCTTAACCCTATATAACGGTTTGACATTATCTCTAAGAATCAGTACTTGAAACTAAAAATAAATGTATTAAGATAAAGGGAAAAAAGAAAAAAAAATCAGGAATCCCCAGAGTTTATCTTAATAAATAAATAAAATTATTAGTCTAATCTAAAACATGTAAATACTATAAAAATGTGCTTGTGCTTAGGGATGGCAATGGGGCGGGTCTAGGGTCCAAACCCGGTCGACCCGCCCCTGTTTTGGCCCGTCAAGACCCGCCCCATTGGGTCATTGGGGCGGGTAGACCCGTGACCCGTTCTTGAGTACTCCGGGTCTAGGGTTGGGTCGGGGCTTGGCCGACCCGCCCCAACCCGACCCGCACTACTAACATCTTATGAAACCGCTTTATTACTATAATAATTTATTAATCTTTTTAGATATAAGTGATTCTAGAATGAATATTAAAATGTCCCAGTCAATATCTATAGAAAAAATTAGAGTATTAAGTTGCGTCATTGATAATTATACAATAACATATGTATATATTTTCTGAATTATTATTGTAGACATCATTTTTATTAACTTCCCATAGACACATTGTTATTTGTATTTCATGTATATTTGGTGATAACGAGTATAAACAAATAAATATATGCACGTTACTACATAATTTTGAGTCAATGCATAGAGACTCATCGGGTCTTGGGGCGGGTCGGGTCTACCCTGATCCGTACGGGTCTCGGGTACGGGGCAAAATTCCAGACCCGCACCGGGTCTACGGGGCGGGTCTGGGGCAAGGTCTAAAAAATCCGGATCGGGTATGGGGCACTAAAAACCCGCCCCAACCCGCCCCATTGCCATTCCTACTTGTGCTGCCGCCTCATCGACAAGGCTTTGGGAAAAAAGATCTACCAACTGCAAATCTGCGATAGTGAGGCCAGAATTGTACGCCACATCAGTTATCAGTCTGCCTGTCAAAAGTTATCCGCCCTCAAAAGTCATCCACCCATTTGAATTCTGCACCTTTTGTACTTCAAAATTTCGGGCTTTCATCTTCCAAAAATGTATATGTTACATCAAAAATCTACTTTTCTTTTTTTTTCTTCCGCCAACCAATGTTTTTTGAAATACTTCTCAGCTTCTTATACATTTGTCTTTTGTTTTCTTAAACACATTAAAAAAGCATTAATTTACTCTTTTTTTTTCGAAATATAACCGTAGAAGGCAATTGACAACTCAAATCTCATCAACTTTAATTTTCTGTATGAATTTCCATCATTCAAAATTTGTATAGGAAATTACAAGTAATCTGATAATTTTAGAAATTTAACATCGATGTTAAACCAATTCGGTTGCAATCTCCTTTCAAGCGATAAAATTGAAAATATGACAAATACTTACTACCTGCAAAGAAACAACCGCTCAAGTTGGTAAATAATTTTGAAGTAGAATTCTTTGTAAAATTCATAAAAGTTTAACTTTTGCATTAACAATAGACCTGTCAACGGATACTTTCGGGTACGGATAGTGTCATATCCGCATCCGCATCCGAAATCATTTTCGGATATCGGATATCCACATCCGCGGATTCGAACGGATATCGGATAATTATTCTATCCGCTAACGACCGATAAATTAAGAAATACAAATGGAAAATTTTAGTTTAACATAATTTTTTTTTCAATCCCCTAGAATATAAAAGTGTTAAAAATAAACAAATATAATGATAATAAATAGTTTTGAGTAGTTAATATGCATTTAGTACATATAATAAAACTTCTAACTTAATAAAATTATAAATAAATACCTTTTACTATACTAAAATACACATAATTTAAACTAATATACCGGACGGATAATTTTCGGATGCGGATGTCTTCATATCCGCATCCGTATCCGTTTTTCCGGATATCGGATATTTATCCGCTTATCGGATGCAGATGCGGACGTATTTTGGATTTTTCGGGCATCCATTGACAGCCCTAATTAGCAATAATGGTACGTATTCAAAGTTGTATTTTCTAATGTTTTAATACCACTTTTAAGAGGCATTGGAGTATGCATGAGTCAGTGTATATAGTAGTCCTGAAGAAAAAGAGGAGACCAAATGTTGGGATTAATACCAAAACGATTGTAGTTTAATGATTGGATAACCAATCGTCAATGTGCTCATTCATTGCAACCATCCATTTTATATTTATGATCTGAATTAAATAATTAAAATTAATGAATGAATGGATAAAGTGTGATGAACTCATAGGGATTGATTATTCAAGAAAAGAGTCATAGGTCTCTGTTTTTGATGTTGTTATACAAAAAGTCCATGTAGAAATGAATATGTAAATTAGGTCCCTATTTTTCAAAAATAAAAAAAATGCAAAGTGTCTTGCACTTTTCTGACAGAAAATGCAAGATAACTTGCACTTTTCTAATTTTAAAATATTTTTTGAAATTTTCGAAAATTTTGAAAGCGCAAGTTATCTTGAATTTTCTATCAGAAAAACGCAAGCTAGTTTGCGCTTTCTAATTTTGAATTTTTTTTGAAAATTTTAAATCTTTTAAAAATTTTGAAAATATCAGGAAAGCGCAAGCTAGTTTGTGCTTTCTGATTTTGAAAATTTTGAAATTTTAAAAAGCGCAAACTAACTTGCGTTTTCTGATTTAGAAAAAATAGGGACTTAATTTACATACTTATTTCTACAGGAACTTTTCTTGTAACACCATCAGAAATAGGGACCTTTCGTGCAAAGCCTCTTGATTATTTGAGTATGGAATATTTCAACTTTCAGATATGGGATCTCTAATGATTTAGGTCCCTTAATCCCAAAGCACGTAAGCTTAAAAGTCTAATTGGATAAAAAATCTCAAAAATACGCTCAGCTATTGTGCGTGTATTTAAACTTTGGATCCAAGCGTGTATGCAACGCAGCTTGGATCCATTTATGTTTCCTGAATTGAAAATGTAATCTTAAGACATTTTACGTGTCTTAATATCTCTACTGAAGAGTGTTTTTCCGCAATTAGATAAGATGAGAATGTCTTAAACCAAAAAAATAGATTTTTGTGCATACGGCAAAAGTGAATTAAATGGGGAAAAATTGCAAACAATGGGAGGAAAACTCAAATTAGGCCACATCGGTACCATGTTGAATAAAAAAAATTAGCCACTTTACATATGAAATAAGATGAAGAGAAGTAGGATGGGCATTTCACCTAGTTAACTGACCTTAAACGAACCTCTCTAACTGACAACATCCATTAACCAAACTTTTGTTAAACAGCTTATGTTAACCGACTAAAGCCGGGTCGTTTAATGATCAACCATTTCACAAGTTCTGGCTAACAGTTAATCAAAACTTCTTCCCCCAATTACCAATAGCCACAACCCAACCTACCCAATCTCCCATAACCGTAAAGTTAACTATCATGCCCGCCGCTTTCAGAAATCATTCATCCTGTTCCATAATAAACCTAGATCTACAAATTTAATAAATTTCTAAATCTACCAAATTCAAATCGTTCAACAAATTTGTAGTGCCACCACTTGTGTCTTACTTCTATGCTCCCTGATCCGTCGATTTGAGCCATGGCTAATGCTAGTAGGGAGAGGAATAATGCGAGTTCGATTAAATGTGTACTTTTACTTTTTATCTATTTTATTTATTTCTTAGTGAGTGTATAATTCCTATACTAGCACAAGATTACACTAGTTTCATACCGGTTTATTTAGTGTAGGAGCTTAGTTCCATACCAAATTTTATTGTGTATAATTAATTTAAAATTTACCAAATGTTTATTTGAAGTATGAGAGCTTAATTCAATACTAGTTTAACTTAGTATGTCGATTATAATTATTTATAATAACCAGTTTAACTTAATATGTTGATATATTCAATTTGCAACATATTCAATTTGCAACATATTCAATTTACATAATGATTATATTGCTCACAATTTATACACACACATATGTTATACACACACGCATGTCTATATATTTTCAGTTTGAATATATATTTAGTTTGCATATTCAGTGTGAATATATATTTAGTAATTAATTAACTATATTTAATTTGCATATTCACTTTGCATATATATTAAGTTTAAACATATTTTAGTTTGCATGTGTGTGTAGGGTGGGAAGGGGGATGTGCGTGTTGCATTTATGTACTTCAAACTTGGAACGAGCATGAAGAAATTAACGATACTTCTTTATCTTTTGAATTGTTCTACCGGATTGGTCGCCCAAGTTCTTTGGTCTTCACCGGACCCGGATCCAGCGAAAAAAATAGGATCACTTCTTATGGAGTCGTTGTACGTATGTGCGCGCGCGTGTGCATATTTAGTGAAGTATCATATAGAATCGATTATTACATATATAGTTTGAATATATATTCGGTAATTAACTAAATATATTTAGTTTGCATGTATATTAAGTTTGAATATTTTCATTTTGTAAATATGTATATATAATGCATATTGATGGATTTAGGGGTATGATTTAGGAGAAATTACATAATTTGTTACATATATCTAATTCGATAACCAATTTTATTTAAAATAAAATGTGCTTTCTTTCTATTACATACTTCATATAATGTGTTACATTAATTATTATTTTTTAAAATTAAAAGTATATTTAATACATAAAATTAATAAGTGCCTTGTTTTGTGATATTAGTTATAATATGTTGTAATCATGAGTAATTTATCATAATAAAATAAACATACCATTCTAAATAGTCGTAGTTAAGATGTATCGAGACTGGATATTATACACCCATTGAGGCTGGATTACATAACGCTCTTCAAACATTGGACAATGTATTACTCAAGGGGTTATGTTGGGCTATTGTGAACACCAAGGAGTTATGTACTGATAGTTAGTGGGTAACTACGGATGCTTCACTTAATAGTTATCTGTTAGTTAATATAACTAAAATCAAACAGAGAATATCGATGTGATAATTTTACATAATTACCTCGATTTCAGAGTATTATTGAGCTTCAATATGGAAAATCCACTTTGATTATAGTTAAATCTTGGCACGACTATAGTTGGATTTAACTATAGTTGGGTCGAGTGGAAGCATTGGAAGTGAAACATTATTCAAGAAAGAATTCTTTTACTCTATTTTATAGGGTTGGTATCACGGGGTCTAACTAAAGTCAACTCAAAATCAAAGTCTCTGACCAAAGTAGTACGATTAATAATAATTGTTTTTATTGAACCAGGGATTTTATATTTGCACTTACAAAGTTAAATGTAAAATGTTGGAATTTTGACCAAAGAAAAATTCCATAAGTCCTAATGTGATATAATTTAGGCAAAGAGAATTAGTATAAATAATCGTCACTATCAAGTACCCCTTGTAATAGCAAAATTAGATTTTTACCAAACGTTGTGTAAATGATAAATTTGGCCAAATGGCTTGCCAATAATTAATGTGACGTGTTAACATTAATATTTGAATTGTTCGATATTAATCGTTGATTGATTTTAAATCTTTGAGTCGCATAAATACAAATAAACCACAAGATTTAATTAATTTATAGTCATTTTAGTTCATTAAATTACATAATATTTTTGAAAACTTAGTTATTAAATTTCATTTTGTCTATTTAAATATCATTACTTTACAATACTGTGCATATATAAAAGTTATAAATGTACATATCGATATATGATGTCGGTAGAGCATTTAAATTGGATTAAAATAGAATAAACATTGTGCTTTTACCCGACTAAATTATTAATATTTATGAATTATTATTATTATTATTAAATTTTGTTTAATGTTTGAATGTCATTGGTACTAAATAAAATGCACATATAAAAGTTACAAAAGCACATAACAATATTCGATATCGATCGAACATTTAAATTGGATTCAAATGGAATTAACAATAATGGGATTTTTGAAATTTTGAGGGACTATATGGACCTTCTATGGTCTGGAATACATTTAGAGAGGAAAGAGAGGATTTAATGAAACTTAACTAAAAATTAAATAGTGAAGGAAGGAATTGAATGATATTAATGTTTCCTTCAGAAAAGGTTCTCCCTTATTCATTTCATTGGATACTACCCGCCCTTTTGTTTTTCACTTACCCTCTTCCTCTCTATTTTGGTCGAAATTTCCATGGCTTCCCTACCAAATAATTTCCAAAAATAAACAAATAAAATAAATTCAAGGTGGTTCTTGTCTCTAGATCATAACGAAATCCAAAGGTTGATTAAAGCGAATTACGATTTTATTCATCATTCAAGGTGCAAATCATTAGCTTTATTTTTAGGTAATTCTAATTTTATTTAGCTTTATACCCATCATTTTCAGATGGTTTAGATTCTATTGATGTTACATCTCTTATATTTTGTGTGTTCGTCTTATAATATAACTCATATCCCCTTTCTGTCTATCTCAATTAATTTTTTGATCATCATGAAGATTTAATTTGGATCTTCCCTTGTCCTATATCTCCACTGATTATATGTATATTATGATTAACATATTTCAAACCTTTTATCTCTTTTTATTGTTTGTCCATATTTTTATACAGTTAGATTTGAATTCTCTTACAACGAATTTGTGTATACCCAAGTTGTCCCGCTATTTTTGTCATTGTTTTAGAATTTAAAAATACATGTAAAACTATTTTATTATGTTGTGCATAAATTTTTATAACACTTGTATATATAAACATAAATAAACTATATTTGTTGGTTGTTTAAAATTACATTGAAAATTGATTTCCAGTGTTACATTCTAGAAAATGATTTCTTCTGGTTATAATATTCATAGAAGTAAAATTTTCCTTTTGTTTTAGAATTCATATGTGGCCTTTAACGTAAAGTTATAGACATTATTTCCTACTAAGCTAAAAGATTAAATTAAATTTGTTAGCATTAAATTTAAATTTATATGTTACTTAAATTGCAATCTATATGTGTGTGTGTGTATATATTTAAACTTATATATATACCTATGTTATTTTAAACTTAATACATAACTTATATTTATTTATACATAAATATATATATATATGTGTGTGTGTATATATATGTATATATATATATGTATGTATGTATATATGTATATATATGTATATATATTGTAACGACCCTGGAATTTAAATTTATTTAAATTAATAATTAAATGAATTTTTAAATTAAATTGAATAATTAAATAAATTTTTGATAAAAAATTTGTAAATTAAATTTATAAATAGAAGCGAGTTTCCCCGATATCCAAGTATATTCTGTATAAATCACTTGAGATTAAAATATTGTAAATAGTGTATAAATGAATATATATGTATATGTGATGTATGAGTAAAATTGAAATTATATATATATATGTATATATTGAGATTGAGTTTAAATCTTAAATAAATGGTTTTAAAAATAAATATCTACTTTAGATACGAGATAAATAACAGATTTAAAAATTTAGAATAGATGTCAATTTGAATTTCAAAAATAATATAATTTGTATTAGAATTAAATAATAATAGATGTTAAACTGGAAAGAAAATATAAGATAAAGTATAATAACAAACAACTAAATCTATCAACATACAGAAACCATGCACCAACCAGTAAAACAAAGTACAAATATTTACAATTACAAAAGAAATAAAATATCAAATACAAACTGAATTGTAAACCACAAAACAAAAGAAGACAACATAACAATGTATAACATGGCAAAGTATAAGAAAAGCAAAGATAATAACATATCTTTGTACAAAATAAATAAGGTGTGAATTAACTTGTAAATACAAACAAGAAAACAAGGCAACAAAGTATAAATCACCTCAGCCTATAAACAAATGAAAATATGCCTATAAAATAAAGCAAAGTAATAAATGCTTTCATCTCTAGACTAATGCAACAAAGCTGCAGCCACCAAACATATTATCTTAGCCACAAAGAAGATTAATTATATTCAAACATAGGTACATAGGCTGGTAAAACAAGAAATAAACAAATGTAAATGTACAAAAGTAATCACTGCAGCCATACCTCTAACATCATCTTCAGCCGAGACTAATAAATGCAATATTTTCAAACCACCAAAACAAATAAAACTAGTACAAAATATAACATCTCAGCCATACCCAAGTGAACAATCAGCCTGCATTAAGTTGTAAGCAATTAATGCAAAGATAACAACCCCTGTACAAAATATTTTATATATACATGAACATCCCTCTGCTTTAAATTCGTTCAAAACAACTTAGCAAAGATCAGAAATTAAAAGAAAAGAAATAAAAACATCACCACATATTCAAGCTTGAAAACAAATTACTGAAGAAAAAAAAATATATCATGTTCAGTTTTCAACCTGGAACATAATCAAGAACAAGGCAAAGCAATAGTAAGCAAATCTGGAAATTCAAAGACTCTTTTCAATTATAGCTTGGAAATCATTAGATTAGAATGAAACAATTTCCACTACAAGCTCAAAACAACATTCCAGTTTTCAATTTGCAAATTCCAAGCCCAAACATTTTTCCAGGCTTTGCATTCTTGTTCTCTGTTCCACTATTACAGGTGAGCAACTTTGTCTTTCCTAGATTCCTTTGTTTTCACCAGTGAGTAAACATATTTTCTTTGGAAACTTAATCATGATAATTAGTTCATGAAAATTTGTGTTGCTATATATATATCGCAAATAAGAGGATTTGTGATGATTTATGTTATACTGGAAGCTTTGTATTTATGTTCTTCACTGTTTTCAGTCTCTGGGCAAGAAAGGTAGGAAATTTTTATATTTCTTCTAGAAGAACATACTAAAACTTAAGATTTTTAAACTAAATAAATTGGTTTACACTCAAAACAATAATCTGAAAATGGTTTAGAGCATGTCAGGAGAACCTGGCTCGTGTATGTTCAAATTTACAGTAAAAGAAATCAATGTGTTAAAATTTGAATATTTACATTCGTGATTCGTTCCCATATCTTGATTAAACATACCAAAGTAAGATTTTTAAAACAGAAATGATGGTTTTTAGATCAGTATACAAGGTGTACTCTTTAAAGGAATCGAATTTACTTTTGTTTCAATTTATGATTCCTCAACAAATTTTAATTTTTGGAATTTGCCGAGGAGTTAGTTTGATTTTTCTCGAGTATAGGAAAAATATTAGAAAAGAGTTCGAATGCAAGGATTTTTGGATTGGATCAAAAATAGGGTTTAACAGCCTGTTTTTTTTTTGCCGAGTTTAAATGGGTTTCACGACATCGTGATGAAATCGAGTTCGACGCGATCTTGGGAGGTGGTAAGTGAGATGTTGACGATGCTATGACCGGAGTTACTTGTCCTCCGGTGGTCGTGGTCTCGAGTTCGACGCATTTTTCCAGGTTGAGGTGGTTTCTCGTTTGTGTGTACCAGGTTTCGAGCTATGCTCGAATTCGACTGAGGGGAGGTTTGAGTATTTGGGTTGTTTTGGGTTGAAGGAGGAATCGATCGTGGACTGGTTGGTGATCGTCGCAGGCGCCGAAGTATCATCGGAGGGGAGTATACGTACACGCGTGTACGTTGTGCACTGGGATGATGGGTTTGGGGGAGACGAGAGTTTTTCTCGGGATGGTACTCGTGTTTTTCACAGTAGCGACTCGAAGTAAATGAGTCTGGGCTTGGCATCGGGGCAAACTCGAAGGGATCCACGAAAAGACTCGAAGCAGGGGGGGGGGGGTAGTAGCTCGGGTGATTGTTTTGTACAGCTTTTAAACAAACCTGTTCCTGTTTTCTTTTAAAACTGAAAAATTTAAAATTTCAAAGCAAAGTTAGAAATAAGTTTTAAATCAAAGTTTAATGATGAATTCAAGTCGGTTAAATCTTGGTTTATAAATAAATAAAGTTTTGAATTCAAATTTTTGTTTAAATAAAGGTGTAGGTAAGTAAGGGAAACAAAAAGGGATTTGAATTTAAAAATAAAGATTTGAAAATGAAATAACTCTTGTAACTTTAAATGTTGAAGTAAATCTTTAAATATGTTGAATTAAAAAGGAATTTGATTTTTAACTCTTTTAAATTTCTTTATAACAAAAGTAGTACTTCAACATGTGAGTTTAAAGCAAGTTGAAAATTATTGTTTCAAATATATTTGTGAGAGTTAATTAAATCATAAATAAACATGAGTTTCACTTTTAAGTAAATAAAGATTCAATAAATTGGAATTCATAAATTTTGAAGTTAATTAGAATGGAATAATTAATGTTGATATTAATTAAATTAGTAATTAGAAGTTTAAATTTATGAATTTAGGGTTTAAGTTAATTTAATCAAGTGATTAAGATGTAATTACATTTAATGTAATTAAATGTTGATTTATTTATAAAGGAAATAAATTACTTAAAGATAATTATTTAATGAAATTTATTAAGGTTAAATGATTATGTAACTAACTTACGGTTTAAATTAATTAAATAATTAATTAAGAATAATTTAATTAATTAAAGTGTTTGATAAATTAATCTATATCAAATGATTTGTAATTAATTAACCAGGATTTTATAATTAATTCATAAGTAATTAATTTACTTGGAAATAAATTGAATCAATTAGGATTATACAATTAATTAATCCTGTTTATAAATGATTATGGAATGCTTGACTTTACTTATGAATGTTTGAATTCTATTGAATGTTGAATTGTTTGATATCCCTGATTTATGATGCTTAGCGATATACCTTGATTTTTGTTGTGATCAGCAATTGATTATCTGTGATATATATATATATATATCTGTGATCTGTGAATGAAGATGAGCGTTATAGTTTATATCGCTTATCAACTATATTTCTGTATTCTAATCTGTGATGATTGATTGATGTTGCACTACTGTGTGAAACCCCTGGACTACACCTTTACACACACAAATATGGATTTCACGTGGAAATCAGTTAAGTCACAGATAATTTAAATTTGATGTTTTTTTGAAATTGAAATTTTAATTTCAATTGATTTTGAAACTGGAAATTTGGGTTTAAAGTGAAAAGCTTTTGAAATAGAATTTCAAAGATAAATCTTATTTTGAATAACTTAATCGAGTTTTGAAATTTAAATAATTTGATTTGAATTCAAGTGTGAAATTGAATTCTATGATTCGAAACTAGGAATTAAAGATGATATAAATGTGTTTGTATGAAGTTGAACCATTTTAAAAGTGAAATTTTGAGAATTAAGATTTGACCAAAGAACCTTAACTCGTATAAATGAATCAGATTCCTAGAATGAAAACTGTTTGTTTTCAAATGATAAAAGCTTTCAGATAAGAAAATGAAATTCCAATTTAGTTAAAGGAATTTCAAGTTTGAATTGAAAAATGTTTTTCCAAGTTATGAATGAATTCTTTTAAAAGCTATGAATTAAATCTGTTTATTTTTAACAGATTTAAAATGATGATTTATTTAACCCATTCGAAACGGAATTGCTTTGAAACCTATTAGTTAAATCTTTGATTTAAAGATTTAACGAATTAATCACACTGAAACGGAAATCGATTTGGAAAATCTGTGAATGAATCTTTGTGAAATTAAGTGAACTTTGTGAATTAAATCTTTTTGTTTAAAAAGATTAAAATGATAATTTGTTAAACCATTTGAAGAAAGATTTTGGGTAATAAGTTGTGACTTAATTGAATTCCCAATATCCATATATTTTTAAATATTGCGCTCACTATTCGGGTTAGCCGGGAAAGGACCTTTGGGTCATATAACCCATTCCGAATAGTGATACGTCGTATATGGATGGCATTTGAAGACCGGTGTTGAAGACCGGATATTTTTCGAAAATGAAAGGACAACCTGTCGAATGTCTCTGCACTGAGTTGCTCCGGTATAGAGATTTATATCACTCTTTTGTGACGGGAAGTCCGGACGTGATTGGAAATTACCCGGAATTGCAAGGGCTTCGTAAGAAGTGCCTTCGGTTCTGTTCGATCCCGGAACAGACTTGTATGGTTACATGTCTGACATTACACTTTGAGATATAAAGCTGATTTCTTTCAAATACATTTCTGTTGGTGGCGGAGAATTTATTCTCTTAGCTTAACACCCTTCTCTGAGACGTACGAGCTCAGAGGTTATGTAGTTGAAATTTATCAGCGATATATCCCAATTTGGTAATGTGACATGCTGAGTGTTGCTGTGAAATGATCAGTGTTTGATCATTTGTGATATGATCATTTGTTTGATCTTATATCTTTGTGATCATAGGTTGATCATTTGTTGACCCAAAGCATGGCTTTGTGACAAAGCGTAGCTTTGTGGACGAGACTTCGTCGAGCCTCACACCCCGGAAATGGTCAAAACAGGAAGGATGCGGCAAGGTTCTAGGGAGTAGCGCCCCTTAGTGTATGTCATTCCTTCTGGATAAAGGTGGTATCATGGTATGGAGCCCAGATACTTAACCTCTGTGGTTACTGCATTATTATTATTATGTGGTTGTTGGAAATCGAGGATCCTCGGGAAGATCGGTGACGATCGGGGGATGGCATACGCGTGTCAGTAGTTACCTATTTTTGCAGAGGTAACCCGGCCTTGTGTTGGCAGAGATCCGGTTAGGTTCTCGGGTCATCTATTCCAGGGACGTACCCACCGTGGCATAGGAAGTTCCTTAGCCTGACCATTTGTTGGAAATCCATCTTCCAATACGAACTGTGTACGGTTTTAGTTGTAGAACCTGCCATCTAATATGGTAGCTATAGTAGGCATACTATAATGGTACGTATGCTGGCTAAGATTGATATTCTACTTTCGAAATTACTTTCTACACTATGCACTAATAATAATATCAAAAATGATTTGATTTTGCGTAGTAAGCATCTTTGACTATCATAAGGAGAAATCTCCTCCAAGTCTGCGTTTGCATTGTGTGTGTGACGGGAGGCCTTATGGTAGTTTCATTTTCCAAAAGCATTGCGAATTGACTTTAAATTCTTTTGTTGTTCGTTTTTAAAGATAAACTATTTTTGTTGCTCACACCAGTCCCATGACTGATCCGGAGTTTATTGTTTCTTTCCTAAACTCTGGATGCTCAAAATATTTCTACACGAGCAGTCTAGAGTTTGGTTTTTCAGATATTCAGATTCAGTAGGTTATCTGGAGCTAGTTCAGTCTTTGGATATGGACTGCACTTGCTTATCTTTGTGCCTCGTTATTGGGAGTTCGAGCTATATCTGGCTTAGTGCTTTGAAGATGGAGATTATCCGTTGCTGATGTTATCGTTTTCTTTCCGCTGCTATTTGTTGTATCATATCTCTGATGTATATTGATATTCATTGTATCACTCTGTTGTATCAGATATTGTATATCAATGTATTATTCATTTATTCCGCTGTGTTATTTACTTAACTGTGTTATAAGCTCCCAAGAACCAGATTCGGCATTTGAATCTACGGCATTTTGAGTACCAGTGAAGTACGGGTGCCGATTTTCGAAGGTCGACTTTTGGGTCTTGACATATATATATGTTTATGTTATTTTAACTTAAATCAAAATGGACTTTTGTGTGAAACTATAAAATTTGTTTTCAAAATCTTCCTTAATTGAAACCCTTATTATAATGGATAATTCTTGATTTGAAAAACTTATAATATAGGAAAACTTATTTTAACATGTATTTATGTTATCTCTTACCATGCATGTACATTTTGTTAGTCAAAAACTTATACAATTAAGGCATGTGTAAATTCGTTTATAAATGCTATTTAATATGTCTTTTAATCTAATTAGTGAGACATAGAAACGAAAGTATATCTCTTCATAATTATAGTCTCGTCTTCCCTTAATTAATTATATATATGTTAAGAGTAAGAAAAAAAGGATTCTTTCTCTAAAATATTAACATGTTCAGCTACACAAATACACACCACTTATATGATGCACTCAAGTTTATAAAATTCGCTAGCAGAGGTTTTGCGGTAAGCATGGACAAGGGATAAATCATTCAGATAGCGATTAATCAAGGATTAATCGAATTGAGGCTTTTTTGATAACTCTTGTATTTTAGAGAAAATTTTTAGTGTTTTGTTTAGTATCAACTGATATAAATTGAAAATTTAGGATTTTTATGTGCTTTGGAGTAGTCAAGGAAGCTGTCTATAATTAGCAGATTATTTCTTTGTGTGGCACCGAGCCTTAAATAATACCTAACCAGTGTCTAAATACATGTTTAAATTCTTACATGAGGTGTTGGACCTTGTCTGGGCAGGCCTAGGCGAATCATTAGGCGGTTAGCCTCGCCTAGCGCCTGGGCAGGGCCTATGCAAGGGCCTTGAAGGATTTTTACTAGAGGCTGCAATTACACTTCATACATATAAATGTATTTGATACATTCATTATAATTCATACAAATTAAATTAAAATTTAAACTTTCTTTTAACCAAATTAAAATAAAAAACTTCATTAGATTAATTCAAATAATCATTTAGACTTATTTTTTTGAAATCTACCTATTCCCCCCACGTTCGACTGGCCTTGTTAATGACATCAGAGTGAGGTTGGTTGAGGCATTCACCTGGTGCATTGGTTGTCCATTGTTAGATCCATGCAACTAGCATGATATAGGGTTCCCCCATTGTGATCTGTGACAAAGCATCCCTCTTACCCCAACATGTCCTCTTTGCTAGTCAAAAAGCTGCATGTAAAACCCGTTCGTTTGGTATCTAGTTGGGTCACCCCAAAGGAGTTTAGGCTGGACCAACAGTGGTATCAGAGCCAAATAGTATCTAAATTGTCATGGTATGGCTAAACAATTAAGTTTACCAATTTATTAAGGTGTCTAGAAAAGTGGTATCTATAAAAAGGTATATAGACTTGGGTTTGGTAATCAAGTACCATGCCTTCCCTAGCTACCAGCTTGGCCTGAGAAGTGAAGTGAGCCTAAAGTTGCCCTTAATAGAAAAACCCAATTTGAATATGGCCTTAGTCTAATTTTAAAAATTGATTTGAAAACCAAAAAAGGAATTTAAAATTTAAATTTAAAATAAATTATAATTGTTATAATGTGACTTCAAAATTAAAATAAGATTTTAAATTTAAAAATTGAATTTGAAATAAACATTATAATTGTTATAACGCGATTTTTCAAAATTGGTTTTCAAAACTCTATACATTAAAAATGTTATAATATAGTTTTCAATAGTGTTTTGAAAATATAATAAGCATATTTCGGAAGTTTTAAAATATTTATAAGGTAAATTAATTAATGGTTAATTAATTAATGTATATACATGTATTATACACACACACACAAATATATATATATATATATATGTGTGTGTGTGTGTGTGTGTGTGTGTGTGTTTGTGTGTGTTACATTATGCTGAATGGTTTAAGATGATTTATGTATATATGTATATACATAAGGAATTTTCTAAATTAATATTTAACTAAATAAGTCAATTAACAAATAGTTAAATACACACAATACACGAAATGATAAAAAAGGAAAATGTCCTCCTACGTATGCCGATTTTTCTACAAGCCCTAAATCGAATCACGTCCACCCCTTCGTTTAAATGTCTCCGCCCTGTGTTTTCCCTTCGTCTTCATTGATTCTTCCGCCCCTTCTTCCTATGCATCTGCCTTTGCCTTGTTCCACTCTATCCCTTTGCGACCTCATTTCCGTGCCCTAGCTAGTTGCTCAGATGGGGTGACACAAGTTTCGACCTTGCCCTTTGCATTTGGATCTGCCATTTGTTTCTAAGTTAGAACTACTTTTGGCTATGCTCCAGTTCATCTACACAGTGCTCTTACTTTCCTAAGCATGCCAAACTCTTTCCCTCTCCTACCAGATATTGTCATCTCTGATTTAGCTAATCCTGGTGTTGTGTTGTCTTCCATTTCTACCGCAACAACTCAGTATCCTTCTTTAGTTATCTTGTGTGAGAATGTTGTTGAGCTTGATTTAGTTCTTGTGCAAACTGAAACTAGTACGTCTCCTCTACCTACTATTGTTTTGCCAACTTTACTGAAGTGACCCACTTCTTTTGGATTGTTATTTTTCAGTAATTTACTGTTGAGATTTTTTTTTTCCAAACCAAGTGATCACTTCTTTAATTCATTTCACCCAAGATCCAAATTCTTACCAATATAAAAATATTAGTATATAAGTCAATTCAAGTCATTTATATATATGAAGATATATAAATGTTTCCTTGCTTATCAGAGTATTAAAATTAACAAGGAAAATTCAATCACACTATAATTCTCATATTTCAGAGAATTGGTGTCACATAGCCATTTCTATTTTTACATTCTCCTTTTGATCTCAAGCTTGATTGATATTAAATTCAAATATTGCCACTTATTATTTTCTTACTTACTTCTCAAATTAATTGGTCTCTGGGTTTACAAGCCATACATTTAATTTCCGGTATTCTTTGTGATTTGATACTTATCATATGAATACTGAGGTGATAAACTAGGTCGAAGTCTAAGTAGAGAAAAACAACACATGTGATCAAGGTTTAGACACAACAAGCACAAACCAATCATGACAGACAAAATGCATATTTCCTGGTTAACTGAGCAAATAGTCATCACATGAGTGATGGTGTTGTGATCTATTTTATAAATCACACAACTTCTTATATCTGGAGCTAGAAAAGTGTTGAATCTGGTGTCTTACCACTTAGTATCAATTTTGAAGCTATAGTATCAGATTTTCCCAACCTAGTATTAGATCAATAGTTATAGTATCAGAAATTTCCTACCTAGTATCAGTTTTTTTTAGTATCAAGTTTCTCCTACTTAGTATCAGTTTTATAGTATCAGATCTCTCCTACTTAGTATCAGTTTTATAGTATCAGATCTCTCCTACTTAGTATCAGTTTTATAGTATCAGATCTCTCCTACTTAGTATCAGTTTTATAGTATGAGATCTCTCCTACTTAGTATCAGTTTTATAGTATCAGATCTCTCCTACTTAGTATCAGTTTTATAGTATCAGATCTCTCCTACTTAGTATCAGTTTTATAGTATCAGATCTCTCCTACTTAGTATCAGTTTTAATTTCATAACTGAAGTGCCTCAAGACTGTCTAGAAAAACATGTTCACATATCAGATTAAATGGCATATTCTCCTTCAACATTATTTACTAAAACTATTTCAGAACTTGTTACTTAAGTCCACAGCTCACAAACACATATAACATTTAAGTTTCTTTTTCTTCTTACATACTGTTTTCCAGATATCAAAGCAAAAGACACTCATGAAAATACTTAGAACATATTAGAGTTTGCCTAACTTAATTATTACAAAGACACTGCTACTTCTCTTAAACACTTTAAATTCCTCAAGATCTCCAAATATCCATGCAAGCAAGCAAGCTATTCATGCATCTTTCCCTGCAGCAAAACTTTGAACTGCCCCAATAAAATGAGACACCCCAAGTATTGCAAAGGCAACAAATAGGGTCAGAAATAAATTCTGGTGTGAGTGAAATCAAGTATGCAAAATATCTTGTAAACTCTTAAGGCTGTATAGAAAACTTTTCTATTAAATGCTATTCAAATCCCAATTAAAATCTGAGAATGTGTATATTTAAGTTTATCTATAAACATACACCCAAGCATTCATCCACTTACTTCATTCAGTTGTACAAGTACAAAACTCCTATGGATTAACTCCCTGAATTCCATAGCATAATTTCTCTGTATTTTTAAGTTTTATCTACAAACATACATCCAAGCATTCATCCATTCACTTCATTCAGTTGTACAAGTACAAAACTCCTATGGATTAACTTTCTAAATTCCATAGCATAATTTCTCCTTCTCATCTTTTCATTTTGTTTGGTCTGAACTCTTGCCATTGAACACCATGTGTGCATTGCAAAGGGGCTCAGTTCTGTTAACCCTTTACACAGAGGCCTACAGGACTTAAACAAGTCATGCACATACCCATCAACCACCTGCTGATGAGTAGATCAAGGCACTACTCCTAAATTATTTTATAATTTAGAGACCATGCTTATTTATTTCTTTTTGGGGAATTTCTCTTTTGATTCCAGAGATACTCGTATTCTTTCCTTCCTCATATAGGTCAAGAATTATTAAAATCACCCAAAGATCATATCCAGACATACAAAGCATTCATGTAAAATTGCACACCTTATTTCAGAGTCATTTTTGCTTTAATCACATTTTTCTAAAACCTGCTTATATTTTTATTTCTAGAAATTTTCCATTGCTTACACAAATCTGAAGAAGTCATATGCAAAACTATATTTATTCTTTTACTGTGAACATAGGGAATGGTTTTTGAGAAAAACCCATAAAAACTTATTGGTTTATGATCTAAACAAATCATCACATATTTGTAATATTGCATTGTTCATATCAGTTTTAATATAGACTAGACATAAGCATGAATCTCATTATTCACACTGCCTACTTTATTTCTTTCATTGATACCCTATTCCACAGTAAAACATTTGATTCATTTTTCATATCAAAACTAGCATATATAAAATCTATTTCTGTGTTTAGTGTATTTGTTTAACAAAAACTGAAACCATCACAACAAGTCAAAACAAGTTTAAATCTCATCCAAAAACCCAACCAGAATACCATCCATGATCAACATATTTTCATCCAGAGAATAGAATCAAACAGAAAACATAATGTAATGTTTATATAAAATAACTTGGCTGCCCTTAATCATGGGTCTTAATGCCTTACAGATCATAAGTGATTAATCACTCACCTTCCTCCTCTCTTCCCCGAGAATGCCTTAGCTTGAAAACAGGGTGAGCTCTCCTTTCTATTTTTTTCAATGTGTGTTTCTGTTTTCCCTCAGAGAAAACCTCTGCTTCCCTCTTGATTTAAATCATTTTGCTAGGGTTTTACTAAAGGAAAAACCCATTTTATCCTCACATTACTCAGAGAATTATGTGTGTGTTGTCATGGCTAAATGTGCCATTTTCTCTTGATTTCTATTTCTAGTAAAAGAAGTTGCTTCTCTGCTTTTCTGTGCACATGCTAATTGCATGATCCACCTACACATCATCTTTGTGTGACTCAGATACATTGTATACCTTGTTAGGCCTGAATGGTTCTTTTATATTATTTCAAACCATTTATTTCCTGATTTATTTTTAAGAAGGTATTTATGCACAATAATACTAAACTGGTTCTCATGCAATTTAGTTATCAAAAGGACTTTATCATTTTATACTTCTTTGGCTACTCATATCTAATACATATATACTTATATATATGTGTATATGTATATACAGGAGATATCTGTATATAAAATCTCACTCATAATTGACCATTTTCTTCCCATTATATTTTATTGAAAAATCTCTATCCTCTTATTTAATTATTTCACTTACTCCTAATATTATTATTATCAGACTATATTTTCTTTTCTTAAAAATTCTCATTTTCTGATTTTATTAAAATTATTTTTATCTCAATAATTTGGGTCTTCACATACTCTCCTCCTAAAAGGAATTGTGTCCCACAATTATTCTCTCATACATTTCCATCCAAATGTATACAAAGCATAATTTCAATTGAATGAAATTTCAGAAACTCATTCATTCCAAATCAATCAAACATAAATAAATAATTTTAAGGTCTCATCATAATTTTAAACATACCTTTAAGTAGAGAACAGATTAGGATATTTATCCTTTATCCTCTCTTCAGCCTCCCAGGTACAGTCATTTTCATCTAAACTCCATTGGATTTTAACTAGTTTTATTATTTTATTTCTCAGTTTCTTTTCTTCTCTAGCCACAATGCCCACTGGTTCCTTTTTATAAACCAGATTTTCTTGAATTTCAACATGTGTAGGAGATTCAAGAATGGCCTCCTTATCATGCACCCATTTCCTCAATTGGGATACATGAAATACATCATGTATTTTGCTCAATTCCTCTGGTAACTTCAACCTATAAGCCAAAGTTCCTATTCTTTGAACAATTTCATATGGTCCTATATACCTTGGTGATAGTTTCCCTGCTTTGCCAAATCTCAGTATTCTCCTCATTGGTGAAACTTTGAGAAACACATAGTCTCCCACCTCAAATTCTACTGGCCTTCTTCTTTTATCTGCATAGGCTTTCTGTCTCTCTTGAGCTACTCTCATTCTTTGCCTCACTAATTCAATTCTTGCAGAAGTTTCCTTCACATTATCTGGTCCAAGCAACACCCTTTCACCAGCCTCCATCCAACATGCAGGAGATAAACAAGGCTTTCCATACAAAGCCTCAAATGGAGCCATTCCTATGGTGGACTGGTAGCTATTATTATAAGCAAATTCAGCTAAATAAATATGATCTTCCCAGTTGCCTCCAAAATCAAGTATGCATGCTCTCAGCAAATCCTCTAAAACTTTATTAACAATCTCAGTTTGCCCATCTGTTTGTGGGTGGTAGGATGTGCTTAGGCTTAATTCTGTCCCCATAGCTTCTTGAAAGCTATTCCAAAATCTTGAAGTAAACAAAGTATCTCTATCACTAATGATAGTCTTGGGGATGCCATGCAATCTCACTATCTCTTTCACAAATAATTGAGCTAGCTTGTGAGCATTTCTGTTTGAACTTATTGGGATGAAGTGTGCTGTTTTTGTGAGTCTATCAACCACTACCCAAATACTATCATTGCCTCTTCTTGTTCTTGGCAAACCATCCACAAAATCCATTTAAATGCTTTCCCACTTCCAAGTAGGCACTTCCAATGGTTGCAGTAAACCTGAGGGTCTTTGATAATCTGCCTTGACCTGTTGGCATGTCAAGCAATTTGCCACATATTTTGCTACTGCTCCTTTCATCCCTGGCCACCAGTAATTTCTCTTGAGATCATGGTACATTTTTGTACCACCTGGATGGATGGTGTATTTTGTTTTATGATGCGCATCCATAACTTCTTGCTTTAGTTCCTCTACATTTGGTATGCAGAGTTTCCCCTTTTTCCTTAAGTATCCTTTACCATCTACCTCATAATTCTCTACTGTTATGCCTTGTGATAACATGTCCTTTTTCTCCTTTAAATTTAAGTCTTGACTTTGCATTTCTCCTATTTTATCAACCAGAGTTGACTTTAAAGAAATGAGGCTTAGTTTCCCATATTCAATCATATCACTATGTACCTTATCTGCTACTCTAATTTCTGCTCTTATTTCTACTTCACTGAGGATTGTCAAATCTTTGAATCCACTCATCATTAAGTTTGCCACTTTTGCTTGATGCCTACTCAATGCATCTGCCACTTTATTGGCTTTTCCTGGGGTGTATAATATATCAAGATCATAGGCAGCTAGAAATTCTACCCACCTATGTTGCCTCATGTTTAAGTCTTTTTGGGAAAACAAGTATTTAAGTGACTTGTGATCTGTGAACAATTCAAACTTAGCACCTAACAAGTAATGTCTCCATAGTTTCAATGCATATACTACAGCAGCTAGTTCTAAGTCATGTGTAGCATACCTGGTTTCATTTGGCTTGAGTTGCCTTGATGCATATGCTATGACTCTACCATGTTGCATAAGCACTGCCCCTAATCCAGATCCACTAGCATCTGTGTAAACTACTAATTCTTCATTACCCTCTGGCACTTGTAAAACTGGAGCTTCCACCAGTGCCTTCTTTAGTGATGAAAAAGCTTGTTCACACTTCTCTGTCCACACATATGGTTGCTCCTTTTTAGTTAACTTGGTCAATGGGATAGCTATCCTTGCAAAATCTTTTATAAATCTCCTATAATAGCCTGCCATTCCCAAAAATGACCTCACCTCAGTTACTGATTTGGGTCTACTCCAAGATTGCACTGCCATCACCTTATTTGGGTCTACACTAACCCCTTGTTGTGATACAATGTGCCCCAAAAATTTTACTTCCTTCTGCCAAAATGTACATTTAGAGAATTTGGCCTTTAAATCATGTGCCCTCAGTCTAGACAAAACCAGATGCAAGTGCTTTGCATGATCTTTTTCTGATTTAGAATACACTAATATGTCATCTATAAAGACAACCACAAATTTGTCTAGAAAATCTCTAAATGTTCTATTCATTAAATCTACAAAATATGATGGTGCATTTGTCAATCCAAAAGGCATCACCAAAAATTCATATAATCCATACCTTGTGTTGAAGGCAGTATACTTAATACTCTCTTCCTCCACCTTCATTTGATGAAACCCAGAGGCTAAATCTAGCCTTGAAAAGACCTTTGCTCCATTTAATTGATCGAATAGATCATCAATTCTAGGAAGTGGATATTTGTTTTTAATGGTGACTTTGTTTAATTCCCTATAATCAATGCACATTCTCAAAGTACCATCTTGCTTCTTTACAAATACAATTGGAGAACCCCAGTTTGAACTACTAGGCCTTATGAAGCCTTTTTGCTCCAGTTCTTCCAACTGATGTTTCAACTCCACTAATTCTTTAGGACCCATTCTAGTTGGCTTCTTGATGATTGGGCTGGCTCCTGGGATTAGCCTTATTTGAAATTCTACTTGCCTATTTTCTGGAACACCTATGACTTCACCAAAGACATCTGGGTATTCATTTATAATCTTTATGTCTTCCAGTGTTAATTCTTTCTCATTCATGCTACATATGTGGTTACAGTAATTGATTTTAGCAATTTCACTCATAACTATAATATTTTTACCATTTTCTGTTTTCAGAGAAATAGTAAGATTTTCTAAGTTTAAAATTGCTTTGTATTTTCTTAACCAATCTACTCCTAGAATAATTCCTATTCCAGGATATTTTAGCACAAACAAATCAGAACTAAACATATCTCCACCTATGTTTAACTCTACTCCCAAACATTTAATCCCTAGCATGCAAGAATTACCTAGTGGGCTCTGAATAAACAAGGGATTATCAACTAAATAGCATGTGAGAGTTAATTTATTCACTATGTCTTGGGATATTAGTGAATGTGTTGCTCCAGTGTCATATATAACTGAGATGGGGTGATCTTTAATTAGAAGTATACCTTCCAATTGTCCAGAACTCCCCACTGCAGTTGCTTTTGCTTTGCCCTCAAGTGCTCCTACCTTTGCTCCCTTTTTGAACTCTGGACAGTTTCTTTTAATATGGCCTTCCTTCCCACAGTTATAGCAGCTAAACAATGCCTTCTTGGCTGCTTGACACCTATCTGTTTCCATTCCTTTTTGAACTCTGGGCAGTTTCCATTCCTTTTTCCATTTTAATATTCTTCATTTCCAAACTCATTACGTGCTCTCCAAACAAACAAAAATTTATTTCTTTAAACGTATAGCTGTTACTTTTCCATCATCTCAGTTTATTTTCAAATTGATACGTTACCTCTGGTCTATCTGTTATTCCTTTTAGCATTTCCTCAATTTTAAGCAAATAATTTTCCCAATTCACGTTTGAAACGTTCCTATTCCTGGCTATTAATATAATTGAAATCAGTGTCTTTTGCTTAAATTATGGCATACGTTCAAAGCATAAATTATTCTCAGCTAAATTTTAGCCATTACTATCTTTATTTCTTGCCACTTTAAACAAAATTTCTTTCCACTTTATCAATGTGGGGCTTCTCTTATAAATACAAATCACTCGTACATACCCTACTCCATATCAATAGACCTTCATCTCCTCTCTTGCGTGTGAAGCTTCTTCTGTAGGTAAATGGCTGCACTAATTTTTTTCTTCTTACTTCTTTTCTTTTTCTTCTTCTTTTTCATCCTTTTCTTTTGTTTTCTTATTGTTTATATTGCTTTTCCTTTATTTTAAGCACAACATGTTTTTCTCTATTTATTTTTTTACATGTTTTGATTTTCAATGTAACATAAAAGTTTATAATTTACACGTATATATATATATATTTAAAAAGGATCTCTTTATATTAAGGTCACATGGTATTTGGAGAAGTATGTTTAAACTATTTTGTCACTTTTCTTTATATTTTATAGTCCCGGTCCTTGGAGCATTTGATTGTTGGCTATACATTTTGGGTCTAAGTATTTACATTTAAAAGATAATGTTTAAATTTATGTAAAGGAAGGCAAAATTTTGATGTATAAACTGGGATAGTTTAACATAAATAGGCAAGGCCATCATTAATTCATACTTTCTATTTTCATCAGTTTTGGTTTATGCATTTAGTAATGCTAACTAAGCTATATATATATATTGAATAACAAGTGTTTATAGCTTTCTTTGTCGCAGTTAATGTAAGTTATGTTGAAAATGGGTCTCAACATTGTTTTTCTTTAAACTTGCATGTGTTTATGTACATTTCAATATGAAAGTTACAATATTTATTTCAAATTTTATTACATTTGATTTTTAATACAAAACAATGATTTTTCTTACATACGTATTTTGTTTTGATATTGGTCTTAAAAAGAAATATTAATTTAATAAGAAAATAATATATTTATTTTGATTTATATATGTATATGTGCTTTAAATGGATATTGTTTTCAAATTCTCTTATACCAATTTTCTTCATCAAACCCGGTTCTAATTTGATTCCGTCGATTCCTGTTATCAGCTTTGTCCGTCGTGCCGTTTTCTCCATCAAATCGTATCCATCTAGCGTCGCTTGGAATTCGTAGCTCGTTTCCATGTCAAATCTGTTTAGCCTCGAAAGATGAGCAATCACTCACGATTAACATTCTTTTATTCATTAAATTTGATTTCAATTGAAACGACAATTGAAATATGCTGCTGTAGTTATTTAAATTTGTTATATATGCTATTATCTGTAACTGTTCACCTGTGGGATATGACACCATATCCTGTTGTTTATATTATATTGTTATTGATGATATATGCCTGTTATTTTATTGTATTATCTGTTATGACTCTGCAAGTTCCCTGTATTTTAGAAATCACTATGGGTTGAAATGATACATACCCGAACGGACTTTAGAATAGGAGAAAATCGTTATGGGTTGAAATGATAAACCCAAGCGATTTTCATTTAATTGAATTTGGGATTACGGGTTGAAATGATATCCATCCGTATATATTTAGTGTACGGATTGAAATGATAAATATTCATAGCACTAGACTATATGATAGGAAATATATACAGACACCGTTGGTCCATATAAATATTTTGAAAATAATTTATATAATTTTGGAAAGAAATATATGGTTTAATAAATTTGATTCTTAAAATATTATATAAATGAAAATTTTATATATAGATTTAGTCGTAATATTTGATTTAAATTAGATTGATTTAATACATATAATATGGTTGAGTATTTATGTAAATCTATATTTCAAATAGATTTATTTGTAATAAGTTGAATAATTAAGATTGGGAGATAAATTTGGATTTATTAAAAATGGTATTTAAATAAGGATTTATTTAATTAAATCGATTTGAAATTTTTGAATGGGAAATTTAAAGGTATGATTTTGCAACTGGATTTTTGATTTAAGTGATTTAATGAATATTTCACGTTTAAATAAATTAAAGAAAATATTGAGAAAAATGTAATTTAAGGTTACTTAAATGATATTGAATCTAATGAGGGAGTATTTCAAGACTAAATAAAAATGTGGTTAAATCGAGATCTATATGAAACTGTTACATTGAACATTTAAATATTAAAGCTTTGACTATAATGGAATTTAAATGGTTTATTTTGAGATTCAGATCTGTATTTGAAATCAATATAGTTGAATTTGTTATTTAGATACTAAATTGAATTAAATGAAAATTTAGGTTGAACAAAAATTGAATTGATTATTTAGAAAACTAAATTGAATAAAATTTAGTTTGAAACGTTGAATACTTAAAGTTTTGAAATATATTGAAATATAAAGGGGTATTCTGTGATTACAAATTCGAATTTGAGATCGATAAAATTGAAGTGGTTATTTTAGAAATTGAGTTGAATTTAAATTGATAAATTGAGATTGAATTTAATTTGAATGGGAAGGTCGGGTTGATGTTGAAACGATTTGTTAGGTTGAGGGAATTGAATACTTTACTTTATAAATTATTTATTATATATAAATACTATTTTGGGAAATATAGAGATAATTGAAGTAAAATGATATTTTGTTTGAAGTATAAATTAAGTTGAAATGGCCACGGTGTTATAGTGTATATTTCTACCTTGTAGATAGTTCTATGGACCCTTAGAGGATGGTTATCCCAAACATCCTTTAAGTTATTTGTATTTCAGTTGATATTTCACTTGAGTTGGATTTATTTATATAAGAATGTTAATCCTGACTCGAGTGTTTTGTGCTTTGCTTTACACTCAGGTCAGACCGAGTGATACAGCATTTGAGACTCACCCTTGGAGTTTGGAACTTCCTTTGGAGATCCAACTATCGCCTCAGCTTTCAGCTCTTCTAGTTGATTTGTTCAGAGAAGTCATCTGTTGTACTGGAGACTTCACTGCATTTGAGATATTCTATTGTATTTTATTTCTAACTCTGATGTTTATATAGTAGCTTCATGAACTACTATTTTATCTATTCCGCTGCGTATTATTGTATTACTTTGTGTCTGTGACTCTGTGATTGATTTATTTACTGCATATGTTGAGTTTTGCCAAATTTAAATTAACAATCTGATATTTTGAATTATTCAAGTCAGACATGTATGGATTTATTGTCGATTTGAATGGTCCAAAATAGCGGGTCATTACAGTTGGTATCAGAGCTTTGGCTCTAGGCGAAACTTAGCATATATTGTAAATTTATTTACAGAATCACTTTCGTTTGAGTTTAATCTCTTCCTTTTGACTCGATTTCCTTTGAACTTTGGAACGTTCCCTACGGTTCCAAAATTCTTTCTTGTCTCTCTCTATTGGTATTCTTTTGATTCTGGAGTATCCCATAACTCCACTTCGAATAATCTCTATAAGAATAGGCGATCCCGCCGATCTTTGAATGTTTTGTAAAGGGGTGAAACTCCTTTACAATTGGCATTGATTCACCGAAGATTTATATATCACTCGGTTTAGATGCTTCTATCTCTTGTTATGCCGAATTCTATCTCTGGCGATCGAATGACGATTTGCCTTGGAATTCTGCATCGATCATATTCCTAAAGTCATGGTTGACCCGGTTAAGGTCGTACGCGACTTGTATAAGTATATCTATCTTCTATTTTGAAATTTAATTATCTCATCTTCGTTCGAGCCTATCTTCGAATCAAAATTCTATTTGATTAGAGTCCCTCTAATTTGAATCCCTATCTTTGTTCTGAAATCCATCCTTGAATCATCCTTCGAAAATCGGGTTTGTTTGTATTTTGGAAATTGTTTTCTAAATTGAAATTATTATTTTGATAAGTATGATTATATTCTATAAATAAAAGTGAAATGTTTTCGATAAAGATTATATACCCTTTTTAAAATGAGAAATTGATGTTTCGAAAGGATTTGAAATTTTGAAAATTTTATAAGAAATTTGATTTATCTAAAAATGATTTATGACTAAAGGATTTTAAATTTGAAATTCAAGAATTGAACTCCGATATTTTGAAATTGGTTTTAAGATTTTGAAATATATAATAATAATATGATTTAAAAGTATTTTCCGAATAAGAAATGTTTCAAATGATTTTAATAAGTTTCGAATGATTTCAAAGAAATTTCAAAAGAAGTTTGAGAAAATAGAAGTCCAGAACTCACTTATGTCGCTGGAAAATAATTTCGGTGATGAGTGCATGCATCATCGACATTGATTTTCGAGTTTCAGAGTGGGGGAGAGGCCACTTTAGTAGCATTGCTACGCGAGTGATTTTGTGAAACCATTTCGATTTCAAATTTCGAAGTATGAATTGATATTTGAAAGACATATGTATATATATATATATTTGAAATGAATTGAAGTAAGTCGGTGTTCAGTCCTCGAGTTTCAGATTTGACTTGGTATAACCCTATCTTTTGAAATTGATTTACTGATTTATTGCTGATTTCCAACTCTTGGAGTGGAAATTTGATTTCTTTGACTATTTTGAAGGTTCGAGCACTTCCAAATCAAGGTTTAATTTTCAAAGCCAAGTAATTTTGAAAAGTATGAATTATTTGATAAAGTATATAAGTTTGGTATGTATGTTAAAGTATGTAGTAATATGATTTAAATAAGTTGAAACTGTTTTGTTAAGTAAATGAATAAGGCAATTTTAAAATTTTCTAATATGAAATTTAGATTTGAAATGTTTTGAAAAGAATTTGGTCTTCAAAATATTTTGAATAAAGTTTAATTAAATGTTTTAACTTAGTAACATCTTTATGAAACTATATATTTAACAAGTTGGAATAAATATATAAGTTGTACGTATGCTGTTTTATTCACATAATTAATTTGATCCAGGTTTGAGTACACAAGTTCGAGGTGAATTACACCATTTCGTGTTAGGATTTTTCATTCGATTCTTGATGGCGAATATTTGATGTGGATTTTGGGCTTGATTCTAGAATTCTCTATCATAGTATATGGCTATGCAAGGAGACTGATGGCTTCTAGTCGAGAAACCACATTGAAATCCGCATTAGGGAAGTCGAATGAACAATACTAGTTCGAAAGCGAACTTGTGTGATCGAGCGAGCGATCAAATGTGATTTTGCGAAATGATGACGTATGTACATCTTATATTCTAATATCGGTGATATATTTTGACGCTGAAATTGAAAGCTGTCGGGTTAGAATATCTTTGCTTACTAAAAGAAAATTTCCAATTTAAAATACAAAGATATATAACCCATAAAAGCAAAGATATTCAATCCCATATGGCTCTCCATACAGCGAAATTTATTTTGTAAAATTTGATCCCTATATAAGATGGACCTTATGTAGGTATAAAATTGATTTTGAAAACCATTGATTTTGGAAATGAATTGGTTGACTTAAATGATATTGATTTAGAAACTTGGATTATTTTCTAAATTTATTATGTTGGAAACTTTGAAACTAAAGATATTTAAATTGAGAAGAAATAATTTAGTGAGATTGTATATGATTTTGAAACTAAACTAATATTGAAACAAATTAAAATTTGAGAACCTTATTTTTTTCTAAATACCTGATTTGGGAGTTATCGAACTTATAAAAAAAAAATTTCTATATAAGTATGAGGTTGATTCGAAAACTATAGATTTGAAAAGGTACTCAATTTGAAAAGTGAAATCTTATATAATTGAAGTCTATATAAGTGTGATTTGATATACTATTGATTTTGGAAAGGTATTTGATTTGAAAATTTAATCTTATATATAATGGACTTTATATGAGTAGGATATTTGAAATTAATTTGAAAGGTACTATATGATACATATTTCGAAGTAAAGATATGGAAAGTGCCTTCTGCTTGATATCCGCTTTGTGGCCACATTGTGGATTCATTCTATCGATATTCTCTGATTTTTGGTTTTCCGGATATGATACTCGAGTGTCCATCGAATTCCATGGCGTTACCCATGGTCTTACGAGCGCGACTGCATAGCGCAACTGCCTGGCTGAGTCTTGCCTAGGGGTACAGATTGTTTCCTGGGGGATCCTGGCGTAACCATTGTGTATCCTGCAATCTGTGTAGGTTGCGAATAGTAGCGCAACTACTTGGCTGAGTCTTGCCTAGGGGTACGGATTGTTTCCTGGGGGATCCAGGCGTAACCATTGTGTATCCTGCACTCTACTAGTCATCATGGCGTAACTCGTAGGGCTGAGAAAGCTTACGGATATGGATTGTTTCCTGGGGGATCCAGGCGTAACCATTGTGTATCTGCGAACCATGGTTAGACAAAGGTTTTTTTTTGTTTGGATTGTACTTTCCATATCTGTTTTTTAAAAAAAATGTTTTTCCTGTATTTTCACTAGGTGTTAAAACAAGTCTACTAAGTACCTGGAGAATTCTAGTTTTGCGCCTGATCAACGCACTACCAGAGTCTACAGGAACAAGGATAAACTTGTTGAAACATCGAGTTATAAAAGTATGTTATTATAAAAGTACTTTCAACAAAGGAATTCTGTATTAATATTTGAAATTGAAATTCTTATGGTTCTAAATTTTTTATTCGTGCCCGATACTATTCTTTTGAATCTACCTTATCTGCCCTGCTTTATTTATTCACCTATATTCTCTTTTCCGAATCTATCTTCTTTCCTTCTTTCCTTCTTTTGAATATATCCTTTAAAATATTGTTTATTTATATACTACATGGTATAATAGAAATTTTTTAGTGTTTCAGAAGTTATAAATTAATTATAACATATGTAAAGAGAATGATTATTAATTTATTATAATGTTGGAAGTATCTTGAGATAAATAAAAAGTTTTTTTTTTGGATTTAAAATTTTCAATAGCTTCTTTGTAAATATAAGTAATAATGTAAATAATTGTTTTCAGAGGAGTTTTGAAAGGTATTAAAGTATTAAAGAAAATTAAATTTCAAATGAAGTTTTAAATGAATATTTCAAGTAAAATTCGTATAGTTTTAAATTAATTGTTTATCTTGTACTTCAATCTATTTTTCTTTCTGTTTGTTGCTATTCTCCTACCTCCTTCCTTTTCGGGGACGAAAAGTTTTGAGTGGGGGAGAGTGTAACAACCCATAAATTTTAAACGGTTTGAATAACGTATTTAATTGAATTTGTAAGAAATTTTAAATAATAATATTTTGAAATGAAAATTTAATGTTTGGATTACGTATAATTAAATATAAGTAGTTGAATTAGATTTTTATTTGATTTTAATACGAAATTAATATTTGTATTTGTTGAAATCTTTCCATTAAGGAAAGAGAATGTATTAAAATGAACATTTAATTTGGTAGTTAACATAATGATATTTTATTTATAAGTTTTAAAAGAGAATTTTTTTTTTCTTTCAAAATGTTTTCCAAATATAATAATTATTATAAGAAAGATATTTTGAAATTAGTAAAGTATAAATTAATAGGTAGAGAATAAGTAGTATAAATTAATAGGTAGAGAATAAATAAGTAACGTATAAATTAATAGGTAGAGAATAAATAGGTAACGTATAAATTAATAGGTAGAGAGTAAATAGTATAAATTAATAGGTAGAGAATAAATAAGTAACATATAAATTAATAGGCATAGAATAAATAAGTAACGTATAAATTTAGATACGTTACTTTTTGTATAAATTTAGCGTATATTGTACTAACTATATGAAAAATATATATGAACAACGCATTCAATATTTTTTAAAAATCTTATTTTAAAATCTAATCTTTATACATATTTATTTTAATTTATTTCCTCTATTCACCAGCATTCAAACTTTATACATATTTTAATTTATTTCCTCTATCCATCCATGCCATTTCAAAAGTTGAAACGTATAAAATACTATACCTTATTTCGCATTCATTGATTTCTTTTATTTATATAAACTTTATATTCGTTGCACGTTACATTCATTTATTTGACCGGTCCTTTCCTTTGTTATTTCCGAATTTCGTGCATTACTAATAAATGCTCCATATTTATTTGCCTTAATAATTCAGCTAAATTTAAGGATCACCGTTGCTTTTACATTTTGTTTATATCACCTTTCCCCTATTTTAGCCGGTTGCATTTGATATTTCCTTGATTTAAGCTTTCTAACTTTTAAATTTCCACTACTCTATATTTATTTCTGTACGTTTATCTTTGCTTGAATTTCGCTGTCCATTCCTTTTTCCATTTTAATATTCTTCATTTCCAAACTCATTACGTGCTCTCCAAACAAACAAAAATTTATTTCTTTAAACGTATAGCTGTTACTTTTCCATCATCTCAGTTTATTTTCAAATTGATATGTTACCTCTGGTCTATCTGTCTATTCCTTTTAGCATTTCCTCAATTTTAAGCAAATAATTTTCCCAGTTCACGTTTGAAACGTTCCTATTCCTGGCTATTAATATAATTGAAATCAGTGTCTTTTGCTTAAATTATGGCATACGTTCAAAGCATAAATTATTCTCAGCTAAATTTTAGCCATTACTATCTTTATTTCTTGCCACTTTAAACAAAATTTCTTTCTACTTTATCAATGTGGGGCTTCTCTTATAAATACAAATCACTCGTACATACCCTACTCCATATCAGTAGACCTTCATCTCCTCTCTTGCGTGTGAAGCTTCTTCTGTAGGTAAATGGTTGCACTAATTTTTTTCTTCTTACTTCTTTTCTTTTTCTTCTTCTTTTTCATCCTTTTCTTTTGTTTTCTTATTGTTTATATTGCTTTTCCTTTATTTTAAGCACAACATGTTTTTCTCTATTTAATTTTTTACATGTTTTGATTTTCAATGTAACATAAAAGTTTATAATTTACACGTATATATATATATTTAAAAAGGATCTCTTTATATTAAGGTCACATGGTATTTGGAGAAGTATGTTTAAACTATTTTGTCACTTTTCTTTATATTTTACAGTCCCGGTCCTAGGAGCATTTGATTGTTGGCTATGCATTTTGGGTCTAAGTATTTACATTTAAAAGATAATGTTTAAATTTATGTAAAGGAAGGCAAAATTTTGATGTATAAACTGGGATAGTTTAACATAAATAGGCAAGGCCATCATTAATTCATACTTTCTATTTTCATCAGTTTTGGTTTATGCATTTAGTAATGCTAACTAAGCTATATATATATATTGAATAACAAGTGTTTATAGCTTTCTTTGTCACAGTTAATATTAGTTATGTTGAAAATGGGTCTCAACATTGTTTTTCTTTAAACTTGCATGTGTTTATGTACATTTCAATATGAAAGTTACAATATTTATTTCAAATTTTATTACATTTGATTTTTAATACAAAACAATGATTTTTCTTACATACGTATTTTGTTTTGATATTGGTCTTAAAAAGAAATATTAATTTAATAAGAAAATAATATATTTATTTTGATTTATATATGTATATGTGCTTTAAATGGATATTGTTTTCAAATTCTCTTATACCAATTTTCTTCATCAAACCCGGTTCTAATTTGATTCCGTCGATTCCTGTTATCAGCTTTGTCCGTCGTGCCGTTTTCTCCATCAAATCGTATCCATCTAGCGTCGCTTGGAATTCGTAGCTCGTTTCCATGTCAAATCTGTTTAGCCTCGAAAGATGAGCAATCACTCACGATTAACATTCTTTTATTCATTAAATTTGATTTCAATTGAAACGACAATTGAAATATGCTGCTGTAGTTATTTAAATTTGTTATATATGCTATTATCTGTAACTGTTCACCTGTGGGATATGACACCATATCCTGTTGTTTATATTATATTGTTATTGATGATATATGCCTGTTATTTTATTGTATTATCTGTTATGACTCTGCAAGTTCCCTGTATTTTAGAAATCACTATGGGTTGAAATGATACATACCCGAACGGACTTTAGAATAGGAGAAAATCGTTATGGGTTGAAATGATAAACCCAAGCGATTTTCATTTAATTGAATTTGGGATTACGGGTTGAAATGATATCCACCCGTATATATTTAGTGTACGGATTGAAATGATAAATATTCATAGCACTAGACTATATGATAGGAAATATATACAGACACCGTTGGTCCATATAAATATTTTGAAAATAATTTCTATAATTTTGGAAAGAAATATATGGTTTAATAAATTTGATTCTTAAAATATTATATAAATGAAAATTTTATATATAGATTTAGTCGTAATATTTGATTTAAATTAGATTGATTTAATACATATAATATGGTTGAGTATTTATGTAAATCTATATTTCAAATAGATTTATTTGTAATAAGTTGAATAATTAAGATTGGGAGATAAATTTGGATTTATTAAAAATGGTATTTAAATAAGGATTTATTTAAGTAAATCGATTTGAAATTTTTGAATGGGAAATTTAAAGGTATGATTTTGCAACTGGATTTTTGATTTAAGTGATTTAATGAATATTTCACGTTTAAATAAATTAAAGAAAATATTGAGAAAAATGTAATTTATGGTTACTTAAATGATATTGAATCTAATGAGGGAGTATTTCAAGACTAAATGAAAATGTGGTTAAATCGAGATCTATATGAAACTGTTACATTGAACATTTAAATATTAAAGCTTTGACTATAATGGAATTTAAATGGTTTATTTTGAGATTCAGATCTGTATTTGAAATCAATATAGTTGAATTTGTTATTTAGATACTAAATTGAATTAAATGAAAATTTAGGTTGAACAAAAATTGAATTGATTATTTAGAAAACTAAATTGAATAAAATTTAGTTTGAAACGTTGAATACTTAAAGTTTTGAAATATATTGAAATATAAAGGGGTATTATGTGATTACAAATTCGAATTTGAGATCGATAAAATTGAAGTGGTTATTTTAGAAATTGAGTTGAATTTAAATTGATAAATTGAGATTGAATTTAATTTGAATGGGAAGGTCGGGTTGATGTTGAAACGATTTGTTAGGTTGAGGGAATTGAATACTTTACTTTATAAATTATTTATTATATATAAATACTATTTTGGGAAATATAGAGATAATTTAAGTAAAATGATATTTTGTTTGAAGTATAAATTAAGTTGAAATGGCCACGGTGTTATAGTGTATATTTCTACCTTGTAGATAGTTCTATGGACCCTTAGAGGATGGTTATCCCAAACATCCTTTAAGTTATTTGTATTTCAGTTGATATTTCACTTGAGTTGGATTTATTTATATAAGAATGTTAATCCTGACTCGAGTGTTTTGTGTTTTGCTTTACGCTCGGGTCAGACCGAGTGATACAACATTTGAGACTCACCCTTGGAGTTTGGAGCTTCCTTTGGAGATCCAACTATCGCCTCAGCTTTCAGCTCTTCTAGTTGATTTGTTCAGAGAAGTCATCTGTTGTACTGGAGACTTCACTGCATTTGAGATATTCTGTTGTATTTTATTTCTAACTCTGATGTTTATATAGTAGTTTCATGAACTACTACTTTATCTATTCCGCTGCGTATTATTGTATTACTCTGTGTCTGTGATTCTATGCTTGATTTATTTACTGCATATGCTGAGTTTTGCCAAATTTAAATTAACAATCTGATATTTTGAATTATTCAAGTCAGACATGTATGGATTTATTGTCGATTTGAATGGTCCAAAATAGCGGGTCGTTACATCTATCTTGTTAGGTTAAAATCAATTTTGATGCATAAATGGAATCTTAAAGAGAAAATTACTATAAGGTATGGCAGCACCATATTCTTTTTTGAATTCACATGCCTCAATGATCGACAAAGAGGCCTTGAGGCTGAACCTGACATCATTGACAATAAGCTGTTTATTACAAAATAGTCTCCCTCCATTGACTCTGGTAGAGAACAAGTTCTCCCTATTCCGATATGGGTCCTGTTCAAGAAAATTCTGTCAATGTTCCAATCTTTGGTTGGTATTAATTGGTTAGCGAATATAATTGGAGATCTGGTTTGTTATCATGTTGCAATAATTAGGAGGGAGAGACTGGTTTACACTAGGGCATTGATCAAGGTTACACCAGATAGACTGTTGTTATCCGTTATTTCCGTTGAACATGCTCCCGGGTTGGCAGCTGTGGTTGATATCAATTACTTATAGAAGCCTCTAATCTGTACATTCTATAAGTCTTTTGGAACTTGGTCGATGCTTGCTTGCACTCATCTCGGTATCCTCCTATGAAAGTTCCTCTTCCTAAACCCTTAAAGTAATCTTGGACTTCGAAGTTTTCTAACTCTCCTGCTATTGATGAACTAGTTTCAATTGTGCAACAATCATTTGTGAATGGTTTAGTTACTATTGACGATAAAGTCGAGGTAGCTCCCTCCTTGCACTCTCCTTCTATTTTCGTCTCTCCTTAGATTGAGCTTGATTGGCTTGCAAGTGATGCTGTTTGGATTCATCGCTCTTCCATGTGTTATGAACCGACAGAGAAGCAATTCTTCAAATTCATCTCAGACGACATTCAGGAACTTCGATGTTTATACTTTGATCCTATTGATGTTGTTCTTTCTCTAGTAGTGGAAAGATAGATGCGTGAATAGAACAAAGAGCTTTTATCTGACGATAGTTGGAACGTGGGAGGGATTTACACCTTAGGCTTTAATGCCTCTTCGCTAGGCATCATCATGCCGTTACTAGAAGCTGCAGGAGTGGCCATGTCGGATGGGTCCTCTGACTCAAGTTCTTCTGAGGATTCAGATAGGTAGTTCTTATGATCCTTATTTTGTCGATGTAGTGCTCTTTGTTATTCTTCTTCTTTTTTGGGGTTCTTTAGCCATTAGTGTATTCTACACAACTCCTTGTTCTTAAATCTCTATAGCTGTTGTGGTATTTCAGGCCTACATCTATTTTTCAACGATTATAAAAGTGGTGCGGCCACTATAAAACTGTCTTACCCAGGAAAAGATAAAAAAAATAAAATACACACACATATGTATGTATGTATGTATAAAGTTATATGTGTATAACCATAAACACTATGGTATACAAATCAAGAATCATAAGAGTTTATCTTTATAAATAAGTATTAATCTAATCTAAAACATATAAATACTAATAAAATGTGCTTGTACTGCTGCCTCATTGACACGTCTTTGGAAAAAAATAAGAAGCTCGGTAGTGAGGCTAAAATTGTACGCAATCAATCTGCCTAACAAAAGTTAAATGCCTCCAAATCTACCCATCAATTTAAATTCAACACCTTTTGTTATTTGAAATTTTGGGCTTTCATCTTCTAAAACAATAGGATGTCACCTACGTTTTCTTTTTACACTAACCAATATTTCATGAAATACTCCTTCCAACCTTATATACTCATCTTTCATTTTCTTAAAGACATTAAAAAAAATAACTTTAGCCATAAAAATAAGATTAAGAGAAATGCGATGGGCATTTAGCCGAGTTAACCAACTTAATTAGCCTTAACTAAACTGCTTTAACCAGTAAAATGTCCGAGTAACTGACCGATGTTAACAGACTAAAGTTGGGTCAGTTAATTGTTAACCATATTGCAAGTTTCAGCTACCATTAACGGAAACATTTTCCCACAACTACCCAATAACCACAACCCGGCCTACCCAATATCCCATAACCCTAAAGTCAATTATCATCCTACTATTTTCAGAAATCATTTATCTCATTCCATGAAAAACCTAAATCTACAAATTTCACCAATCTCTAAATCTACCAAATTCAAATCTATCAATAAATTTGCAATGTTGACACCTCTGTCTTGCTTTTGTGCTTCCTGGCACGTCGATTTGAGCTATGGTGAATACTCGTAGGGAGAGGAAGAACATAAGTTTGATTAAATTTGTACTTTTAATTTTTATCTATTGTATTTAGTTTTTATTGAGTGTATAATTCACATGCTGGAACGAGATTATAATAATTTCATACCACTTTGTTTAGTGTGAGAGCATAGCTCCGTACCAAATTTTATTATGTATAGTTAATTCAAAATTTACCAAATACTTATTTGAGGCATGAAAGTTTAATTCCATACCAGTTTAGCTTAGTTTGTCGATGTAACAACCCGAGATTTTTGACGCCTCGAGTTTTGAATATTAACTTTTAACATTCGGTAATACGGTATTTTAATCAACGAAAATCCCCGTTAAATAATAGTTGAAAATAATATACAGTTTTTCAAACCATGATAATATTTTGAATTTCCAGATATTTATTTATAAAATAAGAAATTGATTTAATTGGAATTTCTTATATATATATATATTTATATATTCAAAACAATAGAATTTATATATATATAAATTGAAAACAAATTCAGTTCAGATGAAATAAGAAGAATACATTATAAATAGAAAGGATATGATTTATGGAAAATTCAGCGTATTATAAATAGAAAGAGTTTAAAATTTGATTTTTCTTATATATATGAATATATACCGATCAGTTGAGAAGAGTGTAATATTTATAAACTAAATAAGCTAGTGGGTTAAAAACAATATATGTAATATACGTATGTGTGGACTAATAAATATAGTTATTAATAATTTTATACATTAATATATATATATATATGTATATATCGAAAATGAAAGAAGGATGTATACATATATAAATAAGTTCAAAAAGGAAAATCTTAGTATCTATAAACAAATAGATAGTGTATGCTATAAACTAAATGAAAATAGTATGTTGAAAACAATATATGTAATGGTAAATAAGATACACACACACACACACACACACACATATATATATATATGAACTAGATAAATATAGTTTATTAAAAAGTAATGTATATATTATATATTGGAAAATGAAAAAAGAGATATACGTATCGAAATACATGATATAAAATCATTTTGATAAGAAATGTTTTACAAAATCATGTTTTAGTAAAAATTTGATTTTTTTTTTTTTTTTTTTTTTTTTTTTTTTTTTGGCAAAGCCAGCGGGGTTAACTGGGCCCCTACCAGTTAAAAATTTGATTTTTGTAAAGATAGTATAACAAAATTTTCTTTTTTTTTTGAATTATACATTTAAAATATAAAAAGAAAATTTTTAACAATGTTATTTTATTTAAAAATGGAATAGCAAAAACTTTTAATGCCTTGAGTTATATATATATATATATATAGAAATATATACATATAAAATATGAAGACAATATTATTTAGTTGAAAACCACTTTACATGTTATTCTCAAAAAATATATATGAAGGAATGTTTTAAATCAAAAGAAAGTTAACTAGGTAAATTATAAAGTAAAATAACAAAGTAAAGAGAGAAACAAGTAGAAATGGGTAAAAAGGAGTGTATCAGCATATACTGGTTTGGTTAAAAATAGTAAAGACCAAAATATTAGTTTTAACTTCTTTTTAACTCAAAAATAGATCACTTCATTTTCTTTTCAATCCATCAACCCATCAAGATTTTTGTACAGCATATCAAATCCCTTTAGAACCCAAAAACCTGCACAATTGAATACCATTCCACGTCCAGACATGTGTATATATATGTAGGCATATAAGTGTGTAGTTCAGATGTTTTAAGACACCCTGTAAACAAACAAAAGCTATGCAAACCAAAAACTTTTAAGTAAAAAGAAAAGGAAGCAATGTCTCTCAAATCCAAAGCAAACAAGGTGATCAAGATTTCAGATCGAAGATTAAAGTTTCAACTAAAGTTTTCAAAGATCAAAGCAATGTTGTAACAGCCCTAGATTTTTGCATATATTTGTAAATTTGACTTTATTTATTTTTTTATTTTTTTTGAAACTATTTTAAACTTGTTTGATTTCAAACATTTCATTTTTTAAAATAAATGTTAATTATTATGTGAACTATAATTTCAAACTAGTATAAATTGGTTATTTTACTGAAAAGTGAATTTCTGTTCAAACTGTTCAATCTTTGGCTTTTAAACTTAAAATTTAAATTATTTAAAATCTTAAATTTTATCTTTTATTATGAAAATAGATGTAATAACTTGAACACTGCTTTTCGTTTCGTTGGAAACGGAGTTAAATTGTGAAAGTTATGTATATTTCAATATTGTGTGTAAACTGATGTATTTAGCAATATTGTCTATTTTAAATTTTATTTTATTTGTCATATTTGTTCTAATATGTGTTAATATTTTATTTTATGTATAATTTTGTCTTTTAAATAATTTAAAGTGATTATATAATTTTTCCAAAGCGTATTGAATTTATTTTCTATTTTTCTACTATTCTCTTCAACTAAATTATATTTAACTAAAATTTATTTATTCATTTTGTGAATGCATTTTTATTTTATGTTATTATCTTTGTTTATAAATGTTTTACAAGTCCATATGAATTTTCCAAAATTTATTCTGTTTATTTTCAAATTTTCTAGACTAGTTTTCATTTTTGTGCTAATTTCTTATTTTATCATATATTATTAATATTTATTTATTTATATTTTATATTTTTGTTACATTTTAGAATTGAAACTGAATTTTTAATTATTTTCAGTTATTTAAACTTATTAAAAAGAAATAAAAGTGATTTGAAAGGTTTGTGGCCTTTTATTTCCCAAGGCCTTTTGAATTCCCACCTTTTCACATTTCAACATTACTTTTCATTCAATTGGCCTTAACTCCTCATTCTTTCAGCTGCATATCTCATTTTTCATTCACGTAAACTTTCTCATCTCATTTCTGAAAGAAAAAAATTACGGCTATCATCTTTCTCCTTTGATCAAAGTTTTGGTAAAAAGTCTTTCTTCTTTTATGTTTTCATCTTGTTTTCATGGTTTTGCACTTGCTCTCTTCATCTCTATTTGGCTTGGCCTCTCTCCTCCATCACCATGGCTACCTCCACCACCACCACAACCAGCCACCACCACCTCCAGCCCAACCCCAAGCCCATTCCATGGCCAACTTTGAGATAGATCCACCAAATTATATGCAAACACCACACATACATGAAAGCCTAGACCTAGTTTTGCATCATCACCTTTACCCACCACTTGCCGCCACTTCCTCCACCACCACCACCTCAGACCTGACCACCACCCTCTGCCACATCACCCAACACCTTCTGGACACCTGGCCATGCCCATAGGACCTAGGGCCGAACCCTATTGTGGCATAGAGATGTTGTAATTTGCCTTGTACTTGTTGCCTTGTAGTTGTTAAGTGTTGCACCTATATCTCTTCACCATTGAACCCAAGCTAGGCCGACCCTATAGGGACCCAAACCAGACCTTAATTCATGCCTTTGCTGTGCTATTTCAGTTCATAACTGAAGTATGTGAAGTTGAGAACAAGTGCAAAACATTTGTCTTTGTTTTGGGCATTGATTTCTAACATTGTCTAGTGTTGAATTGTTTTGAAACTTATATATATATGCATTGTTTTGTGTAAATGTTATCAAGGCCATTAGCTTTGGCTCTCCACTCTCAAGTCATATCCATGTCATCGTGCCTTCATTATGTTTGTGTTTTGTGCTTTGGTGGATATCTCCAGCTCTGAACAGGTGAGTAATTCTCACCAGACGATGTGTACTTATATAACTAGTAAACTGACACCATTTGAATCTGTAAATTATATCACTATGTTATAACTGTTATATTATGATCATATGATGCTCACCCTTGTTATTACACCTGTTATATCATCAGTTACTTTTATATGATGCTATTCTGTTCATTCATATCTGTTTATCACACTGCAAGTTCCCTGTAGATTAGAATCACTATGGGTTGAAATGATACATAACCGAACGGACTTTAGAATAAGGAAAAATCGTTATGGGTTGAAATGATAGGCCTGAACGGTTTTTATTTATTTATTTATATTACATGGGATTGCGGGTTTGAAATGATAAAACCCGGTTTTTCTTTGTAAACTGCGGATTGAAATGATACATATCCGTATCACTTGACCTAGGCTAGAAAATTTTATATAGACCCGTGGTTTATATATTTTCTGAAAATTTTAAAATATTTTTAAAAATGTAAATATTATGATATTTTGATTTAAATTTTATTTAAAATGATTTCTATAAAATATTAGTGATTTTCTACAAATTAAATGAGTGAATTAAGTAAATGGTGAAGTATAATTTGAAATATAAGTTAATTTTGGAAGTTATGATTTTGTTTATAAATGGAATTTATGTAAAGTAATAAAATATGACAAATTTGATTTAAAAGATGAATTTAATGATTTTATCAAGTAATAATAATTTTTAAAAGTGTTAATGATTTTGTTTAAATTAAAATATGAATTAAATGAACATTTAAGCTGAATTTTGAAATATAACTTAAATTGGATTTTGTGAAATTTGTTTAAAAGTGAATTTTTAATTAAGTAAAATAAATGGAAATAAGTTATATTTTGGAAACTTAAACTTAGTTGTTAAGTTAAAAATTTAATTAAAGAAATGGAAATTTAATTGTTATTTGATTTGATTTTTGTATGGAAATTTGACTTTATAAAATCATAGAAATAAAGGTATTCAAATGATTGTTTTTAAATGTGAAAATATATGATTTTATAAGTTTAAAATGATTTATATTAAAAGTTAATTATGTGTGAAATTGTAAATAAAACTCTGAATTTGATTTGACAGCATTTTTGAAATGTAATGTAAAGATATTACAGCATTGGAAAATGCTGTGGTTGTTTTAAATGAACCTAATAGCAAATTTGAACTAAGGGTTATTATAGCACTTTGTTAGTGCTATAGTTGTTAAATTTAACTAAGATTTTTATTGAAACTAAATTAAGATATTACAGCATTTTAAATGCCGTCTTTTGTTAATGAACTGTTTTTAAACATAACATTTCGTAGCATTTTCTAAGTGCTGCGAAAGTTGAATTTTCTTTGTTTAATAAATTCAAATGAATAAATGATCTTTGAAAAAGATTAAATTTTGGAAATTAAATATTTAATTATTAAATATTTAATTATTAAATATAATGAATTGACTTTAAATGATTTAAATGGAATAGTTGATTTGGGAAATACAACTATTTTGAAATGTGATTAAATGGTATTTAAAATTAAATTTAATAAATGATGTTTTGAAATGATATTTTGATATTTTGAAATGAATTTGAAATGATATTAAATCTTGGAATGAATAATTGAAGTTTATATTAGTATGAAAATATTTGGTTTACTTGTAATTTGAATCTATTTAAAAGATATTGGACTTATGAAATATAGGACAATAAAGCTTTGGAATTTATTTTATAATTTGAATAGTTATTTTGTGGATTAAATCTATATTTGAAATTTATAAGATTTGAAATGGTCTATGGAAATTTAATTGAAATAAATGATTGAATTGAATTGAAACTTTGGAAATTTTAATACTTGATTTGAAAGTAATAATTACACTTTTAAATGGTTTAAATGAATTATTTTGATTGAAATATAAACTATTTAAAAGGTGACCTGAAATGATAATAAATGAATATCTTTGAATTTAAAAAGTATTTAAAGTTGAATATTTAGATTTGAACTCAAATGATATTTTGGTATATTAAAATGATTTGAAATGAAGTTTGAAAGGATATGATATTTTGATATATTAAAATGATTTGAAATGAAGTTTTGGGAAAGAGTTGATATTTTGATATATTAAAATGATTTGAAATGAAGTTTTGGAAAGATATGATATTTTGATATATTGAAATGATTTGAAATGAAGTTTTGAAATGATATGATATTCTAAATATATTGAAATGGTTTGGAATTGATTTAATCTTTATTTTTGATAAAGATTTGGATTTGAAATGATATTCTATTTTGAAGTATAAACTGTTTTTAAATTATAACCACGGGTTATAATAACGATTGGTTGTTAAAGAGACAGGGATCGGATATGGACATACTCTCTGTCGATACCGAAAACCACTTTGACAACTGTGTACGCGGTGGAGTTTCCAGAATGAAGTAGGATGGTGACGACGATCCTAAGGTATATATACATGGACCCAACTCCCGTGAGTTGGCATAAGGTGGCTAAAACAAGAGCGATTGATGGACCAAGGAGGTAGCACCTCTGATCGGGCACACTTCTTCGATACCATTCTATTACTTGTGATTTGATTTGGTGCGCACCCTTGATTTGGGAGTGTTGTTCGAGGTGGAGCGGTAGTGGCTGCTATGCGTTTCCATCAGTCCGTGTGCGTGATTGGTATATCTACCCTGGCATTGCCTTGTGTGCCGTGTCACCTACCATATCGAGCCCACTACGATTTTGGTTTAAAGATCCGACCGCGTTAAGGTTCACCATCCCCTTAACGCTATTTTCTATATGATTATACTTTACTGATTAGACACTACTGTATATAGCATATATTACTATATAGTAAATAGTTTAATGGATCCTTAGAGGATGGGCGGTCCCAAGCATCTTCTAAGTTACTTGTACCTTTATTACAGTTCACTTGAGTTAGTTTACATTATATAAGTATATATTGTCCTGACTCGAGTGTTTTGTGTTTTGCTTTACGCTCGGGTCAGCCTGAGTTATTCACAGATTTGGATTTCCGCTCTCTTGGAGATTTGAATCGCTGGAGATTATCTGCTTGTCTTGTCCTATCTATTTCAGTTCTGTTGTTCTATTCAGCTTGTACTTGGTTATCATATTTAGACTTCTGTTGTATTTTATTTCTTCTGTTGTATCTTATTTAACTCTGATATATTTACATAGTAGCTTCATGAACTACTATTTCTTTTACTTCCGCTGCATTATTTTACTCTGTGTCTATGATCTATGATTATATTTATTTACTGTATATTCTGAGATTTGCCAAATTTTATTTACAACGCGGTATTTTGAGCAATTCAAGTCCGACATGTGCGGATGTGAATGGTTGAAAATATCGGGTCGTTACAAATGTGGAAGGTGAGGATTTAAAGTTTAATACCTAGGATGATTAAAATATTTGCTCTGTCATGTATAACAGAGATGAATATTTATGCATTGCTTGACTTCAAAAATCATTAGCTCTCAAACTAATTCAAATTTTCTAATGTCGTAAACTAGAAAAATGTTTGTTTTTGAATAAAGGTTACACTGAAAATAGTTTGAGGTTGATTCATGCTATGTATTTTATGAAATGTTAAATTTACAGTGAGTAACCAAGTTTTGGCAAATTTCAACCTTTTTAAAACAGTGATTCAAGTATATAATCAGGATCGCTATGTGAAGATAGGATTTTTAGTGAAAATTTCATGATGTTTAAGGGTCTATATTGTGAGTAATTTGGAGATGATCGAATTTCATTCGAAAATTAATTTCTGGAAAAGCCGTCGTCGAGGGGAGAAGCGGTTGATTCGAGGAGTATGATGCATGGGGAAGAGGTTCACCGTGGCCAAATGTCGTTTTTCGTTTTGATTGGGGGTAGCGTAGGAATTCTAGGGATTTGGGTGGTCTGGGATAGGCTTTGGGATGCGAGGGAACTGGGGAAAGAGGGAGTGGCCGAAGGACAGGGGACTTGGCATGGTGAAGGCAATGGGAACGAGGTTTCAAATGGTCTTAGTGGTGAGTGTTCTAGTGGAGTGAGGTGAGAGCAGTTCGAAGATTTTTGGGTGTGGTTTCTTGGTTAGGTTGGATAAGAGGCTCGATCATGGGTTGTTAGCACTGGAGTGTCGGCGAGGTGACGAGTGATTTCAGGGCTTGAATTGGAGTGGACCAGGGGTGTCACGGTGACGATGCCGGCGACAGAACGAACATGCACATACACAGCGTGCACGTGAAGATCGACCATGGAAAGTTGAACTGGAAGAGAAGGGATTTTGGGTTCGGTCCAGGCAATGGGGTTAGGAGTGCGTGGGTCGAGTCAAAAATTTGTGATGGGAAGTTGGTTCGATTTGAGTTGAATTCGTGAATCCATCTGAAAATGGAAGATCAGGCAAGTGAGTGAAAAAGAAAAGAAAGGAATGAAGAAAGGAGGCAAGGAGAAGAGAAAGGGGACAGGTTCATAAGTATTGGACTTCGGCCCAAAACCGTAAAGGGAGAAACAATTTTTTTTAAATGTTTTAAATTTATATCTATATATCTAGCTAATCTTTGAAATATTATAACACGTTCATACGAATTCCGATTTACGCAAGATTCGTTTCGATGGTTTCGTATCGACGAACATTACGTCGTCGTACGAGCCGTGGTTGAGTTTGAATGAGTGAGAATTTATGTTATATTTGAATGAATAGAAATTTAATCAACCGCTTATAAACAAATGATGTCGTTTAAATTTATATGGCTTGCCATTCAATTTAGTTGTCCAAATAAGAATAACGATAAGTTGTTTTAAACTAATTACGATGTTTGGCATTTGTTTAGTGGAATAAAATACCGTTCCGCTAATTGTATTAAAATGGACCCATGTTGGTAGAATAAATCTCCATTCTGCCATTATTACTGAATATATCTGTTTGTGGAATTTCACTAGCAGAAATAAAACCCTGATCTGCTATTACATTTGTACGGTCATCTATCTATTTTCCTTGATAATTATATTGGGCAATATGATGTTGAATTGATTGTTAAAAACTGATTGATATGAATACCTGTATCTGTTATTCTAGACTGTTTGAAATTGAATGGTAACTTGATTAAGTATCATTGGAATTATTAAGCCTTCTTTTCCGATTTGGGGTTGACTTTGAACCAAAATTTGTTTAAAAATGATTACTACTCATTAATGATATTTTAAAGTGATTGGTAAATATTTTAATAATGATTTAAAGTGACCACTTTAAAAAAATTATTTAAAAAGTATTAATTATTACTTTTAAGTTATTAATTATCTAAATTTTTTAAAGTATATTAATTATTAAATATGGTTATTTTATAGTGATTTGTTTAAAGGTAAATTAGTATTAAAGTATATTTATTCGAAAGATAAATTTATTAAATATTTGTTAGCACCAAAATTGGTCACTAACCTCGTAGAGAAAGATTGTGTAGAGATATAAGTGATGAAGATAAATTAAACAAGGAAGATAATGCTAATTTAACTGCAGAAAGTAAGAACACCAAATTTATATTGGTTCAGCGTAATTGCCTACGTCCACTTTGAGGTTGAACTTTATTGATCTTCCTTAGAGTTGATTACAAATACAATTCGTGAATCAAATGCTTGAATGAAGTTGTTTAAGTAGAGAAGATGAGTCTCGAAAATGGCAGAGTCTCCCCAGTGTTCTCTCTCCCAAAAAAGGATCCCTTTCACTGTAACCCTGCCCCTCTATTTATAGGCAAATATGGGCTGGACTTCCCAAATGGGCTGGATGGCCGAACACTCCAGCCCCAGTATAGTGGTTGCTGTATGCCGAACCATGTATGCTGAACACCCTAATGCCGAACGAACCTTTCTATGCCGAACGGTATGCTTGAAGTGTGGGAAGTGCAGGATGGTTGTTAGTCGAAGCCGAACGTGCCCTTGTCTGATGCTCTTGACCGAATAATGCTTTCAGACCGAACGACGCATTCTGGCCGAATGCTAGTGTCATGTTGAAAGTTATTTACACCGAACGTCTTCTGGATGCCGAGTACTCCTGTCGCCGAGCACTAGTTGACGCCGAGTGCTGCTTGATGCCGAGCAGCCCTGTACGCCGAGCTCCAGCTGGTGCCGAGTACTATGCCGAGTACTCCTGGATGCCGAGCAGTCCTTCATGCCGAGTTCCAGCTGATGCCGAGTACTACGCCGAGTACTCCTGGATGCCGAGCAGTCCTTTACGCCGAGCTCCAACTGGTGCCGAGTACTACACCGAGTACTCCTAGATGCCGAGCAGTCCTTCATGCCGAGTTCCAGCTGATGCCGAGTACTACGCCGAGTACTCCTGGATGCCGAGCAGTCCTTCAGGCCGAGTAGTGGCCAATGCCGAGCACTCAGTTGCCTGGTCAAATCTCCAGGAAACACTTGCCCCCCAAAGTGTATCGCGTGACCGAACGTGGTACGCTTTGAATCATGCAACCTTTTCGTCTCGTCTTAAACCCTTGGCTAACCTCGAGCGGAGATGCCGCCTTTGTGAATTCCAGCGACTCAGGTGTGTGCCGAGCATGTTCCAAATGTCGAACGAGACATTCATAACCGAACGATGCTTCCTTGCCGAACGATGCTTCAGTGCCAAACCATTATGTGCCGATGCCGAACGACCTTACCTTGACCAGTTCCACTGGATATGGCCTTTTCGACTTCCCTTTCTGTCTATAAAAGTCGAGGCCTTCTTCCTCCTTCTCTTTTCACGCTCACTTCTCCTATCTTGTTTTCGAGAAACTCACTTGTTACCGGCCTACAAAGACTTAACAACTCTTCCTAACCCACTCGGCGCTGATCAAAATCGCGGTCCTCAACCCCAAACTTCTTCAAGTCGTGATCTATTACATAGGTAACAATCCCTCTACTAAATCCTTAAAGGGGTTTCGACACGAGACACAGGTGATGTGTGGATTTTTAGGGCCATACGATGCGGAGGAAGGTTGGAGTTGGTTAGAATGCCGAATAGTATTTCGTCTGAATAAACTAAGGTCGAACACTCGCTAGAATGTCGAACCACAACTTAGCCGAACGAACTCTGGTTGCCGAACACACTTAGACGCCGAACTGTATCAATGCCGAACGTCATAAATATTGTGCAACTGACATGCCGAACCATGTTTAGGCCGAACAATACAATTTCCGAACAGGACTTAGACCGAGCAAAACAACACCGAACATTGTACTTAGGCCGAACATTTTGAATGCCGAACAGAACCTTTAACTGGACAATGACTTAACCGAACGAGGCCTTTAGCCGAACAAGGCCTTTAGCTGGACAATGACTTAACCGAACGAGGCCTTTAGCCGAACAAGGCCTTTAGCTGGACAATGACTTAACCGAACAAACATACATGCTGATCTATTCTTAGGACGAACAATGCAATTGCTGAACAACATTTAAATGCCGAACAGTTATAAATGTCAAACTAGACTTAAGCCGGATACTTCATAAATTACATGTTTTCTAGATCTGGAACTGCTACCACCACCAGGCGGGCTCTTTGAGACGGTCAGCGATGACGGTCTTCGAAGGCAACGATTCGAAGCTCATTTTTATATCTTTGAAATCTTATTGCTTGTACACAATTGCTTGCACTAGTTCACACACCACGTGGGGGGAAAGCTCGTGTTGCTAATTCTAACGTTCAACGTTTTTTAAGTATAGTTCTCTCAAGCACTTAGCCAGGTTCGTTACTTATTTGGGATGTCGAGAAAATCTAGCTCCGCCACTATATTCGACAGGCCTGGGCCGTCATCAAGGCAAGGAGCTGTTGATACTTCTAATCCGTCGACTTCTCCTGCTCATAACTTGGCACCTGATCTCTGGAGGCAACAATCTTACTAGACAATCCGATCGATTCACAAGCCTCGAAGATCAACGAAGCTGCTCTGCGACGGATATGCTCCATTCATGGGATTCCTTTTGCCGACGTGTTAGTTCCTTCGAGACACGATCGTCCTCATCTGCCCCCAGTCGGGTACACTACCTGCAACAAGTTCATGTGTTGGATGGGCAGCGTGCCTCCGTTCAACTTATTTCTCCGGGATGTACTGCAGTATATAGACATAGCTCCGTCGCAGCTGCACCCGAACGGCCATGCATTTCTATACGGGACTTACTTACTTTTCATGGCCGTCTTCTCCAGACCTCCAACCGCCGGTGATATCAGATACATTTATATGTTCAAGAGACGGAAAGACAGTCCTTCCTTTATGTTCCTCGAGCCATACCACAAATGCCAGATCTTGACAGGGGCATGTAGTAAATTCGCCCTGTACAAACAGGAATGGTTCTATGTGCGCTGCCCTTCTGGTTTCGCTAGGAGATGGGTTGAAGGTAGTAAGTCTCTCTGCTGAGTCACTATTCGTATTTAATCGGAGTCATGCTTTTCCTAACTCTTCATTTCATCTTTTCAGGTATCAACCCGCGTCCGGAAGGCCGAGGATATTCTGAAGCTGTTGAAGCCATTAGAGCTCTTCTTGCTGAGGATCGAGACATCCGAACTATCATTTCAAATGAATCACTGTCGGGGTTTGGCTTGCTAGCCCCTGGTCGTCGGATCAGCCTTCCAGAAGGTGTCACCATTCCCAAACCTTCATCCGGTAAAGGGAAAAAACAGGCCGGATCGTCGTCGCGCCACACTCCCGATACGCACGGAGAAGGTGAGCGCAGAGAAGATGATGTTCCTGAGACTCAAGGCGAGAACGTGGGTCCCGCTTGGAATCCGACAATCGAGGTTCAAGATATTGAGACGTCATCCTCCCCTTCAAAGGGGAAGAAGAAGTTAAAATATACAGTTCAAAAGGAGAAAGTTGGTGGCACTTCAAAAGTTACGCCTATCCCGCCTGAGAAAGAGGCTTCTTCGCAGCATTTGGAAAGTTCCTTGAGGGGTCTATCGAACCTTTCTATTCCCGAAGACATACTTAATTACGGGTTTGACGATCCTGAAGCCCTCAAATTATCTTCGCCCGCTAGAGGCAATGCGGGAGTTCAACTCCCGGTCTAAGGAGACAACACCCCGATTAGTAAAGATAAACGAACTGGTCCGTCGGGGGGAACACTAGGACACACACGCACATATGCATTCCATCATACACTTCAAGTTTTTCCTCATCTCACAGACTTTTCTTAACTCGTTGTTATCTCCATTCTTTGCAGGTGATATGGGGCGTTCTCACGGACTCGATCGTCTTCAGGGCTCTTCTGTATTTCATCACTCTGGACGGGATTCTGGTTCAGGCAGACGTAGGGATAGAGGCGATTATGAAGATAGGGACAATCGTCCCCGCGAGTCGTCTCACCGCAAGAAGGCACACTCTCAATCTTCCCAGTCCCGTGATCTTCCTCCTCCAACTGAGCCGGATAGGGAGAAGTCTTTACAGAAAGGTTATCAATCTGATGCTCCTCGAGAACAACATTCCAGTTCATCGAGTACAAGGCAAGTCCGAGAGCAACGGAAAAGAGCGGAATTCTCAAAACCTCCTCCTCCTACTCCTGCGGTGGACCCAACTGTTGCGGAAAAGATGGTCGATCTTAAGGCAAAGTTTCCAAAAATTTGCTTCGATGGTCTGAAGTTCCTCCCGGCCATTCATCATATTCCCGGGCATGTGAAATAGAGTGCCATTGCCTGCAATAACGACGTCTATGTTCAACATGATGCGTTTGTGCACTTGGTGGAGAAGATCTCGGAAGTATCCGTTGAGCGTCAACACGAGATTGATCGTCTGAATCTGGAGGCCGACAGCGATAAGAAAATCATCAAACTCCAAGACGAAGAGCTTGCTTCGTATAAGTCGAAGTTGGAAGCCGCTGAACAAAGCGCAAAAGATACTGCTGAGGCAGTTACTCGTTTAGAGGCGGCTCACAAAAAAGAGCTTGACGAAGCAGTCCAACGCAGCGGTGCCCTCGCCCTAGAAAAAGACTCTGTCCAAAAAGAAAAGGACGCGCTCGCCACCCAATTCAAAGAGCTGAAAGAATTACTCTCCAAGGAGAAGGAGGATAAGGTAGCTGCTCAAGAAGAATCACAACGATACTGTGATGAGATCGTTGCTACCCGACTCCTGAAAACAAAGCTCGATGACGAACTCGCTGGGGTTGAGAAAATGAAGGATGAGGCACATGAGGAGGGCAAAAGAAAGGCTGCAGAGGAGATTGACTCTCGCCTCGAGGCGGCCGCGGAAGCCGGCAGGGAAGAGGTCAAAAGCATGTTTGACCCGTTGATTGCTGAATATGGAGCCCGCGTCCTCATGCATCGCGACTTAACATTCTTGGGTGACGGCTACCTTGAGTCCCTAGCCGAGGCCTGGGAAACTTTGATAAGGATTAGGAAGATCGAGTCAGGCTCCGAAGAGGTCGATGAGGAGGCCCTGGTGAAGGAGTTCCTTAGGGGGAATGAGCCATCGGATTTATCCGCAGCATTAGCACTTTACAGCAAAGGCTCTCCCCTTCCAAAAGAGAAAGATGGTGAAGCTGGCCCATCTGGGGTTAATATTACTGCTCTTCATACTGCTGCTCAGTCTGCTGCCCAATCGGCCGGTCGGCCGACACTTGATCCATTCGAGCAGCATGTTGGTTATGACCCCGAAGACCCTGGGCTCGGTGCTCATGTGCTATCACCTATCTTGGAGGGTGAAACCCCACGCGCCACCGATAGCCAACCGGAACCTGGTGGGAAATTCTTCTTTCTCTAGAAGTTGAAAGATCCCGTCTTTTTTCAGCAGTGGCTACTCGTTCTAACGCTCATTCTTTATGTTTTCGTGCAGGTTGTTCTGACGCCGAGCAAACTCCGAGGAGCGATGATGCCAAGGAGGAGGCAGGGAAAACAAGCGATGCTGTCCACGCGGGAGTACTCCCTGGTCCCGATGCTCAGGTGATCGGGGCGCTGGATGATGATAAGCTCGACGCTTCATCTCCTGCCGAAGGGGATGATGAAATTGAAATCACCGGCGCCACTGAGCATACCTCGCATATGAGCATGAAGGACCGCCTTGCCGAAGAGGAGAAGAAAAAGGCCGAGGTCAAAGTTGAACCTGGAATCCTGGAACTTACCGACCCGCGGAACAGACCTTTGAAAATCATCCTCCCGGACAGGTCCAAACCGCTAGATGTTCCGTCTCCTACTCCTGACTCCGCTTCCTTAGCAAGCAAGAAGTCCAAGAAAAGGAGTGAGGGAGAGGAGTCATCGGAAAAGACGAAGGAAGACAAGAAGAAGAAATCGAAGAAATGATCGATATACTCGTTCAACGAGCTTCTTGCTTAAGTCTTGTAATTGCTTTTATCTTCCGTAGCTTGTAGTTTGTATAGACAGATCTGGATTTTGTTGGAGTGATCATGTAATCCCATTTTGAACTTATCGAATAAAGTTTAGTTTCTTTTTGTTTGAATGATTCTCTTGTCTTTCTTCGGTTTGCTGACTAATTGTAGCCATAACTCAAGTTCTTATGAGTTGCATTATCTCCCGGTCCATTCTCGTGTTGTTCAAACATTTTTGGACATGGCGTACTTCTCGTCCCGCATCTCTCGAGTACTTGGACTTTTTGCTGACTCTGTGCTCCGGGGACTTGGAGACTTGAAACCGTTTATACTCTAGTTCGCGCTCCAGGGACTCAGAGTACCCCGCTCCGCACTCTGGGGATTCGGAGATTCGTATTCGTTTATACTCTAGTCCGCGCTCTGGGGACTTAGAGTACTCCGCTCCGCACTCTGGGGATTCGGAGATTTGTATTCGTTTATGCTCTAGTCCGCGCTCTGGGGACTTAGAGTACTCCGCTCTGCGCTCTGGGGATTCAGAGATTTGAAATCGTTTATACTCTAGTCCGCGCTCTGGGGACTTAGAGTACTCCGCTCCACGCTCTGGGGATTCGAAGATTTGAAATCGTTTATACTCTAGTCCGCGCTCTGGGGACTTAGAGTACTCCGCTCCGCGCTCTGGGGATTCGGAGATTTGAAATCGTTTATACTCTAGTCCGCGCTCTGGGGACTTAGAGTACTCCGCTTCGCGCTCTGGGGATTCGGAGATTTGAAATCGTTTATACTCTAGTCCGCGCTCTGGGGACTTAGAGTACTCCGCTCCGCGCTCTGGGGATTCGGAGATTTGAAATCGTTTATACTCTAGTCCGCGCTATGGGGACTTAGAGTACTCCGCTCCGCGCTCTGGGGATTCGGAGATTCGTATTCGTTTATACTCTAGTCCGCGCTCTAGGGACTTAGAGTACTCCGCTCCGCGCTCTGGGGATTCGGTGATTTGAAATCGTTTATACTCTAGTCCGCGCTACGGGGACTTAGAGTACTCCACTCCGCGCTCTGGGGATTCAGAGATTTTGAAATCGTTTATACAAGTCCGTACGTCGTACAAGATAATATAGTTCGTCATTCAATTACGAGATATAGAAACGTTAGTGATTCATGGAAGGTACGGCTTCAAGCCTTTATTAACGAAAATCAACTAAACTGCTCGATTACAAATTTTTAAAAAGGAACTAAGTTATTATTGAATGGAAAGATGCAGGAAATAACAGTGCTTAAAACAAGAAAGGAAACATGCTAAATGTAATAGTGCCGCAGATGTTCACTGTTCCATGCACGGGGGAGTGTCGTGCCATCAACGGTTGCTAGCTTGAATGTTCCCTCTCCAAGCTTCCGTTCAATGGCGTACGGACCTTCCCAGCTGGGATTCATACGTGATGGTACCGGGAAAACTCGTTTTAGAACGAGATCACCCACATCAAAGATCCTTGGGCGGACTCTGCCGTCGTAGTAGCGCTTGACTCGGTGCCTATGCGCTGCCGCCCTTAATTCGGCTTCTTCATGCTTTTCATCGATGCAGTCCAGTGATTCCAACAAGAGATTCTGGTTCGTCTTGGGATCATAGTATGTCACTTGGTGTGATGGAACTTCAAGTTCCACGGGTATAACGGCTTCAGAGCCGTATGCCAAGGCGAATGGAGTGTGGCTGGTCGTGGACTTGTGGGTAGTTCTATACGCCCATAATGCTATTGGGAGTTCATCTACCCACTTGCCTCTGACCTTCTCCAGACGCTTCTTCAGTATGGACTTGATTATTTTGTTGACGGCCTCGACTTGCCCGTTAGCTTTCGGGTGTGCCACGGCGGCGAACTTCTTCTCGATGCCATATTTTGAACAGAACTCTTTGAACTCTCTGCTTTCAAATTGCGTCCCATTATCCGTAATGATGGTGTGTGGAAGGCCAAAGCGGCATATAATGTTTCGTACAACGAAGTTAATGACCTTCTTAGAGGTGATTGTGGCCAAAGGTTCTGCCTCAGCCCATTTTGTGAAATAGTCGACTGCAACTATCGCATATTTCGCGCCACCTTTGGATATAGGAAAAGAGCCGATTATGTTGATTCCCCAGATCGCAAATGGCCAGGGACTAATCATTTGTGTGAGTTCCGTTGATGGAGCCCTCGGGATTTTCGCATATCTTTGACACTTGTCGCATTTTCTTGCGTAGTCCGCGGCGTCCCGGTTTACGGTGGGCCAGTAATATCCATAGCGGAGGATCTTCTTTGCTAGCGTTTGCCCCCTAGTATGGTTGCCACATTCCCCTTCGTGAACCTCTCTTAAGACCCGCTTTGTCTCATCATGAGCGATGCATCGCAATAATGGGACTGAGAATCCTTTTCGGTACATCGACCCATCCTGCATTACGTATCGTGCGGCCTTTCGAAGGACCTGCCGTCTTTCGCTTCTTTTTTCTGGTAAAGCTCCGGTCGTTAGGTACAGTTTGAATGGGGTTATCCACGATTCCTTCTCGATTTCTGTTTCCAACACGATATTGACTTTCATCCCGTCTATGCTCGGGGCATGCAAGACTTCGACGGGATACAATCCCATTTGTTGCGCATCGCCGGTACTTGCAAACTTAGCCAATAAGTCGGCTTCTTTGTTCTGTTCGCGCGGGATATGTGAAATATCATAACGCTCAAGATTTGATAGTAGCTCTTGGACCTGAACGAGGTACGGAGCAAGCTTTCGTCCCTTTGCTTGGTAGTCCCCCCATACTTGGTAAACCACCAACTGTGAGTCACAAAAGATTTCGATTGATTCGATTCCGAGTTCTCTGATGAGCTTCAAGCCAGCGATCAGTGCTTCATATTCGGCTTCGTTATTTGTAGCCGGGAAGTCGAGCTTCAGGGCATAACAGATTGATCGGTTTTCCGGAGTTATAAGAACTACGCCTGTGCCGGAGCAACGGTCGTTTGATGCACTGTCAGTGTATAATTTCCATCGAACGGGGGGAATGATGTCGTCGTCATCCGGTTTGATGGGTATGGTAAACTCAGCGATGAAATCCGCTAATGCTTGCCCTCGGATGGCTCTCCGCGGTAAGTATGCGATATCGAATTGGCTCAACTCGATGTTCCATCTTAGCAATCTTCCAGAAGTTTCCGGCCGTTGGAGCACTTGCCTCAGGGGTTGATCGGTATAAACGCCGATTGAATGTGCTTGAAAGTATGGGCGAAGCTTTCGTGATGCAATCACCAAGCAATAAGCCAATTTCTCGATTTTAGGGTAATTCCTCTCTGCCCCTGTTAAACGCTTGCTAACATAATACACCGGCTTTTGGACTCGATCCTCCTCACGAACCAATGCAGCACTTATCGCATGCGGGGATACAGCCAAGTATACGTACAACATCTCGTGGTCAACTGGTTTTGCTAGCATTGGTGGACTCTCCAGATGCCTCACCAGATTCCGGAATGCTTCCTCACAACTAGACGTCCATTCAAAATTTCTCTTCCCTTTCTTTATGATATCGAAGAATGGGATGCACTTGTCAGTTGCCCTAGATATAAATCGACTTAGCACAGCCACTTTTCCGTTCAAGCTTTGTACTTGCTTTATAGTCCTGGGCGCTTGCACATCTCGAATAGCTTGGATTTTTTCTGGGTTGGCTTCGATTCCCCTAGCATTGATGATGAATCCCAAAAACTTCCCTGATGCAACGTCGAATGAACACTTCAGAGGGTTGATCTTCATCCCGTAAAACCTGAGTATGTCAAACATCTCAGCCAAGTCTCGAATGTGGTCGTTTGACCGTCGTGACTTCACGAGCATGTCATCCACATAGACTTCCATCGTTCTACCCAGCTGGTCCTTGAACATTGGATTCACTAAACGCTGGTAAGTTGCTCCTGCGTTCTTCAATCCAAAGGGCATCACTACATAGCAATACAGCCCGACATTTGTAACGAAGCTGGTGTGTTCTTGGTCCGGAATATGCATCGGGATTTGGTTGTACCCTGAGTACGCGTCCATGAATGACAGCAGCTCGTGTCCTGCGGTGGAGTCGACCAACTGATCGATCCTAGGCAGCGGGAAACTGTCCTTAGGGCATGCTTTGTTCAAGTCGGAATAATCTACGCAAGTCCTCCATTTCCCATTCGCCTTTTTTACTGGCACGGGGTTGGATACCCACTCAGGGTAGAGGGCGTCGCGGACGAACCCATTTGCTTTGAGTTTGTCCACCTCCTCTCCGAGAGCGGCGGACCTCTCCGGATCCATTCCTCTCCTTTTTTGTTTAACTGGGACGTATTTCGGGTCTATGTTCAACATATGACTCGTGATGGCGGGAGAAATCCCACACATATCAGAATGCGCCCAGGCGAAAACATCAAGATTCGCTCGGAGGAAGTCGCTAAGGTCTTCAGTCATCTCGGGACCAAGCTGTGATCCGATTTTCAGAATTCGCGAAGGGTCGTCACGGCTAACTGAGATGTCAATTGTTAATTCAGCCGGTGCCGCCTTCTCTTCCCTGGGTTTCTCATCGTCGTCTCTCGGATCTATATCTCCGAAGATCCGAGAACTATGCCCGAGCCAGGGCTCGGGCACTACTTGTCAATTATCCGCATTAAGGATGCGGACGGGATTGTCCGCAACCTTTCCTTTCTCCCTCTGATGGGCTTCTCGGAGCTCAGCCACATAACAGGAACGACCAGCTGCTTGGTCGCCATGAACAATACCTACTCCTTTGTTAGTTGGGAACTTCAAAGTTAAACACCACGGGGCCAATGCTGCCATAAACTCAGCCAGGGCCGGCCGACCCAAGAAAACATTGTATGGAGAATCCACATCCAAAACTACGAAGGGTAGAATTCGCACCCTCCGACGCTCGCCTTGCCCCAGTTCAACTGGTAACTCAACGTACCCCACGGCGTCGGTTGTTGCGCCGTTAAAGCCGTGTATACGAGCCTTGGACGGTTTCAGGTCTTTTGTTTCTAGTTTCATTTGATCGTAAGCCTTCTTGAAGATGATGTTGACTGAACTTCCACAATCAATCAGAATTCTTTTCACATATGCTGGTCCGATCGTTGCAGATATGACCATGGGGTCGATGGTCGGAGCCTCTATCTGATCAGCGTCTCTACTTCTGAACACAATATCGTCTGTCATTACGCGCTGCTGCTTAGCAGGGTCCCCGTCCTCCGTGTTCGAACAGCACTCAAAATCTGCATGCTTCAGGGAACTTGCATATCGCTCCATCTCTTGCCAATTCTTATCTGCGGGGTGAGGTCCGCCGATAATTGTATTTATGACTAGTCTACCTACGGTTCGGGCAGGCTCCTCGGGATGACGCGGAGCTGGTGCACGACCTGGGTTGGACATTCCCTGTCCTCCTTCCCGAGGATCCTTCACAAATTCTTGCAATTTCTTCTGCCTGATCAACTTTTCAATAGCGTCGTGTAGGTGTCTACACTCCTCCGTATTGTGCCCATAAGTCTCATGGAAGCGACAATATTTCCCGGTCCGTTTTTGTTCCTCGGTCGATTCTTTCAGACGTGGCTTTCTGTATTGAAAAGTATTGCAGGTGGATAGGTAAATGTTCTCAAGTGGCGCGTTCAGCGGAGTATACTCGCTGTAGCTTGGAATTCTCGACTTCCACTTCCCCGCTTATTTTATTTTCCCTTGAATCCTTCCTCCGGACTCCTTGGGTTGCCCAGGCTTGTTGTGGACATTGACCTGGACCTTTCCCGAGCTGTCTCCAGACTGCTTCACAGCAATGTTGCTCTTTATTGATTCTTGGACAGGTCCTAGCGCCTTATCCCGTCGTACCCACCTAGCTTCCTCTCTTCTTATGAACTGGTGTGCCTTTGAGTAGAAACGCTATAGCGTAGCCGGAGGTTTTCCTGCCAGCCAGTCTCCAAACTCAGAGTCTGGATCCACACCTCTCATTACAGCCATTAGAATTGCATGGTCATTGGGATTACTGACTTCAGTTGCTGCAACGTGGAATCTTTGCAAATATTCCTTCAACGACTCCCCGGGATTTTGGATTACACTTGACAGAGACATCACGTCCTTTGGGCGCGTAGTGTGTATCCTGAACTGCTTAATAAACTTCTTTGCCAACTCCTCAAAATTTGATACGGATCGCGGAGGAAGTCGGGTGAACCACATAGTAGCGATCCCCGATAGAGTAATCGGAAAGCACCTACACTTGGTGGCATCATTCGCTCTAGCTGAATCCATCATCCATTCGTACCTCATGACGTGCTGTCTAGGGTCAGTCCTCCCTTCATACGTAGGGATAGTAGGCATACTAAACTTCCTAGGGTACGCCACTTGCAACACAACATCCGTGAACGGAGTATGACTTCTTGACACTCCCCAATCATCATTCGATAACCCCTGATTTTCCTTCATCAACTGCCTGATCATGGCTGTCAGATCTGGTGTCTGTATGGAAGGCGGAAGGTTAGTGTCTGTTCTACGCGCCTGTCCATGCTGATGCCTCCTCTCCTGGCGGTCTGCCAATCGTGCGTCTTGAGGTTCGACATCGTTAGCATTTTGATGATCCGTGCCTCTGTCCTCCATCTGTACCCCGGTCCTGAAGTTTCCAGCTCTTGTTTGGTCACGGTCTCTAGTTGTTTGAACAGCAGCTTCTGCTCATGCAGCGTCAGTCTTGCGGCGTCTGCGCCTGGGAGGTTCATCAGAGGAAGTTGAACTGTCAGATGAAGAGTAAGGAGCGGGATTGCCCCCAGCATTCTGTTGCTGCTGAGTGAGTTGTGCCATCAGGTTGGCGTTAGCTTGCATCTGCTCTCCTAGTTGTCTCCTGCTTTCCCTGAGTTCTCTCATCAAGTCATTGAACTCTATTCTGGTGACAACTGGAGTCTGTTCTTGAGCGGCAATTCCTGCACTCAGAATCGCTGGTTGATTGCTAGGTCCTGATTATTGCTCACTAGCAGTTTCGTGTGCATCCGCATTATGAGAAGCTGACCTGGTACGTGGTCTTGCCATTGTAGAGTTATCGGTATGAACTCTGAGTAGAATCAACGGATATCCTATCAGTGAGTCGGATCTTCTTTGGGGGATTTGTTCAATCCAGTAGCTTCAAAGCAGATCCTTGAGGTCTGAGAATTCAATTCTCAGTGAAAGCACCAAAGTGTTAGCACCAAAATTGGTCACTAACCTCGTAGAGAAAGATTGTGTAGATATAAGTGATGAAGATAAATTAAACAAGGAAGAGAATGCTAATTTAACTGCAGAAAGTAAGAACACCAAATTTATAGTGGTTCAGCGTAATTGCCTACGTCCACTTTGAGGTTGAACTTTATTGATCTTCCTTAGAGTTGATTACAAATACAATTCGTGAATCAAATGCTTGAATGAAGTTGTTTAAGTAGAGAAGATGAGTCTCGAAAATGGCAGAGTCTCCCCAGTGTTCTCTCTCCCAAAAAAGGATCCCTTTCACTGTGACCCTGCCCCTCTATTTATAGGCAAATATGGGATGGACTTCCCAAATGGGCTAGATGGCCGAACACTCCAGCCCCAGTACAGTGGTTGCTGTATGCCGAACCATGTATGCCGAACACCCTAATGCCGAATGAACCTTTCTATGCCGAACGGTATGCTTGAAGTGTGGGAAGTGCAGGATGGTTGTTAGTCGAAGCCGAATGTGCCCTTGTCTGATGCTCTTGACCGAATAATGCTTTCAGACCGAACGACGCATTCTGGCCGAATGCTAGTGTCATGTTGAAAGTTATTTACACCGAACGTCTTCTGGATGCCGAGTACTCCTGTCGCCGAGCACTAGTTGACGCCGAGTGCTGCTTGATGTCGAGCAGCCCTGTACGCTGAGCTCCAGCTGGTGCCGAGTACTATGTCGAGTACTCCTCGATGCCGAGCAGTCCTTCATGCCGAGTTCCAGCTGATGCCGAGTACTACGCCGAGTACTCCTGGATGCCGAGCAGTCCTTTACGCCGAGCTCCAGCTGGTGCCGAGTACTACGCCGAGTACTCCTGGATGCCGAGCAGTCCTTCATGCCGAGTTCCAGCTGATGCCGAGTACTACGCCGAGTACTCCTGGATGCCGAGCAGTCCTTCAGGCCGAGTAGTGGCCAATGCCGAGCACTCAGTTGCCTGGTCAAATCTCCAGGAAACAATATTAATAATGTTTTAAAAATAATATATTATATAGTAAACTTTGATAAAAGAGCATTTTACTTAATTAGAACTTGGAAAATTTTATATTGAAACTTTATAAGTATGATTTTGAAAATTTTTAAATAAAGTTTTCGGGAAGTATTGGTATACTCGCATGGCGAATTCGGAGGCAGTGAGTGCCTGAAGTTAAGTCTTGGATTTCTCTGGGATAGAGACGTAACCATTGAGCTGTGAATCCATGGTTGATACCACAGTGGTGCTTTTCCCAGATTTATTTTTAAGGGTTTCAAATATTTTAAATAATTTCGTAAATATACTTACCCGGTGAGATAAGCATGTGCTGTTTTGATTAAGTAATGCGAATTTATCGAAATTTAAGGCTTAATGTTTTCAATGGGAAATGAAAAATTTGTTTGGATGATTGTATATTTGATAGTTAAATAATCGACTATCAAATTCTGGACCCAAAAACATAACTTTGGGAATATCTAGAAGAAACACGGGAATTATGGGGTACAGTTACCGTCCATGGTGCTATACTGTACGTATAAACTCCTTTCGTTCTTCTAGGACGATTATAAGGAAATCCATCCACTAACGGTCAGGAGGTGATCTCCGATCTTATTTTCGTCGATGTATTTCCTAAAGAACCGGGGTTGAGTTTACCGAAAAATATCGTACGTTGTTTCGAAGAGACTAGGATCGGATAAGTTATCCGAAAACCACTTCAACCCAACGAGTACGTTTCTGAAAGAAGACAAGAGCATGGAGTTAAAGATGGAGCAGTGAAGTGCAAGGGCTAATCGCTACTAGTCCTAAGGATGATTCGAAAACGGATGTAGTAAGAATAGTGCCTTCAGTTCCATTCAGACCAGAATGGACTTGTATGGATGAATGCTATCAGTACATTTTCATTGGAGGACAATTAGCATTCTAAGTGGAAAAACTCCTTTAAAAGGTAATCGTAGCCTCTAGCCTCATCAACCGCGAATGACTAAAAAGCAGGGGAGATGCAGCAAGGCTAAGTGGGTAGCACCCAATTAGGGTATGTTTACCACCTTTCTAGATACCCTCGGATATTATATATTATGGATACGGTTGCATGCGGAAGAGTTCTCGGAAAGGGTGGGAACACCTAGGGTGATAGCATATTCGGTCTATCCAGGTTAGGGACAGTCCGGTCTTGTGTTGTAGGGGATCCCGGCATGGTCCTCGGTATATTGTTCTAGACATGTACTATGATAGGTGATAACCCAGTACCTAGTCATTCGTACGGAATCCACTCTCCAATAACCGCCGTACGGTTTTGATTGTGCCTAACTATGCTGAAACGTGAGATGCAAGCATTTCAGCTATTTGAATAAGTAATTGTACTTAGACACTATTATAATATCATTGGACTTCTATAAAAAGTGTTTTGGTTACCGTAAGGGGAAAACCCGTCGTGTTTATGTGTGGCATGGTCTTACGGGATACTTTAGATTTTAAAAGGATTTTGAAAGTTATAACGAATAAAATTCCTTGTGTTTTAAATTCTCACGCTGGTTTTACCAGACTGACCCGGGCGTGGTTTTTCCTATATGCTCGGGTCAGACCAAGCATATTTCTAGGTTTAGCTGGAAGGAGTGGAGCCTAAGGAGAGGAGCTGGAGGCCCAGAGTCGTATTCACGTAAATGATTATATTCCATTGCATGTAGTTGTGTATATCAGCAATTGTATGGACAGGTTGTTGTAACTGTCGGCGTTGAATAGATTGTATACTCTGATTGATGTCTGTATATGTTTAAGTTACAGTTTTTGTTTTGAGTAAAGGCTTGTTCTATATTATAGATTATTCGTTTCCGCTGTGAGATTCCGTGTGTTCTATTTTCTTTCCATCTTCTTTCTATTTTCGTTTCTTACTATCCGCCTTTCTGTACAATTTGGATTGGATAAGTGTGGAAAAGTGTCGGTTCAAACTGTACGGAAATGTGGGTCGTGACATCTTGGTATCAGAGGTTAGGTTGAGCGATTACCTAGGCTTTGGTAGGGTTACTCATTAGAGATAGGTCAGTAGTACCCTAGAATGAGTCTGAGTATATGTATGTATGTATGTATGTGTATATATATATATATACGAGTACACTGGCACGTGCGATGCACGTGCGTAGGAGGGAATGGTATTAAGAAATGGTGGTTGTGGGGTTTTTTGAATTTTATAAAATGACTTTAACGTGTACGTAATGTTGCATTTTTTGGATACCGTCTAATTCAGAACGCATCCATGTCTGATGGACGTATATATGGAACTTTTGTATCAAACATGGAAATATGCTTTAAATTAGACCGACCATATGCAGAGAGAAAGATAAATGTTTCACGTGCTTGCATGCGGAGGAAATTATTATATGCAAAATGAATGTTGTTTAGAGAATTTTTTATGGCAGTTACTTGAAACTTTTGAATTGCGCGGTTGCGGAATATCATTTGAACGAAGGTTGCAACTTTTGATATCGTTTGTACTTGACAGTTTAATAATTCACTTATAGACACTAAGTTATTCTGGCATATTAGACTTTATAAGTACAAATCTAGAGACAATTATGAAAATGGAAAAGTACGCTTTGTACTGCTCAAACAAACAGCCAAAAGTTTCTTATTCATATTGGGTTGGGTGCCTATTGTTGAGTCCGTATAAAAGTAAAATGTCCTAGACCCTAGTAATAGGCATAATGTAATAAGCATAAGAAAATTCAGTAAACGTAAAAATAAAATATGTAGTATATGAATGATTACAAAACAGTCATTACAGTAAATGCTTGATCTTTCTACTTAGCATTAAACATTGTTCAAGTTGAAAGCAAAAGGATTATAAACTAATTCTTTTTTGGCAAGTGTATGCAATTGAAGCAATAGGTTAGGATATTGATTCCATTCTAATCCTTTATATTAATTTGTATATTCTACATTGATGGTATCGGTTTTGTGGTAAGAGTTCTTCGATATTTACATAAAAACTACAATGTAAGTATTGTACAACCCTTGCAACGTATATACATGGTCAAAAAGTAGATGTTGCAACTATATATGAATATCTAAGAAAATAGGGACAAACTGCTGTACCAAGATGGATAGATTTAATTATAGATTAGGTGCAAATATAATACAGAAGTACATATATTTCTAGCATAATGTTTTGAAATATCATCATAACATGAGCAAAAAATACCCATAATTTAAAGACAAACAAATTGAAATAAATATGAACAGAGAACAAAAAGGACATGCACGTGAGGATGGTTTGTCAAATCTTGGCTTCGAAAATCCAACCTTCCTTGCATTGTACGTCCAGGTTTTTGGCATTCTTATGTTGCTTGAGGAAGTCCAAATTCCTTAAAATCCCATGAAGAAATATTCTGAAGGTCCTGTTTGTATGAATTTCAATATTGAGATACCACTGCATTCTTTCAGTAACAGTGCTAACAGGACAATAATCTTAATCGGAAGAACCATTTATGTTTTATTGATCATTATGTACTTGCATCATATAATACCTTTTCTAGTATTGTTAAACTCGTATAGTTTTAGGCAAATAACGATACACATGATTGCAGATAGCTGATATGAAAGTATTCAAACTTACGTAATCACTGATAGGACCATTATTTTACTTTGAATTGAAGCCATGCTGTAAGGGTCCATTGGCAACAAAAGAGCAGTCCTACACTTTGAATTGTCTACTCCAAAATCTAAGTCTGGGAGCTGAATGATTTTGAACATAAAATTAAATAATAAATAAATCGATTGGAATTAATTAGTGCAATTATTTTGTGAAAATAATTAAATTACCTTACCCTACCTATTCCTTAAAACTAAGGTGATAGGACTAACACTGTCGTCCTAGAATTGCAAGGTAGGAACATCAATATGGACAACAATTTTTTATAACATCCTTCTTTTAGTACCAAGCCCTCACCTATAAGAATACATAAGGCTCGCATTTGGTGCAAAAAGAACCATGGAAGATAAATAGATGTATAAAGTTACCTTGCTAGTACTTCCAACTCTGACTGCAGTAGTTTTCAACAGCTCAAGTCCCCCCTTATTTTCCTTTATGACATCAAAGATATGCATTTAAAGTACCGATGCCCCTGTCAAAAGATTAGCATAAGCTTTTGCTACATGTATACCATTTAATATTGTTGAATGGAGACATCTAACCATAACATTTTGCTGTGTACTTTCTGGAAATGCAACAAAACAGCCCTCAAAATCGTTTAATCAACAGAACAGCGCCCGATGGTAAACTTAGGATCAGAATAACTAAGATAAATAAGTTAAACATGGTTATGTACAATATTTTTAAATGAAATTAGTGAAACTCAAACATAAAGAAAATGATTTCTAGGAAAAAACAGTTAACGTAGATAAAATCAACTATAACGATTATCATAAGCTGAACAAATTTATACTACGCTCAGCCATGGATACAAGAATATTGCAATGACTTGGTGATCACCAATTATACACTAAAAACAAAATCAACAACTACAACACTAAAAGTAAAACATATGATAAGAAAGAAGGAATAAAGTGGCTAAAACCTTATTGTTTGTGTAACTAATTCGGAGGAAGGATCGACTTTGTTGTCTGGGTATCTTCCTTACTATGATGTCTGAAACCTTTATGTCTTTAACCACCTAAAAAAATTGAAATGCATGTTAAATGCATTCACTTTGGATCCAAATATCAAAACTGGATTAGTAGCTTACTGGCATGTCCAATGGACGTAGGGAAGAAAACGCGAGGAAAATCATTCCTCGTTTTACTATAAAGTAACATACATAAACAGAACTTGAAATCACCTAAAGAAAGAATTTCAAACTAAAACCCAGTTGCTGTCAAAATTAAATGCGACAGCAAGCAGTAGAAAAATGATAGTCGAAAAACAATGTGACACATACAGAGATGCATATAACATCAGTGTCAAGTAAAATATTTTTCAGATGTCTAAAAATACTATATTATATATAAGCATATAACAATTTAAAACCCACCATAAAAAATTTGAGATAATAATGTGTGTTGCATAGGTTTACAGATTTGCAGGATGCTATAGTATTCATTCGTTAGTTTAACAAATGAAGTCTCTATGCTGATATCACTAAGTGTCACAGGAAGGAATCAAAAATTCAAACAATTATAATAAATGTTTGGATACACATGCATATTCAATGCAACCTCATATATTCTCACTGATGCAACATGCAAAGCACGCCATTTTCAATGTACAACAGGAAAAAATTACCAGCCAGAACAGCCTGCTAGAGGAAGCAAATTTACATCAATGTTTTAAAAGGCAGCAACCATTAAACAGCAAGCATCAAAATCAAGGTTTTAAACACTAATCAAAACCATGGCATGAAGAAATAGGTGCAATCATTGTTGTAATCGCAGCATACCAAAGACAACCAAAATGCAGAAGTATCAAAACCATACAACGAACAGACAGCAGAAAAGAAACAAACGAACCAGACGTTGGTTAAAACTGCAAACGAACAGCAAAATAACGAATGAAAGAACTAAATTTAGATTTTTACCTCAAATCGAGTGTTCGGAGGCTGCCCCATAACACAACAGGGGCTGAATGAACCGGACAGAAGTAGGGGAGGAAAGCCGCACGAAAACAGATGCGGGGAAATGACCGGAAACGGCCGTGCATTGAAACCTAGCCGTAGCGGTGCTCGTTTGCCTAGTCGAAGAGTAATCGGAGTCTATTGCCCCCAATTTATTTTAAGGTTGGTAAAAAAGAACGTGAGACGAAAGTAAAAGACAGGATATTGGGTTGTGGCGTTCCAGTCTCAGTATAGATCTGGCGTAACCCCGTTGATTTTCGTGGAGAAATTAATGGGAGAGAGTGGGGAAAAGAAACCATGGATTACAATAAGCAAATAGATGAAGAGAATTCATCGATCAGAAGGGAATGAATTTGTGGAATGGAATGGGGGCAAAAAACGTAGTGGGAGGACATCAGTTGTGGAGTCGTGGATTAGGGGTTTTATTCAAATGACAAAAATACCCGTATTAACTTATTTTGGCTGCTTTAAAATGGAGGGTGTTTTAGGTAGTTCGAAAAAGGCTTCACTTTGACTTGGTTGACCAAGTATTTGCTTTATATATAAGATATATATATATATATATATATATATATATATACGAGAGCACATATTTATTAGTGATATAAATTTTCTTTTTTATATTGTGTTAGTTGATCTGTTGAGTGGCATATGGATTCTGGTCAATATGAGTAGCTAACGTTATTGATAGGGATCTCTAAACACTTGAACAAGGCCAACGGACATAATATTGTTTTAAAGGGGTAGATGAAATAATTTTACCCAGGATGTGACGCCCCACCTCTATACCCACGCTAACCAAGAACACTACGGTGTAGTGCTGTCAATTAGCACGGAGAATAAGGCTGTTAAGGAGCGACCTTCCATGTAACTTCTTTGCGCGAGAACCGATATGTCAGATAATATAGCATGCATTTCATTTAAGGAGGAAATCCGACATACCGATACAAACTCAAAGCTATCACACATTGGCTATATATAATCTTCGAAAACAAATATAGAAGTAATCATAACATAAATCAGTCACAGACATCCATATCACAAAGGCGGAAAAAGATATGAATAAATATATAACACATGAAAGTGTACATCAGAGTAGTGGTCAGAAAGACCCACGATAATACAAAAGAATAGCTACAAGCTACACAAAAGGTCAAGTATACATCACAGAGTCCATATCTCAAATGTGTTGGAACCTGCCTTCTTTGATTTTAATGCGACAACTATATATTTCAACCTATATACTATGATGTCAAATATTCTTACAGGAATCTACAAAGAGAAGCTATTATCATATCATCAACAAAGATCAAGTTCTCAATTTTATTATTTCTAAGTTAAATATTCTTGTACAATCTCTGATATGATGATAAAACACACACACACAAATATACTTTTGAAAATCATGTTTTAGACTAATAAATATCTTTAATTATTTAAAGATATAAAAAGGTATTTTCAAAATTATATAATATCTCAAGTTCAGAAATGCTAAAACAAAGGAAGGAACAAAACAGTACAGGTTTAGACGTCTGTAGTTTTATCTAGCCGTCTGACATTAATGTCAGACGTCTAAAGATAAAATAACAGACGTTTGCACCCTCAGTATAAAGTACTTCTATTTCTATATGAAATAGACGTCTGTCAATTTAATAACAGACGTCTGTCATCATAGACAGACGTCTGAATTAAATGACAGACGTTTGAAATGACTGATTTTTGTTTCTTCTATTTTTTGTGTTTTTAACCTTAGTCAGACATCTGTCACTTTTCTCTCAGACATCTGAACTTGACGAACTGAAGCATCTCTTCATGAAATATCAAATTCTGAAGAGTTGTCTTCTTCATCAAGAGTTGCACTTCTTCTAATGGTTGCAACTATTAAATTAAAACTATTCAATACTATAAATAGAGATGAAAATCCACTATTTTAATAACCAATTCTTTCTATCTATTCTGATCTTATATTGTTATAATATCAAGTGATTTTCAACTCTCTACTTCCTATCTTTGCACATTAAAATCATCATATCAAGAAGATTATAGGAAGGGTGTACTACATTGACTATATACGTGTTACTCAAGAGCACACAAGTCAAGAAACAATTTATTAATTGTATTTGAAGTCCTATTCGGTTGCTTAGGCAGAAAAGTCCTGTTCGGTTGCTCAGGAGGTGTAATACCTGTTCCTCCGGGTTAAGTGAGGATTATTCGAGGAATTCCAGAAGGAGTCTGGGACTAGACGTAGAACGGGAAGTTCGAACCAGTATAAAAATCCCTGGTGTCATTTTTATTACTGCTATTTACTATTTTTTATAATTCTGCATTTGCTAGACTAGTCTTACTATATATTATCGATCCATATACACATTCAAAATGTATACAACAAAAACTACTAATCAAGTAGTTAGCCAAAAGTCAGAATAATCCCAGAAGAGAAATCAAGCAGAAGCACCTGAAACATCTCGGTCTGACCCAAGTATTATTTATAAGAAAATAATAAATGGATCAGTCTAGCTATAAATATCAGATCAGATGATATGGTATAGAATAAAAGACATGGCATGAACATATAATAACCATAATGGCATACTACTATAAGTATGTTATTGAAAATCAATAAGAGATTAATCAATATCACAAGAATCTTCTCAAAGATAAAATAGGGTATCATACCCTAAACTTGTATTCATAACAAGTCAATGACACACAAATTCACCAATGCACAAAAATTGATAAAAGTTATCAATGGAAATCACGAAAATTGGTGAAGCACAAAATTTCAGAAATCGTCACAAGAAATCCAGAAATCACAAGAAGGGGAGGTCTATCACAAGAACGGGAGCATGAAAGCTCACCAACACGTGTACCACAAGACGGAAAGCTATTCCATGGTTGCTAACCATTTTCACTAGAACGGCCCGAAGACCATGAGTCAAAACTCCACTAAAATGGCCCGAAGACACGGGGCGCTACCCTACATATGTGAGTAGAAACATCACACAAACGGGGTCTAGTCTCCCTCACAGACAAAGAGACATTGCTCAATCGCTAGTCTAAATCACAAAAATGATCGTCATGATCATCAAGAAGTGTCAATTACACTAAGCTAGTAAATATATGAGTTTAGCTTCATGTCCCATAACCACTAGCTTAACTTAAATATTTACGAACAAACTGTAGATCTTCGATAGGAAATTGTCACAAAAGATTCAATCGAACGAGTCCAAGAATTAACCGACGAAGTAAACGCAAGCATTTCATACCACCTATTTTGCTAAGTCGTTTAATTAGATTTCTCATCCGAGTGAAATAAAGGCTTATATATACTAATAGATTAGAAAACGGTTTATGAAAAGAGCTTTGTAATAAAATAGTGTTGAAATCGCTTTGATGAAAGAGTTTTGATATTTACTACTAGTATTGAAACCTTCATATTTTTAAAGTGACAAGTCACCAAATTGATTGTAGAAACAAATCAAGCCACTAAACTTCACATTCGAAGACGTGAATAAAATCCAAGGAAATCAGTTCCAAAACCATCAAAGTAGAAATACACTTGCGACTTAAAGTGGTCGAATTAAAGTGCAACAACTTAAAGTAAAATAAGTCGAACACCCTAAGGGAAGCATGTCGAGTGACCTAGGGGAAGAACAGGTCGAGCGACCTAGTGGTCAACGAGCTAGGCAGAAAATAGGTCAAGCGACCTATAGCATAACAGCCTAAGGAATAGCACACGACCTAAGTGGTGCGACCTAGGGTGCAAGCGACCTATCAGGGGCGAGCGACCTAACATGGCCGACATAAGTATGGAACGACCTAACTGGGGCAAGCGACCTAAAGCATAACAGACCGAGCGACTTAGAGTAAAATAAGGTCTAACGACCTAAGAAGCTAGCGGCTAAAGAGGTAGAACGCGACCTAAAAGGTGCGACCTAAGGAGCTGCGCGACCCAACGGAGTCGAGCTAAAATGTGCAAGCAGGTCAAGCGACCTAACGAAAGCAGGCCGAGCGACCTAGGGATAGAACGACCCAACGAGTCACGACCTAATGTGGCACGACCTAAGCCTTAGCGACCTAAGTGTGGACGATGACCTGGTTAACTCGCGACCTAACGAACGGCATAGGCCAAGGGGGTGCAATCCAAGGGGTTCGCGACCTAAATGTAAAAAGGGTCGAGCGACCTAATGTCTTCAACAAGGCCGAGCGACCTACGAGGTGAGCGACCTAAGGAAGGAACGAGCTAATGCAGAGCGACCTAGGGAAGGAACGAGCTAATGCAGAGCGACCTAGGGAAGGAATGAGCTAATGCAGAGCGACCTAGGGGATGGGAGCTATATGCAGTTTTCCATGCTGAACGACCTAGTGCCCAGCGACCTAACAATGACGAGCTAATTCCGAGGCAGAACGACCTAAGCCCAGGAAATTACTGAAACACACTAAAAATTGGGATTTTCACAATCCAATCCATACCAAATGCAAATGCACATGCACAAGTGATAAGGAATCATTCCCAACAATCCAATGGCAGTTATATGCAAGAATGTGAGATAAAAATCTCACCTTTTTCACGAAATTGACGATGGAGCAGCTCAAAAGTGATGGAAGAATCAACCAAAAGCTTGAATCCAATGTCTTCACTTTGAATTTGGAGTTAGTTGTTGGATTTGCAAATGAACAAGAACTTTGGAGTTTTAATTTCCCATTCCCTCCACCATTTTTGAAGAAGCTTTAAGTGTTAGGAAAATGAAGAAGGAATTAATGAAGAGGAGAGGGGGTTGGACTGAGTTAGTAAGTGGTTCAGCCCAAACCAAAGCCCAAAGCAAAAAGTGACGAAAATTTCACTATCTCCAAACATATTGAAGTTTACACTCAAAAAGATCGCAAACATCATTTTGAACTCAATGGAGGTGGTCTCGAGTCCTAATTTGACCGTATGCAAAAAGTAGTTTTTCGGACCAAAATCCGACTAACGATAAAATATTTAAATATAAAATCGACAAATATGCGGGTTGTTACAGACTCCCCTTCTTAAAGAAATTGCGTTCTCGTAATATATAAGATGGAAATAAAAAGTAACAACCATAAAAGCATATTAACACAAAAGAAATTTGAAATAAGATGTTTACCTAAAAGAGCATGAGAAAGTAAGTCCGGACGTGTTCGCTCGATGAATTCTCTAGATTCCCAAGAACAATCCTTAGGATTTGAGGACCATTGAACTTTAACAAGCGGAACATCTTTATTTCGAAGTTGTTTGACCTCCGAAGCAATAATTCGAATAGGATGCTGCTCATAAGTTAAATTAGGCGAAACCTCAATCTCTTCCACAACACCAGGCTCAAGAATAGAATCGGAATCCCGAAGGCACTTCCGTGATTGAGAAACGTGAAACACGTCATGCATGGCAGAAAACTGAGCTGGTAATGAAAGGCGATAAGCCATGGAACCAATACGTTCGGTGATAGGAAATGACCCAATATATCGAGGCGCTAACTTTTCCGATCGACTGAAGCGTACAACACCCTTAATAGGTGAAACACGAATAAAAATCTGGACCTAAAACCAGCTTCTCACCGGCCTCAAGCCAACAAGAAGGAGATCGGCATAGCCTTCCATAGAGTGCTTCGGAAGGTGCCATACCAATACTAGATTGGAAGCTATTATCATAGGAAAACCCAAATAGAAAAATATGATCTTCCCACTTCCATCAAAATCAAGAACACAAACACGAAGAAGGTCTTCAAGCGTTTGATTCTCACGCTCGGTTTGTCCATCGGACTAGGGGTGATAAGCGGTGCTAAAATTAAGCTTCGTTTCCAAAGTTGTTTTGAAGACTCTTCCAAAATCCACTAATGAAAAATGGATCTCAATCGCTAACAATTGAAGTAGGAACTACATGCAATTTAACAATTTCCTCGATAAAGAGTTTGGCCAAAAGAGAAACGGTTCGGTTAGACCGAACGGGAATAAAATGGGCGGATACAGTAAGTCTATCAACTATCACCCATAAGCTATCATGACCCGAACAAGAACGGGAAAGGCCATAACTAAAATCCATGGAAATTTGATCCCACTTCCAAATTGGAATTTCTAAAGGTTGCAATAACCCACCATGCCCTTTTGAAGTTGGCAAGTCATGCAACACTCAACAAAGTTAGCAATATCAGATGTCATTCACTCCCAATAATAAAGTCGCTTTACATCTGCGTACATTTTACTACTACCGGGATGAATGGCAATTTAGAATGATGAGAATTTTCTAAAGTATCTTTATGAAGATCACTAATATTTGGTACGAGAAGTCTACCAAATTTTCGAATGCCGCCTCGAAAATCAATATCGAAGTCTTTCAACTTTCAATATTAATTTTATCCCTACAACTTTGGCTAAGAAAAGCCAATTCGGGATCTAGCCTTTGAGTTTCAAGAATGCAGTCTAAAAGAGAAGGATGAGCCTCAAGGCTACATAAAACAAGAGATGAACATGAATTAGAATTCACGATCTCGAATCTCACAAGTGGAGGAAATCTCGAGATCATTCCATTCGGATATCATCAACGAAATAACTACTTGTTGCTTAAGACTAAGGGTATCGGCAACACGACTCTCCCATCCGGGAGTATAAAGGATATCAAGATCATGAGATACAAGGAATTCGAGCCAACGTGGTTGACACAAATTAAGTTCCTTATGAGAAAATAGATATCCCAATAATTTATAATCGAGTTGGAGAACAAATTTCTCCCCCAAGATGATGATGCCAAACTTTGAAAGCAGAAACAATCGTCGCAAGCACCAGATCATAAGTGACATACCTAGTCTCGATCGGCTTTTAGGATTTAGAAGCACAAGTGATTGCACGTTCTCTTTTGCAAGAGAACGACATCCATACCAATTACGATTAGCATTGGTACTAAAGATAAAGTTTTGGTTCCCTTCGGGAATCACAAGAATAAGAGTATCGAAAAGGAAGAATTTAATCTTCTTTCCCGAAAAGCTAAAACTTTCAAAATCACAATTACCTTTATAGAAAGATTTACATTTTACAAGTCAATTTATTGTGTCTGACTGTCTCATCAAAGCGTTTAGGAAATCCCTATCGATAGCGTTGATCAAGCACATCGACCAGAATTCTTAAAACACTAAATGGGCAATACAACACAAAATCATCTTCTATATGACGAAAATATCTCTTAAAAGTTTTGAGAATATTCTTTGCTTGTTTAAGATAAATAATAAATACAAGAATGGAATTATTGAGATATTCTTAGAATACTCGATTTATAAAATGGATGAAATAAGCCGGATAAACCGAATGACATAATAAGTCATTCATAAGAATCATAACGAGTGCGGAATGTGGCAAGTGGAATGATAACTCCCGCAACTCCTAGCTGATGAAATCCGGTGGCAAGGTCAAACTGGAAAGACCTTAACACCTCTTCAAAGATTGCTTAGGTGATGATCCTAAGACGAGCTTAAAGATTCCGGAAAATTCACAACTACCCAATTGAGAGAAATTATTCTTTACTCAACATGTGAGCTTACCGAATAAGATGATGCCATTAATTTGGAATCAAAATCACAAAGGAAAAATATGAATCTGCTTAACAGATTAAAAATGTCAAAAATGAATAGTCCATTTGGAAAAATAGGATATGGGCCTCACAATGATTAAGCCAATCCTTTCATGCAAATCAATTCCGAAGCCTAAACAGCGCATAACACGCAAATCGGTTCGGAAAGAAAAATCACATGAAATATTTTTCGACATCAATAAAAAGCAAATTGAGTGTTGCGGATCCGCCAACCAGATTCGCAATTCTCAAAGAAGTCATCAAGCCCAAAATGTTTTAAAGAAAAAGAATCAACAAGTTCTTTTGATATAAAAATGATAAGATGAACCCTTATAAAAAAGAACTTGAATAGGATAATCACAAATAAATAAAATCAAGGATTGAATAAGAAATACCTTGACCAAGAGAAGAGTTGCTAGGGGTTTGCAGCTTCCCTTTTCTCTTGCTTTGAAGTTTGGGACATGTAGATAAGTAATGACCCGATCCTTTGCAATAGAGGCAATAAAGGGGTTTCGGGCACTTAATTACATAATGATCTGTGGAATCACAATTGAAGCATTGTTTACAACTTGGGGTAGGTGTCTTGGCTACCGAAGTTTCTGGTTTCATTTTCTTCTTGCTCAGAGGTATAGGGCAGACAGAAATATGATGACTTGAATCTTTGCAATAACGACAAAGGAGTGGTTCTGGGCACTCCTTTGCATAGTGTTCCATAGAATTACAATTGTAGCATCCCCTACAAATAGAGTTTGGAGTCTTTTCTACCAAAGTAGGTTGCTTTACCTTCTTATCGGGATAGAGGCTTTTGAACTTAATATGCCTCTTCTCGGAATTCCCAATATCACTATCAATTCCTTTATCAGCTTCTCCATGTCAAAGATTGATATCCACAAGTTGATTGAAAGGAACTTCAAGTTTCAGAGGTAAAACAATTTCGGGGTTCTTACACAAAGTAGAGATAAACCTTTGATTCTTAGAAAGATCCAAAAGTTGTTGGGAAGACATGAACACGCCATCCAGAGAAGGACTACTGGATTGACTAGCGCTAGGACTGCCAGAACTAACCATCTCTTCTTCTTTAAGAAAGAAAGGAAGAAGAAGGAAGAGGTTATTCTTAGAATAAAATATCAAGCAATCTTGATAGATAAAACAAGGAATCACAAAAGAAAATAGGATGAATCGGTACGAAGACTCGAATTAACCCTAAGACATGACTCCTAAGTTGGACTTAGGACGATGATCCTTGTTAAGTTATTCTACATTGTTCCGAAGTTTGGCTCTGATACCAAGCTGTGACGCCCCACCTCTATACACACGCTAACCAAGAACACTACGGTGTAGTGCTGTCAATTAGCACGGAGAGTAAGGCTGTTAAGGAGCGACCTTCCATGTAACTTCTTTGTGCGAGCACCGATATGTCAGATAATATAGCATGCATTTCATTTAAGGAGGAAATCCGACATACCGATACAAACTCAAAGCTATAACACAGTGGCTATATATAATCTTCGGAAACAAATATAGAAGTAATCATAACATAAATCAGTCACAGACATCCATATCACAAAGGCGGAAAAAGATATGAATAAATATATAACACATGAAAGTGTACATCAGAGTAGTGGTCAGAAAGACCCACGATAATACAAAAGAATAGCTACAAGCTACACAAAAGGTCAAGTATACATCAAAGAGTCTGTATCTCAAATGTATACAACAAAAACTACTAATCAAGTAGTTAGCCAAAAGTCAGAATAATCCCAGAAGAGAAATCAAGCAGAAGCACCTGAAACATCTCGGTCTGACCCGAGTATTATTTATAAGAAAATAATAAACGGATCAGTCTAGCTATAAATATCAGATCAGATGATATGGTATAGAATAAAAGACATGGCATGAACATATAATAACCATAATGGCATACTACTATAAGGATGTTATTGAAAATAAACAAGAGATTAATCAATATCACAAGAATCTTCTCAAAGATAAAATAGGGTATCATACCCTAAACTTGTATTCATAACAAGTCAATGACACACAAATTCACCAATGCACAAAAATTGATAAAATTTATCAATGGAAATCACGAAAATTGGTGAAGCACAAAATTCCAGAAATCGTCAGAAGAAATCCAGAAATCACAAGAATGGGGAGGCCTATCACAAGAACGGGAGCATGAAAGCTCACCAACACGTGTACCACAAGACGGAAAGCTATTCCATGGTTGCTAACTATTTTCACTAGAACGGCCCGAAGACCATGAGTCAAAACTCCACTAAAATGGCCCGAAGACCATGGGGCGCTACCCCACATATGTGAGTAGAAACATCACACAAACGAGGTCTAGTCTCCCTCGCAGACAAAGAGACATCGCTCAATCGCTAGTCTAAATCACAAAAATGATCGTCATGATCATCAAGAAGTGTCAATTACACTAAGCTAGTAAATATATGAGTTTATCTTCATGTCCCATAACCACTAGCTTAACTTAAATATTTACGAACAAACTGTAGATCTTCACTAGGAAATTTTCACAAAAGATTCGATCGAACAAGTCCAAGAATTAACCGACGAAGTAAACGCAAGCGTTTCATACCACCTGTTTTGCTAAGTCGTTTAATTAGATTTCTCATCCGAGTGAAATAAAGGCTTATATGTACTAATAGATTAGAAAACGGTTTATGAAAAGAGCTTTGTAATAAAATAGTGTTGAAATCGCTTTGATGAAAGAGTTTTGATATTTACTACTAGTATTGAAACCTTCATATTTTTAAAGTGACAAGTCACCAAATTGATTGTAGAAACAAATCAAGACACTAAACTTCACATTCGAAGATGTGAATAAAATCCAAGGAAATCAGTTCCAAAACCATCAAAGTAGAAATACACTTGCGACTTAAAGTGGTCGAATTAAAGTGCAACGACTTAAAGTAAAATAAGTCGAACACCCTAAGGGAAGCATGTCGAGCGACCTAGGGGAAGAACAGGTCGAGCGACCTATTGGTTAACGAGCTAGGTAGAAAATAGGTCAAGCGACCTATAGCATAACAGCCTAAGGAATAGCACACGACCTAAGTGGTGCGACCTAGGGCGCAAGCGACCTATCAGGGGCGAGCGACCTAACATGGCCGACATAAGTATGGAACGACCTAAGAAGCTAGCGGCTAAAGAGGTAGAACGCGACCTAAAAGGTGCGACCTAAGGAGCTGCGTGACCCAACGGAGTCGAGCTAAAATGTGCAAGCAGGTCAAGCGACCTAACGAAAGCAGGCCGAGCGACCTAGGGACAGAACGACCCAACGAGTCACGACCTAATGTGGCGCGACCTAAGCCTTAGCGACCTAAGTGTGGGCGAACGACCTGGTTAACTCGCGACCTAACGAACATCATATGCCAAGGGGGTGCGATCCAAGGGGCTCGCAACCTAAATGTAAAAAGGGTCGAGCGACCTAATGTCTTCAACAAGGCCGAGCGACCTACGAGGTGAGCGACCTAAGGAAGGAACGAGCTAATGCAGAGCGACCTAGGGAAGGAACGAGCTAATGCAGAGCGACCTAGGGAAGGAACGAGCTAATGCAGAGCGACCTAGGGGATGCGAGCTATATGCAGTTTTCCACACTGAATGACCTAGTGCCCAGCGACCTAACAGCGACGAGCTAATTCCGAGGCAGAACGACCTAAGCCCAGGAAATTACTGAAACACACTAAAAATTGGGATTTTCACAATCCAATCCAAACCAAATGCAAATGCACATGCACAAGTGATAGGGATCATTCCCAACAATCCAATGACAGTTATAGGCAAGAATATGAGATAAAAATCTCACCTTTTTCACGAAATTGACGATGGAGTAGCTCAAAAGTGATGGAAGAATCAACCAAAAGCTTGAATCCAATGTCTTCACTTTGAATTTGGAGTTAGTTGTTGGATTTGCAAATGAACAAGAACTTTGGAGTTTTAATTTCCCATTCCCTCCACCATTTTTGAAGAAGCTTTAAGTGTTAGGAAAATGAAGAAGGAATTAATGAAGAGGAGAGGGGGTTGGGCTGAGTTAGTAAGTGGTTCAGCCCAAAGCAAAAAGTGACGAAAATTTCACTATCTCCAAACATATCGAAGTTTACACTCAAAAAGATCGCAAACGTCATTTTGAACTCGATGGAGGTGGTCTCGAGTCCTAATTTGATCGTATGCAAAAAGTAGCTTTTCGAACCAAAATCCGACTAACGATAAAATATTTAAATAAAATATTTAAATATAAAATCGAAAAATATGCGGGTTGTTACATAGGATATATTTTATATATTAAAGGTAATGATTTTCAAAAATATATAGTATTTTGAGGTGTTGTTTTATAAGTGATGATAATATTTTATCATCTAGGAATTGAGTGGTCATAGTCATTAGCTTTGAGTACCCTTTAGTGCTAGTCCTTTTGGCTTGAGTATTTCCTTAGTGATCTATGCTCTGTAAGGTAGGAACTTTGGAAATTTTGGATTTTTTTAGTAAATTTTGTTTACTAATGGAATTTGGAATATTTTAAAAATAAATGTTTTAGGATGGTTTTTCATAGATAAAAGCAAATTTTATGATAATTGATTTATAAATGGGATATTTGAGAATTTAAACAAAATTTCTGAGGAAAAATAAGTTTTGTATTACCTAAGTAAAGTTACGAATGGTAGCAATTTAAATAGAGAAATTTATTTGAAGTGTGTACCTATATTTATGTACTTTTTAGCATATATAAATGCCTAAAACCTTAGGATCTCATTCTTGGCTCTTGTTAATTGATTGTAGAGAACCCGTAGTATCGATCGAGGATGAGCATCTTTGAAAGCTAGGAGAGATGGCAATGATGACTTAGTTAGAAGGATTCTGAAGGATCTTAACGAGCCATCGATTTATGAGGAAGAGTTAGAGGAAGAAATAGAGCCTGTCGAGCAGCCATCACATCAAGAAGAGGACCCCAAGGCAGAAGCAGAAGAGGAGACCGAGGAAGAATTCAAAGAAGAGGAAGAATTTGAGGATGAAGAAGAATTCGAGGACGAGGAGGAATTTGAGGATGAAGAGGAATTTGAAGCAGAGGAAGAGCCCGAATAAGAAAATGATGACGCTGTCATCTGGGAAATGGGTGAGGTTGAGAATGAGCCAGTTGCAGATGGAGATAACCGCCAGAGGGAACCAAGCCCGGTGTTTGGATGGGTTGCGGATAACGATGTTGAATCTATGGAATTGAAAGGACCCGAAGTGGAGGACTCGGATGGAGAGAGTCCGTAGTGAGAGTTTGTTTGGGTTGAGTGGTCTCTTGGTTAGTGTATACCCTATTAGTATTTATTAGTAACCTGTAGACGTCATGTTTGTTAGATTGCAGTCCAGTATAGTATCTCAGTAGAAGTTGGAATGACTATATATATGTATGTGTATATGATGATGGTAACTGTGAAAGTATTCTAGTTGATACTAGGTGTAACTGATATTTGGAAATATATATGAATATATATATTAACTTGTGTGATATGGATGTTTATTAATTCATTAATAAATTAAAATTCGGTTAGTTTTGTTTACTAGCCTGGTTATGGAAATTTCAGGGACGAAATTCTTTTAAGGGGGAAGAATGTAACGACCCGGGATTTTTGACGCCTCGAGTTTTGAATATTAACTTTTAATATTCAGTAATACGGTATTTTAATCAACAAAAATCCCCGTTAAATACCAGTTGAAAATAATATACAGTTTTTCAAACCAAGATAATATTTTGAATTTCCAGATTTTTATTTTTAAAATAGGAAATTGATTTAAATAGAATTTCTTATATATATATATATATTTATATATTCAGAATAATAGGATTTATATATATATATATAAATTGAAAACAAATTCAATTCAGATGAATACAGATGAAATAAGAAGAATACATTATAAATAGAAAGGATATGATTTATGGAAAATACAGTGTATTATAAATAGAAAGAGTATAAAATTTGATTTTTCTTATATATATGAATATATACCTATCAGTTGAGAATTGTGTAATATTTATAAACTAAATAAGCTAGTGGGTTAAAAAGAATATATGTAATATACATATGTATGGACTAAAAAATATAGTTATTAAGCATTTTATACATTAATATATATATATATATATATGTATATATGTATATATCGAAAATGAAAGAAGGATGTATACATATATATATATATGTGTGTGTGTGTGTGTGTGTATATAAGTTCAAAAAGGAAAATCTTAGTATCTATAAACAAATAGATAGTGTATGCTATAAACTAAATGAAAATAGTATGTTGAAAACAATATATGTAATGGTAAGTAATATATATATATATATATTAACTAGATAAATATAGTTTATTAAAAAGTAATGTATATTTTTATAAATTGGAAAATGAAAGAAGAGATATACATATGGAAATATATGATATAAAATCATTTTGATAAGTAATCTTTTACAACATCATGTTTTAGTAAAAATGTGATTTTTATAAAGATAGTATAACAAAATTTTCTTTTTATTTTGAATTATACATTGTAAATATAAAAAGAAATTTTTTAACAATGTTATTTTATTTAAAAATGGAATAGCGAAAACTTTTAATGCCTTGAGTTATATATATATATATTAATAAAAATATATACGTATAAAACATGAAGACAAAATTGTTTAGTTGAAAACCACTTTACATGTTATTCTCAAAAAATATATATGAAGGAATGTTTTAAATCAAAAGAAAGTTAACTAGGTAAATTAAAAAGTAAAATAACAAAGTAAAGATGGAAACAAGTAGAAATGGGTAAAAAGGAGTGTATCAACATATACTGGTTTGGTTAAAAACAGTAAAGACCAAAATATTAGTTTTAACTTCTTTTCAACTCAAATATAGATCACTTCATTTTCTTTTCAATCCATCAACCCATCAAGATTTTTGTACAGCATATCAAATCCCTTTAGAACCCAAAAACCTGCACAATTGAATACCATTCCTTGTCCAGACATGTGTATATATATGTAGGCATATAGGTGTGTAGTTTCAGATGTTTTAAGACACCCTGTAAACAAACAAAAGCTCTATAAACCAAAAACTGTTAAGTAAAAAGAAAAGGAAGCAATCTCTTTCAAATCCAAAGCAAATAAGGTGATTCAAGATTTTAGATCGAAGATTAAAGTTTCAACTTGAAGTTTTCAAAGATCAAAGCAATGTGGAAGGTGAGGATTTAAAGTTTAATACCTGGGATAATTAAAAAATTTGCTCTGTCATGTATAACAGAGATGAATATTTATGCATTACTTGACTTCAAAAATCATTAGCTCTCAAACTAATTCGAATTTGCTAATGTCATAAATTAGAAAAATGTTTGTTTTTGAATATAGGTTACAATAAAAATAGTTTGAGGTTGATTCATGCTATGTATTTTATCAAATGTAAAATTTATAGTGAGTAACCAAGTTTTGGCAAATTTCAACTTTTTTAAAACAGTGATTCAAGTATATAATCAGGATCGTTATGTGAAGATAGGATTTTTAGTGAAAGTTTCATGATTTTTAAGAGAATATTGTGAGTAATTTGGAGATGATCGAATTTCATTCGAAAATTAATTTCCGGCAAAGCCGCCGTCGAGGGGAGAAGCAGTTGATTCGAGGAGGAGTACGGTGACATGGGGAAGAGGTTCACCATAGCCAAATGTCGTTTTGATTTGGGGTAGCGTGGGAATTCTAGGGTTTTGGGTGTCTGGGATAGGCTTTGGGATGCGAGGGAACTGGGTAAAGAAGGAATGGCCGAAGGACAGGGGACTTGGCATGGTGAAGGCGATGACAATGAGGCTTCAAATGGTGGTAGTGGTGAGTGTTCTAGTGGAGTGAAGTGAGAGCAGTTCGAAGGTTTGTGGGCATGGTTTCTTGGTTAGGTTGGATAAGAGGCTCGATCATGGGTTGTGAGCACTGGAGTGTCGGCGAGGTGACGAGTGAGTTCAGGGCTTGAATGGAGTGGATTAGGGGTGTCGCGATGACGAAGTCGGTGGTACAATGAACGTGCACTTACACAGCATGAAGATCGGCCATGCCAAGTTGAATTGGAAGAGAAGGGATTTTGGGTTCGGTCTAGGTAATGGGGTTGGGCGCGCGTGGGTTGAGTCAAAAATTTGTGATGGGAAGTCGGTTCGATTTGAGTTGAATTCGAGAATCCATCTGAAAATGGAAGATTAGGCAAGTGAGTGAAAAAGAAAAGAAAGGAATGAATAAAGGAAGCAAGGAGAAGAGAAAGTGGACGGGTTCATAAGTATTAGGCTTTGGCCCAAAATCGTAAAGGGAGAAACAATTTTTTTTTAAAATGATTTAAGTTTATATCTATATATCTAGCTAATATTTGAAATATTATAACACATTCATACAAATTCCGATTTACGCGAGATTCATTTCGATGGTTTCGTATCGACGAATAGTACGTCGTCGTATGAGCCGTGGTCGAGTTTGAACGAGTGAGAATTTATGTTATATTTGAATGGATAGAAAATTAATCAACCGATTTTAAACAAATGATGTCTTTTAAATTTATATGGCTTGTCACTCAATTTAGTTGTCCAGATAAAAATAACGATAAGTTTTTTTAAGCTAATTACGACGTTTTGGCTGTTGTTTAGCGGAATAAAACACCATTCCGCTAATTGTATTAAAATGGACCCTTGTTGGTAGAATAAATCTCCATTCTGCCATTATTACTGAATATATCTGTTTGTGGACTTTCACTAGCAGAAATAAAACTCTGATCTGCTATTATATTTGTACGGACATCTATCTATTTTCCTTGATAATTATATTGGGCAATATGATGTTGAATTGATTGTTAAAAACAGATTGATATGAATATCTGTATCTGTTATTCTAGACTGTTTGAAATTGAATGGTAACTTGATTAAGTACCATTGGAATTATTAAGCCTTCTTTTCCGATTTGGGGCTGACTTTGAACCAAAATTTGTTTAAAAATGATTACTACTCATTAATGATATTTTAAAGTGATTGGTAAATATTTTAATAATGATTTAAAGTAACTACTTTAAAAAAATTATTTAAAAAGTATTAATTATTGCTTTTAAGTTATTAATTATCTAAATTGTTTAAAGTATATTAATTATTAAATAAGGTTATTTTATAGTGATTTGTTTAAAGTTAAATTAGTATTAAAGTATATTTTTAAGTTACAATTTTTGTTTCATGTAAAGGCTTGTTCTATATTATAGATTATTCGTTTCCGCTGTGAGATTCCATGTGTTCTATTTTCTTTCCATCTTCTTTCTATCTTCTTTCTATTTTCTTTTCTTACTATCCGCATTTCTGTTCAATTTGGACTGGATAAGTGTGGCAAAGTGTCAGTTCAAACTGTATGGAAATGTGGGTCGTGACAGTCGATTATAATAGTTTCTCACCATTTTAATTCAGTATGTCAGTATATTCAATTTGCAACATTTTCCGTTTACAAAATTATTTTATTTCTCATAATTTATATATACACACATGTTATACAAACACATATGTTTATATATTAGTTTATGTTCAGTTTGAACTTTGAATATATCTATAGTTTGAATATATATTTAGTTTGCGTATTCAGTGTTTACAAATATTCAGTAATTGATTAAATATATTCTGTTTGCATATATATAAAGTTTGAATATATTTAGTTTGCATATATGTGTGTGTGTGTTTGTTTACATGTATGCTCGTATGCATATCTCCGAATTATCATATAAAATTGATTATTACATATATATATTCAGCTTGCATATATAATTTGAATATATATATTTAGTAATTAATTAAATATATTTAGTTTGCTTATTATTATGTTTGAATTTATTTGACTTGTATGCATGTGTGCGTGTATATATATATATATATGTGTGTGTGTGTGTGTATTGTGTATATTCAGTGAATTATCATATAAATCAGTTATAAATCCCTATTGCATATACATTCATTTTCAATATGTCTTTAGTAATTAAATAAATATATTCAGATTTCATATATATTAATTTTGGATATATTCAGTTGGCATATATGTGTGTGCGTGCGTGCGCGTTTGCATATTCAATGAAGTAACATATAAAATCAATTATAATGATTTAACACTTATTGCATACATACATATGTACATATGTACAAACTTATATATATATATATATATATATATATCTGTGTGTGTGTGTGTGTGTGGGGTGTGCATATTTAGCGAAGTAGTCAATATTACTCAATATTACTGATATATGTGCATTACTAATATATGATCATGCACATTGATACTTCATATATGCAGTCACTCCATTTGACTACATATATGATCATGCACAATACTGATGCATCATATGTAGTCATGTGCATGAGTACATAAATGAACATTTACATTAATTAGTCACTGAATGATATTGAGCATTATTGATATCATGCATCCATTAACTAATATCATATACGACCGACAATTTATATGATGCATCATATATGTGTTCATATATAATATGAATTTGAAATGTGAATTATATGATATATGACTACTTGGATGAATGCATATATATAATTTAGATTGATAGTCATGCATATATGATATAAGAATGCGAGTTTTTATTTAGTTGAAGACTCAATGCATGTATGACATAAGAATGAAAACTATGAACTGGTTTTATTGGCACTTGGAAAATGTTAATATGTGAAAACTATGACACAAGAATGACATATGCGAAATGATAGAGTTAGGGGTATGCCCTAGCGGCAATTATGTAATTTGATACATATATCTAACTCGTTGACCAATCTTGTTCGAAATAAAGGTATTTTCTTTCTATTATATACTTGATATAATGTGGTTATATTAAATAATAAATTTAATTAAAAGTATTTAATAGAAAATCCATAAATGGTATGTTTTGTGATAGTAGTTACAAAGTGATGTAACCGTGAGTAATTTATCACAATGAAACAATTGTACCATTTTAAATGTTCCTAGTCAAGATGCATCGAGACTAGATATCGATGTATCCGTTGAGACAAGAGTACGTAACGCTCTCTAAATGTTGGGCAGTGTATTACTCATGACTTCTAGGGGCACCAAGGGGTTACGTACCGATAGTTATTGGATAACTATGGAATGATTCACTCGATAGTTTTCTGTTGGTTAATATAACTAAGGTCAAATCATGGAACAACATCCATCAAGTGATTATAGTTGGGTCGAGTGGAAGTATTGGAAGGAAGTCACTATTCAAGAGAGGATTTGTCACTTCGGTTATATGTGGTTAGTATCATGGTCAACTCAAGTTAACCTAATGTCAAAATCTTTGGCCAGAGTAGTACAGTTAATAATAATTGTTATTATTGAACCAAGGATTTTGTATTTGGACTATAGAGTTGAATATGGACAATGTTGGAATTTTGACCATTACCAAATTCCATAAATCCAAAGTGATACAGTTTTTGATGAAGAGAATTGGTGTATATAAATGTCACTAACGGGTAACGCTTATTAAATTAAATAAGATTTTATTGAAAATGAATAAGTGGTAAATTTGGCCATAATGTCACACCACTTTCTAAGTGACGTGTAAATGTTAACATTCGAATAGTTCGGTGCTAATTGCAGACCAAATTTACACCCAAGAGTTACACAACTGAAATGATGAATTCTCTTAAGATCGAATGATTTAATTAGTTTATAATTCTTATAAATAAATTAAATAAATTAATATTCATGAAATATTAATTATAAAAATTTGAATATGGTTTTAGAAATAAAAATTGTTATATATTTATAATAGTTATAGATGTACCAATCTATATACGATATCGATAAGCGATTAAATTAGATTTAATTGCATAGCATTTTGGCTTGGGCTTAAATGGGTTTAAAGCCCATCATTAGGGCTGCAAATTTTTGGTTTTGACAATTTATTGGAGGCGGCTAAATTTAGGATTAGGCCTAGAGATGGATGGCTAAGATTAAGAGAGAATATGTAATGAGATTGTCCTAATATCCCTCTTGTACAAGGCTATATATTTGGATCTCTAAACCCTTAATCAAAAACAACTTTTACCTGCCATAATTATCAATTTTGCCGATCGGAATTAATCCCCATATCAGTTCTAAGAATCTCAAATCAATTCAAGTTAAGTAAAAGCACTATTTGATAGAAAAGGTCGACGATTCTAGACTTGCAATCTGACGGATCGAGCATAACTAGAGAAGGGAATTCATCATTTCAAGTGGACTCAAAGGCATCATCAATTGGTATTTTATTTATATGTTATAGTAATCATATCATATTTTATGATTTAATATTGATTAATCCCAAATTTATATATATATATATATATATTAATGTTGTATATCTAGTTAGGTGAGATTTTCATAGGTATATGTAGTTGTCACAAATTAGTTTTGGTTATGTGCATGGTTATTATTACCTGGCTGCTTGACCCGGCTACAAGACGATAGTTGCAGAGGGTATGGTTGGATCTAGACGGGACTCAAGCCAAGAGAGGACCGGAAGATAAGAGATCGGGACAACTTGTTTGGATCGGCCTGTATATGTGGTTCGGCCATGTTCGGTCGGCACGAAGTGGTTCGGCCTAGGTAGATCAGTGTAAATGTGGATCGACATACATGTGTGGCTCGGCAAGCATGGCTCGATACATCTCGGTCGGTGAATATAGATCGCTAGGTATGGCACGACCTTAGTTCAGCGCGTGTCGTTCGGCTTGGGTTTAGCAAGTATCGTTCGGCTTCAGTGGGTCAGCATGTCTCGATCAGCTTAGTGGGGTCGGCATATGCCGATCGGCACATATGGGTCGACAACTTAGACTCAGGCATTGTGGCTCAACGTACTTGGGTCGGTATGCATCAGGGGAATTAAGGTGGGTCGGTCAGGTATGGGTCGGCCTTAAAACAACACGTGTGGATCAGCAGCTTGGCTCTGTCATAATGGTTCAGCATATCCGGTTCGGTGCATATAAGGGAAGTTAACAAGTTATCAGGCTTGCAACGAAGTGAGGTGCTCGGCATTTCTTCGCTTCGGGTCACACTACTATTTACTTCGAGTTCCTTGAGAATTACTTCGAGTCACCTACGAGGAAACCCCGGGCCGACAACAGGTGGGTTGGTCATGAAGGATTCGGCATGCCTGGATCGGTCAACCTAACTTATCAGCTTTGGGCCGAGTTATCTTAGTCATGGGCCAGGATGGGAGAACCAGCCTATCTTCGTCTATAAATATAGGGGTAGGGGTCTAGTTAAAGGGACCTTTTTTTTCGAGAACTCCAGGGAAACTCTGCCATTTCTTATACTCTCTTCTTTCCTATTCAAACTTGTATTCAAGTGATTTTTTTACGGGTTGTATTTGTATTCATGTGCTTGGAAAAGTAATAAAGATTACATTCAAAGTGGACGTAGGCAATTACGTTGAACCACTATAAATCTGGTGTTCTCATTTCTGTTATTGCTTCAGTATTTGATCGTGTTACTTTTCTCTGTTTTAAATTTACTTTCTTCAGTAATCTCTCTACATAATTCTATCCAAGGGTGTTAGTTACCAATTTTGGTGCTAACATTTTGGTGCTTTCATTGAGAGCTGAACTTAGGCTGTTAGGATCTACTTTATCACTACTGGATTGAGGAAATCCCACGAAGGAGATCTGAGTTCATTCTCAAGAGTTCACCGATTCTATTCAGAGTTCCTACGTATAACTCTAAGATGGCAAGACCACATACTAGATCTGCCTCCTACAACGCAGATGCTCATGAGACCGTCCAGCGTCCAACAAGTGGGACCCAACAATCAGCAAGCTAATGTGGGTGCAAAGCCCACCTCCATCCCAAACCAACCAGAAGTTGTCACCAGGGCAGAGTTTAATGAGCTGATGAGGGAGCTCATGGAAAGTAGGAGACAACTTAACGAGCAGATTCAAACAAACGCCATCCTGATGACCCGAATCGCTCAGTAGTAGCGTTTGAACGCTGGAGGAAGCCCTGTTTCTTACTCATCATCTGATAGATCTACTTCGTCAGATGAACACCCTAGGCGTAGGAGCTGTAGGATTGAGATGACACAAACTGGTGTAACAGAGCAAGTGGTGATGACTCGTCAAGAGCAAGCCAACAGGAATGGTCCAGATTCCTTACCTGGAGCCATCGCCCCTCACCTGCACTTGGAGAGTCGCTCCCAACTTGGAGTGGGAAACTTAGGATCTGGAGCACACTTGGGAGCTGGTCCACCATCTCGCTAGGGTCGTGGTGAAGTGGGTCCTCAAGATGCACAATTATGTGATAGCCCACCGAGGAGGCACCGGCCGAATCAATCGCGCAGGACGAAAACCGACTTGCCACCTCCCATCCAGACTCCAGATTTGTTGGCTATGGTCAGGCAACTGATGAGGGAGAATCAGGGCTTAACCAATGATGATTGGGGCATATCTAGGAGCCATACTCCATTTACAGATGCCATTCTACGAGCTGAGTAGCCCCGGATTCAACATGCCTACAATTCCAGCTTATGAAGGGAACATCGATCCCCGACAGCACATACTGAGATACGAGTGGATGATGGACTCGGCTAGGACAAATGATGCGACCAAATGCAGATGCTTCCTAATAACCCAATCCAGAATCACTACCATGTGGTTCACCAGACTTCCTCCGCGATCGATCTCCAAGTTTGATGAGTTAGCGGCGAAATTTGTGGAGCAGTTTAGGATCCATGCCACTCGCCCAAAGGACGTGATGTCCTTATCCAGTGTGATCCAGGCTCCGGGGGAGTCATAAAAGGATTATTTGCAAAGATTTCATGTCGCTGCTACCGAAGTTAGCAATCCGAATGACCATGCTATCCTTATGGCTGTGATGCGAGGAGTAGATCCGGACTCGGAATTTGGTGATTGGCTGGCAGAGAAACCACCGACTACCCTAGAATGTTTTTATTCAAAGGCGAACCAATTCATGAGAAGGGAAGAGGCCAGGTGGTTAAGACGAAGCAACGTGCCAAGGCCCAGTAAGGAAGCGGTGAAAAGCAACATTGCGGTAAAGCAATCTGGCGAAAACTTTGGTAAGGTACAAGTCAATGTTCAAAATAAGCCAGAGCAGTCTAAAGGATCCAGAGGAGGACATTCCGGACGAAAGAGGGAAGCAGGAAAGTGGAAACCAAGAATCCCAACCTATAACGAATATACTCCTCTGAATACGTCTTGGGAGAATATTTGTCTATCAACTTGTAATACATTCCAATACTGAAAGCTGCGCCCAAAAGAATCCACTGAGGAGTAAAAGCAGACTAGAAAGTATTGTCGGTTTCACGAGACCTACGGGCACAATACTGAAGAGTGTAGACACCTCCATGATGCTATTGAAAAGCTGATTTGCCAGAAGAAGTTACAGCAGTTTGTTAAGAATCCGCAGAAAGGCGAACATGGGACATCCGACCCTAATCGTGGGCAAGCTTTACATCGACCTGAGGAGCCCGCTCGGTCTGGGGGAAGGCTGGTCATAAACGCGATAATCGATAGACCTCATCCGGCAGACAAGAGTTGACAAGAAATGGAACACTATGCTAGTTCCCTAAAGCATGCTGATTTTGAATGCTGCTCAAATACAGAACACGAGACTCCAGCGAAACAGCAACGAACAATGACAGATGATATAGTATTTAGGAGCAGGGATGCCGATCAGGTGGAGGCTCCTATCATTGACCCGATGGTTATCTCAACTACAATCAGACCGACGCTTGTGAGAAGGATACTGATTGATTGTGGGAGTTCTGTTAATATTATCTTCAAAAAGGCGTATAACCAAATGAAGATGAAGGCGAAGGATCTGAAACCATCTAAAGCCTGCATTCACGGTTTTAATGGTGCAGCCACTGATGCAATAGGTTTTGTTGAATTGCCGTTGAACTAGGAGAAGGTGAACGTAGGAGGGTACGAATCCTACCGTTCATTGTTTTGGATGTTGATTCCCTGTATAATGTTTTTCAGGGCCGACCGACCCTGGCGGAGTTTAGGGCAGCTTTGGTCCCGTGGTGTTTAACCTTGAAATTTTCAACGGATAGAGGAGTTGGTGTAGTGCATGGAGATCAAGCGACTGGTCGTGCTTGTTATTTAGCTGAGCTGAGAGAGGCCAAGCAAAGAGAGAAGGGAAAGGTGTGGACAATTCTGTCCGCATCCATATTGATGGAAATTTACAAGTAATGCCCGAGCCTTGGCTTGGGCAACATAGTCGGATCCATAAAGATATAGATCCAAGAGATGACGATGAAGAACTCAAGGAAGCCAAGGCGGCACCGGCTGAATTGATGATTGACATTCCAGTCAGCCATGATGACCCGTCACGGGTGCTTAAAATTGGATCACAACTCAACCCCTCGATCATAAGGGATCTTACTAATTTCCTCTGAGCGAATTTAGATTTTTTTCGCTTGGACCCATTCTGATTTGTGTGGGATTTATCCCACCATCATAATTCATATGTTGAACGTTGACCTGAAGTATGTGCCAGTGAAACAAAAGAGGAGAGGCATGGACCCAGAGAGGTCCTCTGCTCTCAGAGAGGAGGTGGATAAACTCAAAGCCAATGGGTTCGTTCGTGACGCCCTCTATCCTGAATGGATATCTAATCTCGTACCGGTGAGGAAGGAAAATGGGAAGTGGAGGACTTGTGTTGATTACTCGGACCTGAATAAGGCGCACCATAAGGATAGTTTTCCTTTGCCCAGAATTGATCAGCCGGTCAACTCGACAGCAGGACATGAATTATTGTCATTTATGGATGCGTATTCGGGATACAATAAGATCTCGATGCACATTCCAGATCAGGAGCATACCAGTTTTGACATGGCTGTTGGACTGTACTGTTATGTAGTGATGCCTTTCGGGTTGAAGAACGCAGGGGCAACTTATCAGCGTTTGGTGAATCGAATGTTTAAAGACCAGATTGATAGAATGATGGAAGTCTATGTGGATGATATGCTCGTAAAGTCACGACAGTCAAACGACCACATTCGAGACTTAGTAGAGATGTTTGATATACTCAGGTTTTACGGAATGAAAATCAATCCACTGAAATGTTCCTTTGGTGTTGCGTCGGGAAAGTTTTTGGGTTTTATTGTCAATGCACGGGGAATCGAAGCCAACCTAGAAAAGATTCAAGCTATTCGAGACATACAAGCACCCAGAACTGTAAAGCAAGTACAAAGCCTGAATGGAAAAGTCGCCGCGTTGAGTCAATTTATATCCAGAGCAACCGACAAGTGTATTCCTTTCTTTGATGTGATAAGGAAAGGCAAAATAAATTTTGAATGGACGTCGAACTGTGAGGACATGTTCCGAGCTTTGGTGAGACACTTGGAGAGGCCCTCAGTTATGTCAAAGCCCGTAGACCATGAGGAGTTATATGTTTACTTGGCCGTATCCCAGCATGCCATCAGTGCAGCTCTAGTTCGTGAGGAGCACTGACTCCAAAAGCTAGTGTATTATGTCAGTAAGCGTTTAAAGGGGGTGGAGAGAAATTATCCTAAGATCTTGAATCTAGCCTATTGCTTGGTGATCGCATCACGCAAGCTCCGCCCGTATTTCCAGGCACATCTGGTCAATATTTATACCGATCAACCTTTGCGGCAAGTGTTCCAACGATCGGAGACATCTGGAAAGCTACTCAAATGGAACATTGAGCTAAGTCAGTTTGACATCACTTAACTGCCGTGAAGGGCTATCCAAGGGCAAGCGCTAGCAGATTTCATTGCAAAGTTCACCATATCAGACGGGCCAAGTGAGAGTGATGTGGTTCACGCTGTTCGATGGAAGCTATATACCGATGGGGCATCCAATAACCAGTGTTCTGCGGCTGGTGTTATTCTTGTAACTCCTGAGAACCGGTCAATTTGATATGCTTTGAAACTTGATTTTCCCGCTACAAACAACAAAGCGGAGTATGAAGCATTGATCGCTGGACTGAAACTTACCAAAGAACTTGGTGTGAAATCGATCGAAATCTTTTATGACTCACAGTTGGTGGTGTACCAAGTATGGGGAGACTATCAAGAAAAGGGGCAAAAGCTTGCCCCATACCTCGCTCGGGTTCAATAATTGTTGGAGGACCTCGAATACTATGATAATCACACATTCCGCGTGAACAAAATGGGGAAGCCGACTCCTAGGAAAAATTTGTAAGTACTGGTGATGCACAACGGATGGGCTTGGTTCCAGTTAAAACTTTACACGCCCCGAGTATAAACGAGATGGAGGTAGAACTTGTGTCAACAACGAAAACTGAAGGGAGTCATGGATGACCTCATTCAAAGAATACTTGCTACATGGAACCTTGCCCGAGAGAAAGAGCGAAAGACGACAAGTTGTTCGCTAGGCCTCACGGTATATAATGCAGGAGGGAGTAATGTATCGGAATGGATTCTCCGTTCCCTTGCTTAGATGCATCGCCCACGACAAGATAAAGCGGGTCTTAAGAGAAGTCCACGAAGGAGAATGTGGCGACCATACTGAGGGGCAGACACTAGCTAAAAAGATCCTCCGCTATGGATACTATTGGTCGACCGTGAATCGGGACGCCGCAGACTATGTAAGGAGATGCGACAAACGTCAAAAACACACAAAGATCTCAAGAGCACCGCCGACGGAACTCACACAAATGGTTAGTCCATGGCTGTTTGCAATATGGGGGATCAATATAATCGGCTCCTTGCCAATCTCCAAAGGTGGTGCAAAATACGCAATTGTCATGGTCGACTACTTCACCAAGTGGGCAGAAGCGGAGCCATTAGCTACGATCACCATAAAAAATGTCATTAATTTTGTTGTGTGAAACATTATATGCTGCTTTGGCCTCCCAGAACCATCATTACTGACAACGGAACTCAATTTGAGAGTAGAGAATTCAGAGAGTTTTGCCAAAAATATTGCATTGAGAAAAGGTTTGCCGCAGTCACTCACCCTAAAGCAAATGGGCAAGTTGAAATCGTAATTATGATAATCAAGTCCATCTTGAAAAAACGTTTGGAGAAGGCTAGAAGCAAGTGGGTGGATAAGCATCCAACAGCGCTCTGGGCCTACAGAACCACCCACCAGTCCGTGACTTGCCAAACTCCTTTCGCCTTAGCGTACGACACTGAAGCTGTTATACCCGTGGAACTCGAAGTTCCCTCTCACCGAGTGACTCATTATAATCCTAGAATGAATCAAGATCTTTTACTAGAGTCGTTGGACTTTGTCGACGAGAAACGTGAAGAAGCTGATTTAAGGGCGGCTGCATATCAGCACCGAGTCGCCCGATACTATAATGAAAAAGTTCGACCGCGAACTTTCGATGTGGGAGATCTAGTTTTGAAGCGAGTTTTTTGGTCCCGTCACATATGAATCCCACATCGGAAGGACCTTACGTCATCGAACGGAAGCTTGGAGAAGGAACCTTCAAGCTAGCGACTGTTGATGGCATGACCTCTCCAGAGCATGGAACATCGAACATTTGCGCCGTTATTATACATAGTCTATTTCTTTTGCATTTTACTTTAGTAGCATTTGTTTCCAATATGTTTTTCTTTTGTTGTTCTCTATATCCGACATGTAATAAGACAATTCAGTCCGTCCCTATTTTTTACAATCAATAAAGACTTGAAGCTGTTTTTCTATGAAATATTGGTATTAAATGTGTTATAATTCCATGGCTAAATTAAATTGCATTAATCTGTTCGGAATATGAATGCACACACACAAACTTAAAAGTCGATCAATAAACAATTCAATAAATCTCTAAGTCCTCGAAGAAAGGACTAGAGTACACTGAGTCCCCGGAGTGCGGACTAGAGTATAAATGATTCAAAAATCTCTAAGTCCCCAGAACGCGGACTAGAGTACTCTGAGTCCCCGGAGTGCGGACTAGAGGATAAATGATTCAATAAATCTCTAAGTCCCCGGAGCATGGACTAGAGTATTCGAGTCCCCGGAGTGCGGACTAGAGTATAAACGATTCAAAAAATCTCTAAGTCCCCGGAGCGCGGACTAGAGTACTCTAAGTCCCCAGAGTGCGGACTAGAGTATAAATGATTAAATAAATCTCTAAGTCCTCGGAGCGCGGACTAGAGTACTCTGAGTCCCCGAAGTGCGGACTAGAGTATAAATGATTCAAAAAATCTACAGGTCCCTAGAGCGCGGACTAGAGTACTCTGAGTCCCGGGAGTGCGGACTAGGGTGTAAAATATTTAATAAATCTCTAAGTCGCCAGAGCGCTGACTAGAGCACTCTAAGTCCCCAGAGTGTGGACTAGAGTATAAACGATTCAAAAAATCTCTAAGTCCCCGGAGCATAGACTAGAGTACTCTGAGTCCCCGAAGTGTGAACTAGAGTATAAACGATTCAAAAAATCTTTAAGTCCCTGGAGCGCGGACTAGAGTACTCTGAGGGTATAGTACGGATTAGAGTATAAATAATTCAAAAATCTCCAAGTCATATGAAAGCGGACTGGAGTTTACATGACCCACAAGACTTTGAATTTCAATTATAGATTAGATTATAAACTAAGCGATGAGAGTCTAGGAATACAAAGAAGCGAAATTTTATTTACTAATCAAAAAAGAAGTTTCATTACAACTTCTCCGAAGTCCGAAGCCAAAGTCTACCTATGATGACTATAAAAAAAAGGAGGAAAAGGGAAATAACTACATGATTTTGGCTTATGTAAGCTAAGCAAGACATGACCAGACGATAGCTATTTCTTCGACTTTTTTTCCTACTTCGGCTTCTCCGAAGTCTCCTCAACTAAACGTTTTCTCCTAGATCCCTTGCTTCCAAGCAACGCGGTATCCGAGGAAGGAAGGGGAACTTCCAGAGGTGTGGTCCCACTAGGGAGAATGACCTTCAAGGGCCTATTTAGGAGGTCGTCGAGTTCCACCACCTGAGATTCTATCTTAACTTTGGTTTTCCTTTTCTCCTCCTCCTCGATTTTCTCCTTCATGCTAAGCTTGGAAGTATGCTCGGAAGCACCTGTGATTTCGACCTCGTCGTGTACATCTACATGTGAGGGATCTTCAAGTTTATCCTCATATAGTGCCCCGATCACTTGAGCATCGGGACGAGGGGTATCCCTGGTTTGAGGTGCCTCAGGCCTCTTTCTCTTCCCTCTCTGTGGCGACATCGCTCCTTGGAGTCGGTTTAGGGCCAGAGTGACCTGCATGAATTCATGAAAAGTGAACGTTAAGATGCGATAGTTATTCGCCAAAAGCGATGACTCGATGAACTTTAGGAGGAGGGGTCACATACCAGCTTCCATTTGGCTCTTAGTCGTCTTGGGAGTATCACCCTCTAGAATAAGGGATAGAATGTGAACACCAAGTGTGGGCTTCTCCGGGTCATAGCCGACGTGCTGCTCGGGAGGCCCAAGTGACGAGCTATCAGCCGATTGAACGGGAGGAGAAACTGGAGACTCAGTGCCGGACGGGCCAACGATACTGTCCTTACCCTTCAATGACGGGGAATTTCTTCCAAAAAGGGCTCTTGCCACGGATAATTCTAAAGGTTCATTTTCTCGGAGCACTTCCCTCACGAGAGCCTCTTCATCAACCTCTTCGACACCTAGCTCAGCTCTCTTAATTTTTATCAAAGTATCCCATGCTTCGGCCAATGATTCAAGATAACCATCGCCTATGAAAGATAGGTCACGATGCATGAGGACTCATGCATTGTACTCGGCGATGAGCGGGTTGAATAAACACTTGATTTCTTCCCTACCGGCCTCGGTAGCTGCCTCAAGACAAGAGTCAGCCTCTGTGAGCGCAATTTTCTTACCGGCCTCGTGAGCTGCTTCTTTTAGCGCTTCAACCCTGGAAAGCTCCTCATCGAGTTTTGTCTTTAGAAGCCGTGTTTTGATGATTTCATCGCAGTATCTTTGTGACTCTTCCTGTGCTACAATTTTCTCTTCTATCTCTTTAAAGAGTAGCTCCTCCAGCTCCTTGACCCGTCGAGCGATAATATCTTTCTCTTTTTGAATAGAGTCTTTCTCCAAAGCTAGAGCGCCGCTGCGCTGGATTGCCTCATCGATTTCTTTCTTGTGAGTGGCCTCCAAGCAACTAACTGCCTCAGCTGTCTCCTTGGCATTTTTCTGGACAGCCTCGAGTTGAGATTTGTATGAGGATAGCTCTTCATCCTGGCCCTTAATGATATCTTTGTCATGAATAGCCTCAAGTTTGAGGCGATCAATCTCGTGTTGGCGTTCAATGGAAACCTCTTAAATTTTCTCCACCAAGTGTACGAACGCATCATGCTAAAAATAAACATCGTTGTTGCAGGCAATGGCACTCTGTTTGACATGTCCGGGGATAGGATGGATCGTAGGGAGAAATTTCAATCCATCGGAACATATCTTCGGGAATGTAGCCTTGTGCTTAGCTAATTTTTCCACCGTCGATGGATCGTGAGTGGAGGTTGAAGGAGTCTGCCTAACCGGAGTCACAGATTTCTTATAAGGCTCACGGGATTGCTTAGTACTCGAAGAGCCAGAATGTTGGTCGCGAGGAACTTCGGACTGGGATCCCTTCTGAGCAGATTTCTCCCTACTATGCTCCGAGTGAGGTGGAGGATCGTTTGGATATGAAGAATTACTGTAAATTCTCCTTCTGGAAGACGATGACTCTTTGGGACGATAATCTCTATCACCACTGTCGTCCCTATCTCGTTGTTTGCCTGATCCTAAGTCTCGACTGGAATGGTAGAAGATAGAGGATCCGTGAAGGCGGTCAATGCCACCTGCACATAAAGCCAAATGAGGACGAGTTAGTGGGAATCACACGATGAGTGGAATTCAATTGCATGGTGGAGTGTAAGTGTCTATGTGTGTCCTAGTGCATCCCCCCGACGGATCAGTGTTTTTTGCTTTACTCATTGGAGTTTTATCTCCTTGACGATGAGCCTGAATGCCTTCATCGCTTCTCACGGGCGAATTAAATCCCATAGCCTCAGGGTTATTGAAACCGTAATTCAGTTTATCTTCAGGGATGGTCAGGTCAGATAGGCCCTTTAATGAGCCCTCTAAGTTTTGGGAAGACGACTTCTTCTTGATCAGAGTTATCATAATCTATGAGGTTCCGCCAACTGTCTTTTTTTAACTTGTAAGCTAAACTCTTTTTCTTCTTCGAAGGAGGCGTTGGTTCATCGGTGCCGAGTGCATCAGCTACTAGCGCTTGGCCGAAACTTATATTCTCGTCTGTCGCCTCTGGCACCTCGGTTTCTTTAATTTCGCCTTCCTCAGTTGTATCGGGGGCCCCTTCAGCAAGGGGCACCGAGGTCCAGCTTGCTCTTTCCTTGTTCCCACAACCGTTCTTGTTATAGTGGCACCAATTGGAAGGCTAGTTCGGCGGCCCTCTTCCAGTAATCCAAACTTCGAGAGCAGTTCATTGGTAATTACGGATTTAATGTCCCGATCTCCCATAGGAATAGCTCGGATGGCCTCGACGGCCTCAGAATACCGGTCACCTTCGGGTCATGGGCAGATACCTATAAGAGTTGAAAGAAGTTCAGAAAAGATGCACTTTGAACCTTAAGATAAAGATTGGGATAAAAATGAGACTTACTCCCTTCTAGCTATCTTCTCGCGAAACCGGGAGGACAGTGTACGTAGAACCACTCTTTTTTATATTGAGAAAATTTACTCCATGCACCCATCAGGACTTGACATTTGGGGTGTAGCTCGAGGAATATGTAAGATGGACCGTCGGTACGCCTCTTGAAGCGGTAAATATAACGGGTATCCTCGGGAGTTGGAGGTATGAGTAAGACGCTCATGAAAGAATGCATGTACCGTGAATAAATGCATGGCTATTAGGGTGTAGTTGTGCTGGAGCAGTCCCTGTATACTGCAACACTTCATGGATGAATGAATTGAAAGGTGGCACACTTCTAGCCCAACACAAAAATTTGTTGCATGCAGTATATCCGGCTGGGGGAAAGTGAGGCCGATCTTGTGCCGAAGGAACCAGAACGTCTTCGAAGGGGATTCTGTGGATAGAACATAATTGACGTAGTAAAGATTTTCGACGGTGAACCCTGGATATGGAATTTTGATTGATTCTGGAAATTCTCTATCATAGTTTACGGCTATGCAAGGAGAATGACGGTTTCTGATCAAGAAACCAGATCTGAGTCCGCACTAGAGGGTCGGGTGGACGATATAGTTCGAAAGTGAAATTGTGTGATCGAGAGAGCGATCGGACTTGTTATTGCATACGGATGGTATAGGTACATCATACGGGCTTAAGTAAAGTAGATATTGAAAATTTTGAAAGGAGATCTGAGTCCGTACTTGATTATCATTCCGCTGTGTATTCAGTTTTGTGAGGACAGGAGATGATAAATGTCCAGTTGTGTGTTATGAATTGTGTTGTACTCTGGTGATATAATGTATAAACAGATATAATTCTTTTGTTTTAAAGATTAGTCATTTATCTATTATATATTGTTCCGCTGCGATTGTGAGATTCTGATGTTGTTTTGGCTTCTTCTTCTTCTACCTCTTTCTTCTTTTACCCTAGTTATTCACTCTTTCGTACACTTTGGGTTGAACGAGGAAGATTTATTATCAACTCAAGGGGTACGGAACTGTGGGTCGTTTCATTTGGTATCAAAGCTGAAGGTTAAGCAAGAACCTTGGCTCTGGTGGAATTACACATTTGAAAATAGAGTCCGTAGTACTCTAGAATGAGTTTGAGTGTATTAATAGATATGAGCGCGTATTTGTTAGTGAATATAAAATTTGTTTTTATACTGTGTTGATTTATCGGTTGAGTGTTTATGAATTCGGGTCGATATGTGGGACGCCATGTCATCGATAGGTGTTTCTAAACTCTTGAATGAGATAAACCGGCACAATATGGTTTTCAAATAGGGTAAATGAAATAATTTTACCCCAAATTATTTTCGGATGTAAAAGGAAAAGTTTTTGTAAATTATTGGTTGCTTGGATGTTAGAAATGATAATATTAAATTTTTATCATTGTTATGTGGAAATTTAACTAGAAATTAAAATAACCGAAATTAAGGAATGAATTTATATAACAAAATGGGATTTATGAATGTGAATTATAATTGAAAATAAAAATTCCAGAGTAATGTTTGAGTATAAATTGGATGGATTTGAAATTTGAAATTTTGGGAAGTTTAAATTCCTTTGAGTTTGAAAATAGTTTTCAAAGGTTTTGGAGAAATAATGGTGATATTATTTCGGAAATATTTTTTTTGAATTGGATTTGAAATCTGGAGAGATTTGGAATTTAAAAATATTTGGAGGGGTTTTAAAGAGATAAAATCATTTAACTCTCTTCTCGGTCGCAGGAAAATAACTTCGGTGATGACTACAGCATCATCGATGTTCCTTTTCGAGTTTCCAAGAGAGGAATTGCTGCTTGGAGATTTTTAAATTGGATATAATTGATTTCAAAGGTGATTTTGAAATTTTGGGAAATTATTTAAACTCTGGAATCTTATTTAAAATGTTTATGAAATAAATAAGCCCAAAATAAAATCGTTTTTTTTTGGGAAATGAATAGAATCCAAACTTGAATTATAAAATAATTGAACTCAAGTAAAATAGTTAAAGTAATTTTTGAAATAAAAAATCAAATATTGGGTGTAAAATTGGAATAAACTAATTGATAATTAATTAGTAAATGAAATATGGAAATGGAACTTGAATTGGTTAAATGAAAGTTGAATTGTGAGTTAGTAATAGAGTTGGAAATGAACTCGAGTTATAAATAAAATTCAACTTGGATTGTTGTTGAATAAAATAGAGTTGGATTATAATAGTGATGGTTTTAATTTGCAAATAAAATCCAAGTAGAAATAAATTGAAATGGTTTTGTCATTAATAAAATAAATTCAGAAATGGAATTATTATGGAGTTAAAATAACTTAAGTAAATAGTGAAATGGTTGTTGTCGAGCTTTATGAAAGGGTTTTGAATGAAACTTTTGGGTTAATGAAATGAAATGCAAGTTGAATACCAATTTGAAGTGACAAATGTTTGGTTTGTAAATAAATTGTGGAATTAGTATTTGATGAAATCAATATGGAATGTTCTAAGATTAATAAAATTGATTTTGGAATCAATTGAAAGGGATGTGAGTATATTTCATTTAAAAATGAATAGAATGTAGGAAAGTGAGTTGTAAATCACTTAAATTGAATGAAAATGATGTGTGATTTAGTTGTAAGCAACTAAATTTGTGTCGAAACCTTATAAATTGCTTATGGAAAGTGTTTAGTGCTTATTGCTTATGTTATGCATGTGTTTAGCTATTGAAAATAAGTGAAATGTTAATAAACTTTATATATTTGTCACTTACATGTTTAAATTGAGTAAGTACAGGTTAGGGGAAGCCGATTGGCTGGATAAGGTCGTGCAAAGTGATAAAAAAATAAGCCGCTTGCTTAAAAATGCTAAATAGAGGTACACCTATGCAATAAAAATAGGAAATATGAACTGTTGTTTGTTTTCTTGTTTTTCCGACCGTGTGGGTCGATGTATATATATATTTATATCTCTTGTCAAATTGCAAAAGCTCCTCCGTACAAAGGAGACTCTGTCAAAAAATTTCGAAATTTTGGGAGTTAGAAATTTTTTGAAATTTTCACTAACGACAAATGATTTAAAATTTGTAAGTAAAGAGAGCTGAAACTGAATATTGAAATCTGATTTAAAATTGTGTATGTAAAGTAAGGTGGATAAAAATTCAATATTCAGAGTTTGAAGACAAATTGAATTCAAGTAGAATTGAAAATGAAAATTTAAATGAAAATTGGGAAAAAGTATTTAGATTTGAAAATAACTAATAAATTTAAGCAAATTGATTTTATATGGAATTGGAACTCAATTAGAGTATACACTTCGGTAGTGAAGAAGTAAAAATAAATATAAGAAATATTTATATTGAACTTAAGAAATGAAGGATGAAATTCTTAAGTAAATTGGTATTGGGAATCTACTAAGTAATTTTGGAATGGAGAAATATACTAAGTGAATAATTGAATGAAGATTAAAACTGAAAGTTGTGAAATGGGATAATTGTGGATAAGTGAATAGAAATCAAAATGAATGTGAATAAAGAGAGAACTTATATAAGTAATGATCAATTGGAATTAATACGTAGGATGTACGTATATTATTTTATTCACATAATGGTTTGATCCAGATTCGAGCATAGAATTTTGAGGTAATTATACCGATCCGAGTTAGGATTTTTCACTCGATTTTCGACGGCGAACCCTGGATATGGAATTTTGATTGATTCTGGAAATTCTCTATCATAGTTTACGACTATGCAAGGAGAATGACGGTTTCTGATCAAGAAACCGAATCTGAGTCCGCACTAGAGGGTCGGGTGGACGATATAGTTCGAAAGTGAAATTGTGTGATCGAGTGAGCGATCAGACTTGTTATTGCGTACGGATGGTATAGGTACATCGTACGAGCTTAAGTAAAGTAGATATTGCAAATTTTGAAAGGAAGTGAATAAAATAATTTTGGATTCTGTGATTGGATATTATTGCTTAGTAGGATACAGGTAATTAAAGGCAAAAGGAAAATTGATTTTTGATTTCAGGAGATAAATTGAAATTTTCTCGGCAAAGGTTTGTGTTTAAATTTCTGTATGAAATTTGATGATTGTCTTGTCTAGCCACCTGGCATTTTGTTTTCTTTTGAAATCTGGGGGCCCGTAGAGGCATTTTGTGGTTGTACCGAGCTAGCCGCGCAAAGGAGACGCTGGCAAAAATTTTTGAAAAATTAAGGAGTTAGAAAAATTTTGAGAAAATTTTGATAATTCAAAGTTTGGTTTCAAATTTAAATTTGAATTGATAAGTAAGTAATATTGTCTGGAACTAATGGATAAGCTGGAAAGTTAGAAAGAGGGTTAGTGTGTCTTTGATAAAAAGATTTGTTTTGGCAAGTTGTTTGAAACTATTTGGATTGGAGAAAATAGTTAATGGGGATTGGATCATTCTTCTTAACTAGCAATTTCGGGGACGAAATTCTTTTAAGGGGGGAGGAATGTGACGACCCGTAATTTTTGGATATTTGAAATCGGAATATTTAATTGATTTTAAATATTTAAAAGTTAATTTTTAACTTGAATTTCAAATATAACAATTTATTGAGTAATTTAATTATTAAATTAAATAATTTGAAGTTGGGTAAAATGTCGAATCTGGAGTTTTAAGCTTGTTAAAAATAATTTGAAGGCTTGTAAAATCTATATTGATAATACTGAAGATAGTAAAAGTGCTAAAATTGAATTTGGAAGTGTTTTGTTAAGTTTTGAAATTTTATCGTTTAAATTGAATTTAAAAGTAGCCTTCCGAGGTACAGTCTCGGAATTCGACGAAACCAGTTCCATTGGATCCATAATAGTGTATTATTATCGGATTTAAATTTTCGTAGTGTTTGGAGTGATCGTTTGGCCGTACGATATATAAACGCGCCGAAATCTATATCGAAATTTAATATAATAACTCGATCCAAAAAGCTATCTTCTCCATACGGTCGAATTAGGACTCGAAACCTTTTCCATTGCGTTCGGAATAGGGGTATAACATTATGAACGTCTAGCAGCATGCCTCGATAGGATATCGAGATTTTAGGCTACGTAAATCGAGACAATTTGAATTAAATATATTTATATATATATATATTCATTTATACAAGCAACCTTCATCAGTAAGCATTCCTTCACATCAACCCTTTTTCCCTTCACATCTGTTTCCTTCCTTTCTATCAGCCACCACCTTACTACCTACAATGTCTTCAGAAACATGTCTCCTGCCTTTTCAAATCACGTACCTGATGTTCCTCCTCGTTCCCTTTTTAAAACTCAAACCAATTTACGAAAAGAAAAAAAAGAAGGAGGCAAAAGAAAATCATTTGGCTAAAAAAAACACAAATATAAATATCCGCCTGCAAAATGAAATCCCCATCCCTCTTCAAACCAAAATCGAGAATCCTTCCCTCGATTTCATTTCAAATCGAGTCGAAAGAAGATGGGGTCGGCTTGATCTCGAAGTAATATAGCAGTATCGAAATCAATTTAGATTCAAAGCTTAAGTGAATCGCGGCTTAGTCGCGAGGTTCGGCTCGAGCTTGAGCAGCAATGAAGTCGAGAGGAAGATGGTGGCGCATCATGGTAGAGGGCGGAGAGGAGACGTCGACCGCGAGATGAGTAGTTCGAGCTCGGAATGGTGGAACTGTGGCCATCAACTCATGATGGTGACGGTGTCTTCGAGCTCGGGGAGGACGTTGTGGAGTCGCGATGGCATCATAGTGTCGAGGAATCGCTCGTATGAGTTGTCGAAGGATGGCCCGCGCGAAGACTGGAAGTCGCATTTTTTGTTGTGGGTTCGAAGTCGATGGATGGTCTGGGTGAGGTTCGTTTTTTTCTTTGTTTCGATTTAATAAAATTGTATTTGTAAATAAAAGAAAATTTAAACAATATGGGTTGAAACAGAAATATATATATATATATATATATATGTGATTTTGGAAATACATAGGAATAAAAAAAAGTGAATGTGTTTATTTAAAAGATTGGATTTTTGAATCTATATAAATTACTTTTATAAGTGTATATATATATATATGTGGTTTCAAAAGAAAAAGGAAAGAATAAATATACTTATATATATATATTCACTTACTGTTTCATTTAGAAATAAATATTTAAGATGGTTAACTTATTTAATTGCTTATTTAATTAATTTAGCTACTAAGAAATTATTAAAGGAAAAATTAGTTAAATTAAATTATTAGAATGGAAATTTCTGTTCTACTGTTTCAAATGATTAATGAACTGTAAATGTTTATAAAGGTAAAAAAAAATCGGAAACCAAGGCAATATTGAAGTGGATTGCAAATAAAAAGAAAAGGTGAGTTAATCTCATCATCTGGGTTTTATTTAAATTTAAATGGTTAAATTTAAATATTTGGTTGAATGATTGAATTGATTGGATGTGGTATATTATACAGTAGTATATAGTATATATTGGAGTGATTGATTTCCCGCATTATATAGCGGATGAGACCCTATACGCCGCATAATAGCGGATGATATTATATAAACCCATATACCGCGATATTCCACCCCGAAGTGGAATTGGTATTGTGCTAACATCTGTGGATGCAGGGAAACAGGTTGGAGGGATCCAACTGGATTCCTCAAAATATTTAGATTGTTTAAATATTCTGTGATATGATTTATTTGATAATCTGAGATAGATTATATTGGTGATTGAAAGTAGTGAATGCTATGTTTGATTGGAGATTTTTGGGTATACTGAGTTATCAAAAATATATAGATTGTATTTTTGAAAAGAAATAAAAGAGATAATTTTTAAGTAAAATATTTATAGAAATTTGAATAAATTAAAGAATGAATTAGGAAAGGATAAAAGTGATTTTTAAATTCTGTTAAATAAATTCCGAGTATGGGAAAGGAGATTTTGAATAAAAGGGGAAATATTAAATTTTTAAACCTAAGTGATATTATTTAAGGGAATAAAGGAATTTATTTTAAAAATTCAAGGTTTGAATTTATTTAAAAGGGTAAAGAAGGATTTTGGAAAACTTGAAATTGATATTTCCAGTTTAAAAGATTTTAAATCATAATAAAGAAAGAAAAGCTGAAGTTAATGGATTTTGAAATAAATGGAGTAAGTAAGGAAATTTATTTCAAAGTGAAGTAAATTGGAAATCAATTGTAAATTGATTTAAGTGTTTAGAATTGGAATTTAAAAGAGAAGTTAGATTTTGGAATTTATAAACTAGGTTTATAAAGTGAAGTAAAATATCAGTGGATATTTGGAAACATAAATTCAAGGTGGGGATTTATAAAGGAATGTGAATTTGTTTAAAAGAAAATAAAAATAAATAGTGATTTATTTTTAAAAGGATGTGAAAGAGAAGCATATTTCCTTGAATAGCCAAGTACATTTCCAAAGCAAAGTTTAAGTGTAAGTTAAAGGTTTTAAAGTGTGTTTTAGAAAATTTATTATTTTTCAAATGATTAAATTTTGAAGTATGTATTTCTCAAATTTATTATAGTAGTAATTATTAAAAGTGGCGTAGTATTTTGTTGTAGAAAGGATAAAATTTAGTGTTATATTTTATAAGTAGCTTTATTTTAAATATTATTTAAGCATATATCTTTGAATAAAGTATTAAAGTAGTTTTTAATTTAAATGTTTAAAGCATATTTCATAATATAGTGTTTTAAACTATTTGTACTTGGTGATTTCAGTGGAAATAGAAATTATTTGGGGAATTTATTCCATGAGAGAAAGACGGTTTGAAACTGTTTTCAAAGGGTTAAAAGGTGGAAATATATCTTGCGAAGATATTTGAGATAAATAAATAATTTGGGAGAAATTATTGTGGCTTGATGATTGGTTGTGAATGTAATTGATAGTTAAATAACCGACTATCAATATTGGTCAATGCGCTGATCGTTTCGAAGAGACCGGGATCGGGATTAATTTTCCGAAAACCACTTCGATCTGGTTTATACGTTTTCGTGAGGAAAACGAGTTTGGAGTCGAAGATGGAGCGGTGAAGTGCAAGGGCTATTTGCTACTAATCCTAAGGATGATTCCAAAATGGATGTAGTAGGAATAGTGCCTTCGGTTCCGTTTAAACACGGGACGGACTTGTATGGATTAATGCTTTCAGAATATCGTCAGGAGGACGGTGAGCATTCTAAGTGATATGTTCTAAAAAGGTAACGCTTAGCCTCGAGCCTCATCAACCAGGAATGACTGAAAATCAGAGGTTATGCAGCAAGGCTAAGTGGGTAGCACCCATTAGGGTGAGGTCATCCCTGTCTAGATGTCCCTTTTATTTTGGCTTAGTGGGCGGTTGCTGATCCCAACCGCGGGGTGATCTTACTCGGAATTATCCAGTAAGGGGTAGTTCCGGTCTTGTGTTGCAGGGGATTGGGCGTAATCCTCGGTACGCTGATCTAGACCAGGTACTGTGACAGGTGGTACCCCAGTGCCTAGTCATTAGTTGGAAATCCATTCTCCCTACGTGCCTTTTACGAATTTTGTTTGTATAACCCACTTTGTGGCTAGTATGCTAGAATTTAATCATGTAACAATTTTGGCTATTTGAATAAGTATTTGTATATAGACACTATTATAATATCAGACGGATTTGATAAGAAAGTGTTTTGGCTATCGTAAGGTAAAAACCGACATGTTTATTTGTGGCGCGGTCTTACGAGATGCTTTTGATTTCAAAGGATTTTGAAACTTTAATAATCCAATTGAGTGTGTTTTCTCACGCTGGTTTTCCAGACTGACTCGGGTGTTATTTTATTATAATGCTCGGGTCAGACCGAGTATTATAGAATACAGGATATGATGCTGTGGAGCTCAGGAGACGAGCTGGATGGCGAGACATACTTCCGTACTTGATTATCATTCCGCTGTGTATTCAGTTTTGTGAGGACAGGAGATGATAACTGTCCAGTTGTGTGTTATGAATTGTGTTGTACTCTGATGATATAATGTATAAACAGATATAATTCTTTTGTTTTAAAGATTAGTCATTTATCTATTATATATTGTTCCGCTGCGTTTGTGAGATTCTGATGTTGTTTTGGCTTCTTCTTCTTCAACCTCTTTCTTCTTTTACCCTAGTTATTCGCTCTTTCGCACACTTTGGGTTGAACGAGGAAGATTTATTATCAACTCAAGGGGTACGGAACCACGGGTCGTTTCATACCCCATGGAATACCGACCCACTCTCTCTCTCCAATCATCGACCCACTCACTCTCAAGTCACCAAACGGCTTCACCATAGCATATGCCGAGCCACTCCCTTTGAAGAGTCCCGACCCACTCCGTTACCAAACTCCTACTAAGCCAGCTCTACTCCAATAACCCACCGACCGTTCTCCCTCGATCGTATGACAAGCAGGAGCCTACTACCTATACACTAACCCCTGTAATTTACCGAGCTTTCTTCTTCTCCACATCGCCGACTTTGAAGTTAGGGCTATGACTACTTCTCCTAGTAACTTGTCCCTTGATCTATTAAGACCGAGTCGGATTCTTAGCCTAAGACACGCTCCTATCTCCAATTCGTCCCTCTCTTCGCCAACTCCTACCAACTCCTATTTAGTAACCCACGAACTCGAACTTCGCATGAGACTCCAAACTTAGGGAGATGAATTAAGTGAAAGATTCGTACCTATATGCAAGATTTGAGGCTTATGAACACAGTTGGGTTCGGGTCAAGATTTATTTGGATTCATTGGCGGCTAGAGTTGCAAAGTGGGCGGTCTGGATTTGGGAGGAGGAAGGATTGAGTGCTAAGTAAGGCTTGGAGGAAATAAAGTAAAGAGACTTGAAAGGGTAAGGTAGAAGTGAGAAAAGAAGAAGGAGTGTGGGCTTTTATATGGTGAAGGGGAAGATGAACGGGCATCCCCCTGATGACCCGGTCACCATACTTCAATGGGTCGGCAAAATGACAAGCGGACCCTACCCAGATAACCGTTCGAGTGGATCAGCTTTAGTATGCCAATCCCTCCTTTAATAAAAATATAATATATATATATATATATATATACAGATGTGTACACATATAGTGGTAGTTGAGGATGGTATGTGATAAAGAGACGGATGCTACCAAATAAGTGGAGAAGCGTGGGTTTAGGAAAGCCACTATGACTCAACTTTCGACAGGTTGCAAACATTTAGTTTTTGAAAAGTTAAAATAGGATTTCAAGAACCTTTTCGGGACTGAGCTAGTACGTTAAGACGACATGAAGTTTCATCGAAGGCCAATGAAAAAGCGACAGTAAGATCATTCTGGATGAGTTAGCCTCCAGAAGCAGGGATTACTCGTTGATTCAAAGCACGTCATGTTGATTCACACAACGCACTTTGGGGGGCAAATGTTACCCGGTAGCTTGACCCAGCTACAAGGCGATAGTTGCAGAGGGTATAGTTGGACCTAGACGGGACTCAAGCCAAGAGAGGACCGGAAGATAAGAGATCGGGATAACTTGTTTGGATTGGCCTGTATATGTGGTTCGACCATGTTGGGTCGGCACAAAGTGGTTCGGCCTAGGTAGCTCAGTGTAAATGTGGATCAGCATACATGTGTGGCTCGGCAAGCATGGATCGATACTTCTGCGTCGGTGAATATAGATCGCTAGGTATGGCTTGGCCTTAGTCCAACGCGTGTCGTTCGGCTTATGTTAAACAAGATCGTTCGGCTTCAGTAGGTTAGCATGTCTCGATCGGCTTGGTGGGGTCGGCATATGACGCTTGGCGTATATGGGTTGGCAACTTAGACCCAGGCCTGGTGGCTCAACGTACTTGGGTCGGTATGCATCGGGGGAATCAAGGTGGGTCGGTCAGGTATGGGTCGGCTTTAAACAACATGTGTGGATCGGCAGCTGGGCTCGGTCATAATGGTTCAGCATATCTGGTTCGGTGCATATCAGGGAAGTTAACAGGTTATCAGGCCTGCAACGAGGTGAGGCGCTTGACATTTCTTAGCTTCAGGTCACACTACTATTTACTTTGAGTCCCTTGAGAGTTTACTTCGAGTCACCTACGGGGAATCCCCGGGCCGGCAATAGGTGGGTCGGTCATGAAGGATTCGGCATGCCTGGATCGATCAACCTAACATATCAGCTTTGGGCCGAGTTATCTTAGTCATGGAGCTGGACGGAAGAACCGGCCTATCTTCGTCTATAAATAAACGGGCAGGGGTCTAGTTAAAGGGACCTTTTTTTCTAGAACTTCAAGGGAACTCTGCCATTTTTTATACTCTCTTCTTTCTTATTCAAACTTGTATTCAAGTGATTTGTTTACGGGTTGTATCTGTATTCAAGTGCTTGAAAAAGTAATAAAGATTATATTCAAAGTGGACGTAGGCAATTACGCCGAACCACTATAAATCTGGTGTTCTCATTTCTATTATTGTTTTAGTATTCGAACGTGTTACTTTTCTCTGTTTTAAATTTACTTTCTTCATTAATCTCTCTACATAATTCTATTCAACAGTGTTAGTTACCAATTTTGGAGCTAATAGTTATATTATTATGTGTTATAATTTATTTATAAACAAATCGAATTTGCTGTAAAAATTAAATTTTGACATTATTAATTATTTTATGTATATTTAGATATTAATTTAAATATAGACTAATGTATATTTTAAACATATAATTACATATATGTATATTTATAATGTATAAATAGCTTAGAATTTTTCCTTACTCCTATTTATACATAATATGAATTAACAAATTTGAAAATAATTTTTTTTTATATATAAATAATTTAAATCATCTTTTGTTGATTATTTGAATTATTTATTATATCTAAAATAATTATTGGACTATAAATTCGATTTTATATTTTTTTAAATTACTAAATATATGTAGTAACCCATGGAAACATTTTCAAATTTTTTTGTATATATTTAATATTTTTAATAATTAAATTACTTCGGTTGAACATTTCTTTTATTTATTAAAATAATATTTTATTTCAAAAAATCATGAAATAATTTTTGAGCCTGTATTTTATGATCCTAAATTTTCCTAAATTTTAAAATTTGTTTTTTAATATTTATTACTAATATTTTTAATTATTATGATCAAAACTATTTATTATATATATATATAATGATAAAATTATAAAATTATTATTTCATGTTTGTTATGCTAATTTTGGTCGAGAAATAATTTTAAAATATATATTATTATATTTTAAGTATTTCATATAATTAATTATTCATATATATACATTTTATTTAACCTTATATATATATAATTTTAATTATTATATATATGTATGTATAATTTTATATGTTTAATTATGTATATATATTTATACAAATGTTTTAGATTATATATATATATATCTATATATATATTTCATTTTGAGACTTTTAGTTATAAAATATATTTTAAATATATGTATACGTATTTATATAAATATACCTTGCATTATAGATTTATGCACATATTTAGACAACATACAATACATACAAAATGAGCTAATGTATCCGTTGCGATGTAAATCCAAACATCTATATATGGGCATGTTATACCATTCGCGGATTATTATGTTACACATGCACACACATATGTATATGTATATGATACATGTGTATATATATATAAATTAAATCATTTAAATTAAATTTACACTACAAAATACTTAAATTTAAATAAAATACATGATTTTATTTAAAAAAAAATTAGAATTGTTCTAAATGAATTAGACTTCATAAGCCCAATAAAGATCCAATAGAATTAAAAAAATTGAAATACATCCACCACTACCGCTGCGGGCTGGCCTAGTTCCAACAATGGTATTAGAGCCTAATAGCCTATGCGGTCTAATTAGTCATGTTAGAGCTAACTAATTAAGCTTGTGCACTTAATACGGTGTCTAGAAAGGTGATGTCTAGGATTGGAATTAGGTAATTGTAACAACCCGCATATTTATCGATTTCATATTTAAATATTTTATTGTTAATCAGATTTTGGTCCGAAAAGCTACTTTTTGCATACGGTCAAATTAGGACTCGAGACCACTCCCATTGAGTTCAAAATGACGTTTGCGATCTTTTTGAGTGTAAGCTTCGATATGTTTGGAGAAAGTGGAAATTTCGTCACTTTTTGCTTTGGATCTTTAATTTGGGCTGAACCACTTGTTAACTCAGCCCAACCCCTTCCTTCTCTTCATACTTCATTTCTAATTTCTTAAACTTTGAAGCTTTATCAAAAATGGTGGAGGGAATGGGAAATTAAAACTCCAAACTCAAATTCAATTGCAAATCCAACATTCAACCCGAAATTCAAGTAGAAGATATTGGATTCAAGCTTTGGATTGCTTCTCCTTGCTTTCAAGCTCCATCTTCATCCATTTTAGTGAAAAGGTGAGATTTTTAATCTCACATCTTGCCTATAACTATCATTGGGCTGTTGGGAATGATTCCTCATCACTTTAGCATGCATATTTGCATTTGGTTTGGATCGGATTGGCGAAAAACTCCCATTTCTAGCGTTCTTGGCGAATTCCTACGTTTAGGTTGCACTGCCTTCGTTAGATCGCTCTGGCCTCGATAGGTCGTTCACGTGGAAAAGTCACGCTGGCTATAGGTCGCATCCCCTTAGGTCGTTTCCGACCTTATATCATAAGGCGGCTCTAGGTCGCTCGACCCTGCTAGGTCGTAGTTCGCGCGTCACTTTAGGTCGCTAGGCCTTCTCTCTTTAGGTCGCTCACGTGTTAAAACCATTAGGTCGCTCGCGTGCCAAAACCTTAGGTCGCTCGCATATTAACCCCTTAGGTCGCTCGCGTGCCAAAACCTTAGGTCGCTCGCATATTAACCCCTTAGGTCGCTCGCGTGCTAAAACCTTAGGTCGCTCGCGTGTTAAAACATTAAGTCGCTCGCGTGTTAGACCCTTAGGTCGCTCGGCCGATTCACGTGCTAGGTTGCGAGTATTTAAGTCGCTAGGTCGCTTGGCATTGTGCCGCTAGGTCGCTCGGCACTATGGTGTTAGGTCGTTTGACCTTGTTTTCTACTAGGTCGTTTGGCCTTGTTTAATGCTAACTCGTGAACACCTATAGGTCGCAACCACTAGGTCGCTTGACCCCTTAGACCACTAGGTCGCATCCATTAGGTCATTTGACCTATTTGACTTAAGGTTGTTGCACTTTAATTCGACCATGTTAGGTCGCCAGTATAGTCCTACTTTTATGGTTTTGGTATTGATTTCTTTGGACTTTACTCACATCTTCGAACGTGAATTTATGTGACTCGATTTGTTTCAACAATCGTTTTGTGACTTGTCGCTTTAAAAATGTGAAGGCTTCAATACTAGTAGTGAATATCAAACCCCTTTCATCAAAGCGATTTCAACACTGTTTTGACTACAAAGCTCTTTTCCTCAAACCGGTTTTCCAATCTACTAGTATATACAAGCCTTTACTTCACTCGGATGAGAAATCTAATTAAACGGCTTAGTAAAACGAGTGGTATGAAACGCTTGCGTTCACTTCGTCGGTTAATTCTTGGACTTGTTCGATTGAACCTTTTGTGACAATTTTCTAGTGAAGACCTACAACTTGTTCGTAAATATTTAAGTTAAGCAAGTGGTTATGGGACATGAAGCTAAACTCATATATTTACTAGCTTGGTGTGATTGACACTTCTTGATGATCATGATGATCATGTTTGTGATTTAGACTAGCAATTGTGCGATGTCTCTTTGTCTACGAGGGAGACTAAACCCCGTTTGTGTGATGTTTCACCATCACATATGTGGGATAGCGCCCCATGGTCTTCGGGCCGTTCGTGTGTCAAAATTTAATGGATAGCTTTCATGAGATAGCTTCTCATCATGTGTTATACGCGTTGGTGAGTTTTCATGCTCCCGTTTATGTGTTAGGCCTTCCCTTTTTTATGTGTTTTCTGGATTTCGTGTGTTGATTTCCGGAATTTGTGCTTCACCAATTTTCATGATTTTCATTGATATGATATCAGTTTTTGTGCATTGGTGAATTCATGTGTCATTGACTTGTTATGAATACAAGTTTAGGGTATGATACCCTATTTTATCTTTGAGAAGATTCTTGTGATATTGATTAATCTCTTGTTGATTATCATTTACATACTTATAGTAGTATGCCATTATGGTTATTATATGTTTATGCCATACCCCTTATTCTATATCATGTCATCTGATATTTATAGTTAGACTGATCCGTTTATTATTTTCTTATAAATAATACTCGGGTCAGACCGAGATGTTACAGGTGCTTCTGCTTGACTTCTCTCCTGGATTATTCTGACTTTTGGCTTACTACTTAGATTAGTAGTTTTTGGTTGTACACATTTGAGATATAGACTCTAGGTTGTGTACTTATTCTTTTGTATAGCACGTGTTGCTATTCTTTTGTATTATCGTGGATCTTTCTGACCACTACTTTGATGTACACTTTCATGTGTTATATATATATATACATTCATATCTTTTTCCGCCTTTGTGATATGGATGTCTTTGACTGATTTATGTTATTTTTATTTCTATATTTGTTTCCGAAGATTATATATATCCACCATGTGATAGCTTTGAGTTTGTATCGGTATGTTGGATTTCCTCCTTAAATGAAGTTCATGCTATACTATCTGACATATCATTGCTCGCTTAAAGAAGTTACATGGATGGTCGCTCCTCAACAGCCTTATTCTCCGTGCTAGTTGACAGCATTACACTGTATTGTTCTTGGCTAGCGTAGGTATAGAGGTGGGGCGTCACAGCTTGGTATCAAAGCCAAACTTCGAAACAATGTAGAATAACTTAACAAGGATCATCGTCCTAAGTCCAACTTAGGAGTCGTTCCTTAGAATTTAATTCGAGTCTTCGTACCGATATATCCTATTTCCTCCTACGAGTCCTTGTTTTATTTATCAAGATTTGCTTGATATTTATTTGGAGAATAACTTTTCTCCTTCTCTCTTTCTTAAAGGAGAGAATGTCTAGACCAGGTCGTCCTAGAGCCGGACCATCTACTGTCACTCCCCAGGATGGAGTTTTTATAACTGCTCAACAGCTTCTTGATTTAGTAAAGAATGCTTAGGCAGCCGGTCCTAATCAGGAGCCTACTCATCCTAAGTCTGGATTTGCACGCTTGTGCAACGATTATACTAACTTGGGTGGGAAACCATTCAAGGGTTCCGAAACTATTATCGAGGTCCAGGCTTGGTTAAGAACATGCGATCGAATCTTTTCTCGCATGAATCTTATCGATCTTCACCATGTTCAGGTGGCTTCCAGTATGCTCCAAGAGAGGGCATTGGATTGGTACGAACTTCTTATTTCTGAAATTAACGAAGCAGATCTCACCTGGGAGCAATTCCGGGAACACTTCGAGTTGAAATTCGTACCAGAAGCAGAGAAGGTGACATTGGCTCGACGTTTTATAGACCTTGTTCAAGGTGAATCCTCTATGACAGATTATGTCGCATCCCTCGAGTCACTATCCAAATATGGGGTTGAATACATCAACACCCCATTGAAGAAGAACCAGAGGTTCGTCTATGGCTTAAACAAGAATATCAAGAAGCCATTACTTCTAAAATTAGAAGTTTCTTTCGACCAACTCATTGATATTGCTCTTCGTCTTGCAGAGGCTGATAAGGACAGTGATGTTGAAGTGGTGACTTCCAAACCAAACTTTAACAACAAGAAGAGGCCAAACAAATTCAAAGGTCCTTATCCCAACAAAAAGGGTAAACAAGCAACTCCTGCTGTAAAAACACTTTCCCCTATTGAGGGGAAATGCTTCAACTGTGGTGCTAAAGGCCATTTTGCGAACAAATGTTCAAAGCCCCGCTCTTTTCGCTATTGTAAAAGTCCAGATCATTTTATGCATTTATGTCCTAGGCTTCAAGGCAAGGAGGGAACGTTAAACGTTGCTCAAGCCCCTGGCAACACATCTCACGGTCAAGGTATGTCTCATTCTGTCCTTGATGGCATCATAATATTTCATGATCAACCTATTAGAGTTCTCTTTGATACGGGTGCATCCCATTCTTTTATATCAAAGGAACTTGTAGACACTTTTTCTTTAAGTGTTGTTGCTTTATTAACTTCTCTAAGAATTGAGAATCCGGTTGGTGGATCCGCAACTCTTAGTTTGCTTTGTAAAGACGTCGAGATTATTTTGTGTGATTTTTCTTTCCTTGCCGATTTGCATGTCATGCGTTACTTAGGCTTTGGAATGATTTTGGGTATGGATTGGCTTAATCGTTATGAAGCTCATATCCTATGTCCTGAGCGGACTATTTATCTCCGACATCCGCAATCTGTTAATCAGATTTCTATTATTCTTAAAGATTTGGATTCCGCTTTGGTTGCATCTTTATATTCTTTAAATCCTCGTGATGAGGATAATGATGATGAGGAAGATGTCATTTCTCTTATTCGCGCCGTTCGTGAATTTTTCGACATCTTTGAGCCCGTTGTAGGACTACCACCTAAGCGAGCAATTGAGTTCAAAATTAATCTTATACCTGGAGCTCAACCTATTACTCGTCCTCCTTATCGCATGTCCAATAAGGAGAATGAAGAGATGCGCAAACAATTATCCGAGTTGGAGACGAAGCAACTTATTCGCTCTAGTTCCTCGCCTTGGGGAGCTTCAGCTATTTTCGTAAATAAGTCCGATGGTACACTTAGGCTTTGCGTCGACTACCGCAAGCTTAATGATCTTACTATTAAGAATAAATATCCTTTACCTCGGATTGATGATCTGTTTGATCAACTTAGTGGTGCTAAAGTCTTTTCACAATTGGACTTGGCCACCGGTTTTCATCAGCTTCGTATTGCAGAGGATAATATTCCTTTAACTTCTTTCCGTACTCGTTATGGATCTTATGAGTGGCTAGTTATGCATTTGGGTTAACGAATGCTCCGGCTTATTTCGTTGACCTTATGAATCGAGTTTTCAAAGATATTCTCGATCGGTTTGTTCTCATCTTTATTGATGATATTCTTGTGTATTCCAAAACCGAGGAGGAACATGGAAAGCATCTTCGGATTGTATTGGAAACTCTTAGGAGCAATCAATTGAAGGCAAAATTTTCTAAATGCCATTTTTGGCAATCTAGTGTGAAGTTTCTCGGTCATATTATTTCCGAATCCGGAATATCAGTGGATCCTTCAAAGATTGAAGCGATTCAAAATTGGAAGAGACCGGAGAGCGTGACTGAAATCCGTAGCTTTCTCGGATTGGCAAGTTATTACCGCCGTTTAATAAAAGACTTTTCTAAGATTGTCGTGCCTCTTACTGGCTTAACAAAGAAAGGTGTTAAATACATTTGGTCGGACAAATGTGAAACTTCTTTTCAGAAATTAAAAGAACTCCTTTCTGATGCTCCTATTCTTATTACTCCCGAAGGGAATCAAGATTTTGTCGTTTATACCGATGCTAGTCGCGTTGGTTTGGTTGCCATTCTTATGCAAAAAGAACGTGTTATTGCTTATGCTTCAAGGCAATTGAAGCCGGCTGAGACTAGATATGCCACACATGATTTAGAACTCGCGGCTATCGTTTTCGCCCTTCGAATTTGGCGACACTATCTTTTGGTAGAGAAATTTATACTTTATACTGATCATAAGTCTTTGAAATATTTATTTTCTCAAAAGGAACTTAATTTTCATCAACAACGTTGGCTCGAGTTCCTTGCCTCTTATGATCTTGATATCCTTTATACTCCCGGAAAGGGAAATCGAGTTGCCGATGCACTTAGTCGCAAGCAACAAGCGATTGTTTTTATGATGGTATCTGAATGGCATGACCTCGAGGTTTTATCCACTTGTGAAATTCGAGATCGTGTCTCTGATTTATGTTCATCTTTTGTCTTATGTAGCCTTGAGGCTCGTCCTTCCCTTTTGGACCGCATTCCTGCAGTTCAAAAGCTAGATCCTGAATTGGCTTTGCTTAGCTAAAATCTTAAGGATAAAACCGATATTGAAGGTTTAAAAGACTTTGATATTGATTTTCGTGGCGGCATTCGGAAATTTGGTAGACTGATCGTACCAAATATTAGTGATCTTCGTAGAGATATTTTAGAAGATTCTCATCGTTCCAAGTATTCTATTCATCCCGGTAGCAGTAAAATGTACGCAGATATGAAGCGACTTTATTACTGGGAGGGAATGAAATCTGATATCGCTAACTTTGTTAAGTGTTGCATGACTTGCCAACTTGTTAAGGCTGAACATCAAAGGCCCGATGGGTTATTGCAACCATTGGAAATTCCAGTTTGGAAGTGGGATCAAATTTCCATGGATTTTATTGATGGCCTTCCCCGTTCTCGTTCGGGTCATAATAGCTTATGGGTGATTGTTGATAGACTTACTAAATCTGCCTATTTTATTCCCATTCGGTCGAACCGAACCGTTCCTCTTCTGGCCAAACTTTTTATCAAAGAAATTGTCAAACTGCATGGAGTTCCTTCTTCCATTGTTAGTGATCGTGATCCATTATTTACCAGTGGATTCTGGAAGAGTCTTCAAAAAGCTTTGGGAACGAAGCTTAATTTTAGCACCGCTTATCACCTCCAGTCCGATGGACAAACCGAGCATGTGAATCAAACTCTTGAAGATCTTCTTCGTGCTTGTGTGCTTGATTTCGGTGGAAGTTGGGAAGATCATATTTCGCTTGTTGAGTTTTCCTATATTAACAGCTTCCAATCTAGTATTGGTATGGCACCTTTTGAGGCACTCTATGGAAGGCCATGCCGATCTCCTTCTTGTTGGCTTGAGGCCGGTGAGAAGCTGGTTTTAGGTCCAGATCTTATTCGTGATTCCACAGAGAAGATTGACCTTATTCGACATAGGATGAAAGAAGCCCAGAGTAGACAAAAATCCTATGCCGATAACCGAAGAAGAAAATTAGAATTTTCTGTGGGAGATCATGTATTTATTCGTGTTTCACCTATGAAGGGTGTTGTACGCTTCAGTCGATCGGGAAAGTTAGCGCCTCGATATATTAGGCCATTTCCTATCACTGAACGTATTGGTTCCATGGCTTATCACCTTTCATTACCGGCTCAGTTATCTGCCATGCATGACGTGTTTCACGTTTCTCAATTACGGAAGTGCCTTCGGGATTCCGATTCTATTGTTGAGCCCGGTGTGGAGGAGGAGATTGAAGTTTCACCTGATTTAACTTATGAGCAACATCCTATTCAAATTATTGCTTCGGAGGTCAAACGACTTCGAAATAAAGATGTTCCGCTTGTTAAAGTTCAATGGTCCTCTAATCCTAAGGACTACTCTTGGGAAACTAGAGAATTCATCGAGCGAACACATCCGGACTTGCTTTCTCATGCTCTTTGAGGTAAACTTCTTATTTCAAATTTCTTTTGTGTTAATATGCTTTTATGGTTGTTACTTTTTATTTCCATCTTATATATTGCGAGGATGCAATTTCTTTAAGGAGGGGAGTCTGTAACAACCCGCATATTTATCGATTTCATATTTAAATATTTTATTGTTAATCAAATTTTGGTCCGAAAAGCTACTTTTTGCATACGGTCAAATTAGGACTCGAGACCACTCCCATTGAGTTCAAAATGACGTTTGCGATCTTTTTGAGTGTAAGCTTCAATATGTTTGGAGAAAGTGGAAATTTCGTCACTTTTTGCTTTGGATCTTTAATTTGGGCTGAACCACTTGTTAACTCAGCCCAACCCCTTCCTTCTCTTCATACTTCATTTCTAATTTCTTAAAATTTGAAGCTTTATCAAAAATGGTGGAGGGAATGGGAAATTAAAACTCCAAACTCAAATTCAATTGCAAATCCAACATTCAACCCAAAATTCAAGTAGAAGATATTGGATTCAAGCTTTGGATTGCTTCTCCTTGCTTTCAAGCTCCATCTTCATCCATTTTAGTGAAAAGGTGAGATTTTTAATCTCACATCTTGCCTATAACTGTCATTGGGTTGTTGAGAATGATTCCCCATCACTTTAGCATGCATATTTGCATTTGGTTTGGATCGGATTGGCGAAAAACTCCCATTTCTAGCGTTCTAGGCGAATTCCTGCGTTTAGGTCGCACTGCCTTCGTTAGATCGCTCTGGCCTCGATAGGTCGTTCGCGTGGAAAAGTCACGCTGGCTATAGGTCGCATCCCCTTAGGTCGTTTCCGACCTTATATCACAAGGCGGCTCTAGGTCGCTCGACCCTGCTAGGTCGTAGTTCGCGCGTCACTTTAGGTCGCTAGGCCTTCTCTCTTTAGGTCGCTCGCGTGTTAAAACCATTAGGTCGCTTGCGTGCCAAAACCTTAGGTCGCTCGCGTACTATCCCCTTAGGTCGCTCGCGTGCCAAAACCTTAGGTCGCTCACGTATTAACCCCTTAGGTCGCTCGCGTGCTAAAATCTTAGGTCGCTCGCGTGTTAAAACCTTAAGTCGCTCGCGTGTTAGACCCTTAGGTCGCTCGGCCGATTCACGCGCTAGGTCGCGAGTATTTAAGTCGCTAGGTCGCTTGGCATTGTGCCACTAGGTCGCTCGGCACTATGGTGTTAGGTCGTTTGACCTTGTTTTCTACTAGGTCGTTTGGCCTTGTTTAATGCTAACTCGTGAACACCTATAGGTCACAACCACTAGGTTGCTTGACCCCTTAGACCACTAGGTCGCATCCATTAGGTCGTTCGACCTATTTGACTTAAGGTTGTTGCATTTTAATTCGACCATGTTAGGTCGCCAGTATAGTCCTACTTTGATGGTTTTGGGATTGATTTCTTTGGACTTTACTCACGTCTTCGAACGTGAATTTATGTGACTCGATTTGTTTCAACAATCGTTTTGTGACTTGTCGCTTTAAAAATGTGAAGGCTTCAATACTAGTAGTGAATATCAAAACCCTTTCATCAAAGCGATTTCAACACTGTTTTAACTACAAAGCTCTTTTCCTCAAACCGGTTTTCCAATCTACTAGTATATACAAGCCTTTACTTCACTCGGATGAGAAATCTAATTAAACAGCTTAGTAAAACGAGTGGTATGAAACGCTTGCGTTCACTTCGTCGGTTAATTCTTGGACTTGTTCGATTGAACCTTTTGTGATAATTTTCTAATGAAGATCTACAACTTGTTCGTAAATATTTAAGTTAAGCAAGTGGTTATGGGACATGAAGCTAAACTCATATATTTACTAGCTTGGTGTGATTGACACTTCTTGATGATCATGGTGATCATGTTTGTGATTTAGACTAGCAATTGTGCGATGTCTCTTTGTCTACGAGGGAGATTAAACCCCGTTTGTGTGATGTTTCACCATCACATATGTGGGGTAGCGCCCCATGGTCTTCGGGCCGTTCGTGTGTCAAAATTTAATGGATAGCTTCCATGAGATAGCTTCTCGTCATGTGTTATACGCGTTGGTGAGTTTTCATGCTCCTGTTCATGTGTTAGGCCTTCCCCCTTTTTATGTGTTTTCTGGATTTCGTGTGTTGATTTCTGGAATTTGTGCTTCACTAATTTTCATGATTTTCATTGATATGATATCAGTTTTTGTGCAGTGGTGAATTCATGTGTCATTGACTTGTTATGAATACAAGTTTAGGGTATGATACCCTATTTTATCTTTGAGAAGATTCTTGTGATATTGATTAATCTCTTGTTGATTATCATTTACATACTTATAGTAGTATGCCATTGTGGTTATTATATGTTTATGCCATACCCCTTATTCTATATCATGTCATCTGATATTTATAGTTAGACTGATCCGTTTATTATTTTCTTATAAATAATACTCGGGTCAGACCGAGATGTTACAGGTGCTTTTGCTTGACTTCTCTCCTGGATTATTCTGACTTTTGGCTAACTACTTAGATTAGTAGTTTTTGGTTGTACACATTTGAGATATAGACTCTAGGTTGTGTACTTATTCTTTTGTATAGCACGTGTTGCTATTCTTTTGTATTATCGTGGATCTTTCTGACCACTACTCTGATGTACACTTTCATGTGTTATATATATATACATTCATATCTTTTTCCGCCTTTGTGATATGGATGTCTGTGACTGATTTATGTTATGTTTATTTCTATGTTTGTTTCCGAAGATTATATATAGCCACCGTGTGATAGCTTTGAGTTTGTATCGGTATGTCGGATTTCCTCCTTAAATGAAGTTCATGCTATACTATCTGACATATCGTTGCTCGCTTAAAGAAGTTACATGGATGGTCGCTCCTCAACATCCTTATTCTCCGTGCTAGTTGACAGCATTACACCGTAGTGTTCTTGGCTAGCGTGGGTATAGAGGTGGGGCGTCACAGTAATCAAGTACCCTGCCCTACCTGGTTACCTGCCTGGCCTGAAAGGTGATGTGAGCCCAAAGGTTGCCTCTAATAGAAAAGGCCCAATTTGAATTGGGCCTTGGGCTAATTTTCGAAATATTTTTGAAAATTAAGACATGATTTTAAATTTAAAAGTTAAATTTAAAATAAAAACATGTTTATTATAAAAGGTTATAATATAATATAAATTTTCAAAATGTTTGAAAATGCAATGAAAAAGTTCAAAATGTTTGAAAATATGTAAATATTAATTTCAAAATTTAAAATTATTAATAAGATTAATAATATAAATTAATTAAATGAGTTAATTAATTAACACTTATATGCATGTATTATATATGTTGATATATGTTATGTTATTTTAAAGTGATTAAGATTACATAAGCATACATGTATGTATATAAGATAAAATTCTAAAATTGATATAATTTAATTAATATTGTTTAATAAATAAATTAATTAAAGGTTAATTAATTAAATAAAAATACACATATATAAGATATATGTGTTACACTATAAAAGTTATAGTAGATATGTCCGATATAAAAGTTGTATTAGAATACTAATACAAAATTAATTAAAGAGTTAATTAATTAAATAAGAATTAATTAATGAATTATTATACATAAGACTATCATATAAGTAATCTGAAATATAGAAGTTATTTAACAACAAAACTTATATGATATGAATGTATAAACCAAAAGTGGAACATTAAAGAAAACCAAATAGACTTAAGGAATAAATACATACATAAATGTACGTATACTATGATTTCTGATGTGTTTGACACTTAAATCACAAGGGTGTTTCCATAAGAAATACATTTTTCCATAAGTCGATATCATTCAATATAATATATTAAAGATTATGAATCTTCAATATAATGTTGTCCTCTACCATATATATATGTGTGTGTATATATATATATTTTACTTGCATACTCCGTAGTTGTTGAGCAAACTTAAGCTGGGGATGTTATGTGTAGTATTATTAATATATTGAACAGATGAGGTAAGATAACTATATATATTTGTTGAGAAAACTCAAGGTACATATACTATACTTAGGCCATCATGATATGGTAGGTCTGATTGAATAATCTCTTTCGATTTGTTGAGCAAACTCAAGGTCGAAATGAGATTAGGACAAGGAAAAATGGGTTAGGAGTTGTACTTGATACAACCAATAAGGAGTTATCCATCGTTTGTGGGGTTATGATTTGTTGAAAAAAATCAAGGTCAGAATACCAAGACAGACGAGTCCTAACACCCACTAGTGAAGTCGAAAGAATTCTGTGTTTCATCTTAGGGTTTGGAGAAACATAAAAGACTAATGGGAGCCTTATTAGAAAAATGAAATGGTAACATTTAACCTTTCTAATATTGTAAGAACATATGCTAAATAATGTTATAATTATCTACAATGATAAATTTGTGCATTCAATATAATTGATAAAATGTTTGTCAATTAACATATACAAACGAATTGAATTGAAAGTTAACAAATGGAAATATAATACCCACTATCAAATTCCTATTGCATGTTAATGTTTCAACACCCATGCAAGTGCCTGATTTTACAACTACTGAATACATTCATGGTTTGGTCACTTATGCATTTACTTGGTCAAGACCATCTTTGCATTTTATGAGTTTCGAACTCTAAAACAATACAAGACTATAGATATTTGATCCATATACAAATGCATATAAATTTTATATGGTGAATGGTCAAAGTTTGTAATGTACAGTATTTCAATGAATTAGTTCATCCGAAAAACCGTATAAACCATAGTGCGAGATCGAGTATTCAATCTGATTGATTACAAAAGAGATCAGATTGTATTAATGTATCACAAGACCAAAAACTACAAGATAAATATAAGAACTCGGTCGCTGAAATGTCATTTTGATCGGTTTACATAAAGTGCAGCATATTTGATGTCCTTAAATGTTAAGGATAATCGAATGCGCTTTTGTAAAGAGTTTATTATGATATTGTAGTAAGGTTTTCTTTTGAATAGGTTGACCATTTGAAAGGAAAACGAATGTATAAGAATAGATGTAATTTAAGGTACAGTTGGAATGAAGAGAATGAATACTCACTTCTACTTCATAGAGAAACATTGGCAATATGAATTGTAATAAATAATTGATATTTAATATTGGAATAAGAAATATGATTTCTATTCTGAAATGTATTTTCATATAGAAAATTGTTTTCTATGAGATTTATATCTTTGAGCTCAAGTTATTTGATCAACGAACTCTCCACTGTAAATAGTTGTAGTGTATGAAATAAACAAATTGTATTAAGTGAATGACAGATCTCCAAATTTAATATGCTATTATAGTAATGGCAGAAATAGTGGGAGACTACAATATAGCACTTATTAATTACAACATAGTATGAAAATTGTTTTCGTATAACTTACCATACATTATTTATGAAATAATAACTATTCTTCGATATCGAATGAAAAAATATATATAAACATAGCTATATTTCGATATGAATATTATGAATATTCTTTATGAAATAAAACTATAATGTGGTAATTTTTCCTTATAAGAAAAGTGGTGCATTGGAAAATACAAAAGTATCTAATATTATTTATGGTTATTTTGGAATTATAGACTAAGCCGCAGTTTTGAGAAATAATTTTATTGTATGATTTTGAATCATATTATACTTGTGAATTATATCTCAAACAATAAAGGGCTATGCACCCATTTAGTGGGAGTATCATAAGAGTTGATGAACTCCTCAAATTGATACATTATAGATGTATGAAATCATAATTCTATAAATACCAAAACGATTCCTTGTACTTCGTCATATTCACCGATGAGTTATCGTCGACATGGACATGTGTATTTGATACATATGTAGTGTGTCTATGGTAAACTCATGGAGTACAAAACATAAGTAGATAAAATAACATGCAATAGAAATGATTCGATTTGATCGAATGAGTGAGTATATTGGAAAAAGGTCCGAATGTATCTAAAAATGAATAAAGATTCAATCTCAAAAGTCACTCCTCTATGTGATGCATAATGATGCATCGATAAGGGGCAATCGAACTTTGTTGAACAATGTGCGGTTAATTGTGAGGGAAGTTGAGTTAGTTTCTTTCTATAAGGTCATGTACTTAAGAGTAGTGCACAAGGTTAATATTATTTCATCTAAATAACGGTTTACAAAATCACACAAGATAAGGGTTTATAAGAAACTCCAACATATCCTAGGCCAAGGAGTTGGCAGGTTGTGTGGGTTAAAAGATTGCACGTAATAATTGTTCATGAAGGGTCTTGCATGAATCTTCCCAAAAGGATTTTGAAAAGACTATCACTGGATGACATATTTATGTTTCGAACATAACTTCTGTAAACTAATAAGTATTCTCGCTCATTGAAGAGAAACTATGAGTTTTTTGTCAATGTCGAAAATATATACTCCTCGATTGTTAAATAAACCACAAAGAGTGTTGACTCTATCATATGGTATGATGCAAAAATCTAAAAGAATTCCAAGTACATTGTTAAAATATGATTTTGGTAGTCGTAACCTAAGGGATGTGATCCATCGGTCGTGATTATGTCTTTATGAGCAAGACTAATGTAGTTGAAATTAAATGAGCAACATTGATGAGAATAATATCGCAAATTTCAATTGTTGACATTTTAATAGATTCGGTATTCAACGTGCTCAAGTTAGTTCGGATTTACTCCAAAATTACCACTTGATATGACTTTATGTTTGTTATGTATGTATTGAAACAGAAAATTCTAAATAATGATTTAGAGTAAACTGTATATACATAATAACCAAAATGTCTCGAAGTAGATGGGAGAGATATTGAGTTTGTGAGTCTTTGGATATGATCCAAGAAATGATTCGAAAGTATCATTTTATATGCATCAAGATTGAATAAGAATTTGTATAGAAATATCAAATAGTTTGATTTTCAATCCAAGTGCAGAGGAAGCGTGTGTTCATAAGAAAGAATGTTAAAAGGTATAATGATATTTCTAAGCTATAAGTAAACAACAAGTTGTTGATTTTAAACGATGTACTTGTGTTAAAATCGGCCTTAGTTGTTTTAATACTCAACATTGGATTAATAAATGATGTCTTTTATAGTAAGTATAAAAGATGTTGGGAATGTACCAAATGATATGCAAAGACACCTTATTAAAATGTTTAATATGGAACATGTAAGATTGATTTCTTTGCATTGGCAAAAGGAATTATCATACATGTTGTGTTGTCTACGATATCATGATTTGTTTATGTATTTGATACATGAAACAAATATCAAATCCAAATTGATATCACTAACTGGTTGTTTGAAGTTCTCGTGTATTTATGAAATACTAGAGAATTGTTTACAGAAACATAAATTCCTTATGAACGAATGTTCAGACTCAAACTTTCTCAAGTAATACTGAGTATAATATGTCAATAATAAATCTTTAAGTAGGAAATGTTCCGAATGAAAGACCACGGCTGATTCAATGAAAAAAGGCTAGGTATATCGCCTTGAATAGTGCCACAATCAAAACAATGTGTATAAAAAATATAAGCGCACAAATTTATAACTGAGCCAATTCCAAATGTTGAGAATCTCATGACATAGTTATAGCAATGTCATAATATAGTTTGTAATAGAACTTAGAGCTCACTCGAAGTCGAGAGACATACTCCGAATTGTTCCACATGATAAAACAGTTTATCACCATCGGAGAAAGTTGATTAACAAAGTAAATAATTAAAACATAATAGCATGCCCATTCAAAAAGGGACTGACCTAATTAGTATTGAAAAAACCGATTAGAGAAGTTAGAATAAGATTCCATAATCAACCCCAAGTGCAAGTGGGAGATTGATAGAGTTAGGGGTATGCACTAGGGTCAATTATGTAATTTGTTACATATATCTAACTCGTTGACCAATCTTGTTCGAAATAAAGGTATTTTATTTCTATTATATACTTGATATAACGTGGTTATATTAATTAATAAATTTAATTAAAAGTATATTTAATAGAAAATCCATAAATGGTATGTTTTGTGATAGTAGTTACAAAGTGTTGTAACCGCGAGTAATTTATCACAATGAAACAAATGTACCATTTTAAATGTTCCTAGTCAAGATGCATCGAGACTAGATATCGATATATCCGTTGAGACTAGAGTACGTAACGCTCTCCAAATGTTGGGCAGTGTATTACTCATGACAGCTAGAGGCACCAAGGGGTTACGTACAGATAGTTATTGGATAACTATGGAAGGACTCACTCGATAGTTTTCTGTTGGTTAATATAACTAAGGTTAAATAGAAAATATCAATGTGACTAATTTACACAATTCTTTCGACTTGAGAATACTATCAACCTTCAATATGAAAAACTCTGCTTTGATTATAGTCAAATCATGGAACGACATACATCAAGTGATTATAGTTGGATCGAGTGGAAGTATTGGAAGGAAGACACTATTCAGGAGAGGATCCGTCACTTCAATTATATGAGTTTAGTATCATGGTCAACTCAAGTAAACCCAAAGTCAAAATCTCTGGCCAGATTAGTATGGTTAATAATAATTGTTATTATTGAACCAAGTATTTTGTGTTTGGACTATAGAGTCAAATATGGACAATATTGAAATTTTGACCATTACCAAATTCCATAAATCCAAAGAGATACAGTTTTTGATGAAGAGAGTTGGTGTATATAAATGTCACTAATGGGTAACACTTATTAAATTAAATAAGATTTTACTGAAAATGAATAAGCGATAAATTTGGCCATAATGTCACACCACTTGCTAAGTGACGTGTGAACGTTAACATTCGAATAGTTCAGTGTTCATTGCTGACCAAATTCACACCCAAGAGTTACACAACTGAAATGGTGAATTCTCTTAAGACTAAATGATTTAATTAGATTATAATTGTTATAAATAAATTAAATTAATTAATATGTATGAAATATTAATTATAAAAATTTGTATATGGTTTAAGAAATAAAAATTGTTATATATTTATAATAGTTATAGATGTACCAATCGATATACGATATCGATAAGCGATTAAATTAGATTTAATTGCATAGCTTTTTGGCTTGAGCTTAAATGGGTTTAAAGCCCATAATTACGGCTGCAAATTTCAGTTTTGACAAGTTATTGGAGGCGGCTAAAACTTAGGATTAGACCTAGAGATGAATGGCTAAGATTAAGAGAGAAAAGGTAACGAGATTTGACCTAATATCTCTCTTGTACAAGGCTATATATATGGATCTCTAAACCCTTAATCAAAAACAACTTTTGGCTGCCATAATTATCAAGTTTGCTAACCAAAATTAATCCCTATATCAGTTCTAAGAACCACAAATCAATTCAAGTTAAGTAAAAGCACTATTTGATAGAAAATGTCGATGATTCTAGACTTGCAATCTGACGGATCGAGCATAACTAGAGAAGGGAATTCATCATTTCAAGTGGACTCAAGGGCATCATTAATTGGTATTTTATTTATTTGTTACAGTAATCATATCATATTTTATGATTTAATATTGATTAATCCCAAATCTGTATATATATTAATGTTGTATATCTAGTTAGGTGAGATTTTTGTAGGTATATGTAGTTGTCACAAATCAGTTTGGTTATGTGCATGGTTATATTATTATGTGTTATAATTTATGTATAAACAAATCTAATTTGCTGTAAAAATTAAATTTTGTTATTATTGATTATTTTATAGTTTTTAAATTACTACATCTATGTAGTAACCCACGAAATTTTTTTTAGAATTTTTTGTTAATAATTAATATTTTTAATAATTAAATTACTTCAGTTGAACATTTCTTTTATTTATTAAAAATAATATTTTATTTCAAAAATTCATGAATTTTTTTTTAAACTGTACTTAATGATTCTAAATTTTCATAAATTTTAAAATTTGATTATTTTAATATTTATTACTAATATTTTTAATTATTATGATCAAAACTATTTATTATATATATACTAATGATAAAATTATAAAATTGTTATTTTATGTTTGTTATGCTAATTTCGATTTGGAAATAATTTTAAAATATATATAATTATATTTTTAGTATTTGAATATAATTAATTATTCATATATATACATTTTATTTAACCTTATATATATATAAAATTTTAATTATTATATATGTATGTATGTATAATTTTACATTTTTAATTATGTATATATTTCTGTACAAATGTTTTAAATTATATATATATATATATATATATATATTTAATTTTGAGACTTTTAGTTATAAAATATATTTTAAATATATGTATACGTATTTATATAAATATACTTTGCATTATAGATTTTTGCACATATTTGGACAACTTACAATAAATTCGCAATGCGCTAATGTGTCCGTTGCGATGTAAATCCCAACATCTATATACGGGCATGTTATACTCTTCACGGATTATTATGTTACACGTGCACACACATACGTATATGTGTATGATACATGTATATATATATATATAAATTATATCATTCAAATTAACTTTACATTACAAAATACTTAAATTTTAATAAAATACATGATTTTATTTAAAAAAAATTAAGATTGTTCTCAATGAATTAGACTTCATTGGCCCAATAAAGATCCAATAGGATAAAATAAAATTGAAATACACCCACCATAACCGCTGCGGGTTGGCCCAGTTCCAACAGAAAATAGTTAATTAACCTCATTTTCACCGAGGCACTTGGAAAATGTTTTATTAGCATATATATTACTATATATATAACGATCATTAATACTATTTATCCATAATCCTTTTTATTTTCTTAAGAAAGAATGATATGTAGGCAACTGAAGTAAATGATTAGGGTACAAAGAAGTTTCCAATGTTGCTGACACTTCTATTACATATAGGCATCCTATGCTCTTTTCAACTCTTCTCCCTATAAACACCATTGAAATTATCAAATAATTATAGTAAATAGTTAAGAGTTTACCAAATTATACCTACAACAACCTTTTATTATGTTGTGTGTGTATGATGCACATGCTTCATTTTCATACACATGTTTATTGCCTTTTGCTTGCTTCATAATATATATATATATATATATATATATATATGCATATATGATAGACATGCCCAATTATGCATTTTCTATACTTAATTGCATTTACATGTCTGTATCAATATTCCAAATATATATATGCAGTAACTGTAGTTCACATCATAACACATACGCTAGTTATCTCATAATTGATTGCGTATAAATAACTATTTAATCATTATATGAACTTGCTTTATTCACACATTTCATGCTAACATGAATAAATAGGTCGAAATTCTAGAGAAATAAGGGATGATGACGAGTTTGTGGAGGAACCAGATGATGAGGAAACCAATAATGAAGAACCAATTGAGGACCCCAATAGAGGAATACCTCCTCTACATCCGAAGTGCAAGACGTTGACTAGAATGACTTTTCCAGTATGTGAACATATTACTAAAGAAATTCACCTTAACCCTAATTTTTCAAAATGTATTTGCAACTTATGTGGTCAAAAATTTGCATATAATCCCAAATTAAATGGCATTACACATATGAACTATCATATGCAAAATCTTATTGGTCAATCCCACGAGTTGTTATAAGAGGTAAAAAGCTTTAGCTTGGATAGTTAAGGTAGTTGCAATCTTATCGCGGTCATTTATTTCGGTCATTTTATAAAGAGGAGTATAGAAAATCATTTGCTTGAATGATAATTATTGATGAACTCCCTTTTAGTTTTATAGAGGGTGAGGGTTTTCTTTAATTTTATCGAGAGTTGTGTCCTAGTATTGAAGTTCCTTCACATAGAACAATTTATACAGATGTGCTTCAAATATATTACGACTCGATAAATGATCTTAAAAAATGTTTTCCGAATCATTACATGGAGTTTGTCTAATTGTAAATACATGAACTTTTATTCAAAATACGAATTATATGGTTTTAGTTACACATTTTGTTGACGGAGGTCGAAAATTACATAAATGGATTATAAATTTCTATGTGATTACTAATTAGAAAGGGTAAAATATTGGAAAACTTATTGTCCATTGTATCAAAAAATGAGAACTCAAAACAATAGTGTCTATCATGGTCAATAATGCTAGTGCCAATGAAGTGGTAATTAATTCTGTGAGAAAAAAATTAAATGATTATAATGGTTATATTTAAAACGATGAATTAATTCGTATACTTTATTATGCTCATATAATTAATTTTATTGTTATTGATAGGCTAAAGGAAATTAGTAGTACTATAGCTGAAATACGTATTGTAGTTAAATTAGTGAAATCGTCTCCAACACGATTTGCTAAATTTAGAAAGATGTGTTTAAGTTTGGGGATTGAGAATAAGTCTATGCCTACGTTAGATGTACCCACTAGGTGGAATTCGATGTATTTGATGTTGGAAGCAGATCTAAAATACAAAATGGTTTTTGATGATAAGAAATAAAATGATGTTATTTATATTGCATATTTTGATGATGAAATTCATCCTCCGTGTTCATTAGATAGGAAAATTGGTGAATTATTTGTTAAAATTTTAAAGTATTTTTATGATGTTACTTTAAAATTTAGCAGAAATTTATCTGTTGGTGCAAATATTTGTTTTTCCAAGCTAAGTGGAATTTAAGAAAAACTATGTATATTTATTAAGAAAATGAATCCTTATTTTATCTTTTTAGAATGGAAATTAGTATGTAAATGAAGTTTGACAAATATTAGGGAAGCGTTGGTAACATGAATAAAATTTTACTTGTTACGTGTGTGCTTGATCAAGGTACAAATTTAAAATTTTGAATTTGTGTGTTGAAGACATGTATGAAAAAGAAGTTTCAAAAGAGATTTTAAAAAGTTTCAAAGATATTTTAATAAGGTTGTTTGACTTCAATATAATAGATTCTACATTTGGAACACAAATGAGTGATGAACCACAACCTAGTACATCCATTGCTCATGAAAGTGTTGAGATTGTTAGTGATGTTCCTTCTAGAAGAATAAACGCTTTTCTTAGATAAATTTAACAACAATATAATTAAATCAATGAACTAGAAAAGTATTTAAGTGTCGACTGATGTTGCACCAAATAATTTTGAAGTTTTACTATAGTGGAAGGTAAATAGTTCGGATATCGTGTTTTATTTTTAGTTGCTCGAGATCGTCTTGCTATTTCGGTATCCACAGTTGATTTCAAATCCGCTTTTAGCATCGAAGGAAGGGTTACTGACCCTTTTCCTTGTAATTTGAGTAAATGGATAGTTGAGGCATTAGTTTGTTGTAACACCCCTTAAAAATATATAATAAATAAATTAAATAAATAAGATAAGGTTCAAAATGGAAATTTTGCAAAATAAGAATTAGACCTCGAAAGTTATGTTTTTGTGCTCGTGGCAGAATCCTAATCAATTTCCACATATTATTGAAAACAGAGCTCATACCGAGAAGTTATGGATGTTTAAAGTTTTTGAATTCAAAATAATTTAAATGAATTCAAATAATTAAATAAATTTGAAATTTGAAATTTGAAAGTTAACAATAGTTAGACTTGGGGTTAAGCAATCGTTAAAAATAATGTTAACACTAAATTATAATCAAGTAGTAAATAAATCAACAACGGCAAAACAGTTTCCCAAAATATGGACCGAACGACCCCTAACCCATGATCGGCGACCACTAGCGGTTGTCCGATGGTAAGGGGCAGTCGACCAGTGGTAGGGTTGTCGACCGATGAGTACTGGTAGTGGTATAGGTTTTGCAGCAATGAACATATTAGATTATATTATTTTAAACCAACCAAATCCGACGATTCTGGTGCATTCCAATAACTGTAAATAGGATCCTAGCCACCCCACTTTTATTCCAAAATTATTTTGGGAATCTAGCTAGCTCTGTCAATTTGTCTCTTCAAAGATTTAGAAAACTCCATTAGGGTTTTTGGTAAGAAATCCTATATATCAATTTTTGTTTATTGTTTACCTTCTTAATTTATTCTCCTCCAAACCTTTATTTTTTCGAATCTAATGTATATACAAATCTCTTGCTATATATATCAAAAAGAAGAGATTTGAAATAGTTTATTGAAGGCATGTCAAATAAAAAAAAGCAAAGATAATGACCAACTATCAGTGGAAATCTTAACTTTTCTATTTTAGTAATTAATTAGTAATCCCCGACACTGCCTTAATGCAAAATGTCAATTCTAGGTTGAAATCTTAATTGTTTATTTTAAAATGATGGGAATTGTGTAGGTTTGCAGTTCTGATGATTTTATCTTCTATTCATTTTTTATTCTTTTTCTTTGGATATGATTAAGGGGTTTGATTAGGAAATGGTGTGTAAGGTACGAATTCTTGTTCGTAGTTTACACCGCCAATTTCTGAAGATTGAATGGAATTTTCCCTTGTCTATTTTCATTTAGAAAGAAGTTAAATAGAGAGTAAAAATAACTAAAGTTGTAAGTTTCTATTATTGGTTTACTTCATTATTTTAGTATAATAGGTTGAGTGTGTGTATGTGTGTAACTAACATTGTAAGTTTCTACTTAAATGTTAGTTTAAGGCATAAACTCCAAATGCTTAGAAATTCCTAGATGCGTGTGTGTATGTGTGTATATGTCTATATGTGTGTGTGTGTGTGTATTAGCATAAATAATATAGAATTCTAACATATTAAATGTGTAGTTAATTAAGTTACTAATTATTGTTAAATCCCTTTAGGAAAGTAATTAATAGTAGAGACAAAATAACAAGTTTATTTACAAGGCCTCAATTACGGATACAGTGAGATGTGTGATAATATATGTAGAGAGTGTTATAAATTATGACTAAGTTATAGGGATGCGAGGTTAATAAAAATCACATAGAAGTCTGCTAAACTATTCTAGCTACTAGTGGTGTGACTTTGGGGCTGATGTGAGACATTGCTTATAATAAGTAACTGCAGATGACATGTGGTAAGTCCCAAATTCTATAGGGTAAATCCGCCTAACTAATCTGGCTATCAGTACTTACAAATAGTTAGACTAATATGAGACGTCACCGTAGGATACATGTTATAATATAAAGGACCTGGTTCAGGGATTGAAGGTAGTAAGTGATTGTGTGAGGTATCGCCTCTTCTCTATGAAGAAAGTAGTAAATGGTTAGGAATACAGGTTAGGTATGGTAGAGGATATCTCAGGAAAGGACCCGCTTCAATAGGAAGTATTAAGTGGATGAAGAAATTTCGTACAATGTCAGCTAGATAGTTATTTGTGAAGTGTCTGCATTGGGATAAGTATTAAATGACAAGGATCGGCCTCAAATAAGGTGTTAAAGGTCAGAGTCTGCTTAGTTCCCATTAAAAGGTACTAAGCGACTGGGTACTATCCCTTACATTGATAGGACATTATCAATGAAATATGGGTTATCGGGTTGATAGCAAATTGGTTATGGACTTATATTTGGAAAGCCTTTTTATTTGGAAAAGCCTTTGAGCTTATATTTGGAAATACTTATGATGTAGGAAGAATACGTAAGACATATTTCTATTTAGATTATACTATCCAAGTACGGAGATAGTAAGGCTTGAGATTTCTATTCACCAGACATATATTGTTCTGACTCTCTCCTCATTACAACGTAGGTTAGGGAAAGAGATGATGATCCAGATGGAGACGACGATGATAGGAGCTTGTGGCAGTAGTCTAATTATCTATCTATGCTATTTTCTTATGTACCCATTTAAAGATAAAAATGTATTTCGAACATGTTGTATCTCGGTAATGTAATGATTATTATTGACATTGTGTTCTGGTTTTATGACATTTGGAATTTTAAATCAAATGGGTACTGTTTATGTTATTTTATTTTGTCCTTCCGACGTGAGATTCTGAATGTGTAAATAAATAGCCCTATATTGCTCTTTTTACCAACCAATACCCAACTTCGGAATGGATCTAAGTTTCAATAAGCCTTTTTTTTATCGGAATTTAGGTCTATTCCAACGGGGGTTGTTACATTTGATATCAAAGCTAGGTTACCCGATCAACAGGGAAAAATATACATATGATAGATGTATTCGATACAGGAAAATGGGCTGAAGGAAGTTTTTATTTCTGTTTTTGGGCCTACGGACGCGCATGTTTTTTTTTCGTCTAAAGGACGCGGGCTTACTTTTTTCTTTCTAAGGACAAACTTCTATAAAATTTAAATTTTCCTCTGTGTTTCTTCTCCACCTTCTTTTTGATATTACTGATCTTTGTTCGTCGATCTTCTCGATTCAAGGACACGTTTTGTATTCGATCTTCTCGATTGTCATTCATCTTCGTCGTGTTTTTTCATCGTCGATCTTCATCGTGCTCTGGATCTTTACAATTTCGTTACATTCAGGTATATTACTTTTATTTGTTTCGATATTCTTTTTATCTTTCTCTGATAAAATATCGTTCGATTAGTAATTATTATTTTTGTTTTTGTACGTTGTATAGATTGTCTTCTTACAGATTTCAGTTCCTATTTTGGATTTGTTTCAATGGCAAGGTAAGATTTTATTGTGTATTATTCTGTTTCTTCAGTATAGTTTAAGGTTTTACAATTTTACTGTTCATCTATCTTACGAGTGAATTTCATATGTAGTTTTTTTCGTTATGCTATATTTATATAGCATTTTTTAATTTTGTATTCATATTTTGTTGTAATTTGCTTGTGCTCTGTTCATTTATCATCTGCTTTTTAATTGATTTATATTTCTCTTATTTATGTCTCAATTATCATTTTGATTTGTTATGCTATGTTAATTTAACATTTTCTGTTGTTGCTCTGTCATAATATTAAGTAAGTTTGTTAACTGTTTTTTTAATTTCTTTTACAGTATTGATATCTATGATGATGAATCAAAAAGTTTGCCAGTTATTTTTGAACATAATGGGAATTGCTATTCTTGTCATCTCACGACGGGCTCCTCTTTGTTTGGTGTTAAGACTGAAATCTGTGAAGTTTGGCCACATCTAAGTCCATTTTCTATTGAGATATCTTATGTTCTTGAGAATAAGAATATAATCATTGATACTGATTCAGATTTGATCGGTATTGTGTGTTTTTTAATTTTCAAGAAGAGTCAATATTTTAAGTTTACTGTTAAGGAAAATGATTGTATTAAGGAAGCTGATATTGCTGGCTGTGGTTTAGGCAATGCAAGTGTTCAAAGCTCTTCAATTGGTAGTACTTCTGGTTCAAATAGTGATTCACATGCTGATTCTTCTTATTATTTGAAAGATATGTTGAAGAAAGGTTGTCAAAAAACTATTGTGGATTTTATTGGTTTTTGTTTTAATGGAGCTGAGGATTTTCGGGAGTTTTTAATGGCATATCAAATAAAAAATGGTTATGATTTGATTTTTATAAGAAATTCTCCAGATAGAATATCGGTTAATTGCTCTTGGTTGAAGGATGGTTGTAAGTTTTATCTTAATGCTTCTTCGGATCCCGGTCTACTCTCTCGGTTTTTTATTAGAACTTACAATTTTTCTCATTCGTGTGGAGGCGGTCTTAGAGATGTTAATAAAGTTAATATTTCAAGTAGATTTGTTAAATCTTTGATTGTTGATCAAATTCGAGATGCTCCTATGAAGAAGCCAACACATATAATGAAGGAATTTAGAAGAGATTACAATTTTACTCTTTCATATTATTATGCTTATAGCGGAAAACAATTGGCTTTGAAAGAAATATATGGCGATGATGCTATGTCATATAATGATTTACATTGGTATTTAGAAGCGTTGCAAAAGTATAATCCTGGTAGTTATGTGGCCCTGGAAGTTAATGTTTCAACTGATCAGTTTGAGAGAGTTTGTATTGGTTTTGGTGCTTGTCTACTTGGATTTAAACATTGTCGGCCATTAATATTTTTAGACGCAGCTGCTTTGAATGGAAGACCGGGTGTTTTGTTAGCTGCTACTGCTAAAAATGGTAATCAAGGTATGAGTTTCATTTTAGTTTTTTTATTTACTCATTTGTTTTTCTAGTGATGATATATTAAACTATCATTGTTCAAAGTTGTTCATAATTATAATGCAGCCATGTTTACACAAGAATTGTTGGCTTTATTTTATTAAATGATTGACCTGGTTATAGTACAAATGTTTATGGTAGATATGTTTACAAAAACATGAAATAAAATTTTATGCAGCAGTACCTAAAAGACTTTTAAATAACGTATGCTATATTCATATATCATTTTGAATTTACTTTAACTGTGTATAACAGAAATTATTAACCTTTAATAATGGTTTTGATGTTTAATATAATCCATGTTTCTCATTACTGAGCTGTCCTTAATTATTTATTTTGTACGTTTCTTTCCTCTTGCTATGGGTATTGTTTCGCACGAAAATGAATCTAATTGGTCTTGGTTTTTATCCCATTTGAAAGGAATGCTTAATGAAGATCGGCCTTTAGTTTTTATGTCTGATCGTCAATGGGGTCTTGTTTTAGGTGTTCCCAAAATATTTCCTTCTTCATATCATAGCTATTGTTTACTTCACATGGAACAGAATATTGGTACTGTTGTCAAGGCGGGTAAAGGTGATTCATCTATTGTGGAGTTGTTTAAACTTTGTGCTAGAGCTTCTAATGTGTATGATTTTGAGCGATATCTTTCCAAATTTAAAGATATTGGGGGTATATCTGCAGAAATTTTTTTAAGAGATAAACCGTTTGACCATTGGGCAGATTTGTTTTTTCAAGGAAAGCGTTATGGTGAGTATTCTTCTAATGTTGCAGAAAGTTTCAACTCCTGGATTTTGGAAAATAGAGTTATGCCTATAACTTCTTGTTTGGATGGTATTTGTGTGAAAGTTATGGAGCAAATGGCGAGACGAAGAGAGGAATGTTGTCTATGGACAACATATCTTTGTCCTATTATGGAGGAACGTTTGCCAAAGTTAGTAGAAGATGGCTTTGGTTGGGAAGTTTTTAAGTCTTCGTAATTTGTGTTTGAAGTTAAATCTCCTAAGTCACAGGTTGTTGATCTTAAAAATCGTTTATGCTCTTGTAATCAATGGAGAGTTACTAGTTTTCCATGTGCTCATGCAATTAAGTGCATTAACAAGTGTAGATTATCAGTTTATGATTTTGTGGAGGACTATTTCACTGTTACTGCTTTCAGATCTTCATATGCTAATGCTATCAATCCAATTCCAGATTTTGATAAGCCAATTGTTGCTGAAAAAAATGTTTTGATTAGGCCTCCTAAAGAAATTCGTGGTGCTGGAAGACCATCTACAAAGAGGCGTGGTGGATTTGGATATTCTCAAAGTAAAAGAAACAGATGCAGTCAGTGTAATAAAGTTGGCCACAACAAAAGGAATTGTCTTGGTTCTTCAAAAATTTAATAAAATCTATGTGTTTTGTTACTGCAATTGAGAAGTTTTTTAAGTTTACAGCTGCTAAAGCTTATAGAAAAATGCAGTTAGACATTGTGAAATCATTAGAAAATAAAATTTGATATGTTTTGGTTATTTTTTTTTAAAATTTGTGATATCTGCTGTTCCTCTGCATTTTGGTATTGATATTTGTATTCAATGTTATATGTACTTATCATTTCAATTGAATGCTAGTTGTAACTAGCATTTAATTATAATTAGTATTCAGTGTTCTGTCATTGAAATCAATCATCTTTCATTGTATACAACTGAGTAAGCTTTTGAGCAAGAATGAAGGATTTGATGATGATGATATACTGTTTATATGATTACTTGGTTAGATTATTTTAGTGGTTTTGTAATGATTTTTCAGTATGATGATGTATTGTTTATATGAAATTGTGGAACATCTGTTCCCATATTTCATCTACACTGCATCTGAATATCTTCTGTTATTGTTAAAAACAGCAGTTGGAAAAAATAATTAATAGTAATTTGTAAATGAGATATCTTCATTATGCAAACTGCATCTCTCTGTTTCAGAAAATAACATATCCATAATTGCCTATATCTGTTTATCATTTCAGTTTGTAAATTAGATATCTTCTGTTATTTGTAAATGAGATATCTTCATTACAATAAAACCACTATCTCCATGTTTCTACCCTAGCACTTACCATATCCATAATTGCCTATATCTGTTTATCATTTCAGTTTAATGCTAGTTATAAGTAGCATTACAGTGTAAATAATAGCCAACATATTTGAAATGGAGTTGAAACATTGGAAATGATATAAAAATTCGATATGGATAAATTCACAAATTATTGATCACTGTTCAATCACTGAGAAATGTATTTTCGCATAATGCTAGTTCTATCTAGCATTTCAGTATAAAACATCATTTGGTACATCAGAAATACAATAAAAGCATTATAAAACAAATAAAAATGACACTTGAGTATATTGATAGTTTATACATTGTAGTTCATGCATTGAAATTAGACAACTATTATCAAATAAATTCAAATCAAGAAGTTCAAATTCATCTACACAGTTTATACACTGAGAACAAAATTCAATTACTAGAAAACATATAAAACTTCATCTCAGACTCCATCTCAGATTCCATCTTAGACTCCATATCAGACTCTTTGCAGAGTTTCTCGAAGAGTTCAAATATATCCTGTGACGTACTCGGGTTTTGCCCGCTCGAAAATCAACATCCGTACTTCACATTGTACTAGAATGCCGCAGATTCGACCGTTCAAATCCGATTCGCCGGAGCTATAACACAATTAAGTAAATAACACAGCGGAAGAAAAGAATAATACAATTGATATACAATATCTGATACAACAGAGTGATACAATGAATATCAATATACATCAGAGATATGATACAAGAAATAGCAGCGGAAAAGAAAAGATAACAACAACAGCGGAACAATATCAATAGAAGTGATAACTCCAAAATGATCTTCAGATAAGAATGAATCCACAACTCCAAGATAAGCAACTTCGATGAATGAACTAGCTCCAGATAATCTACTAAACCTGAATATCTGAAAAGAAACCCAACTCTAGACTGCTCGTGTGGAAAATTATGAGCACCCAGAGTTTAGGAAGGGAACAATAAACTCCGGATCAGTCATGGGACTGGTGTGAGCAACAAAACAGTTCATCTTTAAACAAACACAAAGAGTTTTAAAACATTGAAATCCGCAATGCTTTTGGAAAATGAAACTACCATAAGACCTCCCGCCACACACACAATGCAAACGCGGAATTGGAGGAGATTTCTTCTTATGATAGTCAAAGATGCTTACTACGCAAATCATTGGATTATTATTATTAGTGCATAGTGGAAAACAATTTGAAAGTATAATATTAATCTTAGCCAGCATAGGTACCATTATACTATGCCTACTATAGCTACCATATTAGATGGTAGGTTCTACAACTAAAACCGTACAAGTTCCGTATTGGAGAAATGGATTTCCAACAAATGGTCAGGCTAAGGAACTTCCTTCCGCCGCATGGGATCGCCTCTGGCGGGACGTCCCGAGAGACAAACTGCTCTCTGCCAACAAGGCCGGGTTACCCCTGTAACAAGTAACTCATGACTATGCCATCCCCCGGTCCTTTGGGACCTTTATCCGAGTGCTCGATATCCAACATCACACATCATAAAGAAAGTGTATCCACATGAGTAAGTATCTGGGCTCCATACCATGATACCACCCCTTTCCAGAAGGAAATGACATACCCTAAAGGGCGCGACCCTCATAACCTTGCCGCAACATTCCTGTTTCGACCATTTCCGGGTAGTGAGGTCCTGACGAAGTCTCGTCCACAAAGCTACGCTTTTTCAAAAAGCCACGCTTTGGGTCAACAGATGATCAACCTATGATCACAAAGATAAATGATCAAATAAATGATCATATCACAAATGATCAAACACTGATCATCACATAGCAACACTCAGCATGCCACATTACCAAATTGGGATATATCGCTGATAAATTTCAACTACATAACCTCTGAGCTCGTACGTCTCAGAGAAGGGTGTTAAGCTAAGAGAATAAATTCTCCGCCACCAACAGATATGTATTTGAAAGAAATCGGCTTTATATCTCAAATTGTAATGTCAGACATACAATCCATACAAGTCTGTTCCGGGATCGAACAGAACCGAAGGCACTTCTCACGAAGCCCTTGCATATCCGGATAATTTCCAATCACGTCCGGACTTCCCGTCACTAAGGATGATAAAACCTCTATATCGGGGATCAGCCGATACAGAGTAACTCGACGGTAATCCTTCCGTTTTCAAAATTATCCGGTCTTCAACACCGGTCTTCAAATGCTATCCATATACGACGTATCACATATTCGGAATGGGTTATATGACACAAAGGTCCTCTCCCGGCTAAACCGAATAGTGAGCGTAATATTTAAAAACATATGGATATGGGATTTCAATTAAGTCACAACTTATTACCCAAAACTTCCTTTTCAAATGGTTTAACAAATTACCATTTAAATCTTTAAACAAAAAGATTCAATCTTTACGGTTTAAACAGTTTCCACATTTAAATCTTTTTAAACAAAAGATTCATTCACAGATTTTCCAAATTAATTTCCATTTCAATTTGATTAACTCGTTAAACCTTTAAATCAAGATTTAACTTATAGCTTTCAAAACAATCCCATTTCAAATGATTTAAACCAATCATTATTTTAAATCTGTTAAAGATAACAGATTCAAATCATAGCTTTTCAAAACAATTTATTCATAACTTGGAAAACCATTTTTCACTTCAATATTGAAATTCCTTTAATTAAACTGGAATTTCATTTCTTATCTGAAAGCTTTTATCTTTTGAAAACAAATACTTTCATTTCAGAAAATCTGATTCATTAATACGAGTTGAAATCCTTGGGTTAAGTTCAAATTCTCAAAATTATACTTTTAAATGGTTTAAATTCATACAAACACGTTTATAACATCTTTAACCCCTAGTTTCAAATCATAGGATTCAATTTCAAACTTGAATTCAAATTATTTAAATTTTCAAAACTCGATTAAGTTATTCAAAATAACTTTTATCTTTGAAATTCCATTTCAAAATCTTTTCACTTTAAACCCAAATTTCCAATTTCAAAATCAATTGAAATTAAAAATTTCAATTTCAAAAAACATTGATTTGAATTATCTGTGACTTAACCGATTTCCACGTGAAATCCATATTTGTGTGTGTAAAAGTGTGGTCCAGGGGTTTTACACACAATAGTGCAACATCAATCATCACAGATATATCGATAAGCGGTAAAGTCGATAACGCTTATCTTCATTCACAGATTCATAGATAAAATAAATTTATCAGTCACAAAGATTCATCATTACAATTCGATGTGGGTTTCGGATAACCAACTGGAATCCGACTCCCTGTCGCATCGAAATTCAAGTGTCGTTTTACGGCCAAAAGGGGTTTCACATAGATATAGGAACCAATCACAAATCACAGTTCATTACAAAGCAATCACAGCATCACAACAGAAAAGCTATCACCATTCAGATATTTCGAGGTTACTCGACAATTTATCAATATAAAATCAATTTATATTAATCCACTATTTGATAATTTAATTATAAATTCATTTAATAATCTATTTCAATCATCTAGTTGATCATTTCGCAATTATCTCTAACCTCAATTTGATCGTCTTGCTTAATAATTTCTTAATTCTTACTTATCGATCAACTTTGTATTCTTAGATTTATTCAGTTAATTACCATTTTACATTTCTACTATGCTCACAATTTATTTCAATATTATTTATCGTATATTTAAATCATCTTTAATAATTTAAAATAATTAGATTTTTAATAAAATTAAAATAGTTTGGTATTTATTCAAAACTTGTATTTAATTACTTAAGAATAAACTACTTAATTCTGCTTCCTCCAGTTTACTTCGAGTAAACCAAGGATATGCACGAGAACATCCCGAGCTTCTTCCCTGCTTCCACGCACTCTCCCCTGATCCATTCTTCTTCTACTCCGTTTCAAAACTACCCAACAAAATAAATACTGCTATCGACAAATTCGCGCGCTCATCAAAAGACACGAAGCTCCTTCCCAGTTTCCCTCGAGTTCCACTCGAGAACGACACCCACCTGGCCTCACCGATACGTACACGCTACCGTGTACGTGCACGGTGGTTCGCCAACCCTCCGGCGACCCACTCCGCCTCCTACAAACTCCAATTCGTCTCGTTATTAGAAATTAAAGCCCAGATCTACGAATAAAGGTGAATCGAAGAAAATGACCTGCAGCTCGAACGCGAACACAAATATCCCTCCGATAACCACCACGTTCAGCCACCCCACTTCACCTGAGACTAAGCCACTTTGCTTACGCCATTACCACACTTTCCTCGACTTCCACTCCAACTCACGAGGCACTCGATCAAGGCATGGTGGCAAAAAATCAAAATTTACAGAGCATAAAAGAAAACCCGAACTAAACCCTAACTCGATTCGTATCCAAAAATCTATGCATTCGAAAATTCTTTTAGCATTTTTCCCGTATTCCTACACCACCAATCTCGCCTCTCACCAAATTCCAGAATTTAAATTTGCTTGAATAATCGGATATTGATAAAAATACCTCTAGACTTCATGTTAGAACTGCACCCTACATACTTGTTTAAAAATCATCATTTCCATTTTAAAAATCCTACTTTTGTATGGAGATTCAAATTATATTGTTGAATTAGCAAATTAAAATATTTGAATTTAATGTAGAAAATTTGATAGCCTGCAAATCACTTCCCTGTTGATATTTTTCACCCAGACTTGAAAACATGTTTTTAAAAAACTTTATTTCTACTTGAAACAACTCACTGTATTTAAATCACAAGCCTGTAAGTGATTGTTGTGAAGGTATTTTGTAACTTGATCATTTACTTACTCTGTAACTAAAAGGAATTGGCATATTCAAACTACAGAGCATTCATATGAACCAAAATGGTAAAACAATCTCAAATGCCAGACAGGATTACCAACACATACATATATATATATACAGATCAACTTTAAGTTTCAAAAGTTTCGTTTACTCACAGGTAAAGAAACAAGGAAATCTGGTTTAAAAAAAAAAAAGTTGCTCACTGAATATTAAAAACAGAGAAGTATTCAACAGATTTACTGTTAAGATTTCAAACAAAAGTTACTCACCTTTGTTTCCAGAGTTTCAGATTTAAGTTGAAGTTGTAGTCTTTTAAGTTGAAGATGAAATCTGGTTTTGAACTTGATAGCTGAAGCTTCCTCTTGATCTCAGACTTTGGATAAATTGTTTTGATGTTTTAAAGTTAATGTTTGTTTGAATATGAGATGACATTGCTTTAGTTTTCTACTCAGTTTTGAGAATAAACGAACTGAAATGAGGTTGGTTGATGTATAGAAAGGAAGAGTACTGGTGATATTATTTTGCTTGTACAACATGATACAATTTTCTTCTCTAGTACAATTATAAGCAGGGATTTTTATTTGTTTGGGTCAGTGATCTTTCTTATGTGGTGGCTGAAATAATCCCTACTATTTCGGCTGAGATGATAAGTTATTGTGTACTAAGATATTGGCATAATTGCCTTGTACCACTTGTATTTTATTTTTGTTTTAATTCTATGTTATACATTGCATTAGCAAGAATCTGGTGGCTTCTATTTTGTAGGCTTACAAAGATACTTTTATACTTATTTTCTTTGCCTTTTTGTATCAAAATTTGTTTGTTTTATTACTCTTTTATTTTAACCTTAATTATCAATTATTAAATTTACTTATTACTATTTCAAACCGTAGCTCCTTTCAAAACACACATATTTGTATATATTTTTATAAGTAATTTGAAATGACAATTTCTATTTAAAAATAAGAATTCATTTATAAAGACATTCTATTATTATTTAACCCTATATTTATTTTTAAAACCATTTATTTACAATTTAAATTCAAGTCAAATATATGTTATATTATTTCAAGTTTAGTCGGATATGTTCAAATACAGATATATATTCTCATATATACAATAATTTAAATTTTTAAACGATTTATACAAATATACTTGGATATCGGGGAAACTCGCATCTCTTTAACCATCTATTTCACAAATTTTTATTCAAAAATAAATTTAATTATCGATTTAAAATAGATTAAAATTCGGGGTCGTTACAGACTTCCCCCCTTAAAAGAATTTCGTCCTCGAAATTACCAAGGAGACACAAAGATAGATGAAGAATGTTTCATCAACTCAAACTGAATATCTATTCTGCATTTGGCTTACCAATCAGAATATCAATAATATACACAAGAACGAATCTATTTAACACTTCACAAGATACTCGGGTTATCCAGATCTACGAAATATGAAGTGGCATCGGTCAGTTCGAAGTGATAACTAACCATTCGTAGAATATATCCAGACCCAAAGAATAGACAGATACATAGATACAATTTCCAAATCTTTTAGTTTAGAACTAAGGTATACCTATCAACCATAGTAATCAATGCAACAATTTAACCAATACATCCAAACAAACAATTTGGCCTATCTGGAGTTTATGTCCCATATTAATATATCAAATTTTCTTTCTTGATCTACCAGAAACTATCGAAGAATTGAGAAAAGATGTTGAACAAAAGAGATCGATAGAGAAAAGATTGCTTCCTTGTTGTTACAGAGTATTGACCATTTCTAGTCGTATCACCCTGTCCTCTATCTCATCCTCTTCTTGCACTCATACTCACTATCAGTGGATAGCAAGAGAATTTACTGAGACGTTCAGATGGATATTTGAGAATTACTCATTCTAGAGTTTACTTCACTCTATCTCTAATGAGCTACTTAACGTGTTATACTCCTGAGCTAAAGTTCAACCTTAGCTCTGATACCACATGTGACGTACTCGGGTTTTGCCCGCTCGAAAATCAACATCCGTACTTCACATTGTACTAGAATGCCGCAGATTCGACCGTTCAAATCCGATTCGCCGGAGCTATAACACAATTAAGTAAATAACACAGCGGAAGAAAAGAATAATACAATTGATATACAATATCTGATACAACAGAGTGATACAATGAATATCAATATACATCAGAGATATGATACAAGAAATAGCAGCGGAAAAGAAAAGATAACAACAACAGCGGAACAATATCAATAGAAGTGATAACTCCAAAATGATCTTCAGATAAGAATGAATCCACAACTCCAAGATAAGCAACTTCGATGAATGAACTAGCTCCAGATAATCTACTAAACCTGAATATCTGAAAAGAAACCCAACTCTAGACTGCTCGTGTGGAAAATTATGAGCACCCAGAGTTTAGAAAGGGAACAATAAACTCCGGATCAGTCATGGGACTGGTGTGAGCAACAAAACAGTTCATCTTTAAACAAACACAAAGAGTTTTAAAACATTGAAATCCGCAATGCTTTTGGAAAATGAAACTACCATAAGACCTCCCGCCACACACACAATGCAAACGCAGAATTGGAGGAGATTTCTTCTTATGATAGTCAAAGATGCTTACTACGCAAATCATTGGATTATTATTATTAGTGCATAGTGGAAAACAATTTGAAAGTATAATATTAATCTTAGCCAGCATAGGTACCATTATACTATGCCTACTATAGCTACCATATTAGATGGTAGGTTCTACAACTAAAACCGTACAAGTTCCGTATTGGAGAAATGGATTTCCAACAAATGGTCAGGCTAAGGAACTTCCTTCCGCCGCATGGGATCGCCTCTGGCGGGACGTCCCGAGAGACAAACTGCTCTCTGCCAACAAGGCCGGGTTACCCCTGTAACAAGTAACTCACGACTATGCCATCCCCCGGTCCTTTGGGACCTTTATCCGAGCGCTCGATATCCAACATCACACATCATAAAGAAAGTGTATCCACATGAGTAAGTATCTGGGCTCCATACCATGATACCACCCCTTTCCAGAAGGAAATGACATACCCTAAAGGGCGCGACCCTCATAACCTTGCCGCAACATTCCTGTTTCGACCATTTCCGGGTAGTGAGGTCCTGACGAAGTCTCGTCCACAAAGCTACGCTTTTTCAAAAAGCCACGCTTTGGGTCAACAGATGATCAACCTATGATCACAAAGATAAATGATCAAATAAATGATCATATCACAAATGATCAAACACTGATCATCACACAGCAACACTCAGCATGCCACATTACCAAATTGGGATATATCGCTGATAAATTTCAACTACATAACCTCTGAGCTCGTACGTCTCAGAGAAGGGTGTTAAGCTAAGAGAATAAATTCTCCGCCACCAACAGATATGTATTTGAAAGAAATCGGCTTTATATCTCAAATTGTAATATCAGACATACAATCCATACAAGTCTATTCCGGGATCGAACAGAACCGAAGGCACTTCTCACGAAGCCCTTGCATATCCGGATAATTTCCAATCACGTCCGAACTTCCCGTCACTAAGGATGATAAAACCTCTATATCGGGGATCAGCCGATGTAGAGTAACTCGACGGTAATCCTTCCGTTTTCAAAAATATCCGGTCTTCAACACCGGTCTTCAAATGCTATCCATATACGACGTATCACATATTCGGAATGGGTTATATGACACAAAGGTCCTCTCCCGGCTAAACCGAATAGTGAGCGTAATATTTAAAAACATATGGATATGGGATTTCAATTAAGTCACAACTTATTACCCAAAACTTCCTTTTCAAATGGTTTAACAAATTACCATTTAAATCTTTAAACAAAAAGATTCAATCTTTACGGTTTAAACAGTTTCCACATTTAAATCTTTTTAAACAAAAGATTCATTCACAGATTTTCCAAATTAATTTCCATTTCAATTTGATTAACTCGTTAAACCTTTAAATCAAGATTTAACTTATAGCTTTCAAAACAATCCCATTTCAAATGATTTAAACCAATCATTATTTTAAATCTGTTAAAGATAACAGATTCAAATCATAGCTTTTCAAAACAATTTATTCATAACTTGGAAAACCATTTTTCACTTCAATATTGAAATTCCTTTAATTAAACTGGAATTTCATTTCTTATCTGAAAGCTTTTATCTTTTGAAAACAAATACTTTCATTTCAGAAAATCTGATTCATTCATACGAGTTGAAATCCTTGGGTTAAGTTCAAATTCTCAAAATTATACTTTTAAATGGTTTAAATTCATACAAACACGTTTATAACATCTTTAACCCCTAGTTTCAAATCATAGGATTCAATTTCAAACTTGAATTCAAATTATTTAAATTTTCAAAACTCGATTAAGTTATTCAAAATAACTTTTATCTTTGAAATTCCATTTCAAAATCTTTTCACTTTAAACCCAAATTTCCAATTTCAAAATCAATTGAAATTAAAAATTTCAATTTCAAAAAACATTGATTTGAATTATCTGTGACTTAACCGATTTCCACGTGAAATCCATATTTGTGTGTGTAAAAGTGTGGTCCAGGGGTTTTACACACAATAGTGCAACATCAATCATCACAGATATATTGATAAGCGGTAAAGTCGATAACGCTTATCTTCATTCACAGATTCATAGATAAAATAAATTTATCAGTCACAAAGATTCATCATTACAATTCGATGTGGGTTTCGGATAACCAACTGGAATCCGACTCCCTGTCGCATCGAAATTCAAGTGTCGTTTTACGGCCAAAAGGGGTTTCACATAGATATAGGAACCAATCACAAATCACAGTTCATTACAAAGCAATCACAGCATCACAACAGAAAAGCTATCACCATTCAGATATTTCGAGGTTACTCGACAATTTATCAATATAAAATCAATTTATATTAATCCACTATTTGATAATTAAATTATAAATTCATTTAATAATCTATTTCAATCATCTAGTTGATCATTTCGCAATTATCTCTAACCTCAATTTGATTGTCTTGCTTAATAATTTCTTAATTCTTACTTATCGATCAACTTTGTATTCTTAGATTTATTCAGTTAATTACCATTTTACATTTCTACTATGCTCACAATTTATTTCAATATTATTTATCGTATATTTAAATCATCTTTAATAATTTAAAATAATTAGATTTTTAATAAAATTAAAATAGTTTGGTATTTATTCAAAACTTGTATTTAATTACTTAAGAATAAACTACTTAATTCTGCTTCCTCCAGTTTACTTCGAGTAAACCAAGGATATGCACGAGAACATCCCGAGCTTCTTCCCTGCTTCCACGCACTCTCCCCAGATCCATTCTTCTTCTACTCCGTTTCAAAACTACCCAACAAAATAAATACTGCTATCGACAAATTCGCGCGCTCATCAAAAGACACGAAGCTCCTTCCCAGTTTCCCTCGAGTTCCACTCGAGAACGACACCCACCTGGCCTCACCGATACGTACACGCTACCGTGTACGTGCACGGTGGTTCGCCAACCCTCCGGCGACCCACTCCGCCTCCTACAAACTCCAATTCGTCTCGTTATTAGAAATTAAAGCCCAGATCTACGAATAAAGGTGAATCGAAGAAAATGACCTGCAGCTCGAACGCGAACACAAATATCCCTCCGATAACCACCACGTTCAGCCACCCCACTTCACCGGAGACTAAGCCACTTTGCTTACGCCATTACCACACTTTCCTCGACTTCCACTCCAACTCACGAGGCACTCGATCAAGGCATGGTGGCGAAAAATCAAAATTTACAGAGCATAAAAGAAAACCCGAACTAAACCCTAACTCGATTCGTATCCAAAAATCTATGCATTCGAAAATTCTTTTAGCATTTTTCCCGTATTCCTACACCACCAATCTCGCCTCTCACCAAATTCCAGAATTTAAATTTGCTTGAATAATCGGATATTGATAAAAATACCTCTAGACTTCATGTTAGAACTGCACCCTACATACTTGTTTAAAAATCATCATTTCCATTTTAAAAATCCTACTTTTGTATGGAGATTCAAATTATATTGTTGAATTAGCAAATTAAAATATTTGAATTTAATGTAGAAAATTTGATAGCCTGCAAATCACTTCCCTGTTGATATTTTTCACCCAAACTTGAAAACATGTTTTTAAAAAACTTTATTTCTACTTGAAACAACTCACTGTATTTAAATCACAAGCCTGTAAGTGATTGTTGTGAAGGTATTTTGTAACTTGATCATTTACTTACTCTGTAACTAAAAGGAATTGGCATATTCAAACTACAGAGCATTCATATGAACCAAAATGGTAAAACAATCTCAAATGCCAGACAGGATTACCAACACATACATATATATATATATATACAGATCAACTTTAAGTTTCAAAAGTTTCGTTTACTCACAGGTAAAGAAACAAGGAAATCTGGTTTAAAAAAAAAAAGTTGCTCACTGAATATTAAAAACAGAGAAGTATTCAACAGATTTACTGTTAAGATTTCAAACAAAAGTTACTCACCTTTGTTTCCATAGTTTCAGATTTAAGTTGAAGTTGTAGTCTTTTAAGTTGAAGATGAAATCTGGTTTTGAACTTGATAGCTGAAGCTTCCTCTTGATCTCAGACTTTGGATAAATTGTTTTGATGTTTTAAAGTTAATGTTTGTTTGAATATGAGATGATATTGCTTTAGTTTTCTACTCAGTTTTGAGAATAAACGAACTGAAATGAGGTTGGTTGATGTATAGAAAGGAAGAGTACTGGTGATATTATTTTGCTTGTACAACATGATACAATTTTCTTCTCTAGTACAATTATAAGCAGGGATTTTTATTTGTTTGGATCAGTGATCTTTCTTATGTGGTGGCTGAAATAATCCCTACTATTTCGGCTGAGATGATAAGTTATTGTGTACTAAGATATTGGCATAATTGCCTTGTACCACTTGTATTTTATTTTTGTTTTAATTCTATGTTATACATTGCATTAGCAAGAATCTGGTGGCTTCTATTTTGTAGGCTTACAAAGATACTTTTATACTTATTTTCTTTGCCTTTTTGTATCAAAATTTGTTTGTTTTATTACTCTTTTATTTTAACCTTAATTATCAATTATTAAATTTACTTATTACTATTTCAAACCGTAGCTCCTTTCAAAACACACATATTTGTATATATTTTTATAAGTAATTTGAAATGACAATTTCTATTTAAAAATAAGAATTCATTTATAAAGACATTCTATTATTATTTAACCCTATATTTATTTTTAAAACCATTTATTTACAATTTAAATTCAAGTCAAATATATGTTATATTATTTCAAGTTTAGTCGGATATGTTCAAATACAGATATATATTCTCATATATACAATAATTTAAATTTTTAAACGGTTTATACAAATATACTTGGATATCGGGGAAACTCGCATCTCTTTAACCATCTATTTCACAAATTTTTATTCAAAAATAAATTTAATTATCGATTTAAAATAGATTAAAATTCGGGGTCGTTACATATCCAAAGTTTTTCGAAGTTACAATGCAACAGCTTTTTTTATGTAGAATCTTTGCAGAGTTTCTCCAGTGACCAACTGTATTGTGGATCATTGAGTATGCTATACACCACTACAGCTCTTAGGTTTCTAAGCATTTCCTTTGGATATTTTTCTGGTACCTCATCCTTGTCCAGTTTTTTCATGTTTACCATGACAAAGAACGCACAATCAAGTCTGTTTCAAATATACAAATGTTAGTTCATATTACAGTAAAACCTAATTCTAAAATAATATTGCTATTTTTACTCTAGAATTCTAAAACATAGCTTTATATTTCGATCACAATATTAATCAATGCATTCATAGAGACAACATTGCTGTGTGTGGAATGTGCATGCTTATACATTATCTTTTGGTTCAATAAGTGCAGATCAATGAACTGTTAATTAGCAATGCTAGTTTTAATTATCATTTTGCATATTTCATGCATTCTTCTGCAATTTAAAAATAGAAATGATAGTTTAAACAAGAGAAGAAATGAAATTATTTACTTACGAATCTGAATCCTGTGGTGGGCTTTTTGGCTGCAGCATTTTAGGTTTGTGAAATTCTTTGTTCAGTATTCCTAACTCTGCCCATTTTGTCTTGAATATCAATTCAATTTTGTCTTTCTGCAAGAAGTAAAATTAGTGCTGTATATTAATGTTAGAGTGATTTCAAAAATATACTTTTCTTACAAGAACGAAGGCTTGGTTGTAGCTGGGGTTTGAAGTCCTTGTTGATCTATTTTTTGGTTTTGTTGAATCATAATGACTCCACTGCATTGTTTCATAATTTAGCATCAACAAGCTCCAATGGTTTGCGTAATGTAGAGGGAAGAAAATTTTCTCTGTAAATTCATCTTTGACAATGACATCTACTATTGGTATAACTATGTCTTTGATCACAGTTTGCTGGTCATGTGTTAAAGCATTCTGCACATTTATATGTATTAGAATACTTTATATTAATTTTTAACCTTTATATTAAAAAGATTATACATACCATCATCATTGTGGTGAAGTAGTAACTGTGTTCATACATTTCTTGATTGTAATAAAACCAATCAATAATATGTTAAACCAAACAACAAAGGTTGTAAGTTTCATGGGATAATTAATTTATTTTGGATCAGGAATATTAATGCTAGTATTCATTTTCATTTATATGTTTACTACATTGTATGCGTTGAAAAATGCAAATGATCATTTAATCAGTCATCTTGGACATTTTATATATTTATATGTGGTTTACAAATATCAATGTTATTTTTAACTCCCATTCTTTCATTCAATACATTTATATGCAGTTTGAAATTTGAATGCTAGTTTTAACTATCATTCTCTCATTCTATACACTTATATGCACTTAAAAAACTATGAATGCTAGTTTTATTACTCATTCTCCCATCCTAGACAGTTATCATAATTTTAATTTGATGCATACCTGTCCATCTGTAACCCCCTCGAACAGAACAGCTTCCAGCATAGATTTAACTATTGTGATTCCTCCTTTGTGTCCTTCATCTATTTCATATGCTACAGTGCTGTAATTGAAAATTAATAATTGATAACTATATTTTCCTTCAATTTTATTTAGTAACAAATATAATGAAATAAAAAAATATTAGAATTCTTACTTCTCATTTTTGTTAAAGTTGAAGAAAGTAAGAATTTTGTTTTGCTGTTCTTCATTCAATAATTGTAGAATACTGCTTTTTGTGATATCCTTACTCTTGTAGGTTTTACTTGATTGCGAGTATCCATCAACATCAATAATTTCTTCATTATCAGTTGTTCTGACTTGTTCATCTGTTTCAGTTTCAGATTCATGTTCATAATCTGATTCTTCATTTTGTTCCTCTTGTTTCTGTTCATTTGTATTTTCTATCTGACCTTCCTTGGTTTCAAATTGTTGCTTTTGGTTTTCATTGTCAACATTTTTCTTTGTTTTTCTGCACACAATTTCATATTGGCAATCAGAATCAATTTTACTCCTTCGTTGGCGCTTTTTAACCCTCAAAACTAAAGAGCTTGGTTTCTTCTGCGTTTTTTCATGCACTGCTGGTGATTTTTCTGTTGCCTCTGAAGGTTTGTTTTGATCCTGTTGTTCTTTCTCTTTCCGCATCTTTTCAATTTCCTGAGTTATTTTGAGATCAAATGATGGTGGTTCTATTTCTACTTTTTCTTTTGATCTTAAAATCTTGATTTCCTTTTTCAATTGTATGACAGTGCCTTCTGCTTGTATTCTTTTATGTTTTTCCTTTTCTAATTCTTTTTCACTTTTCTTCAATTTATTTTCCAACTGTATGATGTACTGCTGCATTGTCTCAACTTGGTCTTTTGATGTCTCTTCCACATTTTCTATTTTGTGCATCCCAATATTCTCATTACTATCCAGCTGGACAAATTTTTGTTGGCTTTTTTGTTGAAGAAGTGCTTTTTCATCTTCAGTCAGATTTCTTATTTCAACAAAAATCTATGTAATAACATAAATAGTAATGAATCAGGTAACATACAAGGATGAACTAATTTTATATATAGTTGTCATTATTCATGTGATGCTATATCTGACTATCATTCTTTAGTTATACTAGTGTTATGATATAATAACAAAATGACAACTGTTGATATACACTATGTTATGATATATTTATCTATCATTATATATTTGTTATAGTAGTGTGATAAATAATACCTTTCTACTGTCCATGTTCATCAATGCTTCTCTTGAGATCACCTTTTTCAAGCTTGCAACATTCCACCTCCCAAATCTAGGTAAGTTTGAACAGTATGTTGCTAATGGAGGTATCAAATTCACATGCTCACATAGGAAAAACTACAAATAAAATATTACTTGTTAAAACATATAATGTGTATAATTTAATTTATACAGATAAATGCATGAACATAAAGTTAGATTGCTGTACTTACAATAGGGAGCATGGAACAACCTGGCATGTTTCTTGGCTTTGTTTTGAAAGTTGTCAAAGCTCTAATCAGTGAATGATGAATTGAAACTGGCCAAGATACTGAATTCATGTTGTTTTGGTCTAGGATATAGGGAATATATCCCCATGGTAAGTATCTTTGGTTATCAGGAAAGAAGAAGGTTATCATTGCAAGAATTATAAGCAATTTTGGAAAATCATTTTCATGTTGAAATTGTTGTGTTTCTAGCACATTATTTATCTTAGAAATTGTAAGATCCTTTGTTATGTGCTCTATTGTTCCAAAGTTTCTCAGTACAAAATCTTTGCAATTGTCTGGGAGTATTTGTAAACTCATTTTCGGTACTGGAAAAATATTTACTCCAGACAAAGGTAAGCTAAAGATAATTGCAATATCTTCAGGTTTGATTTTTAAAAAATTATTCCCTACTTTAAAAGCTTCATCATTGATAGAAAATATTTCTATTATATCATCTAAGGTTGTAGATGATTTTGTAAAAGCAGGTATGGATAAAATTTCTTTAAAAAACACTAGCATGAATTTTTCGAACGGTGTTTGTTTTAAATAATTTAATTGGTCTATAAGATAACCTCCTTTTTCTTAATTTTCTTGAAAATTTTTATCATTGGCAGTAAGCTACATCTATACTGAATTTGTTTCTGAGATACTTTCTTTGGTTTTTTTCCTTCAGTTTTTTTTGCTTTCTCCAATGTTTTACCTTTTGATCCCTGTACAAAAAACTGTGAATGAATAATTCGGTATTTAACAAACTATAATATTATTTTTATGTCTCATTTTTTCAATGCTTTCTTATTTTTATCTATCAATTTTTTCAACTATGAAAGCATAATTTACTAGTGATATATACATCTATCATTCTTTTTTCAAATGCTATATTTGTCTATCATTTCTTTTTTTCACTGTATGCTTCTAAAGTCGAAATATTGAATGCTATGTTTGTCTATCATATGTTCATCTATCATATTATATTTTAATATGATGCATACAAATCAAATGATATATTGAACTATCATTCTATAACCATCAAAAACAGTAAATCAAATGATATATTGAACTATCATTCTATAACCATCAAAAACAGTAAATCAAATGATATATTGAACTATCATTCTATAACATTCAAAAACAGTAAATAAAATGATATATTGAACTATCATTCTATAACCATCTAAAACAGTAAATCATATGATATATTGAACTATCATTCTATAACCATCAAAAACAGTAAATCAAATGATATATTGAACTATCATTCTATAACATTCAAAAACAGTAAATCAAATGATATATTGAACTATCATTCTATAACCATCTAAAACAGTAAATCATATGATATATTGAACTATCATTCTATAACCATCAAAAACAGTAAATCAAATGATATATTGAACTATCATTCTATAACATTCAAAAATAGTAAATCAAATGATATATTGAACTATCATTCTATAACCATCTAAAACAGTAAATCATATGATATATTGAACTATCATTCTATTACCATCAAAACAGTAAATCAAATGATATATTGAACTATCATTCTATAACATTCAAAAACAGTAAATCAAATGATATATTGAACTATCATTCTATAACATTCAAAAACAGTAAATAAAATGATATATTGAACTATCATTTATCATACTATACTAGCAAATACTGTAAATAAAATGATATATTCAACTATCATTCTATCATGATATGTTTCTCCAACATTTTTTTCAATGCTATATATTTCTATCATTCTATAAATATTCATCTTATCATTGTCTATCATCTGTCAAAGACTGAATGCTATGTTCATCCATCATTTCATATTTCAATATTACATATGCAAATCAAATGATATACTGAACTATCATTAAAAAAGTATCCATCTAATTATTTTTTACCATCAATATTATACATGCAACAAATCAAATGATACATTGATCTATCATTCAATAACAAATCAAATAATCAGTTGTTTTACCTTTGTTTTTCTTTTTCTGTTGACGTTTTCATCAATAAGCTGTTGTTTCTTCCTTTCGTCTTCATTCATAGTTTTACATGCCCTAGGTTTTTTTGTCCTCTTTGTATCTTCGTCAATCTCATCCGAATCAACAGCCGTTGATGAAGTAGTTTTTCGCCTTCTCTTTACTGCTGTACGCATAGCATTGGAAACCCTACTTTTTGAAATCGTAGGTTCATCGTTTATTTGTTCAGGATTTATTGAAATATTTTGATTTACGTCGATCGACTTAGATTCTGAAGTCGATTGCGCTTTTAAATCAGTTTGAGGAAGAAAATTGATTTTGGTTTGGGTTGCCATTGTTTGATGAAGAAGAAATTTTGTTTGTAGAAGAAATTTTGTTTGCAGAAGAAATGAAACTACAGAAGTACGAACGAAATACAATTTTTGGCGCTTGTCCTTCAGACCAAAGTTTAATTTTAACGTCCGTTAAAATTAAATTTTATTAAACTTTTTCCTTTAAACTAATTTCCTCTATTTGATATTTTTGAAAGTACTTTTCCAAAAATCCATATTTTGTGTGTAACATGTGCATACACACTACATAAATCTTTATTTCAGCATATAATACCTGTAACGACCCGCAAAATTTAATGGTTTTAAAAGTATATTTAACTGGAAATTTGTGAAATTTTAAACAATAAATTTTGAAATTAAAAATTTATTATTTGGAATACGTCTATTTTAATATAGCAACTAGTAAATTTTCATCTGATAATATTGAAGTTTATTTTCCTGTGAAATTTCATTTCAAATCAAACCGGTTAATAACAGTGAATTTAAAAGTTTTCCGAAACCAAAATATGTCAACAGGAGAAAATTTGTTCAGATCATTCTGAATCAGACTGCGAAATTCGTTTCGCGAAATTCGGACGTTTCTGGCTCCGTTTGGATTTTCCCGTACGAAATAGCAGCATTTTCGGTACCGATTATCGACTTTTGGTCGGATGATCATACCACTAATATCTGTATACCGTTTTGATTCTATCGTCGTACCGATCTCAATGGTATATTTATCTCTGTATTTTAAGGTCCGGTACGCGACGGAAGTGATAAACGGTTCGTTGTAACGGTACCATAACTTCTGACTTTACTCCTTCCTTCAGTTCAAATTTCTAACGTGCTCTCCAAACCTTAATTAATTGCTTTAATTAATTTCGCTAAATCAATGGACAACCGTTCCTATTCAAGTTCCTTTTGGTCTGATTTGTTGCTTACGTTGTTTTGAAATAAATTTATTTAGATCTGAAGAGCTTGCTCTGTCTCGTGCCTAAAATCGTGCCACTCATGTTTCATATTCTCCTAAAATTTATCATGCCCATTCTTCCTCTTCTCCTACCTTTATATTTTTCCTTCTCGAGATCTGTTCTTTCCTCTTTCCCATTTTTTCTCTCATAAAAAAAAACGTGACCCCTCACCTATTCTTCCTCTTTAGCCGTACGTCCATTCAACCACCAGCCCCACCATTCGTCCTCCCTACCTCGTGCTTCCAGTTGCCGACCATCCTCCCACATCAACCGAGTCTCTATCATTGATCTGTCCCTTTATCGATTCACTTTCATCGACCTCTTCCATCTTCCTCCACGTTACCCTCCGCCACGATGACAAGCAGCCAATCCCTCCTCCATGACAGCCGCCTTTCCTCTCCTCACCTTGCATCATCTCCACGCATCTCCCCAACCACGCATCAGCCCACGCACACCACTCGGCAGCCTTCACCATACTCCACCCTCTCCTCTTTGCACTGCCTCGTCGGATAGCCTCCCCACCTTCTAGGCGCCCTCTTCGACCAACCACTGACCCGCAGTCCACCTTCCTTTCACCACTTCCCAAACTCGGCAGCCAACCACCAATCCACTCAGCCTGCCCTCGGCCTGCTGCCAAGCTCGGCTTCGCACCCTGTAACGACCCGAAAATTTTAACTGTTTTAATAACGTAATTAGTTGAAATTTTGTGAAAATTTAAATGATAAAATCTTAAAATAAAAATTTGATATTTGGAATACCTCTATTTAAACATAACAACTGGTAAATTTTCATCTGATAATATTGAAGTTCATTTTCCTGTGAAATTTCATTTCAAATCAAACCGGTTAATAACAGTGAATTTAAAAGTTTTCCGAAACTAAAATATGTCAACAAGAGAAAATTTATTCAGATCATTCTGAATCAGACTGCGAAATTCGTTTTTCCAAATTTGGACTTCTACTGCTCCGTTTATCTTAATTCTAGCAAAATAGCAGCATTTTTCGGTACCGATTATCGACTTTTGATCGGATGATCATACCACTGATATCTGTATATCGTTTTGATCGTCTCGTCGTGCTGATCTCTACGATATATTTATTTCCGTATTTTGAAGTCCGATACACAACAGAAACGTTGATAACGATCCGTTGTAACGGTACCACTTTTAACTTTTCGCTTTCCTTCGGTTCCAAACTTTGAAGCGTACTGTCCAAACAACAATAATTATTGCTTTGAATGAGCCAGCTGGATTTTCGTGACCATTTCTCTGTTTTATTTTATTTTCTCCCCAAGTTTTTCGGTTCACTTGCAAATATCCCTGAAGCCAACTCCAACCTACCCCTCTGCCTTCCTATTTGTTCATAGAAATAATAGTAAATTTACGAATAGTTGCATTTATATTTCGGTACCTGTTCATCTACTTCTCAAGTACGTTTCTCATTCCTCCTGCATTCCACACTCATCACCTCCAACTTCCGAGATCTATACTCGACCTCCTCACCGAGGCCACACCTCCACCTCGCCTTCCATTGGCCCCGACTACACTGGACCCTCCGGCTATTCCCACCAACTCGTCTCCGCCGAATCCCAAACCGAGACGCCATCTCCACAATACGTGCACGCAGCTCTGCCGATCCACCACCTTCTTCCTCCAGCCTGAGATCTGAGCCTCCTCCCAAGCTTCTCGTGGCCGAGCACAGCACACATCTACCCTTTCGTGCCTCCTCCACCAAACAGCCTAGCCCACCTCCTTCTCTTTCGGCCTTCACCCCTCTAGCAGCCGATTCTTGCCTTTCTTTCCTTAAGCAGGTATGTATATATAAGTGTATATATATATGACCTGTTAGTATATACAGTTTTTGCTGTTTATCTTTTGTTTTGATTTTTGTTATATATTGGTATATACAAATATTTATACAGTTATATAAAGTAGTATGAATTTAGGGGTTATAATGTGTACAGTTTTTATAAGTTTATATGGTCTTGATGATGTATCAGTATATATATATAGGTATAATAGTGTTGGTTATTATATAAAGATATGTCAAAGGTTTTATTATAAAAATTTGTATATGTTGTTTATAATCTGAGTATACAATGTATACAATAATATGTATGTTGTTTTAGTAGTTATAATAAGTATAGTTAGTATGACAGCCTTTATATATGTTAAGTATGTAAATAATATATAGTGTATTTTAAGCTTACAAGTCAAGTCTGCATATGTTAGTGTATTACAAGTCAAATTAGTATATGATATATATGTTGCAGAATAGTTAATGGGCTGCTTAAGGTATATACCTCTTTATATAACAAAGTATATATATATAAGTTTTCAAATTGTATTGCATATAATTTATAAATCTTGTTTCCAAAGTATGTTAATATTTTAAGCACATGGGGTATGTTTTACAGCAGTTTGTACATAAGATTTGACGTTGAAAAAAAAAAAACCAATATGTAAATAACTATCTTCATTTTGGTTTTCAAATATATGTATATTCAGATTTCGTACATATATAAAACAGTCTTGTTGGCCTACTAATTTGTTACAGACGCATATATATAATCTGTTTGATTTTTATGTAATAGATTTGTAAAGGTAGAGGTTGTTATATATGTATGTATTTGTAAAATAAGTTGTGTTTATAATACAAAATTTTATATGGAAGATTTGTTATAGGCTGTAGTGTCTGCATTTAAACCTATATGGTCTGTATACATTGTTTTAAATTTTGATATATGAACTTCAGCCCAGTTTCAAAGTATTATGATAAGCTGTCATATTTAAAGCTATTTACATCTGAATTTTTCTAGGTTATATTATATTTTGCTTTTCAATCCAAGCTATAATATGTCAGTTTGTATGTATGTTTTATGTACAGTGATTTTATATGGCATTTTCTAGCATTTTCTAAATTAATATTGGGTCTGAAAGATACTGGCTTTATATATATGGTTTGTTTTATTCTCGAAATGGCAAGACTAGTCACTTTTATATAGTTGTATGTGTAATCTGTAAAGTTTTATATGTATGTGGTTTAAATTTTATATTGATTTTTAGAAAACATATATATTAAACTGTATTTGTGTTTGAATTTAATATCGATTTGAAATTTTATATTTTAAATTGATTTTTTTTTGAAAATTTATATATATGCAAGATACCCTGTTTCATCAATCTTGTGCCATCTTAATTTATCATCTCAATTAATATTGATCTATCACAGTAACTTCTAGCTTTTGTGCCCGTGTCGTGCCCGTATCCGTGTACGTGTCTGTATCACCATTCTCACTCCAGTTCATCTCTAGCCTCGAAAGGTGAGCAATCACTCACGATTAATGTTCTTATATTTATTAAATTTAATTTCAATTGAAACGACAATTGAAATATGCTGTTGTAGTTATTTAAATTATTATATATGCTATTATCAGTAACTGTTCACCTACGGGATATGACACCATATCCTGTTGCTGTATTATATTGTTATTGATGATATATACCTGTTGTTTTATTTTATATTATCTGTTATCACTCTGCAAGTTCCCTGTTAGTATAGAATTCACTATGGGTTGAAATGATACATACCCGAACGGACTTTAGAATAGGAGAAAATCGTTATGGGTTGAAATGATAAACCCAAACGATTTTCATTTGAATTGAAATTGGGATTACGGGTCGAAATGATATCTACCCGTATATATTTAAATTTCAGATTGAAATGATAAATATCCGTATCACTTAACTATATGATATAAAAATATATACAGACACTGTTGGTCCATATATATAAATACTTTAAAAATGATATCTTGATTTTTGAAGTATAACTAAATTTGAAATGACCACGGTGTTAAAATGTTTATTTCCACCTTGTAGATAGTTCTGAAGATCCTTAGAGGATGGTTATCCCAAACATCCTTTAAGTTACTTGTATTTCAGTTGATATTTCACTTGAGTTGGATTTATTAGTATAAGAATGTTAATCCTGACTCGAGTGTTTTGTGTTTTGCTTTACGCTCGGGTCAGACTGAGTGATACAGCAATTGAGACTCACCTTTGGGGTTTGGAGCTTTGTTTGGAGATCCAACTTTTGATTCAGCTTCCAGCTATCTAGTTGATTTGTTCAGAGAAGTCATATGTTGTACTGGAGACTTCACTACATTTGAGTTATTCTGTTGTATTTTATTTCTAACTCTGATGTTTATATAGTAGCTTCATGAACTACTATTTTATCTATTCCGCTGCGCATTATTGTATTACTCTGTGTCTGTGATTCTGTGATTGATTTATTTACTGCATATGCTGAGTTTTTGCCAAATTTAAATTAACGATCTGATATTTTGAATTATTCAAGTCAGACATGTGTGGATTATTGTCGATTTGAATGGTCCAAAATAGCGGGACGTTACAGTTGGTATCGGAGCGAGGTTCTAGGCAAACTTAACATATATGGTAAATTGAATTACGGAATCACTTTCGTTCTGGCCTCTCCTAAATTATATTCTTATATGAGTATATCCATCTTCTCTTTTTGAATTTTAATTATCTCATCTTCGTTCGAGTTCCTTTCCCTTTTGTTTTGAAACTCCCTTTGATTAATTTCCCCTTAAATTTTAACTTCTATCTTGTTGATTTTGGACTCATTGAATATTTGAATGATAGGAAACTATTTTGTAATGGCTAAATCAGAAGAGCAGAAAGCAGCCCGTCGGGCACGAAGAGCACTGGCCCGTAAGGAACGGGAGGAAGCAATCGAGGAACAAGAAAGGCTGTGGAGAGAAAGAGCAGAACCGGGTCCTTATGACCATGTCATTTGTTATCGGTGTCAGGAAAAGGGACACTATGCAGCCATGTGCGGAAAAAGGAATGCAGGAAAGAAGAAGGAGGGCAAGCGTTTTCGATCCAAGATCTTCTGTTTTAGATGCCGTAGTGAGGGGCACTTTCCCAGTCGCTGCCAGAAGGTGAAGAAAGTGAAATCTGCACCCACTACATCTGTCGACCTATCAACCATTTGCTATCATTGTAAGAGGCCTGGGCATATAGCCAGGAATTGTTCTGTGCGAAAGTATGGAAAGAAGGTTGCGTACCCACAGTTCATTAAGGAAGATGGGAGTGTAGTGCACCTATGCCAGAAATGCAGATGTTGGGGGCATATTGAGGGGGAGTGTTCTGGACCCGTTGATGTACCACCTGGAAGAATTAATACTGATGCTTTGTTTATGTAGGAGTGGTAAATCTGTGGACTTTTTGTTATCTGTTGTATGTTAGGTTGCTTTAAGCGAACTCTATTGTATCTTTTTGCTTAGCTGAAGTTGTCAACCTGGAGACATTTATGCTTCTGTTTCCGTATGTTATGAATTCGAGTTTTTCCAAATTTTGAATGGAAACTCTTCTATATCGATATATGTTATATATCCCTAATCTTGGTTGGGATTTGCTTCGATTAGGATTCCTTTGAACTTTGGAACGTTCCTTACGGTTCCAAACTCATTCTTGCCTCTCCCTATTTGTATTCTTTTGATTCTGGAGTGTCCTATAACTCCACTTCGAACGATCTCTATAAGAATCGGTGATCCCGCCAATCTTTGAATGATTTATAAGGGGTGGAACTCCTTTACCATTGGCATTGATTCACCGAAGATTTATATATCACTCGGTTTAGATGCTGCTATCTCTTGTTATGCCGAATTCTATCTCTGACAATCGAATGTCGATTTGCTTTAGATTTCCGCATCGATTATATTCTGGAAGTCACGGTTGACCGGTTAAGTTGCCCGTGATTTATATAAGCATATCCGTCTACTGTTTTGTAATTTATTATCTCATCCTCGTTCGAGCCTATCTTCGAATCAGAACCCAAATTGATTAGAGTCCCTCTAATTTGAATGTCTATCTTTGTTTTTGAAATCCATTCTTGAATCATCCTTTTTGAAAATCGGGTTATTCGTATTTTGGAAATTGTTTTATATATCGAAATTTTATAAGTATGATTATATTCTATATATATAAGTGAAATGTTCTCGATAGGGATTATATATACCTTTTAAAAATAAGAATTTGAAATTTGATTTTTTGAAAGGATTTGAAATTTTGAAGTTATATAAGAAATTGATTTATATAAAAATGATTTATAACTAAAGGATCTTAAATTTGAAATTCGAGAATTGAACTCCGGTATTTTGAAATTGGTTTTAAGATTTTGAAATATATAATAATAGTATGATTTAAAAGTATTTTTTTTTATTTAGAAATGTTTCAAATGATTTTAATAAGTTTCGAATGATTTCGAAGGAATTTCAAAAAGAAGTTTGAGAAAATAGAAGTCCAGAACTCACTTATGTCGCTGGAAAATAATTTCGGTGATGAGTGCACGCATCATCGACATTGATTTTCGAGTTTCAGAGTGAGGGATAAATCACTTTAGTAGCATCGCTACGTGAGTGATTTTGCGAAACCAATTTTGATTTCAAAATTTTGAAATATGATTTGATATTCGAAAGATATATGTAAATGTATTTGAAACGATTTAAAATGAGCCGGTGTTCAGACCTCGAGTTTTGGATTTGATATAACCCTATCTATTAAAATTGATTTACTGATTGGTTGCTGATTTCCAACTCTTGGATTGAAATATGATTTCTTCGACTATTTTGAAGGTTCGAACACTTCCAAATCAAGGTTAACTTTTCAAAGCTAAAATTTTTGAAATATGAATTATTTGATAAAGTATATAAATTCGCTTTGAATGTTTAAGTATGAAGTAATATGATTTAAATAAGTTGAAACTATTTTGTTAAGTAAATGAATAAGGCAATTTTAAAATTTTCTAATATGAAATTTAGATTCGAAATGCTTTGAAAAGAATTTGGTCTTCAAAATATTTTGAATAAAATTTTGAATAAAATTTAGTTTAAATGTTTTAACTTAGTAACATCTTTATGAAACTATATATATTCAAGTTGGAATAAATATATAAGTTGTACGTATGGTGTTTTATTCGCATAATTAATTTGATCCAAGTTTGAGTACACAAGTTCGAGGTGGATTACACCATTTCGTGTTAGGATTTTTCATTCGATTCTTGATGGCGAATATTTGATATGGATTTTGGGCTTGATTCTAGAATTCTCTATCGTAGTATATGGCTATGCAAGGAGACTGATGGCTTCTAGTCGAGAAACCATATCGAAATCCGCATTAGGGAAGTCAAATGGACAATACTAGTTCGAAAGCGGACTTGTGTGATCGAGCGAGCGATCAAATGTAGTTTTGCGAAATGATGACGTATGTACATCTTATATTCTAATATCATTTATATATTTTGACGCTGAAATTGAAAGCTGTCGAGTTAGAATATCTTTGCTTACTAAAAGAAATTTCCAATTTAAATTACAAAGATATATAACCCATAAAAGCAAAGATATCCAATCCCATATGGCTCTTCATACAGCGAAATTTATTTTGTAAAGATTTGATCCTTATATAAGATGGACCTTATGTAAGTATAAAGATGATATTGAAAACATTTGATTTTGGAAATGAATTGGTTGACTTAAATTATATTGATTTGGAAATTTGGATTATTTTCTAAATATATTATTTGGAAATTTTGAAGCTAAAGATAATTACTTTGTGAAGAAATAATTTGGTGAAATTGTATATGATTTTGAAATTGAACTGATATTGGAAACAATTTTGAAATTTGAGAACCTTATGTTACTAAACACTTGATTTGGGAGTTGTCGAACTTATATAAAATTGATTTGTATGAGTATGAAAGTGATTCGAAACTATAGATTTGAAAAGGTACTCAATTTGAAAGTGAAATCTTATATAATTGAAGTCTATATAAGTATGACTTGATATACTATTGATTTTGGAGAGTATTTGATTTGAAAATTAAATCTTATATATAATGGATTTTATATAAGTATGATATTTGAAAGTGAGTTGAAAAGGTACTATATGATACATATTTCGAAGTAAAGATATGGAAAGTGCCTTCTGCTTGATATCCGATTTGTGGCCACATCTTAGATTCATTCTATCGATATTATTCTCTCTGATTTTTGGTTTTCCGGATATGATACTCGAGTGTCCTTCGAATTCCATGGCGTTACCCATGGTCTTATTGTTCTCTCGTGACTGCACAGCGCAACTGCCTGGCTGAGTCTTGCCTAGGGGTACGGATTGTTTCCTGGGGGATCCAGGCGTAATCATTGTGTATCCTGCAATCTGTGTAGGTCGCGAATAGTAGCGCAAATGCTTGGCTGAGTCTTGCCTGGGGGTACGGATTGTTTCCTGGGGGATCCAGGCGTAACCATTGTGTATCCTGCATTCTACTAGTCATCATGGCGTAACTCGCAAGGCTGAGAAAGCTTACGGATATGGATTGTTTCCTGGGGGACCCAGGCGTAACCATTGTGTATCTGCGAACCATGGTTAGACAAAGGTTTTGTTTGTGTTTTTGATTGGATTGTACTTTCCATATCTGTTTTTTTTAAGGTTTTCCAGTATTTTCACTGGGTGTTGAGACAGGTCTACTAAGTACCTGGAGAATTCTAGCTTTGCGCCTGATCAACGCACTGCCAGAGTCTGTAGGAACGAGGATAAACTTGTTAAGACATCGAGTTATAAAAGTATTTTCGAAAGGAAATTTGTTTCGACTATAAAGGTATTTTATTATAAAAGTATTTCCAACAAAGAAATTTTTGTATCAATATTTGGAATCAAAACCCTTATGGTTCTAAATTAACTATTCATGCCCGATACTATTCCTTGAATCTACCTTATCTGCTCAGCTTTATTTATTCATCTATATTCTGTCTCTCCAAGTTCTCCTTCTTTTCCTTGTTGACTATATCCTTTTTAAACATGGTTTAATAGAAATTTTAGTGTTATAAATATTTTAGAAGTTATTAATTAAATAAAACATATTTAAAGAAATGATTATTGACTTATTAATAATATTTGAAAAGTATTTTGATAGAATTAATAAATTTATGAATTATGGATTTAATAGCTTCTTTGTAAATATAAGTAATAATGTAAATAATTGTTTTCAAATGGTTTTATATATTTATAAGGATATTATTTAAACATATAAAAGGTATTGATAAATGAGGCAAGAATTTACAATTGGATTTTTGAAAAGTATTAAAGTATTAAAGATAATTGATTGCAAATGAAGTTTTCAAATGAATATTTCAAGTAAAATGTGTATAGTTCAAATTAATTGTTTAATCTTGACTTTCAATCTACTTTTATTTCTGGTTGTTCTATTCTCCTACCTCCTTCCTTTTCGGGGACGAAAAGTTTTGAGTGGGGGAGAGTGTAACGACCCGAAAATTTTAACTGTTTTAATAACGTAATTAGTTGAAATTTTGTGAAAATTTAAATGATAAAATCTTAAAATAAAAATTTGATATTTGGAATACCTCTATTTAAACATAACAACTGGTAAATTTTCATCTGATAATATTGAAGTTCATTTTCCTGTGAAATTTCATTTCAAATCAAACCGGTTAATAACAGTGAATTTAAAAGTTTTCCGAAACTAAAATATGTCAACAAGAGAAAATTTATTCAGATCATTCTGAATCAGACTGCGAAATTCGTTTTTCCAAATTTGGACTTCTACTGCTCCGTTTATCTTAATTCTAGCAAAATAGCAGCATTTTTCGGTACCGATTATCGACTTTTGATCGGATGATCATACCACTGATATCTGTATATCGTTTTGATCGTCTCGTCGTGCTGATCTCTACGATATATTTATTTCCGTATTTTGAAGTCCGATACACAACAGAAACGTTGATAACGATCCGTTGTAACGGTACCACTTTTAACTTTTCGCTTTCCTTCGGTTCCAAACTTTGAAGCGTACTGTCCAAACAACAATAATTATTGCTTTGAATGAGCCAGCTGGATTTTCGTGACCATTTCTCTGTTTTATTTTATTTTCTCCCCAAGTTTTTCGGTTCACTTGCAAATATCCCTGAAGCCAACTCCAACCTACCCCTCTGCCTTCCTATTTGTTCATAGAAATAATAGTAAATTTACGAATAGTTGCATTTATATTTCGGTACCTGTTCATCTACTTCTCAAGTACGTTTCTCATTCCTCCTGCATTCCACACTCATCACCTCCAACTTCCGAGATCTATACTCGACCTCCTCACCGAGGCCACACCTCCACCTCGCCTTCCATTGGCCCCGACTACACTGGACCCTCCGGCTATTCCCACCAACTCGTCTCCGCCGAATCCCAAACCGAGACGCCATCTCCACAATACGTGCACGCAGCTCTGCCGATCCACCACCTTCTTCCTCCAGCCTGAGATCTGAGCCTCCTCCCAAGCTTCTCGTGGCCGAGCACAGCACACATCTACCCTTTCGTGCCTCCTCCACCAAACAGCCTAGCCCACCTCCTTCTCTTTCGGCCTTCACCCCTCTAGCAGCCGATTCTTGCCTTTCTTTCCTTAAGCAGGTATGTATATATAAGTGTATATATATATGACCTGTTAGTATATACAGTTTTTGCTGTTTATCTTTTGTTTTGATTTTTGTTATATATTGGTATATACAAATATTTATACAGTTATATAAAGTAGTATGAATTTAGGGGTTATAATGTGTACAGTTTTTATAAGTTTATATGGTCTTGATGATGTATCAGTATATATATATAGGTATAATAGTGTTGGTTATTATATAAAGATATGTCAAAGGTTTTATTATAAAATTTTGTATATGTTGTTTATAATCTGAGTATACAATGTATACAATAATATGTATGTTGTTTTAGTAGTTATAATAAGTATAGTTAGTATGACAGCCTTTATATATGTTAAGTATGTAAATAATATATAGTGTATTTTAAGCTTACAAGTCAAGTCTGCATATGTTAGTGTATTACAAGTCAAATTAGTATATGATATATATGTTGCAGAATAGTTAATGGGCTGCTTAAGGTATATACCTCTTTATATAACAAAGTATATATATATAAGTTTTCAAATTGTATTGCATATAATTTATAAATCTTGTTTCCAAAGTATGTTAATATTTTAAGCACATGGGGTATGTTTTACAGCAGTTTGTACATAAGATTTGACGTTGAAAAAAAAAAAAAACCAATATGTAAATGACTATCTTCATTTTGGTTTTCAAATATATGTATATTCAGATTTCGTACATATATAAAACAGTCTTGTTGGCCTACTAATTTGTTACAGACGCATATATATAATCTGTTTGATTTTTATGTAATAGATTTGTAAAGGTAGAGGTTGTTATATATGTATGTATTTGTAAAATAAGTTGTGTTTATAATACAAAATTTTATATGGAAGATTTGTTATAGGCTGTAGTGTCTGCATTTAAACCTATATGGTCTGTATACATTGTTTTAAATTTTGATATATGAACTTCAGCCCAGTTTCAAAGTATTATGATAAGCTGTCATATTTAAAGCTATTTACATCTGAATTTTTCTAGGTTATATTATATTTTGCTTTTCAATCCAAGCTATAATATGTCAGTTTGTATGTATGTTTTATGTACAGTGATTTTATATGGCATTTTCTAGCATTTTCTAAATTAATATTGGGTCTGAAAGATACTGGCTTTATATATATGGTTTGTTTTATTCTCGAAATGGCAAGACTAGTCACTTTTATATAGTTGTATGTGTAATCTGTAAAGTTTTATATGTATGTGGTTTAAATTTTATATTGATTTTTAGAAAACATATATATTAAACTGTATTTGTGTTTGAATTTAATATCGATTTGAAATTTTATATTTTAAATTGATTTTTTTTTGAAAATTTATATATATGCAAGATACCCTGTTTCATCAATCTTGTGCCATCTTAATTTATCATCTCAATTAATATTGATCTATCACAGTAACTTCTAGCTTTTGTGCCCGTGTCGTGCCCGTATCCGTGTACGTGTCTGTATCACCATTCTCACTCCAGTTCATCTCTAGCCTCGAAAGGTGAGCAATCACTCACGATTAATGTTCTTATATTTATTAAATTTAATTTCAATTGAAACGACAATTGAAATATGCTGTTGTAGTTATTTAAATTATTATATATGCTATTATCAGTAACTGTTCACCTACGGGATATGACACCATATCCTGTTGCTGTATTATATTGTTATTGATGATATATACCTGTTGTTTTATTTTATATTATCTGTTATCACTCTGCAAGTTCCCTGTTAGTATAGAATTCACTATGGGTTGAAATGATACATACCCGAACGGACTTTAGAATAGGAGAAAATCGTTATGGGTTGAAATGATAAACCCAAACGATTTTCATTTGAATTGAAATTGGGATTACGGGTCGAAATGATATCTACCCGTATATATTTAAATTTCAGATTGAAATGATAAATATCCGTATCACTTAACTATATGATATAAAAATATATACAGACACTGTTGGTCCATATATATAAATACTTTAAAAATGATATCTTGATTTTTGAAGTATAACTAAATTTGAAATGACCACGGTGTTAAAATGTTTATTTCCACCTTGTAGATAGTTCTAAAGATCCTTAGAGGATGGTTATCCCAAACATCCTTTAAGTTACTTGTATTTCAGTTGATATTTCACTTGAGTTGGATTTATTAGTATAAGAATGTTAATCCTGACTCGAGTGTTTTGTGTTTTGCTTTACGCTCGGGTCAGACTGAGTGATACAGCAATTGAGACTCACCTTTGGGGTTTGGAGCTTTGTTTGGAGATCCAACTTTTGATTCAGCTTCCAGCTATCTAGTTGATTTGTTCAGAGAAGTCATATGTTGTACTGGAGACTTCACTACATTTGAGTTATTCTGTTGTATTTTATTTCTAACTCTGATGTTTATATAGTAGCTTCATGAACTACTATTTTATCTATTCCGCTGCGCATTATTGTATTACTCTGTGTCTGTGATTCTGTGATTGATTTATTTACTGCATATGCTGAGTTTTTGCCAAATTTAAATTAACGATCTGATATTTTGAATTATTCAAGTCAGACATGTGTGGATTATTGTCGATTTGAATGGTCCAAAATAGCGGGACGTTACACACCCCAAACGTTCTCCTTCCATCTCCCCTCTGGACACAAACGGCAGCTCTAAGCCTCTACATCTCCACCCAGGCAACAAACACCCACGCAGCAGTCTGCAGCCCAACCAAACCCGCTTTCCATCACCTGACAACGCCGAACAACACCTCACCATAGCAGCTCCTCACTCCTTTGCTTCGTTCGCATGTATAAATATCGGCAAGTTTTACTATTTTTTTCTGTGCTTATATTTTGTTTACTGTAATATATAATCTATTTGTATATGGTACAGAACATAATTTTTTTTTTGTGATCTATTAGTTGAAAATATAGGCTGTAACAAGCTAGTTATGATTTGTTTAAAAGATGAGATATATTTGTTTACATATGTTCAGTTAATATACGAATAATTTTATAATATTAGTTATATAATAAGTTAGTGAATATATTTTCAAACAAAAATATATATTATCATAAAGCATGTTGTCTGAATATGTTGTAGTCTGCATTTTTGTGATAGTTTGCATACATTATAATAGGTTGCTGTGGGGATAGTTTATAAATTAAGTTATATAAACTGACCTGTTTATAAGCTGTTTTGTTTAAGATTGTCTGTGTATATATATATATATATACTTTTAAATAGTATAGGCATATTTGAATCTGAGCAACGACCCTTTGATTTATGGAAGTTGTTACAGATGTCAGTGAGTATATACGTATATAGCTATTATAATAGTATTGATTTTATTATCATAAGTATGTAAGTTATAGATACGTTTATATACATTGGCTACATAAGTGAATGTGAATTTGTTTTCAAATATATATGGATATTTTATACGTTGGTATTTAATGTAATATATACTTTATTTTAAAATATGTTTAAGTTGATTTTGAAATTCATATATATGTAATATATCCTGTTTCACTGATCTCGTGCCAGTTTGACTGACATTCGCAATATCAAATTTATCTCAGCAAAATCCCAACTTGTCGTCGTTCCGCTCGCTTGACTTGTATGCTTGTCCTTGTCTATTCGCTTCCATTCCCGTGCATATCTCCTGCCTTGAAAGGTGAGCAATCACTCACGATTAACGTCCTTTTATTTATTAAATTCAATTTCAATTGAAACGACAATTGAAATATTTTTACTGTTAGTTAAGTTCATTGCTGTATATATGCTATTATCTGTATATGTTCACCTGTGACATCTGACACCAGTATATAATATTTATATGCCTGTTATTACTATTATTTATATCTGTTCACCTGTGACATCTGACACCCGTATCTGTTATTTATACTGATGATATATGCCTGCTGTTATATTTTTTTTGTATCTGTTATCACTCTGCAAGTTCCCTGTTAGTTTAGAATTCACTATGGGTTGAAATGATACATACCCGTACGGACTTTAGAATAGGAGAATTTCGTTATGGGTTGAAATGATAAACCCAAGCGATTTTCATTTGAATTGAAATTGGGATTACGGGTCGAAATGATATCTACCCGTATATATTTAAATTTCGGATTGAAATGATAAATATCCGTATCACTTAACCATATGATAAATATATATACAGACACCGTTGGTCCATATATATAAATATTTGAAATTGAATTCTATGGTTTTGGAAAGAAATATATGGTTTTAACAAATGTGGATTCTTAGAATTTTATATATAAATGGTAATGATATATATAGATTTAATAATGATATTTAAGTTAATTAAGATGGATTTAATACATATAATATGTTAAGTATAAAATTTATATTTCAAAATAGATTTTGGTAAAAATTTGAATAAGTTAAGGTTGGGATGATAATTTGAATTTAGTAAAGAATTTTATTTAATTAAACCAATATAAAGCTTATTGAAATTGGAATTTAAGATATGATTTATAACTTGAGTTTGATTTAAATAATTTAATGAATATTTCTTGTTTAAATAAATTTAAGGAAATATTTAGTAAAAATGAAATTTAAGGCTAGTTAAAGGATATTGAATTTATTAAGTGAATATTCCCTGATTAAATAATAAATGAAGTTAAATCAAGAGCTATTTGAAACTGTTAAATTTAACTTTGAAATTGTTGAATATTAAAGCTTTGAAATATATTGAAAATTTAAATGATCTGTTTAGAAATGAATTAAATTGATGAATTGAACTTTGAATAAATTTGAATTTGGAAATTGAGTTGATTTGAACCGATTTGTGGAACTTAAGGAAATTATAAATACTTTACTTTATAAATTATTTAACCTATATATACTATTTTGGAAAATAGTTATATTTGAAATGAAATGATATTTGGGGTTTTGAAGTATAAATTAAATTGAAATGACCACGGTGTTATAATGTATATTTCCACCTTGTAGATAGTTCTGAAGATCCTTAGAGGATGGTTATCCCAAACATCCTTTAAGTTACTTGTATTTCAATTGATATTTCACTTGAGTTGGATTTATTAGTATAAGAATGTTAATCCTGACTCGAGTGTTTTGTGTTTTGCTTTACGCTCGGGTCAGACCGAGTGATACAACATTTGAGACTCGCCTTTGGAGTTTGGAGCTTCCTTTGGAGATCCAACTATCGCCTCAGCTTTCAGCTCTTCTAGTTGATTTGTTCAGAGAAGTCATCTGTTGTACTGAAGACTTCACTGCATTTGAGATATTCTGTTGTATTTTATTTCTAACTCTGATGTTTATATAGTAGCTTCATGAACTACTATTTTATCTATTCCGCTGCGTATTATTGTATTACTCTGTGTCTGTGATTGATTTATTTACTGCATATGCTGAGTTTTGCCAAATTTAAATAACAATCTGATATTTTGAATTATTCAAGTCCGACATGTGTGGATTTATTGTCGATTTGAATGGTCCAAAATAGCGGGTCGTTACAGTTGGTATCAGAGCCAGGTTCTAGGCAAAACCTAACATATATAGTAAATTTATTTACAGAATCACTTTCGTTCGAGTTTGAATCTCTTCCGTTTGGCTCAATTTCCTTTGAACTTTGGAACGTTTCTTACGGTTCCAAAATTCAGTCTTGTCTCTCCCTATTTGTATTCTTTTGATTCTGGAGTATCCCATAACTTCACTTCGAATGATCTCTATGAGAATAGGATCCCACCAATCTTTGAATGATTTGTGAAGGGGTGAAACTCTTTCACAATTGGCATTGATTCACCGGAGATTTCTATATCTTTGGTTTAGATGCCGCTATCTCTTGCGATCGAATGTTGGTTTTTCTTGGAATTCTGCATCGATCTTGTTCCTGAAGTCACGGTTGACCTGGTTAAGGTCGCCCGCGACTTGTATGAGTATATCCATCTTCTATTTTGTAATTAATTATCTCATTTTCGTTCGAACTTATTTTCGAATCAGAATCCTATTTGATTAGAGTCCCTCTAATTTGAATTTCTATCTTTGTTTAAAATCAATTCTTGAATCATCCTTTGAAAATCGGGTTTGTTTATATTTTAGAAATTGTTCCTAAACCGAAAGTATTATCTTGATAAATATGATTTTATTCTATATATAAAAGTGAAATGTTTTCGATAAAGATTATAAACCCTTTTTAAAAATAAGAATTTGAATTTTTGAAAGAATTTGAAATTTTGAAGTTATATAAGAAATTGATTTATATAAAAATAATTTATAACTAAAGGATTTAAAATTTGAAATTCGAGAATTGAACTCCGGTGTGTTGAAATTGGTTTTAAGATTTTGAAATATAGAACAATAATATGATTTAAAAGTATTTTCCGAATAAGAAATGTTTCAAATGATTTTAATGAGTTTCGAATGATTTCGAAGAAATTTTAAAAGAAGTTTGAGAAAATAGAAGTCCAGAACTCACTTATGTCGCTGGAAAATAATTTTGGTGATGAGTGCACGCATCATCGACATTGATTTTCGAGTTTCTGAGTGAGGGATAGGCCACTTCAGTAGCTTTGCTATGCAAGTGATTTTGTGAAACCATTTTGATTTCAAATTCCAAAGTAATATTTGATATTCGAAAGATATAGGTATATATATTTGAAATGATTTGAAGTAAGCCGGTGTTCAGTCCTTTAGTTTCGGATTTGAAACCTATCTTTTGAAATTGATTTACTGATTGGTTGATTTCCAACTCTTGAATTTGAAAATGATTCTTCAACTATTTTGAAGGTTCGAGCACTTCCAAATCAAGGTTAACTTTTCAAAGCTAAGAAATTTTGAAAAAAAATGAATTATTTGATAAAGTATATAAATTTGTTTCGAATGTTTAAGTATGAAGTAAAATGATTTAAATAAGTTGAAACTGTTTTGTTAAGTATATGAATAAGGCAAAATTTTAAATTTTTCTAATATGAAATTTAGATTTGAAATATTTTGAAAGAATTGGTCTTCAATATATTTTGAAAATTTAGTTAAATGATTTAATTTAGTAACATCTTTATGAAACTATATATTTAACAAGTTGGAATAAATATATAAGTTGTACGTATGTTGTTTTATTCGCATAATTAATTTGATCCAAGTTTGAGTACACAAGTTCGAGGTGAATTACACCATTTCGTGTTAGGATTTTTCATTGGATTCTTGATGGCGAAGATTTGATATGGATTTTGGGCTTGATTCTAGAATTCTCTATCATAGTATATGGCTATGCAAGGAGACTGATGGCTTCTAGTCGAGAAACCATATCGAAATCCGCATTAGGGAAGTCGAATGGACAATAGTAGTTCGAAAGCGAACTTGTGTGATCGAGCGAGCGATCAAATGTGATTTTGCGAAATGATGACGTATGTACATCTTATATCCTAATATCATTGATATATTTTGACGCTGAAATTGAAAGCTGTCGAGTTAGAATATCTTTGCTTACTAAAAGAAAATTCCAATTTAAATTACAAAGATATATAACCCATAAAAGCAAAGATATTCAATCCCATATGGCTCTTCATACAACGAAATTTATTTTGAAAATTTTGATCCTTATATAAGATAGACCTTACATAAGTATAAGATGATTTTGAAAATATTTGATTTTGGAAATGGATTGGTTGACTTAAATTATTGATTTGGAAATTTGGATTTATTTTCTAAATCTATTACTTTGGAAACTTTGAAACTAAAAGATAATTAATTCGAGAAGGAATAATTTGGTGAAACGGTCTATGATTTTGAAATTGAACTGACATTGAAACAAATTAAAATTTGAGAACCTTATGTTACTAAACACTTGATTTGGGAGTTGTCGAACTTATATAAAATTGATTTATATGAGTATGAAATTGATTCGAAAACTATAGATTTGAAAAGGTACTATATGATACATATTTTCGAAGTAAAGATATGGAAAGTGCCTTCTGCTTGATATCCGATTTGTGGCCACATCTTGGATTCATTCTATCGATATTATTCTCTCTGATTGTTGGTTTTCCGGATATGATACTCGAGTGTCCTTCGAATTCCATGGCGTTACCCATGGTCTTATGTTTCTCTCGTGACTACATAGCGCAACTGCCTGGCTGAGTCTTACCTAGGGGTACGGATTGTTTCCTGGGGGACACAGGCGTAACCATTGTGTATCCTGCAATCTGTGTAGGTCGCGAATAGTAGCGCAAATGCTTGGCTGAGTCTTGCCTGGCGGTACGGATTGTTTCCTGGGGAATCCAGGCGTAACCATTGTGTATCCTGCATTCTACTAGTCATCATGGCGTAACTCGCAGGGCTGAGAAAGCCTACGGATATGGATTGTTTCCTGGGGGAACCAGGCGTAACCATTGTGTATCTGCGAACCATGGTTAAGCAAAGGTTTTGTTCGTTTTGATTGGATTGTACTTTCCATATCTGTTTTTAAAAGTTTTTCCAGTATTTTCACTGGGTGTTGAAACAGGTCTACTGAGTACCTGGAGAATTCTAGTTTTGCGCCTGATCAACGCACTACCAGAGTCTACAGGAACAAGGATAAACTTGTCGAAACATCGAGTTATAAAAGTATTTTCGAAATGAAATTTGTTTCGTTATAAAAAAAAATATTTTATTATAAAAGTATTTATAACAAAGAAATTCTATATTAATATTTGAAATTAAAACCCTTATGGTTCTAAATTAATTATTCGTGCCTGATGCTATTCTTTTGAATCTGCCTTATCTGCTCAGCTTTATTTATTCACCTATATTTTGTGTTTCAAAATCCTCCTTCTTTTCCTTGTTGACTATATTTTTTTTAAATATTGATTAATTATATACTACTTGGTTTAATAGAAATTTTAGTGTTAAATATTTTAGAAGTTATTAATTAAATATAACATATTTAAAGAAAATGATTATTGATTTATTAATAATGTTTGAAAAGCATCTTGAGATAAATTAATAAATTTATGAATTATGGATTTAATAGCTTCTTTGTAAATATAAGTAATAATTAAAATAATTGTTTTCAAATGGTTTTCATACATTTATAAAGGTGTCATTTAAACATATAAATGGTAATTGTAAAGGAAGCAAGAAATTGTGCAAATGGGTCTTGAAAAAGTTTTAAAGTATATAAGACAATTGAATTGCAAATGAAGTTTTAAAATTTAAGTAAAATTTATATAGTTAAAATTAATTGTTTAATCTTGACTTTCAATCTACTTTTATTTCTGGTTATTCTATTCTCCTACCTCCTTCCTTTTCGGGGACGAAAAGTTTTGAGTGGGGGAGAGTGTAACGACCCGCAAAATTTAATGGTTTTAAAAGTATATTTAACTGGAAATTTGTGAAATTTTAAACAATAAATTTTGAAATTAAAAATTTATTATTTGGAATACGTCTATTTTAATATAGCAACTGGTAAATTTTCATCTGATAATATTGAAGTTTATTTTCCTGTGAAATTTCATTTCAAATTAAACCGGTTAATAACAGTGAATTTAAAAGTTTTCCGAAACCAAAATATGTCAACAGGAGAAAATTTGTTTAGATCATTCTGAATCAGACTGCGAAATTCGTTTCGCGAAATTCGGATGTTTCTAGCTCCGTTTAGATTTTCCCGTACGAAATAGCAGCATTTTCGGTACCGATTATCGACTTTTGGTCGGATGATCGTACCACTAATATCTGTATACCGTTTTGATTCTATCGTCGTACCGATCTCAATGGTATATTTATCTCTGTATTTTAAGGTCCGGTATGCGACGGAAGTGATAAACGGTTCGTTGTAACGGTACCATAACTTCTGACTTTACTCCTTCCTTCAGTTCAAATTTCTAACGTGCTCTCCAAACCTTAATTAATTGCTTTAATTAATTTCGCTGAATCAATGGACAACCGTTCCTATTCAAGTTCCTTTTGGTCTGATTTGTTGCTTACGTTGTTTTGAATAAATTTATTTAGATCTGAAGAGCTTGCTCTGTCTCGTGCCTAAAATCGTGCCACTCATGTTTCATATTCTCCTAAAATTTATCATGCCCATTCTTCCTCTTCTCCTACCTTTATATTTTTCCTTCTCGAGATCTGTTCTTTCCTCTTTCCCATTTTTTCTCTCATAAAAAAAAACGTGACCCCTCACCTATTCTTCCTCTTTAGCCGTACGTCCATTCAACCACCAGCCCCACCATTCGTCCTCCCTACCTCGTGCTTCCAGTTGCCGACCATCCTCCCACATCAACCGAGTCTCTATCATAGATCTGTCCCTTTATCGATTCACTTTCATCGACCTCTTCCATCTTCCTCCACGTTACCCTCCGCCACGATGATAAGCAGCCAATCCCTCCTCCATTACAGCCGCCTTTCCTCTCCTCACCTTGCATCATCTCCACGCATCTCCCCAACCACGCATCAGCCCACGCACACCACTCGGCAGCCTCCACCATACTCCACCCTCTCCTCTTTGCACTGCCTCGTCGGATAGCCTCCCCACCTTCTAGGCACCCTCTTCGACCAACCACTGACCCGCAGTCCACCTTCCTTTCACCACTTCCCAAACTCGGCAGCCAACCACCAATCCACTCAGCCTGCCCTCGGCCTGCTGCCAAGCTCGGCTTCGCACCCCAAACGTTCTCCTTCCATCTCCCCTCCGGCCACAAACGGCAGCTCTAAGCCTCTACATCTCCACCCAGGCAACAAACACCCACGCAGCAGTCTGCAGCCCGACCAAACCCGCTTTCCATCACCTGACAATGCCGAACAACACCTCACCATAGCAGCTCCTCACTCCTTTGCTTCGTTCGCATGTATAAATATCGGCAAGTTTTACTATGTTTTTCTGTGCTTATATTTTGTTTACTGTAATATATAATCTATTTGTATATGGTACAGAACATAAGTTTTTTTTGTGATCTATTAGTTGAAAATATAGGCTGTAACAAGCTAGTTATGATTTGTTTAAAAGATGAGATATATTTGTTTACATATGTTCAGTTAATATACGAATAATTTTATAATATTAGTTATAAAATAAGTTAGTGAATATATTTTCAAACAAAAATATATATTATCATAAAGCACGTTGTCTGAATATGTTGTAGTCTGCATTTTTGTGATAGTTTGCATACATTATAATAGGTTGCTGTGGGGATAGTTTATAAATTAAGTTATATAAACTGACCTGTTTATAAGCTGTTTTGTTTAAGATTGTCTGTGTATATATATATATACTTTTAAATAGTATAGGCATATTTGAATCTGAGCAACGACCCTTTGATTTATGGAAGTTGTTACAGATGTCAGTGAGTATATACGTATATAGCTATTATAATAGTATTGATTTTATTATCATAAGTATGTAAGTTATAGATACGTTTATATACATTGGCTACATAAGTGAATGTGAATTTGTTTTCAAATATATATGGATATTTTATACGTTGGTATTTAATGTAATATATACTTTATTTTAAAATATGTTTAAGTTGATTTTGAAATTCATATATATGTAATATATCCTGTTTCACTGATCTCGTGCCAGTTTGACTGACATTCGCAATATCAAATTTATCTCAGCAAAATCCCAACTTGTCGTCGTTCCGCTCGCTTGACTTGTATGCTTGTCCTTGTCTATTCGCTTCCATTCCCGTGCATATCTCCTGCCTTGAAAGGTGAGCAATCACTCACGATTAACGTCCTTTTATTTATTAAATTCAATTTCAATTGAAACGACAATTGAAATATTTTTACTGTTAGTTAAGTTCATTGCTGTATATATGCTATTATCTGTATATGTTCACCTGTGACATCTGACACCAGTATATAATATTTATATGCCTGTTATTACTATTATTTATATCTGTTCACCTGTGACATCTAACACCCGTATCTATTATTTATACTGATGATATATGCCTGTTGTTATATTTTTTTTGTATCTGTTATCACTCTGCAAGTTCCCTGTTAGTTTAGAATTCACTATGGGTTGAAATGATACATACCCGAACGGACTTTAGAAAAGGAGAATTTCGTTATGGGTTGAAATGATAAACCCAAGCGATTTTCATTTGAATTGAAATTGGGATTACGGGTCGAAATGATATCTACCCGTATATATTTAAATTTCAGATTGAAATGATAAATATCCGTATCACTTAACCATATGATAAATATATATACAGACACCGTTGGTCCATATATATAAATATTTGAAATTGAATTCTATGGTTTTGGAAAGAAATATATGGTTTTAACAAATGTGGATTCTTAGAATTTTATATATAAATGGTAATGATATATATAGATTTAATAATGATATTTAATTTAATTAAGATGGATTTAATACATATAATATGTTAAGTATAAAATTTATATTTCAAAATAGATTTTGGTAAAAATTTGAATAAGTTAAGGTTGGGATGATAATTTGAATTTAGTAAAGAATTTTATTTAATTAAACCAATATAAAGCTTATTGAAATTGGAATTTAAGATATGATTTATAACTTGAGTTTGATTTAAATAATTTAATGAATATTTCTTGTTTAAATAAATTTAAGGAAATATTTAGTAAAAATGAAATTTAAGGCTAGTTAAAGGATATTGAATTTATTAAGTGAATATTCCCTGATTAAATAATAAATGAAGTTAAATCAAGAGCTATTTGAAACTGTTAAATTTAACTTTGAAATTGTTGAATATTAAAGCTTTGAAATATATTGAAAATTTAAATGATCTGTTTAGAAATGAATTAAATTGATGAATTGAACTTTGAATAAATTTGAATTTGGAAATTGAGTTGATTTGAACCGATTTGTGGAACTTAAGGAAATTATAAATACTTTACTTTATAAATTATTTAACCTATATATACTATTTTGGAAAATAGTTATATTTGAAATGAAATGATATTTGGGGTTTTGAAGTATAAATTAAATTGAAATGACCACGATGTTATAATGTATATTTCCACCTTGTAGATAGTTCTGAAGATCCTTAGAGGATGGTTATCCCAAACATCCTTTAAGTTACTTGTATTTCAATTGATATTTCACTTGAGTTGGATTTATTAGTATAAGAATGTTAATCCTGACTCGAGTGTTTTGTGTTTTGCTTTACGCTCGGGTCAGACCGAGTGATACAGCATTTGAGACTCGCCTTTGGAGTTTGGAGCTTCCTTTGGAGATCCAACTATCGCCTCAGCTTTCAGCTCTTCTACTTGATTTGTTCAGAGAAGTCATCTGTTGTACTGAAGACTTCACTGCATTTGAGATATTCTGTTGTATTTTATTTCTAACTCTGATGTTTATATAGTAGCTTCATGAACTACTATTTTATCTATTCCGCTGCGTATTATTGTATTACTCTGTGTCTGTGATTCTGTGATTGATTTATTTACTGCATATGCTGAGTTTTGCCAAATTTAAATAACAATCTGATATTTTGAATTATTCAAGTCCGACATGTGTGGATTTATTGTCGATTTGAATGGTCCAAAATAGCGGGTCGTTACAATACCATCTTAGGAAATTATAACCAAAAGCTCAACCTAAAGATAGTTGATATGGCTGATAATCATTCTTCTTCTGAGGCTGGGAACCCTTCCCGAGGAAGACCTGCCATTCAACGGATGCTCGAATGGTTAAACAATACTTCAGGCAAGTAGGACAAGTCCATGTTCCTCAGCAGGCTGCATCGCATCACCTACTACCCTGCCTGCTGATGCATCACATCGTCCTATTGATTTTACCAAATGTGAAAGGATTTTATTAATTTGAGAGGAAGAGCATATTCTAGAATGGAAAGCTTCTTGGAGACAAGGACATGGATAAACGACTATAAAAGGATATTTTGAGTGTGACGCCCCACCTCTATGCTCATAATAACAAAGAGTATTAAAAGAAATACTGTCTATTATTACGAAGAATAAGGCTGGATAGGTGCGACCATCCGTAATTGGCCTTACACTAATATTGGTTATCTCGATAGGAGTGGTATATACTTTTTATTTTTCTTCTATTATTTATTTACTCCCATCGACATATCCAATTATCAGTATAAAACAAACTACGATAGTTCATAATAGTTTAGGACATTAGATATAACAATAACACAGATAATATAAATGCGGAACACAGATAAAAACAAAGGTCTCATATATATATAACTGATGTCAGTTACAACATAGTTGACACAATACATATGATACAACTACAACTGTCGACTCTAGAAGTTATATATACAAGTACATTATCGACTAATATACATGAATACATATCGTTCTATACAATGACACGACTACTATAAAATGACACTGACAACTTTAGAAGATGTGAAAAGTCTTCAAATCCCGAACAGCAACTCAAAGAAGGAAATCTACTACCTGAAATAACTCGGGTCTGACCCGAGTATTACATTCAAAAGAAAATAATACACGGGTCAGTCTAATTCAAACTCAGTTATTAATGCGCAGTAGAAATAATAATTAGTATCAAATAGACGACGGTCACAGAAATCTCGTATATCCAACTTCTCGATAAGAGGATCGGATAACGGCAGATATAACACCAAACAGTGTAAATCAACAAATCAGCAATCTCAAAACGATCAATCAAATCATAATTCAACTCCAAAACATTGAAATTAGCCAACGAAACAATTCAACAAATCGAAACATCAATTTAAAATGTCAAATCTAATAGGGCTGCAGTACACGCACGCGTGTACTGCCTCGCCACTATCACAAGAGATACACAAAAGCTCAGTGAAAGTAACAAATGGTCACTAGGTCAAACCCAGATCGGATTCAACTCAGGTGTAATTCGAAAATCAAATTCGAATACAATTAAGTGGTCAAAACAATCTACACAAATTCAAGGAGGCACCAAACAACAAACAAAATGCAAAGGAAGATCAGCAGTGTGCAACAACACTAAAGGAAACAGTAGACAGGACAAGTAAAACAGAGGTGATGTCAGAATGAACAACATGAACAAGTTCAAGTGACTGAAGTCTAACAACTCAAGTTCACATGACTGTAGTTAAACTACAGGTACAATATAATGCAGTCCTAGGGGAAGTGCATTTATCAAGTTCATCATGGAGCAAACCAAGTGCAGTTCGAAGATAAAGTAGTGATACAAATAGAATGAACAAGTCTCGGACTCAAAACAGTATAGCAATGCACAACTCCAAAGCAACCAACATATTCAAGTTCAATAAACAGTTTCAAGTGATAAACAGTGACTTAAAGCATGCACACGTGCAGATTGTAATGGAACAGATATGGGAAAGCAAGCATATGAACTTAATACAGTATGCTACAGAAAGATGAAGCCGTGAACATCACAAGGCCAGAAATTCACAAAATCAAAGTCTACAAAGTCAACTGCAGTTTCCAGAAATCACAGTGGCCAGAAAGAAGAAGTCAACCAAGTGATCGAAACCAAAGCCATAGCAATCACGAAAACGAACCAAGTCTTAAACAACATCACATTAACAAAGTTATAAATGATCGAAGCCAAAGTCGAACAAGTCAAAGCAAGGAATTCACGGAGCAACATTATCAAAGCCGTGGTCATCACGGCAAAGCAATTTAACCAAATCGAAGCAAACCAAGGAAATCTTGAATCGCAAGTCCCAACTATAAAGGTTTAAATTAAATGTGAGTGACGATTTTAAAATCACTCACCTTTGATCGGTCGAGAGATAGAAGTCGAACTCGACTGAGTTGACGAAATTGCGCACGCATCCATTGAAGCAGGCAACACAGAGGCGAACAAACGAAATCGAACAGCTTGTTCGACACGAAGACGAGCACGAGAGCATCGGCAAGCAGCGACGTTCAAAACCCTGAAGCCCTAATTTATCGCGAGGCCGCCATTTTTCATTCGAATGCTTTTTCTTTTAAGGTTTTAATGAATGAGAAAATGAAAAGGGGGATTCGGGTTATATGCCTTAGCTATTTCTCACGGCATCAATAGATAAGGTCAAGATTCACTTACACAATCAAAAACAAATTTCAAATTGATTTAAAATCCCAAATAATGATTAACAATTTTATTAAAGAATTTAAATACAATTTAAATCCCAATATCAATTGTCAACTGAATTAAATTGTTATTTTGACGATAATTAAAATTACAAAAATCCCGGTTGTTACAGACTCCCCTCCTTATAAAAATTGCGTCCCCGCAATTTCCGTAATTAAAGTTGTCTTTAACAATTATTTTTCTAACATAAACTGGTTAAGCTAGAAAAATACAGATCGAGAATACAAACGACAAAGAAATCTTTTAATTTCAATAAAAAAATTCACAAGTTTTCAACAAAATCTAACTATCAATAGATAATCAGAAAACAGCAAAGCTGAATAAATGCAAACATCAGCAATATTCAATTACCAATAAATAATTAGAATATAGAAAATCTCAAAACAGCAATATCTAATTACCGATACGATAATTAGAGAACAACAAAATATAATTATCAACAAGGATAATTATGAAACACAAATCACAAATCGCAACTGCAAATATCTAGTCATTCAATAATTAACTAGAAACCACAAATCCCATAATCAACAAACTCTGACTATTAACAGAAATAGATAGAAAACATCGATTCAATAAAATCAGCATATCCTAGAATCAATTGGAGACTAGAAAATCTCATATCAATAAAAATCAGCAAACATCAATTTTCTAATTATCTTAAATGATAATCAGAAAACAAATTAAATATCTAATTATCTCAAACGATAATCTGAAAACAAATCAGCACATATCTAATCACCACAACCGGTAATTTAAAATTTCAAATCAAGAAATATTCAATTATCAAAAACGATAATCAAACTTCAAATTCAACAAATATTCGATTATCAAAAACGATAATCAAACTTCAAATTTAACAAATATTCGATTATCACAAACGATAATCAAATTTCTCAAATCAATAAATATTCGATTATCAAAAACAATAATCAAATTTCTCAAATCAACAAATATTCGATTATCACAAGCGATAATCAAATTTAAAATCAACAAATATTCGATTATCAAAAGCGATAATTAAATCTCAATTCAGTAAATATTTAATTATCTAAAGCGATAATTAAATTTCAAATCAACAAATATTTAATTATCTAAAGCGATAATTAAATCTCAAATCAGCAAATATTTAATTATCAAAAGCGATAATTAAATCTCAATTCAGCAAATATTTAATTATCTAAAGCGATAATTAAATCTCAAATCAACAAATATTTAATTATCTCAAGCGATAATTAAATCTCAAATCAGCAAATATTTAATTATCTAGAGCGATAATTAAATCTCAAATCAGCAAATATTTAATTATCTAGAGCGATAATTAATCTCAATTCAGTAAATATTTAATTATCTAAAGCGATAATTAAATCTCAAATCAACAAATATTTAATTATCTCAAGCGATAATTAAAAGCAACAAATATCCGATTATCGAAAACGATAATCAGAACCCATATCAACAAAATATCTAATTATCACAAGCGATAATTAGAAACAACAAATATCCGATTATCAAAAACGATAATCAGAACTCATATCAACAAATATCTAATTATCACAAGCGATAATTAGAAACAACAAATATCCGATTATCAAAAACGATAATCAGAACTCATATCAACAAATATCTAATTATCACAAGCGATAATTAGAAACAACAAATATCCGATTATCAAAACGATAATCAGAACTCATATCAACAAATATTTAATTACCGATACGATAATTAAATCTCATAACATCAGATATCTAATTACCTGCAGATAATTAGAAACAACAAATATCTAGAAATCAATTAAGAAGACTAGAAAATCAACATAAAAGCTTGGATCGATCCCATCATATGGCGAGTCTAAGCTACGCCGCACGTGCATCTCATATGGCCGAAGCCTACCAAGTACTGTCATCATAATTTTTGGCGCCCAACATATGACCCGAAGGTCCGCAAAGTGACCCGAAGGTCTAGTACTGGTATTTGACCCGAAGGTCCATCATATGACCCGAAGGTCCATCATAGTGGCTCGAAAGCACACGAAATCATCAAATATTTCAATTAACGAGTCCGGAATTAACCGAAATAGCAAACGCACATGTCCCATACCACGTGTTTTACTAAATCGGTTGATTCTCTTCATCGTTTCCTTGAAAGTGCAAATTCATCAAAATCATCAAACATCAGATATTTCAATTAACGAGTCCGGAATTAACCGAAATAGTAAAAGTGTGGTTCCATACTCCGCACTTTTGCTAAATCATTTAAATCTCTTCATCGTTTCCTTGAAAGTGCAAAATTGTGTATTTTGTAAAAAAAACACTAGACATTCTCAAACGGACAAGTCCGGAATTAAGCGAATCAGTAAAAGAAAGGGGTCATAGTCCTCGATTTTGCTGAAACTTTTAAATCGCTTCCTCATTCTTTTGAAAACGCAAACTGCTAAAATTTTATAAAACAATTTTCATTTTAAAACAATTTTCCAATCACGTGATTAAAGCAGCAAATCAGTAACAATTTCGATAAAGAAATTGTACTTCTCATAATACCGTAAAAATCGTATTTCGATTTTTAAATCAAAAAGATTATCAGTTGTACTCAGGGAAGACAGTTTCACTGTTTCCGCTGCGCACTCTGATAAATAGAACACAAATCAATCAAATCATCGGAACACAATTTTATCAAAACAACAAAACACAATTCCACTTTTATTTTTAAATAAAGATATTTAAAAATTTCATCAAAATTTCAAAACTTTAGTTTTGACTCAAATCACAGATAAAACATCGACCAATAGTTGTAACATATGTTCTATCCAAGTTATGTTTTATATTATGTCCATAAACCACAAGCTCTGATACCAACTGTGACGCCCCTCCTCTATGCTCATAATAACAAAGAGTATTAAAAGAAATATTGTCTATTATTACGAAGAATAAGGCTGGATAGGAGCGACCATCCGTAATTGGCCTTACACTAATATTGGTTATCTCGATAGGAGTGGTATATACTTTTTATTTTTCTTCTATTATTTATTTACTCCCATCGACATATCCAATTATCAGTATAAAAAAAACTACGATAGTTCATAATAGTTTAGGACATTAGATATAACAATAACACAGATAATATAAATGCGGAGCACAGATAAAAACAAAGGTCTCATATATATATATAACTGATGTCAGTTACAACATAGTTGACACAATACATATGATACAACTACAACTGTCGACTCTAGAAGTTATATATACAAGTACATTATCGACTAATATACATGAATACATATTGTTCTATACAATGACACGACTACTATAAAATGACACTGACAACTTCAGAAGATGTGAAAAGTCTTCAAATCCCGAACAGCAACTCAAAGAAGGAAATCTACTACCTGAAATAACTCGGGTCTGACCCGAGTATTACATTCAAAAGAAAATAATACACGGGTCAGTCTAATTCAAACTCAGTTATTAATGCGCAGTAGCAATAATAATTAGTATCAAATAGACGACGGTCACAGAAATCTCGTATATCCAACTTCTCGATAAGAGGATCGGATAACGGTAGATATAACACCAAACAGTGTAAATCAACAAATCAGCAATCTCAAAACGATCAATCAAATCATAATTCAACTCCAAAACATTGAAATTAGCCAACGAAACAATTCAACAAATCGAAACATCAATTTAAAATGTCAAATCTAATAGGGCTGCAGTACACGCACGCGTGTACTGCCTCGCCACTATCACAAGAGATACACAAAAGCTCAGTGAAAGTCACAAATGGTCACCAGGTCAAACCCAGATCGGATTCAACTCAGGTGTAATTCGAAAATCAAATTCGAATACAATTAAGTGGTCAAAACAATCTACACAAATTCAAGGAGGCACCAAACAACAAACAAAATGCAAAGGAAGATCAGCAGTGTGCAACAACACTAAAGGAAACAGTAGACAGGACAAGTAAAACAGAGGTGATGTCAGAATGAACAACATGAACAAGTTCAAGTGACTGAAGTCTAACAACTCAAGTTCACATGACTGTAGTTAAGCTACAGGTACAATATAATGCAGTCCTAGGGGAAGTGCATTTATCAAGTTCATCATGGAGCAAACCAAGTGCAGTTCGAAGATAAAGTAGTGATACAAATAGAATGAACAAGTCTCGGACTCAAAACAATATAGCAATGCACAACTCCAAAGCAACCAACATATTCAAGTTCAATAAACAGTTTCAAGTGATAAACAGTGACTCAAAGCATGCACACGTGCAGATTGTAATGGAACAGATATGGGAAAGCAAGCATATGAACTTAATACAGTATGCTACAGAAAGATGAAGCCGTGAACATCACAAGGCCAGAAATTCACAAAATCAAAGTCTACAAAGTCAATTGCAGTTTCCAGAAATCACAGTGGCCAGAAAGAAGAAGTCAACCAAGTGATCGAAACCAAAGCCATAGCAATCACGAAAACGAACCAAGTCTTAAAAAACATCACATTAACAAAGTTATAAATGATCGAAGCCAAAGTCGAACAAGTCAAAGCAAGGAATTCACGGAGCAACATTATCAAAGCCGTGGTCATCACGGCAAAGAAATTTAACCAAATCTAAGCAAACCAAGGAAATCTCGAATCGCAAGTCCCAACTATAAAGGTTTAAATTAGATGTGAGTGACGATTTTAAAATCACTCACCTTTGATCGGTCGAGAGATAGAAGTCGAACTCGACTGAGTTGACGAAATTGCGCACGTATCCATTGAAGCAGGCAACACAGAGGCGAACGAACGAAATCGAACAGCTTGTTCGACACGAAGACGAGCACGAGAGCATCGGCAAGCAGCGACGTTCAAAACCCTGAAGCCCTAATTTGTCGCGAGGCCACCATTTTTCATTCGAATGCTTTTTCTTTTAGGGTTTTAATGAATGAGAAAATGAAAAGGGGGATTCGGGTTATATGCCTTAGCTATTTCTCACGGCATCAATAGATAAGGTCAAGATTCACTTACACAATCAAAAACAAATTTCAAATTGATTTAAAATCCCAAATAATGATTAACAATTTTATTAAAGAATTTAAATACGATTTAAATCCCAATATCAATTGTCAACTGAATTAAATTGTTATTTTGACGATAATTAAAATTACAAAAATCCCGTTTGTTACATTGAGAGCTTGGTTGGGAGGACGAATTAAAGCGGAGAATGACAGCTTAGCATCTTAAGGGAGTAGCCTTAGATTAGTGGAATATGGTGGCTGAGGAGGGTGTTGATAGAATTTTCACTTAAGATAAATTCGATAACCGATATGAGACATTGTTTATATCAAGAGCAAAAGTGAGCCTGAAATTAGAAAGATTTATATAGCTCACGTAGGAAGACTCAACTCTAAAGGAGTACATTAGTAAATTCATAAAACTTTCCCATTTTGATTTTAATAGATACACAAATGAAAAAGGCCACAAAGTTTGTCAAGGGCCTAAACTCCTCGCTTAGGGAATCATTGTTGACTCAAAAATCTACTGGCGCCACATACGAGATGTTAGTGGAGATGGCTTAGCTATAAATTGCTAACTTTGAGGTGAAAGAGATGGAGAAGGAGAAGGCGAGACCTACACAAACACAAGAAGGAGCCAAGAAAGGAAATTTTTAGGCAAATAAAATGTCGAAAGAAAAGTTTAAGAACGAAGGCACGGTGTGTAAGAGATGCCAAAAGAAAGGACATCTCGCTGAGAATTGTTGGGTGAATTTGTTGAAGGAAGCTTTCAAGGAAAGTGTTACCACTGCCACGAAGAGGAGCACTACAAGAATCAATGTCCAGGTTGATGAATGAAGGGGGGGAGTGGGCAAGACTACACAATAGAGGCTACCTTTATTTCGAGTAGAACGCCATCGAGAGACTAAGGGAAGGTGGCTATGGAAGGTATAACTTTTATTTTAGGGAATACTACTCTATTTTACTTTAGGGCATCGCATTCCATCATACCTAGGAATGTGATTAACTCCTTAAATCATTAGACCCAAACTACCGCCAACCCAATAGTAGTCTTGAATCCTATTAGGGGAACAACACCTGTTTTCTTAATTTTCAATGACGTAGTGTTAGGCATATGTGATGTTAATTTCATATGTGATGTGTACATTCTAAATTTCAAGGGTATGAGCTTATTTTGGGTATGGAATGGTTGTTGCACTATGAGGAAATTTTAGACTGCAATAAGAGAGTTTCATGATAAAGAGTTGTAAAGGGCGAGATATAGACGTTCGATGTATACCTTAGAGTTCAGTCGAGCTAAGTTATCTATACTCGATGAACCTATTACCAAATGAACTTTCTTCCATACCCATACTTCAAGAATTCTATGATTTATTAGAAAAAGTTTTGGGTCTCCCACTCTGAAGGGAGTTATAGTTTATGATTTATCTAGACAAGGGCACAAGACCAGTCACTCAGCCATTAGGACACATGGCCCTCAAGGAAATGCAAGAATTAGAAAAGCAGACCTCCGAGCTACTCTAGAAAGGATTCATTAGACGAAGTAACTTAGAATGGGGAGCCCCTGTTGTCTTAGCTACTAAGGTAGACAGCTCATTAAGACTATGTGTTGACCATAGGGAATACAACAAGTTGACAAGGAAGAATAGCTATCCCTTGCCTACGATTGAAGATTTGTTTGATCTACTTGTAGGAGCTAAAATCTTCTTCCAACCAGACTTGGCAACTGGATTTCATCAACTGAGGATTACAGAGGATAGCAAACCAAAGACCACATTTTGCAAACCAGATGGACTCTATGAATAGGAAGTGATACCTTTTGGACTGACCAATGCCCCTGCATTCTTTGTAAATTTGATGAGTAGAGTGTTTAGGGGATATTTGAATAAATTTGTCATGGTTTTTGTAGATGACATATTCTCCAACAGTGAAAGAGAGCATGGAAATCACTTAAGGGAGATATTAGGAACCTTAAGGAGGCACTACCTTCAAGGCAAATTCCCAAAGTTTCACTTTTGGAAGAAGAAAGCGATATTTCTTGTGCATATTATTTTCGAGAATGGATTAGCGGTAGACCCCGTAAAGGTGGAAGCTATTCAAAGTTGGAAGATTCCAAAGGATGCCATAGAAAATAGGTGTTTTATAGGGTTAGAAGGTTATTATAGGAAATTCATAAAGTATTTGTAGAGATAACTATTCCTTTAACTCACATAACCAAGAAGAATCTAGTCTTTACATGGGATGAAAGACTCACTGAAGCATTGAGAAGCTAAAGGAACTATTGACAAATGCACCAGTACTCATCATCCCTGATGTAATAAAACCTTTTACAGTTTACATAGATTCATGTTGCATAGGATTGGGAGCAGTTCTTATGTAAGAAGGAAAGGTGATAACTTATGCTAGTAGGCAATTGAAGGACCCTGAGAAGAGATATACAGTTCATGACTTTGAGATGGTGGCCATTGTTTTTGCCTTGAAGGTATGGAGGCACTATCATTTAGGGAAAAGATTTGAGTTATTTACTGACCATAAATCACTCAAATATCTATTTTTCCCAAAATATCTAAATCTTAGGCAACATAGGTGAAAGATGTTTATAGCATCCTATGACTTTTGGATATAGTATACCCTTAGAAAATGGAATGTTGTCACCGATGCCCTTATCCAAAGGCATGCTACTTTGGGTGTTTTATATAAGTGGAGGCAGTTGGAGTTCCTCTTTAATTTGAACTTCCAACCACCAACAGAACCCACTCAAACTATTTGGGAGCAATGGAGGTTAGACCGGCATTGATGGACCACATTAGATTTAAACAAAAGAAGGATTGGGAGATAGTTGACATCTTGGACAAGCTGAGTAAAGGTGAAAAATTTCGCTATGTCATTTGATATGCAGTTGACAAAAAGGCATGTTTAAGGAGAGATGCATGCCTTTGCATTCCAAGGATTGAAATTATGTTGGAGGAAGTACTTGTGGAGTGTCACCATTCAAGGATGACTATTCAACTCGGAGGAGAAAAGATGTATAGGGATATGAAACGGATATCTATTGGATAGAAGAAGAGAGTAGTTGAATTTTTTTATTGGTGTTTGATGTGTATGTTCAACAACTAATTATCTATTGGATTAGAAAAATAGCCAAAAAAATTTAATTAAAAATAAACGCAAGCGCACGGCGTGCAATTTTAGTATGTGGCGAGTATGGGTCGATCCGTAAGGAATTGAATTGATTTTAAATCTTCTACTCAATCAAATTAAACCAAGAATTTTAGGTTGTGTTAAGCTAAAAATTTCTAAAAAAAAAGTGGATAAAAATATGAGAATAGAAGGCAATTTTGAGGTAATTTCCTCTCATGATCACATAAATCAACAAATGAAATTATGATCACTCTTTTAGTAATTAGTGAATTTAGGTTATATGTTTATCATAAGTATGGCCTATTTGTGCAATTAATTTGCCCAACATAAACCATCAAACTTTAACATACCCACTAAACCACTTGTTAACTCTCATGAAAATGTTAATGAACTTGAAAGTAAAATCTATTCTAAGCATGATCTATTTACTATTGATTAGTAATATAGTCCATCAAATTCTGATTTTAAAATCCACTTCATTACCATAATCATATGTAGATGAAGAGGGAATGTATGTTTATGTTTGTTTAAGCATAGCCTATTTGGTGTCAACAACATAGGCTATTAAATTCAAAGATAAAACAACAAAGTTTAACCATATCAAACATTTCCATTAAGCACAAAATGAGATAAAAAAATTAGCGAAATATTGAATCTACATGATTAAGAGAGCTTCATTATCCCTTAATTGAAGGAGTTTAGCTTATCATATTTGTTATTATTTCAACAAATGCAGAATTCAACATGAAATAAAAACAAGTGGAAAATGCAAGCTAATTAAAAATAAAAGAGAGCTAAACTACTTGCACAAGAAATAAAACTAAGCTAATTGCATAAAATAAAAAACAAGAATTAAAAGAGCATGAAATTAAATTGCATAAAAAGAAAATTACATGAAAGAAGGCTAAGAAGCCATTAAAAAAAGAGAGTTTTTGTTTATTCTTGATCCTAAAACTAAACTTACTAAAGAGGAGGCTAAGAGTTTCATTACATGAACATATGTGGTATTTATACATGTTTTGAAACCCTAATCATATTTTTGGGGACTACCCAAATAGCCCTTGAGGAAGTGTGGCCACCAAATTATCATTAGCATGAATTAATCCCACATTAAGTGTGCATGTAACTTTAATGACTACTAACATGTGCATTAGGTCCTAATTCTACATCATGGTAAGTGGGTACGTGGGGACCTCCATGATTTCATGAAATGATTTACTTCCATCTTCATTTGCCTTATAACTCTTGTGCATGCATATTTTCATGAAGCCCTCTTCCATCTGAATCCAAATTCCGACAAAATAACATTAAAATATCCAAGTAAACTTTCTAAAATTAATTCATACACAAAAATCATCATTTTGCCTATATATGAAGATGAATAAATGATGATTTGAAAATAATTGAAATACGGGTTTAAACATGTTAAATACCCTATATGCTCATTTATTTAATTAATTAGATTAAATATGGAAGTAAAAATATGCACATTTACAAGCACATCAAATACCCCCCACACTTATCTTATTATTCATCCTCGAATAAAGAAAATTAAGATAAATCCGTTTTCGTAGGGAGCACAATTGCATTGAGCGTATGCAACAGGCCATTAAACTATTAGGTATCCCTAGTAGGATGAGTGTTGTCTCGTGAGGGTTTTTAGCGGATACACCCTCAAAATCCAAATGCAATATAAAAATTCCTAAATGCAAGATTTATTTACAAAGATATGGACGCAAGTTTTTGAAAATATTTACAAATGAAGAATTTACTTTTAAATTGACACAAATAAGTTAAATATAAGTTTTGGTCATTATTAAGAAATTTAAGTCCTTTTACTTGTCAAAATTGCCAACAAAAATAAAGTTATCATAACAAATAGACTCTAGTTTGGCTAGTTGTTTCGATTGATAACATAATGTAACCATGAAATGGATCCTTAGTTAATTATCAAAGTTTATCAAAGTGGTATTTTCATTTCTTTTGAACAACATGTTAAATCAAATAAGTGAAAATAGTGCTTGGATTTCAATTGCGTACTCTCTCTTTATTTGTAATTTTATTGATATTAACAATATTTACATAGGCCTAACTCAGATAAACTGAGGCCGAGTATATCACCCATGCACTGCCTTTCGGGCTTACTTGAGGGGAATACAGAGCATGATGTGTGATCACACAAGTGTGTACATCTATTGACTATAGGCATTATTCATAAAAGAATTTTTATATACATACAACTAACACAGATAAACCGAGGCTAGATATACGATCATGCACTGCCTTTCGGGATTACGTGAGATGGGTACAAAGCATGGCGAGTGTACACACTTGCGTGCGAACACATGACTCTAGGTGTTTCTTATTTTTGTAAAAACCAATTTTTTTATGTTTTATATATGTTAAATATATATATATATATATTTCTTTTTGTTTTTTCTCTTTTTTTTTGTTTCTTAAGAGAGAGTTTTGGAAAATCATCTTAGCACCATATAACTTAGAAGGAAAAAAAAATGTTATATCCTATTCTTTAAATCCACCACTTTTTAAACAAAGATTTTCAATTGGAAATACTTCATAATTATCACCATGAATCTTCCTATAGACTAGTTAAACCATAGTTACTTGTAATCAAACTTTATTTTTATTTTTGTTGAGACAAATAATTTTTCAAAAATTTCAATTTAATAACCAAACCTATACTTATCTTATGGTGTTTCTTTAAAAATAAATCAAAATGCTAAAAAAAATTTGGGAATTTTTTTTGGTTTTTTTTTAATTTTTTTTGAGTTTTGGAAGGAAAATGCAAAAAATAAACCATGAAAAATAAAAAAGAAGATGAGACACCCCCACACTTGATTTTGACTGTGTCCCCATAGTCAACCTAAGTGAAAGGAGAAAAAAAAGTAAAAATAAAAATATGACATATACTTAAATGAAAACAAATGATTATTATCTACATGACATTATAAAATATACTGTTAAAGAGTAAATGAAACGGTCTTCCAAAGACCAATTCATTTGTCTCATCAAATATGAGAGACATAGCTTAAGCCCAGAAAGCCAAACCATGAAAGATTTCAAAGTTGAATGTTGATTTGGAAAAATGAATGTCTTTTTATTAAAAAATTGTATGGGTTGTTTTATTTTCGATGAATTTTGGGGTTAATAGAACAATTAGTTGAAGATCAAGTTTATTTTTGCCAAATTGAAATTCAAACCTATCATTGAAAACTTCTTCAAAATTGTTGATTTCAAAATCAAAATGGTGGTTTAACTCTTCCCTTTCGGAATTCGACATATCATCTTCGAAATGTTCAAAAAAATTATGTTCATTAAATTCGTCTTCCTCTGTTGGATTATCAACAACTTCATTGCATATATCATGTACAAAATCCAAAGTTGTTGTATTCAATTTGTCAAAATTGGAAAAAGGAAGATCAAATTTTAAATTTAATTACACACTCTCAAAAGAATTGAAATCCAACTCAACTGCCACATTTTCAACAGCACCATTAAGATTGTCATTTTCAGTTTCAAAAGTTGTCATTTGAATGTCGTCAGTTTTGGTAGAAGGTAGGCTATCACTTGACTCATCAAACGTTGGAATTTGGTTTTGTTTCTCATGTTGTTTCATATATGTTTCAAACAACAAATCTGTGTGATCATTGTGAATTTCGTCCATTTGCTGAACAAAATCAAATTTATAATTATTAATTTGAGAATTTTCAACTTGAAATTGTTGAGAATAAAAAATTTCACTATTGTTGAAACAATTCCCTTGCCAAAGTAATTTAAACAATTGTTTCCATTTTGATTTTGAATTTCATTTTAGAGTTCGAAATTGAATTGGCATGGGTTATAATCGAAATCATTTGAATTTTGAAATGTATTCAAATTTTTTTTTATTTTGAAATCCTTAATTTGAGTTATTGCACAGATTACTCAAATTATTTATAGTTTGATTTTGTTGTTCATAAAAAGACCAAATCGTTTCAATATTATTTTCAAGAGTTGAGGGTTGGTCATCATTTTGATAGCTTTGTTCAGCAAAATTCAAGTTTTTTGTACAATAGTTGTCAGTAAAATATCCATAAGAGTTTGATGTGAAACTATATGAATTATATTGGTTTTCACTACTATTGTTAAAAATTTGAGAATAGGTAAATTCCAACATTTCAAAAGTGGTTTTTTTATAAAAATATTATTTACCAGGAAGGATTTATTTTTCAAAAGGAAGATTGATTTTGTTTTGTTTTTTGGCTTTTCAATTTTTTTTTTATTTTTTTGTTTTTGAAATTTTTTTGGATTATTGTTTTTCTAAAAAAAACAAACACAAATTTTTTTGGATTTTTGATTTTGATTGAAAATTTTCAAAGGATTTAAAAACTAAGTAAAATATTTACAATTTTTTTAGTTTTGGCTTTTGAATTTTTTTTTAAATATGCATGAACTAATATAACTAAATGAATGCAAATGACTTGATTACAATTTTTTGCCTAAAGTGGAACCTAGCCCAAAATTGTATAATCACAGTTTGTCTTAATCCAACAAGATAGTTCTTAGCCAGGTAACAAGCAAGAGTTATCGATGCACTACGAATCACCGTAGCAATGTAACCGAAGGTTTAAGTACCTTCAGAGAAATAACCACTATAATATTTACGAATCACCATAATGTTTATAAATGGTTATTGCACTGTCGTAGCCTAGACACCAAAAAATTAAATTTTTCAAAGAAGTCAACTTGTTACGATACAATTAAGCCCTAGATGAGTTCGTGATACCCTTAAGCTAAATGTCTAACCGTAATTATTAGCAAATTCTAAGATGAAATACAATACTGAAATTAAACGTGTATTAGCAATGCAACTATGAATGAAATTTTTGTTTTTGAAATTATTTTTTTGAAATGCAAGCAACAAAAAACAAGGGATAATGGCACGATACCAGAGCATGCAGAATTATTAGCAAATTTATTTTTAAGCAGCGAATTTTTTTAAGGCAAGCAAGTAGAGCAATTATTTTTAGCAAGCACCTCTTCTTGTTGATATTCTGCTTATGCAACCTGAAATTTCAAACAAGATATATACAATTGTTTCTTTTCTCTTTTTTTTTGGCAAACACAAAAGGCAAAAGAAGCTTAACAAAATAACAAGAAAAGTTAACCAAAAATTTTTAACAAAAGAAAACTTAAAAGGAATTTTTTCTATTCTGTTTTTTGTTTTTTGTTGTATTTCTATGAAAGAAGAAACTAAATGAAAATAAAATAATTAAATGGAAAGTTTTGCATGCTTATTTGTTATTATTATTACTATTTTTGTAACTCCACGGGCCTGGCCCAATTAAAATCACCTCTTATAATAGATCCCAGAAAAAAGAAAATCAATTTGCCATTATCCAAGTATCAAGATCACGAGTTCACAAAATCGACTTAACAAAATCGAATTCACAACATTACGAACCGAACTCTCCAATTCCCAAATTCTCAAACTCACAAATTCAAAGTCGAAGTCGAAGCTTTAATCGACAGGGCGAGGTTCGATGGAAAGTTTGGATCGCGGTTGCGGTGATTCGATTTGCAGGTGTAGATGTTGGTCGAAGATAGAAATGAGGGAGGGGTTCTGGCGACTTGTGGTGTTCGGGATTGTTTGTTTGAGAGTGGTCGAAGGTGGATATGAAAGAGGAAATGTCAGAAGGAAAGTTTGCAAGTGGTCGAGGAGGATTGGAAGCAGTGAAATGAAATGTTGGTAGTAAATGATGGTTACAGCAATATGGTGCAAGTGAAGTGCAACTGAAGAATGAATTGTGGTTTTTTATGGACATTGATGCTATATGTGCATGGGGAAGGATATATGAATTGTGGTTTGGTAACTGAGTTGTTGTGTTCTAGTGGGTGAATGACTATGGGGTGGAGTTTGTACAGGCTAGTGGAAGAAATGGCAGTAGTGGATAGGAATGTTAAGTGTGATGTTAATGCAGTGCAAGGAAGAAGGGTATTAGGAAGATGGTGCTAGTGATGACTGCAAGTTGTTGGTAGCTGGATATGGTATGGAGAGGCTGCGACTAGAGGAAGTAGCCGGTTGTATGTTATAGAGGGTAGTGTTTGTAGTGGTCAGTAGTGAAGAGGAAAAGTTGCGCACTGATATGGTTTTGTGAATTGTGGTTTTGTGAAGTTGTGAACAGTGAAGTTGCGCACTGTGGTTTTGTGAAGTTTGTGAATATTATAGAGGCTGGCAACGGTAGCACTGGAGATGTGTATGGTTTGATGGTTGTACATGGTTAGGAAGAAGTTGAAATGGCAGTGCTATACAGTAGGGATGTTATGTGTTGTTGCTGTGGATGGCAAAAGTTCAGTTGATATGCAGCAGTATTGGTGAGTGAATATGAACTATGATAATGCGTATGTATGCAATGACAATGTATATGGGATAGTATGATGAATGTTATGACTGTTGTTAAGTGATAATAGCGGAATGTTTGGAGTTTTAAAAGGTAATGATGTGTGAAGGTAAAGGCAGGGTATGTGATGTTAACACTGTATGTATGCAAGTATGGTGAAGTTTGTGTAACGATCCAGAATTTTGGTCATTTGGTTTTGAACATTTAAATTAATTTTTAAATGTTGAATTTGAAATATTAATTGATTTTGAATATGGAGATTTTGGTTGAATTAGTGAAATGGTTTAAAATTTCAAATATAGCGATTAAATGGATTTGGTGAATAGTAAATTTAATATCTGAAATTGGGTAAATATGTGAATCTAGAGTTAAATATGAATGGAAATGATTTCTAAAGGGATTTAAACTCTATTTAAATTAGAGTGATGATAGTGGACCTTTGAATGGAATTAAAAGTCGATAAATTAAAATCTAAAATTTTATATATTAATTTAATAGTGAAATTTAATATTTGGGATAGTGTAAATAATTGAATTTGTGATTTAATATGAATCAAAATGGTTTCTAATATGGGTATAAATTCTATTTGAATTATAATTGAGTTGTTAAGTTTATAAAACTGGAATTTCAAGTAATTTCTTCGATTTTGAAAATTGCTCGATTTAATCGACAAGTTAAAATAGTCTTCTGGGCACAATCTCAGAATTCAACCAAACCAGTTCCATTGGATCCGTAATAGTGTATTATTATCGAATTTCAAATTTTATAGCATCTGGAGTTACCGTTTGGTCGTACGGAATAGAAAAACATTGAAATTAATATTGGAAATTTAATATTTTAATTCGATTCGAAAAGTTATCTTCCACATACAATCGAATTAGGCCTCGAAACTTGTTTCATTATGTTAGTAATAGGGGTAAAACGTTATGAACGCCAAGCGGCACGCCTCGTCTGGAGTTCGTCCAAAAATTCGCATGAATAGTCGAAATATATTAAAATAATATATTTACATGTATAAATATACACGATCCTCTCCAAACCTTAATTGTCTAGAGCGCAGCCGCCACCATAAGAATTCAATGGCCGAAAACTTCCACCATTTCCCCTCGTTTTTTCTTCCAATCCACGCACTATTAGACAAATCTTCCTACTAAGCAATCGAAGAGAACGACGAGAGCTACCCATCCATACGGTGATGATCACCTAAAGTACATCGATGTGGCTAGAATTTGCTCACGTATGGGCAGCGTTCGAAGGGGATTTCCGAGGGCATCAGACAGCCAAGTTCGACTGGGCTTCAGGCATAGGTGTGTGGCATTCGTGGCGTAGTCGTGGAGTTATCACATCATGTTCCGGTCGAGAGATGATGAGGCGACGATCGATGGTCGCGTACGTGTGATGGGTTCGAGTTGTTGCTAGTCGCGAACGAGGATGAAAGAAGGAGCAACCTTGATTTCCAAAAGTAGATTGGACGGACCAGGTTCTTTTATGGTAAAAAAGGAATTTTTTTATATTGATTGTATTCAAATCTTTAAAAACGTATATATTCTTCATACGAGGTCAAAATTGGCCGAAACAAGCGGCGACGGAATCATGGCGACGAGCACTACATCAGGGAACTGATTTGGAGTTGATTGGAGCTAGCTAAAATTTTAGTTTAAATCGAACGTTGTTCGATTTGATTTAAATCTTTATTTACATATGTTTTGTAAAATCATTTATTTAGTGAAGTTAATTATGTTTTAAAATTAATTGTTCAATTGATTTTGTTTAAAGATAATGAATTACCTATTATTATTAGTTTTAGAACTAGAATATTATTTCAGTAATAATACAATTCAAAAGTTGATTAATTTTATTTAAAGGTTGATTTAGTTTATTTTATTAAATTTTAAAACGTTAAAGGTTAAATGATTATATTATTAATAAATGTTTTAAAGGTATATTTATATTATCAAAAATGGCTAAGATATTTTTATGACGTTTAAAATCTTATTTATTATAATTAGGTAATAAATTGTTTATAAAAGAAATCCTTTATGTAAAAGAATGGGTTAAAAGAGTTTATAAAATCTGAAAGAGGTTTGAAATTTAAAAAGAGAAGTTTTATAAATGGTTTGAGATTTATAGAAGAATATTTCTCTAAATTAAATTTTGGAAGTTATAAAGAAGTTTTATAAAGAGATTTGGAGATATTTAGAAAATAAATAGATTTTGGGAAATAATGGTATATCTTCATAGCGTAATTCGAGAGCAGAGATTGCCTACAGTTTGGGATGTATTCGCTGGGACAGCGACGTAAACATTATGCAAATTACAGTCTATGATTGATTGCATGGCGGAAATCGGGAGGTAGGGATTGCCTAAGTTAAGTTTGGTTTTGCTGGGGTAGAGACGCAACCATCGAGCCACGATCCACGGTCAATACCGAATGGAACTTCCATATCTATTTTTATACTATAGTTTTCAAGTATTTGAAAGGGATGATTTGTGAATATACTTATTCCTATGAAATAAGTATATGAATGTTTTAATAAGGTGATTCGATTTATCGAAATCAAATTAAATGAGGCTTGGTGATTTCAGTGGGAAATGTGATCTATGGTTGAATGTTTGTTTTATTGGATAGTTAAATAACCGACTATCAAATCTTGGCCCAAATATGTGATCCTTCTTAATTTTGGTTGTGGGAAATGATTTCTTACTTAACACCGAGGGATTTTAACTCTGGAAATATCTAACGGAAACGCGAGAATTATATGGTACAATTACTGTTCTAGGTGCTATACTGTACTTATAAACTCGTTTTTCTTCTAGGATAAATGATAAGGAGCTCCATCCACTAAAACGGTTAGGGGGTGATCCCTGCTCTTAGCATTGTCTGATTATTTCCTAAAGAAATGGTATCGAGCATTTCGGAATTCGGCGAATGGTTTTTGGAGCACCCAGAAAATGGAGAGTGTACTCATATGAGATGACTCAGAACCCATGACCTACTCCAAAATCATATATGGTTAAATGGAGGAGATGCGTTATATTTTGGGATGTTGAATCCATATGTGGTTCCGTGACTCGTTGGAGTGCGGGAATCTGTGTGAGATTCCAAGACCTATTAAGATGTGGAATGCAGGTGTGATTCCATGCCTGTTAAGGTGTGGGAGTCCATATGGGATTTCATAATTTATTTTGGAGCGCTGCGTAACCTGGAACACCGGACGTAGCCTCATTAGCGGAATTGACTAAAACTAGAGATGGGAAGCATAGCCAGTAGGGTTGGTAAACCCATAGGGTGTACTCTACTCATTATCTAGCAATACGGATAACTTCGGTTATTTTTGGCATGCTGGAGCGATGCACTTGGTCTTAGCAAGACCGGTTATGTTTTTCCTATATACCCTGGCTTGACGGGTATGATGCTTCGGAAGGATAACTCTGATCCTTGTGTAAGAGGACCGTTCTCGAAGTACCGAGGGCACCTCCGTGGAAATCATACACAATTAGCGAACGAGCCTTTATCGGGTTTTGAGTTTTTATATAGTGTTGTTGTGATGTACAAAGGATGAGCATCACAACTATTTGATTATTATTATTTTGACCCTTAGACATTATTATAAAATTACTAAATTTTCTATAGAAATGGTTTGGTGATCGTAAGGTAAAAACCCATATCTGTTTATGTGCGGCGTGGTCTTACGATACCTTTATTTTGAAAAGGTTTTATAACTTAACTAATCAAATTGGGTGTGTTTTTCTCACGGTGGTTTACCAGACTGATCCGTATGTTATTATTTTATAATAATGCTTAGGTCAGACCGAGCATATAACAGATAGATTTGGATTTCTTTGGAGCTCATGAGACTAGCTGGAGATTGAGACGCATTCTCGTACTTGTTTTATTTCGCTGCAGTGTTTATTTGAAATTATCAGCAATTCTGAGGACGGCTTTTATAACTGTTCAGGCTGGTAATTATTGATTTGTGTACTCTGATTTAAGGTATGTATATTATAGTTTTGATTTGTGTAAAGAGCTGTTAATATGATATATTATTTAATCCGCTATGAGATTCTATATTTGTTTTACTTTCTTCTTTCCTCTACCTTTTTTCTTTTCCCTTACAATCTGTCTTTCCAGCACTTAATTGTTTGGCATGTTATACAGTGAACATATTGATGTCGATTTTTCGAGGGTCAAAAGGTCGGGTCGTCACACGTGGTATCAGAGCTTAGGTCGGCAATATACCTAGGCTTTAGTGGGGATTACTCATTAGAGATAGGGTCAGTAGCACCCTAGAATGAGTTTGAGTGTATTAATAGATATGAGCGCGTATTTGTTAGTGAATATAAAATGTTTTATATTGTGTTGACTTATCAGTTGAGTGTTTATGAATTCTGGTCGGTACAGAAAGTACAACCGTATCGATAGGGGTTTCTAAACTCTTAAACAAGGTAAACCGACACAGTATTATTTTGTAGAGGGTAAATGAAATAATTTTACCAAAACTATGTTTTGATATAGAAGAAATATTTTCCCAAAATTATTATATAGATATATTTGGAGTGTTTGGTTGGTATTATTATAATCTAAATAAGATTATAAAATTTGGAATGGGTTATATAACCAATTTAAAAAGTATATAAGTATGATTTATACGAGTGAGTTATAACTAGAATTGGATTCAAACCAGAATTTGGAAATTTAAATTCCGAAAATTTTGGGAAATATTTTAAAATGATTTAAACTAAGTATTTGGGAATTTTTAAATCCAAGATATTTTGGAAATTTTTTCCAAAGTGGTTTGTGAAAAAAAATGGAGTATTATTTTGGAGATATTTCTGAATAGAAATTATTTTAAAATAGATTTTGGGAGTAAGGAAGCACTAAACTCACTTCAGTCGCTGGAAAATAATTTGGTGATGACGGCAGCATCATCAGTGTTCATTTTCGAGTTTCTAAGTAACAGATTGCTACCGTAATGATTGGCTATGATTATTTGTTTTGGTCTTTTTGGTAAACAAGTTTTGTTTTAGAAATTCCAAAAGGGAGTTGTTTGGGCCAAAACCAAGTTGTTTTAAAAATTTGAAAGTATGATTTGATATACAAAAATGGATATATGTATATTTATGATTTCAAAATGATTTGAAATAAAACCGGGTGATTGAATTCTAGGATTTCCACTTAAATGATTTGTGAAGTCAGGAAAAATCAGTTATTGAACCTATAATTTGGAATTGATGTAGATAAGAAAGGGAAGTGTGAATTTTAATCCTGGAATTAAAGTTTAACTTGAATAAGTTAAAATGAATAATATGGGTTAAAATTTAACCTAAGATAAGCTAAATAAACTTGAATTGGATTTGAATTGAATATACAGTTTGAAATGTAAAATGATTATATAACCATAAGTTATGATTATTGAATGGAATGGATACACTAAAGCTATAAAGTTATATATATATATATATATATATATATAAAATCCACAATTATGACTATAAGATGTGAATGAACTCAAGTAAGCAATATGAGATTTTAAGTAAATAAGTTCTTGAACTTATGAATTGAGAAATGAAATGGTAAAACCATAATGAAAATGGTTTGATATTATGGTAAAGAAATGGGAATTCAAAATTTTGAATTTTAAACTAAGGGTGAATTGGAATTGAGTAAATTGAATATAAATCACTTGAAAAGTGAGATAATGAAGCAAACTCCTAAAATGAGTCAAATGAAATTAATAGTGATTGAAATGAATTAATGGAATTATTCCCAAGTGATATAGTATAAATTCAAAATACTATGTAAATAGAAGCGAATAAATTGAACGAGAATCAATTTGAAATGAATTGGAATTTGATTGCAATGGAAACTTAACTTAAGTGATTATTTATGAAATGGTTCTAAATAAATTAACATGAATTGGAATGTTATTTAATATAAAATGAAGCGAACAAAGCTTGGTGAATAATTTGAATGGGAATAAATGGAAAATAGATAAATTGTTTTAGAATCAATTTAAATGGATAAATTGAATTTTAATAAAATGGATTTGAATATACTGAATGTGGATATAAATGAAATGCAAATAAATTGATTGTGAATCAATTTGAAATTGAATAAAATATAATATACATTGATTGGAAATGGATAATTTAATGTTTGAACCTTGTACTTGTTTACGCATTCGAAATATATATGTTATAATATGTTTGTTTTATGAAAAACATGTGTTTAAGTTCATTAAAGGAACAAAATGTTATGAAAATTTAATGGTTATGAAACTAATGTGGTTCATTTGAGTAAGTACAGGTACAGGAAGCTGTTTGGGTAGATTTTGGTTGCGTAATTGCATATAAATCAAGCGAACTCGCTTAATAATGCTAATATAAGGTACGCTTACGCATTTAAAGCGAAAATGAAACAAATATTGATATATATTGTATTTCCGACCGTGTGGGTCGATGTATATTATATTTATCATATTTGTGATATCGTAAAAGGCTCTCCATACAAGGGAGACTCTGTCAATTTTTTTTTTGGAAATTTAGAGTGTTAGAAAAATTTTGGAAATTTTTTGTTAACTAAATTTGATTTGAAATTATAGCTGAAATAATGGAATTTGATGGATAAATATGAATTAGTGGATTTGGATGGGACTAAAAGACTTAGGAAATGATAGTAATAAAATTTTAACCAAACGGGTTGTGAAAAGAAATGGGTTCAGAGCATTTTTCCTACATCGGCAATTTTGGGGACTAAATTCTTTTAAGGGGGGAAAAATGTAACGACCTAGAATTTTGGTCGTTTGGTTTTGGACGTTTAAATTTATTTTCAAATGTTGAATTTGAAATATTAATTGATTTTGAATATGGAGATTTTGGTTGAATTAGTGAAATGGTTTAAGATTTCAAATACAGCGATTAAATGGATTTGGTGAATAGTAAATTTAATATCTGAAATTGGGTAAATATTGGAATTTAGAGTTAAATGTGAATGGAAATGATTTCTAAAGTTGATTTAAACTCTATTTGAATTAGAGTGATGATAGTGAACCTAAGAATGGAATTAAAAGTCGATAAATTAAAATTTGAAATTTTATATATTAATTTAATAGTGAAATTTAATATTTGGGATAGTGTAAATAATTGAAATTTGTGATTTAATATGAATCGAAATGGTTTCTAATATGGATATAAATTCTATTTGAATTATAATTGAGTTGGTAAGTTTTTAAAATTGGAATTTCAAGAAATTTCATCGATTTTGAAAATCGCTCGATTTAGTCGACACATTAAAATAACCTTCCGGGACACAGTCTCGGAATTCGACGAAACCAGTTTCATTGGACCATAATAGTGTATTATTATCAGATTTAAAATTTCATAACGTTTGGAGTTAGCGTTTGGTCGTACGGGTAGAAACGCGTTGAAATTAATATTTTAATTTGATTCGAAAAGCTATCTTCCACATACGATCGAATTAGGCCTCGAAAATTGTTTCTTTATGTTTGGAATAAGGGTAAAACATTATAAATGCCAGGTGGCATGCCTCGTTTAGAGTTCATCCAAAAATTCGCGTGAATAGTCGAAATATATTCAAATAATATATTTATGCGTATATATATACACAGATCCTCTCCAAACCCTAATTGTCTAGAATGCAGCCCCCACCATAAGAATTCAATTGCCGAAAACTTCCACCATTTCCCCTCGTTTTTCTTCCAATCCACGCACTATTAGACAAATCTTCCAACAAAGCAATCGAAGAGCACGACGAGAGCTTCACATCCATACGGTGATGACCACCAGAAGTTCATCGACGTGGTTAGAATCTGCCGCAGCATATGGGTGGCATTCAAAGTAGATTTTTGAGGGCATGGGGTAGCCAAGTTCGATTGGGCTTCAGGCGTAGGTGCACGGCGTTCGTGGCATTATCATGGAGTTAGCAGATCATGTTCCAGTCGAGAGATGGTAGGGCGGCGATCGATGATCGCGTACGTGTGATGGGTTCGAGTTGTTGCTGGTCGCGAACGAAGATGAAGGAAGGAGCGGCAATGATTTCCAGAAGTAGATCGGACGGCCCAGATTCGTTGAGGGTAAATTTTTTTTTTGTATTGATTGTATTTAAATCTTTAAAAACATGTATCTTCTTCATACATGGTCGAAATTGGATGAAACAAGCGGGGACGGAATTGTGGCGATGGGCACTACATCATGGAACTAATTTGGAGTTAATTAGAGCTAGCTAAAATTTTAGGTTAAATTGAACGTCGTTCGATTTGATTTAAAATTGGAATGTTTGGCAAAATTAAAAACTCAAAGTGAGTTAAACTCAATCATTTGGTAAATCAGTAATGTTTATAGCGAATAATATTTATTTATGCTATTTGGATTGCTGAAATTGGTGATTGCTGAAATTGGCGATTGTTGAAATTAACTAAGGATGACGATATGGCATCTTGAAATGCTATTAGATTGGTTGAACTGGATCTAGGATCATGATATGGCATCTCGAATTGCTATTAAACTGTTTATATTTATTTTTAAGCTTATTTCTTATATTTGATCATGTATGTGTGAAGTTGATAAATGGGCTATTTTAAAAATTACGTTGTTAATTATAACGTAAGCAGAATTGAAATATATTGGTGTGATATATTTGGCCAAATAAACACCCGTTGGATAATAAATGAAAGAGTTTGATTTTTGAATGATATTTGGTTAGCAGAATCAAAAAATTTATTCTGCTATTTGATTAATTTGGACACTGTTCAATGTAAATGGATTTATATTGAAAATTGATATGTTAACAATCGATTGTTAAGTGTGGATTTGGTTTGCTTATATGACTGTTATGTAAATGCTTGTAATTTAACTTTAATAGTTAAATTAAATTGAATGGTAGTTGATAAGTACCATTTGGATTTCTGAGCCTCTGGAGTTATATAAATTAAATGCTTGTTTTTTAACTTTGATAGTTAAATTGAATTGAATTATAACATTGCAAAGATTATGGCTTCCGTTTAACTTCAAATTTTATAGTTTGAAGTAAAATATTTTATTTAACAATTACTATACTAATTGTTTTGTTTAAATCTTTATATACAAATGTTTTGTAAAATCATTTATTTAGTAAAGTTAATTATGTTTTAAAATTAATTGTTAAATTGATTTTGTTTAAAGATAATGAATTATCTATTATTATTAGTTATTTAGAACTAGAAAATTATTTAAGTAATAATACAATTCAAAAGTTGATTAATTTTATTTAAAGGTTGATTTAGTTTATTTTATTAAATTTCAAAAATGTTAAAGGTTAAATGATTATATTATTAATAAATGTTTTAAGGGTATTTTTATATTATCAAAAATGGCTAAGATATTTTTGTGACGTATAAATCTTATTTATTATAATTAGGTAATAAATTGTTGATAAAAGAAATCCTTTATGAAAAAGAATGATTTAAAGGAGTTTATAAAATTTGAAAGAGTTTTTAAATTTAAAAAGGGTAGTTTTATAAATGGTTTGAGATTTATAGAAGAATATTTCTCTAAATTAAATTTTGGAAGTTATAAAGGAGTTTTATAAAGAGATTTTGAGATATTTAGAAAATAAATAGATTTTGGGAAATAATGGTATATTTTCATAGTGTAATTCGGGGGTAGTGATTGCCTACACTTTGGGATGTTTTCATTGGGATAGCAACATAACCATTGTGCAAACTACGATCTATTATTGATTGCATCGCGGAAATCGAGAGGCAAAAATTGCCTAAGTTAAGTTTGGTTTTTCTGGGATAGAGACGCAACCATTGAGCTGCGATCCATGGTCGATACCGAATGGCACTTCCGTATCTATTTTTATAGTATAATTTTCAAGTATTTGATAGGGTTGATTTGTGAATATACATATTCCGATGAAATAAGTATATGAATGTTTTAATAAGGAGATTCGATTTATTGAAATCAAATTAAATGAGTCTTAGTGATTTCAGTGGGATATGCAATCTATGGTTGAATGTTTTTTTTTTGATAGTTAAATAACCGACTATCAAATCTTGGCCCAAATATGTAATCCTTCTTAACTTTGATGGTGGGAAACGATTTCCTACTTAACACTGAGGGATTTTAACTCTGGAAATATCTAGGGGAAATGCGAGAATTATATGGTACAGTTACCTTTTGAGGTGCTATACTGTACGTATAAACTCATTGTTCTTCTAGGATAAATGATAAGGAGATCAATCCACTTAAATGGTTAGGTGGTGATCCCCGCTCTTATGTATTGTCTGATTATTTCTTAAAGGACCGGTATTCAGTATTCCGGAAATCGGTAAATGGTTTTTGGAGCACCCAGGAAATGGAGAGTGTACTCGTAAGAGATGACTCGGAACCCATGACCTACTCCGAAACCATATACGGTTAAATGGAGGAGATGCATTATATTTTGGGATGTTGAAATCCATATGTGGTTCCGAAAACCATATACGGTTAAATGGCAGTTCAATCTGCTTCTGAGGACCATCACCTTTCTTCCTTTTCTTATTCTTTTCCCACCACTTCGTCCTTGAACCTTCTGATTTAACCTCCTCTTTAGACTCTCCCTCCTTGACTATATCTGAAATAAGCGCCATCTCGATCAAAGAGTCACAAGTAGCTCCCATCGGTACATGAGTCAGCAATAGTCCTTGGACGGGTTGATTCAATCCTTTCGCAAACTTCATAGCTTTCTTGTGCAGCGTGTTCACCAAATCCATACCAAACCGCGACAACTCATTGAATTGATTGATGTATTCCTTAACAGACAAACTCCCATGCTTCAAATTAGTAAACCTCTCCAACTGAACACTCTCTTCCGCCTGAGACAGAAACTTCCTATCGCATCGCTCTTGGAATCCATCCCAAGTAACATTTCTACCCTCCAACTCGACCATCTCCCACCAATAAGATGCCTCCTCCTTTAGCTGCCAAGCGGATAGCTGAACTCGCTGCTGACCATCCAATCCCAAAAGGCCAAAAATCCTCTCTGTATCCCTAAGCCAAGCTCTAGCCTCTACAAAAGTCTCCTTGCCATAAAACGTTTTCCTGCCCAAACTCGCAAAATCTTTATAAATCTTAGAGAAATTAATGGAGGCAGGTGGGTTGATGGGATTCCCACCTGCTGGTGCAGGATTGGGCGTAGGCCCATGCACCTCTGGAGTCGTGGCTTGTAAGTATCTACGAAACCAGGCTGGGACTGGAATGCCCTCAGGAAGGTTCGAGGCATCAACCATTCTACGAAAAGAAAAAGATAGTTTAGGAAAGAGTCAAAGGGAGATTGAACTGGACTTATGATGGGATTTTTATAAAACTTCTTTTATACTTAAAAATCATTTCTAAAAGTTCTTTTCTGAAAAATACTTTTTAAAACAAGTTATTTCAGAAAATACTTTATTTTTAAAATATTTTTTTTGGAATCCTGTAACCTTAGGTTCTGATACCAAATGAAACACCCCACACCCCTTAATATACCCAAAAGGACACATTAAAAGACGTGATGTGTTGTAGGTATAACTAAAGCTAACAGAGACTAAGATTCACAAGACAAATATAGATAAAAATAGCGAAAACTTAGAATAATAACTTAATCAAAACAAAACTTCATAATTGCTTCTTAAATAAGTCAAATACCAAATACCACATACATGTCTGAAAATCCAATATGTCTCATGAAACAAATAACTCATTGTCTCAAAAATTAGAGTACATAATATCCCTCATAATAAGCTAGTACATACAAAGAACAGAAGCTGAAAATAAAAGAAGTACATAGTAGAAATCTCCTCCAAGAAAACTCCAGCAGCAGCAATCTTCTGACTTCTCCCTTGATTGACTATGGGGAGAAGGGAAAATAAAGGAGTGGGTTAGACTAAAAGTCTGGTGAATGATAGCAATTACTAGAGTCTTTAAGAAAGATAAAAGTAATAGACTCTACAATAGTTCTAGCATAAATAAGGATAAAGGAAATAGGAAAGGAATAAACTGGAATTAAGTACGATTAAATATTTCTCAATTTATAAGATAGGTTAACTTTGATTGCTTGCACTTGTCCTTGATTTCTGCTTTGAATTCCTAATCCTGTAATTAGGATGTAACCCTAATTCTACCCTTTTTGGTCGGCCTACTAATCTATAGTACCTTTTTGCGAACCAGATGCTATATAACTCCCTACACAGAATGTTATTGTGGACCAGACGACATATATAGCTCCTTACACATAAGGCATTTATTTACTATGGACCGGATACTATATATAACTCCCTACACATAATATTACTATGGACCAGACGACATATATTTCTCCCTACATAGAAGGCAATGGTGTCTACGAAAGGCACCCATACTAAGAGCTAGGAACTCATAGCTATTACTGAGCACCCGAATAGAACTCGCACGCGTAATTGCCACCATGCCCATGCTACCTTTTGCTCCACCTAATGGGTCTTCTTATTACCTCAAACTCCAGCATAAGCGTGCCCCTCATTCCACTTCAGGCTAACATGAGATCACCGTGTGTCCATAGAAAATAGGGGAAATACTGTTGGTACTAGCCCATCATCCAAACAATCTCTAGTTGTGCCCCTTATCCAAATCCCCCGTGATTTGGACTTCGAATTGACTAATTACTACAATTTTTAGCATAAGCGTGCCCTCATCTCGCTTCAGGCTAATGTGAGACCACCGTTTTGTCTAATAGGGAATGCTATTTGGTATAGGTACTACTTTAATTTTTTCTTATTAACTTATGTAAATTATTTAAATAAGCCTCTACATTTTTCTCTACTATCCGTGCTTATTAATTTCGCCTAAGTCTTAAAATAAGCCTTATTATGTTCTTTTTCTTATTATAACCTACGTTATAATCATGCTTATTACTTAACCTAAGGTCTAAGTGTGAAAATAAGCTTCTTTCATTTTTTTACTCTTTTTAGTTATAATTCTAAGTTATAGCTAGGCCAATCTATTTAATTCAGTCCAGTTAACACAATTAGGCGTAATTTTAGTCCAATTCCATTTGTATTACAGTCTTTGAAATTTACATCTTATATTCCATTATTTCAGTTTTCTTACAATTTAACCCATATTCGCGTTAATCCTATTCTAATCCATACTCGAAGAAGAAGGAGGAATAAAAGAAATCTGAAAATAGTAGAAAATCCAAAGCGTAGAAAGAAGATGTAAATAACGTATAAATAATAGTAAATAAACTAAAATACTGTAAATAAACGTAAAAGCTATAATTAATAGAAATAAACTAAAATTACTGAAAAGAATAGCTGAAAGGAAATAGACTGAAAATGGTTCTAAAAACTATAAATAAACTACTGAAAAGGCTATTCCAAAAATCATAGTAAAACTACAACTATTAGAAACCCTATTATTTTAAATTACTTAAAGAAATCTTAAAATAGTTACAATCACCTCCAGTCCTAAGCTCTTCCTGTGGTCTTCCTAGATCCACTTGGTGATGTAAAATAATTTAATTTATAACGATTTTCTCATTTGAAAAAATTATCCCGTTTTGGGTCCTTCCTAGAAAAGTGAACCTAATTGGAGAAAACCTAGAATGAGAAAAAGTGTTAGGTCTAGGGGTCTATTTATAGGGGTAGAAGTGGATCTCGGACCGTTGGATTTGGGGATTGAATTGGATGCAACCACGTCATAGGCTGAATAAGAGCTATCAGATGCAAAAATGGAGGAACCAGATTAAAGTAAAGAATGCAAAACACGTCACAATAGACTCTGGAATGTTAGAATGAACATTCGTTTGTTCGTAAATAACAGAGTCGGGTCGACCGAGCGGTCGACTGCCTTAGTGCCCAGGTCGACCAACCGGTCGACCTGCCTATATATATATTCCGCTTATTTTGTTTATTTTATAACTCGGTCATATTAGCTCGGTTTCTGACGTTCTATATATGGAAATTGACCAGAAAATTACCATGGACACAATGGTGCAGTTCCCGTGGCTCAATTTTGAAATTTTCAGAAGGTTATTTTATTATTTAGCTAACTAATGAATTAATATTACGAGTTAAATTTCGGGTTGTTACATTCTCTCCTCCTTAAGGGATTTCATCCCCGAAATCTCTAAAGGATAAAAGGATGTACTAAATGTTTTCATCCAATTCCACAACCAACTACTCAATCATCAACCATTCATCCATTGCCTTAAGTTTTTCTAATTCAATTTTATGATACTTATGCAATTAGTGTAGTGTAAATGTCCCTAACTAATGCAAAAGATTAGGCGGTCCACTGATTCAGCTGACCTCCTTTTATGCAATCATGTTCATGCCATGTATCCAAATGAATGCAAAAATTTCCTAATGATAACTGATAATTCTATATGCATGCTACAAACATCATCCAAATGCAACAATCATGTAATAAACATCCATTTATAGCACCCATGGAAATAAAATAAAAATGCGCACACATCCTTATGCATATGCTCTAGTGTCCTAGTTAGGCCGATCCTTAAAGAATAATAGTGCCTAGTGTACCTATATGCATCCATTAGCATTCACTATTAAACACTTGCAACCACTAGCATACATCATTCATAACATGTTCTATTAACTTGTTTACATCAAATCCTACCATCTATAGGTTAAATCCTGAGTTCTACCCTCCCAAAGGATAATAAAGGAAAGAACCTATTCAAATCTAAAGATGGAAAAAGGAATTCTAAAACTTACTATCAAAAAGATGAGGATAGGAAGTACGAATATTCTCTTCTGCTTCCCAAGTGGGGTCTGTAACATCATCTCCCCATTGCACCTTCACCAGTGGAACCTCCTTATTCCTTAGTCGCTTGGTGTCTCTCCTGACAATCTTCATGGGGATACGCCGAACAGAAGCTTCCATTTCTACCTCCACCTCTTCCAACTGACGAGGCACTACAACCACCGTCGAGTCATGTAAGCACTTTCGCAAGTGCGAAACATGGAAAACGTCATGCACTCCTGCGAGCCTATCATGTAGCCTTACTTGGTAAGCCATCTTCCCAACTCTCGCTGCGATAGGAAATGGTCCAACAAATCTACGGGCTAACTTTCCGTTTAATCCGAATCTTACCATCTTCCTAAGCGAGGATACTTTTATAAAAACTAAGTCTCCAACCTCAAACTCTAAGTCTCTCTTCTGCTTGTCCGCATACGTCTTCTGCCCGTCTTGAGCCGTCTTCATCCTTCGCCGAATCAAATCCACCCTCTTAGAGGTCTCCCTAACCATATCGGGTCCAAGTAATAACTTCTCCGTAGACTCTACCCAACATGATGGGGACATGTAAGGCCTCCCATATAAAGCCTCAAATGGTGTAATTCCTATACTTGTTTGGTAACTATTATTGTATGCAAACTAAACCAATGGAAGATGCTCCTCCCAAGTTCCTCCAATGTCCAAAATTCACATGTGTAGCAAATCCTTAAGCACCCTATTTACCCTCTCAGTTTGGCCATCTATCTGGGGGTGATAGGCCGTACTCAACCTAAGTCGCGTCCCTAGCGCCTCCCGTAAGCTTCTCCAAAACTCACTAGTGAAAATGAGATCTCTATCACTAACATTGCTAAAAGGAACTCTGTGTAGACGGACTATCTCTCGAATATACTAGGATGTCAAATATAAAGCCGTATGCTTACTCTTAACTGGGATGAAGTGAGTACTCTTGGTCAATCTATCAGCAATCACCCAAATGCTAGTGTTCCTCTTTCTAGAATGGGGTAAACCGTCAATGAAATCCATAGAAATACTGTCCCACTTCCACTCCGGCACATCTAAGGGCTGAAGTAACCCACCGGGCTTCTACTTCTCTTCTTTTACCCTTTGGCATATGAGACACTTAGCTACGAATTCCGCCACGTCCTTCTTCATGCCACCCTAATAGAACATCCTCTTTATATCCTCATACATTTTATCACCACTCGGGTGAATAGTCATACGGGAATGGTGCGCCTCCTCCAAAACTGTGCTCAACAAGTCACTAGAGCGTGGAATACAAAGCCTCCCATCTCTCCTAAACCACCCCCTGCTATCTATGGAATAGCGTTGGAGATGTCTCGAGACCTCTCCTCGGCTAATCCTATCCATAATGTCCATGAGCTTCTAATCCTCCTGCCGTCTTGAGCCAATCTGATCCACGAGGGTAGGCCTCACCTCTAATGTTGCCAACAACCCGGGAGTAATGTCCATAGAGGGCTAAAAATCAAAGGTAGAAATACACTCCAAGCTCCTCTACTCTACGAACAAAGTACTAAGGGTTGCTTTCTTTCTACTCAATGCATCCACAACCACATTACCCTTGCCAAGGGTATAAGCTATCTCAAAATCATATGAGGCTAAAAACTCCATCCACCTTTGTTGCCTCAAGTTCAAGTCCTTCTGCGAGAATAGGTACTTTAATGACTTGTGGTCGGTAAAAAGCTCAAACCTCTCTCTAAGCAAGTAGTGCCTCCAAGCCTTAAGTGCAAAAACTATGGCAGCCACCTCCAAATCGTGGGTACGGTAGTTCTTCTCATGCATCCTCAACTGCCTACTACCATAACACACTACTCTCCCTTCTTTCATCAACACCGCTCCTAGACCCGTTCCGCATGCATTAATATATACAATGAAAGGCTTAGCTCCGTCAGGTAAAACTAACACTGGTGCACTAATAAGGGCTCTCTTAAGCTTCGGGAAGGAATCCTCACAATCCACGTCCCACACGGAAGCTTTACTCTTCTTAGTAAGGCGCGTGAGTGGTGCCGAAATCTTGGCAAAGTCCCTAATGAACTTCCTATAGTAGCAAGCCAATGCTAGGAAGCTCCTAACCTGGGTAACGTTCTTGGAGGCCTTCCAATCTTGCACTGCAATAACCTTAGCGGGGTCAACAGCCAAACCTTCCTTCGAGACTACGTGCCTTAAGAAATAAACTTCCTCTCTCCAAAAATGACACTTTGAAAACTTAGCTCTCAAATGATGACTACGAAGTGTGCTAAGAACCTCTTAAATGAACAACATGGTCCTCCATATTCTTGGAAAATACCAAGATATCATCCACGAATACCACCACAAACTTATTTAGGACATCCCTAAAGATGCGGCTCATCAAATCAATAAAATAGGCCGGAGCATTGGTTAGCCCAAATGGGGTAACCAGCCACTCAAAGAATCCATCGGGTGTCCTAAAGGTAGTCTTATATATACTGTCATTAGCGACTCTAAGCTGATGGAATCCCGTGGCTAAATTAAGTTGAGAGAAAACCTAAGAACCTACCAACTGGTCAAAAAGATCATCTATCCTAGGGTGTGGATATCGGTTCTTCTTGGTGAGCTTATTTAATTCCCTATAGTCCACGCAAAGTCGGAGAGAACCATCCGCCTTAGTTACGAAGACGACTAGCGCACCCCACTCCGATATGCTCCTTCTAATGAATCTCTTCTCCAAAAGCTCACGAATCTGCTTGCTCAATTCTTTCCTCTCCTTAGGTGCTCTGTGCCTCACCGGTAATGCTACTGGCTTGGCATTCTCGGTTAAATAAATCCTGAAGTCAATCTCTCTCTTAGGGGGCAGTCCCCTAACCTCCTCAAAGACGTCTGCAAAATCTCTAACGACAGGAACCGAATGTAAATCCGATGATGATGAATCGAGGGAATAGAGAAAACTCAACATGACTGACCCTTGTGGGTCGCAAGACACCTCCAGAGTCTTACCACTGCAAGTCTCAAGTCTAACGACTCTCCTCTTGCAGTCTAATATAGCTCCGTATGTGGATAGCTAATCCATCCCTAAGATTATCCCATACCCTGAGAATCCCAAAACATAGGCGTCGCAGTCAAATTCTATGCCTAGGATAAGGATTTTCAAAACCCCCGCAAACAATAGATAAGTGTGCCAAACCTCCTATGGGGTTTGAAACAATAATGGGATCTACTACTAATGATATGTACAAGTGCAAACAATCTACTAGAGAACTAGAGATAAAAGAATGTGATGCTCTAGAATCAAATAAAGTCCGAATGGGAAAATCAGATATAGAAATCAAACCTTCAACTGTGACTTTCCTACCTCTATCTGGAATGCTACTGGAAGGTGCTATGTCTAACGCCTGAATCTGCGCAACTGGTGCATTCGCTCCCTGGGGACAACTCCTACTCATATGACTAGGCGGCCAAAAAGTATAGCACTTACCCTTCATCTTCTCCTTCCAGCAATTCTTGGCCATATGTCCAACCTTCCCACAACTATGGCACTTTATTTCCTTTTTAATCTGCTTCTAAGGACCATCACCTTTCTTCTTCTTCTTCTTATTTTTTTCCCATCACTTCTCCTTTGAACCCTCTGATTTAACCTCCTCTTTAGACTCTTCCTCCTTGACTGTATCTAACATAAGCGCCATCTCGACCAATGACTCATAAGTAGCTCCCATCGGTACATGAGTCAGCAATAGTCCCTAAAGGGGTTGATTCAATCCCTTCGCAAACTTCATTGCTTTCTTGTGCGGCATTTTCACAAAATCCATACCAAATCGCGATAACTCATTGAATTGATTGATGTATTCCTTAACAAACAAACCCTTGCTTTAAATTATTAAACCTCTCCAGCTGAACACACTCTTCCGCTTGAGACAGAAACTTCCTATCAAATCACTCCTGGAATCCATCCCAAGTAACATTTCCACCCTCCAACTCGATCACCTCCCACCAATAAGATGCCTCCTCCTTTAGCTGCCAAGCGGCTTGCTGAACTCGCTACTGACCATCCAATCCCAAAAGACCAAAAATTCTCTTTGTATCCCTAAGCCAAGCTCTAGCCTCTACAAAAGTCTCCTTGCCAGAAAAAGTTTTCCCGTCCAAACTCGCAAAATCTTTACAAAATTTCATAGTGTTTGGAATTACCCTTTGGTCGTATGAGCTGAAAACACACAGGATTAATTTAATTAAAAATCATCGATTTAAAAAGTTATCTTCCACGTACGATCGAATGAGGTTCCAAAACTTGTTCCATTGGGTTCAGAATAACAGTTTAACATTAGGAATGCCAGGTGGCACACCTCATTAGGAGTTCGAGATATCCCTGTATACAAAATGAGATATTTCTGAATGTAAAAATATAAATTTTAAATCGCAGAGCCACCCTATGATTGAACACGCCACCCTACCCTACGATTAAGCTGCCTTCGACACCTGTTAAAATCACGAGCTTTTTCCCTTTCTATTCTCTGCTGTTCGATTTCACAAAAACAAATAAAAGAAGAAAAAACAAAACAACAATGTCATGATCGAAGAAATAGGGGAGGCAACCTTAAAGGCGTGCGCGTAGAGGAAGGGCGAGATGCTTGAGGGGTTAAATGCGATAAAGGCAAGGGCGCAAGGGTGAGAGGCTGCTGCTTGTTCACACGCGCGTACGCATGGTGGCGAGGCGCTGGAAGGCTGAGTGCGATGGCATATGAAGGGCGTCACGGTGGGGTTGAGCGATGTTCTTCACTCAAAAAAAAGAGACGATCGAGGAATGCGGTTGAAAGAGGAGATCGAGGTGGCCTGGGTTTCTGCCTGTTGCATTTCGCGTACGAGGTTGATTGGTGTAAGATTAATTTATTTTATTAATAAGTAATTAGTTTAAATTAAGTGATTAGTTGATTAATTATAATTAAAATTATAATTGTTAATTTATATAATTCGAAATTTTCTTATACGAGGTTCAATCGAACGGAATCAGTCGTGGGGGGTTCGGAGCCGCGGAATTTGAGCAAAAGAATTTAAATTGGAACGTTTAGCAAATTAAAAATCAAGGTAAGTAAATCCCACTCATTTGGATTTCTAGTTACAATTTTAAACGTTAAATTAATTATTGGTTGATGGGATGAATTCATAAATTTTTATCAGTTGGATGTTATATTATATATAGTAGTATATATATTAGTAGTTGGTTATATTCCCGCCAATTGGAGCGGATGAGACACTATACGCCCTACAAAATAGCAGATGACCCTATATTACCGCGATATCCCGCCTCGAAGCGGGATTGGTATTTTATGTTATATAACATCTATGGATGCAGGGAAACATGTTGGAGGGATACAACTGGATTCCTCAAAAATATATTGATTGTTTCATATGTAGTGATATATGATGTAGTTGAATAATCTATAAGGATTGTTGTATGTGATTTGACTTATTGGATGCTATAGCAGCACTGGCTCTAAATTTTGGTATTTTAAATACCATAAATAATATTTTTTAATTTAAAAAATATCAAAGACGATTTTTGGTAAAAAATATATTGTATATTATGTTGGAATATTCAATAAGGGAAATATTTGAATTAAATAAAAGGATTTAATTTCATAATTTACTTAGCTACTTCGTAAAGTGATTTCGAATAAATGTTTTTGAAATTAATTTATATAAGGAATTTGAAACTATAGATCTTGATGATATTTCTGAAATTTATAAAATAGAAGATGAAATCAAGTTTTTGAATGAGTTTGAATAATAATTCGGATTTATTAAGAAATGGATTTCTGAATGGAATTTTATATAGAAATCGATTATAAATGGATTTTATAATATGAACCTTTTATCTATAGGGAAAAACCAAGAATGAGTTAACGAACTCATAAACGATATTTATAAATAGAGTGGGGTGGTTATAAATCGATGAAATTAGGAAAGGATTTAAATAGGTATTTGAATGAATTTGGTAAACTAATGAGATTTATCAAAGAGTAGAGCTGAAGGTGATTTTATAAATAAGGATATTTAAAATCAGAAATTATAAATTTATAACCGATGTTTATAAATAGTGTGAAATGATCATCGATTGATAAATTGGAAGTATAAGTCCACAGCGTGGATTTAAAAACAATTTATGGAAATTTGGATTAGAAAGAGAGAAATAGTGGATTCTATTTGGAGAATTGGAAATAGTTATGAAATTGGAATCGTAACTCAATGTGTATAAATTGAGGGAGATTTATAAAGTGAAATTGGTTATATTAGAATTTTAAAATGGATTGGGTATGGAGAAGTAAAGTTTGTTTTAAAAAGGGATTATTTATTAAACAGTGTTGTTTAAAAACTATCATTTGTATTTACAATATTTTGGAAAAGTTAACTATTCGAATAAATTTAATTTATTATAAATAAATTTTGTAAGTCGATTAATATTATTTAAATGAGTTGGAAATTGGTTTCCCTAGTTTCTTCAAAAAGTGTTTTGTTATTATAAATAAATTACTTAAACACGTTTTGAAAATAAATTATTGTTCTTTAAAAGTACTTATTATTATTATATATAGAATTTAAAAGTAAGTGATTGGATTTTTATTTATTATTTCTCTTTAGATTTGTGACCATATTTATTTGGACAAATGTGATTTTATAAGAGAAATATTAGAACTGAATTTTGAAAACTTAAGGAAATTTTCGAATTGTTAGATACGAGAACTTCAAAAATGAATCTAAATTCATAAAAGAAGTTATAAATGGTTACATGAGATTATATATGAGTATAATCGATTTTGGAAATTGTAAAAAGGAATTAATGAAAATTCTGGAGATTTATAAGATAAGTTACGAAATATTTCTTAAATGTTGATATTTGAAATGATTTTGGAAAATAGACTTATAATATTTTCCTAAATATTGGAATGGAACATTTTAGAAATATTTTAACTACAGGATGATTTATATAGAAATATTTTTCTAAGTAGTGAATTATAAAATGGAATTTGGAAATATTTCTAGGTATTTATATGGTTGGAAAAATATCCTATTATGGATATAGGCATTCGAAATTGTTTTCAATTATTGAATAATCTGAAAGAGGTTTGAATATATATCTTTGTAAAGGTATTTTGAAATGAATGTTTGAAGGATTTGTAAAGTCGGCCCTAATGACTGCTTATGTGTGAAATTTGATAGTTAAATAATCGACCATCAAATCTGGTCAAATTCGTTAATCGTTTCGAGGAGACCGAGATCAAATTTAATTATTTGAAAACCACTTCGATCCAATTTGTGCGTTATGAATTGTGCTATCGTGAAGATAACGAAGACAGTGATTTTGGAGATTCGGTTTGTTTAGACCCAGAACAACTTTTATGGATGAATGCTATCATTTACATCATGGTCTGGAAGGCAGTGTTAGCATTCCAAGTATGAATGCTATTATAAAGGTAAAACGTAGCCTCAAGCCTCATCAACCGGGAATGACTAAAACATGGGAGATGTAGTAGGGCTAAGTGGGTCGCACCTAAGTAGGGTATGTCATCACCTTTCTAGATACCCACAGATATATTATAATTATGAATATGGTTGTGCATGGAAAAGAGAGCGCTCAATAGGTGGGAACATCAGGGGTGATAAAATATTCGGTACTATCCAGGTCAGGGGTAGGCCGGTCTTGTGTTGGTGGGTGATCCAAGCGAGGTCCTCGGTACATTTTTCTAGAGATGTACTGTGGTGGGAGGTACCCCAGTAGCCCGGTCATTTTATGGAATCCAATATCCACTACGAGCCTTTGAGGTTTTGATTGTAGAGCCTAGTATGCTGGAATTTAATTAATGTAACAATTTCGGCTATTTTAATAAGTATTTGTACTTAGACACTATTATAATATCAAATGATTTTAATATAAAATGTTTTGGTTATCGTAAGGTGAAAACCTATCGTATCTATGTGTGGCGTATTCTTACGAGATACCTTTGTTTTCAAATACTTTTGGTAACAGTAATATAGTTCAAATTGAGCGTGTTTTCTCACGCTAGTTTTCTAGACTGACTCGGGTGTTATCTTATTATAATGCTCGGGTCAGACCAAGTATTACAGATTCAGGATAGGATGCTATGGAACTTAGGAGACGAACTGGAGGAGTCTCAAGGGTATTCCACGTATTTGATTATATTCCGCTATGTGTATGCTATATATTCAGCACTTGTGAGTACAAGTTATTATAACTGTCCAGATTGATTTGTTGATTATTGTACTCTGATGATTGTATGTATATTACAGTTACAGTTCTCTTTGTATTAAGAACTATTATTTTATATTATATTTCATGCCGCTGCGATTGTGAGTTTCTGTATTGTTGTTTCTGTTTCTTCTACTATCATTTTCTTCATCACCCCTAATGATCTGGTATTTTCGACACTCGATTGCTCGTCATGCTATACTGTGAATGTATTGATGTCTATTTTCGAGGGCCAAAATTTTTAGGCCATTACACTTCGTATTAGAGCTAAAGGTTAAGAGAGAACTTTGGTTTTGGTGGGAATTGCTCATTAGAGATAGGGTCAGTAGTACCCTAGAATGAGTCTGAGTGTATTATAGATATGAGCGCATATTTGTTAGTGAGTATGAATTGTTTTATATTATGTTGACTTATTTATTGAGTGTTTATAAATTCTGGTCGGTACGGTCTATACAACTATATCGATAAGGGTTTCTAAACTCTGAACAAGTTAAATCGACATAGTATTGTTTTAAAGTGGGTAAATGAAATAATTTTACCCAAAATTATATTTTGATATAAAAGAAATAATTTTCAGAAATTATTATAGTATATTTGGAGTGTTTGGATGATATTATTATAATCAAAACAAGATTATAAAATTTGAATGGTTTATATAACCAAATAGAAATTGTATAAATATGATTTATGAAAACGAGTTAAACTAAAAATGGATAAAACCAGAGTTTGGATATTTAAATCCCGAAAAGTTTGGAAAATATTTTTCGAAGTGCTGTAAAAATAAAATATCATTAATTTTGAAAAAGTTTTGAGGGAAAATTATTTTAAATTGGATTTAAAAAATTTATTTTGGAAGTAAGCAAGCATTAAACTCGCTTCAGTCGTTGGAAAATAAATCTGGTGATGACGCCCGCATCATCGGTCTTTATTTTCGAGTTTCTAAGTGACAGATTGCTATTGTGGTCATTATTTTTGGATTGTTTTGAGAAAAAAAGTTTGTTTAGAAGTTCCAAAAAGGAATTTGTTTTGGGTAAATCCAAGTTAAATTAAAATTCCTGAGGAAATTGCTTTAGGAAAACCAAGTTCGGTTTAAGTTTTAAAGTGAGGTTTGATATACAAAGGGAGTATATATATATTTATGATTTCCATATGATTTGAAATGAAACCGGGTGTTTGAATTCTGGAATATTTATTTAAATGTTTTATGAAACCAAAGAAAAATATGTTTTGAACTTATGAATTTAGAATAATGCTAATAAGAAAAGGAAGTGTGAAAATTTGAATTTGGAATTGAATTTTAACTTAAGTTAAAATGGATTGCATGGATTGAAATTTAACTTAAGTAAAATATAAGTTGGAATTGGAATTATACCTCATGGAATTGATATATAAAGTTTGAATTATAAAGTGACTATATAAATATAAGTTATAAATTTTGAATGGAATAAAATTTAAGTGAAAATTTTGGAATGGTGAATAAATAAGTTTGCATAGCTTACAAAATTGGAGTTAATGGGATAAATACATACTTAAGCTATAAAGTAATATATAACCATGAGTTAGTAATTTTAAATGAGAATATACTCAAGTAAGCATTGACGAAATGGAATTTGATTGGAAATTTAACCTTGCTAAGAAGATTTAATTTAAAATGAGTTAAATGGAATTAACTCAAGTATAGAATTTATATATTTGAGAAAAATAAGTTGTGTAACTTATAAATTGAAAACGTGGAATAGAAAAACCAAAATAAAAATGGTTGGATATTTGGTGAAGAAATGGACATCCAAATTTGAATTATAAAATGGATGTATACTCAAACCAATCGAAGTGATTTTTAAAATAAAAATTAGATTTTGAATTATAAATGGAAGTTAACTAATTAAATAAATGTATTAGTTAATTGAATATTGAAATGGAATCTGACTTGATTTGTGATAGGGTGAATGTGAATTCAAGTATAAAAAGAATTCAACTTAAGGATAATGAAAAGAAATGTGGTTGAAATATTGGCTAATAAAAATCGAAGTATGGACTTAAGTTGTAAATAATAAAAATCAAAAGTGTTTGCATGAAATGTTTATGCTAAAACTCAAGTAAAGATGATATGAAATAGTTAAATCAAATTGGATTTGAATTTTAATGAAATGAAGGTGACTTAAATCATAAAATAGAACTCAACTTAAGTTAAGCTAAATAAAGGATTTTTGGAAATGAAAACTTAACTTAGTTAAGTAAATCGGAAGCAAACTAATTCGAAAATTAATTAGTGACTTGAATGTAGAAAATGAGAATTTAGTTATAAATGGAATTCGACATAAATATACTTTAAAATGTTGTCTAATAAAATAAAAATGGAGTGAAATGGTGGTAAGATGTTTTATAGACGAAATCGATTTAAGTTGAATATGGGTGGGAATATTATTGATGAGAATGTAATTCAACTTAATTAACTAATTTATGAGATGATTCATAAATAAATTGGCATGGATTGGTTTGTTGTTGAATAATTGAGAAAACAAGATTTTGTGAATAAATTGAACATGGATTAATAAAATTCGATAAATGGATTTGGAATCAATTTAAAATAGCTATAAGCTTAAGTGGTTATTTTATTAAATGAATATCACCAAATTTGTATGGAAAAATTTGTCGTGTGAAGTAAACGGAAGAAAACAAAATTTTGCGAATTAATGGAAAGCGAATAAATTGATTTAGAATCAATTTGGAATGGATATGAATATATTGTGTGTAAATATAGATTATATGAGAATGAATTGTTGTAAATGAATTTGAAATCTAATAAATGGTATGAAAATCAATTTGGAAGTGAATGATTAAATGTTGGAACCTTGTATTTGCATGTACATGCTAGATGTACATATTATAGCGTGTTTTGTTGTAAAATTGGTTATATATCCATGATATAACGTGTTGATTTATGAAAATAATGTGTTTAACTAGTAGAAATGAACGTAATGCTATTAAATTTCATATATATGAAACTGATGGGATTTAATTAAGTAAGTACAGGTACAAGGAGGCTATTGGGCTAGATTGGGTTGTGTAATTGCATATAAATTGAGCGACCTTGCTTAATAACGCTAAATAAGGTACGCTGACGAATTTAGCAAGAAAAATAAAAATATTGATATATATTGATATATATATATATATATATGCCGGCCATGAGAGCCGATGTATATCTTTTTATCATATTTGTCATATTGCAAAAGGCTCTCCGTACAAGGGAGACTATGCCAAAAAATTTTGGAAATTCAGGGTGTTAGAAAAATTTGAAAATATTTGGAAATTTTTTGTTAACCAATATTTAATTTCGAATTACAATGAAAATAAGGAATTTTGGTTTAGAAATGAAAACTAAATGTTTTGTATGGAATTTAAGGATTTAGAAGAGTGAAGTATCGAGTTTTAACTAAGTGGGTTTTTGAAAATTAGTGGGTTTGGATCATTCGTCCTACCTTAGCAATTTCGGGGATAGAATTCTTTTAAGGGGAGATTTTAAGGGGAGAGGAATGTAACGCCCCAGATTTTCCATCCTTTGATTTTAAATATTTATATGGTTTTAAATATTGGATTTGGAATATAAATCGATTTCCGAATATGTATATTTGGTTGAAATTATAGAATGAATTTAAATTTCAAATATAGCGATTTATCGTAATACGAAAATGGTGAATAATTGGAATTTGAGTTAAATATAAATCGAAACGATTTCTATTCTTGATATAAATTCTATTGAGATTATAATTGAGTTAGTAAGTTTATAAAACTGGAATTTCAAGTAATTTCGTCGATTTTGAAAATCGTCGTTTTTAATCCACGTGTTAAAATAGCGATCCGGGGCACAGTCTCGAAATTCAACGAAACTAGTTCCATTGGATCAGTAATAGTGAATTTTGTTGTATTTCAAATTTCATAGCGTTTGGAGTTATAGTTTGGTCATACGAACTGAAAATGAATAGAATTAATTTAATTAAAAAATCATCGATTTAAAAAGCTTTCTTCCACATACGATCGAATGAGGTTCCGAAACTTGTTCCATTGGGTTCGGAATGGCGGTTTACCATTAGGAACGCCAGGCAGCACACCTTAACAGGAGTTCGAGATTTCCCTATATATAAAATAAGATATTTTTAAATATAAAAATATAAATTTTAAATCGCAGAGCCGCCCTATGATTGAACACGCCACCCTACCCAATGATTCAGCCGCCTTCTCCACCAGTTAAAATCATGAGCTTTTTCCCTTTCTCTTCTCTGCTGTTTGATTTGACGAAATCAAATAAAAGAAAAAAACAACAATGCCGTGATCGAAGAAATAGGAGAGGCGATCTTAAAGGCGCACGCGTAAAGGAAGGGCGAGGTGCTGGAGGGGCTCGAACGAGATCGAAGCAAAGGCTGAAAGGTTAGACCGAGTATTACAAATTTAGGATAGGATGCTATGGAACTCAGGGGACGAGCTGGTGAAGTCTCAGGCGTATTCCACGTATTTGATTATATTCCGCTGTGTATGTATGCCGTATATTCAGCACTTGTGAGGACAAGTTATTATAACTGTCCAGATTGATTTGTTGACCGCTGTATTCTGATGATTATATGTATATTACAATTACAGTTCTCTTTGTATAAAGAACTATTATTTTATATTATATTTCGTTCCGCTGTGATTGTGAGATTCTGTATTGTTGTTTTGTTTCTTCTTCTATTCTTTTCTTCTTCACCCCTGATGATCTGGTATTTCTGGCACTCGATTGCTTGTCATGCTATACAGTGAATGTATTGATGTCGATTTTCGAGGGTATAAAATTCTGGGCCATTACAAAATTGGAGTTTGAGATTAGAGACATGGTATTTATTAAAGTTTCCCCACTTAGGAAAGTCGTGGGATTTGGAAAACCAGGAAATTTGGCACCATGATTTGTTAGGCCTTTTAAATTTTTGGAAAGAATAGGGAGGCTGGCTTACCTTGAGGTGCTTCCTCGATGGTTGGCGGCAGTCCACGATGCTTTCACATTTTCGCACTTGAGGAGATGCCTTCATGATACAAACATTGTGGTAGAGCTTGATCAATTTGGTGAAATTAAGACGGAGCCAATAGCATCTCGTTCCATCACAAGCATTGTGCAGCATAGAACTAGGGAATCCACAACAAGAAAATTAGGTTGGTTCGAGTACAACGGGGAGACAAATCGGTAGAAAGCACATAGGAGACCGCATAGAAGACAAGGATCTCTCATCTTGAGCTTTTCATTAGTAAATTTCTCTCTCCAAAATTAGGTTTGGTTGCTTCGTGGTTGCTAGATTAGATGGTTGGGGATGCTTATTACACTTTTCGCAGTCACTTTAAACTCATATAGAAACTTATGCATGTTTAGAGTGTTTTGTATACATACTTATATGTCAGGATCATATAAACATGTGAGGATTGAGCTCACTTATAGTATGCACACATAATCACATTGCACTTTTGGTTGAGTAGATAGTTGTGTAGGTAATTTGGCTGTATAATATAGATATTTATTGTGCATTATGTTATTCATCCCTTGGAAAGATTTCGAGGATGGAATCCTTTTTAAGGGAGGGGAGAAAGTCACACCCCATGAAAATCTATAATAAATTAATTAATTTAACAAGATAAGGTGAAAATGGAAATTTTGCAAAAGTAAGAATTTGACTCCAAAAGTTATGTTGTTGTGTTTGTGGTGGAATTCTGATCGATTTCTATATAAAATGTGTTGAAAATGGAGCTCAAACTGTTAATTTATGAATGTTTGAAGTTTCTGAAATCATAATAATTTAAATGAATTCACATTCAAATAATTCTTAAATTTGAAAGTTAAAAGTTAACAGGAATTAAACTTGGGGGTTAAGTAATCGTTAAGAATTAACGTTAATGCAAAATTATAATTGTGGAAGTAAATAAATAACAACGGCCAAACAATATAATTTTCCTAAAGTAAGGACCGCTCGACCCCTATCTTATGATCGATTGACCACGAGCGATCGACTGATGGTAGGAGGCGGTCGACCGATGAATACTGGCGGCGGCTAAGGTTTTGCAGTAATAAACATATCAGATTATATCATTTTAAACCGACTTAAATCCGATGAGTTTGGTGCATTTTAACCACTATAAATAGGAGCTTAGCCCATTCACTTTTATTTACAAATTATTCTGGGAACCTAGCGTAGCCATGTCAGATTGTCTCTTCGAATATTCAGAAAACTCCACTAGAGTTTCAGGTAAGAAATCATATATATCAATTTTTGTTTATTGTTTATGTTCTCAATCTATTCTCTTCCAAACCTCTTTTCTAAATCTAACATATATACAAATCCCTTACTGTATAAACAAAAATGAAGAGATCTAAAACAGTTCATTAAATGCATTCCAAATCTAAAAGGAGGCAAAGCTAAGGACCAACTATGGGTGGAAATCTTAGCTTTTCTATTGTAGTAATTAATCAGTATGATCTGGATTTGAATATGCCTTGGAGAGTTTTGGTTTACAAAAACATCGTATTATAAATCCCCAAAATTTCCCCAATGTGAAATGTCAATTCTTGGTTGAAATCTCAATTGTTTGTATTAAAATTATGAGAATTATGTGTATTTTCAATTTTGGTGATTTTACCTTCTATTCCAATTCTTTTTTTTTACTTGGATCCGACTAAGGGATTTGATTAGGAAATGGTGTGTAAGGTACGACTTCTTGTTCGTAGTTTACACCACTTATTTCTACATATGAAATGGAATTTTTCCATATCTATTTTCATGTAAAAGAAGCTGAATAGAGGGAAAAAATAATTGAAGTTGTAAGTTTCTATTATTGGTTCATTTCATTATTTAATATTATAGGTTGAGTTTGAATTTTATTTTGTATAAAAGTTTGTTGATTGGTTTTTTGGATTTTGGATTTATGGTGTACGAATAACATGGAAATAAAATTGTATGATTTTGATCAAGTGGACATTAAACGTTAGTTTAGGGCGTAAACTCCGCATGCTTAGAAATTCCTATAAGTGTGTGTGTGTGTGTATTTATTTATATTATTGTAAATAACGTACTATTATAGCGTATTAATTGTGTTGTTAATTAGGTTATTAATTATTGCCAAATTCCCCTTATGAAAATAATTAATGGTAGTGGCACAATAAGATGTTTTCTTGTAAGACCTCAATTATGGATACCGAGAGATGTGTGATAATATATGTAGAGAGTGTTATAAATTATAGCTAAGTTATGGGATGCGTGGTCAGTCAAAAGTATATTGAAGTATGCCCAGCTAATCTGGGTACCAGCAGTGTGACTTTGGAGCAGATATAAGGCATCACCTATAAAAAGTAACTGAGGTTAATCCCATATTTCTGTAGGGTAAATCTGCCCAGCTAATCTGGCTACAATACCTATGAATAATTGGACTAATGCGAGATGTCACCGTGGGGTACAAGTCATAATACGAAGGACCTTCTTTAGGGATTGAAGGTATTAAGTAGCCATGTGAGGGACGCCTCTTCTCTATGTAGGAAGTAGTAAATGGTCAGGATTACGGGCTAGGCAGTGTAGAGGATATCTCGAGAAAAGGGCCTGCTTCAGTAGGAAGTATTAAGTGGCTTAAGAGATTCTACGCAATGTCAGCTTGATAGTTGCTAGTGGGAGCCCGCCTTGGGATATGTATTAAATGACAGTGACCTATCTTAAACAAGGTATTAAATGGTCGGAGTCTACCTAGTTCCCATTAAAAGGTATTAAATGACTTGATTACTATCTCTTACATTGATAGGACATTATGGATGATAGATTTGGGTTATCGGGTTGATAGCAAATTGGTTATGGGCTAATATTTGGAAGCCTATTTGGAAAAACCTTTGAGCATATATTTATAAAGACTTATGATGTAGGAAGAATGCATAAGACATATCCCTATTTGGATTATAATGTCGAAGTACTAAGACAATAAGGCTTGATATTTTTATTCACTAGACATGTTGTTCTATCTCCCTCCTTATTACAACATAGGTTAGAGAAGGAGACGACGATCCAGATAGCGATGACATGATAGGAGCTTATGACAATAGTCTACTTATCTATTTATGTTATTTTCTAATGTACCCATTTAAAGGTCAATATATTTTAAACATCTTGTATCTCGATTATGTAACGATTGTTATGGACATTGTGATATAGTATTATGACATTTGGAATTTTAAATAAAATGGGTATTGTTTATGTTATTATGTTTTATCCTTCTGTTGTGAGATTCTAAATGTGTAGATAAATAGCTTTGTACTATTCTTATTACCAATCAACACCCATATTTGGAATGGGTCTATAATTCGATGGGCCTTTTTTGTTTGAGAATTTAGGTCTGCATCAGGGCGGGTTGTTACATTTATACCCGAAATGGGATATGGTCCAAGCTAATTTTTGTAGATCACCAGACTGAGATTTCTTACGTCATTTTTGTATTATTTTGATGAAGCCTTCTTAATTGGTATTTGCATTCTTAATATATTCTAGTTCCTCCTTTGTTTAATTTTATATACAGTACTCTAAATTACTTATTTGACATGTTATTGAATTTGTACGCCGATGTCAACTTGAGTTTCCATTATCTTTTATTTTCACCATGGATAGTCCACTATCGCTATTTTCACCATGGTTAGTTCAACTTTCACATATCACTACTAGAAAATGCAACGTTTACCTAACAGGTTTTACTGAAGACAACTAAGGAGTCGACGGGGAGTCGGAATGGTATCAATGACTACCAACCTATGAAAAAATACCTTTGCCATTTCGATGTCTTTATTATGGCCTCAACAAGGCATCGATATAGTGTCGCTGCAACCGTACTAACTCTAGTCAATGCCGCCTCCTCTATCCTTTTTTTAGTTACACAAAAAAGCCTCGCAAATCCATAATAGGCCCCTCCAACTCCATCGACATTGTTTGTTGATGCCTACTCCTCACTCGACGCTGTCGCTATTACTAACCCCAAGCTACAAATCCCCAATCGGTAACATCATCGATCATCTCAAGCCCAAGCTACCACCTCACCTATCGCCGCAAGCCCAAGCCACAAATCTATCCTCCAAGTAACCACTCAAGGCACCAAGCCACCATTGACACAGCAAATCCCAAGTCCAGTGCCACCTCCGTCGGTATGATTTATTAATCTTGTTCATTTACTAATCAATGCTATGATTTGATTAGGTTCTTATATGATTTAGATTCTTTGATTTATATTCTGTGGTATATAATCGTTGACATAGGTTCCTTGATATGATAATTCCTATATGATTTGAGATATCGTTGGTATTGTTTTTAAATTATTCGATTGCTCATTGTCATTGATATGATGATATTAATGAAAACCAATCGATGTTAAATTTCCCTTGTGTGAAAATATCGTATATTGTTATATAGATATTCATTTTTCAAATAAAACAGAAATCGATGTTCATCCAATATGTTATTTGTCGGATATGTCCATGAATTTGATAAGTTATAAACGCAATGATAATTATGTTTCGTAAATCAATGTTTCAAATCGAATGGTTAACAAAATTTTAAAAACACTTTCTTCTTGTTTCCCGTGTACGCTCTTTTGCATATGGTATAAGAAATAAGGGAAATTATTTGTGAATTCCATTATTTTACAATGAAATTTATATTATTATTATTGAAATTGGTGATATAATTAATAATGCTATCAAATGTATTAATAAAATTATTGAAAGTACGTTGTACAAAAATTATGTTAGTTAAATTATAATAAAATCAATGATGTTATTTAAATTAATAATAAAATCAGTAGTGTTATTCAAATTAATAATAAAATCAATAGTGTAATTTAAATTAATAATGTCATTTAAAATTTCAATAAACTTAATAATGCTATTTAAACTCATAATAAAATAATAGTTTTATTTAACCTATTAATAAAATTAATAATGTAAATAATATAAAATTAATAAATATTTAAATTAATAATGCTATCATGTGAAAGATAATATCATTTTTGTTTACGTGTAGAGTATAGAGGATGGATTATTTGAAATATTGAAGTTGGATATACATGACAGGAAAAAATAAAGAACGATTCCATTACACTTTAAAAATGGTGTGGATGCATTCACCAAAGTGGCCTCTTGTACAAGAACAAATATAAAAGAAATCTGATGTCCATGTTTGAAATATGGTTGCTTGAAACTTATAAATTATTATATTGTGATGTTGCACTTACACAAATCTGGTTTTACGACTGACTATCTTGTTGGTCATATCATGGAGAAAATATCACATTATACAAAAGAAGGCCGTAAATATGGATATGGATTGCAATGAACCCCTGGTTGAAGAAAATGTATATCTAAAAAATAGAATAACAAAAATGGTTCATAACGCTGTTACTCCGAATATGTGGAGCAAAGAACCAGATTTAAAGGAGGATCTTGACTTGGAAGGTAAATTTTTTTTCAACTTGTTAAAAGTATCGAAAAGTCCAGTCTATAAATGTAAAATAACAATTTTGTCAATGACATCTAGGTTAATATTTATAACATCTAAATGTAATGCAACGGAAAACCTAATGAACACAATTCTTCACTTGTATAAAGAAATAATTCCACCATCGGTAGAGAACTGGTATTACCTTAAAAGAGAGGTCTCTGACTTTGGATCGCCTTATGAAGAAATCGAGACATGTTCAGGTAGATGCATGATTTATGGAAGAAAGATAAGGATTTGGCGATGTGTAAATTCTGCAAACAACCTAGATATAAGTAGACGAAAACCAATGATAAAAACTTACCTTTCACTGAATATACTATTTTCCGATTACACCAAGATTTCAAAGGTTATATGCATCCACGGCTATGGAGAAATATAGGCGATGACATACTGAATGACGATGAGATGGTACTTTATGTCATCCTTCAAATGGTGAAGCTTGGAAACTTTTTAATAGGACATATCCTAATTTTGCTAAAGAATCGCATAGTGTTAGACTTGGTTTGTGTACGGATAATTTTTCCTTGTTCGCTTCGTGTGACAAGCCTTACTTAATGTAGCCAGTTATTCTAATGCCATACAATCTCTCTTCTTAGATTTGTATGAAGGATCCATATATGTTTCTAACTATAATGTTCCTTGGCCTAAAAGTCAGAAAACCGGGATAGACATATACTTGCAACCTTTGGTTGATGAGTTGAATTTTTTTTGGAAAAAGGGTATTGTTATGTATAATGTCTCAAACAAAAAGGACATTAGAATGTTTGCTTATTTGTTATGGATGATAAGCGATTTTCATGCGTATGAGATGCTTTTAGAATGAAGTACTAGTAGATAATTCGCTTGTCCTGTTTTCATGGTTAAACACATCATTAAGACTTATATGTGGTAAAAAATAAGGTTGGTGAGATCGACGTCGTCATTTTTTACATGTAAACGATCGCTTTAGATTTGATAAAAAAATAAAGATGAAATACAACAATTACTTTGGAGCCGCCTTCCATTCTAAATAGCGAAAAAGTGCATTAGCTTGTGCAAAATTATCTCAAAATACACGAGATAGGAAAAGAGCCCAAAATTCCTGGTAATGGTAATTAGTGTAAACAAAGTATATTTTGGGAGCTGCCAGATTATAAAAATCAAAACTTTCACACAATATAGGCGTAATGCATAACAAGAAAAATATATTAACATGATAGTTAATGTGAAAGGAAAATCAAAAGATGATTTGATTTCGAGAAAGGATATCACTTTATACTGTAATAATCCTAAGTTTAAAACTGGTAGTAAACGATCAAATTTCAAATGTCTTGCTTGTTGCAAGTTGGAAAATAAGCATTCGACGAGAACTATTAGAGTGGGTTCAAAATTTGAGGTTTCCAGACGGAATTGCTTCGAACATGACAAGATGTATTGATATGAAGAATCTTTAACTGTCAGGTATGAAGTGTCATGTATTACTAGAAACTCTTTTCCCGATACTATTTAAGGAGCTTTTTCCACTGAAGGTGTCGTTGCCTATTACTGAACTTAGTTTGTTCTATAAAGAGTTGTGCTCAGCCACACTTAACAAAAGTAATTTGAAAAAAATTGGAAACATATATACTCAAATTATTATGTAAATTGAAGAAAATATGTCATCCCGGAGTATTCAACTACATGAAATATCTACCCGTACATCTACTAACTGAAGTATTAACGCGAGGACTGGTGCAATATAGATGGATGGATCCTTTCAGTAGGTACGAAAAATAAAATTAGGAGTTATATATTATTTTTTGAAATCAACATAGTAAATGCATAATTGATAATTTTTTGATACGAAGGTACCCGGGTCACCTTAAAAAAAGTTGAAACGAAAAGTATGTGTTGAAGGTTCAGTATATCAAGCATACATTGTTGAAGAAGAATCCAAAATTTGCAATTATCATTTTGAAGAACGTACTTCGAGTAAATGAAAGGATGGAAGTTTTCAAACACATAAAGAGTTTGTCATAGCTAGAAAACCGTGTTTCTCAATTATGAAGAGTTATCAAATCTTATTATGTAATATAATATTTGTTATTTACTATCCATACCATGTGTATGATCATGTTTATCCGAACAATATCAGTTGTTTAACAGTCAACTTAAGCAATGAAATCCAAGAGTTTGACCCAATAAAGTATTTAAGGTTTGGTTTTGGAAATATGCAAGCATATATAATCATGGATTAAACTCAGTATGAAACAGTTTAATTTAATGCGTATTTAAATATATTGTTAATAATGAAATCAGTGAATTTTTTTATAAACTCTTGCATATGGTCCGATGAAAAATATAGGTAATGCCCAATCATGTACGCAAACAGTTTTAAATTTCACACAAAGGAGTTTGGAGGTAATAAAACAACTTATAATAGCTGGGTGTGTACTAAAAGAGATGAAGATAGCAATGATTTACAAGATTATTATGAAATGTTATATGAAATAATTGAACTCACTTATTCTGCAATACAAGAGCTTAATTTTTTTTACTCAAATGTGATTAGTTTGATACTACTCATAATGTAGGAGTACGTCGTATGTATAATGATTATCCTCATATTGAGGTAAACCATAAAAGGCAATATAAAGGAATTGATCCATTTGTGCTAGCGATGCAGCCACACAAGTTTATTACATGCCTTGCCCTGCTATGAACAATAATAAGGATGATTGGTGGGTTATCATTGAAACAACACCTAGACGGTCATTCAATGGGAATATGATCGTAACCGATGATCAACCGTACCAAAATGATCTCGTGGACAACAAAATACTCCAAATAACAGAAGATGTTAATGATATAGGACCACTTAACAATGGAGTATTTGACAGAGCTGAATTAGATGAAGATGTCAAGGTTGGTGATGACGACGATGATGTCAAAGTAAATGAACATGGATATGAGGATAATATTGTAAATGATGGTTTTGATAATGATGCTGACAATTAGTACCTTACATATAATTTATTGAAAGATTATTTTAATATATGCATGTTATTTTCATTTTTCTCTATTTTTATGCTAAGTAAATGTATAATATTTTTTATTTTGTGGTTATGCACATTAATTTAGTTGAAGATGATCATATGTTAGATCATGTACATCCACATCATCATCTCTATATTATAGTTGGTTGATAATTAAGAAATATCTACACATATATCCCTAACTTGTAGATAATTTACTTCTAACAAATTATTTCCCGTCTGAAGAAAGCACTACACATCCTTTTGCTATAGTAAACCAAAATTCCATTTTTTTCCCTGCAAATTCAAGGGTAAAATGGAAATATTCTTTAAATTGCAAGAAAAAACAAGTATGAATTGTTAACTATAATATTAAAAATTATGTCTAGTGTTTTCCTAGGTAGGAAATATTCTATTGGATGCAAATCATCTACAAATTAAGCACGTTGAATGTAAAAATCGGTTGTTATCATCCACTTATAATATGAAGGTGAATTTATCATTCTTTATTATATTATACACATCTGTATTTGTATTATTACAGGAAATACATCTAGTCATTTCCTATAAAGCCATAATGTCTTATCATCAGGTCAGGATGGCTCATCATCAGGTCAGGGTGGCTCTCACTCATTATAGCATAACGTCGATGCACATGTCATGTCACCACTTATTCATACTATCGATGCTTGTATGGATGCTCATATTGATGCTACTGGTCCATCCACTCGTGTGTTTGAGACGAACAATTCCATCTCCATTCACCGACTTGATGTCTTCTTGAGAGTACGAGGATCGGAGTAAGTAATTACATACACACATACACTCACACACACACTTACATACATACATATACACTTACACAACATATACATATATATATACACTCCTACAGACATACACATACATGTATATACACTCACACATAGTAACACATGTATACAATAATTTAGTAATCAAATATTCATACATTCATATATATATATATATATATATATATATATATGTACAGTACAATTTCACCAGTGGTGTCGCATACAATGCCATCCGTAGTGGCTTGCTTGCATGAATCATGACATTCTAGCCTACACTTGGTGACATTCCCAAGGAAGTGAACAAAGTCATGTTCGAAGAATTTATGGTAAAATAATTTTATTACATGACATACTATATAAATATGTAAAAATTTTTGTTTATAATATATTCAATTTGTAAAGTGGATATTCTCCTAGAAAGAGGGTGTTCATGAAGAGCTAGTAAGAAGGCTTAGTTGGCTATACATCCAAAAAAACGCTGAGTGGACAAATGGTACGCGTAGTCATGGCAAGAAGCAACCATCCCTTACCTAAGAGATATATGAGCAGTTCTTGCAGCACTGGGAGATATAGGATTTAAGATAATATCAAAAAAGAATGAAGCAGGAATAGAAATCCTAGATTGTATATCAATGGCTCTAGATCATATATAGATCATCGTAACGATCTAATACATATTTATTTGTTAAATTTATTTAGCATTTTAAATAAATTAATATAAACTTACATGGTAGTGCACTTAAATAAAATTTCAGTACGAAGAGCATCATGCCGAGCTTAATCTTAGCAACTCTATTGAAAGACTCACAAGATTAATTCATCGGATGAGTTTGCTGCCAATAGCTAAGTGTATGATGCTTCCACTAAATTTGCAGTATATTAGCCATAAAACTTAAATTATATAATATTTATGCATGTATACATGTATGATGTTCTAAGAATACATAAAATGTAAAATAAGCGAAATAACTGTCTAGGATTGACGAGCTTCAAAGTCACGGTGTGGAGATAACAGTAGAAATGAACAATGATGTACTCCACACACTCACTAGAGCTGCTGCAAAAAGGGAAAATCGTAACCCTAACTACGATAATATTTCAAGACTGACAATAATCTGAGTGTACGTAATAGCTTAAACATTCATTATGTACATATAATGTTAAATATATATGTAAATAAAACTGTATACATACATACATACATATATATACACACTATACTACATATATGTATTTATACATTTTAAATCTAAAGAACCACATGCGTATTTGTGTGTATATACGTATTTTAAATGAATGCATAGCATAATTATTTAACTTAATCCTCATTTTGCAGTAGATGTTAAAAATAGTCCTTTTGTTAAGTTGCTCAATAAATTAGACAAACATAAATTAAAGAGGTAGCATTTGTGCCGGTATGATTTGTATGCATGTGTCTTGCCAATACGAAAATGAAAGGACATAGTCAGTACCTTATATAGCTTGTCTACAAATGCTACCGACACAAATGCTGCCTCTTTAATTTATGTTTGTTTAATTATTGAGCGACTTAACAAAATAACTATTTTTAACATCTACTACAAAATGAGGATTAATTTAAATAATTATGCTATGCATTCACTTAAAATACGTATATATATACACATACAAGCATGTGGTTCTTTGGATTTTAAATGAATAAATATATATACATAGCACACTATATGTATATAGTTTCATATACATATATACTTAATATCATATGTACATAATGAATGTTTAAGTTATTACGTACACTCAGATTATTGTCACTCTCGGAATATTGTCGTAGTTAGGGTTACGATCTGCCCTTTTTGCAGAAGCTCTAGTGAGTGTGTGGAATACATCTTTGTCCATTTCTCTTGTTATCTCTACACCGTGACTTTGAAGCTCGTCAATCCTAGACAGTAATTTCGCTTATTTTGCATTTTATGTATTCATTGGAATATTATACATGTATACATGCATAAATATTATTTATTTTAAGTTTTATGGCTAACATACTGCAATCTTAGTGGAAGCATCATATGCTTAGCTATTGACAACGAACCCATCTGATGACTTACTCTTATGAGTCCTCCAATAGAGTTGCCAAGAGTAAGCTCGGCATGATGCTCTTCGTACTGAAATTTTATTTAAGTCACTACCATGTAAGTTTATATTAATTTATTTAAAATTTTAAATAAATTTAACAAATAAGTATGTACTAGATCGTTATGATGATCCATATATGATCTAGAGCCATCGGTATACAATCTAGGATTTCTATTCTTGCTTCATTCTTTTTTGATATTATCTTGAGTTCCTATATCTCTCCTAATGCTGCAAGAATTGCTCATATATCTCTTAGGCAAGGGATGGTTGCTTCTTTCCATGACTACGCGTACCATATGTCCAATCATCGTTTTTTTGGATGTTGTAGCCAACCAATCCTGTCTCACTAGCTCTTCATGAACACTCACTTTCCAGGAGAATATCCTCTTTACAAATAGAATATAATATAAACAAAACAATATACATATTTATATAGTATGTCATGTAATAAAATTGTTTTACCATAAATTCTTCAAACATGACTTTGTTCACTTCATTAGGAATGTCACCAAGTGTAGGCTAGAATGTCATGATTCATGCAAGCAAGCCACTACGGATGACATCGGATGTGACACCACTGGTGAAATTATACTGTGTGTGTATATATATATATGAATGTATCAATACTTGATTACTAAATTATTATACACATGTATTAATGTGTGTGAGTGTATATATATGTGTACGTGTCTGTGGGTGTATATGCATGTAAGTGTATGTCTGTAAGAGTGTGTCTATATGTATATGTTGTGTAAGTCTATATGTATTAATGTGTGTAAGTGTATGTGTATATCTAATTACTTACTCCGATCCTCGTTCTCTCAGGAAGACATCAAGTCAGTGAATAGAGATGGAATTATTTGTCTTAAAAACACGAGTGGACGGACTGGTAGCATCAATACGTGCATCAATACAAGCATCGGTAGTACGAATAAGTGGTGACATGACATGTGCATCGACATTATGCTCTGATGAGTGAGAGCCACCCTGACCTGATGATGAGCCGACCTGACCCGATGACAAGCCATTATGGCTTTATAGGCAGTGACTAGATATATTTGCTGCAATAATACATATACAGATGTGTACAATATAATAAAGAATGATAAATTCACTGCATATTATAGTTTAATGATAATCAACCGATTTTTACATTCAATGTGCTTAATTTGTAGATGATTTGCATCCAATAGAATATTTCTAACCTGGGAAAACACTATACATAATTTTTAATAGTATACTTAACAATCCATACTTGTCTTTTCTTGCAATTTCAAGAATATTTCCATTTTATTCTTGAATTTGCAGGAAACAAAAATGGAATGTTGGTTTACTATTGCAAAACGATGTGTAGTGCTTTCTTCGGACATGAAATATTTTGTTGGAAGTAGATCATCTACAAGTTGGGGATATATGTGTAAAAATTTCTTAATTATCAACCAATTATAATATGGAGATGATGATATGGAAGTACATGATCAAACATATGATCATCTCCAACTAAATTAATGTGCATAACCACAAAATAAAAAATATTATACATTTACTTAGCATAAAAATAGAGAAAAATGAAAATAACATGCATATATAAAATCACTTCGTCAATAAATTATACATAAGGTACCAATTGTCAGCATCATTGTCAACATCATCATTTACAATATCATCCTCATATTCATGTTCATTTACTTTGACATCACCGTCGTCGTCATCAACCTTGACATCTTTATCTAATTCAACTCTATCAAATATTCCATTGTTAAGTAGTCCTATATCATCAGCATCTTCTGTTATTTGGAGTATTTCGTTGTCCACGAGATCATTTTGTTACAGTTGATCATCAGTTATGATCATATTCCCATTGAATTACCATCTAGGTATTGTTTTAATGATAGCCCACCAATCATCCTTATTGTTGTTCATAGCAGGGCACGACATGTAATAAACTTGTGTGGCTTGCATCGCTAGCACAAATGGATCATTTCCTTTATATTTCCTTTTATGATTTACCCCAATAAGAAGATAACCATTATGTATACGACGTACTCCTATATTATAAGTAGTATCAAACTAATCACATTTGAGTAAAAAGATTAAGCTCCGGTATGGGAGAATAAACGAGTTCAATATTTCCTGTATCATTTCATAATAATCTTGTAAATCATCACCATGTTCATTTCTTTTAATACATACCCAGCTATTATAAGTTGTTTTACTACCTCCAAACTCCTTTGTCTGAAATTTAAAACCGTTTACATACATGTTAGGCATTTTATATATTTTTTCATCAGACCATATGCAAGGGTTTATAAAAATTTCACCGATTTCATTATTAACAATCTATGACATTAAAGTAATACACATTATTATAGGTAATAATTAATCTATTTCTACTAAGTTTAATCCATAATTATATGTGCTTGCATATTTCCAAAACCAAGCCTTAAATACTTTATTCGTTCAAACTCTTGGATTTTGTTGCTTAAGTTGACTGTTAAACAACTGATATTGTTCAGATAAACATATTATACACATGGTATTAATAGTAAATAAACAGGTATTATATACATAATAAGATTTGATAACTCTTCACAATTCAGAAACACTGTTTTATAGCTATGAAAAACACTTTATGTGATTGAATACTTCCATCCTTCCATTTACCCAAAGGACGTTCACATTTTTGAAAAATGAAAATAGAAATGTCAGGTGACTTATCCATAGAATCATCATTATGAGGATCATTGTTAGAGTTCAGCTTAACATGTTCTTCAAATTGGTAATTGCAAATTGTGGATTCTTCTTCAACAATATATGCTTGATATAATTAACCTTCAACACGTACTTTCTGTTTCACCTTTTTTTTAAGGCGACCCAGGTACCTTCATATTAAAAAGTTATTAATTATGCATTTACTATGTTGATTTAAAAAAAGAATATATAACTCCTAATTTTATTTTACGTACCTCCTGAAAGGATCCATCATTTTGTATTGCACCAGTTCTCGCGTTAAAGCTTCAATTAGTAGATGTACGGGTAGATGTTCATGCAGTTGAATACTCCAGGAGGAAATATTTTCTCCAATTTACATAATAATTTGAGTATATCCGTTTCCAATTTTTTTCAAATTACTTCTGTTATGTGTGGTTGAGCATAACTCTTTATAGAACAAACTAAGTTCAGTAATAGGCATCCACACCTTCGGTGGCAAAAGCTCCTTAAATAGTATTGGGAAAAGAGTTTCTAGAAATACATGACACTTCATACCTGACAGTTACAGATTCTTCGTATCAATACATCTTCTCATGTTCGAAGCAATTCCGTCTGGAAACCTCAAATTTTGAACCCACTCTAATAGTTCTCGTCGGATGCTTATTTTCCAACTTGCAACAAGTAAGACATTTGAAATTTGATCGTTTACTATCAATTTTTAGCTTTGGATTATTACAATAAAATGTGATATCCTTTCTCGACATCAAACCATCTTTTGATTTTCCATTCACATTGATTATCATGTTAATATATTTTTCTTGTTATGCATTATGCCTATATTGTGTGGAAGTCTTGATTTTTCTAGTCTGGTAGCTCCCAAAATATTCTTTGTTTACACTAATTATGATACTCTCCATTACCAGGAATTTTCCGCTCTTTTCCTATCTCGTGTGTTTTGAGATAATTTTGCATAAGCTAATACACTTTTTCGCTATTCGGAATGGAAGGCGGCTCCAAAGTAATAGTTGTATTTCCTCCAATTTTTTTTATCAAATCTAAAGCGATCATTTACATGTGAATAATGACGACGTCGATCCCACCAACACTATTTTCTACCACATGTAAGTCTAAATGATTGTGTCTATCCATGCAAACAGGACAAGCAAAATTTCCACTAGTACTTCATTTAGAAAGCATCTCATACATAGGAAAATCACTTATCGTCCATAACAAAAAAGAAAACATTCTAAAGTCCTTTTTGTTTGAGACATTGTACGTAACAATACCCATTTTGCACAAATTTTTTAACTCGTCAACCAAAGGTTGCATATACATATCTATCCCGGTTTTCCAACTTTTAGGTCTAAGGAACATTATAGTTAAAAACATTTATGAATCCTTCATACAAATCTAAGAAGGGAGATTGTAAGGCGTTAGAATAACTGGTTACAATCCATACACAAACCAAGTCTAATACTGTGCAATTCTTTAGAAAAATCAGGATATGTCCTATCAAAAAGTTTCCAAGTTTCACCATTTAAAGGATGACATAAAATACCTTTATCTCATCGTTATTCAATATGCCATCACATGTGTTTCTCCATAGCAGTAGATACATATAACCTTTGCAATCTTGGTCTAATCAGAAAATAATACATTCAGTGAAAGGTAAGTATTTATCATTAGTTTTCGTCGACTTATATCTAGATTGTTTACAGAATTTACACGTTCCTAAATCTTTATCTTTCTTCCAATAAATCATGCATCCACCCGAACATGTCTCAATTTCTTCATAGGGCAATACAAAGTCAGAGACCTCTCTTTTAAGGGAGTACCGGTTCTCCACTAATAGTGGAAATTTTTCTTTACACAAGTGAAGAATTGCATTCATTAGGTTTTCCGATGCATTATATTCGGATTTTATAAATATTAACCTAGACTTCTTTGACAAAATTGTTATTTTACACCATTTATAGACTGGTCTTTTCTCTACTTCTAGCAAGTTGAAAAACTTTTTGCCTTCCAAGTTAAGGTCCTCCTTCAAATATGTTTCTTTGCTCCACATACTCGGAGCAGCATCATGAATCATTTCTATCATTCTATTTTTTAGATATACATTTTCTTCAGTAAGGGGTTCATCGCAATTCATATCCATATTTTCGGCCTACTTTTGTATAATGTGATATTTTCTCCATAACATGCCAACAAGATAGTCGGTCGTAAAACAATATTTGTGTAAATGCAACATCACAATATAAAATTTAAAAGTTTCAAGCAATAATATTTCGAACATGGAAATCAGACTTCTTTTATATCTGTTTTAGTACAAGATGCCACTTTGGTAAATGCATCCATACAATTTTTAAAGTGCAATGGAATCGTTCTTTATTTTTACCTTTCATGTACATCCAACTTCGATATTTCAAATAATCCATCCTCTATACTCTACACATAAACAAAAATTATATTATCTTTCAAATGATAGTAGTATTAATTTAAATAACATTATTAATTTTATTATTACTTACATTATTAATTTTATTAACAAGTTAAGTAAAATTATTATTTTTTGATTATGAGTTTAAAAAGCATTATTAAGTTTATTAAAATTTTAAATAACATCATTAATTTAAATTACACTATTGATTTTATTATTAACTTGAATAAAACTATTGATTTTATTATTAATTAAAATAAAATTATCGATTTTATTATAATTTAAATAACATTATTAATTTTATTAATAATTTAAATAACTTTATTAATTTTGATTAATAATTTAAATAACATTATAATTTTTATTAATAATTTAAATAACATTATTAGTTTTGTTATTAATTTAAATAACATTATTAATTTAATTATTAGTTTAAATAATATTATTAATTTTATTATTACTTTAGATAACATAATTTTAGCACAACATACTTTCAATAATTTTATTAATAGATTTGATAAATTATTAATTATATTACCAATTTCAATAACATTATAAATTTTATTGTAAAATAATGGAATTCACAAATAATTTCAAAGTTATATGAACTAGGCATTTCAACACAATTTTTTAAATGGATGGTTATCCTAATTCCTATTAAATGCACAATTTTGTTTATGTTTCATAATTTATTTCAAATCGAACGAGTGGCAGCACTTCCCATTATTCCTTATACCATAAGCAAAAGAGCGTACACGGGAAACAAGAAGAAAGTGTTGTCAAAATTTTAGTTAACCATTCGATTTGAAACATTGATTTATGAAATATAAATATCATTGTGTTTATAGCTTATCAAATACAGGGACATATTTGACAAATAACATATCGAATGAACATCGATTTCTGTTTTATTTAAAAAACGAATATCTATATAACAAAATACAATATTTTCACACAAGGGCAAATTAACATCGATGGGATTTCATTAATACCATCGTATCAATGATAATGAACTATCGAATAATTTAAAAACAATACCAATGATGACTCAAATCATATAGGATTTATCATACCAAGGATCCTATGTCAATGATTATATACCAAAGAATATACATCAACGAATCTATATCATATACGAACCTAATCAAATCATAGAATTGATTAGATACGATGAATAAATCGTACCGATGGAGGTGGCGCTGGACTTGGGATTTGCAGTGTCGATGGTGGCTTAGAGCCTTGAGTGGTTACTTGAAGGATGGATTTGTGGCTTGGGCTTGCGGCGATAGGTAAGGCGGCATCTTTGGCTTGCGATGATCGATGATGTTGCCAATTGAGAATTTGTGGCTTGGGCTTGGTAATAGCGACAGCGTCGAGTGAGGAGTAGGCATCAGCAAATGACGTCGATGGAGGAGGAGGGGCCTATTGTGGATTTGCGAGGCTTTTTGTGTAACTAGAAAAGGATAGAGGAGAAGACATCGACGAGGGTTAGTATGGTTGGGGTGACACAATATCGACGCCTTGTTGATGCCATAATAAAGGCGTCGAAATGGCAAGGGTATTTTTTCAAAGGTTGGTGGTCACCGAAGCCATTCCGACTCCCAGTCAACTCCTTAGTTGACTTCAGTAAAAACAATTAGGAAAATATGTTGCATTTTCTAGCAGTGATATGTGAAAGTTGAACTAACCATGGTGAAAATAGTGATAGTGGACTATCCACGGTGAAAATAAAAGATGATGGAAACTCAAGTTGACATCGACGTACAAATTCAATAACATGTCAGACAAGAAATTTAGAGTATTGTACATAAAATCAAACAAACGAGGATTTAGATTATATTAAGAATGCAAATATCAGTTAAGAAGGCTTCATAAAAATAATATAAAAACAACGTAAGGAATCTCAATCTGGTGATCTACAAAAATTGGCTTGGACCTTAGCCCATTTTGGGTACAAATGTAACAACCTGCCCTAAAACGGACCTAAATTCTCAAGCAAAAATGGCACATCGAAATATAGAGCCATTCCAAAGGTGGGTGTTGATTGGTAAAAAAAAGTACAAAGCTGTTTATCTAAACATTCAGAATCTCATAACAAAAGGATAAAACATAATAACATAAACAGTACCCATTTTATTTAAAATTCCAAATGTCATAAAACCATACCATAATGTCAATAATAATGTTACATAATCGAGATACAAGATGTTTAAAATATAATAACCTTTAAATGGGTACACTAGAAAATAACATAAATAGATAAGTAGACTATTGCCATAAGTTCATATCATCATCATCATCATCATCATCACTATCTGTATCGTCATCTCCTTCTCTAACCTATTTTGTAATAAGGAGGGAGGCAGAACAACATATCTAGTGAATAAAATATCAAGCCTTACTATCTAAGTATTGCGACAGTATAATCTAAATAGGAATATGTCTTACGCATTCTTCTGGCATAATAAGTCTTTCAAAATATATGCTCAAAGGCTTTTCTAAATAAATAGGCTTTCCAAGTATAAGCCCATAACCAATTTGCTATCAACTCAATAACCCATATCTATCATCCATAATGTCCTATCAATGTAAGAGATAGTATTCAATTCATTTAATACCTTTTAATGGGAACTAGTTAGACCCCGACCATTTAATACCTTGTTTTGAGGTAGGTCACTATCATTTAATACATATCCCAAAGCAGACTCCTCACTAGTAACTATCACCTGACATTGCGCAGAATCTCTTAAGCCACTTAATACTTCCTACTGAAGCAGGCCATTTTCCTGAGATATCCTCTACCGTGCCTAATCCATAATCCCGACCATCTACTACTTCCTACATAGAGAAGAGGCGGGCCCTCACACGGCTAATCAGTACCTTTAATCCTTGAAGCAGGTCTTTTGTATTATGACATGTACCCTAAGGTGACATCTCATATTAGTTCAACTATTCGTAGGTACTGTAGTTAGATTAGCTGGGAAGATTTACCCTACAGAACTTGGGGTTAACCTTAGTTATTTATTATAGGTGATGCCTTACATTAGCCCTAAAGTCACACTACTGGTACCCAGATTGGCTAGGCAGACTTCAATAAACTTTTGACTTACCTCGCATAACTTAGCTATAATTTATAACACTCTCTACATGTATTATCACACATCTCTCTGTATCCATAATTGAGGTCTTATATGAAAACGTCTTATTTCGCCACTTCCATTAATTATTTTCATAAGGGGGATTTGACAACAATTAATAACCTAATTAACAACACAATTAATACGCTATAATATTACGTTATTTACAATAATATATATATATATATACACACATGCTCATAGTAATATCTAATCATGCGTAGTTTACGCCCTAAACTAATGTTTACATGTCAACTCGATAAGAATCATACAATTTTATTTCCTTATTATTGATATACCATAAATCCAAATTCCAGAAGTCCAATCACCAAACTTGTATACAAAATAAAATTTAAACTCAACCTATAATATTAAAATAATGAAATGAACCAATAATAGAAACTTACAACTTCCATTATTTTTTCCCTTTATTCAACTTCTTTTACATGAAAATAAATATGGGAAAATTCTATTTCATCCGTAGAAATAGGCGGTGTAAACTACGAACAAGAAGTCATACCTTAGACACCATTTCCTAAACAAATCCCTTAGTCAGATCCAAGGAAAAATATAAGAATTGGAATAGAAGGTAAAATCACCAAAATTGAAAATCCACATAATTCCCATAATTTTAATACAAACAATTGAGATTTCAATCTAGAATTGATACTTCGCATTGGGGAAATTTTGTGGATTTATAATATAATGTTTTCGTAAACCAAAAATCTCAAAGGCATATTCAAATCCAGATCAAACTGATTAATTACTAAAATAGAAAAGATAAGATTTCAGCTCATAATTAGTCCTTTTCTTTGCCTCCTTTTGGATTTGAAACGCATTCAATGAACTGTTTTAGATCTCTTCTTTTTCATTTATACAGCAAGCGATTTGAAAATACATTAGATTCAGAAAATTAGAGGTTTGGAAGAGAATAGGTTGAGAATATAAATAATAAACAAAAATTGATACATATGATTCCTTAAATGAAACTCTAATGGAGTTTTCTGAATATTTAAAGAGACAACCTGACAAAGCTACGCTAGGTTCCCTGAATAATTTGTAAATAAAAGTGAGGGAGCTAAGCTCCTATTTATAGTGGTTAGAATGCACCAAACTCATCGGATTTAAGTCGGTTTAAAATAATATAATCTGATATGTTTATTACTGCAAAAACCTTAGCCGCCACCAATATTCTCTGGTCGACCGCCTCCCACCATCGGTCGACCTCTTGCGGTTGATCGATCATAAGAGAGGGGTCGACCGGTCCTTACTTTGGGAACGTTATATTGTTTGGCCGTTGTTGATTTATTTACTTCCTTAATTATAATATTGCATTAACGTTAATTCTCAACGATTACTTAATCCCCAAGTCTAATTACTGTTTACTTTCAAATTTCAAAATTTAAGAATTATTTGAATTTGAATTCATTTAAACTATTTTGAGTTCAAAAACTTCAAACATTTATAAATTAACAGTTTGAGCTCCGTTTTCAACATATTATATATGGAAATTGATTAGAATTCCACCATGAACACAACATCATAACTTTTAGAGTCAAATTCTGACTTTCACAAAGTTACCCTTTTTAATCTTATCTTGTTTAATTAATTTATTTATCATAGATTTTTACGGGTGTGACATTCTCCCCTCCCTTAAAAAGGATTTCATCCTTGAAATCTTTTCAGGGGATGAACAATGCAACGCACAGTAAACATCTATATTATATAGCCAAGTTATCTACACAACCGTCTATTCAACCAAAAGCGCAATGTGATTATGCGTGCATACTGTAAGTGAGCTCAATTCTAGCATGGTGATCCTGACATAAGTATGTATGCAAAACACTCTAAACATGCATAAAAAATTTCCATACGAGTTTAAAGTGACTGCTAAAAGTGTAATGAGCATCTCCAACTATCTAATCTAGCAACCACGATGCAACCAAAACCTAATTTTGAAGAGAAAAATTTACTAACGAAAAGCTCAAGATGAGAGATCCTCGTCTTCTCTGTGGTCTCCCATGTGCTTTCTACCGAATTGTCTCCTCGTTGTACTTGAACCAACCTAATTTCCTTATTGCGGAGTTCCTTAAATTTGTGCTGCATAATGCCTGCGATGGATCGAGATGCTATTGGCTCCGTCTCAATATCCCCAAATTGATTAGGCTATACTACAATGGTTGTATCATGAAGGCATCTCCTCAAGTGCGAAACGTGAAAAGCATCGTGCACTCTCGCCAACCATCGAGGAAGCTCCATGAGGTAAGCCAGCCTCCCTATTCTTTCCAAAACTTGAAAAGGCCTAACAAATCATGGTGCCAAATTTCATGATTTTCCAAATCCTACGACTTTTCTAAGAGGGGAAATTTTTAAAAATATCATGTCTCTAATCTCAAACTCTAATTCTTTCCTTCTCTTACCATCATATGATTTTTAGTGATCTTATGCTGCCTTAAATTCGAGGTTTCACGAATTAAATCTAGTTTGAGTATAATCTTATTGTGGTTTCCCACCATTAATTTGACGATTTGCATGGCCTCCCATAAAGCACTTCAAAAGGTGCCATACCAATCTTCGATTGCTAACAATTTTATAAGCGAATTCTACTAAAGGTGGGTGCCACTCCCATTGCTCTCCTAAGTCTAAGATTCAAGCTCTCAGCAAGTCCTCCAAGATCCTATTCACTCTTTCGGTTTTCCCATCTGTCTACATGTGGCAAGCAGTACTAAGATTCAACGATGTTCCTAAAGTTGTTTGTAAACTCCTCCAAAAATCACTAGTAAATAAGTGGCCTCTGTCACTGACGATGCTAGCTGGATTTCCATAAAATATAAACCAACTCCTTAATATAAACCTTTGCTTTAAACACTATAGTCCTATTGCTCCTAACAAAAATAAAATGGGTTCTTTTCATGTTTATATCCACTACGTCCCAAATTGCTTCATTGCCTCTTGACCGATAGGCAACCAGTTTATAAAATCCATCGATATATGTTTCCATTTCCAAGTCAAGATTTCTAAAGGCAATAACAATCCTTCGAGCTTCCCTTGCTCGCTTTAATCCTTTGACACTGATGTGCACGTAAATGTGCATATTTTTACTTCCATATTTAATCTAATTTAATTAAATAAATAGCCATGTAGGGGGGTATTTTAACATGTTTAAACTAATATTTCAATTATTTTCACATCATCATTTATTCATCTTTATATATGGGCAAAACGGTTATTTTTGTGTATGAATTAATTTTAGAAAACTTACTTAGATATTTTAATGTTATTTTATAGGAATTTGGATTCAAATGGAAAAGGGCTTCATGGAAATATGCATGCACAAGAGTTATAAGGCAAATGAAAATGGAAATAAAGCATCTCATGAAATCATGAAGGACCCCAATACCCAGTTAACATGTTGTACACTTAGGAGCTAATGCACATGTTAGTGGCCATTAAAGTTAAATGCACACTTAATGGAGGATTAATTCAAGCTAATGATAACTTGGTGGACACACTTTCTCAAGGGCAATTTGGGTAGTCCCCAAAAATATGATTAGGGTTTCAAAACATGTACCCCATATGTTCATGTAATGAAGCTCTTAGCCTCCTCTTTAGTTAGTTTAGTTTTAGGCTCAAAAATAAACAAAAACTCTCTTTTCTTTTTAATAGCTTATTAGCTCTCTTTCATGTAATTTTATTTTTATGCAATTTAATTTCATGTTCTTTTTATTCTTGTTCTTTATTTTATGCAATTAGCTTAGTTTTACTTCTTATGCAAGTAGTTTAGCTCTCTTTTATTTTTAGTTAGCTTGCATTTTCCTCTTATGTTTATTTCATGTTGAATTCTACATTTGTTGAAATAATAACAAATACGTGAGGCAAACACCTTCAATTTAGAGTTAATGAAACTCTCATAATCGTGTAGACTCAACATTTTCTAATTTTTGGTCTCTTTTTGTGCTTAATGGAAATGTTTGATGTGGTTAAAGTTTGTTGCTTTAACTTGTTATTTGATAGCCTATGTTGTTGACACCAAAAAAGCTATGCTTAAATAAACATAAACATAAATTACCTCTTCATCAAGATATGATTATGGTAATGAAGTGGATTATAAAATCAAAATTTGATGGTCTATATTACTAATCAATAGTAAATAGATCATGCTTAGAATAGATTTTATTTTCACATTCATTAACATTTCTTGAGAGTTAACAAGTGGTTTAATGGGTGTGTTAAAGTTTAATGGTTTATGTTGTGCTAATTAATAGCACAAATAGGCCATACTTATGATAAACATATCAACTAAATTCACTAATGACGAAAAAAGAGATCATAATTTCATTTTGTTGATTTATGTGATCATGAGAAGGAAGTTACCTCTAAATTGCCTTCTACTCTCATATTTTTATCCACTTTTAATTTTTGTTAGTTTTTAGAAATTTTTAGCTTAACACAATCTCAAATTCTTGGTTTGATTTGATTGATTAGAAAATTTAAAATAAATTCAATTCCCTACGGATCGACCCGTACTCGCCACGTACTAAAATTGTATGCCGTGAGCTTGCAGTTATTTTTAATTTAAAATTTTCGGCTAATTTTCTAATCCGACAGAAAATTAGTCGTTGAACAAGTTTTTGGCGCTATTGCCGGAGAATTGATTATTTCTATTCTTCAAATTATTTGTTGTTTGATTTTATTGTGTGTTTGTTTGTGTGTTAATTTGCATTTAAAAAAATATTTTTTGTGTTGTTTGTCTGTGTTATTTTTGTTTGCATTTTGATTGTATGCATCTCTTGTTTTCTAGTTTCCTTTGCATTTCTATTAAAAAAATACATCCACAGTTTCATTTCAAAAAAAAATTATTTCATTTAATTTATATTTACAATGTATAATTTTCATATATTTCAGTACTGTTACATATACATACAATTTACTGTACATCTGCACTACAAATTGCTGCAAGATACTTACATATTCCTCTTCATATACCACCTCTGTCTTCCCTCCCTTCTGCACAAAATACTCCTCACAACTGTGCCATATCCCCACAGTTCACCACAACTAGACATCACTGTAAATGACCAACGACCAAAAACTGCTATCTGTTTCTGTTAGCAAGAAATCTTGTTAACATCCCCAATGCTCTGTATAAGATTGTTTTATAAGGACTCAACTTTGTGGTTGAGTAGATTCACATTTTCGAACGAAATGACTAGGCTAGAAGGGTTTGAAGCCGTGGTTTTAACCTTAGCTTGGATGGATAATGCCAAAAGGCTTAAGAAGTTGCTTATCCCTCCATGAAATTACGTAGAAAATTAACTAACTCATTAACCATGTCGAAAGGTTGAGGTTTCATAAAACATTATGGCCTGATTGGAATATAAGAATTATGGAACCTTTCGCCCTGGTCGAAGGGTTTAAGCAGTCTTTTAAACCTTTCGACTAGGTTGTTATAATTGTAATTTCCCCCTTTTGAAGTCATTTATATAACTTTTGGACTTGTCATTCCACTGAATTCCACCTCCTTGGGAGATCGGGAGCAATCAATCACTGTCTTTTGTCTCCTTTAGATCACGTCGGAAGGTAGTAAACCTTCTGATGCTGTTGAAAGGAGATATTACTCTGTTTTATATTTCTTTATTGCTTTTAACCTTTTAGGTTGATATTCTTCTCGTAAAACCCTTCGAAAAGAATGCATCATTCAAACATGTTTAGATAAAAATAAGAACTGATTTAATATGCCATGGAAGCGTATTAAAAATTGATATACAAGTAGCATTTCCCTTTTTGTGGTTTTAGCCAAGAAAGGAAAACAAGGATTGTGAAAATGCTTAAAAACAATTCCGTGACATATACTCGAAATAAACAAAGAAGATAAGAAATAAATCATATATGATTAGCTGTTAATATTGAACTAACGTTTAATCATGATCATCCCCAAATTCAGAGTCGATCATAAGCCACAATCCTCTTTATTTCCTTATGATGAAGTTTGATACAAAATTCAAGAAACCAATCCTTAATTTAATTTCTAAACTAGGGTTACAAAGTTGTGAGCGGAAGCAAAAGTAGTCGAATGAAAGCAGAATGAGAAGAAAATCGGATCCCTAAAACTAGACCCCTTGGGTCTTATTTATAGATGTAGGCGGCCCTCCTTCAAACTTCATGCTTTCGGCTGGGTCGAAAGGTCACTCTTTTATATGCAGTTGCAAACCTTTCGACTTCGTCGAAAGGTTTTCCTTTCGCATGCCGTCATGGATCTTTGAACATTGTCGAAGAGTCTACTCCTATATATGCTTTCATGGACCTTTCATCTTTGCCGAAGGGTTTGTCATCAATATGATATTGTGAACCCTTCAACCTTGTCGGAAGGTTTCTCTTTAACTTGACTGTTAGGAACCCTTTGACCTTTTCGAAAGGTTTCTCTTCACTTGATTGCTATCGAGAGCCATGCTTTTCTTGAATGTTGTCGAAAGGTTGTCTTTCACTCCTTGCTGACTTATAAATGACGTCTTCATCATAAACCTTTTGACACTGTCGAAAGCTATTTAATATGTGTTCCAACCATTCCGAAAGGCTTATTATGCTTTCGAAAAGGTAGTTATGGAGTTGCATGTCCTTGCGTTGACTTCTTCACCCTCTTTGGAAGGTGATAACTTCTTGAATACTGTGGAATGAAACCTCGTGAAAGGTTGGGGACTGCTATGAATTGTTGACTGCCACCATTTGATTCCTTTGAAAGGTTTTATTTGGACTTCTTTCTTTTAGCCTTTGTTTTATAATGAATGGTTCTTGTACTCTTCTTTTATTCTATCCGGGAGGTGCTTGTAGGCTCTGTACTTAGCTGCTTCATTGTGTCTCAGTAATTCCTCCCTTCATATTGACAGAAGCTTTGCTTCAAAGTTTTTATGCGCCTTTTCTTGTTAACATTGAATAACCCTTTCGACACCATCGAAAAGTGACTCTACCTTTTGTTTTCTATTTAGATGGAAACCCTCTGAAAGGTCTTCTTAATCTCTATTCATATTTTACGGTTAACATTTAGCCCCCCCCCCCCCCGTATAAAGAAGGCTTTTGTTCTTTTGGACAAAAATTCCAAGATTACCAAATTGTCCATATAATCCTCATCAAACATTAATAGGGTGTTCAGAATTATCTTGATCATCATTATAGAAGACCCAAATTTTATCTTGACCTAATAATATTAAGAGAGGACTAGAATGCCAACTAGATCATCTATTTTGATATTAATAATGATGATCTAAGAGATTATATTTGGTTGTAAACTTCTGAGGTTCAGATGTCTTGTTTAATCATAAGATCATCTTTGGCGATAACTAGTAGACAATCAAGAATCGATAGCTGATAATAAGTAATGAGAGACCGGAAACCCATAGTTGGTGACAGATAATAGAAGTCCAGAATAATATTTCTGGTAATAAGTAATAAAAGACAAGAATTCCCATTCCAGGTGTTTAATGTTAGTACTCCAATGGACCATATTAAGCGGTTAATGATAGAAGCTCAGTATGCCATTTGTAGAATACCATTTTTGACAAGCAGCACTAGAAATCCAGAACACTGTTTCTGGCATTTAATAATAGAAGACCAGAATACCATTTCTGTTAATTAATAATAGAAGACCAAAATGCCATTTTTGGTAATTAAGAATAGTAGATCAAAATATCATTTCTGGTAATTAATAATAGAAGGCCAGAATACCATTTGTAGTAATTAATAATAGAATATCAGAATACCATTTCTGGTAATTAATAATAGAAGACCAGAATACCAATCTGGCATGTGTTTACGAAGAGAATTTAGAGAATTCTTTCTGATTATTTTGTCGAATGTGTGTCTTACATGCTTTTTCTTTCTCGGACCCGAGTTTTTTTTGTCCATTTGTTTTGGCCTATTTCAGGCAGGGACTCTTTAGTCCAATTTTTGTGCTTATTTAAGTAGTGCCCTTTCAGACTGTTTGTCATTTTAGACATTGCCACTTTCTGGTGGTTGCCATTTTAGGCGGTGCCCATTTCAAGCATGGACTTTTCTTACTCCGCCGGATATTTCATCTGGGAATCCGGTGCACTCTGCTAGCTTATTCTCTAGCAAGGCCCGAGGATTTACCCGACCTCCCACCAGGAGGCCCCTTAACCTAGCCATAGCGTGACGCGACTAAGAGCTTGTTCGGTACCTTGGCCAGGCCATAACATGGTCGGACCAAGGGATTACCCGTCCTCCCTCCAGGAGGTGCCTTATCCTGGCCATAGCATGACGCGGATAAGGGCTTGTGCTGCTTTAACATGGCCATTTCTGGCTTTAGCGCGGATAAAGGCTTACGCCCTCCCTCTAGAAGCTGCCTTGACCTGGCCATCTCAGCGCGACCAAGGGCTTTCTACCATTATTGGTAGCCTACCACTTTAGGTAGTCCAAGTAAGGAGAAATTTACTTCCGTCCATGTAGACTTTTCTTAGTGAATCATATCATAGACGTTCTTGAAAATGCTTTATTCATTCAAAGTTGGAAAATATGGTTACAAATGTTTCGCATTCCATGTTCTCGGTACCATATTACTATTGGGATGGCATAACTTGTAAGCCCCTAGGGAAATTTCCTTGAAAATGATTAGTGGGCCTTCCCAATTGGGTCCCAATGGCCCATTTAACGGGTTTCTCGTATTGGCCATTACTCTTTTAAGTACCAAATCTCCTTGTCTAAATGTCTTTGTTTTTACCTTTGAGTTATAGTACTTTGATATTCTCCTTTAATATCAGTTGTTCTTAAGGTTGCTTCATCTCTTAATTCGTGAATCAAATCAAGTGATTCCTTTTTTAGTTCTTCATTTGGGTTGAAGGCATAGGCAATCCTTCGATGAGAAGATACTTTAACTTCTACTGGCAGCATCGCTTCACATCCATATGTTAGGGAATATGGAGTATGACCTGTCACGGTTTTGGTGGATGTTCTATAAGCCCACAAAACTAGGGGTAATTCTTCTACCCAATTACCCTTTGCCTTATTTAGTCTCTTCTTTAAGATCGTCTTTATTGTTTTATTAGCAACCTCGACGGCTCTATTGGCTTACGGGCGAGGGATAGAAGAGAAGCTTTTTATGATTCCATTCTTATGACAAAATTCTGAAAATTCTACACTTTCAAATTGGGTTATGCTGTCGGGAATTATCTTGTAGGGTATCCCAAACCTTGTAACAATGTTCTTAATAACAAATCTTAGTACTTTCCCAAAGGTAATCTTTGGAAGCGGCTCTGCTTCGACCCATTTGGTGAAGTAATCAATTTCCACTATATCTTACTTTGCTCCACCTTTGGAGATTAGAAGAGGTCCAATTAAATCGATTCCCCAAACGTCGAATGGCCATGGGCTGGTGATGGGTGTTAGTCGGTTTGACGGAAGACGTGGTATCTTTGAGTAACGTTGGCACTTTTCACATCTTTTAACATACTCGGTCGCTTGATTGGCTAACTGTGGCCAACAAAACCCTTGTCTCATTATCTTTTGGTTAATATAATTCCATTGGAGTGATCTCCGCAAAGTCCTTCATGGGCTTCTTTTAATATCCTTAATCCGATTTTAGGCTTTACGCATCGCAAATATTGAAGGGCGTATCCTTTCTTGTATAGACCTCCATCCATATTGGTAAAGTTCTGGGCTTGCCTCTTTAGCTTTCGTGCCTCCGTTTTTATCTGTAGGTAGTGTCCCGTTGATAATGTAACTCATAATCGGGGCCATCCAAGTGTTTTCATAATTTTCTTCTGCTAGTAAGGCTACAGCTTCTTCACTCAGTACTTCCTGATCTATTTCTTCCACTTCTTGTGTTAAGGCTTGTGATCGGGTTAACACTAATAGCTCCTTAGTTTTCTCTTGTTTTTTTCCTCGATGTTGGGATAAGCCTGAAATCCCATAGACACAATTCGAGCCTCAAGAGCCCCTCTTAAACTGACCAACTTAGCTAACGTATCTGCTTGAGAATTGTCCCCTTGGTATTTGGTGTACAGAGAAATCCTCGAAAAGTGCAAGCATTTTTAAAACCTTCTTCACATATTGACTAAATTTAGAATTTATGGTTTGATATACATGTTTGATCTGATTAACCATTAATTGGTAATCATTGAATATTTGAATCCTCCGGATTTTGAGTTGTATAGCGAGAGTCAATCCTACAACCATCGATACATACTCTGCTACATTGTTAGTTGTTGAAAACCCCAATTTCATAGGATAATGAAGTTTATGTCCATCGGGGGTAATTATTACATATCCTGCTTTGGCCCCTTGTTCGTTTGAGGCGCCATCTACAAATAATTGCCACTTGGGTTTTACATCTTGTTCCTTTTCGGATTGTTCTGAAATGATCCCGTACACTCGCTAATGAAATCAGCTAAGGCTTGTCCTTTTATAGCCGCTCTGGGCTGATATAGTATATCATATTGACTTAGCTCAATTCCACACTTAATCAATCTTCCAGAAGTTTAAGGCTTACCAAAGACTTGTTTCAATGGAAAGTTGGTCAACACCTTCACCGGGTGTGCCTGGAAGTAAGGCCTTAACTTTCGGGCTATCAAGATTAAAAAGTATGCTAGTTTCTCAATAACTGGGTATCGAATTTCAGCATCTTTTAGCCTTCTACTCACATAATAAACTAGTAGTTGCAATTCTTTCTTATTTCTGGTTAATAATGAGCTTACTGCATAATCAGAAATTGTCGTATACAAGAATAGATCCTCTCCATCTTCGGGGCTAGATAAGATTGGAGGTTTTTCCAAGTCTGATTTTAACACTTGAAATGCCTTTTTGCAATTTTCATTCCATTTAAAAATTTCTTTTTCTTTATTACCTTAAAGAATGGGATGCACTTATCGGTGACCTTTGAAATAAATCTGCTCAATGCTGCTACTTTTCCATTCAAACTCATAACATCTTTACTTGTTTTAGGATCTGCCATATCATTAATAGCCTCAATCTGCTCCGGGCTGGCTTTAATTCCTTGTGCACTGATAACATAGCCTAAGAATTTTCCAGAATGAACTCCAGAGTTGCATTTTTGGGGGTTGAGTTTCATTTGATACTTTTGGAGCACCTTGAACATCTCATTCAGATCTTCAAGATGATCTTTCGTTTCTTGTGATTTTACCAATATGTTATCTACGTAAACCTCTATATTCCTTCCGATTTGATCTTTAAACATCCGGTTAACCAATCTTTGGTAAGTTGCTCCAGCATTTTTCAATCCAAATGGCATGACTTTGTAACAATAGGTTCCCTGGTCTGTAATGAAGGTAGTATGCTCCTCATCAGGTTTGTACATAGGGATTTAATTGTATCCGGAGTATGCATCCATCAAGGGAAGCAGCTTGTGTCCACTAGTTGTGTCGACCAATTGGTCTATCCTTGGTAGCAGGTAACAATCCTTTGGGTAAGCCATATTTAAATCCATGTAGTCCATGCAAGTTCGCCACTTTCCGTTGGGTTTCTTTTCCAAAACTGGGTTTTCCAACCACTTAGGTTAGAAGACTTCCCGGATAAATCCATTTTGTTGCAATTTCTTCACTTCATCTTTTAGGGCATCGGCCCTCACCTTATCGAGTTGCCTTTTCTTTTGCCTAACTGAAGGGATGTTAGGATTGATGTTCAATGTATGACTCATGATCATAGTGTCACAATTTCGATCATGTTAGAGTGGGTCTAGGCGAAAATATCCTTATTAGCCCTTAAGAATTCCACCAATCCCGATTTTAAGTGCTCCTCTAGATCTTTCCCACTCTGACTATCTTAGTAGAATCAGTAGGATCTATTAAAATTTCCTCGGTTTCCTCAACTGACTTGACTCTTTCGACCTCTCCTCGGCAATCTAGCTCAGTAACGATTTCGCTTTCCCTTATGGAGCTGTCATCCATTCTCTTCCTCTTTCCATAAACTGCAAAACATCTTGTGGCAATACGTTTTTTAATTTTGTTAGATTTTTTCTTCACTTCGAATGATGGATGTAGAAACCCATCATCCGAAGGCTGTAAAGTAATGGAAGAATCATAAGTGAACTCCCTGTTATATTGTTCCAAAGTTGCAAAATACATTTTCCTTGAAATCAGATATTTTGATGAGACAAATGCATCCTCTTCATCTAGTGCTGGACATCCAAAGAAAGCGTTGTAGAATGATGGATGGTCTATGACCATAAAGGTTTTTTCAAAAACACGGGAGCACGGAGGGAGTCCCGACTGAATAAAAAGCTTTACTTGTCCAAGTGGGGTTTTTCCTTTGTTGTTGAAACTAAAGATGGGTTCGGGGCTAGGCTCAAGTTTGTCCTTGGTGATTCCCATATGATCAAATGCATTACGAAATATCACATTTATAGCGCTTCCAATGTCGACCAAGATTTTTGTAACCACAGAGGATCCTATCTGAGCCTTGATCATTAATGGATCATTATGGGGGTGATGGATTCCCTTTCTTAACTCTTGGGGACTGACCACCAAAGTGTGCATGTTAATGTTATACTTTGGGTTTTTGAGCGGTGGTTTTTCTTGTACAGAAAACACACCCTTCCGGGCTTCATAAATGTATTTATTCCTGGCATTCTGACTTCTACCTGCAGGATGTGGTCCACCGTATATAACATCAATTCTATTTTGGGGTGGACTCAGGCTTAGTGGATCTTCGTCTTCGATCATATTCACAGCATTACTAGTAGGTTTTCTTGCCTCGGCCTCTGGTAGGAAAGTCTGTTAAGGATTCTTCACAAACTCCTTCAACTGTCCTTCTCGGATTAATTTTTGAATTAATCCTGCCAGCACCTTACACTCGTTGGCCTGTGGCCATTCGCCATGTGGTAAGCACAATATTTATCTCCTTTCATCTGTTTTGGGTAATTACGAGCTTTTACCGAGGTTGGGAACTTCACCTTGTCTTGAGTAATTGCATAGATGTAACAGAATGGCCGATTTAATGCCACCGTGTTAGCCTTAGCATCCTCCAATCTAGATCTTTTAGGAATCCTTTCTGAGCCGAATTTTCCACTATCCCTCCTTTGATTAAATTTTTTCTTTGAATAATACAATTCATCCATTCGGATGAACTTGTCAGATTGAAAATGGAAGTCTTGTAAATCTCGGCACCCGTGGATGAATTATTGCTTCCAGAAAGGAGAATTGACTATAAGGCATGTGTGAATTGCAATAAGCTTGTCCCTATCATTCATTCCTTTGGCTTTCAAGGCTTCAGTGTTGAACCTCTTCAAGTAACCTTCCAATGACTCACCGTGATTTTGTCTTATATTGGCGAGCACTTTGTAGTTGATTGACGGGTCTTTACAATTGTAGGATCGAGCCGAGAACTCATAAGAAAATTGTTTCCAGGAATAGATTGTGTTCTCGTGATACTGCCTATAGCATTTGGCAACAACTCCATGAAGAGTGACTGGAAAAAGGCAACACCTAATGGCACCAGAAGCATTATACAAATCCATTTAACTATCAAAAGCCATTAAGTGGTCATCGGGATCAGATGTGCCATGATATTCCATTGTGGGGACCTTTACGTGAGGGGAAATGGGTGCTGACATTATTTCATCAATGAAAGGGGAAACCCACTCATTATCATTTACTCTCTCGTCTGCTGTTCTTTTGCCCTTGATATTTAATAGATTCTTCACGGCCTTCTCTGCCATGTCTTTGAGGTAAGCCTCATTGTTCAAATAATTTTTCTTACTCGATTTGTAGCCATCTAATGTAGAACATACAAAGCAGTCTTTTTCTTCCTCTTAAACTCTTTCTTGATAGTTTGCTTTTAGTGGGAGACGATCCCTCTTTTTAACCAAGGAAATATTAGCTTTACTTTTCGCAGCATCCGCGTTGACTTTCAAATTTCTCCTTAGAGAGACAACTTCTTCTCCCGCTGTGGAGGCCTTCATAAATGATCGGTGGGATAGAACTTCATTTGGGAGATTTTCATTTCTGCCATTTTCTGCTCTAAGTGTGTGAATTTAGCAATATGATCCTCTGGTTGAAGGTTCTGAGTTGGAGCTTGTTGCGGAGACAATCAAATTTGAGCCGGCGGTGAAGTTGGTTGAGCTGGTGCAGAAGACTTCCCTTGCTCCATGTTCCCCAGGTTGAAAGACGGGGACACATTTTCTTCTAGTGAAGTTACATGTTCGTCCCTTTCGTTAAAGGTGGAAAGCCTTTTTGATCTCATTTTCCTACAGCAAGTCAAATTTCCGCAATTAGTAGTATTAAAATAGCAAGGTCGGAGGTTCGAGCCCTCCTTCTAGCGCCAAAAATGTTAACAAGAAATCTTGCTAACATCCCCAATGCTCTGTATAAGATTTTTTTATAAGGGCTCTACTTTGTGGTTGAGTAGATTCACATTTTTCGAATGAAATGACTAGGCCAGAAGAGTTTGAAGCCATGGTTTTAACCCTAGCATAGATGGATAATGCAGAAAGGTTTAAGAAGTTGCTTATCCCTTCCATGAAATTACGTAGAAAATTAACTAACTCATTAACCATGTCGAAAGATTTAGATTTCATTCAAACCTTATGGCCTTACTAGAATAGTATAATTATGGAACCTTTCGCCTAGGTCGAAGGGTTTAAGTAGTCCTTTAAACCTTTCTACTAGGTTGTTATAATTGTAATTTCCCCGTTTTGAAGTCATTTATATATCTTTTGAACTTGTCATTCCATTGAATTCCACCTCCCCTGGAGATCAGGAGCAATTAATCATTGTCTTTCGTCTCCTTTCGATCACGTCAGAAGGCAGTAAACCTTTCGATGCTGCGAAAGGAGATATTACTCTGTTTTATATTTCTTTGTTTCTTTTGACCTCTTAGGTTGATATTCTTCTCGTGAAAACACTTCAAAAAGAATGAATCATTCAAACATGTTTAGATAAAAATAAGAACTGATTTAATATGCCATGGAACCATATTGAAAACTGTTTTACAAGTAGTATTTCCCTTTTTGTGGCCGAAACCAAGAAAGGAAAACAAGGATCGTGAAATTGCTTAAAAAATTCCATGACATATACTCTAAATAAACAAAGAAGATAAGAAATAAATAATATACTATCAGCCGTTAATATTGAATTAACGCCTAATCATGATCATCCCTAAATTCAGAGTCGATCACAAGCCACAATTTTTTTACTTCCTCATGATGAAGTTTGATAAAAAAAAGTGAAGAAATCAATCCCCAATTTAATTTCTAAATTAGGGTTACAAAGTTTTGAGCAGAAGCAGAAGTAGTCGAACGTGAGCAGAATGAGAAGAAAATCGGATCCCCAAAACTGGACCCCTTGGGTCTTATTTATAGATGCAGGCAACCCTCCTTCTGACTTCATGCTTTTGGCTGGGTCGACAGGCCACCCTTTTATATGCAGTTGCAAACCTTTCGACTTCGTCGAAAGGTTTTCCTTTCGCTTGCCATCGTGGATCTTTGAAAATTGTCGAAGGGTCTACTCCTTTATATGCGATCACGGACCTTTCGTCTTTGCCGAAGGGTCTGTATTCTATATGATATTGTGAACCCTTCGACCTTGTCGGAAGATTTCTCTTTAACTTAATTGTTAGGAACCCTTTGACCTTTTCGAAAGGTTGCTCTTCACCTGATTGTAATCGAGAGCCGTGCTTTTTTGAATGTTGTCGGAAGGTTGTCTTTCATTCCTTGCTGACTTATGAATGTTTCCTTCATCATAAACCTTTCAACACCGTCGAATGGTATTTAGTATGTGTTCCAACTGCTCTGAAAGGCTTATTATGCTTTTTGAAAAGGTAGTTATGGAGTTGCATGCCCTTGCCTTGACTTCTTCACCCTCTTTGGAAGGTGAGAACTTCTTGAATATTGTGGAATGGAACCCCTAGAAAGGTTGAGGCCTGCTATGGATTGTTGACTGCCTCCATTTAATTCCTTCGAAAGGTTTTATTTTAACTTCTTTCTTTTAGCCTTTGTTTTATAATGAATGGTTCCTGAACTGTTCTTTTAACCTAGTCGGGAGGTGCTTGTAGGCTCTGTACTTAGCTGCTTCGTTGTCTCTCAGTAATTCTTCCCTTCATATTTATGGAAGCTTTACTCCGAAGATTTTATGTGCCTTTTCTTGTTAACATTGAATAACCCTTTCGACACCGTCGAAAGGTGACTCTACATGTTGTCTTCTATTCAGACAAAAACCTTCTGAAAGGTCTTCTTTATCTCTATTCATATTTTATGGTTAACACTTTCTCACCAACACATCTCCACCATCTAAACACATCACTTTCTACCCATAACAACATAAAACTCATTCCATTTCTTCAAACACAACTGCAACAGTTTCACCAAACCAACCAACTGCCCATTTGCCAACAAGCTCCTCCATCACTACAACATCAAACTGTTAAATACCCCCACCTCCTTGCTCCTTGCACTATTATCAAATACACTGTCATTCCTTTGCTACATCACAACAAAACTCTGCTCCTCTTTCATATTAATTCTCCCATTCCAGCAACCCCTGCTACTTCCTACTTCCTCCTAAAATTTCCTCCTCCCACTGCAACAGACCATCCACAAAACTGCACATAACACCTCCTCGTCCTCCCCTTGCCTCAACACAAAAACTATTGTTGCACTGTGCCTTGACTTCACCACTACCACCCCATACACCTAGTCACTGCTACATTTCTATGATCTACCCCATATCCACACACCCATACCCAATCACCCCACTACTGACTACCTCCAGACCCTCCTACAACATCACCAACACAACCACAAAAATATTTCTACCCTCCCTATACAATACTTCCCTGACCACACCAGCAACTTACTGGTCAATACAACTTCATCATCCACATTCAACATCCACACTCACAGTTGTCAATAGCCCTTCCATACCGTCACATTGCAACTTCCACCAAATACAAAACTGCTTATTCCTTAAACTTCACCAAACTTGCATACATACAGTGTTGCCATCACATACCTTGCCTTTGCCTTCACACATCATTACCTTTTCAAACTCCAAACATTCCATTGTTATCACCTAAAAAAGTCATAACATTCATCATATTGTCCCATATACATTGTCACTGCATACATATACGCTGTCATAGTTCATCTTCACTGAATAATACTGCTGCATATCAACTAAACTTCAGCCATCCACAACAACAACACATCAAATCCCCACTGTATAGCATTGCCATTTCAACTTCTGCCTAACCCTGTACAACCATCAAACCATCCACATCTCCAGTGCCACCACTGCCATCCTCTACAATATTCACAAAATTCACAAAACAACAGTGCATAACTTCCATGTTCACAACTTCACAAAACCACAATTCACAAAACCATATCAGTGCACAACTTTAGCTCTTTACTACTGACCACTACAAAGACTACCCTCTACAACATACAACCAGTTACTTCCTTTGGTCACAGCCTCTCCATACCATATCAAGCTATCAACAACTTGCAGTCATCACTAGCACCATCGTCCCAATACCCTTCTTCCTTGCACTGCACTAACATCACACTCATAATTCCTTTCCACTACTGCCATTCCTTCCTCCAACCTATACAAACTCCACCCCACAGTCATTCACCGATAGAGCATAGCAACAACTCAGTTACCAAACCATAGTTCATATATCCTTCCCCCTGCACATATATCATCAATGTCCATACTAAACCACAATTCATACTTCACTTGCACTTACTTCACTTGCACAATATTGCTTTAACCATCATTTAATGCCAACATTTCATTTCACTGCTTCCAATCCATCTCGCCCACTGCATACTTTCCTTCTGAACTTTCCACTGTCATATCCACCTTCAACCACTCTCAAACAAACAACCCGAACACCAAAAGTCGCCAGAACCCCTCCCACATTTCCAGCCTCGACCAGCATTCACACCTGCAAATCGAATCACGACAACCGCGATCCACACTTTGCATCGAACCTCGCCCTGTCGATTAGAGCTTCGACTTCGATTTTGAATTTGTGAGTTTGAGAATTTGTGAATTGGCGAGTTCGATTGGTGATGTTGTGAATTCGATTTTGTGAAGTCGATTTTGTGAACTCATGATTTTGAAAGTTTGGTTACTGTAACACCCCACCTTTTTGTATGCTTAAGCAGACACACGTGCCAACTTAAACCATACAGAAGGGTGGATTGTTATGGGGTAAATAAGAAAAAAGTGGAGAAATAAAAGAAACAAAATAGAATCTTGCAGCGGAACGATAAAATATAATAATCAAATAACAGTTCATGAAGCCGTTTTACAAAACATTTGATTATACTTATACAATACATATCAGAGTTACATATACCAGAGAATGAAAATTATGCAGCGGAATACAATGGTGTAGTGGAATATATAACCAATAGTAATAATAAAATCTTCGTCTTCGTCCTTCAGAAATAGGGCCTTCAAATCCTGAAATGCTCAGGCTGACCCGAGCAAATTTGAAAAGACAAAACACTCGAGTCAGAACTAAAAGATCTTATGTAAGTTAAATCAATGATAAATATATGAGTGGAATGGCGTCACAGATGTTTACGGGATTTGACATCTCCTATCCAGTGTCTAACGTGAGTGCAGTAACTTAAGAGATGCTCGGGATTCTCATCCCCTAAGGAACCGTTAAACTATTTACTATGTAGTAATATTCGCTATTATAATAATGTCTAATATAAAATAAACATACTTTTAAATAGCATTAAGGAGTGACCCAATATTCCCCTTAAAACGTAATAGTCCCAGTAGTCTATCCAGTATTAGCATACTCCCAAAATGGGGCTACCCTCGATACTCCACAGGCTACGGGAGAAATCACAACTCGTAGTAAAGCTCGATATGGTAGGTGACACGGCACAACTAGGCAATGCCAGGATAGATATACCAATTACGCATCCGGACTGGTGGTGACGCGTAGCAGCCACTACCGCCCACCTCGAACAACACTCCCAAATCAAAAATCGAAGGGTGGTCACCAAATAAATCACAAGTAATAGAATGGTATCGAAGGAGTGTGTCCGATCAGAGGTGCTACCTCCTAGGTCCGTCAATCGTTCCTGTTTTAGCCACCTTATGCCAACTCACGGGAGTTGGGTCCACGTTTATACCTTAGGATCGTCGCCACCATCCTACTTCATTCTGGAAACTCCACAGCGTACACATTTGTCAAAGTGGTTTTCGGTATTGACAGAGAGTATGTCCATATCCGATCCCGGTCTCTTTAACAACCAAATGTTATTATAACCCCGTGGTCATTTAAAAATATATATACTTTTAAAAACACAATCATTGCCCTTTCAAAACATATTCTTTATTTCAAATAGTATATACTTAAAACCAATTTTTTTTTTTCAAAACATATCCTTTACTTCAAAATAGTATATACTTTAAACCAAAATATAATTACTATTTCAAACCCAAATTATCAATGTATTATTTCCATTTCAAAACCCAATTCAATAATATATCATTTCCATTTCCAAAATAATTCAATAATATCTTATTTAAATAAAACCAAATTTCCAATCACTGATCTTTCTTAAACTTAGATAACTTGAAATATTCTTTTAAATCATCTTAGACCCAAACCCCATTTTTGAAGTCATATACTAAATTTCAATTTCAGTAGGTTTCCAATCAATATATTCATAGATAATTCTTAAATAAATTCCATTTCAAATAAATTCATTTTTCAAACCATATTACTTTCAAAGTTATAACAATTTCGAAAACCAATACTTTGAAAACAATAATACCTTAATTTCAATAAAACATTTCAATTTTAATATATTTCAAGACTTTAAATATTCCAAAATTCCCAACCAAATCTGATAATCTTATATATACCTTAATTCAATTTACAATTATTTAGTTTAGAAATATTTATTTAATAAATTCAAGATCACTTAAATAAAGCTCAAACTTGAAATATTCGTAAATCAAACTTAAAACATCATCAAGTTATACATAGCTTAAATTTTAGAATTTAACCATATAAAAATAATATTTATATAATATTAAAATTAGTATATATATTAACCCTTATTTTCCAAAACCCATAGAAAATCACTTTAAATTATTTTATACATAGACCACGGTGCATGTATATAATTTTCTATCCTATGGTCAAGTGATACAGATATTTATCATTTCAATCCGTAATTTTTAAAAATAAAAGTTTACGGTTATATATCATTTCAAACTGCAATCCCGAATGGATTGAAAATGCATAATAACTTGCAGTTTATACAATAAAAAATATAGCATCCATTCATCCAAATATCAATAAACAACCATTTATTACAATCATCATCCAATTTAAACAAAACATCAATATAAAGCATATAAAATATAACAGGCATCAACGAATAGTGTATATTCAATAAAATTAATAACTGTTTAACTGGCCGTTTATATGCAATAATAAATAAATTTAACTATCATATTATATGCAATAAAAAAATTTAAATAACAATTTAATTTAAATAAATGCTATCTAACTGAGATGATGATTAAATATATGCCCAAACAATCATAGATAAATTTTAAACCACATCAAAATTTAATTTAACAAACATAAGAAATCTTAGAAGTTGCGAGTGGGTTAAAACACTCACCTTTTGAATTTAAATTGAATTTAAATTCAATTTAAACCAAAACAATTGACCGTCTCAGAATTCATTCAAACCAGCGTCATCAGGTCTGGAATTTCAATACGATCCCAGCAAAACAAACCGCACATGAATCCGAGTCCGTATGCAAAAGTTATGAAAATTTGAAGAATGGAAAATTCTGGTGCTGGGTCGACTTCGAGTTCAACCCGGTCCGCCGCCTCAAATACCCGATGCTTGCTCTGAGTTTTTGCCAAAACGACCCGGAGACCCGAGTCATTTTCTTCATGACCCAAAGTAGCTCCAGGGTTTTTCCCCCTGAAACCCGAAGCGCGACCCAAAGCGTGTAAATCTCGATTTTTTTTTATTTGAAATTATATTTTGGAATTTGGAATTGGGAATTAGGTTTTGTCTGCCATTGGAATGAGGAGCTAAGAAGAAGATGGATTGTACGTACAGAAAAATGAAGATTAGGGAGGCTAGGGTTTATAACAGGATATATATAGGCAGGGTTGACATTTGAATGGATGGATAAGATAGATTTACGCGCTAACGCCAAAGTGGTCCAAAAAGCCTGTTCTATCTCCGGAACGAAATTGGGTAAACCCATATATCAAAATAGGTGTTTTAAAATATTTTAAACGCAATGGAAAAGGTTTCAAGTCCAAATTCCATCGTATGAAGAAGTTATGCTAAAATCAAAAATTTCAAATTGATTTCAATTGATTACAATTGCATTTATTTTAAGGCGTTTCGAGTCCGCACGATCAAATGACAAATCCGATTGTTACGAAACTTGAAACACTATTATAATTCACCGTTACGGATCTGATGAAACTTGTTTCATCGAAATCCGAGTCAGTGGCCAAAATGACTATTTTTCCCTCAATTAAATAAATTAAAAATAAATTAATAAAACACAACTTTTAATTTAAATCTTAAAATTTACCAATTTTAACCCTTTTATATTGCTCAGTAAATTATAATGTTTTAACCAAATTAAAAGTAAATTTAAAAATTGATAAATTTATCAATTTTGGTGTTTATCTCAAATTCATTGAATTTAGAAATTGTAAATTAAATTTTCAAAATTTTATTTAATTACCTTTCATTCTATTATTCAGTCTATTATTATCAAAAAGATGCAATTTACATTGGTCACTATTGTTTACATTTATTTTCTTAGATTTCCTCTACACTTCCTTCAACGTAAAATTTAACCGTTATATTTCATTTATTCACAATAATTTCAAAGAAAGTAATTAAATTTTCCAATTAAATAAATAAATATAGCTTCCTATTCTGTAGATTAGCCAACTGTCATAATCTAAATAGGGTTAGTATTAATTTCATCTTATAAAATTTACTAATTTCAATAAATTAGAACTTCACAATTTGCTTACATAAATTTGGATTGTACTACACTTATTATATTTCTGCCAAATAGATACATTAATTCCAATTAAATATTCTCTGTAACTATTTCTTGGTTTCATACTTTTTTTATTTCCCTAAATTACTATTTGTATTAAGTTTACGTTTCTATTTTACTTTATATTCAATTATAACCTAACAGTCGTTACAATCAATTGGATTGTATTGAATTTGGTTATCCATCAACTGCCATTTACACTGCTACCTAAATTTACACGGTCACTATTAGAAAATCTTATTGCATTGGTAAATTAAATGTTTGCTTTAAATTACTTATTTAAATTTTTATGCTTAAGAGCAACAATTAACACTTTCCATTATTATACAAATTTGAATCCCATTCTAGTTATTCTTTGTTAATAATTCACACAATATTATAACTTCGTACAGGACACCCAATTACTATTTATTATTATAACTTTACAATCTATATAAATTCATTGATTGATTTACTATTTGCCTTTGTTTCCTTATATTCAATTCTTAGCTTAGTATGACAATTTATAGTACTCCATTTAAATGACATTTCATTTCACTTGTTAATACTTGGCTTAAGTTTCTACGGTTGCATTTCATTTACTCCTCCGTTACTATATCATAATTACTTAATATTTATATGAACTTTAATTCCAAATAAATTCATTGACCAATTAATTTGGAAATTTGTAATAGTTGTTCTTCTACCCTTAAATTCATTTCAAATAACGTACTACCTTATTATCTAAATTTACGAACAAATACCGTTACAATGTTTTATTGCATAAATCAATTTAATCCTTTCCTTTATCTCTCATATTCAATTACAACTACAAGTTGGCATTTATCTCCATACTACCAATTGCATTCTCTTATGTTCTATCCAAATATTCATTTAGATTTTATTTCCATTAATTTATTCAATATTGACATCCACTTAATCAAATTTACTTCCATTTATATAATTGCAATTCAATTCAGTTATTATTTCATTAATACTATTTCAAATTTATTTCTTCAAGTATTAATTACACAATCAAACTTAATTAACCAATTATAATGGTTCCTACTATTCCTTCAATTGGATTTCATTAAAATTTGTCAAGCATTTATTATATTTACCAATGCAACAATTAATTTCTAACATACGCTCCAATATAAATTATTAAATTTTCATTTCTTTTTACATTAAATTACAAAAATCAATTTAAATCAACATATTCAAATGGTCGAAATTTACGGGTCGTTACACTCTCCCACACTCAAAACTTTTCGTCCCCGAAAAGGAAAAAGGAAAAGGTGGATTAAATAAACAATACGTCTTATTCAAAATAATAATCTCATAACCAAATAATTTACAAAATTTATTACTTTAAATAAATATACCCATTTATAACCCTTAAATCTTTTTTTTAAAGTTTGGAAAACATTTCAAAATAATTTCTAAGTCCAAAATTTTATGGAAAATTTCGGTAGAGTCTCCTTTGTACGGAGAGGCTCGGGAGAAAATATAATATCAAAATATACAATATATAACATATAATATCCAAAGTTTAATATCCCAACACGGGAAAAACAATATAATAGCGTTATAAACCGTAATCCGAAAACGTACCTATTAGTCGGGCAATTAACGCTTATTTATGGAACCAAAAGCAGTAGCAATTGCTTCCATAACCTGCATTTTACTTATATAATCTAAAAGGGTTAACAATTATATAAGATGAAATATTTAAGGTTGTTTCAATCACAACAACAATCAATACACAAACACTTGCAACAAGGCATACAACCATAAAATCAATAATTCATTCATATCAAACAAAACAAATAGTTGTTCAGGTTCATAACTTTAAATTGTACAGAATGAAGAATAAACTACTGAGTGTACCCTTCACTCAGCAGTCTTAGGTGAAACTAAATAGATTATTCATACATCCAAACAATATTAAGTATCCTTGCCCAAACAACCGTAAGCCAAACAAACAACAAATTCAACAATAGATCAAGTTCATTATTATTAATTTCATTCCATATATTGTTGTTTGATTTCCTCTTTATTCATTATTTATTTTTATCCATTCAACCAAATTCCTTGGTAGGTAAATTTATTACTTAAGTTTTACAGTCATTTTCCAGTATTCATCTTTAATTCTAAGGTAACTTCAACCTATTACTTAAGTTTATTATTATTTATATATAACATTTAAGTTCATAGCAACTAGAACATCAATACTTATTAATTTCATTTATTCATTTTTAAATTAATTTACTTTGCATATTTATTCATTTACTTGATTTTATTTATTCATTTATTAATAATATTCATGTTCAATTTTAGTTACTTGGCATGACAGTTATACTTTAATTCTTATTAATAAAAGAAATTTACTGCATATTTCATTACATAAGTTTACTCGTACAATTTACTATACATTTTCTTATTAAACATTTTCAACTTTTATAAATTTTTGGTAAGTTATATTTATGCTTTTAAAGAATGAAATTGAAAGTTATACAAGTTTTCTCATTTCTTTTAATTATTTTAATGTTCAATAATTATTTCCTTTATTTCATAGGTTACAATTTCAACTTTCATTTAATACCATTTATATCCTAGCATTAAATCTCTTATTTCCTTTAGAGGTTTCAATTTATTAATTACCTACGTTCCAATTCACTTCAGTAATTAGGACTATTTATTAATGGAAACTTAAGAATTAAATACCGGGTTTTATTCAAAAATCATTTTAAAATAATAGATAATATATATACTTATAATTTATATATCCAATTATATTTAAAACAATTTAAAATAAAATAATCTTGTAGTAAAACTACTACAGTGGCCTTCCCACTTTGAAACTCGAAAATGAATGTCGATGATGCGGCCGCCATCACCGAAATTATTTTCCAGCGACAAAGAGGGGAGTACAACTTATTTCTTTGCGGAATTTCTTTTAAAACATTTCTTTCAAATTCTGTTGAAATATTTATATCAGAAAATACTTCTAACAATATTATTATTATATTCCAAAATCAATTGAAAGAAATCTTCAAAAACCCCAGAACTTAAGCTCTAAATTTCCAGTTTTCATTTATTTTATTTTCAACTTAGTTTCAACTATTATTTATATTTTCTTTACCTAACACCCAATCTATAGCGACCAAATATATATCTTTATAAAATATTTTTATATATAGAAATATAACAGGCAAAGTTATTTCATTCACCTATATTAAAAACAAATATTATGTCGGTCTGTCCTATTAAGTGTTTAGAAATCCCTATTGATGTCATAGCGTCCCATGCACCAACCAGAATTTATAAATACAAAACGGAACCGATTAACACAATATTAAAACCTTTATATAACACTAACAAATACGCTCTCTCATATATATACACTCAGCGACTCTCATAGGGTATTACTACCCTATTAGTAAAGAGTCAAACCCCACAAGGCTAAGGTTTATCGCTAAACCAAAGCTCTGATACCAACTGTAACACCCCACCTTTTTGTATGCTTAAGCAGACACACGTGCCAACTTAAACCATACAGAAGGGTGGATTGTTACGAGGTAAATAAGAAAAAAGTGGAGAAATAAAAGAAACAAAATAGAATCTTGCAGCGGAACGATAAAATATAATAATCAAATAACAGTTCATGAAGCTGTTTTACAAAACATTTGATTATACTTATACAATACATATCAGAGTTACATATACCAGAGAATGATAATTATGCAGCGAAATACAATGGTTTAGTGGAATATATAACCAATAGTAATAATAAAATCTTCGTCTTCGTCCTTCAGAAATAGGGCCTTCAAATCCTGAAATGCTCAGGATGACCCGAGCGAATTTGAAAAGACAAAACACTCGAGTCAGAACTAAAAGATCTTATGTAAGTTAAATCAATGATAAATATATGAGTGGAACGGCGTCAGATATGTTTACGGGATTTGGCATCTCCTATCCAGTGTCTAACGTGAGTGCAGTAACTTAAGAGATGCTCGGGATTCACATCCCCTAAGGATCCGTTAAACTATTTACTATGTAGTAATATTCACTATTATAATAATGTCTAATATAAAATAAACATACTTTTAAATAGCATTAAGGAGTGACCTAATATTCCTCTTAACACGTAATAGTCCCAGTAGTCTATCCAGTATTAGCATACTCCCAAAATGGGGCTACCCTCGATACTCCACAGGCTACGGGAGAAATCACAACTCGTAGTAAAACTCGATATGGTAGGTGACACGGCACAACTAGGCAATGCCAGGGTAGATATACCAATTACGCATCCGGACTGGTGGTGACGCATAGCAGCCACTACCGCCCACCTCGAACAACACTCCCAAATCAAAAATCGAAGGGTGGCCACCAAATAAATCACAAGTAATAGAATGGTATCGAAGGAGTGTGTCCGATCAGAGGTGCTACCTCCTTGGTCCATCAATCGTTTCTGTTTTAGCCACCTTATGCCAACTCACGGGAGTTGGGTCCAGGTTTATACCTTAGGATCGTCGCCACCATCCTACTTCATTCTGGAAACTCCACCGCGTACACAGTTGTCAAAGTGGTTTTCGGTATCGACAGAGAGTATGTCCATATCTGATCCTGGTCTCTTTAACAACCAAACGTTATTATAACCCCGTGGTCATTTAAAAATATATATACTTTTAAAAACACAATCATTGCCCTTTCAAAACATATTCTTTATTTCAAATAGTATATACTTAAAACCAATTTTTTTTTTCAAAACATATCCTTTACTTCAAAATAGTATATACTTTAAACCAAAATATAATTACTATTTCAAACCTAAATTATCAATGTATTATTTCCATTTCAAAACCCAATTCAATAATATATCATTTCCATTTCCAAAACAATTCAATAATATCTTATTTAAATAAAACCAAATTTCCAATCACTGATCTTTCTTAAACTTAGATAACTTGAAATATTCTTTTAAATCATCTTAGACCCAAACCCCATTTTTGAAGTCATATACTAAATTTCAATTTCAGTAGGTTTCCAATCAATATATTCACAGATAATTCTTAAATAAATTCCATTTCAAATAAATTCATTTTTCAAACCATATTACTTTCAAAGTTATAACAATTTCGAAAACCAATACTTTGAAAACAATAATACCTTAATTTCAATAAAAAATTTCAATTTTAATATATTTCAAAACTTTAAATATTCCAAAATTCCCAACCAAATCTGATAATCATATATATACCTTAATTCAATTTACAATTATTTAGTTTAGAAATATTTATTTAATAAATTCAAGATCACTTAAATAAAGCTCAAACTTGAAATATTTGTAAATCAAACTTAAAACATCATCAAGTTATACATAGCTTAAATTTTAGAATTTAACCATATAAAAATAATATTTATATAATATCAAAATTAGTATATATATTAACCCTTATTTTCCAAAACCCATAGAAAATCAGTTTAAATTATTTTATATATAGACCATGGTGCCTGTATATAATTTTCTATCCTATGGTCAAGTGATACAGATATTTATCATTTCAATCCGTAATTTTTAAAAATAAAAGTTTACGGTTATATATCATTTCAAACTGCAATCCCGAATGGATTGAAAATGCATAATAACTTGCAGTTTATACAATAAAAAATATAGCATCCATTCATCCAAATATCAATAAACAACCATTTATTACAATCATCATCCAATTTAAACAAAACATCAATATAAAGCATATAAAATATAACAGGCATCAACGAATAGTTTATATTCAATAAAATTAATAACTGTTTAACTGGCCGTTTATATGCAATAATAAATAAATTTAACTATCATATTATATGCAATAAAAAAAATTAAATAACAATTTAATTTAAATAAATGCTATCTAACTGAGATGATGATTAAATATATGCCCAAACAATCATAGATAAATTTTAAACCACATCAAAATTTAATTTAACAAACATAAGAAATCTTTGAAGTTGTGAGTGGGTTAAAACACTCACCTTTTGAATTTAAATTGAATTTAAACCCAAAAATTTGACCGTCTCATAATTCATCCAAACTAGTGGCATCAGGTCCGGAATTTCAATACGATCCCAGCAAAACAAACCGCGCATGAATACGAGTCCGTATGCAAAAGTTATGAAAATTTGAAGATTGGAAAATTCTGGTGCTGGGTCGACTTCGAGTTCAACCCGGTCCGCCTCAAATACCCGTTGGTTGCTCTGAGTTTTTGCCAAAACGACCCGGAGACCCGAGTCATTTTCTTCGTGACCCGAAGTAGCTCCAGGGTTTTTCCCCCTGAAACCCGAAGCGCGACCCGAAGCGCGTAAATCTCGAATTTTTTTTTTTTATTTGAAATTATATTTTGGAATTGGGAATTAGGTTTTGTCTGCCATTGGAATGAGGAGCTAAGAAGAAGATGAATTGTACGTACAGACCAATGAAGATTAGGGAGGCTAGGGTTTATAACAGGATATATATAGGCAGGGTTGACATTTGAATGGATGGATAAGATAGATTTACGCGCTTAACGTCAAAGTGGTCCAAAAAGCCCGTTCTGTCTCCGGAACGAAATTGGGTAAACCCATATATCAAAATAGGTGTTTTAAAATATTTTAAACGCAATGGAAAAGGTTTCAAGTCCAAATTCCATCGTATGAAGAAGTTATGCTAAAATCAAAAATTTCAAATTGATTTCAATTGATTACAATTGCATTTATTTCAAGGCGTTTCGAGTCTGCACGATCAAATGACAAATCCGATTGTTACGAAACTTGAAACACTATTATAATTCACCGTTACGGATCTGATGAAACTTGTTTCATCGAAATCCGAGTCAGTGGCCAAAATGACTATTTTTCCCTCAATTAAATAAATTAAAAATAAATTAATAAAATCCAACTTTTAATTTAAATCTTAAATTACCAATTTTAACCCTTTTATATTGCTCAGTAAATTACAATGTTTTAACCAAATTAAAAGTAAATTTAAAAATTTATCAATTTATCAATTTCAGCATTTATCTCAAATTCATTGAATTTAGAAATTGTAAATTAAAATTTCAAAATTTCATTTAATTACCTTTCATTCTATTATTCAGTCTATTATTATCAAAAAGATGCAATTTACATTGGCTCACTATTGTTTACATTTATTTTCTTAGATTTCCTTTACACTTCCTTCAACGTAAAATTTAACTGTTATATTTCATTTATTCACAATAATTTCAAAGAAAGTAATTATATTTTCCAATTAAATAAATAAATATAGCTTCCTATTCTGTAGATTAGCCAACTGTCATAATCTAAATAGGGTTAGTATTAATTTCATCTTATAAAATTTACTAATTTCAATAAATTAGAACTTCACAATTTGCTTACATAAATTTGGATTGTACTACACTTATTATATTTCTACCAAATAGATACATTAATTCCAATTAAATATTCTCTGTAACTATTTCTTGGTTTCATACTTTTTTTATTTCCCTAAATTACTATCTTGTATTAAGTTTACGTTTCTATTTTACTTTATATTCAATTATAACCTAACAGTCGTTACAATCAATTGGATTGTATTGAATTTGGTTATCCATCAACTGCCATTTACACTGCTACCTAAATTTACACAGTCACTATTAGAAAATCTTATTGCATTGGTAAATTAAATGTTTGCTTTAAATTACTTATTTAAATTTTTATGCTCAAGAGCAACAATTAACACTTTCCATTATTATACAATTTTGAATCCCATTCTAGTTATTCTTTGTTAATAATTCACACAATATTATAACTTCGTACAGGACACCCCATTACTATTTATTATTATAACTTTACAATCTATATAAATTCATTGATTGATTTACTATTTGCCTTTGTTTCCTTATATTCAATTCTTAGCTTAGTATGACAATTTATAGTACTCCATTTAAATGACATTTCATTGCACTTGTTATTACTTGGCTTAAGTTTCTACGGTTGCATTTCATTTACTCCTCCGTTACTATATCATAATTACTTAATATTTATATGAACTTTAATTCCAAATAAATTCATTGACCAATTAATTTGGAAATTTGTAATAGTTGTTATTCTACCCTTAAATTTATTTCAAATAACGTACTACCTTATTATCTAAATTTACGAACAAATACCGTTACAATGTTTTATTGCATAAATCAATTTAATCCTTTCCTTTATCTCTCATATTCAATTACAACTACAAGTTGGCATTTATCTCCATACTACTAATTGCATTCTCTTATGTTCTATCCAAATATTCATTTAGATTTTATTTCCATTAATTTATTCAATATTGACATCCACTTAATCAAATTTACTTCCATTTATATAATTGCAATTCAATTCAGTTATTATTTCATTAATACTATTTCAAATTTATTTCTTCCAGTATTAATTACACAATCAAACTTAATTAACCAATTATAATGGTTCCTACTATTCCTTCAATTGGATTTCATTAAAATTTGTCAAGCATTTATTATATTTACCAATGCAACATTTAATTTCTAACATACGCTCCAATATTGTAACGACCCGTATTTTTACGGATCGAAACATCGTAAAACAGTTGACAATTGGTCGCATTTGTGATAAGTCGTCTTGAGTTTAAGTCCTAAGTTGTGACCGAGTTAAGGAATTCGGTGAGTTAGGTGATAAGTCGTTTAAAAGTTAAGTCGTGGTAGCTTAGGTCGTAGGGTGTTGGAGCGACCTAAGGTAGTGGACGACTTAAGGGGAGTATGTTGTAGGCGACCTAAGGATTTGGATAAGTCGTATGTTGAGGCTTAGATCGTTTGGAGCTTAGGTCGTATAACAGTTAAGTCGTAGACGACTTATAGGGGTTGGCGACCTAAGGAAGAGGGGTAGTGGTTTAGGTCGTTTGACAGTTTAGGATGACTTATAAGGCTTAGGTCATAGATGACTTAAGGAAGTTGGTGACCTAAGAGTTTTGGTGAGTTAAATGTTAGGTCGGCAGGGCGAGTTAACGACCTAAGGAACTGACCGACTTAAGGAGATGGCGACTCAAGGGTAGGCAGACTTAGTTAAGTGACCGACCTAGTAGAGTTAACGACCTAGGGGTTAGTAACCTTCGGTAGTTAGCGACCTAGTGGTTACCGAGTTAGCATAGTTAGGTCGGCAACGACCTAAGGAAGCTGGGGTAATAGTGAGCGACCTAAGGAGTAAGTCGTAGACGACTTAGGAGTTTGGTCATGGGTTGTTAGGTCGCTAAGGGTTAAGTGAGTAGGTCGTATGTCTATTAAGTCGTATCCCAGTAAGCTGTTAAGTCGTAGAAGGTAATTGAGTTGCTAAGTCGTAGGTCGGCATGCTAAGCAGTTAGGTCGTGGCATTGTTAGGTCAAAGGCTTTAGGTCGGTGGGGGTTTTAGGTCGTAAGTCGAGGACGACCTAATTCCGAGTTACGACTTAAGAAGGCGGACGAGTTAAGGAGATTTCAGCTATAAATAGAAGGGTTTTTCTCACTTTTCGGGATCCGGATTTCGAAGCGACGAAGTGCTGCCATTTTGAGAGCTCGACTTCTACAATTCTTCACTTCTTTTCTCCACTTTAATCTAGTGATTCCTTCCATCCATTTCGAAGATCAAATCGAAGATCGAAGAGCTTAGATTAAAGATCTACACTCTTCGAAGAGAGATTTCTTCATTTGAAGCGGATTCGTGATAGATCGAGTTTGATCCTTCGCTGTCCAAATCTGAAGCATGTTGATTTTGGGTTTTTTAGATGATTTGGTGAGTGGTGATTATCTCTCACACGGATCCAAAGGAGTATATCGGATCGTTGGCTTGATTTGATGATAAAGTAGTGATTTTCATGCATTTTTGTAAACCGAAGTATAGATCCATTGTTCATGATGATTTGACATCCATTTTACTACATGTTAACCTATGCAAGTTCATTCATCAAGATTATAGAGACATTGCTCATGTTTTCATGCTTATTAGACTTTCGACTCTTTAATTACGAAATTGCCATTATTGTTATAATTGTCTACTTAGATCATATTTGAATGCTTGATTGCTTGGATTAATGTTTGGCTTGATTGATTGCTATGAATTAGATGATTGATGATTTGAATTAGAACAAGTTGGTCGAAGATGATTCGAAAGCTAAGGGAGAGGCTCTTGAATTGAAAAGCTGCTCGTGGCATATGTAGCGGATGATGAAGCTCTTATGCATAGATTCGATAATGATGATGTTGAGATGAAGCTTTGCGAGGATGTGATGAAGCGAAGCATGAGATGAAGATAGTCTTGGTCTAATCCAGACGGGATCATTCCAAGCATGTTGTTAACTTGGTGATATGGTTCGAGTTAGAGGATAATGGTTGGCTCGAGAGGCGCTTGAGCTAGTATGGAAATAGTCGTCGAGGAGGATGACTAGAAGGCTGAGATCTCATTGTTGTTGAAGGTTCTAGCATGCTCAAAGCAAGAGTACGTTGGGCAGATTCGATAGTCCCTGAAGGCTAATGATTGATAGTCAAGTACTCTGGGCAGATTCGATAGTCCTAGGCACGGGTCACGATGACGTGCGGGAGTTATGTCTAGAACCGGGGTTTCCATTAGCCCTTGACGGACGGCTGAAAGAATGTGCCGATCATTCAATTAACGATGATATCGAAGCAATGATAACAGTGATAGCCAGAGTCATGGATGTTTGGTTGTATCGTCATTCGGTCTCAAGAGCGGTGTTTTCTGGGTGCTTATCTGATCTTGGTTTAGGCCTTGGGGGTTTGTACTCGGAAAACATCGCCCTTGACTCGAGTGATACCTTAAATTGTGTGCTTTGCTATGTTTGCTTCTACTTAGTGTGTGTCTGGGGGCTATCACTGTAGAAAGAGGTGGAGTGGGAGGGTTGTATTCCTATTCCTTTTTCCTTTATGCTCTTTTGGTATGTTGTTAGTTAATTTACTGCTCACTAAGACTGTTGTCTGACTCAAGGCTTTATGTTTTAACTCTTATTGCCTTGGGCTGTTCGTCCATTTTGGGACGGGCAGACTAGGTAGCAGGTGACAGGTGCTGTTCTTGCTTCCAACGTTGTTGATGGCGAAGACAGGCTGGAGGCTTGCATATTATCTTCTTATTATATGTACTGGATGTTCCGCTGTTTTGTATAAATCTCTGAGTGATATGTAGTGAGGCTTGATGTATTGGCTATACTGATGTTGTATTCAACTATTATGAAGTTTTATTGATGAGATTCTATTTCTATGAAGATTCACTATATATATGTTCTATTGTATTTTGTCCATGCGCTGTGAGTAATACGATAGATTCTGTTGTTTTAATTTACCTTGACAATCGTCCATGGCTGCCTGGCACACTTTACAGCGCACTTTCTCTAGGTTCAGTGCAGGGGTTATGGGCGGTCGTCACATTTGGTATCAGAGCCTTGGTTAATCGATTTTACCCAACGCTCGCTGACGTAACTACGTATGAGAGATGTAATTGTATTTTGATGGATGATTACTATATATAATATAGTAGCTTAGTAGAGTTTGAGTCCTTTATGCAGTTGTTTCTCTAGATGTTCTGATCATTCCTTTTTATAGATAGTGAGGATGGGTCGAAGAGGGAGACCAGCTGCTAGGGAAGGCCGTGCTGCTGAGGGGACTGCTGATTATGCAGCTATGTTCGAAGCTATGATGACTTCGATCATGAGAAGGATACCAGTTCCGGGGACAGCAGTTGATGTTGGAGTTCAAGTCCAAACTCCAAAGCCGGTGGATTTTGCTAAGCTGTGTAAGGACTACACTGCTCTTGGAGGGAAAGTTTTCTTGGGAACAGAATCAACCATTGAAGTCCAGAGGTGGATAGATGCTTGTAGAAGGATCTTTGGTGATTTGGGAATTGAGGATGCGACTAAGAGGAAGTTAGCATCAAGGCAGCTTCAAGGGAGAGCCTCTGATTGGTGGAACTCTATTACCATCAATACTCCGGAGGAAGAGATTACTTGGGAGCAATTCCAAGCCAGATTTGAAGATAAGTTCATTTCTACAGCTCAGAAGTCTGTTCTGTTCAAGAAGTTTGTGGAGCTCAAGCAGGGAGGAAGACCAGTTCTTGAGTATGTTTCTGAGTTTGAAGCTTTGTCCAAGTATGCCCGGTCGTATATTGAATCTGCATATCAGAAGAATGAGAAGTTTGTGACAGGCTTGGACAGTTATCTTGGGATGCAGCTGGTGGATCATTTGGACGATTCATTTGAGAAGCTTGTGGAGAAAGCTCTCAGGCATGAGAGTCTGTTTCCTAAGGAAGGATCTGTTGTTGCTGTGACCAGGGGAGAGTCTAAACCACAGCAGGGTGGAAACAAGAAGAGGAAGCAGCAGCAGCAAAAGGGTAAGGATGGCCAGAAGAAGCCGAAAGGCGAGGTGACTTGCTACAATTGTCAGCAGATGGGCCATTTCTCAAAGGATTGTAAGAATCCGAAGGTACCGATGAAGTGTCACAACTGTGACAAGCCGGGGCATATCAGGAAGGATTGTCCATAACCGAGGAGGGACAAGCAGATTGTGCAAGCTTATGCTTTGGGAGCTGTTCCATCGTCTTCGAAAGCTCCTACCGCTGAAGAGAAGGGAAAGAGTGTGGTGGTTCAAGGTACTCTTTTCCTATGTGGTGTTCCAGTTAGAGTTCTGTTTGATACTGGAGCGTCGCATTCGTTTGTTTGTAGTGAACTTGTAGGTCGGTTGGGTTTAGAACCGGATATTGTTGATAGGCCATTGGTTGTGACTAATCCAGTTGGGGGTTCGTCTTGTTTGTGTATGTTATGCCGTGGTCCGATTGTATCGAGTCATGGTTGCTCTTTTGTTTGTGATTGTTTTGTTCTGAACTTTGCGGGGTTCAGAATTATTTTGGGTATGGACTGGCTTAGGAAGTATGTGGCAAAGGTTGATTGCGAAAGGTTGGAGGTGACAGTTGAGAATGCGGAGGGGCGAAAGATTGTGATACGATGTAAGCATGAAGAAGGCATCTTCATGAGCTTCATGTATTCGCTAGTTGTTCCACGGGATGGACTGTCATTGGTGCCAATCGCGAATGGATTCGAGGATGTCTTTGACGAGGTCAAAGGGTTACCGCCGCGTAGAGAGATCGAGTTTCGTATAGATCTAGTTGAAGGAGCCAGACCTGTTGTGATGCCTCTTAGGCGGATGGCGCCTAGGGAACAGCAGGAGTTGAGGGCGCAGGTTGATGATCTTTTGCAGAAAGGATTCATTCGGCGTAGTGTGTCCGAATGGGGTGCACCAGTTGTGTTCCTAACCAAAGCAGATGGATCGTTGAGGTTGTGTGTGGATTATCGTGAGCTGAATAAGGTGACTAAGAAGAACAAGTATCCATTGCCGAGAATAGATGGCTTGTTTGATCAGCTTCACGAAGCTAAGGTGTTTTCTCAGATGGATTTGGCAACGGGATTTCACCAGTTGAGAGTGGCTAAGGATAGTGTGCCGAAGACTGCTTTTAGAACACCATCCGGTTTCTTTGAGTGGCTGGTAATGCCGTTTGGATTGACTAACGCGCCAGCATATTTTGTGGATCTTATGAATAGAGTGTTCAGAGATCAGTTGAACAAGTTCGTGCTTGTGTTCGTGGATGATATTCTGATTTACTCCAGAACTGAGGAAGAGCACAAGACGCACTTGCATATTATTTTGGAAATCTTACGGAAACATCAGCTGAAGGCTAAGTTTTCGAAGTGTCACTTCTGGAAGAGTGAAGTGAGGTTCTTAGGCCATGTTATCTCTGGAAATGGAATAGTGGTTGATCCCGCTAAGGTGGCAGCAATCCAGGATTGGGTTAGACCTAAGAATGCATCGGATGTGAGAAGTTTTCTTGGATTAGCAGGATATTATCGACGGTTTATCAAAGACTTCTCCAAGGTAGCTGCACCATTAACAGGATTGACGAAGAAGAACCAAGTGTTCAGATGGGAAGATAAGTGTGAGCAAGCTTTCAGAATCCTGAAAGAAAGATTGACAAGTGCTCCTGTTTTGACTATTCCAAGTGGGAATGATGAAATGGTGGTTTACACCGACGCATGTGGTACTGGACTTGGAGCAGTGCTAATGCAGAAGGATAAAGTTGTTGCGTATGCTAGTCGACAACTGAAGTCGCACGAAGGGAATTACCCGACTCATGATTTGGAGTTAGCGGCGATTGTATTTGCTCTGAAGATGTGGAGACATTATCTATTGGGAGTTCGATTCGAGTTGTTTACAGATCATAAGTCGTTGAAGTATCTTTTCTCCCAAAAGGATTTGAATCTTCGGCAGCAACGTTGGTTAGAGTTTTTGGCATCATATGATTTTGGTATAGCTTATACTCCAGGAAAAGGTAATGCAGTGGCAGATGCGTTAAGTCGAAGACATGTAGGATTGGGAGCCATGTTTTCAGAATGGAAGAATCTCGAGTATTTAGCTGGATTTGACTTCAGGCCTAGATGCGAATTGGAACCTGAGATGTTGGCAAACTTATCGATAAGACCGACTCTTGTGGAAAGGATTGGCGAGAGCCAAAAGCGAGATGATAAGCTTGTCAAGATTATCCATGATTTGGAATCTGGATTGGACCCAGAAAAGGATAAAGGATTCGAGGTCGATCGAGAGGGTTGGCTTCGGAAGCAAGGACGACTAGTTGTTCCCGATATAGATGAATTGAGGAGTGAAGTTCTGAAGGAAAGTCATCACTCGAAGTTGACAATTCATCCAGGTGGAAATAAGATGTATCGGGATATGAAGAGAACCTACTACTGGGAAGGTATGAAGAAGGATGTTGGAAATTTTATTTCCAAGTGCATGAACTGCCAGTTGGTAAAAGCCGAACAGAAGAAGCCAAGTGGATTGCTTCAGCCATTAGAAGTTCCTACATGGAAGTGGGAGCAAGTATCGATGGATTTTATCGATGGGTTACCTAGAACAAGAGCGGGAAATGAAGGGATTTAGGTCATCATAGATCGTCTGAATAAGAGCGCAAGATTCATTCCTGTTCGATCGACTAGGACAGCATCAAAGTTGGCAGAGTTGTATGTTAAGTGGATAGTTCGATTCCATGGTATTCCGAAGAGTATAGTGAGTGATCGAGATCCTTTGTTCACTAGCGGATTTTGGAAGAGCTTCCAGGAAGTTTTGGGAACCGAGTTGTGTTTGAGTACATCTTATCATCCTCAAACAGATGGTCAGACCGAGAGAGTCAACCGAGTTTTGGAAGATCTCCTCAGAGCTTGTGTTTTGGATTTCGGAGGATCATGGGAAGATCACCTTCATTTGGTGGAATTTGCATACAAAAACAGTTACCAGTCAAGCATTGGTATGGCACCATATGAGGCATTGTATGGAAGACCGTGTAACTCTACGACATGTTGGTTAGAGACAGGAGAAAAGCTGATACTTGGGTCGGAGATGATTCGACAGACCTCAGATTGTATAGAGATCATTCGGCAACGAATGAAGGCAGCCCAAGACCGTCAGAAGAGTTATGCCGATAAGCGTCGTAAGGATTTGGAATTCGACATAGGTGATATGGTTTTTGTGAAGATTTCTCCACTGAAGAATGTTATTCGATTTGGGAAGAAAGGAAAACTGACTCCGAGATTTGTTGGACCATTCCCGATCATCGAGCGAATTGGAAAGTTCGCCTACAGATTGGAATTACCAGAGAAGATGTCGAGTGTGCACAATGTTTTTCATGTATCCTATCTACGGAAGTATGTGCACAACTCGAATTCAGTGGTTTCTGCTGATAGCTGTGAAGACTTCGAAGTTAATCCAGTCGATAGGAGACCTCGTAAGCCGCTTCGTGTTGTGGAAACCGACACGAAACAGCTTAGGAGGAAGGTAGTTAAGTTGCTCAAGATACAATGGAGTGATGATGATAACGACTGTACGTGGGAGGTGGAAGAGAGGATGAAGGCAGCTCATCCTGAACTCTTCAAGGTATGGCCCTAAGGTGTCGTGTCATCTCATGATATTGTAACTTGTTCTAGTTTTAGAATTCTGCATGCTAAGCTAGAATTGGATGCATAGTTGTTGATTGCTATGGATGGTAGGCATGCATAATAGTCTTTGATTGCCTTGTTTGTTTGGAATTTCGGGGGCGAAATTCCTAAGGGGGAGAGAATGTAACGACCCGTATTTTTACGGATCGAAACATCATAAAACAGTTGACAATTGGTCGCATTTGTGATAAGTCGTCCTGAGTTTAAGTCCTAAGTCATGACCGAGTTAAGGAATTCGGCGAGTTAGGTGATAAGTCGTTTAAAAGTTAAGTCGTGGTAGCTTAGGTCGTAGGGTGTTGGAGCGACCTAAGGTAGTGGACGACTTAAGGGGAGTATGTTGTAGGCGACCTAAGGATTTGGATAAGTCGTATGTTGAGGCTTAGATCGTTTGGAGCTTAGGTCGTATAACAGTTAAGTCGTAGACGACTTATAGGGGTTGGCGACCTAAGGAAGAGGGGTAGTGGTTTAGGTCGTTTGACAGTTTAGGATGACTTATAAGGCTTAGGTCATAGATGACTTAAGGAAGTTGGTGACCTAAGAGTTTTGGTGAGTTAAATGTTAGGTCGGCAGGGCGAGTTAACGACCTAAGGAACTGACCGACTTAAGGAGATGGCGACTCAAGGGTAGGCAGACTTAGTTAAGTGACCGACCTAGTAGAGTTAACGACCTAGGGGTTAGTAACCTTCGGTAGTTAGCGACCTAGTGGTTACCGAGTTAGCATAGTTAGGTCGGCAACGACCTAAGGAAGCTGGGGTAATAGTGAGCGACCTAAGGAGTAAGTCGTAGACGACTTAGGAGTAAGTCGTAGACGACTTAGGAGTTTGGTCGTGGGTTGTTAGGTCGCTAAGTATTAGGTCGCTAAGGGTTAAGTGAGTAGGTCGTATGTCTATTAATTCGTATCCCAGTAAGCTGTTAAGTCGTAGAAGGTGATTGAGTTGCTAAGTCGTAGGTCGGCATGCTAAGCAGTTAGGTCGTGGCATTGTTAGGTCAAAGGCTTTAGGTCGGCGGGGGTTTTAGGTCGTAAGTCGGGGACGACCTAATTCCGAGTTACGACTTAAGAAGGCGGACGAGTTAAGGAGATTTCAGCTATAAATAGAAGGGTTTTTCTCACTTTTTGGGATCCGGATTTCGAAGCGACGAAGTGCTGCCATTTTGAGAGCTCGACTTCTACACTTCTTCACTTCTTTTCTCCACTTTAATCTAATGATTCCTTCCATCCATTTCGAAGATCAAATCGAAGATCGAAGAGCTTAGATTGAAGATCTACACTCTTCGAAGAAAGATTTCTTCATTTGAAGCGGATTCGTGATAGATCGAGTTTGATCATTCGCTGTCCAGATCTGAAGCGTGTTGATTTTGGGTTGTTTAGGTGATTTGGTGAGTGGTGATTATCTCTCACACGGATCCAAAGGAGTATATCGGATCGTTGGCTTGATTTGATGATAAAGTAGTGATTTTCATGCATTTTTGTAAACCGAAGTATAGATCCATTGTTCATGATGATTTGACATCCATTTTACTACATGTTAACCTATGCAAGTTCATTCATCAAGATTATAGAGACATTGCTCATGTTTTCATGCTTATTAGACTTTCGACTCTTTAATTACGAAATTGCCATTATTGTTAAACTTGTCTACTTAGATCATATTTGAATGCTTGATTGCTTGGATTAATGTTTGACTTGATTGATTGCTATGAATTAGATGATTGATGATTTGAATTAGAACAAGTTGGTCGAAGATGATTCGAAAGCTAAGGGAGAGGCTCTTGAATTGAAAAGCTGCTCGTGGCATATGTAGCGGATGATGAAGCTCTTATGCATAGATTCGATAATGATGATGTTGAGATGAAGCTTTGCGAGGATGTGATGAAGCGAAGCATGAGATGAAGATAGTCTTGGTCTAATCCAGATGGGATCATTCCAAGCATGTTGTTAACTTGGTGATATGGTTTGAGTTAGAGGATAATGGTTGGCTCGAGAGGCGCTTGAGCTAGTATGGAAATAGTCGTCGAGGAGGATGACTAGAAGGCTGAGATCTCATTGTTGTTGAAGGTTCTAGCATGCTCAAAGTAAGAGTACGTTGGGCAGATTCGATAGTCCCTGAAGGCTAATGATTGATAGTCAAGTACTCTGGGCAGATTCGATAGTCCTAGGCACGGGTCACGATGACGTGCGGGAGTTATGTCTAGAACCGGGGTTTCCATTAGCCCTTGACGGACGGCTGAAAGAATGTGCCGATCATTCAATTAACGATGATATCGAAGCAATGATAACAGTGATAGCCAGAGTCATGGATGTTTGGTTGTATCGTCATTCGGTCTCAAGAGCGGTGTTTTCTGGGTGCTTATCTGATCTTGGTTTAGGCCTTGGGGGTTTGTACTCGGAAAACATCGCTCTTGACTCGAGTGATAATTGCTTTACCTTAAATTGTGTGCTTTGCTATGTTTGCTTCTACTTAGTGTGTGTCTGGGGGCTATCACTGTAGAAAGAGGTGGAGTGGGAGGGTTGTATTCCTATTCCTTTTTCCTTTATGCTCTTTTGGTATGTTGTTTGTTAATTTACTACTCACTAAGACTGTTGCCTGACTCAAGGCTTTATGTTTTAACTCTTATTGCCTTGGGCTGTTCGTCCATTTTGGGATGGGCAGACTAGGTAGCAGGTGACAGGTGCTGTTCTTGCTTCCAACGTTGTTGATGGCGAAGACAAGCTGGAGGCTTGCATATTATCTTCTTATTATATGTACTGGATGTTCCGCTGTTTTGTATAAATCTCTGAGTGATATGTAGTGAGGCTTGATGTATTGGCTATACTGATGTTGTATTCAACTATTATGAAGTTTTATTGATGAGATTCTATTTCTGTGAAGCTTCACTATATATATGTTCTATTGTATTTTGTCCATGCGATGTGAGTAATACGATAGATTTTGTTGTTTTAATTTACCTTGACAATCGTCCATGGCTGCCTGCACACTTTACAGCGCATTTTCTCTAGGTTCAGTGCAGGGGTTATGGGCGGTCGTCACAAATATAAATTACATAATTTTCATTTCTTTTTACATTAAATTACAAAAATCAATTTAAATCAACATATTCAAATGGTCGAAATTTACGGGTCATTACAGTTACTGGCAAATTGATTTTCTTTTTTCTGGGATCTATTGTATAAGAGGGGCTTTTAATTGGGCCAGTTCCGTGGAGTTGAAAATAATAATAATAGTAATAACAAACAAGCAAAACTTTCCATTTAATTGTTTTATTTGCATTAGTTTCTTCTTTCATAGAAATACAAAAAAACAAAAAGAATAGAAGATTTTCTATTTAGGTTTTCTTTTGTTAAAACATTTTGGTTAAGTTTTCCTATTATTTTGTTAATCTTCTTTGGACTTTTGTATTTTATAAAAATAGAGAAAAGAAACAATTGTATATATCATGTTTGAAATTTATGATCGCAAATGCAAATTATCAAAATAAAGAAATGCTTGCTAAAAATAATTGCTCTACTTGCTTGCCTTATAAAAAATTCGCTGCTTAAAAATAATTTTGCTAATAATTCTACACGCTCTGGTATCGTGACATTATCCCTTGTTTTGGTTTGCTTTTCATTGTTGGTTGCTTGCATTTTAAAAAATAAATTCAGAAAAAACAGATTTCATTCATAGCTGCATTGTTAATTCACTTTTAATTTCTGTACGACATTTCATCTTAGAATTTGCTAATAATAACAGTTAAACATTTGGCTTAAGGGTATCACGAGCTCATCTAGGGCTTAATTGTATCGTGACAAGTTGTCTTCTTTGAACCATTTAATTTTTGGTGACTATGTTACGACAGAGCAACAACCATTTACAAATATTACGGTGACTGGTAAATGCTATAGTGTTTGTTTCTCCGAAGGTACTTAAACTTTCGGTTGCAATGCTACGGCGACTCGTGGTGCACTCATAACTCCTGCCTGATACCTGGCTAAGAAATATCTTGTTGGATCTAGACAAAGTGCGTTTATACAATTTTGGGTCAGGAGCTACTTAGGACAGAAAATTGTAATTAAGTCATTTGCATTCATTTAGTTGCATTAGTTCATTCATATTTAAAAGAAAGAAAAAAATTCAAAAGCCAAAACTAAAAAAATTGTAAACATTTCTTTACTTAGTTTTTAAATCCTTTGATTTTTTCAATCAAAATCAAAAATCCAAAAATGAAAAAACATTTGAGTTAGTTTTTTTAGAAAAACAAAATTCCAAATTATAAAATCTTTTCAAAAACTAAAACATATAAAAAAATTTGAAAAGCCAAAAAAAAATCAATCTTCCTTTAGAAAAATAAATCCTTCTTGGTAAAAATTTTATTATAAAAAAACACTTTTGAAATGTCATAATTTCCCTATTAGTTGTGAAAATCTATAATCCATATAGTTTCACACCAAGCTCTTATGTATATTTTACTGATAACTATTGTATAAACAACTCGAATTTTGCTGAACATTGCTTTCAAAATGATGGCCAACCCTCAAGTCTTGAAAATAATATTGAAACGATATAGTCTTTAACATTAAAACCAAATGATAAATAATTTGAGTAATCTGTGAAATAACCCAAGTCAAGGATTTCAAAATATTCTAAATTTGAATACACTTCAAAATTCAAATGGTTTCAATTATGACCCATGCCAATTCAATTTTGAACTTCAAAATGAAATTCAAAATGAAATTGGAAATAATTGTTTAAATGACTTCGGCATTGGAAGTTGTTTCAACGATGGTGAAAATTTTTATTCTTAACAATTTCAAATTGAAAATTCTCAAATTAATAATAATAAATTTGATTTTGTTGAGCAAATGAATGAAATTCACAAAGATCACATCGAATTGTTGTTTGAAACATATATGAAACAACGTGAGAAACAAAACCAAATCTCAACGTTTGACGAGTCAAGTGATTACCTATCTTTTACCAAACTTGACGATTTTCAAATGACAACTTTTGAAATTGAAAATGATAATCTAAATGAATTTGTTGAAAATATGGTAATTGAGTTGGATTTCAATTCTTTTAAGAGCGTGGAATCAAATTTAAAATTTGATCTTCCTTTTTTTGATTTGGATAAATTGAATACGTTAGAACCTTGTTTTTCAGTGTTTTGATTGTGACAACTATATAAGTCAATATTCTTGTATACTAACCATTTATGTAGTAGATTCATTGAAGATTCGGATTTACAATGCTATGCAGTTGTTTTAATTTTTTCTAGAGTCTGTGTATTATTAGAACTATGTTAAAATCTCTCCAATATGATATATACACAATGACATGTACACAAAACCATTTAAATGCATATAGCAGGCGATAATCAGTCGGCTGAATGATACCATTCAGACGGCTGAATGCTGAAACAAAGCACAAATCATTATGCAGTTTCAGCCGGCTGAATGGTGACATTCAGACGACCTAATAAGACCAAAAATGGCATATCTACTTGCTGTATCGAATTTAAAATAAATCAGATGGCTAAATTGAAAAATTCAGACGGCTGGTTATCGATAACGGGTAGTTTTCTAAAGGGATGCTTCTCTTCAGCGAAGAGAAACATCTTCAAATCTAATGGTTGCATCCGTTCCTTTTCATCGTTCTTTTTCATCAAAGATTGCAACTCTTAAAACTCTATAAATAGAGTCTAAAATTCAACAAACAACATACCTTTACTGATTTTAGTTTTCTTGAATTCTTATCTCTTATTCTCTATTTTCAATTTGTGCTCAAAATACTTATAATCTCCGATCGTTGATCACTCTATCTTCTACATTCTTCAAGCACATTACACTATATATCATAAAGAAGATGATTATAGGAAGATTGTACTTTATTGACTTATTGGTGCTATTTAAAGAGCATACTACAGTCAGATACTTTTTATTTGCAAAGAAGTCCTATTCAGTTGTTTAGGCGGTAGAAGTCCTATTCGGTTGCTTAGGCGGTAGAAGTTCTATTCAGTTGCTTAAGCGGTGTAAACCTATTCCTCTGGGTTAAGTGAGGGTTGCTAGTTTTAATTCTAGAAGGAGTTTGGGACTGGACGTAAAACGAGAGTTCGAACCAGTATAAAAATCTCCGGTGTCATTTACTTTACCGCTTTATTTATTTACTTACTTATTTTACATTCCGCACAAGTTGTTTATAAAATTGATCCATATTATTTGATCCTAAGTATTAGTCACTTTCATTAGGTATTAGAGCAAGATCATCTTATAACCATAACATAGTTATATGATATTTTAATATGGAAAACAACAAAAGCACAGTAACTAGCATAAGTTTTCTTGAAGGTCAATCTACTGCACGACCACCACTATTTAACGGATTGAACTGTAATTATTGGTCTACTAGAATGAGAATTTACATGCACGCTAGTAGTTATGAAACCTGGAATATTACTCAAGCAGAATATACCATACCTACCACAGAATATTTACAATGGTCTAACACAAAAAATGGATGTTACTGCAAATGCCAAAGCTATGAATATATTATATTGTGCATTAGAAAAAAATGAATTTAAAAAAGTTAGCATGTGTACTACAGCATATGAAATTTTTGCGTACACTTAAAATTACGCATGAAGGTACTAACAAAGTAAAGTAGAGTAAGATTTCTATGCTCAAAAATCAGTTCCAGAATTTCAAAATGAAGCAAGATGAAACAATAAATGAAATGTACTCTAGATTCCAAGATATATATCATTCTCTTTTAACATTAGGAGAAAAATATACAGACTTTGATATTGTTTTGTAAATCCTCAATTCTCTAGCGGATGAGTGAGAACGAAAGGTTTTAGCGATCGAAGAAGCTAATGACATTTCAACCATTAAACCAGAGAAGTTGATAGGAAATCTAATGTCTTATGAAGTAATTCTCCAGGCTAAACGAGTATAGGCGCAAGATAAGAAAAATATAGTATTCCAAGCAGAAAAGGATGAATCAGATTCGGATGAGGATGATATGGTGTTTATTGCTAAAAATATCAAAAAAAATTTGGAATTCAAAAAGAGCAACAAATTCAAAATCAACAAGAACAGCTTCATTAACAACAACAACAAGAAGCCATTATCTTCTGCTCTAGAATGTTACGAGTGTCACAAAAAAGACCACATCAAGAAAGACTGTCCTGATTGAAAAAGAGACAAATTTAAGCACAAGAAAGGCAAATTCAAGAAGAAAGCTTTCTTTGTCACTTGGGACTATTCTGAATCATCTTCATCATCAGACAGAGACACAAACAGTGATTCTGAACAAGCCAACGTATGTTTTATGGCCACAAATGACGAGGTGAGTAATCTAACTTTTGATGATTTATTGGAAATAAATTCTGATTTACTTGAAAAACTAAGAAACATCAAAAAAAAAGTATAAAGAAACTCTTGAAAAATTAAATAGAATTGAAATTGAGTTAGATATGTTAAGAGATGAGAAACAAATTTTAGTAGAAGAACCTGAAACTTCAAGAATCTTATTCTAATATGACATATCAACTCTCTATGTTAAGTCAAGATATAGAAACTCAGAAAGAAAAGAATGATTCTCTTTTAGTTGAAAATCATGATCTTAAAGCTAATATTAAAATATTGGAATTAGATAATTCTAGTCTTAAAAAAAATTGAGATGATATTACTAAGAATGTCTCTAATTTTAACAAAGGTAGAGAAAATCTTTCTAAAATTATAGAAAATTCTCAGACAGTTTCAAATAAAAGAGGACTAGGGTATAAGCAAACTTTTAAAGTTATTCCAAATAAAAAGAATTCTTTATATAAAAAATTTAAATGGAATAATAATAAAACTAAAAAATATTTGACAAAAGTTGCAAATTATTCTAAATAAATTAAGATTTGGGTTCCTAAAACAAATAATTCTTTAAATATATAAAACCTTTTATAGAAACTGTTCACAAAAATTAAAATTTTATTTTTAAAAGAAATTCCAAACCATCTTGGGTTTGGCTTCCTAAGACCTAACTTGTCAGGACCCAAATAAAAAGCTGGGTACCAATATTAATTCTATATTTTGCAGGTACCACTTAAAAAGAGAGAAAAATGGATATTGGACAGTGGTTGCTCGAAACATATGACATGAAACAAAGAGATGCTAACAAACATTACGTACTCAGATGGAGGTTCTGCCACTTTTGGAGACAATTCCAAAGGATATATCATCGGCAAAGGCGATGTGAGCAATAACGGTATATCTAATTTACCTCTTATTACAAATGTTTTACTAGTTAAAAATTTAAAACACAATTTACTTAGCATCAGCCAACTATGTGACAAATGATTCAATATATCTTTTTTCTGAAGATAAGTGTAGCATTTTTTATCAAAATAAAAATCTTATTTTTGAAGGTTTCAGAGATAAAAATATATATGCATTGAATATGAATATAAATCATAATTCTAATATGTGTTTAATAGCCAAAGAAAATGATCCTTGGTTATGGCACAAAAGATATTGTCATATTAATTTCAAAGCTATAAACAAATTATCTAAAAATGAATTGGTAAGGTTTACCAAAAATGAATTTTAAAGTAAACAATATTTGTGATGCTTGTCAATTGGGTAAATTATCAAAATCATCCTTTAAATCAAAGAAAAATATTTCTACTACACAACCACTTGAACTATTGCATTTGGATCTTTTTTGTCCAACTCAAGTTCAATCCATAACCCATAGCAAATATGTGTTTGTTATAGTAGATGATTTTTTAAGATATACTTGGACTATTTTTCTGAAAAATAAAAGTGACACTTTTGAAAATTTCAAAATTTTTGCTGAAAGAAATCAAAATCTCAAAAATTAAAATTACTAGAAGTGATCATGGAGGAGAATTCGAAAATGAAGCTTTTAAACAGTTTTGTAATAAAAAGGGAATTTACCATAATTTTTCTTCTCCTAGAACGCCACAAAAAATGGAGTTGTAGAAAGAAAAATAGAACTTTACAAGAATGTGCAAGAACTTTATTAAACGAAAGCACTCTACCAAAACATTTTTGCGCGAAAGCTATAGCAACTGCCTGTTATGTCTGAATCATGTTTTCATTTGACTACTAGCCAAACATACTCCATTTGAACTGTTTTATGAAAGAAAACCAAATATTTCATATTTTAAAATTTTTGGTTCAAAATGTTTTATTTTAAACACAGAAGATCAGCTTGGAAAATTTGATCCAATATCCGATGAAGGAATTTTCATAGGATATCTGAAACGAAGTAAGGCTTATCGAATTTTTTTTAAAAGAACTAAAACAATCGAAGAAACAATTCGTGTTTCCTTCGATGAAAATTTTAAGTTTAATAAAACTTTTAAGGATGATGAGATAATAACTAAGGTGGTCACAAATACGGTTACTCAAAATAATTTTGGAGAAGATGAAAACATTGTTCATAATTTTGAAGAAAATGAAAACATTGTTCATAATGAAAATGAATTAAGATCTCCTCCTAGGATTTTACGAGATCATCCAGTAGAAAATGTCATAAGAAAAATTGATTCACGTGTAAGAACTAGAAATCAACTTAATCAAATGGGCCATGTAGCATTCCTTTCTAATATCGAACCTAAAAATGCTAAAGAAGCTTCTACTGATGACTATTGGATTATAGCTATGCAAGAAGAGCTAAACCAATTCAAACGAAACGAAGTATGGGAATTAGTTCCTAGACCAAGTGATCAAATAGTCATCGGTACTAAATGGGTTTCTAAAAATAAAGCAGATGAACAAGGAAAGATAACTAGGAATAAAGCTAGATTAGTTGCACAAGGATATAATCAAAAAGAAGGAATTGACTATGAAGAAACGTTTGCTCTAGTTGCACGACTAGAAGCAATACGTATCTTAGTGGCCTTTGCATGTTTTCATAATTTTAAACTTTATCAAATGGATGTTAAAAGTCCATTTTTAAATGGTTATATAAAAGAAAATGTTTATGTTGAATAACCTCCTCTATTTTCACATGAAAAATTTCCAAACCATGTCTATAAACTTAAGAAAGCCTTATACGATCTAGAACAAGCACCCCATGTTTGGTATGAACGTCTTAAAAGCTATCTTATACATTCTGGTTTTGAAATTGGGAAGGTTGATCAAACTTTTTTTTATTAAATGAACTAAAAAGGATATTTTAATTATTCAAATTTATGTTGATGATATTATTTTTGGTTCTATAAATGATAAATTATGTTAGGAATTTTCAAACATAATGACCAAAGAATTTGAAATGTCACATATGGGAGAATTATCTTATTTTCTTGGTTTACAAATTAAAAAATTAGATGATAGAATTTTTATTAATCAAGAAAAATATTGTAATAATCTAATTAAAAGCTTTGGTATGGAAAATACTTCTACCAAACCAACTCCAATGAGTACAACAATACATCTCGATAGAGATGAAGATGGTAAGGGTGTTGGCCAAAAATTACATTGAAGTATAATTGGATCATTACTTTATTTGACTGCTAGTAGATCTAACATAATGATGAGTGTTTGTTTATGTGCTTGATTTCAAGCAAATACTAAAGAGTCACATATGCGAGCGGTGAAATGAATATTACGTTATCTAAGCAAACCAAAGACTTCAGACTTTTCTATCCGAAAGAATGTCCTTTCGATTTAGTATCATACATTGATGCTGATTTTGGAGGATGTCAGACAGATAGAAAAAGTACGAGTGGAACTTGTCATTTTATTCGACAATCTCTAGTATCTTGGTTTAGAAAGAATCTAAATTGTGTTTCTCTCTCGACTTGTGAAGCAGAATATATTTCAGCTGCTTTAGCATGTGCTCAAGTCATCTACATTCAACAAACACTTCAAGATTTTGGAATAAATTTATCTAAATCAACTATTTTTTGTGATAATACAAGTGCTATCAACTTATCTAAAAATCCTGTAAATCATTCACGAACTAAACATATTAACATTCATCAGCATTTCCTTCGTGATAATATTGAAAAGGATATAGTCGGGTTGGAATTTGTCTCCTCTGAAAACCAGCTGGCAGATATATTTACAAAACCATTAAATGAAATTATTTTTATAAAACTAAGAAGAGAACTAGGAATTTTATCATTAAAAGATTTATAATTCTTTTTTTTATAAAAAGTTTTTCAATTTTTTTTTTAAAGGTTGAGTTTCCATGACTGAAACTCTGGTCTCTCACTTGAAAGTCATATGCACTACCACTCTACTACATGTTACTTCACATCAGAACCATGTTTTCAATTCCTATTATATTTTTTCTATTCTTATTTCACATTTTTAACCTTACGTTTTTTTCTTTCTTTTTAGCCAATCATCCTTCTCTGGTTAAAATCTATTTCACCTCTAACCTTCTTACTATTTCTGAAATGTTTTGTATTATAAATACCTTCTTTTTGTCAAAGTTTATATGTCATTAAGAAGAAAACGAAAGTTTTTTATCAAGCAATTATAATAATGTCTTCCCAAAAATTTTTTGAATAGTCCTCGATTGACTACACTTCTCCTACTTCGGGTTCAATCAATTTATCCACTCCTACACCTATCTATGAACCTGTTCCCATTGTCCCCCCTTCGACTCATACTAGTTATACTCCACCCGGGAAATGAGCCAAACGTTCTTTATTTTTTGGCTCTTCGTCTACTAAAGAGAAAATTGATGACATTCACCATTACCAAAAAGAAACGCTAGAATTACAGCGCGAACTCTATTATGAACAAAAGGTTAACACTAAGCGTTTGAGCTTTCTAGAGCAAATCACATTGAAATTCTACGGACCTTCATCTAGGAACACGGTTCATCAACCTTCTCCTATTCATTGTCCTGCTTGACATAATCCTTGGGAACGATCGCCACAATGTCCTTCAGTGTAACCAAACTCTTGGGAACATGGTAATGGCTGGTCTCCCTCCGTCCATTATAGGAGAATACCAAAATCGAGCCAGAAGATTATATAACTCCTAGCTCTTCTTCTAACTCTGTTTAATTCCTTTTTTTCTTTTCCTACTTATAGAATTATTTCTATTGTATTCTATTGTTTGCTTATATATAAATAATTTTTCTTGCAAAGATAAGTGTTTGTTGGCTGAAAAAGGGTTACAATATATATACTGTGTACTCAAACGGCTGAACACATGCAAACAACCGGTTGAATATTGTAGAATCCATATTTTCCATCCAGATTCAGACGGCTGAACACCTTGACAACAACCGGCTGAATTTGTTGATTTTGCACTGTAAACTTTCGGGAAAGCATTCAGATGGCTGATTACAGTAAAACAGCCAGTTGAATGTTCCCAGAACAATTTTTTAATATGGGCTTCTAACCCAATAACCCATTCTACCCAATTATTTACCCTACACTATAAATCTCTTTTTTCACTTTTTACTTTTTACCCATAGAACCCTATCCTCCATTTCTTCAAAAAATCCATTCCTCCTTCAAATTTCAATCCAAAATGCCTCCATGATCAAACAGAACTAGAGAATCCACTTCCGGTCCATCCGAAGATCAAATTCGAGCATGTTGTGGAATGACACCGTTGTTTCTTGCTTCAATAGCATGAAAAACTCCAAAATCTTTGAAGGAGCTTTCATAAAAATTCCTGATTTTGCCGGTTATAGAATTCGAGACACAGCAGAGCAAAATCATTTCGAAAGTCTCGTTTGGTATGATCCTAACATATCGAAATTAATCATCTTTTAGTTAAGCTTTTCCTTGCTAACATGAATCATGATCATCATAACCCACAAAATCGTTAAAATCGTGTATGGTCGTTAGTTTGTGGTGTCAACATATTCTTGCCTTTACAACGATTGGGATATATATTGCATTGTCCATATCAAGGAACCGACATTGATGACATTGAAGTTGATATGGTTCACCGTGATGAGTTTTCTCATTTTTTCTTATCAATCAACTTACAAATCTAAATGAACTTAAATCAAGTGTATTAAGACCCCAAGCTCACCTAATTCATCGTGCTTTAATTCATTCTTTACAACCCTGCACTGGTAGTTATGAGAAAGTATACAAACGGGACTTTCAAGCTCTTTATGCTATATATTCTCATCAAAAAGTGAATTGGGGGAAAATTATTTTGGACGAGTTTCAAAATATCATAATTTGACGGAAATACAAAACCATTTACTATGGGGCTTATATTATGCGTCTCCTACTCAATTTTGGTGTACAAATTTCGGATTTCGAATATTCGACCATAGGTAAGTTAGGAGCTAAAATCTTGGGTTTAATGGGTCTTCCTCACCGTCCTCCTCCTCAGCAAATAATTTCCTTCCAAGAATGGGCACAAAACAATGAACGAGATGTTCCCTAACCTCGTGACGCAATTGTCGCTTCCTCTTCACAAACTCACTAAGAAGAAAAAGAGGATGACGATTCAATTCAAATAATTGGCCCCGATACCTCATCAAGATAAGCTATTATCACCCTTTCTCGTAACCAATCCAAACTTCATCGTGATATCAAAATACTTGAAAAGAAGACAGAAAAGAAATTCAATTCTATCAAAGGATTTCTTAACAAGATTTGGGACAAAATTTCTTGCTCCAGTTCAACATCAACCAAAGTTTATAATCTAGCTCCTTTCCAATGGTCTTCTTCGAGCTCTGAAAATGGAGATGATGATAGCGATGATCCTTCTATCTAGATTCCTTTTATGCTCTATGGACTATTATGCTTTTTATTTTTACAACATTTGGTTTGTAATATTTTTTTAACAACACTTTTATGGTTCTCCGTGGGGTTGTATGTGATGTTGTGACTATGTGATGTTGTGACTATGTATCTATGATGTTGTGACTGTTATGCTTTGTTTAAATATGTTTTTGTTATTTATGTATATTTTATCTCTAGTCTTTTACGTTTCTCCATTTTTTGTTGATGACAAAGGGGGAGAAATTTGGTATAAATTTGTTAATTTTTCTGTGCATATATATAAGGGGAGAATTTACACAAGTTTCATGTCAATGAAAATTACTTATTATATATACTTATAAAGTTGTCATCATCAAAAAGGGAGAGAATGTTAGAACCTCGTTTTTTAGTGTTTTGATTGTGACAACTATATAAGTCTATATTCTTGTATACTAACCGTTTATGCAGGAGGTTCATTGAAGATTCAGATTCACAAAGCTATGAAGTTGTTTTAATTTTGTCTAGAGTCTGTGTATTATTAGAACTATGTTAAAATCTCTCCAATATGATATATAAACAATAACACATACACAAAACCATGCAAATGCACAAAGCAGGCTATAATCAGCTGGCTGAATGATACCATTCAAACGGCTGAATGCTGAAACAAAGCATAAATTATTATGCAGTTTTAGCCGGCTGAATGGTGACATTCAGACGGTCGAATAAGACTAAAAATAGCATATTTTCTTGTTGTATCGAATTTAAAATAAATCAGATGGCTGAATTGAAAAATTCAGATGGCTGGTTATTGATAACGGCTAGTTTTCTGAAGGGATGCTTCTCTTCAACGGAGAGAAACATCTTTAAATCTAATGGTTGCATCCGTTCTTTTTCATCAAAGATTGCAACTCTTAAAACTCTATAAATAGAGTCTAAAATTCAAAAAACAACTTACCTTTACTGATTTTAGTTTTCTTGAATTCTAATCTCTTATTCTCAATTTGCACTCAAAATACTTATAATCTCAGATCGTTGATCACTCTACCTTCCACATTCTTCAAGCACATTACACTATTTATCATAAAGAAGAAGATTATAGGAAGATTGTACTTTATTGACTTATCAGCGCTATTTAAAGAGCATACTACAGTCAGATACTTTTTATTTGTAAAGAAGTCCTGTTTGGTTGCTTGGGCGGTAGAAGTCCTATTCGGTTGCTTAGGCGGTAGAAGTCCTAGTCAGTTGCTTAAGCGGTGTAAACCTATTCACTACAACAAAAATACCCTTTCGCAACTGACAAAAACAGTTGTAATAGAGTTATTACAACAGGCAACTGCCTGTCGTTATATTCGCAGTTGTAATAGAATCGGACTTTTCTACAATTACTTTTGGCAGTTGTTAAAGATTATTTTATAACTGCTTTTGATGGTTGTAAAAAACTTATTTACAACTGCTTTTGACAGTTGTGGAAGACTTTTTTTACAACTGTTTTGACTGTTGTGTTAGAGTCTACTACAACTGGTTTTAGCAATTGTTAAATAAGGTGCAAAATTTAAAAAAAAAAATAAACACATTTTGCAATCAAAGAAAACCATAGATAAGGGTAAACGATACACTAAAAATAACAAGAAAATCAAACATTACACTATGAGAAAATACAATCTCAAACCGTTACACTCTACAGATTACATATTCCGTCTACAGAAACAAAATAAGTACAAAAATTCAACCTCAAAACAAAATTGCCTACTACAAAACTTCAACCCAAAAAAATAAATTGCTGAAGTATGCTCCTCTCAGTCAAGGTTACGAGCAACATCGCAGGTTCGCTTGGTTTATTTCATCTTAGATTAGCTAGCAGCAGGAAGTGTATCATCTTCTACATAACACTCACACAAAACCAAACATCTCATACCAAAAACAACCACCTCATGATTTCATAGCTTTTTGAATCAGTTCAATAGAATTGCCTCACGTCAGCTTTAGATACAAGTCATCAACATCTCTTTTCTCAAGCAAGACCAATCTACACGAGGGAAGACATCATCATCGACTTGATAATGCAATGGTGTGTGACTGCCAAATAACTTTAACATGTTTACCTGAGAAGTATGGTATACAAATTCATCTTTTTTTGCTAGGAGAAGAGAATCTAGTCTGATACAAAAATTTTGCAAGGAAAATGATAATAACATAATATTGACAGTAGCCGATCAATCAAACTGGCAAAAGCATGCACACCATTCTTCTTCAATACTGTAACAAGATATTGGTTAGGCATAGCTGGCAATCAATATAAGATCAACATTGTCTACAGACTAATACTTCGATGAATCTAATGCATCTTCAATACTACTTCTGTAATTTAAGTAAAAAAATTTGACCAGAAAGTTACTAAATCTAATGCCTCCTCATATGCAAACTAATACTTGGATGAATTTGTTACTGAAAGTCCTAAATGCTTTCAAATACTACACTCTCCATGTCTACAAATTTTTTGCATTTTTTTATACTTGCAACAAATTTTGTGTACGTGTACTTAGAGTGATAGCGCTACTACTTTCATGAGTATAGCTCTGCCTATCGATATGACTTTATGTACTATTCAGTGTTCCAGACTTTGGTTTCTACTATCTCTTTCTCACCGGTGCTTTTCTTTCTCAATGCATTACACTGCTTTATGGCAACCTAGAACACTATTCTGATATGTAGTATCGCTCTTCTGAACTAAGTGTACTTACTGGGCTAGTGGAAATTTTTAGCATCCAAGTCTGATCTAGAAGGTTATCTACATAGCATAAACACATGTCTGTTGTTCTATTTGAATAGGCATACCAAACTTCAACTATTTAAAAGAAATGGGGAACTTCATCCCTAATCATTCTTGCTGCATTTTCATTTTAATATCTAAAGTACTACATATATATTGACCGACGCTAAATGCACCGTGTTAGAGTCTTTTTACCAAAAAGAAAAAAGAAAAGAAAAAAACAGAGAGCGATAATTTATTTTACCCTTATCGGCCAACAATGGATTACCAGACTGTTGTATATAGCTGGACAATTATCATTCGTCTTTAGATAAGTTTTTTTTCCTTTCCTTGGTTGGTAAACTTTACCGAAGTCTGTAGACGTACGCACTTGAATAGAATAAACAAGTCTAGATAAGAAAATTTCTAGCTTTAAGGCGCAGCAATCAGGACCTCGACATCAACTAAGGCAGCGATTTAGATAGCGAGCTCCACTTTTGAAATTGATGGCCTGAGATACAGGTGAAAACGAGACACTTCCAGATCCCATTACACACAATGTAATTTACGCAAGAACTACAGATCAAACAGCTCCAAGCGGTGCAATGTTAACCTCTGTTTCTCCTTATAGCGTCAGCTTCAGATCTTGTCACTACAATAATTTTGATACTTAAAGTTTTGGTTTTTAACATTGCAAACTTAGACTGTGAGTTTCAAGTGAAGGTAGAATATGTTTTGATTGGGAATAAAATAGGAGGCAATATGTTTTTTTGGATCCGAACGTTATAAAGAAGAAAAGGGGAAGAGGGAATAATGTTTGAGGAGTTGAGAGAGTCTATTTCCAGTCAAGACAAAAATTTGGCAGAGTGTTTAATGTTTCCCTAAATTTTAGTGCCAAAAATTTGCCCCAACTTTTCATTTTCCTACCAAAACATTTAACCCCAAATTCCCTCCTCATTTCAGCTCCCTTTTCTTCTTTATTCACGTGAACTGTTAAGTTTGACTGAAAATAGGGATCCACGTTTAAATTATTATGATGGTTGGATGGTGGTTTGATGGTTGAGATTAGCTTTTATATATTGCTTCGAATTATTTTCTACGTAATATGTGTGATTTTACAAGGAACATTGCTATGACATGCAAACGAAATCTCCATTTCAAAAATGAAATACTCTAAATTATGTAATACTATGTTTTAAAAAATAAATTATAAATATTTTATTTATCCAACCAGAAAAATAATAGCATTAGAATTTTCTAAAGTTTTGAATATTTTATAATAAATTATATTTATTTAAAATTTAATTTTTTGTTTTAAACTTTTTTATGAAAATTTCAATTTTTTTATGTTATGAATATTTTTAAATTTATTTCAGTATTTTTTTTATTTTTGAATTTTATGAAAGTTTCAAAATTTTATTTTTAAAATTTATGAATATTAAATACCAAATAATAAATATTTCTTCTAAATTATTAAAGATTACTTATTAATTATTATTTTTTAACTATTATTTATTTAATTATTATTTATTATACATATATTATTAAATATAAATTATAAATTAATATTATTTCATTTTAATTATTAGTTATTATTATTTTATTTAATTATTATTATATTATTTAGTGTTGAATTTTAACTTTTAATTATTATTTAATTAATTACTATTTATTATAAATAATTGATTATTAATTATTAGTTAATATTATTTGACAGTGATGAATTTATAAATTTTTAATTATTGATTAAATATTTATTATTTATTTATTTATTATTGATTATTATATTTTTAATATCAAATATTAAATACCAATTATTAATATTAATTATTATTTCTTAATTATTAATTATAGAAAATTAACTCTTATTTATTAATTATTAATTATTTAATCATAATTATTTATTATATTAATTATTAATTATATTGAATAGCAATTGCTGAAACTAATTATTTCATATTTGAAATTAATTATTATTATTTAATAGTAATTATTATTTATTAATAATTTTCTTATAATTATTAATTATTAGGTACTATTATTTAATTATAATTATTAACTAATTATTACAACAATAAACAAAAAAGTTGTAATATGTCCTATTATAACTGCAGAAAAGAAGAGTTGTTAAAAATATGTATCTACTACAACTAGCAAAAATTGGTTGTAATAGACATCTATTACAATTGGAAAAAAGTTTGTAATAGGCATCTATTGCAACTGACAAAAAAGATAAGTTGTTAAAAATAGATATCTATTACAACTGCCAAAAAATGTTGTAATAGGCATCTATTATAACTGGAAAAAGAATAGAGTTGTTAAAAATAAGCATTTATTACAACTGGCAAAAAAGATGAGTTGTAATAGGCATCTATTACAACTAACAAAATAAAAGAGTTGTTACAAGTAAGTTTATTACAACTTTCTGATAAAAAGAGTTGTAAAAAACCTTTATTACAACTGACTATCTGTAACAGTTGTAAAAATACAGTTGTAATTGGGTCTTTTTGTTTTAGTGATTCCTCCGGGTTAAGTGAGGGTTGCTAGTTTTAATTCCAGAAGGAGTCTGGGACTGGACGTAGAACGAGAGTTCAAACCAATATAAAAATCTCTGGTGTCATTTACTTTACTACTTTATTTATTTACTTACTTATTTTATATTCCGCACAAGTAGTTTATAAATTGATCCATATTACTCGATCCTAAGTATTAGTCACTTTTAGAATACAACAACTTTGGATTTTGAACATGATATATGCAATGAAGTTGTTGATAACCAAACAGAGGAAGACGAATTTAATGAACATAAATTTTTTGAACTTTTCGAAGATGAGTTGTCGAATTCTGAAGGGGTAGAGGTAAATCACCATTTTGATTTTGGAATCAATAATTCTGAAGAAGTTTTCAATGATAAGTTTGAATTTCAATTTGGTGAAAATAAACTTGATCTTCAACCAATTGTTCTATCAACCCCAAAAATCATCGAAAATAAAACAACTCATACAATTTTTAATAAAACGACATTCATTTTTCCAAATCAACGTTCAATTTTGAATTCTTTTATAGTTTGGTTTTTTGGGCTTAAGCTATGTCTCTCATACTTAACGAGACAAATGAATTGGTTTTGGAAGACTATTTCATTTACTCTTTAAAAGTATATTTTCTTATGTCTTGTAGATAATAACCATTCTTTTTCATGTAAGTATATGTCATATTTTTATTTTTATTTTATTTTCTCCTTTCACTTAGGTTGACTGTGGGGACACAGTCAAAATCAAGTGTGGGGGGAGGGGGAGTCTCAACTTCCTTTTGATTTCTCATGGTTTATTTTTTGCATTTTCCTTCCAAAACTCAAAAAATTAAAAAAAAAATCCAAAAACAATTTTTTTAGCATTTTGATTTATTTTTGAAGAAACACCGTAAGATAAGTATAGGTTTTGGTTATTAAACTGAAATTTTTGAAAAATTATTTGTCTCAACAAAAATAAAAATAAAGTTTGATTATAAGTAACTATGGTTTAACTAGTCTATAAAGAGTTTCATGGTGATAATTATGAAGCATGACCTAATTGAAAATCTTTGTTTAAAAAAGTGGTGGATTTAAAGAAAAGGATATAATAATTTTTATCTTCTAAGTTAAATGGTGCTAAGATGATTTTGCAAAATTCTTTCTTAAAAAACAAAAAAAGAGACAAAAAGAATATATATATATATATAATATGTGTATATATAACATAAAAAAATTGGATTTATAAAAATAAGAAACACCCAGAGTCATATAGTCAGACGCAAGTGTGTACACTCTCCATGCTTTGTACCCTTCTCACGTAAGCCCGAAAGGCAGTGCATGATTGGAATATCTGGCCATATTTTATCTAAGTTAGGTGTATGTATATAATATTCATTTATTAATAATTCCTACACTTGTGTGTTCACTCGCCATGCTCTGTATTCCCCTCATGTAAGCCCAAAAGGCAGTGCGTGGGTGATATACCTGGTCTTAGTTTATCTGAGTTAGGCCTATGTAAATATTGTTAATATTAATAAAATTTCAAATAAAGTGAGAGTAAGCAATTGAAATCCAAGCACTATTTTCACTTATTTGATTTAACTTATTATTAAAAAGAAATGAAAATACCACTTTGATAAACTTTGATAATTAACTAAGGATGCATTTCATGGTTACATTATGTTATCAACCGAAACAACTAGCCAAACTAGAGTCTATTTGTTATGCTAACTTTATTTTTGTTGGAAATTTTAACAAGTAAAAGAATTAAATTTCTTAATAATGACCAGAACTTATATTTAACTTATTTGTGTCAATTTAAAAGTAAATTCTTCATTTGTAAATATTGTTAAAAACTTGCATCCATATCTTTGTAAATAAATCGTGCATTCAGGAATTTTCATATTGCATTTGGATTTTGAGGATAGTATCCGCTGAAAACCCTAACAAGACAATACTCGTCCTACTATGGATACCTAAAGGTTTAACGGGTTATTGCATATGCTCAATACAATTCTGCTCCCAACGAAAATAGTTTTACCTTAGTTTTTCTTTATTCGAGGACCAATAAAAAGATAGGTGTGGGGGTATTTGATGTGCCCGTAAATGTGCGTATTTTTACTTCCATATTTAATCTAATTTAATTAAATAAATGGGCATATACGATATTTTAATATGTTTAAACTGTATTTCAATTATTCTCAAATCATCATTTATTCATCTTCATATAGGGGCAATATGGTCATTTTTGTGTATGGATTAATTTTAGAAAATTTACTTGGATATTTTAGTGTTATTTTGTAGGAATTTGGATTCAAATGGAAGAGGGCTTCATGGAAATGTCCATGCATATGAGTTAAAAGGCAAATGAAGATGGAAATAAATCATTTCATGACATCATGGAGGAACCCACCTACCCATTTACCATGATGTACAATTAGGAGCTAATTCACATGTTAGTGGCCATTAAAGTTACATGCACACTTAATGGGGGATTAATTCATGCTAATGATAACTTGGTGGCCACACTTCCTCAAGGGAAATTTGGGTAGTACCCAAACATATGATTAGTGTTTCAAAACATGTATAAATACCCAATATGTTCATGTAATGAAGCTCTTAGCCTCCTCTTTAGTTAGTTTTGTTTTTGGCTAAAAAATAAACAAAAACTCTCTTTTCTTTTTAATGGCTTCTTAGCCTTCTTTCATGTAATTTTCTTTTTATGCAATTTAATTTCATGCTCTTTTAATTCTTGTTCTTTATTTTATGCAATTAGCTTAGTTTTATTTCATATGCAAGTAGTTTAGCTCTCTTTAATTTTTAATTAGCTTGCATTTTCCTCTTGTTTTTGTTTCATGTTGAATTCACATTTGTTGAAATGATAACAAATATGAGAGGCTAAAACCCTTCAATTTAGGGGTAATGAAGCACTCCTAATCATGTAGATTCAACATTTTGCTAATTTTTGGTCTCTTTTAATGCTTAATGGAAATGTTTGACATGGTTAAACTTTGTTGTTTTAGCTTTGAATTTGATAGCCTATGTTGTTGACACCAAATAGGCTATGCTTAAACAAACATAAACACAAATTACCTCTTCATCTTTATATGATTATGGTAATGAAGTAGATTTTAAAATCAAAATTTGATGGTCTATATTACTAATTAATAGTAAATAGATCATGCTTAGAATAGATTTTATTTTCAAGTTCATTAACATTTTCATGAGAGTTAACAAGTGGTTTAGTGGATATTTTAAAGTTTGATGGTTTATATTGGGCTAGTTAATAACACAAATAGGCCATACTTATGATAAACATATCAACTAAATTCACTAATGACCAAAAGAGAGATCATAATATCATTTGTTGATTTATGTGATCATGAGAATGGAATAACCTCAAAATTGCCTTTTACTCTCATATTTTTATCCACTTTTAGGTTTTTATAGTTTTTAGATTTAAAATCAATTCAATTCCCTATGGATTGAACCATACTCGCCACGTACTAAAATTTTATGCCGTGCACTTGGTTTATTTTTAGTTTAATTTTTTCAGCTATTTTCCTAATCCAATAAAAATTTAGTCGTTGAACAGACACATCAAACACCAATAAATAAATCAACTGTTCTCTTCTTCTATCCAATAGAAATCTGTTTCATATCCCTATACATCCTATCTCCTCTGGGGTGAAAAGTCATCCTTGAATGGTGACACTCCACAAGTACTTCCTCTAACATACTTTCAATCTTTGGAATGCAAAGGCATGCACCTCTCCTTAAACATCCCTTTTCCCCAACTGCATATCAAATGACATAGGGAAATTGTTCACCTTTACTCAGCTTATCCAATTTGTCAACTATCTCCTCATCCTTCTTTTGTTTAAGTCTAATGTAGTCCATCAATGCTGGTCTAATATCCATTGATGCCAAATAGTTTTGAGTGGGTTTTGTTGGCGGTTGGAAGTTCAAATTCAAGAGGAACTCCAACTGCCTCCACTCATATATAGCACACAAGGTAGCATGCCTTTGGATAAGGGCATCGGTGACAACATTCCATTTTCTAGGGGTATACTTTATCCAAAAGTCATAGTAAGCTATAAACTCGTTTCACTCTATTGCCTAAGATTTAAATATTTTTGGAAAATTAGATATTGAGTGATTTATGGTTAGTAAACAACTCAAATCTTTTCCCTGAAAGATAGTGCCTCTACATCTTCAAGATGAAATCAATGGCTGCCAACTCTATGTCATGAACTAGGTATCTTTTCTCAAGGTCCTTTAATTACCTACAAGCATAAGTTATCACCCTGCCTTCTTACATAAGAACTGTTCCCAATCCTATGCCACATACTACTATGTAAACCGTAAAAGGTTTTACTCCATTAGGGATGACGACTATTGGTGCATTGTCAATAGTTCCTTTACCTTCTCAAATGCTTCAGTGAATCTTTCATCCCATGCAAAGACTAGATTCTTCTTAGTTATGTAGTTAAAGGAACAATTATCTCTACAAAATACTTTACAAATTTCCTATAATAACCTGCTAACCCCAGAAAAATCCTAACTTCTACGGCATCGTTCAGAATCTTCCAACTTTGAATAACTTCCACTATTGCGGGGTATACCACTTATCCATTCTTGAAAACAATATGCCTAAGAAATCTCACTTTCTTCTTCCAAAATTGACACTTTGGGAATTTGGCTTTAAGGTGGTGCCTCCTCAAAGTTCCTAATGAAATGACCCAGATTTTTTGGTTATTTGAAATTGATTACTTAATCAATTTTAAATATTGGAAAGTAAAATTTTATCGAATATGTTGAATTTCAAATATAATGATTTATTGATAATTTAAGTGTTGAATTGAATAATTGAAATCGTGATAATAATTTAAATCTTGGATTTTTGTTTGGAAAAAAATAGCTTAAAGGCTTATTAAATTTATATTCATAAGAGTGAAGGTAATAGAACTTTTAAATTTGAATTTAAAAGTGATTTACTCGATTTTAAAAATAATTCGTTTAAATTAACGTATAAAAATAGCCTTCTCGGGCATAGTCTTGGAATTCGACGAAACCAATTCCATTGGATCCGTAATAGTGAATTATTATCGGATTTCAAATTTCTTAAAGTTTGGAGTTACGGTTTGGTCGTACGGAATAAAAACACATTGAAATTAATATCGAAAATTCAATATAATAATTAGGTCCAAAAAGCTATCTTCTCCATAAGATCGAAAGCGGACTCGAAACTTGTTCCATTGCGTTCAAAATAGGGGTATAACATTATGAACACCTAGCGGCATGCCTCGATAGGAGTTTGAAATAACTACCTAGATATTTGAACTTAAAATAATAATAATATATAAATTGATTTGACCCTACCTTCACATCAGCCCAAATTCTTTCACCATTAGCCACCCTATACCCTGACCTACTTGTCCCTTTAAATCTCTCCCTTCTATTTTAAATAGCAAAGCAGTTTCATAGAGAAGAAAAAAAGTAATCAAAACTTCAAAAATTATATAATCGAATTCTACTCAATTAAAATTCATGAAACAAGTTTGTAAATCATGATTTGCTAATAGCTTCAACCTAGAATGCTTTTTGAGGGTCGCGATTTCGTTCCCTGATATTCGACTGTGAAGACGAGCAAGAGTTCAAAACTAGGGTTCTATTTTTTTTGAAATCGAGGCCGTGTTAGGCGATTCCGAGGGTGGTGGAGTGTTTCTCACAGGAAGGCACATCTACTCGTCAATTTTCATAGCACCCGGTGGTGATTTGGAGGTCGCGACCTGACAGGGTCGTGCGTGATGGCCAAGAACACATTTTGCATCGTCGAAGAGGAGGAGGCGTTGATGGTTTGGTAGAGTCGAGAGTGATGAGGAGAGTGTGTTGGCGAGGTTGGTTCGTGACTTCGTCAAATTTGTGGCCGTATCAGTGAAAGTGTGCACGGCCTGGTGTTGTCGAGCGTGCACAGGGAGAGAAGCTTTTGGGGAAGAAGGGTTTAGTGGGCCGGGTCTTGAAACTGTATGGGTTGTAATAAAAGTTAATTATTGTTTTAAATTTAATCATATTTAGCCGATGAACTAAAAGTTAAATAACTTTTATATGCGAGGTCCGATTGAGATGAAACAAATGGTGATGGAATCGTTGCGACAAGAGCTACATTCCAGAACTGATTTAGAGACGTTTGGAGTTAACCAAAATTTTAGGTTAGATCAAATGTCGTTCGATTTGATTTAAAATTGAAAACTCAAGGTGAGTGTTTTATAACGCCCACAACGTACTAAAATATTTCATGCCAGTTAAATTCGATTATGCAGTGATATAATTTATTGATCTTTGTTTGATAAATTTAATTGTCATTCGAATTGACTATTAAAAATTAAATTTGACTGTTAGATTTGAAATTGGAATCCAATTGCCAGTAAATTACCTGATTTAATAACTATGAAATTGTTGTGAATTATATTGACTGTTTAAATGATTGATTGCGATGGATCCTATTGGTTGATATTTTGGATGATTTGGATGTTTATTTATTTTGATATATCCTATTAACACCTTGTATATTATTTATAGTATATAAACTGTAAATTGAATTATTTTGAATAAATTAAGAAATAGGTTTAAATGATATATACTATGACACTGTGATTTGAATTGAAATGATATATATCCATCCCTGTAATTAAATTGAGATAACTGATCACTTGGCCATAAGATAGAAAATTATATACGGATACCGGATTGGTCAAATTAAATGATTTTAAAATTTCTGATTTGAAATTTATTTTAATGATTTTGATTTAAAAGAAATAAAAACCAAATTTATAGAAATCAATTTATTTTCGAACTTGAGCTTGGAATGTTAAAATTTAAATTTGGTAAACGAAATGTTTAAATAATTGAGTTGGGATTTTTAAGTTATAATCGAATTGTGATTTAAATTTCAGAAATTGATTTGATTTAAAGGATGGAACTTTTATTCAAACTTTGAATTTTACTAAGTAAAAGTATTTGGAAATTTGGATTTCAAATTGGATATTGTAGGTTAATTTGATTTAAGTGTTTTGAATCGATATTTTGAAGATCGAGCTCGAAATAGATATAAATTGGAATTGAATTAATTGGTTTTGAAAGTGGAATTGAATTAATTTAAAATCGAAGTTGAAATTGATTTGAAATGAAATCGAAATTGAATCGATTGGATGGAAATTGGAATTGATTCGAATTGGGAAGTTGGAATTGAATTGGTTTGACTTTGAAGCTATTTTCAATAAAAATTATTTTAATATAAACTGTTCAAAATCTATCTTCTTAAATATACAAATCATTTTGGTTTTCTAAATTATTTTACTATATAAACCATTTTAATATTTAAACTATTTTTTTATTAAACTATTTTAACCATTTAAACTATTTTTAACTATTTTAACCATTTAAACTATTTTTAACTATTTTAATTATTTAAACTATTTTAAAACTATTCAAACTATTTTAATTATTTAAACTATTTTAAAATAATTTAAACTATTTTAATTATTTAAACTATTTTAAACTATTCAAACTATTTTTTCAAAATTTCAAACTGGTCAAGGGTGGAATGTTTATTTTTAAATCATGGATTTAAATACGAATTGGGCTAAATGAAGTTATAACCTAAATTGGAATTCGAAACGATTTTGGAAGCGAAATTGAGATATTAAGGTGAAAATTATTTTGAACTGAAATAGTATTATTTGAGTAAATATGAAGATTTCGAAATGAATTAGATTTTAAAGTGAATATGATATTCTGATATCAAGTATGAACTGTTTTCGAAATGTAAAAGTACCAATCGGTGTGTAAAACGACGTTTGGTTGTTAAAGAGACCTGGGCCGGATATGGGCCTACTCTCTGTCTATACCGGAACCACTTTAACAACTATATACGTGGAGTGATGACCCAGAATGATGGTTGGATTTGGCATCGTTTGCTAGATTTGAAGAAAGAGAACGATGATAGATTAACCTGGCACTTGTGCCAATTTGAAATGACTAAAACGGGAGCCGTACCGGTGAAGCGGGTTAGCTACCCCGAGCGGACGCACTTCTTCGTATTACCATCATTTACACTGTGATTAATTGGTGCGCACCCTCCGAATTATAGGACTGTTGGACGTGGTGGGGCGATCATAGCTATGATGCATGACCACCAGCTGGGAAGGGTAAACTGGTAGTATCCTACCTTGGGAATTGCCTAACGTGCCTTGTCATACTTTTATCCCTATACGAGTCCCATACGATTTTGGTTTAGTGTTGTCGTATCACGACGCATCCCTATCCACCGAACGTTGCTGGTGTTTATATGCAAATTGTACGACAATGCTTAAAAACGCGTTAAGGGTGATCAATGTAAAGCCTTAATGCAAAGAAAAATATTTATTTTACTAACTAGACATTATGTGACGCCCCAACTCTATACTCACACTAGCTAAGGACACTACTGGGTAATGCCGCCGACTAGCATGAAGAATAAGGCTGTTGAGGAGCGACCATCTATGTAATTGCTTTGTGAAAGTACCATTATGTCAGATATTATGACATGCATTTCGTTTCAAGAGGAAATCCAACATATCAAATACAAACTCAAAGCTACTACACAGTGGCTAAGTGGCCTTCAGAAACAGATATAGAAATAAACATTACATAAATCAGTCACAGATATTCATATCTCAAAGGCGGAAACATATATGAATATAACACATAAAGGTGTACATCAAAATAGTGGTCATACAAGATCCACTACATCACAAAAGAATAGGTACAAGTGCTAGATAAAAGAATATGTATACATCAGGGAGTCTATATCTCAAATGTATAATAATAAAAACTACTAAGCTAAAGTAGTTAGCCAAAAGTCAGGTGACGTACCCTAATAAGAAGTCAAGCAGAAGCACCTGAAATACCTCGGTCTGACCCGAGTATTATTTAAGAAGAAAATAATAAATGGATCAGTCTAGCTATAAATATCAGATAAAATGAGATAGGATAAGAGATATGACAAAAAACGTATGATAACAATAATGCCATACCGTGACAAGTATACATCATACATTATCTCAAATATTCTCAAACACTAAAAATAATGTCATATTCTTTAAATTATTCACCAAAACACAAATATTGATGGAGCTTATCAATGCATATCATCAAAATTGGTGAAACACAAATTCTAAAAATCATCAACCAGAAATCTATAAAACACAAAGGGGGAGGCCTATCACAAACGGGAGCATGAAAACTCACCAACACGTGTGTCACAAATGGGTCGCTATCCCATGGTCGCTAACCAAAAAGCCGGTGCAACGGCGTAGTGCAATAACGGTACGCCCGAGGAACCTGAAACTCCAATGAGCCAGAACAACGACGTAGTGCAATAACGGTACGCCCGATGAACCGAACTCCATAAAACTCATAGGTTGCTAGCCTATAAAAATGAGATGAAGCTCAATAGAACGTGGTACAGTCCCCCCACGCGGACAAAGAGATATCGCATATCGCTAGTCTATGCCATAAAATGATCATCATTGATTATTGAAAAGTGTAGATTACAATAAGCTAGTAAATAAATAAGTTTAGCTTCATGTCCCATAACCACTGGCTTAACTTAAATATTTATGAACAAATTGTAGATTTCCACTCGAAAATTATCACGTGAGTTCAGTCGAACAAGTCCAAGAATTAACCGACGAAGTAAACGCAAGCGTTTCATACCACTTGTTTTGCTAAGCCGTTTAATTAGATTTCTCATATGAATGAGGTAAAGGTTTGTATATACTAATAGATTGGAAAACAGTTTTAAAAGCGAGCTTTATATTTAAAATAGTGTCGAAATCGTTTTAATGAAAGAGTTTTAGTATTTACTACTCGTATCGAAACCTTTGTATTTTAAAGTGACAAATCACAAAATGATTGTAAAAACAATCAATCACCAAAAATTACAAATACGACAACGTGAATTAAATCCATAGAAATCGATATAGAATCCATCAAATGGATATTCCCAAAATTCAAAGAAAGAAGATATCAAAGACGATAATAAGTGATAACAACTATCCGGATCAACAAAAATCGATTAAAATTGGAAATCCACTCAAAAACAACCCAAAATAGGAAAAATTGGCAGTTCCAGACGTTTGGCGTTTAATCTAGACGTTTGGATTTGGTTTCTGGAAATATTCCAGAAAACCCCCAGACGTCTGAAATTCCAAAGTAGACGTTTGAGACCCAATCCTGACGTCCGAACCTATAAGTCAGACGTCTGGAATTGATCTCTGCCATTTTATTTTCTGCGTGCTTATTTGTTTTCCTCCAGGTCTATAACCAAACGTCTGGACTTGATATCCAGACGTCTGGTCACCTGGCCTGGGCAACAGTTTGCATAGGCCCATGATGGCCAAAACGATTCAGAAGCGATCTGATGAGCAACGACGACTAGGGATTTATGCCAAGCGACAACCCGGCCTTATAGGCTCTTCGTTATACTCCAAATATCATGTCCAAACAACCATAGTAGGATTTTCACAAAATTGGACTTCAAAACCAAAAATGGAAAATTTCACCAAGTCAATTCAAATCAAAAGCAAATGAACATGAATAGATGTTAGGAATTCATATCTAACGATAATGAAAGTTATAGACGTAAATGTGAGTTCAAAAGCTCACCTTTAAAACTCAAAGACATTAAATGAGAGGCTTTAAAACAAAGCAAGACCAATTCCTCTTCAATACACCTCTAGAATCTTCAATCTATTATCAAAGGTGAAGTTTTTCCTAAGTTAGGGTTAGGAATTTGTGAAAATTGAAGAGAGATTGAGATGGAGAAGAAGAAGAGGATGCTTACCTAAGCTTCTCTTTGATTTTGGACTTGAATTTGTATTTCCTAATCAAACTAGGGTTTTGGAATTCTAATTTCCAACCTTTTCCCCCATTTTTCTCTTCAGCTAGAGTGTTAGGAAATGAGGAATGAAATGAATTAAGAGGAGTTGAGTTAGAGTGTTTGATAAAGTAGTTGGGTTCTCTTATTGGGTTTGTGGGCTGAAACCCAAACCCAAAGCCCCAAATGAAAACATCAAAATTCTAATCAACTCCAAACATATCGATGTTTATACTCAAAAAAGTTGTAAACGCCATTTTGGACTCAATGGAAGTGGTCTTGAGTCCCAATTCGACTGTTTACAAAAAGTAACATTTCGGACTTTAATCTGATTAACGATGCTATATTTAAATAAAACATTTAAATATACAATCGTAAAATATGGTGGTTGTTACAGACTCCCCTCCTTAAAGAAATTGCGTCCTGGCAATACTTAAGAAGAAAATAAAAAGTAACAACCATACTAAGGCATAATCAACACAAAAGAAGAAATTTTGAAATGAGAAGTTCACCTTAAGGAGCACGAAATAGTAAGTCCGGATGTGTTCGCTCGATGAATTCTCTGGATTCCCAAGAGCAATCCTTTGGATTTGAGGACCATTGAACTTTCACAAGCGGAACATCTTTATTTCGAAGGCGTTTAACCTCCGTAGCAATGATTCGAATAGGATGTTGCTCATAAGTCAAATTTGGTGAAATTTCAATTTCTTCAGTTACACCGGGTTCAAGAATAGAATCGGAATCCCTAAGGCATTTCCGTAGTTGAGAGACGTGGAATACTGAATGAATAGCAGAAAACTGAGCTAGTAACAAAAGGCGATAAGCCACGGAACCAATACGTTCGGTGATGGGAAATGGGCTAATATATCGAGGTGCTAATTTTCCTGATCGACTGAAACGCACAACACCCTTCATAGGTGAAACACAAATGAACACTACATCTCCCACAGAAAATTCTAATTTCCTTCTTCGGTTATCGGCATAGGATTTTTGTCTACTTTGAGCTTCTCTCATCCTATGACGAATAAGCTCAATCTTTTCTGTGGCATCACAAATAAAATCTAGACCTAAAACCAGCTTCTCACCGGCTTCAAGCCAACACGAAGGAGATCGGCATGGCCTTCCATAGAATGCCTCGAAAGGAGCCATACCAATACTAGATGAAAAGTGTATATGGATAGATAATATAGTTAAACTACGACTAGCAAGTGCGGAATTATAAATAATAGTAAATAACAGTAATAAAAATGACACCGTGGATTTTTATACTGGTTCGAACTTCCCGTTCTACGTCCAGTCCCAGACTCCTTCTGGAATTCTTCGAATAACCCTCACTTAACCCGGAGGAACAGGTATTACACCGCCTGAGCAACCAAACAGGACTTCTCCGCCTAAGCAACCGAATAGGACTTCAAATACAATTTGGTAAATTGTTTCTTGACTTGTGTGTTCTTTGAATAACACGAATATAGTCAATGTAGTACACCCTTCCTATAATCTTCTTGATATGATGATTTGAACGTGCAATTTGTAGGTAGTATACATTGAAAATCGCTTGTGATTATGATAATACAAAGCAAGTATAGATAGAAAGAATTGGTTATTGAAATAGTGGATTTTCATCTCTATTTATAGTATTGAATAGTTTTAATTCAATAGTTGCAACCATTAGAAGGAGTGCAACTGTTGGTGAAGAAGACAACTCTTCAAAATTTGAATTTTCATGAAGAGATGCTTCAGATCATCAAGTTCAGATGTCTGAGAAAAATAGTCAGATGGCTGAGTAAGTTTAAAAAGTCAAAATAGGCAGAAGAAACCAATTTCAGTGAATACAGACGTCTGTTATTTAATTTAGACGTCTGTCGTTTATGACAGATGGCTAAATAAAAGTTCAGATGTCTGAACTTGTACTGATTTGTTCCTCTTCTTTATTTTAGTGATTCTGAACTTGAGAAATTTATAATTTTTGAAAATACTTTTATATCTTTAAATAGTTAAAGATATTTTATATTTGTAGAACATGTTTTTTCAAAAACTATTTGTGTATGTGTGTGTTGTTATCATCATATCAGAGATTGTACAAAAATATCTAACCGGAAATAATAATCAATATACATGAGAGCTTGAGCTTTGTTTGTTGACGATATGATAATAGCTTTTCTTATTAGATTCCTGCAATTATAATTGACAGCAAGTATATAGTTTGAAATATATAGTTGTCTCATTAAAATCGAAAAAGGCAGGTTCCAACACTAGATTGGAAGCTATTATTGTAAGAAAACTCAACAAGGGAAATATGATCTTCCCAATTTCCACCAAAATCAAGAACACATGCACGAAGAAGATCTTCAAGAGTATAATTCACACGCTCGGTTTGTCCATCAGACTAAGGGTGATAAGCGGTGCTAAAATTAAGTTTCGTTCCCAAAGATTTTTGAAGACTCTTCCAAAATCCACTAGTAAATAATGGATCACGATCGCTAACAATAGAAGTAGGAACTCCATGCAATTTAACAATTTCTTTGACATAGAGTTTAGCCAAAAGAAGTACGGTTCGATTGGACCGAACGGGAAGAAAATGGACGGATTTTGTAAGTCTATCTACTATCACCCATAGGCTATCATGACCCGAACGAGAACGGGGAAGACCGTCAATAAAGTCCATGGAAATTTGATCCCACTTCCAAATGGGAATGTCCAAAGGTTGTAATAACCCACCGGGCCTTTGATGTTCGGCTTTTACGAGTTGGCAAGTCATGCAACGCTTAATAAAGTTAGAAATATCTGATTCCTTTCCATCCCAATAATAGAGTCGTTTCATATCCACGTACATTTTACTATTACCGGGATGAATGGTAAATTTAGAACGATGAGAATCTTCTAAAATGTCTTTACAAAGATCACTAATGTTTGGCACAATAAGTCTACCAAATTTTTGAATACCGCCTCGAGCATCAATATCAAAGTCTTTCAAACCTTCAATATCAATTTTATCCCTACAACTTTGGCTAGAGAAGAGCCAATTCGGGATCATGCCTTTGAGCTTCAAGAATGCGGTCTAAAAGAGAAGGATGAGCCTTAAGGCTACACAAAACAAGAGATGAACATGAATTGGATTCACGATCTCGAATCTCACAAGTGGATAAAGTTTCGAGATCATTCCATTCGGATATCATCATAGAAATAACCGCTTGTTACTTACGACTAAGGGCATCGGCAACACGATTTCCCTTCCTAGGAGTATAAAGAATATCAAGATCATAATATGCAAGGAACTCGAGCCAACGTTGTTGACGCAAATTAAGTTCCTTTTGAGAAAATAAATACTTCAAAGATTTATGATTGGTGTAGAGAAAAAATTTCTCTCCCAAAAGATAATGACGCCAAATTCTAAGGGCGAAAACAATAGCCGCGAGCTCTAAATCATGAGTGGCATATCTAGTCTCGGCAGGCTTTAATTGCATAGAAGCATAAGCGATAACATGTTCCCTTTGCATGAGAACAGTTCTCAAACCAACACAACTAGCATCGGTATAAACAATAAAGTCTTGGTTCCCTTCGGGAATCACAAGAATAGGAGCATCGGAAAGGAGTTCTTTTAATTTCTGAAAGGCATCTTCACATTTTTCTGACTAAATGTATTTAACTCCCTTCTTTGTCAAACAAGTAAGAGGTACGGAAATTTTTGAAAAGTCTTTTATGAACCGACGGTAATAGCACGCCAATCCAAGGAAACTACGGATTTCTGTCACGCTCTCCGGTCTCTTCCAATTTTAAATCGCTTCAATCTTTGAAGGATCCACGGAAATTCCGGATTCAGAAATAATATGCCCCAAAAATTTCACACGAGATTGCCAAAAGTGGCATTTAGAGAATTTTGATTTCAATTGGTTGCTCCTAAGAGTTTCCAACACAATCCGAAGATGTTTTTCATGCTCTTCCTCGGTTTCAGAATACACAAGAATATCATCGATAAAGATGAGAACAAATCGATCGAGGAAGTCTTTGAAAACTCGATTCATAAGGTCAACGAAATAAGCTGGGGCGTTCGTAAAACCCAATGGCATAACAAGCCATTCATAAGATCCATAACGAGTATGGAATGATGTCAAAGGAATGCTATCCTCTGCAATACAGAGCTGATGAAAACCGGTTGCTAAGTCTAACTGTGAAAAGTCTCTAGCACCACTAAGTTGATCGAATAAGTCATCAATCCGAGGTAAGGGATATTTATTCTTGATGGTTAAATCATTAAGCTTGCGGTAGTCAACGCAAAGCCTAAGTGTACCGTCAGATTTCTTCACGAAAATTGCCAAAGCTCCCCATGGAGAGGAACTAGAATGAATAAATTGTTTTCCTTCCAATTCGGATAATTGTTTACGCATCTCCTTATTTTCCCTATTGGACATACGATAAGGAGGACGAGTAATAGGTAGAGCTCCAGAGATTAGATTTATTCTAAACTCAATTGCTCGCTTAGGTGGTAATCCTAAAATGGCCTCAGATATGTCGAGAAATTCACGAACAATGTGAATGAGGGAAATGACATCTTCCTCATCATCATTATCATCATCATGAGGATTTAGAGAATACAAAGATGTTCCCGAATTGGAATCTGAATCTTTAAGAACAAGAGAAATCTGCTTAACAGATTGAGGATGTCGAAGATATATAGTCCGCTCAGGACATAAGATAAGGGCTTTATATCGGTTAAGCCAATCCATTCCCAAAATCATTACGAAAACTAGGTAACGCATAACATGCAAATCGGCTTGGAAGGCATAATCACATAAAATAATTTCGACATCTTTACATAGTAAACTGAGTGTTGTTGATCCACCAACCGGATTCGCAATTCTCAATGAGGTCATCAAGCCAATAACATTCAAAGACAAAGAATTAACAAGTTCTTTTGATATAAAAGAGTGAGATGCCACCGTATCAAAAAGAACTCGAATAGGAAGATCACAAAATATAATAATGCCATCAAGGATAGAATGAGAAATACCTTGACCAAGAGAAGTGTTACTAGGGGATTGCACCACATTGAGCTTCCCTTCCTTCTAGCTTTGAAGTTTGGGGCATGAAGACAAAAGATGGCCCGAACTTTTGCAATAACGACAAAAAAGAAGTTTTGGGCACCTATTTGCATAATGGTCCTTAGAACCACAATTGCAGCATTGCCCATGACTAGAGGTAGAAGTCTTTGCTACCGAAGTTGCTTGCTTCCCTTTCTTGTTGGGATAAGGCTTGAACTTAAAAGGCCTCTTCTTGTTGATGTTTTGTTTGGCCCCCACAACTTCAACATCACTTTCTTTATCGGCCTCTTCGAGTTGAAGAGCGATATCAACAAGCTGATCGAAAGAAACTTCTAGTTTCAGAAGTAAAGGCTTTTTGAGGTTCTTATTCAACCTATAGACAAACCTCTGATTTTTCTTCAATGGGGTATTAATATACTCGACCCCATATTTAGAGAGAGAATCAAAAGATGCGATGTAATCCGTCATAGAAGATTCACCTTGAACAAGGTCAATAAAGCGTCGAGCTAAAGATACTTGTTCAGCTTCCGGCACAAATTTCAACTCGAACTATTCCCAAAATTGCTCCAAAGTAAGATCCGCTTCAATAATTTCTGAGATCAGAAGCTCATACCAATCTAATGCTCTCTCCTGGAGCATGCTAGAAGTCACTTGGACTCGATGTAGATCAATAAGATTCATGCGGGAAAAGATGCGATCGCATGTTCTAAGCCAAGCTTGGACTTCTATAACGCTTTCGGAACCCTTGAATGGCCTTCCCCCCAAATTGGTATAATCATTGCACAAGCATGCAAACCCATATTTAGGATGAGTAGGTTCTGGAATGGGTCCGACAGCTTGAGCATTCTTTACAAGATCTAAAAGCTGCTGGGCAGACATAAATACTCCATCCTGAGGAGTAGCACTGGATTGACCGGCGCTGGGATGGCCTGGTCTAACCATTTCTCTTCTTTAAGAAAGAAAGAAAGAAGAGGAAAAAAATGTTATTCTCAGAATGAATATCAACAAACTTGATTGATAAAACAAGACATCATAAAAAGAAATAGGATAGAATGGTAGGAAGACTCGAATTAAATCCTATGGAACGATTCCTAAGAAAGACTTAGGACAATGATCCTTGCTAGATTATTCTACATTGTTCCGAAGTTTGGCTTTGATACCAAGCTGTGATGCCCCATCTATAACTCACACTAGCCAAGGACACTACTAGGTAATGCTGTCGACTAGCACAAAGAATAAGGCTGTTGAGGAGCGACCATCTGTGTAATTGCTTTGTGCGAGTACCAATATGTCAGATAGTATGACATGCATTTCGTTTCAAGAGGAAATCCGACGCATCAAATACAAACTCAAAGATACTACACAGTGGCTAAGTGGCCTTCGGAAACAAATATAGAAATAAACATTACATAAATCAGTCACAGATATTCATATCTCAAAGGCGGAAACGAAGATGAATATAACACATAAACGTGTACATAAAAATAGTGGTCATACAAGATCCACTACATCACAAAAGAATAGGTACAAGTGCTAGACAAAAGAATATGTATACATCAGGGAGTCTCTATCTCAAATGTATAATAACAAAAACTACTAAGCTAAAGTAGTTAGCCAAAAGACAGGTGACGGACCTTGATAAGAAGTCAAGCAGAAGCATCTGAAATAGCTCGGTCTGACCCGTGTATTATTTAAGAAGAAAATAATAAACGGATCAGTCTAGCTATAAATATTAGATAAAATGAGATAGGGTAAGAGATATGACAAAAGGGTATGATAACAATAATGCCATACTGTGAAAAATATACATCAGATAACAACAAAAATCATACAATATATCAAATATTCTCAAACACTAAAAGAATGTCATATTCTTTAAATTATTCACCAAAACACAAATATTGATGGAGCTTATCAATGCATATCATCAAAATTGGTGAAACACAAATTCTAGAAATCATCAACCAGATATCCAGAAAACACAAAGGGGGAGGCCTATCACAAACGAGAGCATGAAAACTCGCCAACACGTGTGTCACAAAAGTATCGCTATCCCATGGTCGCTAACCATAGAGCCGGTGCAACATCGTAATGCAATAACGGTACGCCCGAGGAACCTGAAACTCAAATGAGCCAGAACAACGACGTAGTGCAATAACGATACGCCCGATGAACCAAACTCCATAAAACCCATAGGTCGCTAGCCTATAAAAATGAGACGAAGCTCAATAGAATGGGTACAGCCCCCCCACGCGGACAAAGAGACATCGCATATCGCTAGTCTAAACCATAAAATGATCATCATTGATCAATGAAAAGTGTAGATTACACTAAGCTAGTAAATAAATGAGTTTAGCTTCATGTCCCATAACCACTGGCTTAACTTAAATATTTACGAACAAATTGTAGATTTCCACTCGAAAATTGTCACGGGAGTTCAATCGAGCAAGTCCAAGAATTAACCGACGAAGTAAACACAAGCGTTTCATACCACTTGTTTTGCTAAGTTGTTTAATTAGATTTCTCATACGAATGAGGTAAAGGTTTGTATATACTAATAGATTGGAAAACGGTTTTAAAAGCGAGCTTTATATTTAAAATAGTGTTGAAATTGTTTTAATGAAAGAGTTTTAGTATTTACTACTAGTATCGAAACCTTTGTATTTTTAAGTGACAAATCACAAAATGATTGTAAAAACAATCAATCACCAAAAATTCACATACGACAACGTGAATTAAATCCATAGAAATCGATATCAAATCCATCAAATGGATATTCCCAAAAATTCAAAGAAAGAAGTTATCAAAGACGATAATAAGTGATAACAACTATCCGGATCAACAAAAATCGATTAAAATTGGAAATCCACTCAAAAATAGCCCAAAATAGGCAAAATTGGCAGTTCCAGACGTCTGGCGTTTAATCCAGACGTCTGGATTTGGTTTTTGGAAATATTCCAGAAAACCCGCTGGACGTCTGAAATTCCAAACTAGACGTTTGAGACCCAATCCAGACGTCTGAACCTATAAGTCAGACGTCTGGAATTGATCTCTGCCATTTTATTTTCTACGTGCTTCTTTTTTTTCCTCCAGGTCTATAACCAGATGTCTGGACTTGATATCCAGACGTCTGGTCACCTGGCCTGGGAAACAGTTTACCTAGGCCATGATGGCCAAAACGATTCGGAAGCGATCGGACGAGCAACGACGACTAGGGATTTATGCCAAGCGACAACCCGGCCTTATAGGCTCTTCGATACACCCCAAATATCATGTCCAAACATCCATAGTAGGATTTTCACAAAATTGGACTTCAAAACCAAAAATTGGAAAATTTCACCAAATTAATTCAAATCAAAAGCAAATGAACATGAATAGATGTTAGGAATTCATACCTAACGACAATGAAAGCTATAGACGTAGATGTGAGTTCAAAAACTCACCTTTAAAACTCAAAGACAACAAATGAAAGGCTTTAAAACAAAGCAAGACCAATTCCTCTTCAATACACCTCTAGAATCTTCAATCTATTATCAAAGGTTAAGTTTTTCCTAAGTTAGGGTTAGGAATTTCTGAAAATTGAAGAGAGATTGAGATGGAGAAGAAGAAGCGGATGCTTACCTAAGCTTCTCTTTGATTTTGGTCTTGAATTTGTATTTCTTAATCAAACTAGGGTTTTGGAATTCTAATTTCCAATCTTTTTCCTCATTTTTCTCTTGAGCTATAGTGTTAGGAAATGAGGAATGAAATGAATGAAGAGGAGTTGAGTTAGAGTGTTTGATAAAGGAGTTGGGTTCTCTTATTGGGTTTGTGGGCTGAAACCCAAACCTAAAGCCTCAAACGAAAACATCAAAATTCTAATCAACTCCAAACATATCGATGTTTGTTTGCACAAAAAATGGGGAAACACCTCCAAGTCGTATGATTTAGTTGATTTTATATTGTTTTTAGTGATCTGGATGATTTATGCAAATATGTAAAAAGCAGGGACTAAACTGTAAAAGTCACACAGATTTATAGTGGTTCAGCCAGAATGTGCCTACGTCCACTTTATATATTATTTCTCCTTTCTTGTTCAGATTACAAGTACAAAGCTTTGATACAAGTATATGAAAGTTGTTTGAAAGTTCTATCCGTGCTTGAGCTCTCAAACTTGTCCCCCATTGTTGTACCCCTACCCTCTATTTATAGAGTGAGGCTGGGGGTAGGGGTCTTGGATGTATATAGCTGCTGGTGGGCCTGGGCTGATGTAATCTGGCCTGGTAAAGTTTGTTCGGTAGGTTGGTTCGGTGGAGGTCGATCCGGTAGTGCGTTGGTTCGGTGGAGGTTGATCCGGTGGATGGTGATCCGGTGGATGTCGGTTCGGTGGAGGTTGATCCGGTGGATGTTGATCCGGTAGTAAGTGGCCCGGTGGTGGCTTCCCTTGCTTCTGGTTCGGCAGTGGATGGAGGTAGATGATTCGGTAGTGTCTACGTAGCTTCGACTCGGTAGTGCCGGAAGTGGGTTGGTTCGGTAATTTGGTTGGTTCGGTGGACTTGGTCCGGTGAAGGGTGGAAACGCACCCAACATTTGCCCCCCAAAGTGGGGCATAGGCCAACATATGTCGCGCTTTGTTTTGGTTTGGGGGATTCTCATCCGGCTCTGTGTGCCGAACCCGTTGGTCCGGTTATTTGTATTTTGCCTATAAGTATGGGCCTAATGCTTTTGTTATTCCTTATCAGCCGAACCAAACTTCTCGTTTTTTTCCGAATCAAACGTATTAGCCGAGCCAAAATCTCATCTGCCGGACCAGGTGAGGCCCTCTTCCGCCGAATGAGTTTTTGCTTTGAACTACCGAATGGACTCGGGGACGTGACATACCGAATGAACTTTAAACCTTTCATAAATTACGAGGGAAATTCCAGACTATATACACCTGCTTGTTTACTTCCCCCATCCTAACGACGCACTTTTTTTTGTGTTTGCAGATAATGTCCCGTAAAGTTGAAACCTGTTCCGACAAGAAGAAATCTACGGATAGAAGAGAGTCCCCCGTCGTGCCCCCAGTCCAGCCGAATCCAGAACGACGTGGACCCGCCCCGAGATCGCTAGTGGATGGGTACGGTCCTCAAGAGCTTCTGAACTCACCTCCTGATTGCTCCCCTAGCTCCCTCAAAGACGAGCAGCTTGATGTCATTTCTCGCTCTTTTGGGATTGACAGAGCGCTTATGCTGTGGCCGGGGGAAGGAGTGATGCCATATAATCCCCCTGAAGGATATTTCGCTTATAGTAGGTACCATTGTATGTGCGGGGCCATTCCACCGATTAATACTTGGATAGTCAGCTTCATCACCTACTTGAAGGTGGCTCCATTCTAGCTTCAGCCTAACTCCTACGCCATCTTGGTGAGCCTGTTTGTTATCTTCCAGAGGAGATACGGGCGTCCTCCTTCCAACCGGGAAATCCGGTATCTGTACAACTTAAGAGGCTACAAGAAGGGGTCTCCGTATATTAGCTTGGAGTCGGCCGTGTCCTTCAAGCCAGTCCTGGATTTATATTCAAAATTCAGCATGTTCAAGAAGGAATGGTTTTTTATCAAGGATGACTCTGTTTCTATCCGTCGCTTCACCTCTGGCTGTAAGTTGAAGCTTATTTATAATTTCCGTTCTGACTGCAGTGCTTCTTCTTATGTGTTCTTATTTCTTGCTAGCGACATGTGGCTTTTCGATCGTGGAGAACGATCGCCTGGTTCAAATGGCTGCGGAAATAGAAGCCATTTCGGGAAGGGATAGGTCGGCTTCTTACTTGATCAGGAATGCTACACTTATGGGGGACAACCTGATTCTACCACATCAGTCCGTGGTCAAGCAGAGAGACACGGCGGAGGAGAGGGCTGCCAAAGCTACAGGAGGGGCCACGGCGAATAGAAGCAAAAGGAGAACCTTCTCGATACATCCAGTCGCCGGGGGGAAGAAACTCAAGAAGTCCGATGGACCCTCTCCCAAAAAACATCCAGATGTTCAGGAGGAGGAAAATGTGGAGGGGGAAAAAGGCGAGGATGAAGGAGTTGAGGCGGAGAGTGGAAGTGGTAGAGAAGGTGACGGTGATCGTCATGGCAATGATGGTGGCGAAGGACAGGGCGGTGATGGCACCGGGGTTTTGCCTCCTGGGCAGGCACGTGTGATTCAAGAGTGGACAGATGACGCTCTCCGCCAAGCCTTCGAAGAATTGGAGGAAGGATCGGCCCTGGCGGAGAAGCCCAAGAAAGCTGGTAAGGCCGGGACTGGCGCCAATTTATCTTCCGGGAGTGCTTCTACTGATGCAACTTCTGCGATTCAAGGTGAATTTCTTTTTATTCTTTTTAATTCTTGAATGATGGCTCAATGCATGCTGGTGACACTTGGTTTTCATTCCAGGAGCGGGCAAAATGGCCAAGACCTCAGATCTTCGGCATAGGCTTGAACAATACAGACTTCTCAAAGCTTCTGCCAAACCGAAGCCTCCTACTAATCGCCCTGGAGACGTAGTCGGCTATCGTCCTCTTCTTGGAGTTATTGAAGAAGATATACAAAAGAGGAAGAGGAGTCGATCTTCGTTTGAATCTCCTCCTGGCCCTCCGTCCCCACTCCAGCCTATTCACGATATTACGGAGGAGGGTACTGAGTTTATGCCCTCCCCACATCCGTTTGAGAATCCAACCGTCACCCCGATAGATCACCATGGCTTGGTTCGTAATCCGTTTGCGGGTCATCCAAACCTGGACCCGGCCTCTCATGACATCTCCTTCGATGAGGCTACTGGTGAGCACCTTCTTCCTCGCAATCCTATGGTACGGGTGCTTGATGAAGCTAAGTCCTTGGACCTTGATTTGCTTACCACCCGGATTGTAACTCTGGGGGATGAAGCTAAGGCGAACATCGACCGGGTTGCCGAGGAGACCAGGAAATTGATGGGGCATCATGCCCGACTAGTCAAGGCCGGGGAGGAAATTGGGAGTGCCAACATTCGGTTACGGTTAATGGTTTCCGACCAGGCTAAGCAACTTGCCGATCAAGCCAATCAAATTTCTCAGCACGAGGCCGCATCCAGGCAACTTAAGAAGACTATGGAAGAGGCCAGCAGGGCAGAGTTGCGAAAAATGGAGGCCGCCTGCAAGGAGCGGATTGACATGGCTATTGCGACGGTGGATGAGGTTCAACAAGCGGACCTCGAGCGGGTACATGAATTATCGGGGAGACTTGAGGCCGCGGAGCTTGCTCAGTCCAGGTTGAAGGAGGAGATGGAGGCAATGAGGATATCCTTTCAGGCTGACCGCTCACGATATCGATCGGAGAGGGATGTTGCTGTTGCAAAGCTGCGTGCTTCTGAGGCCCGAATGAGGGAGCTTGAGGAAAACGAGGGGATGATGGATGAGATGCTCCAGGATATGTATTTCTGTACTTGAAAACAGGGTAACTTATCCTGGATGGATGATTACCCCGAGTTATGGCCAGGATTTATCTCAGGGCTCTGGAGGAGGCTAGGGCTGATGCGGATAAAGAGGGTGGTGCGATCTTCAGAATGGATGTGGTCACTGCCCAGTTTACCAAGGAGGAGAAGGTGGCGGTGAAGGAGGGTATGCGGCTGCTTACTGCTGAGGAGGCAGGTGTGCAAGTAGAGGATGATGATCATGATGGTCAGGAAGCAGGCGCTGGTAAGTCTTTCCTTCTAGTCTTTTCGTTAACTTGGTTGCTTATCACTAACGAATTCTTTCTTTGACCGGACAGGTGGGCAACAGGACAATGGTAAAGCTCCGATGCAGGCGGCTCCTTGACTTGACCTGGATATCTTTTTTGTTGACTTGACATTGTTGTACATGTTAGTCTCAAAATAGTAACGTAACTTTTAGGTTGCAATTATGTTACTTGTAATAAACAACATTATTTTTGGCGTGTAATTTTTTAACTTAAGCCGATTCTGTCGTATTTGAATGCTTTTGTTGTTTTGACATGTTGTATAAGAAATATAGCTATGCATATGCCTGCGATTCAATTGTGTTTGACGCCAAGTTCTTGCTTAAAACATAATTTCATGTCTTGCAATGTTAGTGTGATGTGTGAATAAATTACAGCCACGTATTTATACACGAAAGAAGAAAATACCGCCCTTCATATTTTACTTGTAGATGGCAGCTTTGAATGTCTTGTGTGACTGAGTATGGAATGCGGCCTAGTATCCCGTTGTGAGTTCCCACTCCTATTAGCGAATGTCTCCTATTCTGTGTCCTGTACTTTAGGGATCGTTATAGAGGATAGGAGAAAAGTTTTTTAAATAAAATGGGAATATGAGAAATAGTAAAACTTCCAATCATGGAAGGCCTTCGATGTGCTTAAGTTCGTAGCAAATGGGCTTTGTAGTCACTTTCCCTAGCTGTGGGTCTTGGAGACATTTGTCACCCATCTTACGCCTCCGCGAGGAGTTAATCTTTTTTACCACAGCCGTACTTAAGACGCATCGGAGCCGAGATCGCGCATAGTAACTACCCGGGCCATTATGACCCGTAATCGTGGGTATTATTCGATTTACTGTGGCCGGCTAGCGTGGGTGCCGATCGTCAACCGTGAACTAACCCTGGCTGGCCACACCTTATGTTGGGGCTTAAAGTAGGTTCACAGTTGCCGGCGAGCCGAACGCCGTAATGAGCTGCCTTGGCTATAGTCGGCCTTCTTGGTGGCTTATAATCGGCTCATTACAGTTGGCTTTGAGGGCCGTCGCGAGCAATGAGTTAACCCGCAGCAGAGGGATGCCGGAGCAAAAGTGTCTCATTGGCGAGGGCATAGATTCGTATAGTACCTATTAGGTCTTGTCCAGGTGGAGTCGTGCTGCGATGTGTTTTGAATGGAAATGTCATTACACAGGATTTTGTTCGACAGAAAAGGATAAAGTTGACAAGCAGCCAAGATATAAAGGAACAAGTTAAAAAGGGACAAGTTTTTTAAAGTGGTTCGGCACAAAAATGCCTACGTCCACTGATTCTCTTTGTTAATTCACTTCATATGGGCAGTACAAGTTAAGAAAAGTATCGACGAAGGTGTTGGATGTTCCATGCCCTCTGGAACACCTCCCCGTCCACAGTTGACAAAATATAAGCTCCATTGTGGAGATCTTTATGAATTACATATGGCCCGTCCCAAACTGGATCTAGCGCTCCGGGGCGCAGGAAGATTCGCTTGAGGACAAGATCTCCTTTTTGTAAGCTACGATGCTTGACTTTGGAGTTGTATTGCATTGCCACTTTTTGCTTGTGAGCTGCTGCTTTGAGGGCTGCATCATTTCTTCTTTCCTCAATTAGATCCAAAGACATGTAGAGGAGCTCTTCGTTCTCTTCCGGGTTATAGTGGATCCTATGGTGGGAAGGCACTATAGTTTCAACTGGGAGCATAGCCTTCGATCCGAATGCAAAAGAGAAAGGAGTATGCGCCGTTGATGTTCTGAAAGATGTGCGATAGGCCCACAGTGCCGTAGGAAGTTCATCCACCCAAGCGCCTTTTGACTTTTCGAGTTTCTTTTTTATTAGAGTTTTGAGAATTTTGTTGACGGCTTCGACTTGTCCGTTTGCCTGGGGGTAAGCTACGGATGAGAAGCTTTAGTGAATTTCGTGCTCTTGGCACCAGTTAGCGAACTCTTCGCTGTCAAACTGAAGTCTATTGTCCGATATGATTTTGAATGGGACTCCGTACCTGCATAGAACATTTTTGATCAAGAAGTTAATAACTTTTGCTGAAGATACTTTATTTAGGGGTTCTGATTCCACCCATTTGGTGAAATAATCGACTGCCACTATAGCATATTTGGCCCCGCCTCGGCCCATTGGCAGTTTACCAATCAAGTCAATTCCCCATACTGCAAAGGGCCAAGGGCTGGTCATTTGAGTAATCTCAGTTGTTGGTAGCCGCGGAATCTTAGCAAACTTCTGACATCTGTCATATTTTCTGACGAGAACCCAAGGCTACCCTCCCCAGAAATAGGCAGAGGAAATCGCAACACCAGCGGCTCCAGTCAAGAGAAGATAGTGGTCCATACCATCTCGGGAGGGCCGCACATCGCCGACGGAAGCTGGGCAGAGATGGAAAGGTACGGAAAGTCACTTAGAAACAATGAAGAATGCGTCAATTCTATTATAGAAGAATGCCACTCGAAGCGAATAGAGAATGGTGACATCACATTCGGTAGGCGTGACCTGGAGGGAAGGCAGTACCCTCACACGAATCCCATGGTTATCTCTGCCCGGCTCGGTCCAGCCGAGGTTTTCCGAATTCTAGTAGACACTGGAAGCTCAGTGAATATCCTATTCAAGCATGCGTTTGACAAAATGAAGCTGTCATTAAAGGATGTTCTTTCCTGCAAATGTTTGGTGCATTGGCAGGAACTAGAGTCTTGTTCTGGCCTTTTACATAGCGTTCTAGTCTTCTTCTTCTGATGTGCTCTTCAATCAAGTCCCGGAGATGATGGCATTCGTTGGTATCATGCCCATGGGATTCATGGAAGCGGCAGAATTTTCCAGACTTAATTGCATTATCTGATTCTTTCTTGTGCGGGGGGCGTTTGTATTTAACTTCGTCTTGAGTGGCCAGGAAGATGTTTTCGATCGTTTCATTCAACGGGGTGTAAGAGTCAAATCTCGGTCCTGGCCGATATAGACGCTTTTCTCCCTTCCTGCCCCAGCGTTGTCTCTAGAATCATTTCTTCGAACATCCTTTGCTACAGCGGGCGAGTTGCCGTGAGCTGCCTTATTTTGTTGCCCTGTCTGCCTTTTAGTGGCGGCATCTTCAAGCCTCATATATTTCCCAGCTTCATGGAAGAAATCGGGTAAAGTAGCTGGTTTTTCTTTGGTCAATCTCCTAGCAAATTTAGTATCCGGATGCACACCGCTACAGAGGGCCATTAGGATAAGCTTCTCATCGGCATCTTGGACTGCGGTCGCTGCGGCATTGAATCGGGTTAGATATTGCTGCACTTTCTCTCCAGGTTTCTGTTTGATACTGGATAAGGAATAAGCGTCCTTGGGCTGCTCCACATGAATGCGGAACTGGCTGATGAACTTTTCTTTCATCATCTCCCATGAGCTGATGGACCCTTGGGGTAGATGGCAGAACCATGAGATAGCTAGATCTGCTAAGAATAGCCGAAAGCATTTGCACAGCACTCCTTCTGTTGCTCCACTCATGTGCATATGTTGTGTGTATCTCTGTAAGTGTACAACGGGGTCGGAGGTTCCTTTGTAAGATTCCATTGTTGGCATTTTCCATTCTCGGGGGGTGATGGCAATTTCGATATTGCGGGCGAAGGGGCTGGTTACCCTAGCGCCTGTCCCTCGATCTCTTTGATCCCGTTGGACGCACTCTCTGAACAAGCGTGCCATCCTTTCATCAGAAGTTGGAGCAGATAGAATGAGTTCGGTTCTGCTCTGTGGGATTGATTCCGTCCAGATGACCTGTAGGGATGGTATCGTCTATCATTCCTGATATTTTCCAGTGGCTATCTTTGGCCTTCTGGGAGCATGCTAGGGTCAGCTACAGTTGGCCCTTGCCTTGATCTTCCCCTGCTGGGTTCTGATCTAAGCACTTCCTCGGGTCCAACTTCGAGCTGGACTCTAGCTCGGCCCCATTCACTGGTGTTTCCGTGGTTAGGCAGTACGACAGGCTCGGCTACAGTCGACCTCCGCCCGGTACCTCCCCCGTTGGGTTCGGTTCCAAGCGTTTCCTCAGGTCTAACTTCGGGCTGAGCTCGGTCTCGACTCCTACCATGGCCGCTTTTGTCGTTAACTCCTTCGAAGAAGGAAGATCTTTGTTGTCTCTGAAATCCTCCAGACTGGGACTCACCCCATGATTCAATGTTGCGGTTGGACTCTTCAGCATCCCTTAAGCGTGACATGAGTTGGTCCACCAAGGCTTCCTGCTGGGATGTGAAGCGGTTAGTCACTTCAGCCACAACCCTGTCTAGATCTGCCCTAGTAATTGCTGCCGGTTGTTCTGTGGCAGGGGTTGTCGGATTTGCCTGACCTTCATTTGGTACCGTTGCTGGAATGGGACGATTTACTTGATCTGTGACCACTGGATCTGGAACACTACTAGTTGCGATGTTCTTTCCTTTGTTAACGTCTTTTTTCTGCCTTGGAGGCATGTTTTCCAAGCAATGAACGACGCTGTTAGGAAGAAGGTTAAGTGGGAGAAGCTGAAGCTTCGAGCTTCTCGCTCTCAATGAAAGCACCAAAAATGTTTGCACAAAAAATGGGCAAACACCTCCAAGTCGTATGATTTAGTTGATTTTATATTGTTTTTAGTGATCTGGATGATTTATGCAAATATGTAAAAAGCAGGGACTAAACTGTAAAAGACACACAGATTTATAGTGGTTCAGCCAGAATGTGCCTACCTCCACTTTATGTATTATTTCTCCTTTCTTGTTCAGATTACAGGTACAAAGCTTTGATACAAGTATATGAAAGTTGTTTGAAAGTTCTATCCGTGCTTGAGCTCTCAAACTTGTCCCCCATTGTTGTACCCTGCCCCTCTATTTATAGAGTAAGGCTGGGGGTAGGGGTCTTGGATGTACATAGCTGCTGGTGGGCCTGGGCTGATGCAATCTGGCCTGGTAAAGTTGGTTCGGTAGGTTGGTTCGGTGGAGGTCGATCTGGTAGTGCGTTGGTTCGGTGGAGGTTGATCCGGTGGATGTCGGTTCGTTGGAGGTTGATCCGGTGGATGTTGATCCGGTGGATGTTGATCCGGTAGTAAGTGGCCCGGTGGTGGCTTCCCTTGCTTCTGGTTCGGCAGTGGATGGAGGTAGATGATTCGGTAGTGTCTACGTAGCTTCGACTCGGTAGTGCCGGAAGTGGGTTGGTTCGGTAAGTTGGTTGGTTCGGTGGACTTGGTCCGGTGAAGGGTGGAAACGCACCCAACAATGTTTATACTCAAAAAAGTTGTAAACGTCATTTTGGACTCAATGGAAGTGGTCTCGAGTCCCAATTCGACTGTTTACAAAAAGTAACATTTCGGACTTTAATCTGATTAACGATGCTATATTTAAATAAAACATTTAAATATACAATCGTAAAATATGCGGGTTGTTACAGACTCCCCTCCTTAAAGAAATTGCGTCCTCGCAACACTTAAGAATAAAATAAAAAGTAACAACCATACTAAGGAATAATCAACACAAAAGAAGAAATTTTGAAATGAGAAGTTCACCTTAAGGAGCACGAAAGAGTAAGTCCGGATGTGTACGCTCGATGAATTCTGTGGATTCCCAAGAGCAATCCTTAGGATTTGAGGACCATTGAACTTTCACAAGCGGAACATCTTTATTTCAAAGGCGTTTAACCTCTATAGCAATGATTCGAATAGGATGTTGCTCATAAGTCAAATTTGGTGAAACTTCAATTTCTTCAATTACACCGGGCTCAAGAATAGAATCGGAATCCCTAACTCGAGTGTTTTGTCTTTTCATTACGCTCGGGTCAGTCCTGAGTTTTTCAACTTATTGAAGATTTATTCTGGAGGAGGAAGACAAAGATTTGGTATACTATTACTATTATTATCCCTGCATCATGTTGTCTGCTACATTATATTTATCTCCGATGTATATATATAACTCTGATAAATGTTGTATTAGATATAATCAAATGTATAATAGAAAGAACTTCATGAACTGTTATTTGATTATTATATTTTATCATTCTGCTGTGAGATCCTGTGTTTGTTCCTTCTTCTTTTCTTATCCTTTTCTTATTAACCCTAATGACCTGGTATTTTCGACACTTGGTTGCTTGGCATTCTATACAGTGGACGTATTTATGTCGATTTTCGAGGATCGAAAATCCGCGATCGTTACGTGTGGTATCAGAGCATTGGTTTAACGATAACCTTAGCTTTATGGGGGTAACTCATTAGAGATAGGTTCAGTAGCACCCGAGAATGAGTTTGAGTGTATTAATAGATATGAGTGCGTATTTGTTAGTGTTATAAAATGTTCTATATTGTGTTTACTTATCCATTGAGTTGTTTATAAATTCTGGTCGATGCATGGGATGCCATGTTATCGATAGAGATTTCTAAACACTTAAACGAGACAAGCCGACGTAATATTGTTTTAATAGGGTAAATGAAATAATTTAACTTAAATTATATTATATATATAATGATTATTAATAAAATTGTAGTTAGGAGATGATAATATTTAGTTATCAACGATTATTGGTTAAATTAAAATAAAACGAATACTTAATGAAATTTATTTTATAAAGCATTTGATAATTAAATTGAATTGAAATCTATTTAAAATAAAAATTGTTTGAAAGAACAAAAATGTTAAGCAATGAAATATTTTCAGAATAAAGGAAATGAAATTGTATAAGCTATGTCATAAATAGAAGGATTTAAAAATCGAGAATTTTAGAATTTAAATCCTTTTGCTTTCAAATTTTTTTTCAAAGCCTCGAAAATTAATAATATTATTATTTAAAGTGTTTTGATGAGAAATATATATTTCGAAAAGATTTTTTGAGGAAATAAAGCATTGAACTCGCTTTGGTCATTGGAAAATAATCCTGAGGATGACTGCAGCATCGCTAGTGTTCGTTTTCGAGTTTCTAAGTGATTGTTGCTACTATAATAATTTGCTAATAGTGTCTTGTTTTGATAAACAAGTTTTTGATTTGAAGAAAGTTAAAATTTTGGTTTGATATAAAAGTGAGATATATATATATATATATGATTTCAAATTGATTTGAAATTAAACCGGGTGTTTAGATTCTGAAATTTGCTATCTAAGTGTTGTGAAATAAATAAAGATAAGTTTTGAACTAATAATTTGAGGAATGATATAGATAAGAAAAAGAAATTGTGAAATTGAGATAAGAGATTAAATTTAACTTAAGAAAGTTAAATGAAGAGATTGTAGTAGTAGAATAAATTAGTGAAGTAAACAAATAGAGTGAATTGGATTGAACTAATAAAGTGAAATTGGAAATCTAGCCTAAGCAGGGGTAAATAAAATAAAATTTTGGAAATGGAATTTATTTAGATTCGAAATAATTAATGGAATGGGCTAAGTAAACTAACTAATTTAATTGGTGGGTTAAATATGGTTTGGGATATGGTTGATAAAATTCAATATTTAAAACTGGGAGATAAATTGAGTTAAGTGGAATTAAAAATTAAATTTGATTGGAAATGGATATAAACTAAAGTGGTAAAGTGGTAATTAATCTAAGAAGTTTGTATAAATTGTTTATAATCGAATTAAGAAAATTTTGATGAGAAAAATAAAATTCCTAAGTGATAATTAGTATTGAAAAGTATACTAAGAAATTAAGCAATGCATGTAACGACCTGGGATTTTTTGATATTTGAAATTGGAATATTTAATTGATTTTAAATATTTGAAGGTTAATTTTTAACTTGAATTTCAAATATAACCAGTTATTGGATAATTTAATTATTGAATTAAATAATTGGAAATTGGGCAAAATATGAAATCGGGAGTTTTGAGCTTGTTAAAAACAATTTGAACGTTTATAAAATTTATATTAATAATACTGAAGGTAATAGAAGTTTTAAAATTGAATTTAAAAGTGTTTTGTTCAGTTTTTAAAATATATTGTTTAAAATTGACATCAAAAAATAACCTTCCGAGGCACAGTCTCGGATTTCGACGAAACCAGTTCCATTGGATCCGTAATATTGTATTATTAACAGATTTCAAATTTCATATATTTCGGAGTTATCGTATGGCCATACGGAATATAAACGCGCTGAAATTTATAGCGAAAATTCAATATAAACTACGGCCAAAAAGCTATCTTCTCCATACGATCGAATTAGGACTCGAAAACTTTTCCATTGCATTCGAAATAGGGGTATAACATTATAAACGCCTGGCGGGACCCCTCGATAGGAGGTCGAAATTTTAAGCTACGCTTTCGAGACAATTTAAAATTTTAAATAATATATATAGTTTGATTTAACAAATAAATTTACATCTGATCCTTTCCTTTCTCTTCAGTCACTGTTCCTTTACCATTCAAACACACAACAACACCTGTACACGCAAAAATCAAATCCCTTCCTCCTTTATATTTGACGCAGCCGTTGAAAAAGAAAAAAAAATAGAAATCAACTTCGAAAGGAAAAAAAGAGAACAATTGAATTCGTTCAAGCTTCGTTCCTCATTCGAAATAAAATGCCGATCGAAAAAAAAAATCGTAGCCTCCTTCTCCTTTTCCTTTCTCTGACTTTAAATCGAACGAATTCAAATTCATTCATAAATCAAAATAACAATGGTCGAACGAAATCCCGAGATTGACTTCAAATTTTCGTATTGATGGTGGCAACGTGGTGGAGCCGTGTGGTTCGGCCGAGCGTGCGGTGGTGGCTGATGGGAGTGGCACATGCGATGTTGTAAATAAGGTTGCCGACGTGTTTCGAGGTGAGGGTGGGGAAGGAAGGGACTCGCAGAAAATGGTGGAGAGGATACTGGAAGGGGTCAGCTCGATTGGGGTTCACGAGCTCGAACGATGCTCGCAGGTGGTCAGTAAGGTATTATTTTGTGTTAGTTTAATTTATGAATTGGGTTGTTAATTTTTTTAAAAATATATTTTTTAATGGTGTTATATACCGTCTTTCCTTTTTTGTAACCATGAAAAAAAGGGTAGATAAGATTTATGAGACAGAAATAATAATATATATACACACACACACACACACATACATACATATTTTAATTTAAATATATATAGAGAAACAGAGAAATATATATATATATATAAGGTTTTGAGAAAAAAAGGAGTTTTTAAATGTTTGAGTTTATATAAAATTAGATTTTTAAATCTATATAGATTAATTTATAGGTATATATGTGGTTTCAAAAGAAAAAGAAAAAAAATATACATGTTTTAAACTTACTATTTAATTTTAAAATAATGTATGGGTGATTAACGTGATTAATTAATTTAATTAATTATTTTAGTTACCAGATATTATTTATCTTAGGAAAATTTGTTTAAAATTAATTATTAAGTTAATCTAAATGGTAAGTGATTGTTCGATTATTTAAAATGTTAATAAACCGTATAATGTTTATACAAGGTCTGAATCGTGAAGAAAACAAGCCAGTTTGGATCGGATTGCAAATTGAAAGTCAAAGGTGAGTTAATCTCACTCAAATTGGATTGCTGGTTAATTTAATTAGTTAAAATTAAATTATTGGATGATTGATTGAAGTTGATAATTATTATCAGTTTGGATGTGATGTTATATATAGTAGTATATATATTGGAGTGGTTGATATTCCTGCATTATATAGCGGATGAGACCCTATACGCCCCGCATAATAGCAGATGACCTTTTATACTGCGATATCCCCCTCGAATTGGAATTGGTATTTTTATATTGTGCTAACATCTGTGGATGTAGGGAAACAGGTTGGAGGGATCCAACTGGATTCCTCAAAAATATTTAAATTTATTCTCATATTCAGTGATTTGATCTATTTGATAATCTGTGATGGATTATATTGTAATTTGAAATTATTGGATGTTATGGTTTGGCTGATTATACTTTGGTATTTTAATATATCACAAAATATAAAGATTAGATTTTTTTTAAAATGAAAATAAAAAGAAAGTTTGAAGTAAATTGTTTGTAGTGAAGTTGAGTAAATAAAAAGTGGTGAATTTGAGAAAAGTAAATAGTTGATATTCAAATCCTATTGAATAAATTACAGGAAATAGGAAATAGAGATTTTGAATAAACGGTAAAGAAAGAGTTTTGAGGACTTAAACGATATTGTTTAAGAATTAAAGGATTTATTTTAAATTCAGGATTTAAAATGGATTGGGAGAAATAAAAAGGGAATTTTGAAATTAATTAAGGAATTGATGTTCCAGATTTAAATAAAATTTCAAATCAGAAGAGGCAAGTGGATTAGAAATTAAGGGTTTGGGGTAATTGATAAATCCAGAAATAAATTTCAAAATGAAATTAACTCAGGGCATCGATTTGTGAATCGATTAAGTGTTTTTTTTTGAAATAGTGATTAAAAGGAGAATGAGGCTATGGATTTATAACCTGGGCTTATAAATAAGCTGAGGTAATTATCAGTGGATAATTTGAAAATATAAATTCACGGTGGGAATTTATAAGGGGATGAGTAAATCGTTTTTAAAAATAAAATAGGGTTTTATTTTTAAAAGTATGGGAAAGGAATTTACGGGATTTGGGACGTAAATTAAAGTGGGATAAATCGAGAAGGATTTTAAAATGGTTAGACTCGATTTATTGGAATGGAAACTGCATTTTCCTTAAAAGCTAAGTATATTTTCAAAGAAGGATTTCTAAGTACAAATTAGAAGTTTTAAAGATGTTTTAAAGGAATGTTTTAGAAAAGTTTATTATTTAGTTATTTTAAAAAATTTAAAGTAAATATTAATTAAGTTAGTTTTAGTAGCAATTATTTTAAAGGTTAAATTAGTATTATGATTTAAAAGATAATTATTAAACATTTATACTTTATACAATAGTTTTATTTTAAAAAGTAGTTTTTGGCTAAGTTCTACTTAGAGAATTGTTTTAGAAATTCATAAGTATTATTTAGATAAAGGATATAAGTAGTTTTGTACTTAAATGCTTTAAGTGTATATTTTTAGGATAAAGTGATTTAATTTATTAAAATCTTAATTTAATAAGATTTGGGTTTTTTCAGTGGAAATGAAATAATGGGTTGAATGATTGTTAAATTTGATAGTTAAATAACCAACTATCAATATTGGCCAATGCGCTGATTGTTTCGAAGAGACCGGGATCGGATTTAATTATCCGAAAACCACTTCGATCTGGTTTGAACGTAGCGAATGAATACCGTGAAGATGATGAAGATGGTGATTCGGTTTGTCCAGACCCAGGACAACTGGTATGGACGAATGCTATCAGAACATCGTCATTGGAGGACGATGAGCATTCTAAGTGAAATTCGTTCCTAAAACGTAACGTTTAGCCTCAAGCCTCATCAACCAGGAATGGCTAAAACAGGGGAGGTGCAGCAAGGCTAAGTAGGTAGCACCCAATTAGGGTAAGGTCATCTCTGTCTAGAGTCCCTTTTTTTATCTCGGTTTTGGTGGCGGTTGTTGATCACAACCGCGGGGTGATCTTATTCGGACTATCCAGTAAGGGGTAGTTCCGGTCTTGTCTTGCAAGGGGTCGGGAGTGATCCTCGGTACTCTGATCTAGGCCAGGTACTGTGACGGGCGGTACCTCGATAGCCCTGCCATTATATGGAATCCAATCTCCAATAAGCGCCCGTACGGTTTTGATTGTGCCCAACTATGCTTGAACGTGAGATGCAAGCATTTCAGCTATATTATATTTTACTTTCTATAGACACTATAATAATATCAGAGGGATTCAATAAAAATGTTTTGGTTATCGTAAGGTAAAAACCCGGCATGTTTATTTGTGGCGTGGTCTTAGGAGATACCTTCGATTTCAAAGGATTTTGAAAACTTTAATAATTCAATTGAGTGTGTTTTCTCACGCTGGTTTTCCAGACTGACTCGGGTGTTATTTTATTATAATGCTCGGGTCAGACCGAGTATTATAGATACAGGATAGGATGCTGTGGAGCTCAGGAGACGAGCTGGATGGCGAGACGTATCATGCGTACTTGATGTATATTCCGCCGTGCAGTGTAAGCTGTATAGTCAATTTTATGAGGATAAGTTATTATAACTATCCAGGTTTGTGTTATTGATTGTGTTGTACTCTGATGATGAGATGTATAAAACAATATAGTTTCTTTTGTATTAAAATCTGTTGTTATCTATTATATATTGTTCCGCTGCGATTGTGGGATTCTGTTGTTGTTTTCTATTTTCTTCTTCTACCTCTTTTTCTTTCCCTTATGGACTGGTCTTCCGGCATTCGATTGTTCAGCATGTAATACAGTAGACGTATTAATGTCGACTTTCGGGCGTCGAAAAACCAGGTCGTGACATTTTGGTATCAGAGCTGAATGTTAAGCGAGAACCTTGGCTATGGTGGATATTACTCATTAGAGATAGGGTCAGTAGTGCCCTAGAATGAGTTTGAGCGTATTAATAGATATGAGCGCGTATTTGTTAGTGAATATAAAATTGTTTTATATTGTGTTGATTGGTTTGTTGAGTGGTTTATGGATTCTGGTTAGTACGAGTAATTAACATTATTGATAGGGATCTCTAAACACTTGAATAGAACAATTCGACATAGTATTGTTTTAAAATGGGGTAAATGAAATAATTTTGCCCAAAATTATTTTCGTATATAAAAGAAATAACTTTTGTAAATTATTATAGTATATGGTTGCTTGGTTGTTAGGAAATGATAATATTAAACTATTATCATTGTTGTGTAGAAATCAAAATAAGAAATTAATGTTATAACCAAAGAGTTAAGGAAATTAATCTGTATAACAAAATGAAATTTGTAAATGTGAATTATAAATGTGATTTATAATTTGAAATGGGATAAAATTCCAGAGTAATATTTGAATATAGATTGAAAGGATTTGAAATTCCAAAATTTAGGAATTCCTTTGGGGTTTGGAAATGATTTTCAAAGGTTTTGAAGGAATAATAGTGATATTATTCAGAGATATTTTTGAATTAGATATAAAATCGGGTGAGATTTGGAATTTAAAAATATTTGAAAATGTTTTAAAGAGTAAAAGCACTGAACTCACTTCGGTCGCTGGAAAATAATTTCGATGATGATTGCAGCATCATCGATGTTCATTTCGAGTTTCCAGGAGAAAAATTGCTACCTGAATGTTTTAAAGTGGAGTTGTTTGCAAAATTGGGTTTGGTTTTGAAATTCAAAGGAATAATTTGATATACTAAGGGATTTTGGATATAGTTGATTTCAAAGGTGATTTTGAAATGTTGAGAAATTGCTTAAAACTCTAGGAGTTTAATTAAAAATATTTATGGAATATTAATGGGTTTGATAACTTATAAAATTTGAAATTCGTTGGAATAAAAATTTAACTTGAAGGAGAGTTAAATTAAAATAAGTGTGAAAATGAAATAAGTTAGAAAAGTAAGCCAATTAAATGAAGTAAATTAAAAGAGGTTAGCGAATGGAATGTAAATAAATTGGAAAACTTATAGAAGTTTAAAATTTGAATTGAAATGGAATATTAATAAGTCTAAACTTATAAGCGTTTGAAAATTTAATTGGAATGGAATTAAAACTCAACTTAAAGTTTAAAAAATAAAGCGAGTTTTGAGAATTTGGCCTAGGTGGACTAGATGGAATAAGTTTTTGAAAAAAATTATTAAGTTGGAATAAATTTGTGAGTGAACAAGTTGATTTAAATGTGTAGGTAAATGGTGAAACTGAATATTGGAATTTAATTCGAATTGAAGTGGAATTTAACTGAACTGAGTTAAAAAAAATTGGAACTTTGAGGAAATAAGTACCGGATAGAAACTATTAAGTTGGGAATAAATTAGTAGGTGGACAAATTAATTTAATTTGTAAATAAATAAAATTTGAATTGAAAATTTAGTTTGAGTTGGACTAAGTAAAACCAAAGTTCGGGGAATTAAAATTTATTCTAATTTGGAAAAAATTAGTAAATGAGACTAATTTAAAATAATGATATAAATGGAAGATGGTTGATAGAATTCAATATTTAAAGGTGGGAGGTAAATTGAATTCAAATGAAATTGAAATTTATAATTTGAAAAAAATAATATAAAAGCTTAAGTGGTGAAGTGAAAATAAATATAAGGGGTTGTATAAAATATTTATATTGAACTTAAGAAATGGATGGTGGAATTCTTAATTAAATGTGAAAATGAGAGATATACTAAGTTAGTTAATGAATGAAGATTTAATAAAGGCGTGTGAAATGTTAAGTGTGGATAAGTGAATAGAAATCAAAATAAATGTGAATAGAAAAGAGAATTGATATAGTTAAAAATCAATTGAGATAAATACATAGGATGTACGTATATTATTTTATTCGTATAACGATTTGATCCAGATTCGAGCACAGAATTTCGAGATAGATAAATCGATCCGAGTTGGGATTTTCACTCGATTTTCGACGGCGAACCCTAGATATGGATTTTTGATTGATTCTGGAAATTCTCTATCATAGTATATGGCTATGCAAAGAGAATGACGGTTTCTGATCAACAAACCAGATCTAAGTCCGCACTAGAGAGTCGGGTGGACGATACTAGTTCGGAAGTGAAATTGTGTGATCGAGTGAGCGATCAGATGTGTTATTGCGTATGGATGGTATAGGTACATCGTACGGGATTAAGTGAAGCAAATGTTGAAATTTTTGTAAAGAAATGAATAAAATTATTTTGAACTCTGTGATTGGATATTATTGCTAAGTAAGGTGCAGGTATTTAAAAGCAAAGGATAAATTGATGTTTTTGATTTCAGAAGATAAATTTGAATTGCCCGACAAAAGGTATGTATTTAAATTGTCATATGAAATTTGATGATTTTCTGATCTAACTACTTGGCTTTTGTTTTCTTTTGAAAAATCTGGGGCCCCTAGAGGCATTTTGTAGCTGTTCCGATCTTGCCGCGCAAAGGAGACGCTGGCGAAATTTTTCGAAAATTTATGGAGTTAGAAAAATTTTGGAGAAAATTTAGATAATTTAAATTTGGTTTTAAATTATAATTTGAATGGTTGAGTAAATAATATTAGTTGGAATCTATGAAAGAGTTTGGAAGGTTAGTAGAAGTGATAGCGTGTCTTTGATAAAATGATTGTTTTGGGAGGTTGGTTGAAACTGTTGGGTTTTGGGAAAATAGTTAACGGGTTATGGACCATTCTTCATAACTAGCAATTTCGGGGATGAAATTCTTTTAAGTGGGGAGGAATGTAATGACCAGGAATTTTGGATATTTGAAATTGGAATATTTAATTGATTTTAAATATTTGAAGGTTACTTTTTAACTTGAATTTCAAATATAACCAGTTATTAGATAATTTAATTATTTAATTAAATAATTGGAAATTGGGCAAAATATGAAATCGAGAGTTTCGAGCTTGTTAAAAATAATTTGAAGGTTTATAAAATTTATATTGATAATACTGAAGGTAATAGAAGTTTTAAAATTGAATTTAAAAGTGTTTTGTTCAGTTTTTAAAATATATTTTTTAAAATTGACATCCAAAAATAGCATTTCGAGGCACAGTCTCGGATTTTGACGAAACCAGTTCCATTGGATCTGTAATATTGTAATATTATCATATTTCAAATTTCATAGATTTTGGAGTTATCGTATGGTCATACGGAATATAAACGCGTTGAAATCTATAGCGGAAATTCAATATAAACTGGGGCCAAAATCTATCTTCTCCATACAATCGAATTAGGATTCGAAACCTTTTCCATTGCGTTTGGAATAGGGGTATAACATTATAAACGCCTGGCGGCACCCCTCGATAGGAGGTCGAGATTTTAAGCTACGCTTTCGAGACAATTTAAAATTTTAAATAATATATATAATTTGATTTGACAAATAAATTTACATCTGATCCTTTCTTTTCTCTTCAGTCACTGTTCCTTTACCATTCAAACACGCAACAACACCTGTACACGCAAATATCAAATCCCTTCCTCCTTTATATTTGACGCAGCCGTTGAAAAGAAAAAAAAATAGAAATCAACTTCGAAAGGAAAAACAAAGAGAACAACTGAATTCGTTCGAGCCTCGTTCCTCATTCGAAATAAAATGTCGATCGAAAAAAAATCGTAGCCTCCCTCTCCTTTTCCTTTCTCTGACTTTAAATCAAATGAATTCAGATTCGTTCACAAATCAAAATAACAACGGCGAACGAAATCAAGAGATTGACTTCAAATTTTCTTATTGATGGCGGGTTCAATCTAGAACCCATCTCATGAAGCGCGATGCCGATGTAGGGAGCATGGCGTACGCTCTTGAAGGCGACAGTGAGGCTCGATGCTGGATTTCGAGGCAACGTGGTGGAGCCGTGTGGTTCGACCGAGTGTGCGGTGGTGGCTGATGGGAGTGGCGCGTGCGATGTTATAAATAAGGTTGCTGACGTGTTTCGAGGTAAGGGTGGGGAAGGTAGGGACTCGCAGTAAATGGTGGAGAGGATACTGGAAGGGGTCGGCTTGATTGGGGTTCACGAGCTTGAACGATGCTCGCAGGTGGTTAGTAAGGTATTATTTTGTGTTAGTTTAATTTATGAATTGGGTTGTTAATTTTAAAAAAGTTAATGGTGTTATATACTGTTGTTATCCCACCCTTTAGTCAAGGCTGGAATATCAACAAATTGGCAAGAAAGGATGGATATCAGGATTGGAAATCGATTGGAAACAAGGCTTTGATCGATATCGTCAAAATTTGGCCGAGCTCCGATCAAGGCGGGATCGATTGGGAGTGATGGTCAAGGCTAGGAGAGACTACGCTTCAAATTTCAGGTCAAACGGAGTTCATTTGCTCAAGATAATTGATGGATACGAACATGGCGTTCGTATCAATCAGAGGAGGAAAGAGGGTTTCGACTCGATGGTTTCGAGTCGGTACAGACGAGAATAGGGGCATACTTCGAATCGATATTGTTCGTATCGATGAACATTGGACACAGATAAGGCGTTCGTATCGATCAGGTAGGAAGGCCAGAGGGGTTTCGACTCGATGGCTGTGGACTTGGATTGAATAGATAGGCGCATGGTGATTTGTTCGACTCGATGATTTCGTATCGATCGGGATGGAGCGTAGCAGCATACTTCGAATCGATACTGTTCGTATCGATCAAAATTGGACACTTCGAATCGATACGAACTGAGGCATAGTCGATGGGTACGAACAGAAGAGTGGTCGAAGGATACGAAGAAGACTAGGAACGTTAACAGATGGATGCGAATAAACGATTACGAAGCCTGGATGCGAACTAGAAATGTGCATGGTTTGAAGGAGGAAGCGTTCAACATGGCGTAGAAAATAGATCGAGCCTTGAAAGTAGCGCCACGTCATCGGCAAACACATGCGCTGTATCGATATGATCCGGTATCGATACGAAATTGATCGATGCGAACGTAATACCACACGAACACTACATTTCGTATCGATCATATATGGAGATCTACAAGTCCAAATGCTATGAAATTTTCACAGAAGCTTACGCACAAGCTAAGGAATGTTCACACCAAGTTTCGACTCCATCGGACAAAATCTTGATCGATACAAATTACGTTCGTATTGATCATGGATCGAGTCGAAACTTCATGGGATCGATCGCGTGGGCCCACTCACGTGCCAGAAGGAGTCTCCCGAAGTTTGACCGAGATATTTGCAGGGAACGCCTATAAATAGCACCCCAGAGCCTACAATAAAAGGATCTTTTTGTTTCTCAACGTCCAGACTCTGCCCGATTCAACTTTCCACTCCATAGCTGTTGTTGCACTCGATTTCTATCATTATAATCTGCTGTAATCAGTTGTAACCCGCAAGGAAAGTCAATAAAAGATTAACTTTTGGAGTGGACGTAGGCCGGAGATAGCCGAACCACTATAAATCTTGTGTCTCTGTCTATTTCTTTCCATTTTAAGTTTATTATTCTTCATTTTTTATCCACTACATTACTTAGATCTGTGATTTGTGATTATATACTGTTGATTTTTGTTCATACACTGGTGCTTTCATGATATTTGGGGTTTGTGACCAATTTTGGCGCAAACAACTGTCTTTCCTTTTCTTTAACCATGTTTAAAAAAAGGGGTAGATAAGATTTATGAGACAGAAATAATAATATAAACATATATATACACACACACACACTCATACATATTTTAATTTAAATATATATAGAGAAACAGAGAAATATATATATATAAGGTTTTGAAAAAAAGGAGTTTTTAAAAGTTTGAGTTTATATAAAATTAGATTTTTAAATCTATATAGATTAATTTATAGGTATATATGTGGTTTCAAAAGAAAAAGAAAAAAAATATATGTTTTAAACTTACTATTTAATTTTAAAATAATGTATGGGTGATTAACGTGATTAATTTATTTATTTTAGTTACTAGAAATTATTTATCTTAGGAAAATTAGTTTAAAATTAATTATTAAGTTAATCTAAAAGTTAATTGATTGTTCGATTATTTAAAATGTTAATAAACCGTATAATGTTTATACAAGGTCTGAATCGGGAAGAAAACAAGCCGGTTTGGATCGGATTACAAATTAAAAGTCAAAGGTGAGTTAATCTCACTCAAATTGGATTGCTGGTTAATTTAATTAGTTAAAATTAAATTATTGGATGATTGATTGAAGTTGATAATTATTATCAGTTTGGATGTGATGTTATATATAGTAGTATATATATTGGAATGGTTGATATTCCCGCATCATATAGCGGATGAGACCCTATGCGCCCCGCATAATAGCGGATGAGCTTTTATACCGTGATATCCCTCTCAAAGTGGGATTGGTATTTTTATATTGTGCTAACATATGTGGATGCATGGAAACAGGTTGGAGGGATCCAACTGGATTCCTCAAAAATATTTAAATTTATTCTCATATTCAGTGATTTAATCTATTTGATAATCTGTGATGGATTATATTGTAAATTGAAATTATTGGATGTTACAGTTTGGCTGAATATACTTTGGTATTTTAAGATATCAAAAAATATAAAGATTAGATTTTTTTTAAAAGGAAAATAAAAAGAAAGTTTGAAGTAAATTATTTATAGTGAAGTTGAGTAAATAAAAGGGGTGAATTTAAGAAAAGTAAATAGTTGATTTTGAAATCCTATTGAATAAATTCCGGGAAATGGGAAATAGAGATTTTGAATAAATGGTAAAGAAAGAGATTTGAGGACTTAAACGATATTGTTTTAGAATTAATGGATTTATTTTAAATTAAGGATTTAAAATGGAATGGGAGAAATAAAAAGGGAATTTTGAAATTAAGTAAGGAATTGATGTTCCAGATTTAAACAAGATTTAAATCAGAAGAGGCAAGTGGATTTGAAATTAAGGGTTTGGGGTAATTTTGATAAATCCAGAAATAAATTTCAAAATGAAATTAACTCAGGGAATCGATTTGGGAATCGATTAAGTGTTTTTTTTGAAATAGTGATTAAAAGGAGAATGAGGCTATGGATTTATAAACTTGGCTTATAAATAAGCTGAGATAATTATCAGTGGATAATTTGAAAATATAAATTCACGGTGGGAATTTATAAGGGGATGAGTAAATCGTTTTTAAAAATAAAAGAGGATTTAATTTTTAAAAGCATGGGAAAGGAATTTACGGGATTTGGGACGTAAATTAAAGTGGGATAAATCGAGAAGGATATTAAAATGGTTAGACTGGATTTATTGGAATGGAAAGTGCATTTTCCTGAAAAGCTAAGTATATTTTCAAAGAAAGATTTTTAAGTATAAATTAGAAGTTTTAAAGATGTTTTAAAGGAATGTTTTAGAAAAGTTTATTATTTAGTTGTTTTGAAATTTTTAAAGTAAATATTAATTAAGTTAGTTTTAGTAGCAATTATTTTAAAGGTTAAATTAGTATTATGGTTTAAAAGATTATTATTAAACATTTATACTTTATACAATAGTTTTATTTTAAAAGTAGTTTTTGGCTAAGTTTACTTAGAGAATTGTTTTAGAAATTCATAAGTATTATTTAGATAAAGGATATAAGTAGTTTTGTACTTAAATGCTTTAAGTGTATATTTTTGGGATAAAGTGATTTAATTTATTAAAATCTTAATTTAATAAGATTTGGGGTTTTTCAGTGGAAATGAAATAATGGGTTGAATGATTGTTAAATTTGATAGTTAAATAACCGATTATCAATATTGGCCAATGCGCTGATCGTTTCGAAGGGACCGGGATCGGATTTAATTATCCGAAAACAACTTCGATCCGGTTTGAACGTAGAGAATGAATACCGTGAAGATGATGAAGACGGTGATTCGGTTTGTCCAAACCCAGGACAACTTGTATGGACGAATGCTATCAGAACATCGTCATTGGAGGACGATGACCATTCCAAGTGAAATTCGATCCTAAAAGGTAACGTTTAGCCTCATGCCTCATCAACTGGGAATGGCTAAAACAGGGGAGGTGCAGCAAGGCTAAGTGGGTAGCACCCAATTAGGGTAAGGTCATCTCTGTCTAGAGTCCCTTTTTGATCTCGTTTTTGGTGGCGTTGCTGATCGCAACCGCGGAGTGATCTTATTCGGACTATCCAGTAAGGGGTAGCTCCGGTCTTGTGTTGTAGGGGGTCGGAAGTGATCCTCGGTACTCTGATCTAGGCCAGGTACTGTGACGGGCGGTACCTCAGTAGCCCTGCCATTGTATGGAATACAATCTCCAATAAGCGCCCGTACGGTTTTGATTTTGCCCAACTATGCTGGAACGTGAGATGCAAGCATTTCAGCTATATTCCATTTTACTTTCTATAGACACTATTATAATATCAGAGGGATTTGATAAAAATGTTTTGGTTATCGTAAGGTAAAAACCCGGTATGTTTATTTGTGGCATGGTCTTATGAGATACCTTTGATTTCAAAGGATTTTGAAAACTTTAATAATTCAATTGAGTGTGTTTTCTCACGCTGGTTTTCTAGACTAACTCGGGTGTTATTTTATTATAATGCTCGGGTCAGACCGAGTATTACAAATACATGATAGGATGCTGTGGAGCTCAGGAGATGTGCTGGATGGCGTGACGTATCATGCGTACTTGATGTATATTCCGTTGTGTAGTGTAAGTTGTATAGTCAGTTTTATGAGGACAAGTTATTATAACTGTCCAGGTTTGTGTTATTGATTGTGTTGTACTCTGATGATGAGATGTACAAAATAGTATAGTTTCTTTTGTATTAAAATCAGTTGTTATCTATTATATATTGTTCCGCTGCGATTATGAGATTCTGTTGTTGTTTTCTATTTTCTTCTTCTACCTCTTATTCTTTCCCTTACGGACTGGTCTTCCAGGATTCGATTGTTCGACATGTAATATAGTAGACGTATTGATGTCGACTTTCGGGCGTCAAAAAACCATGTCGTGATAATGCAATTGTGAATAATTGAATGCAAATGAAATAAATGGGAATAAAAAGGAATCTGGTATAGCTAAGAATCGATAGAAATAAATACGTAAGTTGTACGTGTATTATTTTATTCGCATAAATTTGATCCAGATTCGAGCATAGAATTTCGAGAAAATTTACATCGATCCGAGTTAGGATTTTTCACTTGATTCTCGACAGCGAACCCTAAATATGGATTTTTGATTTGATTCTGGAATTCTCTATTATAGTATATGGTTATGCAAGGAGAATAACGTTTTCTGATCAAAGAACCAAATCAGAGTCCGCACTAGAGAGTCATGTGAACGATACTAGTTTGGAAGTGAAATTGTGTGATCGAGTGAGCGATCAGATTTGATATTGCGTACGGAAGATATATGTACATCGTACGGGCTTAGGTAAAACAAATATTGGAAATTGAAAATGTAAAATATAAAATGATTTTAAATTATATGATTGAATATCACTGGTATATAAGATGCAGGTGGTAACGACCCGTATTTTTAGGTCATCAAATTTGGATATTTAATTTATTTAAATATTTGGATTTGTATTTATTATAATAAAATATACATTTCAAATTTAGACTTGATTTTTGATGAAGTATTTTTAATTTAATTTTTGGAATTTTTCCATAATTTTTAATTTGAGAGATAAAAATATTTTTATTGGACAAATTTTGTATTAAACGACGGTACTTTGAAATTTTACAAAATAAGTTAACTTGTCTATTTTATTATTATTTTGCGATCACGTAACGTTGTTGAGCACGATCGTATTTTTATTTCGGTCAATTCGCGGTCTGTATGCAATCGTTATATGGTGCAGCATTGTACCCCAAAACTTAAATAACATTCCAAACAAATCATACATATTTTTTCAATTCTCTTCCTCTGCGTACTCTTGCGTGTAGTTTTTTTCCAAAGAATATGACGGCTTACATTAATTGGATTGAACGTGTCATTTATATCATCATTTTAAATCACACACGCAACTTTTTTTCCCCTCTAATGTTCGTACTTGTTGTTTCTTCTGTAGCTTGCATTCTGGTGGCTTGTATTTAATTTATGTACTATCTTCATCTTTCATCTGTTAAGTATTTGGATATATATATATACACGAACATCACACAAGCAGGGAGCAAAAGAAGCTGGAGCGCATTTTCTATTCTTTCCCGAAGCACCAAATTTCATTATCATTTCTCCTTCTGCCAACAAAATGCATTCGTAAAAATAAAAATAAAAATAAAAAAAAGGGTGAAATTGCACACTTTCTTCTTCCATTTTCTTTCTTACCTGCATTATTTCCAATCTTCTTTTCCTTCTTACTCTTTCTTTTCCACTGTGAACCAAAAAAACCTTTCATTATTTTCCTTTGCATGATAAAGCTTACACAGACATATCTTTATACAGGCATGAACACATCTAGATGAATATTCCTCCTTGTTGAAACCACTTTTCTATGTATACAATCTTTGTTATGGAAGAAAATAAACAATGCAAGTACACTCTACACTTCAAGAAAAGAACAAAACAGTATACCACAACGGTAGTCAAATCTCAAATAACAAATATTCGATTATCAAAAACGATAATCAAATCTCAAATATCTAATTATCTCAAGCGATAATAAGAAACAACAAATATTCGATTATCAAAAACGATAATCAAATTTCAAATATCTAATTATCACAAGCGATAATCAGAAACAACAAATATTCGATTATCAAAAACGATAATCAAATTTCAAATATCTAATTATCACAAGCGATAATCAGAAACACAAATATTTAATTATCACAATTGATAATCAAATTTCACAAATATCTGATTATCAAAAACGATAATCAGAAACACAAATATTTAATTATCACAAAAGATAATCAAATCTCACAAATATCTGATTATCAAAAACGATAATCAGAAACACAAATATTTAATTATCACAATTGATAATCAAATCTCACAAATATCTGATTATTAAAAACGATAATTAGAAACACAAATATTTAATTATCACAATTGATAATCAAATCTCACAAATATCTGATTATCAAAAACGATAATCAGAAACACAAACATCTGATTATCAAAAACGATAATCAGAAGTCATAAATATTCAATTAACGAGTCCGAAATTAACCGAAGTAGTAAAAGTATGGTTCCATACTCCGTACTTTTGCTAAATCGTTTAAATCTCTTTATCGTTACCTTGAAATTGCAAAATTATGTGTTTTAAAAATAACATTTCACATTCTCAAACGGACAAGTCCGGAATTAAGCGAATCAGTAAAAGAAAGGGGTCATAGTCCTCGATTTTGCTGAAACGTTTAAATCGCTTCCTCGTTCTTTTGAAAATGTAAACTGTAAAAAAATTTGAAAACAATTTTAATTTATATTTTTGAAACAACTTTTACAAATAAAGAATTTTGAAAACACGTGATTAAATTAGCAATATCAGTAGTAACTTTGATAAGGAAGTTGCACTTCTCAAAATACCGTAAAAACGGACAACAAAATCAGCATTGCGGGGGAACCGCATGTAAATCCATTTCAAAATTGACGGTTAATGAAGTTAACACGTCAAAATCTCATCAAAATAATTGGCATAAAAATATAATACCAATGAATTTTCATTCATCAAAAATGTTACAAGAATCTTCTCAAAGATAGAAAGGGATACCATACCCTAAAATTGTATTCATAACAAGTCAATGACACACGAATTCACCAATGCATAAAAATTGATAAAACTTATCAATAGAAATCACGAAAATTGGTGAAGCCCAAATTATAGAAATCATCACAAGAAATCCAGAAAACACAAATTCTAGGAATCTACACATGAAATCCAGAAATCACAAAAATTCTAGAATCGACACACGAAATCCAGAAATCACAAAAATTCTAGAATCGACACACGAAATCCAGAAATCACAAAAAAAAGGGGGGCGGCCTATCAAAAAACGGGAGTATGAAAACTCCAAAACACCGGTATCACAAGAACGAGAAGCTATCTCATGGTGGCTAACCATTAAATTTTCACACAGGAATGGTCCGAAGACCGTGGGGCGCTACCCCACATATGTGATGGCGAAACATCACACAAACCGGGTTTAGTCTCTCTCGCAGACAAAGAGACATCGCACAATCGCTAGTCTAAATCATAAAAAGAAAAGGGGAAGGCCTATCACAAAATGGGAGCATGAAAACTCACCGACCGGTATCACACAGGAACGAGAAGCTATCTCATGGTGGCCAACCATTAAATTTTCACACAGGAATGGTCCGAAGACCGTGGGGCGCTACCCCACATATGTGATGGCGAAACATCACACAAAATGTGTGAGACGAAATCACACAAATGGTGTCTAGACAATCCTCAAAGCCCAAGTGATATGTGTTAGACGAAATCACACCGATGAGGTCTAGTCTAACCGTGCAACAAAGAAATATGTGTGAGACGAAATCACACAAATGGTGTCTAGACAATCTTCAAAGCCCAAGAGATATATGTGAGACGAAATCACACCGATGAGGTCTAGTCTAACCGTACAGAGAAAGAGACATCGCACATTTGCTAGTCTAAATCACAAAAATGATCGTCATGATCATTAAGAAGTGTCGATTACATTAAGTTGGTGAATATAAGAGTTTAGCTTCATGTCCCATAACCACTAGCTTAACTCAAATATTTACGAACAAACTGTAAATCTTCACTAGAAAATTGTCACAAAGGTTCAATCGAACCAGTCTAGGAGTTAACCGACGGAGTAAACGCAAGCGTTTCATACCACTTGTTTTACTAGGCCGTTTAATTCAATTTCTCATACGAGTGAAATAAAGGCTTGTATATACTAATAGATTGGAAAATGGTTTAGGGAAAGAGCTTTGTAGTAAAATAGTTTTGAAATCGTTTGGAGAAAAGGATTTTAATATTTACTACTAGTATAGAAAACCTTTATATTTTTAAAGTGACAAATCACAAAAATGATTGTAGAAACAATCAATCACAAGAATTCACATACAAAGATGTGAATAGAATCCAAAGAAATCGATACTGAATCCATCAAAAGTATGTTCACAAAAATCCCGAAGAAAATGTCATCAAAGTTGCTAATAAATGATAGCAGCAAATCGGGGAAATAATCAAAAATCGATTAAATTTGGAAACCAAGTCAATTCACTAAAATTTCACATTCGAAGACGTGAATAAAATCCAAAGAATTCGATTCCAAATTCATCAAAGTAGAAATACCCAAAAATTCCGGAAGTAGAAGTTATCAAAGTTGACAAAGGCAATAACAACTAATTAGAAAAGAAGAATCGATTACCAATTGGAAAAACAAAGCAAATCGAGCATAAATGCATAAATGACTTCAACGAAAATAAGAATCAAGTCACCGTCGAAGTCAACAATTAATGGTCACAGTCGAGTACAAAATGAATCAATCATTATCATCAAAGAATCCAACGGCAAACAAAATCAGTCTTGGAAATCAAGAAATCAGCAATTTCTCAAAAAAAAAGTGACTGAAGTCGAATGGAAACCAAGCCGAGGAAAAACACAAAATATCAAGTTCAAAATCGCTGAGACTCAAACTAGATATGAATGAAAATCAAAATTACTCAATTTGCAACCGGTCGAGCCATGATTCATCATAGTGTAATAGGTACACAATGACACTCATAGCATAGCACGAAAGTGGAACAAAGTCCAGAGGTCAAAATAGCTTTAATTGGCCAAATTCGAACAAAATCAACGTCGGCTAAATCAATTCAAAGCCGAAAACACAAGAACAAATCCTCATCATCAAAAACCCAACTTGAGTTCGCAAAGCAAACGGAGGCAGAAGCCAAAATACTTTGACGAAATCAAAATCAAATGCACATGAATAAGCGATAGGAATTCATACCTAACAATCAAAGATAATCATATGTAAAGATGAGAGATAAAACATCGACAAATAGTTGTAACACATGTTCCATCTAAGTTATATTTTATAATTGTCCTAAACCCCAGGCTCTGATACCAAGCTGTGACGCCCCACCTCTATACCCACGCTAGCCAAGAACACTACGGTGTAATGCTGTCAACTAGCATGGAGAATAAGGCTGTTGAGGAGCGACCATCTATGTAATTGCTTTGTACGAGCACCGATATGTCAAATAGTATAATATGCATTTTTATTTCAAGAGGAAATCCGACATACCGATACAAACACAAAGCTACTACACAGTGGCTATATTAGTTTAGGACAAAATATATAATAATAATAACACAGATAATATAGATAAATGCGGAACACAGATTAAACAGAAAAGTCTCATATATATAATAACTGATGTCAGTTACAATACATTTGACACGGTACATATGATACAACTACAACAGTCAACTCAGGAAGTTATATATACAAGTACATTATCGACTAATATACATGAATACATATCATCCTATACTATGACACGACATCTCCCAAAAATATGAAAAGTCTTCATAGCTCAAACAGCAATCCAAAGCAAGAGATCTACAACCTGAAATAACTCGGATCTGACCCGAGTATTAAATTCAAAAGAAAATAATACACGGGTCAGTCTGATTCAAACTCAGTTATTAATGCACAGAAGCAGTAATAATCAAATACCAAATAGTCGACAGTCACAGAAATCTTGCATATCCAATTCTTTAATAAGAAATTGGATAACGATAAATATAACCCGTATCAGTGTTAAACAACAATTCAGCAGATTAAAAAATATCAACAAAGACAAATGAAATGATTATCTATAAGGATAATTTAGAAAACAATAGAATTGCCTAAATAGCAATTAACAATCGAAATCATCAAATTAAACTAAATCAAAATACACTTCAAAATATGTTGAATTGGCAACACAAAACAATATCGACAATTTGAAATGTCAATGTTGTGTGGCTGCAGTACACGCACGCATGCACTGCCTCGCTACCACAGTACAAGATGTCACCATAACTCCAACCATTGACAGCAAATCAATACTACAGAGGTCAAGTCACGGCTATCCGGACTCAACACAACTGCAAACAAATTGAATCAGAAGAAGTCCAGGTATGAAGCAACAAAAAACTCAAAACAACACAGTTCAAACATTTGAAATATCAGTTCAAATATGTCATCACTGTGTGGCTGCAGTGCACGCACACGTGCACTGCCTCGCCACAACAGCATATAAAGAAATAGAAACATGGCACAAAGGCCAATGCACAAGAATTCACAGTGCAAACAAATGCAATAAGCAAGTTACAGTAGTGAAAAGCTTCAACAAAGTGAATATGCAATATGTACACAAATGAATGTACATAACAATCTGCACATGGACAAAATGAACCAGAGGTGCAGCAAGGAACTGCACATGGCAGGGGTAAATATGATGACCCAGCCAAATGAAGGTGTAAGCAAACAGAGATATGGCTTAAAATCAAATAGCAACACAAGACATCAACAAACATGACAATGATGTGCAGAGGTATGCAAAGAAATGGCACAGGTATGTGCAGAAGTATGAAATACATGAAGTCATCAAACTGAAGGTGAGAGCACCAAAAACATGGCACCACAACACACAACGTTAAAGAACATAGAGAGTCAGTGCTCAAAAGAGGCAACTGGCAACCCATATATGCATATACATGCTACCAGTAATTACAAAATGCAGCAAACAGAAGTCTGGGAGTAGTTCAAGTGCATGAACACATAACTCAAAGGAATGAAGCACTACCAGCAATTAAACTCAAGACTACAACTCAAATGCAAGTTGCATAAACATGTATGCAAAAGCATGCTATCAACAATTCAAAAAGACAAAGGTCAAATCACAACTGCCATGATTCAACCCAATTGCCAAGCGACACGATAACATGGAAAAATAGCATATGCATGTCACAATGCCATAGTGGTATCAACATCAAACCAAATGGAAACACATTCTAGCATCATGATATACTACAGTGGTGAATATACGAGAATGGAATGCACAATGAAAAATGCAGTTGCAATAGTTCAAGGCAACAGTAACAACTCGAATGCAACAATGTCATATATGATACAGTGACTGGTGAAGAACTAAATGAAATTGGACCAAATTCACTCAAATGTAAACTATATCACACCTGATGCAGTGACCATATGGATGCTAGAAAATACATCCACTTCATGTAAATGAAAAGAGTAAAGTCAAGGCTGATACCAACAGTAAATGGCGAAGGTTATGGAATTTCGTAAACAAGTTAAGTGTGCTACTAGAAAATGCAACAATATATGCAGACTTGAGAAAACAGTGTTCAAGATTGAAGCTAACAGTTCAGGTTCATCTGTAGGCAGGTCCGAACAATTCGTGCAAGAAAAATTGAACAAGGATCAAAGTGCTACCAGTGGCGGTAACAATAGAGCTAAAGTCGAGTGAAACAACATCGTCAAACCCAAGTTCAAAAATCATTAAGGCCGAAAATTCATCAATTTATACGACTCGATAAAGGCAGAGAAACATCAAACATTTGTATATGAATGAAAATCAAAGAATTCAAAGCCTTGGAAATCACCATAAAAAAATGCGACTAAAATCAACTGTCTCAAAATTAACTCAAGGCAGAAAAAAGTATCAGCATCGAACAAGAAATCAAATCGAAGCCGGAGACCATGAAAACAGAACAAGCAAACGAGGTCTAACAAATTCGAATTAGATGTGAGTAATATAAATTACTCACCTTTGCCACGGAAGTGAAGACGAAGCTGTAGCGGTGAGGAAGACGAACGAAGTTAAGCCGAAGTCCAATCGAGCACGAGCACGTCGAAGCAGCCTCGAGCAAGTTGAGGTTGGCGCCTTTGAGTTACAGAAGCGAGCGATTGAAGAAGACCTAATTTTCGATCGAAGAGGAACGAACGAAAAACGAGCAGCCACCATTATCATTCGTATGTTTTGATTAGGGTTCGAATGAAAATAGTGAAGGGGGGAACGGGTTGAAAAGATTGAAAAGGGAATGGAGAAAATATTTATTTAAAATCCAAAATAATTTCTCAACCATTTTTATAAAAGAATTTCAAATTGATTTTAAATTTCAATAGCAATTTTAAACGTCTAATTTCGATAATCAATTGATGCAAAAAACTGGGTTGTTACAGACTCCCCTCCTTAAAGAAATTGCGTCCCCGCAATTTTCATAATTAAGGTCGTTATTAACAATAAATTTTCCAACATAAACTGGTTAAGCTAGAAAAATAAAGGTAGAGAATTCGAACCTCAAAGAAATCCTTTAATTTCATAAAAAGGAATTCGCAATTCTCAACAAAATCTAATTATCAATACGATAATCAGAAATCTCAATTAATAAATATTTAATTATCACAACGATACTCAAATCAACAATATTTAGTTATCACAAAAGATAATTAAATCTCAAATCACAAATATTTAATTATCACAAAAGATAATCGAATTTTCAAATCACAAATATTTAATTATCACAAAAGATAATCAAATTTCAAATCACAAATATTTAACTACCACAACGGTAGTCAAATCTCAAATATTCGATTATCAAAAACGATAATCAAATCTCAAATATCTAATTATCTCAAGCGATAATCAGAAACAAAAAATATTCGATTATCAAAAACGATAATCAAATTTCAAATATCTAATTATCACAAGCAATAATCAGAAACAACAAATATTCGATTATCAAAAACGATAATCAAATTTCAAATATCTAATTATCACAAGCGATATTCAGAAACACAAATATTTAATTATCACAATGGATAATCAAATTTAAAATCACAAATATTTAATTATCACAAAAGATAATCAAATTTCAAATCACAAATATTTAACTACCACAACGGTAGTCAAATCTCAAATCACAAATATTCGATTATCAAAAACGATAATCAAATCTCAAATATCTAATTATCTCAAGCGATAATAAGAAACAACAAATATTCGATTATCAAAAACGATAATCAAATTTCAAATATCTAATTATCACAAGCGATAATCAGAAACAACAAATATTCGATTATCAAAAACGATAATCAAATTTCAAATATCTAATTATCACAAGCGATAATCAGAAACACAAATATTTAATTATCACAATTGATAATCAAATTTCACAAATATCTGATTATCAAAAACGATAATTAGAAACACAAATTTTTAATTATCACAAAAGATAATCAAATCTCACAAATATCTGATTATCAAAAACGATAATCAGAAACACAAATATTTAATTATCACAATTGATAATCAAATCTCACAAATATCTGATTATCAAAAACGATAATCAGAAACACAAATATTTAATTATCACAATTGATAATCAAATCTCACAAATATCTGATTATCAAAAACGATAATCAGAAACACAAACATCTGATTATCAAAAACGATAATCAAAAGTCATAAATATTCAATTAACGAGTCCGAAATTAACCGAAGTAGTAAAAGTATGGTTCCATACTCCGTACTTTTGCTAAATCGTTTAAATCTCTTTATCGTTTCCTTGAAAGTGCAAAATTGTGTGTTTTAAAAATAACATTTCACATTCTCAAACGGACAAGTCCGGAATTAAGCGAATCAGTAAAAGAAAGGGGTCATAGTCCTCGATTTTGCTGAAACGTTTAAATCGTTTCCTTGTTCTTTTGAAAATGTAAACTATAAAAAATTTTGAAAACAATTTTAATTTATATTTTTGAAACAACTTTTAAAAATAAATAATTTTGAAAACACGTGATTAAATTAGCAATATCAGTAGTAACTTTTATAAGGAAGTTGCACTTCTCAAAATACCGTAAAAACGGACAACAAAATCAGCATTGCGGGGGAACCGCATGTAAATCCATTTCAAAATTGACGGTTAATGAAGTTAACACGTCAAAATCTCATCAAAATAACTAGCATCAAAATATAATACCAATGAATTTTCATTCATCAAAAATGTTACAAGAATCTTCTCAAAGATAGAATGGGATACCATAACCTAAACTTGTATTCATAACAAGTCAATGACACACGAATTCACCAATGCACAAAAATTGATAAAACTTATCAATAGAAATCACGAAAATTGGTGAAGCACAAATTCTAGAAATCAGCACAAGAAATCCAGAAAACACAAATTCTAGGAATCTACACACGAAATCCAGAAATCACAAAAATTCTAGAATCGACACACGAAATCCAGAAATCACAAAAATTCTAGAATCGACACACGAAATCCAGAAATCACAAAAAAAAAGGGGGAGGCCTATCATAAAACGGGAGTATGAAAACTCCAAAACACCGGTATCACAAGAACGAGAAGCTATCTCATGGTGGCTAACCATTAAATTTTCACACAGGAATGGTCCAAAGACCATGGGGCGCTACCCCACATATGTGATGGCGAAACATCACACAAACGGGGTTTAGTCTCCCTCACAGACAAAGAGACATCGCACAATCGCTAGTCTAAATCATAAAAAGAAATGGGGAAGGCCTATCACAAAATGGGAGCATGAAAACTCACCGACCGGTATCACACAGGAACGAGAAGCTATCTCATGGTGGCCAACCATTAAATTTTCACACAGGAATGGTCCGATGACCGTGGGGCGCTACCCCACATATGTGATGGCGAAACATCACACAAAATGTGTGAGACGAAATCACGCAAATGGTCTCTAGATAATCCTCAAAGCCCAAGAGATATGTGTGAGACGAAATCACACCGATGAGGTCTAGTCTAACCGTGCAACAAAGAAATATGTGTGAGACAAAATCACACAAATGGTGTCTAGACAATCCTCAAAGCCCAAGAGATATATGTGAGACGAAATCACACCGATGAGGTCTAGTCTAACCGTACAGAGAAAGAGACATCGCACATTTGCTAGTCTAAATCACAAAAATGATCGTCATGATCATTTAGAAGTGTCAATTACATTAAGTTGGTGAATATAAGAGTTTAGCTTCATGTCCCATAACCACTAGCTTAACTCAAATATTTACGAACAAACTGTAAATCTTCACTAGAAAATTGTCACAAAGGTTCAATCGAACCAGTCCAGGAGTTAACCGACGAAGTAAACGCAAGCGTTTCATACCACTTGTTTTACTAGGCCGTTTAATTCAATTTCTCATACGAGTGAAATAAAGGCTTGTATATACTAATAGATTGGAAAATGGTTTAGGGAAAGAGCTTTGTAGTAAAATAGTTTTGAAATCGTTTGGAGAAAAGGATTTTAATATTTACTACTAGTATAGAAAACCTTTATATTTTTAAAGTGACAAATCACAAAAATGATTGTAGAAACAATCAATCACAAGAATTCACATACAAAGATGTGAATAGAATCCAAAGAAATCGATATTGAATCCATCAAAAGTATGTTCATAAAAATCCCGAAGAAAATGTCATCAAAGTTGCTAATAAATGATAGCACCAAATCGGGGAAATAATCAAAAATCGATTAAATTTGGAAACCAAGTCAATTCACTAAAATTTCACATTCGAAGACGTGAATAAAATCCAAAGAATTCGATTCCAAATTCATCAAAGTAGAAATACCCAAAAATTCCGGAAGTAGAAGTTATCAAAGTTGACAAAGGCGATAACAACTAATTGGAAAAGAAGAATCGATTACCAATTGGAAAAACAAAGCAAATCGAGCATAAATGCATAAATGACTTCAACGAAAATAAGAATCAAGTCACTGTCGAAGTCAACAATTAATGGTCACAGTCGAGTACAAAATGAATCAATCATTATCATCAAAGAATCCAACGGCAAACAAAATCAGTCTTGGAAATCAAGAAATCAGCAATTTCTCAAAAACAAAGTGACCGAAGTCGAATGGAAACCAAGCCGAGGAAAAACGCAAAATATCAAGTTCAAAATCGTTGAGACTCAAACTAGATATGAATGAAAATCAAAATTACTCAATTTGCAACCGGTCGAGCCATGATTCATCATAGTGTAACAGGTACACAATGACACTCATAGCATAGCACAAAAGTGGAACAAAGTCCAGAGGTCAAAATAGCTTTAATTGGCCAAATTCGAACAAAATCAACGTCGGCTAAATCAATTCAAAGCCGAAAACACAAGAACAAAACCCTCATCATCGAGTTCGCAAAGCAAACGGAGGCAGAAGCCAAAATACTTTCACGAAATCAAAATCAAATGCACATGAATAAGCGTTAGGAATTCATACCTAACAATCAAAGATAATCATATGTCAAGATGAGAGATAAAACATCGACAAATAGTTGTAACACATGTTCCATCTAAGTTATATTTTATAATTGTCCTAAACCCCAGGCTCTGATACCAAGCTGTGACGCCCTACCTCTATACCCACGCTAGCCAAGAACACTACGGTGTAATGCTGTCAACTAGCACGGAGAATAAGGCTGTTGAGGAGCGACCATCTATGTAATTGCTTTGTACGAGCACCGATATGTCAAATAGTATAATATGCATTTTTATTTCAAGAGGAAATCCGACATACCGATACAAACACAAAGCTACTACACAGTGGCTATATTAGTTTAGGACAAAATATATAATAATAACACAGATAATATAGATAAATGCGGAACACAGATTAAACAGAAAAGTCTCATATATATAATAACTGATGTCAGTTACAATACATTTGACACGGTACATATGATACAACTACAACAGTCTACTCAGGAAGTTATATATACAAGTACATTATCGACTAATATACATGAATACATATCATCCTATACTATGACACGACATCTCCCAAAAATATGAAAAGTCTTCATAGCTCAAACAACAACCCAAAGCAAGAGATCTACAACCTGAAATAACTCGGATCTGACCCGAGTATTAAATTCAAAAGAAAATAATACACGGGTCAGTCTGATTCAAACTCAGTTATTAATGCACAGAAGCAGTAATAATCAAATACCAAATAGTCGACAGTCACAGAAATCTTGCATATCCAATTCTTTAATAAGAAATTGGATAACGATAAATATAACCCGTATCAGTGTTAAACAACAATTCAGCAGATTCAAAAATATCAACAAAGACAAATGAAATGATTATCCATAAGGATAATTTAGAAAACAACAGAATTGCCTAAACAGCAATTAACAATCGAAATCATCAAATTAAACTAAATCAAAATACACTTCAAAATATGTTGAATTGGCAACACAAAACAATTTCGACAATGTGAAATGTCAATGTTGTGTGGCTGCAGTACACGCACGCGTGCACTGCCTCGCCACCACAGTACAAGATGTCACTATAACTCCAACCATTGACAGCAAATCAATACTACAGAGGTCAAGTCACGGCTATCCGGACTCAACACAACTGCAAACAAATTGAATCAGAAGAAGTCCAGGTATGAAGCAACAACAAACTCAAAACAACACAGTTCAAACATTTGAAATATCAGTTCAAAAATGTCATCACTGTGTGGCTGCAGTGCACGCACGCGTGCACTGCCTCGCCACAACAGCATATAAAGAAATAGCAACATGGCACAAAGGCCAATGCACAAGAATTCACAGTGCAAACAAATGCAATAAGCAAGTGACAGTAGTGAAAAGCTTCAACAAAGTGAATATGCAATATGTACACAAATGAATGTACATAACAATCTGCACATGGACAAAATAAACCAGAGGTGCAGCAAGGAACTGCACATGGCAGGGGTAAATATGATGACCCAGCCAAATGAATGTGTAAGCAAACAGAGATATGGCTTAAAATCAAATAGCAACACAAGACATCAACAAACATGACAATGATGTGCAGAGGTATGCAAAGAAATGGCACAGGTATGTGCAGAGGTATGAAATACATGAAGTCATCAAAATGAAGGTGAGAGCACCAAAAACATGGCACCACAACACACAACGTTAAAGAACATAGAGAGTCAGTGCTCAAAAGAGGCAACTGGCAACCCATATATGCATATACATGCTACCAGTAATTACAAAATGCAGCAAACAGAAGTCTGGGAGTAGTTCAAGTGCATGAACACATAACTCAAAGGAATGAAGCACTACCAGCAATTAAACTCAAGACTACAACTCAAATGCAAGCTGCATAAACATGTATACAAAAGCATGCTATCAACAATTACAAAAAGACAAAGGTCAAATCACAACTGCCATGATTCAACCCAATTGCCAAGCCACACGATAACACGGAAAAATAGCATATGCATGTCACAATGCCATAGTGGTATCAACATCAAACCAAATGGAAACACATTCTAGCATCAGGATATACTACAGTGGTGAATACACGAGAATGGAATGCACAATGAAAAATGCAGTTGCAACAGTTCAAGGCAACAGTAACAACTCGAATGCAACAATGTCATATATGATACAGTGACTAGTGAACAACTAAATGAAATTGGACCAAATTCACTCAAATGTAAACTATATCACACCTGATGCAGTGACCATATGGATGCTAGCAAATACATCCACTTCATGTAAATGAAAAGAGTAAAGTCAAGGCTGATACCAACAGTAAATGGCGAAGGTTATGGAATTTCGTAAACAAGTTAAGTGTGCTACTGGAAAAATGCAACAATATATGCAGACTTGAGAAAACAGTGTTCAAGATTGAAGCTAACAGTTCAGGTTCATCTGTAGGCAGGTCCGAACAATTCGTGCAAGAAAAATTGAACAAGGATCGAAGTGCTACCAGTGGCGGTAACAATAGAGCTAAAGTCGAGTGAAACAACATCGTCAAACCCAAGTTCAAAAATCATCAAGGCCGAAAATTCATCAATTTATACGACTCGATAAAGGCAGAGAAACATCAAACATTTGTATATGAATGAAAATCAAAGAATTCAAAGCCTTGGAAATCACCATAAAAAAATGCGACTAAAATCAACTATCTCAAAATTAACTTAAGGCAGAAAAAGTATCAGCATCGAACAAGAAATCAAATCGAAGCCGGAGACCATGAAAACATAACAAGCAAACGAGGTCTAACAAATTTGAATTAGATGTGAGTAATATAAATTACTCACCTTTGCCACGGAAGTGAAGACGAAGCTGTAGCGGTGAGGAAGACGAACGAAGTTAAGCCGAAGTCCAATCGAGCACGAGCACGTCGAAGCAACCTCGAGCAAGTTGAGGTTGGTGCCTTCGAGTTCCAGAAGCGAGCGATCGAAGAAGCCCTAATTTTCGATCGAAGAGGAACGAACGAAAAACGAGCAGCCACCATTATCATTCGTATGTTTTGATTAGGGTTCGAATGAAAGTGGTGATGGGGGGGACGAGTTGAATAGATTGAAAAGGGAATGGAGAAAATATTTATTTAAAACCCAAAATAATTTCTCAACCATTTTTATAAAAGAATTTCAAATTGATTTTAAATTTCAATAGCAATTTTAAACGTCTAATTTCGATAATCAATTGATGCAAAAAACTGGGTTGTTACAGACTCCCCTCCTTAAAGAAATTGCGTCCCCGCAATTTTCATAATTAAGGTCGTTATTAACAATAAATTTTCCAACATAAACTGGTTAAGCTAGAAAAATAAAGGTAGAGAATTCCAACCTCAAAGAAATCCTTTAATTTCATAAAAAGGAATTCGCAATTCTCAACAAAATCTAATTATCAATACGATAATCAGAAATCTCAATTAATAAATATTTAATTATCACAACGATACTCAAATCAACAATATTTAGTTATCACAAAAGATAATTAAATCTCAAATCACAAATATTTAATTATCACAAAAGATAATCGAATTTTCAAATCACAAATATTTAATTATCACAAAAGATAATCAAATTTCAAATCACAAATATTTAACTACCACAACGGTAGTCAAATCTCAAATATTCGATTATCAAAAACGATAATCAAATCTCAAATATCTAATTATCTCAAGCGATAATCAGAAACAAAAAATATTCGATTATCAAAAACGATAATCAAATTTCAAATATCTAATTATCACAAGCAATAATCAGAAACAACAAATATTCGATTATCAAAAACGATAATCAAATTTCAAATATCTAATTATCACAAGCGATAATCAGAAACACAAATATTTAATTATCACAATTGATAATCAAATTTCAAATCACAAATATTTAATTATCACAAAAGATAATCAAATTTCAAATCACAAATATTTAACTACCACAACGGTAGTCAAATCTCAAATCACAAATATTCGATTATCAAAAACGATAATCAAATCTCAAATATCTAATTATCTCAAGCGATAATAAGAAACAACAAATATTCGATTATCAAAAACGATAATCAAATATCAAATATCTAATTATCACAAGCGATAATCAGAAACAACAAATATTCGATTATCAAAAACGATAATCAAATTTCAAATATCTAATTATCACAAGCGATAATCAGAAACACAAATATTTAATTATCACAGTTGATAATCAAATTTCACAAATATCTGATTATCAAAAACGATAATTAGAAACAAAAATTTTTAATTATCACAAAAGATAATCAAATCTCACAAATATGTGATTATCAAAAACGATAATCAGAAACACAAATATTTAATTATCACAATTGATAATCAAATCTCACAAATATCTGATTATCAAAAACGATAATCAGAAACACAAATATTTAATTATCACAATTGATAATCAAATCTCACAAATATCTGATTATCAAAAACGATAATCAGAAACACAAACATCTGATTATCAAAAACGATAATCAAAAGTCATAAATATTCAATTAACGAGTCCGAAATTAACCGAAGTAGTAAAAGTATGGTTCCATACTCCGTACTTTTGCTAAATCGTTTAAATCTCTTTATCGTTTCCTTGAAAGTGCAAAATTGTGTGTTTTAAAAATAACATTTCACATTCTCAAACGGACAAGTCCGGAATTAAGCGAATCAGTAAAAGAAAGGGGTCATAGTCCTCGATTTTGCTGAAACGTTTAAATCGTTTCCTTGTTCTTTTGAAAATGTAAACTGTAAAAAAATTTGAAAACAATTTTAATTTATATTTTTGAAACAACTTTTAAAAATAAATAATTTTGAAAACACGTGATTAAATTAGCAATATCAGTAGTAACTTTGATAAGGAAGTTGCACTTCTCAAAATACCGTAAAAACGGACAACAAAATCAGCATTGCGGGGGAACCGCATGTAAATCCATTTCAAAATTGACGGTTAATGAAGTTAACACATTAAAATCTCATCAAAATAACTAGCATCAAAATATAATACCAATGAATTTTCATTCATCAATAATGTTACAAGAATCTTCTCAAAGATAGAAAGGGATACCATAACCTAAACTTGTATTCATAACAAGTCAATGACACACGAATTCACCAATGCACAAAAATTGATAAAACTTATCAATAGAAATCACGAAAATTGGTGAAGCACAAATTCTAGAAATCAGCACAAGAAATCCAGAAAACACAAATTCTAGGAATCTACACACGAAATCCAGAAATCACAAAAATTCTAGAATCGACACACGAAATCCAGAAATCACAAAAATTCTAGAATCGACACACGAAATCCAGAAATCACAAAAAAAAGGGGGGAGGCCTATCATAAAACGGGAGTATGAAAACTCAAAAACACCGGTATCACAAGAACGAGAAGCTATCTCATGGTGGCTAACCATTAAATTTTCACACATGAATGGTCCAAAGACCGTGGGGCGCTACCCCACATATGTGATGGCGAAACATCACACAAACGGGGTTTAGTCTCCCTCACAGACAAAGAGACATCGCACAATCGCTAGTCTAAATCATAAAAAGAAATGGGGAAGGCCTATCACAAAATGGGAGCATGAAAACTCACCGACCGGTATCACACAGGAACGAGAAGCTATCTCATGGTGGCCAACCATTAAATTTTCACACAGGAATGGTCCGAAGACCGTGGGGCGCTACCCCACATATGTGATGGCGAAACATCACACAAAATGTGTGAGACGAAATCACACAAATGGTCTCTAGATAATCCTCAAAGCCCAAGAGATACGTGTGAGACGAAATCACACCGATGAGGTCTAGTCTAACCGTGCAACAAAGAAATATGTGTGAGACAAAATCACACAAATGGTGTCTAGACAATCCTCAAAGCCCAAGAGATATATGTGAGACGAAATCACACCGATGAGGTCTAGTCTAACCGTACAGAGAAAGAGACATCGCACATTTGCTAGTCTAAATCACAAAAATGATCGTCATGATCATTAAGAAGTGTCAATTACATTAAGTTGGTGAATATAAGAGTTTAGCTTCATGTCCCATAACCACTAGCTTAACTCAAATATTTACGAACAAACTGTAAATCTTCACTAGAAAATTGTCACAAAGGTTCAATCGAACCAGTCCAGGAGTTAACCGACGAAGTAAACGCAAGCGTTTCATACCACTTGTTTTACTAGGCCGTTTAATTCAATTTCTCATACGAGTGAAATAAAGGCTTGTATATACTAATAGATTGGAAAATGGTTTAGGGAAAGAGCTTTGTAGTAAAATAGTTTTGAAATTGTTTGGAGAAAAGGATTTTAATATTTACTACTAGTATAGAAAACCTTTATATTTTTAAAGTGACAAATCACAAAAATGATTGTAGAAACAATCAATCACAAGAATTCACATACAAAGATGTGAATAGAATCCAAAGAAATCGATATTGAATCCATCAAAAGTATGTTCACAAAAATCCCGAAGAAAATGTCATCAAAGTTGCTAATAAATGATAGCACCAAATCGGGGAAATAATCAAAAATCGATTAAATTTGGAAACCAAGTCAATTCACTAAAATTTCACATTCGAAGACGTGAATAAAATCCAAAGAATTCGATTCCAAATTCATCAAAGTAGAAATACCCAAAAATTCCGGAAGTAGAAGTTATCAAAGTTGACAAAGGCGATAACAACTAATTGGAAAAGAAGAATCGATTACCAATTGGAAAAACAAAGCAAATCGAGCATAAATGCATAAATGACTTCAACGAAAATAAGAATCAAGTCACTGTCGAAGTCAACAATTAATGGTCACAGTCGAGTACAAAATGAATCAATCATTATCATCAAAGAATCCAACGGCAAACAAAATCAGTCTTGGAAATCAAGAAATCAGCAATTTCTCAAAAACAAAGTGACCGAAGTCGAATGGAAACCAAGCCGAGGAAAAACACAAAATATCAAGTTCAAAATCGCTGAGACTCAAACTAGATATGAATGAAAATCAAAATTACTCAATTTGCAACCGGTCGAGCCATGATTCATCATAGTGTAACAGGTACACAATGACACTCATAGCATAGCACAAAAGTGGAACAAAGTCCAGAGGTCAAAATAGCTTTAATTGGCCAAATTCGAACAAAATCAACGTCGGCTAAATCAATTCAAAGCCGAAAACACAAGAACAAAACCCTCATCATCAAAAACCCAACTTGAGTTCGCAAAGCAAACGGAGGCAGAAGCCAAAATACTTTCACGAAATCAAAATCAAATGCACATGAATAAGCGTTAGGAATTCATACCTAACAATCAAAGATAATCATATGTCAAGATGAGAGATAAAACGTCGACAAATAGTTGTAACACATGTTCCATCTAAGTTATATTTTATAATTGTCCTAAACCCCAGGCTCTGATACCAAGCTGTGACGCCCCACCTCTATACCCACGCTAGCCAAGAACACTACGGTGCAATGCTGTCAACTAGCACGGAGAATAAGGCTGTTGAGGAGCGACCATCTATGCAATTGCTTTGTACGAGCACCGATATGTCAAATAGTATAATATGCATTTTTATTTCAAGAGGAAATCCGACATACCGATACAAACACAAAGCTACTACACAGTGGCTATATTAGTTTAGGACAAAATATATAATAATAACACAGATAATATAGATAAATGCGGAACACAGATTAAACAGAAAAGTCTCATATATATAATAACTGATGTCAGTTACAATACATTTGACACGGTACATATGATACAACTACAACAGTCAACTCAGGAAGTTATATATACAAGTACATTATCGACTAATATACATGAATACATATCATCCTATACTATGACACGACATCTCCCAAAAATATGAAAAGTCTTCATAGCTCAAACAACAACCCAAAGCAAGAGATCTACAACCTGAAATAACTCGGATCTGACCCGAGTATTAAATTCAAAAGAAAATAATACACGGGTCAGTCTGATTCAAACTCAGTTATTAATGCACAGAAGCAGTAATAATCAAATACCAAATAGTCGACAGTCACAGAAATCTTGCATATCCAATTCTTTAATAAGAAATTGGATAACGATAAATATAACCCGTATCAGTGTTAAACAACTATTCAGCAGATTCAAAAATATCAACAAAGACAAATGAAATGATTATCCATAAGGATAATTTAGAAAACAACAGAATTGCCTAAACAGCAATTAACAATCGAAATCATCAAATTAAACTAAATCAAAATACACTTCAAAATATGTTGAATTGGCAACACAAAACAATTTCGACAATGTGAAATGTCAATGTTGTGTGGCTGCAGTACACGCACGCGTGCACTGCCTCGCCATCACAGTACAAGATGTCACTATAACTCCAACCATTGACAGCAAATCAATACTACAGAGGTCAAGTCACGGCTATCCGGACTCAACACAACTGCAAACAAATTGAATCAGAAGAAGTCCAGGTATGAAGCAACAACAAACTCAAAACAACACAGTTCAAACATTTGAAATATCAGTTCAAAAATGTCATCACTGTGTGGCTGCAGTGCACGCACGCGTGCACTGCCTCGCCACAACAGCATATAAAGAAATAGCAACATGGCACAAAGGCCAATGCACAAGAATTCACAGTGCAAACAAATGCAATAAGCAAGTGACAGTAGTGAAAAGCTTCAACAAAGTGAATATGCAATATGTACACAAATGAATGTACATAACAATCTGCACATGGACAAAATGAACCAGAGGTGCAGCAAGGAACTGCACATGGCAGGGGTAAATATGATGACCCAGCCAAATGAAGGTGTAAGCAAACAGAGATATGGCTTAAAATCAAATAGCAACACAAGACATCAACAAACATGACAATGATGTGCAGAGGTATGCAAAGAAATGGCACAGGTATGTGCAGAGGTATGAAATACATGAAGTCATCAAAATGAAGGTGAGAGCACCAAAAACATGGCACCACAACACACAACGTTAAAGAACATAGAGAGTCAGTGCTCAAAAGAGGCAACTGGCAACCCATATATGCATATACATGCTACCAGTAATTACAAAATGCAGCAAACAGAAGTCTGGGAGTAGTTCAAGTGCATGAACACATAACTCAAAGGAATGAAGCACTACCAGCAATTAAACTCAAGACTACAACTCAAATGCAAGCTGCATAAACATGTATACAAAAGCATGCTATCAACAATTACAAAAAGACAAAGGTCAAATCACAACTGCCATGATTCAACCCAATTGCCAAGCCACACGATAACACGGAAAAATAGCATATGCATGTCACAATGCCATAGTGGTATCAACATCAAACCAAATGGAAACACATTCTAGCATCAGGATATACTACAGTGGTGAATACACGAGAATGGAATGCACAATGAAAAATGCAGTTGCAACAGTTCAAGGCAACAGTAACAACTCGAATGCAACAATGTCATATATGATACAGTGACTAGTGAACAACTAAATGAAATTGGACCAAATTCACTCAAATGTAAACTATATCACACCTGATGCAGTGACCATATGGATGCTAGCAAATACATCCACTTCATGTAAATGAAAAGAGTAAAGTCAAGGCTGATACCAACAGTAAATGGCGAAGGTTATGGAATTTCGTAAACAAGTTAAGTGTGCTACTGGAAAAATGCAACAATATATGCAGACTTGAGAAAACAGTGTTCAAGATTGAAGCTAACAGTTCAGGTTCATCTGTAGGCAGGTCCGAACAATTCGTGCAAGAAAAATTGAACAAGGATCGAAGTGCTACCAGTGGCGGTAACAATAGAGCTAAAGTCGAGTGAAACAACATCGTCAAACCCAAGTTCAAAAATCATCAAGGCCGAAAATTCATCAATTTATACGACTCGATAAAGGCAGAGAAACATCAAACATTTGTATATGAATGAAAATCAAAGAATTCAAAGCCTTGGAAATCACCATAAAAAAATGCGACTAAAATCAACTATCTCAAAATTAACTTAAGGCAGAAAAAGTATCAGCATCGAACAAGAAATCAAATCGAAGCCGGAGACCATGAAAACAGAACAAGAAAACGAGGTCTAACAAATTTGAATTAGATGTGAGTAATATAAATTACTCACCTTTGCCACGGAAGTGAAGACGAAGCTGTAGCGGTGAGGAAGACGAACGAAGTTAAGCCGAAGTCCAATCGAGCACGAGCACGTCGAAGCAACCTCGAGCAAGTTGAGGTTGGTGCCTTCGAGTTCCAGAAGCGAGCGATCGAAGAAGCCCTAATTTTCGATCGAAGAGGAACGAACGAAAAACGAGCAGCCACCATTATCATTCGTATGTTTTGATTAGGGTTCGAATGAAAGTGGTGAAGGGGGGAACGAGTTGAATAGATTGAAAAGGGAATGGAGAAAATATTTATTTAAAACCCAAAATAATTTCTCAACCATTTTTATAAAAGAATTTCAAATTGATTTTAAATTTCAATAGCAATTTTAAACGTCTAATTTCGATAATCAATTGATGCAAAATACCGGGTTGTTACAGACTCCCCTCCTTAAAGAAATTGCGTCCCCGCAATTTTCATAATTAAGGTCGTTATGAACAATAAATTTTCCAACATAAACTGGTTAAGCTAGAAAAATAAAGGTAGAAAATTCCAACCTCAAAGAAATCCTTTAATTTCATAAAAAGGAATTCGCAATTCTCAACAAAATCTAATTATCAATACGATAATCAGAAATCTCAATTAATAAATATTTAATTATCACAACGATACTCAAATCAAAAATATTTAGTTATCACAAAAGATAATTAAATCTCAAATCACAAATATTTAATTATCACAAAAGATAATCGAATTTTCAAATCACAAATATTTAATTATCACAAAAGATAATCAAATTTCAAATCACAAATATTTAACTACCACAACGGTAGTCAAATCTCAAATCACAAATATTCGATTATCAAAAACGATAATCAAATCTCAAATATCTAATTATCTCAAGCGATAATCAGAAACAACAAATATTCGATTATCAAAAACGATAATCAAATTTCAAATATCTAATTATCACAAGCGATAATCAGAAACAACAAATATTCGATTATCAAAAACGATAATCAAATTTCAAATATCTAATTATCACAAGCGATAATCAGAAACACAAATATTTAATTATCATAATTGATAATCAAATTTCAAATCACAAATATTTAATTATCACAAAAGATAATCAAATTTCAAATCACAAATATTTAACTACCACAACGGTAGTCAAATCTCAAATCACAAATATTCGATTATCAAAAACGATAATCAAATCTCAAATATCTAATTATCTCAAGCGATAAAAAGAAACAACAAATATTCGATTATCAAAAACGATAATCAAATTTCAAATATCTAATTATCACAAGCGATAATCAGAAACAACAAATATTCGATTATCAAAAACGATAATCAAATTTCAAATATCTAGTTATCACAAGCGATAATCAGAAACACAAATATTTAATTATCACAATTGATAATCAAATTTCACAAATATCTGATTATCAAAAACGATAATCAGAAACACAAAATTTTAATTATCACAAAAGATAATCAAATCTCACAAATATCTGATTATCAAAAACGATAATCAGAAACACAAATATTTAATTATCACAATTGATAATCAAATCTCACAAATATCTGATTATCAAAAACGATAATCAGAAACACAAATATTTAATTATCACAATTGATAATCAAATCTCACAAATATCTGATTATCAAAAACGATAATCAGAAACACAAACATCTGATTATCAAAAACGATAATCAAAAGTCATAAATATTCAATTAACGAGTCCGAAATTAACTGAAGTAGTAAAAGTATGGTTCCATACTCCGTACTTTTGCTAAATCGTTTAAATCTCTTTATCGTTTCCTTGAAAGTGCAAAATTGTGTGTTTTAAAAATAACATTTCACATTCTCAAACGGACAAGTCCGGAATTAAGCGAATCAGTAAAAGAAAGGGGTCATAGTCCTCGATTTTGCTGAAACGTTTAAATCGCTTCCTCGTTCTTTTGAAAATGTAAACTGTAAAAAAATTTGAAAACAATTTTAATTTATATTTTTGAAACAACTTTTAAAAATAAAGAATTTTGAAAACACATGATTAAATTAGCAATATCAGTAGTAACTTTGATAAGGAAGTTGCACTTCTCAAAATACCGTAAAAACAGACAACAAAATCAGCATTGCGGGGGAACCGCATGTAAATCCATTTCAAAATTGACGGTAAATGAAGTTAACACGTCAAAATCTCATCAAAATAACTGGCATCAAAATATAATACCAATGAATTTTCATTCATCAAAAATGTTACAAGAATCTTCTCAAAGATAGAAAGGGATACCATACCCTAAACTTGTATTCATAACAAGTCAATGACACACGAATTCACCAATGCACAAAAATTGGTAAAACTTATCAATAGAAATCACGAAAATTTGTGAAGCACAAATTCTAGAAATCATCACAAGAAATCCAGAAAACACAAATTCTAGGAATCTACACACGAAATCCAGAAATCACAAAAATTCTAGAATCGACACACGAAATCCAGAAATCACAAAAATTCTAGAATCGACACACGAAATCCAGAAATCACAAAAAAAAGGGCGGGCGGCCTATCATAAAACGGGAGTATGAAAACTCCAAAACACCGGTATCACAAGAACGAGAAGCTATCTCATGGTGGCTAACCATTAAATTTTCACACAGGAATGGTCCGAAGACCGTGGGGCGCTACCCCACATATGTGATGGCGAAACATCACACAAACGGGGTTTAGTCTCCCTCGCAGACAAAGAGACATCGCACAATCGCTAGTCTAAATCATAAAAAGAAAAGGGGAAGGCCTATCACAAAATGAGAGCATGAAAACTCACCGACCGGTATCACACAGGAACGAGAAGCTATCTCATGGTGGCCAACCATTTAATTTTCACACAGGAATGGTCCGAATACCGTGGGGCGCTACCCCACATATGTGATGGCGAAACATCACACAAAATGTGTGAGACGAAATCACACAAATGGTGTCTAGACAATCCTCAAAGCCCAAGAGATATGTGTGAGACGAAATCACACCGATGAGGTCTAGTCTAACCGTGCAACAAAGAAATATGTGTGAGACGAAATCACACAAATGGTGTCTAGACAATCCTAAAAGCCCAAGAGATATATGTGAGACGAAATCACACCGATGAGGTCTAGTCTAACCGTACAGAGAAAGAGACATCGCACATTTGCTAGTCTAAATCACAAAAATGATCGTCATGATCATTAAGAAGTGTCGATTACATTAAGTTGGTGAATATAAGAGTTTAGCTTCATGTCCCATAACCACTAGCTTAACTCAAATATTTACGAACAAACTGTAAATCTTCACTAGAAAATTGTCACAAAGGTTCAATCGAACCAGTCCAGGAGTTAACCGACGAAGTAAATGCAAGCGTTTCATACCACTTGTTTTACTAGGCCGTTTAATTCAATTTCTCATACGAGTGAAATAAAGGCTTGTATATACTAATAGATTGGAAAATGGTTTAGGGAAAGAGCTTTGTAGTAAAATAGTTTTGAAATCGTTTGGAGAAAAGGATTTTAATATTTACTACTAGTATAGAAAACCTTTATATTTTTAAAGTGACAAATCACAAAAATGATTGTAGAAACAATCGATCACAAGAATTCACATACAAAGATGTGAATAGAATCCAAAGAAATCGATACTGAATCCATCAAAAGTATGTTCACAAAAATCCCGATGAAAATGTCATCAAAGTTGCTAATAAATGATAGCAGCAAATCGGGGAAATAATCAAAAATCGATTAAATTTGGAAACCAAGTCAATTCACTAAAATTTCACATTCGAAGACGTGAATAAAATCCAAAGAATTCGATTCCAAATTCATCAAAGTAGAAATACCCAAAAATTCCGGAAGTAGAAGTTATCAAAGTTGACAAAGGCGATAACAACTAATTGGAAAAGAAGAATCGATTACCAATTGGAAAAACAAAGCAAATCGAGCATAAATGCATAAATGACTTCAACGAAAATAAGAATCAAGTCACTGTCGAAGTCAACAATTAATGGTCATAGTCGAGTACAAAATGAATCAATCATTATCATCAAAGAATCCATCGGCAAACAAAATCAGTCTTGGAAATCAAGAAATCAGCAATTTCTCAAAAACAAAGTGACCGAAGTCGAATGGAAACCAAGCCGAGGAAAAACACAAAATATCAAGTTCAAAATCGTTGAGACTCAAACTAGATATGAATGAAAATCAAAATTACTCAATTTGCAACCGGTCGAGCCATGATTCATCATAGTGTAACAGGTACACAATGACACTCATAGCATAGCACAAAAGTGGAACAAAGTCCAGAGGTCAAAATAGCTTTAATTGGCCAAATTCGAACAAAATCAACGTCGGCTAAATCAATTCAAAGCCGAAAACACAAGAACAAAACCCTCATCATCAAAAACCCAACTTGAGTTCGCAAAGCAAACGTAGGCAGAAGCCAAAATACTTTCACGAAATCAAAATCAAATGCACATGAATAAGCGTTAGGAATTCATACCTAACAATCAAAGATAATCATATGTAAAGATGAGAGATAAAACATCGACAAATAGTTGTAACACATGTTCCATCTAAGTTATATTTTATAATTGTCCTAAACCCCAGGCTCTGATACCAAGCTGTGACGCCCCACCTCTATACCCACGCTAGCCAAGAACACTACGGTGTAATGCTGTCAACTAGCACGGAAAATAAGGCTGTTGAGGAGCGACCATCTATGCAATTGCTTTGTACGAGCACCGATATGTCAAATAGTATAATATGCATTTTTATTTCAAGAGGAAATCCGACATACCGATACAAACACAAAGCTACTGCACAATGGCTATATTAGTTTAGGACAATATATATAATAATAACACAGATAATATAAATAAATGTGGAACACAGATTAAACAGAAAAGTCTCATATATATAATAACTGATGTCAGTTACAATATATTTGACACGGTACATATGATACAACTACAACAGTCAACTCAGGAAGTTATATATACAAGTACAATATCGACTAATATACATGAATACATATCATCCTATACTGTGACACGACATCTCCCAAAAATATGAAAAGTCTTCATAGCTCAAACAGCAACCCAAAGCAAGAGATCTACAACCTGAAATAACTCGGATCTGACCCGAGTATTAAATTCAAAAGAAAATAATACACGGGTCAGTCTGATTCAAACTCAGTTATTAATGCACAGAAGCAGTAATAATCAAATACCAAATAGTCGACAGTCACAGAAATCTTGCATATCCAATTCTTTAATAAGAAATTGGATAACGATAAATATAACCCGTATCAGTGTTAAACAACAATTCAGCAGATTCAAAAATATCAACAAAGACAAATGAAATGATTATCCATAAGGATAATTTAGAATAAAACAGAATTGCCTAAACAGCAATTAACAATCGAAATCATCAAATTAAACTAAATCAAAATACACTTCAAAATATGTTGAATTGGCAACACAAAACAATTTCGACAATTTAAAATGTAAATTTAAAATGTCAATGTTGTGTGGCTGCAGTACACGCACGCGTGCACTGCCTCGCCACCACAGTACAAGATGTCACCATAACTCCAACCATTGACAGCAAATCAATACTACAGAGGTCAAGTCACGGCTATCCGTACTCAACACAACTGCAAACAAATTGAATCAGAAGAAGTCCAGGTATGAAGCAACAACAAACTCAAAACAACACAGTTCAAACATTTGAAATATCAGTTCAAAAATGTCATCACTGTGTGGCTGCAGTGCACGCCTCGCCACAACAGCATATAAAGAAATAGCAACATGGCACAAAGGCCAATGCACAAGAATTCACAGTGCAAACAAATGCAATAAGCAAGTGACAGTAGTGAAAAGCTTCAACAAAGTGAATATGCAATATGTACACAAATGAATGTACATAACAATCTGCACATGGACAAAATGAACCAGAGGTGCAGTAAGGAACTGCACATGGTAGGGGTAAATATGATGACCCAGCCAAATGAAGGTGTAAGCAAACAGAGATATGGCTTAAAATCAAATAGCAACACAAGACATCAACAAACATGACAATGATGTGCAGAGGTATGCAAAGAAATGGCACAGGTATGTGCAGAGGTATGAAATACATGAAGTCATCAAAATGAAGGTGAGAGCACCAAAAACATGGCACCACAACACACAACGTTAAAGAACATAGAGAGTCAGTGCTCAAAAGAGGCAACTGGCAACCCATATATGCATATACATGCTACCAGTAATTACAAAATGCAGCAAACAGAAGTCTGGGAGTAGTTCAAGTGCATGAACACATAACTCAAAGGAATGAAGCACTACCAGCAATTAAACTCAAGACTACAACTCAAATGCAAGCTGCATAAACATGTATACAAAAGCATGCTATCAACAATTACAAAAAGACAAAGGTCAAATCACAACTGCCATGATTCAACCCAATTGCCAAGCGACACGATAACATGGAAACATAGCATATGCATGTCACAATGCCATAGTGGTATCAACATCAAACCAAATGGAAACAGATTCTAGCATCAGGATATACTACAGTGGTGAATACACGAGAATGGAATGCACAATGAAAAATGCAGTTGCAACAGTTCAAGGCAACAGTAACAACTCGAATGCAACAATGTCATATATGATACAGTGATTGGTGAACAACTAAATGAAATTGGACCAAATTCACTCAAATGTAAACTATATCACACCTGATGCAGTGACCATATGGATGCTAGCAAATACATCCACTTCATGTAAATGAAAAGAGTAAAGTCAAGGCTGATACCAACAGTAAATGGCGAAGGTTATGGAATTTCGTAAACAAGTTAAGTGTGCTACTGGAAAAATGCAACAATATATGCAGACTTGAGAAAATAGTGTTCAAGATTGAAGCTAACAGTTCAGGTTCATCTGTAGGCAGGTCCGAACAATTCGTGCAAGAAAAATTGAACAAGGATCGAAGTGCTACCAGTGGCGGTAACAATAGAGCTAAAGTCGAGTGAAACAACATCGTCAAACCCAAGTTCAAAAATCATCAAGGCCGAAAATTCATCAATTTATACGACTCGATAAAGGCAGAGAAACATCAAACATTTGTATATGAATGAAAATCAAAGAATTCAAAGCCTTGGAAATCACCATAAAAAAATGCGACTAAAATCAACTATCTCAAAATTAACTTAAGGCAGAAAAAGTATCAGCATCGAACAAGAAATCAAATCGAAGCCGGAGACCATGAAAACAGAACAAGCAAACGAGGTCTAACAAATTTGAATTAGATGTGAGTAATATAAATTACTCACCTTTGCCACGGAAGTGAAGACGAAGCTGTAGCGGTGAGGAAGACGAACGAAGTTAAGCCGAAGTCCAATCGAGCACGAGCACGTCGAAGCAACCTCGAGCAAGTTGAGGTTGGTGCCTTGGAGTTCCAGAAGCGAGCGATCGAAGAAGCCCTAATTTTCAATCGAAGAGGAACGAACGAAAAACGAGCAGCCACCATTATCATTCGTATGTTTTGATTAGGGTTCGAATGAAAATGGTGAAGGGGGGATCGAGTTGAATAGATTGAAAAGGGAATGGAGAAAATATTTATTTAAAACCCAAAATAATTTCTCAACCATTTTTATAAAAGAATTTCAAATTGATTTTAAATTTCAATAGCAATTTTAAACGTCTAATTTCGATAATCAATTGATGCAAAATACTGGGTTGTTACAGACTCCCCTCCTTAAAGAAATTGCGTCCCCGCAATTTTCATAATTAAGGTCGTTATTAACAATAAATTTTCCAACATAAACTGGTTAAGCTAGAAAAATAAAGGTAGAGAATTCCAACCTCAAAGAAATCCTTTAATTTCATAAAAAGGAATTCGCAATTCTCAACAAAATCTAATTATCAATACAATAATCAGAAATCTCAATTAATAAATATTTAATTATCACAACGATACTCAAATCAACAATATTTAATTATCACAAAAGATAATTAAATCTCAAATCACAAATATTTAATTATCACAAAAGATAATCGAATTTTCAAATCACAAATATTTAATTATCACAAAAGATAATCAAATTTCAAATCACAAATATTTAACTACCACAACGGTAGTCAAATCTCAAATCACAAATATTCGATTATCAAAAACGATAATCAAATCTCAAATATCTAATTATCTCAAGCGATAATCAGAAACAACAAATATTCGATTATCAGAAACGATAATCAAATTTCAAATATCTAATTATCACAAGCGATAATCTGAAACAACAAATATTCGATTATCAAAAACGATAATCAAATTTCAAATATCTAATTATCACAAGCGATAATTAGAAACACAAATATTTAATTATCACAATTGATAATCAAATTTCAAATCACAAATATTTAATTATCACAAAAGATAATCAAATTTCAAATCACAAATATTTAACTACCACAACGGTAGTCAAATCTCAAATCACAAATATTCGATTATCAAAAACGATAATCAAATCTCAAATATCTAATTATAAGCGATAATAAGAAACAACAAATATTCGATTATCAAAAACGATAATCAAATTTCAAATATCTAATTATCACAAGCGATAATCAGAAACAACAAATATTCGATTATCAAAAACGATAATCAAATTTCAAATATCTAATTATCACAAGCGATAATCAGAAACACAAATATTTAATTATCACAATTGATAATCAAATTTCACAAATATCTGATTATCAAAAACGATAATCAGAAACACATAATTTTAATTATCACAAAAGATAATCAAATCTCACAAATATCTGATTATCAAAAACGATAATCAGAAACACAAATATTTAATTATCACAATTGATAATCAAATCCCACAAATATCTGATTATCAAAAACGATAATCAGAAACACAAATATTTAATTATCACAATTGATAATCAAATCTCACAAATATCTGATTATCAAAAACGATAATCAGAAACACAAACATCTGATTATCAAAAACGATAATCAAAAGTCATAAATATTCAATTAACGAGTCCGAAATTAACTGAAGTAGTAAAAGTATGGTTCCATACTCCGTACTTTTGCTAAATCGTTTAAATCTCTTTATCGTTTCCTTGAAAGTGCAAAATTGTGTGTTTTAAAAATAACATTTCACATTCTCAAACGGACAAGTCCGAAATTAAGCGAATCAGTAAAAGAAAGTGGTTATAGTCCTCAATTTTGCTGAAACGTTTAAATCGCTTCCTCGTTCTTTTGAAAACGTAAACTGTAAAAAATTTTGAAAACAATTTTAATTTATATTTTTGAAACAACTTTTAAAAATAAAGGATTTTGAAAACACGTGATTAAATTAGCAATATCAGTAGTAACTTTGATAAGGAAGTTGCACTTCTCAAAATACCGTAAAAACGGACAACAAAATCAGCATTGCGGGGGAACCGCATGTAAATCTATTTCAAAATTGACGGTAAATGAAGTTAACACGTCAAAATCTCATCAAAATAACTGGCATCAAAATATAATACCAATGAATTTTCATTCATCAAAAATGTTACAAGAATCTTCTCAAAGATAGAAAGGGATACCATACCCTAAACTTGTATTCATAACAAGTCAATGACACACGAATTCACCAATGCACAAAAATTGATAAAACTTATCAATAGAAATCACGAAAGTTGGTGAAGCACAAATTCTAGAAATCATCACAAGAAATCCAGAAAACACAAATTCTAGGAATCTACACACGAAATCCAGAAATCACAAAATTCTAGAATCGACACACGAAATCCAGAAATCACAAAAATTCTAGAATCGACACACGAAATCCATAAATCACAAAAAAAAGGGAGGGCGGCCTATCATAAAACGGGAGTATGAAAACTCCAAAACACCGGTATCACAAGAACGAGAAGCTATCTCATGGTGGCTAACCATTAAATTTTCACACAGGAATGGTCCGAAGACCGTGGGGCGCTACCCCACATATGTGATGGCGAAACATCACACAAACGGGGTTTAGTCTCCCTCGTAGACAAAGAGACATCGCACAATCGCTAGTCTAAATCATAAAAAGAAAAGGGGAAGGCCTATCACAAAATGAGAGCATGAAAACTCACTGACCGGTATCACACAGGAACGAGAAGCTATCTCATGGTGGCCAACCATTAAATTTTCACACAGGAATGGTCCGAAGACCGTGGAGCGCTACCCCACATATGTGATGGCGAAACATCACACAAAATGTGTGAGACGAAATCACACAAATGGTGTCTAGACAATCCTCAAAGCCCAAGAGATATGTGTGAGACAAAATCACACCGATGAGGTCTAGTCTAACCGTGCAACAAAGAAATATGTGTGAGACGAAATCACACAAATGGTGTCTAGAAAATCCTCAAAGCCCAAGAGATATATGTGAGACGAAATCACATCGATGAGGTCTAGTCTAACCGTACAGAGAAAGAGACATCGCACATTTGCTAGTCTAAATCACAAAAATGATCGTCATGATCATTAAGAAGTGTCGATTACATTAAGTTGGTGAATATAAGAGTTTAGCTTCATGTCCCATAACCACTAGCTTAACTCAAATATTTACGAACAAACTGTAAATCTTCACTAGAAAATTGTCACAAAGGTTCAATCGAACCAGTCCAGGAGTTAACCGACGAAGTAAACGCAAGCGTTTCATACCACTTGTTTTACTAGGCTGTTTAATTCAATTTCTCATACGAGTGAAATAAAGGCTTGTATATACTAATAGATTGGAAAATGGTTTAGGGAAAGAGCTTTGTAGTAAAATAGTTTTGAAATCATTTGGAGAAAAGGATTTTAATATTTACTACTAGTATAGAAAACCTTTATATTTTTAAAGTGACAAATCACAAAAATGATTGTAGAAACAATCGATCACAAGAATTCACATACAAAGATGTGAATAGAATCCAAAGAAATCGATACTGAATCCATCAAAAGTATGTTCACAAAAATCCCGACGAAAATGTCATCAAAGTTGCTAATAAATGATAGCAGCAAATCGGGGAAATAATCAAAAATCGATTAAATTTGGAAACCAAGTCAATTCACTAAAATTTCACATTCGAAGACGTGAATAAAATCCAAAGAATTCGATTCCAAATTCATCAAAGTAGAAATACCCAAAAATTCCGGAAGTAGAAGTTATCAAAGTTGACAAAGGCGGTAACAACTAATTGGAAAAGAAGAATCGATTACCAATTGGAAAAACAAAGCAAATCGAGCATAAATGCATAAATGACTTCAACGAAAATAAGAATCAAGTCACTGTCGAAGTCAACAATTAATGGTCACAGTCGAGTACAAAATGAATCAATCATTATCATCAAAGAATCCATCGACTAACAAAATCAGTCTTGGAAATCAAGAAATCAGCAATTTCTCAAAAACAAAGTGACCGAAGTCGAATGGAAACCAAGCCGAGGAAAAACACAAAATATCAAGTTCAAAATCGTTGCGACTCAAACTAGATATGAATGAAAATCAAAATTACTCAATTTGCAACCGGTCGAGCCATGATTCATCATAGTGTAACAGGTACACAATGACACTCATAGCATAGCACAAAAGTGGAACAAAGTCCAGAGGTCAAAATAGATTTAATTGGCCAAATTCGAACAAAATCAACGTCGGCTAAATCAATTCAAAGCCGAAAACACAAGAACAAAACCCTCATCATCAAAAACCCAACTTGAGTTCGCAAAGCAAACGGAGGCAGAAGCCAAAATACTTTCACGAAATCAAAATCAAATGCACATGAATAAGCGTTAGGAATTCATACCTAACAATCAAAGATAATCATATGTAAAGATGAGAGATAAAACATCGACAAATAGTTGTAACACATGTTCCATCTAAGTTATATTTTATAATTGTCCTAAACCCCAGGCTCTGATACCAAGCTGTGACGCCCCACCTCTATACCCACGCTAGCCAAGAACACTACGGTGCAATGCTGTCAACTAGCACGGAGAATAAGGCTGTTGAGGAGCGACCATCTATGCAATTGCTTTGTACGAGCACCGATATGTCAAATAGTATAATATGCATTTTTATTTCAAGAGGAAATCCGACATACCGATACAAACACAAAGCTACTACACAGTGGCTATATTAGTTTAGGACAAAATATATAATAATAACACAGATAATATAAATAAATGCGGAACACAGATTAAACAGAAAAGTCTCATATATATAATAACTGATGTCAGTTACAATACATTTGACACGGTACATATGATACAACTACAACAGTCAACTCAGGAAGTTATATATACAAGTACAATATCGACTAATATACATGAATACATATCATCCTATACTATGACACGACATCTCCCAAAAATATGAAAAGTCTTCATAGCTCAAACAGCAACCCAAAGCAAGAGATCTACAACCTGAAATAACTCGGATCTGACCCGAGTATTAAATTCAAAAGAAAATAATACACGGGTCAGTCTGATTCAAACTCAGTTATTAATGCACAGAAGCAGTAATAATCAAATACCAAATAGTCGACAGTCACAGAATTCTTGCATATCCAATTCTTTAATAAGAAATTGGATAACGATAAATATAACCCGTATCAGTGTTAAACAACAATTCAGCAGATTCAAAAATATCAACAAAGACAAATGAAATGATTATCCATAAGGATAATTTAGAAAACAACAGAATTGCATAAACAGCAATTAACAATCGAAATCATCAAATTAAACTAAATCAAAATACACTTCAAAATATGTTGAATTGGCAACACAAAACAATTTCGACAATTTGAAATGTCAATGTTGTGTGGCTGCAGTACACGCACGCGTGCACTGCCTCGCCACCACAGTACAAGATGTCACCATAACTCCAACCATTGACAGCAAATCAATACTACAGAGGTCAAGTCACGGCTATCCGGACTCAACACAACTGCAAACAAATTGAATCAGAAGAAGTTCAGGTATGAAGCAACAACAAACTCAAAACAACACAGTTCAAACATTTGAAATATCAGTTCAAAAATGTCATCACTGTGTGGCTGCAGTGCACGCCTCGCCACAACAGCATATAAAGAAATAGCAACATGGCACAAAGGCCAATGCACAAGAATTCACAGTGCAAACAAATGCAATAAGCAAGTGACAGTAGTGAAAAGCTTCAACAAAGTGAATATGCAATATGTACACAAATGAATGTACATAACAATCTGCACATGGACAAAATGAACCAGAGGTGCAGCAAGGAACTGCACATGGCAGGGGTAAATATGATGACCCAGCCAAATGAAGGTGTAAGCAAACAGAGATATGGCTTAAAATCAAATAGCAACACAAGACATCAACAAACATGACAATGATGTGCAGAGGTATGCAAAGAAATGGCACAGGTATGTGCAGAGGTATGAAATACATGAAGTCATCAAAATGAAGGTGAGAGCACCAAAAACATGGCACCACAACACACAACGTTAAAGAACATAGAGAGTCAGTGCTCAAAAGAGGCAACTGGCAACCCATATATGCATATACATGCTACCAGTAATTACAAAATGCAGCAAACAGAAGTCTGGGAGTAGTTCAAGTGCATGAACACATAACTCAAAGGAATGAAGCACTACCAGCAATTAAACTCAAGACTACAACTCAAATGCAAGCTGCATAAACAGGTATACAAAAGCATGCTATCAACAATTACAAAAAGACAAAGGTCAAATCACAACTGCCATGATTCAACCCAATTGCCAAGCGACACGATAACATGGAAAAATAGCATATGCATGTCACAATGCCATAGTGGTATCAACATCAAACCAAATGGAAACAGATTCTAGCATCAGGATATACTACAGTGGTGAATACACGAGAATGGAATGCACAATGAAAAATGCAGTTGCAACAGTTCAAGGCAACAGTAACAACTCGAATGCAACAATGTCATATATGATACAGTGACTGGTGAACAACTAAATGAAATTGGACCAAATTCACTCAAATGTAAACTATATCACACCTGATGCAGTGACCATATGGATGCTAGCAAATACATCCACTTCATGTAAATGAAAAGAGTAAAGTCAAGGCTGATACCAACAGTAAATGGCGAAGGTTATGGAATTTCGTAAACAAGTTAAGTGTGCTACTGGAAAAATGCAACAATATATGCAGACTTGAGAAAACAGTGTTCAAGATTGAAGCTAACAGTTCAGGTTCATCTGTAGGCAGGTCCGAACAATTCGTGAAAGAAAAATTGAACAAGGATCGAATGCTACCAGTGGCGGTAACAATAGAGCTAAAGTCGAGCGAAACAACATCGTCAAACCCAAGTTCAAAAATCATCAAGGCCGAAAATTCATCAATTTATACGACTCGATAAAGGCAGAGAAACATCAAACATTTGTATATGAATGAAAATCAAAGAATTCAAAGCCTTGGAAATCACCATAAAAAAATGCGACTAAAATCAACTGTCTCAAAATTAAATCAAGGCAGAAAAAGTATCAGCATCGAACAAGAAATCAAATCGAAGCCGGAGACCATGAAAACAGAACAGGCAAACGAGGTCTAACAAATTCGAATTAGATGTGAGTAATATAAATTACTCACCTTTGCCACGGAAGTGAAGACGAAGCTGTAGCGGTGAGGAAGACGAACGAAGTTAAGCCGAAGTCCAATCGAGCACGAGCACGTCGAAGCAGCCTCGAGCAAGTTGAGGTTGGTGCCTTCGAGTTCCAGAAGCGAGCGATCGAAGAAGCCCTTATTTTCGATCGAAGAGGAACGAACGAAAAACGAGCAGCCACCATTATCATTCGTATGTTTTGATTAGGGTTCGAATGAAAATGGTGAAGGGGGGAACGAGTTGAATAGATTGAAAAGGGAATGGAGAAAATATTTATTTAAAACCCAAAATAATTTCTCAACCATCTTTGTAAAAGAATTTCAAATTGATTTTAAATTTCAATAGCAATTTTAAATGTCTAATTTCGATAATCAATTGATGCAAAATACTGGGTTGTTACAGACTCCCCTCCTTAAAGAAATTGCGTCCCCGCAACTTTCATAATTAAGGTCGTTATTAACAATAAATTTTCCAACATAAACTGGTTAAGCTAGAAAAATAAAGGTAGAGAATTCCAACCTCAAAGAAATCCTTTAATTTCATAAAAAGGAATTCGCAATTCTCAACAAAATCTAATTATCAATACGATAATCAGAAATCTCAATTAATAAATATTTAATTATCACAACGATACTCAAATCAACAATATTTAATTATCACAAAAGATAATTAAATCTCAAATCACAAATATTTAATTATCACAAAAGATAATCGAATTTTCAAATCACAAATATTTAATTATCACAAAAGATAATCAAATTTCAAATCACAAATATTTAACTACCACAACGGTAGTCAAATCACAAATATTCGATTATGAAAAACGATAATCAAATCTCAAATATCTAATTATCTCAAGCGATAATCAGAAACAAAAAATATTCGATTATCAAAAACGATAATCAAATTTCAAATATCTAATTATCACAAGCGATAATCAGAAACAACAAATATTCGATTATCAAAAACGATAATCAAATTTCAAATATCTAATTATCACAAGCGATAATCAGAAACACAAATATTTAATTATCACAATTGATAATCAAATTTCAAATCACAAATATTTAATTATCACAAAAGATAATCAAATTTCAAATCACAAATATTTAACTACCACAACGGTAGTCAAATCTCAAATCACAAATATTCGATTATCAAAAACGATAATCAAATCTCAAATATCTAATTATCTCAAGCGATAATAAGAAACAACAAATATTCGATTATCAAAAACGATAATCAAATTTCAAATATCTAATTATCACAAGCGATTATCAGAAACAACAAATATTCGATTATCAAAAACGATAATCAAATTTCAAATATCTAATTATCACAAGCAATAATCAGAAACACAAATATTTAATTATCACAATTGATAATCAAATTTCACAAATATCTGATTATCAAAAACGATAATCAGAAACACAAAATTTTAATTATCACAAAAGATAATCAAATCTCACAAATATCTGATTATCAAAAACGATAATCAGAAACACAAATATTTAATTATCACAATAGATAATCAAATCTCACAAATATCTGATTATCAAAAACGATAATCAGAAACACAAATATTTAATTATCACAAATGATAATCAAATCTCACAAATATCTGATTATCAAAAACGATAATCAGAAACACAAACATCTGATTATCAAAAACGATAATCAAAAGTCATAAATATTCAATTAACGAGTCCGAAATTAACCGAAGTAGCAAAAGTATGGTTCCATACTCCGTACTTTTGCTAAATCATTTAAATCTCTTTATCGTTTCCTTGAAAGTGCAAAATTGTGTGTTTTAAAAATAACATTTCACATTCTCAAACGGACAAGTCCGGAATTAAGCGAATCAGTAAAAGAAAGGGGTCATAGTCCTCGATTTTGCTGAAACGTTTAAATCGCTTCCTCGTTCTTTTGAAAATGTAAACTGTAAAAAATTTTGAAAACAATTTTAATTTATATTTTTGAAACAACTTTTAAAAATAAAGAATTTTGAAAACACGTGATTAAATTAGCAATATCAGTAGTAACTTTGATAAGGAAGTTGCACTTCTCAAAATACCGTAAAAACGGACAACAAAATCAGCATTGCGGGGGAACCGCTTGTAAATCCATTTCAAAATTGACGGTTAATGAATTTAACATGTCAATATCTCATCAAAATAACTGGCATCAAAATATAATACCAATGAATTTTCATTCATCAAAAATGTTACAAGAATCTTCTCAAAGATAGAAAGGGATACCATACCCTAAACTTGTATTCATAACAAGTCAATGACACACGAATTCACCAATGCACAAAAATTGATAAAACTTATCAATAGAAATCACGAAAATTGGTGAAGCACAAATTCTAGAAATCATCACAAGAAATCCAGAAAACACAAATTCTAGGAATCTACACACGAAATCCAGAAATCACAAAAATTCTAGAATCGACACACGAAATCCAGAAATCACAAAAATTCTAGAATCGACACACGAAATCCAGAAATCACAAAAAAAAGGGGGGCGGCCTATCATAAAACGGGAGTATGAAAACTCCAAAACACCGGTATCACAAGAACGAGAAGCTATCTCATGGTGGCTAACCATTAAATTTTCACACAGGAATGGTCCGAAGACCGTGGGGCGCTACCCCACATATGTGATGGCGAAACATCACACAAACGGGGTTTAGTCTCCCTCGCAGACAAAGAGACATCGCACAATCGCTAGTCTAAATCATAAAAAGAAAAGGGGAAGGCCTATCACAAAATGAGAGCATGAAAACTCACCGACCGGTATCACACAGGAACGAGAAGCTATCTCATGGTGGCCAACCATTAAATTTTCACATAGGAATGGTCCGAAGACCGTGGGGCGCTACCCCACATATGTGATGGCGAAACATCACACAAAATGTGCGAGACGAAATCACACAAATGGTGTCTAGACAATCCTCAAAGCCCAAGAGATATGTGTGAGACGAAATCACACCGATGAGGTCTAGTCTAACCGTGCAACAAAGAAATATGTGTGAGACGAAATCACACAAATGGTGTCTAGACAATCCTCAAAGCCCAAGAGATATATGTGAGACGAAATCACACCGATGAGGTCTAGTCTAACCGTACAGAGAATGAGACATCGCACATTTTCTAGTCTAAATCACAAAAATGATCGTCATGATCATTAAGAAGTGTCAATTACATTAAGTTGGTGAATATAAGAGTTTAGCTTCATGTCCCATAACCACTAGCTTAACTCAAATATTTACGAACAAACTGTAAATCTTCACTAGAAAATTATCACAAAGGTTCAATCGAACCAGTCCAGGAGTTAACCAACGAAGTAAACGCAAGCGTTTCATACCACTTGTTTTACTAGGCCGTTTAGTTCAATTTCTCATACGAGTGAAATAAAGGCTTCTATATACTAGTAGATTGGAAAATGGTTCAGGGAAAGAGCTTTGTAGTAAAATAGTTTTGAAATCGTTTGGAGAAAAGGATTTTAATATTTACTACTAGTATAGAAAACCTTTATATTTTTAAAGTGACAAATCACAAAAATGATTGTAGAAACAATCAATCACAAGAATTCACATACAAAGATGTGAATAGAATCCAAAGAAATCGATACTGAATCCATCAAAAGTATGTTCACAAAATTCCCGAAGAAAATGTCATCAAAGTTGCTAATAAATGATAGCACCAAATCGGGGAAATAATCAAAAATCGATTAAATTTGGAAACCAAGTCAATTCACTAAAATTTCACATTCGAAGACGTGAATAAAATCCAAAGAATTCGATTCCAAATTCATCAAAGTAGAAATACCCAAAAATTCCGGAAGTAGAAGTTATCAAAGTTGACAAAGGCGATAACAACTAATTGGAAAAGAAGAATCGATTACCAATTGGAAAAACAAAGCAAATCGAGCATAAATGCATAAATGACTTCAACGAAAATAAGAATCAAGTCACCGTCGAAGTCAACAATTAATGGTCACAGTCAAGTACAAAATGAATCAATCATTATCATCAAAGAATCCAATGGCAAACAAAATCAGTCTTGGAAATCAAGAAATCAGCAATTGCTCAAAAACAAAGTGACCGAAGTCGAATGGAAACCAAGCCGAGGAAAAACACAAAATATCAAGTTCAAAATCGCTGAGACTCAAACTAGATATGAATGAAAATCAAAATTACTCAATTTGCAACCGGTCGAGCCATGATTCATCATAGTGTAACAGGTACACAATGACACTCATAGCATAGCACAAAAGTGGAACAAAGTCCAGAGGTCAAAATAGCTTTAATTGGCCAAATTCGAACAAAATCAACGTTGGCTAAATCAATTCAAAGCCGAAAACACAACAAAACCCTCATCATCAAAAACCCAACTTGAGTTCGCAAAGCAAACGGAGGCAGAAGCCAAAATACTTTCACGAAATCAAAATCAAATGCACATGAATAAGCGTTAGGAATTCATACCTAACAATCAAAGATAATCATATGTAAAGATGAGAGATAAAACATCGACAAATAGTTGTAACACATGTTCCATCTAAGTTATATTTTATAATTGTCCTAAACCCCAGGCTCTGATACCAAGCTGTGATGCCCCACCTCTATACCCACGCTAGCCAAGAACACTATGGTGTAATGCTGTCAACTAGCATGGAGAATAAGGCTGTTGAGGAGCGACCATCTATGTAATTGCTTTGTATGAGCACCGATATGTCAAATAGTATAATATGCATTTTTATTTCAAGAGGAAATCCGACATACCGATACAAACACAAAGCAACTACACAGTGGCTATATTAGTTTAGGACAAAATATATAATAATAACACAGATAATATAGATAAATGCGGAACACAGATTAAACAGAAAAGTCTCATATATATAATAACTGATGTCAGTTACAATACATTTGACACGGTACATATGATATAACTACAATAGTCAACTCAGGAAGTTATATATACAAGTACATTATCGACTAATATACATGAATACATATCATCCTATACTATGACACGACATCTCCCAAAAATATGAAAAGTCTTCATAGCTCAAACAGCAACCCAAAGCAAGAGATCTACAACCTGAAATAACTCGGATCTGACCCGAGTATTAAATTCAAAAGAAAATAATACACGGGTCAGTCTGATTCAAACTCAGTTATTAATGCACAGAAGCAGTAATAATCAAATACCAAATAGTCGACAGTCACAGAAATCTTGCATATCCAATTCTTTAATAAGAAATTGGATAACGATAAATATAACCCGTATCAGTGTTAAACAACAATTCAGCAGATTCAAAAATATCAACAAAGACAAATGAAATGATTATCCATAAGGATAATTTAGAAAACAACAGAATTGCCTAAACAGCAATTAACAATCGAAATCATCAAATTAAACTAAATCAAAATACACTTCAAAATATGTTGAATTGGCAACACAAAACAATTTCGACAATTTGAAATGTCAATTTAAAATGTCAATGTTGTGTGGCTGCAGTACACGCACGCGTGCACTGCCTCGCCACCACAGTACAAGATGTCACCATAACTCCAACCATTGACAGCAAATCAATACTACAGAGCTAAAGTCACAGCTATTCGGACTCAACACAACTGCAAACAAATTGAATCAGAAGAAGTCCAGGTATGAAGCAACAACAAACTCAAAACAACACAGTTCAAACATTTGAAATATCAGTTCAAAAATGTCATCACTGTGTGGCTGCAGTGCACGCACGCGTGCACTGCCTCGCCACAACAGCATATAAAGAAATAGCAACATGGCACAAAGGCCAATGCACAAGAATTCACAGTGCAAACAAATGCAATAAGCAAGTGACAGTAGTGAAAAGCTTCAACAAAGTGAATATGCAATATGTACACAAATGAATGTACATAACAATCTGCACATGGACAAAATGAACCAGAGGTGCAGCAAGGAACTGCACATGGCAGGGGTAAATATGATGACCCAGCCAAATGAAGGTGTAAGCAAACAGAGATATGGCTTAAAATCAAATAGCAACACAAGACATCAACAAACATGACAATGATGTGCAGAGGTATGCAAAGAAATGGCACAGGTATGTGCAGAGGTATGAAATACATGAAGTCATCAAAATGAAGGTGAGAGCACCAAAAACATGGCACCACAACACACAACGTTAAAGAACATAGAGAGTCAGTGCTCAAAAGAGGCAACTGGCAACCCATATATGCATATACATGCTACCAGTAATTACAAAATGCAGCAAACAGAAGTCTGGGAGTAGTTCAAGTGCATGAACACATAACTCAAAGGAATGAAGCACTACCAGCAATTAAACTCAAGACTACAACTCAAATGCAAGCTGCATAAACAGGTATACAAAAGCATGCTATCAACAATTACAAAAAGACAAAGGTCAAATCACAACTGCCATGATTCAACCCAATTGCCAAGCGACACGATAACATGGAAAAATAGCATATGCATGTCACAATGCCATAGTGGTATCAACATCAAACCAAATGGAAACAGATTCTAGCATCAGGATATACTACAGTGGTGAATACACGAGAATGGAATGCACAATGAAAAATGCAGTTGCAACAGTTCAAGGCAACAGTAACAACTCGAATGCAACAATGTCATATATGATACAGTGACTGGTGAACAACTAAATGAAATTGGACCAAATTCACTCAAATGTAAACTATATCACACCTGATGCAGTGACCATATGGATGCTAGCAAATACATCCACTTCATGTAAATGAAAAGAGTAAAGTCAAGGCTGATACCAACAGTAAATGGCGAAGGTTATGGAATTTCGTAAACAAGTTAAGTGTGCTACTGGAAAAATGCAACAATATATGCAGACTTGAGAAAACAGTGTTCAAGATTGAAGCTAACAGTTCAGGTTCATCTGTAGGCAGGTCCGAACAATTCGTGCAAGAAAAATTGAACAAGGATCGAATGCTACCAGTGGCGGTAACAATAGAGCTAAAGTCGAGCGAAACAACATCGTCAAACCCAAGTTCAAAAATCATCAAGGCCGAAAATTCATCAATTTATACGACTCGATAAAGGCAGAGAAACATCAAACATTTGTATATGAATGAAAATCAAAGAATTCAAAGCCTTGGAAATCACCATAAAAAAATGCGACTAAAATCAACTATCTCAAAATTAACTCAAGGCAGAAAAAGTATCAGCATCGAACAAGAAATCAAATCGAAGCCGGAGACCATGAAAACAGAACAAGCAAACGAGGTCGAACAAATTCGAATTAGATGTGAGTAATATAAATTACTCACCTTTGCCACGGAAGTGAAGACGAAGCTGTAGCGGTGAGGAAGACGAACGAAGTTAAGCCGAAGTCCAATTGAGCACGAGCACGTCGAAGCAGCCTCGAGCAAGTTGAGGTTGGCGCCTTCGAGTTCCAGAAGCGAGCGATCGAAGAAGCCCTAATTTTCGATCGAAGAGGAACGAACGAAAAACGAGCAGCCACCATTATCGTTCTTATTTTTTGATTAGGATTCGAATGAAAATGGTGAAGGGGGGAACGGGTTGAATAGATTGAAAAGGAAACGGAGAAAATATTTATTTAAAACCCAAAATAATTTCTCAACCATTTTTATAAAAGAATTTCAAATTGATTTTTAATTTCAATAGCAATTTTAAACGTCTAATTTCGATAATCAATTGATGCAAAATACTGGGTTGTTACAATGTGCATGGAGGTGCGTGTGTAGTAAGGAGGGAGTGTTTTGGATGTGTACTTTATGTGTGTATGTTGGTGTTTGGGTGGGTGAGCTACTGTGATGGCTGCGTGTTGTGTTGTAGTGAGGGAAGCCGAATAGCTTGTGTAGGAAATGATCACGTGAGCAGGCGATTGGCAAGGCAAGTGCAAGCATGGGGAGACGTATGTGTGCATGGGAGTGATGTCTTGTAGTTGCGCATGTATATATACAAAAAAAGAGGAAACTGGAAGCGAAAAATGAAAAAAAATGCAAGGAGGATGAAGGTACCGTAGATGCGTTGTATGCGGATCTGATTTCAAGCTTTTAGGCTTCGGCCCACGTGGGTCAGTAGGTGAGAACCAATTTTCTTAATTTGGCTAAAGTATATTATAAAGCAAGTAACTAAGGCATATTGCGACCGTTTTAAACCCGATCGACTTGATTCTTTTTGGGTTGTACTCGTGAACGAGTACAACATTATCGTGCAATTTGTTGATAGTTTCGGGCATGTGAAAATTTATGGCATATTTAAACGGATAGGTTTTAAATTACGTTATTCAATTTAGTAACGTCATTTCAATTTATATACACTAATTATCGATGTTTATTTGGCCAAATGAATTACAGTTGAGATAAATTGGATCGAATATGGTAACTGGACATTGGTTTAGCAGAATAAAACACCGTTCCACTAGTTAAATTAATTTGGTATATAAATTAGTAGAATAAAACCCCGTTCTGCTATCCTATGGATTTGGACATTTGTTTAGCGGAAATAAATCACCGTTCCACTAATTAAATTAATTGGACCCTGTTTAGCAGAATAAATCACCGTTCTACTATTATTAATGGGGCAATTTAATTTGGACATTTATTTAGCAGAAATAAACCTCGTTCTGCTATTACATTAGTGTGGACACTTACTTTCATTCCAATTGGTTAGTATTGGATAAATGTTGTATTAAAAATTAATTGTTAATGGTGAGTTTAATTTACATATTTGATGTTATGTAAGTACTGGAATTATAACTTAGATAGTTATTGGAATTAATGGTGACTTAATAAAGCTCCATTGAAGTTACTAAGCATCTTCCCAAATTGGAAGTTGATTTTTAAACAAAAGTTATTTTGAGAATGATTATTAATTATTAATGATATTTTAAAGATAATTAATAATTATATGATAATGAATTAAAGTTAATTATTTTATGATTCTTAAAAGTTATTTAAAAGTACTTAATTATTGTTTCGAAGCTATTTAATTATTTAAATTATTTAAAGTATATCTAATTATTAAATAAAGTTATTTTATAGTGATTTGTTTAAAGTAAGTTATCGTTTAAGGATAGATTGGCATTAAAGTATTTTATTTCAAGATAAATTGTTCAAATATTAATAATGTTTTAAAAATAATATATATTATATAGTAAATTTTCATAAAATAGTATCTTACTAAATAAGAACTTGGAAAATGTATGTTGAAACTTTATAAGTATTATTTTGAAATTTTTTAAATAAAGCTTTCGGAAAGTAATGGTATACTTTCATGGCGAAATTGGAGGCAGAGAGTGCATGCTATTGAGTTTTGGATTTCTATGGGATAGAGATGTAACCATTGAGCTGTGAATCCATGGTTGATACCGCAATGGGGCTTTCCATATTATTTTAAAAAGGTTTTCAAATATTTTTTGAAAAGGATAGTTTGTGAATATACTAAATTCTATAAGATATGTATATATTTTGGATAAAGAGATTTATGTGATTGAAATTTTAATTGAATAAGACGTAGTGACATCGGTTGAAAATGGAACCTTTGATTGTATGATTGTTCATTTGATAGTTAAATAACCGACTATCAAATCTAGCCCCAAATATAACTTTGGGAATATATAAGAGAAAAACAGGAATTATATGGTACGGTTGCCGTTCGAGGTGCTATACTGTATGTATAAACTCGTTTCGTTCTTCTAGTACGATTATACGGAAATCCATCCACTAACGGTTAGGAGGTGATCTCCGATCTTATTTTCGTCTGTTTATTTCCTAAAGAACCGGGGTTGAGTTTACCGGAAAATATCGAACGTTGTTTCGAAGAGACCGGGATCAAATAAGTTATCCGAAAACCACTTCGATCCAAAGAGTACGTTTACGAAGGGAAAACAGAGCACGGAGTTGAAGATGGAGCAGTGAAGTGCAAGAGCTAATCGCTACTAATCTTGAAGATGATTCCAAAATGGATGTAGTAGGAATAGTGCCTTCGGTTTAGTTCGGACCCAGAACGGACTTGTATGGATGAATGCTATTAGTACATTGTCAATGAAGGACAATGAGCATTCTAAGTGAAAATTTCCTTTAAAAGGTAATTGTACCTCTAGCCTCATCAACCGGGAATGACTGAAAAGCAAGGGAGATGCAACAAGGCTAAGTGGGTCGCACCAAATTAGGATATGTTTATCACCTTTCTAGATACCCTCGGATATTATTACTACGATACATGGAAGGAACTCGGAAAGGGTGGGAACACCCGGGGTGATAGCATATTCGGTCTATCCAGGTTATGGGTAGTCAGGTCTTTTATTGCAAGGGATCCCGGCGTTGTTCTCGGTACACTGTTTCTAGACGTGTACTAAGACAGGTGGTACCCCAGTGCCTAGTCATTCATACGGAATCCATTCTTCAATGCGTGCCTTTACGGTTTTGGATGTAGAGCCTAGTATGCTGGAATTTAATTAATGTAACAATTTCAGCTATTTGAATAAGTATTTGTACTTAGACACTATTATAATATCAGAGGATTTGATATAAAATATTTTGGTTATCGTAAGGTAAAAACCTGTCGTGTTTATTTGTGGCGTGGTATTACGAGATACCTTTGTTTTCAAAGGATTTTGTTAACTTTAATAGTTCAAATTGAGTGTGTTTTCTTACGCTGGTTTTCCAGACTGACCCGTGCGTGGTTTTTCCTATATGCTCGGGTCAGACTGAGTATATTTCCAGGTTTAGCCGGAAGGATTGGAGCTTCAGGAAAGGAGCTGGAAGCCCAGAGACATATTCCCGTAGATGATATATTTTCCGTTGCATTTTAGCTGTGTTCATCAGCAATTGTAAGAACAGGTGTTATAACTGTCTGGGCTGAATAGGTTAGTATACTCTGATTGATGTTGTATATATATTAATTACAGTTTTGTTTTATGTAAAGATTCGTTCTATATTATAGATTAGTCGTTTCCGCTGTGACATTCTGGGTTGTTCGGGTTTCTTTCTATCTTCTTTCTACCTTCTTCTTACTATTCGCCTTTCTGTTCAATTTGGACTGGACAAGTGTGGTAAAGTGTCAGTTCGAAATGTATGGAAAGGTGGGTCGTGACATCGTGGTATCATAGCTGAAGGTTAAGCAAAAACCTTAGCTTTGGTGGGATAGAACTCATTATAGATATGGTTAGTGATGCCCTAGAATGAGTAACTCATTAGAGATAGGGTCAGTAGCACCCTAGAAGGAGTTTGAGTGTGTGTGTGTGTATATATATATAAGAGTGTGTATTTGTTAGTGACATAAAAATGTTTTGTATTGTGTTGTTAGTTCCGTTGAGTGGCTTAAAATTCTGGTTGATGTGTTTGGCCAACGTTATCGATAGGGATTTCCTAAACACTCGAACAAAACAAATTAACACGGTTTTTTAAAAAAAATGGGTAAATGGAATAATTTTACCTGGAAATATATTTTATATAGAAAGAAATTTTCCATAGTTATTCTTGGTTGTACTTGGATGTTAGGGGTGATAGTATCCTATCATTATCATCTAGGATTTGATCAGTCATGCTCGTTCATTTCTGAGCATTGACTATTATCCATAAATATATCATGAATCTTCCTTTGAAAATCTAGACTGGGTAATAGAAATTTTGGAAACATTGAAAAGAGTACCTTATGAATTAAAATTCACAAATTTGAATATAAGGCGTTCATTAATAATGTTTAGTCAGAAATTGATTTCTAAGGGCATTTATATAAAAGGAGAGTTTGAATATTCTGGGGTGAATATTTTAGAAATATAAAGCTTGATTTATTAAGTTGCAGTAAATGTTATTAAAAGAAAATTTGGGATATTTTGGAATAATATTTGGAAATGGTTGGATATAAAAGTAGGTTGTATTAAATTAGGTTTAATAAAAGAAGTTATTAAAAGAAAAACTTAAATATTTCTGGAATAAATACTTGAAAGATGATTTATATAAGAAAGCTAGAATGATTTTGCAATAAAAAATGGAAACGATTTCCTTTAAATGGAAATAGCTTATAAATTTAATTTATTATAACGTGCCTAATAAATAAAACGAATTTAAATCCCGATGATTTCGGCAAATTGGTTTTCAAGGTTTAATGGGTTAATAATAGTATTGAGAATATTTTCGAGTTTCTTAATAGGGAATTGTCACTATTAGGACCTTGCTATAAAATTGTTTAGATAGAACAATTTTTGACTCGATTTCAGAAGTATGATTTGATTTACTATAAAGTAAGAATGGAAATTATTGTTTAAAATAATTTTGGAGGAAGGAAATAATAATTTTATTTGAGGTAGCTTTGGGTTTTAAAGGGGTTTTTGGTTTACTAATATCTTGGAAAGAGTTGCTTAGAAGTATATTTAAGGATAAATATCTTTGAAAAAGAAATTATGTGGAAAATGGGCATTTCTTTAGATTTGTTTAGGGAATAAGTCCCGATTTGTTTTGTGATTATTGAAATAATCTTCTAAGTGGCGATCGGATGTTTGCTTAGGCAAACGATATTGTGCACTTAGTAAATTATTCTCTTTGTCATTGTACTATTGGGACGAGTTTGAACCCGAACGAATTCAAAGCAGATTGGAATTGGATATTTTGTTGGAATATTTTGCTGGAAATATATTTATGATATTGATTCAAAATGGTTTAAAAGAAAGAAGTGATTTTTTAACTATTTCAAGTGACTCGAAAATAACTAAAATAGGTAAGAGATACGTTCGGATGGTAAACATTCTCTTGAGTATTATCTTTCTAGTAAGGGAAAATATGATATTGTTTGGTGGTATCCAGTTCCTTGGTATAATTTTAGGGGGGTTACTTGGGCTAACTATATACATTTTCTGTGGATTGGATATATAATATTGTTTCAAAAAGTGTTTTGAATAAAAAACAGGGTGTTTTAAAAATTTTAAGAGAATTCAGAATAAAACTTTGAATTATGGTTTTGTATACCCTCAAAGGATGATAGGGAATTGTATAAGTTAAGCTATGAATTATGGAGATGTTTTTCATGGATAATCTACTAATAATATAATTGGTATTAGGGATAACCAATTAAATAAGTATGTGAGATGGACATAGATCGTTTCTGCTTCTCATATAGTTTTGATTTAATATTCGAGTACAAGGCTCTGAGGTGTTTCACACCGTTCCGAATAAAGATCTATTGCTCGATTTTTGACGGCGAGAATTTGATGAGGGTTCTTGATATGGAACTAAGGATTTCTATCATAGCTACAGCTATGCAAGGAGAGTAGAGGTTCCTAATCAAGGAGCCTTGTAACGACCGAGCGGTTTTCGACCTCGAAAATCGACACTAATACGTTCACTGTATAGAGTGCCGAGCAATTGAGTGTCGAAAATACCAGGTTGTTAGGGTTTAAGAAGAAGAGAGATAAAAGAAGAAAACAGAAATAACAACACCACAGAATCTCACAATCGTAGCGGAACAACATATAATATACAATAACAGCATTTTATACAAAGGAAAAACTATAACTGTTAATACACTTACAAGTTATCAGAGTACAATCATCACATATATAATCTGAATAGTTATAATAACTTGTCCCTAATTGCTGAATATACAGCGTATAATACACATCGAGATATAATCAAATACGTGCAATACGTCTCTGCCATCCAGCTCATCTCCTAGGTTGCAAAGCGTCCTAACCTGAAATTTTGTAATACTCGATCTGACCCGAGCATTACAATAAAGTAACACATGAGTCAGGCTGGAAACCAGCGCAATCAAAACACACTAAATTTGATATACTTAAGTTATCGATATCCTGTGAAAACCAAGGTAACTCGTACAACACGATGAGTTTTTTTTTCTTATTATAACCAAAGCACTTCTACAGAAGTACATCGATATTATAATAGTTTCTAAGTACAATACTTAATTAGAATAGTTGATTTTGTTAAATTAATCCAATTCCAGCATATTAAATTCTATAATCAAAACCATAATGGTTCGTAGTTATTATTAAACCGAAGTGGTTACGAATAATTCTGATATCTGGTCCCGGTCTCTTCGCAACTGAAACGATAAATTTTAAAGGGGCAACTGTTTAAGATAAACAGTTCACATCAACTAATTTGGCTACACAGGCGCAGACAAGGACAATTGAAAAAATATTCAAGAGTAATAAACCAAAGCATAAATCATTAACTAAATTAACGATTAATAATTTTATACTGAACAATTCACAATCAGGATTTGATTAACTTTAATTTACTGAATCCATCTACATTATTAATCCAAATTACTTATAAATTAAAGAAATTATACAATTTTTTATTATTATTAGTCAATTAAAGTTAAACAACCCTTTTTTATACTAATTTCATTGATTAACATAAGATTAACTCATATAAGACTTTTAATTAATTATTCACTTGATAACTAATTTACCAATTAACATCCGGTTTAATTACATAAGAATCTTATCGTTAATTCACTTAAATTATAAAACAATTAAATTTTATATTACAAAAGGTTAACAAAATTAATTTAGATTTAAATATCAGGTGATAGGATTACAATACAAAATTTATCATGTTAATTTGATTTAAAATGAAAGAGGAAAAAAATTTGAGTTAAAAAGATTTATTGAATATAACATTAGGAAAATTACCTTTCTTTCATTCCTCAGTAAAAATTACCTAACCCTACCTTTTGGCCCATGAAAAACAACCAGGCCACACTTCTTTCTTAACACGTTTTTTTATATCTTTTTAAAAAAAAGCGACTAGCCCACTAGCCCATGAGGCAAACAAAAAACCCAGGCACAATCCTTCCCTTCCTTCTTCTTCTTTCCTTCTGCTTTCTTTTCAAATTGACCAACCTTGTCGTGCATCCATGCGTGCACGTGCACGCTTACCTCCGGTCGAACAACTCACCACCGACCATCACCCTAAGTCGCACATGCCTCCTGTGTCTCGACCATCCACCCAGAAGTCACAGTCACCCCCAGTTTTAAAAATCGAACACCCTCTCCCAAAAACTCGACCACGCCACCCCCACCCAAATGCTCCTCGTCGCCACCGTACACCTCTATCCACCACAATACTTTGCCAACATGACCACCAATTCCTCCTTTTGCCTTCCCCCTCATACCGCATGCCTCTCCACGCCTCGTGCCACCGCCATCGCCTCAAACCCGACCCCAAAGCAAACTCGCCTAAAAGCCTACAACCACCTCGACCCACTTCCACGACCATCATAAAAATATTCCAGCATTTTTCCCAGGTGCGCCCTTCCTTGGACCTCCTCCACGCTGAACGCCCCGTCCCGAAATTAATGGCATCGCTGGAATTTGGCCTCACACCTAAAACCGTTCATCTCCATATACCTTCCACGACACGTAACTAAAAATCACCAAAACGCTCTCAAAAATCAAGGCCCCGTTTGGCTTGTCGTTTTTAGTTTTGTGTTTTCGTCTATACAAAAACGCGTCCGTTGTATGCATTGTTGAAAAACAAACGATTTTGAAAAATGAAATTAACATATAAAATAGAAAACAAGTTTATTTTGTTTTTCGTGTTTCGAGATAAGAAAAGCACGGGAAACAATCCAACTCCTTCGTTGTCCGTTGATCGTCGCAACGGCTAAGAATTATAAATCTTTTTCTCTTGTTTCTTCATGTTTCTTAGTGCAAGTTGAAAACACAAAATTCAAAATACAAAATGAAACCAAACGGGCCCCAAGTTTTGCAACAACGAACCTGGTCATACAATCCAGTCAATAAATTATTTTGTCGAAACTTGACCAATATGGAGTCACTTATGGTTATAACTGCTTTCCTCTGCCTATGCTTCATGAAATCAGATGAGATAAATTTAAAGATGATCTATACACAAAATAATAAACTTTCCTTTTTGAATCATGATCTAAAACTTATTGGATGGCGAGATGTTAAATTTTGAAGTTAAAGTTGGTTTTGTTTTTGACAAAAACAAAGATCAGAAAAGGAGATTATGGCTCTTTGAGTTACAGGGTGCATTATCTTACATATATATACATTCCAGGTTCACATACAATTCATATTCACTTTTCATAGATCAAAGATTTAACCAAAACATAGTTATATGTAAGTATATGTAGTAAAACAAGATTGTTTTACACACTGTCTTTCGGAAATAGAAGAACTCTGTTGTTTCCTTTGCTCTTGCTTCACTTTTACTGTCTAGATCATTTGAAGTTTCATGGCAGACTATTCTCTTTTTTTTATACGAGTATGAATAAGTGAACAAGCTCGGTTATGTTTATATAGAAGATGAAGGCAAATAGTGGAGTAGGGTGGCTATGTACATGTAGATAGGCTGAAACATCATGTACAGGCTTTACCTTTCATTTTTATATATTTTTTGTCTTCTTGATTTGATTACATATGAGCTAATTTGATTATATCATGCACACTTTCTTCTTCCATTTTCTTTCTTACCTGCATTATTTCCAATCTTATTTTCCTTCTTGCTCTTTCTTTTGCACTGTGAACCAAAAACACCTTTCATTATTTTCCTTTGCATGATAACGCTTACACAGACATATCTTTATACAGGCATGAACACATCTAGATGAATATTCCTCCTTGTTGAACCTACTTTTCTATGTATACAATCTTTGTTATGGAAGAAAATAAACAATGCAACTACATTCTACACTTCTAGAAAAGATCCTCTCTTCTCACCAATACCCTATCTTCTTCCTTCATCTCTAAAAATATATATACATTCCATTTTCTTCACTTTATAGTGCCACATAAGTGAAATGATGCAAGCAATACTTTATATATACCTAAACCATTCCATTTCCTTCACTTTCATCACTGTTAAGCAAGCCTATATTCCATTTTTGAAGTTGCAATATATTAATTCTTGGCCGCAAGCCTTATATATACATTCCATGGGAGATCGGCTGCATGATGGGTGCATGGTCGTGAACAGGGGTAAGTAGAGGTAATGTGAGATAAGCTGGAGCTCGAGTGGGAGGTACAATGTGTGTATGTGCATGGAGGTGCGTGTGCAGTAAGGAGGGAGTGTCTTGGCTGTGTACTTTATGTGTGTATGTTGGTGTTTGGGTGGGTGAGCTACTGTGATGGCTGCGTGTTGTGTTGTAGCTAGTGAGGGGAGCCGAGCAGGTTGTGTAGGAAATGATCACGTGAGCAGGCGATTGGCAAGGCAAGTGCAAGCAAGGGGAGTGTATGTGTGCATGGGAGTGATGTCTTGTAGTTGCGCATGTATATACATAAAAAATAAGGAAACTGGAAGCGGAAAAAAAGAAACGCAAGGAGGAAGAAGGAACTGTAGATGCACTGTATGCGGATCTGATTTCCAGGTTTCGGGCTTCGGCCCATGTGGGTCAGTAGGTGAAAACCAATTTTATTTTATTTGGTTAAAGTATGTCATAAAGCAAGTAACATTTAAAAGGCATATTGTGGCCGTTTTAAACCCGATCGACTTGATTCTTTGTGGGTTGTACTCGTGAATGAGTACAGCATTATCGTACAATTTGTTGATAGTTTCGGGTATGGGAAAATTTGTGGCATATTTAAATGGACAAGTTTTAAATTATGTTTTTGAATTTAATAACGTCGTTTCAATTTATATACGTTAATTATCGATGTTTATTTGGCCAAATGAATTACTGTTGCGATAAATTGGATCGAATATGGTAACTGACATTGGTTTAGCGGAATAAAACACCGTTCCGCCAGTTAAATTAATTTGATAAATAAATTAGTAGAAAAAACCCCGTTCTGCTATCCTACGGATTTGGACATTTGTTTAGCGGAAATAAATCATCGTTCCGCAAATTAAATTAATTGGACCCTGTTTAGCAGAATAAATCACCGTTCTGCTATTATTAATGGGGCAAGTTAATTTGGTCATTTATTTAGCAGAAATAAACCCTGTTCTGCTATTACATTAGTGTGGACACTTAATTTCATTCCAATTTGTTAGTATTAGATAAATGTTGTATTAACAGTTAATTGTTAATGGTGAGTTTAATTTACATATTTGATGTTATGTAAATACTGGAATTATAACTTAGATAGTTATTAGAATTAATGGTGACTTGATTAAGCTCCATTGAAGGTACTAAGCCACTTCCCAAATTAGAAGTTGATTTTTAAACCATAGTTATTTTGAGAATGATTATTAATTATTAATGATATTTTAAAGATAATTAATAATTATTTGATAATGAATTAAAATTAATTATTTTATGATTCTTAAAAGTTATTTAAATGTACTTAATTATAGTTTCAAAGCTATTTAATTATTTAAATTGTTTAAAGTATATCTAATTATTAAATAAAGTTATTTTATAGTGATTTATTTAAAGTAAGTTAATGTTTTAATGTATTTTATTTCAAGATAAATTGTTCAAATATTAATAATGTTTTAAAAATAATATATTATATAGTAAACTTTCATAAAATAGTATCTTACTAAGTTAGAACTTGGAAAATTTATATCGAAACTTTATAAGTATTATTTTGAAAAATTTTAAATAAAGTTTTCGGAAAGTAATGGTATACTTTCATGGCGAAATCGGAGGCAGAGAGTGCCTGCAGTTGAGTTTTGGATTTCTCTGGGATAGAGACGTAACCGTTGAGCTGTGAATCCATGGTTGGTACCGCAGTGGTGCTTTCCATATTATTTTAAAAAGGTTTTCAAATATTTTTTGAAAAGGATAGTTTGTGAATATACTAAATTCGGTAAGATAAGTATATATTTTGGATAAAAAGATTTATGTGATTGAAATCTTAATTAAATAAGACTTAGTGAAGTCGGTTGAAAATGGAACCTTTGATTGTATGATTGTTTATTTGATAGTTAAATAACCGACTATCAAATCTAACCCCAAATATTACTTTGGGAATATATAGGAGAAACATGGGAATTATATGGTACGGTTGTCGTTCGAGGTGCTATACTGTACGTATAAACTCATTTCATTCTTCTAAGACGATTATAAGGAAATCCGTCCACTAACGGTTCCAAGGTGATCTCCGATCTTATTTTCGTCTATTTATTTCCTAAAGAACCGGGGTTGAGTTTACCGAAAAATATTGAACGCTGTTTCGAGGAGACCGAGATCAGATAAGTTATCCGAAAACCACTTCGATCCAACGAGTATGTTTACGAAAGGAAAACAGAGCATGGAGTCGAAGATGGAGCAGTGATGTGCAAGGGCTAATCGCTACTAAACCTAAGGATTATTCCAAAATGGATGTAGTAGGAATAGTGCCTTTGATTTTGTTCAGACCCAAAACGGACTTGTATGGATGAATGCTATCAGTACATTGTCAATGGAGGACAATGAGCATTCTAAGTGAAAATTTCCTTTAAAAGGTAATCGTAGCCTCTAGCCTCATCAACCGGGAATGACTGAAAAGAAGGGGAGATGCAGCAAGGCTAAGTAGGTCGCACCCAATTAGTATGTTTATCACCTTTCTAGATACCCTCGGATATTATTACTGCGATACATGGAAGGAGCTCGAAAAGGGTGGGAACACCCGCGGTGATAGCATATTTCGTCTATCCAGGTTAGGGGTAGTACGGTCTTGTGTTGCAGGGGATCCCGACGTGGTCCTCGGTACACTGTTTCTAAACGTGTACTGTGACAGGTGGTACCCCAGTGCCTAGTCATTCGTTTGTAATCCATTCTCCAATACGTGCCTTTACGGTTTTGGTTGTAGAGCCTAGTATGCTGGAATTTAATTAATGTAACAATTTTAGCTATTTGAATAAATATTTGTACTTAGACACTATTATAATATCATAAGATTTGATATAAAATGTTTTGGTTATCGTAAGGTAAAGACCCGTCGTGTTTATTTGTGGCGTGGTCTTACAAGATACTTTTGTTTTCAAAGGATTTTGATAACTTTAATAATTCAAATTGAGTGTGTTTTCTCACGCAGGTTTTCCAGACTGACCCGGGAGTGATTTTTACTATATGCTCGGGTCAAACCGAGCATATTTCCAGGTTTAGCCGAAAGAGTTGGAGCTTCAGGAAAGGAGCTGGAAGCCTAGAGATGTATTCATGTAGATGATATATTTTTCGTTGCATTTTAGTTGTGTTCATTAGCCATTGTAAGGACAGGTGTTATAACTGTCCGGGCGGAATATGTTAGTATACTTGACTGATGTTTTATATATATTAATTACAGTTTTGTTTATGTAAAGATTCCTTCTATAATATAGATTAGTCGTTTATGTTGTGAGATTCTGGGTTGTTTGCTTTTCTTTCTATCTTCTTTCTACCTTCTTCTTCTTACTATCCGCCTTTCTGTTCAATTTGGATTGGACAAGTGTGGTAAAGTGTCAGTTCGAACTGTACGGAAAAGTGGGTCGTGACACAGGTATTTAAAATCAAGAAAAAATTGGATTGTCTCACAAAAAGGTACATGTTTATTTTTTCATTGGAGTTGATGGTTTTATGATTAAGCCACTTGGCTTTCATTTTCTTTTGTAGGTTTGGGGCCCATGGTGGCGTTTTGTAACTGTTCCGATCAAGCTGCGCAAAGGAGACGTTGGTGAAATTTTTCAGAAATTTAAGGAGTTAGAAAATTTTGAAAATTTTTAATAACTGAAATTTGATTTTGGAATATAATTTGAAATGATTGAGTAAATAATATGATTTGGAATCTAAGGATGAATTTGAAATTAGTAAAAATGACAATGTGATTTTAGCAAATTGATTTTGGGAAGTTGTTTCAACTAATTTGTTTTGAAAAAGTTAATGGATTTTAGGCCATTCTTCTTACCTTGGCAATTTCGGGGACGAAATTCTTTTAATGGGGAAGGAATGTAACGACCCAGAATTTTTGGTTATTTGAAATTGTTTTTTTAACCTATTTTAAATATTGGAAAGTAAAATTTTATCGATTTAATAGGTTGAATTTCAAATATAATGATTTATTGATAATTTAAGTGTTGAATTGAATAATTGAAATCGTGATAATAATTTAAATCTTGGATTTTTATTTGGAAAAAAATAATTTAAATACTTATTAAATTTATATTCATAAGAGTGAAGGTAATTGAACTTTTAAATTTTAATTTAAAAGTGATTTACTCGATTTTAAAAACAACTCGTTTAAATTAACATATAAAAATAACCATCCCGGGCAGAGTCATGGAATTCGACGAAACTAGTTCCATTGGATCCGTAATAGTGAACTATTATCGGATTTTAAATTACGTAAAGTTTTGAATTATCGTTTGGTCGTACGGAATAAAAACGTGTTGAAATTAATATCGAAAATTCAATATAATAATAGGGTCCAAAAAGCTATCTTCTCCATACGATGGAATTAGGACTCGAAACTTGTTACATTGCGTTCGAAATAGGGGTATAACATTAAAAATGCCCAGCGGCATGCCTCGATAGGAGTTTGAAATAAATACTTAGATATTTGAATTTAAAATAATAATAATATATACATTGATTTGACCCTACCTTTACACCAGCCCAATTTCTTTCACCATCAGCCACCCTATACCATGACCTACTCGTCCCTTTTAAATCATGCATGCCCTCCCTCTTCTTTTTTAAATAGCACAGCAGGTTTATAGAGAAGGAAAAAAGAAACCAAAACTTTAAAAATTAAATAATCGAATTCTACTCCATTAAAATTCATGAAACAAGTTTGTAAAATCATGATTTGCCAAGAGCTTCAACCTGGAATGATTTTTGAGGGTCGCGATTTCGTTCCCTGATAATCGTCAGTGCAGACGAGCAAGAATTCGAAACAAGGGTTCCATTTTTTTGAAATCGAGGTCATGTTAGGTGATTACGAGGGTGGTGGAGTGTTTCTCGGGGGAAGGCTCATCTACTCGTCGATTTTCATGGCACTCAGTGGTGATTTGGAGGTCGCGACCTGACAGGGTCATGCGTGCATGGCCAAGAATGCATTTTGCATCGTCGAGGCGGAGGAGGCGTTGATGGTATGGTCGAGTCGAGAGCGATGAGTGGAGTGTGTTGGCGAGGTTGGTTCGTGAGTTCGTCAAAGTTGTGGCCGTATCAGTGAAAGCATGCACGACCTGGTGGTGTTGAGTGTGCACAGGGAGGAGAAGCTTTAGGGGAAGAAGTGTTTAGTGGGCCGGGTCTTGAAACAGTATGAGTTGTAATAAAAGTTAATTAATGTTTTAAATTTAATCATGTTTAGCCGATGAATTAAAAATTAAATAACTTTCATATGCGAGGTCCGATTGAGATGAAACAAATAACGATGGAATTGTGACGATGAGAGCTATATTCTAGAATTGATTTGGAGACGTTTGGAGCTAACTAAAATTTTAGGTTAAATCGAACGTTGTTCGATTTGATTTAAAATTAAAAACTCAAGGTGAGTGTTTTATAACGCTCACAACGTACTAAAATATTTTATGCTAGTTAAATTCGAAATTATGCAGCGATATAATTTATTGATTGTTGTTTGATAAATTTAATTGTCATTCGAATTAACTATTAAAAATTAAATTTGACTGTCAGATTTGAAATTGGAATCCAATTGCCAGTAATTTACCTGATATTAATAGCTATGAAATTTTTGTGAATTGTATTGACTTTTTGGTTGATTGATTTCGATGGATGCTATTGGTTGATATTTTGGATGATTTGGATGTTTATTTATTCTGATATATCCTATTATCACCCTGTATATTATTTACAGTATATAAACTATAAATTGAATTATTTCGAATAAATTAAGAAATAGGTTGAAATGATATATACTATGGCACTGTGATTTGGATTGAAATGATATATATCCATCCCTAAAATTAAATTGAGATAATTAATCACTTGGCCGCCATATGATAGAAAATTATATACGGACACCGGATTAAATTAAATGATTTTAAAATTTTTGATCTAAAATTTATTTAAATGATTTTGATTTAAAAGAAATAAAAACCAAATTTATAGAAATCAAATTATTTTCAAACTTGAGCTTGGAAATTTGAAATTTAAATTTGGTAAACGAAATGTTTTAAATAATTGATTTGGGATTTTTAAGTTATAATCGAATTATGATTTAAATTTCAGAAATTGATTTGATTTAAAGGATGGGACTTTTATTCAAACTTTGAATTTTACTAAGTAAAAGTATTTGTAATGACCCGTAAATTTCGATAATTAAATTTATTGATTAAATAAGTTTTGGAATTTAATGTTGTGAAAAAATTTAAGTTCATTAACAAGAATAAAAACTAGAATGAAATGTAATAATGTTAGTGTAAGTTAATGGATAACCATTTTAATGCAATTTCAATTAATTGAAATTTAATAATGTTAATTTAAGGCAATTGATAACTATTATAATTAAATCTCAATTAATTGGAATGATTGTAAAGTTAAAATTTGGTATAAACTGTAAATGAGTAAATAAATCAAATGTTGTATTATACGGCGAAATTGTATGTAATTGATTTGAATTGGTTAAAATAGAATAATTAATCCATACGTGAATTTATTAGTTTGTTTGAACATAGAAATGTGTGAATTGGTAAGTTATAGCAATGGTAATTATAAATTCACTATTTAATTCATTGATAATAGATTGGAAATCAATTGCAATTAATTTACTTAATTAATGAAGTTAACGTAGATTAAATTGGTAATTATAGAATATTAATTCAATAAGATGTAACCCAATGTAAATTTTATTCATAATATGACAATTGATTGAACAAAAAGATTTGAAATCAGGTTTGATCAATTTATGGGGTTTTAAATTATAATTAATGAATTTATTGTAATTGAAATTGGAACGCTGTAATTAGCGCAATATTAATAGTTGAATTTGACATGTTAAATTTGTTTCAAAAGCTCCCTTATCATGCTTGGCAATACCAACCACCTTGGTCCCGCAACCGCTGCCGTCCTCAACTGCAAACTTTCCCATTTTCCAATCTCCTATCTGGGTCTACCTATTCGGCCCACCAGACTCACGCGTCCTGACTGGCTACCCCTCATCAACAAAATTGAATCCCGCCTCGCATCCTGGAAAGCTGCTTCCCTCTCGACAACTGGTAGATTAATCTTAGTTAAATCGGTCCTCTCTGCCATCCCCTCCTACTGGATCTCCTTCCACAAACTCCCCCCTTGGGTTTCCAATAAAATTGACAAATCTCGCAGGACCTTCTTATGGAATGGCTCCAAAGCAAAATGCCTTATCAACTGGCGCTCAGTCTGACTCCCAAAACGCCATGGTGGCCTTGGTGTCCCGGATCTCCCCTCGCTCAACACTGCCCTATTAACAAAATGGCTCTGGCATTTTCTCTCCCCTGATAATTTCCTCCGGAAGGATTGGATCCTACATTCATATCACTACTCTAATCCACACCTAGCCCTACACCTCCTCCCCAGTTGCAGACCTTCTCCATTCTGGTCCAATGTCCTCCACACCATCCTCCGAGTCAAATCCCTCTTTCAAGTCTTAATAGGCAATGGCAACAACTGCCTATTCTGGCATGACACGTGGGTGGCCTCTTCCCCCCTAGCCAAAACACTACCTAACCTCTTCTCCTCCTCAAATCTACAACTTGCCACCACCTATACCCTGTGTCACCTGGGCCCCAGTAGCCTTCATCCCCCCTCCCTTTTTTCCATCGAAACTTTCAATGAGCTTCTCGTAGCTTCGAAAATCCTACAATCCCTTCGCCTATCCCACTCACCAGACCGCTTCACCTGGGCACTCAATCCATCCAAAGGCTTCTCCGTATCATCTTGCTACTCTTTCCTCATCCACCCTGGCCGTCTTTTCCCCTACAGCAGGATTTGGAATTGCCACTCACACCCAAGATTCCTCTTCTTCCAATGGTGCCTCATTCGTAACCGCATCAACACCAAAGACAGACTTATTCGCTTAAACATCCCCACTGATCCTCTCTGCGTACTTTGCTCCTCTCAAGTCGAAACAATTACCCACCTTTTATTAGACTGTGATTTCTCTTTCGCAATTTGGGCCCCAACCAGCGCGCATCTATTGGGTTACATTCCGGAGCTAATTTCATTTTTTGAATACTGGCAGCAAGACCTCGGAAATCACAATCTCGACATCTTTATCACCATTTACTATTGGTGCATCTGGAAAGAACGAAATGCATATGTCTTCAACAAACCTAGATCTTCAACCACGGCCATCTGTAGTCGAATCTCACAACTTTTCAATTACTGGACAGGTACCAACTCGGCCCCCTTCAGATTTAGACTGAGGTCCGCTCCTGCTGACTCTGCGGAATCAATGGCCAGCACCAGCGCCAACCCACGGTAGCAGCTCCTAAGCGATTCTGTCTGACCCCATTTTGTCTGTTGAATCATCGATTACGGTGATAGTGTCCCATCCTGTAATCCTTTAACTCTTATGTACATTATTATGTTAATTAGCTTAGCCTATTTTTTTGGCCACCGGTTGGGCTTGTCAACCGGACCTTATTTCCTATTATTCTACTATTATTATTAACCGGCTGTGTAGTTTATCACTACACAACCGTCTTTCTCACAGAAAAAAATTACTAGTTAATCAAAAGTGATAAAATTTTGTTAGTTATAAAATTTGAATTTGAAAAGCGATAAATTTAATTTAATAATATTTTATTTAATTAACGTGAAAATAGCCATTCTGACCACTATCTCGGATTTCGATGAAACCAGTTTCACCGGATCCGTAACAGTGAATTATTGTAGGATTTCAAGTTTCGTAGCGATCAGACTTGTCGTTTGATCGTGCGGGCTGGAAACGAGTAGAGATCAATTTAATTTAATTCAATTGAAATAAGCTGATTTTAAAAGCTAACTTCTTGATAGGATAGAATTAGGACTTGAAACCTATTCCATTGAGTTTAAAAATATCGAAAACCTATATTTTGATATATTTGATGACCTATTTTCGTTTCGGGGTCAGAACGGGCTTTTTGGGTTGCGTAGTCATTTCGATCCAACCCTGCCTATATATAGGCTGTTATAAACCCTATTTGTTTTCTCATTTTATTATTTTTTGTACATACATCTTCCTCCTCCTTCTTAAATGTCAAAACACCTAATTCCCAAATTACAAAATCTAATTTCAAAACAAAAAAAATTGCTTCAGGTTTACTTTGAATTTCAGAGGCGAAAACCCTATAGCGACTTAGGATCAGAGAGAGTTCCATGCCAAACAAGGCGGATATGGGCGCGCTTCGAGTTCCAGAGGCGAAAACCCAGGAGGGACTTTGGGTTAGGAGCCAAATGACTCAGGTCTCGGATCATTTTGGCAAAAACTCAGAGCAAGCACCGCGTAATTGAGGCGGCGACTCGAAGTAAGACCCGAAGTCGAAATTTTCCAATCTTCTAACGTTGATAACTTTTGCATACGAGCTCGGATTCACGCGCGGTTCTCTCCATTGGGATCATATCAAAATTCTGGACATTTTAGAACTAATGTAGTTGCATTCTGAGACTGTCAAATTTTGGGCTAAGTTTTGGATTTTAAATCGACGACAATCGAAGGTGAGCGTTTTAACCCACTCACAACTACTAAATTATCTTGTGTTTGTTAAATTGAATTTATGATGTGATTTGGAATTGATTGGTTGATATTTGGTATGTTTAAATTATCATTCCAGTTAAATATGGCTTTTATTGCATTTAATCATTATTTAATTAAAATATTAAATTTTAACTCGCCAGTTTATACTTGTTAATGATAATCAGTTATCTATTGATGTTTATTGATTGATTTGGATAATGATTGTGATGGATGTTTGATTGTTGATATTGGATGACTGGATGTTATATCTCTATATTGTTATAACACTGTAAGTTCTCTATGGGTTGAAATGATACATACCCGAACGATCTGATAGATTAGGGGGAATCGTTATGAGTTGAAATAATAGACTCAAGCGATTTCATGGATTTGTAATTATTTCGGGATTGCGGATTGAAATGATATATATCCGTGAATATAAATAATTGCGGATTGAAATGATAAATATTCATATCACTTGACCATAGGGTAGAAAATTATATACGGACATCGGATTGGTTAAATTAAATGATTCTAAATCTTTAAACTTTGAATAGAGTTAAACGATATTTTGAAATAGAATTTGATTGATATAACTTGAATTGTTTTTAGTTAATTACTAAGGATTTAAATTGAAATTTTAAAGTTGAAAATTTTGAAGTATAAACGAAATTTATCGAAATTGAGTTATTGAGAAGTTGGAAATTGTAACCCTGAAATCTACTGAAATGTGAATAGCGTAAAAAAGATATTTTAAGATTTGAAATTGGGTTTTGATTTGAAATCGGGATAAGGTCTAGATTTGTTGAAATGGAAGAAATGGTTTAATTTTGATATTAATTCTAAATTAATTATTTTAATATAAACGATTTAAAGATTTATTATTTTAAAATCCTGATTTTAAGGTTTTCAAACTATTAAACTAATTTAAATCAAATTTCAACTATTTTAAACTATTTTAAATCAATTTAAACTATTTTAATTAATTTTAATCTATTTAACCTAATTTAACTTATTTTAACCCATTTTAATCCAATTTAACTTATGTAATCTATTTTAAATCTATTTAATCTATTTTAAAACTACTTAATCTATTTTAAATCTATTTAATCTATTTTAAATTAAATTTAAACTATCTTAAACCCACCTAAACTATTTTAAATCTATTTTAAACTATTAAAAACCATTTAAACTATATATAAAAGTATTTTAACCATTTAAAAGCTATTTTAAACCATTCAAACTATTTTTAAACTATCTAAACTATTTTCTAAATTCAGGTTTTGTAAAGTGGAAGTTTTATATTAAAATCCTCGATTTTAAGGAGAATACGATTAAAAGATGTTATAACATAAGTTGGGATTTAAATGACATATTTGAGTAAATATGATGATTTTGAAATGAGGGTTTAACCTATTTTGAAAATATGATGTCGAAAGTGAATATGATTTTGGAAGTGATATGGTTTGAATTGAATATGGTATTTTGATATCAATATGAAATGGTTTTAAAAATGTAAAAGAACCATCCAGTGTGAAATAAGCGTTTGGTTGTTAAAGAGATCGGGATCAGATATTGTCATACTATCTGCCAATACCGAAAACCACTTTAACAACTGTGCACGTAGTGGAGATTCCAGAAATGAAGTAGGATGGTTTGGTGTACGATTCTGTATGAGGTATTTACGTGACCCCGACTCCCGTGAGTCAGCTTAGATGTGACTAAAACATGAGCCATGTCGTGCCAAGTGAGGTCGCACCTCCGATCGGACACATTTCTTCGATACCATATTATGACTTTGTGATGATTTGGTGGCCACCCCTCGATTTTTGATTATGGGATTGTGTTTCGAGGTGGGCGGTAGTAGCTGCTATGCGTTACCACCAGTCTGAATCCAAAATAGGTATATCTACCGTGGCATTGCCTCGAGTGCCGTGTTCACATGCCCTATCGCTCCTTCTATGAGTTTGGTTTATACCATACCTATGGAGTGCCCTCTAATAGCCCTTCAGTTTAAGGAGGAATTACGGTACTGTGTAGACTATGGGAATATATAAAATGTGTTAAGGGGGATATGGGTAACGCCTTAACGCTATTTTAATACTTTACTTTACTCTAGACACTGTTATAATAGCATATTGTACTATGTATGTAGATAGTTTAACGGATCCTCAGGAAATGTGAATCCCGAACATCTCTTAAGTTATTGCACTCACATTGACACTGGATAGGAGATGTCAAACCCCGTAAACATCTCTGACGCCGTCGCACTCATATTTATTTACTATTGATTTAACCTACATAAGATCATTTAGTTCTGACTCAAGTGTTTCGCTCAGGTCAGTCTGAGCTTTTCAGTTTATCGAGGACTGCTTTCTGGAGGATGAAGACGAAGATTTGTACTATTATCTTTTATTATATTTATTTCATTGCATCATGTTGTTCCACTGCATTTATCTATTATTTATTCTTGTTTTATGTAACTCTGATCTGTATTTTAAAGGTTTAATTAATGTTATTTGTAAACAGCTTCATGAACTGTTTATTTGATTAATATATTTTGTCATTCCGCTACGAGATTCTGTATTTGTTTTTCTTTCTTTCTATGCTTTTTCTTATTTACCCCATAACAATCTGCCCTTTTGAATAGTTTGAGTCTGACATGTGTGGTTTATCGTCGATTTAAACTATCCAAAAAGGTACATCGTTACAGTATTTGAAAATTTGGATTTCAAATTGGATATTGTAGGTTAATTTGATTTAAGTGTTTTGAATCGATATTTTGAAGATCGATCTCGAAATCCATATAAATTGAAATTGAATTAATTGGATATGAAAGTGAAATTGAATTAATTTGAAATCGAAGTTGAAATTGATTTGAATTGAAATCGAAATTGAATCGATTGGATGGAAATTGGAATTGATTCGAATTGGGAAGTTGGAATAGAATCGATTTGACTTTGAAGCTATTTTCAATAAAATTATTTTAATATAAATTGTTTGAAATTTATCTTCTTAAATATACAAATCATTTTGGTTTTCCATATTATTTTACTATATAAACCATTTTAATATTAAATTTTTTTATTAAACTATTTTAACCATTTAAACTATTTTTAACTATTTTAAACATTTAAACTATTTTTAACTATTTTAATTATTTAAACTATTTTAATTATTTAAACTATTTTAAAACTATTAAAGCTATTTTAATTATCTAAACTATTTTAAAACTATTCAAACTAGTTTAATTATTTAAACTATTTTAAAACTATTCAAACTATTTTAATTATTTAAACTATTTTAAACTATTTAAACTATTTTTTATAAATTTCAAACTGGTCAAGGGTGGATTGTTTATTTTTAAATCATGGATTAAATATGAATTGGGTTAAATGAAGTTATAAACTAAATTGGATTTCGAAACAATTTTGGAGGCGAAATCGAGATATTAAGGCGAAAATGATTTTGAACTGAAATAGTATATTTTGAGTAAATATGATGATTTCAAAATGGTTTTGATTTTGAAGCGAATATGATATTTTGATATCAAGTATGAACTGTTTTTGAAATGTAAAAGTACCAACCGGTGTGTAAAACGATGTTTGGCTGTAAAAGAGACCAAGGTCGGATATGGGCATACTCTTTGTCGATACCGGAACCACTTTAACAACCGTGTACATGGAGTGATGACCCAGAATAATTGTTGGATTTGGCATCATTTGCTGGATTTGAAGAAAGAGAACGATGATGATTATCTTGGCACTTGTTCCAATTCGAAATGACTAAAACAAGAGCCGTACCGGTGAAGCGGGTTAGCTACCCCGAGCGGACGCACTTCTTCGTATTACCATCATTTACCTTGTGATTAATTGGTGCGCACCCTCCGAATTATGGGACTGTTGGACGCGGTGGGGTGATCATAGCTATGATGCATGACCACCAACCGGGAAGGTTAAACTAGTAGTATCCCACCTTAGGCATTGCCTAATGTGCCTTGTCATACTTTTATCACTATTCGAGACCCATATGATTTTGGTTTAGTGTTGTCATATCACGGTGCATCCCTATCCACCGACTGTTACTGGTGTTTTATATGCAAACTGTACGATAATGCTTAAAAATACGTTAAAGGGGATCAATGTAAAACCTTAATGCTTAGAAAAATATTTATTTTACTGACTAAACATTATATATGTAGCGTATTCTACTGCATATAAATATTTTGATGGATCCTTAAGAGATGGAAAATCTCGTAACATCTCTTGAGTAATTGCACGCACATTATACACTGGATAGGAGATGTGAAAACCCGTAAGCATCTCTGACACCATGACACTCATGTTATATGTGATATCGATTTGACTTACATAAGGATATTTTAGCCCCGACTCGAGTATTTTGTCTTTTCATTACGCTCGGGTCAGTCCTGAGTTTTTCAGCTTATTGAAGATTTATTCTAGATAACAAAGACGAAGATTTGGTATGCTATTACTATTATTATCCCTGCATCATGTTGTCTACTGCATTACTTTATTTATCCCTGATGTATATATATATAACTCTGATAAATGTTGTATTGGATATAATCAAATGTATAATAGAAACAGCTTCATGAACTGTTATTTGATTATTATATTTTATCGTTTCGCTGCGAGATTCTGTGTTTGTTCCTTCTTCTTTTCTTATCTTTTTCTTCTTAACCCTAATGACCTGGTATTTCCAGCACTCAGTTGCTCAGCATTCTATACATTGGACGTATTTATGTCGATTTTCGAGGATCGAATATCCCCGGTCGTTACACCTAATATCTCCCTTAACTATTTCCATGATCGCCTTCACTATTGGAGAATACTAGGATGTCATCAACAAAAACCATGACAAATTTATTCAAATATCCCCTAAACACTCTACTCGTCAAATTTTCAAAGTATGCAGGGGCATTGCTCAGTCCAAAAGGAATCACTTCATGTTCATATAGTCCTTCTAGTGTGCAAAATATGGTCTTTGGTTTTCTATCCTCTGAAATCCTTAGTTGATGAAATCTAGTTGAAAAGTCCAGTTAGAAGAAGATTTTAGCTCCTACAAGTAGATCAAACAATTCTTCAATCCTAGGCAAGGGATAGCTATTCTTTCTTGTCAACTTGTTGTATTCCCTATGGTCAACACATAGTCTTAATGAGCCGTCTACCTTAGTGGCAAAGACAACAGAGGCTCCCCATTCTAACGTACTTCATCGAATGAATCCTTTCTACAGTTGCTCGAAGATCTGCTTATCTAATTCTTGCCTTTTCTTGAGGGCCATGTGTCCTAATGGCTGAGCGAGTTGTCTTGTGTCCTTGTCTAGATAAATCCAAAACTATAACTCCCTTCAGAGTAGGAGACCCAAAACTTTTTCAAAGACATCATAGAATTCTCGAACTATGGGTATGGAAGAAAGTTTATTTTGCAATAGGTTCATCGAGTAAAGATAGCTTAGCTCAACTGAACTCTGTGGTGTACATTGAACATCTATATCTTGCCCTTTACAATGCTTTACCATGCAACTCTCTTATTGCAATCTAAAATTTCCTCATAGTGCAACAACCATTCCATACCCAAAGTAAGCTCATACCCCTCAAAATTTAGAACATACACATCACATATGAAATCAACGTCACATATGCATAACATTAGGTTATTGAAAATTAAGAAAACATGTGTTGTTCTTCTAATAGGATTCGAGACTACTATTGGGTTGGTGAAAGTTTGGGTCTAATGATTTAAGGAGTAAATCATGTTCCTAGGTATGAAGAAATGTGACGCCCCAAAGAAAAATTGAGTATCATTCCTTAAAATAAGAGTTATACCTTCCATAGGTGCCTTCCCTTACTTTCTCGATGGTGTTCTAATCGAAATATGGATAGCTCTATTACGTAGGCTTGCCCACTCTGCTCTTCATTCATCAACTTGGACACTGATTCTTGTAGTGCACCTCTTCGTGGTAGTGGTAACACTTTCCCTTGAAGATTCCTTCAACAAATTCACCTTACAATTCTCGGAGAGATGTCTTTTCTTTTTGGCATCTCTTACACACCTTGCCTTCTTTCTTAAACTTTTATTTCAACTTTTTATTTACCTAAAAATTTCCTTTCTTGGCTCCTTCTTGTGTTTGTGTAGGACTTGTCTTTTCCTTCTCCATCTCTTTCACCTCATAATTAGTCATTTATAGCTAAGCCATCTCCACTTACATCTCGTATGTAGCGCCAGTAGGTTTTGGAGTCAACAATAATTTCCCAAGCGAGGAGATTAGGCCCTTGAAAAAATTTGTGGCCATTATGTGTATCTATTAAACTCATTCCAAAATGGGCAAGTTCTATGAATTTACTAATGTACTCGTTTAGAGTTTAGTCTTTCTACCTAAGCTGTATAAACCTTTCTAATTGCAGGCTCACTTCTGCTCTTGATATAAACCATATCCCATATCGGTTATTGAATTCATCTCAAGTGAAAATTTTATCAACACCCTCCTCAGCCACCTTATTCCACTAAACTAAGGCTACTCCCTTAAGATGCCAAGTTGCCATTCTCCGCTTCAATTCTTCCTCCCAACTAAGCTCTCGAAATATCCTTTCATAGTCATTTATCCATGTCCTTGCCTCCTTGAAGTTTTCTAGAATATACTCTTCCTCTCAAATTAATAAAATCCTTACACATTTAGGAAAATCAATAGGACGAGGTGCTACATCGGCAGGTAGGGTAGCAGGTGATGCCGATGCAGCCTGCTAAGGAATAGGGACTTGACTTATTGCCTGAAGTATTGTTTAACCATTCAAGCATCCCTTGAATGGCAGGTCTTCCTTGGGCAGGGTTCCCAGCCTCAGAATAAGAATGATTATCAGCAATATCAACTATCTATAGGTTCAGCTTTTTGTTATAATTTCCTAAGACGGTATTATATGCTGAAATAAAGATTTGTGTAGTGTGTATGCACATGTTCATGATACGCACACACAATATGGGATTTTGGAAAAATTCTTTCAAAAATATCAAGTATATCTATCGTATGTATACTTTTCCCTGTTGATCGGGTAACCTAGGCTTTGATATCAAATGTAACAACCCCTATTGGAACAGACTTAAATTTCGATCAAAAAAGGCCCATTGAAACTTAGATCCATTCCAAAGTTGGGTGTTGGTTTGTAAAAAGAACAATGTAGAGCTATTTATTTACACATTCAGAATCTCACATCGGAAGGATGAAATATAATAACATAAACAATAACCATTTTATTTAAAATTCAAAATGTCATAAAAACAGAACACAATGTCAATAATAATGATTACATAACCGAGATACAACATGTTCGAAATACATTGTTATCTTTAAATGAGTACATTAGAAAATAACATAAATAGATAATTAGACTACTACCACAAACTCTTATCATCGTCATCTCCATCTGGATCATCATCTCTTTCCCTAACCTATGTTGTAATGAGGAGAGAGTCAGAACAGCATATGTCCGGTGAATAAAAATCTCAAGCCTTATTATCTCAGTACTTGGATAATATGATCTAAATAGGAATATGTCTTATGCATTCTTCCTACATCATAATTCTTTCCAAATATAAGCTCAAATGCTTTTCCAAATAAAAAGGCTTTCCAAATATAAGCACATAACCAATTTGCTATCAACCCGATAACCCATATTTCATTCATAATGTACTATCAATGTAAGAGATAGTACCCAGTTGCTTAATACTTTTTAATGGGAACTAAGCAGACTCCGACTTTTAACGCCTTATTTGAGGCTGATCCTCGTCATTTAATACTTATCATAATGTGGACTCTTCACTAATGACTATCTAGCTGACATTGTACGAAATCTCTTTAACCACTTAATACTTCATATTGAAGCGGGTTCTTTCCCGAGATATCCTTTATCATGCCTAACCTATATTCCTAACCATTTTCTACTTTCTTCATAGAGAAGAGGTGAACCCTCACACAACCACTTATGTAACGACCCGCCTTTTTGGACGGTTCAAATTGACAATAGACCACACATGTTAGACTCAAACCATTCGAAAGGGAGGATTGTTATGGGGTAAATAAGGAAAAGAAGAGAAGAAAAGGAAGGAAAAAAACACAAAGTCTCACAGTGGAATGACACAATATAATAATCAAATAAACAGTTCATGAAGCTGCTTTAAAAATAACATTTGATCACACTTTTACAATTTAAATCATAGTTATACATACAGCAGGAATAAACAAATAATGCAGCGGATCAAGGTGATATAGTGGAATAATAATAATAATAATATAAATAGTAGACTCATCTCCATCTTCATCCTTCAAAATAAAATGGTCTTTAATACACTAAAAAGCTCAAACTGATCTGAGCGTAATGAAAAGACAAAACACTCGAGTCAGAACTAAAAGATTTTATGTGAGTCAAATCAAAATAAGAAAAATAGAAATATTGGTGCAATGCCTTTAGAGATGTTATGGGATTTTCCATCTTCGATCAAGTGTAAAACATGAATATAATTATTTAAGAGATTTAAATAATTCTAAACACTAATTTTAACCACTTTAATTAAAATAATTTGAAGTTTAACTTAAACCATTCAAATAATTCAATTCTAATACAATGCCCAAATTAAATAAATTGTATGGATATATATATATATATATATATATATATATATATATATATATCATTTCAACCAGTATCCAAAATCAAAATTTCCAAATCAATGATAACTGCTCGGGTTTATCATTTCAATCCATAACGATTTTCCCTAATCTATAAGATCGTTCGGGTATGTATCATTTCAACCCATAGCGATAATAAAGATATAGACAAAAATAAACATCTTATCATCCACATTGTCAACCAATAACGTAAATCATAATTCAACATCAAAATCAGCCAATAAATCACAATAATTAATTGGTTATCATTATCAGTTGTTTAACTAGAAATTTATGTTCAATATTAATAAATGACACTTCAATTCAATATAAATTCAAATTCAAATTCAACTTAGATGGAAATTTAAAATACCAAACAACAATCAATAAATTTCTAATCACGTCATAAATTTAATTTAACTAACATGAGATAACTTAGTAGTTGTGAGTGGATTAAACACTCACCTTTGATTTTTCGATGATTTAAAATCCAAAAATAGCCCGAAAATTGAACAGTCTTAGAATTCGACCAAACTAGTTCCACATTGTCCGGAATTTCGATACGATTGCAATGGAGAAAACCGCGTATGAATCCGAGCTCGTAAGAAATAGTTATTAACATCAGAAGTTATATGATTTATAATACAAAACAAATAAAATAATAATTATTATTATTCACGTTACTTAACTTCTCTCCTGTATGCACACGAGCTCACACTAGCCTAACCTACAGCGCTGCCACCGAACATCGACGTTGCGCCTACCCACGACCACCTCCGGCTACGTGCGCCACCATCAGTCAACATGCTGAACTCCGCTCCACCCTCCTCAACCATCCATGCTCACACACGTCGCCGATCGACGTGGATTTCAAGCCGTCGCCGCCCCCTTTTTGTAACCCTAACTAAGATTTTGCCACCAATCTGGTCGTCATCCATCCAAGCGACCAACTCCGATGTACTCCTTTTGTCCATCCCTATGCTGCAACACCCTCGAATCAAGGCATCACTGTCGATGATCAACCACCACAATGAACGACCGAGAATATTTTGGCCAATTTCGGACAAACCAAAACTCGATTGCAAAAATGAACATTAGATTTAAATTGCTCTCTTTGAGAGCTTTCCAACGATATATAATTTGATAGGGTTTGGAGAGTTTGAATTTTGAATTGGTTTTTGAAATTGACTTTGGGGTTTTGGACCTGAAATTAGGTTTCTGCCATTGGAAAGAGGAGATAGGAACAGACAAATAGAATTGTACATATAGCAATAAGAAATAAAAGGCCGTTAGGGTTAGGAAAAACTATTTATATAGAAAAGGCCCGATAAGAATGAATGAACATATCAAATTGGTTCGGAACGACAGTAACGACCCGAAAAGCCCATTCCGCTTTCGAAACGAAAGTAGGTCATCCTATATATCAAAATAGATGTTTTTGATATTTTTAAACTCAATGGAACAAGTTTTAAACCCAAATTCCATTGTATACAGAAGTTAGCTTTTAAAATCAGCTTATTTTAAATTAAGTTCATTAAATTGATTTCAACACATTTCTAGCCCGCATGATCAAACAACAAGTCTGATCGCTATGAAACTTGAAATCCTACAATAATTCATTATTACAGATCAGATGAAATTGGTTTCGTCGAAATCCAAGATAGTGGCCAAAATGGCTAAATTTCACGTTAATTAAATAAATTATTATTAAATTAACTTAACTTTAAATTTAAATTTAAAAGTTAACAATTTTTTATCATTTTGATTACATAGAAATTTACAATCTTTTATAATAAATTTTTCCATGTAAAATCCAATATTTAAAAATTGCACTAAGTGTAGTGTTCAATTATAACTGTAATAAATTCATTAATTATAATTTAAATTCCAATAAATTCATTTATTTTGATTTACGTTCTTATTACAATCATTTAATACCATATATATTCATTTAACACTAGTTTACATTTTAATTACATTCATTATCCTAAAGTTAACATCTTATTAATTGCAAAATTTCAATCATATTGAATTTTTTTATTTCCAAATTAATTTTAACGGATTAAATGACAAAATGATAATTAAAGCAATTATAATACATTAATAATTCAAACACATTTCCAAGTCTATTGATTACGAACAAATCCCAATAAATTTATGTACTAATAAATTGATTTCATAATTCATAATAAACCTATTTCAATTAATAACATATAATTCCAATATTAAATTCAACATTCAATTTATTCCCTATTTACGATTATAACCAATTTAACATTACAATTATTTCAATTGATTGCAATTACATTAAAATAGTTGTCAATAGCATTTAAACAATAATATTAAATCATATTCTAATTATTTTCTCATTAATAAATCATAAATTTTAAATTTCTTACAATATTAGTATTTCAAAATCTTATTTAATTCAATATTATAATTATCAAAAAATACGGGTTGTTACACCCTTCCCCACTCAAAACTTTTCGTCCTCGAAAAGGAATGAGAAGGCATTACGAAGCTTAATATAATTTTATTCAAAGTATTCAATTTATAAACAATTAATTTACACAATTAAGTATTTAAATAAAATATACCAATTAATAAACAATCAAATCTTCATATTCAAGTTTAATAAAAGTTTGAAAATATTTTCACTTTCACAAAATTTTCAAAGTCTTAAATTCACGAAAAATTTCGGCAAAGTCTCCTTTGTAAGGAGAGGTCCGAAAAACAATAAAATCAAAAATTACAATATATACATCATATTTCAAAAATAAAACATCCCAAACCACGGGAAAATAATAAAATATCGCTATAAAATCATAATCCGAAAACGTACCTATTTGTCGGGCAAAAAAACTTTATTTATGAAACCAAAAGCAGCGGCTATTGCTTCCATAAACCAGTATTTCACTTATAATGTCCAAAATAGTGAGAATTATGTACAAGAGAAATATTTAGTTGTTTCAAATTGATAGCACATGCAACACAACATAACAACAATCATTTGCAAACAAAACAGTACAACCATACCATTATATGCATTCAAAGAAAACTATCAAGCATCCATAGCAACCAAACTCAATGGTTTGTTCAAGTTCAGAAACTTTTTATCGTACAAGGGTGATAAATAACTACCAAGTATACCTTGCGCTCAACATCTTTTGGAAATTTCTTAATCGATTATTTATATGCCCCAATGGATTAGAAGTTCCTTTCCCAAGCATCCGATAAGCCAAACAACATAGAGTTTTATATATTATTTTAGTTTATTCGATTGGTTTCTTTTTCATCATTTACTTTTCATTCATTTATTTATATAAATATCAATCACTTACATAAATTTGTTTTCCATTAAACATTTAAGTCATTACTGAATCACTTCATAAAATATTACTTAAACTTCTACTGCCTTACTTGAGTTTATAACTTAATTCGGTTATAGAATAAATTTTAAGTTTTTGGTATTCGCCCTTGAAGAGAAAAATATATATCAATATATCTAAAATTCAATTAAAACATTTAACCTTATTTACTTAGTAAAATATAAGATATATTTAAAACATTCTTATAACATTATGTAAAGATCTTCCAAAAAGTTTAAACGATGTTAGAAATTTATATCAGAATAAGCTTTAAAATGAAGTTCCTTAAATCCGATAATTTATTAGACTCGTTTTTAAAAAATAAGTATAAACTCAAGATTATTAAACAGAAACAGATAGTATACTCAAATATTACTTTAAATATCCAAATCAATGTATAAAATTTCATATTTTCATAATTAATTTTACACACTTGTTTTAAAATGAATATTCAAATCATGGAAAAACATTTATTTTGGTTTAATACAAGATTCACATGGTAAATAATGAAATGAAATCTCTAATTTATAGAAACTTAAGAACTAAATGTCGGGTTCATTTCAAATCATATGAAATAATATATATATATATATATACTTATAGCTTTTATATATCAAATCATATCTAGAAATACAAAATTAGGATTTGTTTATCAAAACTAATGTGCAGTAAAACTACTACAACGGTCTTCCCACTTTGAAACTCGAAAATGAACGTCGATGATGCGTGCACACATCACCGAAATTATTTTCCAGCGACAGAAGAGGGGAGTACATAACTATTTTTTTTAATTCTTTTCAAACATTTCGTTCAAATAATATTTGAGAATACTTATCCAAAATACTTCCAAATAATACTAGTATTATATTCCAAAATCCCTAGAAAACAAATTTCAACCCCGGAACTTAAGTTCTCAAATATCCAATTAAATTCATTTTATTTATAAATCCTATTTTGCAATCAATATTTATAAAATTTCACTTCCTATCAAACAAATATATCACATACTACCGTTTGTACTTCAAAATCAAGTGAATATTTCAAACCATACTTCAAAAATAGCAATTCCAATTAATTTTTCAAGCATATTACTATAATAAATTTCCCAACTCATTTAATTTTTATAAAATTGTAAAACATTATATATATATAGTCCATTTATATAATATCTTTAAATTATACATTCAAAGAAATATATACAAATTTTAATTGAAATATTCATTTGAAAGCTACATTTTCAAATCAATCATCTTTAATACTTTAATATTTTACAAAAACTCATATGTAAAATTTCTTGCTTCATTTACAAATACCTTTTAAATTTTTTTAAATAACATCTTTATAAATATACGACTATTTGAAAATAATTGTTTACATCATTACTTATATTTTAAAAGGAGTTATTGAAAACCTTAAATCCATTATTTATAAATTTTATTGGTTTTAAATCTAAAAATACTTTTCAAACATCATTAATAAATCAGTAATCATTAACTTTAAATAAGTTTTATTTAATTAATAACTTCTCACTGTATTTACAACACTAATAATTAACTATTAAACCATGTTGTACATAAAAAACAATATTTTAAACATTTTAAAGTATTTAGAAAAGAAAAAAGAAAAAAATGACCAAAATATCCTTTATATATTACTTTATCAAAATACTTTTATAACTCGATGTTTTAACAAGATTATCCTCATTCTTGCAGACTCTGGCAATGCGTTGATCAAACGCAAGGCTAGAATTCTCCAAGTACTTAATAGACCTGTTTCAACACCAAGTGAAAATACTTAAAACATTTAAAATAGATATGGAAAGTACCACTAAAAAAAACAACCATTGATCGCAGTCTACTAACAATGTTTACGTCACTATCCCAGCGAAAGGATCGGTAGACTGTAAGCACTCTGTAATGACCCTGAAATCGGCCTTCGAAAATCGGCACCTGTACTTCACTTGTACTCAAAATGCCAAAGATTCAAACGCCGAATCTAGTTCACCGGAGCTTATAACACAGTAAGTATAACAACACAGCGGAAGAAAGAAATAGATGATATCATATACAACTCCAATGAATACAATATCCAGAATGATATACAACAATGATATCAATATGATACAACAATATCAGAGATAAATAATGATACAGCGGAAATAACAGAAGTGATAACTCCAAATGATCTCTAAAAGAGGATGAATCCAATAACTCCAATATCAAGCTTGAACCACCATCACGATGCATAAAGATAAGCAAGTGCAGTCCATGAGCTCCAAACACTGAACTAGCTCCAGATAATTTACTAAACCTGATATCTGAGAAACCCAACTCTAGCTGCCCATATGGAAAATTTGTGGGCACCCAGAGTTTAGGAAGGGAACAATAAACTCCGGATCAGTCGTGGGACTGGTGTGAGCAACAAAAACAGTTTATCTTTAAAACAACAACAAAAGAATTTTAAACATTGAAATCCGCAATGCTTTTGGAAAATGAAACTACCATAAGACCTCCCGCCACACACACAATGCAAACGTAGAATTGGAGGAGATTTCTTCTTATGATAGTCAAATATGCTTAATACGAGCAAAATTCTTTGATATTATTACTAGTGCATAGTGTAGAAAGCCATTTCGAAAATATAATATTAATCTTAGCCAGCATACAACCATTATTGTATGCCTACTATAACTACCATCTAAACAGTGGTGACCACCATAAGTAAATGGCAGGTTCTACAACCAGAACCGTACAAGGTTCGTATCGGAAATTAGATTTCCAACAAATGGTCAGGCAAAGGAACTTCCTTACCGAAATGGAAACGCCTCTGGAAAGACGCCCAGAGAACCTAACCGGATCTCTGCTAAACAAGGCCGACGCTACCTACCGCTGTACAGCTGTAACTATGTAGCTAACACACGAGCTATGCCATCCCACGGTCGTTACCGACCTTTATCTGAGAGCTCTCGATTACACAGCAACAACCACAAAGTATAATAAATTTGCAGCATCAACATAGGTAGAATATCTGGGCTCCATACCATGATATCACCTTTTATCCAGAAGGAAATGACATACCCTAGGGGCGCGACTCCTAACAACCTTGCCGCAACATTCCTCTTTCGACCATTACTGGGTTGTGAGGCTCGACAAAGTCTCGTTCACAAAGCAACACTTTTTCACAAAGCCATGCTTTTTCACAAAGCCACGCTTTGATCAACAAATGATCAACAACACTTCGTATGCCACATTACCAAATTGGGAATGTATCACTAGTAACCATCAACTACATAACCTCTGAGCTCGTACGTCTCAGAGAAGGGTGTTAAACTAAGAGAATAAATTCTCCGCCACCAACAGAAATGTATTTGATAGAAACCAGCTTTACATCTCAAAGTGTAATGTCAGACACACATCCATACAAGTCCGTTCCGGGATCGAACGGAACCGAAGGCACTTCCAAAGAAGCCCTTGCAAATCCGGATAATTTCTAATCACGTCCGGACTTCCCATCACAAAGGGTGCTAAAATCTCTATACCGAGGATCAGCCGATGTAGAGACAATCAATGGTAATCCTTTCGTTTTCGAAAGTATCCGGTCTTCACCACCGGTCTTCAAATGCTATCCATATACGTCGTATCATTATTCGGAATGGGTTATATGACACAAAGGTCCTTTTCGGCTAAACCGAATAAGGAGCGCAATTAAAAATCATATGGATACTGGGGTCTCAGTTAAATCACAGCTTAAAGCCCAAAATTTTTCATTCGAATGGTTAAAACCAATTACCATTTCCAATCTTTTAAACAAAAAGATTCATTTCAACAACCTTCAATGGTTTAAACAAATTTCCATACTTTTAATCTTTTAAACAAAAAGATCCAATTCACAAAGTTCACCCCATTCACAAAGATCCATTCATGGATTTCAAAAGAATTTCCATTTTAATTGAATAGGTTTACTCGTTAAATCTTTAAATCAAGATTTAACTTATAGCTTTCAAAACAATTCCATTTCGATTTTAAAACAAAGTTCAATAATCTTTTACAAAGGTTTATTCATAACTCGGTAAAATATTTCCAATTCAAACTTGAAATTCCTTCAATTAAATTGGAATTTCATTTCTTATATGAAAGTTTTATCATTTGAAAACAATAGTTTTCATTTCGGAAAATCTGATTCATTTATACGAGTTAAAGTTCTTGGGTTAAATTCAAATTCTCAAAATTATACTTTTAAAATGGTTTAACTTCATATAAACACATTTATAACATCTTTAAGCGTAATTTCCAATCATGGAATTCAATTCCAAATTTTGAATTCAAATTCAAATTAAATTATTTAAATTTCAAGATATCCAAAATATCTTTAAAACTCCTTTCAAAAGCTTTTCATATTAAACCCCAATTTCCAATTTCAAAATCAATTGAAATTAAAATTTCAATTTCAAAAAACATTAAATTTAAATCATCTGTGACTTAACCGATTTCCTCGTGAAATCCATATTTGTGTGTGTAAAAGTGTGGTCCAGGGGTTTTACACACAATAGTACAACATCATTCAATCATCACAGATCAAATACAGAAATACAATTGATAAGCGGTATTAACTATAACGCTTATCGTTCATTCACAGATCACAGACATATATATCACAGATAATCAATTACATTCATCCTAAATAAATAAATTACAGATCACAACACAAATCAGGATGTATCACAAAGCATCATATATCAGGGATATCAAACAATCAAATCATCCAATAGAATCCAAATATTCTTAAGTAAGATCAATTAGTCATCTGATTTATTTAAATCAGATTAATTACTTATGAATAAAATACTAATCCTGGTTAATTAATCATTAATTACAAACCATTTGAATTAATTATCCTTTAATCATTAATTAATTATTCCTAATTAATTACATTAATTAATTAACCCTTAATTAATAAATCATCCCTTAATAACTTTCATTAATTAATTAACCTTTAATTAATTAATTATCCTCAAATTAATTACCTTAATTAATTAATCACATTAATTAATTTTCCTTTATTTAACTATTCTTTAATCATTTGATTTATCAATCTTTAATCATTGATAAATTATCCTTAATTACATTCATTAAGTAATTATCTTTAAGTAATTAATTTTCCTTAATTACTTCCATAAATTAACCTTTAATTATTAAGTAAATAATTATCCCATAATTAATTTAAGATAAACCATTTATCTTAATCAAATACTTTGTTTCATTATCAACTATAATTAAAAGCATTCAGGGATTTAAATCAAATAATTAACCTAAATAAAAATTATTTTAAATAAAAAAAACATTATATTTTAAAATTTCATCCTTTGAAATTTTTCTTGAAAACTTGTTCCTTATTTATATTTTGGAAACTTGTTTGATAATGAAATATCAACAAATGGATTTAAAACATTTTATCTTCAACATTTGAATTTTAAGTTTAAATAAACATAAAAATTATCTTAATTAATTTAGGGTAATCAAATTATAAAAAAAAAATTCTTTAACCAAACATTTTAAAAACATTATTTATACAGAGAAAATAATTTGAACTTGATTTATTTTAGATTTAAAACCGTTTCAACATAAACCCGAGACCACTTCGGGTTTCTACCCGAGCAACTTGCCTATTTACTTGAGCCAACCCATAAAAATTCCCAAGCAACGCATATTCAAAATTTCTTCGAGTCGATCCTCCATTTTCTCGTGCTCGAACTCGAGCCATTCTCTTCTTCCCCGATCTTCGACAACCACTTGATACCGATGATATTCGTGCACATGTACACGCAATCGGAGCGACTCCGATTAACCCCATCATCGCCAGCGACTCGACCCCGACCTCCCTACTTGATTACGACTAACCAAACTTCGAGTCGAACCCAAAATCGAGATTTAGCTATTCGATCAAAACTGGAATAGAACTCGACCAACTTAAATCACCTCGACCTGTCATTGTCGACCACCAGAGATCACGAACCTTCGTCCACACCTTCACCGATCAACCACGAACCCATCCCCCTCGGTGCGATCGAACTCGATGCACCACAGTCGACGAGATTGCCGCGTCATCTTCGTCGAACAAAACTGAAGCTTAAACCCTAGTTCATCGTTGCGCTATCGCCACGATCATCTAGAAAACTTGCGAGTATTTTTCCGATGATCCCCCTTCCACCAACCACTTCTTGCCTCAAGTCCAACACCCATAACCACGTTCATCGCCGAAAAATGATGAAAATAGCTATTCCATTCATCTTAGAAATACTACCTCAATTCAAACCAAAAAAAATCCTGATTTTAGTTTTAAAAATCCTTGTTTTCAAAATGGATTTGGATGATGTAATTGAATCTTGAATCCACGCAGGTTGAAAATTGGATAGACTTTGAATTTCCACTGTATTTCTTCTTCCAGACCAAAGCCATCTCATATTTTTTCTTGGAAATATTTTTGAAATTAAGTTATGGTAATTTTAAACCCATTTTGTTTTAACATCATGAACTATAGAAGATCAGGGATAATGGAATTGATTTTTTTTTAAACTAGATTAAAATCTGCAATTTTTTAATAGAGGCATTCTTACCTGTTTCCAGATATGTTCAACCAGTATATTCATGCACACAGGCATATTACATAACCATACCAGCATATTTAATTCATAACTTCCAAGATGATCACTTGCAAACCAGAAATTTAAACAGATCTAAGGTTTAAGAGGTGAGTTTACTCACCAATCTCCAAAGGAAGAACAGAGACAGTGCTTTTAGTTTTTAAATCTGAAAATTTTGCTTGATATTGATTTGATCTTCATCTCCAGGTTCTGAAATGTTTCCAGGTTCGAAGACTTTAAATTACTTTTTTTTTTTGAATTCTATTTTTCTGGTTTGCTTAATTATCTTTGTGAATGAAACTGGAATGAAAAGAATTGATATATGGGATGAAGTATACACGGTATTATATTTTGTACAAGTGATACTTGGTTTGGTCAGAGATATTTCATTTTCTTTGGAGGCTGATATAATCTATATTATGTACTAGAGATGATAACATTAAATGCTAGTCTCCTTCATGTCTACCAATACTCATTATTTATCTTATTTCATATGTACCTATATCATTTTTCTTTTCCTTTCATTTCGGCTGTAGGTACTTGTATTAATTAGGCTTGTACAAACTTGAGTATATTTATATTTTTTTGTTATCTTTGGTTTCATACTTACCCATATTTGCTTGTACATACTTGTTTGTATTTACTTTGAAACATGCATGAGTTTCTATATTTACATGTTATTAGAATTTGTTAAATGTATTTACTTATATATTTTCATTTTTAAACCATTTATTTACAATTTAAATTCAAATCAAATATATATCTATATATATAAAATTTCAAATTTATTCATATATGCGCAAATACATATATATTCACTTATATACATATATACAATATTTTAAATTTAAATGATTTATACAAAATTTATTTGAATTCGGGGAAACTCGCATCACTTTATCAATTGATTTTACAATTTTTATTCAAAAATTAAATTAATTATCAACTTAAATTAAATTAAAATCCGGGGTCGTTACAGATTTCCCCCCTTAAAAGAATTTCGTCCTCGAAATTTCCAGGGAGACACAAAGATAGATGAAAAACATTTCATCAAATCAAATTGAACATCTATTCTGCATTTGGCTTACCAAATCAAAATATCAATAGTAGATACGAAAACGAATCTGTTTAACAATCAACAAAATAATTGGGTTATCCAGATCTACGAAATATGCAGTGGCATTGGTTAGTTTGAAGGGATAACTAACCATTCGTAGAATATACTGGGACCCAAAGAATAGATAGATATATAGATACAATTTTCAAATCTTTTTAGTTTAGAACTAAAGTATACCTATCAACCATAGCAACAAAGCAACCAATTCATTCAAACAAACAATTCTGACCTATTTGGAGTTTATGTCCCTTACAAATATACCGAATTTCTTCCTGAATCTACCAGGAACTATCAAAGAATTGAGAAAAGATGCTGAACAAAAGAGATTGATAGAGAAAAAGTTTTGCTCCCTTGTACTTACAAGGTATTGACCATTTATAATTGTATTCCCTTGTCCCCTATCTCATCCTCTTCTTGCACTCATACTTACTATCAGTGGATAGAAAGAGAATTTACTGAGGCATACGGACAGATATCTTAGAGATGCTCATTCTAGGGTATACTTCACCCTATCTCTAATGAGCTACTTAATGTGTTATACTCCTGAGCTAAAGTTCAACCTTAGCTTTGATACCACTTGTAATGACCCTGAAATCGGCCTTCGAAAATCGGCACCCGTACTTCACTTGTACTCAAAATGCCAAAGATTCAAATGCCGAATCTGGTTCACCGGAGCTTATAACACAGTAAGTATAACAACACAGCAGAAGAAAGAAATAGATGATATCATATACAACTCCAATGAATACAATATCCAGAATGATATACAACAATGATATCAATATGATACAACAATATCAGAGATAAATAATGATACAGCGGAAATAACAGAAGTGATAACTCCAAATGATACCTAAAGAGGATGAATCCAATAACTCCAATATCAAGCTCGAACCACCATCACGATGCACAAAAATAAGCAAGTGCAGTCCATGAACTCCAAACACTGAACTAGCTCCAGATAATCTACTAAACCTGATATCTGAGAAACCCAACTCTAGACTGCCCGTGTGGAAAATTTGTGGGCACCCAGAGTTTAGGAAGGGAACAATAAACTCCGGATCAGTCGTGGGACTGGTGTGAGCAACAAAAATAGTTTATCTTTAAAACAACAACAAAAGAATTTTAAACATTGAAATCCGCAATGCTTTTGGAAAATGAAACTACCATAAGACCTCCCACCACACACACAATGCAAATGCAGAATTGGAGGAGATTTCTTCTTATGATAGTCAAATATGCTTAATACGAGAAAAATTCTTTGATATTTTTACTAGTGCATAGTGTAGAAAGCCATTTCGAAAATATGATATTAATCTTAGCCAGCATACAACCATTATTGTATGCCTACTATAGCTACCATCTAATCAGTGGTGACCACCATAAGTAAATGGCAGGTTCTACAACCAAAACCGTACAAGGTTCGTATTGGAAATTGGATTTCCAACAAATGGTCAGGCAAAGGAACTTCCTTACCGAAATGGAAACGCCTCTGGAAAGACGCCCCGAGAACCTAACCGGATCTCTGCTAAACAAGGCCGACGCTACCTCATGCTGTACAGCTGTAACTAGGTAGCTAACACACGAGTTATGCCATCCCTCGGTCATTACCGACCTTTATCTGAGAGCTCTCAATTACACAGCAACAACCACAAAGTATAATAAATTTGCAGCATCAACATAGGTAGAATATCTGGGCTCCATACCATGATATCACCTTTTATTCAGAAGGAAATGACATACCTTAGGGGCGCGACCCCTAACAACCTTGCCGCAACATTCCTGTTTCGACCATTACCGGGTTGTGAGGCTCGACGAAGTCTCGTTCACAAAGCTACGCTTTTTCACAAACCCACGCTTTTTCACAAAGCCACGCTTTGATCAACAAATGATCAACAACACTTCGTATGCCACATTACCAAATTGGGAATGTATCACTAATAACCATCAACTACATAACCTCTGAGCTCGTACGTCTCAGAGAAGGGTGTTAAGCTAAGAGAATAAATTCTCCGCGACCAACAGAAATGTATTTGATAGAAACCAGCTTTACATCTCAAAGTGTAATGTCAGATACACATCCATACAAGTCCGTTCCGGGATCGAACGGAACCGAAGGCACTTTCAAAGAAGCCCTTGCAAATCCGGATAATTTCTAATCACGTCCGGACTTCCCATCACAAAGGATGCTAAAATCTCTATACCGGGGATCAGCCGATGCAGATACAATCAATGGTAATCCTTTCGTTTTCGAAAGTATCCGGTCTTCACCACCGGTCTTCAAATGCTATCCATATACGTCGTATCATTATTCGGAATGAGTTATATTACACAAAGGTCCTTTCCCGGCAAAACCGAATAACGAGCGCAATTAAAAATCATATGGATACTGGGGTCTCAGTTAAATCACAACTTAAAGCCCAAAACTTTTCATTCGAATGGTTAAAACCAATTACCATTTCCAATCTTTTAAACAAAAAGATTCATTTCAACAACCTTCAATGGTTTAAACAAATTTTCATACTTTTAATCTTTTAAACAAAAAGATCCAATTCACAAAGTTCTCCCCATTCACAAAGATCCATTCATGGATTTCAAAACAATTTCCATTTTAATTGAATAGGTTTACTCGTTAAATCTTTAAATCAAGATTTAACTAATTGCTTTCAAAACAATTCCATTTCGATTTTAAAACAAAGTTCAATAATCTTTCACAAAGGTTTATTCATAACTCGGAAAACTATTTCCAATTCAAACTTGAAATTCCTTCAATAAAATTGGAATTTCATTTCTTATATGAAAGCTTTATCATTTGAAAGCAATAGTTTTCATTTTAGAAAATCTGATTCATTTATACGAGTTAAAGTTCTTGGGTTAAATTCAACTTCTCAAAATTATACTTTTAAAATGGTTTAACTTCATATAAACACATTTATAACATCTTTAACCGTAATTTCCAATCATGGAATTCAATTCCAAATTTTGAATTCAAATTCAAATTAAATTATTTAAATTTCAAGATATCCAAAATATCTTTAAAACTCCTTTCAAAAGCTTTTCATATTAAACCCCAATTTCCAATTTCAAAATCAATTGAAATTAAAATTTCAATTTCAAAAAACATTAAATTTAAATCATCTGTGACTTAACCGATTTACTCGTGAAATCCATATTTGTGTGTGTAAAAGTGTGGTCCAGGGGTTTTACACACAATAGTGCAACATCATTCAATCATCACAGATCAAATACAAAAATACAATTGATAAGCGGTATTAACTATAACGCTTATCGTTCATTCACAGATCACAGATATATATATCACAGATAATCAATTACATTCATCCCAAATAAATAAATTACAGATCACAACACAAATCAGGATGTATCACAAAGCATCATATATCAGGGATATCAAACAATCAAATCATCCAATAGAATCCAAATATTCTTAAGAAAGATCAATTAGTCATCTGATTTATTTAAATCAGATTAATTACTTATGAATAAATTACTAATCCTGGTTAATTAATCATTAATCACAAACCATTTGAATTAATTATCCTTTAATCATTAATTAATTATTCCTAATTAATTACATTAATTAATTAACCCTTAATTAATAAATCATCCCTTAATAACTTTCATTAATTAATTAATTATCCTCAAATTAATTACCTTAATTAATTAATCACATAAATTAATTTTCCTTTAATTAACTATTCTTTAATCATTTGATTTATCAATCTTTAATCATTAATAAATTATCCTTAATTACTTTCATTAAGTAATTATCTTTAATTAATTTTCCTTAATTACTTCCATAAATTAACCTTTAATTATTAAGTAAATAATTATCCCATAATTAATTTAAGATAAACCATTTATCTTAATCAAATACTTTGTTTCATTATCAACTATAATTGAAAGCATTCAAGGATTTAAATCAAATAATTAACCTAAATAAAAATTATTTTAAATAAAAAAAACATTATATTTTAAATTTTCATCCTTTGAGATTTTGCTTGAAAACTTGTTCCTTATTTATATTTTGGAAACTTGTTTGATAATGAAATACAAATGGATTTAAAACATTTTATCTTCAACATTTGAATTTTATGTTTAAATAAACTTAAAAATTATCTTAATTAATTTAGGGTAATCAAATTATAATTTTTTTTTCTTTAACCAAACATTTTAAAAACATTATTTATACAGAGAAAATAATTTGAACTTGATTTATTTTAGATTTAAAACCGTTCCAACATGAACCCGAGACCACTTCGGGTTTCTACCCGAGCAACTTGCCTATTTACTCGAGCCAACCCATAAAAATTCCCAAGCAACGCATATTCAAATTTTCTTCGAGTCGATCCTCCGTTTTCTCGTGCTCGAACTCGAGCCATTCTCTTCTTCCCCGATCTTCGACAACCACCTGATACCGATGATATTCGTGCACATGTACACGCAATCGGAGCGACTCCGATCAACCCCATCATCGCCAGCGAGTCGACCCCACCTCCCTGCTCGATTATGACTAACCAAACTTCGAGTCGAACCCAAAATCGAGATTTAGCTACTCGATCAAAACTGGAACAGAACTCGACCAACTTAAATCACCTTGACCTATCATTGTCGACCACCAGAGATCACGAACCTTCGTCCACACCTTCACCGATCAATCACGAACCCATCCCCCTCGGTGCGATCGAACTCGATGCACCACAGTCGACGAGATTGCCGCGTCATCTTCGTCGAACAAAACTGAAGCTTAAACCCTAGTTCATCGTTGCGCTATCGCCACGATCATCTAGAAAACTTGCGAGTATTTTTTCGATGATCCCCCTTCCACCAACCACTTCCTGCCTCAAGCCCAACACCCATCACCACGTTCATCGCCGAAAAATGATGAAAATAGCTATTCCGTTCATCTTAGAAATACTACCTCAATTCAAACAAAAATATCCTGATTTTAGTTTTAAAAATCCTTGTTTTCGAAATGGATTTGGATGATGTAATTGAATCTTGAATCCATGTAGGTTGAAAATTGGATAGACATTGAATTTCCACTGTATTTCTTCTTCCAGACCAAAGCCATCTCATATTTTTTCTTGGAAATATTTTTGAAATTAAGTTATGGTAATTTTAAACCCATTTTGTTTTAACATCATAAACTATAGAAGATCAGGGATAGTGGATTTGAATTTTTTTTTTGAACTAGATTAAAATCTGCAATTTTTTAACAGAGGCATTCTTACCTGTTTCCGGATATGTTCAGCCAGTATATTCATGCACACAGGCATATTACATAACCATACCAGCATATTTAATTCATAACTTCCAAGATGATCACTTGCAAACCATAAATTTAAACAGATCTAAGGTTTAAGAGGTGAGTTTACTCACCAATCTCCAGAGGAAGAACAGAGACAGTGCTTTTAGTTTTTAAATCTGAAAACTTTGCTTGATATTGATTTGATCTTCATCTCCAGGTTTTGAAATGTTTCTAGGTTCGAAGACTTTAAATTACTTTTGTTTTTTAATTCTATTTTTCTGGTTTGCTTAATTATCTTTGTGAACGAAACTGGAATGAAAAGAATTGATATATGGGATGAAGTATACATGGTATTATATTTTGTACAAGTGATACTTCGTTTGGTCAGAGATATTTCATTTTCTTTGGAGGCTGATATGATCTATATTATGTACTAGAGATAATAACATTAAATGCTAGTCTCCTTCATGTCTACCAATACTCATTCTTTATCTTATTTCGTATGTACCTATATCATTTTTCTTTTCCTTTCATTTTGGCTGTAGGTACTTGTATTAATTAGGCTTGTACAAACTTGAGTATATTTATATTTTTTTGTTTTCTTTAGTTTCATACTTACCCATATTTGCTTGTACATACTTGTTTGTATTTACTTTGAAACATGCATGAGTTTCTATATTTACATGTTATTAGAATTTGTTAAATGTATTTACTTATATATTTTCATTTTTAAACCATTTATTTACAATTTAAATTCAAATCAAATATATATCTATATATATATAATTTCAAATTTACTCATATATGCCCAAATACATATATATTCACTTATATACATATATATACAATTTTTTAAATTTAAATGATTTATACAAAATTTATTTGAATTAGGGGAAACTCGCATCACTTTATCAATTGATTTCACAATTTTTATTCAATTAAATTAATTATCAACTTAAATTAAATTAAAATCCGGGGTCGTTACACACTCGCTGCCGTTTCGAATTACGCCATGGGTGACTCTCCATAGATCGCAATTTACTAACGATGGTTATGTCACTATCCCATCAAAAGGATCGGTAAACTGTAAGCAATCACTGCCATCTCAAATTACGCTATGGAAGTCAAAAACAAAATCGCCCATAGGTCGCAGTTTACTAGCGATTGTTACGTCACTATCCCAACGAAAGGATCAGTAAACTGTAAGCAATCACTGTTATCTCGAATTATGCGATGAGGACCATATTTTATTCGATGGTTACGTCGTTATCCCAACGAAAATATCATAAACTGTAGGCAATCACTGCCATCTCAGATTACGCCAAATCATAAGACCATAGGTTACGCTATTGAATTTGAAGGAACTCATGAGTTTATGTCCGGACAACGATATGGGTTCGAATCAATTTCTGATATCACCCAAGTATATTAGGGTTTATCGGTCGAATCCATTCCTGGATTCCCCAAGTCCATCTGGTTCGAAGCATATCATACTATACTTCTTTGCGGAGGGTACTTTCCATACCTTTTACTTCAAAATATATCATACCATATATAGCACCCTTTCAAAATCATAACTTCGAATATATCATACTTATATAAGTTCAATTATATATAAGATCATCATTTTCTAAATTGAGTGCCTTTATAATCAATATTCTTCAAAACCAGTTCATACTTATATAAAGTCCATCTTATATAAGAATCAATTTTTTTCCAAAATCAATTGCACTGCATGAAGAGTCATATGGGATTGAACATCTTTGCTTTATAAAAAGGTTTTGAATTTAGAATAGTTTTGTACATAAAATAAAAAAATAGTTTTGTATATAAAATAAAATAAAAATAGTTTTGGATAAGATAAAATAAAAGAAAAAATAGTTTTATAAAATGATTTTAAATTAATAGTAGTTTTGCACAAAAAAATCTAATTTGAATTATAAAGGATATCCAATCCAACAACTTTCAATTTCAACGTCAAAGCATATCAATTGTATTAGAACATAAGATGTACATATGTCATCATCATGCAATACCACATTTGATCGCTCGCTCGATCATATAAATTTTCTTTCAAACTAATATTGTTCATTCGTCCTTAATGCAGACATCGATAAGGTTTCTTGACTAGAAACCATCATTATCCTTGCATAGCCATATACTATGATAGAGAATTTTAGAACCAAACCAAAATCCATATCAAATATTCACCATCAAGAATCGAATGAAAAATCCTAACACTAAATGGTGTAATTCACCTCGAACTTGTGTACTCAAATTCGAATCAAATTAATTATGTGAATAAAACAATATACATACAACTTACTTATTTATTCCAATTTGTTTCATCACAATTACATTTTAATGTGAATACATTATTATTCTCATAACAATTCTTATATTTCTCTCCATTTTAAATTACATTCATTTTCACATGTAATATTTCTCATTCAATACTACATTTATTTGCGAATCAGTTAATAAGAAATTTCCTTAATTTTATAACCAATTTATAAATTCTTAACTCCTTTTTATAAGACATTACCTGAGTTTAAAGTTATCACAACTTTAATTATAATCATTTATTTCATAAACCATTTACAAGCCATGACTTTATTTATAATCATTTCACTTTTAGTTCATATTTGTTTTTCCAATTAGTTTCCACCCCTTTTACCTTTCAAATTTATTTATGACACATCTCATAATTTTTAATCAAGTTTATAGACACTTTATTTTTCAATTTAATCTCATTTACAACATTTCCTTAATCACAAATTCGATTTAAACATGCCATGGCTTAAAGTTCACACTTGTGTACTATTACATTACATGCCAAGAATGTATACAACAATTCTATTCATTTCTAAAAATAGATATAACAAACTAAACCTTGTTTGACTTGCTTTCAAATTAAGGTTATCAAATTCAACTGCATAATTCAACACAATTACTAAGTTCCAACTCATTATTAATTCAAAAAAATTCGACTATTTAAAATATCCAGATATTCCATTTTATTTCAATAGTTGAAACTACAAATCAACAAACAACAAGATTCACAACAAAACATTTCAATTTCATTAACGAATATCCTAATTATTCACTTTCGAAAAATACTACTATTATTTACAAAATATTAGGAAACCAATTTCTTAAACATCGGAGTTTAGTTCTAAATTTTCAGTTTAAATTCTCTTTATTAAGACTAAACTTAGAAATCATGTTCATATAATCATTCACTTTATTTCCTTTAATACACCATTATTAAACTAGTGTTTAGTCCATAAATTCAATCAACAATAGTAGCCAATGCTTATAAACAGACTAAATACAACAAATCAACAATAAATGATAATATTAAATATTATCATTTCCTAAATCAAACACATTATGAATAACTATATTAGTCATAAAAAAATTATTCCTTTATATATAACATATAATGTTAGGAAAAATTATTTCATTTCAAAACTTATATAAAACAATTTATAACACTAACAATTACACACTCTCGTATATATATACACTCAAACAAACTCATTCTAGGATATTACTACCCTCTCTCTAATGAGTTAACCCCAACAAGCTAAGGTATGTCTAAACCTGGCTCTGATACCAAATGTAACGACCCACCTTTTTGGACGGTTCACATCGATAATAAACCACACATGTCAAACTCAAATCATTCAAAAGGAAGGATTGTTATGGGGTAAATAAGGAAAAGAAGAGAAAAAAAGGAAGTAAAAACAAAACACAGAATCTCGCAGTGGAATGACAAAATATAATAATCAAATAAAAAGTTCATGAAGCTGTTTTACAAATAACATTTGATTACACTTTTACAATTCAAATTAGAGTTATATATATAGCAGGAATAAACAAATGATGCAGCGGATCAATGTGATACAGTGGAATAATAATAACATAAATAGTAGATGGAACGACCCACCTTTTTGGATAGTTTAAATCAAAAATAAACCACACATGTCAAACTCAAACCATTCAAAATGGAGGATTGTTATGGGGTAAATAAGAAAAAGAAGAGAAAGAAATAAAACAAACACAGATTCTCTTGGCGGAATGACAAAATATACTAATCGAATAAATAGTTCATGAAGCTGTTTTACAAATAACATTTAATTACACTGTTACAATAAATATCGGAGTTACATACAACAGAAATAAATGTCTAAATGCTGCGGAACAACATGATGTAGTGGAATAAATATAATAAATAATAATAGTACTAAATCTTCGTCTTCGTCCTTCAAAAGTAGTCTTCAATACAATTAAAAGCTCAGACTAACCCGAGCAAATTGAAAAGGCAAAACACTTGAGTCAGAAGTAAAAGATCTTATGTAAGTTAAATCAACACTAAATAAATATGAGTGTAACGGCGTCAGAGATGTTTACGGGGTTTTACTTCTCCTATCCAATGTCTAACGTGAGTGCAATAACTTAAGAGATGTTCGGAATTCCATCTCCTAAGGATCCGTTAAACTATCTACATACATAGTACAATATGCTATTATAAAAGTGTCCACAGTAAAGTAAAGTATTAAAATAGTGTTAAGGCATTACCCATATACCCCTTAACACATTTTTATAGATCCCTATAGTCTACACAATATCGTAATTCCTCCGTAAACTGGAGGGCGATCAGAGGGCACTCCATAGGTACGATACAAACCAAACTCGTAGAAGGCGTGCTAAGGCATGTGACAAGGCACGCGGGGCACTGCCTAGGATGGATACTACCGTTTTGCAGATCTGGACTGGTGGTAACGCATAGCAGCTACTACCGCTCACCTCGGAACACACTCCCAAAATCAAATCGAGGGGTGGCCAACAAATCAATCATAAAGTCATAATATGGTATCAAAGGAATGTGTCCGATCGGAGGTGCGACCTCACTGGGCCCAGCATGGCTCTTGTTTTAGCCACATCAAGCTGACTCACAGGAGTCAGGGCTACGTAAATACCTCATACAAAATCGTTCGTCAAACCATCCTACTTCATTCTGGAATCTCCAACACGTACACAGTTGTTAAAGTTGTTTTCGGTATTGGCAGAGAGTATGACAATATCTGATCCCGGTTGTGATGCCCCACTCCGAGACCTACATTAGCAAAGAGTATTACAAGGTAACACCGTCTACTAATGCGGAGAATAGAGTTGGTTAGGAGCGACCATCTATAGCCTTGTCTTAATTATCTATTGAATACGCCGACAATGCCATTTCTTACTTAAATGGATCGACATATCCAATAAATACTTAATACAAAGCCATAGGTGGTTGAAGGATCTATCAGAATAAAATATAACAACTCAAATGTAATACACATCACAGAACAGTAGATCATCACATGCATTTACACATATACAGATACATTACAGAGTTTACAAAATGATACTCGACAAGTGGTAAAGCAAACCACCATATACAGGGGAGTCAAAAGAATACATATCAGAGTTACAGCCCAAGAAGACTACACAAAAAGCTATAACAAAAAGGAGCTAGCGGAATAGTCCATGCGGAAACAAAATAGGCCAAGTCCAATGTACCTAACCTGAAACATCTCGGTCTGACTAAGTATAAAATACACGGGTCAGTCTAGCTAAACAAATCAGTTAGATAAACTAAATGATAATGAACATACAAAATCATAAAGTACCACAAATATCTCCAAAACAGATAACCAAATCATCTAACAAATGATGAATCAAAACAAGCCTCATATCATCGGCAACTCAATTAAACAAAGGATATCATATCCCAAAACAAGCCAACAAGGCAAATAACAAATATCAATAAAGGTAACACAAGTTTCCACAAGGTAATCGCTATATATATCGTGTGGTTCAAAGAACCTACACCGAAAGGCGATACACTAGGGAAATATAATTTTCAAAGAAACAAAAGATGCTCGAGCTCAGTACTGTATAACAAGGATCCATACGCCCGAAGGCAACTCCCGAAGGCAAGAAACCGTAGTGGCGGTACTGGACACCACTGTCCGGCTAAATGTGTCACAACTCTCAGTAAGGAACCCGGAAAATGTTAACGTGAGTCCCATACCCCACGTTCGCACTAAACGGTTTACTAACCGGTAGTCAATTTCACACTCAAAGCATTACAAAGTTCACCTCATCTCTTCGGTAAACCAGACCCAAAGGTCAAAACGGTCAAACGAATAGATTAGGAATTAACTGAAAAGATAAACCCACGTGTTCATAGCACGCATTTTATTTAATCATTTAATTCTCCTCGCTCTTCGCTCGAAGTGTAAAATTGTGTGTGTTTTAAATAGAAATTATAAATTGGAGAAACGAGCTTTCAATACAATTAAAAAGGTCATTTTATAAAAACTCGTGTATGAAATCAAAAAGGAATCATCACAGTCAAAAATGCGATAACAACTAATTGGAATCAACACGAATCAACTAAAATTGGAAACCAAGCAAAATAGGCAAATCTAGGCTGAAACAAGCAGGTCAGTCTATTGACTGCAGAGGCTAGTCGACTGATCCAGAAACCCGAAAGTTTCAGTTCCTGCAGTCAGTCGACTGACTCCAGAGGCCAGTAGACTGACTGTAGAAAACAGAGACTTCTAGTTTCTGCAGACAGTCCCAGAAACTCTCGGTTTCTACAGCTATTCGACTGACTGTAGAGGCCAGTCGACTGACTGGCACTGGAGCTGTTTTTCAGCCTATCCAAATGAAAAGCAAACTCTCTCAATTTGCGATCGGATGAGCAATGGGCACTAGGGGTTTATGCCAATCGACAACCCAGCCCTATTGGCTCTTCAATACACCACAAAAAGCATGATCAAACATCAAAGCTAAGATTTTTAGAGTTTTAGACTTCAAAACACCAAAAATTGAAATGTTCACCAAATCAATTCAAACTAAAAGCAAATGAACATGAATAAGTGTTAGGAATTCATACCTAACATCAATGATATCTAGAGAAGTAGATGTGAGTTCAAAACTCACCTTTTAAACCCAAACATAAATGATAAGCTCAAGAACAAGAAATAGGTTGATCTCTCTTCAACACCACCTCAAGAACTTCAATCTGAAACAAAGATGGAGTTTTCTCAAAGTTAGGGTTAAGAACATTTCTGGAATTGAAGAGGAAATGAGATGGAGAAGATGAAGAGGATGCTTACCAAAGCTTCACCTTGAATTTGGAGCAAGAATTTGAGTTTGCAAGAGGAACTAGGGCTTGGAATTTCTAATTCCTTTTCTGTTCCCCCATTTTCAGTTGAGCTTGAGAAAAAAGAAATGAAATGTGAATGAATGGATGAAGAGAGGAGCTGAGTTAGGGTATAGGATGAGTTGGGTGAAACCCAAACCCAAAAGCCCAAATAGAAAATAGCAAAATTCAACTTACTCCAAACATATCGAAGCTTATACTCAAAAAAGTCAGAAACGCCATTTTGGACTCAATGGAAGTGGTCCCGAGTCCTAATTCGACCGTTTGCAAAAAGTGACATTTCGAACTTAAATCTGACTAACGACGCTATATTTAAATAAAATATTTAAATATAAAATCGTAAAATAGGCGGGTTGTTACAGATCTCCCCTCCTTAACAAAATTACGTCCGCGCAATTCCTAGAGAAGAATTTGTAACAACTACATACTTACATCCAAAAAGGAAAGAAAATAAGCTTGAGATAAAAAGATATTCTCAACATTGCTAAGAAAAGATAGAAAACCCGGATAGGATCGCTCGATAAACTCTCTGGTTTCCCAAGTACAGTCATTGGGATTAGCGGACCATTGAACTTTAATGAGCGGCACGTCCTTGTTCCGAAGGTGTCTCACCTCCGAGGCAAGTACGCGAATAGGCTGATGTACAATAGATAAGTCTGGTGAGATCTCAAGCCCTTGCAAATCAGGAGAGTCGATAACAGAATCCGATTCTCGAAGATACTTCCGAAGCTGAGAGACATGAAACACGTTGTGAACACCGGATAGATGAGCTGGAAGTGAAACTCTATAAGCCACAGGGCCAATACGTTCAATAATAGGAAATGGTCTTACAAAGCAAGGAGCCAATTTCCCTATCACACTGAAGCGCACAACCCCTTTCAAAGGAGAAACTCGAATAAAGACGAGATCATCAATCGAGAACTCGAGAGGCTTCCTACGGTTATCCGTGTAGGATTTCTGGCGGCTCTGTGCCTCTTTCATTCTCTGACGAATAAGATCAATCTTCTCAGAAGAATCATGAACAAACTCTGGGCCAAGAATAAGCTTTTCCTCAGATTCCAACCAACAAGAAGGTGATCGACATGGCCTTCCGTATAAGGCTTCGAAAGGAGCCATACCGATACTGGACTGAAAACTATTGTTGTATGAGAACTCTACAAGGGGTAGATGATCCTCCCAACTACCTCTGAAATCAAGAATACAAATACGAAGGAGATCCTCTAAGATACGATTCACCCGTTCAGTCTGTCCATCAGACTGTGGATGATAAGCTATTCTGAAATTAAGCTTTGTTCCCAAAGCTTGCTGAAGACTCTGCCAGAAATGACTTGTGAATAAAGGATCACGGTCACTCACAGTCGAACTAGGAACACCGTGAAGTCTCACGATTTCCTTGATATATAGCTTAGCCAAAAGAGACAAAGTCCAATTAGATTTAATAGGAATGAAATGAGCTGATTTGGTGAGGCGATTAATAATAACTCAAATGCTAGAATGGCCCGATCTCGTATGAGGCAGGCCATCAATGAAGTCCATCGAAATCTGATCCCATTTCCATAATGGAATCTCTAGAGGCTGAAGGAGACCAGAAGGGCACTGATGTTCGGTTTTAATACGTTGACAAGTCATGCAATTACTCACATAACTCGCTCCATCGCGCTTCATGCCTTCCCAATAATAAAGGAGACACATATCGACATACATCTTACTACTGCCAGGATGAATGGTATACTTAGAACGGTGATAGTCATCAAGAATGTCATGCCTAAGTGCAGAATCAGAAGGCACAGCAAGACGGTTCTTCTTGCGAAGACACCCATGAAAATCAATGCTGAAATCCCGCAACGCTTCATCACGGTATTCAGACTCACAAAGCTGAATAAGATGCACAAGTCAGGATCACGCCGCTGAGCATTGGCAATACGATCCAATAGAGAGGGTTGAGCTTCCAAACTGAATGATACTATCGGAGAATCAGAGGATGGAGCTCGATCACGAATATCACAAAAAGATAGGGTCTCAAGAATATCCCATTCGGCAAGCATCATAGAAACGACAGCCGAATGTCTGCAACTAAGCGCATCTACAACACGATTACCCTTACTAGGGGTATATTGGATATCAAAGTCATAGGAGGCAAGAAACTCGAGCCAACGCTGTTGCCTCATATTGAGTTCCTTCTAAGTGAACAAATACTTCAAGGATTTATGATAGGTATAGAGAATGAAGCGGTCACCTAATAAATAGTGTCGCCAAATCTTCAAGGCGAAGACAATGGCGGCTAACTCAAGATCATGAGTGGCATAGCGAACTTCAATCGGGCGCAGTTGCCTGGAAGCATAAGCAACTACCCGATCCTTCTGCATAAGCACGGCACCGAGACCACTACCACAAGCATTGGTGTAGACAACAAGATCATGATTCCCCTCGGGAACCACAAGAATAGGAGCATTAGTGAGAAGTTCCTTTAATGTCTGAAAGGAAGCTTCACACTTGTCGGACCAAATATAATGAATGCCTTTCCGAGTAAGGCTGGTGAGAGGAAGCACAACACGGGAAAAATCCTTAATGAACCGACAGTAATAACCTGCCAATCCAAGGAAACTACGAATCTCATGAACATTCTCAGGCCTCTTCCAATTCTGGATAGCTTCGATATTTGAGGGATCGACCGAAATGCCGTCGGAAGATACAACATGGCCTAAGAACTTAACCTTATTCTCCCAAAAATGGCACTTGGAGAATTTGGCTTTAAGCTGATGGTGACGAAGAGTACTCAAGACAATTCTCAAGTGATTAGCATGCTCAGCTTCAGACTTAGAATAAACAAGAATGTCGTCAATGAACACAAGGACGAACTTATCAAGATATTCTCGGAATACTCGATTCATAAGATCAACAAAGAAAGCAGGAGCGTTCGTCAAACCGAACGGCATAACGAGCCACTCGAAAGAACCATATCGAGTGCGGAAAGCTGTAAGAGGTATGCTATCTTTCGTGACTCGGAGCTGATGAAAACCAGTGGCAAGGTCGAGCTGAGAGAAGACCTTAGCGCCACTCAATAGATCGAACATATCATCGATTCTCGGCAAAGGATACCTATTCCTGATGGTCAACTTGTTAAGCTTGCGATAGTCGATGCAAAGCCTAAGAGTTCCATCGGACTTCTTCGCGAAGACGACCGCGGCACCCCACGGTGAAAAACTAGACTGAATCAACTGTTTGGACTCAAGCTCTAAAAGCTGCTTCTTGAGTTCCTCATTTTCTTTTGTAGACATCCTCGTGGGAGGACGACCAACTGCCTGCGCGCCTGGAATGAGATCAATGCGGAACTCGATTGCCCGGTTGGGTGGCAAACCCGAAACCGGCTCAAAAACATCAGAGAAGTCACAAACAATAGGAATACGAGATATATCATCATCATCTCGTGAGTCAAGAGAATATAAAGCCATTTCGGAATTATTCACATTCCGAAGAACAAGTGACAGCTGAGTAGACGAATCTGGGTGCCGAAATATAAAATTCTTTTAGATAATCCTGGCATCGTATCTCACTAGCCAGTCCATACCCAAAATCATATCAAATTCCAGATAGGAAATAACATGCAGATTCGCACGAAAAGAAAAGCCACACAAAACAATCTCCACATCATCACAAAGCATGCTAAGGGCTGCGGATCCCCCAATAGGATTCCGAATCCTCAATGAAGTAACCATATAAGAAACATCCAAAGACAAATCATCGACGAGCTTTTTTTGTATGAAAGAATGTGAAGCACCCGTATCGAAAAGAACTCGAATACTACGGTCATGAAATAAAGTAGAACCTTCCAAAATAGATGGAGATATACCTCTCGGCTGAGAAGAACCTCCAGAAGCCTTAGCAACATAAAGCTTGCCAGACTTGGCACTAGCAGGAGCAGTAGGGCAGGAGGAAATACGGTGACCTTCCTTCTTGCAATAATGGCAGAAGAGAGGCTTAGGACAAGCTCGAATCATATGATCAGGAGAACCACAATTGAAACACTTCCGAATGGAAGGTGTTCCAGCAGATTGAGAGTTAGAACCAGATTCAACGGGCTTTTTCTTCTTGGAAGGAAAAAATCCATGCTTATGAAATGGAAACTTCTTCTTATTGGGGTTCTTGCGAACCTCAACATCATCACCACTATCACACTCCTTCTCGATGGCCTCGAGATGAAGTGTCGAATCAACCAACTCCTCAAAAGAAAGCTTAAGCTGGAGCATTAAGGACTTCTTAAGATATTTCTTAAGACCAGAGACAAACTTCATATTCTTCTTATAAGAAGTGCTAATAAATTCAAGACCATACCTAGATAAGGCCTCGAATGATGCAACATATTCAGAGACAGAGGACTTCCCTTGCTTCAACTCAAGGAAGCGACGTGCTAATAAAACTTTCTCAGATTCAGGAATGAATTTGAGTTCGAATCGCTCCCGGAACTGAGTCCAAGAAAGAACATACTCATCAAGTTTGGCTATAAGAAGCTCGTACCAATCAAGGGCACGCTCTTGCAATAAGCTAGAAGTTACAAGAACTCGATCGTGGTCAGAAAGATCCATATGAGAAAAGATACGCTCGCATGTGCGAATCCAAGCTTGGACCTCAAGAACGGACTCGGAGCCTTTGAATGGCTTTCCTCCAAGATGGGGAAATCGCTGCACAGGCGTGCAAAGGCAGACTTGCGTGGAGGAGATGGACGAATAGGAGCTGGAGGCTGAGTGCTCCTAAATAACTCCAAAAACTGATCGGCGGACATATAAACGCCGTCCGGATGCGAGCCACTGGATTGCCCAGCATCCGAGTGTCATCCTCTGCCTCTTCCTGCCATTAGCTAAAAGACAAGATAAGAAAAAGATCATTCACAAGGTAGATATCATTAATTCAAATATGGAATACTACGGAAAAATGCATTCCTAGACATATTCCCAAAAATTCTATCTACCCCAAAGGCACGGAAAGAAATAAGGCACGATGATTCAAAGATTTGTAACATTCGTACTACTCTTTGATGTACTATAATATGTGTCTCTGTTCTATGTTTATCATATTTTGTTCTGAACCTGGCTCTGATACCAAGCTGTGATGCCCCACTCCGAGACCCACATTAGCAAAGAGTATTACAAGGTAACACTGTCTGCTAATGTGGAGAATAGAGCTGGTTAGGAGCGACCATCTATAGCCTTGTCTTAATTATCTATTGAATACGCCGACAATGCCATTTCTTACTTAAATGGATCGACATATCCAATAAATACTTAATACAAAGCCATATATGGCTGAAGGATCTATCAGAATAAAATATAACAACTCAAATGTAATACACATCACATAACAGTAGATCATCACATGCATTTACACATATACAGATACATTACAGAGTTTACAAAATGATACTCGACAAGTGGTAAAGCAAACCACCATATACAAGCGAGTCAAAAGAATACATATCAGAATGACAGCCCAAGAAGACTACACAAAAAGCTATAACAAAAAGGAGCTAGCGGAATACACCATGCGGAAGCAAAATAGGCTAAGTCCAATGTACCTAACCTAAAACATCTCGGTCTGACCCCAGTATAAAATACACGGGTCAGTCTAGCTAAACAAATCAGTTAGATAAACTAAATGATAATGAACATACAAAATCATAAAGTACCACAAATATCTCCAAAAGAGATAACCAAATCATCTGACAAAAGATGAATTAAAACAAGCCTCATATCATCAGCAACTCAATTAAACAAAGGATATCATATCCCAAAACGAGCCAACAAGGCAAATAACAAATACCAATAAAGGTAACACAAGTTTCCACAAGGTAATTGCTATATATATCGTGTGGTTCAAAGAACCTACACCGAAAGGCGATACACTAGGGAAATATAATTGTCAAAGAAACAAAAGATGCTCGAGCTCAATACTGTATAACAAGGATCCATACGCCCGAAGGCAACGCTCGGAGGCAACGCTCGGAGGCAACGCCCGAAGGCAACAAAACGTAGTGGCGGTACTGGACACCATTGTCCGGCAGAATGTGTCACAACTCTCAGTAAGGAACCCGGAAAATGTTAACGTGAGTCCCATACCCCACGTTCGCACTAAACGGTTTACTAACCGTTAGTCAATTTCACACTCAAAGCAGTACAAAGTTCACCTCATCTCATCGGTAAACCAGACCCAAAGGTCAAAAAGATCAAACGAATAGATTAGGAATTAACTGAAAAGATAAACCCATGTGTTCATAGCACGCGTTTTATTTAATCATTTAATTCTCCTCGCTCTTCGCTCGAAGTGTAAAATTGTGTGTGTTTTAATAAATTAGAGAAACGAGCTTTCAATACAATTAAAAAGATCATTTTATAAAAACTCGTGTATGAAATCAAAAAGGAATCAACACACTCAAAAATGCGATAACAACTAACTGGAATCGACACGAATCGATTAAAATTGGAAACCAAGCAAAATAGGCAAATCTGGGCTGAAACAAGCAGGTCAGTCGACTGACTGCAGAGGCCAGTCGACTGATCTAGAAACCCGAAAGTTTCAGTTCCTACAGTCAGTTGATTGACTGCAGAGGCCAGTCGACTGACTACAGAAAACAGAGACTTCCAGTTTCTACAGACAGTCCCAGAAACTCTCGGTTTCTACAACCAGTCGACTGACTGCAAAGGCCAGTCGACTGACTGCAGAGGCCAGTCGATTGACTGGCACTGGAGCTGTTTTTCAGCCTATCCAAATGAAGAGCAAACTCTCTCAATTTGCGATCGGACAAGCAATGGGCACTAGGAGTTTATGCCAATCGACAACCCAGCCCTATTGGCTCTTCAATACACCACCAAAAGCATGATCAAACATCAAAGCTAAGATTTTTAGAGTTTTAGACTTCAAAACACCAAAAATTGAAATGTTCACCAAATCAATTCAAACCAAAAGCAAATTAACATGAATAAATGTTAGGAATTCATACCTAACATCAATGATATCTAGAGAAGTAGATGTGAGTTCAAAACTCACCTTTTAAACCCAAACACAAATGATAAGCTCAAGAACAAGAAATAGGTTGATCTCTCTTCAACACCACCTCAAGAACTTCAATCTAAAACAAAGATGGAGTTTTCTCAAAGTTAGGGTTAAGAACATTTCTGAAATTGAAGAGGAAATGAGATGGAGAAGATGAAGAGGATGATCACCAAAGCTTCAACTTGAATTTGGAGCAAGAATTTGAGTTTGCAAGAGGAACTAGGGCTTGGAATTTCTAATTCCTTTTCTCTTCCCCCATTTTCAGTTGGGCTTGAGAAAAAAGAAATGAAATGTGAATGAATGGATGAAGAGAGGAGCTGAGTTTGGGTATAGGATGAGTTGGGTGAAACCCAAACCCAAAAGCCCAAATAGAAAATAGCAAAATTCAACTTACTCCAAACATATCGAAGCTTATACTAAAAAAAGTTACAAACGCCATTTTGGACTCAATGGATGTGGTCCTGAGTCCTAATTCGATCGTTTGCAAAAAGTGACATTTCGGACTTAAATCTGACTAACGACGCTATATTTAAATAAAATATTTAAATATAAAATCGTAAAATAGGCGGGTTGTTACACCGGTCTCTTTAACAGCCAAACGCTTATTTCTCACCGGATGGTTCTTTTACATTTCAAAAGTCAATTCATAATTGATATCAAAATATCATATTCGATTCAAACCGTGTCACTTTCAAAATCATATTCACTTTCAAAATCATATTCACTTTCAAAATCATATCGATAAGATAAGTTAATTAAATCCTAATTTCAAAATCATCATATTTACTCAGAATATGTTATTTCACTAAAAAATACCATTTCAAATCCTAACTTAGGTTATAACATCATTTAACCATATTCGCTTTTAAATCAATGATTTAAATATAAACAATTCAACCTTACACCATTTGAAATTTAGAAAATAGTTTAAATAGTTATAAATAGTTTAAATAGTTTAAATAGTTTAGCATAGTTTAAATAGATATAAAATAAGTTAAAAAGATTTAAAATAGATTAAATAGATTTAAAATAGACTAAAATGGGTTAATTAGTTTAAAATAGGTTATAATAGGTTAAATTGGATTAGATAGATTAAAATAAATTAAAGTAGTTTAAATTGATTAAAATAGTTAAAATAGATTAAATTAGTTTAATAGTTTGAAAATCTTAAAAATCGGGATTTAAAAATAATATATTTTTAAATAGTTTATATTAAATAATAAATTTGAAATTAATATCAAATTAAACTATTTCTTTCATTTATAACACATTTGGACAATGTCTAGCATTCAACAAAACTAAATTTTCTTAAAATTCAAATCACAAAAATCATTTCTATTTATCTCGATTTCAAACTCATGTTCAAACTACAATTTTAAATCACTTCAATTTCATAGATTTCAAAGTCTAATTATTCAAACATTTCAATAACTCAATTTCGATAAGTTTCATTTATATTTCAGATTTCAACTTTGAAACTTTCATTTTTATTCTTTAGACAACTCCTTTAGACCAATTCCAATTACAAGATTTAAAGTTTGGATTTTCGAAATTAATTCAATTTATAAAAATCCAATTTATTTCAAAATATCATTTGATTGAATTCAAAATTTAGCAATTTAAAAGAATCAGTTAATTTGTCCATATATAATTTTCTACCCTATGGTCAAGTGATACAGACATATATCATTTCAATCCGCAATAATTTTAAATTTACGGGTATATATCATTTCAACCCGCAATCCCGAATTTTTTTTTGAGAGAAACGAGTGTGTAGCGCGTGGCTACACTGCCGGTTAATAGCTGAAATAAATAAGTAGTAGAGTTCGACCAACAGGCCTGGTCGATGGCCAAAATATAGTTTCATAACCCAGTGTGCAATAATTACAAGAACAATAGCATTGTTTACACAAGTGTTAAGGTAAACATACAGCAATAGAGTGGATTATTCCGCATTAGCGTTGTCCCTGGATGACAGAACCCGAATGAAAGGCCTCCTGCGCGTAGAACCTGTCCAGAAAGAAAACAAGTGAGAATTTGGTAACATATCCCATCAATATTGCATGTAGGTTTATTGAATATGTGTGCATTTCTTTCTTTCCAGATACACCAAGTGTAGATGGCAATGAAGGAGTCAAGATTCCTGTCCGGAGGGTTATACTGCCAATAATCAAAGAACGGGTGAAGAACAGGGATGTGGCCAAGGAGGGTAGCACTGGTCGTGGCCCAGATGTGATAGGAGAAGTCGCAGTCAAAGAAGAGATGGGAGACGGATTCATCTTGCATGGAGCACAAGGCGCAAAGAGGGTCACCAGGAATATTCTTACGCCTGAGAGTATCCTTGGTGTTGATACGAGCATGTATGAGGCACCATTGGAATAATAGAATGCGGGGAGGGAGCTTACATTTCCAAAGTCTTGCGAAAGAGAATGACCTGCCAGGATGGTTGAGAAATGAGTAGCATGAGGCAATGGAAAAGCCTTTCTTAGGAGATAAGGCCCAGTTGTAGTGATCTGGTATGTTGGAGAGTTGGAGTGAGAGAAGCATGTTCGAAGCTGATGTAAGCTCATTTAAGGTGTTAAGATCAAAGAGAGATGGGGGACATAGGCCGTGCAGACCTATGTTTGAGGACTCACCAACAGTTGCGATGGAGTGGGAGGAATGGAAAGAAAGGTTAGGGAAAGAGCGGGCAAGGGGAGATAGATCCTGCCATATGTCAAGCCAAAAAAGGCAACTACCTCCATTGCCCAAAGAGACATGAAATAGATATTTGACACGTGGAATGGTTCGTAAGACGCAATCCCGAATTAACATTCAAAATCAATAAAATCGCTCAGGTTTATCATTTCAACCCATAACGATTTTTCCCTAATCTATAGATCGTTCGGGTATGTATCATTTCAACTCATAGAGATTTTCCTAGCAATAACTAAGGGAACTTACAGTGTTATAACAATATAAAATATAACATCCAGTCATCCAATATCAATAATCCACATCCATCACAATCACCATTCAAATCAATAAACAATAACAAGTGACTGATTATCAATAACGGGTATTAAATGGCAATATAGAATTTAATATTAAATTAAAGGCGATAATATTCAATAAAAGTTGGTTTCAACTGGAATGACAATTTAAGTATACCAAACATCAACCAATCAATTTCTAGTCACACCATAAATTCAATTTAACTAACATAAGATAATCTAGTAGTTGTGAGTGGGTCAAAACACTCACCTTTGATTTCAAATCGATTTGAATCCAAGATAAGACCCAAAATTCAACAGTATTAGAATTTATCCAAACTAGTTCCAAAATGTCTGGAATTTCAATACGATCCCAACGGAACAAACTGCGCGTATATCCGAGTTCGTATGTAAAAGTTATGATCATTAGAACGTTTTAAAATTAAATTTAAATTAAATAAACAAGAAAAAACAAGACAGAACATACCCAGCCACGTCAACTCATCTTCTTGAAACCTGATAGCTACAGACAAACCTAATCGCTCGAAAACTGGAGTTAACCCTATCAACCGCCACTGCCTGATCATGTTCGCCACCACCGCGGTCGATCGCGCCTGGCCACGACGCCATAACCGAGTCGCCTCCATCCCCTTACCTCCTCGACCATCCACGATCAACGAACAAGCCGAACAAACCTGAAAAAAATATCACAACCGCCGATAGAAGTTGAACCCAAATCCAATTATACACGTCGATCCAACCACCCAACATCCAAGCAAACACTACCGATGCGCTCCCCATGCCACTCTCTACAACACGGTACCCTCGAATCGACGATCCACCGTCGATCATCAACCACCAAACGGATGGCCCAGTATGTTTTGGCCAGTTCTGGAGAAACCAAAAGTCGATTGTAAAAATGTACAACAGATCTGAGTTGCGCTCGTCGAGAGCTTCGAATCGGTATAAAATATGACAGGGTTTGAAGGAGTTTAAAATTTTGAGATTGATTTTGATTTGAATTTGGAATTAGGAATTTAGGTTTTCAGCCATTGAGAAGAGAGGAGCGATAGAAATTTCAGTACATACTGTAATGAGAAATAAAAAAGATGCTAGGGTTAGAACAAAACTATTTCTATGAACAAAGCTCGATAAGAAAATGAACATGCATCGAATTGGTTCGAACAACAATAACGACCCGAAAAGCAAGTAGGTCATCCCATATATAAAAATAGATGTTTTCGATATTTTTAAACTCAATGGAACAAGTTTTAGGTGCTAATTCCATCGTATGAAGAAGTTAGCTTTTAAAATCAGCTTATTTCAATTGAATTCAATTAAATTGATTTTTACACGTTTCGAGTTTGTACGATCAAACGACAAGTCCGATCGCTACGAAACTTGAAATCCTACAATAATTCACCATTACGGATCCGATGAAACTAGTTTCGTTGAAATCCGAGACAATGGCTAAAATGGCTATTTTCACGTTAATTAAATAAATTATTATTAAATTAATTAAATTAATTAAATCACTTTTTCCAAGCCAATTTTATAATTAATAAATTTCATCATTTTTGATTACCTGGTGATTTAAAATCTTTTAAGACAAATTTCCATGTCCAATTCAATGTTAAATATTACACTAATGACGGTGTTCACTTTTAATAACAATAAATTCAATTGATTATTATTTTCAATTCGAATAAATCCATTTATTTGATTTCTCATCTTATTATTCAACCCATTCTTATTCTATGGATGTAAGTAACATTGGTTTACATCTTATTATATCAATCTTCTACAGTTATCATTTTAATTTACATTAACTGCAATATTTAAGTAGATTAATTGCAATTTATTTCCCATTTATTTCAACAATTAAATAATGAGTTTATACTTAAACCATTGTTACAACTTGCTAATTCAAACATATTTCTATGTTTATTTGTTAACAAACAAAACTAATAAATTCATATATTGATTACTTGTTCTATATTAACCAATTTCAATTTATTACATACAGTTTTACCGTTTAATACACATTTGGTTTATTTCCTTATTTATACTTTATAACCAAATTTAACTTTACAACCATTCCAATTAATTGAATTTACATCAAAATAATTGTTATTAACATTCAAACAACATTTTTTTAAATCATGTTTTTAACTATTTACCCATTAATAAATCATAAATTTAAATTTCTTACAATATTAAATTACAAAATATTATTAAATTCAATATTTTAATTATCTGAAAATTACGGGTCGTTACACTTTCCTCCACTAAAAAATTTTCGTCCTCGAAAAGGGAAAGAAGGAATTAATATATCTTATTCAATGCATTAAATTTATAAACAATTATTTACATAATTAAATTTTTTTAAATAAAATATATCAATTTATAAACAATTAATCCATTTCATATTCAAGTTCAATAAAAGTTTGAAAAACATTTCCACTTCCACTAAATTTTCTAAGTCAAAAATTCGGGGTAAATTTCGACAAAGTCTCCTTTGTACGGAGATGTCCAAGTGAAATAATAATATCAATAATAACCATATATATATCATATTTCAAAAATAAAATATCCCAACCAACAGAAAAAACAATATAATATCGCTATAAAACCGTAATCCGAAAACGTACCTATTGTCGGTCAAACAACGCTTATTTATGAAACCAAAAGCAGTAGCTATTGCTTCCATAAATTTGTATTTCACTTATATAATCCAAAGAAGTTAATAATTGCAACGACCCGGATTTTTCAACGAATAATTTGGAATATTTAAATAGTTTTAAATAATGGATTTGGAATTTATTATTGAGTTTGTATTTTCTTTAAACTAAAATTTTGAACGATTTCATAAATTTTGGAATTCGTCGATTTAATCGATGCATTACAATAACGATCCAGGGAACAGTCTCAGAATTCGACAAAACAAGTTCCATTGAGTCTGTAATAGTGTATTATTATCGGATTCCAAATTTCGTAGTGTTTGGAGTTATCGTTTGATCGTACGAGATATAAATGCGTTGAATCAAATATCGAAAATTCAATATAATAATTGGGTCCAAAAAGTTATCTTCTCCATACGATCGAATTAGGACTCGAAACCTTTTCCATTGCGTTTGGAATAGGGGTATAACATTATGAATACTTAGCAGCACACCTCGATGGGGATTCAAGATTTTAAGTTACGAAATCGAGACGATTTGAAAATTTACATAATTTATATATATTTATTTGATTGACAATATTTCTATCACCCTTTTCCCCTTCACCTTAGTCACTGTAGATGACCGATTCAAACACACCATCTCCTTCTTTCAAATCACGTCTTCGCCCTCTCTTTTCAGATAAAATCAACGAGAGAAAAAAAATCTCGTCTCCTCCCCTATCCCAAATCAAATTATGTTCGTAAAAAAAATTAAAAACCTGTTCATTCCCTCGTTTTCCATTTCAAAAACAAAATCGACCGAAGAGAAAAAAGGAGCAGGATCGATCTCGAGCGATAGGGTTTGGGCGCGTGATATTGGAGGTAACGCGGCGAGGGGTTTCGCGATGTGGCAGAAGCATGGAAGCTGCACCGACGGCCTTTGGCGTGGGCAAGGCCATGGGTGGCGAGCGCGACAGCGATGGGTTCGAAGGCAGTAGTGGCGTTCGAAAGAAGAAGTCGAGTGGAGACAACTAGGCTTGCGTCTCGTGATGGCATTCGCGACTAGGTGGTTGGACGATGAGCAGTTAGGTTTGGAAGTCGTGAGTAGGGTTCGGTGATTTTATCGGCTGTGTGCAAGGTCATGGCATGCTCTGGGAGTGGTGGCAAGGTGTAGTGGGTGGCAACAACGATGAGGCACGATCGTCTGGAGGCAGCGGCGTTGGGCGATGTCATGGACGATGTGGGGTGATTGCGTGAAGACAGAGAAGGTAATCTAATTTAAAAAAAACATTTTTTTATTATGATAATCATGTTTAAACTGGAATAAAATAGATAAGATTTTTGAAATAGGAATTTTAAATGTTTTTGATTTAGAAAGTTTATATAAAATTTTGGTTTTTGTAATTTATATAGATCATTTTTATAAATGTATATGGTTTCAGAGAGGAAATTTAATTAGTTATAACAGTTAAAATTTTAAGTCAACTTTAATTCAAACAAATATTTAACTATCTCGATGATTAATAAAATTCGTAATTTGCTTGTACGAGGTCGGATTCGCAAGAACAGTGGTGTTGGATCCATAATGACTTAGGCTATGCAATGGAATTAAAATTTGAATGGATTGCAAATAAAATCAAGGTGATAAATTCTCACTCATTTGGATTGCCAAATTTAAATTTAAATGTTTAAATTTAAATTATTTGAGACTTGATTGGATTGATAAATTATAGTTATCTGTTGGATGATTATATATATAGCAGTATATATATGTATATATATATATATATATTTGTAGTTGGAGTGATTGTTCCTGCATATTTTAGCGGATGAGACCCTATGCGCCCCGCATAATAGCGGATGACTCTATATACTGTGATATCCCCCTCGCAGCGGGATTTGTATTATTATGTTGTATTAACATCTTTAGATGCAGGGAAACAGGTTGGAGGGATCCAACTACATTCCTCAAAAATGTTGAATTAAATTTCATATATATATATATTGATATATGGTCTATTTGAATAATCTGTGGTAGATTATAGTGTGATTTGAATTTATTGGATGCTAGGGTAGTTTTGGCCTAGATTTTGGTATTTTTAAATACCGATAATAAATGTTTGAAATTTGGAAAGAAAATAAAAAGGGAAATTGGAAGTAAAAATATTTATCGTGAAATTTGGTTTAATTAAAAAAATGAATTTTCAAAAAATAAATAGTTTGATTTTAAAATTTGTACTTAATAATTTCGGAATATGGAAAATAGAGATTTTGGAATAATGTAAATAAAAGGATTTTAAAATAATAAAACTTAAGCTATATTTGTTTAAGTGTAAAAAGATTTTAAAATCGAGATTTAAAATAGTTTGGGAAAATAAAAAGGAAATTTGAAAATAAAATAAGAAATTGTTATACCAGATTTTTAAAGAAGATTTTTAATTATGAAAAGGGAGTGGAATCTGAATTTAGTTGGGTTCTGGAATTTAGTTGGGTTATTTGGGAAATTGATTTAAAAATGGAATTCAATTTATAAATCGATTTGTAATCGATTAAGTATTGTGGAACTGTTATAAAAGGAAAATGAGACTATGGAATTTATAAACAAGGTTTATAAATAAAGTGAAATGATTATCAATGGATAAATTGACATTATAAATTCATGGTGAGGATTTATAAGGAGATGGGTAAATCGGCTTAAAAATAAATGGTAGATTTATTTTTGGAAATGTGAAAAGGGGATTTACAGAATGGGGATGTGAATCAAATTGGAATAAATCGAGAGAGATTTATAAATGTTAGACGGGTTATATTGGAATTGGAAAATATAATTTTACCGAGAAATTTAGTTTGTTTTAAAAAGGAGGATTTTTAATTATTAACTAGGTAATTTAAAAAGGTGTTTAAGAATATTTCAGAAAATTAATTATTTAGTTGTTTAAAATTGTTTTAAGTATATTTAATTATTAATTAAGATAGTTTATATTAAGTCAATTATTATTTAAGAATTAATCAGTATTATTATTTTAAAAGGATAAATTATTCAATTTTAATATTTTATATAATAACATTTATTAAAGAATTTTTGCTTAAAATTTAACTTGGAAAATTATTATAAGAATTTTATAAGCATTATTTTGAAAATTATTAAATAAAGTTTTCGGAAAGTAATGGTATACTTTCATGGCGAAATCGGAGGCAGAGAATGCCTGCTGTTAAGTTTTGGATTTCTCTGGGATAGAGACGTAACCATTGAGATGTGAATCCATGGTTGATACCGCATTAGTACTTCCCATTTTATTTGAAAGGGTTTCAAATATTTAAAAAAAAGGATAGTTAGGGAATATACTAAGTTTGTAAGATAAGTATATATTTTGGATGAAGAGGTTTAAGCAATTGAAATTTAAATTGAACAAGACTTGGTGAAATCTAGTAGGAAATGGAATCTGGATTTGATGGTTATTATTTGATAGTTAAATAACCGACTATCGAATCTTGACCCAAAATATAATTTTGGAAATATCTAGGAGAAACATGGGAATTATATGGTACAGTTATCATCGGAAGGTGCTATACTGTACGTATAAACTCATTTCGTTCTTCTAGGACGATAATAAGGGAATCCGTCCACAAACGGTTAGGAAGTGATCTCTGATCTTATTTTCATCTGTTTATTTCTTAAAGAACCGTGGTTTAGTTTTCCGGAAATATCGAACGTTGTTTTGAAGAGACCGGGATCGGGTAAGTTATCCGAAGACCACTTCGATCCAACGAGTACGTTTTCGAGGTGAAAGCACGAGCATGGAGTCGAAGATGGAGCAGTGAAGTGCAAGGGCTAATCGTCTAGATCGTCGGAATTCATCCCACGACCAAAATTCGTTCAAACCTCTCGACCTCATCAATTACGCAACTAAAAATCATAAAAATACTACCAAAATTCCTTATTTCAAATACCGATCCCGTTCATGTCAGTGAAAACATAAATTAGAAGGATTGAATTTCTGGAAATAATTAGCTACTTACCCTGCATCCTATTTTACAGCGATGTTACTTGATAGTATTTCATGAAATTATTTTTAAATTGAAGTATACTCCAATACAAACATAAATCCTTCAAATATCATGACCTAAAACTCACTAGAGGAAAAGAAATGGATTTTTGAAAGGTGGAACATGGAAGGGAAAGACAGAACAGAGGCAAGATTAGATGTACAGGTTTTACAATCATCTATATACAGACATAAATACATTCATCCCTATACAAACAATATAACAATTGCTATTATTTTATTTCATTTTTAAGCATACTCATGTTATAAGAAGGATTTGGTTTTTCAAAGGAAGTTTACTCACAGTATAACCCTTTGAACTGAACAATATGCTTCTTGAAACTGCTGGCTTGCTTGGGTTTTGATATTGATCTTCTGTATTGAGTTGTATTGTTTTGATTCTTTAGTTTGTGAGATGGAAGTAATGTTTTTTTTCTTTTTTGTTGTTGTTTAACTTAGCCAATTTTCGAATGAATGAAAAATGAAGAAGATAGTGTAGGTATATATATATATATATATATATATAAGAAAGTGTAGGCTGCATTCTATAGTAAGCTTCCGTTTGCTTTTCTTATAATTCTTATTATTATTTTTTTCTCTTCTTATCTTTACTCTGGTCCGAGATTACTTTTGATCTGATTTGATTTTATATGAAAAAGCTTTGATTCTTTTTACATGACTTGATTCCTATTTTGACATTGATTTAATGTTTTGTAAGCTTGAAAAGCACTTTGTCATAAGGATGTCTCCTAGCATGTTTACATCCACATACCTATGCATATATATCTACATCATATATATTATTTTACATAACATACATACATACATCATATGTATATTTCCATTTTATTACTTTCACCATTTCATTTAACATATATACATACATACTTACTTATGTATGTTTTGCCTATTCACTATTTTATCTAGCATATATATATATATATATATACTTATGTATGTCTAATCGTTATATATATACATACCTATGTACTTATGTATATTTATATTTGAACATCATAAGACTTGTCTATATGTTTATATATATATATATATATTTGAACATTTTATCTTTGATTTAATTTATGGGATTCATATATATATATATATATATATATATTCATACATATTTTTTCTTTACTTATATGTATGGTTATATACACATATCTATTTATATACATTACTTCGTACAGGCATATACATATATATTTTTGTATATTATCCATAATTAAAGTTTGTATATATTTTTCTATATATTTATAGGTATTTTGTCCTAATTTAAATGATGGAGTTTATTATTTATTTTCTATGAGATTTGTCATATCCAGAGATTTATAATCCAATATCTAATATAGTTTTTAAACCAATTTATATATATTCCGATATTTTGACTATCAGAAATTTATTCGTTTGACTAATTAATATTAATATTCTAATAATAAATCGGTTAATCACCCAATTAACACACGTCAAAAATTTGGGTCGTCACAAATGATTTGATATATTTGAGACTATTGATTTTGGAAAATACTCTATCTAAAAATGAAATCTTATATATAATGGAATTTATATAAGTGCGATATTTGAAGGTATGATTCTGAAAGGCTACTATATATGGTATGATATATTTTGAAATAAATGATATGGGAAGTACCTTCCATCGGATCCCTTTGGCGGGTCATTTGTTGGATCCCTTTGGTGGGTCATTTATCGGATCCCTTTGGTGGGTCATTTATCGGATCCCTTTGGTGGGTCACTTATTATATTCATTTGATATTGTTGGATAGAGTAAATCGAGGGGCGGGATGCCTACAGCTACAAGTGATTCCACTGGGATAGCGGCGTAACCATTGCGTAGCTGCGATCTATCAACCATGGCGTAAGTCGAGGGGCGAGATGCCTACAGTTACATGTGATTCCACTGGAATATTGACATAACCATTGCGTAACTGCGATCCATGGGGGAATGTACTTTCCATATCTATTTTAATGTTTTAAGTATTTTCACTATGTGTTGAAACAGGTCTACTAAGTACTTGGAGAAGTCTAGCCTTGCGCCTGATCAACTCATGGCTAGAGTCTGCAAGAACGAAGATAAACTTGTTAAAACATCGAGTTATAAAAGTATTTTGATAAATATAAAGGATATTTTGGTCATTTTTTCTGTTTCGTTTCTAGATACTTTTAATTGTTTAGAAATATTGTTTATTTATGTACAACTTGGTTTAATAGTTAATTATCAATGTTATAAATATTGTGAGAAGTTATTAATTCAATAAAACATATTTAAGTTAATGATTTGTGATTTATAAATGATGTTTGAAAAGTATTTTAGATTTAAAACTAATAAAATTTGTAAATAATGGATTTAGGGTTTTCAATAACCCCTTTTAAATATAAGTAATGATGTAAATAATTTTTTTCAAATAGTTTACATATATATATAAAGATGTTATATAAGATTTTTAAAATGGTATTTATAAATGAAGCAAGGAATTTTACGGATGAAATTTTTGAAAAGTGTTAAAGTACTAAAGATGATTCATTTGGAAATGAAGTTTTCAAATGAATATTTCAAGTAAAATTTTGTAAGTTTCTTTGAATGTATAATTTTAAAGATATTAAATGAATTAGGAAATTTATTTTAGTAATATGCTTGAAAATAAATTGGAATTGCTATTTTTAAAGTATGTTTTTGAAATATTTACTTGATTTCGAAGTACTAATAGTTGTATGTGATATATTTGTTTGATAGGAAGTGAAATTTCATAAATATTGTTTGCAAAATAGGATTAATAAATAAAATGAATGTAATTGGAAATTTGAGAGCTCAAGTTCTGGGATTTTGAAATTGTTTTTCTAGTGATTTTGAAATATAATACTAGTATTGTCTGGAAGTATTTTGGATATATATTCTCAAATGTGATTTGAAAGAAATGTTTTAAAAGAATTTTTAAAAGGAAAATAAGTTATGTACTCCCCTCTTTTGTCGTTGGAAAATAATTTCGGTGATGAGTGCACGCATCATCGACGTTCATTTTCGAGTTTCAAAGTGGCAAGACCGATGTAGTAGTTTTACTGCACATTAGTTTTGATAAACAAATCCTAATTTTTTATTTCTAAATATGTTTTGATATATAAAAGCTATGAGTGTGTGTGCATGTGTGTGTGCATGTGTGTGTGTGTGTGTGTCTATATATATATATATATATATATATATATATATATATATATATATAATTTCATATGATTTGAAATGAACCCGACATTTAGTTCTTTAAGTTTCTATAAATTAGAGATTTTAATTATTGTAATGAAGGAAATCTTGACTATATTAATAACTGGAAACTTCTAAATTGAAATTAAGGAATTGGATGCTAAGTGATTAATGAAATATATAAGAAATTGAAAATAACTTGTAAATATGAAAAATTTAGAAGATATAATTATTGAACATTTTGTTAACTGAAGTAAATAAGATAAACTTTTGTAACATTCTAATTCGTTCTATAAAACATATATATAACTTATCAAAATTTTAAAAGTTGAAAATGTTAAATAGGAATATGTAATAGAATATTATACAAGTAAAACTTAAGTAATGGAAGTATTCAATGGAATTATTTCTACAAATAAGAATTTTGATGTACAACAAATGTTATAAATGTAAGTTAATATTGTGAAATGATTGTAATTAAATTAAATAGTAAAAAGGTAAATACAGTTTAGGTAAATGATTATAAACTCAAGAAAATGACTGAAATGATTTACTGACGAATATTAATGTTAAATGGATATCAAATATTATAAGTTAATAAATGTGAATTAAACTGCAATAAAAAGTATGTAATGCTTAAACAATGAATTCTTTGATTAATTTAGATATTGAATGTTAAATAATTTATGTAAGTACATGGAAAAGACATTGTATGAATGAATGAAAATAAATTAAAGGTAAGTGGGGTAAAAAGAAACCAATTGAATAAACTCAAATAATGTGTTGAAATTATTGGTTGTTTTGGCTTTTGGGATGTTTGGAAAGGATACTTCTAATAGTTTAAGGTTGTATAGATAATCTATTGAGTAATTATCCAAGACTGTTGAGCGTAGGGTACACTTGATGGTTATTTATCACCTTGCACGATCAAAAGTTTCTAAACTAAACAAACCATTGGTTTTGGTTACTATGGATGTATGATGGATTCTTTGGTTACATAAATGGTCGTATTGTTTGTTTGTATACGTTTTATATGGATTTGCTTTTGTTGCAAATTGAAAACAGCTAAATATTTCTCTTGAATAAAATTCTCACTATTTTGGATTATATAAGTGAAGTACAGGTTTATGGAACAATTAGTTACTGCTTTTGGTTTCATAAATAAAGCGTGTTTGCCCAACAAATAGGTACATTTCCGGATTACGGTTTTATATCGATATTATATTGTTTTCCCGTGGTTTAGGATATCTTATTTCGAATAATGGTATATATATATATGGTTATTATTGATATTATTATTTCTCCCGGACCTCTCCGTACAAAGGAGACTCTACCGAAATTTTTTGAAAATTTAAGACTTAGGATTTTTTTTGTAGAATTTGTTTATTTTCAAATTTTATTAAACTTAAATATGTAGGTTTAATTTTTTATAAATTGACTGTTTAAATAAAATATAACAGATTTTTGGATTCCTTCTTGTTTCTTTTCAGAGATGAAATGTTTTGAGTGGGGGAGATTGTAACGACCCGTATTTTTAAACATTTAAAAGTATTAAATTAAATAAGATTTTTGAATAAAATTGTTAGGAATAAAAAAATTAAGATTTTATTGATACAAATTAAATTATAATACAAGTTATGAGCTTAATTAAAATTTCTATTAATGACGTATGTTTGTAATATTATAAGGATGATAACAAATGTTAGCGTGTATTATAATAACATTGGTTAGAATGAAATTAACAATTGTCTGAATGTAAATTTCCAATTGGTTGGAATAATAAATGTTAATAAGGAATAATAAATGTTTCTTTATTAAAGAAGAAATCATATGTTTATTTATTTGAAAGTTTGGTAGCTGAAAGATTGATTGCAGAGATGAGAAACTATTATTTGGTATGAAATGTATAATTTATGTTTGTATCCAATGGTGCATAAATATGTTTAAATTACTATTTGATAGAAAATAATTATTCTATTTCTCATTACATTTATTTTTCCATTTTGAAATTCACCTTTCTAAACAATTGAAATTAATGTAATTGAATAATTTCAATTAATGATAGAGAGGGCATCAAATTGTAAATTAATAGGTGTAATTAAACGTAGCTTATGTTTTATGAAAATATAAGGAAAGTTGGCTTAATGAAAAGAACATTTATATAAAATAAAATGAATGTTTCATTTGTGAATGTAGGTTTAATTTCATTAAAATAAAGAATAGAATGATTAATTTAAAGGAAGAAATATATGTATATTTGAACTGTGTTTTAGCATATAGATGGATTACAAGAGTAGAAAAATAATTTATTTAAGTAAGTTATTTATTACTCTGCTATATAAACAACAAATGTATAAACGTGTTTAAATGACTAAAGAAAACAATTATTCTATTTTTCATCCATTTTAGTTGTCTGTTTTGAAATTTAACTTTGTAATTTATTGCAATTAATGAAATTGAAATATTTCAATTAGAAGGGAAGAAAACGTTGATTGTAATTAATAGATTTAATAAAAGAAACGCACATTTTGTGTTAAACAGAAAGGTTGTTTTAATAGAAATAAAAGATCATTTTGGGGAACCAAATTGAACGTTTTCATTTTTATGGTAAGTAATTTTATTTATTATGCATAGATAAAAAAACTAAATGTGTACAAATTTGAATATTATTTGAGTTAATGAAGTTAATTTGGTTACATTTCACAAATTGAATTTCAAAAAGGTTGTGCGATGTACATGGTCCCTTCATTTCTTTTGTTATTAATAGTTGCATGTACGTTTTAAAATAGTTATCTCATTATTAATACTTGATCCGTTCATTTTTCCTTCTGTTTAATACCCGAGCCTAGACTTTTAGGTTGTATTTAATTCTTGCCACCTCATTTTCGCGTATATAAAATTTCACTTTCCTTTGGTTTGCAAACTTTTCCATTTCTACATACATTTCTTTATGCATTATTAATCCTGAAGCTTTCAAAATAAAACATGGCATTTATTTTTGTCTCTCCACCTTAATTTCCTAATTATTAAATAACCTGCAGCTTATTACTTTCATTTACAGTGTATATTTGTGTTCCTTTTTTTTGGCTAAGTCTTATTGGGTTTGTTTTAGACTAATGGGCTCCTTAGTAAACCAAGAGACCTAAGAACCCTAAGAGACTTTGGATCATTCCTTTTCTCACACATTGACCTTATATTTTCCTATCTGACTAAAACCAAGTACGTACAGAAATTCATCATTTGAGAAACTTTCTGCGTACTCTTCTTCTTCTTCCTCAAATCTACAGAAAACTCCAAACCCCAAAACTCCTAAATCTCCAAATCAAATTACATCCTTCCTCCTTCAAAACCCAAGCCTACCTCTCCCCTCTTACCGCCACCCACAACCACGGCAGTAACCCATGGCCAACGCCCCACCTTTCCTCTTCTCTTCTTTCACTTTTTTCCCCTTCCCTTTTTCCCTCTTCCTTCCCCTTATTTCCATGGCTTCTATATTCCACTAAACTACTCCAAATCAATTTTTTTTTGAAAGCGTGTATAATTTCAATGGCAGCAACTTTAATGTTTAACCCTTCTTCCCATTCCGAATATTTCTATATCAAAAACTCCAATTTTCAAGTCCTTTCTCGTGTCCAGTTTTGGACGAAAATACTCCATATTGTATCAATTATATATCCTTCAGGAATGAACCAAATTATGTGATACTTTTTTTCAAACCATTTATTTTTCCAGTGTCTTCAACTTTCTTTTAGATCAGTTCTTCAAATTCCTTAATTTTCTATGCCAAAAATTCAAATCTTTTCGAAGTATATTTGAACTTAGATTTTCAACTCAGAAAACACCTCTGTTTGTTTTGACCACAAATTCCTCAATACATAAGCTTTTTAAATGATTTTTTTTGAAAGTGGAGAGAAAAGAATTTGCAACATCTTTCTAGTTAATCACTTTTATAGATTCAATAATATGTGGATCCGTATATTTTCTTAAAGATGACCTAGTTTCTGGTTTGTCCGCTGTTCAAATTTGGGCATTTAATTAGATTTTTAATCGTCGACAAATCAAAGGTGAGTGTTTTAACCCACTCACAACTACTAAATTATCTTATGTTGGTTAAATTAGATTTATGATATGACTAGAAGTTTATTAATTGTTGTCTGGTGTTTTAATTTGTCATTTAGATTTAATTTAATTGATATTGAATTTTATAGGCATGTAATTAATACCGAGTATAATTTCTAGTTAAACACCTAATAATGATAACCAATTAATTGTTGTTATTTATTTGCTAATTTGGATGTTGTAATGACCTGATATTTCATGCCATTTGCATCCGCACATGTCGGAGTTGAATTGCTCAAAATATCAGATTGTTAATTTATATTTGGCAAAACTCAGCATATACAGTAAATAAATCAATCATAGACACAGAGTAATATAACAATAAGCAGCGGAATAGATAAATAGTAGTTCATGAAGCTACTATATAAACAACAGAGTTTGAAATAAAATACAACAGAATATCTCAAATATAATGTAGTCTCGAATACAAACAGATGACAAGTCTGAACCAAACAACTGAATAGCTGAAAGCGGAATAGATATAGATGGATCTCTTAGTGAAGCTCCAACTCCAAAGGTGACTCTCAAATGCTATGACACTCAGTCTGACCCGAGCGTAAAGCAAAACATAAAACACTCGAGTCAGGATTAAATTTCTTATATTAATAAATTCAAATCAAGTGAAATGTCAACTGAAATACAAGTAACTTAAAGGATAGTTGGGATTTCCATCCTCTAAGGATCCGTGGAACTATCTACTATGTAGTAATATACGCTATTATAATATGCCTATAGTAAAGTAAACTATTAAAATAGTGTTAAGGTGTTACCCATATCCCCCTTAACACATTTTATATAATGTCGTAGTCTATACAGATACTATAAACTCCACTCGCAAGTGGGCTATCAGGGAGCACTCCATAGGTATGACACAAAACAAACTCGTAGAAGGCGCGATAGGGCATGTGACACGACACGCGAGGAAATGTTAGGGTAGATATACAGTTTGTGGATCCGGACGGGTGGTAACGCATAACAGCTACTACCGCCCACCTCGTGACACACTCCCAACTCAAAGGTGCACCCAATCAAATCACAAAAGCAATAGAATGGTATCGAAGAAATGTGTCCGATAGGAGGAATGACCTCACTTGGCCCAGCATGGCTCCTGTTTTAGCCACATCAAGCTGACTCACGGGAGTCGGGGCTACGTAAATACCATATAGAATCGTCACCAAACCATCCTACTTCATTGTGGAATCTCCACCACGTACACAGTTGTAAAAGTGGTTTTCGGTATTGGCAGAGAGTATGACAATATCCGATCCCGGTCTCTTTAACAACCAAACGCTTATTTCACACCATGGTCATTTCTTTTCAAATAGTTCATACTTCATATCAAAATACCATATTCATTTCAAAACCATATCAATTCGATAATATTATTTACTTAAAATAATATTCACTTCTAGAATCATAACACTTCCAAAATTATAACACTTTCGAAACCATAACACTTTTGAAATCATAACACTTTGAATTTAAACAGTTTAGATATTGAAAATAGTATATATAATAAATAGTTATAAATTAAAATAATTTATATATTAAAATAATTTATGTATTAAAATAGTTTATATAATAAAAATACTCTATATAATAAAAATAGTTTCCTCCAATTTCACAAATCGATTTAAATCATTTTAAATTCCAAAATTCAATTTAAATCAAATCCAGTTTAACCATTTCAAATTTAAAGTTCAAAGATTTAAGTTTATATATCCAAACATTTACAATATAAATTTCATTTATAATTCAACATTTAACTTTAATTTATTTCCAATTGGAAAATATTCATTTAATCATTTAATAACAATTTATTTAAATCCCAATTTATAAATTTAAATCAATATTAAATATTCAATCTCAATTTTATTTAAAATTAAGAATATTCATTTAATCACTTTTTATCAAATCATGTTATAAATCGTATTTTCAACATCTAAAAATCAATAAGTTCAAATAAATTCTTATTTAAATTCAATTATTAACCAATTTAAATTCCAAGTCAACATTAATTTATCTTTCCAACCTTTATTATTAAAGTTAAAAAATTCTCTTTTGAAAATATTAATATAAATTTAAATAAGGTGCATTTCACTAGAAGGACAAACTTTGCAGTCCAATTAGTTTCTAGGACACACATCCACAGAAATTAATTTCAAGGCCAAAGTCAGCAGAATAATTACTTTTAAGGACAAAGTCAGCAGTCCAATTACTTTCAAGGACATAATTTCATAGGTTTTTAGGCCTTAGAAACTAATTATTTTGCATTTTGTCCTTAAAAGTAATTATTCCAGTTGTGTGTCCTAGAAACTAATTGCACTTGCTAAAGAGGCCCTTGTGGCTAATTTCCACTTTAAATAAATACTTAAACATTGTAACGACCCATAAATTTTAACGGTTTTAATAACGAAATTAACTGAAATTTTATGAAATTTTAAATGATAAAATTTTGGAACAAAAATTTGATATTTGGAATACGTCTATATAAACATAGCAAATGGTAAATTTTCATCAGAAAATATGGAAGTTTATTTTATTGTGTAATTTTGTTTCAATTTAAATCAGTTTATATTAGATGGTAATAAAATGTTTTCCAAACCTGAATATTTTTATATAATAAATTTGTAAATCATCTTCTGAGTGAGACGTCATATCTTGTGACGACCGCCCATGACCCCTGCACCGAATCTAGAGATAGTGCGCTGTAAAGTGTGCCAGGCGACCATAGACGATTGTCAAGGTAAGATTTAAAACAAAAGGATCTATCGTATTACTCACAGCGCATGGACAAAATAAAATAGAACATATGTATAGTGAAGCTTTACAGAACAAAATGACATCATATAAAACTCCATAATAGTTGAATACAAGCATCCACATAGTCAATACATCCAGCCTCACTACAAATCTCTCAGAGAATACAAAACAGCGGAATATCCAGTACATATAAGAAAATAATATGCAACCCTCTAGCTCGTCTTCGATATCAGCATCGTGAGAAGAGAACAGCACCTGTCACCTGCTACCTAGTCTGCCCGTCCCAAAATGGACGAACAGCCCAAGGCAATAAGAATTAAAACATAAAGCCTTGAGTCAGACAACAGTCTTAGTGAGCAGTAAATTAACTAACAACATACCAAAAGGGCATAAAGGAAAAGGAATAGGAATACAACCCTCCCACTCCAACCTCATTCTACAGTGATAGCCCCCAGACACACACTAAGCAGAAGCAAACATAGCAGAGCATACAATTTAAAGTAAAGCTACTATCACTCGAGTCAAGGGCGATGTTTTCCAAGTACCAAGGCCTAAATCAGATAAGCACCCAGAAAATACCGCTCTTGAGTCCGAATGACGATACAACCAAACATCCATGACTCTGGCTATCACTGTTATCATTGCTTCGATATCACCGTTAATTGAATGACCGGCACATTCTTTCAGCCGTCCGTCAAGGGCTAATGGAAACCCCGGTTCTAGACATAACCCCCGCACGTCGTCGCAGCCCGTGCCTAGGACTATCGAATCTGCCCAGAGTACTCGACCATCAACAGTTGGCCGTTGGGACTATCGAATCTGCCCAAACGTACTCTTGCTTAGAGCATGCTAGAACCTTCAACAACGATGCTATCCAAGCCTCCTAGTCATCCTCCTCGACGACTATTCTCATATCCATTCATTATCCTCAACTCGAATCATATCACCGAGTTATCAACATGCTTGGAATGATCCCGTCTGGATTAGACCAAGTCTTCACCACATGATTGCCTCGCTTCATTACATCCTCGCAAAGCCTCATCTCATCATTACATCATCGAATCTATGCATAAGAGCTTCATCATCCCGCTACATATGCCACGAGCAGCTTTTCCAATTCAAGAGCCTTTCCCTTAGCTTTTGAATCATCTTCGATCTAATCTAATCATCAATCATCTAGTTCATAACAATCAATCAAATCAAACATCAATCCAAGCAATCAAGCATTCAAATATGATCTAAGTAGACAATTATAACAATAATGGCATTTTCGTAATTAAAGAGTTGAAAGTCCAATAAGCATGAAAACATGGATTATATCTCTACAAACTTGATGAATGAACTTGCATAGGTTAACATATGATAAAATGGATGCAACATCATCATGAACAATGGATCTACATGGATCTATACATAGGATGAAGAAAATGCATGGAAATCACTATTTTAACACCAAATCGAGCCAACAATCCGATATACTCCTTTGGATCCGTGTGAGAGATAATCACCACTCACCAAATCACCTAAACAATCCAAAAGATAACAACTCCAGATCTGGACAGCGAAGAACTAAGCTAGATCCGACAAGATCTCACTTCAAACGAAGAAATCTCTCTTGAAAAGATGAAGATCTTCAATCTAAGCTCTTGAATCTTCAATCTTGATCTTCGATTTGGATGGATGGAAGCACTAGATTAGAGTGGAGAAAAGAAGTGAAGAAGTGTAGAAGTCGAGCTCTCAAAATGGCAGCACTTCGTCGCTTCCAAAATCCGGATCCCAAAAAGTGAGAACAACCCCTCCTATTTATAGCTGAAAACTGCCTTAAGTCGTAACTCGGCTATCTTCTTAAGTCGGTGCCGACTTAACACCATGCCGACCTAGTGCCTTGCCGACCTAGTGCCTTGCCGACCTAAAACTCATCTGCCTATGACTCGTAACAAAACAGCTGTCTCCTAAGTCGGTTACGACTTATGGCATGCGCCTACGACTTAACTGAAAAGGCCTCCGACTTAACCAAGCTTCGACTCAACACATGCTCCCCTGAACGACCTACCGACTTAGCAGACTACGACTTATAACTAAGCAGCTAACCCCTAGGTCGGTTACAACCTAGCTGGTATACGACTCATCTCTCTATCTCCTTAACTCGGCTACGACTCAACTGAGTTACAACATAACTTCTAGACTTAGGTCGCTCACATCCTTTCGCCAAACTCCTAAGTCGTTAACTCGGTCAGCCGACTTAACACTTAACTCGGTCACGACTTAATTTCCTTAGATCACTGCCGACCTATCTCTTAGGTCATTTCCTATCTTAAGTCGGTCAATACTATAAGTCGGTCAACACTATAAGTCGGTCAACTTCTTAGATAGGCTACTCCCTTAAGTCGGTCACTCGTCCTAAGCCACTCTATGACTTAACTTCCTTAACTCGGTTAATTCCTTAGGTCGTCCCAAACTGTCAACCGACTTAAACCACTCCCCTATCTTCCTTAGGTCGCCGCCGACCTATACTTTAGTCCTTAACTCGTCCAGACTTCCTAACTCGTCCAGAACCCATAAGTCGGCTACGACTTAGGACTTAACCAAAATTCTTCCCAAAATCTGAAACAACCAAAAAAATGTTGAAAATTCCAGATTTGAACGAGCTTTTCGATCCGTAAAAATACGGGTCGTTACATTCTCTCCCCCTTAGGAATTTCGCCCCCGAAATTCCAAACAAACAAAGCAATCAAAAACTATTCTGCACGCCTATCATCCATAGCAATCAACAAATCATGCATCCAATTCTAGCTTAGCATGCAGAATTCTAAAACTAGAACAAGTTACAATTTCGTTAGATGACACGACACCTTAGGACCATACCTTGAAGAGTTCAGGATGAGCTGCCTTCATCCTCTCTTCCACTTCCCACGTACAGTCGTTATCATCATCACTCCATTGTATCTTGAGCAACTTAACTACCTTCCTCCTAAGCTGTTTCGTGTCGGTTTCAACAACACGAAGCGGCTTACGAGGTCTTCTATCAACTAGATCAACCTCGAAATCTTCACAGCTATCAGCAGAAACTACGGTACTCGAGTCGTGCACATACTTCCGTAGATATGATACATGAAAAACATTGTTCACACCCGACATTTTCTCCGGTAACTCCAACCTATAGGCGAGCTTTCCAATTCGCTCGATAATCGGGAATGGTCCAACAAATCTCGGAGTCAATTTTCCTTTCTTCCCGAATCGGATAACATTCTTCAGTGGAGAAATCTTCACAAAAACCATATCTCCTACGTCGAATTCCAAATCCTTTCGACGCTCATCAGCATAACTCTTCTGACGGTCTTGGGCTGCCTTCATTCGTTGCCGAATGATCTCTATGCAATCCGAAGTCTGACGAATCATCTCTGGCCCAAGCATCAGCTTTTCTCCAGTTTCCAACCAACATGTTGGAGAGTTACACGGTCTTCCATACAATGCCTCATACGGTGCCATACCAATGCTTGACTGGTAACTGTTGTTGTACGCAAACTCCACCAAATGAAGGTGATCTTCCCATGATCCTCCGAAATCCAAAACACAAGCTCTGAGGAGATCTTCCAAAACTCGGTTGACTCTCTCGGTCTGACCATCTGTTTGGGGGTGATAAGCTGTACTTAAACACAACTCGGTTCCCAAAACTTCCTGGAAGCTCTTCCAAAATCCACTAGTGAACAATGGGTCTCGATCGCTCACTATACTCTTCGGAATACCATGGAATCGAACTATCCACTTAACATACAACTCAGCCAACTTTGATGCAGTCCTAGTCGATCGAACAGGAATGAATCGTGCACTCTTAGTCAGACGATCCACAATGACCCAAATCCCTTCATTTCCCGCTCTGGTTCTAGGCAATCCATCAATAAAATCCATCGACACTTGTTCCCACTTCCATGTAGGAACTTCTAAGGGCTGAAGCAATCCACTTGGCTTTTTCTGTTCAGCCTTTACCAACTGGCAGTTCATACACTTGGAAATGAAATCTCCAACATCCTTCTTCATGCCTTCCCAATAGTAGGTTCTCTTCATATCCCGATACATCTTATTTCCACCTGGATGAATTGTCAACCTCGAGTGATGACTTTCCTTCAGAACTTCACTCCTCAACTCATCTATATCGGGAACAACTAGTCGTCCTTGCTTCCGAAGCCAACCCTCTCGATCGACCTCGAATCCTTTATCCTTTTCTGGATCCAATCCAGATTCCAACTCACGGATAATCTTGACAAGCTTATCATCTCGCTTTTGGCTCTCACCAATCCTTTCCACAAGAGTGGGTCTTATTGATAAGTTTGCCAGCATCTCAGGTTCCAATTCGCATCTAGGCCTGAAGTCAAATCCAGCTAAATACTCGAGACTCTTCCATTCAGAAAACATGGCTCCCAATCCTGCATGTCTTCGACTTAACGCATCAGCCACTGCGTTACCTTTTCCCGGAGTATAAGCTATACCAAAATCATATGATGCTAAAAACTCTAGCCAACGTTGCTGCCGAAGATTCAAATCCTTCTGGGAGAAAAGATACTTCAACGACTTATGATCCGTAAACAACTCGAATCGAACTCCCAACAGATAATGTCTCCACATCTTCAGAGCAAATACAATCGCCGCTAACTCCAAATCATGAGTTGGGTAATTCCTTTCATGCAGCTTCAGTTGTCGACTGGCATACGCAACAACTTTATCCTTCTGCATCAGAACTGCTCCAAGTCCCGTACCACATGCGTCGGTGTAAACCACCATCTCATCATTTCCACTTGGAATAGTCAAAACAGGAGCACTCGTCAATCTCTCTTTCAGGATTCCGAAGGCTTGCTCACACTTAGCATTCCAACTGAACACTTGGTTCTTCTTCGTCAATCCTGTTAACGGTGCAGCTATCTTGGAGAAGTCTTTGATAAACCGTCGATAATATCCTGCTAATCCAAGAAAACTTCTCACATCTGATGCATTCTTAGGTCTAACCCAATCCTGGATTGCTGCCACCTTAGCGGGATCAACCGCTATTCCATTTCCAGAAATCACATGGCCTAAGAACCTCACTTCACTCTTCCAGAAGTGACACTTCGAAAACTTAGCCTTCAGCTGATGTTTCCGTAAGATCTCCAAAACAATTCGCAAGTGCGTCTTGTGCTCTTCTTCCGTTCTGGAATAAATCAGAATATCATCCACGAACACAAGTACGAACTTGTTCAACTGATCTCTGAACACTCTATTCATAAGATCCACAAAATATGCTGGCGCGTTAGTCAATCCAAACGGCATTACCAGCCACTCAAAGAAACCGGATGGTGTCCTAAAAGCAGTCTTCGGCACACTATCCTTAGCTACTCTCAACTGGTGAAATCCCGTTGCCAAATCCATCTGAGAAAACACTTTTGCTTCGTGAAGCTGATCAAACAAGTCATCTACTCTCGGCAATGGATACTTGTTCTTCTTGGTCACCTTGTTCATCTCACGATAATCGACGCACAATCTCAACGACCCATCTGCCTTGGTTGCAAACACAACTGGTGCACCCCACTCGGACACACTACGCCGAATGAATCCTTTCTGCAAAAGATCATCAACTTGCACCCTCAACTCCTGCTGTTCCCTAGGCGCCATCCGCCTAAGAGGCATCACAACAGGTCTGGCTCCTTCAACTAGATCTATACGAAACTCGATCTCTCTATGCGGCGGCAACCCTTTGACTTCGTCAAAGACATCCTCGAATCTATTTGCGATCGGCACTAAAGACAGTCCATCCCGTGGAACAACTAGCGAATACATGAAGCTCATGAAGACGCCTTCCTCATGCTTACATCGTATCACAATCTTTCGCCCTTCCACATTCTCGACTGTCACCTCCAGCCTCTCACAATCAACCTTAGCCGCATACTTCCTAAGCCAGTCCATACCCAAGATAATTCCGAACCCCGCAAAGTTCAGAACAAAACAATCACAAACAAAAGAGCAACCATGACTCGATACAACTAGACCACGGCATAACATACACAAACAAGACGAACCCCCAACTGGATTAGTCACAACCAATGGCCTATCAACAATATCCGGTGCCAAACCTAACCGGCCTACGAGTTCATTACAAACAAACGAATGCGACGCTCCAGTATCAAACAAAACTCTAACCGGAACACCACATAAGAAAAGAGTACCTTGAACAACCACACTCTTTCCCTTCTCTTCAGCAGTAGGAGCTTTTGAAGACGACGGAACAGCTCCTAAAGCATAGGCTTGCACAATCTGCCTGTCCTTCCTTGGTTCTGGACAATTCTTCCTGAAATGTCCCGGCTTGTCACAGTTGTGACACTTCATCGGTGCCTTCGGATTCTTACAATCCTTAGAGAAATGGCCCTTCTGCTGACAATTGTAGCAAGTCACCTCGCCTTTCGGCTTCTTCTGGCCATCCTTACCCTTCTGCTGCTGCTGCTTCCTCTTCTGGTTTCCACCCTGCTGTGGTTTAGATTCTCCCTTGGTAACAGCAACAACAGGTCCTTCCTTAGGAAACAGACTCTCATGCCTAAGAGCTTTCTCCACAAGCTTCTCAAATGAATCGTCCAAATGATCCACCAACTGTCTCCCAAGATAACTATCCAAGCCGGTCACAAACTTCTCATTCTTCTGATAAGCAGATTCAATATACGACCGGGCATACTTGGACAAAGCTTCGAACTCAGAAACATACTCAAGAACTGATCTTCCACCTTGCTTGAGCTCCACGAACTTCTTGAACAGAACAGACTTCTGAGCTGTAGAAATGAACTTAGCTTCAAATCTAGCTTGGAATTGCTCCCAAGTAATCTCTTCCTCCGCAGTATCGATGGTAATAGAGTTCCACCAATCAGAGGCTCTCCCTTGAAGCTGCCTCGATGCCAACTTCCTCTTAGTTGCATCATCAATTCCCAAATCACCAAAGATCCTTCTACAAGCATCTATCCACCTCTGGACCTCGATGGTAGATTCTGTTCCCAAGAAAACCTTCCCTCCAAGAGCAGTATAATCCTTGCACAACTTAGCAAAATCCACTGGTTTCGGAGTTTGGACTTGAACTCCAACATCAACTGCTGCCCCCGGAACTGGTATCCTTCTCATGATCGAAGTCATCATAGCTTCGAACATGGCTGCATAATCAGCAGTCTCTTCAGTAGCACGGCCTCCCCTAGCAGCTGGTCTCCCTCTTCGACTCATTCTCAATATCTATAAAAAGGAATGATTAAAACATCTAGAGAAACAACTGCATAAAGGACTCAAACCCTACTAAGCTACTATATTATATATAGTATTCATCCATCAAAATACAATTACGTCTCTCATACGTAGTTACTTCAGTGAGCGTTGGGTAAAATCGATTAACCAATGCTCTGATACCAAATGTGACGACCGCCCATGACCCCTGCACCGAATCTAGAGATAGTGCGCTGTAAAGTGTGCCAGGCGACCATAGACGATTGTCAAGGTAAGATTTAGAACAAAAGGATCTATCGTATTACTCACAGCGCATGGACAAAATACAATAGAACATATGTATAGTGAAGCTTTACAGAACAAAATGACATCATATAAAACTCCATAATAGTTGAATACAAGCATCCACATAGTCAATACATCCAGCCTCACTACAAATCTCTCAGAGAATACAAAACAGCGGAATATCCAGTACATATAAGAAAATAATATGCAACCCTCTAGCTCGTCTTCGATATCAGCATCGTGAGAAGAGAACAGCACCTGTCACCTGCTACCTAGTCTGCCCGTCCCAAAATGGACGAACAGCCCAAGGCAATAAGAATTAAAACATAAAGCCTTGAGTCAGACAACAGTCTTAGTGAGCAGTAAATTAACTAACAACATACCAAAAGGGCATAAAGGAAAAGGAATAGGAATACAACCCTCCCACTCCAACCTCATTCTACAGTGATAGCCCCCAGACACACACTAAGCAGAAGCAAACATAGCAGAGCATACAATTTAAAGTAAAGCTACTATCACTCGAGTCAAGGGCGATGTTTTCCAAGTACCAAGGCCTAAATCAGATAAGCACCCAGAAAATACCGCTCTTGAGTCCGAATGACGATACAACCAAACATCCATGACTCTGGCTATCACTGTTATCATTGCTTCGATATCACCGTTAATTGAATGACCGGCACATTCTTTCAGCCGTCCGTCAAGGGCTAATGGAAACCCCGGTTCTAGACATAACTCCCGCACGTCGTCGCAGCCCGTGCCTAGGACTATCGAATCTGCCCAGAGTACTCGACCATCAACAGTTGGCCGTTGGGACTATCGAATCTGCCCAAACGTACTCTTGCTTAGAGCATGCTAGAACCTTCAACAACGATGCTATCCAAGCCTCCTAGTCATCCTCCTCGACGACTATTCTCATATCCATTCATTATCCTCAACTCGAATCATATCACCGAGTTATCAACATGCTTGGAATGATCCCGTCTGGATTAGACCAAGTCTTCACCACATGATTGCCTCGCTTCATTACATCCTCGCAAAGCCTCATCTCATCATTACATCATCGAATCTATGCATAAGAGCTTCATCATCCCGCTACATATGCCACGAGCAGCTTTTCCAATTCAAGAGCCTTTCCCTTAGCTTTTGAATCATCTTCGATCTAATCTAATCATCAATCATCTAGTTCATAACAATCAATCAAATCAAACATCAATCCAAGCAATCAAGCATTCAAATATGATCTAAGTAGACAATTATAACAATAATGGCATTTTCGTAATTAAAGAGTTGAAAGTCCAATAAGCATGAAAACATGGATTATATCTCTACAAACTTGATGAATGAACTTGCATAGGTTAACATATGATAAAATGGATGCAACATCATCATGAACAATGGATCTACATGGATCTATACATAGGATGAAGAAAATGCATGGAAATCACTATTTTAACACCAAATCGAGCCAACAATCCGATATACTCCTTTGGATCCGTGTGAGAGATAATCACCACTCACCAAATCACCTAAACAATCCAAAAGATAACAACTCCAGATCTGGACAGCGAAGAACTAAGCTAGATCCGACAAGATCTCACTTCAAACGAAGAAATCTCTCTTGAAAAGATGAAGATCTTCAATCTAAGCTCTTGAATCTTCAATCTTGATCTTCGATTTGGATGGATGGAAGCACTAGATTAGAGTGGAGAAAAGAAGTGAAGAAGTGTAGAAGTCGAGCTCTCAAAATGGCAGCACTTCGTCGCTTCCAAAATCCGGATCCCAAAAAGTGAGAACAACCCCTCCTATTTATAGCTGAAAACTGCCTTAAGTCGTAACTCGGCTATCTTCTTAAGTCGGTGCCGACTTAACACCATGCCGACCTAGTGCCTTGCCGACCTAGTGCCTTGCCGACCTAAAACTCATCTGCCTATGACTCGTAACAAAACAGCTGTCTCCTAAGTCGGTTACGACTTATGGCATGCGCCTACGACTTAACTGAAAAGGCCTCCGACTTAACCAAGCTTCGACTCAACACATGCTCCCCTGAACGACCTACCGACTTAGCAGACTACGACTTATAACTAAGCAGCTAACCCCTAGGTCGGTTACAACCTAGCTGGTATACGACTCATCTCTCTATCTCCTTAACTCGGCTACGACTCAACTGAGTTACAACATAACTTCTAGACTTAGGTCGCTCACATCCTTTCGCCAAACTCCTAAGTCGTTAACTCGGTCAGCCGACTTAACACTTAACTCGGTCACGACTTAATTTCCTTAGATCACTGCCGACCTATCTCTTAGGTCATTTCCTATCTTAAGTCGGTCAATACTATAAGTCGGTCAACACTATAAGTCGGTCAACTTCTTAGATAGGCTACTCCCTTAAGTCGGTCACTCGTCCTAAGCCACTCTATGACTTAACTTCCTTAACTCGGTTAATTCCTTAGGTCGTCCCAAACTGTCAACCGACTTAAACCACTCCCCTATCTTCCTTAGGTCGCCGCCGACCTATACTTTAGTCCTTAACTCGTCCAGACTTCCTAACTCGTCCAGAACCCATAAGTCGGCTACGACTTAGGACTTAACCAAAATTCTTCCCAAAATCTGAAACAACCAAAAAAATGTTGAAAATTCCAGATTTGAACGAGCTTTTCGATCCGTAAAAATACGGGTCGTTACATATCTCGTTTCATCAAAGTTGGATTGCTATTGCTCCGTCTATTTTATTTTCGGCAAATTAGCAGCATTTTCGGTACCGAATATCGACTTTTGATTTGATGGTCGTATCGTTGATATCTGTGTGCTGTTTTGATCGTCTCGTCGTGCCGATCTCCACAATATATTCATTTATTTATTTCGAAGTCCGAGAGACGGCGAAATCTGCAAAACAACTGCCATATTGGTTTGCAATTTACCCTTTTAGCTTCCCACACTTTTCCTATTCCACCGTATAATATCATCAACCTTTTAAAATTCCCAGAATGCAACTTTGACTTTTGAATTCTCTGGCTGTTATCATTCCACTGGTTCCAATATACTTTGGTTCATTGATCATTTCCTTTGTTCTGTGAAAATGCTGTGAAATTGTGAAACAGCAGCCCCACAGCCTCAATTGTCGAACCCACCCATCGCACGAGGCCGAGACCCCACCAACCACTCTCCAACTGTAACATCTCGATATTTTCAACCATTCGCATCCACACATGTCAGACTTAAATTTCTCAAAATACTAGATTGTTAATTTATATTTGGCAAAACTCAGCATATACAATAAATAAATAAATCACAGAATCACAGACACAGAGTAATATAACAAGAAGCAGCGGAAACAAAAGAATAGTAGTTCATGAAGCTACTTTATATATAACAGAGTTAAACAAGATACAATAGAAGTCTCGAATACATAGATGTCTCAATACAATAGTCACATACAAGATCAGAATATATCACGGGAGTCAACTGAATAACTCCAAGCTGAATAGACAGATGGATCTCCAAGCGAAGCTCCAACTCCAAAGGTGAGTCTCAAATGTTGTGACACTCAGTCTGACCCGAGCATCAAGCAAAACACAAAACACTCGAGTCAGGATTAACATTCTTATATCAATAAATCCAACTCAAGTGAAATATCAACTAAAATACAAGTAACTCAAAGGATGTTTGGGATAACCACCCTCTAAGGATCTGGGAAACTATCTACTATGTAGTAATATACGCTATTATAATAATGTTTATAGTAAAGTTAAGTATTAAAATAGCGTTAAGGTGTTACCCATATCCCCCTTAACACATTTTATATATTCCCAGAGTCTATACAGTACCGTAATCTCCCTCGTACTGGGCGTCGTCAGAGCGCACTCCATAGGTATGGTACAAAACAAACTCGTAGTGGGCTCGATATGGTAGGTGACACGGCACAACTAGGCAATGCCAGTGTAGATATACCAATTACACTTCCGGGCTGTTGGTAACGCAAAGCCGCAGCTACTGCCCACCTCGATCCACACTCCCAAAAATCAAAGGGGTGCACCCAATCAATCATAAAGTAATAGAATGGTATCGAAGGAGTGTGTCCGATCGGAGGAGCTACCTCACTTGGCCCGTCAATTGCTCCTGTTTTAGCCACCTTAAGCTAACTCACGAGAGTTAGGTCCACGTATATACCTCATATAGGATCGTCACCACCATCCTACTTCATTCTGGAATCTCCACCGCATACACGGTTGTTAAAGTGGTTTTCGGCATTGGCAGAGAGTATGACAATAACCAATCCCAGTCTCTTTAACAACCAAACGTTATTATAACACCGCGGTCATTTCAAAATAGTTTATACTTCAAAACCAAAAGTCTCATTTCCATTTTAAAACCATATCAATACGATATCATTTTCACTTCAAATATATTAATTTCCAAAATCATAGCACTTCAAAGTTATAACACTTTTGAAGTTATAAAGCTTAGAATTTGTAACACTTTGGAAATCATAACACTTGATAAGATAATACTTTGAAATTCATAACTTTGATATCATAACTTCCCACTTGAACAATTTAGATATTACTAATAGTATATATAATAAAATAGTTTATATAACAATATTTATAAGTTAAAATGGTTTATATTAAAATAATTAGTATATTAAAATAGTTTATATTAAAAATAGTTTATATAAAAATAGTTTATATTAAAATAGTTATAAAGTAAAATATATAAATAGTTTAAATAGAATTTAAAAATACTTTAAATAATAAAATAGCTTCCTCAAATTTCATAAGTCGATGCAAATCAACTCAAATGCCAAAATTCAATTTAATTCAATCTTAATTTACACATTTTAGTTTAATTCAACCTCTCAATAAACTATTAATATCGATTTCAAATATAGATTTGAACTACAAAAATAAACCATTTCGATTCCAATAGATTTCAAAGTTTTAAATATTCAAACATTTTCAAAACTAAATTTGATAATTTCATTTATATCTCAATTTAACTTCATTATTATTTAGTTTTGAAATATTCACTTTAAAATCCAATATCATTTAAATAAAACCTCAAATTACAAATAAACTAAATATTTCCTTCAATTTATCTAAACTTGAAATATTCATTTAATCACTTTAAATCCAAATCAAGTTATAAAATCAAATCTTTAAAATCTCAAATTCAATAAGTTTCAAATTGATTTTTAATTAAGTATAATTCTTAAATAAATACAACTTCAAATTAATTTCAAATTTATCTTTCCTACCTCAACTTATTAAAATTATTATAAAATCTATCTTTAAAATATAATTTTCTAAATAAATACTTAAACATATTATATATTGATTAAATCAACTTTATTAAATTAAATCTTATTATTAAACTTATTTTAAATTAAAACTAATTTATACATATTTAAAATAAAATTATAAGTAAATTATTGAAATTTATAATTTCAAAACTAACTTATAATTTTAAAATTTTCAAAACATATAATTTTTAAATCAAGAATTTAAAAATATATAAAATAACATTTTTATATAATATTTAAAAATCAATATTTATATAAAACCATATATATTTCTTTTTTTAAACCTTGAAAACCATTTCAAAATATGTATATATAGACTAACGGTGTCTGTATATAATTTTCTATCCTATGGTCAAGTAATACAGATATTTATCATTTCAATCCGTAATTTAAATATCTACGGGTATATATCTTTTCAACCCGCAATCCCAAATTCAATTCAATGAAAATCGCTTGGGCTTATCATTTCAACCTGTAACGACCCGGGATTTTGGATATTTGAAATTTGAATATTTAATTGATTTTAAATATTTAAAAGTTAATTTCTAACTTGAATTTCAAATATCACTATTTATTGGATAATTAAATTATTGAATTAAACAATTGGAAATTACGTAAAATATGAAATCTGGAGTTTCGAGCTTATTAAAAATAATTTGAAGGGTTATAAAATTTATATTAATAATACTGAAGATAATAGAACTTTTAAAATTTGAATTTAAAAGTATTTTGTTCAGTTTTGAAAATATACCGTTTAAATTGATATTTAAAAATAGCCTTCCGAGGCACAGTCTCGAAATTCGACGAAAACATTTCCATTTGATCCGTAATATTGTATTATTACCGGATTTCAATTTTCGTAGCGTTTGGGGTTATTATGTGGCCGTATGGTATGTAAACGCGCTGAAATTTATATCGAAAATTCAATATAATAATTGGGTCCAAAAAGCTATCTTCTTCATACGATCGAATAAGACTTGAAACCTTTTCCATTGCATTTGGAATAGGGGTATAAATTTATAAACGCCTAGCGGCACGCCTCGATAGGAGATCGAGATTTTGAGTTGCGATTTCGAGATAATTTAAATATATATATATATATTATGCTGACTGGTCAGATTCATTTCACATCAGAACTTTTCCTTTCCTATCAAACATTGTAGCTAGTATATTCAAACACGCAAAAACATATATACACGCAACATTTCCCCTTTCACCTTTTTAAAAATGTCTTCCTAAATTTCAAATCGCACCCACTTTTCTTTCTCTCAGTTAACAATCCAAATCATGGTAACGAGAAAAAAGAATATAAACAAACGATAGAAATTAACCTTCTGCTCAAAATCAAGATCGCAAGCCCCTCTCTTTTTCCCTTCCGTTCGAAATCGTGAAATCGAGTTCGAATTTATAGAGGCCGGCATATCGAGGTTGTAGCTCGCGAGTTGGCGAGGCAGTGGTATTGGGTGGTGTAGTGGCCATAGTAGGCGAGTTTGGAGGGAGATTTTCGTGGCGCGTACGGGTACACGATGGGGGGGAGAGCGGCGTCGTGGGAGGCCGAAGGCTACGGAGGTCTTGTGTTCGTCGTAGATGGAGTCTCGAGGCTTAAGGAGGAAGCGCCTAGTTGGTGGCGACTGTAGTTCACGTTGATAGAGAGGAGCGGTGTTGATCGATGAGGAGGTGAGTAGGTTTGGGAATTTCTGTCATAGTCAGTGGCAGTGTGGGTTAGTGGAGGGCCAGAGAGAGGGGAAGAAAGGGTGGTCGGGGTTGTTGAGTCGAGCTGGGCTAGTGGATTGTGTACATGGGGAAGGGGCTGTTAGGCGATTTTGTTGGGGACGGGGTCGAGTTCGATGATGGCAGAAAAGGCAGTGAGGTAGCTATTTCCCTTTTTTAAATTTAATAAGATATATATATATATATATATATTAAAGAAATTGAAATATATAAGGTTTAAAAACAGAAAACTTTTTAGTTAGAGAAATATATATATATACAGGAAGTAGAAAAAAAGGGTACAATAAGGTATAAAATAATTCTGTTTTTATTTAATAAATAAATAAATAAATAAATATATATATATATTAATTCACTTACATACTTTAATTTAAAACAGTAAATGTATAAAGGGAAGATTTTGGGAAAATATAGGAATTTTAAAATGTGTAGAGTTTATATAAAAATTAGATTTTTAAATGTATATAGGTTATTTTTAGTATGTGTAGTTTCATAGAAAAAAAAGGAAACAAATATACGTATATATTTTCACTTACTGTTTAATTTTAAAAATACGTATTAGGGTGATTAACTTGTTTTATTAACTTATTAAATTAATTGTTACCAAAATTATTTAAAGGAAATTTTGTTTAATTAAATTATTAGTTTAAATTAAATTAGTAAATGGTAATTGATTGTTCGATTATTTTAAATGTTAATAAACCGTATAATGTTTATACAAGGTCTGAAATCGTGAAGAAAACAAGCCGGTTTGGATCGGATTGCAAAACAAAAATCAAGGTGAGTTAATCTCACTCAAATTGGATTATTGGTTAATTTAATTAGTTAAAATTAATTTATTGGATGATTGATTGAAATTGATTATTATTATCAGTCTGAATGTGATATTATATATATAGTAGTATATATATTGGAGTGATTGATATTCCCGCATTATATAGCGGATGAGACCCTATGCGCCCCGCATAATAGCGGATGACCCTATATACCGCGATATCCCCCTCGAAGTGGGATTGGTATTTTTATATTGTGCTAACATCGGTGGATGCAGGGAAACAGGTTGGAGGGATCCAACTGGATTCCTCAAAAATGCTGAATTTATTTCATATTCAGTAATATGATTTATTTGATAATCTGTGATAGAGTATATTGAAATTGAAGTTATTGAATGTTATGATTTTGCCGAATATTTTGGGTACTTTAAAATATCAAATATAAATACTGGATTTTTGGAAGAAAATAAAAAGGAAATGTTTAAGTAAAGTTTTTTATAGTAAGTTGGATTAATTAAAAAGAAAAGAATTGGGAAAATAAATAATTTGATTTTTAAATCCTATTTAATCAATTTCGGAATATGGGAAAAATAGAGATTTTGATAAATGTGAATAAAAGGTTTTTAAAATATGGACTTAAGCAATATTGTTTTTAAGTACAAAGGAATATATTTTAAAATTTAAGATTTAAATGAGTTGGGGAAAAATAGAAGGAGAATTTTGAAATTGAGTATGAAATTGATATTTCAGATTTAAATAAGGTTTAAATCATAATAAAGGAGTAAAACTGAAATTAATGGAATTTGGGATAAAATTTGGATAAATCGAGAAATAAATTTTAAAGGGGATTTAATTCAGAGAATTGATTTAAAAATCGATTAATTCTTTTGAAAATTGTGATTAAAAGAAGAATGAGACTATGAAATTTATAAACTGGGTTTATAAATAAAGTGAAATAAATATCAGTGGATATTTGAGATTTTAAATTCACGATGGGAATTTATAAGGAGATGGAAATTCGTTTTAAAAATAAATAGTGGTCTTGTTTTTAAAAGTGTGGAAAAGAAAATTTACGGGATTGAGACGTAAATTAAACTGGAAATAAATCAAGAAGGATTTTTAAATGATTAGATGGGCTATATTGGAATGGAAAGTGTATTTTCCTAAAAAGCCAAGTATATTTTCAAAGAAGATTTTTAAGTATAAACTAGAAGTTTTAAAGTTGTTTTAAAAAGAATGTTTTGGAGAAATTTATTATTTAAATTTTTTTAAATTTTTTAAAGTAATTGTTTATTAAGTTAATTACAGTAGTTAATTATTTCTAAAGTTTAAATTAGTATTATGATTGAAGGTAAATTATTCAATATTAATATTTTATAAAATGACTTTTATTTTAAAAGTAGTTTTTTGCTTAAATTTTACTTGAAAAATTAGTATAGAATTTCATAACTATTATTTTTGAATAAAGTGATTTAAGTAGTTTTATTTCAAATGTTTTTAAGTATATATTTTTGGATATCTGATTTAAATTTATTTAAAACCTAAATTTAATAAGACTTGGTGTTTTTCAGTGGAAATAAAATAAGGGGCATTTCACCATAAGGACAAACTATGCAGTCTAATTAGTTTCTAGGACACACATTCAAAGAAATTACTTTCAAGGACAAAGTCAGCAGAATAATTACTTCAAGGACAAAGTCAGCAGTCCAATTACTTTCAAGGACATAATTTCATAGGTTTTTAAGCCCTAGAAACTAATTATTTTACGTTTTGTCCTTGAAAGTAATTATTTCAGTTGTGTGTCCTAGAAACTAATTCCACTTGTTAAAGAGGCCCTTGTGGCTAATTTCCACATAAAATAATTTGTTGAATGATTGTTTAATTTGATAGTTAAATAACCGACTATCAATATTGGCCAATGCGTTGATCAATTCGAAGAGACCGAGATCAGATTCAATTATCCGAAAACCACTTCGATCCGGTTTGAACGTAGCGAATGAATACCGTGAAGATGATGAAGACGGTGATTCGGTTTGTCCAGACCCAGGGCAACTTGTATGGACGAATGCTATCAGACCATCATCATTGGAGGACGATGAGCATTCTAAGTAAATGAGTTCTTTTAAAAGGTAACGCTTAGCCTCAAGCCTAATTAACCGGGAATGGCTAAAACAGGGGAGGTGCAGCAAGGCTAAGTAGGTAGCACCCAATTAGGGTAAGGTCATCCCTATCTAGAGTCCCTTTGATCTCGGTTGTGTGGCGGTTGCTGATCTCAACCGCGGGGTGATCTTATTCGGTCTATCCAGGTTAGGGGTAGGCCGGTCTTGTGTTGCAGGGGATCGGGAGTGGTCCTCCGTACTCTGATCAAGGCCAGGTACTATGACGGGCGGTACCCCAGTAGCCCTGCCATTGTATGGAATTTAATCTCCAATAAGCGGATGTACGGTTTTGATTGTGCCCAACTATGCTGGAACGTGAGATGCAAGCATTTCAGCTATATTTTATTTTACTTTCTATAGACACTATTATAATATCAGATGGATTTGGTAAAAATGTTTTGGTTATCGTAAGGTAAAAACCCGGCATGTTTATTTGTGGCGTGGTCTTACGAGATACCTTTGATTTCAAAGGATTTTGAAAACTTTAATAATTCAATTGAGTGTGTTTTCTCACGCTGGTTTTCCAGACTGGCTCGGGTGTTATTTTATTATAATACTCGGGTCAGACCGAGTATTACAGATACAGGATAGGATGCTATGGAGCTCAAGAGACGAGATAGACGACGGTGACGTATATCACGTATCTGACTTATATTCCGCTGTGTATAGTATGTTGTATAGTCAGCTTTTGTGAGGACAAGTTATTATAACTGTCCGGTATTGTGCTACTGATTGTGTTGTACACTGATGATGTAATGTATAAAATAACAATAGTCTTTTTGTATAAAGATTAGTTGTTATTTATTATATATTGTTCCGCTGCGATTGTGAGATTTTGATATTGTTTTCTATTTTCTTCTTCTACCTCTTTCTTCTTTTCCTTAACGATTCGTATTTCCATCCAATTTGAGTTGAACTGATGGAGAATATTTTCGACTCAAAGGGTTATGGGTTTGCGGGTCATTGTACTTGGTATCAGAGCTGAAGATTAAGTGAGAACCTTGGCTCTGGTGGGGATTACTCATTAGAGATAAGGTTAGTAGTACCCTAGAATAAGTTTGAGCGTATTAATAGATATGAGCGCGTATTTGTTAGTGAATATAAAATTGTTTTATATTGTGTTGATTGGTTTGTTGAGTGACTTATGGATTCTGGTCAATACGAGTAATTAACGTTACTGATAGGGATCTCTAAACACTTGAATAGAACAACTCCACATAGTGTGTTTAAATAGGGTAAATGAAATAATTTTGCCCAAATTATTTTTATATATAAAAGGAATAATATTCAAAAATTATTATGGTTATATATGGTTGCTTGGTTGTTAGGAAGTGATAATATTAAATTATTACCATTTTTGTGTGGAAATTGCAATAAGAAAATAAAATTATAACCGAAAGTTAGGGAAATTAATTCATATAACAGAATGGAATTTGTGAATGTGAATTATAAATGTGATTTATAATCGAAATAGGATAAAATTCCAGAGTAATATTTGAATATAGATTTAAAGGATTTGGAATTCGAAAATTTGGGAAATTAATTTCCTTGAGTTTGAAAATGATTTCAAAGGCTTTGGAGGAATGATAGTGATATTACTTGGGAAATATTTTATAAATTGGATATGAAATATTGTGGGATTTGGAATTTAAAAATATTTGAAATGTTTTTAAAAGAAATAAAAGCACCGAACTCACTTCGGTCGCTGGAAAATAATTCTTATGATGATCGCGACATGGTGTTCATTTTCAAGTTTCCAAGAGAGGAATTGCTACCTGGATGTTTTGGATTAGTGTTTGTTTGCAAAATTGGGTTGATTTTAAAATGCAAAAGAATAATCTGATTTTGGATGTATATGACTTCAAAAATGATTTTGAACGTTTAAGAAAATTTTTTAAACTCTGGAAGTTTAATTAAAAATGTTTATGGAAATATAAATGGATTTGATAACTTATAAAATTTGAAATTTGTTAGAATAAAATTCAACTTGAAAGAGTTAAATAAAAGTAAGTGTGAAAAACGAAATAAGTTAGAAAAGTAAGCCAATTAGATGAAGTGAATTGGAAGGGCGTAGTGAATGGAATTTAAATAAGTAGGAGAACTTATGGAAGTTTAAAATTTGAATTGAATTGGAATGTAACTAAATCAAGTAAAATAAAAGGTGAATTTAAGGAAAAAGTCTAGGTAGACTAAATGGAATGGGAACTGAATATCTGGATGATATTTAATTTGAGTTATATTGAAATAAGGTGAAATTGAAATTTAGTTTAAGTTCGACTAAGTAAAACCAAAGTTGGAAATAAAATTTGATTGAAAAATGAGATAAATTAGTGGATTAAATATAAGAATTTGATATTTAATTTGATTGGAAAAAAAAGGTAGTGGATGAGCTAATTGATTTAAATTGATAAGCAAATGAATTGGAATTGAATAGTGGAATGGGGTCTGACTTGAATCATGTTGAATAAAATAAAGTTTGGAAATAAAATTATTGAGATTTGAAATTAATTAGTAAATTGAATCAAATTGAATTCAAATTGAATTGAAAACTTAAGTCAAATGAAAATAGATATTAAAGCTTAAGTGGTGAAGTAAAAATAAATATAAGGGGTTGTATATAATATTTGTAATAGACTTAAGAAGAAATGGTGAAATTCTTAAGTAAATTTGGAATTGAGGAATATACTAAGTTAGTATTTGAAGGGAGATTTAATAAAAGTTGGGTAAAAATAAAATTGTGAATAAGTGGATGAAAATCAAAATAAATGTGAATAAAAAGAGAAACGGATATGAATAATAATCAATTGGAGATTAATATGTAAGTGTACATATATTATTTTATTCGCATAACGATTTAATCCGGATTCGAGCACAGAATTTCAAGATAGTCATATCGATCTGAGTTGGGATTTTTCACACGATTTTCGACGGTGAATCCTGGATATGGATTTTTGATTGATTCTGGAAATTCTCTATCATAGTATATGGCTATACAAGGAGAATGACGGTTTCTGATCAAGAAACCAGATCTGAGTCCGCATTAGGGAGTCGGGGGGACGATACAAGTTCGTAAGTGAAATTGTATGATCGAGTGAGCGATCAGATTTGATATTGCGTACGGATGATATATGTACATCGTACGACTTAAGTAAAACAAATATTGATATTTCATAAAAGAAGAGAATAAAATGATTTTGAATGTTGTGATTTGATATTATTGCTAAGTGAGGTACAGGTATTTAAAGGCAAAAGATAATTGATGTTTTGATTTCAGAAGATAAATTTGATTTGCCCGACAAAAAGGTATTTATTTAAGTTGTATATGAAATTTGATGGTTTTCTGATCTAGCCACTTGGCTTTTGTTTTCTTCTGTAAATTTGGGGCCCATAGAGGCATTTTGTAGTTGTTCCGATCTAGCCGCGTAAAGGAGACGTTGGCAAAAAATTTCGAAAATTTAAGGAGTTAGAAAAATTATGAAGAAAAACTTGATAATTTAAATTTTGGTTTTAAATTATAAATTGGAATGGTTAACCAAATAATATTGTTAGGAGCTATGGATGAGTATGGAAATTCAGTAAGTGTGATAGTGTGTCTTTAATAAAAAGATTGTTTTGGGAAGTTGTTTGAAACTGTTGGGTTTTGGGAAAATAGTTAACATGTTATGGATCATTCTTTTTAACTAGAAATTTCGGGGACGAAATTCTTATAGGGGGGAGGAATGTATCGACTCGGGATTTTGGATATTTGAAATTGGAATATTTAATTGATTTTAAATATTTAAAAGTTAATTTCTAACTTGAATTTCAAATATCACTATTTATTGGATAATTAAATTATTGAATTAAACAATTGGAAATTGGGTAAAATATGAAATCTAGAGTTTTGAGCTTGTTAAAAATAATTTGAAGGCTTATAAAATTTATATTAATAATATTGAAGATAATAGAACTTTTAAAATTTGAATGTAAAAGTGTTTTGTTCAGTTTTGAAAATATACCGTTTAAATTGATATTTAAAAATAGCCTTCCGAGGCATAGTCTTGGAATTCGACGAAACCAGTTCCATTTGATCCGTAATAGTGTATTATTACCGGATTTTAATTTTCGTAGCATTTGGGGTTATCATGTGGTTGTATGGTATGTAAACGCGCTGAAATTTATATCCAAAATTCAATATAATAATTGGATCCGAAAAGCTATCTTCTCCATACGATCGAATTAGGAGTCGAAAACTTTTCCATTATGTTCGGAATAGGGGTATAACTTTACAAATTCTAGCGGCACGCCTTGATAGGAGATCGAGATTTTGAGTTGCGATTTTGAGACAATTTAAATTTATATATATATATATATATATATAATATTTTGACTAGTCAGATTCATTTCACATCAGAACTTTTCCTATCCTATCAAACACTGTAGCTAGTATATTCAAACACGCAAAAACATTTGTACACGCAACATTTCCCCTTCCACCGTTTTAAAACGCGCCTGTCTTCCTAAATTTCAAATCGCGCCCACTTTTCTTTCTCTCAGTCAACAATCCAAATCATGGTAACGAGAAGAAAGAAATATAAACGAACGATAAAAATTAACCTTCTACTCAAAATCAAGGTCGCAAGCCCCTCTCTTTTCCCTTCCGTTCGAAATCGTGAAATCGAGTTCGAATTTATAGTGGCCAGCATTTCGAGGTTGTAGCTCGCGAGTTTGGGAGTGGCAACTGTCGCGTTGGCGAGGCAGCGGTATTGGGTGGTATAGTGGCCGTAGTAGGCGAGTTTGGGGGGAGATTTTCGTGGTGCATACGGGTACGCGATGGGAGGAGAGCGGCGTCGTGGGAGGCCAACTGGATTCCTCAAAAGCTGAATTTATTTCATATTCAGTAATATGATTTATTTGATAATCTGTGATAGAGTATATTGAAATTGAAGTTATTGAATGCTATGGTTTTGCTGAATATTTTGGGTACTTTAAAATATCAAATATAAATACTGGATTTTTGGAAGAAAATAAAAAGGAAATGTTTAAGTAAAGTATTTATAGTAAGTTGGATTAATTAAAAAGAAAAGAATTGGGAAAATAAATAGTTTGATTTTTAAATCCTATTTAATCAGTTTCGGAATATGGGAAAAATAGAGATTTTGAATAAATGTGAATAAAAGGATTTTTAAAGTAAGGACTTAAGCAGTATTGTTTTTAAGTACGAAGGAATATATTTTAAAATGTAAGATTTAAATGAGTTGGGGAAAAATAGAAGGAGAATTTTGAAATAGAGTACGAAATTGATATTTCAGATTTAAATAAGGTTTAAAATCATAATAAAGAAGTAAAACTGTAATTAATGGATTTTGGGATAAAATTTGGATAAATCGAGAAATAAATTTTAAAGGGAATTCAGAGAATCGATTTGAAAATTGATTTTGTTATTAAAAGGAGAATGAGACTATGAAATTTATAAACTGGGTTTATAAATAAAGTGAAATAAATATCAGCGGATATTTGAGATTTTAAATTCACGATGGGAATTTATAAGGAGATGGGAATTCGTTTTAAAAATAAATAGTGGTCTTATTTTTAAAAGTGTGGAAAAGAAAATTTACGGGATTGAGACGTAAATTAAACTGGAAATAAATCGAGAAGGATTTATAAATGATTAGATGGGCTATATTGGAATGGAAAGTGTATTTTCCTGAAAAGCCAAGTATATTTCCAAAGAAGATTTTTAAGTATAAATTAGAAGTTTTAAAGTTGTTTTAAAAAGAATATTTTTAGAAAAATTTATTATTTAAATTGTTTTAAATTTTTTAAAGTAAATGTTTATTAAGTTAATTACAGTAGTTAATTATTTTAAAGGTTCAATTAGTATTATGATTGAAGGTAAATTATTTAATATTAATATTTTATAAAATGACTTTTATTTTAAAATTAGTTTTTTGCTTAAGTTTTACTTGGAAAATTAGTATAGAACTTCATAACTATTATTTTTGAATAAAGTGATTTAATTAGTTTTATTTTAAATGTTTTAAGTATATATTTTTGGATAAGTGATTTAAATTTATTTAAAATCTAAATTTAATAAGACTTGGGGTTTTTCAGTGGAAATAAAATAATTGGTTGAATGATTATTTATTTTGATAGTTAAATAACCGACTATCAATATTGGCCAATGCACTGATCGTTTCGAAGAGACCGAGATCGGATTTAATTATCCGAAAACCACTTCGATCCAGTTTTAACATAGCGAATGAATATCGTGAAGATGATGAAGACGGTGATTCGGTTTGTCCAGACCCAGGGCAACTTGTATGGACGAATGCTATCAGACCATCGTCATTGGAGGACGATGAGCATTCTAAGTAAATGAGTTCTTCTAAAAGGTAACACTTAGCCTCAAGCCTCATCAACCGGGAATGGATAAAATAGGGGAGGTGCAGCAAGGCTAAGTGGGTAGCACCCAATTAGGGTAAGGTCATCCATGTCTAGAGTCCCTTTGATCTCGGCTGTGTGGCGGTTGTTGATCCCAACCACGGGGTGATCTTATTCGGTCTATCCACGTTAGGGGTAGGACAGTCTTGTGTTGCAGGGGATCGGGAGTGGTCCTCGGTACTCTGATCTAAGCCAGGTACTGTGACGGGCGGTACCACAGTAGCCCTGCCATTGTATGGAATCCAATCTCCAATAAGCGCCCGTACGGTTTTGATTGTGCCCAACTATGCTGGAACGTGAGATGCAAGCATTTCAGCTATATTCTATTTTACTTTCTATAGACACTATTATAATATCAGACGGATTTGATAAAAATGTTTTGGTTATCGGAAGGTAAAAACCCGGCATGTTTATTTATGGCGTGGTCTTACGATATACCTTTGATTTCAAAGGATTTTGAAAACTTTACTAATTCAATTGAGTGTGTTTTCTCATGCTGGTTTTCCAGACTGACTCGGGTGTTATTTTATTATAATGCTCAGGTCAGACCGAGTATTACAGATACAGGATAGGATGCTATGAAGCCCAGGAGACGAGATGGACGACGGAGACGTATATCACGTATCAGACTTATATTCCGCTGTGTATAGTATGTTGTATAGTCAGCTTTTGTGAGGACAAGCTATTATAACTGTCCAGTATTGTGCTACTGATTATGTTGTACACTGATTATGTAATGTATAAAACAGCAATAGTCTTTTTGTATAAAGATTAGTTGTTATCTATTATATATTGTTCCACTGCGATTCTGAGATTACGATATTGTTTTCTATTTTCTTCTTCTACCTCTTTCTTCTTTTCCCTAACGATTCGTATTTCCGTCCAATTTGAGTTGAACTGATGGAGAATATTGTCGACTCAAAGGGGTACAGATTTGCGGGTCGTTACACAACCCATAACGATTTTCTCCTATTCTACAATATCGTTCGGGTATGTATCATTTCAACCCATAGGGAATTCTATACTTAACTATTAAATTCCATAAAATTATACTTATATATAATCATACAAAATTTATTTCATTTACCAAATTTGAAAATAATATTGTGTCAGTTTGCTTTGTTCAAGAGTTTTGGAATTCCTATCGATTACGTTGATCAGACGAATCGATCAAAACCCCAAATCAACATTAACAACTCAAACAACACAACATATATAAAACATTTTATATTAATACAGATACACTCCCTCACTCGATGATACAAAATAGATTTCAAAACAAGGTAGAAATCCAAATCCAAGGGAACCCTAATCAAATAGAATTCTAGCTAGGAAGATAGGCTTGAATGGGAGATAAATAATTAAACTTCAAAATAGGAAGATGGATATCCTGATATTAATCGCGGGCGATCTTAACTGGGTCAACCGTGATTCAAAAATAAGATCGATGCAGAATTCTGAGGCAAATCGACATTTGATCACAAGAGAATTTACCATGTTCTTCTACTAGAGAACATTAGGGTATAACAAGAGATAGCAGCATCTAAGCCGAGGATACGGAAATCTTCGGTGAATCAATGCTGTTGTAAAGGAGTTTCACCCCTTACAAATCATTCAGTGGAGCTATGGGATACTCCAGCATCATGAAAATACGAATAGGGAGAGACAAGAATGGATTTCATAACGAATGGGGAAGTTCCGAAATTCAAAGAAAACCGAGTCAAAGAGGAAGAGATTCAAGCCCGAACGAAAGTGATTCTATAATTAAATTTACTCTATATGCTAAGTTTGCCTAAAACCAGAGCTCTGATACCACATGTAACGGGACCGCGCCAGTGGAGTAACGCCCACCGTTGCATACAGTCGTACCTGTGTCTTGCCTTTACGGCCAGCCTCTCGACTGCAAACCCGCATGGACATGTAGGAGTAAGAGTCATATGCTCGCTACCAAACCCAAATGCGATAACCCCCTATCATGCTGCACCCGCCAAGTGCATAGGCAGACACAAATGTCGGACTTGAATTGCTCAAAATATCAGATTGTTAATTTATATTTGGCAAAACTCAGCATATACAGTAAAATAAAAATCACAGAATCACAAACATAGAGTAATATAACAATAAGCAGTGGAAACAAAAGAATAATAGTTCATGAAGCTACTATATATATATATATAACAGAGTTAAACAAGATACAACAGAAGTCTTGAATACATAGATGTCTCAATACAATAGTCAAATACAAGATCAGAATATATCACATGAGTCAACTGAATAACTGCAAGCTGAATAGATAGATGGATCTCCAAGCGAAGCTCCAACTCCAAAGGTGAGTTTCAAATGCTGTGACACTCAGTCTGACCCGAGCGTAAAGAAAAACACAAAACACTCGAGTCAGGATTAACATTCTTACGATTTTCCCTAATCTATAAGACCATTCGGGTATGTATCATTTCAATCCATAGTAATTTTCCTAACAATAACCAAGGGAACTTGTAGTGTGATAACAACATATAAAATAAATATAATATCCAATGAACTAAATATCAACAATTAAACATCCATCACAATCATCATTCAAATCAACCAATAAATCACAAAAAATAAATTGGTTATCATTATCAGGCATTTAACTGGCAATTAAATTCAATATTAATTTAAATGATAATTCAATTCAAATAAACTCAAATTAAATTTAAATGACAATTTAAAATACCAAACAGAAATCAATAAATTTCTAATCACATCATAAATTCAATTTAACCAACATAAAATGATTTAGTATTTGTGAGTGGGTTAAATCACTCACCTTTGATTTTTTTCGATTAAAATCCAAATCTGGCCCAAAAATTTAACAATCTCAAAATGCAGCCAAACCTATCCCATAATGTCTGAAATTTCGATACGATCGCAATGGAGAAAACTGCGCGTGAATCTGAGCTCGTCTGCGAAAGATATTAGCATTAGAAGTTTGAAAATTTAAAATTAAATAAATAAATATATAGGGGCAAACTAGTAATTGTTCACCTTCGAAACCCTACTCATCAACACGCGACCATGCAAAACTTCCAACCGCCTATGATCAGTGCCTGATTGCCGCCTAACCATGTGCCTACGACCAGATCAGGCGACGCCATCATCTCCGCCTTGCCAAACCGCCCATTCACCCCTGTAGTCGACCATTCCGCCGCCTCCCAAAGGCTAGCGCCGCCGCCGTATAATTCCACCAATTCTGGCGATTTCTGACCACACTACGACAAGCGGAGACCATGGATGCACTTGTAACAACCCGCATATTTTACAGTTTATCTATTTAAATATTTTATTTAAATATGGTATCGTTAGTCGGATTTTAGTTCGAAAAGCTACTTTTTGCAAACTGTCGAATTGGGACTCGGAACCACTTCCATTGAGTCCAAAATGGCGTTTTGCGACTCTTTTAAGTATAAACATTGATATATTTGGAGTAAGTCGAATTTTGCTATTTTCTATTGGGCTTTGGGTTTGGGTTTCACCCCAACTAACTCTATAACCTTGTTCAGCCCTCCCCTCTCCTCTTCACTTCATTTCTATTTCTCTCAAACACTTAAGTAAAACTTAAAATGGGGAGAGGAATGGGAAATTAAAACTCCAAGCCCTAGTTTTCATTTGCAAATCCAAATTCTTGCTCCAAATCCAAAGAGAAGCTAAGGTATGCATCTCCATCTTCTTCTCCAACTCAATCTCTCTTTAATTTCAGAACTCTCCTAAACCTAACTTTGGAAATGTTCTTCTTTTGAGCTTAGATTCAAGCTCCTAGAGTTGAGATTGAAGAGTGGTTGATTCTCCTTTGTTTTCAAGCTTCTTCTTCCTTGTTTTTTTTGTGTCAAAGGTGAGATTTTTATCTCACATCTTTGTCTATAACTATCTTTGATGTTAGGTATGAATTCCTAACACTTGTTCATGATCATTTGCTTTTGGTTTGAATTGGTTTGGTGAACATTTCAATTTTTGGTGTTTTGAAGCCAAATCTTTAAAAATCATAACTTTGATGTTTGATCATGCTTTTTGTGGTGCCGAAGAGCCTATAGGGCTGGGTTGTTGATTGGCATAAACCCTTAGCGCCATTGCTCGTCCGGTTGCAATTGGGAAGAGTTTTGCTCTTCTCTTAGATAGGTTTGGAAGTGCTGGAAACAGGTTTCGGTCGACCGAAGATCTGGTCCGGCCGACCGACCTGCTACCAGAACACATCTCTGGTTCTGGCCCAGTCGACTGGCATACTGAGTCTGGTCCACTGACCAGCATCCCGAGGATTTTTCCTGTCTGAGTTCGGTCGACCGAACTCAGTGGATCAGTCGACCGACCTGCTCCTATTTTTCCTATTATGTCTATTTTTGCCTGTTTTGCTTGATTTCCAAATTTTATCGATTCGTGTAGATTCCTATTTGTTGTTATCATCTATTATTGACGTTGATGACTTCTTTTTCAGGACTTTTGAGAATATCTATTTTGATGGATTCGGTATCGATTTCTTTGGATTTGATTCACGTCTTCGAACGTGGATTTTGGTGATTGATTGTTTCTACAATCATTTCTGTGATTTGTCACTTTAAAATATAAAGGTTTTCTATACTAGTAGTAAATATTCAAACTCTTTTACAAAGATGATTTCAACTCTATTTTAAATATAAAAGCTTGTTTTCAAAACCGTTTTCTAATCTATTAGTATACACAAACCTTTACCTCATTCGCGTGAGAAAATATAATTAAACGGCTTAACAAAACAAGTGGTATGAAACACTTGCGTTTACTTCGTCGGTTAATTTTTGGACTTGTTCGATTGAAAATCTTGTGACAATTTTCGAGTGGAAATCTACAATTTGTTCGTAAATATTTAAGTTAAGCTAGTGGTTATGGGACATGAAGCTAAACTCATATATTTACTGGCTTAGTGTAATTCACACTTTTTATTGATCGATGATGATCATTTTGTGATTTAGACTAGCGATGTGCGATGTCTATTTGTCTGCGAGGGAGACTAAACCCCGTTTCTGTGGAACTTCGGTTCAATTTGGCGGGGTAGCGACCCGTGGTCTTCGGACCGTTTATGGAGCTTCGGCTCAATTTTTAAAGGTTAGCGACCATGGAATAGCGTTCCATTTGTGATACACGTGTTGGTGAGTTTTCATGCTCTCGTTTGTGATAGGCCTCCCCCTTTGTGATTTCTGGATTTCTAATTGATGATTTCTAGAATTTGTGTTTCGCCTCTTTATGTGTTTGGCAATGGTATGTTTGTCAATATTTGTGGCTTGGTGAATAAAATAAAGAATATGACATTCTTTTTTATGCTTTGAGATCTCTTGAGATATTGTGTGATTTTGTTGTTGTTTAAAACATACTTGTCACAGCTTGACATTATTATTATCATACGTTTTTGTTATATCTCTAGCCTTATCTCATTTCTTTATCTGATATTTATAGCTAGACTGATTCGTTTATTATTTTCTTATTAAATAATACTCGGGTCAGACCGAGATGTTACAGGTGCTTCTGCTTGACTCCTTATCTGGGATCATCTTCTGACTTTTGTCTAACTACATTACACTTGTAGTTTTTGATGTTATACATTTAAGATATAGACTCTATGATGTATACATATTCTTTTGTCTAGCACTTGTATCTATTCTTTTGTGATATTGTGGATCTTATTTGACCACTACTCTGATGTACACATTTTTTGTGTTATATATTCATATATGTTTCCGCCTTTGTGATATGAATGTCTGTGACTGATTTATGTTATGCTTATTTCTATATTTGTTTCCGAAGGCCTCATAGCCACTGTGTGGTAGCTTTGAGTTTGGATCGGTATGTCGGATTTCCTCTTGAAATGTAATGCATGTTATACTATCTGACATATCGGTGCTCGCACAAGGCAATTGCACAGATGGTCGCTCCTCAACAACCTTATTCTTCGCGCCAGTCGATAGCATTACCCAGTAGTGTTCTTGGCTAGCGTGGGTCTAGAGGTGGGGCGTCACAACATGGTATCAGAGCCAAACTTCGAAACAATGTAGAATAATCTAGCAAGGATCATTGTCCTAAGTCTTTCTTAGGAATCGTGCCATAGGATTTAATTCGAGTCATTGAACCCGTTCTATCCTTTTTCTTTTTATGATACCTTGTTTTATCAATCAAGTTTGTTTGATATTCATTCTGAGATTAATCTTTTTCTCTTTTCTTTCTTTCTTAAAGAAAAGAAATGGTTAGACATGGCCGCCCCAGCGCCGGTCAATCTAGTGCTACTCCCCAGGATGGAGTATTCATGTCTGCTCAGCAACTTCTTGATCTTGTAAGAAATGCTCAAGCTGTCGGACCTATTCCTAAGCCCACACATCCTAAGTCTGGGTTTGCACGCTTGTGCAGTGACTATACGAATTTGGGTGGGAAGCCATTCAAAGGTTCCGAGAGCGTTATAGAAGTCCAGGCTTGGCTTCGATCATGCGACCGTATCTTTTCTCGCATGAATCTTATTGATCTTCATCGAGTCCAAGTGGCTTCTAGTATGCTCCAAGAAAGAGCATTAGACTGGTACGAACTTCTGATCTTCGAAATTATTGAAGCGGACCTTACTTGGGAGAAATTCTGGGAAAGGTTCGAATTAAAATTTGTGCCGAAAGCCGAAAAAGTATCTTTAGCCCGACGCTTCATAGACCTTGTTCAAGGTGAATCTTCCGTGACGGACTACGTCGCTTCTTTCGAATCTCTATCAAAATATGGGTAGAGTATATTAATACCCCATTGAAGAAAAACCAGAAATTTGTTTATGGATTGAACAAGAGCCTCAAAAAGCCATTACTTCTTAAATTGGAAGTTTCTTTTGACCAACTTGTTGATATTGCTCTTCGTCTCGAAGAGGCTGATAAAGATAGCGATGTTGAGGGCAAACCAAACATCAACAAGAAGATACCTTTCAAATTCAAGCTTAATCCCAACAAGAAGGGAAAGCAAGCAACACCGGTAGCAAATACTCCTACATCTCGTCGTGGAGAATGATACAATTGTGGTTCTAAGGACCATTATGCAAACAAGTGCCCGAAGCCTCTTTTCTGCCGCTATTGCAAGAGTACGGGCCATACTTTATCTTTGTGTCCCAAACTTCAAGGCAAGAAGGAGGGAAAGCTAAATGTTGTCCAAGCCCCTGCTAATACTTCTCATGGTCAAGGTATTTCTCATTCTATCCTTGATGGCATTATTATTTTTCGCGATCTTCCTATTAGAGTTCTTTTTTATACGGGTGCATCTCACTCTTTTATATCAAAAGAACTTGTCGATGCTTTGTCTTTAAATGTTATTGGCTTGATGACTTCTTTGAGGATTGCGAATCCGGTTGGCGGATGTGCAACACTTAGTTTATTATGTAAAGATGTCGAAATTATTTTGTGTGATTACTCTTTCCGTGCCGATTTGCATGTTATGCGTTATTTAGGTTTCGGAATGATTTTGGGGATGGATTGGCTCAACCGTTATGAAGCCCATATTCTATGTCCTGAACGGACTATATATCTTCGGCATTCTCAATCTGTTAAGCAGATTTCTCTTGTTCTGAAAGATCCAGATTCCAATTCGAAAGCATCTCTGTATTCTCTAAATCCTCGTGATGACAATAATGATGATGAGGAAGATGTTATTTCTTTCATTCACATTGTTCGTGAATTCCCTGACATATTTGAGCCCGTTCTAGGATTACCACCTAAGCGAGCTATTGAGTTCAGAATTAATCTTGTCCCTGGAGCTCAACCTATCACTCGTCCTCCTTATCGCATGTCCAATAAGGAAAATGAGGAGATGCGCAAACAATTATCTGAATTGGAGACGAAGCAATTTATTCGCTCTAGTTCCTCGCCTTGGGGAGCTTCGGCTATTTTTGTGAAGAAATCCGATGGTACACTTAGGCTCTGCGTTGACTATCGCAAACTTAACGATCTCACCATCAAGAATAAATATCCCTTGCCTCGGATTGATGATTTATTCGATCAGCTTAGTGGTGCTAGAGTCTTTTCACAATTGGACTTAGCAACTGGTTTTCATCAGCTTCGTATTGCAGAGGATAGTATTCCTTTGACATCGTTCCGTACACGTTATGGATCTTATAAATGGCTTGTTATGCCATTTGGTTTGACGAACGCTCCAGCTTATTTCGTCGACCTTATGAATCGAGTTTTCAAAGACTTCCTCGATCGATTTGTTCTCATCTTTATAGATGACATTCTTATTTATTCTAAAACCGAGGAGGAGCATGAAAATCATCTTCGTATTGTATTGGAAACTCTTAGGAGCAACCAATTGAAAGTGAAATTTTCTAAATGCCACTTTTGGCAATCTCGTGTGAAATTTTTGGGACATATTATTTCTGAATCTGGAATTTCCGTGGATCCTTCAAAGATTGAAGCGATTCAAAATTGGAAGAGACCGGAGAGTGTGACGGAAATTCGTAGATTCCTTGGATTGGCGGGCTATTACCGTCGGTTCATAAAAGACTTTTCTAAGATTTCTGTACCTCTTACTAATTTGACAAAGAAGGGAATTAAATACATTTGGTCGGACAAATGTGATGCTGCTTTTCAAAAATTAAAAGAACTCCTTTCTGATGCTCCTATTCTTGTAATTCCCGATGGGAACCAAGACTTTATTGTTTATACCGATGCTAGCCGTGTTGGTTTGGGAGTCGTTCTCATGCAGCGGGAACGTGTTATCGCTTATGCTTCTAGGCAATTAAAGCCTGCCGAGACTAGATATGCCACTCATGATTTAGAGCTCGCGGCTATTGTTTTTGCCCTTAGAATTTGGCGCCATTATCTTTTGGGGGAGAAATTTGTTCTCTACACCGATCATAAATCATTGAAGTATTTATTTTCTCAAAAGGAACTTAATTTGCATCAACAACATTGGCTCGAGTTCCTTGCATCTTATGATCTTGATATTCTTTATACTCCCGGAAAGGGAAATCTTGTTGCCGATGCCCTTAGTCGTAAGCAACAAGCGGTTGTTTCTATGATGATATCCGAGTGGAACAATCTCGAGACTTTATCCACTTGTGAGATTCGAGATCGTGAATCCGATTTATGTTCATTTCTTGTTTTGTGTAGCCTTGAAGCTCATCCATCTCTTTTGGATCGCATTCTTGAAGTTCAAAAACTAGATCCCGAATTGGTTCTTCTTGGCTAAAATTTGAGGGATAAAATTGATATTGAGGGTATGAAAGACTTTGGTATTGATTCTCGTGGCGGCATTCGAAAATTTGGTAGACTTGTCGTACCAAAAATTAGTGATCTTCGCAAAGACATATTAGAAGATTCCCATCGTTCTAAATTCACCATTCATCCCGGTAGTAGTAAAATGTACGCGGATATGAAGCGACTTTATTATTGGGAGGGAATGAAATTTGATATCGCTAACTTCGTTAAGCGTTGCATGACTTGCCAACTCATTAAGGCCGAGCATCAAAGGCCCGGTGGGTTATTGCAACCTTTAGACATCCCAATGTGGAAGTGGGATCATATTTCCATGGAATTTATTGACGGCCTTCCCCGTTCTCGTTCGGGTCATGATAGCTTGTGGGTGATAGTTGATAGACTTACTAAATCCGCCCATTTTATTCCCGTTCGGTCTAATCGGACGGTTCCTCTTTTGGCCAAACTCTTTATTAAAGAAATTGTTAAATTGCATGGAGTTCCTACTTCTATTGTTAGTGATCGTGATCCATTATTTACTAGTGGATTTTGGAAGAATCTTCAAAAAGCTTTGGGAATGAAGCTTAATTTTAGCACCGCTTATCATCCGCAGTCTGATGGACAAACTGAGCGTGTGAATCAAACTCTTGAGGATCTTCTTCGTGCTTGTGTTCTTGACTTTGGTGGAAGTTGGGAAGATCATATTTCTCTTGTTGAATTTTCCTATAATAACAGCTTCCAATCTAGTATTGGTATGGCACCTTTCGAGGCACTATACGGAAGGCCATGCCGATCTCCTTCGTGTTGGCTTGAAGCTGGTGAGAAGCTGGTTTTAGGACCAGATTTTATTCGTGATGCCACAGAAAAGATTGATCTTATTCGTCATAGGATGAAAGAAGCTCAAAGTAGACAAAAATCCTATGCCGATAGTCGAAGAAGGAAATTAGAATTTTCTGTGGGAAATTTTGTGTTTATCCGTGTTTCACCTATGAAGGGTGTTATGCGTTTCAGTCGATCGGGAAAATTAGCACCTCGATATATTGGCCCATTTCCCATACACCGAACGCATTGGTTCCGTGGCTTATCGCCTCTTATTACCGGCTCAGTTTTCTGCTATTCATGACGTGTTTCACGTTTCTCAACTTCGGAAATGCCTTCGAGATTTCGATACTATTCTTGAGCCCGGTGTTGTTGAAGAAATTGAAGTTTCTTCTAATTTGACTTATGAGCAACATCCTATCCGAATCATTGCTTCGGAGGTTAAACGCCTTCGAAATAAAGACGTTCCTCTTGTGAAAGTTCAATGGTCCTCAAATCCTAAGGATTGCTCTTGGGAATCTAGAGAATTCATCAAGCAAACACATCCGGACTTACTCTCTTGAGCTCTTTGAGGTGAACTTTTTATTTCAAATTTCTTCTTCTTGTGTTGACATGCTTTTGTTATTGTTACTTCTTGTTTACTTCTTAAAGATTGCGTGGATGCAATTTCTTTAGGGAGGGGAGTCTGTAATAACCCGCATATTTTACAATTTATCTATTTAAATATTTTATTTAAATATGGTATCGTTAGTCGGATTTTAGTCCGAAAAGCTACTTTTTACAAACTGTCGAATTGGGACTCGAGACCACTTCCATTGAGTCCAAAATAGCATTTGCGAATCTTTTAAGTATAAACATCGATATATTTGGAGTAAGTCGAATTTTGCTATTTTCTATTGCGCTTTGGGTTTGGGTTTCACCCCAACTAACTCTATAACCTTGTTCAGCCCTCCCCTCTCCTCTTCACTTCATTTCTATTTCTCTCATACACTTAAGTAAAACTGAAAATGGGGAGAGGAATGGGAAATTAAAACTCCAAGCCCTAGTTTTCATTTGCAAATCCAAATTCTTGCTCCAAATCCAAAGAGAAGCTAAGGTATGCATCTCCATCTTCTTCTCCAAAACATTCTCTCTTTAATTTCAGAAATCTCCTAAACCTAACTTTGGAAATGTTCTTCTTTTGAGCTTAGATTCAAGCTCCCAGAGTTGAGATTGAAGAGTGGTTGATTCTCCTTTGTTTTCAAGCTTCTTCTTCCTTGTTTTTTTTGTGTCAAAGGTGAGATTTTTATCTCTCATCTTTGTCTATAACTATCTTTGATGTTAGGTATGAATTCCTAACACTTGTTCATGATCATTTGCTTTTGGTTTGAATTGGTTTGGTGAACATTTCAATTTTTGGTGTTTTGAAGCCAAATCTTTAAAAATCATAGCTTTGATGTTTGATCATGCTTTTTGTGGTGCACCGAAGAGCCTATAGGGCTGGGTTGTCGATTGGCATAAACCCTTAGCGCCATTGCTCGTCCGGTTGCAATTGGGAAGAGTTTTGCTCTTCTCTTAGATAGGTTTGGAAGTGCTGGAAACAGGTTCCGGTCGACCGAAGATCTGGTCCGGCCGACCGACCTGCTACCAGAACACATCTCTGGTTCTGGCCCAGTCGACTGGCATACTGAGTCCAGTCGACTGACCAGCATCCCGAGGATTTTTCCTGTCTCAGTTCGATCGACCGAACTCAGTGGGTCAGTCGACCGACCTGCTCCTATTTTGCCTATTATGTCTATTTTTGCCTGTTTTGCTTGATTTCCAAATTTTATCGATTCGTGTAGATTCCTATTTGTTGTTATCATCTATTATTGACGTTGATGACTTCTTTTTCAGGACTTTTGAGAATATCTATTTTGATGGATTCGGTATCGATTTCTTTGGATTTGATTCACGTCTTCGAACGTGGATTTTGGTGATTGATTGTTTCTACAATCATTTCTGTGATTTGTCACTTTAAAATATAAAGGTTTTCTATACTAGTAGTAAATATTCAAACTCTTTTACAAAGATGATTTCAACTCTATTTTAAATATAAAAGCTTGTTTTCAAAACCGTTTTCTAATCTATTAGTATACACAAACCTTTACCTCATTCGCATGAGAAAATATAATTAAACGGCTTAGCAAAACAAGTGGTATGAAACGATTGCGTTTACTTCGTCAGTTAATTTTTGGACTTGTTCGATTGAAAATCTTGTGACAATTTTCGAGTGGAAATCTACAATTTGTTCGTAAATATTTCAGTTAAGCTAGTGTTATAGGACATGAAGCTAAACTCATATATTTACTACCTTAGTGTAATTCACACTTTTTATTGATCGATGATGATCATTTTGTGATTTAGACTAGCGATGTGCGATGTCTATTTGTCTGCGAGGGAGACTAAACCCCGTTTCTGTGGAACTTCGGTTCAATTTGGCGGGGTAGCGACCCGTGGTCTTCGGACCGTTTATGGAGCTTCGGCTCAATTTTTAATGGTTAGCGACCATGGAATAGCGTTCCATTTGTGATACACGTGTTGGTGAGTTTTCATGCTCCCGTTTGTGATAAGCCTCCCCCTTTGTGATTTCTGGATTTCTAATTGATGATTTCTAGAATTTGTGTTTCACCTCTTTATGTGTTTGGCAATGGTATGTTTGTCAATATTTGTGGCTTGGTGAATAAAATAAAGAATATGACATTCTTTTTTATGCTTTGAGATTTCTTGAGATATTGTGTGATTTTGTTGTTGTTTAAAACATACTTGTCACAACTTGACATTATTGTTATCATACGTTTTTGTTATATCTCTACCCTTATCTCATTTCTTTATCTGATATTTATAGCTAGACTGATCCGTTTATTATTTTCTTATTAAATAATACTCGGGTCAGACCGAGATGTTACAGGTGCTTCTGCTTGACTCCTTATCTTGGATCATCTTCTAACTTTTGTCTAACTACATTACACTTGTAGTTTTTGATGTTATACATTTGAGATATAGACTCCATGATGTATACATATTCTTTTTTCTAGCGCCTGTATCTATTCTTTTGTGATATTGTGGATCTTATTTGACCACTACTCTGATGTACACATTTTTTGTGTTATATATTCATATATGTTTCCGCCTTTGTGATATGAATGTCTGTGACTGATTTATGTTATGCTTATTTCTATATTTGTTTTCGAAGGCCTCATAGCCACTGTGTGGTAGCTTTGAGTTTGGATCGGTATGTCGGATTTCCTCTTGAAATGTAATGCATGTTATACTATCTGACATATCGGTGCTCGCACAAGGCAATTGCACAGATTGTCGCTCCTCAACAGCCTTATTCTTCACGCCAGTCGACAGCATTACCCAGTAGTGTTCTTGGCTAGCGTGGGTCTAGAGGTGGGGCGTCACAGCACTCGTCTTCATCTCCTCTACAAGCCAGTGCTCACTGATCGCTCCAAGGACAAAGATCCACCGTTGAATCGAAACCCTAGGATGGACGGTCTAAAATAAATCAAAAATTTCTAGCCAAACCGTGACTCGAATCGAAAAAAGAACTACAGCTGTAGATTGTGCTTGTCAAGAGTTTTCTAACGGTATATAATTTGTTATGGTTAGAGGAATTTGAAATTTTCGATTTCGATTTGAATTTGGGAATTAGGGTTTCTACCATTAGGAAAGAAGAAAGGAGCGGATGGAGATAAGCAGATCATACAGAAATTAGAAATGAGAAACAACTAGGATTTATAACAGTCTATATATAGGCAAAGGTAGATAAGAACGAATGAACAGATCTAATTGGGTCGAAACGATAACGACGATCCGAAAAGCCCATTTCATTTTTGAAACGAAAGTGGGTCACCCAATATATCAAAATATATGTTTTCGATATTTTTAAACTCAATGAACTAGTTTCAAATCCTAATTCCCTTATATGTAAAAGTTGGCTTTTTAAAATCAGATTATTTTAATTGAATTCATTAAATTGATTTCTACGCATTTTGAAACCCCACGATCAAACGATAAGTCTGATCGCTACAAAACTTGAAATCCTACAATAATTCACTGTTACGGATCCGATGAAACTAGCTTCGTCGAAATCCGAGATAGTGGCCAAAATGGCTAATTTTCACGTTATTTAAATAAATTATTAAATTAAGTTAATCACTTTCAAATTTTAAATTAGAAGTTAACAATTTTATAGTCTTGATTACATAGAAATTTAATAATCTTTTAAAATACAATTTTCCATATTAAATCCAATATTTAAACATTACATTATTTCAGAGTTCAATTTTAATTGTAATAAAATTCAGTTAATTATATTTAATTCCAATCAATTTATTTTATTTTGATTTACATGCTTTTTATTCAATCATCCAATACCATATGAATTTATTAGACACTAGTTTACATTTCAATGCATTCTTATTTTACAGTTATCATGTTTTACCATATTAACTATAATATTTCAATTCCATTAATTCCATTAATTACCGATTTAATTCCTTATTTACAATTATAACCAAATTAACTTTATAATTATTCTGATTGGTTGAAATTACATTAAAATGGTTGTCAATAACATTCAAACAACATTATTAATCATATTCTAATTATTTTACTCATTAATAATCATAAATTTTAATTTTCACAATATTATATTGCATAATCTTATTAAATTTATTAGTTTAATTATCAAAAATTATGGGTCATTGCAGATCTGCTACTAAATCTTCCCGTGGGGTCTTTGTCCCCATATTCATGTTTACATCGGGTTGCGTTGCAGTTGGTGGAGTACTTGCATTTCCTTCTATGGTGATTCTCGCGGTCTCACGTATTATTCCTTTTTGTTGCTGCTTTCCGTTTCTCTTGTTCAGGCCAAAAACGGTGATATTTTCTTGTTCCATGGTGGCCGAGGGCTCTAGCATGGTTCTTGGAGTAGCAAGTGATTGTAAGGTCGGGAGGGCATTTAATTTTTCCATAAGAGCTTTTTGGTCGTTTTCCATCTTTTGATTAATTTCATCAACCATCTTATTTAATTCATCTTTAGTGACAACTTCATGCCAAATAGAAGATCCAGGCACATGATCTCCTATATCGACGCTAGAATTTGGTCCGACTAATGGGTTGTTGGCGCCATTGACTTCAATTTGCTGAGAATTTGTTTCTTCTCTAGCTATTACTGCTCTATGGATCTTTCAAAAGCAGTTCTCCTTTTTCTTGGCGTCATTATTTCTCAACAACAAAAATTCTAAGTAGAGATTAAGGATCTAACTTCTGAACCTATCCGATCCAAAGTAAATAGCTAGATTTGAACCTGAGTTAGTTTCTCAGTGAAAGCATAAAAATGTTATCCAAAAAAAGAATCAACACCCCAGATTGAGTGTGAATGCACCATCCCTGTTTATCAAGGCAAATAAAATAGGAAAAGCAATAGTAAATTGCAGAAAAAGTAAAGAGACAAGAAATTTTTATAATGATTTGGCTGCTAACAAAGCCTACGTCCACTTTATAGCTTTTATTGATCCACTGCTATTACAAGAGAGTTTGAATTACAATATGATTCCTCTTCTTCATGTTAGATTAAGCCACCATTGTTAGCAACAAAAGGAGGATCTCAATTGTCTTTTAATGGTTGTTATGTGGGAAAAGAGGAGTGAAGAAACAATAGCAGAGCTTTAGTAGAGATGATTAGGAACCCCTTTTCTGTTGGAGGTAAGATGGTATTGTTAGGATTTAGGAAGCACTCAGATCGGAACCATTGCACCAAAAGCATGTGATTGTGCATTGGAAGAAGCCTAAAAATTTAGAGAGATTCAAAGCTAACTTTTTAAATCGGTATCGATCCAATTGGATCGGATCGGTATCAATCCAAAGAGCTGTGCAATTTTTATGCAACTTCTTTTCGGTTGGCTTCGCTACTTGCTTACGAGGCTCTCTATGTAATTTTATAGCTTGTTGACTTATTTTGATGATGATTCACTTATGAGTTTGACTGGACATCAGTTTGTCCGATAAGTCTTTACTTCTTGAACTTGAATGCTTGGATTGTTACAAACTCGGTAGATGGACTTAGTAGAGAGGTAGAAACATAATGCAAGTGGTTTGGAGGAACCTTAAGTGGTTTGGATCGGTATCGATCCAAAGTGTTGGCACATTTTTGGGTCAAACTTTCAAAGTTCCTTTGTCTCGTGCTCTTAGGCCATCCAGTCAAATCTCGAGTCAATCTGGCTTAATCTAAATGTTCTAACTCCTTTTGAATTCTGTTGGGTTAAAACTCGGTTAACACATATTAATCCACTTAAAAGTCAGGCCATTTATAATTTCATGGGAAAACCTAGAATCCTGTAGATTTTATATGAAACTTGCTAATTTTTATTTTTAAGATTGAATACCTTATTATTGTTAATGTTTAATGTTGAATGAATTTTATAGGGAAAATATGTATGATCTTGATATCAAATAATTAATTTTATGTCTAGTTGGCATTTAAATTACATAATCTAATCTTATTATATTAACATTTTGGATTATATTACTCTTTAGGAAATTATTTTATCTTTAGTAAACAAAAATAATAAAAAATAAATTTGGACACTTGCTTAATTTTAATGCGTAGGTTAGGTTAATATGATAGAATTAACTTCAATAAGTACAAAGGAGGATGGTGAATTATTCAGGAATTCTTTCTAATTCTCCTTTTCATAAGCCAAAAAAACCTTATTTGGATTAGTTCAATGAAATAACAGCGATTAACGTAAAAGAGAAGATATATTATAAGTAATCAAATTATAAAATTCTAATCTTACACTTGAAAAGAAGTTATGTTTGCTGATTTGTGAATTGTTGTATTTTTGTTCATGTTCTGAAAACAAAAATTTTAGGAATATAATAACCGCACATGAACACTTTCATATTAATAAAAAATTACGCGTATTTGAATGCATCTAATTTGGAGTATTTCAAGAACAAGAGAGCTATAAAATAAAAGGGGATTTATATTTTGCACCTTTATTGCTAATGGATAAAACCTCTCTATTGCTTTTTCATAATATTGTAAATCATACCGACAAAATTTACAGTAACAAATTCGTAAGCAAATTCATCACATTAAAAATTAACAGCTTAGACTAGGACATTATTAAAAGGTTTCTAGTTTTGTATAAAGGGAGAATTTATTTTTCAATTTTTAAAATTATTACGAGGAAAACTAAAACATTTGTCCTATCCCAGCAAATCCAAAATAATTTTGCTATTAATCTCGTTATACAACTTAGTCGATTTACATCCATCGTTTTATGATTTCTTTATAGATCAGTATCTAAAATTAGAGTCTCTTTAATGTTGCCCATAGATTTAAATTCAAACTCAAAAGCTTCTAATTAAGTATAACAACAATAATTTAAGTAGCATGCATTACTAAAAAAGCAAGTCACGGCGTAATAAACAAAAGTGCCCAAGTCGCAATATTTTGAATGCCTCGTATGTTTTTCATTTGATTGAATAAAATATATCATTTTTGCAAATAAAATTGATTTTATTTTAATAAAATCACACAAATTTGAAAATCAGTATACACCTTGTATCTTAGTAATGCAACAAACTGAAGCAATGACAAGTATATTGCATGGAAAAATTAGGGCATGTTAAAAATAACCAAAATTGCACAAAAACACAAACATTACGAGTAACTTTTACTTTATAACATGGAAAAATTAGGGCATGTTAAAAATAACCAAAATTGCACAAAAACACAAACATTATGAATAACTTTTACTTTATAACGTTTGTTTACATTTAAAGTGCTATACTAGTTATATATGCACGATGTTTTAAGTAAAAATAAAGAAATTCAAAATTGTCAATGCCTTGCGGTGTAAAAGTGCAATATAAATGAACTCGCGTCCTCTAAACATCGCTCCTAGGGTTTTATTTATAGACGTAGGCTGGACCCTTTCGCATCGGTCCTTTTGATTTAGTTGAAAGAATGCCTTCAAGACCTTCCATAGGTATTAAGTATAATGTACCTCATTAATGTTGCTTTCAAATAAGACCTAGATGCCTTCGACTCCATCGGAAGCTATAAGAGCATCTTTCATGTTGTTGTAGATCTGTCGAATAAGCACGAAAGGATGTCCAAGCGTGTTTGAAAGGTACATATCCAATACTTGCGAAAGGCGATGATGCTTTCTTTATCTTAGCTTCGGAAACTAATACTATGGATGACTGTATTATCTGTGACGCTTAGCTACGGGCCTCAAAATGGGTGATGTTACAATATATATTAGGTACACACTGAAAACTGACAAGGTAACAAATGTTTATAACAAGATTGAGCCAAAGAAGATTTAAGGCAAATAGTGCAAGTACAATGGGTTATGAAAATATATTAATCCACTTAAAAGTCAGGCCATTTATAATTTCATGGAAAAACCTAGAATCATGTCGATTTTATATGAAACTTGCTAATTTTTATTTTTGAGATTGAATACCTTATTATTGTTAGTGTTTAATGTTGAATGAATTTTAGAGGGCAAATATGTATAATCTTTAAATCAAATATTTAATTTTATGTCTAGCTGGCATTTACTTTACATAATCTAACCTTATGTTATTAAGTTTTCAGATTATATTATTCTTTAAAAAATATATTTTATCTACAGTAAACAAAAATAATTTAAAAAATATATTTGGATACGAGCTTAATTTTAATGCGTAAGTTAGGTTAATATGATAGGATTAACTTTAATATGTACAAAGGAGCAAGATGAATTATTCAGAAATTCTCTCTAATTCTCCTTTTCATAAGCCAAAAAACCTTATTTGGATTAGTTCAATGAAATAACAACGATTAACGTAAAAGGGAAGATATATTATAAGCAACCAAATTATAAAGTTCTAATCTTACACTTGAAAAGAAGTTATATTTGCTGATTTGTGAATTGTTGTATTTTTGTTCATGTTCTGAAAACAAAAATTTAGGAATATAATAACCGCACATGAACAGTTTCATATTAATAAAAAATTACGTATGTTTAAATGCATCTAATTTGGAGTATTTCAAGAACAAGAGAGCTATAAAATAAAAGGGGATTTATATTTTGCACCTTTATTGCTAATGGAAATAGATAAAAGCTCTCTATTGCTTTTTCATAATATTGTAAATTATACCGACAAAATTTACAGTAACAAATTCCTAAACAAATTCGTCACATTAAAAATTATTGGTTTATGCTAGGACATTGTTAAAAGGTTTCTGGTTTTGGATAAAGAGAGAATTTATTTTTCAATTTCTTTAAAATTATTACGAGGAAAACTAAAACATTTGTCCTATCCCAGCAAATCCAAAATAATTTTGCTATTAATCTCGTTATACGACTTAGTCGATTTACATCCATCATTTTATGATTTCTTTATAGATCGGTATCTAAAATTTGAGTCTCTTTAACGTTGTCCATAGATTTTAAATTCAAACTCAAAAGCATCTAATTAAGTACAACGACAATAATTTAATTAGCGTGCATTACTAAAAAAGCAAGTCACGACGTAAAAAACAAAAGTGCACAATTCACAATATTTTGAATGCCTCGTATGTTTTTCATTTGATTGAATGAAATATATCATTTTTATAAATAAAATCTATTTAAGTTTAATAATATCACACAAATCATTGTATCTTAGTAATGCAACAAACTGAAGCAATGACAAGCATATTGCAAACGTTTGTTTACATGTAAAGTGCTATACAAGTTATATATGCACGATGTTTTAGGTAAGAATAAAGTAATTCAAAATTGTCAATACCTTGCGGGGTAAAAGTGCAGTATAAAATGAAGTTAAACGTTATTAAAAAATATGCAGTAACATTGGAAACTTAAATTTCTACATCATTTGTAAACACGATACATGTGTATGTATATAATTTTTTACAACAGTGGTGCATTAGCTGGTTGGTCGATGTCAATACTCAATGGCGGTCACCTGACCTTTGTATTTGTTATGTCTAATTTCGTTTAATATATGTTATGATAATAATGTTTTTTTAATTCAACTTCCAGATTCGCAACATAGTAGGATTGGATAAGGAGGTTTGACTTAGTTTATAATTTAAAATGTATTGTTCAAACTTCCGAAGTTAGTTCCTCATATATTGGGCTGCGGAAACAAATGAAGGAAAAAACCGTTATTTAAAGTCACAGATCATTCCATCTTGGCAAGTACAGAGAAAATGGCAGCACTAATGCGAACTCTAATCTTTTACATTATAGTTGTTTCTCTCTTCTCTACCATCTCCTTCTCTAGTTATGTTCCAGAGATAAAATCTACACGAATGGAAAATGGTTATGACATGGTTACACTTGACGATGGACGATCTCTGGCTGTAGCTGCAGAATGGTCAGTATCATCGTTTCATTTTACTTTGTTTCTCTGTCTTGTACATCCTTTCTTATTTTCCGTCTCCGATTGTTTTCTTATGGTTTTTTTTGATGTACCTATGTCTTCGCTTCATCGTTAAAGCCCTAAACTGTAACAACAATTGACAAATATTTGAAAATTACCTGGGTATGTGTCAGTAAGTTGTTTGTTGAAATGACAAAGTAGGAACTTGTAAGTCAGTTCGGCCAGCATTGATAAGAAACTTATAATTGCATAAGCAGTTCATCCAACGTATTTGAAAACCAACCTGTTAATATAAGCTTGAATTTGGAGCAGAGTTCTGCTATTTCAATTTGAAACAGAGTCCTGCTTTTTCCATTTAAGGATGCGATGAATAACTTATAAATCCGACTATATGCTTAGAAAAGTTTCAAACAAATCAAGTTTATTCGATGAAGTTTAAATATTGATTTTGTACAAAAAGATCGTTCTTTCATGAAAAAAATACAGTTTTTTGTTTAAAAAGAAAATAAAGGTTTAATTGATTACTAGGGTTACTAACCTGGCACCCCGAACCAAATCTATTCAAAAAGAACCGGACCAAACCCGAATCCGAGGGGTCTATGAAATAAATAAAAAAGTTGTTGATCTAGCAGTATATTGGGTGATCATTGATGTTGGTTTTGACAAATGTTGTGTTTTTAATGTTTGAAACAAAAGTTTGAGTTTGAGTTTGTGTTCCATGTAACATGGGTATATGTTATAAACAAAGTAGATCTTGACCGTTATATCTCTCTTGATTTCCATCTTGTATGTAAAAACAAAAAGATTCAATGGTTCAATGCTTTTGTATTAAATTTTGCGTCAACCTTTGTGTTTCAATCGTAGCTCTTTTTTATTTTTCTTTAAACTTGTGACCTCTTAAACATCGATTGAAGATCTTATCATTTGAACTATAAGACTTTGATAATTGTATTTAATTAATTGCACTTTTATTGGAAAAAAGAAATACTTGGATTCATTGATATTGTTTTCTTAGCGAATTCATTTGAAAATAATGATGCTATTATTTATCTTTCAGGGGCAACATTTTGCTTGACAAAACTGCGATGTACACAGTCTTCGGGTGTGGAAGTTTAGAAGGAATTGGAAAAAACGACTCAATGTACATGGGTCGTTTCGATAATATCAACGTTGATAATATTAGAAAACGGGCAAGGAGAAGACAAAAGCAGAGTTTTGTTGGTTTATAAATCAATAGATATTGGCTATTCATTTTTATTACATTTTGAATTGTTTATTTACATTTTGAATTGTTTATTTACATTTTTGAAGGTCTGTGCATTTTACTGTTGTTAATTTTCAATACATGAAATAATTATTAGATTTCTCTTTTTAGTGCTAAGTACTTCTTGAGATGGTAATACTTTTGATTTTGTACAAATTTTGAAGCATCTCCACTCAGCGATGGAAGTTTGAGCTTTTGATTATGTACAAATTATTATGAGAAAAATATTCTTTATTAGGTTTATATGTTGTGGCTATTTATGTTTGCAAATTGATTCAATTGGAAATGCAGGGCAAACTGTAACGGCCCGGATTTTTCGACGGTTAATTTTAAATATTTAAATGGTTTAAATATTGAATTTGGAATTATAATTTAGTTTTTAAGATTTTAAAACTGGAATTTTAAGCGATTTCGTAAATTTTGAAAATCGTCGATTTAATTGACGCGTTAAAATAGCGATCCGGGGCACAGTCTCGGAATTCAATGAAACCAGTTTGTCCGTAATAGTGTATTATTATCGGATTTCAAATTTCGTTGCATTTGGAGTTATCGTTTGGTCGTACGTATTAGAAACGCGCTGAAATTTATATCGAAAATTCAATATAATAATTGGCTCCAAAAAGCTATCTTCTCCATATGATCGAATTAGGACTCGAAACCTTTTCCATTTCGTTTGGAATAGGGGTATAACATTATAAACGCCTAGCAGCACGCCTTGATAGGGTATCAAACTTGTAAGTTACATTGAATGAGATATTTATAATTTAATAATATTATAATCTGTCAAAATCAGGACCCTTCCTTCTAAACCACGCCACCATCACGTATGAAGGAACCCCTATCACATTAAATTCGCATCCCATCCTTTCTGTCGGTTCGAATTAAAATTCTCCCTCGTTCTCCTTCGTTAATAGAAAAAAAGATATAAACGAACGAATCTCGTTCGAATCAGATGGAGATCGAATGGAGGTAGGTTCGTGTACATGGTGGTCGTGATGGGTGGCGGCGCTCGTACGCGCGCGCGTAAGAAGGAGGTGCGGCAGTGGCCGAACGTCGATAGGAGGTATGGTTGGCGTTGGGGTTGTCGTTCGAAAGCGCGATTCACGCGACGGCGAGGTGAAAGGGAATCGGTCGCGACCTGGTGGGTATTGTCGACGACGTCGACAGCGGAGTATGGTGTGGATGTAGGCGCTGGCGATGTCGTTGGCACCTAAAGCGGCAGTGGCGACTGAGGGGGAGCGGCGTTCGTTCGCGCGTGGGTTTGCAGGCTCTAGGCTGTGAGGGATATGGCGCAGTTTCTTCGATGGAACAGGGTTAGATTTGTAGCGTGCGAGCTTGGCGATGGGGGCGAGAACTGACGGCTGGGGAGGAGGAGGAGTTAGTGGCGGCAGAACTGGAGACTATTGAGTGGTTTCTCTGGTTAGCTACAGTTCTGGGAAGGTGGTTCTGGTCGTGTTGTTCGAGCGGGGAAGAAAGATTAATTACTGATTAATGATTTTAATTAATTTGTATAATCTTATTAATCGAATGTTAATAAATTCATAATGCATTTTTACGACGTCAAATTCGCATGAACCGGAATTGTTGGATTTGTAATGTCGTAGAATACAAAATAGAATTGGAGCGGATTGCAAAAAAAAACAAGGTGAGAAAATTCTCACTCATTTGGATTGCCAATTAAAATTTAAATAGTTAAAATAAATTATTGGATGCTTGGTTGAATTTATAAAATTATTATCTGTTGAATGTTAAATATATATATATAGTAGTATATATATTAGTAGTTGCAGTGATATTCCCGCACATTATAGCGGATGAGACCCTATGTGCCCCGCATAATAGCGGATAACCCTATATACCGCGATATCCCTCTCGAAGTGGGATTGATATTTTTATGTTGTATTAACATCTGTGGATGCAGGAAAATTGGTTGGAGGGATCTAACTGGATTCCTCAAAACGCTGAATTTAATTTCATATATTGTGATATATGGATTGTGTAAAATAATCTAATATAGATTATTGTAGTGATTGGAATTTTAGGATGCAATTTTAGCACTGGCCTGAATTTTGATATTTAAATACCATAAACATATTTTTAAAATTAAAGAATAAAAGGGGAATTTTTGATATAAAAATATTTATATTGGAATTGGGGTTATTTTAAAGAAATTGAGTTAGAAAAATATATTTGATTTTTGGATATACTTAACTATTGTGAATTATTAAATGGAGATTATTTTTAACTGAATTATATATATAAAAAATTATAATTGATATTCGGGAAATATAAAAAGGAGTTGAAGTCGATATTAAAAATAGATTGGAAGTTATAAATGGGATTTATAAAGAAATAGATTTATAAAATGGAATTTTATAAATAAGATTGTTTTTTGTATAAACAGGTAAAACTCAAAGGAGTATAAAAATTTATAAACGATGTTTATAAATAAGGTAAGCGATATCAGTGGATATATTGGAAAAATAAATTCATTTAATTACTTAAGACTTTAATTAATTAAAAGATAAACCATTTATCTTAATTAATTACTTTAATTATCATTTAATCTTATTAATAACCTTTGGAATTAATTATCATTAACTTAAAATTTTAAGTTAATTAACCAAAAAAACATTTTAATTAACCACTTAATTACATTATTAAATTTATTTAAAATAAACTTTAAAATAAAGGTTATATATATATATTTAACACTTTGAACTTAAAATAATTTGTTTCAAAACCTTAGTTAATCCCAAACTTAGATAAACCTTTATTATTTACAAAAGAAGTGGTTTTAAGAAAATTGTTTTAAGAAAAACTTGATTTTGTTTTAAAAGTTAAAAACTGTTTTTATACTTAATCTCCAGACCCGAGCCAAACAACAAATCCCCCAAGCTAATCCCCGAGCCACTCACTTCTTCACTTCCCTTCGAGACAACACACCTTCGCCTTCGAGCTAATATCCGAGCAAACGCTTCTTCCCCAACTATAACAATCATCACCAGATACCAAACCATCTCGTGTATGTGCACAAGAGTTCCGACCAACTCCGATCGACCTCGCCGCCTTCAACAAATCATCGACGACCTACACTAACGTTCCGACCACCCATTTCCGATGATTCCGCCTGGAATCGAAAACGAGCCATCGAGATAACTGGAAGCCAACTTCGATCAACAAAGAAACGCCTCGACCCGCCGCCACAGGTAACCAGAGACCTCGCAACTCCGACCACAGCTTCGTCGTTCAACCACGCACCTATCCCCCCTGTCCGATCGCCTCTGGTGCATCCACGACGTCACAATCGCCACTCAAACCCATACGACCAAAACAAGTCTTAAAACCCTAAAACGTTACCGTGCCGCCGCCACGATGATCAGAGAATCCTCCGATCATTTTTCCCGAGATCTTCAACCTCCAAGCTACCTCCAGCCATGATCACGACCTCTCACTCCTCGCTGATCGCCAGAATTCACTCCAAACAAGAATTCCGTTCAACTGGAGAATTCTCAATCAATATAAACTAAAAATCTTGATTTTGTTTTTAAAAATCATGGTTTTCGAAAACAAATCAGATTATGGAAATGAAACAATAAATCATGGTGTTCGAATTTTGACATTCTTTTGAATTTTTTACTGTATATTCTAATTTCCAGAAAAACTCTTAACTAATTTTACTCAAAAATATTTCTAAAACTTAGATCTTGATTATACAAACATATTTTGTTTATACCTTAAAGCCTAAAAAGGATTAGAGGAAGAAATTTTGGATTTTGAAAAGGTTTTGAAACCTGTAATCAAGAACAGAGGCAAATATGCATGTTCCCAGACATGCACACCCATATCACCATTCATATATACATGAAATCATATTTACACCATCATGAAAAACATATTTCACATTATACTTCAAGGATTATCACATGCTCATCAAGATATAACAGATTTAAAAAGTTGTTTACTCACCGATTTTAAATGTTGAACAGAGGAAAGCTTTTGAGAAATCTGGAAGTGCTTTTGATCTTTGAACTGCTGCTTGAATTTGAAAAATGAAACTTGGTTTGCTTGATTTTGATCTGTTCTATACTTTTAATTAAACTGAGTTGAACTTGGATCTGAATTACTTAGCTTCAGATTGGAAAACTTGAAAGAGTTTGATTTGTTTTTCTTTTCTGGTTTTAGCTTTCTTTAGTTTTAAATTTTTTGAGAAAATGAAGGATAGAAGAAGTAGGGAGGTATATATATATATATATAACCTTGTTTATTATTATTTTTAAAAATAAAGAACATAACTAAATTGACACTTGTATTTTGCATGTTGTAATTAAGCTTACACTTGTTAGTTTTCATGTACTTATAATTTTATATTATATTTTCAATTTTTATTAATACATTTCCTTTTATAAATATTTATATAAGTTTAAAGAAAATGATATAAAACTTAATTATACACTAGTTTTAAAATATAGAGTTTTTTTTATCCAATTTATTTTTAAGATATTTATTTTTGAATTTCAAATTCAAATCTTATTTATAATCCATATATATATATGTACATAAATAAACACATATCTTATTTGTTTTGGAAAAATTCAAATTAGTTCACAAATAAATTTTAAAAATTATATTAATTACTAAATTAAATTTGGCTTAAAAACAGGATCGTTACACGATGGGTGGAGGTGCTCATATGCGCGCGCGTAAGAAGGAGGTGCGGTAGTGGCCGAACGTCGATTAGAGGTGTGGCTGGCTTTGGGGTTGTCGTTCGAAGGCGCGATTCACGCGATGGCGAGGTGGAAGGGAACTGGTCGCGACCTGGTGGGTATTGTCGACAACGTCGACAGCGGAGTACGGCGACGATGTAGGCACTGGCGATGTCGTTGGCACATGAAGCGGCAGTGGCGACTGAGGGCGAGCGACGTTCGTTCGCGCGTGGGTTTGCAGGCTCTAGGCTGTGAGGGATATGATGCATTTTCTTTGATGAAACAAGGTTAGGTTTGTAGCGCGCGTGCTTGGTGGTGGGGGCGAGAACTGACGGCTGCGGAGGAGGAGTTAGTGGCGGCGGAAATGGAGACAGTTGCATGGTTTCCCTGGTTCGCTGCAGTTCTGGGAAGGAGGCTCTGGTCGTGTTGTTCGAGCAGGGAAGATAGGTTAATTATTGATTAATGATTTTAACTCATTTAAATAATCTTATTAATTGAATGTTAACAAATTCATAATGCATTTTTACGAGGTCAAAGTCGGGAGTAAGTGACAACAACTAACCGGATCAACAAAAATCGATTAAAATGGAAACCTACATAAAAATAGGCAAACTGGCTGAATTTAACGGCGTCAGACGTATGAGCTGAAGGTCTGGAAATTTTCTTCCAGATCGCCTAGACGTTTGGGAATTAACCTCAGACGTCTGAGCTGTAAGTCTGGAATTTTTATTCCGTAGCTTCAGACGTCTGAGCATTTTACCAGACGTTTGAGCTGAAGCTCAGGGCAAATTTTTGCCTAGGCCATTGATGACCAAATTATCTCGGAAGCAATCGAAAGAGCGATGGTGGCTAGGGATTTATGCCAAGCGACAACCCAACCCTATAGGCTCTTCAATACACTCCAAACAACATATCCAAACATCCATAGTAGGATTTTCTTAGATTTTTGACTTCAAAATAACCAAAATTGTAAAATTCACCATACCAATTCAAATCAAAAGCAATTGGACATGAAATAGATGTTAGGAATTCATAACTAACAACAGTGAAAGCTATAGACGTAGATGTGAGTTCAAGAACTCACCTTTAAACTCAAAAACAAGGAATGAGAAGCTCTAAAACAAGCTTAGGTCGATTTCTCTTCAACAACACCTCAAGAATCTTCGATCTATTATCAAATGAAATGAAATTCCTAAGTTAGGTTATAGGAATTTCTGAAATTTGAAGAGAGATTGAGATGGAGAAGATGAAGAGGATGCTTACCTAAGCTTCTCTTTGATTTCTAGAACCTGAATTTGAATTTCCTAAGAATCTAGGGCTTAGGAATTTTGATTTCCAATCCTTTCCCCCATTTTTCTTTAGGGCTTGAGTGTTAGGAAATGAGGAGTAGAATGAATGAAGAGGAGTGGAGTTAGGGTATTTGGTAGAGGAATTTGCGTTATCTTATTGGGTTAGTGGGCTAGAACACAACCCAAAGCCCAATTGAAAATACCAAAATCCTAATCAACTCCAAACATATCGATGTTTATACTCAACCAAGTTGTAAACGTCATTTTGAACTCAATAAAAGCGGTCTCGAGTCTGGATTAGACCGTTTACAATAAGTCACATTTCGGACTTTAATCCGATTAACGGTGCTATATTTAAATAAAACATTTAAATATGAAATCGTAAAATATGCGGGTTGTTACATACTCCCCTCCTTAAAGAAATTGCGTCCTCATAATATTTAAGAAGGAAACAAAAAGTAACAACCACACTAAGGCGTAACAACACAAAAGAAAAAGTTGAAGTGAGAAGTCCACCTTAAGGAGCACAAGAGAGTAAGTCTGTATGTGTTCGCTCGATGAATTCTCTGGATTTCCAAGAACAATCCTTAGGATTTGAGGACCATTGAACTTTCACAAGTGGGACATCTTTATTTCGAAGGCATTTAACCTCCGTAGCAATGATATGTTGTTTATAAGTCAAATTAGGTGAAACTTCAATTTCTTCAATAACACCGGGCTCAAGAATAAAATTGGAATATCTAATGCATTTCCGTAGTTGAGAAACGTGGAATACGTCATGAATAGCGGAAAATTGAGCCAGTAATAAAAGGCGATAAGCCACGGAACCAATGCGTTCGATGATGGGAAATGGGCCAATATACCGAGGTGCTAACTTTCCCGATCGACTAAAACACACAACACCCATCATTGGCGAAACACGAATGAATACCAAATCTCCCACAGAAAATTCTAATTTCCTTCTTGGTTATCGGCATAGGATTTTTGTCTACATTGAGCTTCTTTCATCCTATGACGAATAAGGTCAATCTTTTCTGTGGAATCACGAATAAAATCTGGACCTAAAACCAGCTTCTTACCGGCTTCAAGCCAACACGAAGGGGATCGGCATGGCCTTCCGTAGAGTGCCTCGAAAGGTGCCATACCAATACTAGATTGGAAGCTATTATTATAAGAAAACTCAACAAGAGAAATATGATCTTCCCAACTTCCACCAAAATCAAGAACACATGCACGGAAAAGATCTTCAAGAGTTTGATTCACACGCTTTGTTTGTCCGTCAGATTGAGGATGATAAGCGATGCTGAAATTAAGCTCGTTCCCAAATCTTTTTGAAGGCCTTTCCAAATCCACTAGTAAATAATGGATCACGATCACTAACAATAGAAGTAGGAACTCCATGCAATTTAACAATTTCTTTAACATAGAGTTTGACCAACAGAGGTACGGTCCGATTAGACCGGACGGAATAAAATTGGCGGATTTCGTAAGTCTATCTACTATCACCCATAGATTGTCATGACCCGAATGAGAACGGGGAAGACCGTCAATATAGTCCATGGAAATTTCATTCCACTTCCAAACGGGAATGTCTAAAGGTTGCAATAACCCACCGGGCCTTTGATGCTCGGCCTTAACGAGTTGGCAAGTCATGCAACGCTTAATGAAGTTAGCAATATCAGATTTCATTCCATCCCAATAATAAAGTCGTTTCATGTCCGCATACATTTTACTACTACCGGGATGAATGGCAAATTTAGAACGATGAGAATCTTCTAAAATGTCCCTACGGAGATCACCAATATTTGGCACAATAAGTCTACCAAATTTTTGAATGCCTCCGTGAACATCAATATCAAAGTCTTTCAAACCATCAACCTTATTTTTATCCCTACAACTTTGGCTAAGAAGAGCCAATTCGGGATCTTGCTTTTGAGCTTCAAGGATGCGATCTAAAAGAGAAGGATGAGCCTCAAAGCTACATAAAACAAGAGATGAACATGAATCGGATTCACGATCTCGAATCTCACAAGTGGACAAAGTCTCGAGATCATTCCACTCGGATATCATCATGGAAACAACCGCTTGTTGCTTTCGGCTAAGGGCATCGACAACATGATTTTCCTTTCCGGGAGTATAAAGAATATCAAGGCCATAAGATGCAAGGAATTCGAGCCAACATTGTTGACGCAAATTAAGTTCCTTTTAAGAAAATAAATACTTTGAAGATTTATGGCCGCGAGCTCTAAATCATAAGTGGCATATCTAGTCTCGACAGGCTTTAATTGCCTAGAAGCATAAGCGATAACACGTTCCCTTTGCATGAGAACGGCTCCCAAACCAACACGCCAAGCATCGGTATAAACAATTAAATCTTGGTTCCCTTCGGGAATCGCAAAAATAGGAGCATCGGAAAGGAGTTCTTTTAATTTCTGAAAAGCAGCTTCACATTTGTCTGACCAAATGTACTTCACTCCCTTCTTTGTCAAACTAGTAAGAGGTACATAAATTTTAGAAAAGTCTTTTATGAATCGACGGTAATAGCCCGCCAATCCAAGAATCTATGAATTTCCGTCACACTCTCCGGTCTCTTTCAATTTTGAATCGCCTCAATCTTTGAAGGATCCTCGGAAATTCCGAATTCAGAAATAATATGTCCTAAAAATTTCACACGGGATTGCCAAAAGCGACACTTAGAAATTTTTTCTTTAAATTGATTGTTTCTAAGAGTTTCCAACACAATCCGAAGATGTTTTTCATGCTCTTCCTCGGTTTTAGAATAAATAAGAATATCATCTATAAAGATGAGAACAATTCGATCGAGGAAGTCTTTGAAAATTCGGTCCATAAGGTCAACGAAATAAGCTGGAGCATTCGTTAAACTAAATGGCATAACAAGCCATTCATAAGATCCATAATGAGTACAGAACGATGTCAAAGAAATGCTATCCTCTGCAATACGAAGCTGATGAAAACCGGTTGTTAAGTGTAACTGTGAAAAGACTCTAGCACCACAAAGTTGATCGAATAGATCATCAATCCGATAAGGGATATTCATTCTTGATGGTGAGATCATTAAGCTTGCGGTAGTCAACACAAAGCCTAAGTGTACCATCGGATTTCTTCACAAAGATAGCTGAAGCTCCCCATGGAGAGGAACTAGAACAAATAAACTATTTTGCTTCCAATTCGGATAATTGTTTACGCATCTCCTCATTTTCATTATTGGATATATGATAAGGAGGACGAGTGATAGGTAGAGCTCCAGGGATTAAATTAATTCTGAACTCAATTGCTTGCTTAGGTGGTAATCCTAAAACGGCCTCAAATATATCGGGAAATTCACGAACAACGTGAATGAGGGAAGTGACATCTTCCTCATCATCATTATCGTCATCCTATGGATATAGAGAATATTGGGATGCCACCGAATTGAAATCTGAATCTTTAAGAACAACAGAAATCTGCTTAACAGATTGAGGATGTCGAAGATAGATAGTCCTCTCGGGACATAGGGTGTGGGCTTCATAACTATTAAGCCAATCCATTCTCAAAATCATTCCGAAACCTATGTAACGCATAACATGAAAATCGGCTCGAAAAGCATAATCACATAAAATAATCTCGACATCTTTACAAAAAAAACTGAGTGTTGCGGATCCACCAACCGGATTCGCAATTCTCAGTGAAGTCATCAAGCCCATAACATTTAAAGAAAAAGTACCAACAAGTTCTTTTGATATAAAAGAGTGAGATGTACCCGTATCAAAAAGAACTCGAATAGGATGATCATGGAACATAATAATGCCATCAAGGATAGAATGAGAAATACCTTGACCAAGAGAAGTGTTACTAGGGGCATGCACAACATTCATCTTTCCCTCTTTCTTGCTTTTAAGTTTGGGACATGAAGATTTAGGATGACCCGAACTTTTGCAATAGCGACAAGTAAGGGGCTTCAAACACTTATTTGCATAATTGTCCTTAAAACCACAATTGTAGCACTCTCCACGACTAGAAGTAGGAGTCTTTGCTACCGAAGTTGCATGCTTCCCTTTCTTGTTGGGGTTAGGGCCTTTGAACTTACTGTCGAGTTTCCTCTTCTTGTTGTTGTTGAAGTTCTGTTTGGCACCCACAACTTCAACATCACTTTCTTTATCGGCCTCTTCAAGTCGAAGAGCGATATCTACAAGCTGATCGAAAGAAACTTCCAATTTTAGAAGTAAAGCCTTTTTGAGGTTCTTATTCAAACGATAGATAAACCACTGATTTTTCTTCAATGAGATATTAATATACTCGACCCCATATTTAAAGAGGGATTCAAAAGATGCGACATAATCTGTCACAGAAGATTCACCTTGAACAAAGTCAATAAAGCGCCGAGCTAAAGTTACTTTTTCAGCTTTCAGCACAAATTTCAACTCGAACCTTTCCCGAAATTGCTCCCAAGTAAGAAACACAAGTCAGTCACAGATATTCATATCACTAAGGCAGAAACCGATATGAATATAACACATAAAAGTGAACATCAAGGTTGTGGTCATACAAGATCCACTACATCACAAAAGAATAGGTACAATTGCTAGACAAAAGAATATGTATACATCAAGGAGTCTCTATCTGGAATGTTTAAAAACAAAAACTACTATGCTAAAGTAGTTAGCCAAAAGTCAGAAGCTAGTCCCTGCTAAGAAGTCAAGTGGAAGCACATGTAACACCTCGGTCTGACCCGAGTATTATTTAAGAAGAAAAATAATAAACGGATCAGTCTAGCTATAAATATCATATAAGATGAGATAGGATAAGAGATATGACAAAATTATATGATAACAATGAAGTCATACTGTGACAAGTATATATTTGATAACAATGAAAATCATATAATATCTCGAATCTACTCAAATATCCAAAAGAATATCATATTCTTTAGCTTATTCACCAAACCTCAAATATTGACAAAACATGTCAACGCAAATAGCAAAAATTGGTAAAACACAAATTCCAGAAATCAATAATTAGAAATCCAAAAAAACACAAAGGGGGAGGCCTATCACAAACGGGAGTATGAAAACTCACCAACACATGTATCACAAATGGAACGCTATTCCATGGTTGCTAACCATCAAATTTAAGCTGAGGCTCCACAAACGGCCCGAAGACCACGGGTCGCTACCCTACCAATTTGAGCCGAAGCTCCACAAACGGGGTTTAGTCCCCCACGTAGACAAAGAGACATCGCACATCGCTAGTCTAAATCACAAAATGACCATCATTTATCGATAAGTGTAAATTACACTAAGCTAGTAAATAAACGAGTTATGCTTCATGTCCCATAACCACTGGCTTAACTTAAATATTTAAGAACATATTGTAGATTTCCACTCGAAAATTGTCACGAGATTTCAATCGAACAAGTCCAAGAATTAACCGACGAAGTAAACGCAAGCATTTCATACCACTTGTTTTGCTAAGTCGTTTAATTGGATTTCTCATACGAATGAGTTAAAGGTTTGTATATACTAATAGATTGGAAAATGTTTTAAAAACGAGCTTTGTATTAAAAATAGTGTTGAAATCGTTTTTGTGAAAAAGTTTTAGTATTTACTACTAGTATAAAAACCTTTGTATTTTAAAGTGACAAATCACATAAATGATTGTAAAAACAATCTATGACCAAAAATTCACATTCGACGATGTGAATTAAAATCATGAAAATCGATATCAAATCCATCAAATGGATATTTCCAAAAATCCATAAAAGAAGTCATCAAAGTCAGTAATAAGTGACAACAACTAACCGGATCAACAAAAATCGATTAAAACGTAAACCTACATAAAAATAGGCAAATTGGCTGAATTTAACAGCGTCAGACGTCTGGTGGTTTTCCCAGACGTCTGAGCTGAAGTTCTGGAAATTTTCTTCCAAATCGCCCAGACGTCTGGGAAATAACCTCAGACGTCTGAGCTGTAAGTCTAGAATTTTTATACCGTAGCTTCAGACGTCTGAGCATTTTACCAGACGTCCGAGCTAAAGCTCAGGGCAAATTTTTGCCTAAGCCATAGATGGCCAAATTATCTCGAAAGCGATCGAAAGAGCGATGGTGGCTAGGAATTTATGCCAAGCGACAACCCAACCCTATAGGCTCTTCAATACACTCCAAACAACATATCCAAACATCCATAGTAGGATTTTCATAGATTTTTGACTTCAAAATACCCAAAATTGTAAATTTCACCAAACCAATTCAAATCAAAAGCAATTTCCATGAAATAGATGTTAGGAATTCATACCTAACAACAATGAAAGCTATAGACATAGATGTGAGTTCAAGAACTCACCTTTAAACTCAAAAACAAGGAATGAGAAGCTCTAAAACAAGCTAAGGTCGATTTCTCTTCAACAACACCTCAAGAATCTTCAATCTATTATTAAATGAAATGAATTTCCTAAGTTAGGTTATATGAATTTCTAAAAATTGAAGAGAGATTGAAATGGAGAAGATGAAGAGGATGCTTACCTAAGCTTCTCTCTGATTTCAAGAACTTGAATTTGAATTTCCTAAGAATCTAGGGCTTAGGAATTTTGATTTCCAATCCATTCCCCATTTTTCTTTAGGGCTTGAGTGTTAGGAAATGAGGAGTAGGATGAATGAAGAGAAGTGGAGTTAGGGTATTTGGTAGAGGAGTTTGGGTTATCTTATTGGGTTAGTGGGCTAGAACACAACCGAAAGCCCAATTGAAAATACCAAAATCATAATAAACTCCAAACATATCGATGTTTATACTTAAACAAGTTGTAAACGTCGTTTTAAACTCAATAAAAGTGGTCTCGAGTCCGAATTCGACCATCTACGAAAAGTCACATTTCGGACTTTAATCCGATTAACGATGCTATATTTAAAAAAAAAACATTTAAATATGAAATCGTAAAATATGCGGGTTGTTACACCGTGACACCAAGGAATTGACTAGAAACCAAAGACAGTTCATCCTAAAAACCAGTTATACGCAGGTCTGCTATGGATGCTAGTAAATTTTGCCAGAGTCCGGATCGAGCTACAATTAACATGACACTACAATCAAAGCTATGAAAGCCAACGTTCCAAATTTCAAGTCAATCCGAGTTCATATGCTCAGGATATAATCGATGCAAATCAAGTAGTGCACTCATTCGTATCCAATAAACCACCTCCTTCGCATCGCTTCCATTCGTATCCATCAGTCCACTTCCTTCGTATCGGTTTCATTCGAATCCATCCAGGGCAACGTTCTTCATATCCATTCTCTTTCGCATCCATCCAAAGCGGCCTCCTTCGTATCCATCGGAATCAAACTCGTTCGCATCCATGGAACACACATGGTTCGTATCCGTCCATACTCATATTACTTCACATCCATCATCCCCCAGCTTATTCGTGTTGATCCATCCACGTCTACTTCGTACCCATCGAAGCCATAAAAAACCGTTACTTCGTATCGATCCACTGATGCACCCTATTCGTATCGATCGGCTAGTGATCGATGTGAATAATGCAAGATGGACCGATACGAGTGACACTCTCATTGATCGTTACGAAATGAAGCAACAATGATCTATACGAACAACATAGCAATTGATGGATACGAACGAGGCTAAGCTAGGTCGATACAAACGAGGCGCGTCCATAAGAAAGACTCGGTCGCTCGGCATGAAAAGTGGATCAATCCTAAAAGTTAGCGCCACGTCACCTAGCAAGCACATGCCCGGAAGCGATACGAATGATAGCGACACGAACGAGAGCGATACGAGTTCGGCTGCCTTCAATAAATCTAAACTTGCATCGATCATAACTCAAAATCTACAAGTCCAAATGCCACCAAATTTTCACAGGAGCTTGCCTACAACCCCAAAAATGTACCCGACAAATTTTAGCCTCAAAGGATCATTTATGGATCGATACGAATTCAATTCGTGTTGCTCCCAAATCGAGCCGAAATTACCTGAATCGCTCCTGTAGGCCCACTCATGTGAGAGAAGAAGTCTTCCGAGATCAGGGCGAGATATTTGCTGCCTACGCCTATAAATAGTGACTCTGGATCTACATAAAAAGGACTTTTGGCTCTTCTACATCCAGACTCTACCAAAATTTCTATTGTACTTGGATTATACTATTGTAACTCCTTGTAACCAGCAAGCAAAAATCAATAAAAGTCAGCCATTTCATAGTGGACGTAGGCCATACGCCGAACCACTCTAAATCTGTGTGTTTCTGTGCATTTTTCCTGTTTATCGATTGGTGTATTTGTTAGATCTTCCTCATTTTACATTTAATTTCTTCATTTTATCTCTTCAAATACATCCGAAGAGTGTTGTGCCCAATTTTGGTACAAACACTTAAACTGATGAAGTGAATCATTTATAAAATAAAATTTATTGAAGTAAAATTCTTAATATGAATTTAAATAAACGAAATGAACCAATTATGTGAATCAAATAATTAATATTGAACTTAGGTTATGAAGAAATAATAATAAACATGAGTTGCAATTTATAAAATGTTTATAATAAATTTAAATGGTTTTATGAAATAGTTTATAAATGAGATTGGTACTAAAAAGAGAATATACTAAGTGGTAATAAAATAAAATTTAACTTAAACAAGGTTAAATGGAATAATTTTATTGAACCAATGAATTTAAATGAAACATGTTAAACAAAAAGTGAAACAATTGAAATTTAACAAATTAAATTGAATAAATTGAATGTAAATGAAATAGATTTGAATAAGTTGGTAGTAAACCAATTAAATGTTAATGAAAATTGAATGTTAATAAAAATGAAATGTATGAATTAAATACTGACATTGGATAATGTAAAATTCACATAGTTATGAATTAATTGGATTAATATTAATAATTGTGAATGGTTTCTTTGATTGTAAATCATTGGTTTTGTTGTTTTGGCTGCAACTGATTGTTTTGTCTTATATTGGTGCTAATGTATATGATTTTGGTTCAGAAATCATGCTATGTGGTTTTATTTAACTCATACATGTTCTATATCTTTATAAGTATCTAATTTTCAAATTTGCGTTGAGATAGGTACATACGAAGACAGTTTAAATGCATACGTGAATTTTATTTTGCTTTTTCTTGCTTAATACGAGCGAACTCACTCGTATTGATAATATTAAGGTATGTATCTCGGATTACATACCGCACTTTTATATTTTTCCTTACGGGACGCCTCATCATTGAGATGAGATGTATATTTGATATATTTGGTATATATTTGGGTTATGTATTGTAATAATTTTTCGATCGAGCCGCGCAATTGAGACTCTGCCGAAATTTTCCCTAAATCCTGGAGTTAGAAGATTTTTTGTGGTTTTAAAAAAATTTCTAACTTGTTTTAAAAAATAAGTTATAATTTATGTAAAACGATATCGAAGTGTGGTAGCGAGAGTGTAGTTATGGTTTTGTAAATAAGATTTTAATGTTTTATAAGTTGATTGTTTTAAATAAAATATATCAAGCATTAAATTTCGTACTTAGTCCCTTTTCGAGGATGAAAAGTTTTGAGTGGGGAAGAATGTAACGACCCATATTTTTAACTAACTGAAATTATTAAATTCAATGTGATTATTGGATAAAAATTGGTTAGAAATAAAAATTTAATAATTTATTATTATAATTAAATATGCACTAGAATAAAACTTTGAAATAACCAATTTTGAAAATTTTGGCAATAACCAATATTGAAATGAAATTTTATTTATTGTTCGTGTTTATAATCAATAACCAGAGTTCGATAATAATGTGAATTATTTAGATAGAAATAAAAATAATTGCTGAGAATTAAAAATTTATTTGAAATTTAATGATTTATTAATATCGATTTATTGGATAATCAAATTGTTTAAAATTTAATATTGGAAATTATGTGAATAATTGAATTCTTAATTTAATATGATTGAAAATGATATCGGAAGTTGATTTAAATTTTATTTAAATATGAATGAAGATTGTTAACATTTAAAATTGGATTTAAAAGTTAATAAATAAAAATTGGAAATTTTATATTTTAATCAACGTGTAAAAATAGCCATTCGGGCAACTATCTTGGATTTCGAAGAAACCAATTTCATCGGATCCGTAATAGTGAGTTATTATAGGATTTCAAGTTTCGCATCGATCAGACTTATCGTTTGGCCATGCGAGCTTGAAACATGCAAAAATTAATTAAAGGAATTGAATTTATATAATTTGACTTTGAAAAGCTATCTTCTAAATACGACCGAATTAGGCCTTGAAAATAGTTCTATTGTGTCTGGAATTGGGGTAAAACATTATGAACGCCAGGCGGCACGTGTCGTTTGGAGTTCGAAAATTTCGCGGATGAATAGTGCCACAAGATTTCTATATAAAGCCCCATTCCCAAAAACCATTTTCTTCATTGAAAACCTTGGCCGTTGTTGTTTATTTTTAATGGCCGAAATTGTTCGACCTTCCCTCCTTGATTCTCTTAATCCACACTCAATCTCGACTTAGCTTCAACATGAAAGTTGTAGATCTCAACCTCCTCTTCAAATCCATACGGTTGATTCGACTTGGTTATGCACGAAATCGCCAGAATCGAGGCGAAATGGTCGCGTGTTCTTTTGGGTTTTGGTGGTAATCAGCGGTGGCGGAGACGTAGTGGTCGTAGGCATTGGTGGAGCATGGAGTGGCGGTCGCGGCGGTAGGCTCTGATCGAACTATGGTGGAGTCTGGTTGTCGTGGTCGCGTTTGTGGGTTTATTAGCCTAGTATGCACGTGGTTTTGGAGGAGAGAACGTATAGGTTAAGTTAATAATTATGTTAATTGTATTTTAGTTATCGTTATTAATCGTCATATTAATTATAGCGTAACTTTTGCATACGAGGCATGTTTTGGACGAGACAAGTCGCATTGGGTTCATACTGACGAGGATTACGACATGGAGCTAGGTTGTAGTTTATTGACACTGAAAATATTTTTAGTTTCAAATAAAAGTGAGTGTTTTAAACGTTCACGAAGTACTAAATTTCCTACTGTTAATTAAACCAATTAACGAAGTGAAATTAAAATTGAATTGCTAGTTAAATGCCCATATTGATAGTTAGTTAACTATTGTGATTTATTGACTGAAACTGAATTGATTGAATTTAAATCGATTGACAGTTAAAACCGACTTTTAGAATTTGATTGATAAATTTGACATTAAAATTGATAGCATAAATTGACATTTAAATTTGATAGGAAATTTCTTTGACATTTTATACACCTACTAAAGAAAAAATAAATTTGATAATTAAATCAATATTAGATTGCATATCTCTTTAGTTAAACTGTAACGACCCGGAATTTTCGACCCAGAAAATTCCAGATAGTTAGGTAAAGAAGAAAGAGATAGAAGAAGAAGAAGAAACAGATCACAACACAGATTCTCACATTCGCAGCGGATTAAAATATAATATCACATAATATCAGTTTTCAAGGGAATACTATATCTATCAATTTACATTTATTTACATCAGAGTCATACTCATATACACAAATACTGGACATGTACAAATCAAATATATCTCAGGTAAATATAAATAGTAGTCACAGCGGAAACACTCTATACGTCCTACTATCCAACTCGCCTCCTGGGCTCCAGATCGTCCTTACCTGAAATCTGTAACACTCGGTCTGACCCGAGCATTACATCAGAGTAACACCCGGTCTGACCCGAGCATTACATCAGAGTAACACCCGGGTCAAGCTGGAAACCAGCGTGAGTAAACCCATCTAATAAGAGATACAAAAGCATGAAATCACTTAGAACCTTGGGGTAACTCGTTCATCACTCACAAGATTCACAACCAATCACATTTATTAACAATTAAATCTTAAATTACTATCATTAATCACATTAATTAATTATTCTCCCTTAATTACTGAATTAAACAAATCAACTGCTTTCTTTTTTTTCCCTTGATTAATTACAAAAGTTAATTTAGACTCAAATTACTTCCATTCAACCATCATTCCCAATTAATTACATTCGGTAATTATCTAGTAATTTCTTCTCTAAGAAATTCCACTTCCTTCATCACATTAAGTAATAACTTATCAAATCATCCGGAGATGATCTTGAACTACTTAAGCTTAATTAGTCGACTTAAATTAATCACGTTAAACTCAATTAATTACATTGAGTAATTAATTCCTTAATTACTGAATTAAATAATTATAGATAACCAATTTCCATAAATGATTATCCTAAATTAATTAATCGAATTAATAATTAATCACATTAATTAATTGATAAATAATCTTAAGTTAATGACCTTCAATAACTATTATTAACTCTTAGTTTCTTTATTAACTCTTAATTTCTTTCATAAAGAAATTAAATTTAGATTAATCATTTAACTTCAGGTTAGTTAATTTTAATTACCAATTAATTAATCTCCAATTATTTAATTCGTTTAGTTTTAACAGTAACCCATTATTTCTTGAATATATAGTCTTAAACTTTAATTAACTAATGTAAATTTATAGTTACTAATTTAATTAATCTAAAATATTTATTAATTATATCAATAAATTAACCATTTTAGTTACTTAATAATTTAATAAATCACAAATCATTGGGTCTTCCTTTATTAAAAATAAACACATTTTTCCCTATTTACGATCAAGTTGTTATTAACAAGGCATTTTAAAACGATTTACATTTACCTTTAAATTCCATTTAAATTTAAGATTCAAAATAAATACAAACTACACTTGGATTCCAGATCGAAACTTTGATTTAAGACTGGTTTCAAACTTCGCTTTACAATTTCAATTCCAGTTTTTTTTTTTAAAAAAGAACATACAGAACAGAACAGGTTTCTGTAAAATCCTGTAACCCATGCAATCAACCCGAGCCAATCCTATTTGCTTCGAGCATGCCACCAACATCATTGAGCAAAACCCGATGCAATTCGAGTGAAAACTCGAGTTCAAATCTCGGCAACATCCCAGAAACCAACAGACACAAACAATGCACCGTGCATATGCACGGTGGCTCCGACCCTCTCCAACCACCCCCGCTGCCTTGAGCAAATCATCGATCACCCTCAGATCTAACAACGACCATCAGAATCTCACCAGCATCATGAAATCAAATTCGAGCACGCGAGTACCAACCCGGAACCACCATCCAAACCTGGAACACCTTCAAACTCACCGCGTCGATCACCGGAGCTCTTGCGCTTCCATCCATATCTTCGCCCACACCCACGCTTCCATTTCCCAAAATATGGTGGAACTCGATTCACCAGAGATGATGGGATGAACCCATTTCCTATTAAACCCAAAACTAGGGTTACAAACTTCTCCGATCAACCACCGCCGCCACAGTAGTTAGAACACCCTACTGTCATTTTTCCCGAAGTCTCCGATCATCTCTCTACTCCCAGAAAAGACCACGACTCCACCGAGCAACTAGATCACCAGGAAACACCCAAAACACCCTTTTCTGTTCAACTCGAACTGCTCCCTCATCTTAACACTAAAATTCATGATTTCATTTTTTAAAATCATGTTTTTAGTTAAGGATTCAGTTTATATACCTGAATTAATAAATTAGGATGTTTGAAATTTAGACAAAACTCAGGTTCACCTGTTCCTTTGGCTTTTCCAGAGCAATTTCAATTTTATTCTAACTTAAATAAAATTTTAAACTTTAATCTATGGTGAAACAAACAATTTTTATTTGAAACTTAAATCTTAACAAAGACTAAATCAAGAGATAAAGAATTTTATTTCAAAATCTTAGTTTGGAACTAAGAACAGAGATGTCACATGTAAACAGGCATACACACATCATACATCCAAATATGCATAAAAATTTACTGATATACTTGCACACAAACATACGTATTCCAGTAATTTCACCTGTAACCAAATTCCAGTATTTAAATTTTCTTTAAAGGTGTTACTCACCTGTAATTCGAATCAGAGATAAAGAACAGATTTAGTTCCAGATTGAATTCCTCTGCCTAGTTGATGATGTAGCTGTTGATTGTTTCCAGGTTGCTATATATTTTTGTGTGTGTATATATATATATATATATATAAAGTAATACTCAGGCTTCTTATTGAAGAATAGAATGAAGATGAATATAAAAAGTATGAAGGCTTGAGTTATACTGGTACAAGATATTTGTATTACTGCGTTTGATTTTAATTAAGTTTTTTTTTACCAGAGATATTTTTCCATAAGGTGGCTGAAATGATATTTGTGTGCTTGCATTAATTAAACTTGTCTTGATTCATGTTTCTATTATGTCAACTTGTATTCACTTTATATTGTGAGTACATTTCATATACAGGTTGTCTTGTATCATAAGCTTACATATCATCATTTCATTTTTATACTCGGATCTTTGATAAACGAAATGAAAAAGGGATGTACATATAAAGTGTACAGGTTGAAGTATACAGGTACAAGATTTATTATTTGTACTGGTAAGAGATTTTTTTGTAAAAATTTTGATTAGAGATTTTTCCTTAGTTTGGAGGCTGAAATGATGAAATGTGTGCTAACATTAATTATGCTTGTCTTGTTTTGCAAGCTTATACTTAATTTTTTTTTATTCTTACCATGTACATCTTGTATTCATTTGCTTCAGCCTTATTTCATCTCATGTTACTTGTATTCCAAATATATATGTGTTTCTAGAGTTTACTTATATGTTCATTTTATATTTTACATAACTATAAATTTTAATTGAGATATTTATTTTACATTAGTACTTATGTTATTTCTAATATAATACTTATGTCTATTTCCTTTGAAGTTTAACTATCAAAATTTAATTTACTTATTTATTTATATCTATTTTTATACTCATGTTAGTTTCATAGTTTTCTTATGTTATATATTTATATTTAAAACCATAATTTTTTTTCACTTCAGTTTTAAATATTAATTAGACTATATTTTCTTTTCTTAAAAACATTATTGTGAATAGGCTAGAATTAAATTTTGAATATTTTAAAACTCTTAATTTTATATCTCCAGATCATAGTTATTTCCCAAAAATACATACATATACATATATATATATATTTGTTTTTAAAATAATAAGTTTATAATTCAATTAATTAGACCAAATTCTTATTAAAATAATATTGCTAAATTTCCGGGTCGTCACATTCCTCCCCCCTTAAAACTTTTCGTCCTCGAAAAGGGACGAAGCCAGAATATATGAAAATGCTTAAAATTAGATAAATATTCTTTGATCATTTTTAAAAACTTTTTAATATCTATATAATATTGTTCCAAAGTAGTTTTTACAAAAATACTTTTATAACTCGATGTTTCAACAAGTCCATCCTCATTCTCATAGAGATTCGGTCATGCGTTGATCAGGCGTAGGACTGAAAATCTATAAGCACTTGGTAAACTCGTTTCCAACATCCAGTGAAAATACATTGGAAAATAATTTTATTGAAAATATAGAAACAGTTTCGAAAATAGAGAAAATATCTTTGGTGAAAATGCTCTGGAAATCATCACCCCCATCCATGGTCGCAGTTAACCCGATGGTTACGTTGCCGTCCCGGCAAAATCCACAGATAACTGTAGGTCTCCGCGCTCCTCGATTACGCCATGGAACCCGCTACAGATCGCAGTTATACCCGGGCCTTACGTTGCTATCACATCACAAACCCATATAACTGTAGGCATCAGCGCCACCGAATTTCGTTGCCAAAAGAATGAAACTCCTCCACTTGACCATAGACCGCAGTCTACCGATGTTGCGCTGCCATCCCGGCAAAATTAAGTGTAGACTGTTGGCACTCATCCTCCACACGATTTTCGCTATGGTCCACACAGTAGATCGCAGCGACATCGAATTACACTGTCGTCACAGCATAACCCAAATGCCCCTGTAGGCATCAACGCCCTCGACTTTCGCTACCAAATAATCCTCAAGAACTAGTTTGTCCGGACTCCTCACAGGATCAACTTTAGAACCTCCCCCTTAGAGGCTCAAGGCAGTACCACTCTGTGGCACTCCTGAGAAGTTCATTCAAGGGAGCGCCTTTTTCCCCAGAGCCAATCTCAAAAACACTTTATACTATACACATATAGTATTTTTCAAATCATACACCGAGTATGAATCACATATAAGTGCCTTTACACAAAATCGATTCCCAAAATCGATAATTCTCCAAGTAGGCTTTTCCAAATTCAAATATTGATTTTACCCAAAAATCAAAAGCCTTTCCAAATTCAAAGGTTCCCAAAACCTTTTCTCATAATCATTTTCACGAAATCTTTTATATATATATAATAACTATCTTGGAAAATCTTTAAATCACTTTATACTTGTCTAAATTCACTTTTATACTTCAAATACTTTCAAAACCCTTTTCTTCTGGCAAAAGGTTCAACAAGGGGAGTTTTATTATATATATATCAAAGATACGTAACTTTGTTTATTCCAAATCAAATATTCAAATTTGATTACTCTATAAAGTCACTTACCAAATTACTTACTTTGATAAAATAAATTTTTACCATAGAAATATCCAATTTCCACTTTACTTCATCATATATTTCACAAAATATACTTTTAATTTAAAAAATCATTTACAGTTCTTATCCACAAAATTTCAATATCAATTTTATTCAAACCCGTACGATGTCCACATATCACCCGTACGCAGTATCAATCTGATCGCTCACTCGATCACACAATTTCACTTCCGAACTAGTATTGTCCATCCGACTTCCTAGTGCAGACTCAAATCTAGTTTCTTGATCAGAAACCGTCATTCTCCTTGCATAGTCACAACTATGATAGAGAATATCCAGAATCAATCAAAAATCCATATCCAGGTTCGCCGTCGAAAATCGAGCGAAAAATCCCAACTCGGATCGATAATATTATCTCGAAATTTTGTGCTCGAATCTGGATCAAATCATTATGTGAATAGAATAATATACGTACATCCTACGTATTTATTTTCATTGATTATTAGTTAAATCAATTCCCTTTCTATTCACATTCATTTATGATTCTATTCACTTATTTACAGTTGCCTTAATCCCCATTTAGATTACCACCCAATTTCTTATCTCACATGGATATTTAATCATAAACAGTTTGAACTCTGTCCAGCTTAGATTTACAAAATAGCTTAAAATTTTAAAAATGGATAAATAGTTGAAAAATAATTATTAGTTTGTAAAATAGCTGTAAAACAGTTAAGTAATTGTAAAATAGTTGGAAAATATTAAAATAATTGCAAAACAGTTGTAAAATAGTAATTAGTTATATAAATAGTTGAAAAACAGTAATTAGTTCATAAACAGTGGTAAAATTATTAAATAGTTTCAAAAATAATTGTAGAATAAGTATAAAATAGTTTGGCCTTGAAAAGTAAGGTTGGATATAGTAAATAGCTTGGAAAGATAGATTCAAGAAACTTATATTAAGATAATTTGTTGAAAATAGTTTCAGAGTCAAACTGTCTCACTACCCAACCTTTAACTCAATCATTCAATTTAAATTTCCATTTAAATTGACTCAATACCAAAATAGCTTCAAATTTCAATCACTTCCCATTCCGACATTGATTCAATTCCAAATTATTCAAATTAATTTAGACAAATTTCGAATTGAACCCACTTCAAATTCAAATCATTTCAATTTCTATTTGAATTAATCCCAATTCCTATTTGAATTTGAACTCATTCATTCCTAAATTTTATTTCAAATTAATCCAATTCAAATTTCCCATTTGAATTTTATACTTATCCATCATAAATCACAATTCCCATTAATTCAAATCAAATTCAGTTTGAACTAATTTAATTTAAATCTCAATTTTAAACCATCTCGAATTATATAAATTCGAGTTAAATTTTCAAAAGTTGATTTAACCCCTTAAATCAAGTTAACCTTTATTTTTAAATTAATAATCCCAATCTTTAAACAATTTAATTCTGAGTCCAATTCTCAAAATTCCATTTTAAGTTATCTTTACTTGACTTATTTCAAAGTTCAAGTAAGATTTCAAAACAATTTTACCTTAAAAATTCAATTTATTACCCAATTTAAATTTTGAAACCAGTGCTTAACAATTTAAATTTCCAATTCTTTTTAAACATTTAAACCTTAAGTTCCAAAATTTAATTTCCCTTTTAGCTAAATAATGGATATATCACCACAATCCATTTCTTCATTCATTTAAACAAATCCAATTCACAATCTAAAGATTATTAATAACAATAGGATGATATCATCCAATTTATTTTAAAACATCCATCAGATCTCAAACCCATCTTGAGATCACACGATCTCCCAATTCAAATTAACCATTTAACTTCCCAAGTTAAATCTCAATTTCATCTTGAAATTTCCAATTCAGGTCGTTTGTTAACTTATTTAACTTACCCAAAGTTAAATTCAAATTACTTAATCCAGCCAACCTTACCCAATTTGAATTCCTGCTTCAAATTTTAAACTTCACATTAATAACCTTATAAGTTCAAAAACTTATCACCTTGGGTTTCACATACCATTCCAAATTTAAAACTCAACATTTAGAGTTTATTTCAAACCATCTTTGATATTATGTATATTCCCCATATATACATATTATTTCATTTGCACACCAAGACACATTTTCAATTTTAAACCGTTTTTGGTTCTAATTCAAAACAATTTCCTTTTATAATTTCCAAAACAACTCTTATTTTAAAACAGGATTCTTATGTTCAGGATATCCTGAATAATATTATTTATCATATCTTTTAACATTTTGAAACACTTCCAAAATTTTCTGGACTTTAGATTTTTAAACCTCACAATTTAAATCCATTTCAATTTATAAGCTATACTTATATAAATTTTATTTCCTTAAAACACTCCATTCTGCTTTATCATTATTTATTTGAAAAATAAACATCACTTTATTTAGACACAACAACCATTTTATGATAATCATATCTAGAAACCAAACACCCCTTATATTTTATCATGATTTACTGGAAAACTATAAATTAGAGTAACTTATTTCGTTTCAAAACACCTTAAAAACACTTCTGTAAATTTTCAAAAATTTTAAATCCCGGGTTGACCACATTTCTAGCTTAGCTTATTTGTATAGTTAATCCTCACCCAAATTTCTATTTGGTTATATGTGTTTTACTCTTAAATGTAATCTTATTTAAATTCCAATAACAACAACCAACTACTTTAATATACAATAATAATTTAAAAAAAAACTATTTCTTTATATATAAAAATATAAGCTTATATCAAAATCATTTCATTATATAAGAAAATAACAAGTACGCCCTCATATAATACTCTCAACTCATTCTAGGGTACTGCTGACCCTATCCTTATGAGTATACCCACCAGAGCCAAGGTTCTCGCCTAACCTTAGCTCTGATACCAACTATAACGACCCAGAATTTTCGACCCAGAAAATTCCAGATAGTTAGGTAAAGAAGAAAGAGATAGAAGAAGAAGAAACAGATCACAACACAGATTCTCACATTCGCAGCGGATTAAAATATAATATCACATAATATCAGTTTTCAAGGGAATACTATATCTATCAATTTACATTTATTTACATCAGAGTCATACTCATATACACAAATACTGGACATGTACAAATCAAATATATCTCAGGTAAACATAAATAGTAGTCACAGCGGAAACACTCTATACATCCTGCTATCCAACTCGCTTCCTGGGCTCCAGATCGTCCTTACCTGAAATCTGTAACACTCGGTCTGACCCGAGCATTACATCAGAGTAACACCCGGGTCAGGCTGGAAACCAGCGTGAGTAAACCCATCTAATAAGAGATACAAAAGCATGAAATCACTTAGAACCTTGGGGTAACTCGTTCATCACTCACAAGATTCACAACCAATCACATTTATTAACAATTAAATCTTAAATTACTATCATTAATCACATTAATTAATTATTCTCCCTTAATTACTGAATTAAACAAATCAACTGCTTTCTTTTTTTTCCCTTGATTAATTACAAAAGTTAATTTAGACTCAAATTACTTCCATTCAACCATCATTCCCAATTAATTACATTCGGTAATTATCTAGTAATTTCTTCTCTAAGAAATTCCACTTCCTTCATCACATTAAGTAATAACTTATCAAATCATCCGGAGATGATCTTGAACTACTTAAGCTTAATTAGTCGACTTAAATTAATCACGTTAAACTCAATTAATTACATTAAGTAATTAATTCCTTAATTACTGAATTAAATAATTATAGATAACCAATTTCCATAAATGATTATCCTAAATTAATTAATCGAATTAATAATTAATCACATTAATTAATTGATAAATAATCTTAAGTTAATGACCTTCAATAACTATTATTAACTCTTAGTTTCTTTATTAACTCTTAATTTCTTTCATAAAGAAATTAAATTTAGATTAATCATTTAACTTCAGGTTAGTTAATTTTAATTACCAATTAATTAATCTCCAATTATTTAATTCGTTTAGTTTTAACAGTAACCCATTATTTCTTGAATATATAGTCTTAAACTTTAATTAACTAATGTAAATTTATAGTTACTAATTTAATTAATCTAAAATATTTATTAATTACATAAATAAATAAATTAACCATTTTAGTTACTTGATAATTTAATAAATCACAAATCATTGGGTCTTCCTTTATTAAAAATAAACACATTTTTCCCTATTTACGATCAAGTTGTTATTAACAAGGCATTTTAAAACGATTTACATTTACCTTTAAATTCCATTTAAATTTAAGATTCAAAATAAATACAAACTACACTTGGATTCCAGATCGAAACTTTGATTTAAGACTTGTTTCAAACTTCGCTTTACAATTTCAATTCCAGTTTTTTTTTTTTAAAAAAGAACATACAGAACAGAACAGGTTTCTGTAAAAACCTGTAACCCATGCAATCAACCCGAGCCAATCCTATTTGCTTCGAGCCTGCCACCAACATCATCGAGCAAAACCCGATGCAATTCGAGTGAAAACTCGAGTTCAAATCTCGGCAACATCCCAGAAACCAACAGACACAAACAATGCACCGTGCATATGCACGGTGGCTCCGACCCTCTCCAACCACCCCCGCTGCCTTGAGCAAATCATCGATCACCCTCAGATCTAACAACGACCATCAGAATCTCACCAGCATCATGAAATCAAATTCGAGCACGCGAGTACCAACCCGGAACCACCATCCAAACCTGGAACACCTTCAAACTCACCGCGTCGATCACCGGAGCTCTTGCGCTTCCATCCATATCTTCGCCAACACCCACGCTTCCATTTCCCAAAATATGGTGGAACTCGATTCACCAGAGATGATGGGATGAACCCATTTCCTATTAAACCTAAAACTAGGGTTACAAACTTTCCGATCAACCACCGCCGCCACAGTAGTTATAACACCCTACTGTCATTTTTCCCGAAGTCTCCGATCATCTCTCTACTCCCAGAAAAGACCACGACTCCGCCGAGCAACTAGATCACCAGGAAACACCCAAAACACCCTTTTCTGTTAAACTCGAACTGCTCCCTCATCTTAACACTAAAATTCGTGATTTCATTTTTAAAAATCATGTTTTTAGTTAAGGATTCAGTTTATATACCTGAATTAATAAATTAGGATGTTTGAAATTTAGACAAAACTCAGGTTCACCTGTTCCTTTGGCTTTTCCAGAGCAATTTCAATTTTATTCTAACTGAAATAAATTTTTAAACTTTAATCTATGATGAAACAAACAATTTTTATTTGAAACTTAAATCTTAACAGAGACTAAATCAAGAGATAAAGAATTTTATTTAAAAATCTTAGTTTGGAACTAAGAACAGAGATGTCACATGTAAACAGGCATACACACATCATACATCCAAATATGCATAAAAATTTACTGATATACTTGCACACAAACATACTTATTCCAGTAATTTCACCTGTAACCAAATTCCAGTATTTAAATTTTCTTTAAAGGTGTTACTCACCAGTAATTCGAATCAGAGATAAAGAACAGATTTAGTTCCAGATTGAATTCCTCTGCCTAGTTGATGATGTAGCTGTTGATTGTTTCCAGGTTGCTATATATTTTTGTGTATATATATATATATATATTTATATATTTAAAGTAATACTCAGGCTTCTTATTGAAGAACAGAATGAAGATGAATATAAAAAGTATGCAGGCTTGAGTTATACTGGTACAAGATATTTGTATTACCGCGTTTGATTTTAATTAAGTTTTTTTTTTTGACCAGAGATATTTTTCCATAGGGTGGCTGAAATGATATTTGTGTGCTTGCATTAATTAAACTTGTCTTGATTCATGTTTCTATTATGTCAACTTGTATTCACTTTATATTGTGAGTACATTTCATATACAGGTTGTCTTGTATCATAAGCTTACATATCATCATTTCATTTTTATACTCGGATCTTTGATAAACGAAATGAAAAAGGGATGTACATATAAAGTGTACAGGTTGAAGTATACAGGTACAAGATTTATTATTTGTACTGGTAAGAGATTTTTTTGTAAAAATTTTGATCAGAGATTTTTCCTTAGAGCATCTTCAATCCTAGACAATGTAATTTCATGAAATGTCTAGGTGGCACAAGTAGTTAGACAATGTTAAGTTAATGTGATTTTACATTACAATAAAATAAATTAATATTCTCCAATGCAAACACTTTTATGTATTGAAATTTACTTAGGTGGCAAAAAGTTATTGGTAGTTACCCTTTCACATTGTTAATTACAATGTCTAGAACTAGACATTTCAATTCACAATGTCTAATAAAAATCATGCCATGTCATATTCCACAATCTAATTACTTTAGCATTGGAGATTAAAAATAAAAACCACAATGTCTAGAATCTATGTGGCATTCACTTTACATTGAAAATGCATAAGGGTTGAAGATGCTCTTAGTTTGAAGGCTGAAATGATGAAATGTGTGCTAACATTAATTATGCTTGTCTTGTTTTGCAAGCTTATACTTAATTTTTTTTTTATTCTTACCATGTACATCTTGTATTCATTTGCTTCAGCCTTATTTCATCTCATGTTACTTGTATTCCAAATATATATGTGTTTCTAGAGTTTACTTATATGTTCATTTTATATTTTACATAACTATAAATTTTAATTGAGATATTTATTTTACATTAGTACTTATGTTATTTCTAATATAATACTTATGTCTATTTCCTTTGAAGTTTAACTATCAAAATTTAATTTACTTATTTATTTATATCTATTTTTATACTCATGTTAGTTTCATAGTTTTCTTATGTTATATATTTATATTTAAAACCATAATTTTTTTTCACTTCAGTTTTAAATATTAATTAGACTATATTTTCTTTTCTTAAAAACATTATTGTGAATAGGCTAGATTTAAATTTTGAATATTTTAAAACTCTTAATTTTATATCTCCAGATCATAGTTATTTCCCAAAAATACATACATACATACATACATACATATATATATATATATTTGTTTTTAAAATAATAAGTTTATAATTCAATTAATTAGACCAAATTCTTATTAAAATAATATTGCTAAATTTCCGGGTCGTCACATTAACTCCCCGACACTGATAATTATTGATTGTTGTGTGATATGGTTGAATTAGTTGATTTGGATGTTAACTTATATTGTGATGGATGATATTGTTGATTTGCTGTATGTTGCTAGTGGTTTTGATATTTCCGTGTTATCACGTTGTTATCACCACTATTGATGTGATTGATCACCTGGACATTTAAATTTAATATGGACGTTGGATATCCTATTGATATGTGAATGGTGATGCATTGCTAACTGCTTTGGCAGAATTGTGATTTTTGTGATTCTATCGCCGTTCGGCGAAAATTGAGTTTATTTATCGAATTTTAAAGGGCTTTGAAATCTAACCTTTAGAAATTTATATATTATAAAGAATTTAATTTTGTGAATCAAATTAAAATTATTTTTTGGAATTAACTTGGATTTCATTTATAAAATGTAAATTCTAATTTTTATAATAATATATGTTTTTCCTAAAAAGATCAATAAAAAGGGTTTGCAAATTTTCTATGACTTTAATAAATAGAAAGGAAATGTTGTAAGAAGATCGATGTTTGGAATCCAACCATTATATAATTTTGATATGATTGAATTGGATTATTTTATAAATTTGAGCTTTGGAAATGTTGGAATTCAGATTTGTTAAAAGAATTTGTGTAGATAATTCTATTTAAAATCTTGAAGTTATAATCGATATATGATTTGAATTATGAGAATTAGATTATTTTTAAGATTTGAATCTTGAAATTCGAACATTTGAAGTTAAATTGATTTAAGTAATTTAAATTGGTGTATTGAGATTAGACTTGTATTTCTATAATCTGTAATGGTTTTGAAATGAGATTTGAATTGAAACTCGAACCACTGAATTAAATTGTCTGAATCAAAATTGAAATTGATTTAAATTGCAATTGAATCTGAATGAAGTTGAATTTGAAATGAATTGAATTGAAACATTGGAAATTTAATTCATTGTTTGGAATTTGGATCTGAGTCCAGATTTGTGGAAAAAAAAGGGTTCATTTTGAAACTATATTTCTCTTTATTTTGATTTGACTTACATGATGATTTTTAGTCCTGACTCGAGTGTTTTGTTTTTCATTACGCTCGAATCAGACTAAATTTTCATTTATCAAAGACACTCATTTCGGAGGACGAGATGAAGATTTGGTATATCATATCTACTAGTATTTATTCCACTGCATTATTTCATTTTGTTTATTGAAATGTATAACTCTGATGATATTGTATAACTCTAACATAAATTGAAATCTAATGTATATTTGTTAAACAACTTCATGAACTGCTTGTGTAATAATTATATTTTGTCGTTTTGCTTTGAGATTCTATTATTGTTTCTTCCTTTCATTTTATTTCTTTAAAATAAACCCATTGATAATCTATCTTTTAAATAGTTTGAGTTGGACATTTGTAGTTTACTGTCGACTCGAATTGTTCAAAAAAGGTGGGTCGCACACCTTTAAAATAATGGTATCTTGATTAATACGGACTAGATTTTACCTTACGATAATCAAACCATTTCTATTATAAAATTCAGTGATTCTATAATAATGTCTAAGATGTGAAATATAAATATTAATCATAGCCGAAATGGTTATAGTGATTTAATTTCAGCATAATAGGGGTACAATCAAAATCGATATGGAACGTTCGCATAATGGATTTTCCGTATGGACCCTTGGGTCAAGCCAAATCCAATCTCCTATACAAGGGTCAAAAACTGCCTCCGAGCGTCGTATATATCTAGATAAAATATACCATAAGGTAAATATTACCGGCCCATCTCCAAATACATGATCCTGAATACCATCACTCTCGCGCGCAACATCGATATGCATACTCTAGATCTGGAGTGATTATATCTTATCGTGGGTTAGCAAAACCCTAAGCTATGCTACTACTCTATTTTTAGATATTTCCAATGTAGAGGTGATGTTTGGCATCTTTTACACAAGTCTTCATCAGTCGAACTGAACTTGGAACCATACATGGATTCCTACATCTCAACAGATCTCGAAACCACAGGTCGATCCCTTAATTGATCTTGAAACCACACATGATTCGCATACCTCAAAAGGTCTCGGAATCACACATGGATTCCCACATCCTGAATAGATCACGAACAACTACATGTGTTCGAGCATCTTAAATAGATCTCGAATCTCCACACAGATCCCAGCATCTCAAACATATCCACTTCCAACGTTTTGCGGATCTGGACTGGTGGTAACGCATAACAGCTACTACCATCCACCTTGAGACACACTCCCATAATCAAAATCGAGGGGTGGCCACCAAATCAATCAAAAAGTAGTAAATATGGTATCGAAGAAATGTGCCCGACCAGGGGTGTGACCCTACTTGGCCCGGCGTGGCTTCGGTTTTAGTCATATCAAGCTGACCCGAGGGGGTTAGGGCACGTTCATACCTTACAGTAGCTTTCGCCAAACCATCCTACTTTGTTCTGGATTCTCCACCACATGCACAGTTGTTAAAGTGGTTTTCAGTATTGGCAGAGAGTATGACAATATCCGATCCTAGTCTCTTTAACAACAAAACGCTTATTTCACACCGGTTGGTTCATTTGCATTCCAAAACCAATTCACAATTTATATCAAAATACCGTATTCACTTCAAAATCATGTCACTTTCGAAATCATATTCACTTTCGAAATCATTATTCACTCTAAATCATATTCATTTTCAAAATCATAGCCACAAAATAGGTTGAACCATCATATAAAAATAGTCGCATTTAAATCAATTAAATCTTAATCATAATAGTTCCAACTTTAACGGTTTGAATATTGGAAGTAGTTTATATATTGGAATAATTATACATTAAAAATAATTTATATTTTAAAATAGATTATAGATTAATTATAGTTTATATTTTAGAAATAGTTTACATATTAAAATAGGTTATATATTAAAGTATGTATACTAAAAGTTGTTTATAAATTTAAAATAATATATATTAAGATAGTTTATAATTTAAAATAGGTTATAGATTTAAAATAGTTTATATATTAGAAATAGTTAATATAATAAAATAGGTTATATATTAGTAGTTAATGTACTAAAAAAATTATATATTAAAATGGTTTATATGAGAAAAATAGTTTATAAGTTAAAAGAGTTTGTATATTAAAAGAGTTTATATCGAAAATAGTTTCAAATTATAATTGTTTCTACCAATTTCATAAATCAATTCAAATCAACTTTAGTTCCAAAAATTCAATTTAAATCAATCTCGATTCAACGATTTCCATTCAAAAGGCCAAAATTTTCAAATCAGATTCTCATAAAACCATTTCAATTTATATCGATTTTAAATACATGTTTGAACTACAAATTTAAACCACTTCAAATTCAATAGGTTTTAAAGTTTAAATATTCAAACGTTTACTGTAACTCAATTTTGATAAATTTCATTACATTTCAAAATTCAACTTTAAGGTTTCAATTTAAATTCTTTAAACGATTCATTTAAACCAATTTCAACTTCAACATTTTTAAAGCTTGGATCTTGAAAGTAATTCAGTTCATATAAAACTAATTTTTATTTTACAATATCATTTAACTGAATTCAAAAGTTAAAGGTTTAATATCATTTAATTTAACTAATCTGGTGTCCGTATATAGTTTTCTACCCTATGGTCAAGTGATACGGATATATATCATTTCAACCTGCAATAAATTTAAATTTACGGGTATATATCATTTCAACCCGCAATCCCGAGTAAAATTTAAAATCCATAAAATCGCTCGAGTTTATCATTTCAACCCATAACGATTTTTCCCTAATCTATAAGACCATTTAGGTATGTATCATTTCAACCCATAGTGATTTTCCTAACAATAACCAAGGCAACTTGTAGTGTGATAACAACATATAAAATAAATATAATATCCAATGATCCAAATATCAACAATTAAACATCCATCACAATCATCATTCAAATCAACTAATAAATCACAAAAAATAAATTGGTTATCATTATCAGGCATTTAACTGGAAATTAAATTCAATATTAATTTAAATGACAATTCAATTCAAATAAACTCAAATTAAATTTAAATGACAATTTAAAATACCAAACAGCAATAAATAATTTTCTAATCACATCATAAATTCAATTTAACCAACATAAAATGATTTAGTATTTGTGAGTGAGTTAAATCACTCACCTTTGATTTTTGTCGATTAAAATTCCAAATCAGACCCAAAAATTTAAAAATCTCAAAATGCAGCCAAACCTATTTCATAATGTCTGGAATTTCGATACGATCGCAATGGAGAAAACCGCACATGAATCCGAGCTTGTATGCGAAAGATATTAACATTAGAAGTTTGAAAATTTAAAATTAAATAAATAAATATATAGGGGCAAACTAGTAATTGTTCACCTTCGAAACCCTACTCATCAACACGTGACCATGCAAACCTTCCAGCCGCCTATGATCAGTGCCTGATTGCCGCCTATCCATGCGTCTACGACCAGATCAGGCGAAGCCATCGTCTCCGCCTTGCTAAACCGCCCATTCACCCATGTAGTCGACCATTCCGCCGCCTCCCAAAGGCCAACGCCGTCGCCATATAATTCCACCAATTCTGGAGATTTCTGACCACACTGCGACAAGCGATGACCATGGATGCACTCGTCTTCGTCTCCTCTATAAGCCAGTGCTCGTCGATCGCTCCCAGGACGAAGATCCACCATTGAATCCAAACCTTGGGATGGACGCCCAAAAATAAATCGATGATTTCTAGCCAAACCGTGACTCGAATCGGAAAAAGAACTACAGTTGTAGATTGTGCTTGTCAAGAGTTTTCTAACGATATATAATTTGCTATGGTTAGAGGAGTTTGAAATTTTCGATTTTGATTTGAAATTGAATTTGGGAATTAGGGTTTCTACTATTGGGAAGGAAGGAAGGAGCAGATGGAGATAAGCAGTACCTACAGAAATTAGAAATGAGAAACAACTAGGATTTATAACAGCATATATATAGGCAAAGGTAGATAAGAACGAATGAATAGATCTAATTGGGTCAAAACGATAACGACGATCCGAAAAGCCCGTTTCATTTTCGAAACGAGTGGGTTACCCAATATATCAAAATATATGTTTTCGATATTTTTAAATTCAATGGAACTAATTTCAAATCCTAATTCCCTTGTATATAGAAGTTGGCTTTTTAAAATCAGATTATTTTAATTGAATTCATTAAATTGATTTCTACGCGTTTTGAACCCCCACGATCAAACGATAAGTCTGATCGCTACAAAACTTGAAATCCTGTAGTAATTCACTGTTACGGATCCGATGAAATAGGCTTCATCGAAATCCGAGATAGTGGAAAAATGGCTAATTTTCACGTTATTTAAATAAATTATTATTAAATTAATTTAATCACTTTCAAATTTTAAATTAGAAGTTAACAATTTTATTAGTCTTGATTACATAGAAATTAATAATCTTTTAAAATACAACTTTCCATATTAAATCCAATATTTAAACATTACATTGATTTCAGAGTTCAATTTTAATTGTAATAAAATTCAGTTAATTATATTTAACTCCAATCAATTTCTTTTATTTTGATTTACACGCTTTTTATTCAATCATCCAATACCATATGAATTTATTGGACACTATAGTTTACATTTCATAGCATTCTTATTTTATAGTTATCATGTTTTACCATATTAACTATAATATTTCAATTCCATTAATTAGCAATTTAATTCCTTATTTACAATTATAACCAAATTAACTTTATAATTATTTTGATTGGTTGAAATTACATTAAAATGGTTGTCAATAACATTCAAACAACATTATTAATCATATTCTAATTATTTTACTCATTAATAATCATAAATGTTAATTTTCACAATATTAAATTGCAAAATCTTATTAAATTTAATAGTTTTAATTATCAAAAATTACGGGTCATTGTAGATCCGCAGCTAAATCTTCCCGTGGGGTCTTCGTCCCAATATTCAAGTTTACATCGGGATGCTTTGCAGTTGGTGGAGTACTTGCATTTCCCTTTATGGTGATTCTCGCAGCCCCACATATTATTCCTTTTTGTTACTGCTTTCCGTTTCTCCTGTTCAGGCCAAAAAACAGTGAAATTTTCTTGTTCCATGGTGGCCGCGGGCTCTAGCATGATTCTTGGAGTAGCAAGTGATTGTAAGGTCGGGAGGGCATTTAATTTGTCCATAAGAGCTTTTTGGTTGTTTTCCATCTTCTGATTAATTTCATCAACCATCTTATTTAATTCATCTCTAGTGACAACTTCATGCTGAATAGAAGATCCAAGCACCTGATCTCCTGTATCGACGCTAGAATTTGGTCTGACTAATAGGTTATTGGCGCTATTGACTTCAATTTGCTGAGGATTTGTTTCTTCTCTAGCTATTACTTCACTATGAATCTTTCGAAAGCAGTTCTCCTTCTTCTTGGCGCCATTATTTCTCAACAACAAAAATTCTAAGCAGAGATTAAGGATCTGACTTCTGAACCTATCTGATCCAAAGTAAATAGCTAGATCTGAACCTGACTTAGTTTCTTAGTGAAAGCACAAAAATGTTATCCAAAAAAAGAATCAACACCCCGGATTGAGTGTGAAAGCACCATCCCTGTTTATCAAGGCAAATAAAATAGGAAAAGCAATAGTAAATTGCAGGAAAGTAAAGAGACAAGAAATTTTTATAATGATTCGGCTGTTAACAAAGCGTACGTCCACTTTATAGCTTTTATTGATCCACTGCTATTACAAGAGAGTTTGAATTACAATATGATTCCTCTTCTTCACGTTAGATTAAGCCACCATTGTTAGCAACAAAAGGAGAATCTCAATTGTCTCTTAATGGTTGTTATATGGGAGAAGAGGAGTGAAGAAACAATAGCATAGCTTCAGTAGAGATGAAGTTAGGAACCCCTTTTCTGTTGGAGGTAAGATGGTATTGATAGGATTTAGGGAGCACTCAGATCGGAACCATTGCACCAAAAGCTTGTGATTGTGCATAGGAAGAAGCCTAAAAATTTAGAGAGATTCCTAGTTAACTTTTTGGATCGGTATCGATCCAATTGGATCGGATCGGATCGGTATCGATCCAAAGAGCTGTGCAATTTTTGTGCAACTTCTTTTCGGTTGGCTTCGCTACTTGCTTACGAGGCTCTCTGTGTAAATTCATAGCTTATTGACTTGTTTTGAGGATGGTTCACTTATGAGTTTGACTGGACATCAGTTTGTCCGATAAGTCTTTACTTCTTGAACTTGAATGCTTGGATTGTTACAAACTCGGTAGATGGACTTAGTAGAGAGGTAGAAACATAATGCAAGTGGTTTGGAGGAACCTTAAGCCAAAATTTTGGATCGGTATCGATCCAAAGTGTTGGCACATTTTTGGGTCAAACTTTCAAAGTTCCTTTGTCTCGTGCTTTTAGGCCTTCCGGTCAAATCTCGAGTCAATCTGGCTTAATCTAAATGTTCTAACTCCTTTTGAATTTTGTTGGGTTAAAACTCGGTTAACACATATTAATCCACTTAAAAGTCAGGCTATTTATAATTTCATGGGAAAACCTAGAATCCTGTAGATTTTATATGAAACTTGCTAATTTTTATTTTTAAGATTGAATACCATATTATTATTAATGTTTAATGTTGAACGAATTTTATAGGGAAAATATGTATGATCTTGATATCAAATAATTAATTTATGTCTAGCTGGCATTTAATTTACATAATCTAATCTTACGTTATTAACTTTTTAGATTATATTACTCTTTAGGAAATTATTTTATCTTCGGTAAACAGAAATAATAAAAACTAAATTTGGACACTTGCTTAATTTTAATTCGTAGGTTAGGTTAATATGATAGAATTAACTTCAATATGTAAAAGGAGGATGATGAATTATTCAGGAATTCTCTCTAATTCTCCTTTTCATTAGCCAAAAAACTTATTTGGATTAGTTCAATGAAATAACAGCGATTAACGTAAAAGAGAAGATATATTATGCGCAATCAAATTATAAAGTTCTAATCTTACACTTGAAAAGAAGTTATGTTTGCTGATTTGTGAATTGTTGTATTTTTGTTCATGTTCTGAAAACAAAAAATTTAGGAATATAATAACCGCACATAACACTTTCATATTAATCAAAAATTACGTATATTTAAATGCATCTAATTTGGAGTATTTCAAGAACAAGAGAGCTATAAAATAAAAGGGGATTTATATTTTGCACCTTTATTGCTAATTGAAATAGATAAAACCTCTCTATTGCTTTTTCATAATATTGTAAATTATACCGACAAAATTTACAGTAACAAATTCGTAAACAAATTCATCACATTAAAAATTAACGGTATAGACTAGGACATTGTTAAAAGGTTTCTAGTTTTGGATAAAGAGAATTTATTTTTCAATTTTTTTAAAATTATTAAGAGGAAAACTAAAACATTTGTCCTATCCTAGCAAATCCAAAATAATTTTGCTATTAATCTCGTTATACGACTCAGTCAATTTACATCCTTCGTTTTATGATTTCTTTATAGATCAGTATCTAAAATTAGAGTCTTTTTAATGTTGCCCATAGATTTTAAATTCAAACTCAAAAGCATCTAATTAAGTATAACAACAATAATTTAAGTAGCGTGCATTACTAAAAAAGCAAGTCACGACGTAATAAACAAAAGTGCACAAGTCGCAATATTTTGAATGCCTCGTATGTTTTTCATTTGATTGAACGAAATATATCATTTTTGTAAATAAAATTGATTTTTATTTTAATAAAATCACACAAATTTGAAAATCAGTATGCACCTTGTATCTTAGTAATGCAACAAACTAAAGCAATGATAAGTATATTGCATGGAAAAATTAGGGCATGTTAAAAATAACCAAAATTGCACAAAAACACAAACATTACGAGTAACTTTTACTTTATAACATGGAAAAATTAGGGCATGTTAAAAGTAACCAAAATTGCACAAAAACACAAACATTATGAATAACTTTTACTTTATAACATTTGTTTACATTTAAAGTGTTATACTAATTATATATGCACGATGTTTTAAGTAAAAATAAAAAAATTCAAAATTGTCAATACCTTGCGGTGCAAAAGTGCAATATAAATGAACTCGCATCCTCTAAACATCACTCCTAGGGTTTTATTTATAGGCGTAGGCTGGACCCTTTCGCATCGGTCCTTTTGATTTAGTCGAAAGAATGCCTTCAAAACCTTCCATAGGTATTGAATATAATATACCTCATTAATGTTGCTTTCAAATAAGACCTAGATGCCTTCGACTCCATCGGAAGCTATAAGAGCATCTTTCATGTTGTTGTAGATGTGTCGAATAAGCACGAAAGGATGTCCAAGCGTGTTTGAAAGGTACATATCCACTACTTGCGAAAGGTGACGATGCTTTCTTTATCTTACCTTCGGAAACTAATATTATGGATGACTGTATTATCTGTGACGCTTAGCTTCGGGCCTCAAAATGGGTGACGTTACAATATATATTAGGTACACACTGAAAACTGACAAGGTAACAAATGTTTATAACAAGATTGAGCCAAAGAAGACTTAAGGCAAATAATGCACGTACAATGGGTTATGAAAATATATAAATCCACTTAAAAGTCAGGCCATTTATAATTTCATGGAAAAACCTAGAATCATGTAGATTTTATATGAAACTTGCTAATTTTTATTTTTGAGACCGAATACCTTATTATTGTTAGTGTTTAATGTTGAATGAATTTTATAAGGCAAATATGTATAATCTTTAAATCAAATATTTAATTTTATGTCTAGCTAGCATTTAATTTACATAATCTAACCTTATGTGATTAACTTTTCAGATTATATTATTCTTTGAAAAAATTGTTTTAGCTTCCGTGAACAAAAAAAAAAAAAATTGGATACGAGCTTAATTTTAATGCGTAAGTTGGGTTAATATGATAGGATTAACTTTAATATGTACAAAGGAGCAAGATGAATTATTCAGGAATTCTCTCTAATTCTCCTTTTCATAAGCCAAAAAACCTTATTTGGATTAGTTCAATGAAATAACGGCGATTAACGTAAAAGAGAAGATATATTATAAGCAATCAAGTTATAAAGTTATAATCTTACACTTGAAAAGAAGTTATTTTTGCTGATTAGTGAATTGTTGTATTTTTGTTCATGTTCTGAAAACAAAAATTTTAGGAATATAATAACCGCACATGAACAGTTTCATATTAATCAAAAATTACGTATGTTTAAATGCATATAATTTGGAGTATTTCAAGAACAAGAGAGCTATAAAATAAAAGGTGATTTATATTTTGCACCTTTATTGCTAATGGAAATAGATAAAACCTCTCTATTGCTTTTTCATAATATTTACAGTAACAAATTCCTAAAGAAATTCGTCACATTAAAAATTAACGGTTTATGCTAGGACATTGTTAAAAGGTTTCTAGTTTTGGATAAAGGGAGAATTTATTTTTCAATTTCTTTAAAATTATTACGAGGAAAACTAAAACATTTGTCTTATCCCAGCAAATCCAAAATAATTTTGCTATTAATCTCGTTATACGACTTAGTCGATTTACATCCATCGTTTTATGATTTCTTTATAGATCAGTTTCTAAAATTTGAGTCTCTTTAGTGTTGTCCATAGATTTTAAATTCAAACTCAAAAGCATCTAATTAAGTACAACGACAATAATTTAATTAGCGTGCATTACTAAAAAAGCAAGTCACGACGTAAAAAACAAAAGTGCACAATTCACAATATTTTGAATGCCTCGTATGTTTTTCATTTGATTGAATGAAATATATCATTTTTATAAATAAAATCTATTTAAGTTTAATAATATCACACAAATCATTGTATCTTAGTAATGCAACAAACTGAAGCAATGACAAGCATATTGCAAACGTTTGTTTACATGTAAAGTGCTATACAAGTTATATATGCACGATGTTTAAGTAAGAATAAAGAAATTCAAAATTGTCAATACCTTGTGTAAAAGTGCAATTTAAAATGAAGTTAAACGTTCTTACAAAATATGTATAACATTGGAAACTTAAATTTCTACATCATTTGTAAACACGATACATATGTATGTATATTATTTTTTACAACAGTGGTGCATTAACTGGTTGGTCGATGTCAATGACGGTCGCCTTACCGTTGTATTTGTTATGTCTAGTTTCGTTTAATATATTTTATGATAATAATGTTTTTATAATTCAACTTCCAGACTCGCAACATAGTAGGATTGGATAAGGAGGTTTGACTTAGTTTATAATTTAAAATGTATGGTTCAAACTTCCGAAGTTAGTTCCTCATATATTGGGCTGCGGAAACAAATGAAGGAAAAAACTGTTATTTAAAGTCACAGATCTTTCCATCTTGGCAAGTACAGAGAAAATGGCAGCACTAATGCGAACTCTAATCTTTTATATTATAGTTGTTTCTCTCTTCTCTACCATCTCCTTCTCTAGTTATGTTCCAGAGATAAAATCTACACGAATGGAAAATGGTTATGACATGGTTACACTTGACGATGGACGATCTCTGGCTGTAGCTGCAGAATGGTCAGTATCATCGTTTCATTTTACTTTGTTTCTCTGTCTTGTACATCCTTTCTTATTTTCCGTCTCCGATTGTTTTCTTATGGTTTTATTTTTATTTTTTATTGTATACCTATGTCCTAGCTTCATCGTTAAAGCCCCAAACTGTAACAACAATTGACAAATATTTGAAAATTACCTGGGTATGTGTCAGTAAGTTGTTTGTTGAAATGACAAAGTAGGAACTTGTAAGTCAGTTCGGCCAGCATTGATGAGAAACTTATAATTGCATAAGCAGTTCATCCAACGTATTTGAAACCCAACCTGTTAATATAAGCTTGAATTTGGAGCAGAGTTCTGCTATTTCAATTTGAAATAGAGTCCTGCTTTTTCCATTTAAGGATGCGATGAACAACTTATAAATCCGACTATATGCTTAGAAAAGTACTTGGATTCATTGATATTGTTTTCTTAGCGAATTCATTTGAAAATATTGATGCTATTATTTATCTTTCAGGGGCAACATTTTGCTTGACAAAACTGAGTTGTACACAGTCTTCGGGTGTGGAAGTTTAGAAGGAATTGGAAAAAACGACTCAATGTACATGGGTCGTTTCGATAATATCAACGTTGATAATATTAGAAAACGGGCAAGGAGAAGACAAAAGCAGAGTTTTGTTGGTTTATAAATCAATAGATATTGGCTATTCATTTTTATTACATTTTGAATTGTTTATTTACATTTTTGAAGGTCTGTGCATTTTTACTGTTGTTAATTTTCAATACATGAAATAATTATTAGATTTCTCTTTTTAGTGCTAAGTACTTCTTGAGATGGTAGTACTTTTAATTTTGTACAAATTTTGAAGCATCTCCACTCAGCGATGGAAGTTTGAGCTTTTGATTATGTACAAATTATTATGAGAAAAATATTCATTATTAGATTTATATGTTGTGGCTATTTATGTTTGCAAATTGATTCAATTGGAAATGCATGGCAAACCGTAACGATTCGGATTTTTCGACGGTTAATTTTGAATATTTAAATAGTTTAAATATTGAATTTGGAATTATAATTTAGTTAGTAAGATTTTAAAACTGGAATTTTAAGCGATTTCGTAAATTTTGAAAATTGTCGATTTAATTGACGCGGTAAAATAGCGATTCGGGGCACAGTCTCGGAATTCGATGAAACCAGTTCCATTGGGTCTGTAATAGTGTATTATTTTCGAATTTCAAATTTCGTAGCATTTGGAGTTATCGTTTGGTCATACGGGATAGAAACACGCTGAAATTTATATCGAAAATTCAATATAATAATTGGCTCCAAAAAGCTATTTTCTCCATACGATCGAATTAGGACTCGAAATATTTTCCATTGCGTTCGGAATAGAGGTATAACATTATAAACGCCCAGCGGCACGCCTCGATATGGGTATCAAAATTGTAAGTTACATTGAATGAGATATTTATAATTTAATAATATCATAATCTGTCAAAATCAGGACCCTTCCTTCTAAACCACGCCACCATCACGTATGAAGGAACCCTTATCAAGTTAAATTCGCGTCCCCTCCTTTCTGTCAGTTCAAATTAAAATCCTCCCTCGTTCTCCTTCGTTCAAAATCGAAACTGAACAAAAAAAAGATATAAACAAACGAATCTCGTACGAATCAGATGGAGATCGAATGGTGGTAGGTTCGTGTACATGGTGGTCGCGATGGGTGGCGGCGCTCGTACGCGCACGCGTAAGAAGGAGGTGCGGTAGTGGCCGAACATCGATGGGAGGTGTGGCTGGCGTTGGGGTTGTCGTTCGAAGGCGCGATTCACGCGATGGCGAGGTGGAAGGGAATCGGTCGCGACCTGGTGGGTATTGTCGACGACGTCGACAGCGGAGTATGGCGAGGATGTAGGCGCTGGCGATGTCGTTGGCACCTGAAGCGGCAGTGGCGACTGAAGGGTAGCGGCGTTCGTTCGCGCATGGGTTTGCAGGCTCTAGGCTGTGAGGGATATGGCGTAGTTTCTTCGATGGAACAGGGTTAGGTTTGTAGCGCGCGAGCTTGGTGGTAGGGGCGAGAACTGACGGCTGCGGAGGAGGAGGAGTTAGTGGTGGCAGGACTGGAGACTGTTGAGTGGTTTCTCTGGTTAGCTACAGTTCTGGGAAGGTGGTTCTGGTCATGTTTTTCGAGCGGGGAAGGAAGATTAATTAATGATTAATGATTTTAATTAATTTAAATAATCTTATTAATCGAATGTTAATAAATTCGTAAAGCATTTTTACGAGGTCAAATTCGCATGAACCGGAATTGTTGGATTTGTAATGTCGTGGAATACGAAATAGAAGGAGCGGATTGCAATAAAAACAAGGTGAGAAAATTCTCACTCATTTGGATTGCCAATTAAATTTTAAATAGTTAAAATAAATTATTGGATGCTTGGTTGAATTTATAAAATTATTATCTGTTGAATGTTAAATATATATATATAGTAGTATATATATTAGTAGTTGGAGTGATATTCCCGCACATTATAGCGGATGAGACCTTATGTCACTTGCATAATAGCGGATGACCCTATATACCGCGATATTCCCCTCGAAGTGGGATTGGTATTTTTATGTTGTATTAACATCTATGGATGCAGGAAAATAGGTTGGAGGGATCCAACTGGATTCCTCATTGGATCCCTCAAAACGTTTAATTTAATTTCATATATTGTGATATATGGATTGTGTAGAATAATCTATTATAGATTATTGTAGTGATTGGAATTTTTGGATGCTATTGTAGCACTGGCATGAATTTTTATATTTAAATACCATAAACATATTTTTAAAATTGAAGGAATAAAAGGGAATTTTTGATATAAAAATATTTATATTGGAATTGGTGTTATTTTAAAGAAATTGAGTTAGAAAAATATATTTGATTTTTGGATATACTTAACTATTGTGAATTATTAAATGAAGGTTTTTTTTCAAAAATGAATTATATGAAAATAATTATAACTGATATTCGGGAAATATAAAAAGAAGTTGAAGTCGATATTAAAAATAGATTGGAAGTTATAAATGGGATTTATAAAGAAATAGATTTATAAAATGGAATTTTATAAATAAGACTGTTTTTTGTATAAACAAGTAAAACTCAAAGGAGTATAAAAATTTATAAACGATGTTTATAAATAAGGTAAGCGATATCAGTGGATATATTGGAAAAATAAATTCGTAGGGTGAATTTATATTAGAATATGGAAATAGGGTGAGAAAAATAGTGGATACTATTCTTGAAAGGTGAAAATGGTTAAGGAGATCGGAATGGAAGTGATGTGATGTGATTCGAGAGGAATTTATAAAATTAAATTGGTTATTGAGGTTTTAAAAATATACTTTTAATTCAAAGAAGTTAAGTTTGTTTTAAAAAGGAAAATTTTATTATTTTAAAACTATGAAATCTTAAACTAGTTAGGACTGAAATACTTTGGTAAGTATATTTTCAAATATTAATTATTTATTTTAGTAAATTCTAACTTTTAAAATCAGCTTTGAAAATTTATTTGTTTATCTAAAAATGAGTTATTGATGTTTATAAAAGTGTTTTCAATATTTTAAATAATTATTTGAACATGTTATAAAAATAAATTATTATTCTTTTAAATACTTATAATATATATAGAGTTTCGAAGTGACTGCAAATTTTATTTATAAATTCTCTCGAGATTCGTAAATGGGGCTTTTAAATGGATATGATTTTGAGGGGAGGAATTTTATAAGGGACTTGGAGGAGATGGAAATTCAAAATGTTGAATATGGGAACTTCGAAAATAGAATCTGAATTCATAAAAGAAGTTATAAATTGTTGAATGAGGTTATAAATAAGTATACTGGGTTTTGGAAATGGAAAAGGGAATTTATTAGTGATGCCGAAGGCTTATGAGGTAAGTTATGAAATAGTCTCTTAAGTATTGATATTTGAAAAGATTTTGGAAAATAAGACTTATAATATTTTCCTGAGTATAAAAATGGAAATTTGAAAATATTTCTAAGTGTTGAGATGGTTTGAAAATATCCTGTTATGGATTTAAGTATTTGAAATTGTTTTCAAATATTGGAATATGTAAAGGAATTTGAATATATATCTTAGTAAAGATATTTTGAAATAAATGTTTGAAGAATTATAAAATAAGGCCTAGTGTCTGCTTATAGATGTTTTATTGATATTTAAATAACCGACCATCAATTTTGGCCAATTTCGTTAATCGTTTTGAAGAGACCGGGATCAGATTTAATTATCCGAAAACCATTTCGATCCGGTTTGAACGTTACAAATGGATACCGTGAAGGTAGTGAAGACGGCGATCCGGTTTGTCTAGACCCAGGACAACTTGTATAGACGAATGCTATCAGAACATCGTCATTGGAGGACGATGAGCATTCAAAGTAGAATTATTCTTGAAAGGTAACGTTTAGCTTCAAGCCTCATCAACTGGGAATGACTATAACAGGGGAGATGCAGCAAGGCTAAGCGGGTCGCACCCAATTAGGGTATGTTATCACTATTCTTGATATCCTCGAATATATATATATATATATATATATATATGGATATGGTTGTGCATGAAAAGGGAGCGCTCGATTTTTAAGGGTGGGAACACCCGGGTGATAACATATTCGATCTTTCCAGGTTAGGGGTGTACTGTGGAGGAATGTAACGACCTGGATTTTTCGATGGTTAATTTTGAAAATTTAAATGGTTTAAATATTGAATTTGGAATTATAATTTAGTTAGTAAGATTTTAAAACTGGAATTTCAAGCGATTTCGTAAATTTTGGAAATCGTCTATTTAACCGACGCGTTAAAACAGCGATACGAGGCACAGTCTCTGAATTCGACGAAACCAGTTCCATTGGATCCGTAATAGTGTATTGTTGCGGATTTCAAATTTCCTAGCATTTGGAGTTATAATTTGGTCATACGGGATAGAAACGCGCTGAAATTTAAATCGAAAATTCAATATAATAATTGGGTCCAAAAAGCTATCTTCTCCATACGATCGAATTAGGACTCGAAACCTTTTCCATTGTGTTCGGAATAGGGGTATAACATTATAAACGTCTAGCGGCATGCCTCGATAGGGTATCGAAATTGTAAGTTACATTGAATGAGATTTTTATAATTTAATAATATTATAATCTGTCAAAATCAGGACCCTGCCTTCTAAAACCCACCATCACGTATGAAGGAACTCCTATCACATTAAATTCGTGTCCCCTCCTTTCTGTCAGTTCGAATTAAAATCCTCCCTCGTTCTCCTTCATTCAAAATCGAAACTGAATAGAAAAAAAGATATAAACGAACGACTCTCGTTCGAATCGGATGGAGATCGAATGGAGGTGGGTTCGTGTACATAGTGGTCGCGATGGGTGGCGGTGCTCGTATGCGTGCGCGTAAGAAGGAGGTGGGGCAGTGGCCGAATGTCGATTATAGGTGTGGCTGGCGTTGGGGTTGTCGTTCGAAGGCGCGATTCACGCGATGGCGAGGTAGAAGGGAATCAGTCACGACCTGGTGGGTATTGTCGACGATGTCGACAAGCAGAGTACGACGAGGATGTAGGCACTGGCGATGTCGTTGGCACATTAAGCGGCAGCGGCAACTAAGGGGGAGCGGCGTTCGTTCGCGCGTGGGTTTGCAGGCTCTAGGCTGTGAGGGATATGACGCATTTTCTTTGATGGAACAAGGTTAGGTTTGTAGCGCGCGAGTTTGGTGGTGGGGGCGAGAACTGACGGCTGCAGAGGAGGAGGAGTTAGTGGCGGCGGAACTGGAGACAGTTGAATAGTTTCCCTGGTTGGCTGCAGTTCGGGGAAGGAGGTTCTGGTCGTGTTGTTCGAGCGTGGAAGAAAGGTCAATTACCGATTAATGATTTTAATTAATTTAAATAGTCATATTAATCGAATGTTAATAAATTCGTAATGCATTTTTACGAGGTCAAAATCGCATGAACCAGAATTGTTGGATTTGTAATATCGTAGAATACAAAATAGAATTGGAGCGGATTGCAATAAAATCAAGGTGAGAAAATTCTCACTCATTTGGATTACCAATTAAATTTTAAATAGTTAAAATAAATTTGGATGCTTGGTTGAATTTATAAAATTATTATCTTTTGAATGTTAAATATACATATAGTAGTTTATATATTAGTAGTTGGAGTGATATTCCCGCACATTATAGCGGATGAGACCCTATGCGCCCCGCATAAAAGCGGATGACCATATATACCGCGATATCCCCCTCGAAGTGGGATTGATATTTTTATTTTGTATTAATATCTGTGGATGCAGGAAAATAGGTTGGAGGGATCCAATTGGATTTCTCAAAACGTTGAATTTAATTTTATATATTGTGATATATGGATTGTGTACAATAATTTATTATAGATTATTGTAGTGATTGTAATTTTTGGATGCTATTGTAGCACTGGTCTGAATTTTGATATTTTAAATGCCATAAACATATTTTTAAAATTGAAGGAATAAAAGGGAATTTTTTATATAAAATATTTATATTGGAATTGGGGTTATTTTGAAGAAATTGAGTTAGAAAAATATATTTGATTTTTGGATATACTTAACTTTTGTGAATTCTTAAATGGATATTTAAAAAAAATGAATTGTATAAAAAAAATTATAATTGATAGTCAGGAAATATAAAAAGAAGTTGAAGTCGATATTAAAAATAGATTGGAAGTTATAAATGGGATTTATAAAAAATGTATTTATAAAATGGAATTTTATAAATAAGATTGTATTTTGTATAAACATGTAAAACTCAAAGGAGTATTAAAATTTATAAACGATGTTTATAAATAAGGTAAGCGATATCAGTGGATATATTGGAAAAATAAATTCGTAGGGTGAATTTATATTAGAATATGGAAATAGGGTGAGAAAAATAGTGGATACTATTCTTGAAAGGTGAAAATGGTTAAGGAGATCGGAATGGAAGTGATGTGATGTGATTCGAGAGGAATTTATAAAATTAAATTGGTTATTGAGGTTTTAAAAATATACTTTTAATTCAAAGAAGTTAAGTTTGTTTTAAAAAGGAAAATTTTATTATTTTAAAACTATGAAATCTTAAACTAGTTAGGACTGAAATACTTTGGTAAGTATATTTTCAAATATTAATTATTTATTTTAGTAAATTCTAACTTTTAAAATCAGCTTTGAAAATTTATTTGTTTATCTAAAAATGAGTTATTGATGTTTATAAAAGTGTTTTCAATATTTTAAATAATTATTTGAACATGTTATAAAAATAAATTATTATTCTTTTAAATACTTATAATATATATAGAGTTTCGAAGTGACTGCAAATTTTATTTATAAATTCTCTCGAGATTCGTAAATGGGGCTTTTAAATGGATATGATTTTGAGGGGAGGAATTTTATAAGGGACTTGGAGGAGATGGAAATTCAAAATGTTGAATATGGGAACTTCGAAAATAGAATCTGAATTCATAAAAGAAGTTATAAATTGTTGAATGAGGTTATAAATAAGTATACTGGGTTTTGGAAATGGAAAAGGGAATTTATTAGTGATGCCGAAGGCTTATGAGGTAAGTTATGAAATAGTCTCTTAAGTATTGATATTTGAAAAGATTTTGGAAAATAAGACTTATAATATTTTCCTGAGTATAAAAATGGAAATTTGAAAATATTTCTAAGTGTTGAGATGGTTTGAAAATATCCTGTTATGGATTTAAGTATTTGAAATTGTTTTCAAATATTGGAATATGTAAAGGAATTTGAATATATATCTTAGTAAAGATATTTTGAAATAAATGTTTGAAGAATTATAAAATAAGGCCTAGTGTCTGCTTATAGATGTTTTATTGATATTTAAATAACCGACCATCAATTTTGGCCAATTTCGTTAATCGTTTTGAAGAGACCAGGATCAGATTTAATTATCCGAAAACCATTTCGATCCGGTTTGAACGTTACAAATGGATACCGTGAAGGTAGTGAAGACGGCGATCCGGTTTGTCTAGACCCAGGACAACTTGTATAGACGAATGCTATCAGAACATCGTCATTGGAGGACGATGAGCATTCAAAGTAGAATTATTCTTGAAAGGTAACGTTTAGCTTCAAGCCTCATCAACTGGGAATGACTATAACAGGGGAGATGCAGCAAGGCTAAGCGGGTCGCACCCAATTAGGGTATGTTATCACTATTCTTGATATCCTCGAATATATATATATATATATATATATATATGGATATGGTTGTGCATGAAAAGGGAGCGCTCGATTTTTAAGGGTGGGAACACCCGGGTGATAACATATTCGATCTTTCCAGGTTAGGGGTGTACTGTGGAGGAATGTAACGACCTGGATTTTTCGATGGTTAATTTTGAAAATTTAAATGGTTTAAATATTGAATTTGGAATTATAATTTAGTTAGTAAGATTTTAAAACTGGAATTTCAAGCGATTTCGTAAATTTTGGAAATCGTCTATTTAACCGACGCGTTAAAACAGCGATACGAGGCACAGTCTCTGAATTCGACGAAACCAGTTCCATTGGATCCGTAATAGTGTATTATTGCGGATTTCAAATTTCCTAGCATTTGGAGTTATAATTTGGTCATACGGGATAGAAACGCGCTGAAATTTAAATCGAAAATTCAATATAATAATTGGGTCCAAAAAGCTATCTTCTCCATACGATCGAATTAGGACTCGAAACCTTTTCCATTGTGTTCGGAATAGGGGTATAACATTATAAACGTCTAGCGGCATGCCTCGATAGGGTATCGAAATTGTAAGTTACATTGAATGAGATTTTTATAATTTAATAATATTATAATCTGTCAAAATCAGGACCCTGCCTTCTAAAACCCACCATCACGTATGAAGGAACTCCTATCACATTAAATTCGTGTCCCCTCCTTTCTGTCAGTTCGAATTAAAATCCTCCCTCGTTCTCCTTCATTCAAAATCGAAACTGAATAGAAAAAAAGATATAAACGAACGACTCTCGTTCGAATCGGATGGAGATCGAATGGAGGTGGGTTCGTGTACATAGTGGTCGCGATGGGTGGCGGTGCTCGTATGCGTGCGCGTAAGAAGGAGGTGGGGCAGTGGCCGAATGTCGATTATAGGTGTGGCTGGCGTTGGGGTTGTCGTTCGAAGGCGCGATTCACGCGATGGCGAGGTAGAAGGGAATCAGTCACGACCTGGTGGGTATTGTCGACGATGTCGACAAGCAGAGTACGGCGAGGATGTAGGCACTGGCGATGTCGTTGGCACATTAAGCGGCAGCGGCAACTAAGGGGGAGCGGCGTTCGTTTGCGCGTGGGTTTGCAGGCTCTAGGCTGTGAGGGATATGACGCATTTTCTTTGATGGAACAAGGTTAGGTTTGTAGCGCGCGAGTTTGGTGGTGGGGGCGAGAACTGACGGCTGCAGAGGAGGAGGAGTTAGTGGCGGCAGAACTGGAGACAGTTGAATAGTTTCCCTGGTTGGCTGCAGTTCGGGGAAGGAGGTTCTGGTCGTGTTGTTCGAGCGTGGAAGAAAGGTCAATTACCGATTAATGATTTTAATTAATTTAAATAGTCATATTAATCGAATGTTAATAAATTCGTAATGCATTTTTACGAGGTCAAAATCGCATGAACCAGAATTGTTGGATTTGTAATATCGTAGAATACAAAATAGAATTGGAGCGGATTGCAATAAAATCAAGGTGAGAAAATTCTCACTCATTTGGATTACCAATTAAATTTTAAATAGTTAAAATAAATTTGGATGCTTGGTTGAATTTATAAAATTATTATCTTTTGAATGTTAAATATACATATAGTAGTTTATATATTAGTAGTTGGAGTGATATTCCCGCACATTATAGCGGATGAGACCCTATGCGCCCCGCATAAAAGCGGATGACCATATATACCGCGATATCCCCCTCGAAGTGGGATTGATATTTTTATTTTGTATTAATATCTGTGGATGCAGGAAAATAGGTTGGAGGGATCCAATTGGATTTCTCAAAACGTTGAATTTAATTTTATATATTGTGATATATGGATTGTGTACAATAATTTATTATAGATTATTGTAGTGATTGTAATTTTTGGATGCTATTGTAGCACTGGTCTGAATTTTGATATTTTAAATGCCATAAACATATTTTTAAAATTGAAGGAATAAAAGGGAATTTTTTATATAAAATATTTATATTGGAATTGGGGTTATTTTGAAGAAATTGAGATAGAAAAATATATTTGATTTTTGGATATACTTAACTTTTGTGAATTCTTAAATGGATATTTAAAAAAAATGAATTGTATAAAAAAAATTATAATTGATAGTCAGGAAATATAAAAAGCAGTTGAAGTTGATATTAAAAATAGATTGGAAGTTATAAATGGGATTTATAAAAAATGTATTTATAAAATGGAATTTTATAAATAAGATTGTATTTTGTATAAACATGTAAAACTCAAAGGAGTATTAAAATTTATAAACGATGTTTATAAATAAGGTAAGCGATATCAATGGATATATTGGAATAATTAATTCGTAGGGTGAATTTATATTAGAATATGGAAACAAGGGGAGAAAAATAGTGGATACTATTCTTGAAAAGTAAAAATGGTTAAGGAGATCGGAATGGAAGTGATGTGATGTGATTCGAGAGGAATTTCTAAAATTAAATTGGTTATTGAGGTTTTAAAAATATACTTTTAATTCAAAGAAGTTAAGTTTGTTTTGAAAAGGAAAATTTTATTATTTTAAAACTATGAAATTTTAAACTAGTTAGGATTGAAATACTTCGGTAAGTAGATTTTCAAATATTAAGTATTTATTTTAGTAAATTTTAACTTTTAAAATCAGCTTTGAAAATTTATTTGGTTATCTAAAAATGAGTTATTGATGTTTATAAAAGTGTTTTCGATATTTTAAATAATTATTTGAACATGTTTTAAAAATAAATTATTGTTCTTTTAAATACTTATTATATATATATAGAGTTGTGAAGTGATTGAAAATTTTATTTATAAATTCTCTCGAGATTCGTAAATGGGGCTTTTAAATGGATATGATTTTGAGGGGAGGAATTTTATAAGGGACTTGAAGGAGAGGGAAATTCAAAATGTTGAATATGGGAACTTCGAAAATGGAATCTGAATTCATAAAAGAAGTTATAAATTGTTGAATGAGGTTATAAATAAGTATACTGGGTTTTGGAAATGGAAAAGGGAATTTATTAGTGATGCCGAAGGCTTATGAGATAAGTTATGAAATAGTCTCTTAAGTATTGATATTTGAAAAGATTTTGGAAAATAAGCCTTATAATATTTTCCTAAGTATAAAAATGGAAATTTTGAAATATTTCTAAGTGTTGAGATGGTTTGAAAGTATCCTGTTATGGATTTAAGTATTTGAAATTGTTTTCAAATATTGGAATATGGAAAGGAATTTGAATATATATCTCAGTAAAGATATTTTAAAATAAATGTTTGAAGAATTATAAAATAAGGCCTAGTGTCTGCTTATGGATGTTATATTGATAAATAAATAACCGACCATCAATATTGGCCAATTTCGTTAATCGTTTCAAAGAGACCGGAATCGGATTTAATTAATCAAAAACCACTTCGATCCGATTTGAATGTTACGAATGGATACCGTGAAGGTAGTGAAGACGGCGATCCGGTTTGTCTAGACCTAGGACAACTTGTATGGACGAATGCTATCAGAACATCGTCATTGGAGGACGATGAGCATTCAAAGTAGAATTATTTTTGAAAGGTAACGTTTAGCCTCAAGCCTCATCAACCGAGAATGACTAAAATAGGGGAGATGCTGCAAGGCTAAGTGGGTTGCACCCAATTAGGGTATGTTATCACTTTTCTAGATATCCTCGGAAATATATATATATATATATATATATATATATATATATGGATATGGTTCTGCTTGAAAAGGGAGCGCTCGATTTTTAAGGGTAGGAACATCTGGGGAGATAACATATTCGGTCTATCCAGGTTAGGGATAGGCCAGTCTTGTGTAGCAGGGGATCCCGACGAGGTCCTCGGTACATTTTTCTAGAGGTGTACTGTGATGGGCGGTACTCCAGTGGCCCAGTTATTGTATGGGATCCATTCTCCAATACGAGCCTTGACGGTATTGATTTTAGAGCCTAGTATGTTGGAATTTATTTAATGTAACGATTTCGGCTATTTGAATAAGTATCTGTCCTTAGATACTATTATAATATCACTAGATTTTTCTATAAAATGTTTTGGTTATCGTCAGCGAAAAATCTGTCGTGTTTATGTGTGACGCGGTCTTACGAGATACCTTTGTTTTTCAAAGGATTTGGTTAATAATTCAAATTGAGTGTGTTTTCTCATGCTGGTTTTCCAGACTGACTCGGGTGTTATTTTATTATAATGCTCGGGTCAGACCGAGTATTACAGATTCAGGATAGGATGCTATGGAGCTCAAGAGACGAGCTGGATGACAAAGACGTATTTTTTCGTACTTGATTTGTATTTCCGCTATGTGAGGACAAGTTATTAAACTGTCCAGATTGATTATTGTCTATTGTACTCTGATAATGGTATGTATAGTAACAGTACAGTTATTGTATTTAAAATCACATATTATATATTATATTTTGTTCCGCTGCGCTTGTGAGTTTCTATGTTTTGTTGTTCTATTTTCTTCTATCTCTTTCTTCTTCTTTACCCTAGTTATTCGCTCTTTCGTATAATTTGGTTGAACATGAGTGAATTATTATCAACTCAAAGGGTAAGGAACTGTAACGACCCTGAATTTCGAACAAATTAAATTGGAAATATTTAATTAATTTTAAATATTTGAACGATAATTTAATTTGAATCCCGAATAAAACTTTGAAATTTGCGGTTAAATTACAGAATTTAATCTATTGAATGTTAAATAAAAATTTAAATCTTCAATTTTAAGCTGAAGAAAAATATTTCGAAAGCTTTTTAAAATTCATATTGATAATACTGAAGATAATAGAAGCTTCAGGATTTAATTTCAAACTGTTTTGTTCAGGTTTGAAATTATATCGTTCGAATTGATATTTAAAAATAGCCGTCCGAGGCGCAGTCTCGGAATTCGACGAAACCAGTTCCATTGGGTCCGGAATATTGTATTATTGTCGGATTTCAAATTTCGTAGCATTCGGGGTTATTATGTGACCATACGATAGTTAAACGCGTTGAAATTAAATCGAGTTTAATTTAAATTTTGAAATTTAAATTTTAAATTTGGTCAAACGTAACACGTTATCTTCCCTAATTCCACGCCTAAATTCACGCAGAAAATCACGAACAAAAATCGTGCAACCCATCACGCTATTTTCTTTTAATCACGTCTGTTTCCTCTTTCCCTCTCCTTCATTCCTCAATTCAAACGAAAGAGGAAACCTCGTTCTAAACTAAATCAATGGCCGCTCGTTTTTCCCCAAATCAATTCAAACCAAACAAAATCGATTCGAGCATCGCGCGAGCGTGTAGGAGGTGATTCGCGAGTGGTCGCGGTGGGATGCGTGGCATTGAGGAGGTCGACTTGTTTTCTGGCATAGGTGTGAGTGGAAGATGCGATCGCGAGTGGGGGTTCTCTTCGTTTCTGGCGACTAGGTCGCGTATTCCAAAGCAAGCAGAGGCGAGTGGGTTTCGCGAAGATGGTCAGGCGAGCTCGCGTCTGTCGCGATTGAGTCGGGGTTCGGTCGCGAGAATGGGAGGAGGTGCTAGGGTTCGTCGACGTGTGGGTCGCGACGAGCTAGGGTTGGCAATGGGGGTCGAGGCTGGGTTTCGATTTCAGTGGCGTACGCGGCGATGACCACAGTCGCGTGTTCGAGTTCCGGTGATGCAGAGATTCCGGTGGTCGCGATGGTTGCAAGTCTGGTGATGGAGCCTCGCGAGAAAGATGGGGACGTGGTGTCAGTTGTTTTGGGTATTTCCTCTCTCTGTTTCTTTCAATATACAGAATTTTACAGTAAAATAAATTACTGGTTGGGTTGTTTTCTGGAAAGGAAAAAGAAAAAGAAAATAAATATTGATTGGTTATTTGATTTAAACTTGGAGAAATTAATTTAAATATTGTATATTGACAGTAAAATGAATTACTGTGAATTTTTTTCAAGAAAATATTTTAAATAAATAAAATTGGGTAAAGGAGAAGATTTAAAGAAAATTTAGTTTTGAACTAAAATTCTAGTTAAACAAATTTGTTTAAGGAGAAAATTGATTTAAATAAAATTATCAGCTAATCAAAACTATTAAACGGTAATTGGTTGTTCGATTTATTTCGAATATTAACGAATTGTATAATTGTTTATACAAGGTTTAAAACCGTGAAGAAATGGAAATGGATGGCAAAATTAAAAGCTAAGGTGAGATTTTCTCACTCGAAGGAAATTTGATTTTACAGTTATTATTGATTGATTTGTTTGAATGTGCTATTAGATATGATAGGATATATATATATATAGCAGTATATACATATTGGCATATGTATATATTGGATTGATGATTTCCCGCCTCGTATAGCGGATGAGACCCTATTGCGCCGTTAGTAAGCGGATTTTTATAAAAACCCATATACCGCGATATTCCACCTCGAAGTGGAATGGTATTGTGCTAACGTCTTTGGATGCAGGGAAACAGGTTGGAGGGATCCAACTGGATTCCTCACCAGTAGTTATTTATTTACAGATATTGTGATGTATTCTGTTATCATATGTTGAGATATGATATTGACTGTTGTGATTGACTAATTGATGCGTTGCATCATCGGATTCAAATTTTGAAGTTTAAAAATAACGATTTTAACTTTAAAAAGAGATTTTTAAAAAGTGATTATTTGAAAGTATACGTTTTATTTGAATCTTTGAATTGGTTTACTTTAAATAAATAAATGTTAAAAATTTAAAGTTATGGAGATTATAATGTTTGTGAAATATAACCAAAAGATGATTTTTGAAGTAAATAGTTAAGTAATTTATAAGATAGTTTAAATTTGAATTTTTGAATTATTATCAATTAAAATTATTGGAATTTTAAACGAGTTTTTTTTATAAGTGTTAAATTTGTAAAGATATGAAACTTATAGAATTATAAGTTGTAAAGATAGGAAATTTATAGAATTATAAATTGTGAAGATTTGAAGTTTATAGATTTATAAAATTTGAAGTTTATAGATTTATAAAGTATGAAGTTATAAAATGAATGGGATTGTAGAATAAAAGATTATAAGAAATTTACTTATAAATTGGGTTTTTGCCTTTAAATGGAATATTTATCGAATTGATTTATAAAGGAGATTTATAAATCAAAGTTGTTAGAAAATAGAAATAGAATTTATAAACGGTGTTTTATAAATTCGAAAATCAATCAAAATTGATGAATCGAATATAGTAGGTTATTAAGGAAATTTTATACACGATTTTGGATAGTGGATAAATTCTTGAAAATAAATGTGTAGAAAAGATTGAAATGTGGTTAGTGAAGTATATTCACAATTTTGGACAGTGAATATATTTTTAAGTAAAATGGATATGGTTTTGGGAAAGTAATATTTAAGATGAAGTTAATTGTTTTAACGATGTTTTAAAATGATTAAATATCGAAATCATAGATTTCAACATTCATTGTTGAAATAGACGTTTTCGAGAAATAAGGAAATGATGGACTATATCACTGTTGTTATAGTAAATGATTTCCGAAAGGAAATGTTTTTGTCTAGTATTGGGATTTATATATCTATCTAAATTTCGAATCCCTATACTAGTGATTTTGAGTCGTCGTAACGATGTTTTACGTAACATTCGTTTTGACTCAAATTGATGTTGTTATAGAAAATAGTTTTCCTTAAAGAATGAAATATATACTTAATTTGATTTAAGTATATCGAATATTTTCAAAATGTTGAAAATAAATGATTTGTGAAATACTTATTTTTAAATAAGTATGAAATTTCTTTTCCAAAATGAAATGAACGTTTTGAAAATTTATCTTTGTAAAGATAAATTGAAATTGAATATTGAAATCGATTTGAAAATCGTATATCTGTAGATATTTGAAAAAAATATAAATTCACTATGGAATTTATAAAAGGGAGACTGTTTAAAAATAAATATCGATTTATTTTAGAAGTGTGGAAATTTTATATCTAGTAAAAGATATTTTGGAAGATAAAATAATTTGGAAAATTATTTGGAATCTGATGATGTTGTGCATCTTTATTGATAGTTAAATAACCGACTATCAATAATTACCTTGAATATGGTATTTGTTGTGAATTGGATGAATTTGAATGCCACACTTATTTTTGAATAAGCGCTCACTATTCGGGTTAGCCGGGAAAGGACCATGGGGTCGTATAACCCATTCCGAATATGTGATACGTCGTTATGAATCGCATTTGAAGACCGGTGTTGAAGACCGGATATTTTTGAAAATGGAAGGATTACCGTCGAGTTACTCTACATCGGCTGATCTCCGGTTTAGAGGTTTTATCACCCTTAGTGACGGGAAGTCCTGACGTGATTGAAAATTATCCGGAAATGCAAGGGCTTCGTGAGAAGTGCCTTTGGTTCTGTTCGATCCCGGAACAGACTTGTATGGATTGTGTGTCTGACGTTACAATTTGAGATATAAAGCTGATTTCTTTCAAATACATTTCTGTTGGTGGCGGAGAATTTATTCTCTTAGCTTAACACCCTTCTCTGAGACGTACGAGCTCAGAGGTTATGTAGTTGAAATTCATCAGCGATATATCCCAATTTGGTAACGTGGCATACTGAGTGTTGCTGTGAAATGATCAGTGTTTGATCATTTGTGATATGATCATTTGTTTGATCTTATATCTTTGTGATCATAGGTTGATCATTTTGTTTGACCCGAAGCAGGGCTTTGTAGAAAGCGTAGCTTTGTGGACGAGACTTCGTCGAGCCTCACACCCCGGAAATGGTCGAAACAGGAAGGATGCGGCAAGGTTCTAGGGAGTAGCGCCCCTTAGTGTATGTCATTCCTTCTAGATAAAGGTGGTATCATGGTATGGAGCCCAGATACTTAACCTCTGTGGTTGCTGCAAAAATTTATTTCTTTGTGGTTGTTGCGAATCGGGGATCCTCAGGAAGATCGGTGACGATCGGGGGATGGCATACGCGTGTCAGTAGTTACCTATTTTTGCAGAGGTAACCCGGCCTTGTGTTGGCAGAGATCCGGTTAGGTTCTCGGGTCGTCTATTCCAGGGACGTACCCATCGTGGATAGGAAGTTCCTTAGCCTGACCATTTGTTGGAAATCCAAAGAAACAATACGATCTTGTACGGTTTTAGTTGTAGAACCTATCATTCACTTATGGTGGTCACCACTGTTTGGATGGTAGCTATAGTAGGCATAAGTGCGGAATGCCTATGCTGGCTAAGATTAATATTATACTTTCAAAATGATTTCTACACTATGCACTAATAATAATATCAAAAATGATTTGATTTTTTTTGCGTAGTAAGCATCTTTGACTATCATAAGAAGAAATCTCCTCCAATTCTGCGTTTGCATTGTGTGTGTGGTGGGAGGTCTTATGGTAGTCTCATTTTCCAAAAAGCATTGCGAATTGACTTTAAAATTTTTCTGTTGTTTATTTTAAAGATAAATAACCGTTTTACGATCTCACACCAGTCACCATGACTGACTCGGAGTTTATTGTTCCCTTCTAAACTCTGGGTGCCCACCAATTTCCACACGGGCAGCCTAGAGTTAGATTATCAGGATATTCTGGATATTCTGGAGCTTTGGAGATAAGCTGGATGACGAGACGTAGTATTTGTATCTGATAGTATTTATTCCGCTGTATATTCTGTATGAGGACAAGTTTATATAACTGTCCATTTTTGTATATTGACTCTGATGATGGATGTATGTATAAACTGATATAGTTCTTTGTTTTAAAAGACTAGTGTTATCTATTGTATATTGTTCCGCTGCGATATGTGAGACTCTGATATTGTTTTCTGTTCTGATGTTGTTCTCTTGTTTTTCTTTCTTTCTCTTCTATCTTTTCTTCTACTTTTTCTTTCAAAACCCTCACTATTGGAGTTTCCGGCATTCGATTGCTCGACAGTCGATAAAGTGAGTATCGATGTCGAATTTTCGAAAGTCGAAAATTTCGGTATGTGACAGGAACTGTGGGTCGCTATAGAAACGTTGTTAGAGTATGTATAATACGAGGAAGAAATTGTTAGAAACAAGTACTAAGGGAAGTTATATTTTGTTTGCAGAAATTGACGATTTAATAATCTACAAATACTAAACTACCTGCTAGAAAATTCAAGTTTCAAGTATCACAGAAAACATTATTTGGCAGACATGATAAACAACCTATTGATCTATTAAAACACAAATATTAAATTTTAGCCGCCTCTTTTATACTTAATATGGCACAGTCAGTTTAGATAATACAATTTTATAATTATGCTTTTTGATTACCTCTTGTTTACATTAATAACCTTGATAACAACTCAATCTTCTAACCAGTTAGACATGCTCAATTTCTTCATGTTGTTATGTTCATCACATGTGAACCATCAACAAACTTCGTAACATTACACATTCTAAGACTTGAATGGACATTGATGAAATTACTGGCAATATGTGATCAATTTTTTTACAAAATTAAGTTAACATAGTAGTTAAACAATTTTCATCTACATGAATTGTCTTTACATTTTTCATTTCTCATATCATGCCCATGTAGGCGTGAAATAACAAAAATAAAGATAATAGTGTCATGTCCCACATATAAATGCCGACATGAACACTCAACTAGTTATATATGCAAGTGTGAAAATGTAAAGAAAACATTTTTCATTTTCCTAAGCATAACATATACTTAAGTTGAACGTGGTTTCTCCTCACTAATCAATGATATGTCATATAATAAAATGACCGTATCATACGAGCATGCATATAAGCATCATATCTGTCATAAGTACCACCTATACTTCATTCCATTTATGAAGCATGTCATATTACTTCCATTTCAGCTTAAGTATAACCTATATTACCAATATTTTATTAATCATGTCATATAATCATCGAACACATCCACATGCATCACCTAATCTCTTATTTAGGTGTAAATTTTAAAGTAAACCTTAGCTTTATTTAATGATTACCTCCTTAGGTCTCCTAACACTAATTATTCTTTTTTGCCCGAATAATGTAACCAATGAAATGGCTACTTGTTCCACCTTGGGAGACACCTTGACTGGAGCCACTCTCACTCTTCTAGGAGGTTGAAAGTAAGCACCCTGAATACATTCTAGCAAGCATCCTTACTAAGCGTCAGTAGCTCCTACTAGTCCTATAAATACTTTCGTTTTACTTGCCGATTCTTCAATAAATTAAAACAATCTACTATTATTACTCATACTAGAGTTAAAATTTCTGAATTGAACCTCGTAAACTTTCCAAGTCTTGGCACTCTGCCGTTACCATTAAAATTAGTCTTCATTAAGCCTTGTCACTCTGCCACTGAATAACTCCATAGGTTGGCATATATTAAGATCTCGAGCTCAATCAATTTCTTTTGTTTATTACTTGCGACCCTTGCACATTCCATAGATCTTGTTTAGATCAAAAAATATATTAATTTTTTAGATAAAACATTTTTATATTTCCATTAAAATGATATAAGTTATCATTTCTTAGCTTTCATAGGCTTAATTCCTTTTCCTTATTTCCATGGAAGTTATTACATTTTAACATACCACTTCTCTTTATAATTTTGTTACTATGAAATTCAAATTTGATATCTTGGAATCTGACTTCCAAAATGCTTTTCAAAATTTGCATATTTTAAAAATGGATTAACTACCATTTGCTATTGCATATATAGCTATCAAACTTCTAAGTCCATGCTATGGCATATCTAATTGTCGCATGTACAAAGTGTTATCATAAGTCTTAGCAATTGCATATCTAAAGTGATATCGCATGTCCGGGCTATCACATGTCTAAAATGCCACTACACGTCTATGTCATCACATGTCTAAAGTGCTATAACACATTTAGGTGATAGCACGTCTGAGCTATTGCATCTCTAAACCATCGCATGTCTATGCTATCGCATCTCTAAGCTATCACATGCCTAAGCTGTCATACATCAAGCTATTGTGTTTAGCTATTGCACACCAAGATATCACACATCTAGCTATCAGACATCTAAGCCATCGCACATCTAACTATTTCACTTCTAGCTTTCACACATTTAACATTTTCTATAGCGTGTCCAACTTTAAGGCTATCACGTGTTTAAAGTGGCAAATCAGTAATTTAGTTGAAAATTGATATTTCCTTAAAAAAGTAACTACTTTTAGACTAATGCTTTACATATGTCATTTGCCTATAGGTTACTTGTAACATCCTGAAATTTTCAACCATTCGCATCCATACATGTCAGACTTGAATTGCTCAAAATATCAGATTGTTAATTTTTATATTTGGCAAAACTAAGCATATACAGTAAATAAATAATCACAGACACAGAGTAATATAAATATAAGCACCGGAAACAAAAGAATAGTAGTTCACGAAGCTACTATATATATAACAGAAATAAACAAGATACAACAGAAGTCTCGAATATATAGATGTCTCAATACAATAGTCAAATACAAGATCAGAATACATCACTGGAATCAACTAAATAACTGAAAGATGGATAGATAGCTGGATCTCCAAGCGAAGCTCCAACTCCAAAGATGAGTCGCGAAAACTGAACCACTCGGTCTGACCCGTGCATAAAGCAAAACACAAAACACTCGAGTCAGGATTAACATTCTTATATCAATAAATCCAACTCAAGTGAAATATCAACTGAAATACAAGTAACTTAAAGGATTTTTGGGATAACCATCCTCTAAGGATCCGTTAAACTATCTACTATGTAGTAATGTACACTATTATAATATGTCTAAAGTAAAGTAAACTATTAAAATAGCGTTAAGGCGTCACCCATATCCCCCTTAACACATTTTATAGTGCCAATAGTCTATACAGTACCGTAATACCCCGTAAACTGGAGCTACTAGAGGATAATCCATAGGTACGACACAAAACAAACTCGTAGTAAAGCACGCTAGGGTAGGTGACATGGCACAACTAGGCAATGCCAGGGTAGATATACCAATTACACTTCCGGGCCGGTGGTAATGCAGAGCCGCAGCAATCTCCCACCTCGAGCCACACTCCCGAATCAAGGGTGCGCACCAAATCAATCACAAAGTAATAGAACGGCATACGATGGAGTTTGTCCGATCAGAGGAGCTACCTCATTAGCTCGTCAATTGCTCTTATTTTAGCCTCCTTATGCCGACTCATGGGAGTCGCGTCCACGTATATACCTCATATAGGATCGTCGCCACTATCCTACTTCATTCTGGAATCTCCACCGCGTACACAGTTGTTAAAGTGGTTTTCGGTATCGATAGAGAGTATGCCCATATCCGATCCCGGTCTCTTTAACAACCAAACGTTATTATAACACCGCGGTCATTTCAAAATAGTTTATACTTCAAAACCAAAATATCATTTCCATTTCAAAAACCAAATCAATATGATATCATTTCTCACTTAAAATAATATTAATACAATATCATTTTACTTCAAATATATCCATTTCCAAAATCATATCACTTTCTGAAGTTTTAACACTTCTGAAACCAAAACACTTTAAAATCATAATATTTTGGAAACCTTAACTTTGAAATCATAATTTTCACCCTTAAACAGTTTAGATATTAATAATAGTATATATAATAAAATAGTTTATAAAGTAAAATAGTTTATATAAAGTAGTTATAAGTTAAAATAGTTTATATTAAAAATAGTTTATATTAAAAATAGTTTATATGAAAATAATTTATAAAGTAAAATACATAAATAGTTTTAAATATAATTTAAAATTACTTTATATAATAAAATAGTTTCCTCAACTTTCACAAATCGATTCAATCAATTCGAATTCCAAATTCAAATTTAGTCAAATCTCAAATCATCAATTTCAATTTCAATTCAATTAACATTTCAAATTGTATCGATTTCAAATACCGATTTGAACCACAAATAAACCATTTCAATTTCAATATATTTCAATGCTTTAAATATTCAACATTTCAAAACTAAACTCGATAATTTTATATATATATCAAATTCACTTTTAATCAAATTCAAGTTATAAATTATATTTTTAAAATTTCAAATTTAATAAATTTCAAATCAAACTCATTTAAGTATAGTTCTTAAATAAATATAAATTTCAAATCAATTTCAAATTAGCTTTCCAACCTGAATCATTATAAATTCTATATTGGAAAATATATATTTTAAATAAATGCTTAAACATATTATATATCAACTTTATTAAATCAACTTTAATAAATCTTTAAAATCAACATTTATTAAAAACCATATATTTCTTTTCAAAACCATAGTAATCATTTTTCAAAATATTTATATATAGACCAACGGTGTTTGTATATAATTTTCTATCCTATAGTCAAGTGACACGGATATTTATCATTTCAATCCGCAATTTAAATATATACGGGTATATATCTTTTCAATCCGCAATCCCAAATTCAATTCAATGAAAATTGTTTGGGTTTATCATTTCAACCCATAACGATTTTCTCCTATTCTACAGATCGTTCGGGTATGTATCATTTCAATCCATAGTGAATTATATACTAACAGAGAAATTGTAGAATGATAACAGATATGACAATAATATAACATGCATATAGTATCAATATAAATAACAGATAATGGTGTCAGATGTCATAGGTGAACAGATACAGATAATAACATATATATAGCAATGTAAATAACTAACAGCAGCATATTTCATTTGTCGTTTCAATTGAAATCAAATTTAATAAATAAAAGAACGTTAATCGTGAGTGATTGCTCACCTTTCTAGGCTAGAGTTTGACAACAAAGCAAGCTACGAATTCCAAAGCAAAGTGAGACGGGCACGAATTTGACGGACAAAGCTGATAAAATGGGAATCGATGAGACAATTAGAACAACTTAATAGAAACAACAAATATATATATATATATATATATATATATATATATATATATTATTACTACTTCCACGAAATCAATATTAAAATCAAAATAACATACATATAATTAAAATTATCGTTTTAAATAATATATAAGATAAATGCTCATATAGATATAAACATATCAAAACAACAATCTTATATACTAGTAGATATAACAACTTATATACTGTGACTCATATATAACCACACTTACAAATATAAACTTAATATTTATACAAGTAAAACAACTCAAAAGCACTTTTCACAACCCGCGTATATATATACAGCATATATATTAAACTATTTCAACTGTATTAAAATATATAAAACTAAAGTACTAAAATATCAAGATATATATATATATATATATATCTTTACCAAAACTTCATATGTATACAGAATATATATATTTGCGTATAACTAAATGTAATACTATATATATACAGATTTCAACTATGTGCACAAGTACACAGCTTTGAATTTAGAAATTCTAGACTCGCCAGTATACATAACTAATATATACTCTATAAAACGTATTTTAAAATAAACTTGCTTCCTCAACAAACAATACATGCAACTCTCAATCAACAAGTGAACGAATAAACTTATCTGCAGCCTTATAAAATAAACTATTAAACATCATATAGGCAGACTATCAACAAAATGAATATATATGCTCTACTAAAATATATATAAACTGACCAGTTATATCATATAGTAAAATTTATATAAACTAATGAATATAACTATAAACATATGAAGTTAACTTAAACAAATGTAAACACTTCACACATATAACAACAAACATATATGTATATATAAGTTAAATGAACAGATCATACCAGAGTAAACTAACGTATATAATATATATATATATATATATATATTCTTCAACAGCTGAAGCAATATATAAGAAGTTTACTTTACTGTATATACCTCATATAATATATTTCATATAATATGAATAGCTTTGCACATTTTCATATTCCCAACAGGTTGAACATGTATACAAAAAAAATCAAGTTTTATTCGCATATACATATAAAATATAAAATATAACCTAAATACCTTCATTCAAAACCCAGAGAATAGAAGAAGAAGAAGACCGAGCAGAATATGGGAGAAAGGAGAGAAGCTCGATCGAAGTGAGGTGATGACGGCTGCTAGGTTGGCCGAGGGAGGTGGAAGCTTGACCAGGTGATGGTCGAAGGCTGGAGATGCGGGCGTGGGAAGGTAGACTGTTGATGGCTTCTTTAGTGGCAATTTGAGTTCGGCTGCACACTTTTTTCCTTTTTTTGAATGTCAGCCGAAAAAAGAGTAAAAGATGGAGGAAGATGAATCTTCATCGGGTGAAATCAAAAAGAAAGGAACGTGTCCATCAATATTGCATAAAATTTGTATATTATATTAATACATCAGGCAAAGAACGAACATGCTTTACAAAAAGATAAGTAACCGAGAAAACGAACAGGCAATGCTATATTTATATTCTATTCAGAACGAAAAAAAAGAAAGTGGCAGCTAGAAATGAATAAGCTACATTGGAAACTGGTAAAATATTAAAAGTCACGTACACGAATTGAGGAAGTAATAAAGCAATTGACTGTTGAGTTTGAACGGTTGAAGATTAAAGGAACAAAGAAACCAAAAGTTAAAATTGGATACCGGTACGATAAATCGTTTTGCAGATTTCGACGCGTACCGGATTCCAAAATACTCAAATAAATACACGGTTGAGATCAGCATGATGGAACGATCAAAGCGGTATACAGAGATCAGTGGTACGATCATCAAATCAAAAGTCGATATCGGTACTGAAAATGCTGCTAAAATGTCAGAAATAAGATAAACGGAGCAATAGAAGTCAAAATTTGGCGAAACGAAATATGACGTCTCACTCAGAAGATGATTTACAAATTTTCTATAGAAAAATATTCAGGTTTGGAAAACAATTTATTATCATCAATTTTAACTGATTAAATTTAAAATTAAATTACACAGGAAAATGAACTTCCAAGTTATCAGGTGAAAATTTACCAGTTGCTATGTTTAACCAGACGCATTCCAAATATCAAATTTAAAATTTAAAATTTTGCTGTTTAAAATTTCACAAAATTTCAATTAAATATATTAATAAAACAAATTAAATTATAAAAAATTTATGGGTCGTTACACTCTCCCCCACTCAAAACTTTTCATCCCCGAAAAGGAAGGAGGTAGGAGAATAGAAATAATCCAGAAAGAAAAATAGATTGAAATACAAATAAAACAATTAATTTAACCCATATATATTTCAATTTAAATTAATTAATATTCAATAATTGATTTAAAACTCAAGGTATTTCATTAAGTTGATTTAATTCCAATTTATTAATTTCCCCAAAACAAACTTTATTTTATTTATCTCATTTACTCATTATCTTATTATTCAATTTTATCTCAATTAACATTTTCTATTATCATAAATTAAGTGTATAAGCATTTGTTAAAATCATATTTATTCAAATTAATTCTTCTTTATTCCAAATTATTATTATTACATTTATTCCACTTAATTTATCTTATCACATATATTAAGTATATTTACACTTATTATAACTACTCAAATTTATTTATAAAACATTTTATATTATATATTATCCAATTACATATTCAACTTCTGAATAATTTAGGTAAGTTATATTAGAATGAAATTGGGTATTATATAAGTAAACTTTCCCAACAAAATTATTTCAAATTTAATATTTATTAAAAAAATTGGCTTCATTTTATAATTAAAACCACCTTTAATCATAAATTTAAGAATTTAAATTTCCGATCATCTTCAAACAATTTAGAGAAATATATATGCAAATACATATCAAATCAAATCTAAAATCATATACCTATATATATATATATATTATAAATCGAATCATACTTTAGAAATTCAAATCAACTTAATTTCCATAACAAAATTGTAGCAAAGCTACGAATTGGTCTCTCCACTTCGAAACTCGAAAATGAATGTCGATGATGCGGCCGCCATCGTCGAAATTATTTTCCAGCAACAAAAGAGGAGAGCACTGATTTCAACATTTTAAAATTCTTTGAAACGATTTCTATTTGAAAATACTTTAAATAATATACATTAAAAAAATTTTGGAAACAAATTATAGTCTAAATACCTTTAAATAATGGGTATTTTAAAACTTTAAAACCATAGTTCGAAATCATCGGAAATTAATTCTCAAATTCTTAATTTAAATTCATTTCAAATTCTAAATCAGTTTATAAACCAAGTTTATAAATTCATTTATAGAACAATAAATGATAATCAAATATTATCGTTTCAAACAACCAATTCCATTAACTTATTAAATTCCAGAAATTTTTTTACTTATATATTTATAATATAATCATACAAATTTATTTCATTTACCAAATTTGAAAATAATATTGTGTTAGTTTGCTCTGTTCAAGTGTTTTGGAATTTCTACCGATAGCGTTGATCAGACGAATCGATCAAAAACCTAAATCAACATCAACAACTCAAACAACACAATATATAAAACATTTTTTATATAAATGCAAATACACTACCTCACTCGATGATTCCAGAATGGATTTCAAAACAAGGGTAGAGATCCAAATATAGAGGGATCCTAACCAAAGGAATTCAACTAGAAGATAGACTTGAAATGAAGATAAGATAATTAAATAACAAAATAGATAGGATGGATAGATTTATATAAATTACGGGCGACCTTAACACGAATCAACCGTGACTTCAAGAATAGGATCGATGCAGAATTCTAAGGCAAATGACATTCGATCGTAAGAGAAATTACCCTCGTCGTCTACTATAGAACGGTTCGGGTATAGCAAGAGATGGCAGCATCTAAACCGAGGATAGAGAAATCTTCGGTGAATCAATGCCTATTGTAAAGGAGTTTCACACCTTTACAAATCATTCAGAGATTGGCGAGACCGTCGATTTTATTATAGAGATCATTCGAAGTGGGGTTATGGGATACTCCGGAATCAAGAAGACATGAATAGGGGAGACAAGAATGGACTTTGGAACCGAAGGGAACGTTCCAAAATTCAAAGAAAACCGAGTCAAAGAAGAAGGAATTCAAGCTCGAACGAAAGTGATTATGTAATTGAGTTTTACTCTATATCCTAAGTTTTGCATAAAACCAGAGCTCTGATACCACATGTAACATCCTGAAATTTTCAACCATTCGCATCCATACATATCGTACTTGAATTGCTCAAAATATCATATTGTTAATTTTTATATTTGGCAAAACTCAGCATATACAGTAAATAAATAATCACGGAATCACAGACATAGAGTACTATAAAAATAAGCAGCGGAAACAAAAGAATAGAAGTTAATGAAGCTACTATATATATAACAGAAATAAACAAGATACAACAGAAGTCTCGAATACATAGATGTCTCAATACAATAGTCAAATACAAGATCAGAATACATCACTGGAATCAACTAAATAACTGAAAGCTGGATAGATAGCTGGATCTCCAAGCGAAGATCCAACTCCAAAGGTGAGTCTCGAACACTGAACCACTCGGTCTGACCCGAGCGTAAAGCAAAACACAAAACACTCGAGTCAGGATTAACATTCTTATATCAATAAATCCAACTTAAGTGAAATATCAACTGAAATACAAGTAACTTAAAGGATGTTTGGGATAACCATCCTTTAAGGATCTGTTAAACTATCTACTATGTAGTAATGTACGCTATTATAATATGTCTAAAGTAAAGTAAACTATTAAAATAGCGTTAAGGCGTTACCCATATCCCCCTTAACACATTTTATAGTGCCAATAGTCTATACAGTACCGTAATACCCCGGAAACTGGAGCAACCAGAGGATACTCCATAGGTACGACAAAAAACAAACTCGTAGTAAAGCACGCTAGGGTAGGTGACACGACACAACTAGGCAATGCCAGGGTAGATATACCAATTACACTTCCGGGCCGGTGGTAACGCAGAGCCGCAGCAATCGCCCACCTCGAGCCACACTCCCGAATCAAGGGTGCGCACTAAATCAATCACAAAGTAATAGAATGGAATACGATGGAGTGTGTTCGATCAGAGGAGCTACCTCATTAGCCCGTCAATTGCTCCTGTTTTAGCCACCTTATGCCGACTCATGGGAGTTGGGTCCACGTATATACCTCATATAGGATCGTCGCCACCATCCTACTTCATTCTGGAATCTCCACCGCGTACACAGTTGTTAAAGTGGTTTTCGGTATCGATAGAGAGTATGCCCATATCCGATCCCGGTCTCTTTAACAACCAAACGTTATTATAACACCGCGGTCATTTCAAAATAGTTTATACTTCAAAACCAAAATATCATTTCCATTTCAAAAACCAAATCAATATGATATCATTTCTCACTTAAAATAATATTAATACAATATCATTTTACTTCAAATATATCCATTTCCAAAATCATATCACTTTCTGAAGTTTTAACACTTCTGAAACCAAAACACTTTAAAATCATAATATTTTGGAAACCTTAACTTTGAAATCATAATTTTCACCCTTAAACAGTTTAGATATTAATAATAGTATATATAATAAAATAGTTTATAAAGTAAAATAGTTTATATAAAGTAGTTATAAGTTAAAATAGTTTATATTAAAAATAGTTTATATTAAAAATAGTTTATATGAAAATAATTTATAAAGTAAAATACATAAATAGTTTTAAATATAATTTAAAATTACTTTATATAATAAAATAGTTTCCTCAACTTTCACAAATCGATTCAATCAATTCGAATTCCAAATTCAAATTTAGTCAAATCTCAAATCATCAATTTCAATTTCAATTCAATTAACATTTCAAATTGTATCGATTTCAAATACCGATTTGAACCACAAATAAACCATTTCAATTTCAATATATTTCAATGCTTTAAATATTCAACATTTCAAAACTAAACTCGATAATTTTATATATATATCAAATTCACTTTTAATCAAATTCAAGTTATAAATTATATTTTTAAAATTTCAAATTTAATAAATTTCAAATCAAACTCATTTAAGTATAGTTCTTAAATAAATATAAATTTCAAATCAATTTCAAATTAGCTTTCCAACCTGAATCATTATAAATTCTATATTGGAAAATATATATTTTAAATAAATGCTTAAACATATTATATATCAACTTTATTAAATCAACTTTAATAAATCTTTAAAATCAACATTTATTAAAAACCATATATTTCTTTTCAAAACCATAGAAATCATTTTTCAAAATATGTATATATAGACCAACGGTGTCTGTATATAATTTTCTATCCTATAGTCAAGTGACACGGATATTTATCATTTCAATCCGCAATTTAAATATATACGGGTATATATCTTTTTAACCCGCAATCCCAAATTCAATTCAATGAAAATTGTTTGGGTTTATCATTTCAACCCATAACGATTTTCTCCTATTCTACAGATCGTTCGGGTATGTATCATTTCAATCCATAGTGAATTATATACTAACAGAGAAATTGGAGATGCAGGCGTGGGAAGGTGGACTGTTGATGGCTTCTTTAGTGGCAATTTGAGTTCAACTGTGCACTTTTTTCCTTCTTTTTTTTGAATGTTAGCCGAGAAAAGAGTAAAAGATGGAGGAAGATGAATCTTCATCAGGTGAAATCAAAAAGAAAGGAACGTGGCCATCAATATTGCATAAAATTTGTATATTATATTAATACATCAGGCAAAGAACGAACGGGCTTTACAAAAAGATAAGTAACCGAGAAAACGAACAGGCAATGCTATTTTTATATTCTATTCAGAACGAAAAAAAAGAAAGTGGCAGCTAGAAATGAATAAGCTACATTGGAAATTGGTAAAATATTAAAATTCACGTACACGAATTGAGGAAGTAATAAAGCAATTGACTGTTGAGTTTGAACGGTTGAAGATTAAAGGAACAAAGAAACCAAAAGTTAAAATTGGATACCGGTACGATAAATCGTTTTGTAGATTTCGACGCGTATCGGATTCCGAAATACTCAAATAAATACACGATTGAGATCAGCACGATGGAATGATCAAAGCGGTATACAGAGATCAGTGGTACGATCATCAAATCAAAAGTCGATATCGGTACCAAAAATGCTGCTAAAATGTCAGAAATAAGATAAACGGAGCAATAGAAGTCAAAATTTGGCGAAACGAAGTATGACGTCTCACTCAGAAGATGATTTACAAATTTTCTATAGAAAAATATTCAGGTTTTGAAACAATTTATTATCATCAATTTTAACTGATTAAATTTAAAATTAAATTACACAGGAAAATGAACTTCCAAGTTATCAGGTGCAAATTTACCAGTTGCTATGTTTAACCAAACGCATTCCAAATATCAAATTTAAAATTTAAAATTTTGCTGTTTAAAATTTCACAAAATTTCAATTAAATATATTAATAAAACAAATAAAATTATTAAAAATTTACGGGTCGTTACATTACTTTTATATTGTGGTAGAAATCTTAGATGTCAGCCGAAATTTTTTCCTTTAATCACTTCTTAATTAACCTCTTTCTTTAATTAATTTGTTAATTAAGGACATTTTCTACCTTACCATTTGGTTCATAATAATTCGAAATATCATGAGAAAATTCTTAAAACTTCATAGAAATTCAAAATAACTTTCTTTACCTCGGTTAAAATACCAAATCAAATATTATATATTAATATTCTGCTAAAACTTTACATTTTCCATATAGAAAATTCATAATAATTTGTTTACTCATCTGAAAATTATGGAAACTAAAATTCATCTCTGTTTTGGTATTGCAAACATCATATTAAAATTTAAAACCATTTGGATATGATTAAATCATGTTTTACCCTTAAACATACCACAAATAATGACATTTAACACCTAAATTTGTAAGGATTCATTTTATTATCATCAAAATGTGATTGTCCTCATTCAAACCAACAAAAATATGAAAACTCCAAACCTAAACAAATTTGGATATTAAATAAGGGTACGTATTGCTCAGCTTGATTAGAAACTTGATTATACATCTCTTCTACTTTGAAAAACGATAGCTTATGCTATCTTTGATTTGTTTTCCACTCACGGCCATACCCTTGATGATAGCGACCTTACTCCTCTTTATTGCAAATTTTGTTTTTTTATAAAATGGAAGCGAATGGCATGGTTTAAAGGTACAATGGTTTGGGGAGTGGGCTTGGGCTAAAACCCCTTTCTACCTTAGTCTTATTAATCACTTATCCTCTTTTATTTAGCATTCCTTTCATTCTTATAATTCTTTAATATAGAATATAATTTGACCAATTAGCGCTATTTCACTCGATTAATCTTTTTATGTGTCCCACAGTTTATTAATTTTATTCCTCTTAAGTGACTCCTTTAATTAAATTCTCGTAATAACTATTGATAAATTTTTCTAATTAATTTAATCCTATATTATGTCACTCCAAAATATGAGATTTCACAATCTTCCATCTTTACAGGAATTACCTCTTCTAAACTCAAATAAGGTAGAGAAATGACCCAAGTCATATATAAAGCGTACACACTAACACCTACCAGCGTAATGTCATCGCACAAAGTGCACACAAGTACAAATGTTACACTAGTACCCTACTAATGTAAAATCATCAATCATCAACCAAAAATGCATTGATGCAACTACTAATACACAACTATGTCATAATATAAAATACTTGTGCCACTACTAGTTCATACTATAGACAAGCAAAGCACACTATTAACAGAATGAATGTCTAAAATAAACTAGGATAGATCTTCCTAATTTTACCCTCTTCCTCCCTAGCACAATTATTCAAATCGTCAATCAACTGGACATGAACAATTCTAATATTTTTTTCCCTTAACTCCTTCATATCACAACCTACTATCACTCTTGGTTGTCTAACATACATCAAACCTGGTTCTATAGATAAGTTCTCGATCACCCTCGGTTCCACTATCGTATTGGGGTCGTTTGCACATTTCCTCCAATATAAAATATGAAAGACATTGTCCACACCAGCCAAACTACTAGGTAACTCGACCTGAGACACCTGTTAATAAATCTTCTCAATCACACGAAATGGATCAACATATCTGTGAGCCAATTTCACAACCTTCCCAAAATGCATAACACCTCGCATGGGTGAAACTTTCACGAACACATGATCACTTATTGTGACCTCTAAATCAATTCATCTCTTATCGACATAACTCAGTTGCCTTATTCCTGAACTCTTTATCCTACCCCGAATCAAATCAATCTTCTTAGTAGCATCCCTTACTAAGTCATGTCCTAACAACAATCTATCTTCGGCATTCAACCAGCGCAAAAGTGACTTAGCCATCCACAGTAAAGCACCTCAAACGGTATTATTCCAATACTGGACTACTAATTATTATTATAGGCAAACTCTACCAAATGCAAATGATTTTCCCAAGATCCTCCAAGAAACACATGCACTCAGTAAACACCCTCAAAACTCGATTTACTCTTTTTGTTTGACCAACTTTTCATTGGTAGTAAGTCCTGCTCTTGTTCAATTCTGCACCAAAATACTCTACAATCTCCTTTGGGATTCCTTGGTAAATAGTGGGTCTCTATCACTAACTATGTTACCCTAAAAACCCATATACTCTCATAACATTCTTCGCATACAGCTTAAAGCTAGATATCATCCTTATCGTTTACTAAGATAAAAATGGTCGCTTTTAATCTGCATATCACTTATTGCCCATATACTATCATTTAACGATCTCCACTTCGGTAATCCGCCTATAAAATTCATTGACACAAAACCTCGCTTTTAAGGGTTGAAGTAATACACTTAGCTTTTGATGATTAGCCTTCACCTACAGACATGCTAAGCACTTATTCTCATATTTACCAACATATCTCTTCATCTATTTCCAAAAGTATACATGCTTCAGGTCGTGACACATCTTTTTTCCTCTAGGATGAATCATGAACATAGATTGATTACTCTCCTACAAGACTAGTTTCTGAAGATCTCCCTCATTTGGGATACAAGACCTTCCTCACTTTCTTAGCCATCCTTTTGGGTCAATCTCAAAACCTTTTAGCTCCATTAAATCCACAACCATCTCTAATCTCCTGATCCTTTCGACTAACATTGGATCCTCCATTATTCTTACAGCAATCCCTTCCACCAGTGTTGGATGAACCTCGCTACTTGATAAGTATTCCGGATCTTGACCTTATCTTGCATTCAACCTAAACTGCAAGAAGTTAATGCCTCTATTGCCTTCCACTTCAGTATCATTTCTAACACTACATTTTGCTGCTTTATACTCAAAGTATTGATAACCTTGTTCCCCTTTCCTGATGTATACTTTATGTGACGCCCCACCTCCATACTCACACTAGCCAAGAACACTACGGGGTAATGCCGTCGACTAGCACGAAGTATAAGGTTATTGAGGAGCGACCATTTGTGTAATTGCTTTGAGCGAGTACCGATATGTCAGATAATAAGTCATGCATTTCATTTCAAGAGAAAATCTGACATATCAAATACAAACTCAAAGCTACTACACGGTGGCTATGTGGTCTTCGGAAACAAATTTAGAATAAGCATAACATGAAATCAGTCATAGATATTCATATCACTAAGGCGGAAACAGATATGAATATAACACATAGAAGTGAACATCAAAGTAGTGGTCATATAAGGTCCACTACATTACAAAAGAATAGGTACAATTGCTAGACAAAAGAATATGTATACATCAAGGAGTCTCTATGTCGAATGCATAAAAACAAAAACTACTAAGCTACAGTAGTTAACCAAAAGTCAGAAGCTAATCCCTGGTAAGAAGTCAAGTGGAAGCACCTGAAATACCTCGGTCTGACCTGAGTATTATTTAAGAAGAAAAATAATAAACGGATCAATCTAGCTATAATTATCATGTAAGATGAGAAAGGATAAGAGATATGACAAATATATATGATAACAAAAAAATCATACAATATCTCAAATTTTCTCAAACACCAAAAAGAATGTCATATTCTTTATTCTTATTCACCGAACTACAAATATTGATAAAGCTTATCAATGCAAATCACAAACTTTTGGTGAAACACAAATTCTAGAAATCAATAAGTAGACATCCAAAAAACACAAAAGAAGGGGGAGAGGCCTATCACAAACGCGAGCATGAAAACTCACCAACACGTGTATCATAAACGGGACACTATCCCACGGGTCACTAACCCATAGAGCCGATGCAACGACGTAGTACAACGGTACGCCCGAGGAACCTGAAACTCAAATAAGCCGGAACAACGACGTAGTACAATGGTACGCCCGATGAACCGAACTCTATAAAATGGTTAAAAAAACCCATAGGTCGCTAGCCCATAAAAATGAGATGAAGCTCAATAGAATGGGGTACAGTCCCCCACGCGGACAATGAGACATCGCATATCACTAGTCTAAACCTCAAAATGATCGTCATAGGTCAATAAATGTAGATTACATCAAGCTAGTAAATAAATGAGTTTAGCTTCATGTCCCATAACCACTAGATTAACATAAATATTTACGAACAAATTATAGATTTCCACTTGAAAATTATCACAAGATTTCAATCGAACAAGTCTAAGAATTAACCAACGAAGTAAACGCAAGCGTTTCATACCACTTATTTTACTAAGTCGTTTAATTGGATTTCTCGTACGAATGAGATAAAGGTTTGTGTATACTAATAGATTGGAAAACGGTTTTAAAAATGAGCTTTGTATTAAAAGTAACGTTGAAATCATTTTTGTGAAAGAGTTTGAGTATTTACTACTAGTATAGAAACCTTTGTATTTTAAAGTGACAAATCACATAAACGATTGAAAATACAATCTATCACCAAAAATTCACATTCGACGATGTGAATTAAAACCATAAAAAATCGATATCGAATCCATCAAATGGGTATTCCCAAAAATCCTTAAAAGAAGTCATCAAAGTCGATAATACATGACAACGACTAACTGGATCAACAAAAATAGATAAAATGGAAACCCAAATAAAAATAGGCAAATTGGCTGAAGTTAACAGCGCAAGGCGTCTGGTGGTTTTCCCAAACGTCTGAGCTAAAGGTCTGGAAATTTTCTTTCAGATCGCCCAGATGTTTGGGAATAACCTCAGACGTCTAAGCAGTAGGTCTGGAATTTTTATTCCTTTTCATCAAACGTCTAAGTGTTTTCCCAGACGTTTGAGCTGAAGCTCAGGGCAAAATTTGTCTAGGCCATTGATGGCCAAATCAACTCGAAAGCAATCGAATAAGCGATGGTGGATAGGGATTTTTTCCAAGCGACAACCCAGCCTTATAGGCTCTTCAATACACTCCAAACAACATGTCCAAACATCCATAGTAGGATTTTCATAGATTTTAACTTCAAAATACCGAAATTGGAAAATTCACCAAACCAATTCAATTCCAAGCAATTGAACATGAAATAGATGTTAGGAATTCATACCTAACAACAAATGAAAGCTATAGACATAGATGTGAGTTTAAGGACTCACCTTTAAACTAAAAAACAAGGAATGAGAAGCTTTAAAACAAAGCTAGATCAATTCCTCCTCAACTACACCTCTAAGATCTTCAATCTATTATTACATGCAAAGATTTCCTAAGTTAGATTATAAGAAAATCTGAAAATTGAAGAGAGATTGAGATGGGGAAGATGAAGAGGATGCTTACTTAAGCTTCTCTTTGGTTTAAAACTTGAATTTTAATTACTAAGAAAAGTTAGGGCTTAGGAATTTTAATTTTCTTTCTTTTCCCCCATTTTTCCTTTTGCTTGAGAGTGTTAGGAAATTATGAAAGGAATAAATGGAGAGGAGTGGAGTTAGGGTATTTGGTAGAGGAGTTTGGGTTATCTTGTTGGGTTGGTGGGCTAGAACCAAACCCAAAGCCCAAATGAAAATACCGAAATCCTAATCAACTCCAAACATATCAATGTTTATACTCAAACAAGTTGTAGACGTCATTTTGAACTCAATGAAAGTGGTCTCGAGTCCGGATTCGACTATTTACAAAAAGTCACATTTCGGACTTTAAATTAAATCTATGATGCTATATTTAAATATTAAATCGTAAAATATGCGGGTTGTTATAGACTCCCCTCCTTAAAGAAATTGTGCCCTCGTAATATTTTAAGAAGGAAATAAAGAGTAACAACCACTCTAAGGCATAACAACACAAAAGAAAATTTTGAAGTGAGAAGTTCACCTGAAGGAGCACGAGAGAGTAAGACCGGATGTGTTCGCTCGACGAATTCTTTGGATTCCCAAGAACAATCCTTAGGATTTGCGGACCATTGAACTTTCACAAGCGGAACACCTTTGTTACAAAGGCGTTTAACCTCCGTAGCAATGATACGAATATGATGTTGCTCATAAGTCAAATTAGGTGAAACTTCAATTTCTTCAATAACACTAGGCTCAAGAATAGAATCAGAATCTCTAAGGCATTTCTGTAGTTGTGAAACGTGGAATACATCATGAATAGTAGAAAATTGAGCTGGTAATAAAAGACGATAAGCCAAGGAACCAATGTGTTCGGTGATGGGAAATGGGCCAATATATCGAGGTGTTAATTTTCCAAAACGACTGAAACACACAACACCCTTCATAGGTGAAACATGAATAAATACCAAATCTCCCACAGAAAAGTCTAATTTCCTTCTTCGGTTATCGGCATAGGATTTTTGTTTACTTTAAGCTTCTCTCATCCTATGATGAATAAGGTCAATCTTTTCTATGGCATCACGAATAAAATCTGGACCTAAAACCAGCTTCTCACCGGCTTCAAGCCAACACGAAGGAGATCTGCATGGCCTTCCGTAGAGTGCCTCGAAAGGTGCCATACCAATACTAGATTGGAAGCTATTATTGTAAGAAAACTCAACAAGAGAAATATGATCTTCCCAACTTCCACCAAAATCAAGAACACATGCACGAAGAAGATTTTCAAGAGTTTGATTCAAACGCTCAGTTTGTCCATCGGACTGAGGATGATAAGCGGTGCTAAAATTAAGCTTCATTCCCAAAGCTTTTTGATGACCTTTCCTAAATCCACTTGTAAATAATGGATCACGATCGCTAACAATAAAAGTAGAAACTCCATGCAATTTAGCAATTTTTTTAACATAGAGTTTACCCAAAAGAGGTACAGTGCGATTGGACCGAACGGGTATAAAATGGGTGGATTTTGTAAGTCTATCTACAATCACCCATAAACTGTCATGACCCAAACGAGAACAGGGAAGACCATCAATAAAGTCCATGGAAATTTGATCCCACTTCCAAACGGGAATGTCTAAAGGTTGCAATAACCCACCGGGCCTTTGATGCTCGGCCTTTACGAGTTGGCAAGTCATGCAATGCTTAATAAAGTAAGCAATATCAGATTTCATTTCATCCCAATAATAAAGTCGCTTCATGTCCGCATACATTTTACTACTACCAGGATGAATGGTAAATTTAGAACCATGAGAATCTTCTAAAATGTCCTTACAGAGATCACTGATATTTGGCACAATAAGTTTACCAAATTTTCAAATGCCTCCGCGAGCATCGATTTCAAAGTCTTTCAAACCATCAATATTTCTATCCCTACACTTTGGCTAAGATGAGCCAATTCGGGATCATGTTTTTTGAGCTTCAAGAATGCGGTCTAAAAGAGATGAATGAGCCTCAAGGCTACATAAAACAAGAGATGAACATGAATTGGATTCACGATCTCGAATCTCACAAGTGGACAAAGTCTCAAGATCATTCCATTAAGATATCATCATGGAAACAACTGCTTGTTGCTTACGACTAAGGGCTTCGGCAACACGATTTCCCTTTCCGGGAGTATAAAGAATATCAAGATCATAAGATGTAAGGAATTCGAGCCAATGTTGTTGATGCAAATTAAGTTCCTTTTGAGAGAACAAATACTTCAAAGATTTATGATCGGTGTAGAGAATAAATTTCTCTCCCAAAAGATAATGACGCCAAATTCTAAGGGTGAAAAAATGGCCGCGAGCTCTAAATCATGTGTGGCATATCTAGTCTTGGCAGGCTTTAATTGCCTAGAAGCATAAGGGATAACACATTCCCATTGCATGAGAATGGCTCCCAAACCAACATGACTAGCAACGATATAAACAATCAAGTCTTGGTTCCCTTCGGAAATCTCAAGAATAGGAGCATCAGAAAGGAGTTCTTTTAATTTCTGAAAAGAAGCTTCACATTTGTCTGACCAAATGTACTTAACTCCCTTCTTTGTCAAACTAGTAAGTGGTACGGAAATTTTAGAAAAGTCTTTTATGAACTGATGGTAATAGCTCGTCAATCTAAGAAAGCTACGAATTTCCGTCACACTCTCCAGTCTCTTCCAATTTTGAATCGCTCCAATCCTTGAAGGATCCATGGAAATTCCGGATTCAGAAATAGTATGTCATAAAAATTTCACACGGGATTGCCAAAAGTGGCACTTAGAAATTTTTTCTTTCAAATGATTTCTCCTAAGGGTTTCCAACACAATTCGAAGATGTTTTTCATGCTCTTCCTCGGTTTTAGAGTAAACAAGAATATCATCTATAAAGATGAGAACAAATCGATCGCGGAAGTCTTTGAAAATTCGATTCATAAGGTCAACGAAATAAGCTAGAGCATTCGTTAAACCAAATGGCATAACAAGCTATTTATAAGATCTATAACAAGTATGGAACGATGTCAAAGGAATATTATCCTCTGCAATTCGAAGCCGATGAAAACCGGTTGCTAAGTCTAATTGTGAAAAGACTCTAGCACCGCAAAGTTGATCGAATAGATCATCAATCCGAGTTAAGGGATATTTATTCTTGATGGTAAGATCATTAAGCTTGCGGTAATCAACACAAAGCCTAAGTGTACAATCAGATTTCTTCACAAAGATAGCTGAAGCTCCCCAAGGAGAGGAACTATAACGAATAAACCATTTTGCTTCCAATTCGAATAATTGTTTACGCATCTCCTCATTTTCCTTATTGGACATACGATAAGAAGGACGAGTGATAGGTAGAGCTCCAGGGATTAGATTAATTCTGAACTCAATTGCTCGCTTAGGTGGTAATCCTAAAACGGGCTCAAATATATCGGGAAATTCACGAACAACGTGAATGAGGGAAATGACATCTTCCACATCATCAATATCGTCATCATGTGGATTTACAGAATATAAGGATGCTACCAAGTTGGAATCTAAGAACGATAGAAATCTTCTTAACAGATTGAGAATGTCAAAGATGGATAGTCCTCTTGGGACATAGGATGTGGGCTTCATAACGGTTAAGCCAATCCATTCCCAAAATCATTACAAAACCTAAGTAGCGCATAACGTGCAAATCAGCCCGGAAAGCATAATCACATAAAAAAATCTCAACATCTTTACAAAGTAAACTGAGTGTTGCGGATCCACCAACCGGATTTGCAATTCTTAGTGAAGTCATCAAGCCCATAACAATTAAAGACAAAGTATCGACAAGTTCTTTTGATATAAAAGAGTGAGATGCACCTGTATCAAAAAGAACTTGAATAGGATGATCATGGAACATAATAAGCCATCAAGGATAGAATGAGAAATACCTTGACCAAGAGAAGTGTTACTAGGGGCTTGCACAACATTCAACTTTCTCTCTTTCTTGCTTTGAAGTTTGGGACATTAAGATATAAGATGACCCGAACTTTTGCAATAGCGATAATAAAGGGGTTTCGAACACCTATTTGCGTAATGGTCCTTAGAACCATTCTCCACGATTAGGGGTAGGAGTCTTTTCTACCGAAGTTGCTTGCTTCCCTTTCTTGTTAGGATTAGGTTTGAACTTATTATCGGGATGCCTCTTCTTGTTGTTGTTGAAGTTCTTCTTGGCACCCACAACTTCAACATCACTTTCTTTATCGGCCTTTTCAAGTCAAAGAGCGATATCTACATGCCGATCGAAAGAAACTTCTAGTTTCAAAAGTAAAGCCTTTTTGAGGTTCTTATTCAAACCATAGATATACCTTTGATTCTTCTTCAAAGGGGTATTAATATACTCGACCCCATATTTATAGAGGGATTCAAATGATGATGTAATCCTTCACAGAAGATTCACCTTGAACAAGGTCAATAAAGCATCAGGCTAAAGTTACTTTTTCAGCTTCCGACACAAACTTTAACTCGAACCTTTCCCGGAATTGCTCCCAAGTAAGATCCGCTTCGACAATTTACAAAATCAAAAGCTCATACCAATCTAATGCTCTCTCCTAGAGCATGCTAGAAACCACTTGGACTCGATGTAGATCCACAAGATTCATGCGAGAAAAGATGCAATCGCATGTTCTAAGCCAAGCTTGGACTTCTATAACACTTTCGGAACCCTTGAATGGCTTTCCACCTAAATTGGTATAATCACCGCACAAGCATGCAAACCCGGATTTAGGATGAGTAGGCTCAGGAATGGGTCTGACAGCTTGGGCACTCTTTACAAGATCTAAAAGCTGTTGGGCAGACATGAATACGCCATCTTGAGGAGTAGCACAGGATTGACCGGCGTTGTGATGGCCAGGTCTAACCATTTCTCTTTATTAAGAAAGAGAGAAAGAATAGGAAAAAGGTTATTCTCAGAATGAATATCAAACAAACTTGATTGATAAAACAAGACATCATAAAAGAAAATAGGATAGAACGGGTCCTAAGACTCAAATTAAATCCTAAGGCACGATTCCTAAGAGAGACTTAGGACAATGATCCTTGCTAGATTATTCTACATTGTTCCAAAGTTTTGCTCTAATACCAAGCTGTGACACCCCACCTCTATACTCACACTAGCCAAGAACGCTATAGGGTAATGCCATCGACTAGCATGAAGAATAAGGCTGTTGAGGAGGGACTATCTGTGTAATTGCTTTGAGCGAGTACCGATATGTCAGATAGTAGGTCATGCATTTCATTTCAAGAGGAAATCTGACATATCAAATACAAACTCAAAGCTACTACACTGTGGCTATGTGGCCTTCGGAAACAAATATATAATAAGCATAACACAAAATCAGTCACAGATATTAATATCACTAAGGCGGAAACAGATTTGAATATAACACATAGAAGTGAACATCAAAGTAGTTGTAACGACCCGACTTTTTCTCCACAGAAAGTCGTATCATTAATAAGAAAGAAAGGGGTAGAAAATAGAAAAGAAGAGAAGAAAGAAAGAAACAACAACAACGATCTCACAGCGGAACGAATAAATTATATTAATAACATATACTATTACATAGTATACAACACTTTACAGAGTTACACAGCATATACATCACTTACTAGACAGTTATAACATCTGTCTAGACATTACAACTCAATTCACTACAGAGATACAGACACAGCGGAACTACTATATATATCTACAACGCTGAAGCCTCCTGCTCCATTGCTCCTCCACAATTCATCAAGATTATCCTGAATCCCTTGACTACTCAATACAATATTGAGTACCCAAGAGTTTAATAAAACAGAAAATAAACACTTGGGTCAGACATGGGTCTGGTGTGAGTAAACGGTTAAATTGCTTAACTTTGAAAACCTTTGAAAACAAAAGTATCACGTAAGACTCCCCACAAATAAACATGGGTAAGTTTTTACCTTACGCTAACTAAAACATTTGATAGGAAATCCAGTTATATTATAATAGGGTCTAGGGTTTTCAAGTAAAATACAGAAATAGCTGAAATGCTTACATCTCACATTCCAACATAGTTGGGCACAACTAATACGTACGGTACTTATTGGAGTTTGGATTCCATACAATGGCAGGGCTACTGGGGTACCGCCCGTCATAGTATGTGGCCTAGATCACCGTACCGAGGAGTACGCCCGCTCCCCTGCAACACAAAGCCGGAACCATCCCTTACTGGATAATCCCGAACAAGACAATCCCGTAGTTGGCGCGACCAACCACACACTAAGCCGAATAAAAGAAAAGGGACCTCTAGACAGGGATCTATCTTGCTCTCAGTGGGTGCTACCCACGAAACCTTGCTGCACCTCCCTTGTTTTAGCCATTCCCGGTTGATGAGGCTTGAGGTTACGATTACCTTTAATCAGAACATATCACTTAGAATGCTCATCGTCCGCCTGACGATGTGCTGAAAGCATTCAATCCATACAAGTTCATTCCGGGTTCGAACGAAACCGAAGGCATTATCTCGTTACACTCGTTTTGGAATCACCCTCAGAGTTAACGACAATAACCCTTGCACTCTGAATCTTCATCTTCACTTGAAATTCACGACCTATCGTTAATTTGGATCGATGTGGTATTCGGGTCTCCAGACCTGGAATCCCGGTATACGGAAACCCGATCCCGGTCTCATCGAAATCCAAAACGTATCTTTTAAGGGCCAAGTTGTTTTAAGGTTAAAACAATTCAATTCTTATCTATATACACAAAGATAGATAATTCAATAGATAATCTACATTATCATCCCAAACAGATAATTCACATTATCATTATAATTCAACCAAACATCCATATCATATATCAATCATATCTCATCAGTGATATCAAACAATGAAATACATTCAATCTCATTCATCCATCCTTAAGCAATGATTTATATCATCTAATTAATTTAAAGTGAATTAAACTAATTACTTCATTCTATAAATCCTACTTACTTAATTATTAATTAAACCAATTAATTAATCATTACTCTAAGTATCCATCTTAATTAATCATTCCTGATTAATAATCCTTTAATTACTTTAAGTAATTAATACTTAATTAATTTCACAAATTAATTATCTTAAACCATTCAGTAATTAATCTTTAATTACTTCATTAATTAATTAATTATACTTAATTATCTTAATCCTTAATTAATTACAATTAATTAATTACTTTAATAACTTATTATTTATTAATTAATCTTAATTAATCAATTCTTAATTACATCATTAATTTTATTAATTAATGATCCTTAATTACTCTTAATTAATTATCTTATTTAAATTAATTACATTTAATAATTAATTAGTCACATTTATTAATCACCTTTGATTAATCTCATTTAGTAATTAACTTCCCTTAATTACTCCACTTCATAAATTAATTACTCCTTAATTAATTATCCTTTAATTAATCCCTTGATTAATTATTCAAAAGTAATTAACTCAAATTACTTTTATTATTAAATCATCTTCAGTTAATTACATCCAGTAATTACCTTTAATTACTTTCCTAAGTAATTATACTTTCACTAATTACATTTTAAGTAATAATCAAATTTCCAAATCATTATCTTAAATTAATTTAACTAATTTATTTAAACTTATCAAATTTATTTAATTAATTACCTTAAGTAATTAATTTCTTTAATTACTTCCATTAAATAAATTATACTTAATAACACTAGGTGATTAACTCTTAATCATTTTTATTTAATTACTTATAAAATAATTATTCTCTAATTACTTTATTAAATAATTTACCTTTATTTAATTACATCTAGTAATTATTCCTTAATTACTTCATCAAGTAATTATACTTCATTTAATTTATAAGTGATTATCTTAAGTTAATCATTAATTAACTACTTAGTTAATTATTTAACTAATTATTTAAATTGAATTAAATAATTCCTTAACTCCTTATACTTAAAGACTTTAATTAAGAAAATCATTATCTTAATTAAATAAATTAAATTGACCAACAATTTAATTATATTCACATATTAATTTATCTTTAATTTATCCAACTCTTAATTACTTAAAATAAATCCTTATTATAATTGATTTTCCAAATCTTAATCTTTAAATTTTGTTTAAAATAAAAATACTTTAGAATTCAATTATAATTTAAAATAATTTAGATATTCAAATTTGACTTTTAAATCTTTAAAACTTTTCTAAGTTATTTGAATTAAATACTAAAATCATTTTGAAAATCCACTTCCCTATTCTTCTTTTAAAACTTATTTATTTAAATTATTCCAAACTTGTTAAAAACAATTTTCTAGAAACAATTTAGTTTAATAGGTAAAAATCTTGTTTACCTTTATTTTAAAACTCAAAAATACTACAATATAAATTTCTTTTGTTTTTAAAACTTCAAAACAATTCCTGTTTAATTCTTAATACCAGCTAATTCCCAAACCCGAGTAAAACTCGTGGAGACTCGAAGTAACACTCGCGTTAACCCACTATTTCCCTGCTTCGAGTAAAACTCACAAATTCTCGAACGAACCCCGAGCCAACGCTTTCTTCCCCAATCCCACATTCCAGATGCACGCAACTAGCTTGTGCACATGCACGACATAATCGATCGACGACGAACTCCGTTCAGTACTCCGACAAGTCACCTTTCATCACGTCACCACGTTCGACTACCCAGATATTCTCGATTCGTACGAGATTCGAATTCGACCAACAGAACCCATTAGCCTAAAAACGAACATCACCAGAACCACTCGCCTTCGATGATCCTTGACCGAAACACCACGCCATCTTCACCATAGCTCCATCACGACTCCCAGCATCTTCAGATCACCATGCGATCGACTCCGGTCACTTCTCATTGTCGCGAAATTCCTCTGAATACTGTCGACAATCTCAGGGTGTTAAACCCTATTTCCTCGATTCCTGGCCACCACAACCATCAGTACATCACCACACCAATTTTCCAAAGAGCCTCGATATGCCGACCATCTCTAAACCAAACCCCGAGTTCCAGATCGACTTCGATCACCGTCAGTAGCCAAAATACTTAAAATCGATCAACCATGATTATCTCATCGAATGCCAGACTAAAAATCTCAATTTTAATACTAAAATTCATGATTTCAAACATGCATTCACGTTATACCCTGTTTCAATGATTTAAGAGGTTTGAGATTCTTGCTTATTGAATATAAAAGCTGTTATTATAGTTTCAGAGGCAACAGATTTTTAATTTAACTTAATTATAATTTATAAGCCTAAATCTATACTAAACTAACACTTTTTGTTTATCTATCAAATCCTAACAGAGATCAATCAAGAGGTAATGGTTTCAATATTTAAATTCTTAGTTTAAAAGCAAAAACAGATATACAGATATCTGTACACAACACACATATATATTTATCTCTATATACAGAATATTCATCACAATGGCAATCACACAAACATACTTATGCATGCATTCATACAATATTTCAGATAATAAATCATCCAATATCATAGGTTTAAATCTGTTTTTAAAATAATATCTACTCACCTGGCATTATAAAACAGAGAACAGTTTTTGATTCCCAGGCTTTTGAATTTATCTTGCATGTTGAAATACATTCTGTTGTAGTTGATTTCCAGGTTTGCATGTTGATGTTTACATCTTGTTGCTTGATTAAACTTGCTTTGATGTTGAACTTCTTTTGCCTTTGCTTTAAATTATCCAGATTTTACTTTCTCTTAGCATTTGAATTCCAGACTTTTTCTTCTTTTGATTTAAGATTCGAATTGTATTTTAGTTGAGAAAGAAGTGAAGATAATTTTTAGCTGAAAGTCAAAACAGATCTTCTTTCATTTTATTTATTTATGATTTTAATTTACAAAGGAAATAGCCACTTGTCTTTTTTTAAGTGTTAATTATCTTACACATATACCTTTATTTTTACAAATGTCACTAAACCACCTTAATAAGCTTACAAGTGTTAATCTTGGTTTTAATAAATTTATTTAAGTCATATACATGTATTTAAGAAATATTTATATGTATATAATGTATTTATCTTTTTATAAATAAGCTTTTACATTTTTAATAAATATAGAAAAGTGAATTCATGAAAACAATTATTTATAACAACTTTGATAAATTTTAATGTATCATATATTTATATGCTTGAGTATTTTATTTTATCTTTGCAAATATTTTTAACATTAGTTTTGATGATCATTATATTTAATTTTATAACATAACTCCAAATCACAATATATACATATACATATATATTATAATTTGAAATCATAGCTTTTATTAAATTAAAAGATTCCCTATTCATAATATATATATACCAATATATATATACATTATAAATATAAAACATTTATATAAGTTTTAGAAAGATAAATCTTCTCAATTTAAAATTGTTAGAAAAGATATTGCCAAATTAAAATGTTATTAGTTTTCAAAAGAAATAAATTTGCCAATTAAAAATATTATTAACCTTTAAAATGAATAAACTTGTTAATTTTATAAAATAAAATCAACAAATCAATTTAATTATTAATAATGATTATTAAATTGATATTGCCAAAATTCCGGGATATCACATTCCTCCCCCCTTAAAATAATTTCGTCCTCGAAATTTAAAAGCAAAGATAATTTAATAATCCAGTAAAATTTTAATTTTAAACAGCAACCATACATATCAATCATATTCTAACAACCATAGCAACAATTTAATCAAACAAATTTAACTATTCAGACAAATTCTGGATAGAATTTACTCGAGTTTCCCCAAGTATATATATATATACCGGGAGACTCGTTCTACAGGATCTAAACTAACTATCTACAATAATCTAGAAGTCCTTCCTTTCTAGACCACAAATCTGAACAAGATATCAGACTAACTCAAAACCATCCCAACTATCCTTCTGAACTGCTGATTCCATCACTCGATGAATCATACACATATTCCTCAGAGATATGTGAAATAAAATGAATTCCAGTTATCCGAACTGGCAACTCAATCCTGGGGATCAAAATCTAATCTCCAAAGAACACAGAAAAATCTTATAATACTTCCGGAGCTTACTCTCCAGTCTTACCAATTCTTATATCTCCTTTGATCGGAGAAAAACTTAAACAATATCCAATTTCAACATCAATTTCCAAATTCCATCAATTCTTAACTGCATAACTCCTTTGACGATCCTGAGTCACTTCATTCTTCCTGATCAGCTTAACCCTTGCTGATGCTTCTTGAAACAGATTAGACCAACATCAAACCAATTTCCGGATCCTACTCAACAAAATGGTTTCTCAAAAATATGCCGAAATCCAAAACACAACTCTACTCTACAAACATTAGAGAACTTCGAACAACCTCTCCTATCTGAAATAGTCAAAACAGTTGCACTTGACAACTTTACCTCCAAATCCCGAAAATTTCTTCACACTTAGAGATACACTTGAATTTCCTATAGAAATCCTCTACTCGAAGAAAATTACAACTCTCGGTTGCTTCCACTCTAGAATAGCTGCTATCTTGCTTTCGCTGCACAATTCTGATCTTGAACAGATGAGAATGCCATCGGAGAAACTCGAGCACAAACTTGATCATCCACAGTTCACCATATCTATAAAATCTTAGCGAACCATTCTACTTGGTCAAAACACCTTAACAGAATCCTCACCAGAAAATTAGGTGTGGTCAATCCCTCTCCAAAGAATCCTGAGCTGCTTCACCAAATTATTCTCTAGGAGACATCCTTCTACTAAGCTGAACTTCTGGTAACTCCACGAATCAAGTCGATACGGAATCTCAATCTCCAATAATCCCAAGAGAATACTTAAACAATCGCAAGTCACTTTTGCGATCAGCTCGGCCTAATTTCCAAAGATAACTGTTCTCTCTTCACTAATCAGAACAGCTTATATTTGACTAACCAATCCATCGAAGAAATGGATTCACTCTACTGCTTCTGAACTTCACCTTCAGAAAAACTGCTCAGCCAGAAACTTTCTGCCAACATAGAACACTCCGAGTCGCATTGCTGCCACAAACCAAAGACTTCTTATCCGAAACTTCTCGAGAAACTCGGACCTCAAAGCAAATAGAAACACCCCACTGGACTCAGCCACAACCCCGAAACAGACTCACTTCTTCAAACTTGTTCCAGAAGAAACATCTTCAGAAACGTCCATAGCCACCGTGTCTCATCACACAGCTACTACTTCCTGAGGTTACCAAAATACCATCACTCTCTTCAGCTCATCCAGTAGATCTACTCTATTCATCCAACTTCAAAGATAAACTCTAAACCATAACTGGTTTCCTTCAGAGATCGGTGAAATCTTTACACCACAACAAAGTTCACTCGAGACAGTATTAGGTCTACAGCCTCGTCAGATATACTTCCAACCTCAACACTCAAATTCTAACTATTGGTAGTCGTGTTACTCACACTACCACCTTATCTACCTTTATAACTTATATTGGAAAACCCGAACAGGTAACCCAACAAATAGGTAGAAATATATATATATATATATTTAAAATGATACTTTTTATATAGAAATTATTTCTGGGTAAAATTATTTCATTTACCTCTTTAAAACAATATTGTGTCCGTTGGCCTGGTTCAAGTGTTTAGAGATCCCTATCAATAACGTTAGCTACTCGTATTGACCAGAATCCATATACCACTCAACCGATCAATTAACACAATATGAAATCATTTTTATATAACTAACAATTACGCGCTCTCAAGATAGACACCACTTCAGAGCCTAGGTATTCACTCAACCTCGCTCTGATACCAACTGTAACGACCCGACTTTTTCTCCACAGAAAGTCGTATCATTAATAAGAAAGAAAGGGGTAGAAAATAGAAAAGAAGAGAAGAAAGAAAGAAACAACAACAACGATCTCACAGCGGAACGAATAAATTATATTAATAACATATACTATTACATAGTATACAACACTTTACAGAGTTACACAGCATATACATCACTTACTAGACAGTTATAACATCTGTCTAGACATTACAACTCAATTCACTACAGAGATACAGACACAGCGGAACTACTATATATATCTACAACGCTGAAGCCTCCTGCTCCATTGCTCCTCCACAATTCGTCAAGATTATCCTGAATCCCTTGACTACTCAATACAATATTGAGTACCCAAGAGTTTAATAAAACAGAAAATAAACACTTGGGTCAGACATGGGTCTGGTGTGAGTAAACGGTTAAATTGCTTAACTTTGAAAACCTTTGAAAACAAAAGTATCACGTAAGACTCCCCACAAATAAACATGGGTAAGTTTTTACCTTACGCTAACTAAAACATTTGATAGGAAATCCAGTTATATTATAATAGGGTCTAGGGTTTTCAAGTAAAATACAGAAATAGCTGAAATGCTTACATCTCACATTCCAACATAGTTGGGCACAACTAATACGTACGGCACTTATTGGAGTTTGGATTCCATACAATGGCAGGGCTACTGGGGTACCGCCCGTCACAGTACGTGGCCTAGATCACCGTACCGAGGAGTACGCCCGCTCCCCTGCAACACAAAGCCGGAACCATCCCTTACTGGATAATTCCGAACAAGACAATCCCGTAGTTGGCGCGACCAACCACACACTAAGCCGAATAAAAGAAAAGGGACCTCTAGACAGGGATCTATCTTGCTCTCAGTGGGTGCTACCCACGAAACCTTGCTGCACCTCCCCTGTTTTAGCCATTCCCGGTTGATGAGGCTTGAGGTTACGATTACCTTTAATCAGAACATATCACTTAGAATGCTCATCGTCCGCCTGACGATGTGCTGAAAGCATTCAATCCATACAAGTTCGTTCCGGGTTCGAACGAAACCGAAGGCATTATCTCGTTACACTCGTTTTGGAATCACCCTCAGAGTTAACGACAATAACCCTTGCACTCTGAATCTTCATCTTCACTTGAAATTCACGACCTATCGTTAATTTGGATCGATGTGGTATTCGGGTCTCCAGACCTGGAATCCCGGTATACGGAAACCCGATCCCGGTCTCATCGAAATCCAAAACGTATCTTTTAAGGGCCAAGTTGTTTTAAGGTTAAAACAATTCAATTCTTATCTATATACACAAAGATAGATAATTCAATAGATAATCTACATTATCATCCCAAACAGATAATTCACATTATCATTATAATTCAACCAAACATCCATATCATATATCAATCATATCTCATCAGTGATATCAAACAATGAAATACATTCAATCTCATTCATCCATCCTTAAGCAATGATTTATATCATCTAATTAATTTAAAGTGAATTAAACTAATTACTTCATTCTATAAATCCTACTTACTTAATTATTAATTAAACCAATTAATTAATCATTACTCTAAGTATCCATCTTAATTAATCATTCCTGATTAATAATCCTTTAATTACTTTAAGTAATTAATACTTAATTAATTTCACAAATTAATTATCTTAAACCATTCAGTAATTAATCTTTAATTACTTCATTAATTAATTAATTATACTTAATTATCTTAATCCTTAATTAATTACAATTAATTAATTACTTTAATAACTTATTATTTATTAATTAATCTTAATTAATCAATTCTTAATTACATCATTAATTTTATTAATTAATGATCCTTAATTACTCTTAATTAATTATCTTATTTAAATTAATTACATTTAATAATTAATTAGTCACATTTATTAATCACCTTTGATTAATCTCATTTAGTAATTAACTTCCCTTAATTACTCCACTTCATAAATTAATTACTCCTTAATTAATTATCCTTTAATTAATCCCTTGATTAATTATTCAAAAGTAATTAACTCAAATTACTTTTATTATTAAATCATCTTCAGTTAATTACATCCAGTAATTACCTTTAATTACTTTCCTAAGTAATTATACTTTCACTAATTACATTTTAAGTAATAATCAAATTTCCAAATCATTATCTTAAATTAATTTAACTAATTTATTTAAACTTATCAAATTTATTTAATTAATTACCTTAAGTAATTAATTTCTTTAATTACTTCCATTAAATAAATTATACTTAATAACACTAGGTGATTAACTCTTAATCATTTTTATTTAATTACTCATAAAATAATTATTCTCTAATTACTTTATTAAATAATTTACCTTTATTTAATTACATCTAGTAATTATTCCTTAATTACTTCATCAAGTAATTATACTTCATTTAATTTATAAGTGATTATCTTAAGTTAATCATTAATTAACTACTTAGTTAATTATTTAACTAATTATTTAAATTGAATTAAATAATTCCTTAACTCCTTATACTTAAAGACTTTAATTAAGAAAATCATTATCTTAATTAAATAAATTAAATTGACCAACAATTTAATTATATTCACATATTAATTTATCTTTAATTTATCCAACTCTTAATTACTTAACATAAATCCTTATTATAATTGATTTTCCAAATCTTAATCTTTAAATTTTATTTAAAATAAAAATACTTTAGAATTCAATTATAATTTAAAATAATTTAGATATTCAAATTTGACTTTTAAATCTTTAAAACTTTTCTAAGTTATTTGAATTAAATACTAAAATCATTTTGAAAATCCACTTCCCTATTCTTCTTTTAAAACTTATTTATTTAAATTATTCCAAACTTGTTAAAAACAATTTTCTAGAAACAATTTAGTTTAATAGGTAAAAATCTTGTTTACCTTTATTTTAAAACTCAAAAATACTACAATATAAATTTCTTTTGTTTTTAAAACTTCAAAACAATTCCTGTTTAATTCTTAATACCAGCTAATTCCCAAACCCGAGTAAAACTCGTGGAGACTCGAAGTAACACTCGCGTTAACCCACTATTTCCCTGCTTCGAGTAAAACTCACAAATTCTCGAACGAACCCCGAGCCAACGCTTTCTTCCCCAATCCCACATTCCAGATGCACGCAACTAGCTTGTGCACATGCACGACATAATCGATCGACGGCGAACTCCGTTCAGTACTCCGACAAGTCACCTTTCATCACGTCACCACGTTCGACTACCCAGATATTCTCGATTCGTACGAGATTCGAATTCGACCAACAGAACCCATTAGCCTAAAAACGAACATCACCAGAACCACTCGCCTTCGATGATCCTTGACCGAAACACCACGCCATCTTCACCATAGCTCCATCACGACTCCCAGCATCTTCAGATCACCATGCGATCGACTCCGGTCACTTCTCATTGTCGCGAAATTCCTCTGAATACTGTCGACAATCTCAGGGTGTTAAACCCTATTTCCTCGATTCCTGGCCACCACAACCATCAGTACATCACCACACCAATTTTCCAAAGAGCCTCGATATGCCGACCATCTCTAAACCAAACCCCGAGTTCCAGATCGACTTCGATCACCGTCAGTAGCCAAAATACTTAAAATCGATCAACCATGATTATCTCATCGAATGCCAGACTAAAAATCTCAATTTTAATACTAAAATTCATGATTTCAAACATGCATTCAGGTTATAACCTGTTTCAATGATTTAAGAGGTTTGAGATTCTTGCTTATTGAATATAAAAGCTGTTATTATAGTTTCAGAGGCAACAGATTTTTAATTTAACTTAATTATAATTTATAAGCCTAAATCTATACTAAACTAACACTTTTTGTTTATCTATCAAATCCTAACAGAGATCAATCAAGAGGTAATGGTTTCAATATTTAAATTCTTAGTTTAAAAGCAAAAACAGATATACAGATATCTGTACACAACACACATATATATTTATCTCTATACACAGAATATTCATCACAATGGCAATCACACAAACATACTTATGCATGCATTCATACAATATTTCAGATAATAAATCATCCAATATCATAGGTTTAAATCTGTTTTTAAAATAATATCTACTCACCTGGCATTATAAAACAGAGAACAGTTTTTGATTCCCAGGCTTTTGAATTTATCTTGCATGTTGAAATACATTCTGTTGTAGTTGATTTCCAGGTTTGCATGTTGATGTTTACATCTTGTTGCTTGATTAAACTTGCTTTGATGTTGAACTTCTTTTGCCTTTGCTTTAAATTATCCAGATTTTACTTTTCTCTTAGCATTTGAATTCCAGACTTTTTCTTCTTTTGATTTAAGATTCGAATTGTATTTTAGTTGAGAAAGAAGTGAAGATAATTTTTAGCTGAAAGTCAAAACAGATCTTCTTTCATTTTATTTATTTATGACTTTAATTTACAAAGGAAATAGCCACTTGTCTTTTTTTAAGTGTTAATTATCTTACACATATACCTTTATTTTTACAAATGTCACTAAACCACCTTAATAAGCTTACAAGTGTTAATCTTGGTTTTAATAAATTTATTTAAGTCATATACATGTATTTAAGAAATATTTATATGTATATAATGTATTTATCTTTTTATAAATAAGCTTTTACATTTTTAATAAATATAGAAAAGTGAATTCATGAAAACAATTATTTATAACAACTTTGATAAATTTTAATGTATCATATATTTATATGCTTGAGTATTTTATTTTATCTTTGCAAATATTTTTAACATTAGTTTTGATGATCATTATATTTAATTTTATAACATAACTCCAAATCACAATATATACATATACATATATATTATAATTTGAAATCATAGCTTTTATTAAATTAAAAGATTCCCTATTCATAATATATATATACCAATATATATATACATTATAAATATAAAACATTTATATAAGTTTTAGAAAGATAAATCTTCTCAATTTAAAATTGTTAGAAAAGATATTGCCAAATTAAAATGTTATTAGTTTTCAAAAGAAATAAATTTGCCAATTAAAAATATTATTAACCTTTAAAATGAATAAACTTGTTAATTTTATAAAATAAAATCAACAAATCAATTTAATTATTAATAATGATTATTAAATTGATATTGCCAAAATTCCGGGATATCACAGTAGTGGTTATACAAGATCCTCTACATCACAAAAGAATAGGTACAAGTGCTAGACAAAAGAATATGTATACATCAAGGAATACCTATCTCGAAAGTATAAAAACAAAAACTACTAAGCTAAAGTAGTTAGCCAAAAGTCAGAAGCTAATCCCTACTTATAAGTCAAGTGGAAGCACTTGAAACACCTCGATCTGACCCGAGTATTATTTAAGAAGAAAAATAATAAATGGATCAGTCTAGCTATAATTATCATGTAAGATGAGATATGATAAGAGATATGACAAATATATATGATAACAACAAAAATCATACAATATCTCGAATTTTCTCAAACACCAAAAAGAATGTCATATTCTTTATTTTTATTCACCGAGCCACAAATATTGATAGAGCTTATCAATGCAAATCACAAAATTGGTGAAACACAAATTCTAGAAATCAATAATTAGAAATCCAGAAAACGCAAAAGAAGGGGGAGAGTCCTATCACAAACGGGAGCATGAAAACTCACTAACACGTGTATCATAAACGGGACATTATCCCATGGATCTCTAACCCATAGTGCTGGTGCAACGATGTAGTACAACAGTACGCCCGAGGAACTTGAAACTCAAGTAAGCTGGAACAACGATGTAGTACAACGGTACGCCCGATGAACCGAACTCCATAAAACGGTTAAAAAAACCTATAGGTCGCTAGACGAAGCTCAACAGAACGGGGTACAGTCCCCCTCGCGGACAAAGAGACATCACATATCACTAGTCTAAACCTCAAAATGATCATCATAGATCAATAAGTGTAAATTACATCAAGCTAGTAAATAAATGAGTTTAGCTTTATGTCCCATAACTACTGGCTTAACTTATATATTTACGAACAAATTGTAGATTTCCACTCGAAAATTGTCACAAGATTTCCATCTAACAAGTCTAAGAATTAACCGACGAAGTAAACGCAAGCGTTTCATACCACTTGTTTTGCTAAGTTGTTTAATTGGATTTCTCGTATGAATGAGATAAAGGTTTGTATATACTAATAGATTGGAAAACGGTTTTAAAAATGAGCTTTGTATTAAAAGTAATGTTGAAATCATTTTTGTGAAAGAGTTTGAGTATTTACTACTAGTATAGAAACCTTTGTATTTTAAAGTGACAAATCCCAGGAACGATTGTAAAAACAATCTATCACCAAAAATTCACGTTCGACGATGTGAATTAAAACCATGAAAATCGATATCAAATCAATCAAAGGGATATTCCCAAAAATCGATAAAACGGAAATCTACATAAAAATAGGCAAATTGGGTGAATTTAACAGCGCCAGATGTTTGGTGGTTTTCCCAGACGTCTGGGCGGAAGGTCTAGAAATTTTCTTTCAGATCGCCCAGATGTCTGGGAATAACCTCAGACGTCTAAACAGTTGGTTTGGAATTTTTATTCCTTTGCATCAGACGTATGAGTGTTTTTCCAGACGTCTGAGCTGAAGCTTAGGGCAAAATTTGCCTAGGTCATTGATGGCCAAATCAACTCAGAAGCAATTGAATGAGCGTTGGTGGCTAGGGATTTATGCCAAGCGATAACCCAGCCCTATAGGCTCTTCAATACACTCCAAACAACATGTCCAAACATGCATAGTAGGATTTTCATATATTTTGACTTCAAAATATCAAAATTGGAAAATTCACCAAACCAATTCAATTCAAAAGCAATTGAACATGAAATAGATGTTAGGAATTCATACCTAACAACAAATGAAAGCTATAGATATAGATGTGAGTTCAAGGACTCATCTTTAAACTCAAAAACAAGGAATAAGAAGCTCTAAAACAAAGCAAGATCAATTCCTCTTCCACTACACCTCTAAGATCTTCAATCTATTATTACATGCAAAGATTTCCTAAGTTGGGTTATAAGAAATTCTGAAAATTGAAGAGAGATTGAGATGGAGAAGATGAAGAGGATGCTTACCTAAGCTTCTCTTTCATTTATAACTTGAATTTGAATTCCTAAGAAAAGCCAGGGCTTAGGAATTTTAGTTTCCTTTCTTTTCCCCAAATTTTCCTTTTTCTTGAGAGTGTTAGGAAAATATGAAAGGAATGAAAGAATAGGAGTGATGTTAGGGAATTTGGTAGAGGAGTTTGGGTTATCTTGTTGGGTTGGTGGGCTAGAACTAAACCTATAGCCCAAATGAAAATACCAAAATCCTAATCAACTCCAAAAACTTCAATGTTTATACTCAAACAAGTTGTAAACGTTGTTTTGGACTCAATAAAAGTGGTCTCGAGTCCGGATTCGACCGTTTACAAAAAGTCACCTTTCGGACATTAAATTAAATCAACGACGCTATATTTAAATAAAATATTTAAATATGAAATCGTAAAATATGCGGGTTGTTACACTTTATATCAAAGTCATATGCTGCCAAGAATTATAGCCATTTTTGTTGCATCATTTTTAACTCTTTTTGAGAATAACTACATTAGAGACTTATGATATGTATACCGTTCGAACCGTTCTCCTAGAAAGCCACACCTCCAAATTTTTAGTGCAAAGATCATTATTTCCAACTCTAAGTCATGAGTTCGATATTGAATTTCATATGGCATCAATTAACGAGCTTCATGTACTCTCACTTACCCCTTCTACGTCAGCACTACTCCAAATCCACTTGCATAAAAATTTGTATAAATAACCAAATCCTAATTCCTTATGGCACAATCAGGACAATAATGTTAGTTAAAAACCTCTTCAACTCCTAGAACGACTCTTTACACTTGACAGTCCATTCAAACGTCTCATTCTTCATAGTCAATTTTGTCAATGGTGATTCTATCTGTTAGAAATCTAAATAAATCTTCAATAATAGCTAGCCAATCCAAAGAAACTCACCCTCATCTCCATAACCCTCTTTGGTTTCTTCCAATCATCAATGGTCTCTACCTTTGATGGATCCACTGCTAATCCATTCTCTAAACAACATAACCTAGAAACTTAACTTTTCATTTCCGGAAGTGAAAAGTGTCCTTAACTTATGTTGCCTCAAAGTATCCAACACCAATCTAAGATGGATTCATGGTCTAGCTCATTCTTAGAATATTCCAAAACACTGCCAGTGAGGACTATGAAATATTTGTTCAAAAAATAGAGAAAGATCCAGTTTATAAGATCAAAAAAGAACTCAGGGAGTTGGTTATTCGAAAGGGAATAACTAAACATTTATACAAACTATGTCTAATTCTAAACGCGGTCAAGGAATAAATCTTTGCATTGAAAATTGATATTTCCTTAAAAAAGCAACCACCTTTAGACTAATTCTTTAAATAGGTCATTTGCCTATAGGTTACTTTTATATTGTGGTAGATATCTTAGATGTCAGACGATTTTTTTCCTTTAATCACTTCTTAATTAACCTCTTTCTTTTATTAATTTGTTAACTAAGGACATTTTATACCATACCATTTGGTTCATAATAATTCAAAAAATCATGATAAAATTCTCAAAACTTCATAGAAATTAAAAAATAGATTTCTTTACCTCAGTTAAAATACCAAATCAAATATTATATATTAATATTCTGCTTAAACTTTACATTCTCCATATAAAAATTCATAATAATTTGTTTACTCATCCGAAAATTACAGAAACTAAAATTCATCTCTGTTTTGGAGTTGCAAACATCATATTAAAATTTAAAACCATTTGGATATGATTAAATCATGTTTTACCCTTAAACATACCACAAATAATGACATTTAACACGTAAATTTGTATGGATTCATTTTATTATCATCAAAATGTGATTGTCCTCATTCAAACTAGCAAAAACATGAAAAATCCAAACCTAAAAAAATTTGGATATTAAATAAGTGTAAGTATTGCTCAGCTTGATTAGAAACTTGATAACACATCTCTTCTACTTTGAAAATTGGTAGCTTATGTTATCTTTGATTTTTTTCCACTCCTGCCACTGCCCTTGATAATAGCGACCATGCTCCTCTTTGTTGCAGATTTTTTTATAGAATGGAAGTGAATGGCTTGGCTTAAAGGTACAATGGTTTGTAGAGTGGGCTTGGGCTAAAACCCCTTTCTACCTTAGCCTTATTAATCACTAGAGTGGGCCGGGCCAAGTGAGGTCATTCCTCCGATCAGGCACATTTCTTCGATACCATTCTATTACGTTGTGATTGATTTGGTGGCCACTCCTTGATTTCGATTTGGGAGTGTGTTCCGAGGTGGGAGGTAGTAGCTGCTATGCGTTACCACCAGTTCGGATACACAATTAATATATCTACCCTGGCATTGCCTCGAGTACTGTGTTCACATGCCCTAGAGCGCCTTCTACGAGTTTGTTTTGTGTCGTACCTATGGAGTGCTCCCTGATAGCCCACCTGCGGGGGGAGTTTACAGTATCTGTATAGACTACGGCATTATATAAAATGTTTTAAGGGGGATATGGGTAATGCCTTAATGCTATTTTAATACTTTACTATACTGTAGACACTATTATAATAGCGTATTGTACTACATAGTAGATAGTTTAACGGATCCTTAGGAGATGTGAATCCCCAATATCTCTTAAGTTATTGCACTCACGTTTGACACTGGATAGGAGATGTCAAACCCCATAAACATCTCTGACACCGTCACACTCATATTTACCGTTGATTTAACATACATAAGATCTTTTAGTTCTGACTCGAGTGTTTTGTCTTTTCAATTCACTCGGGTCAGCCTGTGCATTTCAGGGTTGAAGACCTCATTTCTGGAGGACAAAGACGAAGAGCTGTACTATCATTATTTATTATATTTATTCCACTGCATCATGTTGTTTCGCTGCATTTATTTATTTATTTATTTATTCATTCATGTTTATGTAACTCTGATGTTTGTGTTGTAAAGAATAATCAAATGTATTTATAAAACAGCTTCATGAACTATTATTTGTTATTATATTTTGTCATTCCGCTGCGAGATTTTGTATTTGTTTTATTTCTTTCTCTTTTTCTTATTTACCCCATAACAATCTGCCCATTTTAATGGTAAAAGCTGGCATGTGTGTTTGCTTAAAATGTTTAAAAAGGCAGGTTGTTACAGTTGGTATCAGAGCTTCAGTTTAGCGATAACCTTAGCTTTATAGGGTCTGACTCACTAGAGATAGGGTGGTAATACTCTAGAATGAGTCGTTGAGTGTATATATATGAGAGAGGGTATTTGTTAGTGTTATAAAAAGGTTTTTATATTGTGTTAGTTTGTTCCATTTTGTATTTATAAATTCTAGTTGGTGCATAGGACATTATGACATCAATAGGGATTTCTAAACGGAATTTATATAAGAATGATGTAACGGCCCGAAGATTTTCGACCCTGAAAATCGACACAAATACGTCCACTGTATAGAGTGCCGAGCAATCGAGTGCCGGAAACCCCAGACTGTTAGGGTTTAGAAGAAAAAGAGATAGAAGAAGAAACAAAAACAACAGCACAGAATCTCACAATCGCAGCGGAACAAAATATAGTATACAAATAGTTGCATTTTATACAAAGAAAAGTTGTAACTGTCAATATACATACAAGATATCAAAGTACAACAAATTTGGACAGTTATAATAGCTTGTCCCAATATACTGACTATACAGTCTATAATACACAGCGGAATCTAATCGATACGTCTCTGCCATCCAGCTAATCTCTAGGGCTCCAGAACATCCTAACCTGAAAATCTGTAATACTCAGTCTGACCTGAGCATTACAATAAATTAACACCCGAGTCAGGCTGGAAACCAACGTGAGTAAACCCATCTAATACGAAATACTAAAGTTATAAAACTTCTTTAAAACCCAGGGTAACTCGTACATCACGAGTTTTGATCTTGTTATAGCCAAACACACAAATCCACTGATATTTAATAATGTCCAAACATAGTTACTTATTTAAAATAATCAGATTTACTTTTTATTCAACTCCAGCCTATAAGACTCTATAATCAAACCCGTAGAAATTTGAAGTAGTTCAAAAATCGAAGTGGTCCCAGATAACGCTGATATCCGATCTCGGTTCCTTCAAATCCAACGCCATCATTTAAGACCAAGTTATTTTCAACAAATCAATTCAATTTCAAAATGTCGACATTCACATAGAAACGCTATCCCAATATCTATTCGAATAAACGTCTCACGTTTTATTTAACTTTTCGATTCAGGGTACTTCATACCACAGAATAACTGGAAAGAACTCACTGGAGAAACCAAGGCAATTCGATGTACTTAACCCTTTAAAACATTATGATCTATATTATCAATCACACTGTCATCTATTTAATTTAAAAACAACTTTAAATATTTTACAAATCCTGTTTATTTAAGTTAAAATTACCCACCCTATTTATTTTACTTTAAATAAATTCTATAAACTAATCCAAAAATTTACATATATAAATTTAACCTAAGTTTAATTAATTTATGTTCTAATCATTTTATTTACATTGACCATTAACTAATAATATTTCAATTAATTATTTAAGTAAGGTTATTCACAAGTGTTAAAGAGATTAGGCAAAGCTCAGTTTTATTTTATAAACACAGGAATTTAAAGTCAAAGAAAATAGTTAGAAGAAACTTGATTTATGGAAAAGACTCAAGACATTTTACCTTATTTCTTTTATTTTACTTACTTCCTTTCCTTACTTTTCTTTTTCTTACTTTTCTTTTACTTATATTTTTTTCTTTTTTTCTTTTCTTTTTACTGGCCCAAGCCCGGCCCAATTCCTTTCTTCTCCCCTCTTTCCCTACTTCCAGCTCTCTCTCCCTTAAACCCGTTCAACACAACCATGCACAGTCATGTGCATATGCACGACGATTCTGACCGCGTCCACTCATCGGCGACCATCCACCCCAGTCACCCTTGACCCCACGTCCACGCTCATCACTCGGAAAACACGGCAGGAGCTATCGTTCGAAATTTCGAACCTCAAACCAAATCCTAGAACGAACGCTGAACCCAACAATCACCTCGACGAGCCACCACCGTATAACATTTCCCACTAAACCATACCAATAAACTCACCATCGATCACTCCTCCTTCCCCCTAGGACCGCACTCATCGTCTCCCACCTCCACTTCGCAGTTGCCTAGAAACCGAGCCCCACCAAAAACAACCCATATGCCCTAGATTGACCTCGGCACACCACCGCCCCTCCTAGAATAATACAACGCCATTTTTCATGGTTGACCCACTTCCCCACGCTCCTCCTCATCGAACCCCGTGTCACGAAATGGCCTAGATCGCCAGAATTCATCCCACAATCAAAATTCGTTCAAACCTCTCGACCTCATCAATTATGCAACTAAAAATCATAAAAATACTACCAAAATTCCTTATTTCAAATACCGATCCCGTTCATGTCAGTGAAAACATAAATTAAAAGGATTGAATTTCTGGAAATAATTAGCTACTTACTGTACATCCTACTTTACAACGATGTTACTTGGTAGTATTTCATGAAATTATTTTTAAATTGAAGTATACTCCAATACAAACATAATCCTTCAAATATCATGACCTAAAACTCACTAGAGGAAAAGAAATGGATTTTTGAAAGGTGGAACATGATAGGGAAAGACAGAACAGAGGCAAGATTGGATGTACAGGCTTTACAATCATCTATATATAGACATAAATACATTCATCCCTATACAAACAATATAACAATTGCTATTATTTTATTTCATTTTTAAGCATACTCATGTTATAAGAAGGATTTGGTTTTTCAAAGGAAGTTTACTCACAGTATAACCCTTCGAACAGAACAATATGCTTCTTGAAACTGCTGGCTTGCTTAGGTTTTGATATTGATCTTCTGTATTGAGTTGTTTTGTTTTGATTTTTTAGTTTGTGAGATGGAAGTAATGTTTTTTTTCTTTTTTTTGTTGTTTAACTTAGCCAATTTTCGAATGAATGAAAAATGAAGAAGACAGTGGAGGTATATATATAAGAAAGTGTAGGTTGCATTCTACAGTAAGCTTCTGTTTGCTTTTCTTATAATTATTATTATTATTTTTTTCTCTTCTTATCTTTACTCTGGTCAGAGATTACTTTTGATCTGATTTGATTTTATATGAAAAAGCTTTGATTTTTTTTACATGACTTGATTCCTATTTCGACATTGATTTAATGTTTTGTGAGCTTGAAAAGCACTTTGTCATAAGGATGTCTCCTAGCATGTTTACATCCACATACCTATGCATATATATCTAAATTCTATATACTATTTTACATAACATACATACATACATCATATGTATATTTCCATTTTATTACTTTCACCATTTCATTTAACATATATACATACATACTTACTTATGTATGTTTTGCCTATTCACTATTTTATCTAGCATATATATATATATATATCTTTATACTTATATATGCCTAATCCTTATATATATACATACCTATGTACTAATGTATATTTATATTTGAACATCATATGACTTGGCTATATGTTTATCTATAGATATATATATATATATTTGAACATTTTATCTTTGATTTAATTTATGGGATTCATATATATATATATGTATGTATGTATGTATTCATACATATTTTTCCTTTACTTATATGTATGGTTATATACTCATATCTATTTATATACATTACTTCGTACATGCATTTACATATACATATATACATATATATTTATATATTATCCATAATTAAAGTTTGTATATATTTTTCTGTATATTTATATGTATTTTGTCCTAATTTAAATGATGGAGTTTATTATTTATTTTCTACGAGATTTTTCATATCCAGAGATTTATAATCCAATATCTAATATAGTTTTTAAACCAATTTATATATATCCCGATATTTTAATTATTAGAAATTTATTCATTTGACTAATTAATATTAATATTCCAATAATAAATCAGTTAATCACTCAATTAACACACGTCAAAAAACCGGGTCGTCACATTCCTCCCCCCTTTAGAACTTTTCATCCTCGAAAAGGAACGAAGCGAGAATTTTAATTTACTGTGTATTTTCGTTAAATTATTCTTTAAACATTTTAACTCTTTTACTCTTTTATTTTAAAATTTTAAAACACTTTAAAAATTACATAATATTAACAAAATGTTTTATAAAATACTTTTTATAACTCGATGTTTAAACTAGTCTATCCTTGTTCTCACGGAAATTCAGTCATACATTGATCAAGCGCGGGACTGAAAATCTATAAGTACTTAGTAGACCCTTTTTTAACACCTAGTGATAATACTTGAAATTTTTTTTGTAAGAACGCTATGGAAATCATCACCCCCTCCATGGGTCGTAGTTAGCACGATGACTGCATCGCCATCCCGGTGAAAACCATAAGAAAACTATAGGCATCCTCACCTCTCGACTTTCGCCTTGGAAACTGCACAGATCGTAGCTACACTCAGGGTTACATTGCTATCACAGAAAAAACCTATGTAACTGTAGGCATCAGCACCCCTCGAATTACCCTGCCAAACGAAACTTCACCACATAGATCGCAGACTACACAAAGTGATGTCACTGTTCTAGTGGAACTAGTGTAGACTGTAGGCACTCACTGCCACACCAATTTCGCTATGGAACCAAACCACATGGATCGCAATCTACTGATGTTACATCGCTATCCCAGCAAAATCAAACATAGATTGTAGGCAATCACTGCCACCCGACTTACGCTATGGAACGACGATAGATCGCAGTTACAACAAAGGTAATGTTGCCATCATGGCAAATCCCAATGTAACTGTAGGCATCAGCGCCCCACGATCACAATCCTCAGGAACTAAAGTTTTGTCCGGACGTCCTCTGGGATCCAAATTTAGAACCCCCTTAGGGTTCAAGGCAGAACCACCCAGTGGATCTCCTACTATAAGTTTCTACTCTAAATGGGAGTGTCTTTTTCCCCATAGCATTATCAAAACATTTCATACTATGCACTTATAGTGTCTTTCAAATCATACTCTTTGTATATCACATATAGACTTCAAAACTGATATTCCAAAATTGATGTTACTCAATTTGGCTTTCCAAAATCCCAAAATTTGCTTTTTGCCAAAACCCAAAAGCCTTTGAAATTAGAGAGTTCCAAAATCCCTTTCAGTTTCATTCTCATAAAATCATTCTTATATATAAGATTATTCTTTCAACTTGAATACTTTCCAGATCACTACATACTTGTATAAATTCCACTTTATATTCCAAATATCTTTAAAAGATCATTTCTTCTGGTTGTAATTTCAATAAGGGAAGTTTTTAATATATAACCAGTATATATAACCTTATTAATGCCAAATCAAATTCCCAAGTTCGATTTCCTTTTCAAAGTCATTTGCCACTTTACTTATTTCTTGCAAAGTAAGTTCCAGCTATAGTGACTATTTACTCTTTATTTTTATCACCATATATTTCTCAAAATATACTCTTTCACTTCAAATCCTTTTTACTTCAATATCTGATTTTTCTTTCACTACAAGACAGCTTCAATTTCCATTTGGGTTATAACTACCACAATTGGTATTTAAATCCATGATTTAAATATAACCAATTTTCACTCTGACCACTTTGAATCTAGAAAATAGCTTAAATAGTTTAAAATAGTTATAAAATAGTTGTAAAATAGTTGTAAAATAGTTGAATAGTTGTAAAATAGTTAAATGGTAAGTATAAGATAGTTTGAGTTTTTAAAAAGAATGGTTTGAATAGTAAATAGCTTGGAAAAATAGATTAGAATGAATATTTAAGAAAATAGATTTAAGATGGTTTATATTAAAGTAATTTATTTGAAAATAGTTTCAAGGTCAAACTGATCCAGTTCCCCGACTATACTTCAACCAACTTCAATTTCCATTCCCATTTAAGTTGATTCAATTCGAATTCAATTTGAATTAACTTCGATTCCCATTCCAAATTCAAATCAATTTCCATTTGATTTTAAACTTATTCAACTTCGATTACAATCCCAATTAATCCAATTCTATTCCTGTTTGAATTAATTCCAATTTCATTCTCAAATTTTAAACCATCTTGATTCATATAAATTCGAGTTCGGTTTCCAAAATGTTGATTTATTTACTTAAATCAAATTATCCTCTAATATTTAATTTATCAATCCAAGTCTTTAAAATAACTAAATTCTGAGTCCAAATTTCAAATATTCATTTAAATTACTTCCACTTAAACTTATTCCAAGGTTCGAGTGAGAGTTCAAATCTTTTTAAACAAATAAATTTTCGAAATTCAATTTTATTTTAAAAAAAACCCAAAATCATTTAAATAGTTTCATAATAAAGTTTTTATTTCCATTTAGTTTCAGGAATGGATATACATCATTTCACTCCATTTCTCAATTTAATCGAAATAGTCCAATTTATAGTTTTATATATGTTGTCAATAACAAATCAGGATGATAGCAGGATATAAGAGTAAATAAACATCCAAATTATCCAAACATCAACCAATAGCATCCATCACCTATTTCGAGAATTTAAACCCGGTTTATATTTCAAAAGCTGTTTGAAATTGTATATATATAGCCTTTTATCAAATCCATACTTCCCTTTTCAATTTTATCCATTTAACTTCCCTAGGTTAATTTTCAATTTCACATTGAAATTTTCCCAATTCAGGTTGCACGTTCAAATCTTATTTAACTTCCCCTAAGTTAAATTCACTATTCGTTTAATCCATTTAACTTTCCAATTTAAATTAACATCCCAAATTCAAATTCTTATCAATACCCCTCCCACTAATAAGTTCAAAAACTCTTTTTTTCCTTAGGGTTATACTTCATATTCTCAGAGGGATTCCACAATTCAACACTTAGCATTTATTTCAAATCAACCTTGAAATCATATATATATATATATATATATCTACATATATATATACATATTTGTCCCATTCACTCATCAAGTCACACTTTTAAATTTTTAAACCATCCTGGGTTTTTAAATCCAAAACAAATTCATCTTCCCCCAACACTTGTCTTTAAACAAAGATTTTTATATTCGAAAATATTCTAAATAATATCCTTTATTATTTCCTTAAACACTTTGAAACAATTTTCCAATTTCTCTAGCTTAGATTTAAAACTTCACAACTTAAATCCATTTCAATTTATAAGTCACATTTATAATTCAACTTAGATAATTTCACTTTCTTAAACATTTCATAATGTTTTATCATTGTTTATTATGTGATAAACATCCTTTACAATAACCAATTTTACGATACAAAATCAATATTATCATATTCACGGGCCAAACACACCATATATTCCATAATAACTTCCTGACAAATGAAATCAAGATAAATTTATTTAATTTCAAAACACTTTGAAAAAAAATACTTCTGTAAATTTCAGAATTTTAAATTCAGGTTTGACTCCATTTCTAGTTTAACTTAACTTACTTGTGTAATTCATTCTTATCAAATTTCTATTTGGTTATATACACATTACCTTTATGTTTTTTAATCTCAGTTAATTTCAATAGCAACAACCAATCAACTTAATATACTATAATAACTTAGAAAAATTATTTCTTTATATATCAAAATTATTTAAAAGTCATTTTTAAAATCATTATTTAAGAAAATAACAAGTACGCCCTCCTATATACTATACTCAACTCATTCTAGGGTACTACTGACCCGATCTCTAATGAGTAATCCCCACCAGAGCCAAGGTTCTCGCTTAACCTTTTAGTTCTGATACCAAGTGTAACGGCTCGAAGATTTTTGACCTCGAAAATCGACACTAATACGTCCACTATATAGAGTGCCGAGAAATCGAGTGCCGGAAACCCCAAACTGTTAGGGTTTAGAAGAAAAAGAGAGAAGAAGAAACAGAAACAACAACACGGAATCTCACAATCGCAGCGGAACAAAATATATACAAATAGCAGCATTTTATACAAAGAAAAGCTGTAACTGTCAATATACATACAAGATATCAAGTACAACAAATCTGGGAGTTATAATAGCTTGTCCCAATATACTGACTATACACTCTATAATACACAGCGGAATCTAATCGATACGTCTCTGCCATCTAGCTCGTCTCCTGGGCTCCAAAACGTCCTAACCTGAAAATCTTTAATACTCGGTCTGATCCGAGCATTACAATAAAGTAACACCCGAGTCAGGCTGGAAACCAGCGTGAGTAAACCCATCTAATACGAAATACTAAAGTTATAAAACTTCTTTAAAACCCAGGGTAACTCGTACATCACAACGAGTTTTTATCTTGTTATAGCCAAACACTTACTACACAAATCCATTGATATTTAATAATGTCCAAACACAGTTACTTATTTAAAATAATCAGATTTACTTTTTATTCAACTCCAGTCTATTAGACTCTATAATCAAACCCGTAGAAATTTGAAGTAGTTTAAAAAACGAAGTGGCCCGGATAACGCTGATATCTGATCCCGGTTCCTTCGAATCCAACGCCATCTTTTAAGACCAAGTTATTTTCAACAAATCAATTCAATTTCAGAATGTCGACATTCACATAGAAACGCTATCCCAATATCTATTCGAATAAATGTCTCACGTTTTATTTAACTTTTCGATTCAGGGTACTTCATACCACATAATAATTGAAAAAGAACTCACTGGAGAAACCAAGGCAATTCGATGTACTTAACCCTTTAAACCATTTATAATCTATATTATCAATCACACTGTCATCTATTTAATTTAAAAACAACTTTAAATATTTTACAAATCCTGTTTATTTAAGTTAAAATTACCCACCTTATTTATTTTACTTTAAATAAATTCTATAAACTAATCCAAAAATTAACATATATAAATTTAACCTAAGTTTAATTAATTTATGTTCTAATCATTTTATTTACATTGACCATTAACTAATAAAATTTCAATTTATTATTTAAGTAAGGTTATTCACAAGTGTTAAAGAGATTAGGCAAAGCTCGGTTTTATTTTATAAACATAGGAATTTAAAGTCAAAGAAAATAGTTAGAAGAAACTTGATTTTTGGAAAAGACTCAAGACATTTTACCTTATTTCTTTTTTTTCTTACTTCCTTTCCTTACTTTTCCTTTTCTTACTTTTCTTTTACTTATATTTTTTTCTCTTTTTTTCTTTTCTTTTTACTGGTCCAAGCCCGACCCAATTCCTTTGTTCTCCCCTCTTTCCCTACTTCCAGCTCTCTCTCCCTTAAAACAGTTCAACACAACCGTGCACGTTCATGTGCATATGCACGATGATGCCAGCCGCGTCCACTCATTGGCGACCATCCACCCCAGTCACCCTTGACCCCACGTCCATGCTCATCACCCGAGAAATGCAGCAGGAGCTATCGTTCGAAATTTCGAACCTTAAACCAAATCCTAGAACGAACGCCGAACCCAACAATCACCTCAACGAGCCACCACCGTATACCATTTCCCACCAAATCACACCGATAAACTAACCATCGATCACTCCTCCTTCCCCCTAGGACCGCACTTTACGTCTCCCATCTCCACTTTGCAGTTGCCTAGAAACCGAGCCCCACCAAAAACAACTCCTAAACCCTAGATTGACCTGGGCACACCACCGCCTCTCCTAGAATAATACAACGCCATTTTTCATGGTTGAGCCACTTCCCCGCGCTCCTCCTCATCGAACCCCGTGTCACGAAATAGCCTAGATCGCCGGAATATGCCCCACGACCAAAATTCGTTCAAACCTCTCGACCTCATCAAATACGCAACTAAAAATCATAAAAATACTACCAAAATTCCTTATTTCAAATACCGATCCAGTTCATGTCAGTGAAAACATAAATTAAAAGGATTGAATTTTTGGAAATATTTAGCTACTTACTATACATCCTATTTTACAGCGATGTTACTTGATAGTATTTCATGAAATTATTTTTAAATTGAAGTATACTCCAATACAAACATAAATCCTTCAAATATCATGACCTAAAACTCACTAGAGGAAAAGAAATGGATTTTTGAAAGGTGGAACATGACAGGGAAAGACAGAACAGAGGCAAGATTGGATGTACAGGCTTTACAATCATCTATATACAGACATAAATACATTCATCCCTATACAAACAATATAACAATTGCTATTATTTTATTTCATTTTTAAGCATACTCATGTTATAAGAAGGATTTCGTTTTTCATAGGAAGTTTACTCACAGTATAACCCTTTGAACAGAACAATATGCTTCTTGAAACTGCTGGCTTGCTTGGGTTTTGATATTAATCTTCTGTATTGAGTTGTATTGTTTTGATTCTTTAGTTTGTGAGATGGAAGTAATGTTTTTTTCCTTTTTTGTTACTGTTTAACTTAGCCAGTTTTCGAATGAATGAAAAATGAGAAAGACAGTGGAGGTACATATATATATAAGAAAGTGTAGGCTGCATTCTACATTAAGCTTCTGTTTGCTTTTCTTATAATTCTTATTTTATTTATTTTTTTCTCTTCTTATCTTTACTCTGGTCAGAGATTACTTTTGATCTGATTTGATTTTATATTAAAAAGCTTTGATTTTTTTACATGACTTGATTCCTATTTTGACATTGATTTAATGTTTTGTAAGCTTGAAAAGCACTTTGTCATAAGGATGTCTCCTAGCATGTATACATCCACATACCTATGCATATATATCTACATTCTATATACTATTTTACATAACGTACATACATACATCATATGTATATTTCCATTTTATTACTTTCACCATTTCATTTAACATATATACATACTTACTTACTTATGTATGTTTTGCCTATTCACTATTTTATCTAGCATATATATATATACTTATTTATGTCTAATCCTTATATATATACATACCTATGTACTTATGTATATTTATATTTGAACATCATAAGACTTGTCTATATGTTTATTTATATATTTATATATATTTGAACATTTTATCTTTGATTTAATTTATGGGATTCATATATATATTCATACATATTTTTCCTTTACTTATATGTATGGTTATATACACATATCTGAAAGTGTGTATGTTTACGCTTGTGCACACTGATTACGGATCGTGTAATATGGACTAATATATGCGGAATGTTATTTACAATTGCTATATAAGTAAATATTCAATAAACTAACTATATAGCAATTCACAGATATAGAATAGTAAATGCAGTAAACAGTAAAATCACACCAGGGATTTTTATACTGGTTCGGACCTCCCGTCCTACGTCCAGTCCCAGACTTCTATCTGGATTTCACTACCAACTACCTCGCTTCACCCGGAGGAACAGGTTTATAACACCCGAACAGCCGAACGGGATTTCGTGCCTCTTACAACACCGAGGACTTCAACAAAAATAAATACAATTGTCGTTGACAACTTGTGCTCTTAACAACACTGATTTGTCACTTGTAGTACACCCTTCCTATAATCTTATCCTCAAAATATGTGAATGATGTTTGTGAAGATTGAAGGAAGTATATTACTTATTTGAATCAAAAGATATGAAATAATTTCAATGATTCAATAAGCAATTTTGAAGTAGAAAGCTTTTTGAATGCACGAGTATTTAGAAATTAAGATCAGAATTTTAAAGCAAAGAATTGTTGTATATCAATCAATGATTTAGATATGTTTATATAGAGAATAAATGGTTGTAACTCTTTGTGAAGAGTAGCCATTAAAAGATGTGATCATTGATGAAAGGAAAGAGAAGCAACCATTGAAGAAAGAAGTGTCTTTTGGGAAAGGTTGCTTTCTGTTTAAAAACGGTCGACAGGTCAAAAATGACCAGTAGACGAAAATTTCAAATATATAGACGTTATGTGCATGTGTGCACGTTCATTGTGCAATTTACACAGGAACGGTCGACCGCCTGGTTTTGGACCGGTCGACCGGTCGCTGTTAAATTGCACAGTGAATGTGCGCTGTCATCCAAAACGTTTATACATCGATTCTTTTGAGATACATGATTATTTTGAGGATAGATTTTAACATAACTAATATTACCAACATACCAAATAATCCACCTCTAATGTATGAAGCTCGTTGTGTCTCAATGAATGACTTCTTTTTGACGATCACGGTTTATCCCTTTGTCAGAAATCAAAACTATATAAAAATCTTGACTCAACATTCTCCCCCTTTTTGATTGATGACAACATAGTTATGAATCTCCCCCTGTATTTGATCTCCCCCTGAGATTGTGCCTGTAACTTTATATTTTCCTGCATATATACTGTTAGCACAATTTTCTCCCCCTTTGTCATCGACAAAAAGGAGTTTATTAAAATATAGGATATAAAATATATAATTCAGAGTATAAGCAAAATAAGACTACTTCCATAGATCAAGAGTTAAGAGTCACATAATATGATAATGCCAAAGAGTCTAGTACGAATTAAAATGCGACACTATTTAGTACAAGTGCCAGATAATGTCTTAAAGCAAGAACTAAGTCATAATTTACACATAATAGTAAATAAAGACATAGACTAAAAGGATTCAATCTGAATCTGTCTCACTCTCCTCTTCTTCTTCGTCAACAAGCTGAGATTTTCCGTATCCACGTCCATGACTCGTTCCCGAGCTTGTACCCTCCTCCGAGGATGTCCAAGCAAAAGTAGGAGGAGCTGGGCGCTTGCCAGGGTCTTGAGTTGGCATGGATGAGGATGATGCTCCACATGATATTGCTTCCCATATAGAACTGAAGAACGACTTAAGTTTGTTAAATCGTTTATCCATTTTGGTGTCCATGCGCTTAAGTCGAGCTTCTAGAAGAAATTGATTTTGAGCAATAGTGTTAAGTGATTCTTTTGTTGAGGAAGATGATCTTAAAAGTTTAACTTCTCCATGTTTAGATCGGGATGAACGGGAGGAAGCCTCTCTATGTCCTTGGTCTTTCCATTGTTCAAAAGGCATAATATTGAAGTATGGAGCTGGAAGCTTCATTCTTGCAATCGAAGCTTTGTTGATGGCTTTTGGTTTGGAAATGGAAGACTTTGGTGGTTCAATGCCACAATCGAGCAAGAGACGCATAATGTACTCGTTATAAAACAAGTGAGGTCTAGAGCTATCATTTACTTTCAAGATCTCATCGAAGATCATACCAATCCAGTTTATACGAATACCCCCATAAATTGCGTATAATGCCTTGAAATTTTCTTTATAGACGGCATCAAAATTTCCAGTTCTTGGGAAAAGGGAGTGCATAAGAGTATGATGAAGAATTCTTGCAGACGGCCTTAAGCCAATAGACTTAGTGCTATCCTTGTCATCTTCAGTAAATTGATGACTAATTTGATTACGGATATGAATATTGCAAAAGTCATTTGAGAATTTTTCACCAATAAACCTAGAACCAAGAACACTTGCCATCCTATCACATGAGATAAACACTTCTTTGCCACATACAACAGACCAAAGACAATAATTGGGATTTGCGGGTTTGTTTTTCTCTATATTTAGATTAGCATAGAATAACTTGATCATGACATGGTTAATTTCCACATTGTTTTGATCATAGTCAATAAGGTTTTCAATGTCGGTATCCCTTGCTAAATCTAAAATACGATAACTAGAGAAATCTGAGAATTTAACAAACGAACCCGGATGGATAGTAAAATCTTTCATTTCATTCCACCTTTTGAGTGAAATTGGATCCACAAGCCATTTCTTGATAGAGAGATCAATGGGTTGAGTCTCTGAGGTAGAGGCTTGCTTAAATTTCTTTTGTTGAGGAGCCATTAGGGATAAGTTTGAAGAAAGAAAGTTAATAAGAGAAAGTAGGGTTTCTTTGATTTGGGGGAAGAAGACTGGTTATGAAGAAGAAAAGAGTGATAGGGGTAAAAAGAACGGACGGATATATTAAAAAAAACAAGAATGCTCGTAACCGGTCGACCGGTGAAAATGGGGCGGTCGACCGTTTTTATCCAGAGAGCAAAAACGGTCGACCGGTCCATTTTGAGCTGTCGACCGGTGCTGTTCTGGAAGCTCAGTTCAGCCTGTTTTCAATATAGTTGTGTCCTATAAATTGTATATCACTCTTATTATAATATTTAATTGTTATTAAATGAGTGATTACAAAAGAAAATAAACAACGGTACAATATAAAAATAAAATTAATGAAGAGTGGGAGAAGGAAGATCGGTTGAATCTTCGTTAATATCATCAATGCGAGCCTTCCAAGATGACCATTTTTCAGTTGCCCCTTCATTCTGAGCATAGTTTCTGTCCCATGAGTTTGGGGTTCTAGAAGATGAAGGTGCATTTGGCATTGGCTCATGAACATCTCGTTTGTTTGATCCACAGAAGAAGAATGCCATTCTTTCTAAAATAGATAATCGTGCCGAAGTCTGCTGTTGTTCATGATGGAGCTGTTGTTGTCCATAATGAAGCTGACGTTGAAGATCTATTTGATGTTTTTGATAGTGATGAATTTCATTGATCTTCTCTTTGGTTTGAGGAGAATAGAATAGCACTTTCTTTGCCTTTTTTGATTTAGGCGTACTTCCAGGTGTACGAGAGCATTGATGATGGCACTTTGGTTTATATTTTGGTGTTTCAGGAGAAAGATATTCTTCTGATTCAGAACTTGTAATGGAAATGTGAGTTTTTTGAGCACACTCATCACAAATATGTGCCATAGAAAAATTTGTATTTATGATTAGATAAGGGAAGATGAATAGAACGAATATTTTTGACAACTTATATAGACAGTTCTTATATATAAGCCTATGAATAAGAGTAAAAAGAGGAATTTGATGGTGTAAAATAATCAGAGGCTCAAATTTAAAAAAGCTTAAAATAGCTATAGTTAAAAAATAATCAAACGAAAGAACTTAAAAGTTTAACATCAGTAAATATTAGACAAGGTTTTTTAAAGAAATTAAACCAAGCTCTCTTCTTAATTTAATAAAACTAGATTCGAGCAAGGGTTTAGTAAAAATGTCCGCTAATTGATTATCAGTTTGGACATATTCAAGACATATATTTCCTTTTTCAATATTATCTCTAAGGAAATGATGACGGATATCAATGTGCTTGGTTCTAGAATGATTCACTGGATTTTTAGAAAGATTTATAGCACTCGTGTTATCACAGTATATAATAGAATTTGATAAATGAATATCAAAATCTTGAAGTGTTTGTTGCATATATAATACTTGAGTACAAGCGAGAGCCGCTGATATATATTCGGCTTCACATGTTGATAGTGAAACACAATTCTGTTTCTTACTAAACCAAGAGACAAGTGATTTTCCAATAAAATGGCACGTACCACTTGTACTCTTTCTATCCGTTCGAGAACCTCCAAAATCAGCATCACTATATGAAACTAATTCGAATGGACATTCTGTTGGATAAAAAAGACCGAAATCTTTTGTATTATTAAGATAACGAATTATACGCTTCACTGCTCGTAAATGTGATTCCTTTGGATTTGCTTGAAAACGAGCACATAGACAAACACTCATCATTATATCTGGACGACTAGCTGAAAGATAAAGAAGAGAACCAATCATGCTTCGATATAATTTCTGGTCAACACTCTTACCATTATCATCTTTTTCAAGATGTGTAGTTGTACTCATAGGAGTTGGTTTACCAGATGTATTTTCTAATCCGAAGCGCTTGATAAGATTTCCGCAGTATTTTTCTTGATTAATAAAAATACCATTCGGAAGTTGTTTGATTTGAAGTCCAAGAAAGTATGACAGTTCTCCCATATGAGACATTTCGAATTCTTTGGTCATAATACTTGCAAATTCCTTACAGAGTTTATCATTTGTTGAACCAAAGATGATGTCGTCTACATATATCTGAATAACAAGAATATCCTTTTGAGAATGTTTGATAAACAAAGTTTGATCGACTCTGCCTATTTGAAATCCTGAGTCAATAAGATAGCTACGTAATCGTTCATACCAAGCACGAGGTGCTTGTTTTAAACCATAAAGAGCTTTCTTTAGTTTGAACACATGATCAGGATATTTTTCATGTACAAACAAAGGAGGTTGTTCGACATATACATTCTCTTTGATAAATCCATTAAGAAATGCACTCTTGACATCCATCTGATAAAGTTTGAAATTGTGGTGACAAGCAAAAGATAAAAGGATCCTAATAGCTTCTAGTCGAGCAACTGGTGCAAAAGTTTCTTCATAATCGATACCTTCTTCCTGATTATATCCCTGTGCTACTAACCTTGCTTTATTTCTGGTGATATTTCCTTGTTCATCAGCCTTATTTTTATAGACCCATTTAGTACCAATCACTGACTGATCAGTTGGTCTTGGAACAAGTTCCCAGACGTCATTGCGCACGAACTGATTTAGTTCTTCTTGCATGGCAATGATCCAATATTCGTCGGTAGCTGCTTCTTTAGGATTCTTAGGTTCGATATTTGATAGAAATGCAACATGTCCCATTTGATGTAATTGACTCCTAGTTCTTACTTGTGAGTCGACCTCCCCAATTACATTTTGAACCGGATGGTGTCTCAATAATCTTGGAGGGGAACGTATTTCACAAGCTGGATGTTGTTGAGAAGTATTTTCAACAATATTTTCAGAGTCAGAGTCATAATTTGTGATGATAGGAGTGTCAGAAAGTATAGTTTCGTCATCATCAGATTTTGGTTGAGAGGGCTGAAAGATTTCATCGAAGGAAACATGAAGAGATTCCTCAATAGTTTTGGTTCGTTTATTAAAAATACGATATGCCTTGCTTCTTTCCGAATAACCGACAAATATACCTTCATCAGCTTTCGGATCAAACTTCCCGAGTTGGTCTTTCGTATTTAAAATGAAACATTTTGAACCAAATACTTTGAAGTAAGATATATTTGGCTTCCTTTCGTTAAATAATTCATAAGATGTATTCTTGGTGAGTGGTCGAATGGACACACGATTCAAAACATAACACGCAGTGGCTACGGCTTCTGCCCAGAAATGTTTTGGTAAAGTAGATCCATTTAATAACGTTCTTGCACATTCTTGTAATGTTCGATTTTTTCGTTCTACAACTCCGTTTTGTTGTGGAGTTCTAGGAAACGAAAAATTGTGGTTAATACCTTTCTTTGTACAAAAATGTTCAAATTCGTTATTTTCGAATTCACCACCATGATCACTCCTTATGTTTTTAACTTTTAGCCCTTTCGATTTTTGAATTCTTTTGACGAAAGATTTAAAATGTTCAAAAGTGTCACTCTTGTTTTTCAGGAAAATAGACCATGTATACCGAGAATAGTCATCAACTATTACAAATACATATCGATTATGGTTTATCGACTGAACTTGTGTTGGTCCGAATAAATCCATATGTAGTAACTCAAGTGGTTGTAGTGTTGATATGACTTTCTTGGATTTAAAAGATGATTTGGTTAATTTTCCTAATTGACATGCATCACAGATATTGTTGACCTTAAAACTCATTTTGGGTAATCCTCTAACTAGATTGTTTTTGGCTAGCTTGTCAATAGTTCTGAAGTTTATATGACAGAAGCGTTTGTGCCATAGCCATGGATCATTATCATTAGCTATAAGACACATATCTGAGTTATGATTAATATTCATATTCAGAATATATATATTTCTGTCTCTATAACCTTCGAAAATTAAATTATGATCTTTATCTAGAATACTACAATTATTATTTGAAAAAGAAATTGTAAAACCCTTGTCACATAATTGACTGATACTAAGTAAATTGTGTTTTAAATTTCTAACTAGCATGACATTTGTAATAAGAGGTAAGTTAGATGTACCGCAATTGCTCACATCGCCTTTGCCGATGATATAGCCTTTTGAATTATCTCCAAAAGTGACGGAGCCACCATCTGAGTATGTAATATTTGTTAATAAGCTCTTGTCTCCAGTCATGTGCTTCGAGCAACCACTGTCCAATATCCACTTTCCTCTTTTCTTAAGTGGGACCTGCAAAAAATAAAATTAAGTCCATGGTACCCACTTTTTATGGGGTCCTAAGAGTTAGGTCTTAGGAGTCCAAACCCATACGGGTCCGGTATCCCCTTTATATATATAATTAGTATTAAGATGTACAGTATTCATGAAATTCTGAATATATTTATTCCTAATCAAATTGTTATTTGTTTTAGGAACCCATATTTTGATAGTCTTGACATTTTTCTTCTGAAATTTCACAACTGGTTTTGGTTTGGAATATAATACACTAAGATTTTTCTTAGTTTCAGTCTTTTGTACTTTCTTTTTCCTTCCATTACCAAGATGTTTCTTGGTTTCTGGTTTCCTATATCCCAAACCTTGTTTATTTGAAACAGATTGTGAACTTTCAATGATTTTTGTCAAATTTTCTCGACCTTTGTTAAAGTTAGAAACATTTTGAGTTATATCATCTAACTTAGTTTGTAAGCTCGCCTTTTCTAGGTCCAGATTTTTGACTTTTGCCTTAAGCTCATGATTTTCAGTAGCGAGAGCATCATTTTTCTCTTTTTGAGTTTCAATTTCTTGACTCAAAAGAGATAATTGAGAGTCAACATTAGATGATGATTCTTGAAGTTTTTCAAGTTCTTCTTCTAATATTTTCTTCTCGTCTTTTAACATATCTCGTTCAAACTCTACTCTACTCAAATCTGCTTTGGCTACTTTTAATTGACGTTTTATGTCTTTATATTTGACTATCAACTCAGAATTTATATCAAGTAATTCATCAAATGTAGGAATTTGTACCTCATCTTCTGTTGCCATAAAACAAACATTAGCTTGTTCATTTTCCTGATCACTTTCACTTTCAGATGAGGATGAGTCTGAATCATCCCATGTTACTGAGAAGGCTCGTTTCTTTGACTTGTCCTTCTTATGTTTGAATTTATCATTTTCTGACTTCTTCTTCTGTTCTGGACAATCCTTCTGCATGTGCCCCTTTTTGTGACAGTTGAAACATTCTATAGTTGATGAAGATGGTTTGCTTGATCCAGGTTTCCTTTTGTTGTAGCGACTGGCTTTTCGATATTTTAGGAATTTTTTGAATCCTTTTGCAATGAATGCCAAATCTTCATCTTCAGAATCTGATTCATTTTCATCTTTCTCAGCATGAAATGCTACATTTTTCTTCTCTTCTTTCTGTTCTTTTCTAGCCTGCAAATTTGCTTCATAGGACATTAAATTTCCTATCAATTCATCTGGCTTCATGATGGAAAGGTCATTAGCTTCTTCAATTGCTAATACTTTTCCTTCCCATTCACTAGTCAGAGAATGTAGGACTGTTGAAACAACATCAAAATCTGAATATTTTTGCCCTAATCCGATAAGTGCATGATGAATAGTTTGAAATCTTGAATACATATCATTGATTGTCTCATTCGGTTTCATTTTGAAATTTTGAAACTGACTCTTCAGCATGGCTATTTTGGCTTGTTTAACCTTGTTAGTACCTTCATGAGTGGTTTTCAGCGTTTGCCAAATTTGATATGCAGTAGTGCAGATACTAACACGGTTATATTCATTTTGGTCTAATGCACAAAACAACATATTTATTGCCTTTGCATTTACAGCTGCTGCTGTTTTCTCAGCCGTTGTCCATTCTGAATATTCAGTTGTTGGATTTACTATTTCTTTTTGAGTAGCATTCCAAGCATCATAGCTATTTGATTGCATGAAAAATGACATACGTGTAGCCCAATAGCTATAGTTGAGACCATTAAAGAATGGAGGTCTTTGTGTTGATTGACCTTCCGTGTAAGTGCTAGAGCTAGTACTTGCGTTATTTGCCATATTACAAGAATATATCAAATAACGGTTTTACGGTTATATGATGACCGTGCTCTGATACCAAATGAAAGTGTGTATGTTTACGCTTGTGCACACTGATTACGGATCGTGTAATATGGACTAATATATGCGGAATGTTATTTACAATTGCTATATAAGTAAATATTCAATAAACTAACTATATAGCAATTCACAGATATAGAATAGTAAATGCAGTAAACAGTAAAATCACACCAGGGATTTTTATACTGGTTCGGACCTCCCGTCCTACGTCCAGTCCCAGACTTCTATCTGGATTTCACTACCAACTACCTCGCTTCACCCGGAGGAACAGGTTTATAACACCCGAACAGCCGAACGGGATTTCGTGCCTCTTACAACACCGAGGACTTCAACAAAAATAAATACAATTGTCGTTGACAACTTGTGCTCTTAACAACACTGATTTGTCACTTGTAGTACACCCTTCCTATAATCTTATCCTCAAAATATGTGAATGATGTTTGTGAAGATTGAAGGAAGTATATTACTTATTTGAATCAAAAGATATGAAATAATTTCAATGATTCAATAAGCAATTTTGAAGTAGAAAGCTTTTTGAATGCAAGAGTATTTAGAAATTAAGATCAGAATTTTAAAGCAAAGAATTGTTGTATATCAATCAATGATTTAGATATGTTTATATAGAGAATAAATGGTTGTAACTCTTTGTGAAGAGTAGCCATTAAAAGATGTGATCATTGATGAAAGGAAAGAGAAGCAACCATTGAAGAAAGAAGTGTCTTTTGGGAAAGGTTGCTTTCTGTTTAAAAACGGTCGACAGGTCAAAAATGACCAGTAGACGAAAATTTCAAATATATAGACGTTATGTGCATGTGTGCACGTTCATTGTGCAATTTACACAGGAACGGTCGACCGCCTGGTTTTGGACCGGTCGACCGGTCGCTGTTAAATTGCACGGTGAATGTGCGCTGTCATCCAAAACGTTTATACATCGATTCTTTTGAGATACATGATTATTTTGAGGATAGATTTTAACATAACTAATATTACCAACATACCAAATAATCCACCTCTAATGTATGAAGCTCGTTGTGTCTCAATGAATGACTTCTTTTTGACGATCACGGTTTATCCCTTTGTCAGAAATCAAAACTATATAAAAATCTTGACTCAACAATATCTATTTATATACATTACTTCATACAGGCATATACATATATATATTTTTATATATTATCCATAATTAAAGTTTTATATATTTTTCTATATATTTATAGGTATTTTGTCCTAATTTAAATGATGGAGTTTATTATTTATTTTCTATGAGATTTGTCATATCCAGAGATTTATAATCCAATATCTAATATAGTTTTTAAACCAATTTAAATATATCCCGATATTTTAATTATTAGAAATTTATTCGTTTGACTAATTAATATTAATATTCTAATAATAAATCAGTTAATCACCCAATTAACACACGTCAAAAATCTGGGTCGTCACAAATGATTTGATATATTTGAGACTATTGAATTTGGAAAATACTCTATCTGAAAATGAAATCTTATATATAATGGAATTTATATAAGTGCGATATTTGAAGCTATTATTCTGAAAGGCTACTATATATGGTATGATATATTTTGAAATAAATGATATGGAAGGACCTTCCATCGGATCCCTTTGGTGGGTCATTTGTTAGATCCCTTTGGTGGGTCATTTATCAGATCCCTTTAGTGGGGGCACTTATTATATTCATTTGATATTGTTGGATAGCGTAAATCGAGGGGCGGGATGCCTACATCTACAAGTGATTCCACTGGGATAGTGGCGTAACCATTACGTAGCTGCGATATATCAACTATGTCGTAAGTCGAGGGGCGGGATGCCTACAGTTACATGTGGTTTCATTGGGATACTGACATAACCATTGCGTAACTGCGGTCCATGGGGGAATGTACTTTCCATATCTATTTTAATGTTTTAAGTATTTTCACTAGGTGTTGAAATAGGTCTACTAAGTACTTGGAGAAATCTAGCCTTGTGCCTGATCAACTCATGGCTAGAATCTGCAAGAACGAAGATAAACTTGTTAAAACATCGAGTTATAAAAGTATTTTGATAAATATAAAGGATATTTTGGTCACTTTTTTCTGTTTTGTTTCTAGATACTTTTAATTGCTTAAAAATATTGTTTATTTATGTACAACTTGGTTTAATAGTTAATTATCAATGTTGTAAATACTGTGAGAAGTTATTAATTTAATAAAACATATTTAAGTTAATGATTACTGATTTATAAATGATGTTTGAAAAGTATTTTAGATTTAAAACTAATAAAATTTGCAAATAATGGATTTAAGGTTTTCAATAACCCCTTTTAAATATAAGTAATGATGTAAATAATTTTGTTCAAATTGTTTACATATATTTATAAAGATTATATATAAGATTTTTAAAAATGGTATTTATAAATGATGCAAGGAATTTTACGGATGAAATTTTTGAAAAGTGTTAAAGTATTAAAGATGATTGATTTGCAAATGAAGTTTTCAAATGAATGTTTCAAGTAAAATTTTGTAAGTTTCTTTGAATGTATAATTTTAAAGATATTAAATGATTTGGGAAATTTATTTTAGTAATATACTTGAAAAAAATAGAAATGCTATTTTTAAAGTATGTTTTTGAAATATTTACTTGATTTCGAAGTACTAATAGTTGTATGTGATATATTTGTTTGATAGGAAGTGAAATTTCTTAAATATTGTTTGCAAAATAGGATTTATAAATAAAATGAATTTAATTGGAAATTTGAGAGCTCAAGTTTCGGGATTTTGAAATTGTTTTTCAAGTGATTTTGAAATATAATACTAGTATTGTCTGGAAGTATTTTGGATATATATTCTCAAATTTGATTTGAAAGAAATGTTTTAAAAGTATTTTTAAAAGGAAAATAAGTTATGTACTCCCCTCTTTTGTCGTTGGAAAATAATTTCGGTGATGAGTGCACGCATCATCGACGTTCATTTTCGAGTTTCAAAGTGGCAAGACCGATGTAGTAGTTTTACTGCACATTAGTTTTGATAAATGTTAGCACCAAAATTGGTCACTAACCTCGTTCAGAAAGATTGTGTAGAGATATAAGTGATGAAAGTAAATTAAACAAAGAAGACAATGCTAATTTAAATGCAGAAAGTAAGAACACCCAATTTATAGTGGTTCAGCGTAATTGCCTACGTCCACTTTGTTCAACTTTATTGATTCCCTTTATAGTTGATTACAAATACAATTCGTGAATCAAATGCTTGAGTAAAGTTGTTAAGTAGAGAAGGTGAGTCTTGAAAATGGCAGAGTCTCCCCGGTGTTTTCTTTCCAAAAAAGGATCCATTTCACAGTGACCCTGCCCCTCTATTTATAGGCAAAGATGGGCTGGACTTCCCAAGCGGGCTTGTTAGCCGAACGTTCGAGCCCAGGTGCTGCGTGCCGAACCAGTTACGCCGAACGCTTCTGTGCCGAACGGTCCTTCCCATGCCGAACGGTCCTTCCCATGCCGAACGGTCCTTCCCATGCCGAACGGTGCTCCTGGTGTATGGGAAGTGTAGGGTGATTGCAGTGAAGCCGAGCGTATCTCCCTTTGAAGCTCTTGACCAACCAATGTATGTAGTTCGAACGTTCTCGTTGCCGAGTTATCCTACCGCCGAGCTCCACTGACGCCGAGTATCGTGGGATGCCGAACACTAGTTGACGCCGAGCATAGGTTGTTGCCGAGTGCTCTCCTTGACGCCGAATGCCCTTACGCCGAGTACCTTGTTATGCCGAGCAGTCTTGGCGCCGAGTACCTTGTTATGCCGAGCAGTCTCGACGCCGAGTACCTTGTTATGCCGAGCAGTCTCGACGCCGAGTACCTTGTTATGCCGAGCAGTCTTGACGCCGAGTACCTTGTTATGCTGAGCAGTCTTGACGCCGAGTACCCTGTTATGCCGAGCAGCCTTGATGCCGGACACTAATGGATGCCGAGCACACTTTTCGCCGAGCGCTCATGGATGTCAGTTGCTTCGCCGAACACTCCTGGATACCAAGTGCCTCGCCGAACACTCTTTGATGCCGAGCATTGATTGCCGAGTACTAGTTGCCTGGTCAAATCCCCAGGAAACACTTGCCCCCCAAAGTGTATTGCGTGGCCGAACGTGATGCGCTTTGAATCTGGTACAATCTACCTCGGAGGTACCTTCTCGAGAATGCTAGCGAAGGAGGTGCAAGACGAACGAGATGCAGACGCCGGACGATACGCTCGAAGCCGAACGTACCTCGTGTGCCGAACGTTACACTGCTACGATGTCGAACACTTCGGTGTTGACCAGTTCTACCGGGTATAGCCTCTTCAACTTCTACCTTCCTCTATATAACCAGGCCCTCACCGTCTCTCTTCCCTTTACGTCTTCTCTTCAGCCATTCCTTAGAGACTTTCAACTCTTCCCATCCTACCGGATATAAAGCCTTCATAACATTTTCAACTTCGATCGTCGAATTAGGTATCCTTCCTCTAACAATCGCACTACTTCCATTTTAGGTTCATCGCGGTTTGCTCGTTTTGAGTTGTCTAAATAGCTCCTCCGTGCCGAACGATAGAAGGGTAGATGGGGTGTCGAACGACGTAGTCTTTGCCGGGCGATCCGTCTCTGTCGTTCGGTGTGGATGGAGAAGGTGTAGGGTAGAATTGAAATCGTGGCGGAGCACAACTTTTAGCCGAACGATGACATTAGCCGACCAATACGATTGATACGCCGAACCCTGATTTTAGCCGAACAACATACTTGACATACCGAACAATGACTCTAGCCGAACAGCATACTTGACATGCCGAACGATGACTCTAGCATATTTGACATGCCGAACGATGACTCTAGCCGAACAGCATATTGACATGCCAAACGATGACTCTAGCCGAACAGCATATTGACATGCCGAACAACGACTCTAGCCGAATAGCATATTGACATGCCGAACGATGACTCTAGCCGAACAGCATATTGACATGCCGAACACTGACTTCAGCCGAACAACCCCTAGGTCGAACCATTACCTTAGTCAAACAAAGCAACTGCCGGACAATTCTTGGGCCGGATAATGTCTTTAGCCGGTCAATACAAATGCCGAACAACATAAAAAATGCCGAACAGGATAGGTGTCTAACTACACTTTAAGCCGGTCACTCTAGAAATCATATGTCTTCTGAATCTGGGACTATAATCCCCTTAAGGCGAGCTTTCTGAGACGGTCAGCGATGACGGTCTTCGAAGGCGATGATTCGAAGCTAAATATTACATCCTTAGAACCTTTAGATTCTCATTGCCTGCACACAATCGCTTGCACTAGTTCACACACCACACCAGGGGGGGGGAATCGTGTTGCTAATTCTAACGTTCAACGTTTTTCAAGTATAGCTCTCTCAAGCATTTAGCCAGGTTCATTATTTATTCGGGATGTCGGGAAAATCTAGTTCTGCCACCATATCTGACAGGCCTGGGCCGTCAGCAAAGCAAGGAGCCGCAGATGCTTCCAACCCGTCAATCTCTCCCGCTCATAACTTGGCGCCCGATGCTCTGGAGTCAACCATCTTACTGGACAATCCGGTCGATTCTCAAGCCTCGAAGATCAATGAGGCCGCTCTGCGACGGATATGTTCCATTCACGGGATTCCCTTTGCTGAAATGTTAGTTCCTTCGAGACACGACCGTCCTCATCTGCCCCCAATCGGGTACACGGCCTGCAACAAGTTCATGTGCTGGATGGGCAGCGTGCCTCCATTTAACCTATTTCTCCGGGATGTGCTGCAGTATATAGACATTGCTCCGTCGCAGCTGCACCCGAATGGTCATGCGTTCCTATATGGGACTTATTTACTCTTCATGGCTGTCTTCTCCAGACCTCCAACCCCTGGTGATATCCGATACATTTATATGTTCAAGAGACGGAAAGATAGCCCTTCCTTCATATTCCTCGAGCCATATCACAAGTGCCAGATCTTGACAGGGGCCTGTAGCAAATTCGTCCTGTACAAACAGGAATGGTTCTATGTGCGATGCCCGTCTGGTTTTGCTAGGAGATGGGTTGAAGGCAGTAAGTCTCTCTGCTGAACCGTTATTCGTACTTAATGGGAGTCATGTTTTTCCTAACTCTTCATTTCATCTTTTCAGGTATTAACCCGCATCCGGAAGGCCGAGGATATTCTGACGCTGTCGACGCGATTAGAGCTCTTCCGGCCGAGGATCGAGATATTCGAGCTATCATTTCAAATGAATCGCTGTCGGGGTTCGGCTTGCTAGCTCCTGATCGTCGGATCAGCCTTCCAGAAGGTGTTACAATTCCCAAACCTCCATCTGGTAAAGGGAAAAAACTTGCCGGCCCGTCGTCGCGTCGCGCTCCCGACACACACGAAGAAGGCGAGCGCAAAGAGGATGATGCACCCGAAACTCAGGGCGAGAACGTGGGTCCCGCTTGGAATCCGGCAATCGAAGTTCAGGATATTGAGACGTCATCCTCCCCTTCGAAGGGAAAAAAAAGCTGAAATATACGGTTCAGAAAGAGAAAGTTGGTGACACCTCAAAATCTACGCCTATCCCTCCTGAGAAAGAGGCTTCTTCGCAGCATCTGGAGAGTTCTCTGAGGGGTCTCTCGAACCTCTCTATTCCCGAAGACATACTTAATTACGGGTTCGATGATCCTGAAGCTCTCAAATTCTCCTCGCCCGCTAGAGGCAATGTAGGAGTTCAACTCCCGGCTCACAGAGACAATACTCCGATTAGCAAAGATAAACGAACGGGTCCGTCGGGGGGAACACTTAGGACACACACGCACATGCGCATTCCATAACATACTTCAAGTCTTTCTAATTCGTGAATTCTCCTTAATTCGTTGTTATCTTCCTTCTTTGCAGGTGATATGGGCCGCTCCCACGGACTTGATTGCCTTCAGGGGTCTTCAATATTTCATCACTCCGGACGGGATTCCGGTTCAGACAGACGCCGGGACCGAGGTGATTATGAAGATAGGGACAATCGTCCGCGCGAGTCGTCTCACCGCAAGAAAGCACACTATCAATCTTCCCAGTCCCGTGATCTTCCTCCTACAACTGAGCCGGATAAAGAGAAGTCTTTGCAGAAGGGTTATCAGTCTGATGCTGCTCGAGAACAACATTCCAGTTCATCGAGTACGAGGCAAGTTCGAGAGCCGCGTAAAAGAACGGAATTCTCTAAGCCTCCTCCTCCTGCTCCTGCCGTGGACCCAACTGTTGCGGAAAAGATGGTTGACCTTAAGGCCAAGTTTCCGAAAATTTGTTTTGATGGTTTGAAATTCCTCCCGGCCATCCATCACATTCCTGGGCACGTGAAGCAAAGTGCCATTGCCTGCAACAATGACGTCTATGTTCAACATGACGCATTCGTGCACTTGGTGGAGAAGATATCAGAAGTATCTGTTGAGCGTCAACACGAGATTGACCGTCTGAATCTGGAGGCTGACAACGATAAGAAAATCATCAAACTCCAAGACGAAGAACTCGCCTCTTATAAGTTAAAGCTAGAAGCCGCTGAACAAGGTGCAAAAGATACTGCCGAGGCAGTTACTCGCTTAGAGGTGGCTCACAAAAAGGAGCTTGACGAAGCAGTTCAGCGCAGCGGCGCCCTTGCCCTAGAAAAAGACTCTGTCCAAAAAGAAAGGGACGCGCTCGCTACTCAAGTCAAAGAGCTGAAAGAACAACTCTCCAAGGAGAAAGAAGACAAAATAGCCGCTCAGGAAGAATCACAGCGGTATTGTGATGAGATTGTTGCTACCCGGCTCCTGAAGGCAAAGCTCGACGGTGAACTTGCCGGGGTCGAGAAAATGAAGGATGAGGCCCGTGAGGAGGGCAAAAGAATAGCTGTGGAGGAGCTTGATTCTCGCCTTGAGGCGGCCGCAGAGACCGGCAGGGAAGAAGTCAAAAGTATGTTTGACCCGTTGATCGCCGAGTACGGAGCCCGCGTCCTTATGCACCGCGACCTAACATTCTTGGGCGACGGCTACCATGAATCCCTGGCTGAGGCATGGGAAACTCTGATAAAGATCAAGAAAGTCGAATCAGGCTCCGAAGAAATCGACGAGGATGCACTGGTGAAGGAGTTCCTGAGGGGGAATGAGCCATCGGATTTATCCGTAGCATTGGCTCTCTATGGCAAAGGCTCTTCCCCTTCGAAAGAGAAGAATAACGAGGCTGGCCCGTCAGAGGCCGACGCTACTACTCCTCACATCGCCGCTCCTTATGCTGCTCAATCGGCTGGTCGGTCGACGCTTGATCCATTCGAGCAGCATGCCAGTTACGATCCCGAAGATCCCGGGCTCGGCGTTCATGTGCTGTCACCTATCCTGGAGGGTGAAACCCCGCGCGCCACCGACAGTCAACCTGATCCTGGTAGGAGATTCTTCTTTCTCTAGAAGTCGAAGTGATCCCATCATTTTTTTTAGCAGTGGTTATTCATTCTAATGCCCACTTCTTATATTTTCTCACAGGTTGTTCTGACACTGAGCTAACTCCGAGGAGCGATGACGCCAAGGAGGAAGCGGGGAAAACAAGCGACGTTGCTCACGCAGGGGTAACTCCCGGCCCAGACGCTCAAGTGATCGGGGAGCTTGACGATGACAAACTTGATACTTCGTCTCCTGCCGAAGGAAGCGACGAAGTTAAAATCACTGGCGCCTCTGAACATACTTCAGAGATGAGCATGAAGGATCGTCTTGCCGATGAGGAGAAGAGAAAGGTCAAAGTCAAAGTTGAATCTGAAGTCCTGGAACTTACTGACCCGCGGAACAGACCTTTGAAAATCATTCTCCCGGGCAGGTCCAAACCACTAGATGTTCCGTCTCCTACTCCTGACTCCGTCTCTCTAGCAAGCAAAAAGTCCAAGAAGAAACGTGAGGGAGAGGAGTCGTCGGAAACACCAAAGGCAGACAAGAAGAAGAAGTCGAAGAAATGATCGATGCACTTGTTCAACAAGTTTTTGCTTAAGTTTGTAACAGTTTCCATCTTCCATAACTTGTAGTTTGTATAGGCCCGAATTTTGTAGGAGTGATCTTGTATCCCCATTTTGGACTTATCGAATAAAATTTTAGTTTCTTCTTGTTTGAATGATTCTCTTGTCTTTATTTGGTTTGCTGACACTGTGCTCCGAGGATTCGGAGACTTGAGACTGTTCATACTCTAGTCCGCGCTCTGGGGACTTAGAGTACTCAACTCCGCACTCTGGGGACTTGGAGACTTGAAATCGTTTATACTCTAGTCCGCGCTCTGGAGACTTAGAGTACTCCGCTCCGCACTCTGGGGATTCGGAGATTGGAGTCGTTTATACTCTAGTCCGCGCTCTGGGGACTTAGAGTACTCCGCTCCGCACTCTGGGGATTCGGAGATTGGAATCGTTTATACTCTAGTCCGCGCTCTGGGGACTTAGAGTACTCCGTTTCGCGCTCTGGGGATTTGGAGATTGGAATCGTTTATACTCTAGTCCGCGCTCTGGGGACTTAGAGTACTCCGCTCCGCGCTCTGGGGATTCGGAGATTGGAATCGTTTATACTCTAGTCCGCGCTCTGGGGACTTAGAGTACTCCGTTCCGCGCTCTGGGGATTCAGAGATTGGAATCGTTTATACTCTAGTCCGCGCTCTGGGGACTTAGAGTACTCTGTTCCGCGCTCTGGGGATTCGGAGATTGGAATCGTTTATACTCTAGTCCGCGCTCTGGGGACTTAGAGTACTCCGTTCCGCGCTCTGGGGATTCGGAGATTGGAATCGTTTATACTCTAGTCCGCGCTCTGGGGACTTAGAGTACTCCGCTCCGCGCTCTGGGGATTCGGAGATTGGAATCGTTTATACTCTAGTCCGCGCTCTGGGGACTTAGAGTACTCCGTTCCGCGCTCTGGGGATTCGGAGATTGGAATCGTTTATACTCTAGTCCGCGCTCTGGGGACTCAGAGTACTCCGCTCCGCACTCTGGGGATTCGGAGATCGGAATCGTTTATACGAGCCTGTATGTCGCGCAGAATAGTGTAATTTATCATCCAATTAAGAGATATAGAAACTTCATAGAAAATGTGGCTTCAAGCCTTTATTAATGAAAATCAACTAAATTGCTTGATTACAACTTTAAAAGGAAACTAAATCATTATTGAATGGAAACATGCAAGAAACAACAGTGCCTATAGCAAGAAAGGGAAACATGCTAAATGTAATAGTGCCGCAAATGTTCACTGTTCCATGCTCGGGGGAGTGTCGCGCCATCAACGGTCGCTAGCTTGAATGTTCCTTCTCCAAGCTTCCGTTCAATGGCGTATGGACCTTCCCAGCTGGGATTCATGCGTGATGGTACCGGGAAGACTCGTTTCAGAACGAGATCTCCCACATCAAAGATTCTTGGACGGACTCTACCGTCATAGTAACGCTTGACTCGATGTCTGTGCGCCGCCGCCCTTAATTCAGCTTCTTCCCGTTTTTCATCGATGCAGTCCAGTGACTCCAGCAAGAGGTTTTGGTTCGCCTTGGGATCGTAGTACGTTACTTGGTGCGATGGAACTTCAAGTTCCACAGGTATAACGGCTTCAGAGCCGTATGCCAAGGCGAACGGAGTGTGGCCGGTCGCGGACTTGTGGGTAGTTCTATACGCCCATAATGCTGTCGGGATTTCATCTACCCATTTGCCTCCAACCTTCTCCAGACGCTTCTTTAGTATGGACTTGATTATCTTGTTAACGGCCTCGACTTGTCCGTTAGCTTTTGGGTGTGCAACGGCGGCGAACTTTTTCTCGATGCCGTACTTTAAACAGAACTCTTTGAACTCTCTACTTTCGAATTGCGTTCCGTTATCTGTAATGATGGTGCATGGAAGGCCAAAGCGGCATATAATGTTTCGTACAACGAAGTTAATGACTTTCTTAGAGGTGATAGTGGCCAAAGGTTCTGCCTCAGCCCATTTCGTGAAATAGTCGACTGCAACTATCGCGTATTTCGCACCACCTTTGGATAGAGGCAAAGAGCCGATTATGTCGATTCCCCAGATCGCGAATGGCCAAGGACTGATCATTTGTGTGAGTTCCGTTGACGGAGCCCTCGGGATTTTTGCATATCTTTGACACTTGTCGCATTTTCTTGCGTAGTCCGCGGCATCCCGGTTTACGGTGGGCCAGTAATACCCATAGCGGAGGATCTTCTTTGCTAGCGTTTGCCCCCCAGTATGGTCGCTGCATTCCCCTTCGTGGACTTCCCTCAAGACTCGCTTTGTTTCATCATGAGCGATGCATCGTAACAATGGGACTGAGAATCCTTTCCGGTACATGGATCCATCCTGCATTACGTACCGCGCAGCCTTTCGAAGGACCTGTCGTCTTTCGCTTCTTCTTTCTGGTAAAGCCCCGGTTGTCAGGTACAGTTTGAATGGGGTTATCCACGAGTCCTCCTCGATCTCTGTTTCCAACACAAGATCGATTTTCATCTCGTCCGCACTCAGGGCATGCAAGACTTCCACGGGATACAATCCCATTTGTTGAACATCGTCGGTACTTGCGAACTTAGCCAACAAGTCGGCTTCTTTGTTTTGTTCTCGCGGGATATGTGAAATGTCATAACGCTCAAGATTTGATAGTAGTTCCTGGACCTGAACAAGGTACGGAGCAAGCTTTCGTCCTTTTGCTTGGTAGTCTCCTCGTACTTGGTAAACCACTAACTGCGAGTCACAAAAGATTTCGACTGATTTGATTCCGAGTTCTTTGATAAGCTTCAAGCCAGCGATCAATGCTTCATATTCAGCTTCGTTGTTTGTAGCCGGAAAATCGAGCTTCAGGGCATAACAGATTGATCGGTTTTCCGAAGTTATAAGAACTACGCCTGCGCTGGAGCAACGGTCGTTTGATGCACCGTCAGTGTATAATTTCCATCGAATGGGGGGAATGATATCGTGATCGTCCGGTTTGATGGGTATGGTAAATTCAGCGATGAAGTCTGCTAACGCTTGCCCTCGGATGGCCCTCCGTGGTAAGTACGCGATATCGAATTGGCTCAACTCGATGTTCCATTTTAGCAATCTTCCAGAAGTTTTCGGTCGTTGAAGTACCTGCCTCAGGGGTTGATCGGTATAAACGCCGATTGAATGCGCTTGAAAGTACGGGCGCAGCTTGCGTGATGCAATCACCAAACAATAAGCCAATTTCTCAATTTTAGGGTAATTCTTCTCTGCCCCCGTTAAACGCTTGCTAACATAATATACCGGCTTCTGGACTCGATCCTCCTCACGGACCAAAGCTGCGCTTATCGCATGAGGGGATATAGCCAAGTAAACGTACAGCATTTCATGGTCAACTGGTTTAGATAGCATTGGTGGGCTCTCCAGATGCCTTACCAGGTTCTGGAAAGCTTCCTCGCAGCTAGACGTCCATTCAAAATTCCTCTTTCCTTTCTTTATTATGTCAAAGAATGGGATGCACTTGTCAGTTGCCTTGGATATAAATCGACTCAGCGCAGCCACTTTTCCGTTCAGGCTCTGTACCTGCTTTATAGTCCTGGGCGCTTGTACATCTTGAATGGCTTGGATCTTTTCTGGGTTGGCTTCGATTCCCCTAGCGTTGACGATGAATCCTAAAAACTTCCCTGATGCAACGCCGAAAGAACACTTCAGCGGGTTGATCTTCATTCCATAGGACCTGAGTATGTTAAACATTTCAGCTAAGTCTTGAATGTGGTCGTTTGACTGCCGTGACTTCACGAGCATGTCATCCACATAGACTTCCATGGTTTTGCCCAGCTGGTCCTTGAACATTCGATTCACCAGACGTTGGTAAGTTGCTCCAGCATTCTTTAATCCAAAGGGCATCACTACATAGCAATACAGCCCGACATTTGTAATGAAGCTGGTGTGTTCTTGTTCCGGAATATGCATTGGGATTTGGTTGTATCCCGAGTACGCATCCATGAATGACAATAATTCGTGTCCTGCTGTGGAATCGACCAACTGATCGATCCTAGGCAACGGGAAACTGTCCTTAGGGCATGCTTTGTTCAAGTCGGAATAATCTATGCAAGTCCTCCATTTCCCATTTGCCTTCTTTACTAGCACGGGGTTGGAGACCCACTCCGGGTAGAGGGCGTCGCGGACGAACCCATTTGCTTTGAGTTTTTCCACCTCCTCTCCGAGAGCGGCGGATCTCTCTGGATCCATTCCTCTCCTTTTTTGCTTGACTGGGACGTATTTCGGGTCTACGTTCAACATATGACTTGTGATGGCGGGAGAAATCCCACACATATCAGAATGCGTCCAGGCAAAAACATCAAGGTTTGCCCGGAGGAAGTCGCTAAGGTCTTCTGTCATTGCGGGGCCTAACTGTGATCCGATCTTCAGTATTCGCGAAGGGTCGTCACGGCTAACTGAAATGTCAATTGTTAATTCAGCCGGTGCCGCCTTCTCTTCCCTGGGTTTCTCATCGTCATCTCTCGGATCTATATCTTCGTAGATCCGAGAACTATGCCCGAGCCAGGGCTCGGGCACTACTTGTCAACTATTCGTATAGAGGATGCGGACGGGATTGTCCGCAACCTTTCCTTTCTCCCTCCGGTGGGCTTCTCGGAGCTCGGCCACATAACAAGAACGACCAGCTGCTTGGTCACCGTGAACAATGCCTACTCCTTTGTCAGTCAGAAACTTCAAAGTCAAGCACCACGGGGCTAGTGTCGCCCTAAATTCAGCCAGGGCCGGCCGACCCAAGAAAACATTATATGGAGAGTCCACATCCAAAACTACAAAGGGTAGAATTCGTACCCTCCGACGCTCGCCTTGTCCCAGTTCAACTGGTAACTCGACATATCCTACAGCGTCAGTCGCAGCGCCGTTAAAGCCGTGGATACGAGCTTTGGATGGTTTCAAGTCTTTTGTCTCTAGCTTCATCTGATCATAGGCCTTCTTGAAGATGATGTTGACTGAACTTCCACAATCAATCAAAATTCTTTTTACATATGCTGGTCCGATTGTTGCAGATATGACCATGGGATCGATGGTCGGAGCCTCTACCTGATCAGCGTCTCTGTTTCTGAACACAATATCGTCTGTCATCACGCGCTGCTGCTTAGCAGGGGCCCCGTCCTCTACGTTCGAACAGCACTCAAAATCTGCATGCTTCAAGGAGCTCGCATATCGTTCCATCTCTTGCCAGTTCTTATCTGCGGGATGAGGTCCGCCGATAATTGTATTTATAACCAGTCTTCCAACAGTCCGGGCAGGTTCCTCTGGATGACGTGGAGCCGGTGCACGACCTGGGTTGGACGTTCCCTGTCCTCCTTCCTGTGGATCCTTTACAAATTCTTGCAACTTCTTTTGTCTGATCAATTTCTCGATAGCGTCATGCAGGTGTCTGCATTCTTCCGTGTTGTGTCCATAGGTTTCATGGAAGCGGCAATATTTCCCAGTTCGTTTTTGTTCTTCAGTTGATTCTTTCGGACGTGGTTTTCTGTATTGAAAAGTATTGCATGTGGATAGGTAAATGTTCTCAAGTGGGGCGTTTAGCGGAGTGTACTCGCTGTAGCTTGGAATTCTCGACTTCCACTTTCCCGCTTCTTTCCTCTTTCCTTGACTTCTTCCTCCGGACTCTTTGGGCTGCACAGGCTTACTTTGGACGTTGACTTGGACCTTTCCTGAATTGTCTCCAGATTGCTTCACAGCAATGTTGCTCTTAATTGACTCTTGGGCAGGTCCCGGTGCCTTGTCTCGTCGTACCCACCTAGCTTCCTCTCTTCTTATGAACTGGTGTGCCTTGGAGTAGAAACGCTCTAGCGTAGTCGGAGGTTTTCCTGCCAGCCAATCTCCGAATTCAGAATCCGGATCTACACCTCTCATCACAGCCATTAGAATTGCATGGTCGTTGGAATTACTGACTTCAGTTGCCGCAACGTGGAATCTTTGTAAGTACTCCTTCAGCGACTCTCCGGGATTTTGGATTACACTTGACAGAGACATCACGTCCTTCGGGCGTGTGGTGTGTATCCTGAATTGCTCAATAAACTTCTTTGCCAACTCCTCGAAATTTGATACGGATCGCGGAGGAAGTCGGGTGAACCACATAGTAGCGATCCCAGATAGAGTAATCGGAAAGCACCTACACTTGGTGGCATCATTTGCTCTGGCTGAATCCATCATCCATTCATACCTCATTACATGTTGTCTGGGGTCAGTCTTTCCTTCGTATGCAGGGATGGTTGGCATGCTAAACTTCTTGGGGTAGGACGCTTGCAGCACAACATCCGTGAATGGAGTATGACTTCTTGACACTCCCCAATCGTCATTTGATAAGCCCTGATTTTCTTTCATCAGCTGCCTGATCATGGCTGTCGGGTCGGGTGTCTATATGGAAGCTGGGAGGTTGGAGTCAGTTCTACGCGCCTGTCCATGCTGATGCCTCCTTTCCTGGCGATTTGCCAATCGTGCGTCATGAGGTTCAACATTGTTAACATCTTGATGATCTGGAGCTCCCTCCTCCATCTGTACTCCGGTTCGGAAGTTTCCAGTTCTGGCTTGGTCGCGGTCTCCTGCTGTTCGAACAGCAGCATCTGCCCTTGCAGCTTCAGTCTTACGGCGTCTGCGCCTGGGTGGCTCATCAGAAGAAGTTGAGCTGTCAGAAGAGGAATAAGCAGGTGGATTGCCCCCAGCATTCTGTTGCTGTTGTTGAGTGAGTTGTGCCACCAGGTTGGCATTAGCTTGCATCTGTTCTCCCAGTTGTCTCCTGCTTTCCCTAAGTTCTCTCATCAAGTCGTTGAACTCCACTCTGGTGACAACTGGAGTCTGTTCTTGAGCGGCAATCCCTGCACTCGGGATTGCTGGTTGATTGCTAGGTCCTGCTTGTTGCACGCTAGCAGTCTCTCGGGCATCCGCATTAAGAGAAGCTGACCTGGTACGTGGTCTTGCCATTGTAGAGTTATTGGTATGAACTCTGAGTAGAATCAGCGGATGCTCTATCAGTAAGTCGGATCTTCTTTGGGGGATTTGCTCAATCCAGTAGCTTCAAAGCAGATCCTTGAGGTCTGAGAATTCGATTCTCGGTGAAAGCACCAAAGTGTTAGCACCAAAATTGGTCACTAACCTCGTTCAGAAAGATTGTGTAGAGATATAAGTGATGAAAGTAAATTAAACAGAGAAGACAATGCTAATTTAAATGCAGAAAGTAAGAACACCCAATTTATAGTGGTTCAACGTAATTGCCTACGTCCACTTTGTTCAACTTTATTGATTCCCTTTATAGTTGATTACAAATACAATTCGTGAATCAAATGCTTGAGTAAAGTTGTTAAGTAGAGAAGGTGAGTCTTGAAAATGGCAGAGTCTCCCCGGTGTTTTCTTTCCAAAAAAGGATCCATTTCACAGTGACCCTGCCCCTCTATTTATAGGCAAAGATGGGCTGGACTTCCCAAGCGGGCTTGTTAGCCGAACGTTCGAGCCCAGGTGCTGCGTGCCGAACCAGGTACGCCGAACGCTTCTGTGCCGAACGGTCCTTCCCATGCCGAACGGTCCTTCCCATGCCGAACGGTCCTTCCCATGCCGAACGGTGCTCCTGGTGTATGGGAAGTGTAGGGTGATTGCAGTGAAGCCGAGCGTATCTCCCTTTGAAGCTCTTGACCAACCAATGTATGTAGTTCGAACGTTCTCGTTGCCGAGTTATCCTACCGCCGAGCTCCACTGAGGCCGAGTATCGTGGGATGCCGAACACTAGTTGACGCCGAGCATAGGTTGTTGCCGAGTGCTCTCCTTGACGCCGAATGCCCTTACGCCGAGTACCTTGTTATGCCGAGCAGTCTTGGCGCCGAGTACCTTGTTATGCCGAGCAGTCTTGACGCCGAGTACCTTGTTATGCCGAGCAGTCTCGACGCCGAGTACCTTGTTATGCCGAGCAGTCTTGACGCCGAGTACCTTGTTATGCTGAGCAGTCTTGACGCCGAGTACCCTGTTATGCCGAGCAGCCTTGATGCCGGACACTAATGGATGCCGAGCACACTTTTCGCCGAGCGCTCATGGATGTCAGTTGCTTCGCCGAACACTCCTGGATACCAAGTGCCTCACCGAACACTCTTTGATGCCGAGCACTGATTGCCGAGTACTAGTTGCCTGGTCAAATCCCCAGGAAACAATAAACAAATCCTAATTTTGTATTTCTAAATATGATTTGATATATAAAAGCTATGAGTGTGTTTGTGTGTGCATGCGCGCGCGTGTGTCTGTGTATATATAATTTCATATGATTTGAAATGAACCCGACAATTAGTCCTTTAAGTTTCTATAAATTAGAGATTTCAATTATTGTAATGAAGGAAATCTTGACTATATTAATAATTGGAAACTTCTAAATTGAAATTAAGGAATTGGATGCTAAGTGATTAATGAAATATATAAGAAATTGAAAATAACTTGTAAATATGAAAAATTTAGAAGACATAATTATTGAACATTTTGTTAACTGAAGTGAATAAGATAAACTTGCGTAACATTCTAATTCGTTCTATAAAACATATATATAACTTATCAAAATGTTAAAAGTTGAAAATGTTAAATAGGAATATGTAATAGAATATTATACAAGTAAAAATTAAGTAATGGAAGTATTCAATGGAATTATTTCTATAAATAAGAATTTTAATGTACAACAAATGTTATAAACGTAAGTTAATATTGTGAAATGATTGTAATTAAATTAAATAGTAAAAAGGTAAATACAGTTTAGGTAAATGATATAAACTCAAGAAAATGACAGAAATGATTTACTGATGAATATTAATGTTAAATGGATATCAAATATTATAAGTTAATAAATGTGAATTAAACTAAAATAAAAAGTATGTAATGCTTAAACAATGAATTCTTTGATTAATTTAGATACTGAATGTGAAATAATTTATGTAAGTACATGGAAAAAACATTGTATGAATGAATGAAAATAAATTAAAGGTAAGTGAGGTAAAAAGAAACCAATTGAATAAACTCAAATAATATGTTGAAATTATTGGTTGTTTTGGCTTCTGGGATGTTTGGAAAGGATACTTCTAATTGTTTAAGGTTGTATAGATAATCTATCGAGTAATTATCCAAGATTGTTAAGCATAGGGTACACTTGATGGTTATTTATCACCTTGCACGATCAAAAGTTTCTGAACTAAACAAACCATTGGTTTTGGTTACTATGGATGTATGATGGATTCTTTGGTTGCATAAATGGTTGTATTGTTTGTTTGTATACGTTTTATATGGATTTGCTTTTGTTGCAAATTGAAAACAGCTAAATATTTCTCTTGAATAAAATTCTCACTATTTTAGATAATATAAGTGAAATATAGGTTTATGGAAGCAATAGTTACTGCTTTTGGTTTCATAAATAAAGCGTGTTTGCCCAACAAATAGGTACATTTTCGGATTACGGTTTTATAGCGATATTATTTTGTTTTCCCGTGGTTTGGGATATCTTATTTCGAATAATGGTATATATATATATGGTTATTATTGATATTATTATTTCTCCCAGACCTCTCCGTACAAAGGAGACTCTGCCGAAATTTTTCAAAAATTTAAGACTTAGAATTTTTTTGTAGAATTTGTTTATTTTCAAATTTTATTAAACTTAAATATGTAGGTTTAATTTTTTATAAATTGACTGTTTAAATAAAATATAACAGTTTTTTGGATTCCTTCTTGTTTCTTTTCGGGGATGAAAAGTTTTGAGTGGGGGAGATTGTAACGACCCGTATTTTTAAACATTTAAAAGTATTAAATTAAATAAGATTTTTGAATAAAATTGTTAGGAATAAAAAAATTAAGATTTTATTGATACAAATTAAATTATAATACAAGTTATGAGCTTAATTAAAATTTCTATTAATGACATATGTTTGCAATATTATAAGGATGATAACAAATATTAGTGTGTATTTTAATAACATTTGTTTGAATGAAATTAACAATTGTTTGAATGTAAATTTCCAATTGGTCGGAATAATAAATGTTAATAAGGAATAATAAATGTTTCTTTATTAAAGAAGAAATCATATGTTTATTTATTTGAAAGTTTGGTAGCTGAAAGATTGATTGTAGAGATGAGAAACTATTATTTGGTATGAAATGTATAATTCCTGTTTATATCCAATAGTGCATAAATATGCTTAAATTACTATTTGATAGGAAATAATTGTTCTATTTCTCATTACATTTATTTTTCCATTTTGAAATTCACCTTTGTAAAAAATTGAAATTAATGTAATTGAATAATTTCAATTAATGATAGAGAGGACATCAAATTGTAAATTAATAGGTGTAATTAAACGTAGCTTATGTTTTATGAAAATATAAGGAAAGTTGGTTTAATGAAAAGAACATTTATATCAAATAAAATGAATGTTTCATTTATGAATGTAGGTTTAATTTCATTAAAATAAAGAATAGAATGATTAATTTAAAGGAAGAAATATATGTATATTTGAACTGTGTTTTAGCATATAGATGGATTACAAGAGTAGAAAAATAATTTATTTAAGTAAGTTATTTACTACTATACTATATAAACAACAAATTTATAAACGTGTTTAAATGACTAAAGAAAACAATTATTCTATTTTTCATCCATTTTAGTTGTCTATTTTGAAATTTAACTTTGTAATTTATTGCAATTAATGTAATTGAAATATTTCAATTAGAAGGGAAGAAAACGTTTATTGCAATTAATAGATTTAATAAAAGAAACGCACCTTTAGTGTTAAACAGAAAGGATGTTTTAATAGAAAAAAAGATCATTTTGGGAAACCAAATTGAACGTTTTCATTTTTATGGTAAGTAATTTTATTTATTATGCATAGATAAAAAAACTAAATGCATACAAATTTGAATATTATTTGAGTTAATGAAGTTAATTTGGTTACGTTTCACAAATTGAATTTCAAAAAGGTTGTGCGATGTACATGGTCCCTTCATTTCTTTTGTTATTAATTGTTGCATGTACGTTTTAAAATAGTTATCTCATTATTAATACATGATCCGTTCATTCCTCCTTCTGTTTAATACCTTAGCCTAGGCTTTTAGGTTGTATTTAATTCTTGCCACCTCATTTTCGCGTATATAAAATTTCACTTTCCTTTGGTTTGCAAACTTTTCCATTTCTACGTACATTTCTTTATGCATTATTAATCCTGAAGTTTTCAAAATAAAATGTGGCATTTATTTTTGTCTCTCCACCTTAATTTCCTAATTATTAAATAACCTGCAGCTTATTTCTTTCATTTAAAGTGTATATTTGTGTTCTTTTTTTTGCTAAGTCTTATTGGGTTTGTTTTAGACTAATGGGCTCCTTAGTAAACCAAGAGACCTAAGAACCCTAAGAGACTTTGGATCCTTCATTTTCTCACACATTGACCTTCTATTTTCCTATCTGACTAAAACCAAGTACGTACAAAAATTCCTCATTTGAGAAACTTTCTGCGTACTCTTCTTCTTCTTCTTCCTCAAATCTACAGAAAACTCCAAATCTCAAAACTCCTAAATCTCCAAATCAAATTATATCCTTCCTCCTTCAAAACCCTAGCCTACCTCTCTCCTCTTACCGCCACCAACCTCCATCACCACCCACAATCACGGCAGTAACCCATGGCCAATGCCCCACCTTTACTCTTCTCTTCTTTCACTTTTTTCCCCTTCTTTTCCCCTTCCCTTTTCCCTTTTCCTTCCCCTTATTTCCAAGGCTTCTATATTCCACTAAACTACTCTAAATCAATATTTTCTTTTGAAATCGTGTATAATTTCAATGGCAAAAACTTTGTTGTTGAACCCTTCTTCCCATTTCAAATATTTCTATATCAAAAACTCCATTTTTCAAGTACTTTCTCGGGTCCAGTTTTGGATGAAAATACTCCATATTGTATCAATTATATCTCCTTCAGTAATGAACCAAATTATGTGATTCTTTTTTTCAAACCATTTATTTTTCCAGTGGCTTCAACTTTCTTTAATAATAGTTCTTCAAATTCCTTAATTTTCTATGCCAAAAACTCAAATCTTTTCGAAGTATATTTGAACTTAGATTTTCAACTCAGAAAACACCTCTGTTTGTTTTGACCACAACTTCCTCAATACGTAAGCTTTTTAAATGATTTTTTTTGAAAGTGGAGAGAAAAGAATTTTCAACAACTTTCTAGTTAGTCACTTTTATAGATTCAGTAATATGCGAATCCGTATATTTTCTTAAAGATGACCTAGTTTCTGGTTTGTCCACTGTTCAAATTTGGGCATTTAATTGGATTTTTAATCGTCAACGAATCAAAGGTGAGTGTTTTAACCCACTCACAACTACTAAATTATCTTATGTTGGTTAAATTAGATTTATGATATGACTAGAAGTTTATTAATTGTTGTCTGGTGTTTTAATTTGTCATTTAGATTTAATTTAATTGATATTGAATTTTATAGCCATGTAATTAATACTGAATATAATTTCTAGTTAAACACCTAATGATGATAACCAATCAATTGTTGTTATTTATTTGCTAATTTGGATGTTGTAACGACCCGATATTTCGTGCCATTTGCATCCGCACATGTCAGACTTGAATTGCTCAAAATATCAGATTATTAATTTATATTTGGCAAAACTTAGCATGTACAGTAAATAAATCAATAACAGGCATAGAGTAATATAACAATAAGCAGCTGAATAGATAAATAGTAGTTCATGAAGCTACTATATATACAACAGAGTTTGAAATAAAATACCACAGAATATCTCAAATACAATGTAGTCTCTAATACAAACAGATGACAAGTCTGAACCAAACAACTGGATAGCTGAAAGCGGAATAGATATAGATGGATATCCTAGTGAAGCTTCAACTCCAAAGGTGAGTCTCAAATGCTATGACACTCAGTCTAACCCGAGCGTAAAGCAAAACATAAAACACTCGAGTCGGGATTAACTTTCTTGTATTAATAAATTCAAATCAAGTGAAATGTCAACTGAAATACAAGTAACTTAAAGGATAGTTAGGATTTCCATCCTTTGAGGATCCGTGGAACTATCTACTATGTAGTAATATACGCTATTATAATATGTCTATAGTAAAGTAAACTATTAAAATAGCGTTAAGGCGTTACCCATATCCCCCTTAACACATTTTATATAATGCCGTAGTCTATATAGATACTGTAAACTCCACTCGCAAGTGGGCTATCAAGGAGCACTCCATAGGTACGACACAAAACAAACTTGTAGAAGGCGTGATAGGGCATGTGACCAGCACGCGAGAAAATGTTAAGGTAGATATACCGTTTGCAGATCCGGACTGTTGGTAACGCATAACAGCTACTACCGCCCACCTTGTGACACACTCCCAAATCAAAGGTGCACCCAATCAAATCACAAAAGCAATAGAATGGTATCGAAGAAATGTGTCCGATAGAAGGAATGACCTTACTTGGCCCGGCATGGCTCTTGTTTTTGCCACATCAAGCTGACTCATGAGATTCAGGGCTACGTAAATACCACATTGAATCATCACCAAACCATCCTACTTCATTCTGGAATCTCCACCATATACACAGTTATTAAAGTGGTTTTCAGTTTTGGCAGAGAGTATGACAATATCCGATCCCAGTCTTTTTCACAACCAAACGCATATTTCACACCATGGTCATTTCTTTTCAAATAGTTCATACTTCATATCAAAATACTATATTCATTTCAAAACCATATCTATTCGATAATATTATTTACTTAAAATAATATTCACTTCCAGAATCATAACACTTCCAAAATTATAATACTTTCGAAACCATAACACTTTTGAAATCATAACACTTTGAAATCATAACACTTTGAATTTAAAAATTTTAGATATTGAAAATAGTATATATAATAAATAGTTATAAATTAAAATAATTTATATATTAAAATAAGTGAATATTAGGCTCAGGTCCCTAGTAAGTTTCAAAATACACAAAAACCCCAGTAAAAAAAAGTGTGTAAATTAGGTCCCTAGAATTAAGTACTAAGTAATTGCATATAGTTATGCAATTTTTTTGGTGAATAATTGCGGAATTTTCCGCAACTTTTTGAAAAAATTGCGTAAATTTCCGCAATTTTTTAGATGAATAATTGCGGAATTTTCCGCAATTTTTGGAAAAAATTGCGTAAATTTCCGTAATTTTTTGGATGAATAATTGTGGAATTTTCCGCAATTTTTTGATATAATTGCATAAATGTCTACAATTATTCACTGAATAATTGCATAAGTGTATGTCATTATTCAGTAACTTAATTCTAGGGACCTAATTTACAAACTTTATTTTACTGGGGTTTTTGTGTATTTTGAAACTTATTAGGGACCTGTGCCAAACTGTCCCTTAAAATAATTTATATATTAAAATAGTTTATATAATAAAAATACTCTATATAATAAAAATAGTTTTCTCCAATTTCACAAATCGATTCAAATCATTTTAAATTCCAAAATTCAATTTAAATCAAATCCAGTTTAACCACTTCAAATTTAAAGTTCATAGATTTAAGTTTATGTATCCAAACATTTACAATATAAATTTCATTTATAATTCAACATTTAATTTTAATTTATTTCCAATTGGAAAATATTCACTTAATCATTTTAATAACAATTTATTTAAATCCCAATTTATAAATTTATATCAATATTAAATATTCAATCTCAATTTATTTAAAATTAAGAATATTCATTTAATCACTTTTTATCAAATCATGTTATAAATCATATTTTCAACATCTAAAAATCAATAAGTTCAAATAAATTCTTATTTAAATTCAATTATTAACCAATTTAAATTCCAAGTCAACATTAATTTACTTTCCAACCTTTATTATTAAATTTAAAAAATTCCATTTTAAAAAGATTACTATAAATTTAAATAAATACTTAAACATTGTAATGACCCATAAATTTTAACGGTTTTAATAACGAAATTAACTAAAATTTTATGAAATTTTAAATGATAAAATTTTGGAATAAAAATTTGATATTTGGAATACGTCTATATAAACATAGCAAATGGTAAATTTTCATCAGAAAATATGGAAGTTTATTTTATTGTGTAATTTTATTTCAATTTAAATCAGTTAATATTAGATGGTAATAAAATGTTTTCCAAACCTGAATATTTTTATATAATAAATTTGTAAATCATCTTCTGAGTGAGACGTCATATCTCGTTTCATCAAATTTGGATTGCTATTGCTCCGTCTATTTTATTTTCGGCAAATTAGCAGCATTTTCGGTATTGAATATCGACTTTTGATTTGATGGTCGTATCGCTGATATCTGTGTACCGTTTTGATCATCTCGTCGTGCTGATCTCCGTAGTATATTCGTTTATTTATTTTGAAGTCCGAGAGACGCCGAAATCTGCAAAACGACCGCCATATCGGTTTGTAATTTGACCTTTTAGCTTCCCACACTTTTTCCTATTCCACCGTATAATATCATCAACCTTTTAAAACTCCCAGAATGCAACTTTTGACTTTTGAATTCTCTGGCTGTTAGCATTCCACTAGTTCCAATATACTTTTGTTCGTTGATTATTTCCTTTGTTCTGTGAAAAGAAAAAAAATGAAACGCCTATTTCCCCTCTCCTCCCTACTGCCTCGTCTCTCTTCTTAACCCATCATTCTCTCAGCCACATGCACACGCCAGTTCCTCCCATTCCCTCTCCATGCAACCCCACCGCGTCCTTGTATTTCCTCCCCCTCTCTTCCTCTCATGCATGTGACGACCGCCCATGACCCCTGCACCGAATCTAAAGATAAAGCGCTGTAAAGTGTGCCAGGCGACCATGGACGATTGTCAAGGTAAGATTTAAAACAAAAGAATCTAACGTATTACTCACAGCGCATGGACAAAATACAATAGAACATATGTATAGTGAAGCTTTACAGAACAAAATGACATCATATAAAACTCCATAATAGTTGAATACAAGCATCCACATCGTCAATACATCAAGCCTCACTACATATCTCTCAGAGAATACAAAACAGCGGAATATCCAGTACATATAATAAGAAGATAATATGCAACCCTCCAGCTCGTCTTCGATATCAGCATCGTGAGAAGAGAACAGCACCTGTCACCTGCTACCTAGTCTGCCCGTCCCAAAATGGACGAACAGCCCAAGGCAATAAGAATTAAAACATAAAGCCTTGAGTCAGACAACAGTCTTAGTGAGCAGTAAATTAACTAACAACATACCAAAAGAACATAAAGGAAAAGGAATAGGAATACAACCCTCCCACTCCAACCTCATTCTACAGTGATAGCCCCCAGACACACACTAAGCAGAAGCAAACATAGCAGAGCATACAATTTAAAGTAAAACTACTATCACTCGAGTCAAGGGCGATGTTTTCCAAGTACCAAGGCCTAAATCAGATAAGCACCCAGAAAATGCCGCTCTTGAGTCCGAATGACGATACAACCAAACATCCATGACTCTGGCTATCACTGTTATCATTGCTTCGATATCACCGTTAATTGAATGACCGGCACATTCTTTCAGCCGTCCGTCAAGGGCTAATGGAAACCCCGGTTCTAGACATAACTCCCGCACGTCGTCGCAGCCCGTGCCTAGGACTATCGAATCTGCCCAGAGTACTCGACCATCAACAGTTGGCCGTTGGGACTATCGAATCTGCCCAAACGTACCCTTGCTTAGAGCATGCTAGAACCTTCAACAACGATGCTATCCAAGCCTCCTAGTCATCCTCCTCGACGACTATTCTCATATCCATTCATTATCCTCAACTCGAATCATATCACCGAGTTATCAACATGCTTGGAATGATCCCGTCTGGATTAGACCAAGTCTTCATCATATGATTGCTTCGCTTCATTACATCCTCGCAAAGCCTCATCTCATCATCACATCATCGAATCTATGCATAAGAGTTTCATCATCCCGCTACATATGCCACGAGCAGCTTTTCCAATTCAAGAGCCTTTCCCTTAGCTTTTGAATCATCTTCGATCTAATCTAATCATCAATCATCTAGTTCATAACAATCAATCAAATCAAACATCAATCCAAGCAATCAAGCATTCAAAAATGATCTAAGTAGACAATTATAACAATAATGGCATTTTCGTAATTAAAGAGTTGAAAGTCCAATAAGCATGAAAACATGGATTATATCTCTACAAACTTGATGAATGAACTTGCATAGGTTAACATATGATAAAATGGATGTAACATCATCATGAACAATGGATCTATATGGATCTACACATAGGATGAAGAAAATGCATGGAAATCTCTACTTTAACACCAAAACGAGCCAACAATCCGATATACTCCTTTGGATCCGTGTGAGAGATAATCACCACTCACCAAATCACCTAAACAATCCAAAAGATATCAACTTCAGATCTGGACAGCGAAGAACTAAGCTAGATCCGACAAGATCTCACTTCAAACGATGAAATCTCTCTTGAAAAGATGAAGATCTTCAATCCAAGCTCTTGAATCTTCAATCTTGATCTTCGATTTGGATGGATGGAAGCACTAGATTAGAGTGGAGAAAAGAAGTGAAGAAGTGTAGAAGTCGAGCTCTCAAAATGGCAGCACTTCGTCGCTTCAAAATCCGGATCCCAAAAAGTGAGAACAACCCCTCCTATTTATAGCTGAAAACTGCTCTAAGTCGTAACTCGGCTATCTCCCTAGGTCGTTTCCGACCTAAGCCTCTCCGACCTAACGACTTAGCCAGACCCAGCGACTCATCGCACGCGCGACCTAACCTCTTACGCGCTTAGCGACCTAACAGGCCTCCCCATCTTACGACCTAACGATGTTACGACCTAACACTTAACTCCTAGGTCGCTTTCGTCTTAAAGCATAGGCTACGACCTAACACTTAAACTATCTAAGCGACTTAACAACCTACGACTCAGTTGGGTTGCGACCTAACAACTTAGGCTCCTACGCGACCTAACACATGTCGACCTAAAACAACATACGACCTAACAGTTAGATCCACGCGACCTAACACTTAAACTATTCTAGCGACCTAACAACTCACGCGACCTACGACTCAGCAAACTCGCGACCTAACACACACGCGACCTAACCATCTTAGGTCGTCTACGACCTAACTCAACACAGATCTAACGACCTAACTACGCTAACACTTAGGTCGGTCAATCCCATAGGTCGCTAACTCTTATAGGTCGCAAACCGCTTATTCCCTAAGTCGTTAACTCTACTAGGTCGCTAACTCGAACTGCCGACCTAACACTTAGGTCGCTCACACATTTTCTTAGGTCGCCAGAACCTCTTAAGTCGGTCACGACTTAACCCCTTAGGTCGCCTACGACCTAACCAAAGCCAACAACTAGTCTTCCTTAAGTCGGTCAGTCTTTAGGTCGTTAACTCGCCCTGCCGACCTAATTACTTAACTAAATCCTAGGTTGCACAATTCTATAGGTCGCTCCAACTAACCCACGACCTAACACTAACTCGCCGAAGTCCTTAACTCGGTCACGACTTAGCTCTTAGGTCGTCCACGACCTAGGACTTAGACAAATTTCCACAAAAATCTGAAATGACTTAAAAATGCAAAAATTCCAGATTTTGACGAACTTGTCGATCCGTAAAAATACGGGTCGTTACATTCTCTCCCCCTTAGGAATTTCGCCCCCGAAATTCCAAGCAATCAAAACTATTCTGTACGCCTACCATCCATAGCAATCAACAAACCATGCATCCAATTCTAACTTAGCGTACAGAATTCTAAAATTAGAACAAGTTACAATATCGTGAGATGACACGACACCTTAGGGCCATACCTTGAAGAGTTCAGGATGAGCTGCTTTCATCCTCTCTTCCACCTCCCACGTACAGTCGTTATCATCTTCACTCCATTGTATCTTGAGCAACTTAACTACCTTCCTCCTAAGCTGTTTCGTGTCGGTTTCAACAACACGAAGCGGCTTACGAGGTCTTCTATCAACTGGATCAACTTCTAAGTCTTCACAGCTATCAGCAGAAACCACTGTTCTCGAGTCGTGCACATACTTCCGTAGATATGATACATGAAAAACATTGTGCACACTCGACATCTTCTCTGGTAACTCCAATCTGTAAGCGAGCTTTCCAATTCGCTCGATAATCGGGAATGGTCCAACAAATCTCGGAGTCAATTTTCCTTTCTTCCCGAATCGGATAACATTCTTCAGTGGAGAAATCTTCACAAAAACCATATCTCCTACGTCGAATTCCAAATCCTTTCGACGCTTATCAGCATAACTCTTCTGACGGTCTTGGGCTGCCTTCATTCGTTGCCGAATGATCTCTATGCAATCCGAAGTCTGTCGAATCATCTCTGGCCCAAGTATCAGCTTTTCTCCAGTTTCCAACCAACATGTCGGAGAGTTACACGGTCTTCCATACAACGCCTCATACGGTGCCATACCAATGCTTGACTGGTAACTGTTGTTGTACGCAAACTCCACCAAATGAAGGTGATCTTCCCATGATCCTCCGAAATCCAAAACACATGCTCTGAGGAGATCTTCCAAAACTCGGTTGACTCTCTCGGTCTGACCATCTGTTTGGGGATGATAAGCTGTACTCAAACACAACTCGGTTCCCAAAACTTCCTGGAAGCTCTTCCAAAATCCACTAGTGAACAATGGATCTCGATCGCTCACTATATTCTTCGGAATACCATGGAATCGAACTATCCACTTCACATACAACTCAGCCAACTTTGATGCAGTCCTAGTCGATCGAACAGGAATGAATCGTGCACTCTTAGTCAGACGATCCACAATGACCCAAATCCCTTCATTTCCCGTTCTGGTTCTAGGCAATCCATCGATGAAATCCATCGACACTTGTTCCCACTTCCATGTAGGAACTTCTAATGGCTGAAGCAATCCACTTGGCTTCTTCTGTTCAGCTTTAATCAACTGGCAGTTCATACACTTGGAAATAAAATTTCCAACATCCTTCTTCATACCTTCCCAATAGTAGGTTCTCTTCATATCCCGATACATCTTATTTCCACCTGGATGAATTGTCAACCTCGAGTGATGACTTTCCTTCAGAACTTCACTCCTCAACTCATCTATATCGGGAACAACTAGTCGTCCTTGCTTCCGAAGCCAACCCTCTCGATCGACCTCGAATCCTTTATCCTTTTCTGGATCCAATCCAGATTCCAACTCACGGATAATCTTGACAAGCTTATCATCTCGCTTTTGGCTCTCACCAATCCTTTCCACAAGAGTGGGTCTTATTGATAAGTTTGCCAACATTTCAGGTTCCAATTCGCATCTAGGCCTGAAGTCAAATCCAGCTAAATACTCGAGATTCTTCCATTCAGAAAACATGGCTCCCAATCCTGCATGTCTTCGACTTAACGCATCTGCCACTGCGTTACCTTTTCCCGGAGTATAAGCTATACCAAAATCATACGATGCCAAAAACTCTAACCAACGTTGCTGCCGAAGATTCAAATCCTTCTGGGAGAAAAGATACTTCAACGACTTATGATCCGTAAACAACTCGAATCGAACTCCCAACAGATAATGTCTCCACATCTTCAGAGCAAATACAATCGCCGCTAACTCCAAATCATGAGTCGGGTAATTCCTTTCATGCGGCTTTAGTTGTCGACTGGCATACGCAACAACTTTATCCCTCTGCATCAGCACTGCTCCAAGTCCAGTACCACATGCGTCGGTGTAAACTACCATCTCATCATTCCCACTTGGAATAGTCAAAACAGGAGCACTCGTCAGTCGCTCTTTCAGGGTTCCGAAAGCTTGCTCACACTTAGCATCCCAACTGAACACTTGGTTCTTCTTCGTTAATCCTGTTAACGGTGCAGCTACCTTGGAGAAGTCTTTGATAAACCGTCGATAATATCCTGCTAATCCAAGAAAACTTCTCACATCTGATGCATTCTTAGGTCTAACCCAATCCTGGATTGCTGCCACCTTAGCGGGATCAACCGCTATCCCATTTCCAGAAATCACATGGCCTAAGAACCTCACTTCACTCTTCCAGAAGTGACACTTCGAAAACTTAGCCTTCAGCTGATGTTTCCGTAAGATCTCCAAAACAATACGCAAGTGCGTCTTGTGCTCTTCTTCCGTTCTGGAATAAATCAGAATATCATCCACGAACACCAGTACGAACTTGTTCAACTGATCTCTGAACACTCTATTCATAAGATCCACAAAATATGCTGGCGCGTTAGTCAATCCAAACGGCATTACCAGCCACTCAAAGAACCCGGATGGTGTCCTAAAAGCAGTCTTCGGCACACTATCCTTAGCCACTCTCAACTGGTGAAATCCCGTTGCCAAATCCATCTGAGAAAACACCTTAGCTTCGTGAAGCTGATCAAACAAGTCGTCTATCCTTGGCAATGGATACTTGTTCTTCTTAGTCACCTTGTTCAGCTCACGATAATCGACACACAATCTCAATGATCCATCTGCCTTGGTTGCGAACACAACTGGTGCACCCCACTCGGACACACTACGCCGAATGAATCCTTTCTGTAAAAGGTCGTCAACTTGCACCCTCAACTCCTGCTGTTCCCTAGGCGCCATCCGCCTAAGAGGCATCACAACAGGTCTGGCTCCTTCAACTAGATCTATACGAAACTCGATCTCTCTATGCGGCGGCAACCCTTTGACTTCGTCAAAGACATCCTCGAATCTATTTGCGATTGGCACTAAAGACAGTCCATCCCGTGGAACAACTAGCGAATACATGAAGCTCATGAAGACGCCTTCCTCATGCTTACATCGTATCACAATCTTTCGCCCTTCCACATTCTCGACTGTCACCTCCAGCCTCTCACAGTCAACCTTAGCCGCATACTTCCTAAGCCAGTCCATACCCAAAATAATTCCGAACCCCGCAAAGTTCAGAACAAAGCAATCACAAACAAAAGAGCAACCATGACTCGATACAACTAGACCACGGCATAACATACACAAACAAGACGAACCCCCAACTGGATTAGTCACAACCAATGGCCTATCAACAATATCCGGCTTCAAATCTAACCGGCCTACTAGTTCATTACAAACAAACGAATGCGAAGCTCCAGTATCAAACAAAACTCTAACTGGAACACCACATAGGAAAAGAGTACCTTGAACAACCACACTCTTTCCCTTCTCTTCAACAGTAGGAGCTTTCGAAGACGACGGAACAGCCCCCAAAGCATAGGCTTGCACAATCTGCCTGTCCTTCCTCGGTTCTGGACAATTCTTCCTGAAATGCCCCGGCTTGTCACAGTTGTGACACTTCATCGGCGCCTTCGGATTCTTACAATCCTTAGAGAAATGGCCCTTCTGTTGACAATTGTAGCAAGTCACCTCGCCTTTCGGCTTCTTCTGGCCATCCTTACCTTTCTGCTGCTGCTGCTTCCTCTTCTGGTTTCCACCCTGCTGTGGTTTAGATTCTCCCTTGGTAACAGCAACAACAGGTCCTTCCTTAGGAAACAAACTCTCATGCCTAAGAGCTTTCTCCACAAGCTTCTCAAATGAATCGTCCAAATGATCCACCAATTGTCTCCCAAGATAACTATCCAAGCCGGTCACAAACTTCTCATTCTTCTGATAAGCAGATTCAATATACGACCGGGCATACTTGGACAAAGCTTCGAACTCAGAAACATACTCAAGAACTGATCTTCCACCTTGCTTGAGCTCCACAAACCTCTTGAACAGAACAGACTTCTGAGCTGTAGAAATGAACTTAGCTTCAAATCTAGCTTGGAATTGCTCCCAAGTAATCTCTTCTTCCGGAGTAGTGATGGTAATAGAGTTCCACCAATCAGAAGCTCTCCCTTGAAGCTGTCTCGATGCTAACTTCCTCTTAGTTGCATCATCAATTCCCAAATCACCAAAGATCCTTCTACAAGCATCTATCCACCTCTGGACTTCAATGGTAGATTCTGTTCCCAAGAAAACCTTCCCTCCAAGAGCAGTATAATCCTTGCACAGCTTAGCAAAATCCACTGGTTTCGGAGTTTGGACTTGAACTCCAACATCAACTGCCGCCCCCGGAACTGGTATCCTTCTCATGATCGAAGTCATCATAGCTTCGAACATGGCTGCATAATCAGCAGTCTCTTCAGTAGCGCGGCCTTCCCTAGCAGCTGGTCTCCCTCTTCGACTCATTCTCAATATCTATAAAAAGGAATGATTAGAACATCTAGAGAAACAACTGCATAAAGGACTCAAACTCTACCAAACTACTATATTATATATAGTAATCATCCATCAAAATACAATTACGTCTCTCATACGTAGTTACTTCAGCGAGCGTTGGGTAAAATCGATTAACCAATGCTCTGATACCAAATGTGACGACCGCCCATGACCCCTGCACCGAATCTAAAGATAAAGCGCTGTAAAGTGTGCCAGGCGACCATGGACGATTGTCAAGGTAAGATTTAAAACAAAAGAATCTAACGTATTACTCATAGCGCATGGACAAAATACAATAGAACATATGTATAGTGAAGCTTTACAGAACAAAATGACATCATATAAAACTCCATAATAGTTGAATACAAGCATCCACATCGTCAATACATCAAGCCTCACTACATATCTCTCAGAGAATACAAAACAGCGGAATATCCAGTACATATAATAAGAAGATAATATGCAACCCTCCAGCTCGTCTTCGATATCAGCATCGTGAGAAGAGAACAGCACCTGTCACCTGCTACCTAGTCTGCCCGTCCCAAAATGGACGAACAGCCCAAGGCAATAAGAATTAAAACATAAAGCCTTGAGTCAGACAACAGTCTTAGTGAGCAGTAAATTAACTAACAACATACCAAAAGAACATAAAGGAAAAGGAATAGGAATACAACCCTCCCACTCCAACCTCATTCTACAGTGATAGCCCCCAGACACACACTAAGCAGAAGCAAACATAGCAGAGCATACAATTTAAAGTAAAACTACTATCACTCGAGTCAAGGGCGATGTTTTCCAAGTACCAAGGCCTAAATCAGATAAGCACCCAGAAAATGCCGCTCTTGAGTCCGAATGACGATACAACCAAACATCCATGACTCTGGCTATCACTGTTATCATTGCTTCGATATCACCGTTAATTGAATGACCGGCACATTCTTTCAGCCGTCCGTCAAGGGCTAATGGAAACCCCGGTTCTAGACATAACTCCCGCACGTCGTCGCAGCCCGTGCCTAGGACTATCGAATCTGCCCAGAGTACTCGACCATCAACAGTTGGCCGTTGGGACTATCGAATCTGCCCAAACGTACCCTTGCTTAGAGCATGCTAGAACCTTCAACAACGATGCTATCCAAGCCTCCTAGTCATCCTCCTCGACGACTATTCTCATATCCATTCATTATCCTCAACTCGAATCATATCACCGAGTTATCAACATGCTTGGAATGATCCCGTCTGGATTAGACCAAGTCTTCATCATATGATTGCTTCGCTTCATTACATCCTCGCAAAGCCTCATCTCATCATCACATCATCGAATCTATGCATAAGAGTTTCATCATCCCGCTACATATGCCACGAGCAGCTTTTCCAATTCAAGAGCCTTTCCCTTAGCTTTTGAATCATCTTCGATCTAATCTAATCATCAATCATCTAGTTCATAACAATCAATCAAATCAAACATCAATCCAAGCAATCAAGCATTCAAAAATGATCTAAGTAGACAATTATAACAATAATGGCATTTTCGTAATTAAAGAGTTGAAAGTCCAATAAGCATGAAAACATGGATTATATCTCTACAAACTTGATGAATGAACTTGCATAGGTTAACATATGATAAAATGGATGTAACATCATCATGAACAATGGATCTATATGGATCTACACATAGGATGAAGAAAATGCATGGAAATCTCTACTTTAACACCAAAACGAGCCAACAATCCGATATACTCCTTTGGATCCGTGTGAGAGATAATCACCACTCACCAAATCACCTAAACAATCCAAAAGATATCAACTTCAGATCTGGACAGCGAAGAACTAAGCTAGATCCGACAAGATCTCACTTCAAACGATGAAATCTCTCTTGAAAAGATGAAGATCTTCAATCCAAGCTCTTGAATCTTCAATCTTGATCTTCGATTTGGATGGATGGAAGCACTAGATTAGAGTGGAGAAAAGAAGTGAAGAAGTGTAGAAGTCGAGCTCTCAAAATGGCAGCACTTCGTCGCTTCAAAATCCGGATCCCAAAAAGTGAGAACAACCCCTCCTATTTATAGCTGAAAACTGCTCTAAGTCGTAACTCGGCTATCTCCCTAGGTCGTTTCCGACCTAAGCCTCTCCGACCTAACGACTTAGCCAGACCCAGCGACTCATCGCACGCGCGACCTAACCTCTTACGCGCTTAGCGACCTAACAGGCCTCCCCATCTTACGACCTAACGATGTTACGACCTAACACTTAACTCCTAGGTCGCTTTCGTCTTAAAGCATAGGCTACGACCTAACACTTAAACTATCTAAGCGACTTAACAACCTACGACTCAGTTGGGTTGCGACCTAACAACTTAGGCTCCTACGCGACCTAACACATGTCGACCTAAAACAACATACGACCTAACAGTTAGATCCACGCGACCTAACACTTAAACTATTCTAGCGACCTAACAACTCACGCGACCTACGACTCAGCAAACTCGCGACCTAACACACACGCGACCTAACCATCTTAGGTCGTCTACGACCTAACTCAACACAGATCTAACGACCTAACTACGCTAACACTTAGGTCGGTCAATCCCATAGGTCGCTAACTCTTATAGGTCGCAAACCGCTTATTCCCTAAGTCGTTAACTCTACTAGGTCGCTAACTCGAACTGCCGACCTAACACTTAGGTCGCTCACACATTTTCTTAGGTCGCCAGAACCTCTTAAGTCGGTCACGACTTAACCCCTTAGGTCGCCTACGACCTAACCAAAGCCAACAACTAGTCTTCCTTAAGTCGGTCAGTCTTTAGGTCGTTAACTCGCCCTGCCGACCTAATTACTTAACTAAATCCTAGGTTGCACAATTCTATAGGTCGCTCCAACTAACCCACGACCTAACACTAACTCGCCGAAGTCCTTAACTCGGTCACGACTTAGCTCTTAGGTCGTCCACGACCTAGGACTTAGACAAATTTCCACAAAAATCTGAAATGACTTAAAAATGCAAAAATTCCAGATTTTGACGAACTTGTCGATCCGTAAAAATACGGGTCGTTACAATGCACATCCCCTTCCATCCGAAGCCCTGGCAACAGCAGCCCCACAGCCTCAAGTGCCGAACCCATCCATCGCACGAGGCCGAGACCCCACCAACCACTCTCCAGCTGTAACATCCCGATATTTTCAACCATTCGCATCCACACATGTCGGACTTGAATTGCTCAAAATACCAGATTGTTAATTTATATTTGGCAAAACTCAACATGTACAGTAAATAAATAAATCACAGAATCACAAACACAGAGTAATATAACAAGAAGCAGCGGAAATAAAAGAATAGTAGTTCATGAAGCTACTATATATATATAACAGAGTTAAACAAGATACAACAGAAGTCTCGAATGCATAGATGTCTCAATACAATAGTCAAATACAAGATCAAAATATATCACAGGAGTCAACTGAATAACTGCAAGCTGAATAGACAGATGGATCTCCAAGCGAAGCTCCAACTCCAAAGGTGAGTCTCAAATACTGTGACACTTAGTCTGACCCGAGCGTCAAGCAAAACACAAAACACTCGAGTCAGGATTAACATTCTTATATCAATAAATCCAACTCAAGTGAAATATCAACTATAATACAAGTAAATCAAAGGATGTTTAGGATAACCACCCTCTAAGGATCCGGGAAACTATCTACTATGTAGTAATATACGCTATTATAATAATGTCTATAGTAAAGTAAAGTATTAAAATAACGTTAAGGCGTTACCCATATCCCCCATAACACATTTTATATATTCCCATAGTCTATACAGTACCGTAATCTCCCCCGTACTGGGCGTCGTCAGAGGGCACTCCATAGGTATGGTACAAAACGAACTCGTAGTGGGCTCGATATGGTAGGTGACACGGCAAAACTAGGCAATGCCAGGGTAGATATACCAATTACACTTCCGGGCTGGTGGTAACACATAGCCGTAGCTATCGCCCACCTCGATCCACACTCCCAAAAATCAGAGGGGTGCACCCAATCAATCATAAAGTAATAGAATGGTTTCGAAGGAGTGTGTCCGATCGGAGGAGCTACCTCACTTGGCCCATCAATTGCTCCTGTTTTAGCCACCTTAAGCTAACTCACGGGAGTCAGGTCCACGTATATACCTCATATAGGATCGTCGCCACCATCCTACTTCATTCTGGAATCTCCACCGCATACATGGTTGTTAAAATGGTTTTCGGCATTGGTAGAGAGTATGACAATAATCGATCCCGGTCTCTTTAACAACCAAACGTTATTATAACACCGCGGTCATTTCAAAATAGTTTATACTTCAAAAACGAAATATCATTTCCATTCAAAACCATATCAATACGATATCATTTTCACTTCAAATATATTAATTTCCAAAATCATAGCACTTCAAAGTTATAACACTTTTGAAGTTATAAAGCTTAGAATTTGTAACACTTTGGAAATCATAACACTTGATAACATAATACTTTGAAATTCATAACTTTGAAATCATAACTTCCCACTTGAACAATTTAGATATTACTAATAGTATATATAATAAAATAGTTTATAAAATAAAATAGTTTATATAACAATAGTTATAAGTTAAAATGGTTTATATTAAAATAATTAGTATATTAAAATAGTTTATATTAAAAATAGTTTATATTAAAATAGTTATAAAGTAAAATATATAAATAGTTTAAATATAATTTAAAAATACTTTAAATAATAAAATAGCTTCCTCAAATTTCACAAGTCGATTCAAATCAACTCGAATACCAAAATTCAATTTAATTCAATCTTAATTTACACATTTCAGTTTAATTCAACCTCTCAATAAACTATTAATATCGATTTCAAATATAGATTTGAACTTCAAAAATAAACCATTTCGATTCCAATAGATTTCAAAGTTTTAAATATTCAAACATTTTCTAAACTAAATTTGATAATTTCATTTATATCTCAATTTAACTTCATTATTATTTAGTTTTGAAATATTCACTTTAAAACCAATATCATTTAAATAAAACCTCAAATTACAATTAAACTAAATATGTCCTTCAATTTATTCAAACTTGAAATATTCATTTAATCACTTTAAATCCAAATCAAGTTATAAAATCATATCTTTAAAATCTCAAATTCAATAAGTTTCAAATTGATTTTTAATTAAGTATAATTCTTAAATAAATACAATTTCAAATTTATCTTTCCAACCTCAACTTATTAAAATTATTATAAAATCTATCTTTAAAATATAATTTTCTAAATAAATACTTAAACATATTATATATTGATTAAATCTTATTATTAAATTAAATCTTATTATTAAACTTATTTTAAACTAAAACTAATTTATACATATTTAAAATAGTAAAATTATAAGTAAATTCTTGAAATTTATAATTTCAAAACTAACTTATAATTTTAAAATTTTCATAACATATAATTTTTAAATCAAGAATTTAAACATATATAAAATAACATTTTTTATAATATTTAAAAATCAATATTTATATAAAACCATGTATATTTCTTTTTTTAAATCTTGAAAACGATTTCAAAATATGTATATATAGACCAACGGTGTTTGTATATAATTTTCTATCCTATGGTCAAGTGATACAGATTTTTATCATTTCAATCCGTAATTTAAATATCTACGGGTATATATCTTCAACCCGCAATCCCAAATTCAATTCAATGAAAATCGCTTGGGTTTATCATTTCAACCTCTAACGACCCGGGATTTTGGATATTTGAAATTGGAATATTTAATTGATTTTAAATATTTAAAAGTTAATTTCTAACTTGAATTTCAAATATCAGTATTTATTGGATAATTAAATTATTGAATTAAACAATTGGAAATTGGGTAAAATATGAAATCTGGAGTTTCGAGCTTGTTAAAAATAATTTAAAGGCTTATAAAATTTATATTAATAATACTGAAAATAATAGAACTTTTAAAATTTGAATTTAAAAGTGTTTTGTTTAGTTTTGAAAATATACCGTTTAAATTGATACTTAAAAATAGTCTTCCGAGGCACAGTCTCGGAATTCGACGAAAACAGTTCCATTTGATCTGTAATAATGTATTATTACCGGATTCCAATTTTCGTAGCGTTTGGGGTTATCGTGTGGCGTATGGTATGTAAACGCGCTGAAATTTATATCGAAAATTCAATATAATAATTGGGTCCAAAAAGTTATCTTCTTCATACGATCGAATTAATACTTGAAACCTTTTCCATTGCATTTGGAATAGGGGTATAACTTTATAAATGCCTAGCGGCACGCCTCGATAGGAGATCGAGATTTTGAGTTGCGATTTCGAGACAATTTAAATATATATATATATATATATATTATGTTGACTGGTCAGATTCATTTCACATCAGAACTTTTCCTTTCCTATCAAACACTGTAGCTAGTATATTCAAACACGCAAAAACATTTGTACACGCAACATTTCCCCTTTCACCTTTTTAAAACGTGCCTGTCTTCCTAAATTTCAAATCGTGCCCACTTTTCTTTCTCTCATTCAACAATCCAAATCATGGTAACGAGAAAAAAGAAATATAAATGAACGATAGAAATTAACCTTCTGTTCAAAATTAAGGTCGCAAGCCCCTCTCCTTTTTCCTTCCGTTCGAAATCGAGTTCGAATTTATAGCGGCCAGCATTTCGAGGTTGTAGCTCGCGAGTTGGCGAGGCAGCGGTATTGGGTGGTGTAGTGGCCATAGTAGGCGAGTTTGGAGGGAGATTTTTGGGGCGCGTACGGGTACGCGATGGGGGGGAGAGCGGCGTCGTGGGAGGCTGGAGGCTACGGAGGTCGTGTGTTCGTCGTAGATGGAGTCTCGAGGCTTAAGGGGGAAGCACCTAGTTGGTGGCGACTGCAATTCACGTTGGTGGAGAGCAGCGGCGTTGATCGATGAGGAGGTGAGTAGGTTTTGGAATTTCTGTCGTAGTCAGTGGCAGTGTGGGTTAGTGGAGGGCCAGAGAGAGGGGAAGAAAGGGTGGTCGGGGTCGTTGAGTCGAGCTGGGATGGTGGATTGCGTACATGGGGAAGGGGCTGTTAGGTGATTTTGTTGGGGATGGGGTCGAGTTCGATGATGGCAGAAAGGGCATTGAGGTAGCTATTTCCCTTTTTTAAATTTAATAAGATATATATATATATATATATATATGAAAGAAATTGAAATATATAAGGTTTAAAAATAGAAAACTTTTTAGTCAGAGAAATATATATACACAGGAAGCAGAAAAAAGGGGTACAGTAAGGTATAAAATAATTCTGTTTTTAATTTAATAAATAAATATATATATATTAATTCACATACATATTTTAATTTAAAACAGTAAATGTATAAAGGGAAGATTTTGGGAAAATATAGGAATTTTAAAATGTGTAGAGTTTATATAAAAAATTATATTTTTAAATGTATATAGTTTATTTTTAGTATGTGTAGTTTCAGAGGAAAAAAAGGAAATAAATATACGTATATATTTTCACTTACTGTTTAATTTTAAAAATAAGTATTAGGGTGATTAACTTGTTTTATTAACTTATTTAATTAATTGTTACCAAAATTATTTAAAGGAAAATTTGTTTAATTAAATTATTAGTTTAAATTAAATTAATAAATGGTAATTGATTATCCGATTATTTTAAATGTTAATAAATCGTATAATGTTTATACAAGGTTTGAAATCGTGAAGAAAACAAGCCGGTTTGGATCGGATTGCAAAACAAAAATCAAAGGTGAGTTAATCTCACTCAAATTGGATTATTGGTTAATTTAATTAGTTAAAATTAATTTATTGGATGACTAATTGAAATTGATTATTATTATTAGTCTGAATGTGATATTATATATATAGTAGTATATATATTGGAGTGATTGATATTCCCGCATTATAGAGCAGATGGGACCCTATGCGCCCCGCATAATAGCGGATGATCCAATATACCGCGATATCCCCCTCGAAGTGGGATTGGTATTTTTATATTGTGCTAACATCTATAGATGCAGGGAAACAGGTTGGAGGGATCCAACTGGATTCCTCAAAAATGCTAAATTTATTTCATATTCAGTAATATGATTTATTTGATAATCTGTGATAGAGTATATTGAAATTGAAGTTATTGAATGCTATGGTTTTGCTGAATATTTTGGGTACTTTAAAATATCAAATATAAATACTGGATTTTTGGAAGACAATAAAAAGGAAATGTTTAAGTAAAGTTTTTTATAGTAAGTTGGATTAATTAAAAAGAAAAGAATTGGGAAAATAAATAGTTTGATTTTTAAATCCTATTTAATCAATTTCGAAATATGGAAAAAATATAGATTTTGAATAAATGTGAATAAAAGGATTTTTAAAATAAGGACTTAAGCAATATTGTTTTTTAAGTACGAAGGAATATATTTTAAAATGTAAGATTTAAATGAGTTGGGGAAAAATAGAAGGAGAATTTTGAAATAGAGTATGAAATTGATATTTCAGATTTAAATAAGGTTTAAAATCATAATAAAGGAGTAAAACTGGAATTAATGGATTTTGGGATAAAATTTGGATAAATTGAGAAATAAATTTTAAAGGGGATTTAATTCAGAGAATCGATTTGAAAATCGATTAAGTGTTTTGAAAATAGTGATTAAAAGGAGAATGAGACTATGAAATTTATAAACTAGGTTTATAAATAAAGTGAAATAAATATCAGTGGATATTTAAGATTTTAAATTCACGATGGGAATTTATAAGGAGATGGAAATTCATTTTAAAAATAAATAGTGGTCTTATTTTTAAAAGTGTGGAAAAGAAAATTTACGGGATTGAGACGTAAATTAAAATGGAAATAAATCGAGAAGGATTTATAAATGATTAGATGGGCTGTATTGGAATGGAAAGTGTATTTTCCTGAAAAGCCAAGTATATTTTCAAAGAAGATTTTTAAGTATAAATTAGAAGTTTTAAAGTTGTTTTAAAAAGAACGTTTTTAGAGAAATTTATTATTTAAATTGTTTTAAATTTTTTAAAGTAAATGTTTATTAAGTTAATTACAGTAGTTAATTATTTTTAAAGTTTAAATTAGTATTATGATTGAAGGTAAATTATTTAATATTAATATTTTATAAAATGACTTTTATTTTAAAAGTAGTTTTTTGCTTAAGTTTTACTTGAAAAATTAGTATAGAATTTCATAACTATTATTTTTGAATAAAGTGATTTAAGTAGTTTTATTTTAAATGTTTTTTAAGTATACATTTTCGGATAAGTGATGTAAATTTATTTAAAATCTAAATTTAATAAGACTTGGTGTTTTTCAGTGGAAATAAAATAATTGGTTGAATGATTGTATAATTTGATAGTTAAATAACCAACTATCAATATTGGTCAATGCGCTGATCATTTCGAAGAGACCGAGATCAGATTTAATTATCCGAAAACCACATCGACCTGGTTTGAACGTAGCGAATGAATACCATGAAGATGATGAAGACGGTGATTCGGTTTGTCCAGACCCAGGGCAACTTGTATGGATGAATGCTATCATACCATCGTCATTGGAGGACGATGAGAATTCTAAGTAAATGAGTTCTTTTAAAAGGTAATTCTTAGCCTCAAGCCTCATCAACTAGGAATGGCTAAAACAGGGGAGGTGCAGCAAGGCTAAGTGGGTAGCACCCAATTAGGGTAAGGTCATCCCTGTCTAGAGTCCCTTTGATCTTGGCTATGTGGCGGTTGCTGATCCCAACCGCGGGGTGATCTTATTCGGTCTATCCAGGTTAGGGGTAGGTCGGTCTTGTGTTGCAGGGGATCGGAAGTGGTCTTCGGTACTTTGATCTAGGCCAGGTACTATGACGGCCGGTACCCCAGTAGCCCTGCCATTGTATGGAATCCAATATCCAATAAGCACCCGTACTGTTTTGATTGTGCCCAACTTTGCTGGAACGTGAGATGCAAGCATTTCAGCTATATTTTATTTTACTTTCTATAGACACTATTATAATATCAGACGGATTTGATAAAAATATTTTGGTTATCGTAAGGTAAACACCCGGCATGTTTATTTGTGGCGTGGTCTTACGAGATACCTTTAATTTCAAAGGATTTTGAAAACTTTAATAATTCAATTAAGTGTGTTTTCTCACGCTGGTTTTCCAGACTGACTCGGGTGTTATTTTATTATAATACTCGGGTCAGACCGAGTATTACAGATACATGATAGGATGCTATGGAGCTCAGGAGACGAGATGGACAACGGAGATGTATATCACGTATCTGACTTATATTCCACTGTGTATAGTATGATGTATAGTCAGCTTTTGTGAGGACAAGTTATTATAACTGTCCAGTATTGTGCTACTGATTGTGTTGTACTCCGATGATGTAATGTATAAAACAGCAATAGTCTTTTTGTATAAAGATTAGTTGTTATCTATTATATATTGTTCCGCTGCGATTGTGAGATTCTGATATTGTTTTCTATTTTCTTCTTCTACCTCTTTCTTCTTTTCCCTAATGATTCGTATTTCCGTCCAATTTGAGTTGAACTGATGGAGAATAATTTCGACTCAAAGGTGTATGGATTTGAGGGTCGTTACACAACCCATAACGATTTTCTCCTATTCTACAATATCGTTCGGGTATGTATCATTTCAACCCATAGGGAATTCTATGCTAACAGGGAACTTGCAGAGTGAGAATAGTAATGATAATAATATAACATATCAACAACAGACATATATCATCAATAACAGATAAAATATAAATAACATATCATGGTGTCAGATGTCACAGATGAATAGCTACAGATAATGGCATATCATATATAAAGCAGTTAAATAACTAGTAACAGCATATTTCAATTGTCGTTTCAAATGAAATCAAATTTAATAAATATAAGAACGTTAATCGTGAGTGATTGCTCACCTTTCGAGGCTAGAGATGATTCGATAATGGAATGAGCTACGGATCCAAGCACGAATTCCAAAGCAAAGTAAGATGGGTACGAATTCGACGAGCAAGACTGATAGCTTGGAATTGATGAAATCAAATCAAAGCTGGATTGATGGAGATTAGTTATAAGTGAACTTATATATAACTGTGTATATATATATAAATCATATACTAAATTCAAACACATATTAAATTAATTATATATGTATTTCAAAATCATCGTATAAATCAAAACACATATATTAAAATCTAACATATATACATAATATATGATTTGAAATAAATACTTATATAGATATACAAACATATCACTTTGTATATATACTACATAAACAACAATATATATATATATATACAACGTGAAGTGGAATAAATATATATATTAGCCTACACTAGCTCATGCGTACAGGTTCTTCAAGGCAACCTCCAGTTCTTAACTATATGTTGCCAAAATATCAAAGCTTTCATATTATAACATATATAAACTATAGCCGAAAAATACTTACATAAAAATCATTACAGACTTAAATTTAAAAAATATATATACACTAAATATTCTCATAATATAAAAATGTAAAACAAAGAAACAAAGAAACAAACTAGCCTCAGGTTAAAAGAATAAATGTCACTACAAGTATATATATACAATATTAAGATCTATGTTTAATGAATTAAATATACTGTAAACATATATATAACTCAATATATGATTATATAACTAACAATCTTAAAACTGTAAACATATATATATATATATATATAATTTATATAAACAAACATATATATATATATATAAACATGTATACATATATTCAACTATAAATCTATATATATAGAACTATACTATATGTAACAGTATAACATGTATAATATATATATACTTACATCAATACAACCGAAGAGGAGAGGGGAGGAGAAGCTACATCGGAGGGGCTTGCACAGGCGAGTGCAGGCCGGAGCTTGGCTGGAGGCTACGTCGAATAAGGGTAGGGGATGCGGTGGATCAGTGGGATGGCGACTGGCCAGAGGCAGAGGGAGGAGTGTGATTGGAGATGGGGTATCGGGTGGCAAAACGTGGAGAAGTGTGAAGATAACAGGGAATGGACTGCCGACGTTTGAAATTATGGCCAGCGTTCGGTTCAAGGAGGCGAGTCACAATGGTTGTGTTCGATGGCCGAGCATGGGTAAGTGGGAGGACGAGCTGATGTTGCAGGTTGATGCGAGATGAGAAGAGGAGGCTTCTTTTTCAAAGTTTTTTTTTCTTTTCCAATGTATAGCACGAGAACAATGAAGAGACTAATCAGAGAATATGAACCAGTGTAAATATTAGGCCATAGGAATAATGATGGTCAAAATTTATTAAATTCTGGAAATAAATAAAATAGATGGCCATTGATTTCACCGGTGTGAAATGAAAAGACGTAGAAAACCAAAAGGCTTAAATGCAGAACTGGTACGGCTAAACATTACATAGACTTCGCCACGTACCAGACTCCGAAACACAGAAGTGAATATACCGCAGAGATCATCACGACGAGACGATCAAAACGGTATACAAATATCAATGATATTATCATTTTATCAAAAGTCGATATTCGGTACTGAAAATGCTGCTAAAACGCCGAAAATACGCTAAACGGAGCAGTAGCAGTTCAAATTTGGAAAAATGAAATATGACGTCTCACTTAGAAGATGATTTACAAATTTATTATATAAAAATATTCACGTTTGGAAAACATTTTATTATCATCAAATATTAACTGATTTAAATTTAAATAAAATTACTCTAGAAAATAAACTTCCATGTTATCTGGTGAAAATTTACCATTTGCTATGTTTAATTAGTCGTATTCCAAATATTAAATTTTTATTTCAAAATTCAATTATTTAAAATTTCACAAAATTTCAGTTAATTACGTTATTAAAACCAGTTAAATTTACAGGTCGTTACACTCTCCCTCACTTAAAACTTTTCGTCCTCGAAAAGGAAGGAGGTAGGAGTATAGAAACAACCAGAAAGAAAAATAGATTAAAACAAAATAAAAAGTTAATTCAAACCATATAAATTTCAATTTAAATTAATATTCAATAATTGATTTTAAATTAAAAATGTTTCATTAAGTTGATTTAATTTCAGTCTATAATTTCCTTCAAAATAAAGTTTATTTTATCTATCTTATTTATTAGATCCATTTTATGAAATAAATAAATAGTCATTCAATTCAAATTTGTTAGTTCAAACTATCAATTCAAATCATATAAGTTTCATTTAGTTTTTAAGTTGATTTCTATTCAGTTATTTCAAGTTTATTCAAAAATTTTGGCTTCATCTAAAATTGAAATCACCCTTTAAGAAAATTTAAGAATTAAATTTCCGATTCACTTCAAATCATTTAGAGATAAACATATATATACTATATATATATATATATATCAAAGCAAATCTATAAACATATACATATATATTATAGATCAAGTCATACTTCAGAAATTCAAATCAAATTCATTTTCCAAAACAAAAGTGTAGCAAAGCTACAGAATGGTCTCTCCACTCTGAAACTCGAAAATGAATGTCGATGATGCGGACGTCATCACCGAAATTATTTTCCAGCGAGAAAAGAGAAGAGTACTGATTTAAACTTTTTTTTAATTCTTTGGAAATGATTTCTATTTGAAAATACTTTTAAAATAATATACCCTAAATTTTAAAACCAATTTTCTAAAAATATCGGAAATTAAATTCTCAAATTCTTAATTTAGATCCATTTAGATTCCAAATCAGTTTATAACTATGTTTTATAATTTCATTTATTCAATGGTTTACAAAACAATAAATACATTCAACTATTAAATTCCAGAAAATTATACTTATATATATAATCATACAAAATTTATTTCATTTACCCAATTTAAAAATAATATTGTGTAAGTTTGCTTTGTTCAAGAGTTTTGGAATTCCTATCGATTACGTTGATCAGACGAATCGATCGAAACCCCAAATCAACATTAACAACTCAGACAACACAACATATATAAAAAAATTTATATTAATACAGATACACTCCCTCACTCGATGATACAAAATAGATTTCAAAACAAGGTAGAGATCCAAATCCAAGGGAACCCTAATCAAATAGAATTTTATCTAGGAAGATAATCTTGAATGGGAGATAAATAATTAAACTTCAAAATAGGAAGATGGATATCCTGATATTAATCGTGGGCGACCTTAACCGGGTCAACCGCGATTCAAAAATAAGATCGATGTGGAATTCTTAGGCAAATCGATTGAAGTTCATGTCGGACTTGAATTGCTCAAAATATCAGATTGTTAATTTATATTTGGCAAAACTTAGCATATATAGTAAAAAAATAAATCATAGAATCACAAACACAGAGTAATATAACAATAAGCAGCGGAAACAAAAAAAATAGTAGTTCTTGAAGCTACTATATATATATAACAGAGTTAAACAAGATACAACAGAAGTCTCGAATACATAGATGTCTCAATACAATAGTCAAATACAAGATCAGAATATATCACAGGAGTCAACTGAATAACTACAAGCTGAATAGACAGATGGATCTCCAAGCGAAGCTCCAACTCCAAAGGTGAGTCTCAAATGTTGTGACACTCAGTCTGACCCAAGCGTAAAGCAAAACATAAAACACTCGAGTCAGGATTAACATTCTTACGATTTTCCCTAATCTATAAGACCATTCAGGTATGTATCATTTTAATCCATAGTGATTTTCCTAACAATAACCAAGGGAACTTGCAGTGTGATAACAACATATAAAATAAATATAATATCCAATGATCTAAATATCAACAATTAAACATCCATCACAATCATCATTCAAATCAACCAATAAATCACCAAAAATAAATTGGTTATCATTATCAGGCATTTAACTGGCAATTAAATTCAATATTAATTTAAATGACAATTCAATTCAAATAAACTCAAATTAAATTTAAATGACAATTTAAAATACCAAACAACAATCAATAAATTTCTAATCACATCATAAATTCAATTTAACCAACATAAAATGATTTAGTATTTGTAAGTGGGTTAAATCACTCACCTTTGATTTTTTTCGATTAAAAATCCAAATCAGGCCCAAAAATTTAACAATCTTAGAATGCAGCCAAACCTATCCCATAATGTTTGGAATTTCGATACGATCGCAATGGAGAAAACCGCGCGTGAATCCGAGCTCGTATGCGAAAGATATTAACATTAGAAGTTTGAAAATATAAAATTAAATAAATAAATATATAGGGGCAAACTAGTAATTGTTCACCTTTGAAACCCTACTCATCAATACGCGACCATGCAAAACTTCCAGCCGCCTATGATCAGTGCCTGATTGACGCCTATCCATGTGTCTACGACCAGATCAGGCGACGCCATCCACTACAAGAAAACTGCGGTTTACCTACGCCAAATTGGCGTAGGCGGGGCGTAGGTAAATGCATTAACTACGTAACACCTACGCCAATTTTGGCGTGGGTAAAACTTGCGTAGCTAATAAAATACCTACGCTTTACCTACGCCATCCGTTGGGTTGTTTCCTACGCCTTTCCTACGCCATAATTTTCTTACGCCTTCCCCACGTCATGTTGTACCTACGGTTTTGTTACGACATTTTTACTTCTTTAAGTGCTTACGTCTTTCCTACGTCATTTGTTTACCTACGTCTTCCCTACGCCCAGTTTTCCTATGCTTTCCCTACGCCATACACACGACTTTTTGCTACATTAATATTTCATTTACCTACGCCTTCCCTACACCTTCCCTACGTCTTTTCTGAAGCAATTTTGATATATTACTATTTCATTTCACCACATTAAATAGAAACTAAAATCAACTTATTTTATATATATACACATTCCAACAAAAAGATTAACGTCAAACCATTAATCTTTAATTCAAAAAACAAATATCTCATTCATATTACAAAGTCAAACAATATTAATCAAGTTCCTACATGTTAAAATAATATGATAATATGTTCATGATACATGACATCATACAAATACCATTAAAAAGTTTTCAATACCCTCATCCCTCATGACGATCATTCGGCTCTTCCTCAAATCGCTGTCGAAGCATCTCGGTGAGTTGTTCATACTGCATCTTCAGCATTTGAATCTCCCCTTCTTGACGCTCTACTTTTTCCTCTAGTTTGGCTCTAGTCTGTGCTTCTCCCATATTGATGCTATAAGTGGCGTCTTTGTATTTCTGCATTTTATCAAATATTGCATCAATTTCTGCATTTTAAACTAATTAAAATAATGTTTTGTTGAAAGTTTAAATACTTACTCCAGGGATAATGCCATAATATGGCCTACGGTCCTTTCTTTTAGCTATAGCACCGGTAAGCTTGTCGAATACTTCTTCCTCGACATCATACGAAATTACTGTGCCCTGACTTTTCAATTCTTCAATTCTAGCTTGATATTGTGCCTGTATTTGTTAAAAAATAAACAGAGTAAATAGTTAGCAGTGGTTGTCGCAGTGTTAGTCAGTCAAACAAAAGATTTTTACATTTTTTCAACCACCTGGATATGAGATCACTACTCTATACGAATAATAACGCATTGTTTTTACTGCAAGTACACACAAAAAGGGGGGGAAAAATCTATGTGGATATACAAACAGTAGGTATATCAAACGCATACTTTGTTTAATTGGTACGCGGCAGGCTCATGTTCGTACCTACAACATATCATACTGATTTTCTTTTTGTGCTTTCCAGACATCATATTTAACATGTATTTTTCTTTATAATCATGTATTTTTCTTTATTACCTATACTAAAATGCATTGAGATAGGGATAATGAAACCAAATGAAAGCTTCGCAATTCGTACGGCCAGCAACTCATATTATGTTGTTCAATTTGACAACAGATCTGATTTGGATTGAATTCTAAGCAGGAAAATCCACTTTTATTTATGATACTAGTTGAGGAATAGTATCCTGATTTCATATATAAACAAGAAAATCTGGATTCAGTATACAGTTGGGCAAAACATTCATGAACTAGACATAGAACTATGGACTGGAAAAATCTGGTATTCTCTTAACTTTCATACAGTGTTTTAAAAGTTTCCATAAACTACTTATCCTGCGGTTACAATTGAATTTTAATATTTATATCTAAAGACAGTGGAAGTTAGTATTAGTACTATCATCATATGACTTATACATGTTACACCTGTATGTATATATTTAAGTACCATACTCCTCTTCTTGATTTAGGAAAGTGGTGATCTGAAGGTGAGCTGCATTTTTCATAAGTTAGTGGGAGTGTATGTTGTTTTGAATTCAAGCCAAACAACTATGAAATGAACAACAAAGATACATTTTCAACAGCCCGAAGAATCAGCAAGAAAACTGCATCCTCTCAAATATCCAATTCTATGTCTGAGGTATACTTTTTTCTGCCCTTTACAATTTAATTTTTACAATACTGAACCGCTGTAAATAATCATACGTACACGTTTGTCCAAAAACTTACAACTAAACCTTGCGTCATGCTTCAGATAACAGCTGTGAGTGAACAAAGTAACTTCGTTGAAAATGTATCCACACAGTATAGTGATACCTCTCCTACGTACTGATTATAATGGGAAGCGAGTGGTGCAACTTTTTTTTTTTAAACTCCGATCTTAATGTTTCAAAGTTGTACCACCAAGTTGAAAAAATTATTTACATATTCAACGACTTGAAGCAGCGTCTAAGAGATCTTGTTCATCAGCATGTAACAGTGGCAGAGCTATTAATATGCTAGCTAGAGCAGTTTACACTGTAACATTTATTTTCTAGTAATGAATAATCACTATTGTCGTGAAAATGCATTATGATAATCCAGAATAAAAATCATAACATCCTTATAAAAATAACGCAAACATTCATTTCTAATCTTTCAAGGATTTGCAAAACCATCAGACTAGTATTAAATAGCATCAGTAGCGTTTGTACATTGAGTTAGGGAGTTAGATATTACCTAAAAATTAAATCCTATATGTTATATGAAAGAATGATTCATTTCTTGAAATTAACGATCGAATGAAAAGATTCAGTTTGCAAGATCAGTTTAGAAATTAACACACAGGCTTTATTTCAGGTTTCATTTTCCATAGATATACTTAATTTGTTGTATATGTTAGTTGTGACTTAATCAGCATCCATTCATAGGTTTTAGAAATCTAAAGCAGTAAAAGGGCGACTCAATTTTAGAAAATTAGACAACTCAGAACAAGAAATTCGCATACCTAATTAGCAGTGGCAGATAAAGAGACTGTAGCAGGACTTCAAACGAACAGTAGAAAATATCGCGTAGGAGGCAAGGATGAAGCGACGATCGCTGGAGACAATTGATAAAAGGGCGACTCAATTTTAGAAATCTAAAGCAGTAAAAGGGCGACTCAATTTTAGAAAATTAGACAACTCAGAACAAGAAATTCGCATACCTAATTAGCAGTGGCAGATAAAGAGACTGTAGCAGGACTTCAAACGAACAGTAGAAAATATCGCGTAGGAGGCAAGGATGAAGCGACGATGGCTGATGGAATAGCCGAGTATGCAGCGATGATTATTTAGAAGGCGTTGATTTTTGAAACCCTAGTTTTTTTGGGTTCAAGCATCGGGTTTTTTTATTCGTGAAAAACTGAGGGTAGGAGAAGGAAGTAAAGGTGATTAACGGAAAAAAAATAATTTGAATGTGTAGGGATGGCGTAGGAAATTTCCTACGTCTTTCCTACGCCAATGTGGAATTGTATAAAATTAACAAAGGCGTGGAAATGGTGTAGGAAATTATCTACGCCTTTTCTACAGTATCATTTTAGTGTAGACGATTTCCTACGCCTTACTTACGCCTCGATTTTTTTTCTACGTGTTGAAATTGGCGTAGGAGAAGCGTAGGAAATTTCCTTACGTTTTCCCTACGCCTTTACCTCTTTCTACCAGTTTCCTACGCCTACCCTACGCCCCGCCTTTTGGCGTAGGGAAGACGTCGGAAATTTTGTGTAGGAAACTGCAGTGTTTTCTAGTAGTGATCGTCTCCGCCTTACCAAACCGCCCATTCACCCATGCAGTCGACCATTCCACCGCCTCCCAAAGGCCAGCGCCGCCGCCGTATAATTCCACCAATTATGGTGATTTCTGAGCACACTATGACAAGCGGAGACCATGGATGCACTCGTCTTCATCTCCTCTACAAGCCAGTGCTCGCCGATCGCTCCCAGGACGAAGATCCACCGTTGAATCGAAACCCTAGGATGGACTGTCGAAAATAAATCGATGATTTCTAGCCAAACCATGACTCGAATCGAAAAAAGAACTACAGCTGTAGATTGTGCTTGTCAAGAGTTTTCAACCGATATATAATTTGATATGGTTAGAGGAGTTTGAAATTTTCGATTTCGATTTTGATTTGAATTTGGGAATTAGGGTTTCTACCATTGGGAAGGAAGGAGCGGATGGAGATAAGCAGTACGTATAGAAATTAGAAATGAGAAACAACTAGGATTTATAACAGCCTATATATAGGCAAAGGTAGATAAGAATGAATGAACAGATCTAATTGGGTCGAAACGATAACGACGATCCGAAAATCCCATTTCATTTTCGAAACGAAAGTGGGTCACCCAATATATCGAAATATATGTTTTCAATATTTTTAAACTCAATGGAACTAGTTTCAAATCCTAATTCCCTTGTATATAGAAGTTGGCTTTTTAAAATCAGATTATTTTAATTGAATTCATTAAATTGATTTCTACGCGTTTTGAAACCCCATGATCAAACGATAAGTCTGATTGCTACAAAACTTGAAATCCTACAATAATTCATTATTACGGATCCGATGAAACTGCCTTCGTCGAAATCCGAGATAGTGGCCAAAATGGCTAATTTTCACGTTATTTAAATAAATTATTATTAAATTAAGTTAATCACTTTCAAATTTTAAATTAGAAGTTAACAATTTTATCAGTCTTGATTACATAGAATTAATAATCTTTTAAAATACAAATTTTCATATTAAATCCAATATTTAAACATTACATTGATTTCAGAGTTCAATTTTAATTGTAATAAAATTCAGTTAATTATATTTAATTCCAATCAATTTCTTTTATTTTGATTTACACACTTTTTATTCATTCATCCAATACCATATGAATTTATTGGACACTAGTTTACATTTCATTGCATTCTTATTTTACAGTTATCATGTTTTACCATATTAACTATAATATTTCAATTCCATTAATTCCATTAATTACCAATTTAATTCTTATTTATAATTATAACCAAATTAACTTTATAATTATTTTGATTGGATGAATTTACATTAAAATGGTTGTCAATAACATTCAAACAACATTATTAATCATATTCTAATTATTTTACTCATTAGTAATCATAAATTTTAATTTTCACAATATTATATTGCAAAATCTTATTAAATTTGATAGTTTAATTATCAAAAATTACGGGTCGTTGCAGATCCGCTGCTAAATCTTCCCGTGGGGTCTTTGTCCCCATTTCAAGTTTACATCGGGCCGCGTTGCAGTTGGTGGAGTACTTGCATTTCCTTCTATGGTGATTCTCGCAGTCCCACATATTATTCCTTTTGGTTGCTGCTTTCGTTTCTCCTGTTCAGGCCAAAAACGATGAAATTTTCTTGTTCCATGGTGGCCGCGGGCTCTAGCACGGTTTTTGGAGTAGCAAGTGATTGTAAGGTCGGGAGGGCATTTAATTTTTCCAAAAGAGCTTTTTGGTTGTTTTCCATCTTGTGATTAATTTCATCAACCATCTTATTTAATTCATCTCTAGTGACAACTTCAGGCCGAATAGAAGATCCAGGCACCTGATCTCCTATATCGGCGCTAGAATTTGGTCTGAGTAATGGGTTGTTGGTGCCATTGACTTCAATTTGCTGAGGATTTGTTTCTTCTCTAGCTATTACTGTTCTATGGATCTTTCAAAAGCAGTTCTCCTTCTTCTTGATGCCATTATTTCTCAACAACAAAAATTCTAAGCAGAGATTAAGGATCTAACTTCAGAACCTATCCATCCAAAGTAAATAGCTAGATCTGAACCTGAGTTAGTTTCTCAGTGAAAGCACAAAAATGTTATCCAAAAAAAGAATCAACATCCCGGATTGAGTGTGAAAGCGCCATCCCTGTTTATCAAGGCAAATAAAATAGGAAAAGCAATAGTAAATTGCAAAAAAAGTAAAGAGACAAGAAATTTTTATAATGATTTGGCTGTTAACAAAGCCTACGTCCACTTTATAGCTTTTATTGATCCACTGTTATTACAAGAGAGTTTGAATTACAATATGATTCCTCTTCTTCACGTTAGATTAAGCCACCATTGTTAGCAACAAAAGGAGGATCTCAATTGTCTCTTAAATGGTTGTTATGTGGGAGAAGAGGAGTGAAGAAACAATAGCAGAGCTTCAGTAGAGATGAAGTTAGGAACCCCTTTTCTGTTGGAGGTAAGATGGTATTGTTAGAATTTAGGAAGCACTTAGATCGGAACCATTGCACCAAAAGCCTGTGATTGTGCATAGGAAGAAGCCTAAAAATTTTGAGAGATTTCAAGCTAACTTTTTGGATCGGTATCGATCCAATTGGATCAGATCGGTATCGATCCAAAGAGCTGTGCAATTTTTGTGCAACTTCTTTTCGGTTGGCTTCGCTACTTGCTTACGAGGCTCTTTATGTAATTTCATAGCTTGTTGACTTGTTTTGATGATGGTTCACTTATGAGTTTGACTGGACATTAGTTTGTCCGATAAGTCTTTACTTCTTGAACTTGAATGCTTGGATTGTTACAAACTCGGTAGATGGACTTAGTAGAGAGGTAGAAACATAATGCAAGTGGTTTGGAGGAACCTTAAGCCAAAATTTTGGATCGGTATCGATCCAAGGTGTTGGCACATTTTTGGGTCAAACTTTCAAAGTTCCTTTGTCTCGTGCTTTTAGGCCTTCCGGTCAAATCTCGAGTCAATCTGGCTTAATCTAAATGTTCTATCTCCTTTTGAATTCTGTTGGGTTAAAACTCGGTTAACACATATTAATCCACTTAAAAGTAAGGCCATTTATAATTTCATGGGAAAACCTAGAATCTTGTAGATTTTATATGAAACTTGCTAATTTTTATTTTTAAGATTGAATACCTTATTATTGTTAATGTTTAATGTTGAACGAATTTTATAGGGAAAATATGTATGATCTTGATATCAAATAATTAATTTTATGTCTAGTTGGCATTTAAATTACATAATCTAATCTTATGTTATTAACATTTTGGATTATATTACTCTTTAGGAAATTATTTTATCTTTAGTAAACAAAAATAATAAAAAATAAATTTGGACACCTGCTTAATTTTAATGCGTATGTTAGGTTAATATGATAGAATTAACTTCAATATGTACAAAGGAGGATGGTGAATTATTCAGGAATTCTCTCTAATTCTCCTTTTCATAAGCCAAAAAATCTTATTTGGATTAGTTCAATGAAATAACAACGATTAACGTAAAAGAGAAGATATATTATAAGCAATCAAATTGTAAAGTTCTAATCTTACACTTGAAAAGAAGTTATGTTTGCTGATTTGTGAATTGATGTATTTTTGTTCATGTTCTGAAAACAAAAAATTTAGGAATATAATAACCGCACATGAACACTTTCATATTAATAAAAAATTACGTGTATTTAAATGCATCTAATTTGGAGTATTTCAAAAACAAGAGAGCTATAAAATAAAAGGGGATTTATATTTTGCACCTTTATTGCTAATGGAAATAGATAAAACCTCTCTATTGCTTTTTCATAATATTGTAAATTATACCAACAAAATTGACAGTAACAAATTCGTAAACAAATTCATCACATTAAAAATTAACGGCTTAGACTAGGACATTGTTAAAAGGTTTCTAGTTTTGGATAAAGGGAGAATTTATTTTTCAATTTTTAAAATTATTACAAGGAAAACTAAAACATTTGTCCTATCCCAGCAAATCCAAAATAATTTTGCTATTAATCTCGTTATACAACTCAGTCGATTTACATCCATCGTTTTATGATTTCTTTATAGATCAGTATCTAAAATTAGAGTCCCTTTAATGTTTTCCATAGATTTTAAATTCAAACTCAAAAGCATCTAATTAAGTATAACAACAATAATTTAAGTAGCATGCATTACTAAAAAAGCAAGTCACGACGTAATAAACAAAAGTGCACAAGTCGCATTATTTTGAATGCCTCGTATGTTTTTCATTTGATTGAATGAAATATATCATTTTTGTAAATAAAATTGATTTTATTTTAATAAAATCACACAAATTTGAAAATTAGTATGCACCTTGTATCTTAGTAATGCAACAAACTGAAGCAATGACAAGTATATTGCATGGAAAAATTAGGGCATGTTAAAAATAACCAAAATTGCACAAAAACACAAACATTACGAGTACCTTTTACTTTATAACAAGAAAAAAATTAGGGCATGTTAAAAATAACCAAAATTGCACAAAAACACAAACATTATGAATAACTTTTACTTTATAACGTTTGTTTACATCTAAGGTGCTATACTAGTTATATATGCACGATGTTTTAAGTAAAAATAAAGAAATTCAAAATTGTCAATACCTTGCGATGTAAAAGTGCAATATAAATGAACTCGCCTCCTCTAAACATCACTCCTAGGGTTTTATTTATAGGCGTAGGCTGGACCCTTTCGCATCCGTCCTTTTGATTTAGTTGAAAGAATGCCTTCAAGGCCTTCCATAGGTATTAAATATAATGTACCTCATTAATGTTGCTTTCAAATAATGCCTAGATGCCTTCGACTCCATCGGAAGCTATAAGAGCATCTTTCATGTTGTTGTAGATCTGTCGAATAAGCACGAAAGGATGTCCAAGCGTGTTTGAAAGGTACATATCCAATACTTGCGAAAGGTGACGATGCTTTCTTTATCTTAGCTTCGGAAACTAATACTATGGATGACTGTATTATCTATGACGCTTAGCTTCGGGCCTCAAAATGGGTGATGTTACAATATATATTACGTACACACTGAAAACTGACAAGGTAAAAAATGTTTATAACAAGATTGAGCCAAAGAAGATTTAAGGCAAATAATGCAAGTACAACGGGTTATGAAAATATATTAATCAATTTAAAAGTCAGGCCATTTATAATTTCATGGAAAATCCTAGAATCATGTAGATTTTATATGAAACTTGCTCATTTTTATTTTTGAGATTGAATACCTTATTATTGTTAGTGTTTAATGTTGAATGAATTTTATAGGGAAAATATGTACAATCTTTAAATCAAATATTTAATTTTATGTCTAGCTGGCATTTAATTTACATAATTTAACCTTATGTTATTAAGTTTTCAGATTATATTATTCTTTAAAAAAATTATTTTATCTACAGTAAACAAAAATAATAATAAAAAAATATTTGGATACGAGCTTAATTTTAATGCGTTAGTTAGGTTAATATGATAGGATTAACTTTAATATATACAAAGGAGCAAGATGAATTATTCAGGAATTCTCTCTAATTCTCATTTTCATAAGCCAAAAAACCTTATTTGGATTAGTTCAACGAAATAACAGCGATTAGTGTAACGACCCGTAAATTTCAGTGGTTTTATTTATTTAATTAATTGAATTTGTGTGAAATTTTAAACAATAAAAATTTTGAAATATAAATTTGATATTTGGAATGCGTCTAATTAAACATAGCAACTGGTAAATTTTCGTCCGAAAATATGAAAATTTATTTCGCGCGTAAATTTACTTCAATTTAATCAGTTAAAAATAGGTGATAATAAAATGGTTTCCAAACCTGAATATTTTTACATAGAAAATTTGTAAATCATCTTCTGAGTGAGACGTCATCTTTCGTTTCGTCAAATTTGAACATCCATTGCTCCGTTCATCTTATTTTTGACAAAATAGCAGCATTTACGGTACCGATTATCGACTTTTGATCGGATGATCCTACCACTGATATTTGTATACCGTTTTGATCGTCTCGTCGTGCTGATCCCAGCGGTATATTTATTTCTTTATTTTGAGGTCCGGTACGCGACGGAAATAATAAAACGGTTCGTTGTAGCGGTACCCTTAGCTATGACTTTTAACGTTCCTTCGGTTTCAAAAATAAAACGTGCTACCCAAACCAAATAGCAATTGATTTTTTCCCGGAATCAAACCTTTAGACCATTTCTATTTCAGTTCGTTCCATTTTTTTTGGCGTTCCATATTCTTCTCCGTATCAACCTGCTGCCTCCACTCAAAACCCTTCGCCCAAGACCAGATCTACCAACCTACCCACGTACCTCCACCGAACCCAACCCTTCACCTTGCAGTCTACCGCCACCCTAACTGCTGCGACAACCCAAACCCACCGATCTACAACTCCTCCTCCCACCACGTCATCACACAGCCCTCGAACCCCACCACTCACTGCATCTCGATCGAAGCCTACCACCCAGGAAAATCCCACGTCTCCACTATCACGTCCCCAGGCCACCATGCCGAGAACCAACCCCTACCCCAGGCCGAGACCAGACCTGCCTGCCTCCAACATCATGACCGAGAACCCCATCAGCCTCCTAACCCAGCCCTACGACCCCACGCCTTCAACAGTGACCAGATCACCACGAAACCCACGCCAGACCAAACTCTCCGGCCTCACGCCCAGTTCGACAACCGCTCCTCTTCCCTTCTCTCCATTCGTTCCACCAGCCGAGCTCAGGTGCCATGGGCAGTCCCTCCTTCACTGTTTAGCCATGCTTGGCCAAGCTAGCATGCAACTTTGTCTATATTAGGTATATTCAGAGCTATAATTTTTTTTTGTTTTGTTTTACTGATTCTATATAAAGGTTGCTGTTTATATAAATTTATATGAGTGATTTAGTGTTATATTTGTTGTGTTGTTATATACAAATGTCAGGTATATTAATTATATAATATTTTGATATATATGTTATGAGTTGTTTAAGTATGTAGTATGCTTATATATAAAGGCAAGTTTAGTACATTACTGCATATATATATTGTTTGGTATGATAACAGTGTTTATAAAGTATTATATATAATTTATATTAGTATATTTACACGTATATATATTCTGTATATGTATATATAGATATTTGATGCTATATAGTGTTGATGTGGCAGATCTAAGCAAAGTTTACATGTATGTTATATTTTAAGTATAAGTATATAGTAGTTGTTATTAATTTAAAAACGTATGTATATATATATATAGAGCTCTGACTTGATTTTAAGTACCATTTATGTGTGTGTATTTTTATTTATTTGTTCTTGTTTTGGTGTGATTGCTGTCCGCATATCTATGTTGCTGCACAAATAGCTTACTTTGTTTGTTTATGTGTCAAGTTTTCTATTAGCTATGCATAATCACCTGTGGTATAGGCCGTGCATATATAGTTTATAAGTTATAAAATTATATAGTTTATCTATAGTATTACATGTATGATATATATCTGTGTTCGCCTATAACTATATTATCTGTTATGCTTTCAAAAATAATATATATATATATAGTTATGGAATATAATGTATATACATTTCATATATTAGTGTTCCATTTGCTGGGTGTTTGTATTTGGTTATTTATTTATAAGTGTAGTATACAAAGGTTATAGTTTGCATAGTTTATTTGTATATATGTAAAGAATGATGATTTTGAGGACTATTGATATTAAATATTAAAAAAAAAATATGCATTACAGTAGGTCATAGTACTATATATATTAGGTGTAGTATTTTTATAAGTCTACAGTAATACATATATTTTGACGTGTTATAAATATATATATTTTAAAGTCTATTGTGTTTTGTTTAAAGCATTATGTTATATAAGTTGTTTTATATATATATATATATATTAGCCTTTGTTGCTTGAAAAATTTTAAGTATATTTTGCATCAAATTTCGACTTGTATGATATGGACATTGTTTTAAAAATGTATATATGATGTATAATGAAAAGTCACATTAATACATATATATTTAATTTAATATATACTTAAAATTAAAATATGCTTTGATATATATGGTTATATATATAAGCCCACTATGTCAATTATCTTCATCGATCCAGTTCTGATTCGATTTCGTCTATTTCAATATATCAGCTTGTTCGTCGTCGATTCTTGTCAATATTGCTTTGCTTCGAAATGTGTGCTTTGGTTCGTATCTCTTCTCACTCTATAGCCTCGAAAGGTGAGCAATCACTCACGATTAATGTTCTTATATTTATTAAGTTTAATTTCAATTGAAACGTCAATTGAAATATGCTGATGTTAGTTATGTACATTGTTATATATGTCATTATCTGTATCTGTTCACCTGTGACATCTGACACCATTATCTGTTATTTATGCTGATGTTATATGCCTGTTACTGTTGTTATATTATTATCATATCTGTTTTCACTCTGCAAGTTCCCTGTTAGTATAGAATCACTATGGGTTGAAATGATACATACCCGAACGATCTGTAGAATAGGAGGAAATTGTTATGGGTTGAAATGATAGACCCAAGCGATTTTCATTAAGTTGAATTTGGGATTTCGGGTTGAAAAGATATATACCCGAATATGTTTTAAATTGCGGATTGAAATGATAAATATCCGTATCACTTGACCATAGGATAGAAAATTTTATACAGGCACCGTTGGTCTATATATAAACGTTTTGAAAATGATTTCTATGGTTTTGAAAAGAAATATATGGTTTTGATAAATATTGATTTTAAAGATTTATTAAAGTTGATTTAATAAAGTTGATAAATAATATGTTTAAGTATTTATTTAATATCTATAATTTCAAATATAGAATTTATAATGATTTGAAATTGATTGGAATTATATTTATTTAAGAATTATATTTAAATAAGTTTGATATAAAATGTATTGAATTTGAACATTTAAAGAAGTGATTTTCAACTTGAAATTTGAAAGGGTGACTTAAATGGATATTTCAAACGTATAAATATTTAAATGAGATCTTTTGTTTATTTAAATTGTAAATTGAAATTGTATTTAGATGTTATGAAAATGATTAAGTTAATATTTTAAAACTAAATAATTGTAAAGTGAACTTGATATATATATATAAATTTATCGAATTTAGTTTTGAAATGTCGAATATTTAAAAGCTTTGAAATATATTCAAATTGAAATGGCTTATTTATGGTTTAGATACGTATTTGAAATTGATAATTTGAAATGGTTTATTTAGAAGCTAAATCGAGTTGAAACGAATGATTTGAGATTTGATTAAACTAAATTTTCGGAATTTGAGTTAATTTGAATCGATTTGTGAAATTTGAGGAAATTAATTTATTTTATAACGAAATTTTAATATCTAAACTGTTAAAAGGAAAGTGCTATGATTTCCAAAATATTGTGATTTCCAGACTATGATTTCGAAAGCATTATAACTTTGGGAAGTAATATGATTTTGAAAATGGATATTTTGAAGTGAAAGGATATCGTATTAAATTGGGTTTGTAAATGATAATGATTTTGGTTTGAAGTATAAACTATTTTGAAACGACCACGGTGCTATAATAACGATTGGTTGGCAAAGAGACCGGGATCGGATATGGACATACTCTCTGTCGATACCGAAAACCACTTTGACAACCGTGTACGCGGTGGAGATTCCAGAATGAAGTAGGATGGTGGCGACGTTCTTAAGGTATGTTACGTGGACCCAACTCCCGTGAGTTGGCATAAGGTGGCTAAAACAGGAGCGATCTCGGACCAGTGAGGTAGCACCTCTTCTCGGACGCATTTCTTCGATATTATACTCTTACTCGTGATTTGACTAGATGGCCATCCTCCGATTTGGGAATGTTGTTCGAGGTGGAACGGTAGTGGCTGCTATGCGTATCCATCAGTCCGTGTGCGTAATTGGTATATCTACCCTGGCATTGCCTAGTTGTGCCGTGTCACCTACCATACCGAGCTTTACTACGATTATGATTTTAAGATCCGACCGCGTTAAGGTTCTCCATCCCCTTAACGCTATTTTCCGATATGATTATACTTTACTTATTTAGACACTACTGTATATAGCGTATATTACTACATAGTAAATAGTTTAACGGACCCTTAGAGGATGGTTATCCCAAACATCCTTTAAGTTACTTGTATTTCAGTTGATATTTCACTTGAGTTGGATTTATTAATATAAGAATGTTAATCCTGACTCGATTGTTTTGTGTTTTGCTTTACGCTCGGGTCAGACTGAGTGATACATCATTTGGAGACTCACCTTTGGAGTTGGAGCTTCGCTTGGAGATCCAGAAATCTATCGATCCTGCTTTCAGTTATTCTGTTGATTCCAGTGATGTATTCAGATCTTGTATTTGATTATTGTATTGAGACATCTATTATAATCGAGACTTCTGTTGTATCTTGTTTAACTCTGTTATATATATATAGTAGCTTCATGAACTACTATCCTTTGTTTCCGCTGCAGTATTGTTATATTACTCTGTGTCTGTGATCTGTAATTATTTTATTTACTGTATATGTTGAGTTTTGCCAAATTTTATTTACAACGTAGTATTTTGAGCAATTCAACTCCGGCATGAGTGTTTACCTATACACTTATAATGGATGCGAATGGTCCAAAATACTGGGTCGTTACACTCTAATTCTCATTTTCATAAGCCAAAAAACCTTATTTGGATTAGTTCAATGAAATAACAGCGATTAACGTAAAATGGAAGATATATTATAAGCAATCAAATTATAAAGTTCTAATCTTGCACTTGAAAAGAAGTTATGTTTGCTGATTTGTGAATTATTGTATTTTTGTTCATGTTCTGAAAACAAAAATTTAGGAATATAATAACCGCACATGAACAGTTTCATATTAATCAACAATTATGTGTGTTTAAATGCATCTAATTTAGAGTATTTCAAGAACAAGAGAGCTATAAAATAAAAGGGGATTTATATTTTGCACCTTTATTGCTAATGGAAATAGATAAAACCTCCCTATTGCTTTTTCATAATATTTTAAATTATACCGACAAAATTTACAGTAACAAATTCGTCACATTAAAAATTAACGGTTTATGCTAGGACATTGTTAAAAGGTTTCTAGTTTTGGATAAAGGGAGAATTTATTTTTCAATTTCTTTAAAATTATTACGAGGAAAACTAAAACATTTGTCTTATCCCAGCAAATCCAAAATAATTTTGCTATTAATCTCGTTATACGACTTAGTCGATTTACATCCATCGTTTTATGATTTCTTTATAGATCAGTTTCTAAAATTTGAGTCTCTTTAGTGTTGTCCATAGATTTTAAATTCAAACTCAAAAGCATCTAATTAAGTACAACGACAATAATTTAATTAGCGTGCATTACTAAAAAAGCAAGTCACGACGTAAAAAACAAAAGTGCACAATTCACAATATTTTGAATGCCTCGTATGTTTTTCATTTGATTGAATGAAATATATCATTTTTATAAATAAAATCTATTTAAGTTTAATAATATCACACAAATCATTGTATCTTAGTAATGCAACAAACTGAAGCAATGACAAGCATATTGCAAACGTTTGTTTACATGTAAAGTGCTATACAAGTTATATATGCACGATGTTTAAGTAAGAATAAAGAAATTCAAAATTGTCAATACCTTGTGTAAAAGTGCAATTTAAAATGAAGTTAAACGTTCTTACAAAATATGTAGTAACATTGGAAACTTAAATTTCTACATCATTTGTAAACACGATACATATGTATGTATATTATTTTTTACAACAGTGGTGCATTAACTGGTTGGTCGATGTCAATGGCGGTCGCCTTACCGTTGTATTTGTTATGTCTAGTTTCGTTTAATATATTTTATGATAATAATGTTTTTATAATTCAACTTCCAGACTCGCAACATAGTAGGATTGGATAAGGAGGTTTGACTTAGTTTATAATTTAAAATGTATGGTTCAAACTTCCGAAGTTAGTTCCTCATATATTGGGCTGCGGAAACAAATGAAGGAAAAAACTGTTATTTAAAGTCACAGATCTTTCCATCTTGGCAAGTACAGAGAAAATGGCAGCACTAATGCGAACTCTAATCTTTTATATTATAGTTGTTTCTCTCTTCTCTACCATCTCCTTCTCTAGTTATGTTCCAGAGATAAAATCTACACGAATGGAAAATGGTTATCACATGGTTACACTTGACGATGGACGATCTCTGGCTGTAGCTGCAGAATGGTCAGTATCATCGTTTCATTTTACTTTGTTTCTCTGTCTTGTACATCCTTTCTTATTTTCCGTCTCCGATTGTTTTCTTATGGTTTTATTTTTATTTTTTATTGTATACCTATGTCCTAGCTTCATCGTTAAAGCCCCAAACTGTAACAACAATTGACAAATATTTGAAAATTACCTGGGTATGTGTCAGTAAGTTGTTTGTTGAAATGACAAAGTAGGAACTTGTAAGTCAGTTCGGCCAGCATTGATGAGAAACTTATAATTGCATAAGCAGTTCATCCAACGTATTTGAAACCCAACCTGTTAATATAAGCTTGAATTTGGAACAGAGTTCTGCTATTTCAATTTGAAATAGAGTCCTGCTTTTTCCATTTAAGGATGTGATGAACAACTTATAAATCCGACTATATGCTTAGAAAAGTTTCAAACAAATCAAGTTTATTCGATGAAGTTTAAATATTGATTTTGCACAAAAAGATCATTCTTTGATGAAAAAATACAGTTTTTTGTTTAAAAAGAAAATAAAGGTTTAATTGATTACTAGGGTTACTGACCTGCCAACCCGAACCAAATCTATCCGAAAAGAACCGGACCCAACCCGAATCCGAGGGTCTATGAAATAAAAAAAAAAGTTGCCTTTTTTTATTTGGATCAGTTAAATGAGGATCGTATATTTTTCATGAAATAAGTTTTTGATCTAGCAGTGTATTGGGTGATCATTGATGTTGGTTTTGACAAATGTTGTGTTTTTAATGTTTGAAACAAAAGTTTGAGTTTGAGTTTGTGTTCCATGTCCAGAAAGATTATTTTTCATGAGGATTCCATCAGCTAGCTACTTGTTACAAACTTAAACAACGTTTCAAAAATTACACTATCCTGATTATGGTCGCTGTAACATGGATATATGTTATAAAGAAAGTAGATAGTATCCTTGTGCATTGATTTGGAACGCTAGTTGGAAGTTGGCTGTGCATATGTGTTGATAGTTTGCAGTATATTGGAGTACTATTGGTAGGTTGTTACAGTTCCCGATTGTGTATGAATACACGAGTGTGCAACATTTGTTCTGTGGCATTTTTGTATGACAACAGATGAGTTATAATCAAGAAATTACCTTGGTTGGTTATGTTTAATTAAGCATTCGGGATGGTTAATGTAGTTTGAAGTGGCAAGAAATAGTGCATGATTGATTAGAGAAGGTGCTGTGAGTATGCTACCTTCTTGTTAACGGGTTCCTCCCTTCAAAACATTACCCTTTTACTATGAAAACCATCTAGCAATTCCAATTCTTAAAAAAAAAATGTTATATTTTTTCTGAAAGTTTCTATTGGCTACTTTAAAACTCGAATTTTTCATTATTAAAAAAAAACAAAAACAAATTAGTTGAAATTTTTAATTAAAATTTAAAATGTATTGCTTTCTTCCATAAAACATCAACCATCGCAAAATTTTAATTTAGCACTTATAAAATCATAAAACGGTAGTCTACTATCATCATCATAGAGGAAGGTAAATAAAATAAGATTACATAACCATTGGTAAATCCAATGTTAGCAAATTTACCATTACCCTGCATTTTAAAATTAATGATGTACGAAATATTTTATTTTGATGAGAAATTCTATTTGAACATAATTTATACATATAAAAAATGACACGTGATCTTGACCGTTAGATCTCCCTTGATTTCCATCTTGCATGTAAAGACTTCTTTATTACTATAACCATTGTTGCACTTAAACTAACCGACAAATAACACTTTCAATTTCAGTAAAGTCACTTTAATCTAAAATCGTTAAACCCTGAACTTCATATATGACTTAGCTTTCATTAATTGAAAATAAAAGGAAAAAGAATGTAAATCTTTATTTTCATTGATATCTAAACTTGTGTTTCGGATTGCAGCAAGGGTATTTTAGAAAGTCATCAACCAAATTTCTTCTAATGAAAACTAATTTTTATTTCCTATCTTATTTCTTAAATCAAATAATAAATTTTACATTCAGCAAACATGTCTATTGTAAATTTTACATTGAGCAAATATTTTTTCTATTGAATGTATATAGCCATTAGATTAGTTTGTATATATTGTGTGAACTATGGTAGCTAGAATAACTTAGAAACATACATACACACACGTAGATATACATACATACATATACACACATACATATACATATATGTATGTATGTATATGTGTAGTTTCCATGAAACAAAGTAGAAAGATGTTTCATTAAAAAATCAAAGTAAATTAGCATTTTGTTTTCTTTTTCATATTTATGGAAGACCGTAGCTCGATTGTATCAATTAGAATACCAACATATAAATTTTAAAATTAATATATCCTAATCAAACAATTAATACACTTGAAAAGTATATTACACTTGAAAAGTAGTTTTTCTTAAGTTATTTTTTTAAAACATTTTAGGACTAATATATACTCTAATCAAACAGTTAATACACTTGGAAAGTAGTTTTTCTTAAATCGTTTTTTTAAAAGTTTAATTATGTGAGCTCCACATGTATGCCTCTTTAGTTCTCTATACTTAAATGAATACTAATACTTTCATATTTGGTGCTCTTGTTAAACACATTTAAGAATAGTAGCTTAAAGGGCATGCGATCCAATTCAAACCGTGGATGGTTTAAACTTGTGACCTCTTAAACATCGATTGAAGATCTTATCATTTGAACTATAAGACTTTGATAATTGTATTTAATTAATTGCATTTTTATTGAAAAAAAATACTTGGATTCATTGATATTGTTTTCTTAGCGAATTCATTTGAAAATATTGATGCTATTATTTATATTTCAGGGGAAACATTTTGCTTGACAAAACTGAGTTGTACACAGTCTTTGGGTGTGGAAGTTTAGAAGGAATTGGAAAAAACGACTCAATGTACATGGGTCATTTCGATAATATCAACGTTGATAATATTAGAAAACGGGCAAGGAGAAGACAAAAGCAGAGTTTTGTTGGTTTATAAATCAATAGATATTGGCTATTCATTTTTGTTACATTTTGAATTGTTTATTTACATTTTTGAAGGTCTGTGCATTTTTACTGTTGTTAATTTTCAATACATGAAATAATTATTTGATTTCTCTTTTTAGTGCTAAGTACTTCTTGAGATGGTAATACTTTTGATTTTGTACAAATTTTGAAGCATCTCCACTCAGCGATGGAAGTTTGAGCTTTTGATTATGTACAAATTATTATGAGAAAAATATTCATTATTAGGTTTATATGTTGTGGCTATTTATGTTTGCAAATTGATTCAATTGGAAATGCATGGCAAATTGTAACGATCCGGATTTTTCGACGATTAATTTTGAATATTTAAATGGTTTAAATATTGAATTTGGAATTATAATTTAGTTAGTAAGATTTTAAAACTAGAATTTTAAGCGATTTCGTAAATTTTGAAAATCGTCGATTTAATTGACGTGTTAAAATAGTAATTCGGGGCACAATCTCGGAATTCGATGAAACCAGTTCCATTGAGTCCGTAATAGTGTATTATTATCGGATTTCAAATTTCGTAGCATTTAGAGTTATCGTTTGATCGTACGGGATAGAAACGCGCTGAAATTTATATCGAAAATTCAATATAATAATTGGCTCCAAAAAGCTATATTCTCCATACGATTGAATTAGGACTCGAAACCTTTTCCATTGCCTTCGAAATAGAGGTATAACATTATAAACGTCTAGCGGCACGCCTCGATAGGGTATCAAAATTGTAAGTTAAATTGAATGAGATATTTATAAGTTAATAATATTATAATCTGTCAAAATCAGGACCCTTCCTTCTAAACCACCCCACCATCACGTATGAAGGAACCCCTATCACGTTAAATTCGCGTCCCCTCCTTTCTGTCAGATCGAATTAAAATCATCCCTCGTTCTCCTTCGTTCAAAATCGAAACTGAACAGAAAAAAAAGATATAAACGAACGAATCTCATTCGAATCAGATGGAGATCGAATGGAGGTAGGTTCGTGTACATGGTGGTCACGATGGGTGGCGGCGCTCGTACGCGCGTGCGTAAGAAGGAGGTGCGGCAGTGGCCGAACGTCGATGGGAGGTGTGGCTGGCATTGGGGTTGTCGTTCGAAGGCGTGATTCACGCGATGGCGAGGTGAAAGGGAATCGATCGCAACCTGGTGGGTATTATCGACGACGTCGACAGTGGAGTATGGCGAGGATGTAGGCGCTGGCGATGTCGTTGGCACTTGAAGCGGCAGTGGCAACTGAGGGGTAGCGGCGTTCGTTCGTGCGTGGGTTTGCAGGCTCTAGGCTGTGCGGGATATGGCGCGGTTTCTTCAATGGAACAGGGTTAGGATTGTAGCGCGCGAGCTTAGTGGTGGGGGCGAGAACTGATGGCTGAGGAGGAGGGGGAGTTAGTGGCGGCAGAACTGAAGACTGTTGAGTGGTTTCTCGGGTTAGCTACAGGTCTGGGAAGGTGGTTCTGGTCATGTTGTTTGAGCGGGGAAGAAAGATTAATTACTGATTAATGATTTTAATTAATTTAAATAATCTTATTAATCGAATGTTAATAAATTAGTAATGCATTTTTATGAGGTCAAATTCGCATGAACCGGAATTGTTGGATTTGTAATGTCGTAGAATACGAAATAGAATTGGAGCGGATTGCAATAAAAACAAGGTGAGAATATTCTCACTCATTTGGATTGCCAATTAAATTTTAAATAGTTAAAATAAATTATTGGATGCTTGGTTGAATTTATAAAATTATTATCTGTTGAATGTTAAATATATATATATAGTAGTATATATATTAGTAGTTGGAGTGATATTCCGGCACATCATAGCGGATGAGACCCTATGTGCCTCGCATAATAGCGGATGGCCCTATATACCACGATATCGCCCTCGAAGTGGGATTGGTATTTTTATGTTGTATTAACATCTGTGGATATAAGAAAACAGGTTGGAGGGATCCAACTGGATTCCTCAAAACGTTGAATTTAATTTCATATATTGTGATATATGGATTGTGTAGAATAATCTATTGTAGATTATTGTAGTGATTGGAATTTTTGGATGCTATTGTAGCATTGGCCTGAATTTTGATATTTAAATACCAATAACATATTTTTAAAATTGAAGGAATAAAAGGGAATTTTTGATATAAAAATATTTATATTGGAATTGGGATTATTTTAAAGAAATTGAGTTAGAAAAATATATTTGATTTTTGGATATACTTAACTATTGTGAATTATTAAATGGAGATTTTTTTTAAAATGAATTATATATAAAAAAAATTATAATTGATATTCGGGAAATATAAAAAGGAGTTGAAGTCGATATTAAAAATAGATTGGAAGTTATAAATGTGATTTATAAAGAAATAGATTTATAAAATGGAATTTTATAAATAAGATTGTTTTTTGTATAAACAGGTAAAACTTAGAGGAGTATAAAAATTTATAAACGATGTTTATAAATAAGGTAAGCGATATCAGTGGACATATTGGAAAAATAAATTCGTAGGGTGAATTTATATTAGAATATGGAAATAGGGTGAGAAAAATAGTGGATACTATTATTGAAAGGTGAAAATGGATAAGGAGATCAGAATGGAAGTGATGTGATGTGATTCGAGAGGAATTTATAAAATTAAATTGGTTATTGAGGTTTTAAAAATATACTTTTAATTCAAAGAAGTTAAGTTTGTTCAAAAAGGAAAATTTTATTATTTTAAAACTATGAAATTTTAAACTAGTTAGGACTGAAATACTTTGGTAAGCAGATTTTCAAATATTAATTATTTATTTTAGTAAATTCTAACTTTTAAAATCAGCTTTGAAAATTTATTTGTTTATCTAAAAATGAGTTATTGATGTTTATAAAAGTGTTTTCGATATTTTAAATAATTATTTGAACATGTTTTAAAAATAAATTATTATTCTTTTAAATACTTATTATATATATATATAGAGTTTTGAAGTGACTGAAAATTTTATTTATAAATTCTCTCGAGATTCGTAAATGAGGCTTTTAAACGGATATGATTTTGAGGGGAGGAATTTTATAAGGGACTTAGAGGAGATGGAAATTCAAAATGTTGAATATGGGAACTTCGAAAATGGAATTTGAATCCATTAAAGAAGTTATAAATTGTTGAATGGGGTTATAAATAAGTATACTGGGTTTTGGAAATGGAAAAAGGGAATTTATTAGTGATTCTGAAGACTTATGAGATAAGTTATGAAATATTCTCTTAAGTATTGATATTTGAAAAGATTTTGGAAAATAAGACTTATAATATTTTCCTGAGTATAAAAATGGAAATTTGAAAATATTTTTAAGTGTTGAGATGGTTTGAAAATATCCTGTTATGGATTTAAGTATTTGAAATTGTTTTCAAATATTGGAATATGTAAAGGAATTTGAATATATATCTTAGTAAAGGTATTTTGAAATAAATGTTTGAAGAATTATAAAATAAGGCCTAGTGTCTGCTTATGGATGTTTTATTGATAGTTAAATAACCGACCATCAATATTGGCCAATTTCGTTAATTGTTTCGAAGGAACCAGGATCGGATTTAATTATCCGAAAACCACTTCGATTCGGTTTGAACGTTATGAATGGATACCGTGAAGGTAGTGAAGACGGCGATCCGGTTTGTCTTGACCCAGGACAGCTTGTATGGACGAATGATATCAGAACATCGTCATTGGAGGACGATGAGCATTCAAAGTAGAATTATCCTTGAAAGGTAGTTTCGGTCTTGTGTTGCAGGGGATCGGGCGTGGTCCTCGGTACGCTGATCTAGACCAGGTACTGTGACAGGTGGTACCCCAGTGCCTAGTCATTAGTTGGAAATCCATTCTCCCTACGCGTCTGTACGGTTTTGATTGTGCCCAACTATTGCTGAAACGTGAGATGCAAGCATTTCAGCTAGATTCAATTTTACTTTCTATAGACACTATTATAATATCAGACGAATTTGATAAAAAGTGTTTTGGCTATCGTAAGGTAAAAACCCGACATGTTTATTTGTGGCGTGGTCTTACGAGATGCTTTTGATTTCAAAGGGTTTTGGAAAACTTTAATAATCCAATTGAGTGTGTTTTCTCACGCTGGTTTTCCAGACTGACTCGGGTGTTATTTTATTATAATGCTTGGGTCAGACCGAGTATTATAGGATACATGATATGATGCTGTGGAGCTCAGGAGACGAGTTGGATAGCGAAACGTATCACACGTATATGATGTATATTCCGCTGTGTTGTGTATTCTGTGTGGGACAAGTTATTATAACTGTCCTGAATCATGATGTTGATTGTATTATACTCTGATTCTGTACTCTGATGATGTAATGTATAAACATATGTATTTCTTTGTATAAAGATCATTTATTATCTATTTTATTTTATTCCGCTGCGATGGTTAGATTCTGTTGTTGTTTCTATTTTCTTCTTCTACCTCTTCTTCTTTAACCCTAACGGTTTGGTTTTCCAGCATTCGACTGTTCGGTATTTGATACAGTGGACGTATTGATGTCGATTGTCGGGCGTCGAAAACTCGGTCGTTTCATTTAAAATATTTACTCAGATTTTAAATCACTTTATAGATTAAGATTATATATATTAAAAATTACTTTCTAAACTCTTTTATATGTTTAAACTATATTCAAATATATTTACAGAGTTTTAGAAATCGTTTTGACAGATTATAGAAACCAATTTTAATAAGAAAATCAAAATCACCAATTTTTCCTAGAGCATGTCGACATTCCTCAACCCCCCATGTCGACACGGTGCCCGTTAAATTCAAAATTCAAATTTTCAAAAGAAGTGTCTATTCGTTGTATCCTTTCACGAATAGATATGGCTGTTGATTTCCTATGAATACCAGTAGTTCTAAACGAATTTATCATCAGATTTCACTTGTTTTCTCTTCTCTTCATCTTCCACATTTATCCTAAAGAATCCAAAACTATACTCCGTCGAAATATCAAGTGAATCAAACTTGATTATCTCTTGTTTGATTCTCTGCCAATCTCTCCATAAGATCTCAGTGCTATTCAGAGTTATAGGCTTATTTGTAAATCAAACTGTTGAGTAAAAGGTGCGGTTGAGCGTTGAAATCAATTGGGTGTGATTATTGCCCCGGAAATCAATTAGGTGATCTTCTGGCCTGGTAAATCAAGAGAGTTTTACCCGGACTCAAATACAGGAGGGTGTACCTCGTGGCCTTGAAATCGAGGGTGTAATCTGGGAGATTATTTTTGATAAGAAATCTGTACATTTGTGCGGGACTGGATGTAGGATAACTCCGAACCAGTATAAAATCCTGGTGTGTTCATTCCTTTACTGCTTTTATTTATAATTTGCATCTGTGTCTGATTCTATGATTATATCTATGACTGTGAATTGCATTGGTTGGTGATTAAATTTACATAAGTTTCAAAAAGATTTAGAAAATCCATAAAACACTATTCACCCCCCCGCCCTCTAGTGTTATTCCATCCTTAAGATCCGTAATCCGCATTTCTCACAGAGGAGTTAGTGGCGGCGGAACTGGAGACAGTTGAATGGATTCCCTGGTTGGCTGCAGTTTGGGGAAGGAGGTTCTGGTCGTGTTGTTTGAGCGGGGAAGAATGGTTAATTATTGATTAATGATTTTGATTAATTTAAATAATCTTATTAATCGAATGTTAATAAATTCGTAATGCATTTTTACGAGGTCAAAATCGCATGAACCGGAATTGTTGGATTTGTAATGTCGTAGAATACGAAATAGAATTGGAGTGGATTGCAATAAATCAAGGTGAGAAAATTCTCACTCATTGGATTGCTAATTAAAATTTAAATAGTTAAAATAAATTTGGATGCTTGGTTGAATTTATAAAATTATTATCTTTTGAATGTTTAATATATATATATAGTATATATATTAGTAGTTGGAGTGATATTCCTGCACATTATAGCGGATGAGACCCTATGCGCCCAGCATAATAGCGGATGACCCTATATACCGCGATATCCCTCTCGAAGTGGGATTGATATTTTTATGTTGTATTAACATCTATGGACGCAAGAAAATAGGTTGGAGGGATCCAACTGGATTCCTCAAAATGTTGAATTTAGTTTCATATATTGTGATATATGGATTGTGTAGAAGAATCTATTATAGATTATTGTAGTGATTGTAATTTTTGGATGCAATTGTAGCACCGGCCTAAATTTTGTTATTTTAAATACCATAAACATATTTTTAAAATTGAAGGAATAAAAGGGAATTTTTGATATAAAAATATTTATATTGGAATTGGAGTTATTTTAAAGAAATTGAGTTAGAAAAATATGTTTGATTTTTGGATATACTTAACTTTTGTGAATTATTAAATGGAGATTTAAAAAAAATGAATTATAAAAAAAATTATAATTGATATTCAGGAAATATAAAAAAGAGTTGAAGTCGATATTAAAAATAGATTGGAAGTTATAAATGGGATTTATAAAGAAATGTATTTATAAAATGGAATTTTATAAATAAGATTGTTTTTTGTATAAACAGGTAAAACACAAAGGAGTATAAAAATTTATAAACGATGTTTATAAATAAGGTAAGCGATATCAGTGGATATATTGGAAAAATTAATTCGTAGGGTGAATTTATATTAGAATATGGAAAAAAGGTGGGAAAAATAGTGGATACTATTCTCGAAAGGTGAAAATGGTTAAGGAGATCAGAATGGAAGTGATGTAATGTGATTCGAGAGGAATTTATATAATTAAATTGGTTATTGAGGTTTTAAAAATATACTTTTAATTCAAAGAATTTAAGTTTGTTTTGAAAAGGAAAATTTTATTATTTTAAAACTATGAAATTTAAACTAGTTAGGATTGAAATACTTCGGTAAGTAGAGTTTCAAATATTAAGTATTTATTTTAGTAAATTTTAACTTTTAAAATCAGCTTTGAAAATTTATTTGGTTATCTAAAAATGAGTTATTGATGTTTATAAAAGTGTTTTCGATATTTTAAATAATTATTTGAACATGTTTTAAAAATAAATTATTGTTCTTTTAAATACTTATTATATATATATAGAGTTGTGAAGTGACTGAAAATTTTATTTATAAATTCTCTTGAGATTCGTAAATGGGGCTTTTAAATGGATATGATTTTGAGGGGAGGAATTTTATAAGGGACTTGGAGGAGATGGAAATTCAAAATCTTGAATATGGGAACTTCGAAAATGGAATCTGAATTCATAAAAGAAGTTATAAATTGTTGAATGAGGTTATAAATAAGTATACTGGGTTTTGGAAATGGAAAAGGGAATTTATTAGTGATTCCAAAGGCTTATGAGATAAGTTATGAAATATTCTCTTAAGTATTGATATTTGAAAAGATTTTGGAAAATAAGACTTGTAATATTTTCCTATGTATAAAAATGGAAATTTGGAAATATTTCTAAGTGTTGAGATTGTTTGAAAATATCCTGTTATGGATTTAAGTATTTGAAATTGTTTTCGAATATTGGAATATGGAAAGGAATTTGAATATATATCTTAGTAAAGATATTTTGAAATAAATGTTCAAATAATTATAAAATAAGGCCTGGTGTCTGCTTATGGATGTTATATTAATAGTTAAATAACCAACCATCAATATTAGCCAATTTCGTAAACCGTTTCAAAGAGACCGAAATCGGATTTAATTATCCGAAAACCACTTCGATCCGGTTTGAACGTTACGAATGGATACCGTGAAGGTAGTGAAGACGGCGATCCGGTTTGTCTAGACCCAGGACAACTTATATGGACGAATGCTATCAGAACATCGTCATTGGAGGACGATGAGCATTCAAAGTAGAATTATTTTTGAAAGGTAACGTTCAGCCTCAAGCCTCATCAACCGGGAATGACTAAAACAGGGGAGATGCTGCAAGGCTAAGTGGGTCGCCCCTAATTAGGGTATGTTATCACTTTTCTAGAAATCCTCGGAAATATATATATATATATATATATATATATATATATATGGTTGTGCATGAAAAGGGAGCGCTCGATTTTTAAGGGTAGGAACACCTGGGGTGATAACATATTCGATCTATCCAGGTTAGGGGTAGGCTGGTCTTGTGTAGCAGGGGACCCAACAAGGTCCTCGGTACATTTTTCTAGAGGTGTACTGTGATGGGCGGTACTCTAGTGGCCCAGTTATTGTATGGGATCCATTCTCCAATACAAGCCTTTACGGTTTTGATTTTAGAGCCTAGTATGCTGGAATTTAATTAATGTAACGATTTCGGCTATTTGAATAAGTATTTGTTCTTAGACACTATTATAATATCACTAGATTTTTCTATAAAATGTTTTGGTTATCGTCAGCGAAAAATCCGTCGTGTTTATGTGTGACGCGGTCTTACGAGATACCTTTGTTTTTCAAAGGATTTGATAACTTTATTAATTCAAATTGAGTGTGTTTTCTCACGCTGGTTTTCCAGACTGACTCGGGTGTTATTTTATTATAATGCTCGGGTCAGACCGAGTATTACTGGTTCAGGATAGGATGCTATGGAGCTCAAGAGACGAGCTGGATGACAAAGACGTATTTTTCGTACTTGATTTGTATTTCCGCTATGTGAGGACAAGTTATTAAACTGTCCAGATTGATTGCTGTCTATTGTACTTTGATAATTGTATGTATAGTAACAGAACAGTTCTTGTATTTAAAATCACTTACTATATTTTATATTTTGTTCCGCTGCGTTTGTGAGTTTCTATGTTTTGTTCTTCTATTTTCTTCTATCTCTTTCTTCTTCTTTACCCTAGTTATTCGCTCTTTTGTATAATTTGATTGAACATGAGTGAATAATTATCAACTCAAAGGGTACAGAACTCTGGGTCGCTATAGAAACGTTGTTAGAGTGTGTATAATACGAGGAAGAAATTGTTATAAACAAGTACTAAGGGAAGTTATATTTTGTTTTAAGAAATTGATGATTTAATAATCTACAAATACTAAACTAGCTGCTAGAAAATTCGAGTTTTAAGTATCGCAGAAAACATTATTTGGCAGACATAATAAACAACCTATTGATCTGTTAAAACACAAATATTAAATTTTAACTACCTCTTTTATACTTAATATGGCAAACAGTTAGTTTAGATAATACAATTTTATAATTATGCTTTTCGATTACCTCTTGTTTACATTAATAACCTTAATAACAACTCAATCTTCTAACCGGTTAGACATGCTGTATTTCTTCATGTTGTTATGTTCATCACATGTGAACCATCAACAGACTTCGTAACATTACACATCCCAAGACTTGAATGGACACCGATGAAATTACTGGCAATATGTGATCAATTTTTTTTACAAAATTAAGTTAACATAGTAGTTAAACAATTTTCATCTACATGAATTGTCTTTACATTTTTCATTTCCCATATCATGCCCATGTAGGCGTGAAATAACAAAAATAAAGATAATAGTGTCACGCCCCACATATAAAGATGCCGACATGAACACTCAACCAGTTATATATATGCAAGTGTGAAAATGAAAAGAAAACATTTTTCATTTTCCTAAGCATAACATATACTTAAGTTGAATGTGGTTTCTCCTCACTAATCAATGATATGTCATATAATAAAATCACTGTATCATATGAGCATGCATATAAGCATCATATCTGTCATAAGTACCACCTATACTTCATGTCCATTTATGAACCATGTCATATTACTTCCATTTCTGCTTAAGTATAACCTGTATTACCAATATTTTATTAATCATGTCATATAATCATAGGACACATCCACACACATCACCTAATCTCTTATTTAGGTGTAAATTTTAAAGTAAACCTTAGCTTTATATAATGATTACCTCCTTAGGTCTTCTAACACTAATTCTTCTTTTTTGCCCGAATAATGTAACCAATGAAATGGCTACTTGTTCCACCTTGGGAGACACCTTGACTAGAGCCACTCTCACTCTTCTAGGAGGTTGAACGTAAGCACCCTGAATACATTCTAGCAAGCATCCTTACTAAGCGTCAGTAGCTCCTACTAATCCTATAAATACTTTCGTTTCACTTGTCGATTCTTCAATAAATCAAAACGATCTACTGTTATTACTCATATCAAAGTTAAAATTTCTGAATTGAACCTCGTAAACTTTCCAAGTCTTGGCACTCTGCCATTACCATTAAAATTAGAATTCATTAAGCCTTGTCACTCTGCCACTGAATAACTCCATAGGTTGGCATATATTAAGATCTCGAGCTCAATCAATTTCTTTTGTTTATTACTTGCGACCCTTGCACATTCCATAGATCTTGTTTAGATCAAAAAATATTAATTTTTCAGATAAAACATTTTTATATTTCCATTAAAATGATATAAATTATCATTTCTTAGCTTTCATAGGCTTAACTCCTTTTCCTCATTTCCACGGAAGTTATTACATTTTAACATACCACTTCTCTTTATAATTTTGTTACTATGAAATTCAAATTTGATAACTTGGAATCTGACTTCCAAAATGCTTTTCAAAATTTGCATGTTTTAAAAATGGATTAACTACCATTTGCTATTGCACATATAGCTATCAAACTTCTAAGTCCATGCTATGGCATATTTAGTTGTCGCATGTACAAAGTGCTATCACAAGTCTAAGCAATTGCATATCTAAAGTGATATCGCATGTTCGGGCTATCACATGTCTAAAATGCCACTACATGTCTATGTCATCACATGTCTAAAGTGCTATAACACGTTTAGGCGATAGCACGTCTAAGCTATTGCATCTCTAAACCATCGCATGTCTATGCTATCTCATCTCTAAGCTATCACATGCCTAAGCTGTCATACGTTAAGCTATTTCACACCAAGATATCACACATCTAGCTATCAGACATCTAAGCCATCGCACATCTAACTGTTTCACTTCTAGCTTTCACACATTTAACATCTTCTATAGCGTGTCCAACTTTAAGGCTATCACGTGTTTAAATTGGCAAATAGTAATTAGTTGAAAATTAATATTTCCTTAAAAAAGTAACTACTTTTAAACTAATGCTTTACATATGTCATTTGCCTATAGGTTACTTTTATATTGTGGTAGAAATCTTAGATGTCAGCCGAAATTTTTTCCTTTAATCACTTCTTAATTAACCTCTTTCTTTAATTAATTTGTTAATTAAGAACATTTTCTACCTTACCATTTGGTTCATAATAATTCGAAAAATCATGAGAAAAGTCTCAAAACTTCTTAGAAATTCAAAATTAGCTTTCTTTACCTCGGTTAAAATACCACATCAAATATTATATATTAATATTCTGCTAAAAATTTACATTTTCCATATAGAAAATTCATAATAATTTGTTTACACATCTGAAAATTATGGAAACTAAAATTCATCTCTGTTTTGGTATTGCAAACATCATATTAAAATTTAAAACCATTTGGATATGATTAAATCATGTTTTACCCTTAAACATACCACAAATAATGACATTTAACACCTAAATTTGTATGGATTCATTTTATTATCATCAAATTGTGATTGTCCTCATTCAAACCAACAAAAACATGAAAAATCCAAACCTAAACAAATTTGGATATTAAATAAGGGTACTTATTGCTCAGCTTGATTAGAAACTTGATTATACATCTCTTCTACTTTGAAAAACGATAGCTTATGTTATCTTTGATTTGTTTTCCACTCACGGCCTTACCCTTGATAATAGCGACCTTACTCCTCTTTATTGCAAATTTTGTTTTTTATAAAATGGAAGCGAATGGCATGGTTTAAAGGTACAATAGTTTGTGGAGTGGGATTGGGATAAAATCCCTTTCTATCTTAGTCTTATTAATCGCTTATCCACTTTATTTTAGCATTCCTTTCATTCTTATAATTCTTTAATGTAGTATATAATTTGACCAATTAGCGCTATTTCACTCGATTAATCTTTTTATGTGTCCCACGGTTTATTAATTTTATTCCTCTTAAGTGACTCCTTTAATTAAATTCTCGTAATAACTATTGAATAAATTCTTCTAATTAATTTAATCCTATATTATGTCACTCCAAAATATGAGATTTCACAATCTTCCATCTTTACAGGAATTACCTCTTCTAAACTCAAATAAGGTAGAGAAATGACCCAAGTCATATATAAAGCGTACACACTAACACCTACCAGCGTAATGTCATCGCACAAAGTGCACACAAGTACAATGTTACACTAGTACCCTACTAATGTAAAATCATCAATCAAAAATGCATTGATGCAACTACTAATACACAACTATGTCATAATATAAAATACTTGTGCCACTACTAGTTCATACAATAAACAAACAAAGCACACTATTAATAGAATGAATGTCTAAAATAAACCAAGATAGATCTTCCTAATTTTACCCTCTTCCTCCCTAGCACAATTATACAAATCGTCAATCCACTATACATGAACAATTCTAATAGTTTTTTCCCTTAACTCCTTTATATCACAACCTACTATCACTCTTGGTTGTCTAACATACATCAAACCTGGTTCTACAGATAAGTTCTCGATCACCCTCGGTTCCACTGTAGTATTGGGGTCGTTTGCACATTTCCTCCAATATAAAATATGAAATACGTTGTCCACACCAGCCAAACTACTAGGTAACTCGACCTGATACACCTGTTAATAAATCTTCTCAATCACACGAAATGGATCAACATATTTGTGAGCCAATTTCACAACCTTCCCAAAATGCGTAACACCTCGCATGGGTGAAACTTTCATGAACACATGATCACTTATTGAGATCTCTAAATCATTTCATCTCTTATCGACATAACTCAGTTGCCTTACTCCTGAACCCTTCATCCTACCCTGAATCAAATCAATCTTCTTACTAGCATCTCTTACTAAGTCATGTCCTAACAACAATCTATCTTCGGCATTCAACCAACGCAAAAGTGACTTAGCCATCCACAGTAAAGCACCTCAAACGGTATTATTCCAATACTGGACTACTAATTATTATTATAGGCAAACTCTACCAAATGAAAATGATTTTCAAGATCCTCCAAGAAACACATGCACTCAGCAAACACCCTCAAAACTCGGTTTACTCTTTTTGTTTGGCCAACTTTTCATTGGTAGTAAGTCTTGCTCTTGTTCAATTCTGCACCAAAATACTCTACAATCTCCTTTGTGATTCCTTGGTAAACAATGGGTCTCTATCACTAACTATGTTACCCTAAAAACTGATATACTCTCATAACATTCTTCGCATACAGGTTAAAGCTAGATATCATCCTTATCGTTTACTAGGATAAAAATGGTTGGTTTTAGTCTACCTATCACTTATTGCCCATATACTATCATTTAACGATCTCCACCTCGGTAATCCGCCTATAAAGTTCATTGACACAGAACCTCGCTTTTAAGGGTTGAAGCAATACACTTAGCTTTGATGCTTAGCCTTCACCTACTGACATGCTAAGCACTTCTTCTCATATTTACCAACATATCTCTTCATCTATTTCCAAAAGTATACATGCTTCAGGTCGTGATGCATCTTTGTTCCCCTAGGATGAATCATGAACATAGATTGATTACTCTTCTACAAGAATAGTTTCTAAAGATCTCCCTATTTTGGGATACAAGATCTTCCTCACTTTCTTAGCCAACCTTTTAGGTCAATCTCAAAACCTTTTAGCTCCATTAAATCCACAACCATTTCTAATCTCCTGATCCTTTCGACTAACAATGGATCTTCCAATATTCTTACAGCAATCCCTTCCACCAGTGTTGGATGAACATCGCTACTTGATAAGTATTCCGGATCTTGACCTGGTCTTGCATTCAACCTAAACCGCAATAAGCTAATGCCTCTATTGCCTTCCACTTCACTATCATTTCTAACACTACATTTTGCTGCTTTATACTCAAAGTATTGATAACCTTGTTCCCCTTTCCTGATGTATACTTTATGTGACGCTCCACCTCCATACTCACACTAGCCAAGAACACTACGGGGTAATGCCGTCGACTAGCACGAAGTATAAGGTTGTTGAGGAGCGACCATCTGTATAATTGCTTTGAGCGAGTACCGGTATGTCAGATAATAGGTCATGCATTTCATTTCAAGAGAAAATTTGACATATCAAATACAAACTCAAAAGTACTACAGAGTGGCTATATGGCCTTCGGAAACAAATATAGAATAAGCATAACATGAAATCAGTCACAGATATTCATATCACTAAGGCAGAAAATAGATATGAATATAACAGATAGAAGTGAACATCAAAGTAGTGGTCATACAAGATCCACTACATCACAAAAGAATAGGTACAATTGCTAGACAAAAGAATATGTATACATCAAGGAGTCTCTATGTCGAATGTATAAAAACAAAAACTACTAAGATAAAGTAGTTAGCAAAAATTCAAAAGCTAATCCCTGGTAAGAAGTCAAGTGGAAGCACCTGAAACAGCTCGGTCTGACCCAAGTATTATTTAAGAAGAAAAATAATAAACGGATCAATCTAGCTATAATTATCATGTAAGATGAGAAAGGATAAGAGATATGACAAATATATATGATAACAAAAAAATCACACAATATCTCAAATTTTCTCAAACACTAAAAAGAATGTCATATTCTTTATTCTTATTCACCGAACTACAAATATTGATAGAGCTTATCAATGCAAATCACAAACTTTTGATGAAACACAAATTCTAGAAATCAATAATTAGACATCAAAAAACACAAAAGAAGGGGGAGAGGCCTATCACAAATGGGAGCATGAAAACTCACCAACACGTGTATCATAAACGGGACGCTATCCCATGGGTTGATAACCCATAGAGCTGGTGCAACGACGTAGTACAACGGTACGCCCGAGGAACTTGAAACTCAAATAAGCCGGAACAACGACGTAGTACAATGGTACGCCCGATGAACCGAACTCCATAAAATGGTTAAAAAACCCATAGGTCGTTAGCCCATAAAAATGAGACGAAGCTCAACAGAACGGGGTACAGTCCCCCACGCGGACAAAGAGACAACGCATATCGCTAGTCTAAACCTTAAAATGATCGTCATAGATCAATAAGTGTAAATTACATCAAGCTAGTAAATAAATGAGTTTAGCTTCATGTCCCATAACCACTGGCTTAACTTAAATATTTACGAACAAATTGTAGATTTCCACTCGAAAATTGTCACAAGATTTCAATCGAACAAGTCTAAGAATTAACCAATGAAGTAAACGCAAGCATTTCATACCACTTATTTTACTAAGTCGTTTAATTGGATTTCTCGTACGAATGAGATAATGGTTTGTATATACTAATAAATTGGAAAATGATTTTAAAAACGAGCTTTGTATTAAAAGTAATGTTGAAATAATTTTTGTGAAAGAGTTTGAGTATTTACTACTAGTATAGAAACCTTTGTATTTTAAAGTGACAAATCACATGAACGATTGTAAATACAATCTATCACCAAAAATTCACATTCGACGATGTGAATTAAAACCATGAAAAATCGATATCGAATCCATTAAATGGGTATTCCCGAAAATCCTTAAAAGAAGTCATCAAAGTCTATAATAAATGACAACAACTAACTGGATAAAAAAAATCGATAAAACGAAAACCCAAATAAAAATAGGAAAATTGGCTGAAGTTAACAGCGCAAGACGTCTGGTGATTTTCCCAGACGTTTGAGCTGAAGGTCTGGAAATTTTCTTCCAGATCGCCCAGATGTTTGGGAATAACCTCAGACGTCTAAGCAGTAGGTCTGGAATTTTATTCCTTTTCATCAGACGTCTGATTGTTTTCCCAGACGTCTGAGCTGAAGCTCAGGGCAACATTTGTCTAGGCCATTGATGGTCAAATCAACTCGAAAGCGATCGAATAAGTGATGGTGGCTAGGGATTTATACCAAGCGACAACCCAGCCCTATAGGCTCTTCGATACACTCCAAACAACATGTCCAAACATCCATAGTAGGATTTTCATAGATTTTGACTTCAAAATACCAAAATTGGAAAATTCACCAAACCAATTCAATTCAAAGCAATTGAACATGAAATAGATGTTAGGAATTCATACCTAACAACAAATGAAAGCTATAGACGTAGATGTGAGTTCAAGGACTCACCTTTAAACTCGAAAACAAGGAATGAGAAGTTATAAAACAAAGCAATATCAATTCCTCCTCAACTACACCTCTAAGATCTTCAATCTATTATTACATGCAAAGATTTCCTAAGTTAGGTTATAAGAAATTCTGGAAATTAAAGAGAGATTGAGATGGGGAAGATGAAGAGGATGCTTACCTAAGCTTCTCTTTGATTTAAAACTTGAATTTGAATTCCTAAGAAAAGCTAGGGCTTAGGAATTTTAAGTTTCTTTCTTTTCCCCCATTTTTCCTTATGCTTGAGAGTGTTAGGAAATTATGGAAGGAATGAATGAAGAGGAGTGGAGTTAGGGTATTTGGTAGAGGAGTTTGAGTTATCTTGTTGGGTTGGTGGGCTAGAACCAAACCCAAAGCCCAAATGAAAATACCAAAATCCTAATCAACTCCAAACATATCAATGTTTATACTCAAACAAGTTGTAAACGTCATTTTGAACTCAATGAAAGTGGTCTTGAGTCCGGATTCGACTGTTTACAAAAAGTCACGTTTTAGAGTTTAAATTAAATCAATGACGTTATATTTAAATATTAAATCGTAAAATATGCGGGTTGTTACAGACTCCCCTCCTTAAAGAAATTGCGTCCTCGTAATATTTTAAGAAGGAAATAAAGAGTAACAACCACTCTAAGGCATAACAACACAAAAGAAAATTTTGAAGTGAGAAGTTCACCTGAAGGAGCTCGAGAGAGTAAGACCGGAAGTGTTCGCTCGACGAATTCTCTGGATTCCAAAGAACAATCCTTAGGATTTGCGGACCATTGAACTTTCACAAGTGGAACATCTTTGTTACAAAGGCGTTTAACCTCCGTAGCAATGATACGAATATGATGTTGCTCATAAGTCAAATTAGGTGAAACTTCAATTTCTTCAATAACACGAGGCTCAAGAATATAATCGGAATCTCTAAGGCATTTCTTTAGTTGAGAAACGTGGAATACGTCATGAATAGCAGAAAATTGAGCTGGTAATAAAAGGCGATAAGCCACGGAACCAATGTGTTCGGTGATGGGAAATGGGCCAATATATCGAGGTGTTAATTTTCCCAAATGACTGAAACACACAACACCCTTCATAGGTGAAACATGAATAAATACCAAATCTCCCATAGAAAATTCTAATTTCTTCTTCGGTTATCGGCATAGTATTTTTGTCTACTCTGAGCTTCTCTCATCCTATGACGAATAAGGTCAATCTTTTCTATGGCATCACGAATAAAATCTGGACCTAAAACCAACTTCTCACCGGCTTCAAGCCAACACGAAGGAGATCTGCATGGCCTTCCGTAGAGTGCCTCGAATGGTGCCATACCAATACTAGATTGGAAGCTATTATAGTAAGAAAACTCAACAAGAGAAATATGATCTTTCTAACTTCCACCAAAATCAAGAACACATGCACGAAGAAGATCTTCAAGGGTTTGATTCAAACGCTCGGTTTGTCCATCGGACTGAGAATGATAAGCGGTGCTAAAATTTAGCTTCATTCCCAAAGCTTTTTGACGACCTTTCCTAAATCCACTTGTAAATAATGGATCACAATCGCTAACAATAGAAGTAGGAACTCCATGCAATTTAACAATTTCTTTAACATAGAGTTTAGCCAAAAGAGGTACAGTCCGATTGGACCGAACGGGTATAAAATGGGCGGATTTTGTAAGTCTATCTATAATCACTCATAAACTGTCTTGACCCAAATGAGAATGGGGAAGATCGTCAATAAAGTCCATGGAAATTTGATCCCACTTCCAAATGGGAATGTCTAAAGGTTGCAATAACCCACCGGGCCTTTGATGCTCGGCCTTTACGAGTTGGCAAGTCATGCAATGCTTAATAAAGTTAGCAATATCAGATTTCATTCCATCCCAATAATAAAGTCGCTTCATGTCCGCATACATTTTACTACTGCCGGGATGAATGGTAAATTTAGAACGTTGAGAATCTTCTAAAATGTCCTTACATAGATCACTGATATTTGGCACAATAAGTTTACCAAATTTTTAAATGCCTCCACAAGCATCGATTTCAAAGTCTTTCAAACCATCAATATTTCTATCCCTACAACTTTGGCTAGATGAGCTAATTCGGGATCATGTTTTTTGAGCTTCAGGAATGCAGTCTAAAAGAGATGAATGAGCCTCAAGGCTACATAAAACAAGAGATGAACATAAATTGGATTCACGATCTCGAATCTCACAAGTGGACAAAGTCTCGAGATCATTCGATTTAGATATCATCATGGAAACAACCGCTTGTTGCTTACGACTAATGGCTTCGGCAACACGATTTCCCTTTCCGGGAGTATAAAGAATATCAAGATCATAAGATGCAAGGAATTCGAGCCAATGTTGTTGGCGCAAATTAAATTCCTTTTGAGAGAACAAATACTTCAAAGATTTATGATCGGTGTAGAGAATAAATTTCTCTCCCAAAAGATAATGACGCCAAATTCTAAGGGCGAAAAAATGGTCGTGAGCTCTAAATCATGTGTGGCATATCTAGTCTTGGCAGTCTTTAATTGCCAAGAAGCATAAGCGATAACACATTCCCTTTGCATGAGAACGGCTCCCAAACCAACCCGACTAGCATCGATATAAACAATCAAGGATTGGTTTCCTTCGGGAATCACAAGAACAGAAGCATCGGAAAGGAGTTCTTTTAATTTCTGAAAAGAAGCTTCACATTTGTCTGACCAAATGTACTTAACTCCCTTCTTTGTCAAACTAGTAAGTGGTACGGAAATTTTAGAAAAGTCTTTTATGAACCGACGGTAATAGCTCGCCAATCCAAGAAAGCTATGAATTTCCGTCACACTCTCCGGTCTCTTCCAATTTTGAATCGCTTCAATCTTTGAAGGATCCACAGAAATTCCGGATTCAGAAATAGTATATCATAAAAATTTCACACGGGATTGCCAAAAGTGGCACTTAGAAAAATTTTCTTTCAATTGATTGCACCTAAGGGTTTCCAACACAATTCGAAGATGTTTTTCATGCTCTTCCTCGGTTGTAGAATAAACAAGAATATCATCTATAAAGATGAGAACAAATCGATCGAGGAAGTCTTTGAAAATTCGATTCATAAGGTCAACGAAATAAGCTGGAGCATTCATTAAACCAAATGGCATAACAAGCCATTCATAAGATCCATAACGAGTACGGAACGATGTCAAAGGAATACTATCCTCTACAATTCGAAGCCGACGAAAACCGGTTGCTAAGTCTAACTGTGAAAAGACTCTAGCACCGCAAAGTTGATCGAATAGTTCATCAATCCGAGTTAAGGGATATTTATTCTTGATGGTAAGATCATTAAGCTTGCGGTAGTCAACGCAAAGCCTAAGCGTACAATCAGATTTCTTCACAAAGATAGCTGAAGCTCCCCAAGGAGAGGAACTAGAACGAATAAACCGTTTTGCTTCCAATTCGGATAATTGTTTACGCATCTCCTCATTTTGCTTATTGGACATACTATAAAAAGGACGAGTGATAGGTAGAGCTCCAGAGATTAGATTAATTTTGAACTCAATTGCTTGCTTAGGTGGTAATCCTAAAACGGGACCAAATATATCGGGATATTCACGAACAACGTGAATGAGGGAAATGACATCTTCCACATCATCAATATCGTCATTATGTGGATTTAGAGAATATAAGGATGCTACCGAGTTGGAATCTGAAACTTTAAGAACAATAGAAATCTTCTTAACAGATTGAGGATGTTGAAGATGGATAGCCCTCTCAGGACATAGGATGTGGAGTTCATAACGGTTTAGCCAATCATTCCCAAAATCATTCCGAAACCTAAATAGCGCATAACGTGCAAATCGGCCCGGAAAGCATAATCACATAAAATAATCTCGACATCTTTACAAAGTAAACTGAGTGTTGCGGATCCACTAACCGGATTCGCAATTCTCAGTGAAGTCATCAAGCCCATAACTTTTAAAGACAAAGTATCGACAAGTTCTTTTGATATAAAAGAGTGAGATGCACCCGTATCAATGAGAACTCGAATAGGATGATCATGGAACATAATAATGCCATCAAGGACAGAATGAGAAATACCTTGACCAAGAGAAGTGTTACTACGGGCTTGCACAACATTCAGCTTTCTCTCTTTCTTGCTTTGAAGTTTGGGACATGAAGATATAAGATGACCCGAACTTTTGCAATAGCGACAATAAAGGGGTTTCAAACACCTATTTGCGTAATGGTCCTTAGAACCACAATTATAGCATTCTCCACGATTAGGGGTAGGAGTCTTTGCTACCGAAGTTGCTTGCTTCCCTTTCTTGTTAGGATTAGGTTTGAACTTATTATCGGGATGCCTCTTCTTGTTGTTTTTAAAGTTCTTCTTGGCACCTACAACTTTAACATCACTTTCTTTATCGGCCTCTTCAAGTCAAAGAGCGATATCTACAAGCCGATCGAAGGAAACTTCTAGTTTCAAAAGTAAAGACTTTTTGAGGTTCTTATTCAAACCATAGATAAACCTTTGATTCTTCTTTGAAGGGGTATTAATATACTCGACCCCATATTTATAGAGGGATTCAAATGATGCAACCTAATCCGTCACAGAAGGTTCACCTTGAACAAGGTCAATAAAGCATCGGGCTAAAGTTACTTTTTTAGCTTTTGGCACAAACTTTAACTCGAACCTTTCTCGGAATTACTCCCAAGTAAGACCCGCTTCGACAATTTCCAAAATCAAAAGCTCACACCAATCTAATGCTCTCTCCTGGAGCATGCTAGAAACCACTTGGACTCAATGTAGATCCACAAGTTTCATGCGAGAAAAGATGCGATCGCATGTTCTAAGCCAAGCTTGGACTTTTATAACACTTTCGGAACCCTTGAATGGCTTTCCACCTAAATTGGTATAATCACTGCACAAGCATGCAAACCCAGATTTAGGATGAGTAGGCTCAGGAATGGGTCTGACAGCTTGGGCATTCTTTACAAGATCTAAAAGCTGTTGGGCAGACATGAATACGCCATCTTGAGGAGTAGCACTGGATTGACCGGCACTGGGACAGCCAGGTCTAACCATTTCTCTTCTTTAAGAAAGAAAGAAAGAATAGGAAAAAGATTATTCTCAGAATGAATATCAAACAAACTTGATTGATAAAACAAGGCATCATAAAAGAAAATAGGATAGAACGGGTCCTAAGACTCGAATTAAATCCTAAGGCACGATTCCTAAGAGAGACTTAGGACAGTGATCCTTGCTAGATTATTCTACATTGTTCCGAAGTTTGGCTCTGATACCAAGCTGTGACACCCCACCTCTATACTCACACTAGCCAAGAACGCTACGGGGTAATGCCATAGACTAGCACGAAGAATAAGGCTGTTGAGGAGCGACCATCTGTGTAATTGCTTTGAGCGAGAACCGATATGTCAGATAGTAGGTCATGCACTTCATTTCAAGAGGAAATCTGACATATCAAATACAAACTCAAAGCTACTACATAGTGGCTATGTGGCCTTCGGAAACAAATATATAATAAGCATAACACAAAATCAGTCACATATATTCATATCACTATGGCGGAAACAGATATAAATATAACACATTGAAGTGAACATCAAAGTAGTGGTCATACAAGATCCACTACAACACAAAAGAATAGGTACAAGTGATAGACAAAAGAATATGTATACATCAAGGAGTCTCAATCTCGAAAGTATAAAAACAAAAACTACTTAGCTAAAGTAGTTAGCCAAAAGTCAGAAGCTAATCCCTGCTAAGAAGTCAAGTGGAAGCACCTGAAACACCTCGGTCCGACCCGAGTATTATTTAAGAAGAAAAACAATAAACAGATCAATCTAACTATAATTATCATGTAAGATGAGATAGGATAAGAGATATGACAAATATATATGATAACAACAAAAATCATACGATATCTCGAATTTTCTCAAACACCAAAAAGAATGTCATATTCTTTATTTTTATTCACCAAGCCACAAATATTGATAGAGCTTATCAATGCAAATCACAAAAATTGGTGAAACACAAATTCTAGAAATCAATAATTAGAAATCCAGAAAATACAAAAGAAGGGGGAGAGGCCTATCACAAACGGTAGCATGAAAACTCACTAACACGTGTATCATAAACGGGACGCTATCCCATGGGTCGCTAACCCATAGAGCCGGTGCAACGACGTAGTACAACGGTACGCCCGAGGAACCTGAAACTCAAGTAAGCCGGAACAACGACGTAGTACAACGGTACGCCCGATGAACCGAACTCCATAAAACGGTTAAAAAAACTCATAGGTTGCTAGCCCATAAAAATGAGACGAAACTCAACAGAACGGGGTATAGTCCCTCACGCGGACAAAGAGACATCACATATCACATGGCTAAACCTCAAAATGATCGTCATAGATCAATAAGTGTAAATTACATCAAGCTAGTAAATAAATGAGTTTAGCCTCATGTTCCATAACCACTGGCTTAACTTAAATATTTACGAGCAAATTGTGGATTTCCGCTCGAAAATTGTCACAAGATTCATCGAACAAGTCTAAGAATTAACCGATGAAGTAAACGCAAGCGTTTCATACCACTTGTTTTGCTAAGTTGTTTAATTGGATTTCTCATACGAATGAGATAAAGGTTTGTATATACTAATAGATTGGAAAATGGTTTTAAAAACGAGCTTTGTATGAAAAGTAATGTTGAAATCATTTTTGTGAAAGAGTTTGAGTATTTACTACTAGTATAGAAACCTTTGTATTTTAAAGTGACAAATCCCAAGAACGATTGTAAAAACAATCAATCACCAAAAATTCACATTCGACGACATGAATTAAAACCATGAAAATCGATATCGAATCCATCAAATGGATATTCCCAAAAATCCAGAAAAGAAGTCATCAAAGTCGATAATAAATAACAACAACTAACCGGATCAACAAAAATCGATAAAACGGAAACCTACATAAAAATAGGCAAATTGGGTGAATTTAACAGCGCCAGACGTTTGGTGGTTTTCCCAGACGTCTGGGCTGAAGGTCTGTAAATATTCTTTCAGATCGCCCAGATGTCTGGGAATAACCTCAGACGTCTAAGCAGTAGGTCTGGAATTTTTATTCGTTTGCATCAGACGTCTGAGTGTTTTTCCAGATGTCTGAGCTAAAGTTCAAGGCAAAATTTGCCTAGGCCATTGATGGCCAAATCAACTCGGAAGTGATCGAATGAGCGATGGTGGCTAGGGATTTATGCCAAGCGATAACCCAACCTATAGGCTCTTCAATACACTCCAAACAACATGTCCAAACATCCATAGTAGGATTTTCATATATTTTGACTTCAAAATATCAAAATTGGAAAATTCACCAAACCAATTCAATTCAAAAGCAATTGAACATGAAATAGATGTTAGGAATTCATACCTAACAACAAATGAAAGCTATAGACATAGATGTGAGTTCAAGGACTCATCTTTAAACTCAAAAACAAGGAATAAGAAGCTCTAAAACAAAGAAGGATCAATTCCTCCTCAATTACACCTCTAAGATCTTCAATCTATTCTTATGCAAAGATTTCCTAAGTTAGGTTATAAGAAATTCTAAAAATTGAAGAGAGATTGAGATGGAGAAGATGAAGAGGATGCTTACCTAAGCTTCCCTTTGATTTATAACTTGAATTTGAATTCCTAAGAAAAGCTAGGGCGTAGGAATTTTAGTTTCCTTTCTTTTCCCCCATTTTTCCTTTTTCTTGAGAGTGTTAGGAAATTATGAAAGGAATGAATGAAAAGGAGTGGTGTTAGGGTATTTGGTAGAGGAGTTTGGGTTATTATGTTGGGTTGGTGGGCTAGAACCAAACCCAAAGCCCAAATGAAAATACCAAAATCCTAATCAACTCCAAACATATCAATGTTTATACTCAAACAAGTTGTAAACGTCATTTTGAACTCAATGAAAGTGGTCTTGAGTCTGGATTCGACCGTTTACAAAAAGTCACATTTCAGACTTTAAATTAAATCAACGACGCTATATTTAAATAAAATATTTAAATATGAAATTGTAAAATATGCGGGTTGTTACACTTTATATCAAAGTCATATGCTGCCAAGAATTATAGCCATTTTTGTTGCATCATTTTTAATTCTTTTTTAGAATAACTACATTAGAGACTTGTGATATGTATACAGTTCGAACCGTCCTCCCAGAAAGCCATGCCTCCAAATTTTCAATGCAAAGATCATTATTTCCAACTCTAAGTCATGAGTTGGAATTGAATTTCGTATGGCATCAACTAACGAGCTTCATGTACTCTCACTTACCCCTTCTACATCAGCACTACTCCAAATCCACTTGCATAAAAATTTGTATAAATAACCAAATCCTAATTCCTTATGGCACAATCAGGACAATAGTGTTAGTTAAAAACCTCTTCAACTCCTAGAATAACTCTTTACACTTGACAGTCCATTCAAACGTCTCATTCTTCATAGTCAATTTTGTCAATGGTGATGCTATCTGTTAGAAATCTAAATAATTCTTCAATGTATATATATAGCCAATCCAAAGAAACTCACCCTTATCTCCATAACCCTCTTGGTTTCTTCCAATCATCAATGGTCTCTATCTCTGATGGATCCACTGCGAATCCATTCTCTAAAACAATATAACCTAGAAACTTAACTTTTCATTTCCAAAAGTGAAAAGTGTCATTAACTTATGTTGCCTCAAAGTATCCAACGCCAATCTAAGATGGATTCATTTTCTAGCTCATTCTTAGAATATATTGCCAGTGAGGACTATGACAAATTTGTTCAAAAAATCGGGAAAGATCCAGTTTATTAGATCAAAAAAGAACTCAGGGGAGTTGGTTAGTCCAAAGGGCATAACTAACCATTTATACAAACTATGTCTAATCCTAAACATGGTCAAGGAATAAATCTTTGCATTGAAAATTGATATTTCCTTAAAAAAGCAACCACCTTTAGACTAATTCTTTACACAGGTCATTTGCCTATAGGTTACTTTTATATTATGGCAGATATCTTAGATGTCAACCGAATTTTTTTTTCCTTTAATCACTTCTTAATTAACCTCTTTCTTTTATTAATTTGTTAATTAAGGACATTTTCTACCTTACCATTTGGTTCATAATAATTCAAAAAATCATGTGAAAATTCTCAAAACTTCATAGAAATTAAAAAATAGATTTCTTTACCTCAGTTAAAATACCAAATCAAATATTATATATTAATATTCTGCTAAAACTTTACATTCTCCATATAAAAATTTCATAATAATTTGTTTACTCATCTGAAAATTACGGAAACTAAAATTCATCTCTGCTTTAGTGTGGCAAACATCATATTAAAATTTAAAACCATTTGGCTATGATTAAATCATGTTATACCTTAAACATACCTCAAACAATGAATTTAACACCTAAATTTATATGGATGCATTCTATAATCATCAAAATATGATTATCCTCATTCAAACTAGCAAAAACATGAAAAATCCAAACCTAAACAAATTTGAATATTAAATAAGTGTAAGTATTGCTCAGCTTAATTAGAAACTTGATTACACATCTCTTCTACTTTAAAAAATGATAGCTTATGTTATCTTTGATTTGTTTTCCACTCCCGCCTCTGCCCTTGATAATAGCGACCATGCTCCTCTTTGTTGCAAATTTTTTTTATAGAATGGAAGTGAATGGCATGGATTAAAGGTATAATGGTTTGTAGAGTGGGCTTGGGCTAAACCCCCTTTCTACCTTAGCCTTTTAATCACATATCCTCTTTATTTTAGCATTCCTTTCATTGTTATAATTTTTTAACGTAGAATATAATTTGACTAATTAGTGCTATTTCACTCGATTAATCTTTTTATGTCTCCCATGGTTTATTAATTTTATTCCTCTTTGGTGACTCCTTTAGTCGAAAGCACCTATTTTGAAATAATTCCCTAAGTAATGAAGTGATGGTATCGAAACCATCCCTTCGAAAGCATTAGAGAGATGGCCATGTTTTTTGAAAACAAAAGAACCCCTTCGAAACCATCTGGATTGAAAGGTAGGAAGCGGCAGCTAAAGGCTTCGACTGAGTCGAAAGCAATCATTTAAAACAAAAATGAAACCTAATCAAAGCTAATTTTTTTAAACCATTTGACCTAGTCGAAAGCTAACTAGGTCGAAAGCATCTTAATCGAAAGCAAGCAGGCACATTTTCCTTTAAAACCAAAATAATGCTTCAACCCCTTCGGAACCCCCTGGTTTCGACTTCATACCTTTCGCTCTCTTCCAATTCACTATGTACCAGTTCCCCGATACCCTATGCATTGGTTTCGACTATGCCGGAAAGGAAGGGATGGAGGCGGAACCTAGTGTCGTAAGCTTCGAAACAGTGAAAAACCTATTTGCTTGTACTTTAAAACTATTGCTTTTTTACATAACCTGCCTTGATTGTCTAAATCTGATTGGTTGCATGATTTTTATTCCAATTTAGCAATTTAAATTTATTTGCAAAAAGCCCCTACTCCCCCTTAATTATATAAACCATTTAAGTCGCATGCCTTAAATAATTTTATATAACCATTAAAACAGTTAGGTAAAAATCTACAAAAATTCTAGAAAATCACACTTTATATGTTTTATAAGATATAAAAATATCAGACCCAAACAATTAATTATTTATCCGTAAATAATTTATAACCCAAAATACCATTTTCTTTACTAGAAAATTCATATCAAATCCATGAAAAGTCAGAAAAATATGAAAACTAAAACCTGTCTCCAAAATATCATTTTAGATCTTCACAAAAATTTACAAAGAATTTGGATGTCGTTTACTAGGGTTTTCATCTTAAAACATGTCATAAAATCAACATGAACATACATAAATCATCAACAAGTATATATAATCGTTCCATCATCCAAAAACATGGAAAATCTATGCAAAATACTTCGGATATAATCTTAAAACCAAAACCATAAAAGATTTGAAATGTAAACATTATTCACCTTAGCTTAGAGATTAAAGGAGCTTGAGATTTGGATGAATTTGATTTGAATTAGCTTTTTCGTTAGCTTTTCTTAATTCTTCTTCCTCTTTTCCTTAATAATGATGGCCAACCTTAGTTTTGAATTTTCAAAATGAAATGAGTGTGAATGAAGAAGCACGGCCTAAGGGAATAATATAGGAATGGCCTCTTTCCCAATTTACCCCTCCTCTATTTCATTTAAAACCTTTCTTTAGTTTATTAGTTTTGAATGGCACGACTACCCTTAATAAAATTCAAATCGCAGTCCCTTAATCAGCACATTATTTTATTTAATTTGACTAATTAAATGTTCTAAATAATGTTACCAAAAATCTAGGGTGTCACATCTTGAACCCTTTCCAAAGCATGGCCAATAAGGTAAAACTTGTCGGGACGATCAGCGATGGCAGTCACGTAGAATGATATCTAAAATGTAAAATCGAAGTATTAAATAATATCAAAAACTTGAACTATACATCACTACATGACACCGCACTAGAATCTACTTTAGCATAGGGAGTACAACTTGCAATTATTCTTCTAATGTTGATTATCTGTCAAGTTTTTTGTAGAAATGGATCAAAGATGTTCCAAACTTCTGGCAGTTCAAGCCATAGGTAATCTACTTTGAGATATATTAAGTCTAACATCGAATCAAGATCAACTACAAATCCACATGCCCTACAAACTCCAATAGAGCATGCACAACAGACTCAAATTTAATAGGAACAACAACATGAGATTTCGCAGGTTTAATGGTAAAATCTAGAAATCCCCAATTCAAAGAACAAGTTCGGACAATCCAGTAGAGTTGGTATGTGGGCTAGAATTAGATCCAGCACACGACACCCTTGAGGATGCCATAATATTGGAAGATCCTGTCGACTTTGTTGCTTCCAAAATCGACAAAGGACCCCTTCGTAGAATCTGATAAGCATAGGCTTCCATTTGAAGACATTCTAGCTCCTTCCCATCTGTAAAGGCCACACAACCCTCTTGAAGGATGCACTGCCTATACTAGATATATGTGTTTGGTAGGTTGCATCCCACCATTCAACCAGTTTTTCCACCGAGTTATAAAATTCATGCACTTGCTCTAACAAAGCTGCACTAGAACAAATATGCTTTGCTCCTTGGTATATACATGGTCTTCTCCGAGCACTTGAACCGAGTACCTAGTGATGAGAAGAACCGGTACACTTATAGCTTCAAGAGTCGAAAAGAGAGTCCATCTCTGATTTACTTGGAACCAATCAGAGGTTGTAGAGTATTTACTAGAGCATGGAACAAGTTGAGCTACTTCAAGGTAAGTGATTCTACATTCATTGCCTGCTAGGATTTGCTCAAAAATGGTTAGCCGGATGTAAGTTCCATCTCATTTATATTGTATGAATTTGCCTTACAGTCTACAGACTTAACTCATATCATTGTTTTACTATCCAAAAGTTCCATGGAGACCAGTAGCTTGGCACTTTCAAATGTCGTTAATGCTCTTATGGCAATTCCATAGAAGATAGAGATATCAGAACTCTCTTGTCAGATGAAAATATTTTGGCTTATGACTTGTTTGAAGAGGGTCATAGTACTGGTGTCATCCAGGTGGTCATTAGCAATGATAGCAACGATGATAACAACTAACCTGAGGGAGGCAAGGTGGATCCAGATTTGCCCCCAGTCCTAAGTCCTAGAGCTGGAGTTGAAGAAAATATTGAGCAAGTACTAGAAAACATCGACGAAGGCAAAATTATTGGCTAGAGTGGCAAGGTTGGCCAAGGCAACATTGAAGTGGGCCATGAGTCTCAAACTGAACTACCCAAAGACATCCAACAACTAGCTCCACAAAAGAGATAAATTATAAAGATTTCCAAGGCATAGACCTCTACACCGTCTTCGTTAGTCAAAGATGCGGAGAAAATTTCATCTCCTCCCTCGGCAGATGCATTTGGTAGCCTCGGCCAATTTCTAATGAGTTTGGCTCTTTCAATGTTAGCAATATCAATATCGAGGGCATTGATTCCCTAATTCACTTCGATGAGGATGCCATTCCTACTAGTGTGGAAGAGACCACTCCCATGAGCAAAGCTTTAGCTCATGGTCCGTCGGGGAGGCACTTGGACACTCATGTGCACATGCACCTCATGGCACTACATTGCACTTGGCGTATGTCCTTATTAATCGAATATAACTTATTCTCATCTTATTTACATGAACTATAGAGAAGAGAAATAAATATATCAATCTTTAAGGAAAAAAGCATTCCAAGAACAAAGGGCTAGGTCGAGTTCGTATCACCAGGGAGGTGGTCGAGACGATGATTCAAGCCGTCGTTCTAGCCACGATAGGGATGATCGAGATAGAAGCAGCCATGACAGAGTTGGCTCACCACATGATTCTGCTTTCAACCATTGTCCTAGGTCTAAATCACCTCCTTCTAGAGGTCCAAATAGGCCTTTTAATCGTATTGATGGCATTCGACTAGGCGGGAATTCTTGTGTCCTGCCTCCAAATTTAATTCCTCTACAGTATTTGGCACCATCTCACTCTAGTCCATCATCCAACCACTGGAACCACTAAAGCAGTTTTGAGACTTTACACAATAGACCGACAAGTAGATCGGTGAAACTCTAGATGTCATAGTAGAGCAACAACTTGCGGCCAATGCTAGAATGGCCAAGCTTAAGGGAGAATTTTCAAACATTTTCTTCGATGATCTGATGTTTGTGCCAAACCTGAAAAGAATCCCATCTGGTGTCCAAAAGATAACCAATAATTGTGTGATCAATGATCACAATCAGTATAATGAAGGTCGAAGTTAGTTGGAAAATTTCCAAAGTGTCAAGGGATTGGCGATTAAAGATTGAAAACCAAAAACTTATCGAAGCTGACAATAAGAGGATCATAGCCCCCCTCGATCCCAAAGTCAAAAACTTAAGGAAATGTCAAACTGAAGCGAAGAGGAAAGCCAAAAATGCCATCAAGGCACTCGAAAGGAGAGGACCAAGCACCAAGATGAGATGGAGAAAGTCTTCCATCGAAACCATGATTGGTACTGGAGAGAGATGCCGCGAACAGGACTATGGTTAAGCTGGAATCCAAGCTTGCACATGAAACAAAAGAATAGGAGGACGTGCTCCATTAAGTTCAGAATTACTGTGATGAGTTGCTCGATGCTAGGGAAGAAAGAGATAAGGCGGTCGAGCATGCTAAGGATATAGATATTTTATTCAAGAGGGAGGTTGAGGCTGTAGAAAAGCAGGCCGAAGAGCGTGTGATGGAGAAGTTTGAACCACTACTGAACCAATACAATGCCAATGTGCTCAAATTCCAAAATCTGGAGTGGTTCCTAGATTTTTACCCTAGAATCCTTGCCCTTGCTAGGGAGTAGATTGTTGAAGAGGAAAACTCATCTTAAGGGTGGTGAAGTGAATATAGAGCAGCTAGAGAAAGAGGTCTTGGTAAGGGACGAGCCTAAGATTCTAAAAGATGGCCAGCTTATCCTTCATCAGAAGCTTGCCTCGACAGCACATAAAGACTTGGGCGAAGGCTCCATATCAGAGCCACATGTTGCTACCGCTAACCAAACGCTTAGGTCCCAAATAGCTTCGGATTCATTTTTTAATACCAGTTACGATCTTGAAAGGCCTGAGATTCACAAGCCCACCGTTCTCTCTCTGATTCTTGAGGGTAACTCAAGCGGCATTCCGATCCGCATAGAACCCCAAACCAAAGAAGGTATCTCATTGACTTCTCCTATGTTCCAGAAAGTTGACGTGACATCGATTAACATAGCTAATATCTTTCTCTTTATTTCTAAAGCTTCAGGTCAGCCCCACATCACTCCACTTCCCGATAAGGAATCTCAGCCCGGACTATAAGTGCCTGTAACAAAATCAGTTACTTTTACAACTTCAATAATGAATCTAACCATCCTAGTTGAAGATACTCTCGGCCTTGATGAGCAAATGATTGATGCTTTGCTAAGTGAGAGAGCTGGTGACCTACAAGGAGCTCGGTATGATGACAAAGTGATTATTACCAAGATTCCCTATAATGACCCGTAATTTTCGATAATTAAAAATAGTTAATTTAATAAGGTTTTGTAATTTAATGTTGGAAGAAATAAAAATTTGTGATTTAATAATAAGAATATAACTAAAATAAAGTGAAATAGTATTAATTTAAGGTAACTGATAACTGCTTTAAATGTAATTCTAATTAATTAAAAGAATTAAAGAGTTATTACCGATATAGGTTGTAAATAAATTATAGCAATGTATGTATTAATGGATAATTGGATTAAAAGAGAAATTGATAATTCAAATGTTGACTAATTAATGAAATAAGGTGTAATTAGTTGTAATTGATAATAGTAGTGGGGCAGTAGTAGTTATAACAATTATTTGTAGATAATGAACTTAGAAATGTTATTAAATGTAGAATGGTGACAATTGTTGTTTGTTACCAATATATTTAATCAATTGCAATTAAATGTAATTAAATGTTACATTAATGTGAGTTAAGACAATAACTATAAATTGTGAATGTAATACAAGGAATAGAAATGTTAATTATATTCATATAGTAATAATTAATTTAATAAAAGAATGAAACCCAGATAAATAAATTAATTGGGATTTCAAATTTCAATTAATGTGAAAAATCGAAAAAATTTAATATAATTGAAATAGTAGTTGATACAAATAAAAGATGGAAATGGTAGCATATTAGTGAAATAAGATATCAACAAATGTTAATTATGTTTGTAGAGTAATAATTGTTAGAATAAAAGAATGAAATCAAATTTAAACAATTTATTGAAATGTAATTTTTATTAATTGGATTTAATTTTAGTTGAAATTAGATCCTGTAACTGATGTAATAATTAACACTGAAATTATATGTAGACTTGTTTGAAATTATTGTAGATGTCTAAGTAATCAAAAATGATGAAATTTGTTAGTTTATAAACATTGAATTAAAAAATGAATTAATTAATTTAATATTAATTTATTTAATTAATGTGAAAATAGCCATTTTGGCCACTGTCTTGGATTTCGACGAAACCAGTTTCATCGGATCCGTAACGGTGAATTATTGTAAGGATTAAGTTTCATATCGATCAGACTTGTCGTTTGATCGTACGGAATCGAAACGCGTAGAAATCAATTTAATTAAATTTAATTGAAATCAATTTGAAATAAGCTGATTTTAAGCTAACTTCTTCATACGATGGAATTAGGACTTGAAACCTGTTCCACTGAGTTTAAAATTATTGAAAACGTCTATTCTGATAAATGGGATGACCCATTTTCGTTTCGGGAACGAAACGGGCTTTCCGGGTCGTTTATCGTTCAACTTTATAATCGATCTAGCTGTTCATTCCTATTTCTGATCTACCTATAAATAGCCTGTTATAAACCTTAACTATTTCTTACTCTATTTGTTTGTACATACAATTCTATCTGCTTCTCTCTTTCCAATGGCAGAAAAATCCAAAACCCTAATTCCCAAATTTGCAAATTCAATTTCAAATTCAATTCCAAAATTAAACTCCTCAAAATATATCAAATTATATATCCATGTGAAGCTCTCGACGAGCGCAAGTCAAATTTGCAGTTAGTCTTTCGATTTGGGTTTCTGTGTGGCCGAAATTGAGCGATTTAACCTTGGCCGTCCGTTTTATGGTTTTGACGATCCAACGATGGATCGTCGTCCGATCGACGATCGGGAGGTGGGGTTAGGAAGGTGGTATCGTGCAGATCTCATCCCTACCATTTGTTCGTCATCTTGTTATAATTCGGGCCCTAATTTGGATTTCAATCTGATTTAAAATCAAATGTGAGTGTTCTAACCTACTTACAACTACTAAATTATCGTATGTTAGTTAAATTAAACTTATGATGTGATTTGAAATTATTCGATTGACATTTGGTATGTTTAAATTATTATTCCAGTCAAATTTGACTTTTATTGCATTTAATCATCGTTTAATTTAATATTGAATTTAAATTGTCAATTTAGTACCCGTTATTGATTATCAGTTATCTATTGATGTTTATTGATTGACTTGGATGATTATGATGTATGTTTGATTGTTGATATTGGATGACTGGATGTTGTATTTTATATTGTTATGATAATGCAAGTTCCTTATGGGTTGAAATGATACATACCCGAACGATCTATAGATTAGGGAAAAATCGTTATGGGTTGAAATGATAGACTCGAGTAATTTTATGGATTTTATTTAATTTGGGATTGCGGTTTGAAAATGATATATAACCGTAAAATTTTAAATTGCGGATTGAAATGATAAATATCCGTATCACTTGACCCTGGGGTATAAAATTATATACGGACACCGGATTGGTTAAATTAAGTGATTTTTGAATCTTTAAATTTTAAATTCAGTTAACTGGCATTTTTAAAAATAAATTTGATTTATATAATTGAATTATTTTCGAAAGTCCAAGCGTAAATGATGAAATTGGAATTGATTTAATGAATTGTTCAAAGGATTTAAATTAGAATTTCAAAGTTGAAGTGTCAAATATAAATGAATTTATCGGAAATTGAGTTATTGGAAATGTTTGGATATAATTTTGAAATCTATTTTAAATTAATTTAAACTATTTCAATCAATTTAAAACTATTTTAATTTATTTAATCTATTTTAAATCTATTTAATATAATTTAAATCTATTTAATCTATTTTAAATTTATTTAATTTATTTAATCTATTTAAAAATCTACTTAATATAATTTAAATAAATTTAATCCATAATTAATCTATTTAAACATTTTAAACCTAATAAAATCTATCAAATCTATTTTAAATCATTTTAAATCTAATTAAATCAAATTTAAATCTATTTAAAACTATTTTTACTATTTAAACTATTTTAATCTATTTAAAACTATTTTAAAAACTATATAAACTATTTATAATTACCTAAACTATTTTCAAAAATCCAAACTGTGTAAAGTTGAAGTATTTATATTTAAATCCTTGATGATGATACAACCTAAATTTGGAATTTGTAATTGAACCCTTTTGTGAAATGACATAATTGAGTAAATATGATGGTTTTGGAATGAGGATTTAATTAACCTATCTTATCAATAATTTCAAAAGTAAAAATGATTTTGAAAGTGATATGGTTTTGAGAATATGATATTTTGATATCAATTGTAAATTGACTTTTTGAAATGTAAAAGAATCATCTGGTGTGAAATAAGTGTTTGGTTGTTAAAGAGACCGAGATCGGATATTGTTATACTCTCTGCCAATGCCGAAAACCACTTTAACAACTGTGTACGTAGTGGAGATTCCAGAAATGAAGTAGGATGGTTTGGCGAATGATTCTGTATAAGGTATTTACGTGACCCTGACTCCCATGAATCAGCTTGATGTGGCTAAAACAGGAGCTATATCGGGCCAAGTGAGGTCACCCTCGATTTTGATTATGGGAGTGTGTTCCAAGATGGGCGGAGTTGCTGCTAGGCATTACCACTAGTCCGGGAGTGCAATTGGTATATCTACCCTGGCATTGCCTCGAGTGCCTTGTCGCATGCCCTATCGTGCCGTCTATGAGTTTGGTTTGTACCATACCTATGGAGTGCCCTCTGATAGCCTCCAGTTTATGGAGGAGTTACGGTACTGTATAGACTATGGGAATATATAAAAATGTGTTAAGGGGGATATGGGTAACGCCTTAACGCTATTTTAATAATTTACTTTACTGTAGACATATTATAATAGCGTATTGCACTACATAGTAGATAGTTTAACGGATCCTTAGGAGATGGTAATCATGAACACTCTTAAGTTATTGCACTCACATTAGACACTGGATAGGAGATGTCAAACCCCGTAAACATCTCTGACGCCGTTCCACTATTTATTTACCGTTGATTTAACTTACATAAGATCTTTTAGTTCTGACTCGAGTGTTGTCTTTTCAATTCGCTCGGGCCAGTCTGAGCTTTTCGGTTTATCGACGACTGCTTTTGGAGGACGAAGATGAAGGCATAGTACTATTATTATTTGTTTATTTATTCCACTACATCATGTTGTTCCGCTACATTTATTTACTTATTCTTGTTGTATGTAACTCTGATCTGTATTGAAAGTATAATCAATATTATTTGTAAACAGCTTCATGAACTGTTTATTTGATTATTATATTTTGTCATTCCGCTATGAGATTCTGCATTTGTTTTTTCCTTCTCTGTTTGCTTATTTACCCCCATAACAATCTGCCCTTTTGAATGGTTTGAGTCTGACATGTGTGGTTTATCGTCGATTTATACCGTCAGAAATATAGGTCGTTACATTCCCGAGTCATCATCGGGTTGCACCATGGTCGAACTTGAGCAGGAACATCCCCTAGACCAAAGAATCAAGGTAGAAAACATGGAAACCTTTCCATTTTTTTGTTATCTATAGCCCTACCTGGTCAAACCATCTTCGCTCCGGTGTATATTCCTCCACCTGGGAGCACTCAAAATATAACTGTAGGATCGTCACAAAGTACTCCGTCCTTTCTTCCTTCGCCTAGGAATACCCAAAGCGTGCCTGCTAGATCATCATAGAGCACTCCATCTAAGGGTAAAAGAAGTGGGAAAGAACAAGAAAATAGTCGGAAGGATCCGGTGCACCTTCTTCTAACAGAGAAGAAATAAAGAAAAGAAAGAAATAAGAGGCTCAAGAAGTGATCGCTTGTCTTCTTGTGCCTTTTTGTTGTATAGAAGTACTTAGGCTTTTTTCTAGCTTCCTACTTTTGTTTTATTTGGCTAGTGTAGTGCAGATTCGGTCTCCACTTTTGTTTTCTCGCTTACTCATAAATAAACATGTACTTTCCAAGTTCCATTTTGAATGTTAATAATAGAGACTCTTTGTTTTGTCAAGTCTTCATATGGATTTTCCTAAGCTGTTTTAGAAATGCACTTTCCATTCAATTTACTTGTGTTTATTGTCATACCAAATCCTTAGCCTTCTATGTAATTACCGGCCTTTCGTCGCTTTTACAAGCATAAGGTTATCGTTGAAGTGCCAAGTACTTGGCATTGGTTAGGATTAGTCACTTAGGATCAGTGACTTAAGTATTCTTTTCCAGGACCATATTTTCGAATGCGCCAAACTTCAAGCGCTAGTTTAAGTTAACTAATTGGGATCGTGGTTCGTACATCCTCATCTAGGATGTTTATTTCCAATCGCACCTAACTTTGGGCATCGACTTAAAATTCTTAGGTAAAATCCACCTTACACCAGGTATGGACCTTTTATTTGGCTTACTCTGGGAAAAACATTGAGAACTGGATGGTCTTATCAAATCCATTTTAGTTTATACTAACGCCCCCAATCTGAGGGCAAGAGTTGAGCGAGTGAATGGTCGTACCATGTTCGCTTTGATTTATACTCCTGCCCCCACATCAACGGCGAGAGTTAGCATGCTGTGACGCCCCACCCCGAGACCCTCCTTAGCAAAGAGAATTAACAAGTAATTCTGTCTACTAAAGTGGAGAATAGGGCTGGTTAAGGGCGACCATCTATAATTTTGTCTTAAACATTTATTGAATACGTCGATAAATGCAATTTTTTTTTTTCAACTCAAGTGGATCGACATACCCAGTAAATGCTTAATCCAAAACTATAGGTGGCTAACGGATCTATCAGAACAAAATACAATAACTGAATGTAAATCACATCACAGAACAGTAATCAATATCATATATATATATATACATATATACTGATACATGTTTAGTACAATACAATATGAATACAATAAAGGTGGTACTCAACCACACTATATACATCGAATCAAATGTAAATACACCAGAGTATGCGAAAGAAATCAACTACTCAAGCTATAGATAAGCTAATGTCCAACACCAACTTCAAGCTAAGCCCAATAGATGATACCTGAAACAACTCGGTCTGACCCGAGTATAAATACACGGGTCAGTCTAGCTATACAAATCAGTCTTATCGATAATATGAAGTAGAATGGATATAGTGATACTTCTTCTCGAATAAGGAGAAGGATTAGAAAACTCATAGCTCAATACTTAAGTAACAAACGCTACCTAAGTGACTAAATACCTCGAAAGAGGTAACTCAAACTCAATACTCAAATAAAACACAAGTGCCTCATATCATCGGCGATAAACCATAAAGAACTCAAATCAACTCATATAAAGCTTTAGTAAAATCGAAATGGTTCGATGAACCATTACTCCAAAAAGGAGAAAAATCATCTCAATCACAAATAGAAGCCATGAAAGCAACACAAGATAACTCCATAAGAATGTGAGATCACAAACTCATAAGTAAGCCAAGACGGCTAAATCTCACACATGCATCTCAATCTTAAAAGCTCATGGAACTCGATAAGAATTCAAACTCATAAAATCTGAAACTCAATAAAGAATTTGATGCGAGTTCAAAACTCAGAAAAATCTTAACTCTAATGCGCCAAAAACGGCGAACTCAAAACTTAGAAAACCCGGATTGGCCAGATCCCTAATTACAATGCCGAAGCAATATTGCACGTGCTAAACTCAAACGGCCGAAGCCTTAGACAAGGTCGCTGACACCTCCTAAAGCAGTTCGTCCTCATGACAAGGTCGCTGACACCTTTCCAAGCCATTTTGTCAGCCCTAACAAGGTCGCTAACACCTCCCAAAGCAGTTCGTCCTCATGACACGGTCCCTAACACCTCTCAAAGCAGTTCTGCTAGGTACACATCATGAATGTATCACAAACTCACGGATAGGAACCCGAAAAGTGTTAACGTGTGTCCCATACCACACGCTCGCACTTAGCGGTTTACTAGCCGCTAGTCGATGCTACACTAAGAACATCATAAAACTCAGAAAATCATATCTCGCCTCGTCTCATTGGCGAGTGATAAAGAGACACCATACTTGTCTCATCTAATCGACAAGTATTAAATGGAATCATAACTTGTCTCATCTCATCGATAAGTGAAAACATCGTGATGGTTCCTCATAAACCATAAATCTCAAAATATGAAATCATATACTCAAGACTTGCCTTATATCATTGGCAAGTAAATAAAACATCATGATGGTTCTTATCGACCATACTCCTACATAGGAGATCTCAAAGCATAATACTTACCAAATATTGGCCATCTTAAATAATTCCAATAAATATGAATTATAAAACTCAAAATACGCCATAAAATGGCAAAACATCTCAGAATCAATATTCTCAAATAGCTTCGATCGTACAAGTCCGAAATTAACCGAAACAGTAAATGCACATGTCCCATACCACGTGTTTTACTAAATCATTTAATTCTCTTTCTCATACGTTCGAATAGTGTAAAAGTGTATGTTTTATATCTAAAATAGTTTACTAGAGAAAACAAGCTTCTAACTTTTTCCCAAAAAGATTAATAAAACAATTATTTGAAATCCCTTTATTATAAGGAATAAATAGGTTTTTTTTATATTAGAAAAATAATTTTAAAATACTATAGAATAATAATTTGAAATGTCCATTTATTTCAAAAATCACTTCAAAAATGGTTTAGTTAAAACCGTACTCGAAAACAATGAAAAACAAGAAAGATAACTCAAGACCCATAACTTGAGTTCAATATGAATTCAATTCAAATTTAACCCAAATTCAATTCAAATTCTATTTAAATTTGAATTTAAAATTCTCCAAATATAGCTAGCCTATTGATCGGCATCATAGCTCTCAAAAATCTCAAAAACATCACCAAAACCAAAAGAGAATAAGAGTAAAACGGGCTAATACAATTCTAAGGTCAATGTTTGTTGTTACTGTCATCTTGCTCTCAGGACAGCAACATATAACCATAATTTTCCCAAGCAAACTTCAAAACTCCATAAAACACAATGAACGAAACTTGTAGCACATGATCTAAGCTTTCCGAAACATCCAAAATTATAAAAATCGGTTAATAAACGAAGAAGTTATGGTCAAATTCGTTTCAGTTTCAAACACAGAGCAAATATTGGTTTTGCTCTCGGGTTAGCAATAGATAAATTAGATTTTGACATAGTTAACCTCAAAACTACAGAAAACCTAAAACATGAAAGTTATAGTGCATGATTTATGCTTTCCAGAAAATCCAAAATTATCAAAATCTGTTAAGAAATAAAGAAGTTATGGTTAAATTGGTTTCAGTTTCAAACATAGAGCACATATTGGTTTTGCTCTCGGGTTAGCAGTAGAAAAATTAGTTTTTGACATAGCTAACCTCTAAACTACAGAAAACATAAAACATAAAAGTTATGTCTAATTTTGTTTCAGCTTCAAGCACAGAGCAAATATAGATTTTGCTCTCAGGTTAGCAGTAGAAAAATCAAATTTTGACATAGCTAACCTAAAAATTACAGAAAACATAAAACATAAAAGCTGTAGTATAGGATTTAAGCTTTCCAGACTTTAAAAATCATCCAAATCCGACAAGAAACAAGGAAGATATACCCAATTTACTAACTGTGTTCAGTTTGGATAACATAATTATCAAAATCACAGAGCTGAGAGTTTGCAACATGATTTTGATCAATCTATGCTTAAAATATGCAAATATGTTCAACATGAAAGTTATCGTACACAAAATAAGCTTTCCGAAACTTCAAAAATTAACCAATTCCGATAAATAATGAAAAAGTTACGACTGAAACAATTTTCAGATTTGAAGTTCATCTCTGCTGTCATTTTAGTCTCGGGACAGCATCACTAGAAGGAATTTTCGACAATTTAAACCTTAAAATTTAACAAAACTCAAAACATGAAAGTCATAGAAGACAAGTTAAGCTTTCCGAAACATTAAAAATCATTAAATTCGGATATCAAATGAGAAAGATATCCGCAAATTACCAACGATATTATGCACAGAATGTCACTGTTTTACAATGACAGGGCAGTGAATTTGTATTGGATTTTTCGACCCTCTATGCTCAAAATTTTTGAAAGTGTTTAACGTAAAAGTTGTCACACTCTCTTCAACCTTTCTAGAACTTTAAACAAAATCAAATTCCGATTTAAAACGAAAAAGTTGTGTCTAATTTACTAACAGATGTGAGTTTTCCACTCACCTTGAATTAAAGATGATGAAACCTCAGATATTTGCTGAAAGAAGCAAGTTTAGAGAAGAAGAAAGCTTCCAATAACCTGTAGGACTCAAAAACAGTACATGGAAAAAGGAAAAGCACAGTAAAATTAGAAAACCTACTTCTAAAGTTAGGAATTTGATGAAATTGTAGGGTTTGGAGATTGTTTACCTTTCAATTTTACTCTAATTTGCAAAAGATATCAGTTTGCATTGAGGAAATTGAGTTCAAAGCCTAGGGTTGGAGAAGATGGAGTTGTGTTTTACTGTATTTCTATTTTTTACAGAAAGAGGAAGAAGGAAGAATGAATGAACGTACTGTATTCATCAAATGAGAAGGAATCTTCTCTTAAATGGGCTAAGTGGTTTGAGGTATGGATCCAATTGCCAAGTTTTACAAAAATCCTAAGTGTTAATGATTTATAAAGCGCTATTTTACATTTTAACTAAGGTTTTAGTTAACATTGTTTTAACCATTCATAATTTATCAAACCCATTCACAAGATAAAGTTATTCTTATCATTTTAATTAAAACAAATAAATTATAATTACAATTTCTCATTTTAAAATTTAATTACTTCTTTTAAAAATCATTAAAAGAAGTAAATAACAATAATTTACAAAATTATTGCATTAACTCTAAGTAAAACACATTTCCTCAATCTTTTAACTCAAACCATCTTAATAAATTTTCCAAAATTCTATTTTCTCATTTTATCCTCAAATATATTGTTTATTTCTAATAAACAATTTAAATTTCTCTTTAATTATTAATTTACACTATTAAATTATAACTGCCGTTATAATTTAATACTCCCAGGAAATCGCTAAAACCAGGGTTGTTACACATACAAATGGTTATTACATTCGATTTGAGTTTATACTCATGTCCCCAATCCGAGGACAAGAGTTGACTGGTATTTATCTCTGGATATCGAGAAGATATTCGAGGGTTTGATCATAAACTAGAGAAGTTTTGGTTAGCACCTAACTTCGGGTACCTGCATACTTCCATTATTCACAGGCGGATTCATTTGAGTTGGTTAAGCCACAACTCCCAAGTAATGGAAGGACATGGTCTTGGGCTTGAAAAGCCATTTTATTCCATAAAAGAGGGAAAATTAGCGAATCTGTCTTATTACAAAGCTATAGCCAATTATTTATAAACTTATTTCTAAGTGAAATAGCATTATAAGTGCTCGCTATTCCATGCCCTCCAGAGCGGAATCCCATTTGTCATCGCAAGACTGAAAGTTCTATTGCATACGGACCTTCCCATGTCGAGGCCAAGTTTCTAGGGCCAAGGAATTTTCGTTTGACAACTAGGTTACCAACTTCGAAGGTACGATTTCTGACCTTAATGTTGTAATATCACGTGACTTAGTGTCGATGTGCAGCTGCACTCAACTTAGCTATATCACGCTTCTCATCGGTGATCTAGTAGGAGTTGCTTATTAGCCTACGGATTGTAATGAATAACTCAATGTGAAGTTACTTCCATTTCAACCGGAATTATAGCCTCTGTTCCGTAGGCTAGGGAGAATTGAGAGTGGCCAATCGATGCGTTTTAAATTGCTTGATAAGCCCATAGTACCAATGGAAGTTCATCGATCCACTTGTCCTTGGCCATTTCCATTCGCCTGTTAAGAATGGACTTGGTAATCTTATTCATAACTTCAACCTTTCCATTTGACTGAGGATGTGCCACCATAGCAAATCTCTTCTCTATGCGATGCCTACGGCAGAAATCTTTAAACTCGGTACGGTCGAATTGGTTCCCATTATTGGTAATGATTGCCTATGGAATCCAAAATGATGGATAATATTTTGGACAACAAAGTTGATTACTTTCTTTGTGTTGATCATGGCCAATGGCTCTTCCTCTGCCCATTTGGTGAAATAGTGAATTGCGATGATGGCATACTTCACGCCACCTTTAGATATCGGCAACACATCGATGATATTAATCCCTCAAAATGCAAACAATCAATGACTAACTATTTGAGTAGTCTCCATCAGCAAGGCTCTTAGTATTTTAGCAAATCTCTTGCACTTGTCACACTTTCGGGTGTAATTGGTTGTGTCTCGGTTGATAATTAGCCAGAAGTATCCATAGCAGAAGATCTTCTTCACTAGGGTTTGCCCCCCGGTGTGGTCACCACTGGCCCCTTCATGAACTTCTTCCAGAATTCACTTAGACTCATCGTGGGCAACACACTAAAGCATAGGGATAGAGAAACCCTACTTGTAATGTACCCTTCCTGCATGATATGTCACGAAGCTTGTCGAAGGAGCTTTTGTGTTCATTCCTTCTCCCTGGAAGGATTCATGTATACAAATAATCTCTTATAAGAGTCATCCATGACTCCCTTTTAGCCCCAACCTCTAAGATCTAATCGACATCCATTTGGTCGATGCTAAGAGTTGAAGGTACTTCTCCCGAGACCAAGCCCATGAGTTGTGCGTCTCCAAAATTAGCCAACTTAGCCAGTGAGTCAGCCTTCTCATTTTCCTCTCTAGAAGTATGAGAAATCGTGTAATAGTCGATGTCACTAAGAAGCTTAAGGATTTGAATCAAACAAGGAGCAAATCCCGCTCCTTTCGCTTGAAACTCTTTCCGAACTTGGCAAACCACTAGCTAGGAGTCGTAGAAAATGTGTAAAGTCTTTAATCCCAGCTCTTTAGTAATCTAGAATCCTGCAATCATTGCCTTATATTCAACTTCTTGTTTATTGCTGAAAAGTCAAGCTTTAAGGCGTTACAGGTCGGGTGTTCTTCGGGAGTGACAAGTACAACTTTAGCACCGGAACATTATTCATTAGAAGCACAATCCCACATCCAGTATCTTTTTAACCACTTCTCTTTGGAGGATCATCTCGATCAGTGAATTCAGCTATAAAATCCACCAAGGCCTAACCCTGGGTTGCTCTCCCAAGGTGATAAGTTATTTCATATTGGCTTAGTTCAATGTTCCATTTCATGGTCATCCAAAGTCTCAGGTCGCTGCAAGACTTGTTATAAAGGTTGGTCGATGAGAACTTTGATTGGATGAGCCTAAAAGTAAGGGCAGAACTTTTTCAAGCAATCAATAGGCAATATGCAATCTTATCCATCCTCAAGTAATTTCTTTCCACTCCAAGCAATCGTTTATTGTTATAATAGACCGTTCGTTGGATAAGGGATTCCTTACGTATAAGTGCGATGCTCAAAGCATGCACCGACACTACCAAGTATATAAACAAGTCCATGTCATCCACTGGCTTTGAAAGGACGAGGGTGTAACAACCCTAATTTTGACTAACATTATTTAGGATATTTAATTAGTTAAATTAAATAAAATAATGTAACGATTAGGAGATTGAGATTTGCAACTAATAAGGGGTAGCCATGCCATGTTAACAAATGAACTAATATGAATTAAAATGAAATATATGAGGAAGGTAGATAAGGGGTAAAATAGGAAAAGGCGTATTCTTATACCCTAAACCCTTAGGATATTCATTTACGCGTTATTTCAAAATCAAAAACAAAACAGTGGCCGGCCACCATTTGCAAGAACAAGAGGAAGAAAAGCTAAAGGAAGAAAGAGTAATCAATTCAAATTCATTCAAATCTCAACTCCTTAATCTCAAAGCTAAGGTGAATAATGACTGCATTTCATATTTTCTATTGTTGTCGGTTTTAAGATGAATCCAAACTATTTTGCAAGATTTTTCCATGTTTTTGAATGTTGAAATGATTGTATATGCTTGTTGGCAATTTATGCTAATTCATATAGATTTTACAATATGTTTTGATGACAAAAACCCTATTATATGACATCCATATACCTTGTGATTTTATAATTAGATCAAAAATGATATTATAGAGATGGGTTTTAATTTTCATAATTTTCTGAATTAATGTATATTTAATATTAATTTTCAAGTGAAGAAAATGATTATTTGGGTTTAAAATTATTTATGGCTAAATAATATATGTTTTGGGTATGAAATTAATATATGTTAGTAAACATATTAAAAATGATTTATTGGAATTCTTGTAGAATTTTCCTAAATGTTTTAATAGATATATAAAATTATTTAAGGTATGGTACTTAAATGTTTTATATAAAAAAAATTAGTAACCAGTAATATTTTGACAAACAAGGCCGGTTAGTTGAAAAGAATTTCTTTTTTAAGTTAAAATCATTTTTACATGCTTTTAGCATGTTTCGCCACTTTCGGCACCCTGCTTTCGCTTGGACACTTCCGCCTCCTCACCATCGAAACCAATGCTCATGGTATCAAATCTTGGTACATAGTAAATTAGACATAGTCGGAAGGTACTGGGTCGAAACATGGGGTTTCGATATGGTCGAAGCATCACTTTGCTTCTAAATGAAAATGCACCTGCTTTTCTTTCGAAAAGGAATGATTTCGACTTGGTTTGCTTTCAACCGAGTCAAATGTTTTAAAGGAATGGCTTCGTACAGGTTGCACCTTTTATTTTAAGTAAATGCTTTCTAAGGGGTCGAAACCTCTAGCTGCCGCTTTCTACCTTTCGAAGCAAATGGTTTTGAAAGGGTTACTTTGCTTTTAAAATCCAAGCCACTTCTCCAATGCTTTCGGAAGGGTTTGTTTATACACCATTACTTCTTTACTTAGGAATTCCTTAAGAAAGAGTGCTTTCAACTTAGTTATTTTTATGACCCTTTTATTCTATTGAAGGTAGAACCCAAAGGTCTCGAAACTAAAGGTTTTTAATTGTTTCTAAAGGTTTCCACATGTTTTGCTTGAACCCAAATGCTTTCAAAAGGTTTGATGTTTATAAAGGATTTAATGGTTTTGAAAAGTCTAAGTGATGGTTTCGAAGGGGTGGTCCCCCAATGGTTTTGAATGGTTTGAAAGGAAGGTTTCAATGTTTTCGAAAGGCGATGTTTAAGTGTTTTAAAGATAGGATGTTTAAGGTTTTAAAGCTTTTGAAGGAAAGGTTTTTCAATGGTTTCGAAAGATGATTATAAATGGTTTCCAAAGGGTTTGTTTTTGTCTCTGGCCTAAGGTTATTAATTAAAGTGGTTTACTTGGTTTCAAAAGGGGTACTTTCAATAGATTTGAAAAAGGGTACTTTCAAAAATCTAAATGTTTTCATTAACAAATATTTGTGTAAAGTATATATAACATGGCAAGGTGGAGTAAAGCATAAAGTATATTTTCCTTGTTTAAAGTATGATTTAAAGGTTTAAACCAATTTGAGAAGAAAATCAAGGAAAATTTTAAGGGAAGATTACCCTAAGTAAAATGACTCTAATATTAGAATACCAGATGGGACTGGTATGGGGTCGCACCCTATACATTAGCTATTAGCCCCTAGCTAATTTAGTCCAAAATTCCAGTATGTGGGGCTTAGTCACATAATGGTTACACACAGAAAGGAATATACTTGTACAGAGATGGGTTATTGGTGAGCCTGCAAAAACATTAGGATCAATGACCCTGGAGAAGTTAAGTTAAGGAAAGACCGTCCAGAAGAGGAGTATCTAAGAGATGTTAGATTTTTTGTTTATAGTTGTTTGGTAGGCTCGAGCTAGCCAAAGGTTGGTATTTAGCCAGACAAAACTGTAGTGTCCGGCCAGATAGTCCATTTGTTAACTGATTTGTATGTATACATGGTAATGCTTTATTGTTTTAACCAGTTTTGGTTGCAAGATAATGATTTGCATAAGGTATGGTTTAAAAGGTTCTTGGTAAGGTGAAACCCATTCCACTAAGCGGCGTGATCTCATTTAATATCAAATAACCGAGTATTATAGTATTATTCACACCAGTCTTTATGTCTAACTCCAAGTTTAATGTTTATCCTTAAACTCTCGGGTGCTTAAAAATGATTTGAGTAGGCTGAGGCTTGAGGTTACAGATTTTTAGTTTAGGATGACAAATAAAGCTACCGGGGATGAGCAGGAGGCTGACGTATAGCTATTTAGGAGTTGTTTTTGTTTGTTTATTTCCGACGTGTTAACTATATAGTACTATGGTCAACCAAGGAGGCATCATCATATGTCGTTCTTGGCGTATTTATGTAATAATTAGGTTTGATCTGAACTTGGGAAACGTTATGAGATTACGTAATATGGATATGAAACATGTGTTTTGAAATGTAATCAGAAATTTTTGTTTTTGAAATCTATGATTTTGTTTCATGTTCATGTGCTTCTGATATTATGGATACCATTAACATAGCCATATTTTGTCATCGGAAGTTAATATTATAGATGTAAGGACCTGTTTCTTCAACTTCCGAATATCGACATCGATACGTCCACTGTATCAAATGCCGAACAAACGAATGCCGAAAAACCGAATACTTAGGGTTTAAAAGAAGAGGTAGAAGAAAATATAGAAGAAAAAGAAAGAAAGAGGAAGAAGAAAAGAAGAACAAGAAAGAGAACAACAACAGAACACACAGAACAGAGACAATAGCAGAATCTCACATATCGCAGCGGAACAATATATAATAGATAAATCAGTAATCTTTTAAACAAAGAATTTTATCAGTTTATACATACTTCAATAGAGTCAATATACAACTCAATACAACACAGCAAATCAATGGACAGTTGTATAACTTGTCCTCATACAGAATACACAGCGGAATAAATAATGTCAGATACAAATACTATGTCTCGTCATCCAGCTAGCTTCCAAAGCTCCAGAATATCCAGTATATCCTGATAACCTAACTCTAGACTGCCCGTGTGGAAATTGGTGGGCACCCAGAGTTTAGAAGGGAAACAATAAACTCCGAGTCAGTCATGGTGACTGGTGTGAGATCGTAAAACAGTTTATCTTTAAAACAACAACAGGAGAATTTAAAATAAATTTCGCAATGCTTTTGGAAAATGAGACTACCATAAGGCCTCCCGCACACACACACAATGCAAACGCAGAATCGGAGGAGATTTCTCCTTATGATAGTCAAAGATGCTTGATACGCAAAATCAAATCATTTTTGATATTATTATTAGTGCATAGTGTAGAAAACATTCGAAAGTATAATATTAATCTTAGCCAACATACGACCAGTATCGTATGCCTACTATAGCTACCATCCAAACAGTGGGGCGCCACCATAAGTGAATGATAGGTTCTACAACTAAAACCGTACAAGTCTCGTATTGTTTCTTTGGATTTCCAACAAATGGTCAGGCAAAGGAACTTCCTATTCCACGAATAGAACGCCTCTGGAATGACGTCCCGAGAAATAACCTGACATTACGGTTAGATCTCTGCCAACACAAGGCTAGGTTACCTCTGCAAAAATAGGTAACTACTGACATGCGTATGCCATCCCCGAATCGTAACCGATCTTCCCGAGGATCCTCGATTCGCAACAACCACAAAGTAATAAATTTGCAGCAACCACAGAGGTTAAGTATCTGGGCTCCATACCATGATACCACCTTTATCCAGAAGGAATGACATACACTAAGGGGCGCTACTCCCTAGAACCTTGCCGCATCCTTCCTGTTTTGACCATTTCCAGGGTGTGAGGTCCGACGAAGTCTCGTCCACAAAGCTACGCTTTGTCACCAAAGCCATGCTTCGGGTCAAACAAATGATCAACCTATGATCACAAAGATAAATGATCAAACAAATGATCATATCACAAATGATCAAACACTGATCATTTCACAGCAACACTTAGCATGTCACATTACCAAATTGGGAATATATTGCTGATAAATTTCAACTACATAACCTCTGAGCTCGTACGTCTCAGAGAAGGGTGTTAAGCTAAGAGAATAAATTCTCCGCCACCAACAGAAATGTATTTGAAAGAAATCAGCTTTATATCTCAATCTGTAACGTCAAACACACAATCCATACAAGTCTGTTCCGGGATCGAACAGAACAGAAGGCACTTCTCACGAAGCCCTTGCAATTCCGGATAATTTTCAATCACGTCCGGACTTCCCGTCACTAAGGGTGATAAAACCTCTAAATCGAAGATCAGTCGATGTAGAGTAACTCGACGGTAATCCTTCCGTTTTCAAAAATATCCGGTCTTCAACACCGGTCATCAAATGCAATTCATAACGACGTATCACATATTTAGAATGGGTTATACGACCCCACGGTCCTTTCCCGGCTAACTCGAATAGTGAGCGCTTATTCAAAAATAAGTGTGGCATTCAAATTCATCCAATTCACAACAAATACCTATTCAAGGTAATTATTGATAGTCGGTTATTTAACTATCAATAAAGATGCGCAACATCATCAGATTCCAAAATATCTTTACTAGATATAAAATTTCCACACTTCAAAATAAATCAATATTTATTTTCAAAACGAATTCCCATTTCTTTTATAAATTCCATAGTGAATTTATATTTTCAAATATCTACTGATATACAATTTTCAAATCGTTTTCAATATTCAATTTCAATTTATCTTTTCAAAGATAAATTCTCAAAAACATTTCATTTCATTTTTGGAAAAGCAATTCCATACTTATTTAATAATAAGTATTTCACAAATCTATTTATTTTCAACATTTGAAAATATTCGATATACTTAAATCAAATTAAGTATATATTCATTCTTTAGGGAAAACATTTATTATAACAACATCTATTTGAGTCAAAACGAATGTTACGTAAAACATCGTTACAACGACTCAAAATCACTAGTATAGGGATTCGAAAATTAAGATAGATATATAAATCCCAATACTAGATAAAAACATTTCCTTTCGGAAATCATTTACTATAACAACAGTGTTATAGTCCACCATTTCCTTATTCTTCGAAAACGTCTATTTCAACAATAAAGTGTTGAAATCTATGATTTCGATATTTCCCACATTTTAAAAACATCTTTAAAATGTTTAACTTCATTTTTTTTTAATATCACTTTTTCAAAAATAAATCCATTTTACTTAACAATATATTCACTGTCCAAAATCGTGAATATAATTCACTTAACCCAATTTCAATCATTTCTACACATTTTTATTTCAATAAAAATTCGCTATCCAAAATCGCGAATATATCTTCTTTAATAATCTTCTATATTTAATTTATCAAATTCAATCGATTTCGAATTTATAAAACGACGTTTATAAATTCTATTTCTGTTTTAATAACAACTTCAACTTATAAATCTTCTTTTTATTAACTTCTATATTTTACTTATCAAAATAAGTGATTTCGGATTTATAAACAACTTTTATAAATTTCAATTCTATTGATAAAAACTTCAATACCAAATCAATTTCAATATTGATTTCTAAATTTATTTTCAATTTTAAATAAAATTTCCATACTGATTTCTCAAGAATTCATTTCCAAATATTAAATCAATTACAGATTGATTTCTAATTGTATTTATCACTACTAAATAAATTCCTTATTTTTCTCAAGTTATTCAATATTCTGTTTTTAAATGGATTCTTCAAATTGAAATTATTTTATATTGGTTTCCCAAATTATTTCAATTTACCAATTAAATTTCTAATTGGATTTCCAACTTATCTCCTTTTAAATAAATTCCTTTTTAAGAAAATAAATTTCAATTGTTTCTTTCAATCTATTTAAAAATCCAAATTTTAAATTAAATTCCTCAATTTAAAATCACTATTATACGAAATTCATTTATTTAATCATTTACATTTTATTCTGGAATTAATTCGATAATATTATAAAAATCAACTTTTATACTTTTAAATTCTTTTCTTCAAAATTTATTCAATTTCTAAAAATCAATTCACTTAAAAATTTCTACTTGAATTTCAAAAATTCAATTTCGTTTATTTTTGGAATCCAATGAAATCAAACATCCATTCAGCTAAATTTTAGCTTTCAAACAGTTTCCAGACATCAATATGATCAATAACATCAATATAATCATTCATAGATTCATATCACAATATAAATAAATTCAATCAATATGAGGGGTCCAGTTGGATCCCTCCAACCTATTTCCCTGCATCCAAAGATGTTAGCACAATACCAATTCCACTTCGAGGTGGAATATCGCGGTATATGGGATTTATAAAAATATCATCCGCTTAATAACGGCGCAATAGGGTCTCATCCGCTATACGAGGCGGGAAATCAATCAATCCAATATATACATATGCCAATATGTATATATTGCTATATATAATACTATATATACTATATCACATCCAAATAGCAATCAATCAGTCAAAAACTGCAATTTATTTTGAGTGAGAAAAATCTCACCTTAGCTTTTTAATTTGCCATCCATTTCTATTCCAATTTGTTTTGCTCCATTTATACCTTGTATAAATATTTACACAATTTATTAATATTTGAATCAATCGAATAACAAATTTTCATTTGGTAATTTTAATTATTCAATGGTTTTGTTTTAAACCAATTTCTATTTAACAAAACATTTTCTTTTCTTTTCCTCTTACAAATTAATCCACTACTTTTAATCTTAACTGATTTCCTTTAATTTTAACAGATTACCCTTAACAAATTTATCCAATTAAAATTAAATCTCAACTAAATTTTACTTAAATAAATTATTCCTCCTTTTCAAACCACATATGTATAAATATACTTATAAAACAATGTTTATAGATTCAAGATCTAATCTTTATGTATTTTACTGTCTATATATACAACTATTCAAATCCATCTTTCTTTCTTCTTCTTTTTTTAGTTGAAAAACAATTGACATATAAGCCTTTCTGTAAATTTTATTTTCTAGCCTAAACTGTTAAACTTTTCCTTTCTAATATATGTATGGAATTAAATTTAAATCAGAAGCATTTGATTCACCTTACTGCCGAGAATCCCGCTTATACGTGACTCAACTTGCCTCGCGTACGCTACCACCAATTGTCGAACATCACCGAGATCCCACGATGTCGCCGCAGTTCCCAGACCTCTGTCAATACGTGAAATCGAACCCAGTGCTTCGCGAGCACCTCGAGAAGAACGTCGAACCCTCCTTCCAAATTTCAACATGTTGCTCGAACTCGAGCAATCGACCTCGCCGTGCCCTCAAGCTTCGATCGCGATGCGATTGCCAGGCCGCCGTTGCCGCTGCCCTCACTCCCAATCGTGAATCGCCATCTCGAACGCCGCCTCGACATTGAGAAACCCCTGATCAACTCCTGTCTCTGCAACCCACCATCGCGTCGCGAATGCCGTCGCCTGCCTCGCGACGTCGAAATCGCGATGCCCTAAAAACAATCGCGAGCCCCTCACCGTGAAGCCCTCGTCCCTGCTCGTGATTTGAACGAGATGAATTTTTTTCTTTTTTCCCTGATGATATTGCTTCATGAATTCCTGAGTGAAAGAGGGAGGGTAGTTCGATATTTTAATTTCCTTTGGATTTTGAAAGGAAGATGGTTTTGTCGGCCATTTATTTTTCTCGTTTGGATTTTGAACTGAGAAGTGGCAAAGGAAGAAGGTTTTTAAAATTGAAAGAGGATGGTTGCGTGATGGGTTGCATGATAAATTTCACGATATTAGGCGCAATTTTAGGCACGAAGTTAGGGATGCTGTCGTTTGTTTTAAATTTTAAATTTAAATTGAATCTCGATAAAACTTCAATGCGTTTACTCACTGTGTGCTCACAAAACAACTCTGAAAAATACGAAATCTGAAATCCGACAATAATTCAATATTACGGATCCAATGGGACTGGTTTCGTCGAATTCCGAGACTGCGCCCCGGAACACTATTTTTAAGTATCGATTCGAACGATTTAATCGTCAGTTATTTAAAGATTCAAATTTTTATTCAATTTTCAATAGATTAAATTTTATAATTTAATCGTCAGTTTCAAAGTTATATTCGGGATACAAATTAAATCATCGTTCAAATATTTAAAATTAATTAAATATTTTCAATTTAATTTGTTCAAAATTCTGGGTCGTTACAAACTTCCCTCCTTAAAAGAATTTCGTCCCGAAATTACAAGTTAGGAAAAGTGATCCTTAACTCATCTACTATTTTTCACAATCTAATAGTTTTATCAAGTTTCAAAACAAATCTTTCTACTAAAGATTCGTTATTAATTTAACTACTTTCCAACTTCAATTATAAGTTTCAAAACAACTTCATTTTACTACTCTATTCAAATTTAAATTTAAATTCAATTTTTAAACTTTCAAATTTTTCTCAAAAATTTTCTAACACTCGAAACTTTCGAAAAATTTTGCCAGCGTCTCCTTTGCGCGGCTAATACGGCACGACTACAAAACGTCCCTACGGACTCTCAGATTTCAAAAAGAAAAGAAAAATGCCAAGCGGCTAGAGAAGAAATCAGCAAATCTCATATTGAAATTTAAATACTTACCTTTTGTCGAGCAATTCAAATTTATCTTTGAAAATCAAATCCAATTCCTTATAACACCTGTATATCCTACTAGCCATAATATCTAGTTACAATATTCAAATCATTTTGCGCATTTTATTACAAAAAATTTCAATACATGCTTCTTATACATCTTTACTTCACTGTTGAAGTTACATATTTATTTTCATTCAATTTTACATTTCACGTTCTCATTTGAATTAAATTTACCATTTCAATTTAATTTGGATTCTATTAGCTTCTGAATATTGAATTTTATCAGCTTTCTTTTATTCAACTGCACTATTTTAAATTAGTTTCAATTACTAATTCATTACTAATTTCAATTTTATTTATTCAATTTCGGTTTCAACATTCAGTTTTAATCTTATTCACTTCATTCAAATTTGCCTTCCTTTTATAATTATAATCCTTTCTTTTATAATCATTGAATTTAATTCGTTCCAACCTTTATTCATTTGGTCAATATTCAATTAGCTTTACTTACTAATTTTCAGTTTAATAGTTTACTTTGTTTTCCACAAATCTAAATTCAATTCAGTCTTACTTACTTACAATTTCAAAATGAATCTCAACTTTCAATTTCGCTTTCATTTATTCAAATTTATTCACTTATACTTTCTTTAATTTAACTCCATTCTTTAAGTTAAATTTTATTCTATCAAAATTCAAATTGTATAAGTTATCAACTTATTTACATTTCGATTTATAAAATCATTTATACATTCACATTACTAATTTTCATTCCATTAATGAATTTTATCTTCAAATATTTTTCTGCAACTTTATTTCAAATTATATATCACATTAATTATTTCATATTCACAAATTCCATTCATATGTGAATTCATTTCTTTTAAGTTAGATTTTTATTTAAACTTTAAACTTTACAAGTTATCAATTTCATAATATTTCATAAATATTTTTATATAGTATTCCAGAGTCTTTTTCAACCTTTCAAAGCCATTTTGAAAACAATTCAAATTATCCTTTTGAATTTCCAAAACATAACCCAAATTTTTCAAACTTCCATTTTAGAACAATTTGGTAGCAATTCCTCTTTTGGAAACCCGAAAATGAACACCGGTGATGTCGCGATCATCATCGGAATTATTTTACAGCGACCGAAAAGAGTTTAGAGCTTTCAACTCTCCAAAATACTTTTCAAAACCTTTGAAATTCATTTTCAAATCAAAAAGGATTTAAACTTTCCAAATCTCCAAAATTTTCAAATTCTTTTCAAAACATATCCAAAAACTTCTCTGGAATTTTCATTTCCAATTATAAGTTCATTACAATTCACAATTTCCATTCATATATGAATTTATTTTCCTTATACTTCCAATTCATATTTATAATTCTCATTTATTAATGAATTTATCTTCAAATCCTTGGTTATTATTTTAATTTCTCATTTAATTTCAATATAATAATGATAACATTTCAATGTTATTATTTCCTAACAACCATGCAACCATATACTATAGTAATTCATAGAAAATGATTTCTTTTCTATACAAAAATAGTTTTGGGTAAAATTTTCTCATTCACCCTATTCAAAGATAATATTATGCCGAATTGTTCTATTCGAGTGTTTAGAAACCCCTTCGATACAGTTTTGCAGACTGTGCCGACGAAGGTTCATATGCCACTCAATAAACCAATCATCACAATACAAAACAAATTTCATATTCATTAACAAATACGTGCTCGTATCTATTATTACACTCAACCCATTCTAGAGTACTACTGACTCTATCTCTAATGAGTAACACCCAACAGAGAAGGGTTGTCGCTTAACCATATGCTTTGATACCACACTATAAGGACCCGTTTCTTCAACTTCCGAATATCGACATCGATACGTCCACTGTATCAACTGCCGAACAAACGAATGCCGAAAAACCGAATACTTAGGGTTTAAAAGAAGAGGTAGAAGAAAAGATAGAAGAAAAAGAAAGAAAGAGGAAGAAGAAAAGAAGAAAAGAAGAACAAGAAAGAGAACAACAACAGAACACACAAAACAGAGACAATAGCAGAATCTCACATATCGCAGCGGAACAATATATAATAGATAAATCAGTAATCTTTTAAACAAAGAATTTTATCAGTTTATACATACTTCAATAGAGTCAATATACAACTCAATACAACACAGCAAATCAATGGACAGTTGTATAACTTGTCCTCATACAGAATACACAGCGGAATAAATAATGTCAGATACAAATACTACGTCTCGTCATCCAGCTTGCTTCCAAAGCTCCAGAATATCCAGTATATCCTGATAACCAAACTCTAGACTGCCCGTGTGGAAATTGGTGGGCACCCAGAGTTTAGAAGGGAAACAATAAACTCCGAGTCAGTCATGGTGACTGGTGTGAGATCGTAAAACAGTTTATTTTTAAAACAACAACAGGAGAATTTAAAATAAATTTCGCAATGCTTTTGGAAAATGAGACTACCATAAGGCCTCCCGCACACACACACAATGCAAACGCAGAATCGGAGGAGATTTCTCCTTATGATAGTCAAAGATGCTTGATACGCAAAATCAAATCATTTTTGATATTATTATTAGTGCATAGTGTAGAAAACATTTCGAAAGTATAATATTAATCTTAGCCAACATACGACCAGTATCATACGCCTACTATAGCTACCATCCAAACAGTGGGGCGCCACCATAAGTGAATGATAGGTTCTACAACTAAAACTGTACAAGTCTCGTATTGTTTCTTTGGATTTCCAACAAACGGTTAGGCTAAGGAACTTCCTATTCCACGAATAGAACGCCTCTGGAATGACGTACCGAGAAATAACCTAACATTACGGTTAGATCTCTGCCAACACAAGGCCGGGTTACCTCTGCAAAAATAGGTAACTACTGACACGCGTATTCCATCCCCCGATCATAACCGATCTTCCCGAGGATCCTCGATTCGCAACAACCACAAAGTAATAAATTTGCAGCAACCACAGAGGTTAAGTATCTGGGCTCCATACCATGATACCACCTTTATCCAGAAGGAATGCCATACACTAAGGGGCGCTACTCCCTAGAACCTTGCCGCATCCTTCCTGTTTTGACCATTTCCGGGGTGTGAGGTCCGACGAAGTCTCGTCCACAAAGCTACGCTTTGTCACCAAAGCCATACTTCTGGTCAAACAAATGATCAACCTATGATCACAAAGATAAATGATCAAACAAATGATCATATCACAAATGATCAAACACTGATCATTTCACAGCAACACTTAGCATGTCACGTTACCAAATTGGGAATATATTTCTGATAAATTTCAACTACATAACCTCTGAGCTCGTACGTCTCAGAGAAGGGTGTTAAGCTAAGAGAATAAATTCTCCGCCACCAACAGAAATGTATTTGAAAGAAATCAGCTTTATATCTCAATCTGTAACGTCAGACACACAATCCATACAAGTCTGTTCCAGGATCGAACAGAACCGAAGGCACTTCTCATGAAGCCCTTGCAATTCCGGATAATTTTCAATCACGTCCGGACTTCCCGTCACTAAGGGTGATAAAACCTCTAAATCGAAGATCAGTCGATGTAGAGTAACTCGACGGTAATCCTTCCGTTTTAAAAAATATCCGGTCTTCAACACCGGTCATCAAATGCAATTCATAACGACGTATCACATATTCAGAATGGGTTATACGACCCCATGGTCCTTTCCCGGCTAACCCGAATAGTGAGCGCTTATTCAAAAATAAGTGTGGCATTCAAATTCATCCAATTCACAACAAATACCTATTCAAGGTAATTATTGATAGTCGGTTATTTAACTATCAATAAAGATGCGCAACATCATCAGATTCCAAAATATCTTTACTAGATATAAAATTTCCACACTTCAAATAAATCAATATTTATTTTCAAAACGAATTCCCATTTCTTTTATAAATTCCATAGTGAATTTATATTTTCAAATATCTACTGATATACAATTTTCAAATCGTTTTCAATATTCAATTTCAATTTATCTTTTCAAAGATAAATTCTCAAAAACATTTCATTTCATTTTTGGAAAAGCAATTCCATACTTATTTAATAATAAGTATTTCACAAATCTATTTATTTTCAACATTTGAAAATATTCGATATACTTAAATCAAATTAAGTATATATTCATTCTTTAGGGAAAACATTTATTATAACAACATCTATTTGAGTCAAAACGAATGTTACGTAAAACATCGTTACAACGACTCAAAATCACTAGTATAGGGATTCGAAAATTAAGATAGATATATAAATCCCAATACTAGATAAAAACTTTCCTTTCGGAAATCATTTACTATAACAACAGTGTTATAGTCCACCATTTCCTTATTCTTCGAAAACGTCTATTTCAACAATAAAGTGTTGAAATCTATGGTTTCAATATTTCCCACATTTTAAAAACATCTTTAAAATGTTTAACTTCATTTTTTTTAATATCACTTTTTCAAAAATAAATCCATTTTACTTAACAATATATTCACTGTCCAAAATCGTGAATATAATTCACTTAACCCAATTTCAATCATTTCTACACATTTTTATTTCAATAAAAATTCGCTATCCAAAATCGCGAATATATCTTCTTTAATAATCTTCTATATTTAATTTATCAAATTCAATCGATTTCGAATTTATAAAACGACGTTTATAAATTCTATTTCTGTTTTAATAACAACTTCAACTTATAAATCTTCTTTTTATTAACTTCTATATTTTACTTATCAAAATAAGTGATTTCGGATTTATAAACAACTTTTATAAATTTCAATTCTATTTATAAAAACTTCAATACCAAATCAATTTCAATATTGATTTCTAAATTTATTTTCAATTTTAAATAAAATTTCCATACTGATTTCTCAAGAATTCATTTCCAAATATTAAATCAATTACAGATTGATTTCTAATTGTATTTATCACTACTAAATAAATTCCTTATTTTTCTCAAGTTATTCAATATTCTGTTTTTTAATGGATTCTTCAAATTGAAATCATTTTATATTGGTTTCCCAAATTATTTCAATTTACCAATTAAATTTCTAATTGGATTTCCAACTTATCTCCTTTTAAATAAATTCCTTTTTAAGAAAATAAATTTCAATTGTTTCTTTCAATCTATTTAAAAATCCAAATTTTAAATTAAATTCCTCAATTTAAAATCACTATTATACGAAATTCATTTATTTAATCATTTTCATTTTATTCTGGAATTAATTCGATAATATTATAAAAATCAACTTTTATACTTTTAAATTCTTTTCTTCAAAATTTATTCAATTTCTAAAAATCAATTCACTTAAAAATTTCTACTTGAATTTCAAAAATTCAATTTCGTTTATTTTTGGAATCCAATGAAATCAAACATCCATTCAGCTAAATTTTAGCTTTCAAACAGTTTCCAGACATCAATATGATCAATAACATCAATATAATCATTCACAGATTCATATCACAGTATAAATAAATTCAATCAATATGAGGGGTCCAGTTGGATCCCTCCAACCTATTTCCCTGCATCCAAAGATGCTAGCACAATGCCAATTCCACTTCGAGGTGGAATATCGCGGTATATGGGATTTATAAAAATATCATCCGCTTAATAACGGCGCAATAGGGTCTCATCCGCTATACGAGACGGGAAATCAATCAATCCAATATATACATATGCCAATATGTATATATTGCTATATATAATACTATATATACTATATCACATCCAAATAGCAATCAATCAGTCAAAAACTGCAATTTATTTTGAGTGAGAAAAATCTCACCTTAGCTTTTTAATTTGCCATCCATTTCTATTCCAATTTGTTTTGCTTCATTTATACCTTGTATAAATATTTACACAATTTATTAATATTTGAGTCAATCGAATAACAAATTTTCATTTGGTAATTTTAATTATTCAATGGTTTTGTTTTAAACCAATTTCTATTAAACAAAACATTTTCTTTTCTTTTCCTCCTACAAATTAATCCACTACTTTTAATCTTAACTGATTTCCTTTAATTTTAACAGATTACCCTTAACAAATTTATCCAATTAAAATTAAATCTCAACTGAATTTTACTTAAATAAATTATTCCTCCTTTTCAAACCACATATGTATAAATATACTTATAAAACAATGTTTATAGATTCAAGATCTAATCTTTATGTATTTTACTGTCTATATACAACTATTCAAATCCATCTTTCTTTTTCTTCTTTTTTTTTAGTTGAAAAACAATTGACATATAAGCCTTTCTGTAAATTTTATTTTCTAGCCTAAACTGTTAAACTTTTCCTTTCTAATATATGTATGGAATTAAATTTAAATCAGAAGCATCTGATTCACCTTACTGCCGAGAATCCCGCTTATACGTGACTCAACTTGCCTTGCGTACGCTACCACCAATTGTCGAACATCACCGAGATCCCACGATGTCGCCGCAGTTCCCAGACCTCTGTCAATACATGAAATCGAACCCAGTGCTTCGCGACCACCTCGAGAAGTACGTCGAACCCTCCTTCCAAATTTCAACATGCTGCTCGAACTCGAGCAATCGACTTCGCCGTGCCCTCAAGCTTCGATCGCGATGCGATTGCCAGGCCACCGTTGCCGCTGCCCTCACTCCCAATCGTGAATCGCCATCTCGAACGCCGCCTCGACATTGAGAAACCCCCGATCAACTCCTGTCTTCGCAACCCACCATCGCGTCGCGAATGCCGTCGCCTGCCTCGCGACGTCGAAGTCGCGATGCCCTAAAAACAATCGCGAGCCCCTCACCGTGAAGCCCTCGTCCCTGCTCGTGATGATATTGCTTCGTGAATTCCTGAGTGAAAGAGGGAGGGTAGTTCGATATTTTAATTTCCTTTGGATTTTGAAAGGAAGATGGTTTTGTCGGCCATTTATTTTTCTCGTTTGGATTTTGAACTGAGAAGTGGCAAAGGAAGAAGGTTTTTAAAATTGAAAGAGGATGGTTGCGTGATGGGTTGCACGATAAATTTCGCGATATTAGGCGCGATTTTAGGCACGAAGTTAGGGATGCTATCGTTTGTTTTAAATTTTAAATTTAAATTGAATCTCGACAAAACTTCAATGCGTTTACTCAATGTGTGCTCACAAAACAACTCTGAAAAATACGAAATTTGAAATCCGACAATAATTCAATATTACGGATCCAATGGGACTGGTTTCGTCGAATTCCGAGACTGCGCCCCGGAACACTATTTTTAAGTATCGATTCGAACGATTTAATCGTCAGTTATTTAAAGATTCAAATTTTTATTCAATTTTCTTAAATTATATTTTATAATTTAATCGTCAGTTTCAAAGTTATATTCGGGATATAAATTAAATCATCGTTCAAATATTTAAAATTAATTAAATATTTTCAATTTAATTTGTTCAAAATTCTGGGTCGTTACAATAGATGACTATAGCATCTGTAATGCTTAGCTTTGGGCCTCAAGATAGGGGATGTTACAACTTGGTATCAGAGCATAGGTTTATGAAAAACTTTAAACTAAAATGATTTTTGAAAATATAATCCTAAGGAATTAGAGATAATATCGGGGTATGGGATAACGCTATAGTAACGTACTTGTATTTTCCATATATAAGGATACGCTATATCTCTATTCTCCTATCTCTCTTAGGTTATTCTTCTGTATCTCACGAGGCTTAAATACAGATATGGATGCTAGAAGTGGAAGAGTAAATCTTGGGTAAGCACCACAATAAATGGTAACTCCGGACTAAATACGAGAAGGAACCAAGGTCAGACACAAGTAGGAAATGTAGGTGTTGGAGTCCCACAAGTAGACGTGGGAGCCATGTATCAGTTCTTTGACAACATGATGCAAACATATTTTCCTGCTGGAGTAGAGAATTAGGAAGCTTATGTAGTCAATGACTATGCTATTTTGAGTAGAGGCTACACTAGGCTTGGAGGAAAGCTATTTATCGGAACTGAAGACGCTATTGAGGTGGAGAGCTAGTTGATGCATTGTGAGAGAATCTTTGCAGACTTAGGGCTCAATGATGAGTAGAAGAGAAGGCTTGCTTCGAGATAGCTTCAGGGAGCATCTTTCTATTAGTGGAATAGTGTGACGGTTGAAGTGAATGAAGAGACGATGACATGGGCTGAGTTTAAGAGGAAGTTCGAGTAGAGGTTCACGTCTATGATGGCGAAGTCTACCTTGTTCAGAAAGTTTGCTGAGTTAGAGCAGGGGGAGATGACTGTGTTGGAGTATGCTAGAAGATTTGAGGAGTTGGCTAGGTATGGTTATGCGATTGTGGATACTGTTATTAAGAGGAACAAGAAGTTTATAAGTAGGTTGAAGCCTGAGTTGGCCAAGGCTACATTACCTCATATTAGAGATCCTTATGATGTTCTAGTTGAGATTGCATTAAGACATGAGGAAATGCTTGCTTTTCTAGAAAGAAATAAGGTGAAGGAGGTCCAGTTAGGGCAGAGTTAGAAAAGAAAGTTCTTTTATAAGAAGGGTGCTCAGAAACTTGGAGCCGTGAAGAAAGGAAAGTCAGAGGTTATTTGCTTTAAGTGTGACAAGAAGGGGAATTTCCCTAATGAATGTCGTTCTAGAAAAGCGAAGGAAGCGATTGGGGAGAAGAATATTAGATGCTTCAACTGCGATCAGATTGGTCATTATAAGAACTACTGCAAAGAGTCTGCTGGGGATGGAAGGGGTAAAATATTTGCATTCAAACAAGCTTGCTCAAGGTCAACGGCAAAGGAGAAAGGGAAGGCAGTGTAGGGAGGTACGCTCTAGATTCATGGTATGTCAGTTAGCGTTCGTTTTGATACAGGTCATCACATTCTTTTGTATCTCGTTGTTTGGTAGATAAGCTTAACCTAGAACCCTCGTACTTAGTTAGTTCCTTAAGGGTTGCAATCCGATAGGAGGGTATGCAACACTTGGGATGAAGTGTGACCACATAGAGTTTGATTTGTTAGGTCATACCTTTGTTTGCAGTTTGCTTGTGTTTGACTTTGTAGGGTTTGGAATTATTGGGTATGGATTGGTTAAGTAAGTATGATGCTAGGATATTTTGCCACGATAGGAAAATATCTCTTAGACACCCTGACTGTAGTGATCGGATTTTATATACCGTAGAAATCCTAAATGTGAGGTGAGTGCTTTGTTGGGTTTGGTGGAGTTGGAAGACGAGTTGAATCCAGTTTCCATTGTTAGAGAATTCGCAGATGTCTTTGAACCGGTAGTAGGGTTGCCACCAAAACAAGCCATTGAGTTTTGAATAGATTTGACACTTGGAGCAAAACCAAGGAGTAGGCCGTCAAGCAGGTTGACACCTACCAAAATGAGGGAGCTAAAGGTGAAGTTGGTGGATTTGGAAGGCATGAACTTTATCATGGCGAGAAGTTCACCATGAGGAGCAGCCATGGTGTTTGCAAAAAATCCAGATGGATCGTTAAGGTTATATATCGATTATCATAAGTTAAATGAGAAGACGATAAAGAATCGATATCTATTGCCTAGAATTGATGATTTGTTTGATCAGTTGGGTGGAGCCAAGGTATATTCTCAGTTGGATTTAGCAACAGGTTTCCATCAGCTTAGAGTAGCGGAGAACGGTATTCCTTTGATGGTGTTTAGGATCAGAAATAAATCGTACGAATGGTTAATGATGTCGTCCGTAACTAATGCATCGGCATTTTTTGTAGATTTGATGAACCAAGTTTTTCGAGAGCACTTGGATAGGTTCATGTTGGTATTCATCGATGATATTTTGATATACTCTAAGGATGAAAAGGAGCATGAAGTTCATCTTAGAGTTGTGCTTGAGACGCTGAGGCAGCATCAGCTGAAGGCGAAGTTTTCGAAGTGTCATTTCTGGAAGAAGAAGTGAATTTTTTTGGTCAGGTAATCTCGGAGAAAGGGTTATATGTAGATCCAAATACAATTGAAGTGGTGAATAATTGAAAGAGACTCGAGATAGTGACTGGGATAAAGAGTTTTCCTGGATTGGCTGGATATTACCAAGGTTCATTAAGGTTTTTCACGGGTAGCAGCACCGATGACCAAGCTAACGCGAAAGGATGTGAAGTTTGTTTGGACTGATAAGTGTGAGGGAGCATTCCAGAGCTTGAAACACTTATTGATCCATGCACCTGTGTTATTTGTTCTGGAAGGGAATTAGGATTTGGTAGTTTATACAAATGCTTGTGGTACTGGATTAGGAGCTGTTTTGATGCAAAAAGGCAAAGTGATTGCCTACGCTTATTGATAGCTTAGACCGCATGAGGTTAGGTATCCAACGCATGATTTAGAATTAGCTGCAGTGATTTTTGTATTGAAGGTGTGGAGACATTACCTTTTGGGAGAGCAATTTGAACTATATATGGATCATAAGTCGTTAAAGTATTTGTTCTTTCAGAAGGAGCTGAACATGAGACCACAAAGATGGTTAAAGTTTATTGCTGCTTACGACTTTGGAATTGAGTACACACTAGAGAAAGGCAATAAGGTGGCAGATGCATTTAGCAAAAAGCATCAGAATGCAGTGTTAGAGATGATAGTTGAGTGGAAGGATTTGGAAGCATTGACGGCTTGTAGCGTTCAATGGAGATATATGGCTTGGTCAAGTGAATAGACTGTTGTGTTATCTTGTTTAGAAGTTCGACTAGTAATGATCTAAAAGATCGCTTCTAAACATGAGGAGGATCTAGTATTGGTTAAATGGATCAGGAAGTTAAGGGATGGAGCTGTGAGCGATGACTTGAAGGACTTCAGTCTTGACATGAATGGGTGGTTAAGAAAGAAAGGGATATTGTGTGTTCCAAATGTGGGAGACATAAGGAATGAAGTTTTGGAGGAATGCCATCGTTCGAAGTTCACTATTCATCCAAGAGGAACTAAGATGTATCAAGACATGAAGAGAAGTTTCTTCTAGGAAGGAATGAAGAGGGATGTAGGCTTATGGGTGAAGCAGTATTTGAACTACCAACAGGTAAAACCCGAACATCAGAAGCCAAGTGTATTGCTTCAGCCATTAAATATTCAAGTTTGGAAGTGGTATTGTATTTATATGGATTTTATAGATGAGTTGCCAAGATCTGATAGATGAAATCAAAGTATATGGGTCATAGTGGATAGACTGACAAATAGTGCACATTTCATTCTAGTTAAGTCAACTGGGAAGACACCTATTTTGGCTAAGTTATTTATGAAGAATATGGTTAAACAACACGGGATTCCTAGTAGTATCGTAAGTGATAGAGATTTCTTGTTTACTAGTGAGTTCTAAAAGAGTCCACATGAGATTTTAGGAACCAAACTGAAGATGAGCACCGCTTACCATCCACGGACCGATGAGCAAACGGAAAGATTTAACAAAGCCTTGGAAGATTTGTTAAAAGCTTGTGTACTAGATTTTGGGGGATCATGGGAAGACCATCTGCATTTAGTCGAGTTTTCATATAAGGATGGCATCGTTTGAAGCTTTGTATGGATTTCCATGCAAATCACCCGTTTCTTTGGTTAGAGACCGGGGACAGGTTGTGCGATGACCCATATTGCGAAAATTTTAAATAGACAATAATCCACACATGTCCAACTCAAACAATCTGAAACATAGATAATCAATGAGGTTAATTAAGAAAAATAAGAAAAGAAGAAAATAAGTATAGAATCTCGCAACGGAATGGAAAAAATATAATAATCAAATAAACAATTCATCAAGCTATTTATATTATACATTTGATTATAATTTTACAACATCTATCAGAGTTATATATATAACAGAATAATACAGCGGAACAACAATGTGGTGAAATAATACTAGTAATAATAATATACCAATCTTCATCTCCGTCCTTCAGAAAATAATTTTCAATGCATTGAAAAACTCAAGACTGACCCGAGCGTAATGAAATACAAGACACTCGAGTCAAGACTAAAATATCCTAATGTGAGTCAAATCAATATCACGCATAACATGAGTTTAATAGCGTCAGAGATGTTCACGGGATTTCACATCTCCTATACAGTGTATAACGTGCGTGCAATAAATCAAGAGATGATACAGGATTTTCCATCTCTCAAGGATCCATCAAAATATTTATATATAGTAGGATACGCTATATATGTAATGTCTAATCAGTAAGTAAATATTTTTCTTAGCGTTAAGGCTTTACTTAATCCCTCTTAACGTGTTTTTAAGGATTGTCATACAGTTTGCATATAACGCCCCAGTAGCATGTCGGGCGATAGGGTTGCGCTATGTTACGACAACACTACCAGTTCAGGTCGCAGGGATGGTGGTAACGCATCGTAGCCACGATCACCCACCACGACCATCCATCCCATATCGAGTCAAAGGGAGGTCATCCCAATCAAGGTGCACCAATCGAAACCAACATCAAAAGTAATAGTATGGACCAAGTCCAAGAAGAAAATCGAAGAACGGATGTCCGCTAGGGGTAGCTAGCCCACTTAGCGCTGTTAAGTCGTCCTATTTTAGTCATTTCAAATTTGCACAAGTGTCGGGGTCTATCCATCATCATTTTCTTTCTTCAAATCCGGCAAACGCACGCCAAATCCAACCACTTCATTTTGGAGTCTCCTCCACATGCACAGTTGTTAAAGTGGTTCCAATATTGACAGAGAGTATGCCAATAAGAGGCCCCGGTCTCTTTAACAACCAAACATCGTTTCACACCGGTTGGTTCTTTTTCATTTCAAAAACAATTCATACTTGATATCAAAATATCATATTCCCTTCAAAATCAATTTCATTTCAAAATATCATATTTACTCAAATATGTCAATTTTAGTTGAAATCATTTCGCTCCAATATTTTAATTTCACTACCAAAATCGTTTCGAATTTCAACTTAGGTTATAACTTCATTTTAACCCAATCAAAATCAACCTTTCTTCCACTCAACTTAGGTCATATCATATTTAATTATATTAACAATAAAATTAACTAAATTAAATTAAAAACCAACCTTTCTTCCACCCAACGCAATAGCCTAGGAAACACATGCAACTATCACGACCAACCGCTCCGTATGCGCGCAACCCAAAGCCAATGGGCCTCGATTTTCCATCGCCACGACAACCGCCCCCGACCTCCCCTCCTGCCGCCTCTTCTCTCAAGCTGCACGCATGAACATCGGAGCACGAAAACCCAATAATGAAGAAAGAATGAACGTGGTTTCTGGCAATCTGGCATCCTTCCAACTCGATCCAACTGTCTAGATTGTAGAGGAGGACGAGAGCAACAACTTTCCTTTTGGAAATTTTTGACTCGTTGCATGGATGAAGAGAAATCGAGAGAGGAAGGAAGATGAATATCGGCCATTAATGTTTAAGAGAAGCATGGCTACAAAGATGTAGGGTTTGCGAATGAAAATATCTCACGACCTTGAAATAAATATCCGACGCTATCACACATAAATTTTGCGAACTCCAAACGAAGTGTTCCGCCTGGCGTTCCATATGTTATACCCCTATTCCAGTCACAATGGAACTAGTTTGGAGAGCCAATTCCATCATATTCAGAAGATAGCATTTCAAAAATCAGATTATTTTAATTAAATTCCTTAAATTAATTTCTACGTGTTTCTAGCTCGCATGGTCAAAAGATAAGTCTGATCTCTACGAAACCTGAAATCTTACAATAATTCACTATTACGGATCCGATGTAATTGGTTTCGCCGAAATCCGAGACAATGCCCAAAAAGGCAGTTATTACTCGTTAATTAAAACAAGAAATGTCCAAAATCAATTTATTTACTTTAAATTCAATTTTAGAAATTAAAAATCTTCAATTTTGTTTAAATAAAATTTCAATCAACTTTTGAAATCATTTTTATTCATATTAAATTCAAGATTCAATTATTTAAATAATTTCAAATATTAAATTCAAAAACTAAAATTTTCAATTAATTACATCAATAAATGATTCAACATTTATTAACAATTATTTTATTATCATCTAAATAAGTCAACATTTTTTATTCAATTTCAGCTATTGATTCTAAACACATTCAATACATAGAATTTTATTTCAATACTTGTTATTGCCAATATCTTTGAAATTGGTTATTTCAAAATTTTATTCAACTTCATATTCATAAACTACATAAATAAACCATTAAATTTTTATTTCTAACCATTTTTGTTCAATAATCATATTAAATTCAATAATTTAAAATAGTTAAAAATCAAGATTGTTGCAACCTCGCCACTCAAAACTTTTCGTCCTCGAAAAGGGGTTAAGTAAGGAATTTAACATGCGATATATTTTACTTAAAATAATAGACATATAATACATTTAAAATCTATTTGAAAACCTTTACTACGCTTCCGCTATTTCACTTCGATCGGCTTATGGAAATTACAATTTAGTTATAAAACAAGTTATAAAAATTTTAAAATCTCAAAATTTTCAAACACTCGGATTTCCGAAAAATTTCGACAGCGTCTCCTTTGCACGGCTCGATCAAAAAAAATTATAATACAAATATACATCTCATCTCGATGATGTGGCATCCCGTAGGAAAAAATATAAAAGTGCGGTATGTAATCCAAGATATGTACCTTGTTATTATTAATACGAGCGAGTTCGCTCATATTAAGCAAGCAAAAGCAAATCAAATCACCGTATACTTCCAAACGGCCTTCGTATGTACCTATATCAACTCAATTTATAATATTAGTTAAATATAAAAGATATAGAACATGTATAAGTTTAATAGAACTATATAACATGAATTCTAAATCCAAATCATAAGCACAAACACTAATACCCAACAAAACAATCATATACAGCCAAAAGCAGTTATAACAGTGATTTGCAACAGAAGAAATCATTCATCAATTAATATACATTTAATTAATTCAAATTATATTAATTTACATTATCCAATGTTAATATTTAATTTGTACACTTATTTTCATGTTAACATCCAATTTTAATAACATTAAATTGGTTTGCTTCCAAATTTATTCACGTATATTTCTTTTACATTCAATTTATTCAAATTTCAATTATTTCACGTTTTGTTTAACATTTTCATATAAATTCATTTATGAACCATTTTATATACCATTTCATAAATCCATTTATGTTGATTATAAACATTTTATAAAACGCAACTCATGTTTATTTTTTTTCATAACTTAAGTTCATATTAATTCATTGGTTCACTTCACCAGTTCAATTCACTAATTCATATCATTAACTTTGCTTAAGTAAATTTTATTTTATCACTCAAATTCATATTAATATAAAATATTTTTTATCACAATCGATTTCATTCAACTTCTCTTAAGTTAACTTTCATCTTATAATTCATTTCATTAACTTATTTCATTAATTCATTTCATTCAACTTAACTTAAATAAAATAAATTTTCATAATTCAAATTTCAACTTTCTTATTTCATTATTCATTTCTTAAGTGTATAATCATTTTATACAGATGTATTTTCTTTTACACAATATTATTCAAATTAAAATTATCTCAGAAAGTTACAACTAAATCTTGAAACATCCTTTGCAAATTTATTTATTGTTATTTTACAAACAATTTAAGAAGATATGATTTAATTTATTATTTGTTTACCTACTCTTAGGTTCATATCTAAATAACATTTTCTTTCTAATACTCAAATTATTCATTTTACATTCCTTAGAACATTAACTAAGTGTATGACATTTCTTATAATAATTTTATTTTTATAAATATTTCTTTAAACACAATTTCAATTTAAACATTTTTATTACTTAAGTTCAAACTTGTATAATATTCTATCACATTCATATTTAACATTTCAACCCTTTAAAACATTTCTGGTAAGTATTATATATGTTTTTAGAATTTAATTGAGTTTTATACAAATTTATCTTATTTATTTTAGTTAACAAGAATGCTCACTATTTTACACATGTTTAATTTCCATTATCTTGAAATTTAAGAGTTACGATTTAACTTTTCATATTTCATTTAAACGCTTAGCTTCAATTTCTTATTTCTCATTTTAGAAATTTCCAATTATTCAAAATTATTTACTTTATTTCTCCAACTGAAAATCAGTGATTTACGGGAACATAAGAATTCAAATACCGGGTTTATCTCTAAATAATTTTGAAATAATATATATATACCCATATCCTTTATATATATCAAATCATATTTAAAAAATTAAAATAAAAATCTGTTTATCAAACCAAATGCGTAGCAAAACTACCAAGTGGCATCCCCTACTTTGAGACTTGAAAATGAATGTCGATGATACAGCCATCATCATCGAAATTATTTTCTAGCGACAGAAGAGGGGAGTACAGGACTTATTTCCTTTTAAAATCCCTTTTTGAACAAATTCTATTCGTAAATATTTTTAAATAATACTAATATTATTTTCAAAAATCTTAGAAAACAATTTCAAAACCACCTGGATATATGTTCTCAAATTATCAGCTTTTAAATCTTTTCTATTTATAAGCTATATTATAAATATACTTATACAATTCCATTACCTTATTATCAAAAATTTCATTAATTTATATCTTTATTATTACAATTAATTCGTATTGAAATTAGATTTCAATTCAATTTAATTATCGAATGCTTCGTAAAATAGAGTTCACTAAAGTATTTGTTTTTTAGTTTAATTCACCAACAATCGATGATAATTAAATATTCTCATCTCCTAATAAACAACATTCATTAATAATCATATAAGCTTATGAAAATCATCATTTCATATGTAAAATATAATTTAGGTAAAATTATTTCATTTACCTGATTTTAAAATAATATTATGTCGATTTGCCTCGTTTAAGTGTTTAGAAACTCTTATCGATAACATGGCATCCCACGCACCGACCAGAATTCATAAACAACTCAATGGATAAGTAAATACGATATAAAACATTTTATAACACTAACAAGTCCGCGCTCTTATATATGTACACTCAAATAAACTCATTCTAGGGTATTACTTCCCAATCTATAATGAGTTAAACCCCATAAAACTAAGATTATCGCTAAACAAAACCTCTGATACCAACTGTGATGACCCATATTTTGGAAGGTTTAAATCGACAATAATCCACACATGTTCAACTCAAATAATCTGAAATATAGATAATCAATGAGGTCAATTAAGAAAAATAAGGAAAGAAGAAAATAAGTACAGAATCTCGCAACAGAATGACAAAATATAATAATCAAATAAACAGTTCATGAAGCTGTTTATACTATACATTTGATTATAATTTTACATTATCTATCAGAATTATATATACAACAAAATAATAGAATATGTAGTGGAACAACAATGTGGTGAAATAATACTAGTAATAATAATATATTAATCTTCGTCTTTGTCCTTCATAAAATAATCTTCAATGCGCTGAAAAACTCTTGACTACCCCAGCGTAATGAAAAGACAAAACACTCAAGTCAGGACTAAAATATCCTTATGTATGTCAAATCAATATCATGTATAACATGAGTATAATAGCGTCAGAGATGCTTACAGGATTTCACATCTCTTATCCAGTGTATAACATTCGTGCAATAACTCAAAAGATATGCAAGATTTTCCATCCCTCAAGGATCCACCGAAATATTTATATATAGTAGGATACGCTATATATGTAATATATAATTGATTAAATAAATATTTTTCTTTGCGTTAAGGCTTTACATCAATCCCCCTTAACGTGTTTTTAAGCAATGTCGTACAATTTGCATATAATGCCCCAGTAGCATGTCAGGGGATAGGGATGCGCCATGATACGACAACACTAAACCAAACTCATAGTGGTCTCGTATAGGGATAAAAGTATGACAAGGCATGTGAGACAATGCCGAAGGTAGGATACTACCAGTTCGGGTCGTAAGGCTAGTGGTAACACATCATAGCTACGATCACCCACCGCGTCCATCCATCCCATATGGAGTTAAAGGGAGGTCATCCCAATCAAGGTGCACCAATCGAAACCAACATCAAAAGTAATAGTATGGACCAGTCCAAGAAGAAAATTTAAGAAGGATCTCCGCTAGGGTAGCTAGCAGTAACAACCCACATATTTTACGATTATATTTAAATGTTTCATTTAAATATAGCATCGTTAATTGGCTTAAAATCTGAAATGTGACTTTTTGTAAATAGTCTAATTCGGACTCGAGACCACTTTCATTGAGTTCAAAATGACATTTACAACTTGTTTGAGTATAAACATCAATATGTTTGGAGTTGATTAGGATTTTGGTATTTTCATTAGGGCTTTGGGTTGTGTTCTAGCCCACCAACCCAACAAGATAACCCAAACTCCTTTACCAAATACCCTAACTCATCTACTCTTCATTCATTCTACTCATAATTTCCTAACACTTAGAGAAAAAGGAAAAATAGGGGAAAAGAGGAGAAATCAAAATTCCTAAGCCATAGATTCTTAGGAAATTCAAATTCAAGTTCCAAAATCAAGAAGAAGCTTAGGTAAGCATCCTCTTCATCTTCTACATCTCAATCCCTCTCTAATTTTCATAATTTCATATAACCTAACTTAGGAAATATTTGCTTATGATCATAGATTGGAGCTTCTAGCGTTGAAGTTGAAGAGAGATTGATCTTTCCTTGTTTTAGAGCTTCTCAATTGTTGTTTTTGGGTTTAAAGGTGAGTTCCTGAACTCACATCTATGTCTATAGCTTTCATTGTTGTTAGGTATGAATTTCTAACATCTATTTCATGTCCAATTGCTTTTGAATTGAATTGGTTTGGTGAATTTTCCAATTTCTTTGTATTTTGAAGTCAAAATCTATGAAAATCCTACTATGGATGTTTGGACATGATGTTTGGAGTGTATTGAAGAGCCTATAGGGCTGGGTTGTCGCTTGGCATAAATCCTTAGTCATCGTCGCTCATTTGATTGCTTCGAAGTTGATTTGGCCATCAATGCCCTAGGTAATATGTGCTATGTGCTTCAGCTTAGACGTCTGGTAAAATGCTCAGACGTCTGAAGCTACGGAATAAAAATTCCAGATTTACAGCTCAGATGTCTGAGGTTATTTACCAGACGTCTGAACGATCTGGAGGAAAATTTCCAAATCTTCAGCTCAGACGTCTGGGAAAACCACCATACGTCTGGCGCTGTTAAAATTAGCCAATTTGCTTATTTTTGTGTAGGTTTCTATTTTAATCAATTTTTGTTGAACCGGTTGGTCGTTGTCATTTATTATCGACTTTGATGACTTCTTTTCTGGATTTTTTGGAATATCCATTTGATGGATTTGATATCGATTTTCATGGATTTAATTCACATCGTCGAATGTGAATTTTTCGGTGATAGATTGTTTTTACAATCGTTTCTGTGATTTGTCACTTTTAAAACAGAAAGGTTTCTATACTAGTAGTAAATACTCAAACTCTTTCACAAAAATGATTTTAACATTTATTAATACAAAGCTCATTTTTGAAACCATTTTCTAATCTATTAGTATATACAAACTTTTACCTCATTCGAATGAGAAATCCAATTAAATGGCTTAGCAAATCAAGTGGTATGAAACGCTTGCGTTTACTTTGTCGGTTAATTCTTAGACTTGTTCGATTGAAATCTTGTGACAATTTTCGAGTGGAAATCTACAATTTGTTCGTAAATAATTAAGTTAAGCCAGTGGTTATGGGACATGAAGCCTAACTCATTTATTTACTAGCTTAGTGCAATTTACACTTATTGATCTATGATGATCATTCGGTGGAGTTTCGGCTAAATTTGGTGGGGTAGCGACCCATGGTCTTTTGACCGTTCATGGAGCAATCGGCTCAATAAGTGGGTGCATGTGGCGTATCTTTTTAGGTGCGTCGATGTTCGGCTCAATAAGTATGTGCATGGGGCGTATCCTTTTAGGTGCATCGATGTTCGGCTATGCATGGGGCGTATCTTTTTAGGTGCGTCGATGTTCAGCTTATTCGTCCCCAAGGGGGGACTATACCCCGTATTTTTATGGGTTAGCGACCCATGGGATAGCGTCTCGTTTATGATACACGTGTTGGTGAGTTTTCAGGCTCCCGTTTATGCCTCCCCCTTCTTTTATGTTTTCTGGATTTCTAATTATTGATTTCTGTAATTTGTTTTTCACCAATTTTTTCTATTTGCATTGATATGTTTTGTCAATATTTGAGGTTTGGTGAATAAGCTAAAGAATATGATATTCTTTTTGGATATTTGAGGAGATTTGAGTTATTATATGATTTTCATTATTATCAAATATATACTTGTCACGGTATGACATTATTGTTATCATATATTTTTGTCATATCTCTTACTCTATCTCATCTTATATGATATTTATAGCTAGATTGATCCGTTTATTATTTTTCTTCTTAAATAATACTCGGGTCAGACCGAGGTGTTTTAGGTGCTTCCACTTGACTTCTTAGTAGGGACTATCTTTTGACTTTTGGCTAACTACTTTAGCTCAGTAGTTTTTGTTTTTATACATTCGAGAAAGAGACTCGTTGATGTATAATTATTCTTTTTTGATGTAGTGGATCTTGTATGACCACTACTTTGATGTATAATTGTCAGATTTCCTCTTGAAATGAAATGCATGACCTTCTATCTGGCGTATCGGTACTCGCACAAATCAATTACACGAATGGTCGCTCCTCAATGGTCTTATTCTTCGTGCTAGTCGACGGCATTACTCCATAGTGTCCTTGGCTAGTGTGAGTACAGAGGTGGGGCGTCACACTAGCCCACTTAGCCTGTCAAGCCATCCTGTTTTAGTCACTTCAAATTGGCACAAATGCCGAGGTCTATCCATCATCATTCTCTTTCTTCAAATCCAGCAAACATACGCTAAATCCAACCACTTCATTCTGGAGTCTCCACTACGTACAAAGTTTTTAAAGTGCTTCCAATATTGACAGAGAGTATGCCAATTAGAGGTGGTCTCTTTAACGACCAAACGTCGTTTTACACACCGGTTGTTTCTTTTATATTTCAAAAACGATTCATACTTGATATCAAAATATTTTATTCCCTTTAAAATCAATTTCATTTCAAAATATCATATTTACTCAAATATGTCAATTTCACTCCAGTATTTCAATTTCACTTCTAAAATCATTTTGAATTTCAACTTAGGTTTTAACTTCATTTTAACCCAATTTGCATCTAAATCTGTGATTTAAATATAAACATTCCACCCTTGACCAATTTGAATTTTTAGAAAATAGTTTGAATAGTTTAAAAGTTAAAATAGTTTACTATAAAATAGTTTGAGTATTGAAAATGGTTTAAATAGTAAAATAGCTTAGAAAATCAAAATAATTTGGATTTTTAGAAAGATAGAATTAAAACTATTTATATTAAAATAATTTATTTGAAAATAGTTTCAAAGTCAACTTGGTTCAATTCAAAATCTTTCAATTCAAATCATCTTCTACTCAATTCAATTCAAATCGACTCAATTCCGGTTTCAATTTAAATCAATTTCAGTTTCCACTTTAAATCAAATCAACTTCGATTTCGATTTCAATTGCCATTTCAATTTCTTTTCTCAATTCTAATTAATTTCAGTTCAATTCTCTATTTTAAACCATTTTAATTTATATCAATTTTGAGTTAAATTTCAAAACACCTTAAATCACTTAATTCAATTTAAACTTCAATACTCAAATTAAGGTTCAAATCTTTAAAAATAATTCAATCTCGAGCCATATTTTTAAATATCAACTTATATCACTTTTACTTAAATAACTTCGAAGTTCAAGTAAAAGTTAAAATATTTTAAAACAATCCAGTTTCCTTAATTCAAATCATATTTCAATTCTAACTTCAAATTTCAAATTGCATTCATTAAACAATTTCATTTAACCAATTCCAATTTCACATTTCAAGCTCGAGTTCGAAAATAATTCAATTCCCACATTTTAATTCAATTTTATTTTTATAAAACAAAATCACTTGAATAAATTCAAATCTAAGAATTTAAAATCGTTAAATTTTACCAATCCGGTGTCCGTATATAATTTTCTATCTTATGGCCAAGTGATCAGTTATTTCGATTTTTAATTTAAGGGATGGATATATATCATTTCAATCCAAAATAAATGTTATAGATATATATATCATTTCGCCTATTTTTTTTATTTATTCGAAATAATTCAAATAACAGTTTTATATACTATCCAATAATTACAGGGTTATACAGGATATATATAAAATAAATAAACATCCAATCATCCAAAATATCAACTAATTGGCATCCATCACGATCATCCAACAGTCCAAATATCAAAATAATTAACTAGTTATCAATAGTCTGGAGTTTAACTAGTAATTTAATTCAAACTCAATTTAACTGTCAAATTTAAATTTCTATTGGTTCAAATCAGATGTCAAATTTAAATGTCAGTTACACTACCAAACTACGGTCAGTAAAATAAGTAACTTCATGATTTCAATTTAACTAACATGAAAATATTTTTGTACATCGTGAGCTTTAAAACACTCACTTTTATTTAAAACTAAAAATTTCACAGCTTCAAATAAATACTACTTCAATTCCATGCTGTAGACGACATTAATACTGTAACAACCCATAATTTTAATAAATATTTTAAATTAATTTTTATTTTGAAACTTTGATTTTAAACAATTTCCAAATTGAAGTTTGGAATTTTTCTAATGTATTTTGGATTTTTGTTTCTATTTTATTTTTCCAAATACAATTAACTATTGATTTTTCTGGAAATGTTATATTTTGTCAAACTTTGACTTTTAATTGAAAATTTTTAAATTTTGAATTTTCAAAAGTTAATCTTTTTCTTTGAAACAATAATTGGTTCTGATATCCGCTCTATTTTTCGTTTCGTCGAATTCCGTTTTAAACCTAATAAAAATTTGATAAATTCAGCATTTTACATACAGAATTTTATCTACATTTTTATTTTTCATTTTCTATTTTATTTTCCATCTTTTATTTTGTTTTGGATTTTGAATTAATTTGTGTGAATTTTGTTGTGTTTGGAATTTTCCTATATTAGTTGTATTTTGTTTACAATTTTTAATTCTAGTTTCAATATAATAAACTAATTTCTTTATTTATTTCCAATTTTTCCTAAGACTATTTATTTATTCTCATTTATACTTTATTTTGTTTTATCAATTATTTTGTTTAATTTATTTTTATTTGTTTATATTCAATTAAAAGAAAGTGGAAATTCAAAGAAACAAAGTCTTTTCATTTGCTTGTGACTTTTCATTTGCTTGTCTTTTCATTTGCTTGGCCTTTCATTTCCTCTAGTATAACCGTGCATTTCCTTTTGTTTATCACGTGAAAACTTTCTCATTCTCATCACAATTCACATCCATCTCATTTCTAAAAAAAATTTAAGTTAAATGCTCTCCATTTTTCTTATTTTCCTCTTCAATTTCATTGATTTTTGCTTGCTCCTCTCTAGCTTTGCTCGGCCACAAACCCTCCACTCCTCCACCGACCACCACCATCACCTTCCCCTCATCATCCACGGAAAAAACCACCTCCTACCCCTCTAACTAGATCTGGCTGTGAACAACTAAGTGAAGCCATCACCACAAACTTTGCAAAAACTCCTTGAAAACTACATAGCCGAGCCAAATACTTCACCATCCCCTTCATTTTTCACCTCGGCCATCACCCCTAGCTCCACCACCAGCACATGCCGTGACCATTGACCATCACACCACACCTGACTTGACCTGAAGTAAACCTTGATCGAGCCATATTGACCATAGGCCGAGCCTAGATGCAACCCAAACCCCTCTTTTATGCCTTGACCTTTGACCTTCCTTCATTTGAAACTCCAACCTCTTCAAATTCTATGCTTAGCCGTGTGTTAGTGACCCATACCCGAGCCTTGTTCCTCAAATTAGAACCATGGCCGAACCTATAACATCATGGCCGAGCAAACCATGGAGTAGTGGTCAAGCAATCTTGTGTTAAAAGCTTGGTGATGTCATTTGTTAATTCTATTTCCATTTGTTTCAAAATTTATCTTTGTATTATAAATGTATATTTATATTGCTTTGTTTATTATTGTATACAAGATTAATATCTTGGCTCTCTTTCCACTTGAATCAAATCATGCTATCATGCTTTCTGGAATTTGTTTGTGTGTTTTGATTTGCTAACTCCAACTTAAAAAGGTGAGTTATTCACGATTGACATTCATACTTATAGAATTTGTGAAGTGAAAACAAGTGAATGTGTAGAAACTGTATATCATGTTATACCTACCTGTGATATGTATTATTTGATGTGAAACCCTGTTATAAACTTGTCACATCATCTGATATGTTATATTTTGTTATACAGATTATTTATTTTTGTTTCTCACACTGCAAGTTCCCTATAGAATAGAATCACTATGGGTTGAAATGATACATACTCGAACGAACTTTAGAATAAGGAAAAATCATTATGGGCTGAAATGATAGGCTTGAGCGATATTTATTTATTTTTAATAACTTGGGATTGCGGGTTTGAAATGATAGAACCCGGATTTTTCTTTATAAATTACGGATTGAAATGATATATTATCCGTATCACTTGACTTAGGCTAGAAAATATTATACAGACCCGTGGTTATTTTATATATTTTTTCTGAAAAAGTTTAAGTATTTTTAAATGTAAAATAATGATAATTGGATTTAAATTGAATTTAAAATGGTTTAATAAAGGGTTAGTGATTTTTCTATAAGTTAAAAGTGTTAAATAAATAAATGATTAAATTGTAATTTGAAATATAACTTAATTTGAAAATTTGCGATTTGATTTTTAAATGGAAGTTTAAGTTAATTAAATAAAAATGGAAATTAAGTTTTATTTATGAAATGGAAATTTAAATTTAAGTGTTAAGGTAAATTGTTGAAAATGCAAAGAATAAGAAAATTGTACACTTGAATTTAATAAGTGAAATTATTGGAAATTTGATTTTATTGAAAAATTTTACTTTATAAAAATCATAAGTTAAAGGGTATTTAAATGAACATTTTTGAAGTGGAAAATTATGATTTTTAGAAGTTAAAATGGTTAAAAATTGAGGTTTAATTGTTTCTGAAATTTTATTATAAATCTGGAAATTGAATTAGTAGCACTTCAGAAATGCAATCATTTCTGAAATTAACTTAAAATCTGAAGCAAAAGATACTGCGGCACTTTGTAAGTGTTGTGGTTGATGCAAATGAACTAAAGGCTAAATTTAACTAAGGGCTATTGCAGCAATTGGTAAGTGTTGTGGTTGCAGATACTAAACTAAAACCTGAAACTAATAAAAGAGCTACAGTAACGCTTGATAAGTGCTGTAGATGGCTGAAGTAAGATTTTCAAATGTAACTGAACTACTACAGCAGTTTTTAAATGCTATCTTTGCTGAAATGAATTGTTTCATATATAACTTACCGCGGCATTTTTCTAAGTGCTGCGAAAGCTGAAATTTTAATGTTTTAAAGTATTTAATTGAATAAATGAGTTCAGAAAAGGCTAAAATTTTGGAAATTTAATATTTGATTTGAAGGTATAATGACTTCATCCTTTAATGGTTTAAATGAATGATTTTAATTCGAAATAATAAACCATTTTGAAATCTATAACCATGGGTACACTTCTTTGTGTGCCATTCGATTTCCTTGTGTTTGTTTCGATGCACACATTAACACTGTTATTTGCATTGTTTACTTTAATATGGACATTTCTCTGACAGCGTTTATTTTTGCTTAATTAATGGTTTAACGGATCCTTAAAGGATGGGCGATCCCAAGCATCCTTTAAGTTATTGTGAATTGCTATTACAGTTCACTTGAGTTGGTTTACATTGTATAAGTATGTATGTCCTGACTCGAGTGTTTGTGTTTTACTTTACACTCGGGTCAGCCTGAGTACACAGCTTTGGATTCATCTTCTGGAGCTAGAGATTTTTTGGAGCTTATTTATCTATCTGTCACCTGTTTCTATTCCTGTTATTTCCTATTCAGTGTTGTCTCTGTATTATTGATTTATGTATCTAGACTTATATTGTATCTATTTTGACTATGAGATTTTGTATATGTTTTGAGAGTATGTATATAGTAGCTTCATTAACTACTATGGTATTTTATTTCCGCTGCGAGTTATTCTGATATTCTATGTCTATGATTCTGTGTTTTATTTTATTTGCTCCAAATTTCTTGACAATCCACTGTTTTGAAGTATTCAAGTCTGACATGTGTGGATTTATTGTCGATTTGAATGGTCCAAAATAGTGGGATGTTACATTTGGTATCAGAGCTTTGGTTTTAGGCAAACCTTAGCCTGCGGAGCAAAACTCATTAGACATAGGGTAGAAATACCCTAGAATGAGTGAAATCAATCTCAGAATCATTTCTTTGTGAGAGAACATATTTTCGAAGTATAAAATGATTTTCAAATGATTTTAAAGAATTTTCAAAGATTATTTTGATATAAATTTTCTTGCTTTGAAAGTAAAAAATTTCTTAACTTCATTCCTTTCGTATCCACCTTGTTAGTAATTGCTTTGATTAGGATCCTCTTAAATTTTGAACTTCTAGCTTGCTTTATCTAGATTCATTGTTGATAGGAATCTATTTTGGGTATGGCAAATCAGTAGTATGTTAGGTTGCTTTAAGTAAACTCTGTTGTATCTTTTGCTTAGCTGAAGTTGTCAAACTAAAGATATTTATGCTCTTGTTTTCGTATGATATGAATTTGAGACTTTTCCAAATTTTGAATGGAAATTCTTTTGTATTAATATAGGTTATATATCTCTAATCTTGGTTTGGATTCTTATCGATTAGGATTCCTTTGAACTTTGGAATGCTCCCACTTGTTTTGAAATCCATTCTTGTCTCCCCTATTTGTATTCCTCTGATTTTGGAGCATTCCATAACTCCACTTTGAATGACCTCTAGAAAGATTAGTGATTCCGTCAATCTTTGAATGACTTGAAAAGGGGTGAACCTCCCTTACAATTGGCATTGATTCACCGGAGATTTCTATACCCTCGGTTTACGATGCTATCTATCTTCCGCTATACCTGGACGCTATCTCTGGCGATCGAAGGTCGATTTGCCTTAGATTCTTTCATCGATTATATTCCTGAAGTCACGGTTGATCCAGTTAAGGTCACCCGCGATTTATATGGGATTATCCATCTTCTATTTGGTAATTTAATTATCTCATCTTTGTTCGAGCTTATCTTCGAATCAGAATTCTATTTAATTAGAGTTCCTCTAAATTTGAATCTCTATTTTGTTTTGAATTCCATCCTTGAATCATCCCTTGGAAAATTTGTGGTTGATTGTCTTTTAAAAATTGTGTATTCATCGAAGTTATTATTTTGATAAGGATGACCATAGTTTATATATAAAAGTGAAATGTTTTCAATAAGGATTATATACCTTTTTAAAATGGAAATATGAATTTTCGAAGGGATTTGAAATTTTAAAAATTATATAAGAAATTGATTCATATAAAATGATTTATAACTGAAGGGTTTGAATTTGAAATTTTAGAGATCGAACTCCGGCATTTTGAAATTGGTTTTAGATCTTGAAAATATATAATAATACGATTTGAAAGTATTTTCCAAATAAGAAATGTTTCAAATGATTTTAATGAGTTTCAAATGATTTCGAAGAAATTTCAAAAGAAGTTTTCGGGGAAATAGAAGTCCAGAACCCACTTATGTCGCTGGAAAATAATTTCGGTGATGAATGCATGCATCATCGACATTGATTTTGAGTTTCTAAGTGGGGGAGTGGCCACTTCGGTAGCTTTGCTATGCGATTGATTTGTGAAACCAATTTTGATTTCAAATTCCGAAGTGTGAGTTGATATTCGAAAGATATATGTATATATTTGAACAGTTTGAAATGAGCCGGTGTTCAGTCCTTGAGTTTCAGATTTGATTAATATAACCCTAACTTTTGGAATTGATGTACTGATTTGTTGGTGATTTCCAACTCTTGGATTGAAAATATGATTCCTTCGACTATTTTGAAGGTTCGAGCACTTCCAAATCAAGGTTAACTTTTCAAAGCTAAGTAATTTTGAAAAGTATAAAGTATATAAGTTGGTATATATGTTTAAAGTATGTAGTAATATGATTTAAATAAGTTTGAAACTGTTTTGTTAAGTAAATGAATAAGACTATTTTGAATTATACTAATATGAATTTTAGTTTTTAAAAATATTTTTAATAACATTTAGTTTAAATGTTTTAACTTATTATAAAACTATATATTTAACAAGTTGGAATGGATACATAAGTTGTACGTATGCTGTTTTATTCGCATAATTAATTTGATCCAGATTTGAGTACACAAGTTCGAGGTGAATTACACCATTTCGTGTTAGGATTTTTCATTTGATTCTTGATGGCGAATATTTGATATGGATTTTAGGCTAGATTCTAGAATTCTCTATCATAGTATATGGCTATGCAAGGAGACTGATGGCTTCTAGTCGAGAAACCATATCGAAATCCGCATTAGGAAAGTCGAATGGACAATACTAGTTCGAAAGCGAACTTGTGTGATCGAGCGAGCGATCGAATGTGATGTTACGAAATGATGACATATGTACATCTTATGTTCTAATATCATTGATATACTTGACGCTGAAATTGGAAGTTGTTGGGTTGAATATCTTTGTAATTTAATTGGAATTTTTCTTTTATGCGAAACTACTATCGATTTAAAACCATTTTTTTCAAAACTATTTTTCTTTTATTTTTCTTAAACAAACTATTTTATTCTATTTTACATACAGAACGATTTTACAAACTATTTTATGTACAAAACTATTTTATTTACAAAACTATTTTGTATCAAAACTATTCTAAATTCAAAAACCTTTTATAAAGCAAAGATGTTCAATCCCATATGGCTCTTCATGCAGCGTAATTGATTTTGGAAAATTTTGATCCTGATATAAGATGGACCTTATGTAAGTATAAGATGATTTTGAAAACCATTGATTTTGGAAGTGAATTGGTTGACTTAAATTGTATTGATTTAGAAACTTGGATTATTTTCTAAATTTATTATTTTGGAAACTTTAAAACTGAAGATATTTGATTTGGAAGAATAATTTGATGAAAGCGTATATGATTTTGAAAATTGTATTGATATTGAAACAAATTGAAATTTGAGAGCCTTGTGTTACTAAATACTTGATTTGGGAGTTATCGAACTTATATAAAATTGGTTCGTATAAGTATGAAATTGATTCGAAAACGGTTGATTTGAAAGGGTACTCAATTTGAAAAGTGAAATCTTATATAATCGAAGTCTATATAAGTGTGATTTGATATACTATTAATTTTGGAAAGTATTCGATTTGAAAATGAAATCTTATATATAATGGACTTTATATAAGTACGATATTTGAAAGTGATTTGAAAAGGTACTATATGATACAATATTTTCGAAGTAAAGACATGAAAAGTGCCTTCTGCTTGATATTCGCTTTGTGGCCACATTGTGGATTCATTCTATCGATATTATTTCTCTGATTTGGGATATGATACTCGAGTGTCCATCGAATTCCATGGCGATCTCCATGGTCTTACGAGCGCGACTGCATAGCGTAATTCGCAGGGACTGCGAGACCTAAGGGTACGGATGTTTCCGGGGGGATCCAGGCGTAACCATTGTGTATCTGCGATCTATTGGGTCGCTTGGTAGCGTAATCAGCAGGAGCTACAAGAGCCTATGGGTACGGATGTTTCCTGGGGGATCCAGGCGTAACCATTGTGTATCTGCGGTACTACCAGTCTTCATGGCGTAATCGCAGGGATGGGGTGGGCCTACGGGTATGGATGTTTCCTAGGGTTTCCAGGCATAACCATTGTGTATCCGCGATCCATGATCAACATGATTTGGTTGTTTTGTTTGGATTGTACTTTCCATATCTGTTTTTTTAAGTTTTCCAGTAGTTTCACTGGGTGTAGAAACAAGTCTACTAAGTACTTGGAGAATTCTAGCTTTGCGCCTGATCAACGCATGGCCAGAGTCTGCAGGAATAAGGATAAACTTGTTAAGACATCGAGTTATAAATGTATTTTGATAGAGTATTATATAAAGGATATTTTGATCGGTTATTTTCCTTTCTAAAAGATTTTAAAGTGTTTTAAATATTGTTACCTCTTTAACTAACAATTTGAATTAAATGACTTTTATAGATATAATAAAATGGATTTAACCAAATTATTAAATATTAAAGAATTCTAATTGAAATTTATATGATTTTAAATTAATGGTTCATCCTTGTCTTTCAACCCATTTTTCCTGCTAGCTATCCCTATTTCTCCATTTATCGTGCTAGCTATTCCTATTCCCCTACCTTCTTCCTTTTCGGGGACGAAAAGCTTTGAGTGGGGGAGAGTGTAACAACCCATAATTTTAATAAATATTTTAAATTAATTTTTATTTTGAAACTTTGATTTTAAATAATTTTTAAATTGAAGTTTGGAATTTTTCCAATGTATTTTGGATTTTTGTTTCTATTTTATTTTTCCAAATACAATTAAATATTGATTTTTCTGGAAATGTTATATTTTGTCAAACTTTGACTTTTAATTGAAAATTTTTAAATTTTTGAATTTTTAAAAGTTAATCTTTTTCTTTGAAACAGTAATTGGTTCTGATATCCGCTCTGTTTTTCGTTTCGTCGAATTCCATTTTAAACCTAATAAAAATTTGATAAATTCAGCATTTTACACACAGAATTTTATCTGCATTTTTATTTTTCATTTTCTATTTTATTTGCCATCTTTTATTTTGTTTTTGGTTTTGAATTAATTTGTGTGAATTTTGTTGTGTTTGGAATTTTCCTATATTAGTTGTATTTTGTTTACAATTTTTAATTCTAGTTTCAATATAATAAACTATTTTCTTTATTTATTTCCTATTTTTCCTAAGACTATTTATTTATTTTAATTTCTACTTTATTTTGTTATATCTTTTATTTTGTTTAATTGATTTTTATTTGTTTATATTTAATTAAAAGAAAGTGGAAATTCAAAGAGACAAAGTCTTTTCATTTGCTTGTGACTTTTCATTTGCTTGTCTTTTCATTTGCTTGGCCTTTCATTTCCTCTAGTATAGTCGTGCATTTCCTTTTGTTTATCACGTGAAAACTTTCTCATTCTCATCACAATTCACGTCCATCTAATTTCTGAAAAAAATTGTAAGTTAAATGCTCTTCATTTTTCTTATTTTCCTCTTCAATTTCATTGATTTTTGCTTGGCCACAAACCCTCCACTCCTCCACCGACCACCACCATCACCTTCCCCTCATCATCCACGGCAACAACCACCTCCTACCCCTCTAACTAGATCTGGCCGTGAACACCTAAGTGAAGCCATCACCACAAACTTTGCAAAAACTCCTTGAAAACTACATAGCCGAGCCAAATACTTCACCATCCCCTTCATTTTTCACCTCAGCCATCACCCCTAGCTCCATCACCAGTACATGCTGTGACCACTGACCATCACACCACACCTGACCTGACCTGAAGTGAACCATGACCGAGCCATATTAACCATAGGCCGAGCCTAGATGCAACCCAAACCCCTCTTTTATGCCTTGACCTTTGACCTTCCTTCATTTGAAACTCCAACCTCTTCAAATTCTATGCTTAGCCGTGTGTTAGTGACCCATACCCGAGCCTTGTTCCTCAAATTAGAACCATGGCCGAACCTATAACATCATGGCCGAGCAAACAATGGAGTAGTGGTCAAGCAATCTTGTGTTAAAAGCTTGGTGATGTCATTTCTTAATTTTATTTCCATTTGTTTCAAAATTTATCTTTGTATTATAAATGTATATTTATATTGCTTTGTTTATTGCCATATACAAGATTAATATCTTGGCTCTCTCTCCACTTGAATCAAGTCGTGCTATCGTGCTTTCTGGAATTTGTTTGTGTGTTTTGATTTGCTAACTCCAACTTAAAATGGTGAGTTATTCACGATTGACATTCATACTTATAGAATTTGTGAAGTGACAACAAGTGAATGTGTAGAAACTGTATATCACGTTATACCTTCCTGTGATATGTATTATTTGATGTTAAACCCTGTTATAAACTTGTCACATCATCTGATATGTTATATTTTGTTATACTGTTTATTTATTTCTATTTCTCACACTGTAAGTTCCATGTAGAATAGAATCACTATGGGTTGAAATGATACATACCCGAACGGACTTTAGAATAAGGAAAAATCATTATGGGCTGAAATGATAGGCTTGAGTGATTTTTATTTATTTTTATTAACTTGGGATTGCGGGATTGAAATGATAGAACCCGGATTTTTCTTTGTAAATTACGGATTGAAATGATATATTATCCGTATCACTTGACTTAGGCTAGAAAATATTATACAGACCTGTGGTTATTTTATATATTTTTTCTGGAAAATTTTAGGTATTTTTAAATGTAAACATATGATAATTTGATTTAAATTGAATTTAAAATGATTTAATAAAGGGTTAGTGATTTTTCTATAAGTTAAAAGTGTTAACTAAATAAATGATTAAATTGTAATTTGAAATATAACTTAATTTCGAAATTTGCGATTTGATTTTTAAATGGAAGTTTAAGTTAATTAAATAAAAATGGAAATTAAGTTTTATTTATGAAATGGAAATTTAAATTTAAGTGTTAACGTAAATTGTTGAAAATGCAAAGAATAAGAAAATTGTACACTTGAATTTAATAAGTGAAATTATTGGAAATTTGATTTTATTGAAAAATTTTACTTTATAAAAATCATAAGCTAAAGGGTATTTAAATGAACATTTTTGAAGTGGAAAATATGATTTTTATAAGTTAAAATGGTTAAAAATTAACGTTTAATTGTTTCTGAAATTTTATTATAAATTTGGAAATTGAATTAGTCGCACTTCAGAAATTCTATCATTTCTGAAATTAAATTAATATCTGAAGCAAAAGATACTGCAACACTTTGTAAGTGATGTGGTTGATGAAAATGAATTAAAGGCTAAATTTAATTACGGGCTATTGCAGCACTTGGTAAGTGATGTGGTTGCAGATACTAAACTAAAACCTGAAACTAATAAAAGAGCTACAGTAGCGCTTGATAAGTGTTGCAAATGGCTGAAGTAAGATTTTCAAATGTAACTGAACTACTACAGCAGTTTTTAAATGCTGTCTTTGCTGAAATGAATTGTTTCAAATATAACTTACCGCAGCATTTTTCTAAGTGCTGCGAAAGCTTAAATTTTAATGTTTTAAAGTATTTAATTGAATAAATGAGTTCAAAAAAGGCTAAAATTTTGGAAATTTAATATTTGATTTGAAGGTATAATGACTTCATCCTTTAATGGTTTAAATGAATGATTTTAATTCGAAATTATAAACCATTTTGAATTCTATAACCATGGGTACACTTCTTTGTGTGCTATTCGATTTCCTTGTGTTTATTTCGATGCATACATTAACACTGTTATTTGCATTGTTTACTTTAATATGGACATTTCTCTGATGGCGTTTATTTCTGCTTAATTGATGGTTTAACGGATCCTTAAAGGATGGGCGATCCTAAGCATCCTTTAAATTATTGTGCATTGCTATTACAGTTCACTTGAGTTGGTTTACATTGTATAAGTATGTATGTCCTGACTCGAGTGTTTGTGTTTTACTTTACGCTCGGATCAGCCTGAGTACACAGCTTTGGATTCATCTTCTGGAGCTAGAGATTTGTTGGAGCTTATTTATCTATCTGTCACCTGTTTCTATTCCAGTTATTTCCTATTCAGTGTTGTCTCTGTATTATTGATTTATGTATCCAGACTTCTATTGTATCTATTTTGACTATGAGATTTTGTATATGTTTTGAGAGTATGTATATAGTAGCTTCATGAACTACTATGGTATTTTATTTCCGCTGCGAGTTATTCTGATATTCTGTATCTGTGATTCTGTGTTTGATTTTATTTGCTCCAAATTTCTTGACAATCCACTGTTTTGAAGTATTCAAGTCTGACATGTGTGGATTTATTGTCGATTTGAATGGTCCAAAATAGTGGGATGTTACAGATACAGTCTCAATGCGACTCGTTTCGCTCGAATCAGACCTCGCATGCAAAAGTTACGATTTAATTACCATTAACTATAATATTAACTAAATTAAGTAATAAAAACAACCTTTCTTCCGCTCAATGCAATAGCCCAGGAAACGCATGTAACTATCGTGACCAACCCATCTGTACGCGGGCTACCCGAAGCTACCGAACCTCGATCCGCGATCGCCAAGACAACCGCTGCCAGCCCCTTCTGCCGCCTCTTCTCTGAGGCCATGTGCGCGCACATCGAAGCAAGGAAACCCAAAAAATTATGAACGAACGAACGAACGCGGTTTCTGGCAATCTCGCATCCATCCAGCTCGATCCAACCATTCAGATTGTAGAGGAAGACGAGTGCTACTACTTTACTTTTGGAAATTTTAGATTTCGTTGTGTGGATGAAGAGAAATCGAGGGAAGAAGGAAGATAAATGTTGACCATTAGTGTTTAACAGAAGCACAGCTTTAAAGATGTAGGGTTTGCGAATAAAAATATCTCACGACCTTAAATATACATATCCGACGCTATCATACATAAATTTTTCAAACTCCAAACAAAGCGTGCCGCCTAGCATTCTATATGTTATACCCAACATAATGGAACTAGTTCTGGGAACCAACTCCATCATATTCAAAAGATAGCATTTCAAAAATCAGATTATTTTAATTAAATTCCTTAAATTAATTTCTATGCGTTTCAAGCTCGAATGGCCAAATGATAAGTCTGATCGCTATAAAACTTAAAATCCTAAATAATTCACTATTACGGATCCGATGAAACTGGTTTCGTCGAAATCCAAGACAGTTCCCAAAAAGACTATTTTTACTCGTTAATTAAAAAAAGTAATTTCCAAAATCAATTTATTTACTTTAAATTCAATTTTAGAAGTCAACAATCTTCATTGTTGTTTAAATAAAATTTAAATCAACTTTTGAAATCATTTTCATTCATATAAAATTCAAGATTCAGTTATTTAAATAATTTCTAATATTAAATTCAAAAATTTAAATTTTCAGTAAATTACATCAATAAATAATTCAACATTTATTAATAATTATTTTATTATCAACTAAATAATTCAACATTTATTAATCAATTCCAGCTATTGATTATAAACACATTCAATACATAGAATTTCATTTCAATATTTGTTATTGCCAAAATCTTCGAAATTGGTTATATCAAACTTTATTCAAGTTCATATTCAATAAACTTCATAAATAAATCATTAAATTTTTATTTCTAACCATTTTTATTCAATGATCGTATTAAATTCAATTATTTAAAATAGTTAAAAATGCGGGTCGTTACAGTTTGGTTCTTGGTCTGGATTTGGTTAGAGAAGATTGAGTTAATTTGAGCTAGAATAAAGGGGGCTCAGCCTAGGCAGAAGAGTTATGCAGATAGAAGATGGAAAGACTTAGAGTTCTTTGTTGGAGATCATGTGTTTGTTAAGGTATCACCGATGAAGGGTGTAATTAGATTTGGGAAATCAGGGAAGTTGACACCGAGATTCATAGGGCCATTTCCTATTGTAAAGAATACCGGAAAACTCATATATATAGTAGAGTTACTGAAAAGTTTGGCAGGAGTCCATGATGTTTTTCATGTTTCTCATCTAAGGAAGTATGTTAGAGACCCGGAGACTACGATTGCACCGATTGTGTTAGAGGACTTAGTAGAAGATCTGAACTTGACATAGTTAGAGATCCTATTTGTATATTCGCGAGAGATGAGAATAGGCTAACTAACAAGACAGTAAGATTAGTTAAAGTTCAGTGGAGAGACTATGAGAGAGGTTTTACTTAGAAGACTAAGAGCAAGATTAGAGACACTTATCCTGATTTGTTTAATGGTATGTTTTACCTTTTTGATTGATTTGTTATGTACTTTATCTTAATTTCGAGGACGAAATTCTTTAAGGAGGTGAGTCTGTAATAACCCTAATTTTGACTAACACTATTTAGGATATTTAATTAGTTAAATTAAATTAAATAATGTAATGATTAGGGGATTGAGATTTGTGATTAATAAGGGATAGACTTGCCATGTTAACAAATGAACTAATATGAATTAAAACGAAATAGAGGGGGAAGTTAGATAAGGGGTAAAATAGGAAAAAGCATATTCTTATACCCTAAACCCTTAGGATATTCATTTACACGTTCATTTCGAAATCAAAAACAAAATAGTGGTCGGCCACCATTTGCAAGAACAAGAGGAAGATAAGCTAAAGGAAGAAAGAGTAATCAATTCAAATCCATTCAAGTCTCAACTCCTTAATCTCAAAGCTAAGGTGAATAATGACTACATCTCATATTTTCTATTGTTGTCGGTCTTAAGATGAATCCAAACTATTTTGCAAGATTTTTCCATGTTTTTGAATGTTGAAATGATTGTATATGTCTGTTGATGATTTATGCTAATTCATATACATTTTACGATATGTTTTGATGTGAAATTCCTATTATATGACATCTAAATGCCTTGCAATTTTAGATTTAGATTAAAATTGATATTTTAGAGATAGGTTTCAATTTTCATAATTTTCTGAATTAATTGGATTTAATATTAATTTTCTAGTGTAGAAAATGATTATTTGGGTTTAAAATTATTTATGGCTAAATAATATATGTTTTGGGTCTGAAATTAATATATGTTAGAATACATATTAAAAATGATTTACTGGAATTTTTGTATAATTTTCCTAAATAGTTTAATAGATATATAAAATTATTTTAAGTTACGGGACTTAAATGTTTTATATATTTATAAAAGGAGAAGGGGTATTTTCTAAATCAATTAAATTTCTGAAATTTTGGCAGCACTTTTAGAAAATAAAATTAGCAACCAATAATATTTTGACAAATAAGGCTGGTTAGCCGAAAAGAATTTCTTTTAAAAGTTAATGTAAGTTTTTACATGCTTTTGGTATGTTTCACCACTTTCAACACCCTGCTTTCGCTTGGATACTTCCGCCTCCATCACCATAGAAACCAATGCGCATGGTATCAAAGCTCGGTACGTAGAAAATTGGACATAAGCAGAAGGTACTGGGTCGAAACATGGGATTCTTATATGGTCGAAGCGTGACTTTGCTTTTAAATGAAAATGCGCCTTTTATTTTAATTAAATGCTTTCAAAAGGGTCGAAACCCCTAGTTACTGCTTTCTACCTTTTGAAGCAATTGGTTTTGAAAGGGTTATTTTGCTTTTAAATATGAGCCACTTATCCAATGCTTTCGGAAGGGTTGGTTTCGACACCATCACTTCTTTACCTAGGATTTTTTTTTGAAAGAGTGCTTTCGACTTAGTTATTTTTATGAACCTTTTATTCTGTTGAAGGTAGAACCCAAAGGTTTCGAAATGAAAGGTTTTTAATGGTTTTGAAAGTATTCCATACGTTTTACTTAAACACAAATTCTTTCAAAAAGTTTGATGTTTATAAAGGATTTAATGGTTTCGAAAAATCTAAATGATGGTTTTGAAGGGGTGGTTCCCCAATGGTTTCGAAAGGTTTGAAAGGAAGATTTCCAATGTTTTCGAAAGGCAATATTTTAAGTGTTTTAAAATAAGATGTCTAAGGTTTTAAAGCTTTCGAAGGAAACGTTTTTCAATGGTTTCGAAAGGTGATTATAAATGGTTTTGAAAGGGTTTGTTTTGGCTTTCAGCCTAAGGTTATAATCAAAGTGGTTAACTTAGTTTCAAAGGGGTACTTTCAATGGATTCGAAAGGGGTACTTCCAAAAATCTAAATGTTTTCATCAACAAAGAGTTGCGTAAAGTATATATAACATGGAAAAGTGATTTGAGTAAAGCATAGAGTATATTTTCCTTGTTTAAAGTATGATTTAAAGGTTTAAATAAATTTGAGAAGAAAATCAAGGAAAATTTTAAGGTACCCTAAGTAAAATGACTCAGATATTAGAATACCAGATGAAACTGGTATGGGGTCATGCCCTATATATTAGCTATTAGCCCCTAGCTAATCTATTCCAAAATTCCAATGTGTAAGGCTTAGTCACGGGTAAGACTTAAATGATGGTTACACAAAGAAATGAATACATTTGTACAGAGATAGGTTATTGGTGAGCCCGTAAAACCATTAGGATCAGTTGACCTTGGAGAAGTTAACTTAGGGACAAACGTCTAGAAGAGGATAATCTAATAGATGTTTTATTTTTACTTTATAATTGTCTGATAGGCCCAAGTCAGCCAAAGGTTAGTAGTTAGCCAAGAAAAACTATAGTGTTCGGACAGATAGTCCATTTTTTGCCAAATTTGTATGTATACAAGATAATGATTTATTGTTTTAACCGGTTTTGGTTGCAGGATAAAGATTTGCAAAAGATATGTTTTAAAAGGATATTAGTGAAGGGGAAACCCATTTTGCTAAGCGGCGTGGTCTCATATAATATCAAATAATCGTGATGTATAGTATTATTCACACTAGGCTTTATATCAGACTCAAAGTTTATGTTTTTCCCCTTAAACTCGTGGGTGCTCAAAATTGATTTGAGTAGGCTGAAGGTTGAGGCTTATAGATTTTTAGCAAGATGACGAATAAAGCTTTCGGGGACGAGTAGGAGGCCGATGGAGAGCCATTTAAGAGTTGCTATTTTTTTTGTTTATTTCCACTGTGTTGTATTAAGTCAGTTCTGACTATATAGTACTCTGGTTAACCAAAGGGGCATCATCATATGTTGCTCTTAGCATAATTATGTAATAATTATATTTAACCTAAACTTGGGATGCGTTATGGAATTATGTAATCAAGATATGAAACATGTGTTTTGAAATGTAATCGAAAACGTTGTTTTTGAAATCTATGATTTTGTTTCATATTCATGTGCTTCTGATATTATGGATACCATTAACAGCCGTATTTTGTTGTCGGAAGTTAATACTATAGATGACTATAGCATTTGTAGTACTTAGCTTTGTGCCTCAAGATAGGGGATGTTACAGAGGGCCTCTCCAACCGATTCTTCAGAGCTTGGAATGCTTCTTTACACTCACGATTCCTTTCAAAATTCCTTTTTCCCTTCTTAATCTTCGCAAAGAAAGGAATGCATTTATTTATGGCTTTGGAGATGAACCGACTCAGGGCAGCGACTTTCCAATTCAAGCTTTGGACCTCCTTAATCGTCTTTGGGGATTCAATCTTTGTCGATGCCTCGATTTTCTCCGGAATCACTTCAATCCCATGGGAATTCACAATGAAGCCCAAGAATTTCCCTAACGCAATGCCAAAAGAGCATTTCAAGAGATTGAGCTTCATTCGTACTTTCAGAAGACTGCAAACATCTCCTCTAGATCATCAACGTGGTTTCTTGTACGTCATGAATTCACAGGCATGTCATCCATGTAGACTTCCATCGAGTGTCCAATCTGGTCTTTAATCATTTGGTTTATAAGTCTCTAAGTTTCTCATGTTTTCTTTAATTCAAAGAGCATATCTAGGTAGCAATATAGTTCGAGGTCATTTATGAAGTTGTGCGTTCTTGATCTAAGACATGATCGGGATTTGGTTGTATCTAGAGGTACGCATCCATAAATGAAAGTAGTTTATGTCTGGTTGTCCAGTCCACCAACTGATCGATCCTCGGGAGTAGTAACCTGCCTTTCGGGCATGCCTTATTAAAATCATAATAGTCGATACATGTCCACCACTTGTCGTTTGGTTTTCTCGCCAAGACAGGGTTAGATACCTACTTCGAGTACAGGGCATCACAGATGAAGTCATTGTCCTTCAGCTTATCCACCTCTTCTTTAAGTGCAGTGGATCTCTCCAAACCCAGGCTACGGCGTTTTTATTTCACGGGAATGCATTTGTGTTTTATATTTCATTCATGGCTCGCTATCGCCAGTGAAATCCCACACATATCCGAGTGTGTCCAGGAAAACACATCTAGATTTGCTCGAAGAAAACCAACCAACTCCTTCATCACTCTTGCATCGAGCTATGATCCAACCTTTAAGACTCGATTCGGATCATCCTGGCTGACCGAAACTGTGATTGTCAACTCGACGGGAGCTGCTCTTCCACCTTCTAGCTCTTTGCGTCACCCATATCATCGTGAAACTGACCGGGCTGCCTAAGTCGGGGCTCAAGCTGTAGTTCTATGCATCCAAAGCCTTAATGTAGAGGGTCCCTTCCACATTTTTTCCTTTCTTCTCTCTTCCTGCCTCCTTTACCCCGATGATGTAGCATCGCCAATCACCGGATCTCCTTGGACAATCCCTACGTCATTTTCTGTAGCAAACTTTATAGTCAAACACCAAGTTGCTATGGCCGCTTTGAACTTAGCCAAGTCCTATCATCCCATAAATGCATTGTAAGCTTAGTAAATATCCAACATCAAAAAAGACATGACTCGCACTCGCTTGCGGTCGCCTTCTCCAAGTACCACTGGTAATTCTACATATCCAGTCGGCTCGGTAGTTATCCATTGAACCCCTGTATTTGATATTTACAATGTTTCAAATCCTTCTCCTCCAACATCATTTGATCATAAGCCTTCTTAAACAGGATATCAACTGAACTCCCACAGTCAACAAGAAACTTCCAAACAATAGCAAGACTAATCGCGGTTGTGATCACAGGTAGGTCAATCATTGGGCTACCACTCCATCAGCGTCTTTATTGCAAAAAACAATATCATCAGTCATCGTTCTTCATTGTTTTGTCGAAGTCCCATCTTTAGTAGAGAAGCGGCTTTCACTCTCCACATGTTTTATTACGCTAACATATCTGTTCATCTCAGCTAGACTCTTATCGGTAAGGGTGTGGCCCATCGATAATTGTATTAATCACCAATCGTTTTTTCAGGCCATCTAAATGCATTAGTACTAGGCTCAGTTTTGCCCCATTGGGAAGACGGCCTAGGGGCATTAGAGTTTCATTGCTCGCTACCCTGTAGGGCTTTCACATATTGCTGTAACTTTTCCTTGTGAATCAACTCCTCAATTATATCCCGCAGATGACTGCACTCGTTGGTATTATGACCATGGGTTTAATGGAGTCTATAGAGCTTGCCTGACTTTCTCTCCTTCTCAGTCAACTCATTTAGAGTCGGCTTTCTGTACTGCTCTATGTGAGTTGCCGAATAGATATTCTCTATCAAGTTGTTCAGCTTGGTATAGTTGTCATACTTAGGAGTCCTAATTTTATTCATGTTATCTGGCTTCTTCTTCTTAGCCCTATCATCATTTCGCCTTCGATTATTGTTTTGGTTACCAACATTCACATCTACATTGTCATAGCTTCCTCCGAACTGCTTTACAGCAACAATGCTTTGCACTGCTCCAGCTGAACTCCCAACCTCAATTCTTCGTGGATATTTGTGTGCTTCTTCCAAGCATAAGTGCTTGTTGGCTTTACTATAGAAAGCATCCATTGTCAATGGGGGCTTCCTTTCCAGCCATTCCACGAACTCCATATCGGGATGAATCCCTCTAATCGATGCCATCAGTATTATGTCATCCTTGGGATATGTAACTTTTATCACAGCTATATGGAATCGATTCAACAAATCCTTCAACGACTCTCCATCAACTTGGAAAACGTTTGACAATGACATTACATTTTTTGAAAGTGAAGTATGTAAGCAGAATTACTCTACAAACTTCTTTGACAACTCTGTGAAAGATGATATGGACCTCGGAGGAAGTCGAATAAACCACATCGTAGCTACTCCTTTTAGGAAAATTGGGAAACATCGACATTTCAAGGCATTAGAAGCTCTTATGGACCTTGTTACATTCATATCTCACCAAGTGCTGCCTAGGACTTGTCGTTCCTCTAAACAACAGCATAGTTGGCATTGCAAATCTTTGGGGGTATCTCCCACATAGAATGTCCTCTATAAACAGGTTTCGACCGGGAGAGGCACCCCATTTATCATCACTTTAGAAAAAAAATTCACTAACAAGTCTCATGATCATATCCTCCATGTAGTCCGGTTAATAGGTTCGACTGAACGGCGGTAATTAGGCTCTACCCCAAGTGTTTGGCTTAACGAACGCTTTCGGCTTAGCTCTCGATACCTAGGTTTTCCAAACTCCGATGTTCACATAAATGTGCATATATTTACATCCATATTTTATCTATTTTTATTTAAATAAATGTCATATTTGGGTATTTTAACATGTTTAAAACCAAAATTCAGTTATTTTCAAATCATCATATATTCATCTTCATTCAGGGGAAAAATGGTTATTTTTGTGCATGTTTAATTTGAGAATTTTTACTTGGACATTTTTTAGGATTTTTATAGGAATTTGGATGCATATGGAAGAGAGTTTTATGAAGATACATGCATGCACAAATTAGTACAAAGGAGGGATGATGGAAATAATTCAAAAACATGATCATGGAGGACCCCACCTACCCACTACCTAAATCTACAATTAGAAGCTAATTGACAACTAAGTGGAGGTTAAAGCTTCATGCACATTTAATGATGGATTAATTAGTGGCTAATGGTTACTTGGTGGCCACACTTCCTATAAGGGTATTTTGGGAAGCACCCTAAAAACTGAATTAGGATTTTATGCATGTATAAATTGCCCTCTTATGTACATGTAAAGGATCTTCTTACCTTTCATTTTACTTAGGAAATTAAGCAAGCAAATTGTAAGCTCAATGTTACATGAAATAAAAATGGCTTCCTAGCCTCTTTCTCTTTCTTTTCTACATGCTTTTATTTACTTTTATGCTCATTTTTATTCTTATGCTCTCTTTTATTTCATGTTCATAGCTTAGATTTACATTTATGCACTTAGTTTAGTTCATTTCCTTTTAGTAGTTAATCTTCTTTTTCTTTGTTTATTTTCTACTTTATTTTATTTTCAATGTTGAAATCTCTATGTGTTGAAATGATAACACAAATGAGAGGCTAAATCCCTACAATTTAGGGGTAATGAAGCTTTCTTTTAGCATGTAGATTCAATATAATTTTCTATGTATGATCTCTTTTGTGCTTCATGAGAAAATGGGTGTTTATGTTTTTTTGTGTTTTATGTTGAATTTGATAGACTACTTTGTTCATAACAAATAGGCTATGCTTATCTCATTAATCATAATTTTCCTCTTCATCTAAATATGATCATGGCAATGAAGTGAAGTTTTAATCAAAATTTGATGATTTTTGTTACTAATTATTAGTAAATAATCAGGCTTAAACTAGATTTTGGTTTCATTTTCTATACCATGTTTTATGAGATTTGAAAAAGTAGGACTAGATTTGTATTATAGTTTGATGATTTAATTTGTGTTAATTAATAACTCAAATAGACCATGCTTATGATAAATACATCACTAATCCCACTTAGATAAAAAGGAGATCATCATTTGATTTTATGTCGATTTAATTTATGTGAAAAATATAAGAAAGTGGATTTGCCTCTAAATTGAATTTTAATCACATAGTTTTTAATCTCGCATTTGCTTAGTTTTCTAGTTTTCAAAACAATCTCCACTTTTGATTTAATTTGATTTATTAGAAAATTTTAAAATCTTAAAAATTCCCTACGGATCGACCCATACTCGCCATGTACAAACATAGTATGCCGTGCGCTTGCGGTAATTTTAATTCAAAATTTATCGGCAATTTTCTACCTCGATAGAAAATTCGTCGTTAAACAAGTTTTTGGCACCATTGCCGAGGAATTGTTTTGATTTTATGTTCTATTCTTCAGATTAGTTGTTGTTTGATTTTTGTGTGTTTATATTTTGTGTGTGTGTTTGCATTTAAAAAAAATTTGTGTGTTTGTTGTTTGATTTTTGCTTGCATTTTTATTTGTGTGTTTGTTGTTGTTCTATTTTCATTTGCATTTCAATTAAAAAAACAAGTGCACAATCTCATTTGAAAGAAAAAATAAAATATCATTCCATTTCACATTTTAGTTTTCTGTTTTCAAACTATAACTGCATTTGTGTGCACTTGTTTCCTTCTATTTTCATTTTGTTGGATATATTGTTCTGTTTCATCTTGCTTGTTGTTGCATTCCCCTTCTATGCAATCTCTGTTAATTTTCTTTTAATTTTACATATAAAAAAAATCATTACCATTACATTATTTTTCATATAGTTTTCAAATGAATTTCAGTTTGCACACATTTTCACATTTCATTTTACATTCGTTCTGTACATTTACATGTTCTTGTTTCATTGTTGCATCCAAACACTCTACCGATACTCAACATCCCCACAGTAACAACCCCTGCTTCAAACCACCATGTCCTGCCGTACATATTGCCTGCCATACTAAGCACCATTTCCCACTATGCAACTTTAACCATGCACCTTGCAACAGTCATATCCAAACATCCATTCCTACATCCTACAACCCAAACTCCACTTCAACAGTTCAACTTCAAACAATCGAACCACCAAAAGCACACTACCATCACCAGACAAAACTTCACCAGAGCACACTACCATCAGTTGCAACTTCAACCACCCTGAGCAATCACCACAACAACTTGCAACACTATCCATCATCATCCCTGACCACCTTAACCATCATACAAACTCATTCACACATCTACACCCCTGCCACAATACAACATCATTCACTTTTGAAACAACCATCTCACCAAAACACTGTCACTACTTCAACCAATCTTATAACACCTTCACATTCACATATAACCGCAGTACCATCACTGCAATATTTACAAAAACTTCATCACTGCAGCACCATCACTACAGTACCAGACTCCAACCATTTCAAATCACAAGACTGCAACTGGCTCCTCTACATATCACAAAATAGACCACCCCATCACCACTTACCCCCTTTCCTTCACCAGCGATAGTTCAATAACCACCATTGTCACTTCTACCTACATCAATACATCTGCCCCTTTTGAACAACTTCAGCCTCTTCTTAACAACTCCATCAACAAAATCGGTAGCCACACAAATCTGCTGCTTAACATAACCTTCCTCTACCAAAATCAATCCACCACCTCGCCAACTCCTTCATTCTCTACTTCCATTGCTCCTTCATTGTCACATCCCTTTCTCAGCCTACAACAACACAGCGACCATCAGAGCTTCGAATCCATCACCGCAATCACCTACATCCAACCACCAAACACTTTCGAAACTGCATTTAATTAAGACATCCTTACTCTCCAAACGCCTTGCCAACTATATTATCACGATACTGCACATTGCTGCACTGCCTCAATAACATCACCAATTCAACCATCCTCTTCCACTATTACTGCTCATTGACTTGCTTCACACCATACAAATTTCACCACTCCATCATCAATACCCACCATTCATCCAAAAAAACATCACTGCATAATCCCTACAATCACTTGTTGTTGCCTCGACCATCCACAAACATCACTTTCTTGCCGCCTGTAGCTTGTGCAAGCACCTCACCTCCGCCAATCGAATTCGAAACCACCCAATTCCCACTGCATCCCCACTTCATTGCTTCAAACTCCCTCCATCACCTGAATCAAACTCAACCCAGTTAGCCGCCGTGACTTCGATCATCTGAAACCACGACATCGAAACTCCATCGCCTCATCTCCACTTGCCAACTCGCCCAATTGCTGATACATCGGCCGAAACCAAACAAATCGAATCACTACCTCCCTCACCTGAACTTAAAAGTTTATCGTCTTGGGGAGGATGAGCAGAATTTGGTTGAAAATTTGATTGTTGCGGTTGATTATGAGATGGACCCGCAAAATTTGGTTGAAAATGGTTGGGCTGAAAGGGAGGGTTCGAAGCATTATTCGGAAATACTTGAAAATTGGGACGAATCGTATTCGTTTTGGAATTGTTTTGGTTCCAAGCAAATTTTGGATGATTTCTCCAACCAGGGTTGTACGTTAGAGAAAATGGGTCATTTTTGGCTTTATTGAAAGCATTGATTTGTTCAACAGAATTGGGACACTGATCGGCTATATGATTAGGATCGTTGCATTTAAAACACATCGATTGGGAAGCTTGGTTCATTTGATTTGATGAGAAAACGTTATTAATTTTTTAATCATTACGTCGATCTTAGCTTCCAAAGCAAAAGAAGATCCTATCGAGTTTGCACTCGATCGTGACTAAATTGATTTTTCGTTTGAACGTTCCCATTGAGATGATTTTTCGGTGAGGTTTTCAAGAAATTGCCAAGCATCATTGTGATGTTAGGCAAGAAAGTTGCATTGGCACATTGATTCGAGCATGGTTGTGAGCTATTTTCGAGTCCATCGTATAAGATTTGGCAAATCGTCTATTTTTTGAAGTTATGGTGTGGACATTTTATCAAAAGCTCTTTGAATCTTTCAAAATATTTTACGAATGGTTCTCCCTTGAATTGATGAAAATTTACAATTTTGTTTTGGATTCTACTCGTTTTTTCCAAGGGGTGGAGCGTTTTTAAGTAAGCTTTTACGAATTCTTCCCAAGTTTTAATCGAGTTCGATGGTAAGCTGTACAACCATTTTTCAGCATAATTCGTAAGAGCAAATGGGATTAATCGAAGTTTGATTCCGTCATCGAAAAGTTGTTGGAGTTTAATGGTTGTGCAAACTTGTTCGAATTTAGTTAAGAAAATGTAGGGGTCATTGTGCTCGAAATTGCCAAATTTTGGAAGCGTTGCAATACGATTCGAGTGAATTTCAAAATGGTTACCCGTAGGGGCGGGTAACGTGATGCAAGATGGAATAGAAACTCTACCGGGAAAGATTCTATCCATAAGAGTTCGAGGGGCGTTCTCGTTCGCCATTTCGGGAGGATCGTCTATTCCAGTTAAATGATTAGTTGTTTAGTCACGAGTCCAACAATTTGTTGTTGTGTCACGAGTCCAAGTACCCATGCATAAGTGAAAGTCAAGAAGAGAAAGAAGTTAGAATCAAGTTTAGAGAATGAAACAAGATTTGGAAAATGAAGTGAAAAATTGTTTTTTTTTAAAAATAAGAAAGGAAACTATTTACTAAGTGAAATTTATTTTTCAAAAGAAAATTTTAATTTTTGTTTTTTTAATCTTTTTGGCTTTTCAAATTTTTTATGTTTTTGTTTTTGTTAAATTTTTTGTTTTTTGTTTTTTTTTTGATTTGGATTTTCAAATATTTACCGAAAGGAAATTTTTTTGTTCACTTGAGAAAACTCTTGAAACATTGGCTAAAGCAACTACTCAAAGCCTTCAATCGAACAGCAATTTGCAAAATTTATTGACCTCATATATGAAAAACACAAACCAATGAATTACAAAACTTTAAATGCAAATGAGTCAATAAGCCACGTCTGTAAGCGAACGCGAACGAGGCACATTTCCAAGCCAGCCCATTCCAAATCCTAGAAATCAAAACACAAATTCAAATCAAGCTCATGTCATTCAAGATAGCAACGTCACCCAATTGAATGCTATCACAACTTTATGTTCCGGTAAACAAATCGATAATCAAGTCGTTAATCCAAACGATTTACCGAAAACTTCTCTCGACACTTCTAAAGCAACAAACGAATCAGAACATGTAATGACCCGTAATTATCGATAATTAAAAATAGTTAATTTAATAAGGTTTTGTGATTTAATGTTGGAAGAAATGAAATTTTGTGATTAACTAATAAGAATTTAATTGGATTAAATGGTAATAGTATTAATTTAAGGTAATTTACAATTGGTTTGAATGTAACTAATAACGGTGATTATAACAATAAATGTTAATGAAGAATAAAATGAATAAAATTATTAAAGGAGAAAACATATTATTATTTATTTGAAATGTGTTTTAGCATAGAGTAAGAAATTAATTATTTGTAAGTAAATTTCTAACTCATGTTTGTAACCAATAATGTTAATAGATATGTTTGAAATACAATTTAAAGGAAAACAATTGGATTAACTATCTTCCCAGTAATCAGCGTATGTTTTGAAATTTAATTATTAGAATTAATAACACTTAAAATCTTTCCATTAATAGGAAATAGAAGTGAATTGTAATTTATTAGTGATATGTGCAACTTACGTTTTTGTGTTAAAAATACAATAATTATTTTAATGAGAAATATTAAGTTAATTGGTGTGTTCAATATTATTTATTGTGTACAAAAAAAATTGGTTAAATTAACATATATTTATGTGTATATTTGGAGTTAATGAAATGTACTGAAGGAAATATACATTTTAAAATTGAATTTCAAAAGTTGTTGCGATATACTAATCCTTTCATCCTCATTAATTTATTACCTTACTTTATTCTACTGCCATCTCACATTTCATTGACCCCTCTCTTTTGCATATTTCATTCCATTTGTTCTCTCACTTCTTGCCATAAATTGAATTATTAATGAGGCGTTACTTTGCATTTGAAATGAAATGTGTATGTGCATTAAATCATGAATTCAATTGCATCCACTATTCACTCATGCATGCATTCATTTCCCTTCAGAAACAAAAAAAAACTTTTCACCTAGCATGTTAGTCTAAACGGAATTAAATGCTCCGTTCTTTCTTTGTGTAATGAATAGTCTTGAATATATTAGAATTACATATTCCATTATTCATGTTCGTTAATCTTTTCATTTATTTATCTTCTCAAATTTCAACCACCCCTTTCATTTATTTATTTCCATTTTTATTTTCTTTCACTAAATACTAGCCTCTTTTGGTTTTACTGTAAGTTTCATTTATTTACACGTGAGCCTTGCCCTGAAATGTTTCATATTAATCAAATTGATTGAGGTAGCACACGTTTTGAAATTTTGTACCAAAAGTATTGCTTGCTTTGTAAACATATCTTTTAAAATTCAAACGTGTATTTTTCATTCTTCATTTAATACCTGCCTCATTTCTTTCCTCATTTTTGTTTGTTTCTTCATTTTGGTTGTTCCTTCTTCTTTTCCAAACGCTGCATCTTCTCAAACGTGAGTTTCATTTTATATGTATACATTTTTTTTTTAACCTTTCTTCACCTCTTTACACCATGTCCTACCTCCAATTCTTAAAAAAAATATGAGTTCGTTGTTTTCTCCATCTCATTTCATATTTCTACAACCACTTCAATTCTTTTCATTTTGTTTTCCTATAGCCCTCTTCCACAACCTCATATTTTTGTTTTTGTTTTTGGTAGCCTATATTTCCTAAAGCCTTCATTTTAGAAACAAGACATTCATTTTTGTCCCTCCACCTTCATTTCTTCATTATTAAATAACCTGCCACCTTATTTCTTCTTTTATGTTTTGTTTCTCCTGACACCTCATATTCATTTAGTTCAAATTTTTCTTTGCTGAAGCTATAATCTCATCAGCAAATTGTTCATGTTTGTAAATTGTTTATTCATTTTTTTGTCACCGCTTCATTTTCTATGTTAGATCTCCATTTCAAATCTTCCTTCCCCTGCTATGCAGTTAATGCCCCGCTATATCCCCGTTATAACTCCGATATATCTTATGGATTCCTACCGCTACGATTTTTCCATATATCCCCAACATATAGCCTTTCTGCTTTAATCACCGCTATTTCCGCTATATCCCGTTATTTCCGCTATATTCCACTATTTCCGCTATATCTTCTATAAAAAATTGGATTGAAAAATGATATTTATACGCTATAAAAATTATGAAATTAATTGATTTCATTGAATTTTTTATATATGTTTAGAAATGATAATACTCTAATATTCTACTAAATTAAGTTAAGTTATATAACAGTTTTACGTTCATTTACAATACATTTGCACATATTTTTATTTAAAATTATTTTTGTATTAATTATAATTCAATTGAATGTTAATTTTTCACATAATTACTATCTATATATTTGTAAAAATAACAAGTATGGAATTTATATGCTATTTTAGAGTAATCCGATATATCCCGCTATATCTTCGCTACATCCCCGCTATGACTTTTTTCACCTCTACCGCATTGAATCCACCGAGCGCTTTAACTGCACAGTTCCCCTGAATTGTTTTAATGTGAACTTGCAAATTCAAAAGCTCTCATTTTTGCAAATTTAAAAGCTTTCTTTTATGAAACATGAGTTTCATTTTTTTCATTTTTCCTACATGTCATGCCTACATCTTAGTTTGTTCTTCAATCTTTACCTAAAGCCTTATCTTGAGAAAAATGTAAGTATTAAACTTTATTTATTTTTTTAATTAAAACGTGTACCAATTATTATTTTAATAGTATTTCTTATAACATGAATACCTTTTGCATATAAACTTCAATTTCACGCGCGATTTCTTCTATTGGAATTTTGGGCTTTTATTTGGATTTCAAACCTATTTGAAATCAAAAGTGAGTGTTTTAACCCACTCACAGCTATTAAATTATCTTATGTTAGTTAAATTGAATTTATAATATGATTTGGAATTGATTGGTTGGTGTTTGGTATATTTAAATTGTCATTCTAGTTAAATTTAACTTTTATTGCATTAAATCATCGTTTAATATAATATTGAATTTAATTGTCAATTTAATACCTGTTAATGATAATCAGTTATCTATTGATGTTTATTGGTTGATTTGGGTAAGGATTGTGATGTATGTTTAATTATTGATATTGGATGATTTGATGTTATATTTATATTGTTATAATACTGCAAATTCCCTTAGTTATTGTTAGAAAATCTCTATGGGTTGAAATGATACATACCTGAACGATCATATAGAATAGGAGAAAATCGTTATGGGTTGAAATAATAAACCCAAGCGATTTTCATTGATTTGGAATTTGGGATTGCGGGTTGAAATAATATATACCCATAAATTTAAATTTTTGCGGATTGAAATGATAAATATTTGTATCACTTGACCATAGGATAGAAAATTTTATACGGACACCGGATTGGTTAAATTAAATGATTTTAAACCCTTAAATCTTAAATTGGATTAAATGATATTTTGAAGGAAATTGATTTATATAAATTGAATTACTTTGAAAATCCAAGTTTGAAGGTTGGAATTGGAAATTGGTTTAAATCGAAATTGTAAAGTATTTTAAATCTATTTAAAGTATTTTAACCCATTTTAATCTATTTTAAATCTATTTAATCTATTTTAATCTATTTTAATCTATTTTAAACTATTTTAATCTATTTTAAATTATATTAATCTATTTTAATCTATTTTAAACTATATTAAACTATTTTAATCTATTTTAAATTATATCAATCTATTTTAATATATTTTAAACTATATTAAACTATTTTAATCTTTTTTAGTTTATATTAATCTACTTTAATCTATTTAAACAATATTAATCCATTTTAATCTATTTTAAACTATATTGATCTATTTTAATCTATTTTTAAACTATCTTAATTACTTTTAAAACTATTTTAAACTATCAAAACTATTTTCTAAATTTCTGGTTGTGTAAAGTGGAAGTTTTATATTTAAATCATTGATTTTTAAGTAGAATACGATTAAATGATGTTATAACATAAGTTGGGATTTAAATGACATATTTGAGGAATATGATGATTTTGAAATGAGGATTTAATTAACCTATCTTATCGATAATTTCAAAAGTGAATATAACTTCAAAAGTTAATATGATTTTGAAAGTGAATGTGATTTTGAAAGTGAATGTGATTTCGAAAGTGAATATGATTTCGAAAATGATATGGTTTTGAGAATATGATATTTTGGTATCAATTGTGACTTTTGAAATGTAAAAGAACCATCCGGTGTGAAATAAGTGTTTCGTTGTTAAAGAGATCGGGATCAGATATTGTCATACTCTCTGCCAATACTGAAAACCACTTTAACAACTGTGTATGTGGTGGAGATTCTAGAAATGAAGTAGGATGGTTTGGCGAACGATTCTGTATTAGGTATTTACGTGACCCTGACTCCCGTGAGTCAGCTTAGATGTGACTAAAACAGGAGCCATGTCGGGCTAAGTGAGGACATTCCTCCTATCGGACATGCTTCTTCGATACCATATTATGACTTTTTGATGATTTGGTAGCCACCCTTGATTTTGATTATGGGAGTGTATTCCAAGGTGGGCGGTAGTAGCTGTTATGCGTTACCACCAGTACGGATCCGCAATCGGTATATCTACACTGGCAATGCTTCAAGTGCCGTGTTCACACGCCCTATCGTGCATTCTACGAGTTTGGTTTGTACCATACCTATGCAGTGCCCTCTGATAGCCCTCTAGTTTACGAAGGAATTACGGTACTGTATAGACTATGGTAATATATAAAAATGTGTTAAGGGGGATATGGGTAACGCCTTAACGCTATTTTAATACTTTACTTTACTGTAGACACTATTATAATAGCGTATTGTACTACATAGTAGATAGTTTAATGGATCCTTAGGAGATGGTAATCCCGAACATCCCTTAAGTTATTGCACTCACGGTAGACACTGGATAGGAGATGAGAAACCCTGTAAATATCTTTAATGCCATTACACTCATATTTATTTGTTGTTGATTTAACTTACATAAGATCTTTTAGTTCTAACTCGAGGGTTTTGTCATTTCAATTCGCTCGGGTCAGTCTGAGCTTTTCAATTTATCGAAGACTGCTTTCTGGAGGATAAAGACGAAGATTTTGTACTATTATTATTTATTATATTTATTCCACTCCATCATGTTGTTCCGCTACATTTAGTTATTATTTATTCTTGTTGTATGTAACTTTGATCTATACTATAAAAGTATCATCAATGTTATTTGTAAACAGCTTCATGAACTGTTTATCTGATTATTAAATTTTATCATTATACTGCGAGATTCTGTATTTGTTTTCTTTCTTTCTGTAACGACCCGTAAACTTTAACGGTTTTTAATAACGTATTTAACTAAAATTTTGCTTGAAATTTAATTATAAAATTTAGCAATGAAAATTTAATATTTGGAATGTGTCTATTTAAACATAGCAAATGGTAGATTTTCACTAGTAAATATGAATGTTAGTTCTGTTGTGTAATTTCAATTTTAATTTAAATCAGTTAAAATTGATGTAAATAAAATATTATTGAAATCTGACTATTTTATACAATAAAAATGTAAACTATTTTCCGAGTGAGACATCGTATTTTGTTTCGTCTAATTTGGATTGCTCTAGCGCCATCTATCTTATTTTCGGCGTTTTAGCAGCCTTTTTGGCAGCAAATATCGACTTTTGATAGGATGGTCGTATCGGTGATATCTGTGTACCATTCTGTTCGTCTCATCATGCTGATCTTCGCAGTATATCCATTTGGGTGTTTCGGAGTTCGGTACACAACGGAATCTACGCAACATTTAACAGTACCTGTACCCAATTTTGGAGTTTTGATTTCCTGTGGCCATTCATTTTCCACGGTTGAAAATAAATGCCCACTTGTTATTGTTAAGCTGTGACTTTTGCCATTCCTGTCCATTCAACATTTTGGTTCTGCCGTTTGAAAAAAAATTATACAATATATATATATATATATATATATATATATATATATATATAAGTTGCTGGTTAAATTTTGTAAAAGTTGTTCATTTCTTTTCCCTGAAATTGCTCACACTTTATTTCCTCCTCTCATTTTCTTTTTCTTCTGTGCTTTATATATATGTATCACTAATGATAATACTGCACCCATACTTCCACCATTTTCCATCAGCCTCTCCCCACCATGACTTCCCCTCCACTACCCAAGATCCGCCAACCCGAGCACCTGCAACCACCAGCTCGGCCAAGCCTCCCACCAAAGCACTACCTTCCATTTCACCTCCTCACTCCTTCCAAAACAGCAACCTGTGCCCACTAACCAAATCCCCATCGTCCTAGCCACCACCCTGACCTCCTCCACCCGGTCTATCAACCTTCCCACGTCCTCTACCTCGAGACCAATTCGAGCATTCTTCTTATTAGCCAAAGCCTCCGATCGGTCTCCCTCCACCATCATGAAACACATGTCAGCCTCCCTCTGGCCTTCGCTCACCTTCCTTCCCTCACGGCCTTTGACCGTGCCCATCACAAACCCGAACCAACGCCATTCCTACAGCAGCACACCCCACCTCGGCCGCCTGCAACTCTCACTTCACCCCTCTCCTCGGCAGGTGTGCAGCCAGCCTTTGCAAGTATGTATATATTTATATGTCTCACATGTATATATATATTTTATATGGTATTAATATACATATAACGTGTTCCATGAATATATATGTTTGCATTTGTATACAGATCGAGTTTAAATGAATGGGTTGTGGGCATTTTGATTTTTTTTATTTTGTGTTTATAAATATTGTTTTAAGGAAAGAAATTTTCTTTTATATATATATGTGTAACTTATATATATATAGGTTTATTTATGTATTGATTTAGAGAAAATGAGATATAGATTTTGATTTTTCATATGTATGATTTAATAAACAATTACCTTTAAAGCATTGATTTTCGATTTATATATATATGTCTATATAAAGTTATATTATCTGTTAGTTATAAAATATAAGTTATGCATGTTGATCTATATTTGTTCTTATATATTGAATTTGTTGAAATAACTTTATATATATGTGTGGTAGTATAGTTATATATATATATATATATATATTGACAGTATAAATTTGAATGTAATATATAAGTAGGTTGTTTTTAAATAAGCATATATATATATTGATTTGATCTATGCTTTGTTTGATTTCTGTTCTCACCAAAAGTATATATGATACCCTATATATATAAATATATAGCTTGCTGTTGAAATGTGTACTTGTTGACAAAAAGTTAAACTATATTTGTTTTTCAATCCAAGCTATATATATATGTTATATTAGTTTACGTAAGCTATAATATGTCTGTTTATATATATAAGTTTATACAAGTTTTATATGATTTGTTTAAGAGTAGATATATTAATAAAGTAAGTTGTATTTATTTTATAATAATTATTGGAAAAAATTAATAGGTATATAAGTATATATATATATGTCATATATCAGTTTATATACAATTATATATGTGTTTGGTTTTCAAAATATATGGAGATTTTATTCTATATTTGTTTAAATTAAATATTGATTTGAAAAAAAATATATGTTTTAAATTGATTTAGAAATATGTATATATATGGTATATATATTTTGTTTTATCAAGCTCTTGTCCATCTGGTCTTACCTTCTCAATATCCAATTCGTCGTAGCAGTTCTCTAGCCTTATCGCTTATCAGTGTGTGTGTCTGTGTCACTGTTCCCACTCTCATCATTCTCTAGCCTCGAAAGGTGAGCAATCACTCATGATTAACATTCTTATATTTAATAAATTTGATTTCACTTGAAACGACAATTGAAATATGCTGTTAAATTTGCATTGCTGGTTATTTAATTGTTAAATATGATATGATATTATCTGCAATTGTTCACATGTGATATATGACACCATATCCTGTTATGTATATTTTATTTAATTAATCACTGATGATATATGCCTGTTGTTGATATATTATATTATTATCATATTTGTTCTCACTCTGCAAGTTCCCTGTTAGTTTAGAATTCCCTATGAGTTGAAATGATACATACCCGAATGATCTTGTAGAATGGGGGAAAATCATTATGGATTGAAATGATAAACCCAAGCGATTTTCATTGATTTTTAATTTTGGGATTGCGGGGTGAAATGATATATACCCATAGATATTTAAATTGCGATTGAAATGATAAATATCCGTATCATTTGATCATAGGATAGAAAATTATATACGGACACCATTGGTCTATATTTTGAAAATGATTTCCAAAGTTTTGAAATGAAATATATGGCTTTAAATAAATATTGATTTTTAAAATATAATATATAAACATTATTTTTATATGTATGTCTAAATTTTAGATTTTTAAATTTATATGTTTTGGAACTTTAAATTTATAAGTTAGTTTTGAAAATATAATTTTTAAGATTACTTATAATTTTATTATTTTAAAATAAATTTAATATAAAATAAATTTAATAATAAAATTCAATTTAATAAAATTTAATTAAATTAGTATATAATATGTTTAAGTATTTATTTAAATTTATATTAATATTTTAAAAATAGACTTTTAATAACTTTAATAATAGAGGTTGGGACGATAGATTATTGTTGACTTGGAATTTAAATCAGTTAATAATTGAATTTAAGAAAGAATTGATTTAAACTTATTAGTTTTGAGATTTTGAAAAGATATTATAACTTGATTTGATAAAAAGTGATTAAATGAATATTCTCAATTTTGAATAAAATTGAGATTGAATATTTAATATTGATTTAAATATATAAATTGGGATTTAAATAAATTGTTATAAAAATGGTTAAGGGAATAATTTCCAATTTGAATAAATTTAAAGTAAAATGTTGAAATATAAATGAAATTTATATTGCAAATGTTTGAATATTTAAACTTGAATCTTTGAACTTTAAATTGAAATGGTTAAATTGGAACTGATTTAAATTGAATTTTGGAATTTAAGATGATTTAAATCGATTTGCGAAATTAGAGGAAACTAATTTTATTGCATAAAGTATTTTATTATATATATAAACTATTTTAATTTATAAAGTATTTTAATACATATACTATTTCAACATCTAAACTGTTCAGGTGGAAAGTGTTATGATTTCAAAGTGTTATGGTTCCAAAGTGTTATGGTTTCAAAGTGTTATGATTTCAAAGTGTTATGTTTCCAAAGTGTTATGATTCCAAAGTGTTATGATTCCAAAGTGTTATGATTCCAAAGTGTTATGATTTCAAAGTGTTATGATTTCGAAAGTGTTATAAATTTTGAAAGTGTTACATTTTGAAAATGAATATTATTTAAAGTGAATAATGATATCGAATTGATATGGTTTTGAAATGAATATGACATTTTGATATGAAGTATGGACTATTTGAAATGAAATGACCACGGTGTGAAATAAGCATTTGGTTGTTAAAGAGACCGGGATCAGATATTTTCATACTCTCTGCCAATACGAAAACCACTTTAACAACCTTGTATGTGGTGGAGATTCCAGCATGAAGTAGGATGGTTTGGTGACGATTCTATATGGTATTTATGTAGCCCTGACTCCCGTGAGTCAGCTTGATGCGGCTAAAATAGGAGCCACGCCGGGCCAAGTGAGGTCATTCCTCCTATCGGACACATTTCTTCGATACCATTCTATTGCTTTTGTGATTTGATTGGGTGCACCGTTGATTTTGGAGTGTGTCACGAGGTGGGCGGTAGTAGCTGTTATGCGTTACCACCAGTCCGGATACGCAAACGGTATATTTACCCTAGCATTGCCTCGAGTGCCTTATCGCTTGCCCTATCACGCCTTCTACGAGTTTGTTTTGTACCGTACCTATGTGATGTCCTCTGGGTGTACCTCCAGTTCACAGAGGAGCATACGGCATTTTATAGACTACGGGAATATATAAAATGTGTTAAGGGGGATATGGATAACACCTTAACGCTATTTTAATAGTTTACTTTACTATAGACATATTATAATAGCGTATATTACTACATAGTAGATAGTTACATGGATCCTTAGACGATGGAAATCCCAAACATCCTTTAAGTTACTTGTGTTTCAGTTGACATTTCACTTGAGTTGAATTTATTAATATAAGAATGTTAATCCTGACTCGAGTGTTTTGTGTTTTGCTTTTTGCTCGGGTCAGACTGAGTGTCACAGCATTTGAGACTCGCCTTTGGAGTTGGAGCTTCACTTGGAGATCCATCTATCTATTCAGCTCCTTAGTTGTTTCATGTTGATCTGTTCAGACTTGTCATTGTTTCTTTTTAGATTTCCATTGTAATTGAGATATCCATTGTATTTGTTGTTTTAAACTCTGATGTTTATATAGTAGCTTCATGAACTACTATTTATCTATTTATCTATTCCGCTACTTATTGTTATAATACTCTGTCTCTGTGATTCTATGATTGATTTATTTACTGTATATGCTGACTTTTGCCAAATATATAATAACAATCTGTTATTTTGAGCAATTCAAGTCCAACATGTGTGGATGCAAATGGTTCAAAATAGCGGGATGTTACAGTTGGTATCAGAGCTCTGGTTTAGGCAAAAGTTGGCATGTAGAGTAAATTTAATTACAGAATCACGTTTCGTTCGAGCTTAAATTTCTTCCTCTTTGATTCGAATTTTATTTGAATTTTTGGAGCTTCCCCTCTGTTCTAAAATTCATACTTTTCTTACCATGTTCGCGTTCTTTTAATATTGGAGAATCCCATAGCTCCAACCTCAACTGTCAACTTCATTCTTTTGGGTGATAAATCCCATTGGCGGTCCCGCCAACCTCTGTATGATTTGTAAAGGGGTGAAACTCCTCTACAACAAGCGTTGATTCACTGGAGATTTCTACGTCCTCAGTTTTGATGGTGTTATCTCTTGCTAAGCTCGAACCGTTCTCTAGTAGACTACCTGGGTAATTCCCTTGTAATCTTGACTACACCCTGATAATCTGGGAATATACTGATGTTTTGGTGAAGTCACTTCCCTCCCTCTCAAGCGGGAAATTGAATTTCCGCATCGATCTTATTCCTGGAATCTCGGTTGACCCGGTTAAAGTTGCCGCGATAAATATAAGTCTAACCATCTTTCCTCTTTTGTAATTTAATTAACTCATCTTCCCTTCGAGCCTATCTTCATTATTAGAATTTGCTTTGATTTGGGTTCCTCTAAATTTGAACCTCTATTCTTGTTTTGAAATCTATTCTTGAATAATCATGTAAGGAAGTGTATTTGTTATTATTATAAAATGTTTTTTATTGTGTTGTTTGAGTTGTTAAGTTTGAATTTTAGGTTTCGATCGATTCGTCTAGCTAATGCTATCGATAGGAATTCCAAAACACTTGAACAGAGCAAACTGACACAATATTGTTTTCGAAATTAAAATAATTTTGTGTATGATTATATTTTATATACAAAGGTATAATTTTTTGAAATTAAATAGTTAAATGAATTGGTTGTTAGAAATGATAATATTTGATTATCATTTATTGTTTTGTAAACCATTAACTATTGCAACATGATATAAATAAGTGAAATTATAAAACATGGTTTATAAATTGATTTGGAATTGAAATAAATTTAATTTAAGAATTTGATAATTCAATTTCTGGTATTTTCAAAATTTTGGTTTTTAAAGTTTTGGAATATATTATTTGAAAGTATTTTTCGAATGGAATTGTTTCCGAAAAAAAACAAAAGTAAAACAGTATTCTCCTCTTTTGTCGCTGGGAAATAATTTTGGTGATGACTGCAGCATCATCGACATTCATTTTCGAGTCTCGAAGTGTAGAGGCCCCTTAGTAGCTTTGCTACATTTTTGTTTTGGAAAAAGAATTTGGTTTGAATTTCTTGAATATGAGTTGATTTATAAAATATATATGTATATAATTATTTCAAAGTAGTTTGAAGTGAAACCGAAAATTTGAATCTTAAGTTTTATATTGAGAAATAGTTTCAATTATTGAAATAAAGTGAAATTTTGAATAATTGGAATACTAAAATGATAAATGAAATTTAACCAACTTGAAATAGTTGAATTTGAATAAAACTTATTTGCATAACACTAAATTGCATTCTAATATATATAACTTGCCTAAAATATTCAAAAAGTTAAACTGTTAAGGTATAATAAAAGGTTATACAAGAAGAAAACTTAAGTAATAAATTGTTCAAACTAAAATCTGGCTTAATATAAATGTTGTAAATAAAAGAAAATTTGTATAGTATTTAATTACACTAAGAAACTTAATATAACTTACCTAGAAATAGTTAAATGAGAATAGGTAATTGAATAATATACAATATAAATGTGAGCAATAGGATGTCCAAAAATGATATTTTGTTAAGGGAATTTATAAATAATAAATTGGATAATGGATTGAACAATAAAAAGAGAATTAATTGGTTGAATAATAAATGGTTATAATAAATGTTTATACACTTAATATATGTTGTAAAATATGTCAAGTGGAATAAATTAAATGAAAAAAATGCTATTTAAGAAAATAAATATGAACTTAAGAATAGTGAAATTGAAATTTTAAGTGAAATCAACTCAATTAGGGGCAAATGGATTTAATAAATAAGTTAAATCAAATAAATGTTGTTCTAAACGAAATCTTGTAATAAATGTTAATAAATTTAAAACAAATCAATTAAAAAATACATGGAATTAAAATCAATTAGTTGAATATAAACCAATTTAGAAATAAATGAAATTTATATGGTTTTGGAATAAATTGTGGTATCTGGTATTTTATATTTCAGATCTTTCTTTTCTTCTGGTTGCTTCTATTCTCCTACCTCATTCCTTTTCAGGGACGAAAAGTTTTGAGTGGGGGAGAGTGTAACGACCCGTAAATTTAAACGATTTTTAATAACGTATTTAACTAAAATTTTGCTTGAAATTTAATTATAAAATTTAGCAATGAAAATTTGATATTTGGAATGCGTCTATTTAAACATAGCAAATGGTAGATTTTCACTGGTAAATATGAATGTTAGTCCTGTTGTGTAATTTCAATTTCAATTTAAATCAGTTAAAATTGATGAAATGAAATATTATTGAAATCTGAATATTTTTATACAATAAAAATGTAAACTATTTTCCGAGTAAGACGTCGTATTTTGTTTCGTCTAATTTGGACTGCTCTAGCGTCGTCTATCTTATTTTCGGCGTTTTAGCAGCCTTTTTGGCAGAGAATATCGACTTTTGATAGGATGGTCCTATCACTGATATCTATGTACCATTCTGTTTGTCTCGTCGTGCTGATCTCCATAGTATATCCATTTGGGTGTTTCGGAGTCCGGTACACAACGGTATATCCATTTTGGAGTGTGTCATGAGGTGGGCGGTAGTAGCTGCTATGCGTTACCACCAGTCCGGATACGCAAACGATATATTTACCCTGGCATTGCCTCGAGTGCCTTGTCGCTTGCCCTATCACGCCTTCTACGAGTTTGTTTTGTACCGTACCTATGTGATGTCCTCTGGGTATACCTCCAGTTTACGGAGGAGCGTATGGCATTTTATAGACTACGGGAATATATAAAATGTGTTAAGGGGGATATGGATAACGCCTTAATGCTATTTTAATAGTTTACTTTACTATAGATATATTATAATAGCGTATATTACTACATAGTAGATAGTTACATGGATCCTTAGAGGATGGAAATCCCAAACATCCTTTAAGTTACTTGTGTTTCAGTTAACATTTCACTTGAGTTGAATTTATTAATATAAGAATGTTAATCCTGACTCGAGTGTTTTGTGTTTTGCTCTATGCTCGGGTCAGACTGAGTGCCACAGCATTTGAGACTCACCTTTAGAGTTGGAGCTTCACTTGGAGATCCATCTATCTATTCAGCTCCTCAGTTGTTTCCTGTTGATCTGTTCAGACTTGTCATTGTTTCTGTTTAGATTTCCATTGTAATTGAGATATCCATTGTATTTGTTGTTTTAAACTATGATGTTTATATAGTAGCTTCATGAACTACTATTTATCTATTTATCTATTCCGCTGCTTATTATTGTAATACTCTTTGTTTGTGATTCTGTGATTGATTTATTTACTGTATATGTTGACTTTTGCCAAATATATAATAACAATCTGTTATTTTGAGCAATTCAAGTCCGACATGTGTGGATGCGAATGGTTCGAAATAGCGGGATGTTACACTTTCTCTGCTTTTTCTTATTTACCCCATAACAATTTGCCCTTTTGAATGGTTTGAGTCTGTCGTGTGTGGTTTATCGTTTGATTTAAACCGTCCAAAAAGGTGGGTCATTACAGAACAGAACGTGAAGCCAATCGTCGAATCGAATGCCAATTAAAATTCTTCTTCTACTCGAGTAGACTCTCCTACCAAGTATCGTGTCCTATTTCCACATCATCTCCGGCCCAAGAAACACTCGGACCAAATGATAAAGATGTTGGAAATTTTTAAACAAGTGAAAGTGAACATTCAGCTTCTTGACATCATTCAGCAAGTCCCCACTTATGCGAAATTTCTTAAGGACTTTTGTACCCAAAAGCGACACACTCAAGTGCCTAAAAATGTCTTCTTAGCCGCCAATTTGAGCGAAGTCTTGTCCCAATCCATGCCCATCAAATACAAAGACCCTGGCCGCCCTACGATTTTGCGTACAATTGGAGACAAGACGATTAACAAATGCTTGATAGACTTAGGTGCGAGTGTCAATTTGATTCCATATTCCATGTATGAACAATTAGGCTTAGGTGAGCTCAAACCCATTAAGGTCACGCTTCAATTCGCCGATCGTTCCATTAAGAAGCCCGTAGGAGAAATCGAGGATGTGCTCATTCGAGTAGGGCAATTCATATTCCTTATTGATTTTATCGTTCTTGAAACACAACTCGTGACAAATTCCGCAAGTCAAATTCCATTGATTTTAGGCCGACCATTCTTAGCCACCTCAAATGCCTTATCAACTGTCGCAACGGTTCAATGAAAATCTCTTTTGGAAACATGACATTGGATCTCAACATTTTCAATCTTGAAAGCCAATCAAATGAACCTCGCGACCAAATGTTGGAAGTTAGTGCCATTCACGAAAACTTTGAAAATGAGACACTTGACCTTAACGACGAATGCGAAGCTGAGTATGAAAAATTGTTTCATGAAATATCCAATGAGATTGAATACACTCTTCCTTTTGAATCGCTTCCATTTGAGTCCGAATCTCAACCCAATTCTTTGATCGAGAAACTCCCAAAGTTGGACCTCAAACCACTTCCCGATCACCTTAAGTATGTATACTTAGGTAATAACGAAACGTTGCCCGTCATAATTTCCGCAACCCTTTCTCTTGATCAAGAAACCTCCTTACTTTCTATTCTTTCGAAAAACAGAGAAGCAATTGGGTGGTCCATTACCAATATTAAGGGAATTAGCCCTGCTATTATCCAAAATTGCATTCACTTAATTGAGGAAGCCATACCCACTCATGATGCACAATGGAGGCTTAAACCAAAAATGAAAGATGCGGTTCGCGATGAAATATTTAAGCTCCTCGATAACGGTATCGTATACCCTATCTTCGATAGCCCATGGGTTAGCCCAATTCATGTCATACCTAAAAAGTCCGGACTTACCATTATAACAAACGACGGTTACGAACTCATTCCTACACAGACTCAATTGGCGTGTTTGCATTGACTATCGAAAACTAAATGCCGCAACACATAAAGGTCACTTCCCTCTTCCCTTTATCGACCAAATGCTCGAACGTTTAGCCGACCATGAATTCTACTGCTTCCTCGATGTTTATTCCGGTTATAACCAAATTCCAATCGCTCCCGAAGATCAAGAGAAAATGACTTTCACGTGTCCATTTGGTACCTTTGCCTATCGACGTATGCCATTCGGACTTTGTAACGCTCCTGCTACTTTCCAACGATGCATGGTCGACATCTTTTCCGACATGAATGAACGCTTTCTAGAATTTTTTATGGACGATTTCTCTATCTTTGGCGATTCTTTTTCCCAATGTTTACATCATCTCGAGTTGGTTATAAATCGATGCAATGAAAAACATTTGACTTTGAATTGGGAAAAATGCCACTTTATGGTCAAACAAGGCATGGTCCTTGGATATATCATATCAAATAAAGGCATTGAGGTAGATAAAGTGAAAGTCGATGTAATTGCAAATCTATCCTTTCCCAAATCTGTTAAGGACATTGGATTATTTCTAGGACATGCTGACTTTCACCGATGCTTGTGAAAGACTTTAGCAAAATCGCTCGTTCTTTAACGACTCTCCTCGGAAAAGACGTTCTATTCGATTTCAACTCTGAGTGTATCTCTTCTTTTGAACGTCTTAAAAAAGAACATTTCAGCTCCAACCATTTGCGCACCCAATTGGGATCTCCCATTTGAAATAATGTGTGATGCTTCGAACTTTGCAGTTGATGTTGTCTTAGGACAACGCATCAACAAGATCCTTCACATTATCTACTACGCTAGCATGACTCTGAACGATGCTCAACTTAACTACACAACAACCGAAAAAGAGCTTCTAGCTATCATTTTTGCACGCGAAAAGTTTCGACCTTACTTGATCGGGTCACACATTACTGTGTACACGGACCATTCTGCGCTTCGATATCTCTTCGCTAAAAAGGATGCTAAATCTCGCTTGATTTGTTGGATCCTTTTATTAAAGAGTTTGATCTTATAATCAAGGACAAAAAAGGATCTGATAATGTCATAGCCGATCACTTATCTCGTCTTCTGAACGCACCATCTTCTTTGTCAATCAATGAAAACTTCCCCGATGAACAACTTCTTTCAATTTCTATCGATCCATGGTACGCTGATATAGTGAACTACTTAGTCACTAAAGAAATTCCCTCATCTTGGTCCAAACGGGACAAATACAAATTCATGTCCCAAGTGAAATATTTCTATTGGGATCATCCATACTTGTTCAAATATTACCTCGACCAAATCATCCGACGTTGCATTCCGGATAATGAGATCAGGAGTGTTCTTTCATTTTTCCACGATCAAGCATGTGGTGGACATTTCGATCCTCGAAAAACTGCGGAAAAGGTGCTTCGGTGTGGTTTCTATTAGCCTTCTCTTTTTAAAGAATCAATCGAATTTTTCAAAACTTGCGATCGATGTCAAATGCTTGGACGAATTTCTCGATGAGATATGATGCCTCTAAACCCCATTCTAACGATCGAAATCTTTGATGTTTGGGGTATCGACTTTATGGGACCTTTTCCCAACACTTTTGGAAACTTGTATATCCTTCTCGCTGTCGATTACGTCTCAAAATGGGTCGAAGTCTTTTCTTGCAAAACCAACGCCCATAGAATTGTTGTGAAATTTCTCAAAGAAAACATCTTTTCGAGGGTAGGCACACCTCGCACAATAATTAGTGATAACGGAACCCATTTTTGCAATCGTTCTTTTGAAACTTTAATGAAAAAATACTCAATAACCCACAAGTTTTCCACTCCGTATCATCCTCAAACTTGTGTCCAAGTTGAAGTTTCAAATCGACAAATAAAACAAATCTTGGAGAAAACTATTAGCAAAAATCGAAAAGATTGGTCCCAAAAATTGACCAGCGCTCTTTAGGCTTACCGTACTGCTTTTAAAACTAACCTTGGGATATCCCCATTTCGTTTAGTTTATGGTAAAGTTTGCCATTTATCGGTTGAAATCGAACACAAAGCATTGTGGAAAATAAAGAACTTAAACTTTGATCTCGATAAAGCTGGCGAAAACCGAAAACTACAACTCAACGAACAAGAAGAACTTAGGAACGACGCGTATGAAAATGAGAAAATTTACAAAGAAAGAACAAAAGTTTTTCATGACAAGTCAATCCTAAGGAAAATGTTTTCGCGTAACCAGAAAGTTCTTTTATATGACTCAAGACTTCATTTATTCCCTGGGAAACTTAAATCGAGATGGACCGGACCATTTGTGGTACGAACTGTTTTTCCACATGGTGCCGTAGAAATAGAAAACCCTAGGGATGGATCGATTTTCAAAGTCAATGGTCATCGTTTGAAACCTTTCTTGGAATTGCCCAGTAACCAAGAGGAGGATCTCATGATTCTTCATGAGCCAAGCTACGTCCAGTAAAAATGTTAACCCTCTTTTGTAAATATGTACATACTTTTTCCCGTTACACTCATTATATCGTGCATTAACTGTGGGGACACGATCAAAAATTAAGTGTGGGGGGAGTCTCATTTTCATTTTTTTCTAGTTTCTCATGGCATTTTTGAATTTTCATTTTCTTTTAACTCAAGAAAAATCTCAAAATTTCTAAATCTCAAAAACATTTTCTTTTTATCATTTTGATTTATTTTTGAAGAAACGCTATAGGATAAGTATAAGTTTTGGTTTTAAATTTAAATTTTTGAAAATTTATTTGTCTTAACAAAAATAAAAATGAAGTTTGATTATAAATAACAATGGTTTAACTAGTATATAGGAAGGTTCATATATGTTAATTATGAAGTATATTCTAAATGAAAATCTTTGTTTAAAAAAAGTGGTAAATTTTGAAGTAAAGGATATAACATTTTCATCTTCTAAGTTAAATGGTGCTAAGATGATTTTGCAAAACTCTTTCTCTTCTCTAAAAAAACACATTTGTATATATATATATATGTATATTTTTAATACCTAGAGTCGTGTGTTCACACTCGTATGTTCACTCGCCATGCTCTGTACCCTTCTCACGTAAGCTGAAAGGCAGTGCACGATCGGTATATCTGGCCTCAGTTTATCTGAGTTAGGTGTGTATATAAAAATTCTGTTACTAATAACGCCTATAGTCAATAAGTGTTCACACTTGTGTGTTCATTCGCCACGCTCTGTATTCCTCTCACATAAGTCCGCAAGGCAATGCACGGGTAATATATCTGGCCTTAGTTTATCTGAGTTAGGCATATATAAATATTGTAAATATCAATAAAATTTTCAAAAAAAAATAATAGAGAGAGTAAGCAAATGAAATTCAAGCACTATTTTAACTTGTTTGATTTGACTTGTTATTGAAAAGAAATGAAAATACCACTTTGATAAACTTTGATAGTCAACTAAGGATTCATTTCATAGTTACACTGTGTTATCAACCGAAACAACGAGTTAAACTATAGTTTATTTGTTATGACAACTTGATTTTTGTTGAAAATTTTGACGAGTAAATGACTTAAATTTTCAAGATAATGACCAGAACTTATATTTAACTTATTAGTGTTGATTTAAAAGTAAATCCTTCATTGTAAATATTTTCAAAAACTTGCATTCATCTCTTTGTAAATAAATCTTGCATTTTGTAAATATTTTCACTTTGCATTCGGATTTTGTGGGTAGTATCCGCTGAAAACCCTCACGAGACAACACTCGTCCTATTGGGGACACCAAGAGGTTTAATGGCTTGTTGCATACGCTTAATGCAATCATGCTCCGTACAAAAATGGATTTATCTTAGTTTTCCTTTATTCGAGGATGAATAAAAAGATAAGTGTGGGGGTATTTGATGTGCACGTAAATGTGCGTATATTTACATCCATATTTTATCTATTTTTATTTAAATAAATGTCATATTTAGACATTTTAACATGTTTAAAAATAAAATTCAATTATTTTCAAATCATCATATATTCATCTTCATTCAGGGGCAAAATGGTCATTTTTGTGCATGTGTCAATTCGAGAATTTTTACTTGGACAGTTTTATGATTTTTATAGGAATTTGGATGCAAATGGAAGAGGGTTTTATGAAGATACATGCATGCAGAAATTAATACAAAGGAGGGATGATGGAAATAATTCAAATACATGATCATGGAGGACTCCACCTACCCACTTACCTAAATCTACAATTAGAAGCTAATGGATAACTAAGTGGAGGTTAAAGCTTCATGCACATTTAATGGATTAATTAGTGGCTAATGGTTACTTGGTGGTCACACTTCCTATAAGGGCATTTTAGGAAGCATCCTAAAAATTGAATTAGAGTTTTATGCATATATAAATAGCCCTCTTATGTACATGTAAAGGATCTTCTTACCTTTCATTTTACTTAGGAAATTAAGCAAGCAAATTTTAAGCTCAATGTTACATGAAATAAAAATGGCTTCCTAGCCTCTTTCTCTTTTCTTTTCTACATGCTTTTTTTTTTACTTTTATGCTCATTTTTATTCTTATGCTCTTTTTCATTTCATGTTCATAGCTTAGATTTACATTTATGCACTTAGTTTAGTTCACTTCCTTCTAGTAGTTAATCTTCTTTTTCTTTGTTTATTTTCTACTTTATTTTATTTTCAATGTTGAATCTCTATGTGTTGAAATGATAACACAAATGAGAGGCTAAATCCCTACAATTTAGGGGTAATGAAGATTTCTTTTAGCATGTAGATTCAACATAATTTTCTATGTATGATCTTTTGTGCTTCATGAGAAAATGGATGTTTATGTTTATTTGTGTTTTATGTTGAATTTGATAGCCTACTTTGTTCATAACAAATAGGCCATGCTTATCTCATTAATCACAAATTTCTCTTCATCTAAATATGATCATGGCAATGAAGTGAAGTTTTAATCAAAATTTGATGATCTATTTTACTAATTAATAGTAAATAGATCAGGGTTAAACTAGATTTTGGTTTCATTTTCTATGCCAAGTTTTATGAGATTTGGAAAAGTAGGACTAGATTTGTATTATAGTTTGATGGTTTGATTTGTGTTAATTAATAACTTAAATATGCCATGCTTATGATAAATACAACACTAATTCTACTTAGATTAAAAAGAGATCATCATTTGATTTTATGTTGATTTATGTGAAAAATATAAGAAAGTGGATTTGCCTCTAAATTGAATTTTAATCACATAGTTTTTAATCTCACATTTGCTTAGTTTTCTAGTTTTCAAAACAGTCTCCACTTTTGGTTTAATTTGATTGAGTAGAAAATTTTAAAATCTTAAAAATTCCCTGCGGATCGACCTGTACTCGCCACGTACTAATGTTGTACGTCGTGCGCTTGTGGTAATTTTAATTCAAAATTTATCGACGATTTTCTAACTCGATAGAAAATTCGTCGTTAAACAAACTCCAAGAGATCCATTCGTCTAGTAGTTCCCCTTATCTGATTTCGATGAGATGTATCATCAATAGCAACATGATTCTCCATATTTAGTCATCAACTGTGCCTACAGAAGTCAAATCCACAATGCCCTCCAGATGGCAAGCTCAGGGCCTACCATTAGGTGAGTCAGTATCGACCCTTAACCTTAGATCGGTATCGATCCCAAAACCTGAGCCTAAGACTTGTCCTCTTCCTTGTTGAGATGTTCAAACAACGTTTAGAGTCCTCTTCTGCTTTATGTCCCTCTGTATCAACTTAGATGATGAGGAACTTTTGAACTCTAAACTAGAATCTCTTCTACTCCTCCTACACTATTCTAAGTTAACTCTTTCAGCAGTCTCAAGCTCTACTGCATCAGTTGATTCATCTCACTCTAACTAGCATAGAATCTATGTTCCATCTGCTTCATCATCCTATCCATCTCTATTCTGGTCACAAGATCAGTTGGAGTCTGGATCTTAGGTTGAGTTAGTTGGACAACTCCACCTACATGCCAAGAATTCTGATTTTCAACATCAGTAGTAGCTCTGGTATTAGTAGAACGGCCTTTCTCATTGGGGCTAGTACAAATAGCTTCTCTTAGATTTTTAGAAATCCGAGTAGTTGAAAAAGGTAGAAAGACTGGATCTATCTCTTGAAGTTAAGAAATCAAATAGTAGATGATGGATCTAAGTAGCTTGAGAATATTGTTCTTAGTGAAAGCACAAAAATGTTTGAACCAAAAATGACACAAACACCCATATGTTTATATAGAGAATAAAACATTAAGTAATGTAAATGATAAAGAGAAATAAACAAGACATAATCGTTTATAGTGGTTCGACAAAGCAAGGCCTACGTCCACTTTAAGATTTTGTTGCTTATATCTAACTTGAAGGTAGAAGTTCTTAGGGGCCCATACAACTCCGACACTTAGGTTTTCGAAATTTCAAAAATATAGATTAGGGAAGAACTATAGGTTAAAGGGTCCTGAAAAATGAGCCATACCCTCCTATTTATAGAGGTATTGGACTAAAATCTCATATAAAAATATCTCTAAGTCGTTACCTACGATTTAGACCAATTCTTCCAAGAAAGTAGGTGTCGCCTCATTAGTTTGTATAGGTCGGTATAGCTCCAAGGTTAGGGGTCGGTATAGACCCTTAAGATGGCCAACATGGCTACCTTTAACTCTTTATCCTAGCTCTTCTTTTGGTTAGCTTCATGATTCCATAGTTGTTTACACCAATATTAGCTCAACTCTAAGTCCAAATGATGGAGTTATAGAAGAACAGAGTTGCAACTTCAAGTGCACGTGGAATTGATGAAGAATTGCATTAGATCAATAAAACGACATTCGAAGTAGACTTCTAGCATTGAATAAATGGTGCAGGCAGAAGATGAGAACCATAGGAGGAGGAAAGTGGGATCGGTACTGACCTCTAAGCATGGGTCAGTACTGACCCCTAACTTAGATGGTTCCCGAGTCTTCTTGCTTTAGGTAGGCTTGTCATTGGCCTTGTGACTCTATTCGTGCTTGGTTTCTGGAATCATGGGCTATCTCTTTGGGCTTCCTACCTTGATAACTCCAAAATTTGATTCGTCCGGTATGTTCGAATATTATCAAATCAAAAGGCTAGATGACACCAGTTATATGCCTACCATTCCTAACTTGCCCTAATGAGCATTTACGACCATTCAACGTATAAAACATCCACACACATACCAAACAACATTCAAACATCATTAAATCATACAAACATACATCAATACATGGTCTCCAAACACATCTATGACATAGCCTTACATTCATATAAATAATCACATGTCAAAATAACATGTTTGAATCAATTTAGAACATTTTAAATTCATTATTATATCAAATTTGGTTTCAAATTGTATAAAAACATAATTTTGGTTGCAAAAATGAGTTCAAAACATGTTAAACCTATAAGGACATATATAGGAGGTTCAAATATGATAAAATACTCACAAAAACCCAAAAATCGGTGATTTACATGCAAAACGAGACAAATCCAAGAACGGACAACAACGCCCCAAATTTCTTCTTCAAAAATAGGGAATTGAAAGTCTTTAACTAATCTACCCTTAATGTATTAACTTGGATTGATTTTGAAGAGATTAGAGGTGGTTTTTACTAATAAAATGTTTAACGGAGGTTTAGATCTAATTTGAGAAGATGAAAAATGAGTAGAGGCTGCAAAGGGAGGCTGGATTTAATCCTGATCCCCAGTTCGGTTAGCAGACCTCACTAATTACCCACCACTAATATACCTAAAATCAATCGGAGCTTCAAATGATTATGTCTCTGAAATGGTAAGTCCAAAAACCAATTATGACCACTTTATAGAAAGAGAAACTATCATATCTTTCCAATAAAAGTGGTATCAGACCCTAATTTGGTTGCAATAAAAGATTATAGATTTTAAAATTTCTATGTGTAAAAAATGTAGCTACTCAACATTTTTCAAAGTTATTACATCATGCGACCTAATATGAATTTAAAAAATAATATTTACGATCCTCCGATATGTAAAATATGGATCATTACATTTTTTAACCCATGATGCTCAGAAAGGTTAAAAGGTATATTTAATAATGATATAAACATCACTATAAATATTTTATGTCTTAAGAGTGCTCAATTACTGTAAGTATGCATAGTAATCTTTTTTAAGCAGGAAAATAGGCATAGGGAAGAAGTTGAAGAAAAATTTAGTCTTAGGGACAACAAGTTTGTTTTTTAATCTGAAGGACACTTTTTAGTGTGAACAGAAAATGATAGTTGCAACTATCATTCTGTGATTTACACTAAAAAGTGTCTTTCAACCTAAAAATTAAACTTTTTGTCCCTGAAACTAAATTTTTCTTCGACTTTTTCTTTGAGTCTAAAAACCTCTTTTTTAAGTATGTGTAATACATTATAGTGTAAATAATAGAGAGCAACATTACTATAAATTCATAATTTAAATTACTAATAATTTAGTTTTATTAACATTTCATGGGAGAGGAGTATACTATCTCATGACATTATACGTCTTTAATGTTATATATATTCCCTTAAGTCTGTGTTGGTATTAATTCATTTAACCTCCCTATTTTATACATATGTGTTACATATATATACTTTTAATTTATTACAACATTTATAAATTATTTAGTTGAATATATACATTTACATATGTAAAAAGTAAACATTTAAACTAATTTAAATATAACTTTTATATTTGTATAAAAGTTAAAACAACTTTAAAATATCTTTTTATAACTTTTATAGAATTTAATTTTATTTGATTAAAATCAATTTTAAATTTAAATTTGAAAAATGAAAATATGCATATTTGAATCATCTTAAGGTACAAAACAATTTTAGGCCTTCCACTAAAGGCATACCCTTAAAACAGACCACTTCAGTTAGTTGGGCAAAGCCTTGGAATATGGAGGCTTTATGTTCATAAAAAAGTTCAATAATTAGAGTATTCTTCTGCTTAGTTAAGCAACCTTTCCTTAATTCATCTGATTGGAAATGTCAACCGATTACCCTATGTTTTGGTTTATTATTCATGTTAACACAATGTGACTCTGAAACCATTGTTAGATCAGGTGCTTTAGCAGTGAGACAAAATATCAATAAAATTTCCCTTCGTTGGGTTTTCAATGAATCTTAGTATTGCATTATCGTAAACAATAAAGCCACATCAAATCATATTTAACGTATTTTTAGTAATCTAATGTTTGAAGTTTATTTTAATATCTTACTTCCAACTTTAGTATTTTATTTAATAAATTTTATTTCATTTTATTTTTAAATATAATCAAATTAATTTATTCAATTGATTTACAATTATTTTCTATAGAAGAGAGTATGTACAATAAAATCAATGCAATAAGTTATATGAACAAATATATTTTAATCAATGAATAATTATAGTTTATCTTTATACATACGTATATATTTGTAGCAACAAATTTAATTTTCTTTTTACATATAGAGCTTATGACATGGAAAATTTATATTTTTCATAATATATATATAATGTTTATATAAAGGTACTATATATATAATTGCATTATTATATGTATGCATGTATGTATATGTGTATGTATATGTATGCATATGTGTTGTAAATATATTCTAATCTTGGAGTATACTTTCTTCTTCCTCGTAGTGTTATTTGCAAATCCCAGCTATAAGCTCCAACTTGTAGGCAATGGATTCTAAGATTATAAGGTTTTATTTTGTGTATAAAAGGACAAAGAGAGATAGTATTTACAGCCAGAATATATTCAAAATATTTCTTTTTCTCTCTTATCTTTATCATGTATCTCATCTAGTCAATGGAAATATTCATACCCCATTTATCACTCCATCTGTGGTTGTATTTTAGGTTGGACATAGTTAAACTTTAGGCCTAACTCTTGTTGGTATTAGTGCTATAATGTTTTTTTTAAATTTATGATACAATATTACATTTAGAACAAATAAAAGGGAAACAAAATATTACATATATGGATATGCATATATTAGTAAAAGAAAAGATTTTACTCTTGTAAATTAGATGCAACAATTTATTTATTGTCATATAAATAAGGATTTGAGCACCACGTAACCTCTTGTATAAATAAACTTATTCATGGGTCAATGTAAGGTGTAGGGAAAATTGTATTTTTTGGGGATTTTAGGATTGAGATTTTTTTCTCAATTTTTTAGGTTTTCTCTTGTAATCTTTTGGTGAATTAATATAGCTTTTATTTGGAGGAATCTATTTTCATTGTTTTTCTTCACATTTTATCTCTTCTAAAATCTAATTATGTAGGATCCTAGAAAAAACCCTGATGGTTGGTATTAGACCCTACTACATAAATTTTTTGAAGTGAGTTTGGTTATACAGAAGATAAGTGTGAAAAACTTAATGGGAGAAATTGATGATCTTCACCAACCATTAAAGAATAAAGGAGAGAAACCTAGTAGTGTACATAAGACAAAGTGGGAAACATTGAATAGGAAGGTTGCAATGGCTATTTGGTGTTTTCTAGAGAATACGGTGTTTCATATTATAGCCAATAAGACATCCACTTATTCAATTTGGAAGGAATTTATGTAAAGAACTTCACGATAAATAAGGCACTTATTATGAGAAGATTGGAGAATATGAAACTTAAAGAAGTTGGGTCAATTGGAGAGCATCTTAATGATTTTTAGGCAATTATAAACCAATTGACAACCATGAATTATAAGGTGGATGATAAGACACAGGCCTTGATGAGTTGGAAAATGCTTGTAGTTGCATTGAATAACTAAAATTTGGATAGAGTTGTTTCAATAAGCGTAGTGGTTAGTATCTTACCTAATGAGGAGATGCGGGGGATAAGCCTCATGGAAAGAAAGGGTAAGAAGGAAAAGGAAAGTGAAAATTCGATTAAAGAGGTTCATATTGCAAGGAGGGGTGGTCGTCCAAATATGGAATGACGATCAAACAGATCCAATATGGAAAAGAATTTCATCTGCTATTACTATGACAAACCTGGTCATCAGCCGATATTTAGCAATAAGCTTAAAAAGGATAAGAAGAGAATAAAGACATTGGAATAAGATCAAAATGAGGAAAAAGATAATAGCGACGGTGAGGTGCATTTTGATGAGGAATTTGATGACAACATCCTATGTGTGGATAAAAGAAAAAGAAAAGATTGGATGTTTGATTCAGGTGCTAATTTCCACATATGCAACCAAAATGAATCATTTATTGATTGTGAAGAGCAAGATGCTAAGGTAGAATCTGCTAATGGTGGAGAATTGGATGTTAAATGCACATGTTCAGTTAGGTTGAAAATACATAATGGAAGGGTAGTTAACTTAAAGGAGTTAGGCATATCCTAGAAATTATGTAAAAAACCTGTTTCAATAGGACAACTAGAGGTAAAAGGCTGCAACTTTTTGGCTAAAGGTGGAGTCACTAGAGTTTGGAAGGGTAATAGGGAGGTGCTGCGTGCAAAAGGGGAAAGCAACAATGTTTACAAATTACTTGGAAAATCGGTGGAGAATGAAAGAACTTCTCAATGTGGTATTGGAGAGGCAAGGTGGAGCCAACAACAGAAAGACACAAAGGTCACATGGAAGCCTTTGTTTTATTACAGGCAGTTATGAGTTATTGATAATATGCATGTGCAATTGGAAGGTAAGTATATTTAGGTGGTTTGGAGTTACTAAAGTTTTCTTTTAGGGATGGTGACATTGTTTCCATAGTAATATTGGAGATTGTTTGGAGCTTGAGATTGTATATGGTGTTTTGATGGTGTTCATAGAAATATAGCATCAGGGTGGAGATTATTCGTATTAGTGCTACAATATTCTTTAAAGTTGGAGAGTGTTGTTATTTGTGATACAAAATCACATTTAGAACAAATAAAAGGGAAACAAAATACTGTATATATGGATATGCATCTTGTAAATTTGATGCAACAATTTATTTGTTGCCATGTAAATGAGGATTTTAGCACCAAGTAATCTCCTTTTATAAATAAACTCATTTATGGGTCATTAAAAGGTATGGAAATTTTTCTTGGGTTTTTAGGATTGATATTTGCTCTCAATTTTTTAGGGTTTCTCTTATAATCTTTTGGTGAATTAATAATATTTTTGTTTGAAGAAATATATTAGTCAATTTTTTCTTTACTTCTTATCTTTTCTAAAATCTAATTGTGGCTGGATCCTTAAAAAAATCTAACAATTATACCCCATATTATTTATTTATTTATTCATACATAGTTAAATAATTAAATTCAAACATAACTTTTATACCCCATTTTCGTTAATCCTAAGCCTCAAAGAAATATAAAAAAAAGCATATAAAATTAATACAACATATATCTTATTTTCATTATTAATTTATAACATTTTGACATAATCAAACTGGGCTTTGAAAATTGCTAACAATACTTTTATTGATTCTCTTGTGTGAACTTGATTCTTAATAATATTTAAAAAATTTCCTATATTAAAGCCTGTATGGACTTTGTTGAAGTACAGCAGCGGACATAATTTCAGTTGCTTATAGATTATTTTGATGGAATCCAATTTCTACTATAATATTTATTAAATAACACCCTAAGCAACGATATTTTATGCACGCTTTCTTTTCGTTGTCATATCATTAGGATATCCAGAGTTTGGTCAATGATGAAGTAAAAATATCTATAGTTAATTATGTAGTACCGCTTTAAAACCCTTGAATCAATTTGATAACATTTATTGGTTAACTGACTTACCCAGATCATAGATTTTGATTTTACATTGACTAAAATTTATGGTGATGCTAACCTTCTATAATAAAGGTGATGAATCCTCCCTTAAGTAGTGTTTCACTTCAAGTATTTCAACGTGTACCCAATTATGGTTGTCACATGATTACGATGTCATGGGATTGAGCATAATCAAAGTACGGTCAAGATACTTAAGATTAATAGTCTTAAGTTTGAAGACAACTACATATCGATACATAAGATCTATTTAACTTAGTTGTATTAACCTATAGAAGATTTTCATTGTGTCATTTTATGATTGTTCCAAACAAGCATAAATACAAATCCTTAGTGTCTCCAATGGCCATAGGTAATTGACCGTCCATCATGTGGAGAGCATTACTTCAACTGATCTCAACAAACATTTCATTTTCCTTTTTCGATACATATTGACTAAAAATATTTTTAGGATGATACATATTGACTAAAAATATTTTTAGGATAAGTATTTTAAATATTTGATTCAGAACTCATGGTTACGAACACAATCGCAACTACACCCTATTAAATCTCTGTGGATTCTCTACTTGTGTACATTTACTGTATTTACTACATTGCTTATATATCACTAGTGTAAATCGCACGTACATGCATCTAATAGTTGGAAATATTTACATTTTATATTTAATAATACAAAATTATGGACGGTTGTGTGCTTATAAGTGCAAAAACTTTATTTGCCACAACTTTATTGTAAGCAAATTAACACTGAATTTCTATTGATTGGTGGTTGGTAGGGGAATAGCAATGGAGGTTGCAAACCGATAGTGAAATTTCGTTGATTGTTGTAGAGCTTTTTCATAATTTCAAAAAGACATCGTGAAAATTTTATTCATTGAATTTCCTTTATTAACAGTAGAGATATGCCACATCATCTTGGCGTGGAACCATCATGCCAATTTATTTCCACGTTTGCAAAGTTGTCGCCTAGAGATATAAATATATATTTTTCACGTTCATTTTATAGCCTTCACACCCAGGCTTTCGAAATTAACATGGTGTGAAGCTTGTACATATTTTCCTTCATGTTTGCAAAGCTTGTATACATTTTATAGCCTTCACGTCTAGTTATACTTTGTGTTCATTTTATGACCATGTGTATAGTTAATCACGCCCGGTTATACCTTGTGTGACACCCTGCACCTCTAGGCACCTCGAAATCGGACATAGCTTGAAGCATGGGTGGTCCGGTGAAATAAAAATCCATAACATAGCACAGGGACTAAGGCAACAGCATAAAATGATTAAAATATTATAAAGGAAGAAAACTTTCACTAATTATAAATTAATAGCAAAACAGCTTCATTAAAAACAACATTATCCCAAATTTATTTCTAAAACCAAAAGTACCAAGTAGTCTCCACCAAAACATAAAACATAACAAAGTTCACAATATAGGTCCCCATATATAGAGTAAAGTACGGAAAAGAGAAACGAAGTACATGAAACAAAAGAAACAAAAGCTGAAGCTAACAACTGCTCCAATGACCCTCTAAGCTGCAAAGAACTGCAACCTAGACCTACCCTCCTGTGATTTGGGGAAAATAGGAAAAATAGGAATGGGTCAGACATAAATTCCGGTGAATGAGAAATAAAATGAAGTAGAAAGAATAAAACAGTTGAATTCCAGGCCTTTTCCGGGTATCGTAGAGGGTGAATAATATAATGTAGTGAATCCTTCTTAGATACAGTTCCTAAGAAGCCAAATTCCATGATCACTCTAGGGAAGTCAACCATGTAGTTATACTAAACATCAATAGGCCTGTCAGACCTACTGTCCTTACCTATCCACGTGCTACAGCGTGAAAGTCATGCTCTTCACCCGTGCACTGTGACTAAATGCCTCTTACGTCTGACCAGTGCCGACTCAAACAACCTCGCAGGACCTCGAAGTTGCGCTCGGGCTCCACCAAACTAGACTCATATCCTCATGTCTCCTTGATCACCAATGTGGACTTGCCCATACCTAAATTGTCGGTCCTCCAAAAGAGCGCCCGCGGCTGGGTTGGCTGTGCAAAATCCTCCAACGATCTACCTAAATAAGCCTACGTTGGAACACACTTGTCTTGTTCCGTCATTGTCGATCTGCCTGAAGAAGCCTATGACTGTGGATGCTATCTATCCTATGTACTAGCAACCTATGAAAGGTAACAAACATCATTGCGAACCTACTTGCCTGCTCCTATTACATACGGTCAAAACTATATTTTGGTCTTAACTGCATGAAACATCCATCCAGACCTTTACAATGTCTGCCTACCAAATCGCTTCCACATTAATTAATTTTACCGTTACAGTTTACATACTGTTTATTTCCATTAATCTACTTTAGGCCATTTTTACATCGGATTTGGTTATTTCACAATTTCCCTTTTTCTTATATAAATGGTATTTTAATTTCACGTCCATTCAGTCCGTATGGTTTGTTCGTAATTTTTATATCATTTTGTTACAGATTTACACTAGCCTTTAGGGTCCATTTAATTTACAATTTTACGTTCTCCTTTTAGAGATTTAATCTGTACAAAAATTTTATCCAATAGCCACAAACCATTTAATTACATAAAATTCCACTTTTACATTTTTAGGCCACATATGAAACAAACAATTATGCTAATTAGACTTCCCAATTTTGTTCCAAAACCATATTCAAAATTATGTAATTATATCAATCAAAACCATAATTTTATTCAAGTAACATATTCTGAATTTATTCAACTAACATGTTCTGCCATTAGAAATTGAATAACAATTCTAATTCAGTTTAATTAAACCAGTCTTACTTACGCCAGGAAACGTGAATAACAATTTTTTTGTTCCAAATTTCAACCCAAACATGAATTAGAATTGAGAAGTGGAAGAAGAAGAAGATACAATAATTTACATAAATTTCAATCTTATTTATGCCATAAAACGTGAATAGACAATTTATATGTCTCATATTTTAAACCAAACGTGAATTAGATTTAAGAAGTGGAAGAAGAAGAAGAAGAAGTTACACTAATTTACATCTATTCTCAATTAATAATAGAAATTAATTCATATTAACATGCCAGAAAAGAACTGAAATTGAACTACTTTATTTTTCTATTTCATATCAATTCCCACTCACCTGGCACTTGAGCTTGCATAAATTTGAAAAAGTTTTGCTTTAATCTTTCTCTCTTTGATTCTTCTAAATTCCCCAAATTGCTTGAATATACATAGATAATTTAATTTGGTAGAGATTTGTTTATTTATAGATTGTTTGAGTGAATATAATCTACTAGTTATTTTAGATTAAATTTGGTTCTTTCATACACTTAATGGTTATCCATTCTAGCCCATATCCGCCACATATCAGAAACAGTGCTGAAATACGTAGGAAAATCGCTGGAAACGAACCAGTTAAAAAATACATCGCTCCAGATTTTGGGCGACAACGAGAATTGATCCCTGGGCACTAAGGGAGTCAACATGCACCTTTACCACTGTACCAAATGCGCTTTTAATTTCTTTTTAATTATATTTCTCATAATATATCGGGGTGTTACATCTTGCGTAATTAATTAAGGCTATAAATATATTTTTCCTCATGTAATCATATATAAGTAATATGTCCATTTATATATATATATATATATATATTTCGTGAGTGCTGCTATAGGTGTGTGTATATATAAATTTTCGCATGTATTTGATCGTTTCTTTATTGCCACTGATGTGTGTCCATGTGAAAATATATATATACTTGCCTTCATATTAATATTTTCTGGCTTTGCACATTCGCATATATATTTACATGTGAAAATATAGGCATGCATATATTTTTTTTGACAACACATTTACATGCAATACTGCTTGGCCTTCATGTGCACTAGTCTAGCCTATCAAGAATAGTAATTTGCGGGAGACGAAATGAAATGCGGTAGGAAACGAGATTTGGATAAAGGATATTATCGGAAATCCCAAAAGACACGGTTGAATATAGTTCATTGAATTATTATTATTATTACTAAAAATAATATAACAATACATATAATTGAAACCAAACCAAATGCCTAATTTATTTCAAACAGGATTCTAATAGAAGAGTTATAAGGAATAATAAGAAACATGATTTATCATAGTTCACACTCCCATCTATTTAGGTGACATAACATTTATAAAGAGACGTAACATGCACAATACATCATTATTTAACAATGCAGCTTAAAAGATTAGAATTAGAAATTCATCTAGATGACCTGTACGCAACTGATCTTGAGTCCACTGTTGTACTTCAACAACGTATGTATATGCTTTAATATTTACATTGGTTAAATATTACAAAGGGTTGAGTGTTGCACTTGGGATTCTCAATTATACTTTCAGCACTCATCCAAAATTAATTTTGTGTGATAACTTATACATGTTATAAATTGTTACGAAAATATTAATATAAAGTTGTGTTAACATATTTTTATGGATATGTATTTTTATTAATAAGTACATAATAGTTATGTACTTATTTTATTAATAGACGAGTATATATGCACGTCCATATGGACCTGCATTTGCTCACTTTGGGACATGTGAACTACTTTGCACATTAACAATTTGGTTACTTATCATTGTTATTTTCTAATTTTGAATGTGATCAGAACAAATATTGTTGAGTGGTTGAAAAGTAGTTAAATTGTGCTACTTTTCTAGTTGAACTTTTTCAATGTATATTACTATCTATATTTCTATTATTGAACTCGTTTCCTTCTGGGTAACTGTGCATTTAGCTGTCATGCGCAATTTATTGTGGATATTTCTATAAAATGGGGTATTTTGTCCAAGATTCTACAATTTTCTATAAAATTGCTTCATGATTTTTTAAAATTTAAATTTAAATGCATGATAGTAATTAGTAATGTCTTAGAAGCTTTAATTAAGATTGGATATCATTGAAGTTACCCATAAACTTGGGATTTGTTGTCATTTTCAACAATACGAGTATGATATGTTATCCCCTAATTTATTATTATTATTGTGTGTGCACACATCAATTACTGAAAATTTCTTTACCCCTTAGTAACCTACATATTGAAGCATATGATTACATGTAATCAACATCGATGCTTTTTGGGTTAGCATGCAATTGCAGGTTGATCAAAAAATGATAAAGGAAAATTAGCGTTTCCATTTTCTCCCTGTGTTATTTTTACTCAGAAGGAAGACTTCGCGTTTACAACTATGATCATTACATATGTATATATAGACACACACACACCCCTTAATAGTGCAGCATATCTATAGCCCTCTGATTTCCACCCCACATTCCGAATTAATTAATACCACTTTCTATTCGAAATGTGTAGTGAAAATGGGCTTTAGGAATGCTGCAAAACAAAGGTGTCACTGAACCTTCCTATATGTGTGTGTGACAACATAAAGAGTGAAAACTCTGATAACTGGTTTGGAATAACATTTGAACTGCTGTAATATCAAACATAACTTAAAAAAACTATAGAAAACTGAACCAAAAATGAATTCGTACAACATCAAAACAACATGAAATAAGTTATAAAAATTAGTGGACCGCAAGATAAATAACTTCAAACACAACATCAAAATATCAGTAGCGTCACCAAACAAACAGTAGTATTGAACAACTTCAAAAGCTATATGTCCAAGTCCAATAACAAACATCATGAAACCAGCTACAAAACTGCATATGAATAAAAACATACACAAAACATAGCAGACTTCAAACACAGTATATGAATAACATAATAAGTTGTCTTTTTTAAATATAAAATAAAAATAAATAGCTACAAAAGTTTGTAAAGCAAAAAATAAATATCAACCTTAATTTACATATTCTAACATTTACATACAAACGATTGCAATGAATATTCAGAGCAGAACAGACGTTATGCAGAAATCACCATAGGTAAGTGTGCAGTTGTTAGGCCAATTAAACAAAATAAACCATTTTCTTCCTTTTCAGCTTTTCATGTTATCGTTGGCAAGTTGAACCAACTCCACCACATTGCCTCTATGGTTCCATCTGAACCGCGTAGCTAATCCAAAATGGCTTCTGCATATTATGAGCGCCATGAGTTTATGCCTAATGGACCAAATCCATCATCTCAAAAAACTCAAATAGAGTTCAACTGACATATACAAATAGTTAGGAGAGCAAGCAATACAATTTGAAAGTGACATCACTTGAATATCTTCAGTATCCTTCTAAGAATATTATTTTGTACTTTGAAAGTAACAATATAGTTCCAAATTATAAATACTGAATGGTATTCCTTCTCATATCAAAGAACTCTTTATCTTTCAAGCAACAAAAGTTATTCTGAATGTGACAATATTAGTCAAGCTGGACCCAACATGTGTAGCTAAATGTATAACAATAATAATGCTTCACATCATAGCTATAACACAAATTAAACAGCAAAAAAATTCGGCAGATGGAGTATATATTAATTTATGAGCGACAATAAAATAAAATATATATTAATTTATGAGTCATGAAGGAATAAAATACGGTTAAATGGAATAACATACGTTGCCAACTTGCCATTGACTTAGCAAGCACTGAATATCGATCTTCTTAGAAGCAGCAAAAAATGCAAAAATGAAATGTGTCATGCATCTTTGTTATCTTAATTAACACTACAAGAGAAATGGCTGTTTCCAACGGCGGAAGGCCGTTGGAGGCCGTTGGAAAGCCGTTGCCCGCCGTTGGAAATGTCGTTGGTATACAATTTAACGGCTTCCAACGGCCTCTACCGGCACCAACGGGGTTATACCAACGGCCTCCAACGGCAAGTTTGCCAACGTGGCAAATATTGTTGACCAAATTGACGTTGTAATGCCGTTGGAAGGCGTTGGAATTTGCCGTTGGTCGTCGTTGGAGGCCGTTGGAAGTAAGTGACCATTTAGCCGTTGCTCGCCGTTGGAAATCTGGGTATATTTTTTTGCCCCCAACCAGCATTACTTGTTTCCAGCCACACACAACCACAATTATATCAAAACAGCTCCATTTCGAGCATATATATATAACAACTATACCAAAACATTTCCAAACATATAGATATAACTAAATCATGCATATTTTTCAACATCAACCAATATCCAAACATAACCAACATCAAAAAATCCACACCAACATTCACAACCAAACCATCAGAATGTATCAACTCCAAATATACACAGAAACCATCAGAATGTATCAAATTCTCACCAACTCCAAAATATACATGACAATAACAGAACATACCTAAATCACTCCGCACCAGAACCACCAGATGAAGGAGGTTGTCCATATTGTGCGATGAACTCTGCCATACGCCGGTTCATCTCCTCCGTCCTTGCTTCATGCTGCAAATTGTGTTCCCGCATCTCGGCCAGCTCGGCTCGTAGCTGCGCAATCTCTTCCTTATCTTGAGCCTTTTGATATTCTCTTTGCGCTGTCTGAGCCTGTAAACAAATTTAAATTATCAACTATACTAAAAAAATTAGTATTAAAATAATTGCAAATTAACTAATCTATATATTCGCTAACAAATTGATAAAACAAACTACGGATATGGAAGCGTCTACCGCGGGTATAAGGATAGTTCAAAATATGAATGGAATACACTAGTATAAGGATATTTACTAACTTAAAATTTAACTTAAAATTACCGATTGGCTTCCATATCCGTAGCGTCTGCCGCGGGTCACTGGATCCATGATAGACTCAAAAATGGCGTCCTCCTCATCGGGGGTCAAGTGAGCTCGTCCCGTATCCTCAAGTAAAGCTGTCCGCGCTTCCTGGAACTTTTGCTGTCATGCAAAATATAATTGAATTTAGTTAACGTTATTTCAATTAACTTGTAAGATTTAGTTACTTATGTTATACTTACATAGGCAGCACGCGCTTTGTCATCGTGGTCCCAAGAGTAAGAAACTGCACCGAAATCATCAACCTGAGTCAAGGCATGTGTATGGATAAACACATCCCAAAAACTAACAGTCCCCCCCCCCCCCGTTGTCTCTCCTGAAATATACACATATAAATATACATTATTTATATTTTAACAAATTAAAACTTAAAATAATTAACTAATTATCTTATTTAATAATTATACCAAATCTTCCCGGTGATGCTGGAAAGACTTGGAACCACCGCGATGTGTAACGGGGTTCCTGCTCCTGTTTGCAGAATTCCTCTCGGACTGCCTCTGCAAATTTAAATTGAAAACAAAAATTGTTTTGACAGTTTTAATTATTTATATATTATTTGCCTCAAACAATTTAAATTAAATATATGATAGATTTACCACAAAATCCTCGTTGCTCCACCATGTGGCGAACTCATTAAAGACAGCTTCACTCATCCAATGAGGCCTCTTTCCTGATGTTTTGATGTTGTTTATTGTTTCGCGATAGTTTTTAGCAATTTTGCTGCTCCAATGGCGCCGGACAACAGAAACATCAGCATCGGCCAAGTCCACTTCCCCTTGCACGTTTGAAAAAATATGAGTTATATAGTTGCTACAAATAGTGCAAACATGAATTGACATAATATACATGACCACATAATGCAATAATTTGATATACCACACATACCAAAAAGTCCTGCCAGATAGCCTCCCTCGCCCCCTCTAGTATCGCAGTCCACCTCGGCCAACACGAGGTCATACGTAGGGCTGTAAATTTTGTACGAGTGTCCGATGTCCGTTCGTGTCCGTAACCGAAATATGTCCGTCCGAGTCCGTTCGATTTTCATTTAGGACACGAGCTAGGACAAGAAAATTTGTATGAGAAAAAATATTGTCCGGTCCGAGTTCGTTCGAATTCGTCCGAATTTCTTATAGTTCAGTATATCTGATGGAAATTCTATTAAACAACATAAAATTTGATGTAAATAACATTGTCCGTCCGTGTCCGTTCGGGTCCGTGTCCGAAAAATGTATGTACGAGTCCGTCCGATTTCATTTAGGACACGAGCTAGGACAACAAAATTTGTACGAACATAAATCTCGTCCGGTCCATGTCCGGTCCGATTTTATTTAGAACATAAACTGAACACACCTCCGTCCGGTCCGGTCCGACCGATTTACACCCCTAGTTACGAGCCATATACACCCATCGAGAGATCGTGAGCACTATGTTGGAAGGCTCCAACGAAAACCCACCGCTGTGTAAAACAGGAAAAAAGCATTTAATATTCCGTTACTACTATATATATTTGATAAAAGATTGTATGGACTAAAATTTAATTCTGAAACTTTTAAAATTCAGAAACAATATAACATTATGTATATCATGAGCTACCTTTTTGCTTCAAAACATTTTGTCTTTGGATACCAAATGGTCATGTTGATTGTACTTTTCATAAATGTTTTGTATAGTACTATAAAGAATATTTGAATGTATTTGATAATTAGCCATGGTTTAATTAACCTAATTGCCAATTGCACAACCTATCGTTTTGCTTATTATTTCTTATGTCATATACATTTTTTTGGATGTTTGACCTCAAATGTGTTATTATTATTTTTCCAAATAAGAAAGAAAAGCATTATATAGAAAAATTACAGTACAAACATTTTGAAAGGAAAATCTCTGTTTGCTAGAAAACAAAAGGAATAATTAATAGAATTATTATCATAATAATGACGTGAAAATGAATGCATTGTCGAATACTAAAAAGGAGAAATAAAATATAGTTTTATAAATAGAGTGGATTAGGCGAATATTATGGTGAATATAAAAATAACATTCTAATATAAATATGTATAAATAAGCATCCTAATAAAATGAACTAAAATATACTTGAGGGCAATAAACTCAAGTGACATGTTTAGGGAATTATCAATATTAAGAACTTGTTTCTAGAAATTTCAAGACAATTGATAAAGAAAAATAGTTGTAAATAACAACTTCATATTGAATACTTTGATGAAATACAAAAAAATAGGAAAAGACAAACTTAGCTGTTACCATAATTTTATCTATCATAAACATCTTATAAAGGCCATAGACTCTTCATTGATTGACCAATAGCTAATTAATGATTATTTTTTCTCCATTGACGGAACTATCTGAAACTAAGATCAGTAGCAAAAGATGAGAAGATAGGGATATAAATGAAACTAAGGAATATTGTGCAAGAAGATATTGGTTAAAGGACTAAAATTATAAGCATTTTTAATCAAGCATGACTTACTTAAATAGCCATATAAGATCTAGTGAAACCACACATGACCTAGCTTAATAGCCATATTGAGATTATAAATCTATACAGCGTTGTACATTACACATACACCCATTTTTTCATTTGTATTTGATAAAAAAATGTTGGGTCTAGTTCCGGGTCATAAATTATTTAATATAATGCATCCACAAATTAAGCTCTCCTTTCTCACTATGCTAACCTATGAATTGCACTTTGTGATCTCTTTTCCTTACTTTCGAAGTTGCTTTTATTTCTCATGAAAATAAATAGCAAAAACCTCAATTCAGTACCCATACCTAAAAGCTCTTTACAATTACACGCTTCCACTTTCTATTATATACTACTACAACGGTATAAATGCAAGCACTGACGTGACTACGAAAATGAGGGTAAGAAAGGGATGAACAGAAGTCGAAATTGGAAATACTGTTGAATAAAATTAAGCATGAGAATCAAAATACTGTCGAATAAAATCAAGCATAAGAAACACAGGGCATCGGTAGACGTTAAATCAAGAACCACGGATTAGTGAGTTTACCTAATCGATCGTCTATCAATCTGTAGGTGTTAATCGTACGACGTAGTTGAAGAAGACGGTGGATCTGGAATAGCGCCGACTCAGAACTTGTTTGTGTGGTTCGTTGAAAAAGACGCTGGGACTGGAATCGCTCGCATCAAAGTATCCCGAATCGTCAGAGAAGACGATGTTTGTGGAATCGCCTGGATCTGGAGTTAGGTTGTTTTAGGTGAAAAGACTAATTCAAATGTTTAATGAATAATTAATAGATTGGTTGTTATTCTGGTTGCATTGGAGAATGGAAGGTGTTATCTTGTTGGAAATGGACTCAAGGTATACACTGATTAGGGACCATTAGGTGCATCTTCTCTCCTGAAGGGATCTCAGTTGATGATAGTCGAAGTAGTTAGAGTTCCCTGCTTCCTATAGTTTTTTTTCTTTGTTAACAGTAGCACAATTTGTTATAGTATGTGCTGGTTAGTAGTAGCAGCATGGTTGTATGCTGTGAATCATAAGAACGGTAAAATGTCCAAAAACTCATCATAACATAATGAGATCTCGTGTAGGGGTAGGGAATTCAAAAACTAGTTCGGATTATTACGCGGAAGTCGAAGAAAGGAAGCAACTTGAGTACTGAGCACTTAGAGAAACTAGACACGTGAGGAGTTGAGTCATATACCCGAACTTACATATCCCAACCATTCCTTCATCATCCTAAATCCTTGGTAGCCTTGCTAATTATCTGTGGGGAAAAGGAGGGTTAACTCTAAGCTAAAGGAGCTCCAAGAGCTACCGATTATTGATTCTGATTTGTGTTCAATTTTGAGAGCCAAACGAAGTTGGTGGAGGAAACTCGAATAAGCGATCATTGAATGCAAAAGAAAGCATGCGGGAATGGTGAGACTAATTAGGGACTTATACACATTTGGGAGTTTTCTTTTAATCCCATCCAACAATCCTTGTTCATGATTTAAAACCATTTTGGTGTTTCGTCTTCCACTCTACCTATTAAATTTACTTCATTTAATATAAGATGTCTTTTCCTAGAAAAACATACATACAACAATGTCCTTACTGCTTTTATCATGTTATGTTTGTAGTGGTAAAAAAACAAAGAACAAACAAACTATTTTCTTTCTGATTTTTAAAAATGAGTTTTGATTTGTATAGTCTCTTTTAAAAGACCGGACACTTTATTTGTTCTCTAGTTCAGATTTTAGCAAGTTAATATTTTAACTACTCATTACATTTGTGTTTATAAATAAGGCTAGTGAGGAATTTGTTCATAAAGCAGATCGAATTTATACCAAATGTTATAAATGCCTAGACCCTAGCCAACTAATTCATAAAAAAAATCAAACTACGCTAATTACAAAGCACCCAGAATCTTTTTCACCTACCATAAAAATATTTCATTTGTCCTTGCACATTCTCTAAAGAGAAATAATCCCTCTCGCGTGATACTATCAACTGGCTACAGTAGGACATCTAAACTATTACGTTATTCTTTTAACCCTTCAATATTGTTATCATAAAGAATATTGTACTCATTACTTGAATGTCCAGCAGTAAAAACATGTCTGTCTGGCGCCAACTCCTTTTCACATTCTGTATAGTCACTGATATAAACCATCAATTTCATTCAACAATCAATATCAGAAACCCCTAGATTATATTAGGCTCAATTCTTCTATCCTGGTTTCTTCCTTCTTCTGTCTTCAAATTAATCTCAACCACCCATCAAATAATATAATACATAAACCCCTAGATTATGAGATGGGAGCAGCGAAATCAAAATCAGTTCAGTTAATTGGCTAATTTTACCAATGGCATAATTGTAATTAAACAACCAGACAGAGTTCAGTTTGGTGGGTCCTCCAAGAAAGTTAAAGCAGGGCTCAGGGCTCAGAACTTAAACCGGATCCATAATTCAAATTCAAATTTTCAAACTGAAACACTAAATGCCAAAGCCTATACTAGTTCTACTTCACTTTCTCTAAAATAAGAAACTTAAGGCCATGGGTGTGTCGTCAAAGTGGATTAAAACACTTGTTCGCGGCAAAAAACAAGATATCGATGAAGAAAATGTCTGTATACTTCATCAAGTTTCGATCTTTTCATTCTTCTTGTGATCAAAATTTCATCTTTTGACATGGGTTTCTCTTGGTTTTGTTTAGCAGAATGGGAAGAGTAAGAAATGGAAAATGTGGAGAAGTACGTTGAATTCGAAGAACAGAGATTGTGATAAGGCGGCTCATGAGTTCAGCTCTGCAGTATCTACCATTGTAAAAGCTCCACTTAAAGATTTCAAGGCCGTTAGTGAAGAATGGGCTGCTATCAGGATTCAAACTGCATTCCGAGGATTCCTGGTATTCTGTTATCATCTAGCCTTATTTTTTTACATGATTTTTTATCCATTTATATGCGTTAGTGGTGAATGATTGGTAAGTCACTAATGGTGTTCCCAAAACGGACCAATTTTTAATTATTTCTTAGTCAATGAATTTAGCTCTAAAGTTTTCTTGGCTATTACTTATTGGATTTGAGTTGGATTTGACAGTTCATACTAAAAAACTAATTTTCAGCCTTTTAAATATATAAAGTTTGTCTAATCTTCTGATTTGAAGGTCAAAACAATATGTAATCACTTGCTTGCTTGTTATTACCTTGATTGAACATCCGGCCATGATTTTGCTTTCTGTGCCAATTCTCCTCAATATAATCAATAAATATTCTTAGTTAGGGTTCAGAAAAATTGTTTAGTGAAAAGTGAAAGTTGTAATAAGTTCAAATAAGAAGCAATATTAATGTTTGATTATGAAAGGCAAGAAGAGCATTAAGAGCACTGAAGGGCATAGTGAGGCTGCAAGCTCTAGTCAGAGGACGACAAGTGCGTAAGCAGGCATTAGTTACGTTAAGGTGCATGCAAGCTTTAGTCAGAGTGCAAGCAAGAGTTCGTGCACGACGTGTCAGAATGTCCACTCAAGGCCAGGCAGTTCAAAAGATGCTCGAAGCTTATCGTACCAAGTCCCAACTTTTAAAAGAAGCTGAGGTAATTTATCCCTTTTATCCTTATTATGTCTTAACCATTTTCTAGTAAGTTAACTTATGTTTGAAGAAATATAGGATGGATGGTGTGATAGTCAAGGTACAATAGATCAAATAAAAGCAAATTTAAGAACTAGGCAAGAGGGAGCTATCAAAAGAGAGAGGGCAATTGCATATGCTTTGGCTCAAAAGGTTATTATTATCACCACATATACTCATCACAGTACAGTAGTTTTTATCAAACAAGTTTGATATTTTTGAGCATTTTTGCAGCAATGGAAAATGTCTTCAAATGTAAAGCAAAAGAACTCGTCTTACATATCACAAAGGAATCAAGAAGGTGACAATAGTAATTGGGGTTGGAGTTGGTTAGAGCGATGGATGGCAGCCAAGCCCTGGGAAAACCGAATGCTGGATGATAATCAAACCGATCCCTGTGACATTCAAAAGCCTAAAATTTGTGAACCTGGCTCGGTTAAAGTAAAGAAGAATAATGTGACAACAAGGATATCAGTGAAACCTATGTCTGCTTCCTCTTCAGATTTAAGATGTTATGAAAGTTCACCTTCTTCGTCTTCAGTCTGTGCATCTACACCTGTATCAGATAAAGCTGAGGAGAGCAGCTGCAAAAGACCTAGCTATATGAATTTAACTGAATCGATGAAAGCCAAGCAGAAATTTTGCAGCAGCAACGACAGAAGAAGTTGTGAGCATACAACATTTTCTTCTAGGTTGTCAAGTGAGGCGTCGTGAAAAGATAGGGACATAAGGGCAATTAAAATCTTGTGCAATAAGCGTTTCAGTTGTGATTCGGGGCAAATTCATCTTTGGTTTGTTCAGCTTTCAGCTTTGAACTCCATTTAATTTCATTTTACTGTGTACTTGCTCAACGCCTAGTTGTTATGTGTTACTGGACGAAGGAATTCATGTGTATTTAGTAGCTTATAAAAACATCTTTGTTTTCTTTTTAGCATCATCACGTGTGCATATAATTAGTAAGTAGGAAGGCGCAAAGTTTGGATTGCTTCAGTATGGTTCAACAATTGATCCACGGATTTGTATCAAACCAAATTCAACCATGCCCTAGTTCACATGAAGTTAGGTTGGATCGTTTTATTACATCATGTACAATATGATTTAGTGGAGCTTCGTTGCAAATTGTATTCAAACGTTAATACATCATTAGAACTCACTACGATATATACAAACATGTTGGTCAAAATGTAAAATCCATACCTGATCCACCTTAAGTTGTGTTGTTGGATCAGATTTTAAATTGTCCGACTGATGCGTAGAACTGCATTTTCTATAAATTACGTGCAATTCTAAGATAAAAGCATGTTTGGCATTTCCTCGTTTGTAGTCAAAACTACTTTTAAAGTAACTTGGTTCAATTTTAAATCTTAACGACTAATTATAAGGATCATACAGATATAGTTTAAAAGTAAAATCGTGAGAAGTAACTGTGAAAAGTAACAATTTATTATATAAGACTTATAAACAAATTTCATATGCTAAAATATTTCATTTATTTAACTTAAAAGTTAAACTAGATCAAGACAATCCTACTTTTAATATTTGAAATTACTTAAAAAGTTGCTAACAAAAAAATATAAAAAAAAATTCAGAATAAATTGTTATCAAGCGGACGTGTAGTTGAAAATTGAAATTGAGTACGTAAAATCTATCCATATATTAAGCAAATTAAGTAAAGCAAATAAACCGTTACCACAAACATGATGATTTTCACTGCAGGAATTTATAATGATTTCGCTATATACTTTTGCCATCATATTTTCAAATTACAATATACAGATCGTCCTGGAAGCAGATCTTAAAACACGAACGTATAAAAAAGTTTGAAATTCCAATCTCACGATGAGGGGTGCTAAAAAAAAGGGAAGAATACAGCGATATGCATACAAAAGAATACTTGTTTGTAACACACAACATATATCAACACATATTGACATTGATATCATGATACAGAACATCCACTCAAATGTGAAGTGCATAGATATGGAAAATGTAGTGTAGCCCTTTGACAGGGATCATGTATCTAATGGGTAAGCTTGAAATACAGAATTAGCAGAATTGCCAACACAAGTGCAACGATAATAGATCCCACAACCCATTTGTTTCTCTCCATTCTCCTTGACATTGACGTCAGTATCTTTCTGCTCTTACCAATATAGTCGTCCACTCCATGAAGCTGCAAGGTCAAAACAATGAATATACAAAGTACAATACATCATGTCAGCTAGCTAATACTATCAATGTCAGGTTGAAGAGAAATAGTAGTCAAGTTGAAAATGTACAGTGTTATTTGCATGCAATAGAGACTGGCGCTGTTGATGCAAGTCTTGAAGAATTGAAACACCTAGCTCTTCGGTTTCCAGCATTGTTCTTCTGCTCTCTTTGATTCTATCAGTAGACTGGTTCAGTCTTTCGGTTGACATCAACAGTCTTCCTCTTTGATCCGCAGAAGCCTGCACAAAATAATCGCTAATGCAATATGCTGACAAAACCTGAAGCTGTTGTTATTTCTAAGATGATATCACAAAGCTACAGGTTGCCGAAATGTAAGCTCAAGCACTACAAAAGATGATAGTATGAAGGAACATGCACAACAAGCAAGCAAGAACTCAAGAAACATAGCTAAAACTGTTGTTATTTCTAGGAGAGAAGGTAGCATAAAAATTGCCAGGAATGCATGTTTTATTAAATATGATTTAAATTTGAATGAGAACTCTAGTTTAAATTAAGTTGCATATGCTACAAAAAAGAGATGGAAAAAAGACAGATTTTACTGACTACTAAAACAGATAGCATACATAAACAAAGCAGCTATACTCATGAACATAGTATTAGAGCACATCATCATCAATCCATACGTAAATCGATAAAGTCACCGATTATGCTTATAATTTGAGTAGAACGAAGGAGTGAAATGTAATAGAAATACAAGCTCCTAGCTTCATAATTCTTATTTCATATATTGGATTTAATTTTCCTAGGAAACCCTTTACCAAATTGCTTTCTCATGACATCATGCAAGAGAAACATAATTATGATACACAAAATATAAGCAGAACAAATTAACAAACATATGCTAAAACAAAGTAAAGGCTAGCTGTACATTGCAGATAAGTTAGAAATCATACCGATAAAGAATCTGCCCTTCCTGTCTCTAGAAGCTCCTCTCTTGTAGCATTATTTAAATTACTAGAGGAAATTCTCTTAACCTCAGCTTTCAGATTATTCAGATCCGACTTGTACTCTCTCAACTTTGTCAGCAATATAGCCTTCACGCTTGGCTGCAAACTTCTTGCCTCAAGATCCATTTTCCTAATCTGATAAGATGAATCAATACAAGAATTCACTGAATTGTCTAAAAGAGGGATTGTTTAAGAATAAATATCAATATAACATCTAGTCCACGATAAGGCGACTGTTTAGAAAGGCTTATATTTAGGCAAAATAGATCATAGAAGCTAGATCCATGTAGGAGATCGGTGTTTATTAGCAAGGACCGCGATACAGATCATCTTACTTGGAAACATGCCCGAAAGTCGAAACAAATTTCAAAATAGATGGAAACACGTTTCTAAGTTGACGAAGACTTTCGATCAAATTCAAACCCAAAAAATTATACTTCAAAACAAATAAAAGGTTGTATTTGATAATTAAACTCTAAATGTTTATATATATATATATATATATATATATATATATATATATGATTATTAATATTTTTATATTATGTATTCGATGATTATCTTACTAATATTCATATGTCATTAAGATTTTCGATAGGAAACGAATGATGATTTGTTTGAATTGAATTGCACATATTATTTAATGAAAATATTGAAGCCGAAATGGTAATGCTATATTTCAAATAAATATAATAAATATGTAAAAAATAATAATAAAGGAACTGATAATAATAACAACAACAATATTAATAAACAATAATACAATTGTCTATTGGTTTTATAACATTGTAGAAACAACATTATAAAATGTAACAAATTTGGAAGTAATAAATCTATAACAATATAAATAAAAAGACCATTAGAGCACATTTCAACCACATTCCCAACTTTGACATTTCTATAAATTTGTGCTTCCTCGTCCATGTTCCCGTGTCTGTTTCCGTACCCGCTACGGTTTTTAGCTTCTAAGAACTAGCTTATATCTCACTTTCGAATGTTTAGCGATCAAACAAGGTACAGTATAAGAGCAGACAAAAAAGTTAAAAAAATCCAAGTTATGAACACAAACTGCTATGCTCAACAATAAAATTTATTTTAAGTTATACAATCTAGTTTGATATTTCTTATCACAAAAGCCACTATGAATTAGCGGGCTTCACATCACCTAGTTTGCTAATTAGAACAGAGATACACCAACATTATGTCATTACATAGCATTGGCACAATTAGTTGAAATTACTAAACCAATTAGTATATTATTTTATACATAGACCATCCACTTCATAATTGAACGACCATAGTGCATGAAGTTTTCCTACTGTCATAAGTGTCCAGGTTAACTTTTTTTTCTGGGATTTCACACAGTTATTTAGATGTAAAAACAAATCCTACATTGTCAAAACATTAAGGTCCATACTAATATAAGCCTCATGGAAAACCTTTAAACTTCTACCAATAAGCGTGTGTGTATAAGGGCAAGGATCCGCTACACCTCATTTTTGCTATAAATCAAATCATCCTGATTTAAACCACATGTTCCAACAAGCGTGCGCAGAGAGAGAGAGGGAGGGAGGGAGGGCACCTTATCGTAAAACCAATTTATATTACTAAGGGCACCTTATCGTAAAACCAATTTATATTAATCTTAATATATATCATGAAATATCCGATAGCAATGCTTTGCCTAAACAAACTTTGGTTCATTTGAAATACATTATCAAACAAGATGATTTCATTCGGTAATGTTTTGCCAAACCATCTTTAATTTATTCCTCATTACCTTGCCTAATAATCTTAGTTTAAGAAAGAATTCGGTATTAGAAAGACCTTGGCATTAGAAAGTGTGGTTGTTTAATAGTTTTAGCTTTTCAAATCATGTATTAGGAAAAAAGATTCAGCACTATATAACTGGAATCAATCATAGTAAATTTACACAATCACCCAAATGAATGGTTTATTTTTCAAAAAATTACCAATCCTTCAGCATCTTCAAGACCAGATTTTATCTCAGAAACTTTCTGCTTCTTCAGTTCTGTAAGATAAAAACAAATCAGCATCCAATTAAAAAAAAAAATCAGCATCCGGTTACCCAAAAGTTTGCATAAATCGCAATAGTAGAGCATACCTCCATCTAGGGCAGATGCATTTGTACACTTTCTAGATAAAGAGGCAGAAATTTCGCAATACTGGCGCTCGTATCCTTCAAATACTTCACTCATGATGAAGAGATCTGTTCAAAAACTGGAGGAGATGAGATTACCTGCGATCAATAGGGAGATATGTCAAAAGCCCTAATTTTTAGTCGGTGGCTAGATATTATCGCCGTGATCTGGCACTAATTGTAATGAAACCCTAAATTTAAACTGATTTCATGGAACAAGTGGTTATGATCCAGACATAATAGAACGAAATACAACAGGTTGTTTAAATTTACTCACGATCTTTTTTGCTCGGTGCAGCAATTGAAGCTATGGAACAGAGAGAAGAAAATGAGAGAAAGGACAGAATATTGGAAAAACGTGTTGCTTAAAAGGTATTTTCATATCTTACAATCTTAAATATACAAATTATTTCATTGATAATCTCCAAAAACCTGATATATATATATACACACCCCTTTTGAACTTATATCATTAAATAAATATTATAATACTACCTTTCTTTTTTTCTTTTTCCTTTCTCCTCAAACTGATTTTATTTTTTTGTTACAGCAAACATAAGAAGAAAAAACAAACCAAAATGCTCGCCGTCTTAATTTTTTGTTACAATAAAACAGAAAAAAAAAACAGCTCACGGTCAGAACTATTATTTATAAAAGTACCCAGAACTATTATTATTTATAAATGTACCGCGTCCAGTAACTAGAGTTTCTAACAAACTATGTTTAAAACTATTTAACAAACAATATTTTAACAAACTATGTTTACTTTAAACAGAGTTTTTGTAACGATCCACTTTTTCATACAATTTAAACTGACAATAAACCACACATGACCAGCTCAAATCGAACGAAATGCGGATAGATAGGGAAAAGAAAGAAGAAAGAAGAAGAAGACGGAAGAACTAAACAACACAAAATATCACAGCGGAACGAATAATTAGTAATATATAACAATCATTTACATAAAAACAAATCTATAATATAAGTATATACAGACATTAATAATCAGAGTATACTAACCTATCTCAACACGGACAGTTATAACAACATGTCATCACAAATTGCTGAATAATATACAACAATGTAAGCAACGAAAATATAATCATCTACGTGAATACCTCTCTGACCTCTAGCTTCACTCCTCAAGCTCCAAAATATCCATCTATACCTGGAAAATATACTCGGTCTGACCCGAGCATTTAGGAAAAACCATGTCCAGGTCAGTCTGGTTAAACCAGCGTAAGAAGCACAATCAACTTGATTCTTAAAGTTTAATAACCTTTTCAAAACAAAGGTATCTCGTAAGACCTTACCACAAATAAAAATGGACGGGTTTTTACCTTACGATAACCAAAACTTCTTTATAGAATATCATCTGATATTATAATAGTGTCTAATCGCCAAAATAATAATAACAAATAGTTGCGATGCATGTGCTATGTACATCACAACGATAGTAGTCAAAAAATCAAAATCTGATAAGGCTCTTTCGCTAATTGTGTAGGATTTCAACGGAGGTGCCCTCAGTACTTCGAGAATGGTCCTCCTGCATAAGGATCGGAGTTATCCTTTCGACGGTCGGTACCTGTCTAGCCGAAGTACATAGGAAATACATAACTGGCCACCTAGGCCGAGTGCATCGCTCCTAGCATGCATAAAATAACGATAGCGACTTGCTAGAAACAGAGACGACTACATCCTCATGGGTTAGCTAGGCCCCTGAGCTATGCATCCTATCTCTGGTTTTAGTCATTTTCCGCTGATGAGGCTACGCCCGGCGTTCCAGCTCACGCACCGTCTCCAGAATAAATTATGGAATCTCACATGGCTCCAACACCTTAACAGGTCACGGAATCACACCTGAATTCCACATCTCAATAGATCTCGGAATCTCACACAGATTCCCACACTCCAACGAGTCACGGAACCACATATGGATTTCAACATCTCAAAATATAATGCATCTCCTCCATTTAACCGTATATGGTTTCGGAGTAGGTCACGGGTTCCAAGTCATCTCTTACGAGTACACTCTCTGTGACGCCCCACCTCTATGCTCATAATAACAAAGAGTATTAAAAGAAATACTGTCTATTATTACGAAGAATAAGGCTGGATAGGAGCGACCATCCGTAGTTGGCCTTACACTAATATTGGTTATCTCGATAGGAGTGGTATATACTTTTTATTTTTCATCTTATTCATTTACTCCCATCGACACACCCAATTATCAGTATAAAACAAACTACGATGGTTCATAATAGTTTAGGACATTAGATATAACGATAACACAGATAATATAAATGCGGAACACAGATAAAAACAAAAGTCTCATATATATATAACTGATGTCAGTTAATACATAGTTGACACAATACATATGATACAACTACAACTGTTGACTCTAGAAGTTATATATACAAGTACATTATCGACTAATATACATGAATACATATCGTTCTATACAATGGCACGACTACTACAAAATGACACTGACAGCTTCAGACGATGTGAAAAGTCTTCATATCCTGAACAGCAACTCAAAGAAGAAAATCTACAACCTGAAATACTCGGGTCTGACCCGAGTATTACATTCAAAAGAAAATAATACCCAGGTCAGTCTAATTCAAACCAGTTTATTAGTGCATATAGGCAGTAATAATTTAAATAGACGACAGTCACAATAATTCCCGTCCATCCGATTCTTTAAACAAAGAAACCGGATAACGGTCAATATAACACTTAACAGTGTTTAACAAAAATCAGCAGATTTAAATCATCAACAGAGATAAATAAACAATTTATCAAATCGACTAAATCAATTTTAAAACTGTCAAATCTGATAGGGCTGCAGTATATACACGCACGCGTGTACTGCCTCGCCACTATCGCAGGAGATACACAAAAGCTCAGTGAAAGTCACAAATGATCACCAGGTCAAACCCCGAAGTACCGGATTCAACTCAAGTGAATTCGAGAACAATTCCCAACAGGGGGAAACTGCAAATAAAAGTCAGAGAATCAATGCAATGAAACCCAACAAGAAAAGATCTCAACAATACAACACTGAAGCCACCACAAATGTTTTAGAGCAAGATTGCGACAATGAATGAAACAGTGCATCTAGTAAAAGAGGCAGCAAGGGATGTACAATGAATACATCATTAGAACAAGATAGACTGTAAGTCAAGTGCCAGCGTATAAGACGGCAAATAGAAAGTTGGGGAGTAGTTCTAGTGCCTGAACACCTAACTCAAAGGAATGAAGCACTGCTGTAAAATAAACTCAAGTCAGGAAATACTTATTTAAAATGCAGAGTCGCTAAATGTCAAACATATGAAGTGAAACCAGACCACAAAATCGAACAGTGGCAAATGCCCCAACATGACAGTAGGAAGTGCTACAAAACTACCCAGTACAACAGTCGAGTGTCAGTTCTCAATATACATGTTGAAGCAACCCAATTAAGTGTTTGCACTCCAGAAGCAAAACTCAAACTAAGGCAAGCTCGAGTCTAAAATCCCATAAGATAATCAAAGTCTACGAAAGTACATGTATGCACATACTCGAGTGCACATACATGTCCAAATCGAATGAAACAGCAAAAAGAAACTGCAACTGAAACCGTGATGTATAAGGACTGTAATTTCAAATGGAGACTCAACGATACATGCAACATCATGAACAACAGAAGTTCAAGCAACATCACAGGTGATGAACAACAGGAATGGTATGAAGATCATAAGGCTCAGTGATACTCAAGCATCAAATCAAACTGAAACAGTAATGAAAATGCAACCCAGTGACAACAATGGTTGAAGTGAATACAGAGAACACTTTACAGTGATACAGTACAACATACATGTGCTCAGATCAAATGACTAGAAGTTCAAGACTGATAATATGGAACATTAATAATGAAGATTGTGCTATCATATGTACAAATGCAAAGATCAACGAAGACTCCAAAGCAATGCAAAAAGCATTGTGACATCAAGATCAAAACCAGAAACTACCTGAATACCCATCAGTGCAGACTTGATCCAGGTACAAAGTGTACCAGAGGGAACACGATGTAACAGGAGGCAACCACAAGGTAATGACCAAACTTATATGCATCAAGTATGCCACATTCAAGAACAAGATTAAGTGCACATGACTGGAACAAATGCCACTGTGATCTCGACAAATCAAGACAAACATGAATGTACAAATTGTAAACACTTAAAGGAAAATTGAAGCAACTCAGACAGTAAACAAGCAACAATATATGCTTACACACATACAAATGAATATATGCATATATGTACAGACATTTTTTTTTAAAGATCAAAGAAATAAGTGATGGCCGAAATCATGAAAAGGAACATGTCGAGTATGCTACAGAGAGTCAAAACCATGAGCATCAGAAAGCCAGGAAATCACAAAACAAAAACAAACAAAAATTCACAAAGTCAATAATTGAACAAGTCAAGATTTTGAAACTGCAGTATTATCAAGCAACCGAGTATTCGATGTCATTCAGAGAAACTCACGGAAGTAGTCAAATTCCAGAAAATTTCAAGTCGCAGTTACGAACTCATAGTTGAACAATTCAAAGCCGTGAGAAGCAGGCAATCAAAATATACAAATATTCACCTAAGAATTAGTCAAGCCAAAACCGCAATCATCCAACAATTATCAGACGGCCAAAGCACAATTTGTGACTAAATCAAACGAACAAAATCACAGAGTTTCGAACTCTGAACAAATTCAAGGCAAGAATTAGATGTGAGCAATTTGAAATTACTCACCTTAGTACGAAGCGGAGATCGAAGCTATTGCGAGCGAGAAGAACGGGAGACGAAGCCCTAGTTTGGATCGAAACGAGCAAGCCGCCTTGAATTAGAACGAAGCCCTAAATTCGCCAGTCGCCATTTTTTTTTCCGATTGTTTTTTTTTTGAACGAATGAGGGAGAGAGGGGGAGGGGTGCGTGGTTTAATCAGAGAATAAGGGGTAAGGATATGGGCCGGTGTGCTATTCTTTGTACTAAAGGTATGGTGTTTGTTTTATATATAAGTGAGATGGGAATGGGTTGCGAACGAATATCAAAGGGAATGAGTATAACCCTAATCTCGACAAAATGAAACGGGCTGAATTAATAGAGAAAAGCCCGTATAATTCTTTAACGAATTATCAAAAGGATTTCAACACAATTTTTAAAAGAATTCAACTCATTAAAACTTCCGCAGCGATTAGCCAATAATTCAAATCGTCATTTGATGATAACAAAGTGATTGCGGAATCTCGGGTTGTTACAGACTCCCCTCCTTATAAAAATTGCGTCCACGCAATCCTATGGAATAAATGGATAAAAGGTAACAACCAAAAGAGCACGGCAATGTCGAATGTATAAGCAAAGCAAGTGTCAGCGAGGAAGTATTAGATAAGAAATCAAAAGGTTCGACTGCTTCAAATCAAAAGAATCAACATCGTGGGAATCAGGGATCAAAATCAGACGACTAACACAAGCAAGAACAATCGAGTTCCAGCAACTAAAAGAGAAGGAAAAACAGAGCAGAAATCCCATACAGAGCACGAATTGAATGTGAGTAAATCGAATTACTCACCTGAATCGCCAGAGAAAAAGACGAAGCTCGAATCTCAAAAGTCGTAAATATTCAATCATCAACACGATAATTGAACTTTCAAATCGCAAATATTTACTTGTCTCAAACGATAATCAGAAGACAAAACAAATATCTGATTATCTCATACGATAGTCAGAAAACAAATATTCAATTATAAAAAACGATAATCAAATTTCTCAAATCAACAAATATTTAATTATCTAACAGCGATAATTAAATCTCAAATCAACAAATATTTAATTATCCAAGACGATAATTAAATCTCAAATCAACAAATATTTAATTATCTAACAGCGATAATTAAATCTCAAATCAACAAATATTTAATTATCAAAGACGATACTTAAATCTCAAATCAACAAATATTTAATTATCTAACAGCGATAATTAAATCTCAAATCAACAAATATTTAATTATCTAAAGCGATAATTAAATCTAAAATCAACAAATATTTAATTATCTAACAGCGATAATTAAATCTCAAATCAACAAATATTTAATTATCAAAGACGATAATTAAATCTCAAATCAACAAATATTTAATTATCTAACAGCGATAATTAAATCTCAAATCAACAAATATTTAATTATCAAAGACGATAATTAAATCTCAAATCAACAAATATTTAATTATCTAACAGTGATAATTAAATCTCAAATCAACAAATATTTAATTATCTAAAGCGATAATTAAATCTAAAATCAACAAATATTTAATTATCTAAAGCGATAATTAGAAACAACAAATATCTGATTATCAAAAACGATAATCAGAACTCATATCAACAAATATCTAATTATCACAAGCGATAATTAGAAACAACAAATATCTGATTATCAAAAACGATAATCGGAACTCATATCAACAAATATCTAATTATCACAAGCGATAATTAGAAACAACAAATATCTGATTATCAAAAACGATAATCAGAACTCATATCAACAAATATCCAATTACCACAAGCGATAATTAGAAACAACAAATATCTGATTATCAAAAACGATAATCAGAACTCATATCAACAAATATCCAATTACCTGCAGATAATTGGAAACAACAAATATCTAGAAATCAATTAAGAAGACTAGAAAATCAACATAAAAGCTTGGATCGATCCCATCAGATGGCGAGTTTTTAATTCTCCGCACGTGCAACAACAAATGGCCGAAGCCTACCAAGTACTCAACATAATTTTTGGCGCCCATCAGATTGACCCGAAGGTCCGCAGAGTGACCCGAAGGTCTAGTACTGGTATTTGACCCGAAGGTCCGCAGAGTGGCCCGAAAGCCCAACAAATGACCCGAAGGTCCAACAAATGACCCGAAGGTCCTCATAGTGGCTCGAAAGCACACAAAATCATCAAATATTTCAATTAACGAGTCCGAAATTAACCGAAATAGCAAACGCACATGTCCCATACCACGTGTTTTACTAAATCGTTTGATTCTCTTCATCGTTTCTTTGAAAGTGCAAAATTGTGTATTTTGTAAAAATACACTTTACATTCTCAAACGGACAAGTCCGGAATTAAGCGAATCAGTAAAAGAAAGGGGTCATAGTCCTCGATTTTGCTGAAACGTTTAAATCGCTTTCTCATTCTTTTGAAAGCGTAAACTGTTAAATTTCTGAAAACAATTTTATTTATTTTGTAAAAATAACAATTCACCTTCTCAACTGGACAAGTCCGGAGTTAAGCGAATCAGTAAAAGAAAGGGGTCATAATCCTCGATTTTGCTGAATCGTTTAAGTCGCTTTCTCATCCTTTTGAAAACGCAAACCGTTAAAAAAATTTATAAAACAATTTTCATTTTTTTTTTAAAACGAGTTTCCAATCACGTGATTAAAGCAGCAATATTAGTAACAATTTCGATAAGGAAATTGTACTTCTCAAAATACCGTAAAAACGGTTACAAATCAGCATTGCGGAATAACCGCTTGAAAATCCACTTTTAAAATTTGACGGTTACTGAAGCCAAAGCGACAGAAATTTTAAAACGTCAAAATCACATCAAAACAATTTACATCAAAATGTAATATCAGAGAATTTTCATTCATCAAAATGCCATAAAACACCGTGCTTCAAGAATTTAGCATTGGTGTAAAAATCCCGTTACAAAATAACGGCAACAAAATACGTTTCATAACCTAGCATCAGTTCAACGTAAAATAAATGCAGTAACGTGCAATTCAAATTGTGCACGTACTACAAAATGAACAAAGAAACTATTCGAAGGTATCTTCAATGAAGATAATTTAAAACAGCAAAAATCTAATCAATAGATGATTAGTACAAAAGAAAGCCAGCGGAAATTTCAACAAAAATCACCTATCTGCAATTTCTTCGAATCCTCAATTTGGATTCGAAATTCTCAAAGAAACAATTAATTACAGCTATGTAAACAACAATTGGAATTCATATCAATTTCGTATTTTGATTCTTAAATCAAAAGGATTATCAGTTGTACTCAGCGAAGACAGTTTCACTGTTTCCGCTGCGCACTCTGATAAATAGAACACAAATCAATCAAATCATCAGAACACAATTTCATCCAAACAACAAAACACAATTCCACTTTTATTTTTAAATAACGATATTTAAAAATTTCATCAAAATTTCAAAACTTTAGTTTTGACTCAAATCACAGATAAAACGTCGACTAATAGTTGTAACATATGTTCCATCCAAGTTATGTTTTATATTATGTCCATAAACCCCAAGCTCTGATACCAACTGTGACGCCCCACCTCTATGCTCATAATAACAAAGAGTATTAAAAGAAATACTGTCTATTATTACGAAGAATAAGGCTGGATAGGAGCGACCATCCGTAGTTGGCCTTACACTAATATTGGTTATCTCGATAGGAGTGGTATATACTTTTTATTTTTCATCTTATTCATTTACTCCCATCGACACACCCAATTATCAGTATAAAACAAACTACGATGGTTCATAATAGTTTAGGACATTAGATATAACGATAACACAGATAATATAAATGCGGAACACAGATAAAAACAAAAGTCTCATATATATATAACTGATGTCAGTTAATACATAGTTGACACAATACATATGATACAAATACAACTGTTGACTCTAGAAGTTATATATACAAGTACATTATCGACTAATATACATGAATACATATCGTTCTATACAATGGCACGACTACTACAAAATGACACTGACAGCTTCAGACGATGTGAAAAGTCTTCATATCCTGAACAGCAACTCAAAGAAGAAAATCTACAACCTGAAATACTCGGGTCTGACCCGAGTATTACATTCAAAAGAAAATAATACCCAGGTCAGTCTAATTCAAACCAGTTTATTAGTGCATATAGGCAGTAATAATTTAAATAGACGACAGTCACAATAATTCCCGTCCATCCGATTCTTTAAACAAAGAAACCGGATAACGGTCAATATAACACTTAACAGTGTTTAACAAAAATCAGCAGATTTAAATCATCAACAGAGATAAATAAACAATTTATCAAATCGACTAAATCAATTTTAAAACTGTCAAATCTGATAGGGCTGCAGTATATACACGCACGCGTGTACTGCCTCGCCACTATCGCAGGAGATACACAAAAGCTCAGTGAAAGTCACAAATGATCACCAGGTCAAACCCCGAAGTACCGGATTCAACTCAAGTGAATTCGAGAACAATTCCCAACAGGGGGAAACTGCAAATAAAAGTCAGAGAATCAATGCAATGAAACCCAACAAGAAAAGATCTCAACAATACAACACTGAAGCCACCACAAATGTTTTAGAGCAAGATTGCGACAATGAATGAAACAGTGCATCTAGTAAAAGAGGCAGCAAGGGATGTACAATGAATACATCATTAGAACAAGATAGACTGTAAGTCAAGTGCCAGCGTATAAGACGGCAAATAGAAAGTTGGGGAGTAGTTCTAGTGCCTGAACACCTAACTCAAAGGAATGAAGCACTGCTGTAAAATAAACTCAAGTCAGGAAATACTTATTTAAAATGCAGAGTCGCTAAATGTCAAACATATGAAGTGAAACCAGACCACAAAATCGAACAGTGGCAAATGCCCCAACATGACAGTAGGAAGTGCTACAAAACTACCCAGTACAACAGTCGAGTGTCAGTTCTCAATATACATGTTGAAGCAACCCAATTAAGTGTTTGCACTCCAGAAGCAAAACTCAAACTAAGGCAAGCTCGAGTCTAAAATCCCATAAGATAATCAAAGTCTACGAAAGTACATGTATGCACATACTCGAGTGCACATACATGTCCAAATCGAATGAAACAGCAAAAAGAAACTGCAACTGAAACCGTGATGTATAAGGACTGTAATTTCAAATGGAGACTCAACGATACATGCAACATCATGAACAACAGAAGTTCAAGCAACATCACAGGTGATGAACAACAGGAATGGTATGAAGATCATAAGGCTCAGTGATACTCAAGCATCAAATCAAACTGAAACAGTAATGAAAATGCAACCCAGTGACAACAATGGTTGAAGTGAATACAGAGAACACTTTACAGTGATACAGTACAACATACATGTGCTTAGATCAAATGACTAGAAGTTCAAGACTGATAATATGGAACATTAATAATGAAGACTGTGCTATCATATGTACAAATGCAAAGATCAACGAAGACTCCAAAGCAATGCAAAAAGCATTGTGACATCAAGATCAAAACCAGAAACTACATGAATACCCATCAGTGCAGACTTGAGCCAGGTACAAAGTGTACCAGAGGGAACACGATGTAACAGGAGGCAACCACAAGGTAATGACCAAACTTATATGCATCAAGTATGCCACATTCAAGAACAAGATTAAGTGCACATGACTGGAACAAATGCCACTGTGATCTCGACAAATCAAGACAAACATGAATGTACAAATTGTAAACAATTAAAGGAAAATTGAAGCAACTCAGACAGTAAACAAGCAACAATATATGCTTACACACATACAAATGAATATATGCATATATGTACAGACATTTTTTTTAAAGATCAAAGAAATAAGTGATGGCCGAAATCATGAAAAGGAACATGTCGAGTATGCTACAGAGAGTCAAAACCATGAGCATCAGAAAGCCAGGAAATCACAAAACAAAAACAAACAAAAATTCACAAAGTCAATAATTGAACAAGTCAAGATTTTGAAACTGCAGTATTATCAAGCAACCGAGTATTCGATGTCATTCAGAGAAACTCACGGAAGTAGTCAAATTCCAGAAAATTTCAAGTCACAGTTACGAACTCATAGTTGAACAATTCAAAGCCGTGAGAAGCAGGCAATCAAAATATACAAATATTCACCTAAGAATTAGTCAAGCCAAAACCGCAATCATCCAACAATTATCAGACGGCCAAAGCACAATTTGTGACTAAATCAAACGAACAAAATCACAGAGTTTCGAACTCTGAACAAATTCAAGGCAAGAATTAGATGTGAGCAATTTGAAATTACTCACCTTAGTACGAAGCGGAGATCGAAGCTATTGCGAGCGAGAAGAACGGGAGACGAAGCCCTAGTTTGGATCGAAACGAGCAAGCCGCCTTGAATTAGAACGAAGCCCTAAATTCGCCAGTCGCCATTTTTTTTTTCGATTGTTTTTTTTTGAACGAATGAGGGAGAGAGGGGGAGGGGTGCGTGGTTTAATCAGAGAATAAGGGGTAAGGATATGGGCCGGTGTGCTATTCTTTGTACTAAAGGTATGGTGTTTGTTTTATATATAAGTGAGATGGGAATGGGTTGCGAACGAATATCAAAGGGAATGAGTATAACCCTAATCTCGACAAAATGAAACGGGCTGAATTAATAGAGAAAAGCCCGTATAATTCTTTAACGAATTATCAAAAGGATTTCAACACAATTTTTAAAAGAATTCAACTCATTAAAACTTCCGCAGCGATTAGCCAATAATTCAAATCGTCATTTGATGATAACAAAGTGATTGCGGAATCTCGGGTTGTTACACTCTCCATTTCCTAGGTGCTCCAAAAACCGTTCGTCGTCTTTCCGGAATGCTCAATACCGGTTCTTTAGGAAATAATATGACAATACATAAGATCGGGGATCACCCCCTAACCGTTCAAGTGGATGGATCTCTTTATCATTTGTCCTAGAAGATCCAAAAGTTCATACGTAGAGTATAGCAACCTGATGGTAACCGTACCATATAATTCTCGCATTTCTCCTAAATATTTCCAGAGTTAAAATCCTTCGGTGTTAAGTAGGGAATATTTTCGTACCGTCAAAATTAAGAAGGATTACATATTTAGGTCAAGATTTGATAGTTGGTTATTTAACTATCAAATAAGCAAACATTAAAAGAAAGATTTCATTTCCCATTGAAATCACTAAGCCTCAATTAATTTAATTCTGATAGATTAAATCTCTTTATCAAAACAGTCATATACTTATCTCACCGGAATAAGTATATTCACAAACCATTCGTTTCAAAAGTATTTGAAAACTTTTTAAAATAAATATGGAAAGCACTATGCGGTATCAACCATGGATCGTAGCTCAATGATTACATCTCTATCCCAGAGAAATCCAAACTTAACTACAGGCAATCTCTGCCTCTCGAATTACACCATGAAAATATACCATTACTTTCCGAAAATCTTTAATTTTAATAATTATCTCAAAATAATGCTTATAAAGTTTCTATATAAATTTTCCAAGTTTAAGAAAATACCCTTTCATTTACTATATATTATATTATTTTTAAAACGATATTAAAATATTTAAACAAATTATCCTTGAAATAATAATATTTTAATATCGATTAATTCTTAAATAATAATTAACTTTAAATCAAATCATTATAAGACAACTTTAATTAATAATTAAAATATACTTTAAACGTTTTAAATAATTAAATAACTTTGAAAACAATAATTAAATACTTCCAAATAACTTTTAAGAATCATAAAATAATTAACTTTAAAACATTATCTAATAATTTTTAATTATCTTTAAAATATCATTAATAAATAATAATCATCCTTAAAACAACTTTGGTTCAAAAATCAACTTTCAAATTGGGAAAGAGGCTTAGTAACTCCAATGGTACTTAATCAAGTCACCACTAATTCCAACAACTATCTAAGTTATAATCCTAGTATTTACATAACATCAAACATGTAAATTAAACTCACCATTAACAATTAATTGTTAATACCATACTTATCCAATACTAACCAATTGGAATGTAATTAAGTGTCCACACTAATGTAATGGCATAACAGGGTTTATTTCTGCTAAATAAATGTCCAAATTAACTTATCCAATTAATAATAGCAGAATGGTGATTTATTCTGCTAAACAAGGTCCGATTAATTTAGTTAGCGGAACAGTGATTTATTTCCGCTAAACAAATGTCTAATTAACCACATTCAATTCAATTTAATTCAACACAGAAGTTTATAAGTTTATAAAAATTCAATTCAATTACTTGTCAATCAAAGAAGTTTATAAAATTATTTATCCTTGATTAATTAAAATTAAACAGTCCATTAATAATTCATTAATTAATTAACATATAATTAATTGAATAAGAAATTTCTTATTCGTTCACTTCCAATATTATAAATCATTAAATTTTTGACCTTGCAGAATGCTGGACGATATTAGTTCCGAAGGAACTACTACTTGATAGGAACACGACGGAAAACCTCTCTTGTTGATTTGATTTAAAATGAAAGAGAAATAATTTTTTTATTTATAGCTTATTAAATACAAAAATCCCTTTTTATTCAATCATCCTTCTTTTTAAACCCCACTCGGCCCATCAACCCAAAATCCCGGCCCAACCCTTTCTTCCCCTTCTTCCCACAGCCCTCTCTCTTTTCTCTCATTCGAACAAGCCCTCGCGTGCACGAAACTGTGCACGAAACGTGCACATGCACTCGACCTCTGGCTACCGAATCACGCCGCCGACCTCCTTCTCAGATCACCCACTACCACGTCATCACGACTACCCACTTGGAACCCACCGCAATACTTTAGTTCAAAAATTCGAACTTCAAACCAAAACTTGGAACAACACAGCGCCTACCCAATCGCCCTGCCACCTCAGCCATCCATCCACCACCAAACTCCGCCCCCAAGCATCGCCGTCATCTCCTCCACCTTTTCCCCCATGTGCGCACGCATCTGTCTCTCTCTCTCCACGTCACCGTCTTCCTCGAATCGAGACCAAACCCAAAGCACTGTCAAATCCTAAATTAAAGTCGCGTCGCCCACTCACTCAATTAACAATTATCGCGACATTTTTCCCAGGTGCGACACCCCCTACTTCTCCTCCACAGCCAACTCCATCACCTGAAATCGGCTCGATCATTGGAAATTGCCAAAACACCCAAAACCGATCAACTCCAATATTCTTTGTGCACACAACCCTAAAAATCCTCAAAACTAACTTAAAAAATCATATTTTTACCCAACGATCATAACCATATCATTCATTAATTTAATTCTAATGCTTGAATTTTGGCCATATCTGAACTACTTACTATAAATTGGAGTTTTCTTCCTCCATGCTTGATGAAAATTGATGAAGTAAATTTTAAAATGTTCTATACTACAAAAAATATACTTTTCGTTTTGGATCAAGATTTAAAACTGAATAGATGTTGAGAGATTGGTTTTTCAAGAGGAAAGTTTAATTATTTTGTATAAAAAACATGACAAAGAGGAGAAGTACAGGGTTTTGAGTTGTAGGGTGAACTACAAGGTCTAATACACATATACAAAGGCATGTATACATATCAACACATGTATACTTGATATAAACAAAGGATTCATTCAACATCTCAAATATATAGGTATATATATATAACCAGTTAATAAAATTCTAAATGTTTTACTCACTTGTTTCTAAGGTGATGAACACACTGCTATCTTCAATCTTTGAATGACTCAATCCTTTTTTCTAAATGGCAGATCTTTGTTTTGTGTTTATATATATATATATATATGTATATATATGAACAAGTGAACAAGCCATGGCTCTCTATATAGATAATGGAAGAAGGCAGAAGATCAATATGGTGGCTATGGTGCACTAGGGTGGCTAAAGATTTGGTTACAGGCTCCTTCATATTTTTTTTCTTTTCTTTACTTTTGGTGGCTAATTTGATTTCCTTGGCTGAATTGATTTATAGACTGATTTGATTTATTATGTGCATGACTTGATTTTGATTTATGTGTGGGCTTGATTGAATGTTTTGTATGCTTAACTATATGCTTGCCATCATGAAGCTTGTCTATGTATGTATATATATATGGATATTTTATCATAAGATTGAATTTATATACATATATACATTTATATATATTTACATATATGCTATTTTTATAAACATACATACACACACACACACACATATATATATATATATACTTATATATATTTCTGTCATCATAAGTTTGAAATTTGCATCATGAAGCTTTGTATATATACATATAGATATTTTATCATAAATTTGAAATGGTGAAAATATATACATACATATACATATATATATATATATTATCATATTAAGAAATTAACGTTTGAAGGTTAGTGTAGCTTCCAAAATTTATATATTCAGATGTCTTCAATATCCGAAAATTTATTTATTCTACTTATAAAAATTAATATTTTAATAATTAAAATTAGTTAGTAATTCTAATAACAGATAGCTAAAAATCTGGGTCGTTACATTCCCTCCCCCTTAAAAAGAATTTCGTCCTCGAAATTTCAGCATAAGAACACTCATATTATTCATAAGTCCACATGATGTCCATAGATCATACATATATAGAATTTGATTCGATCACTACTTGAATACATGACTCCACTTCCAAACTAGTATCGTTCACCCGATTCATTAGTGCGGACCTTGATCAAGCTCCTTCGTTAGGAACCTCTGCTCTCCTTGCATTGTTGTAGCTATGGTAGAAAACCTTGGTTCCGTATCAAGAACCCTCATCAAATGCTCGCCGTCAAAAATAAAGTAACAAATCCTTATTCGGAACGGTGTGAAACACCTCAAAGTCTTGAACTCGAATATTAAATCAAAATTATATGGGAAAGGGGAATTGATCTACGTCCATCTCACGCACTTATTTAATTGGTTGTCCCTAATACCAATTCTATTCCCATTAAAATATTTATGTAAAACATTCCATATAGCTTCCTTGGATTTGTAAAACTTATAAAATACTTTACCTCATTACAAAGGTATACACAACTATTAGATTTAAATCCTTATTTTGAATTCCCTTAAGAATTTTAAATGCCCGGTTTTCATTCAAAACACCTCCTTGAAACGATACTATATATTTAATCAACAGAAATATATATATACACACACACACAATTAGCCCGAATAACTAAAAAGTATACCAAGGAACTGGGTGCTACCAAACAGTATTACATACTTTCTTACAAGAAGAATAATACTCAAGAGAAATGTTTACCATCCGAACATATCTCTACCCATTTTAGTTATTTTCGAGCCACTCGAACCAGTTAACTTAAAAATCACTTCTTTCTTACAAACCCGTTTTGAAACAATATCATTAATATATTTCCAGCAAAATATTTCAACAAAATATCCGATTCCAATTTGCTTTGGATTCGTTCGGGTTCAAACTCGTCCCAGCCTTACAATGACAAAGAGGATAATTTACTAAGTGCACAATACCATTCGCCTCAACAAACATCTGATCATCACTTAGAAGATTATTTTGATCATCACAAAACAAATCAGGACTCATTTCCCGAACCAATCCAAAGAAATGCCTATTTTCCCTAGAATTCCTTTTTAGACATATTTATCCTTAAACATACTTCTAAGCAACTCTTTCCAAAATATTAGTACACCAAAAACCCCTTTAAGACCCCAAAGCTATCTCAAATAAAATTATTATTTCATTTCTCCAAAATCATTTAAAATGATTATATACGTATTTACTTTATAGTAAATCAAATCATACTTTTGAAATTGAGTCAAAAATTGTTCTATCTAAACAAGTATATAGCAAGGTCCTAATGGCAGCAATTGCCTACTTAGAACTCGAAAATATCTCCAACTACTATCATTAACCCTTTAAACCTCGAAACCATTTTGCCAAAATCACCGGGACTTAAATTCCTTTTATTTATTAGACACATTTTAATAAATCAAATTTATAAAATATCCTCATTTAATGGAAATCATTTTCAAATATTTATTGTTAAAATATGATAGCTTCCTTATATAATCATCTTTCAAGCATTTATTCCAGAAATATTTAAGTTTTTCTTTTAATAAACTTCTTTTATTAAACCCAATTCAATACACCCAACTTTAATATTCAATCATAAAATAATATTTTAAAATATTCCAAATTTAATTAAACAACATTTATTTAAACTTAATCAAATCAATCTTTATATTGCTAAAATATCCATTCCATAAATATTCAAAATTTTCTTTTAAATAAATAACCATTATAAATCAAATTTCAATCCAACATTATTAATGAATGCCTTATATTCAAATTGTGAAATTTAATTCACAAGGTACTCGTTTCAATGTTCTCAAAATTTCCTATCTACCCAATCAAGATTTCAACAAAAGAAGATTCAAGATAGATTTATGGATAAATAGTCAATGCTCCGAAATGGATGAGCATGACCGACCAAATCCTAGATGATAATGATGGAATATTATCCTTTCTAACAATCAAGCACAATCAGAATAACTATGAAAAATCATCCTTTTATATATAAAATACTTTCCTGGTAAAATTTTTCCATTTACCCATTTTAAAACAATATTGTGTCAGTTGGTCTTGTTTGAGTTTTTAGGAAATCCCTATCGATAACGTTGGCCAAACACATCGATCAGAATTCTTAAGCCACTCAACAGATAAAACAACACAATACAAAACATTTTTATATCACTAACAAATACACACTCTTATATATAATACATTCAAACTCATTCTAGGGCATCACTTACCCTATCTCTAATGAGTTACTCATTCTAAGGAATTATTAACCCTATATATAATAAGTAATACCCCACTAAAGCCAAGGTTCTCGCTTAACCTTCAGCTCTGATACCACGTTGTAACGACCCACTTTTCCGTATAATTTAAACTGACAATAAACCACATATGACCAGCTCAAATCGAACAGAAAGGCAGATAGATAGGGAAAAGAAAGAAGAAAGAAGACATAAGAACTAAACAACACAGAATCTCATAGTGGAATGAATAATTTATAATATATAACAATCATTTGCATAAAAACAAATCTATAATATAAGAATATACAGACATCAATCAGAGTACACTAACCTATCTCAACATGGACAGTTATAACAACCTATCCTCACAAATTGCTGAACAATATACAACAATGTAAGCAACGAAAATATAATCATCTACGTGAATACGTCTCTGGCCTCTAGCTCTACGCCTGAAGCTCCAAAATATCCATCTATACATGGAAAATATGCCCGGTCTGACCCGAGCATTTAGGAAAAACCACGCCCGGGTCAGTATGGTTAACCCAGCATGAGAAAACACAATCAACTTGATTCTTAAAGTTTAATAACCTTTTCAAAACAAAGGTATCTCATAAGACCTTACCGCAATTAAAAACGGACAGGTTTTACCTTACGATAACCAAAACTTCTTAATATAAAATCATCTTATATTATAATAGTGTCTAATCGCTAAAATAATAATAACAAGTAGCTGCGATGCGTGTGCTGTGTACATCACAACGATTCTAGTCAAAAAATCAAAATCCGATAAGGTTCGTTTGCTAATTGTGTAGGATTTCCACGGAGGTGCCCTCAATACTTCGAGAATGATCCTCCTGCACAAGGATCTGAGTTATCCTTCCGAGGGTCAATACCTGTCTAGTCGAGGTACATAGGAAATACATAACTAGCTACCTATGCCGAGTGCATCGCTCCCAGCATGCATAAAATAACGACAGGGACTTGCTAGAAGGAGAGACGACTACACCCTCATGGACTCCCACACCTTAATAGGTCACAGAATCACACCTGAATTCCACATCTCGATTTCTTCGCCCGGAAGTTTCAAGTTGTACGGATGGAAAACTGGCACCACACACAGATTACCATACTCCAACGAGTCACAGAACCACATATGGATTCAGCATCTCAAAATATAATGCATCTCCTTCATTTAACCATATATGGTTTCGGAGTAGGTCACGGGTTCTGAGTCATCTCTTACGAGTACACTCTCCATTTCCTAGGTGCTCCAAAAACTGTTCGTCGTCTTTTTGGAATGCTCAATACCGGTTCTTTAGGAAATAATCTGACAATACATAAGATCGAGGATCACCCCCTAACTGTTTAAGTGGACGAATCTCCTTATCATTTGTCCCAGAAGATCCACAAGTTTATACGTACAGTATAGCAACCCGATGGTAACCGTACCATATAATTCTCCCATTTCTCCTAGATATCTCCAAAGTTAAAATCCTTCGTATTAAGTTGGGAATATTTTCGTACCACCAATATTAAGAAGGATTACATATTTAGGTCAAGATTTGATAGTCGGTTATTTAACTATCAAATAAACAAACATTCAAACAAAGATTTCATTTCCCACCGAAACCACTAAGCCTCGATTAATTTAATTCTGATAGATTAAATCTCTTTATCAAAACAGTCATATACTTACCTCACCGGAATAAGTATATTCACAAACCATTCCTTTTAAAAATATTTGAAAATTTGTTAAAATAAATATGGAAAGCACCATGTGGTATCAACCATGGATCGCAGCTCAATGATTACGTCTCTATCCCAGAGAAATCCAAACTTAACTACAGGCAATCTCTGCCTCTCGAATTACGCCATGAAAATATACCATTACTTTTCGAAAATATTTAATTTTAATAATTGTCTCAAAATAATTCTTATAAAGTTTCTATATAAATTTTCCAAGTTTAACTTAGGAAAATACCCTTTCATAATAGTTTACTATATATTATATTATTTTTAGAACGATATTAATATTTTAACAAATTATCATTGTAATAATATTTTAATACCGATTAATTCTTAAATAATAATTAAATTTAAATTAAATCATTATAAGATAACTTTAATTAATAATTAAAATATTCTTTTAAACGTTTTAAATAATTAAATAACTTTGAAAGCAATAATTAAATACTTCCAAATTACTTTTAAGAATCATAAAATAATTAACTTTAAAACATATCTAACAATTTTTAATTATCTTTAAAATATCATTAATAAATAATAATCATCCTTAAAACAACTTTGGTTCAAAAATCAACTTCCAAATTGGGAAAGAGGCTTAGTACTCCATTGGTACTTAATCAACTCACCATTAATTCCAACAACTATCTAAGTTATAATCCCAGTATTTGCATAACATCAAACATGTAAATTAAAATCACCATTAACAATTAATTGTTCCAATACTAACCAATTGGAATGTAATTAAGTGTCCACACTAATGTAATGGCAGAACAGGGTTTATTTCTGCTAAATAAATGTCCAAATTAACTTATCCAATTAATAATAGCAGAATTGTGATTTATTCTGCTAAACAGGGTCCAATTAATTTAATTAGCGGAATAGTGATTTACTTCCGCTAAACAAATGTCTAATTAACCACATTCAATTCAATTTAATTCAACAAAGAAGTTTATAAGTTTATAAAAATTCAATTCAATTACTTGTCAATCAAAAAAGTTTATAAAATGATTTATCCTTGATTAATTAAAATTAAATAGTCCATTAATAATTCATTAATTAATTAACATATAATTAATTGAATAAGAAATTTCGTATTCGTTCACTTCCAATATTATAAATCATTAAATTTTTGACCTTGTAGAAAGCTGGACGATATTAGTTCTGAAGGAACTACTAGTCGATAGGAACACGACGCAAAAACTCTCGTGTTGATTTTGATTTAAAATGAAAGAGAAATAATGTTTTTAAATTTATAGCTTATTAAATACAAAAATACCTTTTAATTCAATTGTCCTTCTTTTTAAACCCCACTTGACCCATCAACCCAAAAACCCGACCCAACCCTTTCATCCCCTTCTTCCTACAGCCCTCTCTCTTTTCTCTCATTCGAACAAGCCCTCGCGTGCACAAAACTGTGCACGAAACGTGCACATGCACTTGACCTCTGGCCACCGAATCACGGCGCTGACCTCCTTCTTAGATCACCCACGACCACGCCATCACGACTACCCACTTGGAACCCACCGCAATACTTCAGTTCGAAAATTCGAACTTCAACCCAAAACTTGGAACAACACAGCACCTACCGCATCGCCTCGCCCCGCCACCTCAGCCATACATCCACCACCAAACTCCACCCCAAGCATCACCATCATCTTCTTCACCTTTTCCCCCATGTGTGCACGCCTCTATCTCTCTCTCCACGTCACCATCTTCCTCTAACCGAGACCAAACCCAAAGCACTATCAAACCCTAAATCAAAGTTGCCTCGTCCACTCACTCAATTAAAAATTATCGTGACATTTCTCCCAACTGCGCCACCCTATACTCTTCCTCCACGGCTAACTCCATCACCTGAAATCGCCTTGATTGCTGGAATTTGCCAAAACACCCAAAACCGATCAACTCCAAAAAAATTTGCACACATAACCCTAAAAATCCTCAAAACTAGCTTAAAAATCATATTTTTCCCTAACGATCATAACCATATCATTCATTGATTTAATTCTGATGCTTGAATTTCGGCCAAATCTAAACTACTTACTGTAAATTGGAGTTTCCTTCCTCCATGCTTGATGAAAATTGATGAAATAAATTTTAAAATAATTTGTACTCCAAAACAAACACTTTTCCTTTTGGGATCAAGATTTAAAACTGAATAGATGTTGAGATATTGGTTTCAAGTGGAAAGTTTAATTGTTTTATATAAAAAAACATGATAGAGAGAAGTACAGGGTTTTGAGTTGTAGGGTGAACTACCAGGTCTAATACACATATACAAAGGTATGTATACATACCAACACATGTATACTTGATATAAACAAAGGACTCATTCAACATCTCAGATATATAGGTATATAATATAACCAGTTAATAAAATTCTAAATATTTTACTCTTATTTCTAAGGTGATGAACACACTGCTATCTTCAAGCTTTGAATGACTCAATCCTTTTTTCTAAATGGCATATTTTTGTTTTGTGTTTGTTATATATATATATATGAACAAGTGAACAAGGCATGGATCTATATATAGAGAATGAAAGAAGGAAGTGGATTAAGGGTGGCTATAGTGCACACTAGGGTAACTAAAGATTTAGTTACTGGCTCCTTCATATTTTTGTTTTCTTTTCTTTTGGTGGCTGATTTGATTTCCTTAGCTGAATTGATTTATAGACTGATTTGATTTATTATGTGCATGACTAGATTTTGATTTATGTGTGGGCTTGATTGAATGTTTTGTGTGCTTGATTATATGCTTGCCATCATGAAGCTTATCTATGTATATATATATATATATTTATTTATATGGATATTTTATCATAAGATTGAAGTAGTGAAATTTATATACATATATATATATACACACATTTATACATATTTACATATACACTGTTTTTATAGACATATATATATATATGCACTTATATATATTTTTGTCATCATAAGTTTGAAATTTGCATCATAAAGCTTTGTATATATACATATAGATATTTTATCATAAATTTGAAATGGTGAAATATATATACATATATACCTATTTTATCATATTCAGAAATTAACGTTTGAAGATTAGTGTAGCTTCCAAAATTTATATATTCAGATATCTCTAATGTCAAAAAATTTATTTATTCTACTTATAAAAATTAATATTTCAATATTTAAAATGTAACAATCCGCATATTTTACGATTGTATATTTAAATGTTTTATTTAAATATAGCATCGTTAATCGGATTAAGGTCCGAAATGTTACTTTTTGTAAACAGTCGAATTGGGGCTCGAGACCACTTCCATTGAGTCCAAAATGACGTTTACAACTTTTTTGAGTATAAACATCGATATGTTTGGAGTTGAGTAGAATTTGCTATTTTTCTACTTAGGGCTTTGGGTTTGGGTTTCAGCCCACCAACCCATCTAAATACCCTAACACTCCACTCAACTCCTCTTCATTCACTCATTCCTTTTCCTAACACTCTAGCTCAAGAGAAATGGGGGAAAAATATTGGAAATAGAAATTCCAAACCCTAGTTTGATTTGGAAACACAAGTTCTTGCTCCAAAATCAAAGAGAAGCTTAGGTAAGCATCCTCTTCATCTTCTCCATCTCTATCTCTCTTCAATTTCAGAAATTCCTAAACGTTAACTTAGGAAATATTGCTTTTAATCTTAGATTGGAGCTTCTAGAGTTGAAGTTGAAGAGTAGTTGATCTTTCCTTTGCTTTAGAGCTTCTCGTTTGTTGTTTTTGGGTTTAAAGGTGAGCTCTTTAACTCACATCTACGCCTATAGCTTTCATTGTTGTTAGGTATGAAGTCCTAACATCTATTTCATGTTCATTTGCTTTGATTTGAATTGGTTTTGTGAATTCTCCAATTTTTGGTTTTGAAGTCCAATTTTATGAAAATCCTATTATGGATGTTTGTACATGTTGTTTGGGGTGTATCGAAGAGCCTATAAGGCTGGGTTGTCGCTTGGCGTAAATCCCTAGTCGTCGTTGCTCGTCCGATCGCTCCCGATATGTTTTGGCCATCATTGGCCTAGGGTAATTTCTGCCCAGCTGAGTGGTTCAGACGTTTGAAATGCAAGTTCAAACGTCTGGAATCAGACCTGGAGGTCATTGTTGTTAGGTATGAAGTCCTAACATCTATTTCGTGTTCATTTTCTTTGATTTGAATTGGTTTTGTGAATTCTCCAATTTTTGGTTTAGAAGTCCAATTTTATGAAAATCCTACTATGGACGTTTGGACATGTTGTTTGGTGTGTATCGAAGAGCCTATAAGGCTGGGTTGTCGCTTGGCGTAAATCCCTAGTCGTCGTTGCTCGTCCGATCGCTCCCGATATGTTTTGGCCATCATTGGCCTAGGGTAATTTCTGCCCAGCTGAGTGGTTCAGATGTCTAAAATGCAAGTTCAGACGTCTGGAATCAGACCTGGAGCAAAAATATTCACGGCAGAAAAATATAAAAAAAAAGAGCAAAGACTAATTCCAAACGTCTGAAATATTGGGTCAGACGTCTGGATGGGTCTTAGACGTCTGACTTGAAGTTTCAGACGTCTGGGGGTTCTCTGGATTATTTCCAGAGAACAAATCCAGATGTTTGGATTCTAAACCAGACGTCTGGTCATGGCTCAGACGTCTGGTCATGGCTCAGACGTCTGGTCATGGCTCAGACGTCTGCTTCGATATTCCAAACGTCTAGGTGGTTTTCTGAACTATTTCCAGAAATAAATCCAGACGTCTGGATTCCAAACCAGATGTCTGGAAACGTTCATTTTTGCCTATTTAGGCTGTTTTGTGTGGATTTCCTATTTTAATCGATTTTTGTTGATCCGGATAGTTGTCATCACTTATTATCGACTTTGATGGCTTCTTTCTTTGGATTTTTGGGAATATCCATTTGATGGATTTGATATTGATTTCTATGGCTTTGATTCACGTCTTCGTATTTGAATTTTTGATGATTGATTGTTTCTACAATCATTTCTATGGTTTGTCACTTTTAAAAATATAAAGGTTTCTATACTAGTAGTATATATTCAAACGTATTTACAAAACTGATTTCAATACTACTTTAAATACAAAGCTTGTTTTAAAACCGTTTTCCAATCTACTAGTATATACAAACCTTTACCTCATTCGTATTAGAAATCTAATTAAACGGCTTGGCAAAACAAGTGGTATGAAATGCTTGCGTTTACTTCGTCGGTTAATTCTTGGACTTGTTCGATTGAACTCTTGTGACAATTTCGAGTGGAAATCTACAATTTGTTCGTAAATATTCAAGTTAAGCCAGTGGTTATGGAACATGAAGCTAAACTCTTATATTTACTAGCTTAGGGTGGTTCACACTTTTTATTAATCGATGATGATCATTTTGTGATTTAGACCAGCGTTGTGCGATGTCTCTTTGTTTGTGTGGGGACTAAACCCCATTTGTGGAGTTTCAACTCAAAATTGGTGGGGCAGCGACCCATGGTCTTCGGGCCATTTGTGGAGCTTCGGCTCAAAATTGATGGTTAGCGACCATGGAATAGCGTTCCGTTTGTGATGCACGTGTTGGTGAGTTTTCATGCTCCCATTTGTGATAGGCCTCCCCCCTTTTGTGATTTCTGGATTTCTAGTTGATGATTTCTAGAATTTGTGTTTCACCGATTTTGATGATAGGCATTGATGGGCTCTATCAATATTTGTGTTTTGGTGATTAAATTAAAGAATGGGATTCTTTTTGGATGTTTGAGATGATTTGAGATATTGTATTATTTTTATTGTTATTTGATGTATGCTTGTCACAGTATGGCATTATTGTTATCATACGTTTTTGTCATATCTCTTATTCTATCTCATTTTATCTGATATTTATAGCTAGACTGATCCGTTTATTATTTCCTTCTTAAATAATACTCGGGTCAGACCGAGGTATTTCAGGTGCTTCTGCTTGACTTCTTATCAGGGTCTGTCACCTGACTTTTGGCAAACTACTTTAGCTTAGTAGTTTCTGTTGTTATACATTCGAGATAGAGACTCCTTGATGTATACATATTCTTTTGTCTAGCACTTTTATCTATTCTTTTGTGATGTAGTGGATCTAGTTTGACCACTATTTTGATGTACACTTTTATGTGTTATGTTCATATCTGTTTCCGCCTTTGTGATATGAATATCTGTGACTGATTTGTGTTACATTTATTTCTATATTTGTTTCCGAAGTCCGTATAGCCACTGTGTGGTAGCTGTGAGTTTGTATTTGATATGTCGGATTTCCTATTAAAATGAAATGTAAGTTATATTATCTAACATGTCGGCACTCGCACAAAGCAATTACACAGATGGTCGCTCCTCAACAGCCTTATTCTTCGTGCTAGTCGACGGCATTACCCCGTAGTCTCCTTGGCTAGCGTGAGTATAGAGGTGGGGCGTCACAGCTTGGTATCAGAGCCAAACTTCGGAACAATGTAGAATAATCTAGCAAGGATCATTGTCCTAAGTCTTTCTTAGGAATCGTGTCATAGAATTTAATTCGAGTCTTCGTACCATTCTATCCTATTTCTTTTTATAATGCCTTGTTTTATCAATCAAGTTTGTTTGATATTCATTCTGAGAATAACCTTTTTCCTCTTCTTTCTTTCTTAAAGAAGAGAAATGGTTAGATCCGGCAGCCCTAGCGTTGGTCAATCTAGTAGACCTTCTCTGGATGGCGTATTCATGTCTGCCCAACAACTTTTGGATCTTGTAAAGAATCAAAAGTTTATCTGTGCTTTGAGTAAGTACCCCAAAAAGGTTTTGCCTCTAAAACTAGAAGTTCCTTTCGATCAGCTTGTAGATATCACTCTTCGACTTGAAGAGGCCGATAAAGAAAGTGATGTTGAAGTTGTGGATGCCAAACAAAACTTCAGCATCAACAAGAAGAGGCATTTTAAGTTCAAAAGCCCTAATCCCAACAAGAAAGGGAAGCAGGCAATTTCGGTAGCAAAGACTCCTACCTCTAGTCGTGGACGATGCTACAATTATGGTTCTACGGACCACTATGCAAATGAGTGCCCAAAACCATTTTTTGTCGTTATTGCAAAAGTTCAAGCCATCTTATATCTACATGTCCCATACTCCAAAGTAGGAGAGAGGGAGAGTTGAATGTTATGCAAGCTCCTAGTGACACTTCTCTTGGTCAAGGTATTTCTCATTCTACCCTTGATGACATTAATTTGTTTTGTGATTATCCTATTCGAGTTCTTTTTGATACGGGTGCATCCCACTCTTTTATATCAAAAGAACTTGTTGATTCTTTTTCTTTAAATATTATGGGCTTGATGACTTCACTGAGAATTGCGAATCCGGTTGGTGGATCCGCAACACTCGGTTTGTTTTGTAAAGACGTCGAGATTATTTTATGTGATTATTCTTTCCGAGCCGATTTGCATGTTATGCGTTACTTAGGCTTTGGAATTGATTTTTGAGAAAGGATTGGCTTAATCATTATGAAGCCCATATCCTATGTCCTGAGAGGACTATCTATCTTCGACATCCTCAATCTGTTAAGCAGATTTCTATTTTCTTAATGATTTCGATTCCAATTCGGTGGCATCATTTTTTTCTTTAAACCTACATGATGATGAGAATATTATTTCTCTTATTCAAGTAGTTTGTGAATTTCTCGATATTTTTGAGCTTGTCTTAGGATTACCACCTAAGCAATCTATTGAGTGGTGCTAAGGTCTTTTCAGTTCGACCTTGCCACCGGTTTTCATCAGCTATGAGTTGCGGAGGGTAGCATCCCTTACCGCATTCCGCACTCGTTATGATTTTTGTGAGTGGTTCGTTATGTCATTCGGTTTGACGAACCTTATACCTTATTTCATCCATCTTATGAATCGAGTATTTTGCGAATATCTCGATGAGCCCATCCTTGTATTTATTGATTATGGATGAAAACAACAATTTAAAATTTTGCAAATCTTTTTAATAAGATATTTATAAGTGTGATTGGATTTTGTTCTTAAAACGAACAAAGAATATTCATAAATTTTTAAGAGACATGTTTATCATATAGAAGATGATTTTGTGTTGTCTTGCCCATTGAGTGCTTTAAGAATTCTGGTTGATGCGCTTGATCAACGTTATCGATAGGAATCTCCTAAATGCTATGATGAGATAGTTAGACACAGTAAATTGACTTGTAATAAGTAAATTTTTCTAAAAAGATGATTACATAAAGTTAATTATAATTTTGAATGTCTTAACTTTTTGGGAAAGAGGATCAATAAGAACTCTTTTCCGATGCTTTTATTCTTGCGATTCCCGAAGGGAACCAAGACTTTATTGTTTGTACCGATGCTAGTCGTATTGGTTTGGGTGTCATTCTCTTGCAAAGGGACTGTGTTATCACATATGCTTCTTGACAATTAAAGCTTGTCGAGACTAGATATGCCATTCATGATCTAGTACTCACGGCCATTGTTTTTGCTCTTAGAATTTGGCGACATTATCTTTTGGGAGAGAAATTTTTTCTCTACACCAATCATAAATCTTTGAAGTATTTATTTTCTCAAAAGGAATTTAGTTTGCGTCAACAACGTTGGATCGAGTTCCTTCCATCTTATGATTTTGATATTCTTTATACTCCCAGAAAGGGCAATCGAGTTGCCGATGCCCTTAGTCGTAAGCAACAAGCGGTTGTTTCCATGATGATATCCGAATGGAATGATCTCGAGACTATATCCGCTTGTGAGGTTCGAGATCGTGAATCCAATTCATGTTCATCTCTTTTTTTATGTAGCCTTGAGGCTCATCCTTCTTTTTTAGACCGCATTCTTAAAGATCTTCTTCGTGCATGTGTTCTTGATTTTTTGGTGGAAGTTGGGAGGATCATATTTCTCTTGTTGAGTCTTCTTATAATAGTAGCTTCCAATCTAGTATTGGTATGGCACCTTTCGAGGCACTCTACGGAAGGCCATGCCGATTTCCTTCGTGTTGGCTTAAAGCCGGTGAGAAGCTGGTTTTAGGTCCAGACTTTATTGGTGTTCATTTGTGTTTCACCTATGAAGGGTGTTGTGCGTTTCAGTCGATCGGGAAAATTAGCACCTCGATATATTGGTCCATTTCCCATCACCAAACGCATTTTGTTCTATGGCTTATCGCCTTTTATTACCGACTCAATTTTCTACTATTCATGACGTATTCCACGTCTTTTAACTATGGAAATGCCTTAGGGATTCCGATTCTATTCTTGAGCCCAGTGTTATTGAAGAAATTGAGGTTTCATCAAATTTGACTTATGAGCAACATTCTATTTGTATTATTGCTTCGGAGGTTAAACGCCTTCGAAATAAAGATGTTCTTCTTGTGAAAGTTCAATGGTCCTCAAATCCTAAGGATTTCTCTTGGGAATCTTGAGAATTCATCGAGCGAACACATCCGGACCTACTCTCTCGCGCTCTTTTATGGTGAACTTCTTATTTCAAAATTTTCTTTTGTGTTGATATGCTTTTATGGTTGTTACTCTTTATTTTCCTCTTAATTATTGCGAGGACGCAATTTCTTTAAGGAGGGGAGTCTATAACAACCCGCATATTTTACGATTGTATATTTAAATGTTTTATTTAAATATAGCATCGTTAATCAAATTAAGGTCCAAAATGTTACTTTTTGTAAATAGTCGAATTGGGACTTGAGACCACTTCCATTGAGTCCAAAATGACGTTTACAACTTTTTTGAGTATAAACATCGATATGTTTGGAGTTGAGTAGAATTTGCTATTTTTTTACTTAGGGCTTTAGGTTTGGGTTTCAACCCACCAACCCATCTAAATATCCTAACACTCCACTCAACTCCACTTCATTCACACATTCCTTTTCCTAACACTCTAGCTCAAGAGAAATGGGGGAAAAGGATTGGAAATAGAAATTCCAAACCCTAGTTTGATTTGGAAACACAAGTTCTTGCTCCAAAATCAAAGAGAAGCTTAGGTAAGCATCCTCTTCATCTTCTCCATCTCTATCTCTCTTCAATTTCAGAAATTCCTAAACGTTAACTTAGGAAATATTGCTTTTAATCTTAGATTGGAGCTTCTAGAGTTGAAGTTGAAGAGTAGTTGATCTTTCCTTTGCTTTAGAGCTTCTCATTTGTTGTTTTTGGGTTTAAAGGTGAGCTCTTTAACTCACATCTACGTCTATAGCTTTCATTGTTGTTAGGTATGAATTCCTAACATCTATTTCGTGTTCATTTGCTTTGATTTGAATTGGTTTTGTGAATTCTCCAATTTTTGGTTTTGAAGTCCAATTTTATGAAAATCCTACTATGGATGTTTGGACATATTGTTTGGGGTGTATCGAAGAGCCTATAAGGCTGGGTTGTCGCTTGGCGTAAATCCCTAGTCGTCGTTGCTCGTCCGATCGCTCCCGATATGTTTTGGCCATCATTGGCCTAGGGTAATTTCTGCCCAGCTGAGTGGTTCAGACGTCTGAAATGCAAGTTCAGACGTCTGGAATCAGACCTGGAGCAAAAATATTCACGACAGAAAAATAGAAAAAAAAGTGCAGAGACTAATTCCAGACGTCTGAAATATTGGGTCAGACGTCTGGATGGGTCTCAGACGTCTGACTTGAAGTTTCAGACGTCTGGGGTTCTCTGGATTATTTCCAGAGAACAAATCCAGACGTCTGGATTCTAAACCAGACGTCTGGTCATGGCTCAGACGTCTGCTTCGATATTCGAGACGTTTGGGTGGTTTTCTGAACTATTTCCAAAAAACAAATCCAGACGTCTGGATTCCAAACCAGACGTCTGGAAACGTTTATTTTTGCCTATTTAGGCTGTTTTGTGTGGATTTCCTATTTTAATTGATTTTGTTGATCCGGATAGTTGTCATCACTTATTATCGACTTTGATGACTTCTTTCTTTGGATTTTTGGGAATATCCATTTGATGGATTTGATATCGATTTCTATGGCTTTGATTCACGTCTTTGTATGTGATTTTTTGATGATTGATTGTTTCTAGAATTATTTCTATGGTTTGTCACTTTCAAAAATATAAAGGTTTATATACTAGTAGTATATATTCAAGCGTTTTTACAAAAATGATTTCAAAACTATTTTAAATACAAAGCTTGATTTAAAATCGTTTTCCAATCTATTAGTATATACAAACCTTTACCTCATTCGTATGAGAAATCTAATTAAACGGCTTAGCAAAACAAGTGGTATGAAACGCTTGCGTTTACTTCGTCGGTTAATTCTTGGACTTGTTCGATTGAACTCTTGTGATAATTTTCGAGTGGAAATCTACAATTTGTTCGTAAATATTCAAGTTAAGCCAGTGGTTATGGGATATGAAGCTACACCACAAGAAAAGATGTTATTAATAACGTCATTTAATAACGCGTTATTCTAAAGCGTTATTGTTTACATTAAATCATTTGTTTTTTAACTCATTTTGTTTTGTACCGTGCTGTGTAACGCTCTTGGCTCCAAAATTTTCGTCTGCCCTCTAGAAAAACAATTAACCAGTTTCATCTCCCTCCCAAAAAAACTTAACCATTTTCATATCCCTCCCAAAATAGCGCTGTCAATTTTCGTCTCCAACGAAATAACCCTAATCAAAACTGTTCGCTCCATCTCAGATCTTCGCAGCCGTTCTCCTACACTTTAATAATTCGCTCCTCAGTAGTCAACTCGACGGCGTCTAGAACCCTAATATCCGATCTTTGATTTCGCCGTTCATCAATATTTCCGTATTCGAAATCCTTTTGAGGTAAAATCCTTTTTCTGCGTATTTATTCTATTGTGCAACTTTCTGTGATGAGTATGTCTTTTTCTGGGTTCTGCATAACCCATTTGTCGATTATTATTTTAGAGATGAATTTTGTAGCTTGTTACTGAATCATGTATTACAACTATTCTTTGGGAGAAAAGATCGGTACTAACTTTGTGTTTTATAATTTTCTTGTATGTTTGTCAAATTTTGATTTTTATGCACGAATCATAGATTTCAGTTTATGCTAAGTTCAAAGTTTGCTCATTGTTGCCTTTTGTGGTCTTAAATAGTTGTATTGTAATTTTCACGATGATGAAACTGCTCATATACAATACTCATAAATGAGTGTCCTTATAATATCAGCAAACATTTACTTAATATAAAATGTTCATGTGTAGGAGTTTGGATCATTCTTTTACCTTCTTCTGCTAATTTGAATTGGTCTTTCCTGAACTATAATTCAGCAGTAACTCTATTATCATACCCTTGTTTGTAAAGATGTTGAGTGCTAGTGATGCTGGTCGATCGGATGATTAGTCTTACCAAAAAAATGTGCCGATGTAAGAGCACAGTTTCCATTTTTCAAAAATAAATTATATATTTTTATCAATATATAATGCTTCTAAAAGAAGGTTAGGGAAATAATTTTATTGCATTTTTATTAGGAGAAACGTTTTATCTTTTCCCTTGGTATTTTTCTGATATTTTTTTTTAAATCACTCTCCTTGCTCATATTAGTTCTTTCTTTAATAATGGTTCTTCTAATCCAGAGTCATTCAATGTCAATTCTTGGTTTTAGTTAATAGTTTGCATCTTTTCAAAATAGGAGGATATGTTTTAATAATTGATCATATCTGGTTCACACTTTTTATTGATCGATAATCATTTTGTGATTTAGACTAGCGTTGTGCGACGTCTCTTTGTTTGTGTGGGGATTAAACCCTGTTTGTGGAGTTTCAACTCAAAATTGGTGGGGTAGCGACCCATGGTCTTCGGGCCATTTGTGGAGCTTCAGCTCAAAATTGATGGTTAGCGACCATGGAATAGCATTCCGTTTGTGATGCACGTGTTGGTGAGTTTTCATGCTCCCGTTTGTGATAGGCATCCCGGCTTTTGTGATTTCTGGATTTCTAGTTGATGATTTCTAGAATTTGTGTTTCAACGATTTTGATGATAGGCATTGATGGGCTCTATCAATATTTGTGTTTTGGTGAATAAATTAAAGAATGGGATTCTTTTTGGATGTTTGAGATGATTTGAGATATTGTATGATTTTTGTTGTTATTTGATGTATACTTGTCACAGTATGACATTATTGTTATCATATGTTTTTGTCATATCTCTTATTCTATCTCATTTTATCTGATATTTATAGCTAGACTAATCCGTTTATTATTTTCTTCTTAAATAATACTCGGGTCAGACCGAGGTATTTCAGGTGCTTCTGCTTGACTTCTTATCAGGGTCCGTCACCTGACTTTTGGCAAACTACTTTAGCTTAGTAGTTTTTGTTGTTATACATTCGAGATAGAGACTCCTTGATGTATACATATTCTTTTGTCTAGCACTTGTATCTATTCTTTTGTGATGTAGTGGATCTAGTTTGACCATTATTTTGATGTACACTTTTATGTGTTATGTTTATATATGTTTCCGCCTTTGTGATATGAATATCTGTGACTGATTTGTGTTACGTTTATTTCTATATTTGTTTCTGAAGTCCGTATAGCCACTATGTGGTAGCTTTGAGTTTGTATTTGATATGTCGGATTTACTCTTGAAATGAAATGTAAGTTATATTATCTAACATATCGGCACTCGCACAAAGCAATTACACAGATGGTCGCTCCTCAACAGCCTTATTCTTCGTGCTAGTCGACGGCATTACCCCGTAGTCTCCTTGGCTAGCATGAGTATAGAGGTGGGGCATCACATAAAATTAGTTATTTATTCTAATAACCGATAGCTAAAAATCTGGGTCGTTACAGTTTTTAGCAAAGAAAGCACGCTCTTGATGAGTGTAGTTCTTACATAGCACTAGCTTGGAGAGTGATTCTTTGCGAGCAATACTCTACTAGAGTTTGGTACTTCAATGCCTTTTAGCATTGAAGCAAGTTGTAGCGGAGCATGATTCTAGAAAAAATCATGCTCAAAGAGAGTTGGTTTCCTAATGAATAACGATTCATTATACTAAATTTTATGAGCATAGTTTTGTGTTTAAAGTCATATCAATGGTGTTAAAGCTTAAAAATAAAGGTATTTTTGCTGTAAATTGAGTATTTGAACTTGAATAGTTGTTTGAAATGGTATTCATTGTCTCAATGTCATTCGTCGAGTATGAAGCAATATATGTCAGAATGTCGAACTACTTATAACAAGGGCATGGATCTGAGTTGAGAGTCGTTAGTACGAAGTGTCTTGGTGATAAGAAATAAGATATCAAAGGCGAGAATCAAAAAAAGAATGTGGAAAAGGTAAGATGAATTTCCACTAAGGGAAATTCTCCCATCTAGTTTCAATCCCAGCCTTTACAAGCATTTGGATGTCTGAATCCCAATGATTTTATCCCGCATTATCTCATTGCAAAAATAAGTACAGGCTCCCCTAGTCAGACTTTTGAATTGCTTTTAGGTTGTTAGTAGTTTTGGGTTTTATAAATGTTGACATTTTGGTGTATGGGTTCGCTTTATGGGCCCATGTTCTAGAATGACTAAAAAATAGTATGATGAGTTCGGAAGGTACGCTAAGTCTTGGAAATTGTGCGGTTGAAGTTAGGGGATATATAAAGTACGGCGATGGTTCGACACGCGATCTGATTTGTATGGTGGTTTTGTAGAGTCGTCTAGTGGCTTCGAAACGAGACGACTAGAGTGTTGCTATAAATGATTCTATATGATATTACATATATAGAGTAAGTCTGTATCCCTTGGCTACTAATTTGGGATTTGATATTTATAGACCATTAGTAGATACAGGCTTGGTTGTCTCGATTGCTCTAGTTAGGTGACATCAATTTAGAGATAGGGGATGTTCTATCTCAACAGAAAGGGAAATTGACCCTAGGCTACTTTATAGCAATGCTTATTAACCTCAGGTTACTTATCCTAAGTACTCTAGATAAACAAATAATAGTGATTAGGCATATGTATATTGATCCGAGTTCAATACGATCTAAAGCGGTAGACGATGCGGTGAATTGTCATGGAATTTTGTTATATTGATGACCATACATGTCGAGCCTTGGATTTATCGGATGACCCCAGAACTCACTAAACTAAAGCATGATGGTCAAGTCGCGTGCGAATGTCATGACGATTAAGGTATGAAACTTACATATATAACATAGCACTATAGTAGAAATGTACTAACATGTTGGATACATATAATATTCCATGACTAGTACAGAAGTTAATCCCTCCTTAATCAGAAAAGTGTAAAACTTAAAAGTGCTTCAAAATTATAGTTGTCGACAACACGAATCCACTAGTGGTGTTCGTTCGATGATATAAAACAATGTTATTGCATAAATTAATTAAATTAAAAAAGTCATTATCTTTAAATGCTTATAAATCTCGCTTACAATATCAATTTCATGCACGGTTCGCGACATTGGGATCGCGGCAGGATAGTGAATATTATGGTATGATGTTTGCAATGTTTTGAGACACTTTAAAAAAAATTCTTTATTTTTTATAGATTTGTTATACAAGGGGGTTTTATTGGGGCGTTCAGAGCACGTACCTTGGTTGTATATTGATGTTTGGCGACGACGAATTAGTTCTTGATTCAGTAGTGTCATAGACGGTGGAGTGATAACGAGTTTTGAGCTCGATTCCAATAGTGCCTTAGACCTTTAAGCGATAGCTAGCCTGTACTTTATCTCAATAGCGATGTATGATTTCATAATGCAAGTTGGGACTTTAGTTTTAACCATGTGCATACGATTTGGTAATACCGGACTGAGACATATAGTTCTTTGGTGGTGAATCACATACGATTTGGCAATAACGGATTGAGACATGTAGTTCCTTAGTAGTGAGTCACATATAATTTGGCGATATAGTACACATTTTAGACTAGTTAAGTTCTCGATGTACGATTTGGCGATAGCGAGCTAAGACATACGGTTGCTTACTAGCTAGTCACTTACGATTTGGCAATAGCGGGTCGAGATATATGGTTCTTTAGTATTGATTCACATACAATTTGGCGATAGCAGGCCTAAACATGTAGTTTCTCAGTAGCGAGTTGCATATGACTTGGTAATATTATACACTTTTAAAGGTGCTGACTTCTCGATATATGATTTGGTAATAGTAGTTGAGACATGTAGCTCCCGAGTAGCGAGTTGCATACCATTCAACAAATGGTACACTTTTCAAAGGAGATGAGTTCTTGGTTTATGATTTAGCAATGAGGACATGCTCGATGTTGTATTAGGGCATCATTTAGTATTATGGTAGAACCTTAGTACATTAGGTCACTATTATACCCATGGTATTATACCCTTAGTATGGTTTCGAGCAGCAGTGTTGTTTTACTAGCTTAGTATCATACACTTGTATGATGTGTTTCACTCATCAGACTTACGTCTGACCCCTCCTATCGTTTTTCCTTTTTGTTTACTTTGGTAGAATGATAGAGAGGGTCGATGGTGATTTTGGAGACACGATAGTGCGATGGAGACATGCATTTATTTATCTACTGGCTATGTACTATTTATTTATTTGATATTTATCAAATATTCGGGTTATTTCCTTTTCAGTATTTAAAGATACCTAGTAACTAGAGACTCTCAGTTACAGTTTGTTTTATTTAACTGGATTATGGTATTTTTAGTATTATATTAATTTCTTCCGCTATGAGCTTTAGAAAGTATAGATTGATGTAGATAACTTTGTGACCTTTTTATAATTTACTCAGAAATGATCTGTTGTCAACAATATCCACAATCCCAATACCACCTCTGAGGGTGGATTAGTGTGACATGGACTATGGGTTGTTTCATTTGGTATCATAGCTTAAGTTAGATGATTCCTACTAAACTAAGGTGTATGAGAAAGCATATTTTTAATTTCTATTATACACACACATGCATATATATATGTATGTATGTATGTATGTACGTATGTATGTGTATGTGTGTGTGTCTATATATATGTATATATATATGATGATAGTTTATATATTCCTTTGCCACCCCCCGTATATTTTGACTTGTAGGTATTGTTGTTGGTTTGTCCCTTATAGAACTTAACAACTATGAGTTAAATAAATATTAATATTAAAATCAATTTTGGGGTGAAAAATAAATCCATCATCTTTTTATAAATTACTCCATAAAGAATTGCTAATGTAGGGTCTCTATACCAAGTAGTAGTAGAGTAAATTATGGGACTAAAGATGAATAAGAGTGGGACTAAGGATGAATAAGAAGAAGAATAGCACCGTTGAGTCCATAGAAAACAAGTGTGATGTTAATAAGGTGTAATGGAGGCACTTAAAGCATTGCTCGATTGGATGACCTAGTTGGGCTTGTGTAAGTTATGTTGTTTTATCTACTCCAATTAGAGTATTTAAATCTAAAAGTTAGAAACATTAATGGTTGATATTTTTGGAGAAATATAGTAATTGAAAGTTATTTAATATATTGATATAATAACCCCTTATTATAAGCGTCAAACATGGAAAATTTAATAAAAAGTAATTTTCAATAACTATTTTGAAGGCGTTATTTTTTTAAAAGGTTTAGCGTAAGCCATATTGTTACACTTATATTTTGTTGTGTACTTATATCCAATATTTGAACTAAGAAATTTCTTGAATATGGGCTTCTAGATGATAAAGGAATGTATCCAGGAGCTCGAGAGATGCCAAGAATAGTGAAAAGAAGAGCACAAGAAGTTTGACAAAGATTTGCGTATGCCAAATCATGTTGGTACCGATATGATCAATCATTTCGATAACGGGTTAATTCTTGATGTGGGGTCCAGTTTTGAGCGGTAGGTAAGCTACTCATGTACTTTGCATAAAAAGACAAGACTTGTATAGAATAAATCCTTGTACTAACCAGATTTGTAGGAACAATTTTAACTACGAAGTTTGAAGTTTGAAGATTTGAACAAATATAAAGGAAAAGTGAAGGTATAAGATACAAAATCATGTCGGTGCCGACGTGATTTGGTTGGTACCGACATGATTAGAGTTACGAATTTGACTCGTTCTTCGTAACTAAAAGCATGGAACCGATCTCTTTCCTGGTCTTCTGCAAGCTAGTGACTTTGTGGGATCGATTCACATATAAATATCCATCCTAGAGCAATGATAGAAAGTTCTTTTCTCTTTGGGATTCCATTTTGCCATAAAGTGTTGTTAAACTTAAGTGTACATAGCTTTCAAGATCTAAAACTTTGTAATCCAATTGTACTTGTGTAAATTCCTCTAAAATAAAATTAAAATGCATGCATGCAGTGATTTGAGGCCGAACCTATAACAACCTGGAATATCAAGTACTTTGTATTTAAATATCTGAATTATTTAAATATTTGAATCTTGAGTTTAATGTGATAAAAGTGAATTTATATCCTCATTAACCCCCTTTTAAATAATAACTAATTATGGTAAACTTGTTTTTGGAAAATGTTTATAAAAATAAATAGTTTGAAGAAATATCGATAATGTGACTGGAAATCATTTTACCGATAATGGTTTTTTACTCAATAAAAGTTGTTTGCACTCTTTGGGCATGTTTAAGATATTAATGTGCCATCAATTAGCAACTAAAAATATTTTATGTGTTATGGCTAATTAATTTTGAATTGTGAGATATTACAAAGTGATTAAGGGGAAAGATATTTTAGAAGGTGAGAACAAACTTTGGACAAGCGAGGTGGAAAGTAAACACATGGGAGGGAGTGTTGTTTGGCCGGCCACATGAAAGGTTTAGGAGATAATAGTTACCTCTTGAGAACCCTTACAAATATTCACAAAAACTCACAAATTATTTTGCCCAAGTATGAATAAAAAAAAGTTAGGCTTCATTGTGCTCTTTCTCTCATCTTTAATCTTCCAAAACCATCCCAAATCAAGCCCAAATTTCTCCAAACTTTGGAAAAGGCCTTAAGGAAACACAGAAACATGGAAAAGAAACTCAAAGGTGAAATAATTGGAAAAATATGGTGTACCTATTCAAGGTCGTGAGCAAGGATGGATGGAGCTTGGTCGTTATTTTTTAAGGCTAAAGGTGATGCATTTGGATGTTTGGTGATGGTAAGAAGTGTTCATGTGTTCATGAGGCTTGTGCTTGGTTGTATAAAGGCTATAAGGTGAGCTTACTCACCATTGAATGATATATATATGGTATATGCGTGTGTGTTGTGATTGAATACAGAGTAAAGAATAATGCAAGTTCACTTTTGGACCCACTTTCTTTGGAAAGTAAGTGACAACTTTATATATAGTAATATTCGCTTCTATTACCCTCTAAGATATGTAATGTGGTCTTGACTTTATGTATACATGTTTAGTGTTATTGTGTGAAGTTGTAGTGTGTGTAAACTTGTTTGAAGCAAAATAGTTGCTAGAAGCGCACTTATAAATCCCTTGTGTTTAAACTCCTTGAAATGGTTATATGTGAATATATTGTGAAAGTATATATTTTGGTTATTCTCTGCACACATAGTAGCTTATGGGACAATGAGGAAGTAGTTTGAAAAGTTATAGAACTTGTAGAACAAAGTTGCAAAAGTTATAGCAAAAAGGTCGCTATAGATGCACATTGTAATTACCTTGTGTTGGGCGATTTTTAATATTATTTAGAAATACTTTCTTAGTATTTTTTTGCCTTTTTATTAAGTACTATATGTGTAGTACTTATCGTAGAAATATTAGAATTTAAATCATTTTAAAATTGGTTGAACAAAGTGGCAAAAGTTAGTAGCGAAAATGTCGCTATATGAGCACTTTAAATAGCTTGTTTTTGGGAATTTTTAATAGGATTTTGGAAAAAAATCCTTAGGGGTTTCTTTATATGGTTTTTAATTACTCTAAGTATAATACTTACGGTAAAAAAAAAATTTAGATCCTAAGTCATTAATTTGGATAAAGAATACTAGCCATAACTTGTAAGCTTTTTCTAAATACTCTATGTCCAGTACTGTCTACAACACTTAACTACATTAGTTTTCTAGACCATAAATTTGTAACAGCAAAAAAGTGTTTCTATTTCCTTTTGCAACACCTGTTGTTATGTGTTGTTATAAGCAAGTTTTATGACTTAAAATGTTTAAAAATCATATTTAAATTTATTATTTTTATGTGATCTTTTTAAGGATGTTTACTAGTAGGTTTTTAAGTATTTTAAAAGTGGTTTCAAGTTTAAATATTTTTTTAATTATTTATGAATTTTTTGAGTAAAGGATTTTAAATATAAAAGGTGCATTTTTTATTTTTGTTAAATTCTAAATTTGTTATTTGTAAGTAATATTTTGTATTGATATTTAAAACCTATTTATAGGTATTTTTAAAGTCTTTATATATACAAGTTTGAAAAAGTAAGTTAAGTATTTTATGAAAGGATAAGTGGTTTTGGTTATAACACTTAGTTATAATGAATGATTTTGAGAAGTTAATTAAAAGCATATTATCCTGTTAATAAGTATACTTAGATCTTTAAAACGAGTATTTTGAAGTTAATGATAAGTATAAAATGTTTTTGGTTTTATAGTAACAATGTTTCGACAACATTTGTTTTTAACCCATTTGAGTATACTTTTGAATATGAGTGGGTCTTTAAAAATCATGTTTTTAAAGATAATGTTAAGTGTGGACAGTTTTGGGTTTGTAGTGACAATGTTTTAGTAACATTTGTCTTTAACCCATTTCTATATACTTGTGACTGTACTTAGATCTTTATAAAGGATATTTTAAAGATAATGGAAATTATAAATTGTTTGAGATTGTAGTAAATAATGTTTTAGTAACATTTTTTTTATTCGCTTCGCTTTGATTATATTTTAAAGTGAGAAACCTTATTGAATGATTTGTGAATATTATTATACCTTTGAGAAAAGTATATGAATACATTTTGAAGTATTGAAAGAGTAGAAATGAATAGTGAAATAGTAGAATACATGTATGTATCTTTATAGAGGTATTTCAAATATATATATACAAGTATAAAAAGGAAGTAAATAAAAGCATCGTGGATTTATACAGTTTGAGATCCCCTAGGGAGGACTCATTCGTATAAAACGTCTTTTGCTTTTAGAATGTATGTATTTGAAATCCCTAGGGAGGAGTCCTATATACCGTTCGCTTACTTCTAAAGGAAGCATTATTTGATAAAGGAAGTTTTAAATGAAAAAGGAATTATTATTTAATATAAAAGGAGATTAGAAGTCGCTTGTGTTACTTAATCGAACTTTGTGTGACTTAATCGTGCTTTGTGTGAATTAATCGTACTTTGTGTGTTTACTTGTCCATGGAAAGTATTTAGTCGTGTACTTAGCACTAAAATCCAACAAAGTTGCTTGTTTATCTATGAAAGTTAAGAATGATGTTCAAGTAGGTCTTAGAAGCAAGCAGTGCTCTAGCCTACCGGTTTATTCTTGACCAAGGGATGGTGTAAGTTAAGAATGTCAAAAACGCGATATGTATATGAGACTTGGTTTCCATATGCGATTGTTCTCATTGTTATTGAATTTAACCAAAATTAACTAGGGAAATATCTAGAAGAAACATGAGAATCATAGTATACGGTTATCCTCGGTGATGCTATGCCCTACATATAAACTCATCTTGCTCTTCTAGGATAAGAAATAAGGAAACGTCCAGATAAGAGATGATCTCCACCCTTATGCGTTATCTATACATTTCTAAAAGAACCGGAGTTAAGTTAACCAGAAATCTATTGATTGGTTTTAAGGCATACAGTAAGTAGGGGAATGTACATATATGAGATGACTCGAACCCGTAACCACTTCAAAACTGATATATTTGTTCCATGTTTTAGAAGCGGTTGTGAAGTGAGATTTTATGGAGCGTTAACAATTCAAATGATGCTAGTGAGGGTATTTTCATTTTGAGGTTGATTCCAAGAGAAAAGACAGAGTTAGCACTCATCGGACGACTTATGCTAGAATCCATGGGGAAGTTCATAAACAGTTTGAGATGTTAGAATCAAGTAGTAAAATGATGATGTATATTGTGTTTATGTTTGAATAAGAATAGTCTATTTGTAAACACAACATAGGCTATCAAATTAATTTTATAAACTTACATCAAAATCAAACTCTGAAGCATAAAAAAGATCATAAATGATAAGATATGTTGAATTTACATAATTTAGAGAGCTTCATTACCCCTAAATTGAAGGGGTTTAGCTACTCATTTGTGTTATCATATCAACACATGTAAAGTTCAATATAGAAAAGCAAGCAAAATGAAAGCTAATTAGAATAAAAAAGAACTAAACTACTTGCAAAAAAATAATACTAAGCTACTAACATAAAAGAAAAGAACAGGAAATAAAATAGTATGAATTAAAATTGCATATAAGAAAATTACATAAGAAGAAAATGGCTAAGTATCCATGAAAAAGAAAAGAGAGTTTTGTTTACTTTTGAGCCTAAAACTGAACTAACTAAAGAGGAGGCTAAGAGCACATTACATGAAACATAAGGTGTATTTATACATGTTTTGAAACCCTAATCATATTTTTGGGGACTACCCAAATTACCCTTAAGGAAGTGTGGCCACCAAGTCATCATTAGTCTCTAATTAATCCATCATCAAGAATGCATGTAACTTTAACCTCCACTAACTTGTGCATTAGTTCCTAATTGTAGATTAAGGTAAGTGGGTAGGTGAGGTCCTCCATGATGTATAAGTTGAATTATTTTCATCTTCATTCCTTTGTTTCCATCCGTGTGCATGCATGAATACATGAAGTCTCTTGTGATTTCCACCCAATTTTCCTATAAATAAAAATAAAATGTGCAAATAAATATTTTCACATTAATATATGCACAAAATGACCATTTTTCCCCTATATGAAGATGAATAAATGACGATTTGAAAATAATTTAAATTTTAGTTTAAACATGTTAAAATATCCTATATGATCATTTATTAATTAAATTAGATTAAATATGGTAGTAAAAATATGCATATTTATGTGCACATCAAAAGGCATGAACCAACTATGTTTATCTTATGGTATATTTTATTTAGAGATATATGCTGCTCGGAAGGATATTTATAACCCTTGTCAAGAGGCCCGTTCTTGACATACCGAGGGCATCTCCAATGGAGATCCATATGAAAATGACCCTTAACAGTTTTGATTGTATACTTAATATTATTGTGCTATACACACAACACATCTATTTTCTAATTTATATTCTACACCCTAGACATTATTTATTATACCGTCATATGTACTAATTAAATGGTTTTGTTCTTTTGAGGGAAAAACCATTCGGTGATTCGGTTGGTCTCAAAAGATACTATTACAAAAGGTGCATCATATTTGTTGAGTTTTTCACACCAAGCTTATGTTTGCTCATGGTTTTATTTTTCCCTTAATTCCTCGAGTGCTCTTTCGAGCGGTTTGAGAAAGGCAGATTTTCATTGGATATTCTTTGAAGCTCAAGGAGACAATCCTGATGATTTCACCTCACTATACCAAATGGACAATTTTGCAATGTTGTTATGCGGCAAATTCGATATGGCTCTGGATCATTGCAATATTGCAACGGTACAGAGCCGTTCCAAATTTTTTTCGCATTAGCTTGTATCCGTTATAATTTTATAATGGCCTTGTGACAGTTGCAAACCTTAAGTAAAAACTGGAAACATACACCTTTGCATACACCCCTGCGTTAGCAAAATAATACATTTCCTCACAGCTCACACGTTTTCTAAATTTCAAAAAATCCCTAACCCTAGTCCTTTTTCCCCTCTCATCCACAAATCGAGAAACCCTAGCCTAATTATCTCTGATTGCTTATAGTACATTGTTACCTGGAGGTTTGACCAGGCAACTAGGCACTCGGCACTTACATACCGTTCGGCATTAAGAGTCATTCGGTATTGTATATCATTCGGCATTCTAGAGTGTTCGGCATGACAGAGCGTTCGGCATACATGGATCGTTCGGCATGACAGAGCGTTCGACATACATGGATCGTTCGGCATGACAGAGTGTAACGACGCCGAATTTTAAATATATTTAAATTGATAATTTAAATAAATTTTTGAATAAAAATTGTGAAATAAATCGATAAAGTGATGCGAGTTTCCCCGAACTCAAATAAATTGTATAAAGCATTTAAAAATTTAAAATATTATATATATGTGTATATATGTGTGTATATATATATTTGGGCATATATGAGTAAATTTGAAATAATATATATATATATTTTTTGATTTGAATTTAAATTGTAAATAAATGGTTTAAAAATGAAAATATATAAGATAGATAAAGTATAAAATAAATACATTGGATAAAATCCAATAACAAATTAAAAATCTAGAAATTCACCTATATATAAAATGAATAAATTATATAGTTTTATTCAATATAAAGTAAATACATATATCTTCATAAACCAATACAATATAATACAAATAAAATAGATACAATAAAAATAATAAAAGAAAATTTAAAATAAAATATAATCTCACTTATATTACAAAGTGATGAAACAAAAGCAAAATAATACCAAGTAGTAAAAACAAGTAAGTAAGAAAACGAAAGAAGAAATACAAACAAAATATCTTCAAATATGAAATATGACCAAAATTTTATATAGAGAAATATAAAGCAAACCAGATAAGCATGTACACTTAAACAAACACAGAAACAAAAATACATTCAAGTATGAGTTAACTTGTAAAAGGAAACAAGTAGATATATAGGTGAATAGCTTGTAAAGGTAGCCATCATGTTATCTCAAAACATTTACAGTCGAAGTCAACAAGTATAAACAAATAAAGACATCAAAAATATATTCAAGTTTGAACAAAGACTTCAGAAAATAAAATAAGCAAAGTTGTACAACATCAATTAATGCAAGCCATTACATATCATCTCAGCCGAGACAAGCAAGTAAAGGAAAATAAAAATATAAACAAGTTTGTACATGATAATAAATGCCATATCTCATCAGCCTCCATTTGCTAGAAAAAAATCACTGACCATTGTATAAAAAATACCACTTTGTATTGTACAAAAAAAAATTATCATCACCCTGTAACCCAATTTTTATATATCAATCCTCACTCAGTTCGACCATTATCTCCTACTAAAATAAAATCTCCATTAAAACAAACTTAAACAAAATTACAATACAAATCAACTACAAACCAGAGATCACAAGAAAAGATTTCAACTTGCAAACTTTTAAGCCTGTTCAAGGAAGGCTCTGTTCTTTCTTCTACAAACCAAGGTGAGTACACCATCAATAATACTCAAGATCATTCAATTCTTTTGCATAAATAAATGGTGTTTTGTATATTTATGTTAAGTATAAGCTTGCTCAGTATATACTTGTTGCTAATGACTGTGCTGGGAACTCTCCTTCTTATCTGTTCTTCCTTGAATTTCTGGGTATGAAATAATAAGAAATTTAATTTCTTATTATCTAATCATAGTTAGGCTTTGGTTTCAAAAGTAAGAATATGTGTTGAAGTATAAATTGTAATATAAAAATAGTTTCATGAAGTATAAATATATATACAGGATGAAAACTTAAGCTTTACAGCGAAAATTTCAAAGTTGAATAAATTCGAACCTAACGATTTGCAAATTCGAACATATATCTTGAATCCTTATTGGAAAATGAGATTTTTAAGCTTTGTTTGATGATTTTTACGAGAGTGAGTTAAGTGCAGTTCAACGATGAACAAAAAAGGATGTTTTGTCGATTTTCGGCGATGAACGACATTCTAGAGGTCGGGGTTCAGCGTGGGGGTGGATGAGCCTATGGTGGATCGGGGAAAAATAATCGGCGGTGGTATCGATCATCGAGGTGATGGCGGTGAGGATTTTCTGTTTGTAAACCTAATTTTTGGGTGGTCGGAAATTTGTGTGTCGCGACGCCTACCGTGCATCGAGCTGCACGTCGTCTGAAGGGAGGGACGTTTGGTGGATGACGGAGTTATGGCCGAAGGTGCTGAGCCTCTGGTGGCCGGAGTTGTGGTTGTGAGGTCTTTTTGGGTCGAAGGTCTGTTCGAGGTTGATCGAGATATACTCGATTTCAAAAATGGATTGGTGAGGGGTATTTGGTTGATCTGGGTTTATTGTCGACGACTTCGCCGACAGGTCGAAGGGGTGGTGGTTGGTCGGAGGTCGCTGGAGGTACCGTGCACGTGTACGGCAAGGAAATGTGCATGTGTACGTGGGAGGTTTTCTGTTTGTCTCGAAGGAGCTCTCGAGTAAGTAGAAGTTTTACTCGGGCAGGGATTGAAATCGCGGGGAGTTCGAGTTATTCTCGAGTCGTTTGCGATATTGACTCGAAGAACTGTGGGTATTCGAGTGTCTCGGGCATGTCTCGAAGCAGGGGTCGGGCTGTACCCGAAGAAAACGTTAAAACAGTTTTTTTTAAGTTTAAATAAAGGTAAGTTTTTAAATTTTTAAATAAATCTAGCTTAAACATTTTTCTTAAATAAATTTCTTTTATATATAATAAATTTTTATTTAACATTTGATTTAAGAAAGTTATATGATTTGTTTAACTTGAATTTATTAAGTTAAATTTTTAAGTTAATTAAACTTAATTCATAAATGTAATTAAGTGTTAATTTAGAAGAATAGAAGGTTTTAAATTAATATGTTAGTGATAGTTAAGTAACTAATAAGATAAAAGGGTTTATCTTTAAAATTAATTAAGGTTTTGATAAATTAAAGAATGATTAATTACTGTGATTAATTTAAGGTTAAATTGTGAATTAATTAATCACTAAATGAAAATGACTAAAAAGAATAATTACTTAATGGAAGTAATTAAAAGGATTAATTTATTTAAAGATTTAATTTATGTGATTGAATAAATTAATATGATTAATTAAAATTTTATTTAATAAATTAAAGGTGAATTAATTAATGATTAAAGGTGAATAAATCTATGATGAAAATATAATTACTTAATGAAATTAAGAGTTAGTTAATTATGAAATTAACTTAAGGTTAATTTAATTATGCGATTGATTAAAGGACAATTAATTAATTAAGGGTAATTAATTAAGATGGATAATTAAGAATTAATTAATTAATTTCATTAATTAATATCAAATGATTTGTGATTAATCAGGATTGGGTAATGAATTCATAAGTAATTAATTAGAAATTTAATTGGTTTAATTAGGGATTGAATAATTAATTAATCCTACTTATAAATGATTATTGAATGCTTGGATTGCTTATGAATGCTTGAATTGATTGTTAACCCTGATCGGTAATATCCTGTGATGTGAATTGTTTTGAATTGAGCTGTGGGTGTAGTTTATTTATCTGTGACATTTATATATCTATGATCTGTGAATAAAAGATAAGCGTTATAGTTATACCGCTTATCAACGATATTATTGTATTTAACCTGTAATGATTGAATGATGTTGCACTACTGTGTGAAACCCCTGGACTACACCATACACACACAAATATGGATTTCACGAGGAAATTGATTAAGTCACAGATGATTTTAAATTTAATGTTTTTGAAATTGAAAATTTATTTTCAATTGATTTTGAAATTGGAAATTGGGGTTTAATATGTTAAATCTTTTGAAAGGAGTTTTAAAGATATTTTGAATATCTTGAAATTTAAATAATTCAATTTGAATTTGAATTCAATATTTGGAATTAAATTCTATGCTTGGAAATTTTGGTTAAAAAATGTTATAAATATGTTTATATGAATTTAAACCATTTTGAAAATATTAGTTTGAGAATTTGAATTTAACCTAAGAACCTTAACTCGTATAAATGGATCAGATTTCCGAAATGAAAACTGTTTGTTTTCAAAAGAATAAAAGCTTTCATATAAGAAATGAAATTCCAATTTAATTAAAGGAATTTCAAGGTTGAATTGAAAAATGGTTTTCCAAGTTATGAATGAATTCTTTTTGAAAGCTATGAATTGAATCTGTTTATTTTTAACAGATTTAAAATGGCGATTTGTTTAAACCATTCGAAATGAAATTGTTTTGAAAGCTATAAATTAAATCTTGATTTAAAGATTTAACGAGTTAATCAAATTGAAATGGAAATTGATTCGGAAAATCTGTGAATGAATTTTTGTGAAACTGAGTGAAATTTGTGAGATGAATCTTTTTGTTTAAAAAGATAAAATGGTAATGTGTTTAAACCATTTGAAGAAAAGTTTTGGATAATAAGTTGTGACTTGACTGAAATCCCAATATCCATATATTTTTAAATATTGCGCTCACTATTCGGGTTAGCCAGGAAAAGACCTTTGTGTCATATAACCCATTCCGAATTAGTGATACGTCGTATATGGATAGCATTTGAAGACCGGTGTTGAAGACCGGGTATTTGCGAGAACGATAGGATGACCTATCGATTGTCTCTGCACTGAGTTGCTCCGGTATAGAGATTTCCTAAGTGATGGGAAGTCCGATCGGGATTGTGAATACCCGGATTGCAAGGGCTTCTTCGGAAGTGCCTTCGTTTCTGTTCGAACCCGGAACAGACTTGTATGGTTACATGTCTGACACTACACTTTGAGATATAAAGCCGATTTCTTTCAAATACATTTATGTTGGTGGCGGAGAATTTATTCTCTTAGCTTAACACCCTTCTCTGAGACGTACGAGCTCAGAGGTTATGTAGTTGAAGGTTATCAGCGATATACTCCCAATTTGGTAATGTGGAATGCTGAGTGTTGCTGTGTGATGATCATTTATTGATCATTTGTGATCAAAGCGTGGCATTGTGAAAAAGCGTAGCTTTGTGGACGAGACTTTGTCAGACCTCACAACCCGGAAACGGTCGAAACAGGAAAGATGCGGCAAGGTTTCAGGGGTAGCTTCCCTAGGGTATGACCATTCCTTCTGGAAAAGGGTAGTATCATGGTATGGAGCCCAGATACTTACTCATGTGGACACACTTTATTTATTATGTGTGATGTTGATTACCGAGCGCTCGGATAAAGGTCCCAAAGGACCGGGGGTGGCGTATCTTAGGTTTACTACCCGGGAAGGGGGTAACCGGCCTTGTGTTGGCAGAGAGCAGGTTGTCTCTCGGAGCATCCTGCCAAAGGCGTTCCTACGTGGCATAGGAAGTTCCTTAGCCTGACCATTTGTTGGAAATCCAAAGAAACAATACGAACCTTGTACGGTTTTAGTTGTATAACCTGCTATGGAATGTGGCGGTAACCTGCTATTGAACATAGTAGCTATAGTATGCATACAATAATGGTTGTATGTTGGCTAAGATTAATATTGTATTTCCGAAATGTTTTCCACTATGCACTATTAATAATATCAAAAGAGTTTTCTTGCGTAGTAAGCATGTTTGACTATCATAAGAAGAAATCTCCTCCAATTCTGCGTTTGCATTGTGTGTGTGGCAGGAGGTCTTATGGTAGTTTCATTTTCCAAAAGCATTGCAGGTTACAATGTTTAAAATTCTTTTGTGGTTTGTTTAAAGATAAACTGTTTTTGTTGCTCACACCAATCCTATGACTGACTCGGAGTTTATTGTTCCCTTCCTAAACTCTGGGTGCCCACCATTTTCCATACGGGCAGTCTAGAATTGGGTTTTTCAGATATTCAGGTTTAGTAGATTATTTGGAGCTAGCTTAGTTCTTGGAGTTCATGGACTGACGTTGCTTATCTTGGAGGCATTCTATCCGCTGCTGGTGTTATCTATTTTCTTTCCGCTGCTATTCCTTGTACCATATCTCTGATGTATATTGATATCTGTTGTATCATTCTGTTGTATCATATTGGTATCATTGTTGTATATCATATTGGATATTGTATTCATTTGAGTTATATATGATATCATCTATTTCTTTATTCCGCTGTGTTGTTATACTTAATGGTGTTATAAGCCCCGGGGAGCCAGATTCGACGTTTGAATCTACGGCATTTTGAGTACAGGTGAAGTACGGGTGCCGATTTTCGAAGGCCGAGTCCGGGATCTTCACACAGAGCGTTCGGCATACATGGATCGTTCGGCATGGCAGAGCGTTCGGCATACCTGGAAAGTTCGGCATGGCAGAGCGTTCGGCATACATGGATCGTTCGGCATGGCAGAGCGTTCGGCATACCTGGATCGTTCGGCATGGCAGAGCGTTCGGCATACATGGATCGTTCGGCATGACAGAGCGTTCGGCATACATGGATCAGTCGGCATGGCAGAGCGTTCGGCATACCTGGATCGTTCGGCATGGCAGAGCGTTCGGCATACCTGGATCGTTCGGCATTCGAGAGCGTTCGGCATACATGGATCGTTCGGCATGGCAGAGTGTTCGGCATACATGGATCGTTCGACATGACAGAGTCATTCGGCGCTCCATACTACTCGGCATCCACACCTCGTTCGACATTCAGAGTTGTTCGGCATCTAGAGATGTTTGACATCCAGAGGTGTTCGGCATTCATCCAATCTCGACCGGCTTCAACTATTGCTCGGCCTGCACTCTCCACTCAACACAACACTTCATTCGGCATGACGACATCGTTCGACATCAGTTTGTTCGGCATCTATGGTTCGGCACACAGAACTCACTCTTTCTGGGCCGAGGTATTCAGCTGCCAGGTCCACCAGGGAAGTCCAACCCATCTTTGTCTATAAATAGAGAGGCAGGGGCACAGTGAAAGGGACCATTTTTTTGGAGAACACTGGGGAGACTCTGCCGCTTTCAAGACTCATTCTCTTTACTTAGCAATTGTATTCAAGTAGTTGGTGTAAGGGTTGCATCTGTAATCAATTATCAAGTAAAGCAATAAAGGTTAACCTCAAAGTGGACGTAGGCAGTTACGCCGAACCACTATAAATCCGATGTTCTCATCTTTGCATTCAATTTAGCATATTGTTATTTGTTTAAATTTACTTTCATCATTTATCTCTCTATACAATCTTACTCAACAAGGTTAGTGACCAATTTTGGTGCTAACACTTTGGTGCTTTCACTTAGAATCGAATTCTCAAACCTCAAGGATCTGCTTTGAAGCTACTGGATTGAATAAATCCCCCGAAGAAGATCCGAGTCATTCGTAGGACGTCTGTTGATTCTACTCAGAGTTCATACCAATAACTCTATAATGGGAAGAACACGTACCAGATCAGCCTCTCATAATGCGGACGCCCATGAGACTGCTAGCGTACAACAAGCAGGGCCTAGCAATCAGCAAGCAAATCTAGGTGCAGGGACTACCGCCTAGGACCAAATGCCAGTTGTCACCAGAATAGAGTTCAACGACTTGATGAGAGAGCTTAGGGAAAGCAGGAGACAACTAGGAGAGCAGATGCAAGCTAACGCCAACCTCATGGCACAGCTCACTCAACAACAGCATCATAATGCTGGGGGCAGTCCAACTCCTTATTCTTCATCTGACAGCTCGACTTCGTCCGATGAACCTCCCAGGCGTAGACGCCGCAAGACTGAAACTACGCAGGCAGGTGTTGCTGTCCGAACAGCTGGGGACCATTTACACCTCGGAGACCGTGACCAAGCAGGAACTAGAAACTTAGGAGCTGGAGTGCAGGTGGAGGCTGGACGCCCGGCTCACCAAGATGCCAATGATGTCGAACCTCAAGATGCACGTTTGGCAGATCGCCAGCAGAGGAGGCATCAGCCTGGTCAATCCCGTAGGACAGACTCCAACCTTCCATCTTCCATACAAACCCCAGATCTAACAGCTATGATCAGACAGTTGATGAAAGAGAATCAAGGCTTTTCAAATGATGATTGGGGGGTATCCAGGAGTCATACTCCGTTCACAGACACTGTCCTACGGGCTAAGTACCCCAGGAAGTTTAGCATGCCAACTATCCAAGCTTACAAAGGAAAGACTGATCCCAAGCAGCATGTGATGAGGTACGAATGGATGATGGATTCAGCTAGAGCAAATGACGCAACCAAGTGCCAGTGCTTTCCAATAACTCTATCTGGGATTGCTACCATATGGTTCACCCGACTCCCTCCACGGTCCATATCCAGTTTCGAGGAGTTGGCAAAGAAATTTATAGAACAATTCAGAATACATACTACTCGTCCCAAGGACGTGATGTCACTATCAAGTGTAATCCAAGCTCCTGGGGAGTCGTTGAAGGAGTATTTACAAAGATTCCATGTTGCGGCTACCAAAGTCAGTAATCCCAATGATCATGAAATTCTTATGCTGTGATGCGAGGTGTGGATCCGGATTCAGAGTTTGGAGATTGGTTGGCAGGAAAACCTCCAACTACGCTAGAGCATTTTTACTCAAAGGCACATCAGTTCATAAGAAGAGAGGAAGTCAGGTGGATAAGGCGAGATAAGGCACCGGAGCCTGTTCAGGAGTCCGTAAAAAGCAACATTGCTGTGAAGCAGTCCCGAGACAACTCAGGGAAAGTTCAAGTCAATGTCCAGAACAAGCCCGGGCAATCTAAGGAATCCGGAGGAACAAATCAAGGGAAGAAGAGAGAAGCGGGGAAGTGGAAGCCAAGAATTCCAACCTACAATGAGTACACCCCGCTGAATGCGTCTCTTGAGAACATTTACCTATCAACCTGCAATACCTTTCAGTACAGAAAGCCACGTCAAAAGGAGTCAACCGAAGAACAAAAGCGGATCGGGAAGTACTGCCGCTTTCATGAGACTTATGGGCACAATACTGAAGAGTGCAGACACTTACACGATGCTACAGAGAAGTTGATTAGATAGAAAAAGTTATAGGAGTTTGTGAAGAATCCACAGGAAGGTGGACAGGGAACATCCAATCCCGGTCGTGCACCAGCTCCACGTCATCCCGAGGAGCCTGCTCGGACCGTGGGCAGACTAGTCATAAACACAATCATCGGCGGACCTCACCCTGCGGATAAGAACTGGCAAGAGATGGAACGGTATGCTAATTCCTTGAGGCACGCAGACTTCGAGTGTTGTTCCAATGTAGAGGATGGGACCCCTGCTAAACAGCTGCGCATGATGACAGACGATATAGTATTCAGGAGCAGAGATGCTGACCAAGTGGAGGCTCCTACCATTGACCCGATGGTAATATCTGTGACAATCGGGCCAGCTTTTGTGAAAAGAATTCTGATTGATTGTGGAAGTTCTGTCAATATCATCTTCAAGAAGGCTTATGACCAGATGAAGATGGAGACGAAGGATTTGAAACCATCTAATTAAGCTCGTATACACGGCTTTAATGGCGCAGCGACTGATGCAGTGGGGTATGTGGAATTGTTAGTTGAACTGGGACAAGGTGAGCGAAGGAGGGTGCGAATCCTACCTTTCGTAGTTTTGGATGTAGATTCTCCATACAATGTATTTTTGGGCCGACCGGCCCTGGCTGAGTTTAGGACAGCATAAGCCCCGTGGTGTTTGACTTTAAAGTTTCTGACTGACAAAGAAGTAGGTGTTGTTCATGGCGACCAGGCGACCGGTCGTGCATGTTATGTGGCTGAGCTCCGAAAGGCCCAGCGGAGAGAGAAAGGCAAGGTTGCGGACAATCCCGTCCGCATCCAACATACTGACAATTGACAAGTAATGCCCGAGCTCTGGCTCGGGCATGATTCTCGGATCTTCAGAGACATAGATCCGAGAGACGACGATGAAGAACCCAGGGAGGAGAAAGCAGCACCGGCTGAACTGACGATTGACATTTCAGTCAGTCGAGACGATCCATCGCGAGTACTGAAGATTGGATCACAACTCAGCCCAGCAATGACTGAAGACCTTAGCGATTTCCTCCGAGCGAATCTCGATGTTTTCGCTTGTTCACATTCTGACATGTGCGGGATCTCTCCCGCTATTACGAGTCATATGTTGAACATAGACCCAAAGTATGTCCCCGTTAAGCAAAAGAGGAGAGGAATAGACCCGGAGAGGTCCGCTGCTCTCAGAGAGGAGGTGGACAAACTCAAGGCCAATGGGTTCGTCCGCGACGCCCTCTACCCTGAATGGGTATCAAACCCCGTGCTGGTGAAAAAGGCGAACGGGAAATGGAGAACTTGCGTAGATTATTCCGATTTGAACAAAGCATGCCCCAAGGACAATTTCCCATTGCCTAGGATTGATCAGTTGGTCGAATCTACTGCAGGACACGAGTTGTTGTCATTCATGGATGCGTACTCGGGATACAATCAGATCCCGATGCATATTCCGGACTAGGAACACACCAGTTTTGTCACAGACGTTGGGCTATATTGCTACGTAGTAATGCAATTGGATTGAAAAACGCGGGAGCGACCTAACAGCGTTTGGTGAATCGAATGTTCAAAGACCAGATTAGTAGAACGATGGAAGTCTATGTGGATAACATGCTCGTGAAGTCACGACAGTCAAACGACCACATTCGAGACTTAGAAGAGATGTTCGGTATACTCAAATATTATGGGATGAAGATCAACCCTCTGAAGTGTTCATTCTGCGTTGCGTCGGGGAAGTTTTTGGGATTCATTGTTAATGCCAGGGGAATTGAAGCTAACCCGGAAAAGATCCAAGCTATTCGAGATGTGCAAGTGCCCAGAACTATAAAACAGGTACAAAGCTTGAATGGCAAGGTGGCTGCGCTGAGTCGATTTATATCCAGAGCCACAGACAAGTGCATTACCTTCTTCGATATAATAAAGAAAGGAAAGAGGAATTTCAAATGGACATCCAACTGTGAGGAAGCATTCTGAGATCTGGTAAGGCATTTGGAGAGTCCTCCAGTGCTGTCGAAACCAGTAGAGCACGAGGTGCTATACGTATACTTGGCCGTATCCCCGCATGCTATAAGTGCGGCTTTGGTCCGCGAGGAGGACCGAGTTCAAAAGCCGGTGTATTACGTTAGTAAACGTTTAACGGGGGCAGAGAGAAATTATCCTAAAATTGAGAAATTAGCCTATTGCTTGGTGATTGCATCACACAAGCTGCGTCCATACTTTCAAGCGCACTCAGCCAGTATTTATACCGATCAACCCTTGCGACAGGTACTCCAACGACCAGAAACTTCTGGAAGGATGTTAAAATGGAATATCGAATTGAGTCAGTTCGATATTACCTACCTACCGCGAAGGGCCATACAAGGGCAAGCATTAGCAGATTTCATCGCTGAGTTTATTGAACCAAACGAACCAGATGGTCAAAGTGTCATTCCTCCCATTCAATGGAAATTTTACACCGATGGGGCGTCAAACGACCGTTGCTCCGGGGCTGGTGTAGTCCTTGTGACTCCAAAAAATCAATCAATTTGTTATGCTTTGAAGCTCAACTTCCCGGCTACGAATAACAAAGCAGAATATGAAGCATTGATTGCTGGCTTAAAGCTCGTTGGAGAACTCGGGGTAAAATCAGTTGAAATCTTTTGTGACTCACAGTTGGTGGTGTACCAAGTGCGAGGAGACTACCAAGCAAGGGGACAAAAGCTTGCTGCATACCTTGCTCTGGTTCAGGAACTATTGACGAACTTCGAACATTATGACATTTCGCATGTCCCGCGTGAACAGAACAAGGAAGCCGACTCGTTGGCCAAATTCGCAAGCACTGGCGATGCACAGCAATTGGGATTAGTTCCCGTCGAAACCTTGCATGCTCCAAGCATAGATGTGATGGAAGTCGATTTTGCGTTGGAAACGGAAATCAAGGAGGAGTCGTGGATGACCCCATTCAAACAATACCTGCTAAACGGGACTTTGCCCGAAAGAAGAAGCGAAAGACGACAGGTCATTCGCAAAGCCGTGCGATATGTGATGCAGGGAGGAGTAATGTATCGGAGAGGATTCTCGGTCCCTTTACTACGGTGCATCGCCCATGATGAAACAAAGCGGGTCTTGGAGGAGGTTCACGAAGGAGAATGTGGCGATCATGCTGGGGGGCAGACACTAGCAAAAAAGATCCTCCGCTACGGATACTATTGGCCAACTGTGAATCGAGATGCTGCAGACTATGTAAGAAAATGTGAAAAGTGTCAAAGATACGCAAAAATCCCGAGAGCTCCACCGACGGAACTCACACAAATGGTTAGTCCATGGCCGTTTGCAATTTGGGGAATCGACATAATCGGTTCCTTGCCTATATCCAAAGGTGGTGCAAAATACGCCATAGTTGCGGTCGACTACTTCACGAAATGGGCCGAGGCAGAGCCCCTGGCCACAATCACCTCCAAGAAGGTCATTAATTTTGTTGTACGAAACATTATATGCCGCTTTGGCCTCCCGCGAACCATCATTACGGACAATGGAACTCAGTTTGAAAGTAGAGAATTCAAAGATTTCTGTTTAAAGTACGACATTGAGAAAAAGTTCGCCGCCGTTGCTCATCCGAAGGCTAACGGACAAGTCGATGTCGTGAACAAAATAATCAAGTCCATATTGATGAAGCGTTTGGAAAATGCTGGAGGCAAGTTGGTAGACGAACTCCCAACAGCGCTATGGGCTTATAGAACTACCCACAAGTCCACGACTGGCCACACTCCATTCGCATTGGCATACGGCTCGGAAGCCGTTATACCCGTGGAACTTGAAGTTCCATCGCATCGAGTGACATATTATGATTCTAAGACGAATCGGGATCTCTTGCTGGAATCGTTGGACTGCATCGATGAAAAACGTGAAGAAGCTGAATTAAGAGCGGCAGCATATAGGCACCGAGTCAAGCGATATTACGACGACAAAGTCCGCCCAAGAATCTTTGATGTGGGTGATCTCGTTTTGAAACGAGTTTTCCCGGTACCATCACGTATGCATCCCAACTGGGAAGGTCCATATGTCGTCGAACGAAAGCTTGGAGAGGGAACTTTCAAGCTAGCGACCATTGATGGCGTGACACTCCCCCGAGCGTGGAACAAGGAACATTTGCGACGTTATTATATTTATCCTGTTTCTTTTTCTATTTTAAGTGCAATTGTTTCCCGTATGTTTATATTCCATTGATTCTTAGTTTCCTTTTTAGCATGTAATCGGAATATTTAGTTTGTTTTCATTAATAAAGGCTTAAAGCCATCCTTTCTATGAATTATTATTGTTTCTGAACCTTATAGTCCGGTGACAAACAACTGAAGTTGCATTATTCTACCTGACGTACGAACTCGCATAAACGACTTGAATCTCCGAGTCCCCTGAACGCGAACCGGAGTACTCTAAGTCCCCGGAGCGCGGACTAGAGTGTAAACGACTTGAATCTCCGAGTCCCCTGAATGCGGACCAGAGTACTCTAAGTCCCCGGAGCGCGGACTAGAGTATAAACGACTTGAATCTCCGGGTCCCCTGAACGCGGACCGTAGTACTCTAAGTCCCCGGAGCGCGGACTAGAGTATAAACGACTTGAATCTCCGAGTCCCCTGAACGCGGACCGGAGTACTCTAAGTCCCCGGAGCGCAGACTAGAGTATAGACGACTTGAATCTTCGGGTCCCCTGAATGCGGACCGGAGTACTCTAAGTCCTCGGAGCGCGGACTAGAATATAAACGACTTGAATCACCGAGTCCCCTGAATGCGGACCGGAGTACTCTAAGTCCCCGGAGCGCGGACTAGAGTATAAACGACTTGAATCTCCGAGTCCCCTGAATGCGGACCGGAGTACTCTTAGTCCCCGGAGCGCGGACTAGAGTATAAACGACTTGAATCTTCGAGTCCCCTGAACGCGGACCGGAGTACTCTAAGTCCCCGGAGCGCAGACTAGAGTATAAACGACTTGAATCTCTGAGTCCCCTGAATGCGGACCGGATTACTCTAAGTCCCCGGAGCGCGAATTAAAAAATATTTTAAGTACCAAAAGTGTGAAACAAGAGATGTACAATTCCAGAGAATGTCCGAACAATGTAAGAATGGATTGGGAATTTATGTAACTCATAAGAACTTGAGTTTCGACCACAGTTATACAGAAAGCTAAAAAGCATAAATCGTTCAAATGACAAAGAAACTAAACTTTATTCAATAATCCAAAATGGGGTTATACAACCACTCCTTCAAAAATTGGAGTCAAAAGTCTATCTACATAAACTACGAAAACGAAAAAGTAAAATTAGTTACATGACCTAAGCTAAACCTCGTTAAACGAGTATAGTGGCTACTTCTTCGACTTCTTTAGTTTCTTGTCCTCCTTTGCTTTCTCGGATGACTCCTCTCCCTCACGCTTCCTCTTGGACTTTTTGCTCGCCAAAGAAGTAGAGTCAGGAGTGGGAGGAGGAACATCCAGAGGCTTGGATTTGCCGGGAAGAATGACTTTCAGAGGCCTGTTAAGTGGGTCGTTAAGTTCTATTACTTGAGGCTCGACCTTGATCTCAACTTTCTTCTTCTTTTCTTCCGCAAGTCGCTCCTTCATACTCACCTTCGAAGTGTGTTTTGGGCGCCCGTGATTTCGATTTCATAACTCCCTTCAACAGGAGATGAAGTGTCAGACTTATCATCATCTAGTGCACCGATCACTTGAGCATCAGGACTGGGAGTTACTCCCGCGTGAGTAGCATCGCTTGTTTTCCCCGTTTCCTCCTTGGAGTCGGTTCAGGATCAGAGCGGCCTACATAAAAACATAAAGAACGAACATTAGAACCAATAACCGCTCGCAGAAAGCGACAGATCTTTGAACTTCTAGAAGAAGAGTTTTATACCAGTTTCTTGCTGGCTTTCAGCTGTGTGCGAAGTTTCACCCTCTAGGATGGGAGATGGCACGTAAATGCCGAGACCGGGGTCTTCCGGATCATAGCCGGCGTGCTGTTCGAATGGGTCAAGTGCTAGCCGATCGGCCGATTGAGTAGAAGGAGGAGCTGCAGTCTCGGTTCCAAATGGACCAGCTTTGTCATCTTTCTCTTTTGATGGAGGAGAGCCTTTACCAAAGAGAGCCATAGCTGCAGACAAGTCCGATGGCTCATTCCCCCTGAGAAACTCTTTCACTAAAGCCTCCTTGTCGACCTCCTCGGTGCCCGACTCCACCTTTCTAATCTTTATTAAAGTCTCCCAGGCCTCGGCTAGAGATTCAAGATAGCCCTCGCCTAAGAAAGTCAAGTCCTGGTGCATGAGGACGCGGGCATTGTACTCGGCTATCAGTGGGTCGAACATACACTTGATCTCTTCTCTGCCGGCCTCTGCAGCCGCTTCAAGGCGGGAGTCGATCTCCCCGGAAGCTATTCTCTTGCCCTCCTCGCGGGCTTCATCCTTCATTGTCCCAACCTTAGAAATCTCATCATCGAGCTTTGCCTTCAAGGGACGTGAATCGACAATCTCGTTACAGTACCGTTGAGACTTCTCTTGAGCCGCTATCTTCTCTTCCCTCTCCTTAGAGAGTAGCTCCTTCAACTCTTTAACCTGCAGAGCGAGTGCATCCCTTTCTTTTTGAATAGAATCTTTTTCTAAAGCTAGGGCCCCACTACGTTGGACTGCGACGTCAAGTTCTTTCTTATGAGTCGTCTCTAGACGAGCGACGGCCTCCGTAGTCTCCTTAGCACTTTGTTCTGCAGCTTCAAGTTTGGACTTGTACGAAGCGAGCTCTTCGTCCTGATTTTTGATGATGTCTTTATCAAAGATAGCTTCGAGCTTCAAGCGGTCGATTTCTTGTTGACGCTCAACGGATACTTCCGAGACTTTTTCGACTAAATGAACAAACGCGTCATGTTGAACATAGACGTCGTTGTTGCAAGCGATGGCACTCTGCTTGACATGCCCCGGAATGTGATGAATAGTTGGGAGGAATTTCAGACCGTCAAAGCAGATTTTGGGAAATTTAGCTTTAAGATCGACCAGCTTCTTCGATATTATTGGGTCTGCCGTAGGAACAGGGGGAGGAGGTTTTGAAAGTTCAGTTCTCTTATGATGTTCCCGAGATTGTCGTGTGCTTGATGAACCAGAATGTTGATCTCGGGAAACATCGGGTTGAGACCCCTTCTACGAAGATTTTTCTCTGTCTGGCTCTGTTTGAGGAGGAAGATCGCGAGAGTATGAAGACTGGGAATGTGATTTATTTCGATAAGACGATTCTCGGGGACGGTTGTCTCGATCTCCGTTGTTGTCCCTATCCCAGTGTTTACCGGGGCCCGAACCCCGGCCAGAATGGTGAAAGATGGAAGAGCCGTGGAGACGATCAAATCCGTGGGAGCGTCCCATGTCACCTGCATAGAATGAGAATAACGACAAGTTAGAAAAGATCAGGGTGACGGTTAAGATTGAAGTGCAAAGTGAAGTGCGTGTGTCCGTGAGTGTCCTAGTGTTTCCCCCCGACGGACCAGTTTCTTTACTAATTGGAGTTTTATCTCCCTGGACTTGGGCTTGAACTCCTGTACTGCCTCTAGTAGGCGAATGAAGCTTGAGGGCCTCTGGATCGTCGAAACCGTAGTTGAGTAAATCGTCAGGAATGGTAAGGTTCGACAGGCCATTCAAAGAACTTTCTAAGTGCTCCGAGGAAGTTTCTTTTTCTGTTGGCATAAGGGTAACTTTAGAAGTTCCGCCCACGGTTTTCTTCCTAATCTTGCATGTTAGTTTCTTCTTTCTCTTCGAAGGGGAAGACGACGTTTCTATGTCATGAACTTCAACCGCCGGTCCCCGAGACGGACTAATATTCTCGCCCTGTACTTCGGGCGTCTCATACTCCTTAATTTCCCCCTCTTCTAGTGCATCAGGAGCATTGCGTGCTGAAGACTCATTTTGTTTTTTCCCTTTACCAGAGCCAGGCCTGGGAATGGTGACGCCTTGAGGAAGGCTTATCCGACGGCCTTCTGCCAATAGTCTGAGCCTTGTAAGTGACTCATTCGAAATGAGATTTCTAATGTCCCGTTCTTCGGCAGGGAGGGCTCGAATGGCTTCGACGGCATCAGAATATCCACGTCCGTCAGGACGTGGGCTAATACCTGAAAAGATGGGTAAAGTTTAGAAAAGGTACGGCTTCGACTAAACATAAAACCCATCCTGTTTATACAAGGCGAACTTGGTCCACGCCCCAGTTAAGATTTGACATTTGTTATGCGGCTCGAGAAACATGAATGATGGGTTATCCTTCTGCTTCTTGATGCAATATATGTATCGGATATCGCCCGGAGTTGGGAGCCTAGAGAAGACATTCATGAAGAGGATGCAAGTACCGTAGAGGAATGCATGGCCGTTCGGGTGCAGTTGCGATGGGGCAATGTCAATATATTGCAGCACATCTCGAAGAAACAAGTTGAACGGTGGCACACTGCCAACCGAGCACATGAATTTATTACAAGCTGTGTATCCGGCTGGGGGCAAGTGTGGACGATCATGCCTCGACGGAACTAGCACATCATCAAAGGGGATTCCGTGGACAGAGCATATCCAACGGAGTGCACTTTCATTGATCTTTGAAGCATGTGAATCGACAGGGTTGTCCAAGAGAATTGCTGCCTCTAGAGCATCGGGAGCTAAGTCATGTGCAGGGGAAGTTGATGGGTTTGAAGTATCTGCGACTTCTCGTCGGGAGGACGGCCCAGGCCTGTTTGAAACCGTGGTAGAGCTAGATTTCCTAAACATCGCTGATAAAGATTGAATCTAGAAAAGTACCTGTTCGAACTATACTTAAAAAATAATTGACGTTAGACTTAACAATGCAAATATTCCCCCCGTGTAGTGTGTGAACTAGTGCGATCATTCAGGCGTAAACGCTGAGAAATTATAAGTCACAGAATTGATGGTATAAAGTTGAGCTTTGAACTGTCGTCTTCGAAGACCGTCATCGCTGACCGTCTCCGAAAGCCAGCATTGCAATGTTTTCAATTTTGAACTTGGACATTGGCACTGCGTGTTAAAAGCTTTAATCTGTTTTTATTGGTTTAAGTTCAGGCTTGTGATTATTGAAACTAGGAAGCTATCGGTCCAGATAAGTTCGATATGCTAGTATGCTTAAGTCCTTGTCCTTGTGTTTGTTGTATGATTAGGCAAGGTGAATAGGAGTTCGGCCAAAATTCTGTTCGGCTTAATTTCTGTTCGGCTTAAGTTCTGTTCGGCTTAAGTTCTGTTCGGCTTAAATACTGTTCGGCTTAAGTTCTGTTCGGCTTAAGTTCTGTTCGGCTTAAATTCTGTTCGGCTTAGATTCTGTTCGGCTTAAATTCTGTTCGGCCAAAATTCTGTTCGGCCAAAATTCTATCCGGCCAGAATTCTGTTCGACCTCTTTTCTGTTCGGCTTGAAAACGAGTGCACGCAGCAAGTCATGCCGAGCCGGTTCGCTCGGCCTTCTGCCCTTAACATCACTTCTCCTCTTTTCCTCCATCTCTCCCGACCAGCATGGCCAAGTCTTTCGGCAAGCCGTGTCAAACCACGGTCATGCCGATCCACTTCACTAGGCTTTACGTCCAATTCATCACCCACACGCCTCTTACTTCATTTAATCTACGGAGAATTTACGAGTTCGAGTTGTGTGTTAAGCTTCCTAATTCGAGAAAACGATCGAGAGTTTCTTACCGAAGGAAACGGCAGGAGCTTGGGGATCTTTGGACTTAAGATTGACAGAGTGTTCGACCTTAACTTGGAAAGGGCTTGTTGGATTCGAAGTAAGAAGGAAAGATCGTAGGAGGTGAATAAAATTTAAGGGAGGTAAGTTATGTATTCTTGGAGAGTCACGGAGGTAAAAAGTGAAAAAGAGAAGAAGAAGAAGAAGAATGCCAGCTTTTATAGGAAAGGAGAGGAAGTCGAAGAGACTATAACCGGTAGAACCGATCAAAACGACATTGTTCGGCATCGACTATGTCGTTCGGCATCCAGGGTGCTCGGCTTTGGTTGTGCCGTTCGGTATTTACATGTCGTTTGGCACACATCGCCTCACCTGGAATTCGAGAGAAGACACTATCGTGAAGACTAAGCCACAGCTTGAAGCAAAGCACGATTCATGACTCAAAGCACACCACGTTTAACCACATGATGTACTTTGGGGGGCAAGTGTTACCTGGAGGTTTGACCAGGCAACTAGGCACTCGGCACTTGCATACCGTTCGTCATTAAGAGTCGTTCGGTATTGTATATCGTTCGGCATTCTAGAGTGTTCGGCATGACAGAGCGTTCGGCATACATGGATCGTTCGGCATGACAGAGCGTTCGGCATACATGGATCGTTCGGCATGGCAGAGCGTTCGGCATACCTGGATCGTTCGGCATGGCAGAGCGTTCGGCATACATGGATCGTTCGGCATTCGAGAGGGTTCGGTATACATGGATCGTTCGGCATGGCAGAGCGTTCGGCATACATGGATCGTTCGGCATGGCAGAACGTTTGGCATACCTGGATCGTTCGGCATGGCAGAGCGTTCGGCATACCTGGATCGTTCGGCATGGCAGAGCGTTCGACATACCTGGATCGTTCGGCATGGCAGAGTGTTCGGCATACATGGATCGTTCGGCATTCGAGAGGGTTCGATATACATGGATCGTTCGGCATGGCAGAGCGTTCGGCATACATGGATCGTTCGGCATGGCAGAGTCATTCGGCGCTCCATACTGCTCGGCATCCACACCTCGTTCGGCATTCAGAGTTGTTCGGCATCTAGAGATGTTTGACATCCAGAGGTGTTCGGCATTCATCCAATCTCGACCGGCATCAACTATTGCTCGGCCTGCACTCTCCACTCAGCACGGCACTTCGTTCGGCATGACGACATCGTTCGGCATCAGTTTGTTCGACATCTATGGTTCGGCACACAGAACTCACTCTTTCTGGGCCGAGGTATTCAGCTGCCAGGCCCACCAGGGAAGTCCAACCCATCTTTATCTATAAATAGAGAGGCAGAGGCATAGTGAAATTGACCTTTTTTTTGGGAGAACACTGGGGAGATTCTGCCGCTTTCAAGACTCATTCTCTTTACTTAGCAATTGTATTCAAGTAGTTGGTGTACGGATTGTATCTGTAATCAATTATCAAGTAAAGCAATAAAGATTAACCTCAAAGTGGACGTAGGCAGTTACGCCGAACCACTATAAATCTGATGTTCTCGTCTTTGCATTCAATTTAGCATATTGTTCTTTGTTTAAATTTACTTTCATCATTTATCTTTCTACACAATCTTTCTCAACGAGATTAGTGACCAATTTTGATGCTAGCATACATATGTAAGATTTTCTACTGTAATTCTTTTTGTTTTTCTTACCTTTTTTATTTGAGAGTTGTGCTTGTGCGTTTTCTTTATCCTGCATCTTAAATCATTTGAATTTGGGGCTTTAGGTTTGGTGCTTCAGATTGATATGTTGAATTTCTTTACTTCTTCATATCGCTTGTTCAATGGAAATTAAGGAATGGTAGAGGATGATTAAAGTATTAACTATAATCAGTTTATCATTTAGACACTATAATGTGGGAGAGAGAGCGCAAAGGTATTTGGAATGTATTTTACATCTTTAGGTTATTTGTTGCATTATGTGGAATTTTTATGACTATATTTTAAACAAAATAAAACCCAAAAAAAGGTTGAAATGCTAAAATGATGTTGAGAAGATATTCTTAGCAATTAAAAAATTTTTGTCCAAACATCCTATTTAACCTTTTAAGTTTGATGTAGTGATTTATTCTGTAATAATTGGATTCCATAACAATACAGTAGGTGCAAATAAATATTACCAAGGCGATGTACGTTTTGTAGGGTCATGTACTTATCTATATGTGGTTCTCCATCCCTTGAATCTCAACCTCATATGTTGCCTTCATCACTGTCTTAATTTAATTAAGTATATTGTAGAATTTAATGTACTAAAATCATATTTATATGGAATTAATGGGCAAAGTTAGGTTGCAAGTTGCCACTGAGTGAGAAATATTTTATATTTTAAGCGGCAATAGGTTACCTTATGTCCCATGTAGTCTCGCTACACTCACTGAAATATGCCAATGTCAATCTCAAGGTAAAATTAGCATTCATTTGTTAATTATTTTATGGACAATGTATTATTACATAATAGTGTTGTCATTATATATAGTAATTTTGTTCATTTTTCACATTGCACCCAAATTTGGTGGACTAGTGGTTTCTTCTTTGACTGTGCTAGTAATGGTATCTAATATGACTTATATTGAAATACTGTTTCTGTATCTTAATGTTTAGTGGTTAAGTATAAAACACAATCCTAATTATTTTAGGTTATCATTAACTTGGCCATTATTCTTTCAACTTCATTTCTTCTTTAACGTATGATTATTTCTAATCTCTGTTTGTTTAAACTACTTCCAATTGAAGTTTCATATAACGATGTCAATAAAATACTTAAATATAGCAATTTATGTATGCCTAATCTAGACACAAAATCTTTAGTATATCACAGTATATTTTTTTAATATGTAAAGTAAATCAATTAAGCAAGTCACTGATAGAAACATTGTATTAAGAAGCATACATAGTATTCAAGTAAATAACAACCTGTAGTATTTTCTAGTCACCCAATAATACGCTCCTTCAAGTCCAGTTGCTGCATTTGCATTATCCTTGATGAGCGATCAACACCAGTGGCATCTGCATTATGTGTTGGCCTGCATTTCTAAATAGATGTCACGACCTGGTTTTTCGACCCCCGAAAATCGACATCAATACGACCACTGTATTACATGCCGAACAATCGAATGTCGGAAATACCAGACCGTAAGGTAAAGTAGAAAGAGGTAGATGAAGAAGAGAAAACAACAACGCAGAATCTCACAATCGCAGCGGAACAAAATATAATATATAACAACATATTTTTATACAAAAGATTCTGTAACAGTTTAATACTTACAATCATCAGAGTACACAATCATCACACCAAATCTGGACAGTTTAGTAACTTGTCCCTACACAGCGGAAATACAAATCTACGGAAATACGCCTCGTCGTCCAGCTCGTCTCCGGAGCTCCATAGCATCCTATCCTGAATCTGTAATACTCGGTCTGACCCGAGCATTATAATAAAATAACACCCGAGTCAATCTGGAAAACCAGCGTGAGAAAACACACTCAATTGAATTATTAAAATTTTAAAAATCCTTTTGAAAATCAAAGGTATCTCGTAAGACCACGCCATAAATAAACATGTCGGGTTTTTACCTTACGATAACCAAAACATTTTATATCAAATCCTATGATATTATAATAGTGTCTAAGCACAAATACTTATTCAAATAGCCGAAATTGTTACATTCATTAAATTCCAGCATAATAGGTATACAAACAAGTCCGAAGGCACTTATTGGAGATTGGGTTTCCATACAATGGCAGGGCTACTGGGGTACCGCCCGTCACGGTACCTGGTCTAGATCAGAGTACCGAGGACCACTCCCGATCCCCTGCAATACAAGACCGGAGCTATCCCTTACTGGATAGTCCGAATAAGATCACCCCGCAATTGGGATCAGCAACCGCCCACTAAGCCGAATAAAAAGGGACATTTAGACAGGGATGACCTTACCCTAATTGGGTGCTACCCACTTAGCCTTGCTGCACCTTCCATGTTTTAGCCATTCCCGGTTGATGAGGCTTGAGGCTATACGTTACCTTTTTAGCACACATTCGCTTAGAATGCTCATCGTCCTCCAATGACGATGGCCTGATAGCATTCATCCATACAAGTTGTCCTGGGTCAAGACAAACCGAATCACCGTCTTCATCATCTTCACGGTCTTCATTTGCTATGTTCAACCAGATCGAAGTGGTTTTCGAATAATTAAATCTTATCCCGTTCTCTTCGAAACGATCAGCGCATTGGTCAATATTGATAGTCGGTTATTTAACTATCAAATTAAATAATCATCCAACCAATTATTTTACTTCCCCTGAAAAGCACCAAGTCTTTTTAAAATTTAGATTTTAAACAAATTAAATCTCTTTATCCAAAAAATATACACTTAAAACATTTAAAATAGAACTACTTAAATCACTTATCAAAATAATAGTTATGAAATTCTGTAATAATTCTTCTAGTAAACCTTTAGCCAAACTTCTTTTAAAAACAAAAGTTATTTTATAAAATATAAATATTTAATAATTATCCATTTTAAAATCATAATACTAATTTAACATTCAAAAATAATTGACTACTATAATTAACTTAATTACTATTTACTTTAACAATTTTAAAACAACTAAATAATAAATTTTCTAAAAACATTCTTTTAAAACACTTTTAAAACTTTTAATTTATACTAAAAAAAATCTTCTTTGAAAATATACTTGCCTTTTTAGGAAAATACACTTTCCATCCCAATATAACCCGTCTAATCATTTATAAATCCTTCTCGATTTATCCCAATTTAATTTACGTCCCAATCCCGTAAATTTCCTTTCCACACTTTTAAAAATAAAACCACCTTTTATTTTTAAAACCAACTACCATCTCCTTATAAATTCCCACCATGAATTTAAAACCTCAAATATCCACTGATATTAATTTCACTTTATTTATAAACCCAGTTTATAAATCCATAGCCTCATTCTCTTTTAGTCACAGATTCAAACACTTAATCGATTTTCAAAATTAACTCTATTTTAAAATAAATTCCTTTACTGACCCAAATCTGTCCCAAAACCAATTAATTCCAAATTCACTCCTTTATTATGATTTAAAACCTTATTTAAATCTGAAATATCAATTTCATACTTTATTTCAAATTCTCCCCTTATTTTTCTCCAACTCATTTTAAATCTTGAATTTAAAAATAAATCCTTTTATTTTTAAACAATATCGCTTAAGTCCACAAACTCCTTTATTTCCATTTATTCAAAAATTTCTCTCCCCATACTCAGAATTTATTTAACAGGATTTTTAAAATCAAACTTTTTATCCTTTTACCGAACTCGTTCTTTTAAGTTATCCCAATTCACAATAATTATTTTACTTAAAATTTTCCTTCAAAAATCCGATCTTTATATTTTTTTTTTGACATCCTAAAATACCCAGAATACATTCAGCCAGCCATATCATTCAATAAATTTCTATTTTAAATAAAATCTACCACAGATTGCCAAATAAATCATACCATTGAATATGTAAATAAATTACAACATTTTTTAGGAACCAGTTGGATCCCTCCAACCTGTTTCCCTGCATCCACAGATGTTAGCACAATATAAAAATACCAATCCCACTTCGAGGGAGATATCGCGGTATATAGGGTCATCCGCTATTATGCGGGGCGCATAGGGTCTCATCCGCTATATAATGCGGGAATATCAACCACTCCAATATATATATGTATACTACTATATATAATAACACATCAAGACTGATTATAAACTATCAATTCAAGCAATCAACCAATAATTTAAATTTAACAATTTAAATCCACCAGTAAATCCAATTTGAGTGAGATTAACTCACCTTTGATTTTGTTTTGCAATCCGACCCAAACCGGCTATTTCCTTCATGATTTTGGACCTTGTACAAACATTGTATGGTTTATTAATATCTAAACTAATCGAAAAATAAATTACCATCTATTTATTTAATTTAAACTAATTTTCCTATCATAAATAATTTTTAGAACTAAAGTAATCGAATAAATTGATTAAACACGTTAATCACCAATACATTATTTTAAAATAGTAAGTTTAAACATGTATCTTTATTTATTTATCTTTTCTTTTTGAAACAACATATATTTTTATAAAATAATCATATAGATTTAAAAATCAAATTTTATATAAACTCAAACATTTTAAAAATCTCTATTTTCAAAAATCTTATCTCTATACATATATTTACTGTTTTAAATTAAAATATGTATGTGAATATCTATATATTTATTTATTTATTTATTAAATTAAAAACATAATTATTTTATACTTTACTGTAATTATTTTTTTCTGCTTTCTGAATATATATATATATATATATATATATATATAAATTGAAAAACTGCATTTATATATATCTCACTGTATAATTATATTTTCACTTCTTCTTTTTTTCTCTGTGTATAACAAAACAGTAATTTCTTTCTCTATAATATATATAAATTTAAAAAAATCTGCATATATATTTCACTGTATATTTTTATATGGATATATCATATTTATATATTTTTCCTTTACTGTTAAATTTTTGGCAAAAGAAATAATAACCTATGATTTTAAATTAAAAGTTTAAAACTACGTAATACAAAATAAAATGAATTAAATTACCTTAACGAGTCGTCTACCCAAACCTCACGACATCGCCACCGCTCGAGCCACCATCGCGACCCATCAAGCAAACCCACCACTGCCTCAACCGAGCACCAACCCAACACGTCGCCGTATGGAGTTGCTCGAACCCTCCGACCTCGCTGCCAACTCGATTCCCAAGCAGGCTCGAGCTCGACCTAAGCATCGCGATAATGTCACGATGCATACATCTTCGAATGAGTTCGGCCCTTTGAACGCGATTTCGAATCGCGTGTCTTTGATGCGATGCCCTCTCTTGGAAGAAGTAACGAACGACAAGGGATGAAGGTTCGGCTTTGACTGGGACGAAGAGATCAGCTCGGGATTTCGATTTTCATTACGATTTCGAATGCCTCCATTTTTTTATTTGCTTTTCGAACGAATCGAAACTGGGAAGAAATAAGCGGCTCCCCATTTTAAATAGGTAGGACATTCAATTTATAAAGTTTGCTTTTGAAATGATCGGATGAGAGGTTTTAAAAAGGAGTGAAAAGGGGAAAACGTGCTTTAGGTGGAAATGTCTTTTGAAAAGAAAATGAACGGTGATTTGAATAGAAAGCAAAAAGTGTTGATGTGAAGAGAAATGAAAAATAATTCTGATGTGAACAGCATTTTGACCAGTCAACAAATATATATATATATATATATATATATATATTTATTTATTTAAACGACTCGAAATCGTAGCTTAAAATTTTGACCTTCTATCGAGGCGTGCCGCTAGGCGTTTATAATGTGATACCCCTATTCCGAACGCAATGGAAAAGGTTTCAAGTCCTAATTCGATCGTATGGAGAGGATAGCTTTTTGGACTTAGTTATTATATTGAATTTTCGATATAGATTTCAGCGCGTTTATATACCGTATGGTCCCACGATAACTCCAAACGCTTTGAAAATTGAAATCCGATAATAATACAATATTACGGATCCAATGGAACTGGTTTCGTCGAATTCCGAAACTGTGCACCGGAAAGCTATTTTTAAATGTCAATTTAAACGATATATTTTTAAAACTGAACAAATCATCTTTAAATTCAATTTTAAAAGTTCTATTATCTTCTGTATTACCAATATAAATTTTATAAGCCTTTGAATTATTTTAACAAGCTTAAAAACCAACATTTCATGTTTACCCAATTTCCAATTGTTTAATCTAATAATTGAATTATCAAATAATTGGTTATATTTGAAATTCACGTTAGAAACTAACTTTTAAATATTTAAAATCAATTAAATATTTCAACTTTAAATGCCCAAAATTCCGGATCGTTACAATAGAGATAACGGCGCTAACCTAGATAACCGCAAGAAAGTGACAAACTAATATTTAGGCATCAGCTTAGAGTGACATTTAAATTAAGCATACATGATAAAGCACATTCACCTATAAGGTATTAACAAATAAAGAGTGCTTCTGGTAAAGCGGTAAAAGAGTTATACATCATTCTCAATAGTGCTAATACTGACAAATAAAGTAGATTTGTAAATTTATATTCAAAATTTAGAACAAAGATATTGGAATGGTTTTAATAAAATAAATGTCTAATATACTGAAACATATGCACAAACAATCTACATTGTTTACATATAGTCTCTATGAGTGTCTCAAAGGTTGTATCTTCAAGAAATTATAGCATTAGTCTTTTGGGCTGTTTGATTCATTTTTTAAACCTGTAGATGAACGTATTACGGGACTGCATTCTAGAACTGTAGGTGAACGTATTGAAGCATATCATGAAATTGGTGAACGTATTTAAGCTGACGGATAGGAAACATTGATAAGGCATGCCAGTTTTCATGCTGAACCTAATTAGATTGAATGGACATTTACTCCATCCTACTTATTGTAAAGTTTTTCCTCATTAAAATTATTCCTTATGTTAGTTTGATTTAAGTAATTAAGGTAGTTCCCTTTTAACCATTAAATTTCAAATTGAAAATGTTAAACAGCGGGGATTACAGCTCCAAATGCGTTCAGTTAGTTTTTCACTCGTTTACTGTAAAAAATATTTTTATTTTAACAGTTGAGCTTGATGAATATTGGTAGCATTTGAGAAAGAATATGAAGTTAAGTTACCTTGCACAAGGTTTTATTTCAACTGATAGGATATCCCCACAGCTACGATATGTTTATCAATATTGTTTAACTGAGATTAATTGTATGGCGTTTGTGAACTCCATTTTACTATTTATATAATAGTATATTTGCATGCACAAAGTACCCCACAGGTACATTATTACCAGTATTGTTGTTGTTGTTAATACTTCTAAAATCTTAGTTTACACCGAATGGTACTCTCATGTTTGGATAGATATAAAAGTTAGTCGGATTTCACCGAAATGTTAGTTTCCACTAAAATATTATTATTATTGGTATTTCTAAAATCTTAGATAGTATTTGGTTTGTTATTTTTAGTTTTGGGTTTTCGTTTATACAAAAATGCACACAACGCATTTATATTGTAAAAAACGACCAATTTAAAAAACGAAGTTAACATACAAAATAGAAAACAACTTTTTTTTATTTTCCACGTTTTGAGAAATAACACAAGCACATGAAACAAACCATTCTTCCGTCATTCCTCTATCCCCTTCGCCCTTTCGTTCGTCTTTCTTTCATTCGTTTCGCCATCCCTCCATTTTTCTCATATTTGAGATACATATTGAAAATCGAAAACACAAAATTCGCTTTTAAACCAAACGCTACCTTAGTTTCCACTAAAATTTTAGTTGCAGCCTGATTCAGCGGTAGCACTTTGAAGATTGCCTCTGTTTCTCCCCTTTGGGATTAGTGTAGTTCATTTCAGTTCATGACAGTTTTAGCCTAATTCAGTTCAAGATGTTTAAGTTTCAACTCCAACATTTCAGTTCAAGCTGTCCTAATTTCTTCCCAATTTCATCTATTCAGTTTAGGTACAATTCAATGGCAGTTCATTGCACTTGTTCCGCACCCCACTTCAAGTAAGCAATTCAAAACAACACCTTTTTTCAGAACTGCATGCTTTATTTCCAATCAGTCTACAGTTAAATTCCAGTTATATCACCAACTATATCGGATATTGATACTGTATTTACTTACCAGCTCTTTGTTGATCATTGTTTAAACTTTGAACAAGTAGCATTGATCACATTTGTATCTGTGTAAACATGTTGTTGGATTTTGTTTAATTTATTCACCATATTCCACTTGTGCTTTCCCCTTGATGAAGACCACTTGTTGCTCAAAAAAAGAAAAAACCATAATGTTCATTGTACTCGGTTGGAAAATGTCAAGTTACGATTAAAAAGTTTTTATTATTACTAATAATAAAAGTGGTGGATAGATATAAAAGTTACCATAACATAACTTTGCCGAATTATTACAGCTTGATAAAGTGCAGGTATGTTACATGTGCTTATTTCTACATTTTATGTACCATGTAACCACACATTATGAGTCTGACCATTGTCATGTGTAGTATATTACGTTAGACCCACTGGTTGGAAAAGGCTATTGGGTGATGATGTTGGTAAGCTGCACTATAGGTGCTACCCTATCGACCTAGTTATAGTTGAGCATGAAATGGTTGATGTTCCTGCTGCTTAAAAGCGATGTCTTTGTCCACTAAATTGTATTTTCTGCAACTGAGACTTATAAATTTGTATAATGAATTCACATGAAAATCTTTTGTTATGAATTGCCTTTTTTTAATATTCAAATTAAATATACGATGAAATGATTAGAGGTTTTGCATTATTCCATGTTAGTTGTTGGATTGTTGTTCTATATCCATAGAAGTATTTAGTTTTGAGTGAGAATATGCTTTTATGTACAACTCCTATGGTCATATAATTTGAACAATTATCTATTTCATTATTACATGTTTATCATTATTGCCTTAAGGTGAATCGGTATTGTTGAACAACTGCAACAAAATTCTAACTGGACTACATTTTGTACTTTGCTAAAATTTTGTAATGGTCTTAAGCCGTTGTGAAATGAAATTTAGCAATGGCCAAAAGCTGTTGCTAATTCATTTAGCAACGGTTATGGGCATTGCCAAATTTCATTTCGCAACAACTCAGGGCCATTTCAAAATTTTAGCCACTTCCTATTCGAATGGCTTTGGGCCATTGCGAAATTCTTTAGTAACGGCTCAAAACCATTGTGAAATAGATTTTCTAGTGTAGTGCCTAGCGTAGTATGCTTATTTTCGCTGCACTACTTGTAAGTATATTAATATTTTTGAGGACGGGATATTATAACTGTCCAGACTGATGATAGTACTTAGGATTTTGACTTTGTTTGGTGATTGTTGATTTGTCCTCGTTCATTTTGTGCGCAATTTAACTTTTTACTGCATGGGTTGGGTGGACAGCAATTGATTGGTGCATTGAAACAAACATCTTATGAATTGAGTTTCACACTTTGACTATAAGGCGTTCGATGATACGTTGGATTAAAAGTTAACTTTGATAAAAGATGTTTATTATAATATGAAGGAAAGATAAGATATTTTAGGAAAAAATATATTTATGAAATGATTATATATAAGAAAGTAATTTTATATAAGTATAGCTTATAAAACATGGTTTATAAATGAAGAAGATTTAAAATGATATTTTGAGAACTTAAATCCCATTGTATTTGAAAATGTATTTTAGGATTTTGGATTAAATAATAACAGTATTATTAGAAAGTATTTGTGAATATTATATTTTGAAAAGAGTTTTAAGATTTGTTCGAGTTCAAAGTTACTCTCGAAATCGATTCAAAAATAAAGTTTTTTATCGTTAGCTAGTTCGAGTGGCTCGAAAGTGACTAAAAATGGGTGAGAGATGTATACAGTTGGTAAGAACTTCTCTTGAGTAGTACCCTTCGTAGTAAGAGGAATATGATACTACCTGGTAGGACTCATTTCCTCAGTATCATTTTGGTGTTACTTGATATATATATATATATATATATATATATATATATATATATTCTATGGATTTTAAATAAAATATTTGGGAAATTAGTTTATAAATTGAGATCATGATGCATAGCTGCTCTGTTTACTTAGATTATATTTGAATATACCAAACTCACTTTTTTGCTTGAAAATAATTCTAGTGATGATTGCATCATCATCGACGTTTATTTTAGGGTTTCAATGTAGGGGATGCTAGAATAATAGTTTGCTATGAACTTTTGGTGTATAAAAGTTTTATATGTATGCTATGTAGGGGTGCCCAAGTGGTAGTGGTAGTGGTATAGCCCAGAATAAATGATGAAACCTGTTCATGTTTTCCCTTTAGAGTAAAGTGTGTCTAATAAATAACTGAAACTTTGTTAAGTTATTTTAATGAAGCATGTACCCTATGCATTAGGATAGTGTGGTACGTTCATCATGTCTGATGTGTTTGTTTGGTAGTTTTCAGTTGTTAGAATGAAATGGATTTTTCAGCGATTTTGGATAGTCTGAAACTTCTGGATTGTTATACGACTTGAAGCTAAGTGTTTCATGAAATTTTTTATAAACAAAGTTATGTATTTATAAAATGTATAAACTAGAGGTATGCTTTATAAAATGCTTCATAAATGGGTTTTAGTATTAAATGATATGCTATATATGAAAAAAAAAGTAATTATTGTAGTTAAGAAACCAATGGAATAAAATGCACAAGTTATATGTAGATCATTTTATTCGTATGACAGTTCTTGATCTAGGGTTCGGGCACAAGAGTTCTAGGTTATTTACAGCAGTTCGAACAAGGATTTTTCACTTAATTTTCGACAACAAACGCTTAAAATGGATTCTTGATATGATCCCGAGGTTTTCTATTATAGTATGTGGCTATGTAAGGAGAACAGATGCTTCTAATTAAAGAACCTGATTGAAGTTCGCACTAGAGAGGTCAAGTGATCTATACTTATTTGAAAGTGAAATTTATGTTGTCGAGCAAGTGATCAGATTTTGTATTATATATGGATGATCCATGTACATCGTACGGGCTTAAGCATATATGTAAATTATGTTTTGTTGGTTTATGGTAAGTTCAAGGAATGACTCTTCGATTCAATCTAAGGTAGCATGAATAATCGACTAAGTAATAATTTGAGGCCATTGAACGAAAATACGCTTAGTAGAATATTTATCATCCTTATGTGATGAGAGAGTTTTTGAACTTGAGCAAACCGTGAGCTTTGGTTGGTAGCGATTGTGAATAATATTAAGTATTGATTTGTGCTTGTTTCTTTTGTGTGTTTGTCGTGTTAGAATTTGGAGGATGAAATGTTTTAAGTGGGGGAGAATGCAACAATCTGAAATTTCAAGCATTTCGTATTTAAATATCTAAATTATTTAAATATTTGAATCTTTGATTTAATGGATAAAAGTGATTTTATAAATTTGTTAATCCCTTTTTAATTAATAACTAGTGATGGTAAATTTGTTTTTGAAAGATGTTTACAAAAAATAGTTTGAAGAGTTATTGATAATGTGACCGAAAATCAATTTATTGATAAGTGATTTTTTACAATAAAAGTTGTTCAAACTCTTTGGGCATGTTTAAAATATTAATGTGGCATTAAGTAGCAACTTAAAAGATTTGTGTGTTATGGTAATTAATTTTGAATAGTGAAAGATTAACAAAGTGATTAAAGGGAAAAGATATTTTAAAAGGTAAGAAGAAAATTTGGACAAGTGAGGTGGAAAGTAAACAATGGTGGTTGTTTGGCTGGCCATTTCAAGGGTTTAGGAGCTAATATTTACCTCTTGAGAACCCTTACAAATATTCAAAAAAAGCTCACAAATTATTTTTCCTGCATATGAACAAAAAATTTATGCTTCTTCATGCTCTTTCTCTCTTTTTTAATCTTCCAAAACCATAGCATATCAAGCCCAAATTTCTCCAAATTATGGCAAAGACGTTAAGGCAATATAGAAATATGGAAAAGCAACTTGAAGGTAGAAGAAGTGGAAAAATATGGTGTACCTATTCAAGGCCGTGAGCAATAAAGGGTGGATGGAGCTTGGCCATGAGCTTTTTAAGGCTAAAGGTAGTGTCTTTGGATGTTTGGTGATGGTGGGAAGTGTTCATGTGTTCATGTGGCTTATAGCTAGGTTATGGGTTGAGTTTACTCACCATTAAATGATATATGTTTGGTTATGGCTTATAGCTTATAGCTATGTTTATATATGTGTCTTGTGATTGAATATGAAGTAAATTAAAGAACAATGCAAGTTATCACTTTTAGACCCCCTTGCTTTGAAAAGCAAGTGAAAACTTTATATGTAGCAATATTCCCTTCTATTAACCTCTAAAAAAATGTAACATAGCCTTGACGTTGTGTATACATGTTTGGTGTGATTGTGTGTGAAGTTGAAGTGTGTGTAAACTTGTTTGAAGCGAAATAGTCGCTGTAAGTGCACTTCAAAATCCTTTGTGTTCAAACTCATTGAAATTGTTATATATGAATATATTATGAAAGTATATCTTTAGGTTATGCCCTACATTTATACTAGTGTATGGGACAGTGAGAAAGTGGTTTGAAAAGTTATAGAACTTGTAGAATAAAGTTGCAAAAGTTATAGCGAAAAGGTCACTATAGATGAATTTTGTAAATGCTTTGCGTTGGGCGATTTTTAATATTATTTTTGAAGACATTTTTAGGGGTTTCTTTGCAGTTTATTAAGTACTGTATATGCAATACTTATTGTAAAAATAATAGAGTTTAAATCATTTTAAAACTGGTGGAACAAAGTGGCAAAATTTAGTTGTGAAAAGGTAACTATATGAGCACTTTGAATAGCTTGTTTTTAGGAATTGTTAATATGATTTTAGAGGATATCCATAGGGGTTTCTTTGCATGGTTTTAAAGTACTCTAAGAATAGTACTCACTTTAACATTTTCAGATCTTAAATTATTAATTTGGATAGAGAAAATTGGCCACAAACTTGTAAGCATTTTCTAAATGCTCTCTGTCCATTACTTTCTACAACACTTAACTACAGCATATTTCTGGGCCATAAATTTGTAATAGCAAAAAAGTGCTTCTTTTTCCTTTTGCAACACCTGCTGTTATGTGTTTTTATAAGCAAGTTTTGTGATTTAAAATGTTTAAAAATCATATTTTAATTTATTATTTTTATGAGATCTTTTTATGGATGTTTAGTAGTAGGTTTTTAAATATTTTAAAAGCGATTTCAAGTTTAAATATATTTTAATTGCTTATTTATGAATTTTTAAAGTAAAGGGTTTTAAATGATGTGTTTTGTTATGATTTTTGTTAAATTCTAAATTTTCTATTTTAAGCAATATTTTATATAGAGATTTAAAACCTATTTATAAGCATTTTTGTAAAGTCTTTATACATATACATATACATATACATACACACACATGTATATAACAATGTTTATACATACACACACACACACACACACACACATATATATATATATATATATATATATATATATATATATATATATATATATAGACACACACACACATATGTAATAACAATGTTTAATCTTCAATGGCGGACAAAGGCTCTGTGGTGGGAATAGTTACAGGTATCCAATCCCCCTAAACCCCTCTACATCTCCAACTTTCCACCTCTTTCGACTACGGAATCAGCCTAGCATTCTTCTACCACTCACCCAAGACCCTTGTCGACCACCCAAACGCACAAAACCTGGTCGAAAACATGGGCGGAAATGGTTCAAGAATTTTTAGTGGATAAGGAAGATGAGGTCACTGATTTAACCTACTTCTCACCATCCAAGATAGGCGATGATGCAAAAGGACAGTTGTCGAAATTAGTGTTTGATGCTTCAGCAAACAAATGGAATAACACTCTCGTTGTATATATACTTGGAAGACGATCGACTTATAGCAATTTCAAAGGTTTTGTTGATAAAACGTGGAAACCTACTGGTATGTATAAACTATATTACAAGATGAATGGGTTCGTCTTTATCAAGTTCTATAACTCAGTTGACTGTGCTAACATTATCAAGTCGGGTCCATACGCTATAGGATCTAGATCGGTAGGTATTAGAAAGTGGAAGCCTGGAATGAGTATCTCCAAAGAGTTATTTTCTTCGATTCCAATCTGGGTCCAGTTCAATGATCTAAAACTTGAATATTGGAACAACGAGGGTATCAACAGAATTGCTAGTGTGTTAGGGTATCCTATACGTATGGACTCCACAACTATATTAGAAACAAGGTTTAATTACGCTCGCGTTTTAATAAAAGTGGATGTTAACTTCACATATCCTAACGAGATTGAAATGGAACTATATACTAAGGAGACTGATGTCATACAAGTTGAATATGAGCAACGATTAAAGCCTTGTGCAAATTACAATGGTTATGGACATAATGATATTAATTGTCCCATTACAGTTACACAGGTTTGGTAACCGAAACATAGACCTATAGTGGACATTAATCATTCACAGAAAGACATGGATAATGTATTACATACAAACTCTGAATTCACTTATGACAGTTTACACAATTCAAATCAAAATGGTGAAACTTCAACTGCCTGTCAACATGAAAATAGCATAAGTTTAGATGCAGCCTAGTTAAATGTATCTACTATTGCAGTGCATCAGATGACTGACCATAACATGTTCTCTATCCTTTAAGATGCTCCGGAGAATGTGTGCCCTGAAGACCCTAAGACTAATATAGACCAATCCGTGAATAGAACCTGAAGATGAATATAAACATAATAATAGCACTCTACTTGCCAAAGACAAAGATGATAAACTCAAAATGCTGACAAATCTATTTGTGCCGAGGACAACACCCCATTCATTAGTCAATTGAGGCCAGCATTCAGGAAGTGGGTACTAAACTAAATAGGTCATTTAAATGTCTCCCTTATGCTTTCGACAAACCCCAACTACAAGACGAAACACAAGGCAATTCACAAATCCAAAGTTCCAGCTCCTCCTCCTCCTCCTCTTAAAAGAACTGCAAGGAGAACCTCTGTGAATAAATGAATGTTATGACATGGAATATAAGAGGTATGAGTGTTGATGACAAAACCACTCAAGTATTCACACTTCTTACTACTCACATACTTACTTTGTTAAGTTTGGTTGAGAATAAGTTGAGTACAGAATCTATAGCTAATTTACAATCTAGTTTTATACATTGGAGTATGCTATAATGATACTGGCAGTAAAGGAATGATATTAGTTCTGATGGATGTAAACGTATATACATATGATGTTATTAGCAACTCTCAGCAGCATGTAACTATTCTGTTAACTAACAACAGTGGCTTACAATGCTATTGCACTCTCATATATGCAAGCAACTCGTATGTGGAATGACAGAAAATTTGGGATTTGTTATGCCTCAACGGTTTATCTATAAGGCAGCCTTAGATGGTCATGGGGGATTTCAATAATCCTCTTAATCCGAATGATAACAAGGGAGGATTGCCTACCCCTTTTACCTATTTAAAAGATATTAAAAATTGCCTACATAAATGTGGTTTGGTTGAATCATTTATGCTGGGGTGTAAGTTCACTTGGCAATGTAAAGGAATTGCAACGACATGGACAAGATGTTAGTCAAATACGACTTTATGTCCATTTTCCCACAACTCACTACTATTGCACTCCCCAAGATGCTTAGCGGCCACATGCCTATTTTTATAAGCTTCAGCCAGAAAAAAAAGAGCACAAAAGGGTGTTCCATTCAGATATGTAAATAGCTAGTGTTACATGCATGGCTACAATAACTGTGTTATGGAAGGGTATGCAGCTGAAACATGGGGGACTGTGACCTATAAATTTATCCACAAATTGCAGGCAATTTAAGGTAAACTTAATGCATGGAATCGGTCGAGAGCTAAAGAAAATTCTATAAACAGATTGCAAGAAGAATTTAATGAGGCTTTCCACCAAGGTGATCAAATCCCAGAAGACGATTTCCTTTTTGATACTATGTATATTAAAAGCATGGAGCTCAATGATCAATTGCAGAAATAATATCAATTTTTAAAGCAGCAAAGCAAAGTCTTATGGTTGCAGTAGGGGGATACAAATACTAAGTTTTTCTATGCTAGAATGTCTATGCAACGACATCGAAATTAAATTCAAGCTCTGCTGGATTCACATGGCAACTATGTTTAAAATAACACAGACATTAAAGAGCAAGCTATTGCTTTTTATCAAGCAATTTTCAATGGACACACAAACTTATAATATCTAGAAATTCAACCTAGGATGCAAATAAATGAGAGAGGTAAAGAGTACTTAGCTTCACCCATTTGTGAAGATGAAGTTAAGGCTGCTTTATTCTCCATTGAGAACTCAAAGAGCCCGGGCCTTGACGGTTTCACCTCCAAATTCTACAAATTGCATTGGGACCTCCTGCAACAAGATTTAATGGAAACCGTGTCAGATATTTTTCAATCTAAAAAACTGCCAAAGGGGTTAAATAACAATTTTACTACGTTAATCCCAAAAAAAGATAAGCCCAGACTATCTTTGATTATAGACCTATTTCCTGTGCTAATTTTCTATATAAAATTATTGCTAAGATTTTCTGCCACAGAATTAAGAATTTTCTGCCTTTCTTAATTGCAGAAAACCAATCCTCTTTCATTCCAGGAAGAAATATTGGGGAAAATGTTCTACTAACACATGAACTGGTTCGGGATTTCTCTAAGAAAGAAAAACGCAAGATGTGTATTAAAATCATCTACAAAAGGCTTATGATATGGTTAGCCGTGAATTTGTTTGCTATATGCTCTATATTTTGGGATTCCCTACATCGATCATTGAGCTTATATATGAATGTATTTCTACCCCTACATTTTCAATTATGGTCGATGGAAGACCTGAAGGTTTTATAACTTCTAATAGAGGCCTTCGACAAGGTGATCCTCTATCTCCATTTTTATTTTGTGCAACAATGGAGCTCTTTTCTCTTTTAATGGAGGAAGGTGAAATTGATGGTTATATGCAGCCTATATCTTATGTACAACCTAGCATTACTCACTTATTATATGCGAATGACGTTATGGTATTTCTATTAGCCTCTACAGAGAATGCAATGTATATGAACAAAGTGTTTGATATGATGGAAAGTACCGTGGGCCCTAAAATACACCAAACAAAATCTCAGGTTTCTTTAGTAAGGGAGTAGACAGAAAACATGAAATATGCCATATACTTAATATAGTTGAGCATGAATTACCTGTTCGATATCTTGGAGCCCCTTTGACATCTGACTGCATACATGCTGCCCATCGTTCACCCCTGCTAAGTCGAATAACAGCTAAATTAGAAGGATGGGACAGTCAGTGGCTTACAATAGGTGGAAGAGCTAAGCTACTTCACAGTACAATTACCCCATTGTTATATATTAGTTACTAATCTATCATCTACTAGTCTCAATTCTTAGGAAAGTGGATCAGCTATGTGCGGACTTTTTCTGGAGTGGGAAATCACATAGAATATCATAGGATATTCGATGCAAACCCAAATTAGAAGGTGCTGCTGGCTGGCGTAAATTTTCATATTTGGATTCAACAATAAGAGTTAAATTGCTATGGAATTTCCTCACTAAGGGTTTCCTATGGAGCAGATGGATAAAGTCCAAATATGTGAACAAAACAAATATCTGGGTACTGCCTATTAACAATAAACAATTCGGGTGGACTAGTGTACTAATGAAAGCTATTCTTCATCAACGTGATATATCATGCAAGATTATGAACCTAGTGGGTGTGAATGGGGAAGAACCTCCTTGTGGTTTGATCCATGGATCAACCACAAGTCCTTGGTAGATCTTCTCGGGTGGAGTAGTGTACTTGTGTAGAAGTGTTGGTTATGCAGTCAGTCATATTATTAGAGATAACAGCTTGCAGCCCCATTTGCTACCAGAGACTAGAGAGGTAGCTTCGGCTATTAATCAAGTAAAATTATCTACTTCTCATGATATAGACTACTGGCAAATATCAGAGAGCAACAACTTCAAATTTTCAACAGTTTGGGATAGTATTAGACAACACTCAACAATCAACATGGATTTCAACTTAATTTGGCATAATATTTTGGCATGAAAGCATGCATGCAGTGTACACAGCGTATTAGGAAAAGTTACCTACATCAGCCAGACTAACTAATTAGGGTATGAACATAGACGTAATTTGTGAATTGTGTAAAAGTGAGAATGAAAATCATAAACACTTATTATTGACGTGTGAGTATAGCACTTATCTCTGGAAAATGTTAATGGAAAAGCTAACTTGGACACAGATTCTTTGTACCCTTCAACAAAGAATCTCTTCTCTTGCCAACCGATTCCCAACCGCATCAGTATCACAGGAACTAGCTTACACTGCTGTAGTGATGCTGATTTACCACGTGTGACTAGAGCAAAAACGGATATGTATGGTGAGGAAGATGCACTCGCCTAAACAACGATTTAAACTTATTGAGATTGGCGTTCGCCTGCAATTTCATAAACGCCATAGTTCGAGCTAGTAGAGAAGATCGAGCATTATTAAGAAAATGGGGAATTGAGTTGATGGATCCAGGATAATTGCGGCTTTACACTAGGGTATTTCTGTGTCTTAGGCCAGTTCGGGTTGTATTGTATTCGGGTAGAGGTGGTGTTCAAAGGAGTTTGGGCCGATCTTTTGCTCTTATTTGGTTATTTTGATGTATGTTTATTTTTGTATAATGGAGGGTGTTGCACTCTTTTTCCTTACTATCCTGGTAAGGATTTTTAAGGAGGCGAGCTCTCTATTTAGTTCTTATACGTCATTAATAAAGAATCCATTTTCAATACAGGAAATTATTGTCAAGGACAAAAATTTTCAGCGTTTTTGCTTTAAGGACAGGACTTCAAAATTTTATCCTAAATGACAACTTTCTTTAGGTATCAGTTTTTAGTCATTGATAGTATCAGTTTGTAGTTATCGGTAGCAGTTTTTAGGTATCAGTTTTTAGCTTGGTAGCAGTTTTGTTGTCCTTATGAATAATTTTGGAAAATATTTGTCCTTGTGAATAATTTTTAGAAGAATGTTTGTTCTTATGGTAAAAATATTGAGGTTGTGTCCTTGAGGCAAAAAATATACAAATCTTTGTCCTTTAAATTAATTCTCACTTTTCAATACACACACAGAGGTTTGAAAAGGTAAGTTGAGTATTTTATAAAAAGATAAGTGATTTTGGTTATAATATATAGAATGAATGGTTTTAAGAAGTTAATTAAAAGAATATTATCTTGTTAAAGTATACTTCGATCTTTCAAATGAGTATTTTAAAGTTAATGATAAGTATAAATTGTTTTTGGGTTTATAGTAACAATGTTTTAGTAACATTTGTTTTTAACCCATTTGAATATACTTTTGAATATAAGTAAATCTTTAAAAAGCATATTTTTAAAAATAATGAATAGTGTGAACGGTTTTGGGTTTGTAGTGACAATGTTTAAGTAACATTTGTCTATTTGAATACACTTACGAACGTACTTTAATCTTTATAAAGGATATTTTAAAGATAATGGAAAGTATAAAGTGTTTGGGTTTATAGCAAACAATGTTTTAGTAATATTTATTTTTAACCGCTTTGTTTATATTTTAAAGTGAGAAACCTTGTTAAATGATTTTTGGATATTCTTATCCCTTTGAGATAAGTATATGAATTCTTTTTGAAGTACCGAGAGAGTAGAAATGATTAGTGAAATAGTAGAATACATGTATTTGTCTATTGTGAAGGTATTTTAAATATATATACAAGTATAAAAAGGAAGTGAATAAAAGCGTTGTGGATTTATATGGTTTGAGATCCCTTGGGGAGGACTTATTCGTATAAAACATATCTTGCTTTTAGAACGTATGTATTCGAGATCCCTCTGGGAGGATTCCTATATACTGTTCGCTTACTTTTGGTGGAAGTATTTATATAATAAAAGAACTTTTTAAGCGATAAAAGAACTATTATTTAATAAAAGAGGATTAGAAGTCGCTTTTGTAACTTAATCGTGCTTTATATGAATTAATCATGGTTTATGTGACTTAATCGTGATTTGTGTGTTTACTTGTCTACGAAATGTATTTTGTCATGCACTTAGCACTAAAAGCTGACAAAGTAGGATTGTTCTATCTGTGAGATTTAAGAATGATGTTCGAGTAGGGCTTAGAAGCAAGCAGTGCTCTAACCTACCGGCTTCACTGTTGACCGAGAATAGCGTAAGTTGAGAAGGTCAGAAACATGATAAGTATATGAGACTTGGTTTCCATATGCGATTGTTCTCGTTGTTACTGAATTTGACCAAAATTAGCGTAGGAAATATCTGGAAGAAACATAGAATTACATAGTACGGTTATCCTTAGTAATGTTATACCTTATGTATAAACTCGTCTTTCTCTTCTGGGACAAGAGATGAGAAAATCCATCCAGAAAGAAGACAATCTCCACCCTTATGCGTTGTTTGTTTATTTCTAAAAGGACCCGAGTTAAGTTAACTGGAAATCTATCGATTGGTTTTGAGGCGTGCGGTAAGCGAGGGCTTGTACTTACATGAGATGACTCGAAACCGTAATAACTTCAAAACTGATATCCGTATTTTATGTTTTGGAAGCCATTGTAAAGCAAAATGTTATAGAGTTGCACTATCTGTATACAGCTTAAGTCCAAGGGAGAGGTCAGCATTAATATTTCAAACAATACTAGTAAGAGTACTGTCTATCTTAAGGTTGATTACAAGAGAGAGGATAGAGTTAGCATTCATCAGATGACATATATTGGAATCCATGTAGAGATTTGTGATTTGTTTGGTATGCTAGAATCCATGTAGAGATTTGAGATCTGTCTAAGATGTTGGAATCCATGGAGAGATTCGAGATATATTCGAGATATTGGAATCCATGGAGAGATTCAAGATATGTTCGAGTAATGAAGACTCATGTGTTGAGATGTTGAACGTAACTTCACCATCAGTAATGATAGACCTGAAGCAGGATGCATAACTAGGGGTTTATCTAACCCAAGGATATATCAGCTCTATTCTATAGATGCTTATGGATTGCTAGCAGGAGCGGTGATATTCGGTATCATGTGTTACAGGCATAAACTAGCTATGTTTACCTTATGTATGTTTTATCTAAAGATATATGCTACTCGGAAGGATATTTCTGACCCTTGTAAAGAGGCTCATTCTCGACGTACTAAGGACATCTCTAACAAAAATCCATATGAGAACAAAGCTTAGCATTTTTAATTGTAGACTTGATATTGTTATATTGTACACGCAGCAGGCTATTTTTTGATTTACATTCTTCACCCTAGACATTATATGTTATATCGGCATAATGTACTTATTAAATGGTTTAGTTCTTTTAAGGGAAAAACCATTCCGGCGATGCGGTTGGCCTTAGAAGGTACAATAATTATATGGTGCATCATATTTCTTGAGTTTCTCACACTAGGCTTATGTCGGACTCATGGTTTAATTTTCCATTAATTCCTCGAGTGTTCTTTCGAGTAGTTTGAGAAAGGGAAGTTTTCGTTGGAATTCTTTGAAGCTTAAGGAGATGGGCTAGATGCTTTTACCTACCATAGTATTCTTATTTCCGTTGCTCTACTAGTATGTATATCATCATTTACGAGGACATGATATTATAACTGTCCAGGTTGATGATAGTACTTAGGATTGTGACTCTGAAATATTATGTATCTTAAAGTATCACTTTGTACTATCTTTTGATATTACATGTTATCGTTCCATTATGAAATTTAGATGTTTTATTCTCTTCTTTTTCGTTGCTTTTCTTTCTTCCTTTTCTTTTTAACTTAACATTATATCTTTTTGGCACTTGAGTGTTCGGCACGTGAATACTCTGGATGTATTAGTGTCGACATTTAGGGGTTGAAAAGGCGGGCTTTTATAGAACTACTGTGAAATTTTGTGTGTTCAAGCATTTTACTTCAGTTTTTAGATCTATAATTTTTGTTTGCAATCGATTGGGGGTGTGGTGTCATTTTTTGACCCAACATTTTTTGTGCTTTTACGAGAAGGAAGATTCTCAGGCCTGAATCTAGTTTAACTTTGGATTTGAAGAGTTTAAATGGTAGATCCTAGGATTATTTATAGTAGATTTAAAGCTATTTAAATTTAGAAGACGAATCTACCATAGATTTGATAAGAAATGACCCTAAGGAAAGCTGCTTCAAACACGGAATTACTACTGGAGATGATGAAGGAGGATCTCAGCATAATGAAGAGACTACTCAACCTTTAACAGTTTTACCACGACCTTCATCTCAGCGGGATATGGTAATTTAGTCCAATTTTTAGCCCAACATCAGAATATTTTAAAATGATTAGAATTTATAATCAAAATGTCTAAGATGCCCAAAATATCCAAAGTTTAAGTCATTCTTCTTTCATATGCAACGAAGTTCGAGAATCTATGCAATTTTCTTTATTGATTGTCAATATGTAAATTATACAAGTCATCCTCTATGTTCTAATTCAAAGTTCAAGGATGAAGTCAATATGCAAATTTCATATTTCTAAAGATCCTTATTTTGAAATGATCATGTCATCTTCTTTTTTGTTGGCCATTAAAGGAGGTCATGAGCTCTCAAGGGAGTATAGTAATGTCAAGCCCCAAATTATGATTTGTTCTAAGAGAGAGAGAGAGAGAAAGAGGAGAAGAGCCCCTTTTTAGGTGGGGGTGGGTCTCTATTTATAGAGGTTGGAAAGTGGCATAACTCGCTTGGATTGGTTGATTGAAGTTGACGCGGATCGGTGACTTAGCAAGATGGATGGTCTTAATGTTGCCACTTTTCATCATCTCAATACTATACTAATTCATGTGGATCTCTATCCTGGCTATGGTTTCAATAAAGGTGGCATGGTTGTATAAGAGTGCTTTGGAGCTGTATTACACAAAATTTCTTTTATATTAATACACTACTTTTTTGTATAGGCTATTGCTTGAATTTTACTATTGTGTGATGGCTTGTTCTTAACATTATTTTGCCTTAACCTTCAACAACTTCAATTTATCAATGCATGATGACCTTGACAGCATTTGATGGCGCTAAATTGATGCATGATGGCTTTACTTAGAACACGAGGGATCTATTCAACACATAATGACTTTAATTAATACATGATAGCTTGCGATTCATCACAATTGCATGAACCATCACAATAGCAAGATTTATCATGATGGCCCTTATCCATTTGATAGCTTTAATTATTATGATGGCTTGAATCATTGCGATGGATTGAATAATTGAATCACGATAGCTTGAATAATCTACTCATGATGGCTTTGTATAACATATCACGATGGCTTTGATTATCACAATATGGATTCATAATAGCTTCAGTATCTCATACAACGATGCCTTCTCAATAATGCTTTATAACGGCCTTGACCTTTCTTATCACGATGGTCTCAATACTTTACGATGGATTTAGGATGTTCATTTCACGATGGCTTCAATGAATTGTCTCATGATAGCTCCCATATTTCTTTTCATGATGAATCCAAGAAATGCTCCACGAAAGCTTTGACATATTGCTTCACGATAGCTCTCAATGCTTTACATCATGATGGCTCCATTTACCAACGATGGCTCCATTTGTCAATGATAATTATATATATATATATATGTATATATGTATATATGTATATGTATGTATGTATGTATGAAGGCTCTATTATGCGCTACAACTTCAATTGTGCACATTGGCTTCAATTAATTATGATGACTCCCAATAGCACACGATAGCTTCAATCTTTACTTGATGACCTCGAACTATACACGTTGGTTGTCATCTACATAGGAAGGCTCCAAACAACATATTATGCCCTTAAATTGCACACGATGGCTTTCTTGTTTATTAATCCGCTCTTGGAATTTTGAGTGTAACACTTGCCCCTCCCTTCCCCTTGCATAAGAAGTTTTTCTGCTTTATCTTAAGTAAACTTATGTTCTTGCATTATTCCTTTTTCCTCTCAATTTATCATCCCCTAGGTGCTTTATTCTTCATCATTAATTGCTCGTGCTACTTCATCTTGCTATAACTTTTGCTCTTTAACACTGTGATTCTCCATAAAAAAGGTTTTCCCTAATGCATAGATTTTGTAATCCTTTAAAAATATTTTTATTTACAACATTGAAAATACTTTTATAGTGAAGAATTTCTCACAAATTTACTTGAAAATATCCTTATAAAAGATTTCATAACTTTATTTGGAAACCATCCGATGTGAAAATCAAATATATATACTTATTAAAATGCGATTTACAAAAAATGAATTTTTGAAAGTAAGGAAATCTACTTTAAATCTTTTGAGAGTAACTTTCACTAGAATAAATTGATGTTGCAATAAGATAGAAATTTCTGAATTATTGGGGAAATGCATTTTGTCCTTCGCTGTTCCGAGTTTGGTTGTTCAACAAATTAGGAATATAGTCGATTGTCCCTCTTTGGACAGTTGTTTTCCTAGACCTTGCTTGATCATCAGAGTTTCCATTGACCATCTCACTTAAATGAGTGTGTTGCCTAGGCCCGGTGGTGAGATCAGCAGCTTAATCGACCATCACTCTTTGGATGGTTGCTTTCGCTAGGCCTGGCGGTGAGACTAAGGCTTTTCATCCATCTTCCTTAGATGGGTGCGTTGATCGGGCCAGGTAGTGGGATCAACAACTTAATTGACCATCACTCTTTGGATTGTTGCTTTAACTAGGCCTAGCGGTAGGACAAATGGCTTTTTTTATCCATCTCTCTTGGATGAGTGCATTGACCAGGCCCGACAATGGAACCATCGTTCTTTGGATGGTTGCTTTGGCTAGGTCTGACAGCATGACCAAAGGTTTTTTCGTCCGTCTCGCTTGGATGGGTGCATTGACCACGCCCGATGGTGGAATCAATGGCTTAATTGACCATCACTCTTTAGATGGTTGCTTTGGCCATGCCTAATGATGGGAGCAAAGGCTTTTTCATCCATCTCCCTTGGATTGGTGCATTTGACTAGGCCCGACGGTGGGATCAATAGCTTAATTGACCATCACTCTTTTGTTGGTTGCTTGGGCTAGGCCTGCCGGTAGGACCAAAAGCTTTTTTGTCCATCTCCCTTGGATGGGTACATTGACCAAGCCCGACGGCGGGATTAACGACTTAGTTGTCCTCTTTCGGGTGTGAAGTGTGCCACTGCTTAACTAATCTCGCCAACCTCATCAAGTTACAAGCTAAGTCAAAAATATCGCATATCAGTCTGGGGGATTTTTTGTTAGAATGATCCCTTTAACATCCATTATCTCTTTTCTCAAATTACTGGGATTTCATATCCTATATAGTGCATCCATATTAGGACTGCTTGACTAATAGGAGTTTAGCAATAGAGATTCTTTTGATGTTGATTTTGGAAATTACTTCCCTTGCCTTTGACTCTTATCTTTGCCTTCTGAATACTGAACCATTCTCCTCACAAGTTTTCTTGGACTGAGATACTTTAGAATTTTCTGTTGATACTGCGTGGCTCACAACATGGTTTTGGCTAAATCCAAGGATTTCTTTTTAGGTTCTTAGTTTGGTTCTCAAGCATATGTAATTTCCTGAAATGATGTAACCCTTACTTTGTTTGGTAGCATTGCTTTAAATTCTTATGTTGATGAAATTGATGAAAGAACAGTATATCTAGTGGCTCTTTTTGTTTGGGTTTTGTATGATCACAAGTCATGGATAGTTATATTACTTGAATTTTCGACTAAAATGTCCTTTTGAGGTATCCTTGATCATTTTATTCATGACTTTTGTTGTCCATAAATTCTAGGACTTTTTAGTAGATAACGTCTCAGCCTCTCCCATTTGGTAAAATAGTTAACTTGTTTCCATTTATGAGTCCAATATCTAAGTTGAAGTTGAAAAGGCTAATTCTTTCTTATAGTGCTTTGTCGATTATAGTGTAGGAGGGATTAACATCTTTAACCCCTTTAGTTTAGTCTTACCTTGTAACAACGTTTCCTTTATTAATACTTATTCAATTAATCATATGCTGATATTAGCGGCCACAAATTACTAAAGGTGCATGTGAAGTAAGGGATTAGAATTCTATCTTATCTTCATACTTGAGTTGGTGGTAGAAGTTTACCACAAATAAGACCAATAATCCATGTTACAAGATTGGAGATTGAGACTTTATTATTAGGAAGAGTTCCACATTTGGAAAAGAAATCCATATTCCCTAAACTTGTGCTTTAATCTATGAAATTTAAGAGGATCAAAAATCATATGTTCTTTATTTACTTGGAAGCTTGTTTGCATAAGAGAACAAAACCAATATCCTTCCCAATAAACCTTGTTCATCATTAGGATGGGTGTAGTATGCTTTCATAAAATATGTTTTCTATTCAAAAATCCATGGTCAGATCTCTCATAAGACTAAACTGGCAGATGATACTTTTGAACTTTAATAGACAAGGAGCTATACTTGGTACGAAAGCCTTACTACGTGTTGATTATATGGAGATGGGCTATTTCTCTCCTAATATGTACCATCATAATTTGAGGGAACTATGCTTTAAATATCATCGGTGGATTATATTTATTTCCAATAAAAGAAATAAGGAATTTAAGGTCTTGCTTAATAAAGTATTTGATTCTCGTGGATTATTCTAGTAGTACTCATTAGCCTGAAGATCTCTAATACCCATTTATGTGAAATAGTACTCGTATTCTAACATTAGGATTCGTGAGTTTGGATAATAAGCAATCCATGCTTTGATATTTCTAAGAGTTTTCCTGAAACAAAAGGTCATGTTGATATCCTATAAATTCCGATAGTATAGACGCTTGGTCACATGCATTTTGATAGTAGGAGTTTTGTCATCCAAGGTGTTATAAATAATCTTTAGACAGCCGTTCGATAAAGAGATTTGATCATGCTTAATAGGAAACTTAAGCCTTTTTCTATAATCATAAATTTAGACAATATTCGACTTGACAGCCCAGAGGATGATATTGGAGCTCCATCACCAAACAACGATTAGCGATTAATGGAATAATCTCATAAACTAAGGAATTTCTTTGAGAAAATCAAATTTTCTTTTCGACATTGTCTTTAATGAACCAAGAAGAATTTTCTGATAACCAATTTTCCTTTTATAAATCAATTTTTTGTTTGGTTTTGAGCCAACGAATCGAAAAGGTTTCTTGAAAATTTGAATTTTAGCAAAAGGTCCCTTCTCAGCATTGCTGCTAAGAAAGGTCTTTGAGAAATCTTGTGATTGGAAAGTAAACCTCAAATAAAACACATCTTGGTCATGATTCCTGAACCAGTAGTTTCTTTTAATTGGGAGTGGACTTCTCCATCTATAGTTTCTGTAAAGAATATAGCTTTAAAATTTGTAATTTGCCTTGAAGTACAAATATATCCCTTTTGTAAAACAGAAATACTCGGTGAAAATTTTTAGAAAATTACAAGTATGGTTTATCAAAATACATTTAGGGTTAAAGCATTCAAATAGAATTATAACTACGAAGATTTCACAAACCATTTCTGAAATAAACACATTTAGACTTCTTTGTTATGTAAAAGGTGCAGTAATAAATCCATTGAACTTCAATATACCTTTCCAAAATCATTCTTGTCAATTTTTTAGATAGTAATACTTTATTTGTAATGAAATTAGTATATATTTTCTTTTTTTGAAAATATAGAAGTTCTGTCTTCTTTTCTAAAATATTAGTTATAATCTACTAGGTTTGTATAAAGTGAGTATGGTAGTATCTTTGATTTTCCTTAATGAAATGATATTTCTTGTTTGTGAGCCTAAGAGTCATGATTCATGAACTAATAGTCTTTGCAAACAAGAAGCAGTTTTTATCAAGGACTTACCTTTGTATAGAGTTGAGAAATACACATAAGAGTTTGAATACTGACATTTTCAAGGATTCATCTGAAGTAGCAGTTGATAATTTCAATCTTGAAAATCCCATTATCATGGTGAGGAGGTGGCATTTTTCAACAATTGGAGTTTTAATAATAAGAAAACCAGAAGTCCATATAATAAGGAAACCCACCGTGATATAGAAAAGAATTCATGTTTGGGTTCTATAGGAATTCGTCTGATGTTGGAAATCATAATGATATCTTAATTCAAGAATCTCATCGACCATGAATAAGAAGAAATAATTCAACAAAGAGAGCTCTTCCATTCAGATAATAGTAACAAGGACTCTAGAAGTCCATAAAGAATTCTATTGCCATATAGAAGAGAATTTGAATTTATGCTTTAATTAACGAAAGATTCCTGTTAATTATGATGAATAGAACATACTTCAATAGTAGGAGTTTTCACGTTCAAATAATAAGAAAACTAGGAGTTCATATAGAAAAGAAATCCATCCTCATATAGAAGAGAGCCTTTGTTCAAGTTCTTTAAGAATCCGTCTAATATAAGAAATCGTAATAATATCTCATCCTGAGAATCCTGTCAGCCATGAGTAATAAAGTAACCCTTGAATAAAGAGAGCTCCATCACAAGAAATCTAAAAGTCCATAAAGAATTCCATTATCATATAGAGAAGAATTTAAATCGGAGCTTTAATTAACTAAAGACTCCCGTTTTGTGGTAAGAATATCGTGATTTTCCTTCAATAATACGACTTGATGTCCGGAGCAATATATGGTCTTTGTCTTTTTTCTTCCTACGGATTTTCTTTGAAAAATAAAGGTCTAATTAATTATAACAAGGTTGGTTAAAATAAATCAAATCTTACTTAATAAGAAAATCCGTATCCATGCTTTGGAATGATAAATGAAGATTCTCTTGATAGTTCAGAAGATGGTAGCCCAAGCCTTATTGTTTGTGTTTAATAAAAAATCAGAATCCCATAACTTCATGTCCTTGTTTTCCCCTTCCAAGCATTCTACTTGGTCTATAATTAGTAGCTGAAGCAATCTATTCTCATTTGGTTGTTCTTTTAGACTCATGCACAGAAATGCAGCCATTTAATTGACTATTAGTTCAATTGGATCCATGTAATTTCAAATAAATCTTCAGTTATTGTTATTGTTTGCTCGTCTATTATCTTGGACGTTGTATGCCTCTTTTGATGATTTCTAAAGTTCTTCAAGTTCCAATATCGTCATCATCGTTTGCAGTGCTTGTGCATAAAAATTTAAAATACCAAAACAATAAAGTCATGTAAACAATTATCACTAAATATGCATGCGGTTGAGAACAAAGTCTTTGTGAATAAAGGAAGAAATTCTGAATTGAATCACCATGAATAGTCACAAACTGATCTGAAGATATTGTTACGATTTGAACATCGTATTTACATCGCATTCTGAAATTGTTACTGCTAGTTATTTTGTGAATATTGGGTGTCGACATAGGAAGAACCCATCATAATATGAAGATGTTGTCATAAAATAAAGGAAGAGGCTCTCATATTTATTATGAAGTGTGATGATGGGGTTGTCGTAAAGAGTAGAGTCATCATGTACTGTTCAAGGATTGATGAAGATGAAGGCGAGGGTTTTCGTGATTGAGGGCACTTATAAATGATTGAGTTATCGTGAGAAATGAATGAGAGTAAAGTAGCCGTGGATTATTCATGGATTAGTGAAGACGAAGGAGAGGGCTTTCGTGCATATATAATATCTAAGCCATCGTGATCAATATCAAAACTGTCGTGAGTAGTTACCTGTATACATAGATCACGATGGTTACTTTTAAAACTTCAAAATTTTATAAATTTTAAAATTCGTATCTTCTTCAACAATAGCTAGATTCAAAAAAAAAATTCATCCAACACATCTACAAAAATATGAATTATTTTATAAAATTATTTCAAAATATTTTGAATTTTTTCAAAATTAGGGTGTTTCAGCCATTTTTTGAAGTTTAAGGGACCCTAAGTTCAACTCTCAATGAAAGCACCAAATATTTTAGTCCAATATTCAGCCCAGCATCAAAAATTTTGAAAACGTAGAATTTATAATCAAAATATCTAAAATGCCCAGAATATCCAAAGTTCAAGTGATTCTTCTTTGATATGTGCAATGAAATTCGAGAATATATGCAATTTTCTTTATTCGATGGTCAATATGAAAATTATACAAGTCATCCTCTATTATTCTAATTCAAAGTTCATGTATGAAGTCAATATGAAAATTCATATTTCTAAAGGTCCTTATGTCGAAAAGATAAAGCTAGCTTCTGCTTCGTCGGTCATTAAAGGAGGTCTAGAGCTCTTAAGGGAGCTTATAAATATCAAGCCCCAAATAATGATTTGTGCTACGAGAGAGAGAGAGAGAAAGTGGAGAAGAGCACCATTTTAGGTGGGGGTGGGTCTCTACTTATAGAGGTTTGAAAGTGGATAGCTCGCTTAGATTGGTTAATCGGAGTTGACGTGAATTAATGACTTGGAAGGATGGATGGTCTTGATGGTGCCACTTGTCATCATCTCAATACTATAGTAATTCATGTGGATCGTTATCTTGGCTATGGTATCAAAAAAGGTGGCATGGTTGTATAAGAGTGTTTTTGAGCTTTGTTACACATAATTCCTTTCATATTAATACACTACTTCTTTGTATAGGCTATTGCTTGAATTTTACCATTTACGGATGTCTTGTTCTTAAAATTTGTTTGCCTTAACCCTCAACAACTTCAATTTATCAACAAATGATGACCTTGATAAGAATTAGATGGCTCTAATTGATGCATGATGGCATTAGTTGGCACACGAAGGCTCTAGTAAACACATCACGACTTTAGTCAATACACGATAGCTTGCGATTCATCACGATAGCATGATTTATCATGATGGCTCCTTATCCATTCGACAGCTTGAATTATCATGATGGCTTGAATCATCATGATGGCTTTGATGGATTGAATAATTGAATCACGATATCTTGAATAATCTCCTCACGATGGCTTTGTATAACATATCACGATAGCTTTGATTATCACATGATGGCGTCACGAGGATATTTCATAATGGCCTAAATCTCTCATACCTTGTTGGCTTCTCAACAATGCTTTATGATGGCCTCAATACTTCACGATGGCTTTAGTATATTCATTTCACAATGGCTTCGATGAATTGTCATTTGATAGCCCCCGTATTTCTTTTCATGACGACTACAAGGAATGCTACACGAAAGCTTTGACATAATGCTTCACGACAGCTCTCAATGCTTTACATCATGATGGCTCCATTTACCAACAATGGCTCCATTTTCCTATGATAATTATATATATGTATGAAGGCTCTATTGTGCACGATGGCTTCAATTATCATAAAGACTCCAAATAGCACACGATAACTTCACTCTTCACTTGACGACCTTGAATTATACACAATAGCTCTTATATATACAGGAAAGCCCTAAATAGCATACCATGCCCATAAATTGCACATGATTGCTTTCTTGTTTATCTACTCTTGGAATTTTGGGTGTAATAGGTAACAAAGGCCAACCTGGATAAAATAATGGTTGAGATGAACACGAAGATGCTGGCGAGTCAGAATTCCATCCCATTAAAAGATAGAAACAAGGTGCTGGTGGGAAGAAGCAAGACACCAAGAAGTGTATGATGTATAATAGACTAGGAGATTACACCATGTTAAATGACTTTATTAAGAATATCTATCTTTCCACACAAGGTACTAAAAATTAGAAGAAGCCACCTCGAAGGGAGGCAATAAAAGAAGAAAAACTTTCGAGGAACTACCATCACTTTCATGAAATACATGACCATAATACCAATGAATTTCAACATTTGAGAGATGTGATTGAGGATATAATAAGAAAGAAAAAGCTGTAGCAATATGTCAGAAACTCGCAGGCTGGCGGAAATATAAACAACATACCCCAAGGGCAGTCTACCCAAGGGAATCAAGATGGGTCCAGTAGAGAGGGACCAAGACTTTCGTCGTGATGAATAATGATTAAAACTATATTTGGAGGCCCATATCCATCGAGAAGAGCTGGAATGAAATGGAACGATATGGCAACTCGTTGAGATATATCCCTCAAGAAATGTGATTTTCCATAGAGGACGAGACTCCAATGAAGTAGCAAAGAACAATGGATGATGACATCATATTCAGAAATAGAGATACTGACGGGGTGTAGGCACTAATGCTTAAGCCTGTGGCGATTACGGTCATGATTAGGCCAGCTATAATGCACCGAGTCCTTGTTGATTGTAGGAGCTCGATTAATATTTTATTTAAGAAGATGTTTGATTAGATGCGTCTCAGTGAGAAGGATCTGAAGCCTTATAAATCTTATATCCAGGGATTTATCAAATAGGCTAAGGAACCTGTTGGCCGCATAGAGCAACCCATTGAAGTAGGTGAAGAGACCGCAAGATAGCATGGTTATAGATTTTTGTTGTGGTTGATGGATTCTTAGCCTATAATGTTTTCTTGGGTTAAATGGCCCTTGCTAGTTTTAGGGTTGTCCTTGCTTTATGGTGTTTGATGATGAAGTTCCCCACCAAGGACAATGTAGGAGCGATACTACATAGCCAGCGATCGGTCGAGAATGTAATATTACAAAGCTCATATAGGCGAAGCGACGAGAAAAAAGAAAGGATGTAGAGAATTCACTATGCATTAAGACTATTGGTGCATAGAAACTACCACCTAAGTCCTGACTCGGGTCCCATAACAAGCTCTAAAAGCCTATGGACCCATGAAAAGAGCCAAAGGATGCAGGGCAACCCATACTGAACTGACGATCAACATTCTACTCGATGACGAAGATCCGATGAAGGTTCTTAAGGAGTTGGTTGAGGTTCTCAAATTTGGTCCTAGCATTCAGATGTGTGTGGAAGTTTTCTAGAGATAGCATTTCACGCATTGAGTGTGGACTTAAGATATCTTCCTATGAAGCAAAAGAAGTATGGTATGGAACCAGAGCGATCCGCTGCATTGAAAGAAGACGTGGATAAGTTGAAGGCAAATGGCTTCATTCGGGATGCACTATACCCAAAATGGGTATCAAATCCAGTGTTGGTCAAAAGGCAAATGGGAAATAGTGGACATGCACCGATTATTCTGGCTTGAATAAAGCATTCCCAAAGGACCCTTGCCATGGATTGACCAACTTATAGATTGGACTATCGGACATGAATTACAATCCTTCATGGATGTGTACTCTTGCTACAATCAGATAGCGATGTATGTCCCAAATCAAGGCATACTAGCTTTATCACCGGTTTAGGGCTATATTGTTATCTAGTTATGTCGTTCGGTTTGAAGAAGGCTGGAGCTACTTACCAGCGACTAGTGAATAAAATGTTTAAAGATTAGATCAGACAAACTATTAAGGTCTATATGGACTATATGATTGTGAAGTCACAGCGATCGATGAATCACATGGGCGATCCGTTTGAAATGTTCGATGTACTTCGAAAGTAGTGAATGAAGCTCAATAATTAAAGTATTCTTTCAGAGTCATACTGGGCAAGTTTTTGGATTTCATAGTAAACTCAAAGGGCAATGAAGCTAACCTAGAATAGATTAGAGTGTTTAAAGAGGTTACTGCTCTAAAAACGAGGAGGGAAATGCAGAGCTTGAATGGGAAGGTCGTGGTACTTAGTAGATTCGAAGGCGGTCGATAAGTGCATACAACTCTTTGAAGCCCTTAAGAAAAAGAAGAAAGGTTTGTTCGGATGAAGGAATGTCAAGATGCTTTCCAAAACCTATTAGATCATATGGAGAGACCACCAGTATTATCAAAGTCTTTGAAATGAGAAGATATGTTCATTTACATAGTAGTCTCCTCTCACGCACTGAGTGCAACCTTGGTACCTGAAGAGAATAGAACCTAAAGGCTAGTATATTACATCAGCAAATGGTATATCAGAGTGAAAAATAATTATCCAAAGCTGGAAACACTAGCATACTGTTTGTTGATAGTTGCGAGGAAGTTGAGGGCATATGTCCAGGCTTATCCGATTAAGGTTCTAACTAATCAATCGCCAAGACAAGTATTGCATCGATCCGAGACTTCAACAAGATTAATAAAATGGAATATCAAGTTGATCCAATATAATATATCTTACCATCCTATGAAGGTGATTCAAGGACAAGCAATGATAGGTTTCATTATCGAGTTCACCATCTTGAATGATGAAAAGATAGAGGAATGGTCTAACACCCCATATTTTAGAGGGCCAAGAATATGGGAGATTAAATTAGATCAATAATAGAAATTATCGAAAGATGAATAAAATAGTTTAATTGCAACAATTGCCTAAAGGAGATTTAATTAATTAAGCGTGGGACGCTTTAAAAGGTTAATTGAATGGACCAGGGTCATTAAACCCAAGGTTAGCCTTGTTAATGGAAATTAACAATTTAGATTTTAAATGGGAAAGATTGTGTTAAGGGAAGTGTAATAGTGTACATATAGTTTGAGAATTCGTAGATGTTTTCGAACCTGTAACAGGATTACCATTAAGAAAGGCAATCAAATTCTAAATAGATTCAAGCCAGGGGCATAGCCTGTTAGTAGACAACCTAGCAGAATGCCGCCCATGGTGATGGAGGAATTGAAGAAACAACTACTGGAGCTTGAGGATAAAAGTTTCATTAGCCCGAGTAGTTCTCCATGGGGAGCGTCAGCTATATTCGTAAAGAAGTCGGATGGATCATTATAGATGTGCATTGATTATCAAAAGTTAAATGAGTTGACAGTGAAGAATCATTATCCTTTGCCCAAGATAGAGAACTTATTTGGTCAGTTGAGTAAAGCTCGGGCGTTCTAGCAGCTATACTTGGCAATGAGTTTCCATCAACTAAGAGTAGTGGAAGATAGTATTACATTGATCGCATTTTGACCAAGGTACAATTCACATAAATGGTTAGTGATGTAGTTTGGATTGACCAACGCCACCGTGTTCTTCATTGATCTTATGAACTGAATCTTTCACGGTTAGTTGGATATGTTTATGCTAGTTTTCATTGGTGCTGGAGACATTGAGACAACACAAGTTAAAGGTGAAGTTTTTGAAATGCCATTTTTGGAAATGGGAGGTGAAGTTTCATGGGCACGTAGTTTTGGATAATGGATTAGCCATGGATCCATCAAAGATAGAAACTATTAATGGTTGGAAGAGGTCGGAGATGAGAAGTTGCTTGGGATTGGCAGGCTATAACTATTTATTCATTAAGGATTTCTCACATATAGCAGCATCCTTGACCAAGTTGATTAGGAAGAACAAGAAGTTCATGTGGATAGATAAGTGTGAAAGATCATTCCATGAGTTGAAAAGGTTATTGAAGAATACTTCTATGTTGATTGTGCAAGACCCAAGTTCGGTAGCGGGATCGAGAGTGATATAGGATTTATCTGTAGAGCTGGATTGGATGTATGTGAAAAAACCAAAAGGAATAATAGGTTGTGATATGAAGGAATTAAGAAACAAAGTTATTAGACTTGTTCGTCCAGTGGAGTAATGAAAAGAAGATTGTACCTGGGAGGTAGAGGGTAGGATTAGGAATATCTATCCCGATTTGTTTTAGACAATCATGTATACAGTAGAGTGCTTTGTTTGTCTATTGTATGGATTACTAGGGTACTAGTATATTCATGTATGATATGGCTGTTTATGGTAGTTGTACTAGTACTTTTTGCCTGATGATTAATAGTTCACATTAGTAGGGCACTGGTGTAATCTTTTGTACTTGTGTGTACTTATATGATGATGACTTTACACTTTTAGGGTGTAAGTGTAATATTTTTTCCTTTATCAAAATATCGAGGACGAAATTTTTAAAAGGAGGGAAGCTAGTAGTGCCCTATATTTTGGAGGGTCCATAATGTAGGAAATTAAATCAGATCAATAATAAGAAATTATCAAAAGATGAATAAATTAGTTTAATTGCAAGAATTGCCTAAGGGAGATGAACTAATAAAGTGTAGAACGCATTAAAAGGTTAATTGAATGGACCAAGAGTAATTAAAGCAATTAAGGTTAGTCTTGTTAATGAAATAAATAATTTAGATTTTAAATGGGAAGGATTGTGTTATGGGAAGTATAATGGTGTGACTAGGCTAAAATGAAATATTAGCCCAAGCTAAAGGCATAAGCCTATTTTCTTTGGCCACATCCCCTAATTTTTACCTCATTTCATTTTTGTAGAGAAAATCCTTAAAGCTTAAGTCAAGGCCGACCACCATTTTGCTAAACATAAGAGGAAATTTTAGGCTAGAAGATTCGAGCTATCAACTTTAAAGAAGAAAGAAAATTAAACAAGGTTTTTCTTAATCAAAGGTGAGTAAAAACTTTCCCTAAAACCTATCACCACCCACTTAGGTTCGGATTTGTTCTTGTATGAATGCTTTGATGATGGTAACCATGTTTGAATGATTAAAACATTGTTTTGATTATGGTTTGAAATTTAATCAAAGAAACTTAGCTCATGTTTTAGGGTAAAACATGAATTAACCATAGTTAAATGATTTGAAATTAAGACATGATGTTTATAACGATGAAATAAAGGTGGATTTTTACTTTCATAATTTTTGGAATTATTTTGGATTTATTATAAGTTTTCTAAGTTGAGAAATGGCTAATTTCAGGTAAATTTTGCTATTGAAAATAATGAAATTTATTATTTTGACCCTAAATTTTAGGATAAGGTAAATACGTTGAATTTTATTTATAGTGAATTTTTGGGATTTTCCCATCAATTTTCGATTTTTATATTAATTTATTAGTAAAGGAAAGGATTAACTAATTAAGGATAATTAATTAATTAAGTGGGTATGTAATTAGCCAATTTTGAAAAGTAAATTATAAAGAAGGAAATTGACTAATGAAAACTCAACACCGAATGGGGGTTGGTGGAAAGTAAATACTAGTAAGGAAATAAATTAGTTTTCATTATAATTACGAACGTGCCATTTAACTCATGATAGCTCCTATATGTTTAACCCACGATAACATTCATGCCTTCAATACGCAATGGATTTTGGAAAGTAATGACGAGATTACTCTTTGAGCTTAACTCTCGAAAGTTATTAATACACGATGACTATTTGAAGTTAATATACGAAGGCCTTAAAAAATTAACACATGACAACTTCGTTGGAGTTAATACACAATAACTATTGTAGAGTTAACTTGTGATAGCCATTAGAAACTTAACATGCAGAGGCTTAGAGAAACTAACAAATCACGATGGCTTTAGAGGGGATAACATGCCATAGCTTAAGGAAGCCATCTACTCACAAAGGCTCAAGGAGAATCAATAAGGATGGCTATAAGGGAGACAACCCATGACTACTACATGAAGTTTAATACATGACAAACTGGGAAGCTATCAACCCACGAAGGCTCTTGAGAAGCTAAAACAAGTTAGCTAATGGAAGGAAATAAACTAGAGATGGCTTAGGGAGAATCAACCCATGATGGCTATGGGACATGGTGACTACGTTCAACATTCGAAAGCTATAGGATAGCTATCATGCAATGAATGAGGCCAACTTGCAATAGCTCGGGAAGCTATACTTTCTTTTGAGTAAAATAAGAACACTTATGACACTTTGGAAGATGATTCCAAGTGCTAATGAACTATTTCATAAGGATGAAATAAAGGAAGAAATTTATTGTGTTGACTTATTTATAAATGAAGTAAAGCTTAAAGAAACTAATGAAGGATAAGGTATCATTTAAATTAAATGGTAAAGATGCATATCTAAAGAAAGTGTTGGGTACACTATAAATAAATAAAAGAAAAGGGTTGAACTATGATCATAAAGATATACTAGATCATGGAGTTATTAGACGGCAGGATTCCTTGACTATCAGTCGTCCAATGGTATATGGTAGGATGCCACGATAGGGTTCAACCATAAAAGATATATAAACTCTAAAGGGGAGTTGAGGTAGGGTGTCATGACCAGATGCCAAAACATCAGGGTGGTGTTCTAACTAAAACAAATTAATCGATAACGTGAACGATAGACGTTCAGGGACTATTGATGATTAGTTAGGACGCATATTAGAATGTATATAGGGTGCTTATATTCAACCTCTTAGGAGATTCAGAGTGGTTCTAGCCAAGGAGTCTCCATTAGTAGAATGAGTGGCCATTTTATCAGGTGATGTTGTTTGAAAAAAAGATAAATTAGTGGTAGATAGGCCTGGGAAGGAAATCACTAAATAAATTAATGATAAGCTAATGATGAAAGCCTAAAATAAGACATTAGGCAATGTTTGAATGGATGATAAATGATTATATGACATGGTTCATATCAAATTGGTAAGTATACGGTATACTTGATTTGAATTGCTAGATGACATGGTTCATAACTATATGATAATTGTAGGGTACACTTCTTGATTGAATATATGCACATGCTGGCTTTTTACATAATGTTGCTTACATATATGGTTTATCTTGATTATGATAAAGTAAAGGGAAATCCTGATTTGCATTAGCGGCATGGTCTCACCATGGACGATTAGTGTAAAGATTTTACTTATACCAGACTTTATGTATGACCCGTGTTTCCATAAACTTACGGGTACTCATTCGAGTAGACCGAGTTTGTAGAATAGATAGGTACCTATTAGGAGGACGAATAAAGGCTTCGAGGACGAAGTAGGAGGCTTATCAAGAGAATAAAAATGTTTTAAAATTTCCACTATACAAAACCAAGAATTATCATTTGTTATGTGTTGTGTTTGCATATTCATATGTCAAACACATTACTACTCTTATTTTCTATTGTACTTACCCATGTGTGGGAGCAAATTGGGTTAAAGATTATGTAATGAAATATATAATTCAAATTGATGTAATGAAAAGTTATTTAGCTACTCTGTTTACTTATGTTGTGCAAAATATTACTGAACCCACTTTGTCGCTTGAAAATGATTATGATGATGACTATAATATCTTAGGCGTCTTTTTCGGATTTTGAAGTGGGGGATGTCACAACTTAGTATCAAAGCTTAGGTTAGAGTAACACTTAAGCAAAACTGAGCTAAGTAGAAAATTATTAGTAGAAAACATACATCTTGGTGAGTGTATACGCTATATATATAACATACTTGTATTTTGATATATATATATATATGTAGTAGAATATATCTACCCTTCTTGGATTGATTCGGTCTCTTTACTTATGTTTCTTGCGAACCCTTGCTTATGCAAAAGGTGAGAATGGATCAAATAATCGACGTTTGACTATAGGAAGTGCGAGAGCGAATCCTTGCAGAGGAAAAGATGGTACGTAAAATGGCAAAGGAGGGAAGGCAAACCCAAAAGTTCATACTAAAGCCAGTACTCAAGTGCCTGCCCCAGTTGAGGGAGGAATGGATATGAATGTCTTGTTTTTCCAGTTCATGATGGAGATGATGGGGCAATGACTAGCTGCAGCCGTTGAGCTAAGACATGAGGTAGTAAGAGAAGCAGACTTTTCTAAGATGAATAAAGGTTTCAAGAGTTATGAGGGAAAGGAGTCCATAAGGAAGGACTCTACCTTGGAGGTGTTAAATTGGTTGAAGGTATGTGAACGTATTTTCGGAGACTTAGGATATAAAAATGCTCAAAAGAGGAAGTTGGCTTCTCGTCAGCACTAGGAGGATGCATTAGACTAGTGGGAGGATGTAATTACTGAAGTCTCAGAGGAAAAGATAACATGGGAGCATTTTAAGGAGCAATACGAGGCCCAGTTTATCCCCGGATCTCAAAAGAGTGCTTTGTGTAGGGATTCCTTAACTTAAAGCAGGGAGAGATGATTTGGCAGCACATATCCAATGCTTCAATACCTTGTCGAAGTATTGAATGGAGCATATCAGTACTTAGTATAAGAAGAATGAGAAGTTCATTGAGGGATTGAGGAAGGGGCTAAATCACACCGTGATGGCTCATTTATTGGCTCCACTTGATATGGTGGTGGAAATGGTGAGACGGTATGATCACTTGTTTCAGAAGGAGAAGAAAGCTGATGTTAGATCAAAGAGTGGGCAGAAGTGATGATTTAATCTGTATCAAAAGGTCGGAAAAAATCAATAGGGAGGAAAGACTTCTGGAGAAGGGACTCAGAAGCCTAATATAACTAATGTCACTTGCTTTAAATGCGGTCGGAAGTGGCACTAAGTGTACCCGGTAGGAGAACAAGGACAGGGCCAACTGCTTTATCTATAATTGGCCAGGCCATAAGAAGAGGGGTCGCCCAGAAGCAAATCAGGCAAAGGTTTAAGATTTGGATGGACCATCATCTAAATCAACTGTTGAGGAGAAAGGAAAGGTTGTGCTTGGAGGTACGATTTTGATTTTCAATATATACGTTAGAGTTCTATTTAAAACTACTAGTACTCAATCTTTCATTTCAAGAGATTTGGTTGATAGGTTAGAATTAGACACTGCCTATTTGATTATGTCCTTGGATGTGGTTAATCTGATCGGTGGGTATGCCACTCTTGGATTAAGGTGCACTGACCTTGAGTTTGACTAAAGTAGACATTTATTTTTTCACGACCCATATGTATTTGACTTCGTAGGGTATATAATAATTTCAGGTATGGACTTGTTAGTGCTTAATGATGCTAGGATTTACTGTGCAGATAAGATTATCGCCGTAAGAAATCCAAAGAAAGGAGAAAGAATTATGATAACATTGGACGTAATGAAGAAGAAGAAGCCAGACTTGATGCTAGTGCTATGGAAAATCAATAAGATAAGATCAATAAGTACATATAGTCCGAGAATTTAAGATGTTTTCGTACCTGCAACTGGATTACGCCAAAAAGGGCAATTGAATTCCAAATAGATTTAATGTTGGGAGCATAGCCTGTTAGTGGACCGCCTAGAAGAATGCCGCCTAAGAGATGGAGAAATTGAAGAACAGCCAGTGGAGCTTGAGGATAAAATTTTCATTAGGTCGAGTAGTTCGCCATGGGGAGTGTCTACGGTATTTGTAAAGAAGTCGGATGGATCTTTTCAGATGTGCATTGATCATCAAAAGTTTAATGAGTTGAAAGTGAAGAATCGTTATCCTTTGCCTAGAATAGACGACTTGCTTGATCAGTTAAGTAGAGCTCAGGTGCTCTCGAAGCTAGACTTGGCGATGAGTATCCATCAACTAAGAGTTGTAGAAGATAGTATTCCATTGACCACATTTTGAACAAGGTATGGTTCATATGAATGGTTAGTGATGCCATTTGGACTGACCAATGCCTCTGGGTTCTTCGTCAATCTTATAAATCAAATCTTTCACGATCAGTTGGATAGATTTGTGTTAGTCTTCATTGATGATATCATGGTATATTCTAAGGATGAAACAAACCATAAAGTTCATCTAAGATAGGTGCTCGAGATGTTTAGACAATAAAAGTTGAAGGCGAAGTTTTCGAAATGCCAATTTTGGAAATGGGAGGTAAAGTTTCTTAGGCATGTTGTTTTGGAAAATGTATTAGACATGGATCCATCGAAGATAGAAACTAGTAATGGTTGGAAGAGGCTGGGGATGGTCTCGGAAATGGGAAGTATCTTGGGATTGGTTGGCTATAACTGCAGATTCATAAAGGATTTCTCGCGTACAGCAACACCCTTGACCAAGCTAACCAGGAAGAGTGAGTAGTTTATATGGGAAGATAAGTGCGCAGGATTATTCCAGGAGTTGAAAAGGTTATTTGCAAATGCTCCTATGTTTATTGTGCCTAAAGTGAACCAGAATCGTGCAGTATATAATGATGCTTGTGGAATAGGATTGGGGCAGTGCTAATGTAAAAGGGCGAGTGATAGCTTATGAACCAAGACAGTTGAGATCACATAAAGTTAGATATCTGACCATTACTTGGAATTGGTAGGAGTAGTATTTGTGCTGAAGATTTAAAGACATTACTTGTTGGGAGAACGATTTGAGTTGTATATGGATCACAATCCGTCAAATATCTATTCTCTCAAAAGGATTTGAACATGAGGCAGTGGAGATGGTTGGAGTTTCTGACGGCATATGATTTTGGGATAGAATATATGACAGGAAAAGAGAACATGGTTACCGATGCTTTGAGTAAGAAACATCGAAATGGTGCGTTAGACGTGATTAAAGATTGGAAGATGTTAGAGGCGTTAGCCTCTTGTGGAGTGCATTATAGGTAGAATACTAAATTAAGTAGTGATCCGAGCATGTTAGCAAGTTTGAAGGTACGTCCAACACTTGTAGATAAGATTGCTGCAAGACAAAAGGAGGACACACTAATTGTTGAAAGAATTATGCGATTAGAGATGAGGGTGATGTTAAGGATCTGAAAGAATTTGAGATAGACTTGAAAGAATGGCTTAGAAAGAAAGGAAGACCATGTGTTCAAGATGTAGGTGAGCTTCGGAAGGAAGTCTTGGAGGGAAATTCATTGGTCCAAGTTTACTATTCATCACAAAGACAGGAAGATGTTTCATGGAGAGAGCCTTCCTTTAGAAAGGGATGAAGAGAGATGTTGGAGAATGTGTGAAGAAGTGCTTCACTTGCCAGCAAGTGAAGGATGAGCATCAGAAGTCGAGCGATTTACTTCAACCTTTGGAAGTACCAATTAGGAAGTGAGATTTAGTGTTTATGGATTTTGTTGATGGTTTTATCTTAAGGAAGCTATTTACTCATGAAGGCTTAGGAAGAATCAACACACGATGGCTATAAGGGAGACAACCTACAACCACTACATGAAGTATAATACGTGATGGCTTAGGAAGCTATCAAACCATGAAGGCTCTTGTGAAGCTAACACATGATAGCTAAGGGAAGGAAATAAAGTAGTGATGGCTTAGAGAAAACCAACCCACGATGCTATGGGATTACCAACACATGATGACTAGGTTCAACATTCGAAAGCTATGGGATAGCTAACATGCGATGACTAAGGCTAACTTGCAATAGCTTGGAAAGCTATATTTTCTTCTAAGTAAAATATGTTAGTACCTTAGGTATTGGTTTTGATGACAACAACTATATGAGATCACATAAAATATAGATACTAATGTTTTATCAAGTGATATATAGTATATAGTTGTAATGACCCGTAAATTTATCAATTTGATAAATTATATTTTTTTAATATTCAAATATATGCTTTTAAAACATAGATTATGATGTTTTGAACAATAATGATGGTAATCTTATTTTGAATAAGTATTTACAAAAATATATAATTTGAAGGAATATCGATAAAATGGTCGAAAATCGTTCTATCAATAAACAGCTCTATGATTATCAAAAGTCGTGCACGGAGCTGGATACATACACTTATTTATCCATTTAAACAAGAATATGAAATAAAAATTATTTATTTTATTTTTGGAATAAAAATTATATTTATGACATCATCAGAGATATTATCAATTTTATACATTTTTCCGAAAACTTAAATATAGTTTAAATAATAAAATAATTGTAATAAAATGATAATAAATCATTTTAATTAGTTATATAGCGATAACAAATCATTTGTATTAGTTATGTGAAGTTATATACTTATTTTGAAAATATAAGAAAAAGTCATAATATTTTGTCGATACGATAACACTTTTGTAAACACTTGCTTAATATTGATTTATGTGTTTTTATAATTCAAATGGAATCATTTTAATTAGTTAAAAATGATAAGGAATTAGTTTTCAAATTTTGTTTATATTTGTATGTAATTTAATTTAGAAGTGAAAATATGATCGAGGATCGAAATCGAAATTCGTAACGATTTGACGAATAGAAGTTGTTTTAATGATTGCAACCTTATATGATAAATATGCACACATTTATACATAAATATGCATGTCATACATGCACATACACATACAAGTAAACATACATACATGTATACAAATGAAACAAATATCATGATATTTCTCTTATACTTCACCTTTAAGTATACAAAAGTTAATGCACATGCTATAATAAGATGGTGGTGATGGAACATGGGAGTAGGCGTGAGCTCATGGAGGTAAGGAGGAGCACATGGTGATGGAAACTAGTGATGTGATGGGAGGAAAAAATATCATGATATTTTTCCAAACTTCACCTATAAATACAAGACCACACCTCTTCATTTCTACATATCTCCATCCACACTTCTTCTTTTCTTCTTCACACCTTCTCTTCTCTTCTTTAATGGCCATAGACCGTGAGTTTTGGAAGGTGAGAGGGCTTAGGCCGTGGTTGGAAAGAGAGAGGAAGGAGGTTTAGGGGCAAGCAATAGTGAAAGAGGAAGTGGCTGTGAGCTAGGGGATGGTGGACGAGCAAGGCCAAGAGCTAGGTGAAGGTTGAGGAGATGGTCTTGTGGTTGACGGGAGAGAAGCATGGTTTTAGATGATGTTTTAGTGATGTAGAGAATGATATAGTGAACTGTTGATTTGTTTGATTGTTGGTAGGAAGAAAGATTGGTTTCAACAAATGGTGAGAACTCGATTCTAAATAAACTTTAAAATGGTTTTTAATAAGTTAGCATGTGTATAAAAAATTGTTATGATGTTTTGTTGGTTAATTAATGATGCTTGATGGTTGCTTAAGAAGTAAAAAATATTATATAGTTAAACATGTCATTTAAAAGTGAGAAAACTGTATACTTTATTTATATTATGATATGGATGATGATATGATATGTTTGGAATGATTAGTTGTTATGTTTTGATCATCATGTTTTGATTGTGAAAAATATAGTTGTTTGGATGTGTAAATAATTCGCGTTTAATACACTTCAAAATTACGCAATGGAAATCACTTTCCGAAATAAATTATAAAAGTGTTACGAGATGATTAAACCTTTTTAAATTGGTTTATAATCACTAAAACTTGATTTGGTGAAATTTTGAAATTTCATGAAATTAGAGTCAGAAACACGTCGCGTAACGGTAGTTCACGGTTTCGCACCGTAATAGTTTAGATCCATTTATATGATGGATTCAGATTCGAAATTCTTTAGAATAAGAATTTTTCAAACTCTTACAATCATAGTTTTCAAACAAAATAAAGAGATCGCGATTTCATCTAGTAGATTTTGAAATATGAGCAAAATAAGTTTTTAAAATAGTCGCGCTTTGGCAGTTCGGAAACTAAAGCAATAAATTCTTTAAATAGATCTTTTTAATCCTTTAGGAATATGAAATAATTTCTATAATATATTAAAATGTTTTAAAAGAGATATGAGTTATATAAATGGACTTCCAATTGATAAAAAAGTTGTTTTGATCAAAGAAGCCTTAAAAAAACATTATTTGCAGCATTTTTTCGCGGCACTTTCTAATAACTTTTGCAAACAACGGTTTTAACTTAATTATTCTTTCCCTAATCTTTTAGGAAATTTTTTAAATAAATAATTAGGTATTTTAAAGATGATTTGGAATTTTTAAAATTACTTTTAAAGGAGTTTAAATAAATGGTTAAAAGAAAAGCTGTTATAAATAAATGATTTAATCTTGGCTCTAAAATCCGATGAGTAGACTACATTTTTCTATTCGTGAGATCCCAATATGGGGTACTTAAACTAAGGAGATGTTCAGGAGCAACTAGTGCCCCGGCTCATCTGGCGTCTTTCCTGTGCGAGGAATAGATAAGGTCGAAATGTCGGAAACAAGGCAAGTATAAAAGATTCAAATTTACAAACTCAATACAACTTCGATGGTGTAGAAATAATGTTCTTATATTTGGTATTAAATTCTAAAGAGGTAACTCATACTATCCATGTTAATTTAAAAGGTGATTCCACCATTGTTTGATCGATAGTAAAGGTTGAATACAAAAATTGATATTGAGTAGAACTAGTATAATTTCTATCGATCCTTTTTACTCAATAAGGTTTGGCAATGTGATTTATGAGAGATGATTTTGATTTGGTGTTTCCAAAGTTAAAGGGAGATTTAATAATTCTGTATATACTGGATAAGAATATGATTTAAAGATTTATATCTCTAAAAGAGATAATTTATTTGATAAAAGATATTGATAAATGAAATGATAATCATCCTCAAACTTAACATCTTTTATCGATGATTGGTTCGAAGGAACTGAGATTGGATTTAGGTGATTCCTATCCGAAACTCACTTCGAACCAATATACACATTCGGGGAAAAGGAATGGAATGATAATAAATTAGAAGATGGAATGTAGGGCTGCTTGTCACCGACCCTTGGGGTAAATTTCCCATATCATATATATGTGGCAGTAGTATCTTCATTTGATCTTCGATGCAAAGGCTGCTCGCTACTAATCCTAGGGATGATTCCCGACAGGATGTAGTAGGAGAGTTCCTTCGGTTTGTCATGTTCCTGGACAACTTGTATGGATAAATGTCCGACATTGCATTTCTAAAATGCACGTACATTGATTTTTACAAACGTACATCTGTTTGGTGGTGTAAGAGGTAACTCTCCTATACTTAACATCCTTCTCTAAGATGTACGAGCTCATAGGTTTTACATTTGTGGAAATCAATAGTGTGTGATGGAATTGGCAATCTAGCATTCAAGTGAAATGATTGCTATGAGAAAGTTAATCGTTACCTCAAGCCTCATCACCGGAAAATGGCTTAAATAGGACATGCCGTAAGGCTATGTGGTTCGTAACCATTAGGGTATGGTCATTACCTTTCTAGATTACTCTCTACATGTCAATTTTGTTGTGTATGCTATGGGATCCCAGATAGGTCGGTTACAACTGGGGTGATGTCATATTCGATTCTATTTCCGACACCGGATGGGTTTTCAGGTAAGCCGGTCTTGCCAGATGCAGAGGTTTCAAAGGTATTGATCCTCGACACATCCCTCTGGAGATGTATTATACGGAAGGTAGTCCCTTACCTACCATTATATGGAAATCCATTCTCCAATAAGTGCCTTCGGACTTGATTGTAGAATCTATTATGCTGGAAGTTAATCACTGTGACAATTTCGGCTAAGATTATATAAATTTTTGAAAAATATTTTCAAAAGAATGTCATTAAAAATAATATTCCTAGATTTTGCATAGCAAATGTTTCAGTTATCATCAGGTAAAAACCCATTCCGTGTTTATGTGTGGAGTAGTCTTATGAGATACCCTTTGTTTAAAAATATCTGTATTTGAGTTCCTCACACCAATCCCATGACTGATCCAGAGTTTATTTTTCTTGTCCCTTAAACTCTAGGTGCCCTATTTTCGAGCAACCAAGTAGTTAGGTAGCATGGACCATTTTGGTAGAAGCTTGGAGCATTTTAGGAGAAATATGAAGCATGGAGGTTCTTATGATGATAGTTATCTATTGTTAGTTTCCGTTGTATTTTGTATTATGTATTGGGTATCCACCAGCCCCAGTAAGGGATACGTAGTTATAACTATCCCTTGCTGGGTTAGTACCTACCGTAACTCTGATGAATCACTTAGGAGTGATTTATGTACTTTCCACATGTATAACTATAATCAGTTTTAAATACGATGTGAGATTCTGTTTTATTCCGTCTTCTATCTTTATTTCTTTTAAAACTCATAATAATCCGCCTCTTCGGCACTTAGGTTTGTGGCACGTGAATACCGAGGATGTATTGGTGTTAATTTCTGAGGGTAGTGGAGGTGGGTCGTCATATTTTGGTATCAAATCTTAGGTTGAGCGAACACTTGAGCCTGGTAGGGGTAAAGTTTCATCAGAGATAAGGTTAGTAATACCCAAGGATGAGTAAATCATTAGAGATAGGGTAAGTGACACCCTAGAATGAGTTGAGAGTATTATATATGAGCATGTATTCGTTGATGTTATATAAAAATGATTTTTGTTTTGGAAACTTGGTAAATGAAATAATTTTACCTAGAATTATATTTTAAATGTAAAGAAATATCTTTTAAAAGATATAAGTAGTGTTTGGTTATTAAGGGAATGGTATTATTCCGTTATTATCATTGACTGATTGGCTGTTTGATTTAAAAGTTTAAATACGAACACCTCGTGATTTTAGTTTCAAAATTTGACTATGTGGTGTTCGATAAATAAAACATATATTTGAATTCTTAGGAAAATTGATTCAAAATAAAAGTTACTTTGAAAAAGGAGCATTTTAACAAATAAGTCCATCTTTTTTTTTTTTGGCAAGGCCGACGGTTTTATAGTGGACCGACCACTTTTATTACGTAAGTAATAAAGTTGAAGTACAGGAGTAAGGCAGAGATACCTTAGCTACGAAATACAAATCTAATACAGGACAGGAGTATGACAGATGCGTCACAACTACTAAAATAAATACCACAGCTAGTCCTCCTCCGCAGAGGAAGAATCTCCCACACTCTCATCATCCTTGGAAGAAATCAAAGGTCCACCATCAAGAAGTCCAATAAAGGGACGAAATAGAACAGCAAGGGACGGATCATAACAGTCACTGCTAGAAGAGTAAACATAAGATCTTTCCCAGGTAGAATCAGCAAGAAGCTCTGCGTTCGTCAGAGCATACGTTCCATCCATGTCAAGAACCAAAGTATCACCAGATATGGAATAAAAAAGGCATCGAAGATCCAATAAATCATCAGATATGTATCTAAAATATGAGTTATCCACTGGGTTGTACCTCATATCAGTACGACAATCAACCCAAGAGAGCTCAGTCTTAGCCCAAACAATATGAGACGGATAGAGAACAGGAACCACAGGGGGAACCGGAGGAACAGCACCAAGGTCAGGGGAAACAGCACCATGATCAGGGGAAACAGGAGGCTCTAAGGAGGGGAGAGGATCAGAGTGAGCTACAACCAGAGAGGCCTTGGGAACCCATTTCCTAAGAGGAGGACGAGGCAGAGGAATTCTAGGAGCAGCATCAGGAACAACAGAGCGCACGCAATCAGCGTCAATATGTCCAAAGGAATGACATGAGGAACAAATATCAGGGACCCATCCATAACGAACACGAACATTGGCCACATGTCCAACAGCTAGCTGAACAGGAATAGTGGTGGGAAGAGGCTTGTCAGGAGTAATCTCAATCAAGGCTTTGGCAAAAACAAGCTTGTCACGCGCAACCGTATTAGAGTCAAAGCATTTCAATTTTCCTATATTGCACGCAAGCCAATTCAAGCCAAGCAACGGTTGTAAAGCAGAAGGAATTTGGGAGAAATAAACCCAAACAGGGACCGAAAAAACTTGCTCGCGAACACTTGCTATCGTTGGCGACCAGGGGGTAAGAATAAAAGGCTGACCGTCAAAGAAGGAAGGTTCAGACTCTAGAACACGTCTACGTTCCTCAGGGGAGGAGAACAGAAGGTAGTACAAGGAATCAACCAACTTAACTCTAAGACCACCATGCAGTCTCCAGGCTCTACGACATACAGCAGCCACATCACGAAGACGATGATTAGGGTCCAAAAAAAATCCAACAACGTATCCGGACCAAAAGTCAATTCCGGCTTGCATTACACAGGGGGGAGGTATCATAACTCCATTTTCCTCAACGATATCGAAATCAACTGGTTCATAAATTCCCGCGTTACGTGGTTTGGAGGAAAATAGGGAAGTCCAAGGCCTGGGAACAGAAGGAATAGGGACAGCAGTGCGAGGAGCAGCATGACAACACTCAGCATCAGAAGTTGAGGCAACCGGAATGGTGCAAGGAGAATCAGCACACAAGACACTACCAGGAGATAAATCATTGTTCACAGGAACAACAACAGCATTGGCAATTGGACGCGTAATGTCACAGGCAGATCCAACAATGGGACAGGCAAGGGGAGACCCAGAACAAACAATGTCTGATGGCATGATATCAAACAAAGGGACGGCCGTGCTATTTATTTTACAGATAGATCCAGATCCTACTGCTGCATTAACACAAACACTAGAAGTGCTACTTACTGGGATAATATTTTTAGCCTTGGCAAAGACATCCCCTGCCATACTGCAAAATTCACTGACGGCATCAGAAGAGCCCGTTGCAAGTTCATCCAAGGCGTTACAGTTTGCATCATCAGAACAAACAATGGTTCTGGACATAGTAAGGAAGTTTTGCTTACCAGAGAAAGTTTGCGTTGGTGACACATCAGTCGAAGCTTTAATAAGTCCAGAGCTAACAGCAGGATCAGTCATATTCGACATACTTGCACTTAGAGGGGGGAAATCTCGGGACGAGAGAAGGTCAGGATGAACGACAGCATCGGCCGCCAAGCCACGGAACCGACGGCCAGATCGCGTTGATGAGGGAGAGGGACAGAGCTGAGATAAAGGAGGAGAAGGGAACATGAAAAGGGGCGAGCGAACAGCGAGAGCGCCGAAATAAGTCCATCTTTTATTACAAAGGAAATACAGTTCTATAAAATGATAGAAATAGTTTGAAACAAATATTTTTTAAATGGTTTATATAAAAGATTTATAAAAGTAATATTTTATAAATAAAGCAATAAATTTATAAACAGTGTTTTTGCAACACCCCAAATTTTTAATGACATTATTTAGGGAATTTAATTAGTTAAATTTAATTAGATAATGTGGGTTGATTAATGGATTGAGATTTGTAATTTATTTAAGGGGTAGCCATGCCATGTTAATGAGTAAACAATGAATTAAAGAATTAAGGTGTTTGGAAAGAAGGAAGGATAAAATAGGAAAATGATTAAACTTATACCCTAAACCCTTAGGAAACCAAAACACACGTTCATTTCATATTTTCTCAAACAAAAACACCTCTAAGGCCGGCCACCATTAGCAATCTCAAGAGAAGATAAAGCTAGGGTTCAAGAGAAGAAACAAATCAATTAACCAAGATCAAATCTCATATCCTTAATCACAAAGCTAAGGTGAATAATGACTACATCTCACTTTTCTATATGTTTTCGGTTTTAAGGTTAAATCCGATTTATCTTGCAAGTTTATGCCATGTTTTTAAATGGTTATATATATATATATGCTTGTTGATATGCTTATTCATATAGATATTATGATATGTTTGATGTGAAAATCCTATTTAATGACATCCAAATGCCTTGCGAATTTAGATTTAGATTAGAAATGATATTTTAGAGATGGGTTTCAATTTTCATAATTTTTTGAATTAATGTGGATTTTATATTAATTTTCTAGTGAAGAAAATGATTTATTGGGTTATAAATTATTTACGGCTAAATAATTAATTATTTGGGTCTGAAATTTATATATGTTAGAAAACATATTAAAAATGATTTTCTAGAATTTTTGTAGAATTTTCCAAAGTGTTTTGATGAATTTATAAAATTATTTAAGGTATGCGACTTAAATGTTTTTTATATATTTATAAAAGGAGAAGGGATATTTTATAAAATAAAATTATTGTTTATTTATGAAATTATGGCAGTGCTTTTAGAAAAGAAAATTTAGCAACCAATAAGATTTTAACAAACATAGCAGGTTAGTTAAAAAGTATTTCTCCTTTTAGTTAAAGACAATAATTTGCTTGTTTTAGCCTGTTTCGCCACTTTCGGCACCTTGCTTCCGACACAGATGGCTTTCGACTTAGTCCTCCACCACCATCATTAACAAAACCAATGCACATGGAATCAAAGACTTGATGCATAGTGAATTGGAATGAAGGTGGAAGGTATGAGGTCGAAACCCAGGGTTCCGAAGGGGTTGAAGCACGCCTTTGTTTTAAAGTGAAAAATGTGCCTGCTTTGCTTTCACTTTATAGCTTTCGACATAGTTAAAGGTTTTAAAGAAATGGTTGCGCCTTTGTTTTGAACAAACTGCTTTCGATCTAGTTGGCTATTGACTAGGTCAACGGTTTTAAAAGAATGGATTTAAAGGGGGTTGCGCCTTTATTTTTAAGTATAGGCTTTCAACTAGGTCGAAGCCCTTTAGCTGCTGTAACAACCCGAATTCCAGTGGGTCCAGATTTTTTGCAAAAATGCTAAAATTCAAGCCCACTGAAGCCTGAGTTAGGTTTCTGGTATCCTGCAAATAGGCAAAGACAAATATATCAGAGCTCAGATAAATATCTCACAGCGGAACTGACTAAAATATAATAGTAAGTAAATACTCACCAATATAATAACACTTTCTAAACAAGCGTCTCAAAGCTGGAAAGTCTCTGTCATCTACCTAACCTGTAGGATGTTATGAGGAGGGGGTTAGAACTAAACTTCTGGTGAATGGACAAACTATACACTTCTAAGCTTAATTCTACATATACCGTTTTATTTCCAATTACTATTATATTAGGTTCATAATACTCTCGCCTCTGTGCGTGAATCGTTCCCATCTACTCCCTAGTAGATCAAAACCTAATAACTGATATATATGTAGCTATAAGCCTAATGACCGTATCGGTCCTAGGTACTACCCATAGTACCTTCCGTATCTTCCTCGCAAAGGACTCCATCGTCTTGCTTCTATGGCATTCTGTGACTATATCTATAAAGGACTGCCTCGTAAGGCCTACAATATAGATGTTCCGTCGTCTACTATGAAAAAGTAAAACTGCGTCTGCACTAGTCTATACTAATGCTCGGACATCTACAATGTACTACACAGTGCGTACCTTGAGGACTATACGTAATCGTTCTGTCTACTCCTTGGATCCCGCTTAACAAGGTCTACCTTGTACGAAACTCAATCGGGGATTTTCTATTTCTGTAAAGTATTGCCTCATTAGGCCTATAATACAGATATTCTACTTGGTCTGTCCCTTTTCTTATCATGGCTATGGCCCCACGCAACCACCGCTCAACTAATTGAAAGACCTCTAAAGAGCTAAGTGGTTGTGCCCTACTACAAACAATCTAAACATCCAATTGGCTGCGCCCCTCATCCAATGTCTCGATAGTGAAAGAATCATTGGACTGTAGGTTTAACTCTAGTCTTTCCCAAACTCGCTTCTTGGTTTTGATGCTGGCCCGTTATCCGCATACGACTATCCTTTTGGGTCCTGCCCACTAAAACTTACCTGCAAGTACTTGGACGTACGAATATCCTACTCCAAACATCAAACCCTTTTGACTGCCTACAATGGTCCTGCCATGCAAAAAGCACTCAAGGCATACTCTTTTGATGGAACACCTACAGACCTTCCTCCGGAGGACTGCTTCGCTATGCCTACACCAGAGGGCCATCCTAGAGTACCCTCACGTCCCGTTGAAGTCTCGTACTTCCTTCTAGCCCAAAATAACTAAGTTGGACGTGCTTCTTCTGTGCTGAAATCTGTGATGAACTGCTTCGTTAGGCTCCTCATCCTTTGGGCTGCTCCAAACACATCTCACTCTTTTATTAGACCCTAAGTCTAATCTTTTATTTTGCGTTTAGTTTACTTTTCTTATTCTGTTGGCTACTTATTTACCCTAATTGCTTGTTAACTTAATCCAAGATCTAAGTTTATTAAAATAAGCCTCTTATGTTATTTCTGCTCCATTTGCTTATTAAATTAATTTAAGTCTTAAAATAAGCCTTTTCTGTTCTTTCTACTTAATTATAACCTATGTTATAATTTTACTTGCAATTGTCACTACTATATTCTTTTATAATCTATATATTATAAATATATTTACAAGCGTCTCTTTTCTATTCTAGTTTGTCTTCTTTTATTATGATATTGAATTCTCTTTAATTCTCTTATATTATATGACAATCTTGACTTGGGACTACGTCCAACTTTCACAAATTTACTTATCATAATAACTGCTTTACTTTTATTCTATTATCTGCGCAGTAAATGCAGATTTAGTTACATTTCTGTCTATAGCTTCTATTCTTGTCTAATAATTAACTTGATTCCTTCTCTAATTCCTTTAATTCTTCACTTCATTTTCTTATATTTTAGGAAGTAGTTCTATTCTATTTGGTTGGTTATAAAATGCCATGCTAAAATCTATTTCCATGCTTTAATATTAAATAATGCTATAAACAATAATCCGTAACTGCAATATTTTTTTATTATTTCTTTACTTATTGGATAGTACAAAATACAGTAATTTCTCTATTTTACACTAATTACGTTTATCGTTATCTTTTAAATATTAAACTATAGAAATGTATTCTCTTTTCTAAACCAACCAATTAATCTATCACTTACTTTCAAATCAAGTTATTAGGTTTTCCCTTTTTATTTATTTTTCCCCGTTTTAGCATAATTTACTGCAAATTTCTATTTTTCTCTCTTCATTTCAGGTTTTCTTATTTTACATCTAATTTCTGTAAATCTAGTGTTCTTCTATTTTAGTTCGTATTTGCGAATTTTTCTCTTTAATTAATTTATTCGCATAAAAAGGAATAAAAAGAAGCTAACATTTACAGGCTAAATTTCAACTTTAAAATAGATGTAAATAACTATAAATTTCTTACTTTTAGGCTTATGCCTTTCTCTAACTGTCAAGTCTAATATTAATTAAATAAAGCTCTCTTATACAATTTATAGTCTCAGCATAACTAGTTAACAGAATTAATTACTGAAATAAATACTGAATAAAATTATTTAATGGGAATCTAACGATAATATATCATAAACGTAAAGGATATATAATCAAATCCACTCACCTGTCGTTCTTAGCTTTAAATCTCTATCTTCTAAAATTACTACGCCGTTCTACAACTTCTCTACTTTAATTTGTTGCAATTTCTCTATTTTGTTCACATATATTTTATTTGGATTCATTTGGTGAAGATTTGTGAGAAATAGGAGAAAAGAATGAAGAAAGAAGCCATCGTTTACTGTAAGAGAGGGATGAAGAAAGTGACGACTGATGGAACGAATTATATTACGTTCTCTCTTATATAGATGCAGCCCACCAATTATCTAATTAACCCTCTTCTTAATTGATCCTTCAATTAATTTTTATGTGTAGCAATATACTGCCTATATGTACACATTCAAATCTAGGTCCACTATTATTTCATTTCCTTATTAATTGACATTTTCTATTGATTACGTTACAATCCTAATTAATAGCCACATTAATAGATTAACATGTCACCTCCATTAGTTAATTTCCTTAATTAATATTTTACACATTGTAACGTTTCATTAATTGGCATGTCAATTAATTCCACCATTCAATTAACATATATATTTAATATGTATATATATATTTTATTATCCAGATATGAATTTGAACATTTATTTGTTACATTTATATATAAACCTCTTTAAATTGAGGGATCTGATATATATATATATATATATATATATATATATATATATATATATATACATACACGTTATGTATTAATCTCCAATATTAATTCACATATTAGTTAATTGCACTTTTTACCTGATTCTATTTGCAATATTAATTATTCCCCTTATTTTTTTCCTCTTACATCTAATTATCTTAATAATTTACATCCATTACAAACATAATAAATTTGTTACTACTTTTATAAATATCCTATGAATTCATTGCAAATGTTTATAATTGATAAAATTTCCATGTTTGCATATGTAATTGTTTTTGACGCTAAAACTTCAAACGGCTATAACTTCTCCGTTTGAAGTCCATTCAGAAAACATTGTATATGGAAGTTGATCAGAAAATTGCCACGAACACAATGGTATAAGTTTCATGGTCAAATTCCAACATTAGCAAAAATTCATTATTCACTATTTTCATAGTTATCAATTAAATTTATTTAATTTAACTGTCAATAAAATATGAGGTGTTACATCTGCCGCTTCTTACCTTTAGAAGCAATGCCTTCGAAAGGGTATACCTACTTTTATAAAACCCTACTACTTCGCCAAAGCTTTCAAAAGGAATGCTTTTGACTCTGATGGGTTTTAGATCCTTTTGCTCTACTTGAAGGCATAATCCAAATGGTTTTGATCGAAACGGTTTTCAAAGGTTTCGAAGGGGTAATGTAATAACCCGCATATTTTACGATTGTATATTTAAATGTTTTATTTAAATATAACATCGTTTGTCGGATCTAAGTCCGAAATGTCACTTTTTGCAAATAGTCGAATTAGGACTCGAGACCACTTCAATTGAGTCCAAAATGGCATTTGCGACCTTTTTGAGTATAAACATCGATATGTTTGGAGTTGAGTAAAATTTTGATATTTTCATCTAGGGCTCTAGGTTTGGGTTTCAGCCCACCAACCTAACAAATAACCCAACTCCACTCCTCTTCATTCATTCCACTCCTCATTTCCTAATACTCTCAAGCTAAAGTAAAAATGGGGGAAAGAAGAGGAAATTAAAATTCCTAAACCTTAGCTTTGATTAGGAAACTCAAATTCAAGTCCAAAATCCAAGAGAAGCTTAGGTAAGCATCCTCTTCATCTTCTCCATCTCAATCCCTCTTCAATTTTCAGAAATTCCTATAACCTAACTTAGGAAAAACTTCACCTTTGATAATAGATTGAAGATTCTAGAGGTGTTGTTGAAGAGAAATCAATCTTTGCTTGTTCTAGAGCTTCTCATTTGTTGTTTTGGGTTTAAAAGGTGAGTTTTTGAACTCACATCTATGTCTATATCTTTGATAGCTGTTAGGTAGTAATTCCTAACATCTATTCCTTGTCCATTTGCCTTTGAATTGAATTGGTTTGATGAATATTTCAATTTTTGGTGTTTTGAAGTCAACTTTAAAAATCCTATCTTTGATGTTTGAACATATTGTTGGGGTGTATCGAAGAGCCTATAAGGCTGGGTTGTCACTTGGCATAAATCCCTAGTCTCCGTTTCTCGTCCGATCACTTCCGGTTTGGATTTTTGCCCTTCTTGGGCTAGACTGAAAATACTGCAAATGACAGTTCAGTCGACTGAACCGTAAGATCAGTCGACTGAACCGTAAGATCAGTCGACTGAATCTGGGAACAGAAAATTTTCTGGCCTTGTATCAGTCGACTGACCATACAGTTCAGTCAACTGAACTTGGGAACAGAAAGCTTCTATCCATCTATCAGTCAACTGATGTATATGGCCAGTCAACTGAACCTGGAAACCGAGAGTTTCTAGGCATGTATCAGTCGACTGACCATACAGTCCAGTCGAATGAATCTGAGAAATGTGCATTTTGCCTATTTTAGGCAGTTTTGTGTGGGTTTCCAATTTTTAATCGATTCTTGATGATCCGATTTGTTATTATCATTTATCGACTTTGATGACTTCTTTCTCGATTTTTTTTGGGAATATCCATTTTGATGGATTTGGTATCAATTTCTATGGATTTAATTCACATTGTCGTATGTGAATTCACAACACCAGAACTGTCATTTTGTAACGGTTATAACCGTTGGTAGCAGGTATGTTATAATTTTTTTTACATATTTTGTAACGGTTATAACCGTTGGGAATTTTGGTCATTCCCAACGGTTATAACCGTTGGGAATGTGAAGTAATTCCTAACGGTTATAACCATTGGGAATCCTGGTAATTCCCAATGGTTATAACCGTTGGGAATTACTTGTATAAGTATATAGCAAAATTACCAACACTTATAAGTGTTATAAATTTGGTATAGCAGAACCATATCTTATTCGGCATATAATAGTATTTCATTCAACCATATCCCATTCCGGATCTTATAGTATAATCACATATTATTTCATTCAACAATACAAATTCAAATTTAAAGCAATAACAAACATGAAACTAAATTTCAAAACTAATATATCATCAAATTGTAAAGAAAATCAAACATACTAATTAGTTCATATCAAATTCTTCAAAGTTCATTGTGAAAACTTCAAATTTCACTACTATAAAATATTTTGAAGCATACAAACAACGAATGTGATACTCCGACCAAACTACAAAACCACCATCAACCAACTATGTATCCTACCCTTCTGGCCCAAGCTACTAACAACCTTCTTGTAGTGTTCTACTCTCTTCTTCCAAAGCTTTGTATCCTGCATGAACATTTCTCCATTCACTCCATCTACACTCCCACTACTGATTCTTGAAGGCACTGCAATCAACTTTAAAAAATTGCAGTGAACAATCAGCTTTAAAAAATTGCACTTAGAAGAATATTAAGGATCTAATTAACCATAAAATATGTAAGGTAATTAACTACTAAATATACTAAGAAATAGGATCCTTCGTAAATTCAAAAAATAAATTAGTAAAACATGATAAATTGAATGTCGTGATTAGTATTGTAATTAGATCTTCCATATAATAGAATATAATGAATAATAGTAAGATACTTCAAAAACATACCCTGTAAATAATTAATTCTCCGCATTGTCAATTTATTAAGATACTTTAATGCATATTTTTTCCACAAATAATAATATACATAAATAATACTACAAAAATAAGCATGATGCAGAAATGTATGAACGCTTATATATACTCAAATATTTATAAACAGATTTCAAAGTTATGTAAATTAGAACTTACTGTCTGGTCCTCCAAGATGTGAAACTGCATTAACAAAATATTCATGTAGTTGTCGAGTCCATTTCAATCTGATCTTAGCATCAGTTGACAGAACCGATTCATTCTGATTATTAGGCATTTCCTGTAAAATAGATTTCAAGTAACACTATAAAGAATATTTCTCTTACCCTCTATATAATTCAAGTAACACTCGGAAGAAATAACACTTCCCATACAAGCCATGATCTTATATATATATATAATTAGTTCATTTCCTGTTCAAATCCATCAAAGTATTCAACCTACATCCCTATAAACTATACCACATTAGAAGAATATATTGCTATGGATTCATCAAAAATACCATCAGCTCTTCCAAATCAGGCAACCAATGTAGATTTTGTACCAACATCGATATGGACAAAAGGAGAATCAGGCAACCTATGCACATATTTTTTTGTTCGAGCTTTTTATATATTGTTCCCATTTATGGTTAATGCAAGTATAGCTATGGTCTGCAGTCAAGACAATACTTTGTCCACATAATTTTCAAAGCAACAGTTTAGTAGAAATTTTAGATCTGGTTCAACAAAGTTTAAATCGAAAAACTTAAGTTCAAATCTAGTCAATGTGGTTATTTGCACAACTATGTGGCATACATGGATAGAACACAACCAAACACAAAAATCGAAAGTAATAGTTACCAAAGACTAGCAAAATGAAACACCAACAACTTTCTTATAGCGCTTTAATCAAAATGGATAGAGGCTCCTGTCATATGATGGTTTTGCGATTTAGTAAGTGATTTAAAGTATAATAGCTAGGGTATAGAGTCATAAAATATCACTACAAGGAGGATTAGGTTTACAAACCTAATGTCTGCTTTCAAGTGCTTGATTACAAAGAGGATCAGGTTCACAATCCTCAGAATTCTAAAATATGACCATAACAGATTTTGTTAGATTGTCATGTCTTCAAAATTTGACGATTTGTAATATTTTTAGTATACTTATGATGTTTTTTTTCCTATAGTATTTGCGAAAATTCATAAACACTAAATTGTGGTAAAAACATGTTCGAGAAGTACTAAAGTTCTTGATAAGTTCCTTCTGTCATATTCTAATACACCATATACTTCCTTGTCATATTAAGGTTATGTTTGACATCTGATATTTTTAAACTTAATATTTTAAAGATATATATTTATAATAATTACAACGTACATACCTTAGAACTCGACAAAACGGTTGCAGTAGTTCCCTTTGCTGCTCGCTTTCCCAAATGAATGTTAACTGATAAGTTGGCTTGTGACATATCTACACCAGAACTTTCAAGTGCTTGATTCAGTGTAATCAATAAGCTGCAGAATGTAAGAGTAACCTTCTAATTTTTAGTTAAAGGAAAAAATAGTGCTGGGTGTATAGAATAAAATATTGGTGAACCATGTATATTAAATAAGTTTGCCTTGTTGAAATGCTAATTTTAATTTACATATTAATATGAATTATGTATGTGTATATTTGTTTGCAAATATACGATTTACTCAACAAACATACAGTTTTACAGTTACATATGTTTGCCTATACATTGGCACTTATACATTCATATGAATGCATGTTTGGATGTGTATGTATATATTTTATATAGTTCAACTTGTGCATGTGAAGTATGCATATCTATATCCAAGACTAAAATTTATGTAATTTTGTTCTCTTTAAGGATAAATTTTTTGATGATATTTTATTTGGACATCTTCCTTAACAAGAAACAATAACCATTTAGCAATACAATAATATAATACTCATTATTAAAAATACTTACTTTTGAGAATAAGCAGTTGATACACTTATCTTGCCTTCATCTATTACAAGATCTTCATGTTCAACATTCAACATATTGCTACCGCCACTGTAATCATTTGGCTTCAGCCACTGGCCATGAGATTCAGAGGCCATGTTGTCTATTTCATATATCGACCTTTGCTATGTAATAGAAGTTCCCCTTTCGATAGAAGTTTGATTCAATTGCAAAGAAATTGGAGTAGAAGTTTCCTTCTTTGAAAGAGCAACACGATTCTCATTTATATCTGTTTCAATATGATATGTCTTGTTTTCTGAAGAGTATATGCTTCCTGAAGCAATGATTGTTTATTCTAACTTCAAAATGATCAGCAACAACAACATTAGGAACATCATTATTAGCCTGTTAGAATACAAAACCAGTTATTCAGTTGTATTGTTCCTGAACACATATTTAGTAGACATGTTGTAGTACAACTTTGACGCTTTTTTTCTAAAATAGAGGAAGAACCAAATGGAAAATCAGAATTGGAATTTTATACAAAATGATTGACATTAAAGCCAGAAAAATATTTGTCTTGTTAAAGTGCAAAATAATTGCAAAAACTTTGTTTTACCTTTGCTGCTATTTCAAAATACACAGCATCTAACAAATAATTTTACATCTCCATGAAAAAGAAAAATGTACATAAAATGAAGGAAAGACTACCAAAGAAACCCTTTTTTTTTATTTGTGTCATGAACATCATGAATGCCTAAAATTTGAAAAATAAACAAAACATTTTTAGCACATGAGAATGAATAATAAAAATTTACCCATGGTGTTAAATTCTTAGTTTCATCCATCCAACTAGAGGCATGATGGTTCATATTTTTCAACCTTTTCCTAAAGGAACTGAATGTACTCTACTCTATAACCTATAACATTAATACACTTTAGAGATATTTGAAATAATCTGATTTTAATTTCAAAATATTTGTAGAAAACACGACCTCCAAAAGGAATGATGCCTTGTCCCTCTTCTGATCGCGGTTTGGTATGATATCTCTAAGCATCTGAAACCTACATCCATTATATATAATAAAGGCATTCATAAGATTCAAAAATGCTTATCATAATCAAACAAAGATATGTAGAGTACTGTTGTATTGATTTAGCTTATGAGTTTTATACTTGTCTGTCGTTAATTTTACTTCTCCTTCTCTATTCAGTAGCTGAATGTTTTGACCTTTGAGTTATAGGTTTCTACTAATTTACAACTTTCCTATCAACTCTTGCATTAATCAACTCTGCTAAAATAAATTATCGTATTAGAAAGCTACAACTAAATGAAGACAATGTACGATAAATGTACAAATAACAATAACTATAGTCCAAGGATTTAATTGGAGGCACAGTAACCTGGTCTGGAAACATACTCTATCTTTTCAAATAGAACTACTTCTTTGCTCTCATCACCAAACACTCCACTTGTTAATAGTCATGATTATTTTCAATATTTCTTATACAGTAAGGCCGCCCGATATGTAACGACCCAATATTTTGGACTATTCGCATCCGCACATGTCGGACTTGAATAATTCAAAATACCGAATAGTTAATTTAAATTTGGCAAAACTGAGATATACAGTAAATAAATAATCACAGAATCACAAACATAGAGTAATAATTTGCAGCGGAAATAAAAGAGATAGAAGTTCATGAAGTTACTATATAAATATATAAGTTACATCAGAGTTAAACCAGATACAACGGAAGAGTAACACGATACATCAAATACAAATCAGAATACATCACTGGAATCAACTGGATATCTGAAAGCTGGATAGATAGCTAGATCTCCAAGCGAAGCTCCAACTCCAAAGGTGAGTCTCGAATACTGGTACACTCAGTCTGACCCGAGCGTAAAGTAAAACACAAGACACTCGAGTCAGGATTAACATTCTTATATCAATAAATCCAACTCAAGTGAAATAGCAATTGAAATACAAGTAACTCAAAGGATGTTTGGAATAACCATCCTTTAAGGATCCGTTAAACTATCTACTATGTAGTAGTGTACGATAAGTGGATAATGCCTATCAGTAATATAAAATATCAAAATAGTGTTAAGGCGTTACCATTATCCCCCTTAACACATTTTATATAAGCGTTATAGACTATACAGCACTGTAAACTCCACCGTAAACTAGTGGGATATCAGGGAGTACTCCATAGGTATAACACAAAACAAATCGTAGTGGTCGCGTATATAGGGATACAAGTATGACAAGGCACATGAGGCAATACCCAAGGTAGTGAAACTACCGTTTGCCTGATCCGGACTGGTGAGAACGCATTGCCGCAGCGATCGCAACACCGCAAAACAACACTCCCAAAATCTAGGGTGCACCAATCGACAACAAGTAATGAGTAGTTTTCGAAGAAGTGTGTTCGCTCGAGGTAGCTAGCCCCCATTTGGCCCGGCACGGCTCCTGTTTTAGTCATTTCCAATTTGACACAAGTGTCAAGGCTATCCATTATCGTTCTCTTTCTTCAGTCATCACGTACATCATTCCAACCACTTCATTCTGGATCACCACTCCGCGTATAGTTATTAAAGTGGTTTTCGGTTTAGACAGAGAGTATGTCCATAACCGATTCCGGTCCCTTTAATAACTTTCGTCATTATTATACCGATTGGTCGTTTAATATATTTCAAAACCAAATCAATTTCAATTTCAATTAGAATTTATAAATCGACATTTCATTTGTCTTTCTAAATCAATTTCCATAATTTACGTTTCAAAACTTCCACATTCGTAATTTCAAAATCTTATAATTCAATTCCAATTTCTATTTAAAACAATTCAAATATTGATTCAAGTTCGTATATAAGATTCATTTCGAAATCATTTAAATTAATTTAATTTAACATTCAAATCAATTTAAATTCATTTATCGATTTCATTCAATATTCGTTAAGTTAAATTTATCATTCAAAACAATTTCCATTTAACTTCCAATTTATTAAATCAATTATTTAAGTTCAACTCCATTGTATCAAAACTTCAAATTGAATTAAATTAGATTCGTCAAATCAATTCTTTAAATTACAAGTCTTACCTTAATTCAACAAATCACATTTTATTTCTTGTTAAAGAAATTCAATTTCACGTATTTACTTACTTAAATAATTTTCCAAAACTTAATTAATAAAGAAACTCAATTTCACTTATTTACGAAGTAAAATTCACTTATTCAAAAGTTCAATTTCTCTTATCAAAGAATTCAATTTTTTTATTTAATTATCAAATAATCAAATCTTATTTAATTATTAAATATTTCAAAACTTAATTATTAAATAATTTCAAAGCTTAATAATTTCAAACTTAATTATAATTTCAAACTCAATTATTAAATCATTTCAAACTTAATTCAATAAACTCGGTTAAGATTGCCCGTGAATTAAATAAACTCATCCATCACCCGATTGTGATAATTGAATTATCTTACCTTCTATTTCGAACCTATCTTCGAATCAGAATTCTCTTTGATTTGAGTCCATCAAATTTTGAATCCCTATACTTATTTTGAAAATCCATTCCTGTATCGTCGAGCAAAGAAATGTATTTCTAAATTTATATTAAAATGTTGTTTTCAAATTTGATAAACAAAATAGTTTTGAATGATTATATTATATATAAATATAAGTTTTCTGAAATTAAATTGTTAATGAATTTGTTGTCTGAAATAATAATATTTGATTTTCATTTATTGTTTTGTAAACCATTGATTATTGCATAATATAAATAAATGAATTCATAAACTTGGTTATAAACTGATTGGAATTTGAAATGAATTTAATTCAGAAATTTGAGAATTTAAATTCCTAAAATTTCAAGCTTTGTTTTTAAAATTTTTAAAAAAATGTATATTATTGAACGTATTTTCAAATAGAAACCGTTTTCAAAGAATTTAAATATTGAAATCAGTGCTCTTCTCTTTGTCGCTGGAAAATAATTTCGGTGATGGCGGCCGCATCATCGACATTCATTTTCGAGTTTCGAAGTGGAGAAACCATTCTGTAGCTTTGCTACGGTTTTGTTTTGAGAAAATATATTTGATTTGAATTTCTTCAATATATTTTGATTTACATATATATAGGTATCTTACTTTAAAATTTAATTTGATTTGATATAAATATATTATATATGTCTCTAAATTGTTTAAAGTTAATTGGAAATCTAATTCTTAAATTTTGTTAAAAGATGATTTTAATTATAAATAAAACCAAAATTTGGAATTAATATTTAATCTTGAATAATTGAATTGGGAAATTTTATTTGTATATTGTTCAACTACACTCTAATACAACTTACCTAAATCATTCAGAAGTTGAATATGTAATTGGATAATATATAAGATAAATTGAATTTATAAATAAAATTTGAGTGTTTATAATAAATGTTATACACTAAAATTTTGATTATAAAGATGTCAACAGAGTTAGATAGGATAATAAGAAAAACTCAGTTAATAATGAAATAAATTGTTTGAAAGAATTAATAAATTTGTTTTGAAAGAATTAACAAGATTGAAATTTGATCAACTTATGATAATACCTTGAATTTAAAAGTAATTAGTAAATATAAATTAATTTAAATCGAAATTTTTATGGTTTAAATTAATTTATATGAGTTAAATATATGTGAGTAGATATATTGAGTAGAATAAATTTAACAATAATTTGGAATAAAGAAGAATTTAAATTGTTGGAAATAAAATATGATTATAATAAAAGATTATTCAAATTTATGGTTTAAATTGAGGATAATTGGATAATAAGATAATGAATTTAGAAATAGTTGAGATTGATCTTAGTGAAATCAAATTTATTAAACCAATTATTGAATATCAATTAATTTAAATTTGAATTGATATAGTTTAAATTAATTGTTATATTGTATTTCAAATCCGTTTTTCTTTCTGGTTGTTTCCATTCTCCTACCTCGTTCCTTTTCGGGGACGAAAAGTTTTGAGTGGGGGAGAGTGTAACGACCCGTAAATTTCAACTGTTTTAATAGCGTAATTAGTTAAAATTTTGTGAAATTTTAAACGATAAAATTTTAAAATAAAAATTTGATATTTGGAATGCGTCTGGTTAAACATAGCAACTGGTAAATTTTCGTCCGAAAATATGAAAGTTTATTTCGCGCGTAAATTCGCTTCAATTTAATCAGTTAAAAAGCGTTGAAAATAAAATGTTTCCGAAAGCTAAACATTTTTACATAGAAAAATTCTAAACCATCTTCTGAGCAAGATGTCAGTTTGTCGTTTTTCTAAATTCGGACATCTTTGGCTCCGTCGATCTTATTTTTTAGCGTTTTTCTTGCATTTTCCGCTATTAGAAAATTCGAATTTTTATAATTAAATCATACCACTGCTATCCATATATCGTTTTGATCGTCTCGTCAAGCTGATCTTCACGGTATATTTATATGTTTGTTTCGGCGTCCGGTTCACGGTGAAATCTGTGTAACTGTCCTCAGTATCGGTACCATTTTCGGGTCTCTGGAACTTTTTGTACCCATTCAATTGTCAAACTGCTAAATATGAATAGGCCATCGGTTATTAAAAACCTCTGATATTATCTGACCATCTATATTCCACCGTTTCAATACAAATTTTGCTTCGGTTACTGCATTGTCAATCCGTTCATTTTCCAGAGAAATTAATAGTACATATTAAAGTATGGATTCATTTGTTATGGTAGCCACGTCTTTCCAGCTGTATTCTTCATCCCCTCACCTTGCTCTCTCCCTTATTTCTGCCATGCTTTTGAAAATATATTTTTGAAGCCTACTGTCTGTCTCAAGTCCCACCTTCATGCAACGTGAGCACACCTCCACCCACCCAGCCTACAACGTGAGGCATCAACCCATCCTCCGCCTCACGCATCCGCCACCCACCACCATGCAAGGCAATAAACCCAGGCCGCATACGTCTCCTGAAACCCATCAACCACACTACCGCCACCGTGTCAGCCACCCACGCCTTGAACTGATCGCCACCACCACTCGCTAGTCGCTCCTCCAGCCAGATCCACGTACAGCACCAACAACCTAGCCTCCACCAAGTCCGCCAACAAGATCTGCATCCCCTACCGATCTCCACACCCTGGCCATCCACCTCCCAAACCCGACACCGCCCGAAGCCAAGCAACGACAGCCCACTACCACCGATCCACCCATCCTCACCTGACTTCGGCCTCACCCACTGCCCAGCCGAACCGAAGCTTCTCTCCTCGATCGCCGCCCCTAAGCCTCATCAGCAACGTATGTTTTCCTATCCCAATCAGCGACCACCTCCTCCACTTACGTTCACCTCTGTCCCACCACCTCGTCGAACGACAACAAACACCCAGGCGCCGACCCATTCCTTCCTCCTCCAACGTCCACCATCTCATCCGAGCTCGTGCTGAGTAAAGCCTGCATCTTTTTCCTTGAGGTCGAATGATGCTCTTCTCATCTATATTTAGGTATCTATATATATTAACATGTATAAAGTTGCAATATATAGTGTATATATAATTTATAAAGTATGCATTTACATTAGTTTACACAAATTTATTATCTGTGGTATATGTAACTATTGTGATAGTTTAAGGATTCATGCATTGTTTCAAGTATATAATATGTACATAAGTTTAAACTGATTTTTAAAAGTAATATGTATGTATGTGGCTGTTTCATGTGTAGTACGAAGGCTTATATATATATTTTTCTAAGTTATATATTTTATTATAAAGCGTTATATATATTATATTTATAGTCGAGTGTACTGAATTGTTATGCGTGAATTGTTATATATTATATTATATTAATTATCATATGCATACATTTAATATAAGGCATATGTACTTGTGTAAATCATAACCTGTTAGTAATGATAGTTTTTATAATAAATATTAATTTTGAAATGTAATACAATGGTTTATTTAGACGATTGATTTTAAATTTCATATAGATATATATATATATATATATAGATTTTGATTTCGCTGTATAAGTGTTTAAGATTTAAGATTGATGTAAAATGTATATGTATCTTTAAAAAAAATTGAATATTTGGTTTAAGAAAATTATAATATAATATTTTTTTTGGTTCAAGCTATATCGAGCAGATTCTGATTTATTTCATCATTCACTTATCTATCAGCTGGTCTGTTGAATTCGTGCCAATCTACTTTGGTTTACAATTCGTGCTTGGATTCGTAGCTCAATTCTTCGTCAAATCTATCTAGCCTCGAAAGGTGAGCACTCACTCACGATTAACGTTCTTTTATTTATTAAATTTGATTTCAATTGAAACGACAATTGAAATATGCTGATGTTAGTTAATTACACTGTTAAATATGCTATTGCCTGTATCAGTTCACCTGTGACATCTGACACCATTATCTGTTAATTATTTATGCGTTGATAATACAGTTTGGCTGATAATTGATTGATTGTTGATGTTTATATTGGACGTTAAATTGTAAATGTTAAAAAGATAAATAGTATGCAATTGAAATTGATATAGGATAATTAAATGTAAAAATTTGATTAACTGACATTTGTATAATATGACTCCTTGAACTGTTAAAGTTATTGACACGTAGGATTTGTTTAATTACACTTTGAACCACTGAATGTATGTTGTTAAATTGATGATGTCTGAAATTGTAAATAGATGACAAGTGAAAACCGTAATGTAATAATCTTTAATCTACATGAAATGATAGTGTAGATTCTAGAAATAATTATATTAATTCGTACAAATAACAATGCGAATTAATACGGTTATTTCGGGATTATTTGAATTGATTATTGGATTGTTATTGTTTGTTGTTATTGCTTGTTATTTACTTTGACACCATCCCTGTTATCACACTGCAAGTTTCCTTTGCTATATTTTGATTTTTGAATTGAATTGAAATCGGGTTGAAATGATAAATACCCAAATTGAACTTTGACCTAGGATAGAGAATTAAATAAAATCCGATTGGTCAATAATTTGATTTATAAATAAACGAAGATTTTATTTGAATAAAGAATATGGTTTTGAAATGAAGTTGAAATTTGAATTTTTGATGAAAGGAAAATGGTAATATTTAATAATCTGAAACAAAAGATTAACAATGTAATCAATGAAAGAATGTTGTTTAATTTGAGAAATGATTGAATTAAGTTTTGGAAAATTATTTAAGGAAGTAAATAAGTGAAATTGGATTTCTTTAACAAAAAATGAAATGTGATATTTTGGAATTAATGTAAGACTTGTAATTGGAGAATTGATTTGACGAATTTAGTTTAATTCAAAATTGTAAGTTTTGTTTTAATGAAGTTGAACTTAAGAATTGATTAAATTAATTGGAAATTTAATGGAAATTGTTTTGAATGGCATAGTAACTTAACGAATATTGAATGAAATCGATAAATGATTTTAAATTGATTTGAATGTTAAATAAGATTTAATTTAAATGTTTTCGAAATGAAACTTGTATTCGAACTTGAATCAATATTTGAATTGTTTTAAATAGAAATTGAAATTGAATTATAAGATTTTGAAACGGAAAATTGGAAGTTTTGAAACGAAAATTTGGAAATTGTTTTAGAAAGACAAATGAAATGTTGATTTACGAATTCTATTTGAAATTGAAATTGATTTGGTTTTTGAAATATATATACGACCAATCGGTGTAATAATTTCGAAAGTTATTAAAGAGACCGGAATTCGGTTATGGATATACTCGCTATCTAAACCGAAAACCACTTTAATAACTATACGCGAAGTGATGATCCAGAATGAAGTGGATGGAATGATGTACGCGTTGACTGAAGAAAGAGAACGATTTTGGATGACCCTTGACATGACTAAAACAGGAGCCGCGCCGGGCCATTGAGGATCGCCATCTCTAGCGGACACACTTCTTCGATACCATATCTATTACTATTGTGATTCGATTTGGGTGCACCCCTTGATTTGGGAGTGTTGTTTCGCGGTGTTGGGATAGTAGCTGCTATGCCCAACATCAGTCCGGATCACGCAACTACTAGTATCCTAGTTGGTATCGCCTCATGTACCTTGTCATACTGATTATCCTATGCGCGACCATTACGATTTTGATTTGTACCTTTAGTATATGGATTGCCCTCTGGTGACTTCCGGTTTTGGGGAAACTACGGTCTTGTATATGCTTTTGGGAATAAAAATGTGTTAAGGGTGGAATGGGCCACGACTTAACGCTATTTTGATATCTTATTATTACTGATAGACATTATCTACTTATCGTACTCTACTACATAGTAGATAGTTTAACGGATCCTTAAAGGATGGTTATTCCAAACATCCTTTGAGTTACTTGTATTTCAATTGCTATTTCACTTGAGTTGGATTTAATGATATAAGAATGTTAATCCTGACTCGAGTGTCTTGTGTTTTTGCTTTACGCTCGGGTCAGACTGAGTGTACCAGTATTCGAGACTCACCTTTGAAGTTGGAGATTTGCTTGAAGATCCAGCCATCTATTCTGCTTTCAGTATTCGATGATTCCAGTGATGTATTCTGATTTGTATCTGATGTATCGTATTACTCTTCTGTTGTAAACTCTGATGTATTTTATATATTCATATAGTAGCTTCATGAACTACTATCTCTTTTATTTCCGCTGCATTTATTACTCTGTGTCTGTGATCTGTGATTATTTATTTACTGTATATGTTCAGTTTTGCCAAATTTAAATTAACAACGCGGTATTTTGAGCAATTCAACTCCGGCATGAGTGTCTACCTATACACTTATAATGGATGCGAATGGTCCAAAATTTCGGGTCGTTACACAAGGAATTCAAAATGGTCAAAACGGTACCGATACGATTAATCGGTTCAACCGATTTCGTCGTGCATCGGGCGCCAAAACACAGGGACGAGTATACCGTAGAGATCAGTATGATGAGACGATCAAAACGGTATACAGATATCAGTGGTACGATTGAATTATAAAAATTCGAATTTTCTACTGGCGGAATAATGCAAGAATACACAGAAAAATAAGATCGACGGAGCTAAAGAAGTACGAATTTTGAAAAACGAAATATGTCGTCTTGCTCAGAAGATGATTTAGAATTTTTCTATGTAAAAATATTTAGGTTTCGAAAACGTTTTATTTTCATTACATTTTTTAACTGATTAAATTGAAGTAAATTTACGCGCGAAATAAATTTTCATATTTTCGGACGAAAATTTACCAGTTGCTATGTTTAACTAGACGCATTCCAAATATCAAATTTATATTTCAAAATTTTATCGTTTAAAATTTTACAAAATTTCAACTAATTACGTTATTAAAACAATTAAAATTTACGGGTCGTTACACTCTCCCCCACTCAAAACTTTGAGTCCCCGAAAAGGAACGGGGTAGGAGAATAGAAACAAGCAGAAAGAAAATAGATTTGAAATACAAAATAACAATTAATTTAAACCATATAAATTCAAATTTAAATTAATTGGTATTCAATAATTGATTTAATCCATTTGATTTCACTAAAATCAATTTCAACTATTTCTAAGTTCATTATCTTATTATCCAATTATCTTCAATTTACAATCTCTAAAACCATAAATTTGAATAGTCTTTTATTATAATCATATTTTTTCAACAATTTAAATTCTTCTTTATTACAAATTATTGTTAAATTTATTCTACGTAATATATCTTATCACATATATTTAAACTATATAAATTAATTTAAACCATAAAAGTTTCGATTTAAATTAATTTATATTCACTAATTGCTTTTAAATTCAAGGTATTTCCATAAGTTGATCAAATTTCAATTTATTAATTCTTTCAAAACAAATTTATTTGTCTCATCTATTATTCAATTAACTTATTATTCTATCATCTTTATTAGCATTTTATATAATTAAAATCTAAGTGTATAACATTTATTATAAACACTTAAATTTTATTTATAAAATCAATTTATATTGTATATTATCCAATTGCATTTTAACTTCTGAATAATTTAGGTAAGTTATATTGAAATGCAATTTAGTACTATACAAATAAAATTTTCAAATTCTATTATCTCAAGTTTAAATACTTATTCAAAATTTAGCTTTATTTATAATTGAAACATCCCTTAACATAATTTTAAGAATTAAATTTCTGTTTAATTTCAAACCCTTTAGAGATAATTATGTATATACTATATATATTAAACAAAATTAAATTTAAAATAATATTCCCATATATATATATATATAAATCAAGTCATACTTAAGAAATTCAAATTAAAATATTTCCCAAACAAAACCGTAGCAAAGCTACATAATGGTTTCTTTACTTCGAAACTCGAAAATGAATGTCGATGATGCGGCCGCCATCAACGAAATTATTTTCCAGCGACAAAGAGAAGAGCACTGATTTCAATATTTTAAAATTCTTTGAGAACGGTTCCTATTTGAAAATACTTTAAATAATATACATTAAAATTCTTTGGAAACAAATTATAGTCAAAATACCTTTAAATAATGTGCATTTTAAACCTTTAAAACCATAGTTCGAAATCATTGGAAATTAAATTCTCAAATTCTTAATTTAATTTAATTTCAAATTCTAAATCAGTTTATAAACCATGTTTATAAATTCATTTATTTATTATTCCTGACAACAAATTCATTATCAATTTAATTTCAGAGAATTTTATACTTATATGTAATATCATACAAAACTATTTTATTCACCAAATTCGAAAAATACTATTGTGTCATTTTGCTCTGTTCAAGTGTTTTGGAAATCCTATCGATAGCGTTGATCAGACGAATCGATCGAAAATCCAAATCAACATCAACAACTCAAACAACACTATAAAACATTTTATATTAATTACAAATTCACTTCCTTTCTCGACGATACAAGAATGGATTTCAAAGCAAGGATAGAGATTCAAATTTTGATGGACTCGAATCAAAGAGAATTCTGATTCGAAGATACGTTCGAAACAAAGATATGATGATTAAATAACAAAGTAGGAAGATTGATAAGTTTATATAAATCGCGAACAACCATAACCGGTCGACCGTGACTTCAAGAATAAGATCGATGTGGAATTCCGAGGTAAATCAACATCCGATCTCAAGAAATAGAATTCAGGTATAGCAGGAGATAGATAACATCGTAAACCGAGGATACAGAAATCTCCGGTAAATCAATGCCTATTGTAAAGGAGTTTCACCCCTTTACAAATCATTCGAAGATTGGCGAGACCGCCAAGTTATTATAGAGATCATTCGAAGTGGAGTTATTGGATACTCCAGAATTGAAAGAAGACGAATAGTGAAGGACACGAATGAATTTCGGATACGAGGGGAACTTTCCAAAATTCAAAGGAATTGAGTCAAAGGAAGAGATTGAAACTCGAATGAGAGGGATTCTGTAAATACATTTACCCTATATGCTAAGTTTTGCCTAGAGCTACCAAAGCTATGATACCAACTGTAAAGACCCAATATTTTGGACTATTCGCATCCGCACATGTCGGACTTGAATAATTCAAAATACCGAATAGTTAATTTAAATTTGGCAAAACTAATATATACAGTAAATAAATAATCATAGAATCACAGGCACAGAGTAATAATATGCAGCGGAAATAAAAGAGATAGTAGTTCATGAAGTTACTATACAAATATATAAGTTACATTAGAGTTAAACCAGATACAACGGAAGAGTAACACGATACATCAAATACAAATCAGAATACATCACTGGAATCAACTGGATATCTGAAAGCTGGATAGATAGCTGGATCTCCAAGCGAAGCTCCAACTCCAAAGGTGAGTCTCGAATACTGGTACACTCAGTCTGACCCAAGCGTAAAGCAAAACACAAGACACTCAAGTCAGGATTAACATTCTTATATCAATAAATTCAACTCAAGTGAAATAGCAATTGAAATACAAGTAACTCAAAGGATGTTTGGAATAACCATCCTTTAAGGATCCGTTAAACTATCTACTATGTAGTAGTGTACGATAAGTAGATAATGCCTATCAGTAATATAAAATATCAAAATAGTGTTAAGGCGTTACCATTATCCCCCTTAACACATTTTATATAAGCGTTATAGACTATACATCACTGTAAACTCCACCGTAAACTAGTGGGATATCAGGGAGTACTCCATAGGTATAACACAAAACAAATCGTAGTGGTCGCGTATATAGGGATACAAGTATGACAAGGCACATGAGGCAATACCCAAGGTAGTGAAACTACCGTTTGCATGATCCGGACTGGTGAGAACGCCTCTCCGCAGCGATCGCAACATCGCGAAACAACACTCCCAAAATCAAGGGTGCACCAATCGACAACAAGTAATGAGTAGTTTTCGAAGAAGTGTGTTCGCTTGAGGTAGCTAGCCCCCATTTGGCCCGGCACGGCTCCTGTTTTAGTCATTTCCAATTTGACACAAGTGTCAAGGCTATCCATTATCATTCTCTTTCTTCAGTCATCACGTACATCATTCCAACCACTTCATTCTGGATCACCACTCCGCGTATAGTTATTAAAGTGGTTTTCGGTTTAGACAGAGAGTATGTCCATAACCGATTCCGGTCTCTTTAATAACTTTCGTCATTATTATACCGATAGGTCGTTTAATATATTTCAAAACCAAATCAATTTCAATTTCAATTAGAATTTATAAATCAACATTTCATTTGTCTTTCTAAATCAATTTCCATAATTTACGTTTCAAAACTTCCACATTCGTAATTTCAAAATCTTATAATTCAATTCCAATTTCTATTTAAAACAATTCAAATATTGATTCAAGTTCGTATATAAGATTCATTTCGAAATCATTTAAATTAATTTAATTTAACATTCAAATCAATTTAAATTCATTTATCGATTTCATTCAATATTCGTTAAGTTAAATTTATCATTCAAAACAATTTCCATTTAACTTCCAATTTATTAAATCAATTATTTAAGTTCAACTCCATTGTATCAAAACTTCAAATTGAATTAAATTAGATTCGTCAAATCAATTCTTTAAATTACAAGTCTTACCTTAATTCAACAAATCACATTTTATTTCTTGTTAAAGAAATTCAATTTCACGTATTTACTTACTTAAATAATTTTCCAAAACTTAATTAATAAAGAAACTCAATTTCACTTATTTACGAAGTAAAATTCACTTATTCAAAAGTTCAATTTCTCTCATCAAAGAATTCAATTTTTTTATTTAATTATCAAATAATCAAATCTTATTTAATTATTAAATATTTCAAAACTTAATTATTAAATAATTTCAAAGCTTAATAATTTCAAACTTAATTATAAATTCAAACTTAATTATTAAATCATTTCAAACTTAATTCAATGAATAATTCCAAATTTAATTGTCAATTAATTAATTTCAAAATAACGATCTTTCAACAACTACTATGTCAATATTTGTTTCAGATTTTAAATATTAACATTTCCTTTCATTAAAAATCAAATTCCAACTTCGTTTCAAAATCATATTATTTATTCAAATAAAATCTTCAATTTATTTTTAAATTAAATTTATCGACCAATCGGGTTTTTATTTAATTCTCTATCCTAGGTCAAAGTTCAATTTGGGTATTTATCATTTCAACCCGATTCCAATTCAATTCAAAAATCAAAGCATAGCAAAAGGGAACTTGCAGTGTGATAACTGGGATGGTGTCAAAGTAAATAAACAAGCAATAACAACAACCAATATCAATCCAATAATCAATTCAAATAATCCCGAAATAACCGTATTAATTCACATTGTTGTTTGTGCGAATTAATATAATTATTTCTAGAATCTACACTATCATTTCATGTAGATTAAAGATTATTACACTAATTATTCTATGCAATTCTACACTTGACATCAATTATAAAATTTCATACTTCATCAATTAATACAACATAAATTCAAATGGTTCAAGGTGTAATTAACCATATTACTACGTGTCAAGTAATTAAACATTTAAAGGGGTCATATTATGCAAATGTCATCAAATCAGATTTAACACATATATCAAATCTAACTGTCCTACGTCAATTTCAATTTCAATTATTTATCACTTACAACATTAACAATTTAACGTCCAATGTTAACATCAAACAATCAATCATTTATCAACCAAACTGGATTATCATTTCATAAATAACAGATAATGGTGTCAGATGTCATAGGTGAACTGATACAGGTAATAACAGATATAACAGTGTAAATAGCCAACAGCAGCATATTTCAATTGTCGTTTCAATTGAAATTAAATTTAATAAATAAAAGAACATTAATCATGAGTGATTGCTCACCTTTCGAGGCTAGAGGGATAGATAATGGAATGAGTTATGGATCCAGGCACGAATTTCAAAGCAAAGCATGATGGAATCGAGTTCGACGAACATAGCTGGTAACATGAATCAATGTAAACAAATCAAATCAGTTTTGATTCAAACTGATAATATATACATTATTTATATATTTCAAAAATCAATTTTGGAAATAAAATCCATACATATAATTCAAGTAAATATTTTAAAGTTGTGGCAAAGTATAGTTTCAAATCAGTTTTCTAATAAACAAGAGTTGGTATAACTTACATAATTGGTATACGTAGCAACAATTCCACTGGTCCAGACTCACTTTATAAAACCAATACGACTTACATAATTTGTGTATAAATCAAATAGATTTCTTATTACTTAACAGATACATTTTTCTATATATAACAAATATGCAGGCTACAAAATAGATCAAAATGCAGATAATATTTATAACCACATATATAGCTTTTGTATACTTTATGAATTCTACCGTATAACCTTCCGTACCCATATAAATACATAAAACAACAGATCATTTGTAACTTACTAACATTTATATGGAAATTTATATAAACGGATAATGGCAAATACTATAACATATATACTAATATATTTAAACAACTTATACACACATTATACACGAATAGGAAATAGGCACAAAGTTTGGAAGAGATATATATACATTTCGAACTATCAGTGGTTATTAACATATATATGAATACCTCAGCAAAAGAAAGCTCGAGTGCACAGGGATTGGGTTCGAGTGGTGGTCAGCAAGAAGAGCAAGAGGAGGCTCGGCCGATGAATGAAGAACTGATTGCATGGCTGAGGGGAAGATTTTTACCGAAACCCGAGCAAACAGGCGTAAGGGCCTCGACCGTTGCTTGTCTGGAAGGAGCTGCTGCTCGGAGGCGAAGTGGGGCGGTGGTTGTTGCCGAGGAGAAGTCCGGTCTGCGGGAAGCTTGAGTGGCCGATGGTCGGCATGCTATGGCGGATGCCAGGTGGAGGAAGCAAGCGGAGGAGGTGGAAAGCATGGCTGTGCTCGGTGGTTCATGGTTGACGTGGCCATTGCCATGGGGCGGAGGAGTTTGTGTGGCCGAAGGTGATTAGGCTGGTTTCGGCCATGGATGGTTGCTCGGAAGTTTTGGTATGGGCGTGCTACAGGGGAGATAATATATAATGACAAAGGTTTATATTGAAATACATCTCCTCTATGAATGACAGGAAGGAAAAAGGAGCAGCAACAAAGAAAATTTTGGAAGTGGGAACTGTAGCCTTTATGGCTGACATAATTCATATTATATGGTATCAGATAATCAACAAAGGAGAAAGAAAAAGCAGAGGCAATGCACAGAGAAACGAACGGTGAAATATTCAACGCAGGGAATTGTAAATGTCCAATGTGCTTGAATTCAAGGACCTTAAATTCTAATGTCCATTGGAATTTACACAGTGGATAAACGAATAGACAAGGAATTCAAAATGGTCAAAACGGTACCGATACGATTAATCGGTTCAACCGATTTCGTCGTGCATCGGGCGCCAAAACACAGGGACGAGTATACCGTAGAGATTAGTACGACGAGACGATCAAAACGGTATACAAATATCAGTGTTACGATTGTAAAAATTCGAATTTTCTACTGGCGGAATAATGCAAGAAAACACAGAAAAATAAGATCGACGGAGCTAAAGAAGTCCGAATTTTGAAAAACGAAAAATGTCGTCTTGCTCAGAAGATGGTTTAGAATTTTTCTATGTAAAAATATTTAGGTTTCGAAAACGTTTTATTTTCATTACATTTTTTAACTGATTAAATTGAAGTAAATTTACGCGCGAAATAAATTTTCATATTTTCGGACGAAAATTTACCAGTTGCTACGTTTAACTAGACGCATTCCAAATATCAAATTTATATTTCAAAATTTTATCGTTTAAAATTTTACAAAATTTCAACTAATTACGTTATTAAAATAGTTAAAAGTTGCGGGTCGTTACACTCTCCCCCACTCAAAACTTTGAGTCCCCGAAAAGGAACGAGGTAGGAGAATAGAAACAAGCAGAAAGAAAATAGATTTGAAATACAAAATAACAATTAATTTAAACCATATAAATTCAAATTTAAATTAATTGGTATTCAATAATTGATTTAATCCATTTGATTTCACTAAAATCAATTTCAACTATTTCTAAGTTCATTATCTTATTATCCAATTATCTTCAATTTACAATCTCTAAAACCATAAATTTGAATAGTCTTTTATTATAATCATATTTTTTCAACAATTTAAGTTCTTCTTTATTACAAATTATTGTTAAATTTATTCTACGTAATATATCTTATCACATATATTTAAACCATATAAATTAATTTAAACCATAAAAGTTTCGATTTAAATTAATTTATATTCACTAATTGCTTTTAAATTCAAGGTATTTCCATAAGTTGATCAAATTTCAATTTATTAATTCTTTCAAAACAAATTTATTTGTCTCATCTATTATTCAATTAACTTATTATTCTATCATCTTTATTAGCATTTTATATAATTAAAATCTAAGTGTATAACATTTATTATAAACACTAAAATTTTATTTATAAAATCAATTTATATTATATATTATCCAATTGCATTTTAACTTCTGAATAATTTAGGTAAGTTATATTGAAATGCAATTTAGTACAATAAAAATAAAATTTTCAAATTCAATTATCTCAAGTTTAAATACTTATTCAAAATTTAGCTTTATTTATAATTGAAACATCCCTTAACATAATTTTAAGAATTAAATTTCCGTTTAATTTCAAACCCTTTAGAGATAATTATGTATATACTATATATATTAAATCAAATTAAATTTAAAATAATATTCCCATATATATATATATATAAATCAAGTCATACTTAAGAAATTCAAATTAAAATATTTCCCAAACAAAACCGTAGCAAAGCTACATAATGGTTTCTTTACTTCGAAACTCGAAAATGAATGTCGATGATGCGGCCGCCATCACCGAAATTATTTTCCAGCGACAAAGAGAAGAGCACTGATTTCAATATTTTAAAATTCTTTGAGAACGGTTCCTATTTGAAAATACTTTAAATAATATACATTAAAATTCTTTGGAAACAAATTATAGTCAAAATACCTTTAAATAATGTGCATTTTAAACCTTTAAAACCATAGTTCGAAATCATTGGAAATTAAATTCTCAAATTCTTAATTTAATTTAATTTCAAATTCTAAATCAGTTTATAAACCAAGTTTATAAATGCATTTATTTATTATTCCTGACAACAAATTCATTATCAATTTAATTTCAGAGAATTTTATAGTTATATGTAATATAATCATACAAAACTATTTTATTCACCAAATTCGAAAAATACTATTGTGTCATTTTGCTCTGTACAAGTGTTTTGGAAATCCTATCGATAGCATTGATCAGACGAATCGATCGAAAATCCAAATCAACATCAACAACTCAAACAACACTATAAAACATTTTATATTAATTACAAATTCATTTCCTTTCTCGACGATACAAGAATGGATTTCAAAGCAAGGATATAGATTCAAATTTTGATGGACTCGAATCAAAGAGAATTCTGATTCGAAGATACGTTCGAAACAAAGATATGATGATTAAATAACAAAGTAGGAAGATTGATAAGTTTATATAAATCGCGAACAACCATAACCGGTCGACCGTGACATCAAGAATAAGATCGATGTGGAATTCCGAGGTAAATCGACATCCGATCTCAAGAAATAGAATTCAGGTATAGCAGGAGATAGATAGCATCGTAAACCGAGGATACAGAAATCTCCGGTAAATCAATGCCTATTGTAAAGGAGTTTCACCCCTTTACAAATCATTCGAAGATTGGCGAGACCGCCAAGTTATTATAGAGATCATTCGAAGTGGAGTTATTGGATACTCCAGAATTGAAAGAAGACGAATAGTGAAGGACACGAATGAATTTCGGAACCGAGGTGAACTTTCCAAAATTCAAAGGAATTGAGTCAAAGGAAGAGATTGAAACTCGAATGAGAGTGATTCTGTAAATACATTTACCCTATATGCTAAGTTTTGCCTAGAGCTACCAAAGCTCTGATACCAACTGTAACGACCCAATATTTTGGATTATTCGCATCCGCACATGTCGGACTTGAATAATTCAAAATACCGAATAGTTAATTTAAATTTGGCAAAACTGAGATATACAGTAAATAAATAATCACAGAATCACAGACACAATCGATTCTCCTGATAGACCACAATTAACGCGAGCAAACATATTAATGACGAGAAATGCATTTTTTCTATGCTACTAATACTTGTACTTGCTCTGCTATTCTGCCCAAGCCTGGCTGAGGAAGAGTTACAAGGAGTAAAACACAAATATGCTAATTCAAGTATGGTTACTATATGTAATTAAAAAGCCTTCACGATAAAATAAATAAAAAGTAAGAGTAATAATATGTAGTGGAAATAAAAGAGATAGTAGTTCATGAAGTTACTATATAAATATATAAGTTACATAAGAGTTAAACCAGATACAATGGAAGAGTAACACGATACATCAAATACAAATCAGAATACATCACTGGAATCAACTGGATATCTGAAAGCTGGATAGATAGCTGGATCTCCAAGCGAAGCTCCAACTCCAAAGGTGAGTCTCTAACACTGGTACACTCAGTCTGACCCGAGCGTAAAGCAAAACACATGACACTCGAGTCAGGATTAACATTCTTATATCAATAAATCCAACTCAAGTGAAATAGCAATTGAAATACAAGTAACTCAAAGGATGTTTGGAATAACCATCCTTTAAGGATCCGTTAAACTATCTACTATGTAGTAGTGTACGATAAGTAGATAATGCCTATCAGTAATATAAAATATCAAAATAGTGTTAAGGCGTTACCATTATCCCCCTTAACACATTTTATATAAGCGTTATAGACTATACAGCACTGTAAACTCCACCGTAAACTAGTGGGATATCAGGGAGTACTCCATAGGTATAACACAAAACAAATCGTAGTGGTCGCGTATATAGGGATACAAGTATGACAAGGCACATGAGGCAATACCCAAGGTAGTGAAACTACCGTTTGCCTGATCCGGACTGGTGACAACGCATTGCCGCAGCGATCGCAACACCGCGAAACAACACTCCCAAAATCAAGGGTGCACCAATCGACAACAAGTAATGAGTAGTTTTCGAAGAAGTGTGTTCGCTCGAGGTAGCTAGCCCCCATTTGGCCCGGCACGGCTCCTATTTTAGTCATTTCCAATTTGACACAAGTGTCAAGGCTATCCATTATCGTTCTCTTTCTTCAGTCATCACGTACATCATTCCAACCACTTCATTCTGGATCACCACTCCGCGTATAGTTATTAAAGTGGTTTTCGGTTTAGATAGAGAGTATGTCCATAACCAATTCCGGTCTCCTTAATAACTTTCGTCATTATTATACCGATTGGTCGTTTAATATATTTCAAAACCAAATCAATTTCAATTTCAATTAGAATTTATAAATCGACATTTCATTTGTCTTTCTAAATCAATTTCCATAATTTATGTTTCAAAACTTCCACATTCGTAATTTCAAAATCTTATAATTCAATTCCAATTTCTATTTAAAACAATTCAAATATTGATTCAAGTTCATATATAAGATTCATTTCGAAATCATTTAAATTAATTTAATTTAACATTCAAATCAATTTAAATTCATTTATCGATTTCATTCAATATTCGTTAAGTTAAATTTATCATTCAAAACAATTTCTATTTAACTTCCAATTTATTAAATCAATTATTTAAGTTCAACTCCATTGTATCAAAACTTCAAATTGAATTAAATTAGATTCGTCAAATCAATTCTTTAAATTACAAGTCTTATCTTAATTCAACAAATCACATTTTATTTCTTGTTAAAGAAATTCAATTTCACGTATTTACTTACTTAAATAATTTTCCAAAACTTAATTAAGAAAGAAACTCAATTTCACTTATTTACGAAGTAAAATTCACTTATTCAAAAGTTCAATTTCTCTTATCAAAGAATTCAATTTTTTTATTTAATTCTCAAATAATCAAATCTTATTTAATTATTAAATATTTCAAAACTTAATTATTAAATAATTTCAAAGCTTAATAATTTCAAACTTAATTATAATTTCAAACTTAATTATTAAATCATTTCAAACTTAATTCAATGAATAATTCCAAATTTAATTGTCAAATAATTAATTTCAAAATAACGATCTTTCAACAACTACTATGTCAATATTTGTTTCAGATTTTAAATATTAACATTTCCTTTCATTAAAAATCAAATTCCAACTTCATTTCAAAATCATATTATTTATTCAAATAAAATCTTCAATTTATTTTTAAATCAAATTTATCGACCAATCGGGTTTTTATTTAATTCTCTATCCTAGGTCAAAGTTCAATTTGGGTATTTATCATTTCAACCCGATTCCAATTCAATTCAAAAATCAAAGCATAGCAAAAGGGAACTTGTAGTGTGATAACTGGGATGGTGTCAAAATAAATAAACAAGCAATAACAACAACCAATATCAATCCAATAATCAATTCAAATAATCCCGAAATAACCGTATTAATTCACATTGTTGTTTGTGCGAATTAATATAATTATTTCTAGAATCTACACTATCATTTCATGTAGATTAAAGATTATTACACTAATTATTCTATGCAATTCTACACTTGACATCAATTATTAAATTTCATACTTCATCAATTAATACAACATAAATTCAAATGGTTCAAGGTGTAATTAACCATATTACTACGTGTCAAGTAATTAAACATTTAAAGGGGTCATATTATGCAAATGTCATTAAATCAGATTTAACACATATATCAAATCTAACTGTCCTACATCAATTTCAATTTCAATTATTTATCACTTACAACATTAACAATTTAACGTCCAATGTTAACATCAAACAATCAATCATTTATCAACCAAACTGGATTATCATTTCATAAATAACAGATAATGGTGTCAGATGTCACAGGTAAACTGATACAGGTAATAATAGATATAACAGTGTAAATAGCCAACAGCAGCATATTTCAATTGTCGTTTCAATTGAAATTAAATTTAATAAATAAAAGAACATTAATCATGAGTGATTGCTCACCTTTCGAGGCTAGAGGGATAGATAATGGAATGAGTTATGGATCCGGGCACGAATTTCAAAGCAAAGCACGATGGAATCGAGTTCGACGAACATAGCTGGTAACATGAATCAATGTAAACAAATCAAATCAGTTTTGATTCAAACTGATAATATATACATTATTTATATATTTCAAAAATCAATTTTGGAAATAAAATCCATACATATAATTCAAGTAAATATTTTAAAGTTGTGGCAAAGTATAGTTTCAAATCAGTTTTCTAATAAACAGGAGTTGGTATAACTTACATAATTGGTATACGTAGCAACAATTGCACTGGTCCAGACTCACTTTATAAAACCAATATGACTTACATAATTTGTGTATAAATCAAATAGATTTCTTATTTCTTAACAGATACATTTTTCTATATATAACAAATATGCAGGCTACAAAATAGATCAAAATGTAGATAATATTTATAACCACATATATAGCTTTTGTATACTTTATGAATTCTACTGTATAACCTTCCATACCCATATAAATACATAAAACAACAGATCATTTGTAACTTACTAACATTTATATGGAAATTTATATAAACGGATAATGGCAAATACTATAACATATATACTAATATATTTAAACAACTTATACACACATTATACACGAATAGGAAATAGGCACAAAGTTTGGAAGAGATATATATACATTTTGAACTATCAGTGGTTATTAACATATATATGAATACCTCAGCAAAAGAAAGCTCGAGTGCACAGGGATTGGGTTCGAGTGGTGGTCAGCAAGAAGAGCAAGAGGAGGCTCGGCCGATGAATGAAGAACTGATTGCATGGCCGAGGGGAAGATTTTTGCCGAAACCCGAGCAAACAGGCGTAAGGGCCTCGACCGTTGCTTGTCTGGAAGGAGCTACTGCTCGGAGGCGAAGTGGGGCGGTGGTTGTTGCCGGGGAGAAGTCCTGTCTGCGGGAAGCTTGAGTGGCCGATGGTCGGCATGCAATGGCGGATGCCAGGTGGAGGAAGCAAGCGGAGGAGGTGGAAAGCACGGCTGTGCTCGGTGGTTCATGGTTGACGTGGCCATTGCCATGGGGCGGAGGAGTTTGTGTGGCCGAAGGTGATTGGGCTGGTTTCGGCCATGGATGGTTGCTCGGAAGTTTTGGTATGGGCGTGCTACAGGGGAGATAATATATAATGACAAAGGTTACATCTCCACTGTGAATGACAGGAAGGAAAGAGGAGCAGCAACAAAGAAAATTTTGGAAGTGGGAACTGTAGCCTTTATGGCTGACATAATTCATATTATATGGTATCAGATAATCAACAAAGGAGAGAGAAAAAGCAGAGGCGATGCACAGAGAAACGAACGGTGAAATATTCAACGCAGGGAATTATAAATGTCCAATGTGCTTGAATTCAAGGACCTTAAATGCTAATGTCCATTGGAATTTACACAGTGTATAAACGAATAGACAAGGAATTCAAAATGGTCAAAACGGTACCGATACAATTAATCGGTTCAACCGATTTCATCGTGCATCGGGCGCCAAAACACTGGGACGAGTATACCATAGAGATCAGTACGACGAGACGATCAAAACGGTATATAGATATCAGTGGTACGATTGAATTATAAAAATTCGAATTTTTTACTGGCGGAATAATGCAAGAAAACAAAGAAAAATAAGATCGACGGAGCTAAAGAAGTCCAAATTTTGAAAAACGAAAAATGTCGTCTTGCTCAGAAGATGATTTAGAATTTTTCTATGTAAAAATATTTAGGTTTCGAAAACGTTTTATTTTCATTACATTTTTTAACTGATTAAATTGAAGTAAATTTACGCGCGAAATAAATTTTCATATTTTCGGACGGAAATTTACCAGTTGCTATGTTTAACTAGACGCATTCCAAATATCAAATTTATATTTCAAAATTTTATCGTTTAAAATTTTACAAAATTTCAACTAATTACGTTATTAAAACAGTTAAAATTTACGGGTCGTTACACGATATTACCTTAAAAAATTATTTCCTAGAAATATACCACTCATGTTAGCGGTTGCAAGTAATCTTACAACACAGTTCTTTAAAATTTCTAAATGTTATTTGTCATTTGATATACATCTTTTATATGTTTTGTGAACCGATACTTATGATGAAAAATATCTTAATCATTTCCATTTGCAACCTAAAACTCATAAATAAAAGCGTAATTTCAAGTTATAGTTTACTTGCCTAAATAATTTAGTTGAAAATGGGATAACTTACTTAAAACATACACATCCTACTTAAACTATTTCAAGACTCTTGGATTTATATTATTCAACGGACTGCTTATGTAGTGAAAACTTAATTGTAACCCAAAATCGATTTCAACCCCAGCAATAAACAAAAACTATTATCTTCTAAAACTACCAGTTGCAACCCCAACAATAAACAAAAATTGTTATCTTGTAAAACTGCTGTAACCCAAAATAAATTACTAACATAAATTACAAAGTGAATAATGTTAAAATTAAGCACTAATGTTTTGAATCGGGTTGATGATGGAGCTGTCTTCAAGGAGACAACCAAGGGATTGGATTTAATTACTGGGCGCACTGTTGATGGAGTGAAAAATTGATCGTAACCTTCAATTGATTACAACCCCAACAATAAGAAAAAATTATTATCTTTCAATTTAGATGAGTTGTTAGGTGTGTTGTTTAGATGTATCTACCATCGGTTTAATCATTTGACATGTTAATCATGGATATAAAGGAGAAATTCATACCAATAACGATCTGCTATCGAAGAAATTACCCATGCGATAGAACACATAAGGTGGTATTTTCTTACAGAGGCCACTATTACCATGCTATGTAAAAATAATTCAATAATAAGCATATATAGCAATTAAATCTTAAATTTTCAACATTGAAGCAATCACCATGGCTAAACTTATCGATGATGATCAAAACTAAGTTTCCAATCAGTTACATCTCACATCTTTGAGAAAATCAGGGTCTTTTCCACATAATAATAATAGCATCAACCAAAGACCGGAGCATCTTAGCGAACATGGGGGAGGAATCCCTAGTCATTTCTTCGCTCCTAAATTTTTTGGCAAACCCCAAACTAATAAGCTGAATTATGAAAATGTGCGTTATACCTGTAATTTACCTCCAAAGCTTAGATGTTTCTCTCCAACTTAGCAATGTATTGAAATTTCCGAACACGCAGCGCAAAATGCCTGAAATGATAAAATATAGGAAAAAATTAGAAATTTTCTGAGAATAAAGTCAAAATCATATATTGTATCGCCCGAGTAAGTAAGTATTACAAGTAGAATATACAACTATCGAAGAAGCAGAATACAACATGCAACTGAGTGTGCAAGCATTGCATATGCTAATGCATATACATGCTAATGCATATGTGGGCATTCATATAATTAGCGTATTTCTGTTATAGAAAGCTGACAGTTTCTAATATCATATTTTTTGAAAATTGATAAACAAATATCATGAAGTATTACTGCATTCATGGGAAGCACCAGCATACCCTTTTCCACATATTGTACGGTTATGATAAAAATATCCATAACAAATACATGTTGTATTTCAGTATAGTTCTATTATGTTAATTAAATACATAAAAGCACTAGCATACCTTGACCCAAGGATTTTCCCTTTCCATTATCTTCTTTGCTTCTGATGCTTTCATGCCTACAAGCTCTTGCAACCTTGACTTGCCTACATCATAAATTTACGTATAAATCTCCCTTTTTCTAATCATTATTTGTAAATTTATGTAGTACAGTCAGATATAGTGTTGTAGCACTGAATCGTTAATTTTTCTAGGTTGAAATGCTGTTATTATTGAAGGATTGAAGTCTGAAGGCTGACAGTAGGATAAAGGCTAACTCCAAGGCAGTGTCTACTGTGGTAGTGGCAGGCACCAGGGGTGCATTTGTGCAATCATGTTGCAGTGACATGTCAGCAGCTGCAGGGTGTTCCGAAGAGTGAACTGCAACCATTTTGTCAACGCGACTTTAACCATGTTGTATTTGCAGTGACATACAAAATGAAGTGCATGTTCTATGCACTACATACTGAGATGCACTGAACCAAGCGAGATCTGGCTGGTGCTAGTGGGATTTGCCATGAGCAAAACATGTGATCTGAATTGTCTGGCTACCTGAAAGAATGGTGAAAAGAAGTACAAACGCAAAAATGCATAAAGCTTGAAGAAGTATGTGAGCAGAACATAGGACTCGAATTCAGAACTGATGAAAACACACTAGTTATTATTAGGGTGACAAATGAATAGGTCTCGGACCCAAAATTGCACTTTATTTTTAGGAGGGGAAACACAGACAGAACACACTGAGACAGCTAAAGATTTACTTGATAAATTGAATAACAGAACACATAGACAACAAGAATTCTGCTTGATAAATTGACCATTGGTAAGTGAGTAGAAGAAACAAAAAATAAAGAAAAAAGAGTAGAGATGAAGAGAATGATATATGGAACCAAAAACTTATTGGTTTTTACTTTGATGGAACCAAAAACCACCGATTCTGACTTCATACATCCAGCTACGGTCGAGGAAATAATCGAAGGTATTTTTGCTTAGTCTTACTATTGTTTCTTTTTTGGAAAATAATTGAAGTGTTATTAAAATCATTCTCTAATTTAACTTGGACCAATTTTAGGATAACAATATTAGTTCAAATTAAGCCCACATTTAACACAGCAATTATTCTTAGTAAAATGAAATGAAAATGTCAGGCCTAAAACACATCCGCATGTACAGATCGAAATCCACAAAATGTAAGCAAGCCAGACTTATAAACACAAACAAATCAAATAATTACCAATATGAACATGAGACCTTAATGGGCTGGAATCAATCTAACAAGCATCATAAGCATGGTATACGAATTCAACAATCATCACAAGTTGAAAAAACTCCTTTTATTTCAAACAAGTATTTATCTTCCTCTTTCAAATGTTGGCTGAAGCTTAGTTCCTAATCCTCAACCTCCAAATCCATACATAACTACTTTAAATTAAAGTAGAAGTAATTACCTGATTTTAATCTGAAAATTAGTCTGCAGCTGATTGTGGAAATAGAACAAACCCTAGTCTTCATTCGTCTTCGTAAAAAAGTGTGATAACCCTAATACGAACGTAATGGGGCAAAGGTGGTGTCAGATGGGAGAGGTGGTGGTATACGGTGAAGGCGGTAGTAGAAAAAACGGGCGACCCTAATAAGAATACGATGAATGAGGTAGTAGAAAAAATAGGCGATAACCCTAATAGGAACGAAAGAGGAAAACTTCGAAAGGACGAAGCGTTATTCGTTAGAAATGTGATATGTGGTAACATAAGATAAAATTACAGTCCTATCCATATTACATTTATTTATTACGAAATTACCAGATTTAGTGACGATAATAACCGTTACAAATATTAATTACGGAAATAACCGTTAGAAATTTGTAATGGTTATAACTGTTACAAATCGAAAGCAAAAAAGTGTTACAAAATGGGCTGTTTGGTGTAGTGATTTTTGGTGATTGATTGTTTTTACAATCAATTTTGTGTTTTGTCACTTTAAAATACAAAGGTTTCTATACTAGTAGTAACTATTCAAACTCTTTCACAAAGATGATTTCAACTCTATTTTTAATATAAAGCTCGTTTATAAAACCGTTTTCCAACCTATTAGTATATACAAACCTTTACCTCATTCGTATGAGAAATCTAATTAAACGGCTTAGCAAAACAAGTGGTATGAAACGCTTGCATTTACTTCGTCGGTTAATTTTTGGACTTGTTAGATTGAAAATCTTGTGACAATTTTCGAGTGGAAATCTACAATTTGTTCGTAAATATTTAAGTTAAGCCAGTGGTTATGGGACATGAAGCTAAACTCATTATTTACTAGCTTAGTGTAATCGACACTTCTTGATGATCGGTGATGATCATTTTGTGGTTTAGACTAGCGATATGCGATGTCTCTTTGTCCGCGTGGCGGACTGTACCCCGTTCTGTTGAGCTTCGTCTCATTTTTATAGACTAGCGACCTATGGGTTTTATGGAGTTCGGTTCATCGGGCGTACCGTTGTACAAGTCGTAGTTCCGGCTCATTTGAGTTTCAAGTTTCTCGTACGACATCGTTGTTCCGGCTTATTTGAGTTTCAGGTTCCTCGGGCGTACCGTTGTACTACGTTGTTGCACCGGCTCTATGGTTAGCGATCATGGGTTAGCGACCATGGGTTAGCGACCCGTTTGTGATGCATGTGTTGGTGAGTTTTCATGCTCCCATTTATGATAGGCCTCCCCCCTTTGTGATTTCTGGATTTCTAGTTGATGATTTCTAAAATTTGTGTTTCACCAATTTTGATGATAGGCATTGATGAGCTCTATCAATTATTTGTGTTTTTGGTGAATAATTTAAAGAATGCGATTCTTTTTGGATGTTTGAGATGATTTGGGATATTGTATGATTTTTGTTGTTATTTGATGTATACTTGTCGCAATATGGCATTATTGTTATCATACGTTTTTGTCATATCTCTTATCCTATCTCACTTTATATGATATTTATAGCTAGACTGATCCGTTTATTATTTCTCTTCTCAAATAATACTCGGGTTAGACCGAGGTGTTACAGGTGCTTCCACTTGACTATTTAGCAGGGACTAGCTTCTGACTTTTGGCTAACTACTTTAGATTAGTAGTTTTGCTTTTATACATTCGAGATAGAGACTCCTTGATGTATACTTATTCTTTTGTCTAGCACTTGTACCTATTCTTTTGTGATGTAGTGGATCTTGTATGACCACTACTCTGATGTACACTTTTATGTGATATATTCATATCTGTTTGCGCCTTTGTGATATGAATACCTGTGACTGATTTGTGTTATGCTTATTTCTATATTTGTTTCCGAAGTCCGTATAGCCACTGTGTGGTAGCTTTGAGTTTGTATTTGATATGTCGTATTTCCTCTTGAAATGAAATGTAAGTTATATTATTTGACATATCGGTACTCGCATAAAGCAATTACACAGATGGTTGCTCCTCAACAGCTTTATTCTTCATGCTAGTCGACGGTATTACCCCGTAGTGTCCTTGGCTAGTGGGAGTATAGAGGTGGGGCGTCATAGCTTGGTATCAGAGCCAGACTTCGGAACAATGTAGAATAATCTAGCAAGGATCATTGCCCTAAGTCTTTCTTAAGAGTCGTGCCTTAGGATTTAATTCGAGTCATTGGACCCGTTCTATCCTATTTTCTTTGTGATTCCCTGTTTTATCAATCAAGTTTGTTTGATATTCATTCTGAGAATAACCTTTTTTCCTCTTCTTTCTTTCTTTCTTTCCTAAAGAAGAGAAATGGTTAGACCAGGTCGTCCCAGCGCCGGTCAATCCAGTGCTACTCCTCAGGACGGAGTATTTATGTCTGCTCAGCAACTTTTAGATCTTGTAAAGAATGCTCAAGCAGCCGGACCTATTCCAGAGCCTACTCATCCTAAATCTGGGTTTGCACGCTTATGCAGTGATTATACCAATTTAGGAGGAAGTCCATTCAAAGGTTCCGAAAGCATTATAGAAGTCCAAGCTTGGCTTAGATCATGCGATCGCATCTTCTCCCGCATGAATCTTATTGATCTACATCGAGTCCAAGTGGCTTCTAGCAAGCTCCAGGAGAGAGCATTAGATTGGTATGAGCTTATGATTTCGGAAATTATTGAAGCGGATCTTACTTGGGAACAATTTTGGGAAAGGTTAGAGTTAAAGTTTGTGCCGAAAGCTGAAAAAGTATCTTTGGCTCGACGCTTTATCGACCTTGTTCAAGGTGAATCTTCTGTGACGGATTACGTCGCATCTTTCGAATCTCTATCTAAATATGGGGTGAGTATATTAATACCCCATTGAAGAAAAATCATAGATTTGTCTATGGGTTGAATAAGGACCTCAAAAAGCCATTACTTCTGAAACTAGAGGTTTCTTTCGATCAGCTTGTTGATACCGCTCTTCGACTTGAAGAGGCTGATAAAGAAAGTGATGTTGAAGTTGTGGGTGCCAAACCAAACTTCAACAATAACAAGAAGAGGCCTATTAAGTTCAAAGGCTCTTATCCCAACAAGAAAGGGAAGCAAGCAACTTCTGTAGCAAAGACTCCTACCTCTAGTAGTGGAGGATGCTACAATTGTGGTTCTAAGGACCATTATGCAAATAGGTGCCCAAAACCTCTTTATTGTCGCTATTGCAAAAGTTCGGGTCATCTTTTATCTTCATGCCCCAAACTTCAAAGCAAGAAAGAGGGAAAGCTAAATGTGGTGCAAGCCCCTAGTAACACTTCTCATGGTCAAGGTAGTTCTCATTCTATCCTTGATGGCATTATTATATTTCGTGATCTTCCTATTCGAGTTCTCTTTGATACGGGTGCATCTCACTCATTTATATCGAAAGAACTTGTTGATACATTGTCTTTAAATGTTATGGGCTTGATGACTTCATTGAGAATTGCGAATCCGGTTGGTGGATCCGCAACACTTAGTTTACTTTGTAAAGATGTCGAGATTATTTTATGTGATTATTCTTTCCGAGCCAATTTGCATGTTATGCGCTACTTAGGTTTCGAAATGAATTTGGGAATGGATTGGCTTAATCATTATGAAGCCCATATGCTATGTCCTGAGCGGACTATATATCTTCGACATCCTCAATCTGTTAAGCAGATTTCTCTTGTTCTTAAAGATTCAGATTCCAATTCGGTAGCATCTTTGTATTCTCTAAATCCTCACGATGACGATAATGATGATGAGGAAGATGTCATTTCCCTCATTCACGTTGTTCGTGAATTTTCCGATATATTTGAGCCCATTTTAGGATTACCACCTAAGCGAGCAATCGAGTTCAGAATTAATCTAATCCCTGGAGCTCTACCTATCACTCGTCCCCCTTATCGTATGTCCAATAAGGAAAATGAGGAGATGCATAAACAATTATCCGAATTGGAAGTAAAACAGTTTATTCATTCTAGTTCCTCTCCTTGGGGAGCTTCGGCTATTTTTGTGAAGAAATCTGATGGTACACTTAGGCTTTGCGTTGACTATCGCAAGCTTAATGATCTCACCATCAAGAATAAATATCCCTTACCTCGGATTGATGATTTATTCGATCAACTTAGTGGTGCTAGAGTCTTTTCATAGTTAGACTTAGCAACCAGTTTTCATCAGCTTCATATTGCAGAGGATGTATTCCTTTGATGTCGTTCCATACTCATTATGGATCTTATGAATGGATTGTTATGCCATTTGGTTTAACAAACGCTCCTGCTTATTTCGTTGACCTTATGAATCAAGTTTTCAAAGACTTCCTCGATCGATTTATTCTCATCTTTATCGATGATATTCTTGTTTATTCTAAAACCGAGGAAGATCATGAAAAACATCTTCGATTGTGTTGGAAACTCTTAGGAGCAATCAATTGAAAGCAAAATTTTCTAAGTGCCACTTTTGGCAATCTCGTGTAAAATTTTTAGGACACATCATTTCTGAATCCGAAATTTCCGTGGATCCTTCAAAGATTGAAGCGATTCAAAATTGGAAGAGACCGGAGGATGTGATGGAAATTCGTAGCTTCCTTGGATTGGCGGGCTATTACTGTCGGTTCATAAAAGACTTTTCTAAAATTTCCGTGCCTCTTACTAGTTTGACAAAGAAGGGAGTTAAGTACATTTGGTCAGACAAATGTGAAACTTCTTTTCAGAAATTAAAAGAACTCCTTTCTGATGCTCCTATTCTTGTGATTCCCAAAGGGAACCAAGACTTTATTGTTTACACCGATGCTAGTCGTGTTGGTTTGGGAGCTGTTCTCATGCAAAGGGAACGTGTTATTGCTTATGCTTCTAGGCAATTAAAGCCTGCTGAGACTAGATATGCCACTCATGATTTAGAGCTTGCGGCTATTGTTTTCGCCCTTAGAATTTGGCTTCATTATCTTTTGGGAGAGAAATTTGTTCTGTACACCGATCATAAATCTTTGAAGTATTTATTTTCTCAAAAGGAACTTAATTTGCGTCAACAACGTTGGCTCGAGTTCCTTGCATCTTATGATCTTGATATTCTTTATACTCTCGGAAAGGGAAATCGTGTTGCCGATGCCCTTAGTCGTAAGCAACAAGCGGTTGTTTCTATGATGATATCCGAATGGAATGATCTCGAGACTTTGTCTACTTGTGAGATCCGAGATCGTGAATCAAATTTATGTTCATCTCTTTTTTGTGTAGCCTTGAGGCTCATCCTTCTCTTTTAGACTGCATCCTTGAAGCTCAAAAGATAGATCCCGAATTGGCTCTTTTTAGCCAAAGTTGTAGGGATAAAAATAAGGATGATGGTTAGAAGGGCTTTGATATCGATGCTCGTGGAGGTATTCGAAAATTTGGTAGACTTATCGTGCCAAATATTAGTGATCTTCGTAAAGACATTTTAGAAGACTCTCATCGTTCTAAATTTACCATTCATCCCGATAGTAGTAAAATGTACGCGGATATGAACCGACTTTATTATTGGGATGGAATGAAATCTGATATTGCTAACTTTATAAAGCATTGCATGACTTGCCAACTCATAAAGGCCGAGCATCAAAGGCCCGGTGGGTTATTGCAACCTTTGGACATTCCAATTTGGAAGTGGGACCAAATTTCCATGGATTTTATTGACGGTCTTCTCCGTTCTCATTCGGGTCATGGTAGCCTATGGTTTATAGTTGATAGACTTACCAAATCCGCCCATTTTATTCCCGTTCGGTCCAATCGGACCGTACCTCTTTTGGCCAAACTCTATGTTAAAGAAATTGTTAATTACATGGAGTTCCTACTTCTGTTGTTGGTGATCATGATCCATTATTTACTAGTGGATTTTGGAAAGGTCTTCAAAAAGCTTTGGGAACGAAGCTTAATTTTAGCACTACTTATCATCCTCAGTCCGATGGACAAACCGAGCGTGTGAATCAAACTCTTGAAGATCTCCTTCATGCATGTGTTCTTGACTTTGGTGGAAGTTGGGAGGATCATATCTCTCTTGTTGAGTTTTCTTATAATAATAGCTTCAAATTTAGTATTGGTATGGCACCTTTCGAGGCACTCTAAGGAAAGCCATGCCGATCTCTTTCGTGTTGGCTTGAAGCCGGTGAGAAGCCGGTTTTAGGTCCAGATTTTATTTGTGATGCCACAGAAAAGATTGACCTTATTCGTCATAGGATGAAAGAAGCTCAAAGTAGACAAAAATCCTATGCCGATAATCGAAGAAGGAAATTAGAATTTTCTATGGGAGATTTTGTGTTTATTCGTGTTTCACCTATGAAGGTGTTGTGCATTTCAGTCGATCAGGAAAATTAGCACCTCTATATATTGGCCCATTTCCCATCACCAAACGCACTGGTTCCATGGCTTATCGCCTTTTATTACCGGCTCGATTTTCTGCTATTCATGACGTATTCCACGTCTCTCAATTACGGAAATGCCTTCGAGATTCCGATTCTATTCTTAAGCTCGGTGTTATTGAAGAAATTGAAGTTTCGCCTAATTTGACTTATGAGCAACATCCTATTCGTATCATTGCTACAGAAGTTAAACGCCTTCGAAATAAAGATGTTCCTCTTGTGAAAGTTCAATGGTCCACAAATCCTAAGGATTGCTCTTGGGAATCCAGAGAATTCATCGAGCGAACACATCCGGACTTACTCTCTCGTGCTCCTTAAGGTGAACTTCTCATTTCAAAATTTCTTCTTTTTGTGTTGTTATGCCTTTGTATGGTTGTTACTTTTTATTTCTTTTTCTTAAGTATTGCGAGGACGCAATTTCTTTAAAGAGGGGAGTCTGTAACAAACCGCATGTTTTATGATTGTATATTTAAATGTTTTATTTAAATATAGCATCGTTAGTCGGATCTAAGTCGGAAATGTCACTTTTTGAAAACAGTCGAATTAGGACTCGAGACCTCTTCCATTGAGTCCAAAATGGCATTTGTGACCTTTTTGAGTATAAACATCGATATGTTTGGAGTTGAGTAAAATTTTGATATTTTCATTTAGGGTATTGGGTTTGGGTTTCAGCCCACCAACCTAACAAATAACCCAACTCCACTCCTCTTCATTCATTCCACTCCTCATTTCCTAACGCTCTCAAGCTAAAGTAAAAATGGGGGAAAGAAGAGAAAATTAAAATTCCTAAACCCTAGCTTTGATTATGAAACTCAAATTCAAGTCCAAAATCCAAGAGAAGCTTAGGTAAGCATCCTCTTCATCTTCTCCATCTCAATCCCTCTTCAATTTTCAGAAATTCCTATAACCTAACTTAGGAAAAACTTCACCTTTGATAATAGATTGAAGATTCTAGAGGTGTTGTTGAAGAGAAATCAATCTTTGCTTGTTCTAGAGCTTCTCATTTGTTGTTTTGGGTTTAAAAGGTGAGTTTTTGAACTCACATCTATGTCTATATCTTTGATAGTTGTTAGGTAGTAATTCCTAACATCTATTCCTTGTCCATTTGCCTTTGAATTGAATTGGTTTGATGAATATTTCAATTTTTGGCGTTTTGAAGTCAACTTTAAAAATCCTATCTTTGATGTTTGAACATATTGTTGGGGTGTATCGAAGAGCCTATAAGGCTGGGTTGTCGCTTGGCATAAATCCCTAGTCTCCGTTGCTCGTCCGATCACTTCCGGTTTGGATTTTTGCCCTTCTTGGGCTAGACTGAAAATACTGCAAATGACAGTTCAGTCGACTGAACCGTAAGATCAGTCGACTGAACCGTAAGATCAGTCGACTGAATCTAGGAACAGAAAATTTTCTGGCCTTGTATCAGTCGACTGACCATACAGTTCAGTCGACTGAACCTGGGAACAGAAAGCTTCTGTCCATCTATCAATCGACTGACGCATATGGCCAGTCGACTGAACCTGGAAACCGAGAGTTTCTAGGCATGTATCAGTCGACTGACCATACAGTCCAGTCGACTGAATCTGGGAAATGTGCATTTTTGCCTATTTTAGGCAGTTTTGTGTGGGTTTCCTATTTTTAATTGATTCTTGATGATCCGATTTGTTGTTATCATTTATCAACTTTGATGACTTCTTTCTTGGGATTTTTTTGGGAATATCCATTTTGATGGATTTGGTATCGATTTCTATGGATTTAATTCACATTATCATATGTGAATTTTTGGTGACTGGTTGTTTTTACAATCAATTTTGTGATTTGTCACTTTAAAATACAAAGGTTTCTATACTAGTAGTAACTATTCAAACTCTTTCACAAAGATGATTTCAACTCTATTTTTAATACAAAGCTGTTTATATAACCGTTTTCTAACCTATTAGTATATATTCAAACCTTTACCTCATTCGTATGAGAAATCTAATTAAACTACTTAGCAAAATAAGTGGTATGAAACGCTTGCGTTTACTTCGTCGGTTAATTTTTGGACTTGTTCGATTGAAAATCTTATGACAATTTTCGAGTGGAAATCTACAATTTGTTCGTAAATATTTAAGTTAAGCTAGTGGTTATGGGACATAAAGCTAAACTCATTTATTTTCTAGCTTACTGTAATCGACACTTCTTGATGATCGATGATGATCATTTTGTGGTTTAGACTAGCGATATGCGATGTCTCTTTGTCCGCGTGGGGGACTGTACCCCGTTCTATTGAGCTTCGTCTCATTTTTATAGGCTAGCGACCTATGGGTTTTATGGAGTTCGGTTCATCAGGCGTACCGTTTTACTAGTCGTAGTTCCGGCTTATTTGAGTTTCAGGTTCCTCGAGCGTACCGTTGTACGACGTCGTTGTTCCGGCTTATTTGAGTTTCAGGTTCCTCGAGCGTACCGTTGTAATACGTCATTGCACCGGCTCTATGGTTAGCGACCATGGGTTAGGACCCGTTTGTGATACACGTGTTGGGTGAGTTTTCATGCTCCCGTTTGTGATAGGCCTCCCCCCTTTGTGATTTCTGGATTTCTAGTTGATGATTTCTAGAATTTGTGTTTCACCAATTTTGATGATAAGCATTGATGAGCTCTATTAATTATTTGTGTTTTTGGTGAATAATTTAAAGAATGCGATTCTTTTTGGATGTTTGAGATGATTTGGGATATTGTATGATTTTTGTTGTTATTTGATGTATACTTGTCCAGTATGGCATTATTGTTATCATACGTTTTTGGCATATCTCTTATCCTATCTCACTTTATATGATATTTATAGCTAGACTGATCCGTTTATTATTTCTCTTCTCAAATAATACTCGGGTCAGACCGAGGTGTTATAGGTGCTTCCACTTAACTATTTAGCAGGGACTAGCTTCTGACTTTTGGCTAACTACTTTAGATTAGTAGTTTTGCTTTTATACATTCGAGATAAAGACTCCTTGATGTATACTTATTCTTTTGTCTAGCACTTGTACCTATTCTTTTATGATGTAGTGGATCTTGTATGACCACTACTCTGATGTACACTTTTATGTGATATATTCATATCTGTTTCCGCCTTTGTGATATGAATATCTATGACTGATTTGTGTTATGCTTATTTCTATATTTGTTTCCGAAGTCCGTATAGCCACTGTGTGGTAGCTTTGAGTTTGTATTTGATATGTCAGATTTCCTCTTGAAATGAAATGTAAGTTATATTATTTGACATATCGGTACTCGCACAAAGCAATTACACAGATGGTTGCTCCTCAACAGCCTTATTCTTCGTGCTAGTCGACGGCATTACCTCGTAGTGTCCTTGGCTAGTGTGAGTATAGAGGTGGGGCGTCACAGGTAAAGTTTGAATGGTTTTGAAAGGTGTTTTCCACATGTTTTAAATTGAACCGAAGTGCTTTCGAAAGGTTTGCTGTTTACAAAGGTTTGATGCTCTCGAAAGGTTTTACATGATGGTTTCGAAGGGGTGCTTCCCCAATGCTTTCGAAAGGTTTAAGGAAAGGTTCCTAAGGGATGGTTCCCTAGTGGTTTTGAAAGGTTGAAAGGAAAGGTTTTCCAAAGGTTCGAAAGGCAATTTTAATGTGTTTTAAAAGAAAGATGTCTAAGGTTATAAAGCTTTCGAAAGGAAGGTTTTTAATGGTTTTGAAAGGATTTTATGAATGGTTTTGAAAGGAAGGTTTTGGCCTTTCGGCCTAGGTTGAATGAAGAATTTTACATGGTTTCGAAAGAGGTGCTTTCAATGGATTCGAAAGTGGTACTTTCAAAAGTTAAATGTTTTCATCAACAAAAGGTTTGGGTAAAGTATATATATAACATGGCAAGGTAATTTTGAGTAAAGCATAAAGTATAAATGTTTTCCTTGTTTAAGTTTGGTTTAAAGGGTTTTAAATCAATTTCAGATGAAAAGGTTTTCAAGGAAAATTATAGGAAGGTATCCCTAAGTAAAATGACTCAGATATTAGAATACCAGATGGGACTGGTATAGGGTCGCGCCCTATACATTAGCTATTCGCCCCAGCTAATTTAGTCCAAAATTCCATTGTGTAGGGCTTTGTCACATGTAAGACTAAAATTATGTTTACATATAGAATGGAATATATATTTGTATACAGATAGGTTATTGGTGAGCTTGCAAAACCATTAGGTCAGGTGATCTTGGGAGATGTTAAGTTAAGGACAGACCGTCCAGAAGAGAAGTATTTAACAGATAGTTAAGGACATACTGTCCAAAAGAGGGGTATCTAACAGGTGTTAGATTATTTTATTATTTTTTCTGGTAGGCCCAAGTCAGCCAAATGTTAATAGTTAGCCAAACAAAACTATAGTGTTTGGACAGATAGTCTATTAGTTACCTGATATGTATGTTTACATAATAATGCTTTACAGTTTTAACAAGTTTTGGTTGCAGGATTTTGATTTGCAAAAGATATGTTTTACAAGGATATTAGTGAGGGGAAACCCATTTCGCTAAGCGGCACGGTCTCACTTAATATTGTATACCCAATATGCATAGTAATATTCACACCAGGCTTTATGTCTAACTCGAAGTATGTTTTCCACTTAAACTCTCGGGTGCTCAAAATTGATTTGAGTAGGCTCAACCATTGTCCTCGATCGAATTACAAAAATTCCATAAAGATCAACTTTGAAATATGAAAATCTAGAACAATGTATGTCAATATATCCCCCCAAGTATGCCGACATATTGACCACTTTTCTATTTTTTAAAATTCAAATGAAGGGATTTTTCCTCCATCCCTTCACCAATTGACATGTCTCTTCAACCACTATATAATGGCTCTGGAAAATGAAATTTATAACATGACATTCTCATTTTCTCTTACTCTTTCATTTCTATACTTTTGTGAGAAAGATCCATTACATATTCTTCCACTCTCTTTACAAATCCATACTCTTTCCCTCCAATTCTTCAAGGATTTGCAAATCACACAAGATCAGAGAATTTGTACTTGAATTCATATCATTCTCTCTTTGATTTTATCCTATACCTCAAAGATTCAAAGATATATTGCTATTGGAGGTCTATAGGATCATTGTACTGAATCTGCAAGAATCTGTATTGAAGGTACAACTACTTGGCATACTTGCTGTTGATTGTAAAGAGAAGAAGGTGTTTTTGTAGCTTATGAAACCAAGAGGGTCATCTTATAGTCTAGTAAATAAAGTGGGTGCATCTTATGGCCCATGAAATCAAGACCGTAAAGGTGTTCTTGCCACTCGTGGAAAGCAAGTGGTGACTGTGAAATTCTATATGGTGTAGTGTAGAACTAGATTAGGATTGGATATCTGAACTAGTATGAAAATTCCTAGTGTTATTTAGTTTACTTCATCTTACTTTATTACTTACTTATTCTGTGATCATTTATTTCTTTTTGCAAATTGAGTAGATAAAGTTTTAAATGCATAACTATGTTTTAAATAGTTTAAATAAACCCTTCATCCCCTCTAGTGTATAAATAGCCTTAAGATCCATTCCGCATTGTGTTGTAGACAACCCATTTTCCCACATTTGGTATCAAAGTGACCGGTTTTCAAAAATTCATAACTTGATTTTTGAAAAGTATAAATGACTAATAACACTAGGAACACTTCCTTTAACACTTTTGTAGAAGGACAATCTACCGTTAAACCCCCACTATTTAATGATAGTAATTATGCTTATCGGGCTTGTAAGTCAAAAATTTATTTACAACCTAATGGTTTAGATGTTTGGAATAATACCCAAACAGAGTACACTGAGCCCTAAATGAATTATGTATAGTAGACCAGCGATCTAAAGACACAATCACTCAAAAATTCAAAGATAGTGAATATTTATTCCGCTCCTTGGATAAAAATGAGTTTAATAGAATGTCTATTAGTAAAAGTGGATATAAAATTCGGAGAACACGGCAAGTCACACATGAAGGCACTAGCAAAGTTAAATAAACAAAGATCTCCATGTTAACCAATCAATTTCAACTTTTTAGAATGAAATAAAATAAATCAATTTTCGATATATATTCTAGATTTTAGGATATATTACATGCATTAATATCATTATGAAAGAATGTTACCGGAGAGGATCAAGTCAGAAAGATCTTGAATTCACTTTTTAGTGAATGGGATTAGAAGACTCTGGAAAATCAAAGAAGTCAGTGATATTAGTACTATGAAAATAGAAGAATTAATTGGTAATCTAATGTCCTATAAAGTACAATTGTAGGTTAAAAAAGAGAATCAAACAAATGAGAAAAAATCACTGGCACTCAAACTACAAATTACAATCATGAACCAAATGATGATGATGAGGAAATTGATTTCATGACTAGGAATCTTGGGAAATTTTAGAAATACAGGAAAATGAACAAACTTCGAAAGACTAATGACTATATAGATAATTCTAGAAATGGTAATGTTGTTAAGTATTTCGAATGTCATAAAACCGGTCATTTAATAAGAGATTGTCTAAACTTGAAGAAATCAAAGTACCATTTAAACAATTTCAATAAGAAGAGGAAATAGACTTTCAATGCAACATGGATGATTTAGAGACATCATCCAGTGATATTTATTCAGAAACTGAAAATGAAAATGTAACACTTAATAAAAATTAATAAGGAATTAACTAAGTAATAAATTAATAATAAGGCTAAAAAATGGAAATTTTGTGAAAGACATAATTTTGGCTAGGTAAGTTACACCATTGCATCCGTAGCAATTTTCTGATCAATTTCTATATATAAAGTTTTATTTGTAATCAGAGCTAAAGCAAAAAAGTTATTGACATTTGAAGTTTTAGAATTCAGAATAATTCAGATGGAATTCAAATTCAAATTTGTAACTAATGTAAAGAATTTTAAATTTGAAAAATTAACATTGGTTAGAAATGAGTTTAGAAACAACATCAAAATAAATGGTAACATTAAAAGGTAATAAGAATTACATAAAAAATTATAATAGCTAATAAAACCTTCCCAAATGCACGCTACCTTTTGAGAAAGGGCGGTCAACTGGTGGGTGTGTGGTGGCTAGGGATATTTTTGGCTAGGAGCAACCCAGATTTTATTATTTTAGACTAATTTAAATCTGATGGTTCTGGTGACTTTTAACTATTATAATAAGAGCATAGCCCCCTCAATTTTATTACAAATTATTTAGGAATATAAGTGGATCTCTATCAGTTTCTTCCACACAATTCATAAATTTCTTATGGCTTTCAGGTAAGGGGTTCTAGATTTTAATATTCAATTTCTAATTTCGTTCTCTCCAATCCTTGAAATTCTAAATCTAAGTAATATACAATCCAATTATTGTATATTTCAAAGGAAGAGACTTAGGAAGAGATTGAAAAGCAGGTATGTTCAAATCCAAAGGAGAAAGCTGGAAATTATCTATGAATGAAAATCTTAGTATTAATTTTTAGTGATTGTTTAGTATAGGTTGGATTTGATATATGCTTTAGGAAATTTTGTGTAATAACCCGCCTTTTCGGACAGTTTAAATTGACGATAAACCACACACGTCAGACTCAAACCATTCAAAAGGACAGATTGTTATGGGGTAAATAAGAAAAAAGCAGAGAAAGAAAGAAAAAAAACACAGAATCTCACAGCGGAAAGACAAAATATAATAATCAAATAAACAGTTCATGAAGTTGTTTTACAAATAACATTTGATTACACCTTTACAATACAGAATCAGAGTACATACAGCAGTAATAAATAAGTAATGCAGCGGAACAGTATGATGCAGCGGAATAAATGAATCAAATAATAATAGTACTAAATCTTCATCTTCGTCCTCCAAAAGCAGTCTTCGAAACACTCAAAAGCTCAGACTGACCCGAGCAAATTGAAAAGAAAAAAATTCTCGATTCAGAACTAAAAGATCTTATGTAAGTAAAATCAATAGTAAATAAATATGATTGTAACGGCGTCAGAGATGTTTACAGGGTTTGACATCTCCTATCCAGTGTCTAACGTGAGTGCAGTAACTTAAGAGATGTTCGGGATTTCCATCTCCTAAGGATCCATTAAACTATCTACATACATAGTACAATACGCTATTATAATAGTGTCCACTATAAAGTATTAAAATAGCGTTAAGGTGTTACCAATATCCCCCTTAACACATTTTATATATTCCCATAGTCTACACAGTACCGTAAGCTCCTCCGTAAACAGGAGGTTTACCCAGAGGGCACTCCATAGGTATGGTACAAAACAAACTTGTAGAAGGCGAGATATGGCATGTGAACACGGCACTCGAGGCAATGCCAGGGTAGGACTCTACCGTTTTGCAGAACCGGGCTGGTGGTAACGCATAGTAGCTACTACCACCCACCTCGGAACACACTCCCAAATCAAAATCAAGGGGTGGCCACCAAATCATCACAAAGTCATAATATGTTATCGAAGAAGCATGTTCGATAGGAGGAATGACCTCACTTGGCCCGGAGTGGCTACTGTTTTAGTCACATCTAAGCTGACTCACGGGAGTCAGGGCTACGTAAATACCTCATACAAAATCGTTCGCCAAACCATCCTACTTCATTCTGGAACTTCCACCACGTACACAGTTGTTAAAGTGGTTTTCGGTATTGGCAGAGAGTATGACAATATCCGATCTTGGTCTCTTTAACAACCAAACGTTTATTTTACACCAGATGGTTCTTTTAAATTTCCAAAAATGAGTTATAATTTATATAAAAATATAATATTCTCAAAACCATATCATTTTCAAAATCTTATTCACTTTCGAAATCATATCACATTTGAAATCATATCACTTTCGAATTCATATTTCCAAAAATAGATTAAATCCTCATTTAAAATCATCATATTCCTCAAATATGTCATTTAAATCCCTACTTATGTTATAACATCATTTAATCATATTCTACTTAAAAACAAGGATTTAAATATAATATAACTTCCACTTTACAAAACCAGAAATTCAGAAAATAGTTTAAAAAAATATAGTTTAAGATAGTTTAAAATAAATTAAAACATATTAATATAGTTTAAAATAGATTAAAATGGATTAATATAGTTTAAATAGATTAAAATAGATTAAGATAATTTAAAATAGATTAAAATAGTTTAATATAGTTCAAAATAGATTAAAATAGATTAATATAATTTAAAATAGATTAAAATAGTTTAATGTAGTTTAATATAGATTAAAATAGATTAAATAGATTTAAAACAGATTAAAATGGGTTAAAATACTTTAAATAGATTTAAAATAGATTAAAATACTTTAGAATTCCGATTTAAACCAATTTCCAATTCCAACCTTCAAACTTGGAATTTCAAAGTAATTCAATTTATATAAACCAATTTCCTTCAAAATATCATTTAATCTAATTCAAGATTTAAGGGTTTTAAAATCGTTTAATTTAACCAATCCGGTGTCCGTATATAATTTTCTACCCTATGATCAAGTGATACGGATATTTATTATTCAATCCGCAAAAATTTAAATTTACTGGTATATATTATTTCAACCCGCAATCCCAAATTCCAAATCAATGAAAATCGCTTGGGTTTATCATTTCAACCCATAACGATTTTCTCCTATTCTATATGATCATTCGGGTATGTATCGTTTCAACCCATAGGGATTTTCTAACGATAACTAAGGAAACTTGCAGTGTTATAATAATATAAATATAACATCAAATCATCCAATATCAACAATTAAACATACTTAACAATCATCACCCAAATCAACCAATAAACATCAATAGATAACTGATTATCATTAACTGGTATTAAATTGACAATTAAATTCAATATTAAATTAAACGATGATTAAATGCAATAAAAGTTAAATTTAACTAGAATGACGATTTAAATATACCAAACATCAACCAATCAATTCCAAATCACATCATAAATTCGGTTTAACTAACATAAGATAATTTACTAGTTGTGAGTGGATTAAAACACTCACCTTTGATTCATAGTCGATTTAAATCCAATAAAAGCCCAAAATTCCAATAAAAGAAATCGCGCGTGAATCGAAGTTTATATGCAAAAGATATTCATGTTATAAGAAATATTATTAAAATAATAATTGGTACATTTAAATGAAAATAAACAAAGTTTAATACTTACGTTTTTCTCAAGACAGGCTTCAGGCAAAGATGGAAGAACAAACTAAGATGAGGGCAGGACATGTAGGAAAAAAAAGGATGAAACTCAGGTTTCATAAAAGAAAGCTTTTGAATTTGCAAAATGAGAGCTTTTGAATTTGCAAGTTCACATTAAAATGATTCAGGGAAATGAAGATTTGAAATGGAGATCTAAACATAGGAAATGAAGCGGCGACAAGAAAAAAATGAAGGAACAATTTTAAAAACGTGAACAATTTGCTGATGAGATTATAGCTTCAACAAAGAATAATTTGAACTAAATGAATATGAGGTGTCAAGAGAAACAAAACGTAAAAGAAGAAATAAGGTGGCAGGTTATTTAATAATAAAGAAATGAAGGTGGAGGGACAAAAGTGAATGTCACGTTTCTAAAATAAAGGCTCTAGGAAATATAGGCTACCAAAATTAAAAAAATGAGGTACAAAAGGGCTACAGGAAAATAAAATGAGAAGAAATAAAGTGGCTGTAGAAATATGAAATGAGATGGAGAAAACAACAAACTCACAATTTTTTTACTTTAGGAACTGGAGGTAGGAAATGGTGTAAAGAGGTGAAGAAAGGTTAAATAAAAAAATATACATATAAAATGAAACTCACGTTTGAGAAGATGTAGCTTGTGGAAAAAGAGGAAGGAAATAAACGAAAATGAAAACAACAAAAATGAGGAAAGAAATGTGGTATGTATTAAATAACGATGAAGGAATGCACGGATCATGTAGCGACCCGACCTTCCACTACCGGAAAATCGCATCACTATGAAGAAAGAAGAGGGTGAGAAATAGAAAAGATAGAGAAGAAAGAAGAAGACACACCAGAATCTCAACAGCGGAACGAATGAAATATAATATATCACATAAGAGATTACATAATATCATATATATCAGAGTTACACAGATAATACAACACATACTAGACAGTTATAAACACCTGTCTAGTTAATACAACTCGATACATCTCAATACAATACAGAGATACAATCACAGCGGAAATACAGATAAACACTAACACATCGGAATCACTATATATCTATACGCTGAAGCCTCCTGCTCCATTGCTCCTCCAGAATACGTCAAAGCTAACCTGAATCCCTTGGCTACCCGTAAAAATTTGGGTACCCGAGAGTTTAGGAAAAACAGAAATAAACTCCGGGTCAGACATGGGTCTGGTATGAGTAACAGGTTAAAGTTGTTTAACTTGAAAAACCTTTGGAAACAAAAGGTATCACGTAAGACATTCCACACATAAACATGGAAATGTTTTTACCTTACGCTAACCAAAACATTTGATAGGAAATCCAGTCATATTATAATAGTGTCTAGGGTTTTCAAGTAAATATGAAATAGCTGAAATTGTTACATGATTAAATTCCAGCATACTAGGTTTACAATCAAAACCGTAAGGTCACGTAGGGAAAATGGGTTTCCATCAATGGCAGGGCTACTGGGGTACCGCCCGTCACAGTACGTGGCCTAGATCACCGTACCGAGGACCCACCCTAAGTCCCCTGCAACACAAGACCGGAACCATCCCTTACTGGACAGTTCCAAACAAGACAACCCCGACGGTTGTAGCTACTAAACCGCCCACACAGCCGAAATAAAAGGGACTCTAGACAAGGGTATATCTCGCTCTCAAGTGGGTGCTACCTACGAAGCCTTGCTGCACCTCCCCTGTTTTAGCCATTCCCGGTTGATGAGGCTTGAGGTTACGATTACCTTTTAGAGAACTCATCACTTAGAATGCTCATCGCCCGCCTGACGATGTTCTGAAAGCATTCGATCCATATAAGTTCGTTCCGGGTTCGAACGAAACCGAAGGCATTATCTCGTTACACTCGTATTGGAATCACCCTAAGAGTTAACGACAATAACCCTTGCAATTTGAACCACCATCTCGAATCTATAAGTACTATCTCCGTCAAACTCATTACGGAATCACCCACAGAGTTATACTGACGAATAGTTCTTATACCTCGAGTCTTCACTTGCTCCATTTGGATTTCACGACCTAACGTTATTTTGGATCGATGTGGTATTCGGGTCTCCAGACCTAGAATCCCGGTATACGGAAACCCGATCCCGGTCTCATCGAAATCCAAAACGTATCTTTTAAGGCCAAGTTGTTTTAAAGTTAAAACAATTCAATTTATTATCAACACAGATAGATAAAACACAATATAACAATGGAGAATAACATCATCATCATAAACAGATAATCCATATTATCTACTCAAACAGATAATCAATATCATCATACTTAACCAAGCATCCATAACACAATAGATATATCTCTGAGATCACAATCAATCATGGAAATCAATATCATCCATCATATATAAACATAGATTAATAATCACCTCATTTTATAATTAATTTAAAATGAATTAAACTAATTACAAATCTCTAATTAATTTAAAGTAAATTAAATTAATTACTCCACCATTATTAACTTGCTTATATTTCTATTAATTAATTATCAATCAATTAATTAATCATCAACCAATTATTCATTTTAATTAATCATCCTCGATTAATTATCTTTAATTACATTTAAAGTAAATTATCCTTTAGTTATTTTTACAAATTAATTATCTTTAACCAAATATAGGTAATAACCTTTACCTTACTTCATTTATTAATTAACCTAAATTAATTACATGACTTAATTTATTTTATTAATAAATCTCTTCATTTATTAATTAATTCCAAATAAATTCATTCTAAGATTTCAGCATTTATAATAAATGATCTCTAATTACATTTACTATTTAATTCTATTACATCAAGTAATTAACTTTTAATTAGTTATTTTATTTCTTAATTTTTATTAAGAAAACTAATTTCCAAATCACATATATTAATCACCTTGATTAATAACATACAGTAATTAATTATCCTTAATTAATTACTCCCAATAAACAGATTTAATTAATCCCTTGATTAATTTCAAGTAATTATATCCAAATTACTTCTATTAACAAATCATTATCCAATTAATTACATCCTGTAATTATTCATCAATTACTTTCCTAAGTATTATATCCCCCAATTTTCAAGTGATTAATCCAAATTAATTAAACTAAATTAATTAACTCAAATAAATCAAATTACCCAATTAACTAAAGTGAGTAATTAATTCCTTACTTAATTTCCATTACGTAATTTAAACATTTACAATGTTGATTATCAAATTAATTAATCTAATTAACTATTAAAAATCAATTATATTAATTAATCATAAAATAATCTAGTTAATAATCTTCATTAACATTTATTAATTACTTTATCTTAAATAATACTTACAATTTCTTCATTTTTTAATTATAAGTTCAATTAACTATTTATTAATCAAATTAAAGTCAAATCTATAATTCTTAATTTCATATTAACTACTTAATTCATTATTACTTTAATTAATGCATTTAATCTTATAATTACTAATTTAATCAATATCAATTTTATCAATTTACATTCAAATTATCTTAATGGTTAAAGAATTTAAATCTTTAATCTTCATTTACTTAAAGTAAATTTATTTCCCATTTGTTTACTTTAAATTTCCACTACAATATGTTGAACATTTATTTCACTCTTCCCCTTTTAATTTTCATTTTAAATTCCCGATTTAAACGGTCACTATTTAAACTTAAATCACTTTAAACTAACTTTTTTTAAAAACTTTAAATTATAACTTAAAGCAATTCCTTTGTTACGAAAGAATTTTAAATCTAATTCCCTCAAATTCAAAATATTTAAACTTATTTAAATTATTTTAAATTTTAAACTTCTTTCATTTCAAAACTGGAATTTAAACATTCCTTTGGACTCAGTTAAACTTTGACTTAAAATTTTAAACCCATACTTTAAAAACTGGGAACAAGCTACATGTTACAACCCTGTAAACCAAACTACCCGAGTTCACCCAAAATACTTCGAGAAAAACATGATTCCTCCCGAGCCAAACAAAAATTTACTCGAGTAAAACTTCGAGTTTCCCCAACCAAAGACAACAGCTCCAGATTATCTGAAACTGCCCCGTGCACGTGCACGCCTTCATTCGTCACTGCCGATCGACCACGACCAACTCCTCTTCACGGTGATCGCTTCCACATCCTTTCCCAAATCCCAAATTGACCACCCAAACTCGAGATCGAATTCGAGTTGCTAAATCAAAGCCTGGAATATGAAAACGATATCGCCTCGAAACCTGGCAACACCCCGCGCTCCACGCTCCGACCACCAGAGGCCACCCAACTCCGGCCATAGCCTCAACCACCTCTCCTCTACCACAATCCAAAGTCGCGCTACACTCGGTCCTCCCATGAGTTCGAACGAGACGAAAAACAAAAGACTCGCAAAACTAGGTTACCAGATTTTACAGGCTTCCCGCCGCCACCACGTTCATCTGCCGACCACCACTGCATTTTTCCTGTAACCACCCTAGGCTCCTCTATCTCCAGACCAGAACTCAACCTCTCCAGACGACGAGATCGTCCACGGCAACCCAAAACACTTAAAACAGTGAAGTTAAAACTACTCTTCACCCCTTTGTTTAAAAATTCTAATTCTTATTTTAAAAATCATGTTTTAGTATGTATTTTCACTTGATGCAACTGAATTCTTAAAACAAGAAGTTTGATTTTAAACATATTTAAAGATGTACAGGCTTTCTTAGTCTTCCAGAGATAAATACAAGTTAGATCAACTTATAAAAATTTCTATTGCTTAGATTGTAGTTAAACAAACTACTTTTGTTTATATTTTACATTCGAACAATCAATAGATTAAGAGAAAAAGGTTTTGTTTCCAGATCTACTTAGAATAAAAGAGCAACAGGCAACAGGAAATCAAAGAACATATCAGATATGCACACACATCCATATATACAAGATATATATATCATCACAGAGGAAACATGCTTTATCTAAACTTAGGTTATAATTTTTTTAAAAATATGTTACTCACCAGGATTTATCAAGAACAGAGCATCCTGTTTGAAAACAGTTTGAATTTGAAAAAAATGCTTCTCACTTAGATCTTCTTGCCAAATTCTTCTGCTCACTGTTATATTGATTTGTTGATAATGTTGAATACTTGTTTTAGGATTTAATGGAGTTTTCATTTTTGGTTTTGTTGAGCTCGAACTGGAAATAGAAATGATAAGAGAAGGTTGCTTCCAGGTTGAAGTTTTAAAACATTTTACAGGGTTTGTATATTTCTTTTCTTATGTCAGAGATATTTGATACAATGGAGGCTGAAATACAATTCAACAGATTTTGTTTGGCTGCAAGGATGTGAACATTTAATGTTATTGTACTTGTGTCTCATTTTAACACTTATCAAATTTTTATTACTTGCCTGAGTCTTACTTTACAAGCCACAAACATATATTATCACTTTACTTTAAATCTTGTTGTTCTTAAGTTTGCATACATACTATCTTTACTTACCAGCCTATATATCTACCTATACTTAGTTATACTCAAGACTGCATATCTATATATTATTCGAGCCATTTGTCTCATATCTCTTATGCTTACTTTTATAACTTTTGACTATGCAGATTTATTTTTCAAGCTTACTTAACTATGCAGGTTTCACTTAGGGGCTGGCAAATCATCTTAAGTATTATACTCCTGTTTTACATTTGAAATGTGATTGAAGATTATTTCTCATTATTCACATGCCTATGCAGATTTAATTTGAAGGCTGGGAAATCATTCTTATGTATTTTCTTGCCTGGTTTACATTTTGAAATGTATTTGAAATATTATTTCCTATGGTTCACTTGCTTATGCAGCTTTCTAGTTTGAATGCTAATGAAATGTAAGTGGGTGTTATTCTAACATGTTGTTTGATTTATTTAATGTATTTGTTTTATTATTTACAAAACTATGAAATTTACTTATGTATATTTGTTTCACTCTATGTCCAACTTACCACTAAAATCTTGTATTTCAACATGTATATTTAATTTATTATTTTAAAATAAATTACACATTTAACAATTGGAGATGATTTATAAAAGAAACCATTTCTTACTATAAACTACTTATTTGATATTATATACTAAAGTATCACTTGACAAATATTGTATTTAAAACCTATATATATTTTAAATCATATTTTATCAAGCTATACTTACAAAGAAAATAGAACAAATCTCTTTTGTTAATGAATTTAAATATAAACTAAGGTTAGAATAAGTTTTAAACAATTTAAACATTTATCTTATATATTTAAAACCCACATATTTATTTATTAGCTAGTTTTTGAAAGGATTATTATAAATAAATCAAAATTCCCAAATCACTAAAAGAAATTTGAAAACATAATTAATTAGTTAAATTTAAAACAAAGCTTCCTATCTACAATATATATCCATTTTAAATAGAAAATAATTCATTAGTTTTAAAAGGTAAAATTCACCAATACGATATTTATTAAAAGAAAAGTATTTATTTAAGTCTTATGAATCAAAAATATAACAAAACAATTTAAATATTTAATATAAATTATTAAATTGTTATTGCTCGAAATTCCGGGTCGTCACATTCCTCCCACCTTAAAAGAATTTCGTCCCCGAAATTTAAAACAAAGGTAATTTAATAATCTATTTAAGATTTAAATTTTTAAAACACATGCATATGACAACCCATGCTAACAACCATATCAACCAATCATCCAAACAAACAAATCTATCTATTCAGACAAAAATTCCAAATAGGATTCTCTCGAGTTCCCCCGAGTATAAATACCGGGTTACTTGCTCTATAGAATCCAAACAATCAATACGACTAAGCTACAGAACTTCTACTCATCAAGATCTACAAAACAAGGCAGGATATCAGACTACAGACGAGTCTGACTCGCAACCAAAACTCCCAGAACTGCTAGTTCCAAAACCAGAGATAGAATCTTACACGTACTCCCTCAGAGATACGTGAAATACAACGAATCCCAGCTATCCATACTGGCAATCCAAATCTGAAGACCAAACACCTACCTTCTCCAGAACACAGAGAAACTCTAGAACACCTCGAAGCTAACTTCCGGACTTACTAAATTATAGAGCTTCTTTGAATCAGAGAAAATTCATCCAAAATCAAATCTCCAACTCTGAAATCCAAATCCCTCCGTCTCTTATCCACCAAACTCTTCGGACGATCCATAGCTGCCTCCATCCCTACTGATCAGCTAAATCTCCGCTAATGCCCTTCAGAACAATCTGAATCCACAACAATCCAGTAGAATGATCTTCTAAAACCCACTAAAATCAAGAACACAACCTTTACTATCATCCGTAGAAAACAACTTCTCTCTCCAGAAAAGAAAAGCAGATGCACTCCCAACTGCTTCCGCTGCACAACTCTGATCTGAGTAGATGGCAATGCTGATGACGAACACAAGAAAATACGGGACAACAAATTCCAAAAATAAAACTCAGAAGTTCCTCCAAAACCTGAGCCACTCTACTGAAAACTTCCTCCAAAAATAATTCTACTACTAAGCTGAACCATCAGTACCACTTCTGGAATCCAGTCGATACCAAACGCAACCTCCAGATGCTAACAAAACTCTGACTTCCTGAAGTCATCCAGAGAAATATCCGAAACACAAGAGAACGCTCCAACTATCGCAAGTCACTTTGCGATTAATCCATCCTGATTTCAAAGAAAAACTGTTCTCTCTTTACCAAACAGAACAGCCTAAGCTTAACTGGCCAATCCAACAAAGAAACGAAACCACTTAGCTGCTTTTGGACTCACTGCTAAGCTGAAAAGCTTCTTGCCAATACACAGAATACTCCGAGCTGCACTGCTGACACCAATGCCAAAGAAATTCCCAATCCAAAGCTCTTCGAGAAACTCGACCCTCAAACCAACCAGAAACATCCTGCTGAGCATAGCCACAACACCGAAGTAGACTTACTTCCTTAACTCGTTCTAAAGAAACATCTTCGGAGACATCCATAGTCCCTGTGTCTCATCACACAGCTACTACATCTTAAGGGACCAAGATACCATAACTTGCTTCTGTCCAATCGACAGATCCAAACTATACACTACAAAAAAAAATGATCTCCAAATCTTAACAGATTTCCTTCAGAGACTTGGTGAAATCCTTTCACCACAAATTCACTCGAGAAGGACTGTAGACCCAATACCGTCTCGGTCGATACACTTCCGACCTCAACAAATTCAACCATGGGTAGTCGTGTTACACACCACTACCTTATCTACCTTTATAAATTATATTGGAAAACCTGAACGGGTAACCCAACAAATAGGTAGAATATATAAATATATATATATATATATCAAAATACAAATACGCTCTCTCAAGAAAGAAATTACTTAAGAGCCTAGGTATTCGCTCAACCTAGCGCTCTGATACCAACTGTAGCGACCCGACCTTCCACTACCGGAAAATCGCATCACTATGAAGAAAGAAGAGGGTGAGAAATAGAAAAGATAGAGAAGAAAGAAGAAGACACACCAGAATCTCAACAGCGGAACGAATGAAATATAATATATCACATAAGAGATTACATAATATCATATATATCAGAGTTACACAGATAATACAACACATACTAGACAGTTATAAACACCTGTCTAGTTAATACAACTCGATACATCTCAATACAATACAGAGATACAATCATAGCGGAAATACAGATAAACACTAACACATCGGAATCACTATATATCTATACGCTGAAGCCTCCTGCTCCATTGCTCCTCTAGAATACGTCAAAGCTAACCTGAATCCTTTGGCTACCCGTAAAAATTTGGGTACCCGAGAGTTTAGGAAAAACAGAAATAAACTCCGGGTCAGACATGGGTCTGGTATGAGTAACAGGTTAAAGTTGTTTAACTTGAAAAACCTTTGGAAACAAAAGGTATCACGTAAGACATTCCACACATAAACATGGAAATGTTTTTACCTTACGCTAACCAAAACATTTGATAGGAAATCCAGTCATATTATAATAGTGTCTAGGGTTTTCAAGTAAATATGAAATAGCTGAAATTGTTACATGATTAAATTCCAGCATACTAGGTTTACAATCAAAACCGTAAGGTCACGTAGGGAAAATGGGTTTCCATCAATGGCAGGGCTACTGGGGTACCGCCCGTCACAGTACGTGGCCTAGATCACCGTACCGAGGACCCACCCTAAGTCCCCTGCAACACAAGACCGGAACCATCCCTTACTGGACAGTTCCAAACAAGACAACCCCGACGGTTGTAGCTACTAAACCGCCCACACAGCCGAAATAAAAGGGACTCTAGACAGGGGTATATCTCGCTCTCAAGTGGGTGCTACCTACGAAGCCTTGCTGCACCTCCCCTGTTTTAGCCATTCCCGGTTGATGAGGCTTGAGGTTACGATTACCTTTTAGAGAACTCATCACTTAGAATGCTCATCGCCCGCCTGACGATGTTCTGAAAGCATTCGATCCATATAAGTTCGTTCCGGGTTCGAACGAAACCGAAGGCATTATCTCGTTACACTCGTATTGGAATCACCCTAAGAGTTAACGACAATAACCCTTGCAATTTGAACCACCATCTCGAATCTATAAGTACTATCTCCGTCAAACTCATTACGGAATCACCCACAGAGTTATACTGACGAATAGTTCTTATACCTCGAGTCTTCACTTGCTCCATTTGGATTTCACGACCTAACGTTATTTTGGATCGATGTGGTATTCGGGTCTCCAGACCTAGAATCCCGGTATACGGAAACCCGATCCCGGTCTCATCGAAATCCAAAACGTATCTTTTAAGGCCAAGTTGTTTTAAAGTTAAAACAATTCAATTTATTATCAACACAGATAGATAAAACACAATATAACAATGGAGAATAACATCATCATCATAAACAGATAATCCATATTATCTACTCAAACAGATAATCAATATCATCATACTTAACCAAGCATCCATAACACAATAGATATATCTCTGAGATCACAATCAATCATGGAAATCAATATCATCCATCATATATAAACATAGATTAATAATCACCTCATTTTATAATTAATTTAAAATGAATTAAACTAATTACAAATCTCTAATTAATTTAAAGTAAATTAAATTAATTACTCCACCATTATTAACTTGCTTATATTTCTATTAATTAATTATCAATCAATTAATTAATCATCAACCAATTATTCATTTTAATTAATCATCCTCGATTAATTATCTTTAATTACATTTAAAGTAAATTATCCTTTAGTTATTTTTACAAATTAATTATCTTTAACCAAATATAGGTAATAACCTTTACCTTACTTCATTTATTAATTAACCTAAATTAATTACATGACTTAATTTATTTTATTAATAAATCTCTTCATTTATTAATTAATTCCAAATAAATTCATTCTAAGATTTCAGCATTTATAATAAATGATCTCTAATTACATTTACTATTTAATTCTATTACATCAAGTAATTAACTTTTAATTAGTTATTTTATTTCTTAATTTTTATTAAGAAAACTAATTTCCAAATCACATATATTAATCACCTTGATTAATAACATACAGTAATTAATTATCCTTAATTAATTACTCCCAATAAACAGATTTAATTAATCCCTTGATTAATTTCAAGTAATTATATCCAAATTACTTCTATTAACAAATCATTATCCAATTAATTACATCCTGTAATTATTCATCAATTACTTTCCTAAGTATTATATCCCCCAATTTTCAAGTGATTAATCCAAATTAATTAAACTAAATTAATTAACTCAAATAAATCAAATTACCCAATTAACTAAAGTGAGTAATTAATTCCTTACTTAATTTCCATTACGTAATTTAAACATTTACAATGTTGATTATCAAATTAATTAATCTAATTAACTATTAAAAATCAATTATATTAATTAATCATAAAATAATCTAGTTAATAATCTTCATTAACATTTATTAATTACTTTATCTTAAATAATACTTACAATTTCTTCATTTTTTAATTATAAGTTCAATTAACTATTTATTAATCAAATTAAAGTCAAATCTATAATTCTTAATTTCATATTAACTACTTAATTCATTATTACTTTAATTAATGCATTTAATCTTATAATTACTAATTTAATCAATATCAATTTTATCAATTTACATTCAAATTATCTTAATGGTTAAAGAATTTAAATCTTTAATCTTCATTTACTTAAAGTAAATTTATTTCCCATTTGTTTACTTTAAATTTCCACTACAATATGTTGAACATTTATTTCACTCTTCCCCTTTTAATTTTCATTTTAAATTCCCGATTTAAACGGTCACTATTTAAACTTAAATCACTTTAAACTAACTTTTTTTAAAAACTTTAAATTATAACTTAAAGCAATTCCTTTGTTACGAAAGAATTTTAAATCTAATTCCCTCAAATTCAAAATATTTAAACTTATTTAAATTATTTTAAATTTTGAACTTCTTTCATTTCAAAACTGGAATTTAAACATTCCTTTGGACTCAGTTAAACTTTGACTTAAATTTTAAAACCCATACTTTAAAAACTGGGAACAAGCTACAGGTTACAACCCTGTAAACCAAACTACCCGAGTTCACCCAAAATACTTCGAGAAAAACATGATTCCTCCTGAGCCAAACAAAAATTTACTCGAGTAAAACTTCGAGTTTCCCCAACCAAAGACAACAACTCCAGATTATCTGAAACTGCCCCGTGCACGTGCACGCCTTCATTCGTCACTACCGATCGACCACGACCAACTCCTCTTCACGGTGATCGCTTCCACATCCTTTCCCAAATCCCAAATTGACCACCCAAACTCGAGATCGAATTCGAGTTGCTAAATCAAAGCCTGGAATATGAAAACGATATCGCCTCGAAACCTGGCAACACCCCGCGCTCCACGCTCCGACCACCAGAGGCCACCCAACTCCGGCCATAGCCTCAACCACCTCTCCTCTACCACAATCCAAAGTCGCGCTACACTCGGTCCTCCCATGAGTTCGAACGAGACGAAAAACAAAAGACTCGCAAAACTAGGTTACCAGATTTTACAGGCTTCCCGCCGCCACCACGTTCATCTGCCGACCACCACTGCATTTTTCCTGTAACCACCCTAGGCTCCTCTATCTCCAGACCAGAACTCAACCTCTCCAGACGACGAGATCGTCCACGGCAACCCAAAACACTTAAAACAGTGAAGTTAAAACTACTCTTCACCCCTTTGTTTAAAAATTCTAATTCTTATTTTAAAAATCATGTTTTAGTATGTATTTTCACTTGATGCAACTGAATTCTTAAAACAAGAAGTTTGATTTTAAACATATTTAAAGATGTACAGGCTTTCTTAGTCTTCCAGAGATAAATACAAGTTAGATCAACTTATAAAAATTTCTATTGCTTAGATTGTAGTTAAACAAACTACTTTTGTTTATATTTTACATTCGAACAATCAATAGATTAAGAGAAAAAGGTTTTGTTTCCAGATCTACTTAGAATAAAAGAGCAACAGGCAACAGGAAATCAAAGAACATATCAGATATGCACACACATCCATATATACAAGATATATATATCATCACAGAGGAAACATGCTTTATCTAAACTTAGGTTATAATTTTTTAAAAAATATGTTACTCACCAGGATTTATCAAGAACAGAGCATCCTGTTTGAAAACAGTTTGAATTTGAAAAAAATGCTTCTCACTTAGATCTTCTTGCCAAATTCTTCTGCTCACTGTTATATTGATTTGTTGATAATGTTGAATACTTGTTTTAGGATTTAATGGAGTTTTCATTTTTGGTTTTGTTGAGCTCGAACTGGAAATAGAAATGATAAGAGAAGGTTGCTTCCAGGTTGAAGTTTTAAAACATTTTACAGGGTTTGTATATTTCTTTTCTTATGTCAGAGATATTTGATACAATGGAGGCTGAAATACAATTCAACAGATTTTGTTTGGCTGCAAGGATGTGAACATTTAATGTTATTGTACTTGTGTCTCATTTTAACACTTATCAAATTTTTATTACTTGCCTGAGTCTTACTTTACAAGCCACAAACATATATTATCACTTTACTTTAAATCTTGTTGTTCTTAAGTTTGCATACATACTATCTTTACTTACCAGCCTATATATCTACCTATACTTAGTTATACTCAAGACTGCATATCTATATATTATTCGAGCCATTTGTCTCATATCTCTTATGCTTACTTTTATAACTTTTGACTATGCAGATTTATTTTTCAAGCTTACTTAACTATGCAGGTTTCACTTAGGGGCTGGCAAATCATCTTAAGTATTATACTCCTGTTTTACATTTGAAATGTGATTGAAGATTATTTCTCATTATTCACATGCCTATGCAGATTTAATTTGAAGGCTGGGAAATCATTCTTATGTATTTTCTTGCCTGGTTTACATTTTGAAATGTATTTGAAATATTATTTCCTATGGTTCACTTGCTTATGCAGCTTTCTAGTTTGAATGCTAATGAAATGTAAGTGGGTGTTATTCTAACATGTTGTTTGATTTATTTAATGTATTTGTTTTATTATTTACAAAACTATGAAATTTACTTATGTATATTTGTTTCACTCTATGTCCAACTTACCACTAAAATCTTGTATTTCAACATGTATATTTAATTTATTATTTTAAAATAAATTACACATTTAACAATTGGAGATGATTTATAAAAGAAACCATTTCTTACTATAAACTACTTATTTGATATTATATACTAAAGTATCACTTGACAAATATTGTATTTAAAACCTATATATATTTTAAATCATATTTTATCAAGCTATACTTACAAAGAAAATAGAACAAATCTCTTTTGTTAATGAATTTAAATATAAACTAAGGTTAGAATAAGTTTTAAACAATTTAAACATTTATCTTATATATTTAAAACCCACATATTTATTTATTAGCTAGTTTTTGAAAGGATTATTATAAATAAATCAAAATTCCCAAATCACTAAAAGAAATTTGAAAACATAATTAATTAGTTAAATTTAAAACAAAGCTTCCTATCTACAATATATATCCATTTTAAATAGAAAATAATTCATTAGTTTTAAAAGGTAAAATTCACCAATACGATATTTATTAAAAGAAAAGTATTTATTTAAGTCTTATGAATCAAAAATATAACAAAACAATTTAAATATTTAATATAAATTATTAAATTGTTATTGCTCGAAATTCCGGGTCGTCACAGATCAGATGAACACTACCAACAAACCTTTGGAATTCAAATTTCAAACTTATGTCTTCTCTTTTTTACTTTCCTTAACTCCCATAAACCCATAGTTACACCTATTTAATTTTACATTAACACACAATAAATAAAAATAAATTCTTTACACAAATTTGTGTAATTAATTACGGAAATATACAACATTAAGAACCTTTCATTTCTCTCTTTGTGATTAGATTAGGAATTTAAACAAACATGTTAACATTTCGATTAAACATTTTATTAGGAACGCATTAACATACATTAAACAATATGACATCATAAATGAGGTAATATAAACAGGTGTATAATATATATATACATATATATATATATACATATATATATATATATACATATATATATATATAGACACACACACACATATATATATATATATACATATATATACACACACACACACACACACACACACACACACATATATATATATATACACATATATATATATATGTGTGTACATCTTTATCTCCACTTATGGTTTACATTCATAAATAAAAGGTATGCTACTAATCCACATAAGGAGCAATGAATGTAAGAGTAAATTAGAAGAGCGAAGATGGAAAGGTAGATTATGTTGCAATTAAAATCTAATCAAGTCTAAGTAAAAAGGAAATAGTCAAGTGTAAATCTATTTTACCCCTTTACAATCTCCTATTAACATTTAATTTAAAACCATATGAGATTTCAAACCTAAATAATCCTATTTTAATATAATTGGATATGAAACATAAGTTTATATTTAGGTACAAACATATACAGTAAACCAACACTAAAATTAGAAACATGAACTGAATTAATTGGAAATAAATCACCCAATTTAAATCTATTTCAATATACATCTAAAATTAACGTCTTCTCTTTTTAATTAAAAGGTTCCAATCACATTAATTGCCATTGATTTCTAAGTTAAATTTTAAAGAGAAATGAGATAATTCAATTCCTTTTATAGTAATTTAACGTATTTATGGAATTATTGTATACAACCAAAAGCTATTAATTTCTTGTTAAATAATTGATTTCTTATTCCTGTAATTAATCTGTAAGCTAAAATACATTTCAAACAAATAAACATATGTTTACTCCTTTACTAAACTTATTCATTTTTATTCTTTTATTTTTGATTTAAATGTTCTCATATTAAATCAACTATTACCTTATGAATTTATTCAACATAAGTTTTCATTTTATTTCACTCAACTCTATAGTTCACATCTTTTCTTATATTAACTGCAATATTTAATTACATTTAATTTCATTGATTTCCAAATTGATTTCAACGGATTAAATAATAAGATGATAAGTAAAACAATATTTACATTTAAGTAATTTAAACACATTTAAAAAAACACATTTATAAATCAATTCAGTGTTGAATATTACACTAATTACAGTGTTCAATTTCAACTATAATTAAATCCAATTAATTATATTTTTAATTCCAATAAATTAATTAAATTTGATTTCAATCTTTTATTCAATCATTTATTATCAAATGGGTAAAACTAACATTAATTTACATTTTATTACCTCAATATTCTACAGTTATTGCCTTACTTCACGTTAACGTAACTTTTAATTACATTTAATACAATTTATTTCTAATTTGATTTCAACAAGTTAAACAAATAGGTAACAAATAACAATTGTCACCTTTAGCTTAATTTAATCACATTTACAAGTTGATTGTCTACACAAATGTTATAATTATTTGCACAACACTAATTTTTATTCAATTACAATTTATTACATACTATTTCATTAATTAATACAACATTTAAATTATCAATTACTCTTTTAATCCAATTATCAATTAATACACACATTATTTCATCAATTAATATAACATTTAAATTTATTCCTTATTTTAAATTTATAATCAATTATAACTTACAATTTTAAAAATGTGAACAATTTGCTGATGAGATTATAGCTTCAACAAAGAATAATTTGAACTAAATGAATATGAGGTGTCAGGAGAAACAAAATGAAAAAGAAGAAATAAGGTGGCAGGTTATTTAATAATAAAGAAATGAAGGTGGAGGGACAAAAATGAATGTCACGTTTCTAAAATAAAGGCTCTAGGAAATATAGGCTACCATAATTAAAAAATGAGGTAGAAGAGTGCTACAGGAAAATAAAATGAAAAGAAATGAAGGGCTGTAGAAATATGAAATGAGATGGAGAAAACAACAAACTCACAAATTTTTTTTACTTTAGGAATTGGAGGTAGGACATGGTGTAAAGAGGTGAAGAAAGGTTAAATAAAAAAAAGTATACATATAAAATGAAACTCATGTTTGAGAAGATGTAGCTTGAGGAAAAAGAGAAAGGAAATAAACGAAAATGAAGAAACAACAAAAATGAGGAAAGAAATGTGTTATGTATTAAATAATGATGAAGGAATGCACGGATCAGATGAACACTACCAACAAACCTTTGGAATTCAAATTTCAAACTTATGTCTTCTCTTTTTTACTTTCCTTACCTCCCATAAACCCATAGTTACACCTATTTAATTTTACATTAACACACAATAAATAAAAATAAATTCTTTACAAAAATTTGTGTAATTAATTAAGGAAATATACAACATTAAGAACCTTTCATTTCTCTCTCTGTGATTAGATTTAGGAATTTAAACAAATATGTTAACATTTCGATTAAACATTTTATTAGGAACGCATTAACATACATTAAACAATATGACATCATAAATGAGGTAATATAAACATGTGTATAATATATATATACATATATATATATACATATATATATATATACACACACACATGTATATATATATATACATATACACACACACACACACACACACACATATATATATATATATATACATATATATATATATATATATATATATATATATATATGTGTACATCTTTATATCCACTTATGGTTTACATTCATAAATAAAATGTATGCTACTAATCCACATAAGGAGGCAATGAATGTAAGAGTAAATTAGAAGAGCGAAGATGGAAATGTAGATTATATTGCAATTAAAATCTAATCCAAGTCTAAGTAAAAAGGAAATAGTCAAGTGTAAATCTATTTTACCCCTTTACAATCTCCTATTAACATTTAATTTAAAACCATATGAGATTTCAAACCTAAATAATCCTTTTTTAATATAATTGGATATGAAACATAAGTTTATATTTAGGTACAAACATATACAGTAAACCAACACTAAAATTAGAAACATGAACTGAATTAATTGGAAATAAATCACCCAATTTAAATTTATTTCAATATACATCTATAATTAACGTCTTCTCTCTTTTTAATTAAAAGGTTCCAATCACATTAATTGCCATTGATTTCTAAGTTAAATTTTAAAAGAGAAATGAGATAATTCAATTCCTTTTATAGTAATTTAACGTATTTATGGAATTATTGTATACAACCAAAAGCTATTAATTTCTTGTTAAATAATTGATTTCTTATTCCTGTAATTAATCTGTAAGCTAAAATACATTTCAAACAAATAAACATATGTTTACTCCTTTACTAAACTTATTAATTTTTATTATTTTATTTTTGATTTAAATGTTCTCATATTAAATCAACTATTACCTTATGAATTTATTCAACATAAGTTTTCATTTTATTTCACTCAACTCTATAGTTCACATCTTTTCTTATATTAACTGCAATATTTAATTACATTTAATTTCATTGATTTCCAAATTGATTTCAACGGATTAAATAATAAGATGATAAGTAAAACAATATTTACATTTAAGTAATTTAAACACATTTAAAAAAACACATTTATAAATCAATTCAGTGTTGAATATTACACTAATTACAGTGTTCAATTTCAACTGTAATTAAATCCAATTAATTATATTTTTAATTCCAATAAATTAATTAAATTTGATTTCAATCTTTTATTCAATCATTTATTATCAAATGGGTAAAACTAACATTAATTTACATTTTATTACCTTAATATTCTACAGTTATTTCCTTACTTCACCTTAACGTAACTTTTAATTACATTTAATGCAATTTATTTCTAATTTGATTTCAACAAGTTAAACAAATAGGTAACAAATAACAATTGTCACCTCTAGCTTAATTTAATCACATTTACAAGTTGATTGTCTACACAAATGTTATAATTATTTGCACAACACTAATTTTTATTCAATTACAATTTATTACATACTATTTCATTAATTAATACAACATTTAAATTATCAATTACTCTTTTAATCCAATTATCAATTAATACACACATTATTTCATCAATTAATATAACATTTAAATTTATTCCTTATTTTAAATTTATAATCAATTATAACTTACAATTTTAAAAACGTGAACGATTTGCTGATGAGATTATAGCTTCAACAAAGAATAATTTGAACTAAATGAATATGAGGTGTCAGGAGAAACAAAACGTAAAAGAAGAAATAAGGTGGCAGATTATTTAATAATAAAGAAATGAAGGTGGAGGGACAAAAATGAATGTCACGTTTCTAAAATAAAGGCTCTAGGAAATATAGGCTACCAAAATTAAAAAATGAGGTAGAAGAGTGCTACAGGAAAATAAAATGAAAAGAAATGAATTGTGTGACGACCACCCATGACCCCTGCACCGAACCTAGAGATAGTGCGCTGTAATGTGTGCCAGGCGACCATGGACGATTGCCAAGGTAAATTAAAACAACCGAATCTATCGTATTACTCACAGCGCATGGACAAAATATAATAGAACATATACATAGTGAAGCTTCACAGAATAGAATCTCATCAATAAAACTTCATAATAGTTGAATACAAACATCTGAATAGTCAATACATCAAGCCTCACTACATAACACTCAGAGAATATACAAACAGCGGAACATCCAATACATATAGTAAGAAGATAATATGCAACCCTCCAGCTCGTCTTCAACATCAGCATCGTGGAAAGCAAGAACATCACCTGTCACCTGCTACTTAGTCTGCCCGTCCCAAAATGGACGAACAGCCCAAGGCAATAAGAGTTAAAACATAAAGCCTTGAGTCAGACAATAGTCTTAGTGCACGGTAAATTAACTAACAACATACCAAAAGAGCATAAAGGAAAAGGAATAGGAATACAACCCTCCCACTCCACCTCTTTCTACAGTGATAGCCCCCAGACACACACTAAGTAGAAGCAATCATAGCAAAGCATACAATTTAAAGTAAAGCAATTATCACTCGAGTCAAGGGCGATGTTTTCCAAGTACAAACCCCCAAGGCCTAAACCAAGATCAAATAAGCACCCAGAAAACACTGCTCTTGAGTCCGAATGACGATACAACCAAACATCCACGACTCTGGCTATCACTGTTATCATTGCTTCGATATCATCGTTAATTGAATGACCGGCTCATTCTTTCATCCGTCCGTCAAGGGCTAATGGAAACCCCGATTCTAGACATAACTCTGCACGTCATCGTGACCCGTGCCTAGGACTATCGAATCTGCCCAGAGTACTTGACTACCCATTCAGTAGCCTTCAGGGACTATCGAATCTGCCCAACGTACTCTTGCTTTGAGCATGCTAGAACCTTCAACAACGATGAGATCTCAGCCTTCTAGTCATCCTCCTCGATGACTATTTCCATACTAGCTCAAGCACCTCTCGAGCAAACCATTATCCTCAAACTCGAACATTTCACCGAGTTATCAACATGCTTGGAATGATCCCGTCTGGATTAGACCAAGGCTATCTCATATCATGCTTCGCCTCATCATCATCATAGCAAAGCTTCATCTCAACATCATCATCAAATCTATCCATATGAGCTTCCTCATCCGCCACATATGCCACAAGCAGCTTTCCCAATTCAAGAGCCTTTCCCCTAGCTTTTGAATCATCTTCGGTCTAAATCAAATCATCAATCATCTAATTCATAGCAATCAATCAAGTCAAACATTAATCCAAGTAATCAAGCATTCAAATATGATCTAAATAGACAATTATAACAATAATGGCAATTTCGTAATTAAAGAGTCAAAAGTCTAACAAACATGAAAACATGAACAATATCTCTATAATCTTGATAAATGAACTTGCATAGGTTAACACTTAGTAAAATGGATGTCAAATCATCATGAACCATGGATCTATATGGATCTATACTTAGGTTTACAAGAATGCATGGAAATCACTACTTTAACACAAAATCAAGCCAACGATCCGATATACTCCTTTGGATCCGTGTGAGAGATAATCACCACTCACCAAATCACCTAAACAACCCAAAAGCAACACACTTCAGATCTGGACAGCAAAGGATCTAACTTGATCTATCACGAGTCCACTTCAAACGATGAAATCTCTCTTCGAAGAATGTAGATCTTCAATCTAAGCTCTTCGATCTTCAATTTGATCTTCAACTTGGATGGATGGAATCACTAGATTAGAGTGGAGAAAAGAAGTGAAGAAGTCGAGCTCTCAAAATGGCAGCACTTTGTCGCTTCGAAATCCGGATCCCAAAAAGTGAGAAAAACCCTCCTATTTATAGGCTGATTTCCCCTTAGGTCGCTCGGAGTTAGGTCGTCCACGACTTACGACCTAAAACCCACATGACCTAAAAAGCCCACGACTCAACAATACCAGCCTAAGACCTAACACTTAAGCGCTTAGCGACCTAACGACTTAACACCCAAGCGCTTCTACGACCTACGACCTATCACTGCGCACGACCTAACAGATCCAACGACCTAACACCTGTGCGCTTATGCGACCTAACGACTTAACAGCTTAACTCCTAAGTCGCTCACGACTTAACAACTCCCAGGTCGCTCACGACCTAACACTCAGCCAAAACCCAGCGACCTAGCGCAGACACACTTCCTCGCGACCTAACAACTCAACAGAGTCACGACCTACGACTTAACTGAGACGCGACCTAACTAACTTAGCCAGGATACGACCTAACTCCTTAAGTCGTCTAACTCTTAGGTCGCTAACACGCTAACCCTCTTAGGTCGCTAACTCGCTAACCCTCTTAGGTCGCTCCAAACTAACACACGACCTAAACCACTATACGGCCTAACTGCTAGGTCGTTAACTCTCTTAAGTCGTCTACCCCATAAGTCGTCCACTCCTTAAGTCGCTCAATTCCTAAGACTGCCAACTCCCCTTAGGTCGTCAACCCTGTTAAGTCGCTAACCCTTAGGTCGTCCACTACCTTAGGTCGCTCCAACACCCTACGACCTAAGCCACCACACGACTCATCTCCAGTCGACCTAAGCCACACACGACTTAACTTCCAAACGACTTAAGCTCTAGATGACTCATCAACAATGCGACCAAATGATAACTGTTTTACGATGTTTCGATCCGTAAAAATACGGGTTGTTACAAATTGGCTGTAGAAATATGAAATGAGATGGAGAAAAAAACAAACTCACAATTTTTTTTACTTTAGGAATTGGAGGTAGGACATGGTGTAAAGAGGTGAAGAAAGGTTAAATAAAAAAAAGTATACATATTAAATGAAACTCACGTTTGAGAAGATGTAGCTTGAGGAAAAAGAGGAAGGAAATAAACGAAAATGAAGAAACAACAAAAATGAGGAAAGAAATGTGTTATGTATTAAATAATGATGAAGGAATGCACGGATCAGATGAACACTACCAACAAACCTTTGGAATTCAAATTTCAAACTTATGTTTTCTCTTTTTTACTTTCCTTACCTCCCATAAACCCATAGTTACACCTATTTAATTTTACATTAACACACAATAAATAAAAATAAATTCTTTACACAAATTTGTGTAATTAATTAAGGAAATATACAGCATTAAGAACCTTTCATTTCTCTCTCTGTGATTAGATTAGGAATTTAAACAAACATGTTAACATTTCGATTAAACATTTTATTAGGAACGCATTAACATACATTAAACAATATGACAGCATAAATGAGGTATAAACAGGTGTATAATATATATATACATATATATACACACACACACACACACACACACACACATATATATATATATATACATATATATATACACATACACACACACACATATATATATATGTACATCTTTATCTCCACTTATGGTTTACATTCATAAATAAAAGGTATGCTACTAATCCACATAAGGAGGCAATGAATATAAGAGTAAATTAGAAGAGCGAAGATGGAAATGTAGATTATATTGCAATTAAAATCTAATCCAAGTCTAAGTAAAATGGAAATAGTCAAGTGTAAATCTATTTTACCCCTTTACAATCTCCTATTAACATTTAATTTAAAACCATATGAGATTTCAAACCTAAATAATCCTTTTTTAAATATAATTGGATATGAAACATAAGTTTATATTTAGGTACAAACATATACAATAAACCAACACTAAAATTAGAAACATGAACTGAATTAATTGGAAATAAATCACCCAATTTAAATTTATTTCAATATACATCTATAATTAACGTCTTCTCTCTTTTTAATTAAAAGGTTCCAATCACATTAATTGCCATTGATTTCTAATTTAAATTTTAAAAGAGAAATGAGATAATTCAATTCCTTTTATAGTAATTTAACGTATTTATGGAATTATTGTATACAACCAAAAGCTATTAATTTCTTGTTAAATAATTGATTTCTTATTCCTGTAATTAATCTGTAAGCTAAAATACATTTCAAACAAATAAACATATGTTTACTCAACTCTATAGTTAACATCTTTTCTTATATTAACTGCAATATTTAATTACATTTAATTTCATTGATTTCCAAATTGATTTCAACGGATTAAATAATAAGATGATAAGTAAAACAATATTCACATTTAAATAATTTAAACACATTTAAAAAAACACATTTATAAATCAATTCAATGTTGAATATTACACTAATTACAGTGTTTAATTTCAACTGTAATTAAATCTAATTAATTATATTTTTAATTCCAATAAACTGATTAAATTTGATTTCAATCTTTTATTCAATCATTTATTGTCAAATGGGTAAAACTAACACTAATTTACATTTTATTACCTCAATATTCTACAGTTATTGCCTTACTTCACATTAACGTAACTTTTAGTTACATTTAATGTAATTTATTTCTAATTTGATTTCAACAAATTAAACAAATAGGTAACAAATAACAATTGTCACCTTAAGCTTAATTTAATCACATTTATAAGTTGATTGTCTACACAAATGTTATAATTATTTGCACAACACTAATTTTTATTCAATTAAAATTTATTACATACTATTTCATTAATTAATACAACATTTAAATTATCAATTACCCTTTTAATCCAATTATCAATTAATACACACATTATTTCATATGCAAAAGATATTCATGTTATAAGAAATATTATTAAAATAATAATTGGTACACGTTTAAATGAAAATAAACAATGTTTAATACTTACGTTTTTCTCAAGATAGGCTTTAGGCAAAGATGGAAGAACAAACTAAGATGAGGGCAAGACATGTAGGAAAAAAAAGGATGAAACTCGGGTTTCATAAAAGAAAGCTTTTGAATTTGCAAAATGAGAGCTTTTGAATTTGCAAGTTCACATTAAAATGATTCAGGGAAAGGAAGATTTGAAATGGAGATCTAAACATAGGAAATGAAGTGGCAACAAGAAAAAAAATGAAGGAACAATTTTAAAAACGTGAACAATTTGCTGATGAGATTATAGCTTCAACAAAGAATAATTTGAACTAAATGAATATGAGGTGTCAGGAGAAATAAAACGTAAAAGAAGAAATAAGGTGGCAGGTTATTTAATAATAAAGAAATGAAGGTGAAGGGACAAAAATGAATGTCACGTTTCTAAAATGAAGGCTCTAGGAAATATTAGCTACCAAAATAAATAAAAAATGAGGAAGAAGAAGGCTACAGGAAAACAAAATGAAAAGAAATGAAGTGGTTGTAGAAATATGAAATGAGATGGAGAAAAAAACAAACTCACATTTTTTTTACTTTAGGAATTGGAGGTAGGACATGGTGTAAGAGGTGAAGAAAGGTTAAATAATATATATATATATATATATATATATATATATACATATAAAATGAAACTCACATTGAGAAGATGTGTAACGACCCGTAAAATTTTATTTGTTTTAATATTATATTTAACTGAAATTTTGTGGAATTTTAAACAATTGAGTTTGGAAATGAAAATTTGATATTTGGAATACGTATATTTAAACACAGCAAATGTTAAATTTTCATCTGATAATATTGAAGTTTATTTTCTTGTGTAATTCTATTTCAATTTAAATCAGTTAATATTCGATGATAATAAAATATTTTCCAAACCTAAATATTTTTATATAATAAATTTGTAAATCATCTTTTGAGTGTGACGTCAAAATTCGTTTCTCCAAATTTTGACTGCTATTGCTCCGTTTATCTTATTTCTGGCAAATTAGCAGCATTTTCGGTACCGATTATCTCGACTTTTGATAGGAAGATCATACCTTACCATTCTGTTCGCCTCATCGTGCTGATCACCGTAGTATATTTATTTCTATATTTTGGGACTCGGTACGCGACGAAAACGAAAGAAACATATGTCGTATCGGTACCGTATCCGTGACCTTTTGTTTTCTATTGCCTTTCAAACTCCAGCCGTGTCATCCAAGCAACAATTAATTGCTTTAAATTATTTACCTAATTCTAGCTTGAGTGACCGTTGCCATTTCATCCACTCCCTTATATATTTTAGCCTATTCACCTTCATTTCCTTTTATTTGCCCTGCCACCTTCCAGATCTCTGCCTCTCCCATATTTTTTTTCTTTCATCTACCCGTCTCCAGCTTTGTCTCGCCCAAGCACAGCCGAAGGCCGAACCCACCACCTAAGCAACGCCAGCACGACCTACTAGGCAACCACGCCTCAGCCATCCCTCTCTCCCACCTCGCTCTACACTTCAGCATCTCGTTCACCTCCAACCCAAAGTCACGCGGCCACTACCAACTCCACGGGCCCAGCAACTCCAAGCTCCTCTCTTCCACGCAAGACCAGTCTCCTCTCACCTTGCCTCGGTAGTTGCACCACACACCACCACTTTGCCTGCCCATCAACTCGCCGAGTGCCCCCTATGCCTTCTCCTCTCTTATATGAAGGTAAATATATATATCTAAAGTTATGTGTATATATATTAATCTATATATAGATTTATGTGAATTATTTATATGTCTGGGTTAGTTTTATAAATATATTAGTTTATATATATATATACTGTTGGATTTTGAATATGTATATAACATTGGCTTTGAAACAGTTATTTATATATATATATATGTTTTGTTATTTATAAGAGTATATATAGTTATAAAAATTTATTTTATTTTGGGTTTTGGTCGGCAAATCTGTTGACAAAATAAAATATTTCTAGAACTTTATATATATTGTTATGAAAACCGTATGTATATATATATACATGTTCATGTATATAAGTCAAGTAAGTTATATATATGTAATATGTGTAGATATAAGTCAAGCCATATACATATGCATACGTAAATTTTACATAATGACTTTATTTTTGACATTCCCAGATCTAGGCATATTTATCTTTGTTTACCTACTTATATATATATAATCATAAATATGTTACGTGTTTAAGTAAATTTACAGCATGTTTACAGGTATGGATAAAACTTATTATAGTATTTATTTAAACATATGTTAGTACTTTAATATATTTGTTATAACTGTAATATATATGTATTTCTAAAGTATAATTTAAAGGTATATTGGTCATTTATTGAGTCTGCATGTTGATTTGTGAGTAGACTGTATATATATATATAGTTTTAAAAGTAATAGTTTGCAGTTACATAATGTCAGTTTACATATCAGTTTAAAAATATATAGAAGTATTATGTTATTTGTTTGGATTTTCCAAAGATAAGATAAAGGTTTATTTTGTGTTATGGTTATATTTTAAATATTGAGAAAGTATATGTTTTAATTTTACATGTGATATATATATATATATATATATGTCATTCTAAATATGTAATTTAAACTGAATATTGGTTTTAAGAAAAATATTAATTATAATAATAACAGTTTATATATATATATATTCCATTTGCATTGAGCTAATTTGATTCATTCTCATCGATTCCTATTTATCAGCTTTGTTCGTCGAATCATGTCAATCTAGCGTTGCTTTGAAATTTGTGCTTGGATTCGTAACTCATCTCATTCTCGTTCATCTCTCTAGCCTCGAAAGGTGAGCAATCACCCACGATTAACGTTCTTATATTTTTTAAATTTGATTTCAATTGAAACGACAATTGAAATATGTTGATGTCAGTTATTTACATTACTATATATATGCTATTATCTGTATCTGTTCACCTGAGACATCTGACACCATCATCTGTTATTTATATTGGTGATATATGCCTGTTATTGATGTGTTATATTATTATCATCACTGTTCTCACTCTGCAAGTTCCCTATTAGTATAGAATTCCCTATGGGTTGAAATGATACATACCTGAACGATCTTGTAGAATAAGAGAAAATCGTTATGGGTTGAAATGATAAACCCAAGTGATTTTCATTGAATTGAATTTGGTATTGCAGGTTGAAAAGATATATACCCATAGATATTTAAATTGCGGATTGAAATGATAATTATCCATATCACTTGACCATAGGATAGGAAATTATATACAGACACCGTTGGTCTATATATATATTTTGAAAATGATTTCCAAGGTTTAGAAAAGAAATATATGTGGTTTTAATCAATATTGATTTTAAGATATTATATTTTTAATATAGATTTTATAATAAGTTTAATAAATAAAGTTGGAAAGAGAAATAGAAATTAATTTGAAATTTATTTGAATTTTACTTAAATAAAACTGATTTGAAACTTATTAAATTTGAGATTTTAAAGATATGATTTATAACTTGATTTTGATCTAAAGTGATTAAATGAATACTTCAAGTAAATAAATTGAAGGAAATATTTAGTTTATGTAAATTGTAATTTAAGGTTTTACTTAAATGATATTGGATTGACTAAGTGAATTTTTCGATATTAAATAATGGTAAAGTTGAAATTGAAATATAAATGAATTTAAGCTTTGAAATATATTGAAATTGAAATGGTTTAAATTGTAGTATATATATGTATTTGAAATCGATATAAATTTTAAATGGTTTTGAATTGAATTGAAAATTTGTGAATTGAGATTTAATTAAATTCAATTTCGGAATTCGAATTGATCTGAATCGATTTAGGAAATTTGAGGAAACTATTTTTACTTTATATAAAGTATTCTAATATACAAAAATATTTTACTTTCAGAATTATTTTTGATATAAACTATTTTTAATATAAAACTATTTTAATATACTAATTATTTTATTATAAACTATTTTTAATTTATAACCATTTCATTTTACAACTATTTTATTATATAAACTATTTTTATTTTATGATCTATTTTATTACATATACTATTTTCTATATCTAAACTGTTTGGGTGGAAAGTATTATGATTTCAAAGTATTACGATTTCCAAGTGTTATGATTTCCTAAATGTTATGGTTTCAAAAATGTTATAATTTCAGAAGTGTTATAATTTTGGAAAGTGTTATGATTTGGAAATGAATATTATTTTAAGTGAATAATGATATCGTATTGATATGGTTTTGAAATAGATATGATATTTTGGTTTTGAAATATGATTTGAAATGAAATGACCGCGGTGTTATAATAACGTTTGGGTTGTTAAAGAGACCGGGATCAGATATTGTCATACTCTCTGCCAATACCGAAAACCACTTTAACAACCGTGTACATGGTGGAGATTCCAGAAATGAAGTAGGATGATTTGGTGAACGATTTTTGTATGAGGTATGATGTGACCCTGACTCCCGTGAGTCAGCTCAGATGTGACTAAAATCAGGGGCCACGCCGGGCCAAGTGAGGTCATTCCTCCTATCGGACACACTTCTTCGATATTATATTCTGACTTTGTGATTGATTTGGTGGCCACCCTCTGATTTTTGATTAGGGAGTGTGTTCTGAGGTGGGCGGTAGTAGCTGCTATGCGTTACCATCAGTCCGGATCCGCAAATGGTATATCTACCCTGGCATTTCCTCGTGTGCCATGTTCACATGCCCTAGAGCGCCTTCTACGAGTTTGTTTTGTACCGTACCTATGTGATGTCCTCTGGGTAAACCTCCAGTTTACGGAGGAGCGTACGACATTGTATAGACTACGGGAATATATAAAATGTGTTAAGGGGGATATGGGTAACGCCTTAACGCTATTTTAATACTTTTACTTTACTATAGACATATTATAATAGCGTATATTACTACATAGTAGATAGTTCCATAGATCCTTAGAGGATGGAAATCCCAAACATCCTTTAAGTTAGTTGTATTTCAGTTGCTATTTCACTTGAGTTGGATTTATTGATATAAGAATGTTAATCCTGACTCGAGTGTTTTGTGTTTTGCTTTACGCTCGGGTCAGACTGAGTGTCACAGCATTTGAGACTCACCTTTGGAGTTGGAGCTTCACTTGAAGATCCATCTGTATCTATTCAGCTTCCAGCTATCTAGTGGTTTTGTTCAGACTTGTCATCTGTTTGTATTCGAGACTACATTGTATTTGAGATATTCTGTTGTATTTTATTTCATACTCTGTTGTTTATATAGTAGCTTCATGAACTACTATTTATCTATTCCGCTGCTTATTATTGTTATATTACTCTGTGTCTGTGATTCTGTGATTATTTTATTTACTGTATATGCTGATTTCTGCCAAATATAAATTAACAATCTAATATTTTGAGCAGTTCAAGTCCGACATGTGCGTATGCAAATGGCACGAAATACCGGGTCGTTACAAGATTTACCTTCAGGAAAATATGGAAGGAAATAAACGAAAATGAAGAAACAACAAAAATGAGGAAAGAAATGTGGTATGTATTAAATAATGATGAAGGAATGCATGGACCCGATGTACACTACCAACAAACCTTTGGAATTCAAATTTCAAACTTATGTCTCAACTTTATTACTTTCCTTAACTCCCATATAGTTACACCTATTTAATTTTACATTAACACACAATAAATAAAAATTAATTCTTTACACAAATTTGTGTAATTAATTAAGGCAATATACAACATTAAGAACCTTTCATTTCTCTCTCTGTGATTAGATTAGGAATTTAAACAAACATGTTAACATTTCGATTAAACATTTTATTAGGAAAGCATTAACATACATTAAACAATATGACAGCATAAATGAGGTAATATAAACATGTGGATAATATATATATGTACATCTTTATCTCCACTTACGGTTTACATTCATAAATTAAAGGTATGCTACTAATCCACATAAGGAGGCAATGAATGTAAGACTAAATTAGAAGAGCGAAGATGGAAAGGTAAATTATGTTGCAATTAAAATCTAATCAAGTCTAAGTAAAAATGAAATAGTCAAGTGTAAATCTATTTTACCCCTTTACAATCTCCTATTAACATTTAATTTAAAACCATATGAGATTTCAAACGTAAATAATCCTTTTTTTAATATAATTGGATATGAAACATAAGTTTATATTTTGGTACAAACATATATGCAGTAAACCAACACTAAAATTAGAAACATGAACTGAATTAATTGGAAATAAATCCCCTAATTTAAATTTATTTCAATATACGTCTATAATTAACGTCTTCTCTCTTTTTAATTAAAAGGTTCCAATCACATTAAATGCCATTGATTTCTAAGTTAAATTTTAAAAGAGAAATGAGACAATTCAATTCCTTTTATAGTAATTTAACGTATTTATGGAATTATTGTATAGAACCAAAAGCTATTAATTTCTTGTTAAATAATTGATTTCTTATTCCTATAATTAATCTGTAAGCTAAAATAAATTTCAAACAAATAAACAAATGTTTACTCCTTTACTAAACTTATTCATTTTTATTCTTTTATTTTTGATTTAAACGTTCTCATATTAAATCAACTATTATCTTATGAATTTATTCAACATAAGTTTTCATTTTATTTCACTCAACTCTATAGTTAACATCTTTTCTTATATTAACTGCAATATTTAATTACATTTAATTTCATTGATTTCCAAATTGATTTCAACGGATTAAATAATAAGATGATAAGTAAAACAATATTCACATTTAAGTAATTTAAACACATTTAAAAAAACACATTTATAAATCAATTCAATGTTGAATATTACACTAATTACAGTGTTTAATTTCAACTGTAATTAAATCTAATTAATTATATTTTTAATTCCAATAAACTGATGAAATTTGATTTCAATCTTTTATTCAATCATTTATTGTCAAATGGGTAAAACTAACACTAATTTACATTTTATTACCTCAATATTCTACAGTTATTGCCTTACTTCACATTAACGTAACTTTTAGTTACATTTAATGTAATTTATTTCTAATTTGATTTCAACAAATTAAACAAATAGGTAACAAATAACAATTGTCACCTTTAGCTTAATTTAATCACATTTATATGTTGACTGTCTACACAAATGTTATAATTATTTGCACAACATTAATTTTTATTCAATTAAAATTTATTACATACTATTTCATTAATTAATACAACATTTAAATTATCAATTACCCTTTTAATCCAATTATCAATTAATACACACATTATTTCATCAATTAGTATAACATTTAAATTTATAATCAATTATAACTTACAATTATTACAATTACTTGAGATTACATTCAAATAGTCATCTATTACATTAATTTACATTACTAAACTTCATTCTAGTTAGTTTTCCCATTCATGTATCATATATTTTATTTCTTCCAACATTAAATTACATAATCTTATTAAATTAACTATTTTAATTATCGAAAATTACGGGTCGTTACATTTTGGTTCATGAAAACTTCAAATCTAAAACCTAAAAATTTCTATAAAAGGAAGCGTCAATTCTTATATATTGAAATTTCAGTTATTCTCCATTAAAATACCAGAAATTTAAAATTATAGCAATTTGAATATCTTACATTCTATTCCACTTCTCATTTTTTTCTTTTAATGTGATTAGGGGTTTGGAAAAAAATATTAGGAAACGACGTGTAAAGTATGAATTTCCTAGTCATAGTTTGCACTGCCTAATTCCGTAATTTAAAGTATAAACCCTTTTTTATTGAATGTGTAAAAGTTGAATAGAGTGTAGAAGGGATAAAATTGTAAATTTTATTGATATTGATTCTACTATTTTAATGTAAAATAAGTTTGGTAATTGATTCTATTTTCTTATACAAGTCTTGTTGAGCTAAGGATATTAGATATTTTGTATGTTATGTTATGAAGTTGAACTTGTATAAATTGGAAATTTTGACATTTAAACGATTAGTATAGGGTTAAATCTTCGCTTGCTTAAGAATATTTAGTCACGTATATATGATATACACACACACACACAAACACATTAGCTTATAAATAACGTGTTAATAGCATAATAAATAGGTTAACAATTAGCATTAAACCCCCATAGGAAAGAAGTTGAGGTAACAATGGATAGTAATTCATAATTAAAGGTGAAATAAGGAGATATCTTTATAAGGCCTAAATGCAAAACATGGTAAGGTGTATATGGTAGTATGTTAGGAGAGTGGAAATTATGACTAAGTTATAGGGATGCGAGGTCAGTCAAGCACACAGAAGTCTACTCAGCTAATCTATCTACCAACAGTGTGACTTTGGGGCTGATGTGAGACATCACCTATAATAAGTACCCATAAAGGACATGAGGTTAGTCCCAATTCCATTGGGTAAGCCTACCCAATTAATCTAGCTACCACTGCCTCGTATAGACGGACTAATGTGAGACGTCATAGTTTGGGTTACAAATCATAATGCGGTGGACCTGCTTTGGGGTTCGTGGGTGTTAAGTGGCTATTGTAAGGTCTGCCTCCTTTCTAATCAGGAAGTATTAGTTGGTTGGGGTATCATTTAGGCACAATATAGGAAATCTTGGGAAGGGTATACTTCAAGTTTGAGGTATTAAGTTGTTAGTGTAGGGTCTACCTCTTCCATAAAGAAGTATTAAGTGGCCTAATGAGATTTTGTGCGATGTCAGCTATATGGTATCAGTAAGGGGTCCGCATTGGTTATGTATTAAATGATGGGGACCTGCCTAAGATCTATGTATTAAATGGTCAGAGTATGCCTCATTCCCATTGAAAAGGTATTAAGCGACTTGGGTACTTCCTATCACATTATTAGTACATGATTGACGGTAGATGCATGGGACTGGGAAGGGCCTTTAGCCTACAATTGAAGATGGGTTATAGAGTTGGAGCAAAAGAGTGTAGGTTATAGAATTGAACTAGAGAAGCCTTAGAGCTTACAATTGGAGAGATTATATATCTAATATAGTTAGGATGAATAAGACATATTCTTATCTAAATTATACTGCCCAAGTACTATTATGGAAAGACACAATATTTTTATTCACTAGACATTGTTATTCTGACAATTTTCTCATTACATCACAGGTTAAGGAAAGACAATGTTGATTTTAGAAATGAAGGCGTAGATAGATTCTTGTGGCAGTTACTTTCTACTTATGTTTTTATATATATTTGATGTACCCATTTTAGACATGATGTTATTGTACTTCGAGATATTGTACCACAAATATTGAGATGTTATGTTTTATTTTGGTATTTGAATTTTTATATAACGAATATTGTTTTTGATATTATATTTTTTCCTTTCCACTATGAGATTCTGATAGCATTTGTAGATAGCTCTTTGTATCGTTAAATTTTGCCAACCAATAGCCAGCTTTAGAATGGGTCTAGTGTTTGATGGGCCTTTTCTAGTTTGAAAATTAGGCAAGTTTTGAATTGAGTTGTTACATTTGGCATCAAGGCTTAGGTTACCCAATCAATGGGTATTGGTATACGTCTGAGTGCGTACTTGTTAATTTTCGAAGTACTTTTCAATAACCCGACTATATATATACTTATTCTGAATATACCCAAACACACTAGGAAAATCTTTTTTAGCAAACAATACTATCTTAGGAAACTGTAGCTAAAAGTTTAAACCTACATATAGTTGATAATGGATTAAAATCATTCCTCTGACGCTAGGAACCCCTCTACCCAAGAGATACCCACTATCCGAGGGATGCTTGAATGGTCCAAGCTATACCAGAGGCATGTAGGGAAAGTTCTCATTCATCAACAAGCTGCATTAGTGGCACCCGTACACCGCCTGCTGAAGGAGCGCCCCATCCCATAGACTTCATAAAGATGTTTAAGGACTTCTAGAATATGGGTGGAAAGGTATATATAGGAATTGAAGGTTTTATGGAGACAGAAGCTTGGATTAACGATTGTGAGGGTATATTTCAAGCGCTTGGATGGAAAGACCAGATCAAGCGGATAATAGTGGCGTGGAATCTTAAAGGAGAGGCCTTAGATTGGGGGACTATAACAGCTGAGGAGAATGCGGAAAGAGTAATCACTTAGGTTGAGTTCAAAAACTGCTTTGAGTTGCGATTTATGCCTCGGGCTGAGGTGAATTTGCAATTGGATAGGTTTATACAACTTAGGAGGGAGGGAGATTCCACGTCAAAGGAATATATGTGAAGATTCACATAACTAGCTAAGTTTGGAATGAGTTTGACGATACCCCATCAAGAAGGCCATGAAGTTTGTTATAGGCCTGAATTCCCCACCTAGAGAGTTTCTCTTGACCCAAGTACCCACTGGCGCTACTTATGAGATTTTAGTTTGAGATGGCTTTGATTCAGACAGTTGACTCAGAGGAGAAGAAGAAAGAGATGGAGAACGTAGGACCAGTGCAAAAGCAAGGAGAAGCTAAGAAGGAAGGATTTTGGGCTAACAAGAAGGAAAAGGGGAAGTTCAAGAAGGAGGGTACAACTTGTCGAAGATGCCAAAAGAAAGAACACATTGCTAAGAATTTTATAGCAAGTTTGATGAAGAAGGAGTTTAAGGGTAAGTATTATCACTGCCATGAGGAGCGACACTTCAAGAATTGGTGTTCAAGGCTTGCAAAGGATGAGCAAGGTGGGCAAGCCTATGCCATTAAAGCCGTTTCTATCTCGAGTAGACTTCCTCCAATAGATCAAGGAAAAGCCGCAATGGAAGGTACACTTATTATTTCTAGGAATACTATTTGTACCCTATTTGACTCGGGAGCATCACATTCATTCATAGATAAAAATGTAGTTAACTCATTGAGTCTAAAACCCAAGTTGTCACCAACCTAATAGTCGTATCTAATCCTATTAGGGGGTCAACACATTTTTCCTTGATTTGTAAAGACCTAGTTGTGGACATACGTAATGTCGATTTTATATGTAACGTGTATGTTCTTAGTTTTGAGTGGCATGGACTTATGTTGGGGATGAATTGGTTATCTTACTACGGAGTTTTCTTAGATTGCGATAGGAGAATTATATGTTTATGGAGCTGTAAAGGACAAGATATATATGTTTGCTGGACACCTTAAAACTCAATCGAGTTAAGCTATTTATATTCCCTGAGCCTATCATGGGATAAACTATGTTTTGTACCCATGGTTCGAGAATTTCCTTACGTTTTTGAAGAAGTCTCAAGTCTCCCTCCTCGAAGGGAGATCATGTTCAGGATGGATTTGGAGAATGATGCAAGACCTATTGCTTTTCCATTAAGGCATAAGGCCCCCAAAGAAAGACGAGAGTTGAATAAGCAGATCTCAGAGCTATTGCAGAAGGAATTTATTCAACGAAGTACTTTCGAACGGGGAGCACCTCTTGTCTTTGCCATTATGGCAAACGACTCATTAAGGTCATGCATCAATCATAGAGAACTCAACAAGTTAACTAAGAAAAATAGATACCCCTTACCTAGAATAGACGACTTGTTTGATTAGCTTATTTTAGCTAAAGTTTTTTCCCAATTGGACTTAGTCATTTGGTTTCATCAATTAAGGGTAGCTAAGGATTGCAAGAAGAAGTTTGTAATTCACACTCCTTATAGACTATGAATGGAAAGTGATGCCTTTTGGACTGACGAATGCCCCCACATACTTTGTAGATTTGATGAGTAGAGTCTTTAGGGGACAGTTGAATAAATTCGTCATAGTGTTTGTTGATGATATCGTAGTATTCTCCAAGAGTGAATGTGTGTAACGACCCGTAAATTTTAATGGTTTTAATAACGTAATTAACTGAATTTTTGTGAAATTTTAAATAATTGAATTTGGAAATGAAAATTTGATTTTTAGAATACGTCTATATAAACATAGCAAATGGTAAATTTTCATCAGAAAATATGTAAGTTTATTTTGTTGGGTAATTTTATTTAAATTTAAACCAGTTAATATTTGACGATAATAAAATATTTTTCAAACCTGCATATTTTTGTATAATAAAAATGTTAATCATCTTCTGAGTGAGACGTCATATTTCGTTTCGTCAAATTTGGACTGTTATTGCTCCGTTTATCTTATTTTGGCGTTTTAGCAGCATTTCCGGTACTGAATATCGACTTTTGATAGGATAACCGTATCGTTGATATCTGTGTACCATTCTATTCGTCTCGTCGTGCTAATCTCTGTAGTATATTTATTTCTGTATTTTGGGACCCGGTACACGACGGAAATGACAAAAACAGGTGTCGTATCGGTACCGTATCCGTGACCTTTTGTTTTCTATTGCCTTTCAAACTTCAGCCGTGTCATCCAAGCAACAATTAGTTGCTTTAATTTCTCTCCAAATCATAGCTAGACTATAACATCCCGCCATTTTGGACCATTCAAATCGACAATAAAACCACACATGTCAGACTTGAATAATTCTAAACAACAGATTGTTAATAAAATTTTAGGGCAAATAAAATCAATCATAGAATCACAGACACAGAATATTAGAATAACTCGCAGTGGAATAAAATAAACATAGGAGTTCATGAAGCTCCTAGATACATAGTCTCAAACTAATACATAATACCCAAGTCTGAAAACAAATACAACGGAAAGTTTAGATACATAAGTTCTCTACTACAAAAGCAAACGCTGAGTGGAAATAACTGGAATGGAAATATTAGGTAGACAGCTAAATCTCCGACGGATCTCTAGCTCCAAAATGATGAATCCAAAGCTGTGAAACTCAGGCTGACCCGAGCATAAAGCAAAAACACAAAACACTCGAGTCAGGATATACATACTTATAAAATGTAATTCAACTCAAGTGAACTGTAAAAGAAATGCATCAATAAATTAAAGGATGCTTGGGATCGCCCATCCTTTAAGGATCCGTTAAACTATCTACTATGTAGTAATATACGCTATTATAATAACGTCTAAAGTAAAGTACACTATTAAAATAGCGTTAAGGCATTACCCATTTCCCCCTTAACACATTTTATAATGCCAATAGTCTATACAGTACCGTAACTCCCCGTAAACTGGGGCCGCCAGAGGATACCCCATAGGTACAACATAAAACAAACTCGAAGAAGGCACGCTAGGGTAGGTGACACTATACAACTAGGCAATGCCAGGGTAGATATACCAATTACACTTCCGGACTATTGGTAACGCATAGCCGCAACTACCGCCCAACTCGATCCACACTCCCGAATCAAAGGTGCGCACCAAATCAATCACAAAGTAATTGAATGGCTAACGATGAAGAGTGTCCGATCGGAGGAGCTACCTCACTTGGCCCGTCAATTGCTCCTGTTTTAGCCACCTTATGCTAACTCACGATAGTTAGGTCCACGTATGTATACCTTTAGGATCATCGCCACCATCCTACTTCATTCTGGAATCTCCGCCGCGTACATAGTTGTTAAAGTGGTTTTCAGTATCGACAGAGAGTATGCCTATATCCGATCCCGGTCTCTTTAACAACAAAACGTTATTATAACCCGTGGTTATTCAATCTCAATTAGTTTATCTTTTTTCATATCAAACATATTCCTTTAAAAACCATATAAATTCCATATCATTATTCTTTAAAATATTATTCATTTTTCCAAAGTCGTATTCCAAATTCATTTAATTATAACCCCTTTGAAACGTAAAATTTTAAAGATCATAGCACTTTAAAAATGTACCCTTTAGAACCATAACATTCAGAACTATAACCCTTTAGAGAATTTTGTAGCATTTTGGAAATGTCACTTTTAAGAAAACGCAGCAGTACAGAAATGCTACTATAAGAATTCGCAGCGATGCAGAATTGTTACTGTATGAATTCGCAACGGTGCAGAATTGTTACTGTAAGAATCCACAGCAGTGCAGAATTGTTACAGTATGAAATCGCAGCAGTTTTGAATTGTTACCGTAAGAAATCGCAACAGTTTTGAATTGTTACCGTAAGAAATCGCAGCGGTTTTGAATTGTTACTGTAATACTTCCTACTACAATAGTTTATATAATCAAATAGTACATATATTTACAGTTTTTATCATAGTCATTATATCATTCTTATTATATTACTCTAATTTTAGCTATTTGGTCATTAAAGAAACCACACCTTTAGTTAAATAACTTTGTTACTATAATGTCAAAATTTAAAGCTGAAATCCTTATGCTAAGTTAAAAGCACGTTGTTAACTTACACTTTATTTTCTTTTCGATAAATAACATTTATCATTTTTATTACCCAAGTTATACCATTTACATTAGTTAAAACTTACATGTCAAATGTACGTTTTAACTTGCATTTTTTTTCACAAAAAAAAACCATTTATCATTTTAATCACTATTACATGAATTAAATCTTACCATTTATAGGTTAGAATAAAATACCATTATTAAGTCAAATCGGATTATTAAATTTCAATTAACCTTCATTCCGTTAACTAGATTCCAAAATTTACATTTCCAACTATTTATTTCTTATAAAATTTTTAACTCATGTAAACAAATTCACAGAAATTATTACATTAAATTTTAGTTGAGATTCATATATAGAAATCCAAAACACTTAATAATTTTTAGAAAATCATTTTAAATCAACCACTAAGTCTGTAAAAAATTCTCTACCGTAGGGTCAAGTAAATACAGACATATATCATTTCAATCCGCAATTTATTAATTTTTCGGGTATTATATCATTTCAAGCCCGCAATCCCAAGTCAAATCAAATTTCTCAGGCCTATCATTTCAGCCCATAGCAATTTTCCTTATTCTAAAGATCATTCGGGTATGTATCATTTCAACCCATAGTGAAGGAACTTGCAGTGTGAGAATAGAATATGAAATAAACAGAACAATAAATAACATATCATGGCATATGATCACAACAGGTTTAATATCATATGAAATAACATAATGAAAACATCGGTGAAATTTCTAACTTGCATATACATATATCCATACAATTCAATTATCGTCAATTCACCAAAATATAAGTATGTTTTCAAGAGTGATTACTCACCTTTCTTTGGATAGAGAAGTGATTCAAAATGCAACACAACGACTACAACAAGCACAACAAATTACAGACAAGCTTGAGTGAGAGGGGAATCCAAATCCGATGCTTTGACAAATAAAATAAATTCCATACGTAAACAAGTAATTCACATAGAAAAATAAAAGTAGAAAAATTATATATTTGTAAACATGTGAAGAGGGCTTGTCTAGGGAACACATAGGTTTGGTCTAGGGTTTATTTGGGTTCGGCCATAGGGTTTGGTTTGGGTTTGGGTTCGGCAATAGGGGTTTGGGTTCGGCCATAGGGGTTTGGTTTGGGTTTGGGTTGGGTTTTGGTGGAGAAGGCTCGGCCTAGGGTTAGGGTTTTGGTGGTGGAGGAGATGGTCACGGCCAAGGCAAAGCAAGAGGAAGGGTTTGAGGAAGTTCGGCTATGGGATTTTTGGTGGGAAGAAGAGGAGTGGAGGCCGAAATTTGTGAAGAGGGAAGGGAAAAAGGAAAGAGGAGAAGTGGTTTTTGGCTAGGGTTTGTGGTTGGAGGGAGAGGAGATAGGTGTGGCCGAAATTTTTGAGGGGAGGAGGAGGAAAATTTATAGAGGAAAAGAGGAAGAAAGTCTAGGGTTTTGAGGAGGAAGATGAAGAAGAAAACTTACATTGATTTCTTTCTACAGAGGCACAAATGAAAAAATGAGGAGTCTAGAAAACCCTTGGATATTATATAGTCATCTCAATAGGTGGCTTCTCATCTAACTAAAGCATTTCCTAGCCCGCTAGTATAAGCCCAAACAAATCAAAATATAATTAAGATAAAAGTTATAGGGAAAATAACTGCGTGTAATACGCCAAAAGTTGCAAATTTTAAGAAGTAGGAATCAAAATTTAACATAACGAAAAACAAAGAAAATGTTAGAATTAAATTCATCTTCATAAAAAAAGTAAAAGTTCAAAATTCAAAATTTAAAATTTTCACAGAAAGTCAAACTTTGACCAAAGTTGACCAAAATTTGCATTTTAAGAAAAATCTTTATTTTATTAAATTTGGAAGACTATTTCACATCAAAGCCCAAAATATTACATTAAATTTCCAAATTTATCAAATTTTAAAATAATTATATACAAAGTTTCAAATGAATTTTCATTTAAAATATTTTCAAAATTTGCGGGTTGTTACACTCTCCCCCACTCAAAACTTTCCGTCCTCAAAAAGGAACGAGACCCAAAAAATAAAGAAGGATAAGGTAGGATAACAAATAGTACCTGGAACAAACAATTCCGGATTTGAAGCACGAATGCTCTCCTCCGTTTCCCAAGTACAATCCCGATCATCAGTGCTCCATTGCACTTTGACCAGGTTGACAGATTTTCTTCGTAGCTGCTTCGTACCTCTATCGATAATACGAAATGGCTTCCTCTCGACAGTAAGGTTCGGCTCAACATCCAAACTCTTGAGAGCAGAAGGCTGGACAATCAAAGATGGATCATGAAGATACCGACAAAGATGCGAAACATGGAACATATTATGCACTCCAGAAAGCTTCTCAGGCAAATCCAAACGGTAAGCTAAAGAACCAACTCTCTCTAAGATGCGAAAAGGACCAATAAACCTAGGAGCGAGCTTCCCTCTCCGACCAAAACGAATCACATTTCTTAATGGAGAGACCTTAAGGAAAACCTGATTACCAACAGAAAATTCTAAATTCCTCCAACGCCTGTCCGCATACTTCTTCTGTCTATCCTGAGCAATCCTCCTCTTTCTCCTAATCTCCTCAACCTTCTCAAATGCTTCTAGAATCTTATCAGGACCAAGAACCAAACGATTACCGGATTCAATCCAGCAAGATGGAGATTTGCAAGGTCGTCCATAAAGAGTAGCAAATGGAGCCATTTCGTTACTAGCCTGAATTCAAAAGATGGAATAAGGTAGATAAATATTTAAGACAACCTTACAGAAAATTTGAGATTATACATGATAACTATTGTTATAGGTGAATTCAACGAGATGGAGATGATCCTCCTAAGATCCTCCATAATCAAGGACACAGGCACAAAGAAGATCTTCCAGAGTCTGATTCACTCTTTCCATTTGACCGTCGGTCTGCGGATGGTAAGCAGTGCTCAGATTCAGATGAGTACCTAAAGATTCCTGAAAAGTTTTCCAAAACTGACTGGTAAAGATGGGATCTCTATCACAAACAATACTGACCGGAACACCATGAAGACGAACAATCTCTCTCATATAAATCTCAGCTAAACTCGAAGCAGAACGGTTGGACCTAATTGGAATGAAATGAGCTGACTTGGTCAATCTATCCATAATTACCCATATACTCTCATTACCTCTCCTAGTCCTTGGTAATCCATCAATAAAATCCATAGAAACTTGTTCCCATTTCCAATTGGGACCTCAAGGGGTTGCAATAATCCAGCGGTCTTCTAATGATCAGCCTTAACCTGCTGACAAGTTGCACATCTACTAACAAAAAGGGAGATATCACGCTTCATACCACTCCACCAATACAGCTTCTTCATATTATGGTACATCTTCGTCACACCTAGATGAATAGAAAGTCTAGACCGATGATTTTCCCGAAGTAACTCTTGCCTCAATCCATCAACATTCGGGACACAAATCCAATTATTAATCCTCAAAATCCCTTTATCATCGATCTGAGCTCCACTTCCATCTTGGCTATAACCACCAACCCTGCTACGAACATTTTACTTAATAAGCCTAAGCATCTCATCCTCATCTTGCTTAGCAATAATACGATCCATAAGAGGAGAAGAAACAACAAGCTGACACAACATCGCCTTCTTTCGACTCAAAGCATCGGCTACAACATTAGCTTTCCCGGGGGTATAGTTGATGTCGAGGTCATAAGAAGCAAGGAACTCTAGCCACCTAACTTGCCTCAAATTCAAGTCCTTCTGGGTGAAAATATATTTCAAAGACTTATGATCCGTAAAGAGCTCAAACTTAGTTCCCAATAGATGATGTCTCCAAAGCTTCAAAGCAAAAACTACGGCAAGCAATTCCAAATCATGGGCTGCATAATTGGCTTCATGAGTCTTCAACTGATGACTGACATAAGCAATAACCTTCCCATCCTCCATCAAAACGGCTTCCAAACCTTCACGACTGGCATCCGTTTATACCGTTAATCCCTCATTTCCATTTGGAACGATAAGAACTGGTGCGGAAGTAAGCTTGCGCTTCAACTCATTGAATGCAACTTCAAACTTATCATTCCATCTAAACTTAGCATTCTTATGAGTTAGAGCGGTGAGAGGTGCAGCAATCCGAGCAAAATTCTCAATGAATCTCCGATAATAACCGGCAAGGCCCAGAAAAATACAGATATCAGATGGAGTCCTAGGAGTTTTCCAATTCTAAAATAGAATAGGGAGAATAAGAACTGAGAAAGAGATAGAGTAATTAATGTACAAAGGAAGAAGAGAAGATAGACTTACATTGATCGTAGCGATCTTAACTAGATCAACAGAAACTCCATCACCAGAAATAATATGTCCCATAAATCAGACTTCATCTTTCCAGAAATGGCATTTCGAGAATTTGGCTTTCAACTGATGACTCCTAAGAGTCTTCAGAACAAAATTCAAATGGATTTCATATTTCGCCTTAGACTTAGAGAAAACCAGAATATCATCGACGAAGACTAGAACAAACTTATTAAGAACATCACGGAAATCCCGGTTCATAAGGTCGACAAAGAAAGCTGGGGCGTTAGTCAAACCAAAAGGCATAACTAACCATTCAAAGAAACCATCCTCAGAATGGAAAGCAGTTTTGGGAATACTTTCCTCGGCAATTCTGAGCTGGTGGAAACCGGTGGCAAGATCAAGCTGAGAGAATACAGTAGCTCCATAAAGATGATTGAACATATCATTAATACGAGGCATTGGATATCTGTTTTTTTCATAGTGATCTTGTTCAGTTCCCTATAATTAACACACATCCTCAAAGAACCATCAGACTTAGTGACAAAAACCACCGCTGCTCCCCATTCGGAATGACTAGGTCTGATCAAACCTTTGGAGAACAAGTCTTCAATATTCTTCCTCAACTAAACCTTCTCACGGGGTGCCATTCTTCTGGGAGGAAGAACTACAGGTCGAGCTCTAGGAATGAGATCAATACGGAATTCGATTTCCCGTTTAGGAGGTAAAGAAGTGACTTCACCAAACACATCGGGATAGAGTTTGACCATAGGAGTAGAATCAAGATCACTAGGGGAAGAATCAAGAGAATAGATAAAACTGCCTGCATACTCCTGAGGCATACGACACTGTATCACCAAGGGCTTACCAAAATCATCAATAAGAGAAACAGTCTGGGTTACAAGAGATAAAAAATTCATGCACCTTCAGCCAATCTCCTCCAAGCAACATGTCAAAAGCATCGAAACCAAGAACATAGAAATCACCAGAAAAGCGATGGTCGGAAAAGAAGAGTTTCACATTATTACAAATCATACTAAGGTTTGCGGGACCACCAATCGGATTAGTAACACATAAAGGTTCGGTTGCAAACTTAGGTGAAAGGATATGCTCAAACTTATCACAAAGGTCCATAGAAATGAAACTATGAGAAGCTCCCGTGTCAAATAGAACACAAATCGGAAAATTAAACAAAGTAAAAGTGCCCTGGAGAGTACCTTGGGTATCACTAGGAGCAGGTGGAGTAGGCAGAGCACGAGTGGAAGAAGTCATGGCAAAGACTCCAGATGTCTTTCCCTTCTGATACAAGGGACAATCATTCTTGAAATGGCCAGGTTGCAAACAGACATGACAGAGGTTGTTCTTGGTATTCTGAGGTAGAGGAATGGCGGCACTGGCAGGTGCTGGACAACTGTTGGCATAGTTACCCTTCTGATTGCACTTGAAGAAAGTGATGGAAGAAAGATCAATAGGCTGCCTCCGGGAAGAAGAAGATCCTAAACCTGGATTCTTAAGCCAATTCTGCTTCTGTTGATGGAAATTAGACTTCCCATTCTTAGAGTTGCCAGAAGAGGGCTGAGATGAAGGTGCACGAGCAATAGATGATTCCTTAGAAGTAGGGTTCTCATATCTAATGGCCATATCCATCAATCCAGTAAAAGGGCTGTGTACATGAGAAATCAGACGATCATAAAACTCTGGGCGAGCTCCAGCTGTAAACTTCTCATTCTTCTTAAGAGGGGTATCAATCAAGCTAGGACCAAACTTGGAAAGTTCGTCGAACTTCCGCTCATACTCAGAAAATGACATATCCCCTTGCTTAGGATCCATAAACTCCCTGTACAGCTGAGACTTTCCACCTTCTAGCATCCACTTCGCCACAAAAGCCTCCCGAAACTGTTCCCAAGAAATATCTGCCTCAATAGTGTTGGCTATAACAGACTCCCCCCAATCCTGGGCTGCCTCCTGCAACTTCCATGCTGCTAGCTGACGCTTCTGAGCGTCGGTGATCTCCAAACCTGTAAAAATCCTTTCCAAACTTCTCAGCCACTACTGAGCCTCAATGATGATCTCTGATCCCGGTCTCTTTAACAACCAAACGTTATTATAACTCGTGGTTATTCAATCTCAATTGGTTTATTTTTTTTCATATCAAACATATTCCTTTAAAAACCATATAAATTCCATATCATTATTCTTTAAAATATTATTTATTTTTCCAAAGTCGTACACTTCCAAATTCATTTAATTATAACCCCTTTGAAACGCAAAATTTTAGAGATCATAGCACTTTAAAAATGTACCCTTTAGAACCATAACATTCAGAACTATAACCCTTTAGAGAATTTTGTAGCATTCTGGAAATGTCACTTTTAAGAAAACGCAGCAGTACAGAAATGCTACTGTATGAATTCAAAGCGGTGCAGAATTGATACTGTAAGAATTCGCAACGGTGCAGAATTTTTACTGTAAGAATCCGCAGCAGTGTAGAATTGTTACAGTATGAAATCGCAGCAGTTTTGAATTGTTATCGTAAGAAATCGTAGCAGTTTTGAATTGTTATCGTAAGAAATTGCAGCAGTTTTGAATTGTTACTGTAATACTTCCTACTACAATAGTTTATATAATCAAATAGTACATATATTTACAGTTTTTATCATAGTCATTATATCATTCTTATTATATTACTCTAATTTTAGCTATTTGGTCATTAAAGAAACCACACCTTTAGTTAAATAACTTTGTTACTATAATGTCAAAATTTAAAGCTGAAATCCTTATGCTAAGTTAAAAGTACGTTATTAACTTACACTTTATTTTCTTTTCGGTAAATAAAATTTATCATTTTTATTACCCAAGTTATACCATTTACATTAGTTAAAACTTACATGTCAAATGTACGTTTTAACTTACATTTTTTTTCACAAAAAAAAACCATTTATCATTTTAATCACTATTACATGAATTAAAACTTACAATTTATAGGTTAGAATAAAATACCATTATTAAGTCAAATCGGATTATTAAATTTCAATTAACCTTCATTCTGTTAACTAGATTCCAAAATTTCCATTTCCAACTATTTATTTCTAATAAAAGTTTTAACTCATGTAAACAAATTCACAGAAATTATTACATTAAATTTTAGTTGAGATTCATATTTAGAAATCCAAAATACTTAATAATTTTTATAAAATCATTTTAAATCAACCACGGAGTCTGTATAAAATTCTCTACCCTAGGGTCAAGTAAATACGGACATATATCATTTCAATCCGCAATTTATTAATTTTCTGAGTTTTATATCATTTCAAACCCGCAATCCCAAGTCAAATCAAATTGTTCAGGCCTACCATTTCAGCCCATAACAATTTTCCTTAATCTATAGATCATTCGGGTATGTATCATTTCAACCCATAGTGAAGGAACTTGTTGTGTGAGAACAGAATATGAAATAAACAGAACAATAAATAACATATCATGGCATATGATCACAACAGGTTTAATATCATATGAAATAACATAATGAAAACATCGACGAAATTTCTAACTTGCATATACATATCCATACAATTGAATTATCGTCAATTCACCAAAATATAAGTATGTTGTCAAGAGTGATTACTCACCTTTCTTTGGTTAGAGAAGTGATTCAAAATGCAACATAATGACTATGACAAGCACAATAAATTACGGACAAGCTTGAATGAGAGGAGAATCCAAATCCGACGCTTTGAAAAATAAAATAAATTCCATACGTAAACAAATAATTCACATAGAAAAATAAAAGTAGAAAAATTATATATTTGTAAACTTGTGAAGAGGGCTTGTCTAGGGAACACATAGGTTTGGTCTAGGGTTTATTTGGGTTCGGCCATTGAGTTTGGTTTGGGTTTGGGTTCGACCATTGGGGTTTGGCTTGGGTTTGGGTTCGGCCATAGGGGTTTGGACTAGGTTAGGGTTGGGTTTTGGTGGAGAAGGCTCGGCCTAGGGTTAGGGTTTTGGTAGTGGAGGCTCGGCCTAGGGTTTTGGGGGTGGAGGAGATGGTCACGGCCAAGGCAAAGTAAGAGGAAGGGTCTGAGGAAGTTCGGCTATGGGGTTTGTGGTGGGAAGAAGAGGAGTAGAGGCCGAAATTTGTGAAGAGGGAAGGGAAAAAGGAAAGAGGAGAAGTGGTTTTTGGCTAGGGTTTATGGTTGGAGGGAGAGGAGATCGGTGTGGCCGAAATTTTTGAGGGGAGGAGGAGGAAAATTTGTAGAGGAAAAGAGGAAGAAAGTCTAGGGTTTTGAGGAGGAAGACGAAGAAGAAAACTTACATTGATTTCTTTCTACAGAGGCACAAATGAAAAAATGAGGAGTCTAGAAAACCCTAGGATATTATATAGTCATCTCAACAGGTGGCTTCTCATCTAACTAAAGCATTTCCTAGCCCACTAGTATAAGCCCAAATAAATCAAAATATAAATAAGATAAAAGTTATAGGGAAAATAACTACGTGTAATATGCCAAAAGTTGTAAATTTTAAGAAGTAGGAATCAAAATTTAACAAAACGAAAAACAAAGTAAATATTAGAATTAAATCCATCTTCATAAAAAAAAGTAAAAGATCAAAATTCAAATTTAAAAATTTTCACAAAAAGTCAAACTTTGACCAAAGTTGATCAAAATTTGCATTTTAAGAAAAATCTTTATTTTATTAAATTTGGAAGAACATTTCACATCAAATCCCAAAATATTACATTAAATTTCCAAATTTATCGAATTTTAAAATAATTATAAACAAAGTTTCAAATGAATTTTCATTTAAAATATTTTCAAAATTTGCGGGTTGTTACATAGACCGTTGGAATTTCACTGTTCCCTTTTTATATATTTTGGTTCGTGGATAGTGCTGGCTTCCTTTCATATTCTTCCTTTCAAATTGAAATTTATATTATTTATAATTATTAAAACTAGTCGTAGATATTTACAGTCATCCCCATTCGCCCATGTCCCTCTTCTTCTCCCTCCCATTCCAGGCCGAAGCCTACCAGCACACGCCGAGACCAACCCGCCTCCATTCCTCTCTCCCCCTCTTCCCTCCCTATTCCACCTGAACTCGCCCCCTCTTTTCCCTCTCTCGCGACAGCCAACACCCAAGCTCGGCCATTCCCATTTCCCGACCTTCCTCTCACCCTCCCCTCCAAGGTCAGTCGCTCCTCTTCCCTCCTTCCCCGTGCTATCACCTCCCATCACCTCGCTAAACCCGCTCCTCCCCTCTTGGCTGTCACTCTTCCTCCCCTACACCTGTTCACCAGATCCCAAGCCCATTCCTTACTCCTTACCGCCTTTACCCATCCCCATTCACCTACAACACCTTCATTCCCCATGTCCACCAGCCCGCGCAAAACAAATGGCACCTACTCCTCCATGTGAACTACTGCTAACGAGCACCTCCATCCCCTTCCAGGCAGCCTCACAACCCACCTAAGCCTAGCGACCTTCTACCTTATATATATATATATAAAGGTATACATATTGCTTTATATATATTGTTTTCAAATAGGATAATTTTTAAGTATAAAATACATACTGCTTTCATGTAGTAAAGTGTAACCTGTTCATGTTTTATAAGTATGAAATCCGCTTAGTTACAGGGAAGTTTATATAATTTTTTATTGAGTTATGTATTCTGTTTAGTTTGGATATGTTAGTTTATAAATATTATATAAAGAAAGTTTATATATATTTCTTAGTTTATATCCATATTATATCTAGTTATACATAGGCTGTCTGTTAGTAAATAGGATTACATATTTATATAAATTAGTCTATAAACTTTTGATTTGTTGGTTACAACTATTTTGGGTTTTCCTATTGCAGCTTTTCAAACTTACAGTTTTATATATACTACCTATTTATTTCCTCTGCATATGTATGCATATTGTAGCTTTAAAGTATATATTACATTATATATATATATTTATTTATTTATGTATTGTTATAAGTGTTGTTTTAAAATATATATTTGCTGTATATATATGTTTACAAAAATATGCCTGTATTTATAAGTGATTCATATATCATGTATATATATATATAATATGTTGTTAGTTTGCTGTGAATGTCTTAGTACTGTATGTGTAGATTTTAAATTATAAGTTTGTTGTTATTGTATATATACAAAGTGATATGTTTATATATCTACATAAGTATTTATTTCAAAATATATTATGTATATATATATTTGATTTTAGTATATGTGTTTTATTTTAAAACAATGATTTTTTGAAATACATATATAATAAATTTAATATATGATTGAATTTAGAATATGATTTTTTATATAAATAGTTATATATAGTTATATATATGAGTTCACTTATACCATTGATCTTCATCAAATCCAGTTCATCGTGCCTTGCTTTGTCGCTGTCCCGTTATCACTTCGTGCTTATCCGTATCAGTTTGGTGATTTGTCGACAATTTGTGACCATTTCTATCTTGTTCTCGTGTTTCTCCAAGCCTCGAAAGGTGAGCAATCACTCACGATTAACATTCTGATATTTATTAAATTTGATTACATTTGAAACGACAATTGAAATATGCTGCTAAATTGTACTGTTAATCATTTAATTGCTGTATATGATATGCCATTACTGTATCTATTCACCTGTGAGATATGACACCATATCCTGTTGTATATATTTTATTTTATTTATCACTGATGATATATGCCTGTGTTGATATGTTATATTATTATCATATTTGTTCTCACTCTACAAGTTCCCTATTAGTTTAGAAATTCCCTATGGGTTGAAACGATACATACCCGAATGATCTTGTAGAATAGGAGAAAATCGTTATGGGTTGAAATGATAAACCCAAGTGATTTTCATTGATTTTGAAATTTTGGGATTGCGGGTAGAAATGATATATACCCATAAATATTTAATTTGCGGATTGAAATGATAAATATCTGTATCACCTGACCATAGGATAGAAAATTATATACGGACACCGTTGGTCTATATTTTGAAAATGGTTTCCAAAGTTTTGAAAGGAAATATATGGGTTTTAATAAATATTGATTTTTAAAATATAATATATAAATGTTTATATATATTTAAATCTTAGATTTTAATTATATATGTTTTTGGAAATTTTAAATTTATAAGTTAGTTTTGAAAATATAATTTATTAAAGATTTTTCTTATAATTTTATTTTATTTTTAAAAAATATATATATAATAAGATTTAATACAAGATACATTTAATAATAAAATTTAATTTAATAAAATTTAATTTAATTAGAATATATATATAATATGTTTTAAAATATTTATTTAAAATTTATATTAATATTTTTAAATAGATTTTTAAATAACTTTAAATAAATAAAGGTTGGAAAGATATATTAAATGTGATTTGAAATTTAGTTTTGGTTAATAATTGAATTTAAATAAGAATTAATCTAGACTTATTGATTTTGAGGTTTAAAGATATGAAATTTAAACTTGGTAACTTGATTTGATAAAAAGTTGATTTAATGAATATTCTCAACTTTAAATAAAAATTGAGACTAAATATTTAATATTGATTTAAAATTATAAATTGAGATTTATTTAAGGGTTATCAAATGATTAAGTTAATATTTTCCCATTTGAACAAATTTTAAAGTTAAATGTTGAAATATAAATGGAATTTATATTGTAGATGTTTAAATATTTAAAACTTGAATCTTTGACCTTTAAATTTAAATTGGTTAAACTGGAATTGATTTAATTTGAATTTTTGAATTTAAGTTGATTTGAATCGATTTGCGAATTGGAGGAAACTATTTTAATATATAAATTATTTTAATATATAAACTATTTTAATTTATAACTATTTTAATATATATACTATTTTCAACATCTAAGTGTTATGATTTCAAAAGTGTTATGATTTCAAAAGTGTTTTGATTTCAAAAGTGTTATGATTTCGAAAGTGTTACAATCTTTGAAAATGTTACGATTCTGAAATTGAATATTATTTAAAGTAAATAATGATATCGAATTTGATATGGTTTTGAATTAAATATGATATTTTGATATGAAGTATAAACTATTTGAAATGAAATGACCACGGTGTGAAATAAGCGTTTGGTTGTCAAAGAGACCAGGATCGGATATTGTCATACACTCTGCCAATACCAAAACCACTTTAACAACAGTGTACGTGGTGGAGATTCCAGAATGAAGTAGGATGGTTTGGTGATGATTCTATACGGTATTTACATAGCCCTGACTCCCGTGAGTCAGCTTGATGTGGCTAAAACAGGAGCCATGCCGGGCCAAGTGAGGTCATTCCTCCGAACGGACACATTTCTTCGATACCATTATATTGCTTTTGTGATTTGATTGGGTGCACCCTTTGATTTGGGAGTGTGTCACGAGGTGGGCGGTAGTAGCTGCTATGCTTTACCAACAATCCGAATCAGCAAACGGTATATCTACCCTGGCATTGCCTCGAGTGCCTTGCCACATACCCTATCGCGCCTTCTACGAGTTTGTTTTGTTTCGTACGTATGGAGTGCTCCCTGATAGCCCACTTGCGAGTGGAGTTTCCAGTATCTGGATAGACTACGGCATTAAAAAAATGTGTTAAGGGGGATATGGGTAATGCATTAACGCTCTTTTAATAGTTTACTTTACTATAGACATATTATAATAGCGTATATTACTACATAGTAGATAGTTCCACGAATCCTTAGAGGATGGAAATCCCAAACATCCTTTAAGTTACTTGCATTTCAGTTGATATTTCACTTGAGTTGAATTTATTAATATAAGAATGTTAATCCTGACTCGAGTGTTTTGTGTTTTGCTTTATGCTCGGGTCAGACTGAGCGTCACAACATTTGAGACTCACCTTTGGAGTTGGAGCTTCACTTGGAGATCCATCTGTATCTATTCAGCTTTCAGCTATCCAGTTGTTTTGTTCAGACTTGTCATCTGTTGTAATCGAGACTACATTGTATTTGAGATATTCTATTGTATTTTATTTCAGACTCTGATGTTTTATAGTAGCTTCATGAACTACTATTTATCTATTCCGCTACTTATTATTGTAATACTCTGTGTCTGTGATTCTGTGATTGATTTTATTCACTGTATATGTGAAATGACCCTCCTATATTCTATTCTAATTCCATAAGGATTTTTTTTTTTAAGTAAAGAGGATATATATATATATATAGATATATCATCCATTTCAATTATCATTCTCAGGGTCACTTTCTTTTTCCAATAAATCAAATATATCCAGGATCACAATAATCAACCAATATAAATATATCAGTACATTTACAAAAATAAGCACATACATGTGAGGATGTATATGCCTCTCTTGTTTGAATCAGAGTTTTGAAAAACAAGAGGATGTTGGATTGCTAATTTATTTCATATATTTTTTTTTGATCAAACAATCCCCTGGAAACAAACACATTAGTCTGTTTATACTAACTAAGAAGTGATCAAGAAATAATCAGTAGTAAACAAGCTTTTAATATAGATGTTTGTGTTAAGATCAGAATAGTGTCAAAATCAGTATAAAATAAAGTGGATCCTAAGGAAACACAAGCAACATCTAGGCGTAATGGAAACGCGCCTAACTTATACATACAAGGTCACGAGTTCGAGTGCTATGCTGGTCGGTTCAAACACAATTTTTGTTTTTCATTTTTTTTTCATTTTTCTTCTGTACAATTTGAAACTTGTTATCTACCTATATCTACACATATATACTTTACTTTTGCCTATACTCTATCATATCAAAACAATAACTCTTGCTTAATTATTTTTGAAATCCATTCCTATATCCTGGAAGGCTTCAGGATTGATATGGATTAAGAGTCTGGTTCTTGGGTTTTTGAGGATGATAGAAGTGTTTATCATCATTCAAGTTTGTATTTCTTCTTATAAGGTCTGTCTGGCCTTAAAAATGCATTTAGTTAAAATCTGAGTGAAATCCAGATTCCTATTACAGGTGCAAAGAAAAAGGTGTGGTCAAATTTGCACTCAAACATGTTTATGTGCACCTACCTCTGCAACTGTTTGAATCTGGCTTCCATCTACCTTACTACAAATCCTTTCTTTATTTAAAAATAGGACATGAAGCATTTGTATGGAACAAGTTAAATAACCTTGCAGCCATATAAAAAAACATTCAACCTATGCCTATTTCTTTTGCATACATATGCTATATTAGAAAATAAAACCAGTTTGATTATCTGAGAATCAACTATCCTGATTATCCAAAACTTAAATTCTTTTTAAAGTCTCAAGATTGACTAATACATTTATAAAATGTAATCATTCAATTTTTTTAACATGGTGTTCTTGCTAAATCTACTTACAAGATTTGATCAAAATCCTTTTTAAGCATATCAGAAATTTAACTAGGTTCATAGATTCCAGATACAAGTCAAATTCTTAACAAAATGCCTAACAAAATATCAATCCAATATTCAACACTTAATACAAGTAGCAATTTAAATTTGTCAATACATGCAGATTTCAACATTTAGGCTCTTATCTAACTAAGTTTTAGCATGCTATATCTTCTTCTCAAGGCCTTGCTCCTACTCCTATTTAGTTGCTGCAATCCCTGAAAAAGCATTGGAAACTGCCTCATTTTAAATGAGACACCCCAGATGCCAATAGCACACTAGGGTCAGACACATGTCTGGTATGAGAAAATTCACAAAAGCAATTTGTTAATTAGTTTAAAATCAAGTTAAGTACAAATACATAAGGTTCTGTCCTTTGGAGTTAGGTAAATACTTGTGTGCATGCTCTGTGTCATTGTGCATGTGCACACTTAAATTTTCTTCCCAGAGACTACATATATATATAGCACAAACATTCAAGCATACAATTCAATCATAGACAAACAATCATTCATACCAAACAGGAAAAATAACTAATATGAGTTAAATCACTCATTCAATACTCATATTTCAAATCTGGGAAAAACTCTAGTTTTCTCATCTACTCAAGTATTACTTCCTTGGTATATTTATCTATCCTTGGTCTCACCTGCAATATTTATGAATCAATGGACACACTGTAATGAACTAATTCACTCCATTACACAAAGATCTCAGGACTTAAACAAGCCATGTGTCAACTTATGTTACTCAAGCACACAAGCCATTCCTGCAGTGTTCTTGACCCCAATTTCCTAATCAGGTTTAAGTTAATAATAACTCTTTTGATTGTTCATGGCAAAACCATTCAGTGATTCATTTCATTAGCTAAAAACATCCATAACATGGCATCTCATATTATTCATAATCATACAGAGACAAACAAGCAACAACCATTTGTGATTACAAAATAAGGTTCTGTATATACATATATTCATCTTGGTATTTTAAAAGGAGTTTAGGCAACTAACATTGGCTTATAGCTTCTGGGAGAGTTTTTCTTTTGCAAACATTTGTGCTTGAGTTAAACTCAGAATAATCTGGTTTCACTGAATCACAAAATTTTGTTTGCTATGTATTTTATTGAATCAGGAGCATCAGCACATAGGCAACCCTATTGCACCCCTAATTCCTTTCTATTTCAAGCCTCAGCACTTATACATGAGTATATTGCAGCTCAACATTATTTGCATTTTTCTGGGTTAAGCCAAAACCAATACTACTTGCCTATTCTCAACATTTTATTTTCTGGGTATTTGTTTATATCCCCAAATATTAACATATCAGAGATCTGAGTGTATAAACAGATATGTATGCTATCAACACATAAAACTTTGTTATAATAAAACAAGTGATCAATCAAAGAAAATCAAAACATATTCAGATTTAAATTCACAGATAAACATATATATATGAAAATACTCTTTTAATAAAAATACTTTTATCTGGCTGCCTACATTAGGACTTATTGCCTTAGATTTTTGAGTGAGTTTTCTCACCTAGCTCTCTCCTTTGTTTCCTTAATTAACTGATGAACTCCTGCTCTTATCCTCAAGCTCTCTTTCTTCCCTTGTCTTATGATTTCTGTGGTATTGTTTTTCTTCCTCCTTTTTTTTTTCAAAATTCTATTCTGAGGAGAAGAGGAGGCTGCTGTATATACTTGTATATATATACAGGGTTTCTCTTAGGGTTTTGGGTATTGGCTAAAGCCATTTTTGCCCACCAGAAAATCATGTTATCTGCATTTTAAACCCAAAGTTTTACCCCCTTCCCGGCTTAATTTGGGTGAAGAGAAAAGTGGTTACATTTTTCTTTCAGAAATTGCTTTTCAGAAAATACTTTTCCCCCTTGTCTACAATCATGCTAAAAATGTGACTTGGTTTTGTTATTTATTAAATACTCTTTTCTAATTCTGCCTATACCAAGAACTTCTCTGTTTTTATCTTATTTTCCTATTTTTAGCTTTCATGTAAATGGTATGTACCTCCTTCATTTATTTATAAGAGAATTAGTTCTTTTTATATCTTCTTTCCTTTTATTTTCTGCTTATATTAAAATATGTCTATATATATATATTTTTTATTTCACTAGTTTGAACTCTAGTATTTTATTAGCACATGTATATATTTATATATATATCACTCTGTATTGACACACACATGCACATGTATACTTAAGAAAAATATTCAGTAGCATACATATATTTACATTTACTTATGCATTCAGCTTTAAAGATTTTAATATATATATATATATATATATATATATATATATATATATTCCCATACATATCAATTATGTATTTATTCTTAAAGTTCAGAGATTTTTAGCTTTAGTTCATGTGTATACCCTGTGCACACATGTACACACATACTGATACACTATCAAGCCACAACAATCTCCTTCCAAAATTAATTTAAAAATTATTTTAAATTTATTTATATTTTCCAGAATGAATTCCTAAAATCTTGGGTCATTACATACACCCCTCCTTTTAGAAATTGTGTCCCACAATTTTCCTAAGCTTAAAATAAATTTTAAACTTAATTCAGAGAACAAGTATATTCTCTACCAAATAGATTCTTAGTTCTATACTAACTAAAAAATATATTCATCCAAAATAAAGAAAACAATCAAAAATCAGAATTACCTTAATCTGAAAATAGCTTAGGATAATTCATCCTAACTTTGTCTTCTAATTCCCATGTGCAATCACTAGGATCTAGACTCCACTGTACCTTCACAAGTTTCAGAGATTTATTCCTCAACTTCTTCACATCTTTTGCTAAAATTCCCACTGGATCCTTTTCATAAATCAAATTAGGATTTATCTGCACTTGGGTTGGGGTTTCAAGAATTTCTGCCTTGTCATGGACCCACCTTCTCAATTGTGATACATGAAAAACATCATGTATGCCTTGCATGTTTTCTGGTAATTCCAACTTATATGCCAAGGGACCAATTCTCTCCAGAATTTTATATGGTCCAATATATCTTGGGGTTAATTTGCCTTGTTTTCCAAACCTCAACACATTTTTCATGGGTGAGATTTTGATGAAAACAAAATTTCCCACTTCATATTCTACCTGCCTCCTTCTCATGTCTGCAAATTTCTTTTGCCTATCCTGAGCTGCTGTCATTCTTCTTCTTATCAACTCAATTTTCTCCTTGGTTTCTTGTATGTACTCAGGTCCTAAAATAGACCTTTCTCCTGCTTCTACCCAGCAAACAGGTGACAAGCAGGGTTTACCATACAAGGCTTCAAATGGAGCCATTCCTATGGTGCTTTGGTAGCTGTTGTTGTAGGTGAATTCAACTAGGTGAAGATAATCTTCCCAGTTGCCCCCAAAATCCAATATACATGCCCTCAACATGTCCTCCAAAACTTTATTTACCACCTCAGTCTGCCCATCTGATTGAGGATGGTAGGCAGTACTTAAACATAGTTCACTTCCCATTGCTTCTTGAAAGCTTCTCCAGAATTTTGAAGTGAAGATGGTATCCCTATCACTCACTATGGTTTTGGGAATGCCATGAAACTTTACCACTTCTTTTATGAAAGTTTGAGCTAGTTTTGGTGCTGTCCTTTCTGACTTGACTGGGATGAAGTGTGCTACCTTGGTTAGCCTATCAACTATCACCCATATGCTTGTATTACCTCTCTTAGATCTAGGCAGTCCATCTATGAAGTCCATAGATATGTCTTCCCACTTCCACTGTGGTACACTAAGAGGTTGCATCAATCCTGATGGTCTTTGAGTTTCAGCCTTGACTTGTTGGCAAGTCATACATTTGGCAATGTACTTAGCTATATCAGATTTCATCCCTTTCCACCAGAAGTCTCTTTTCAAATTTTGATACATTTTTGTGTTTCCTGGGTGAATGGAGTATTTACTTCTGTGATATTCATTCAATATCTCCTTCTTCAATTCTATGTCCTCTGGTACACACATCCTATTCTGGTATCTCACATAACCATCTTTATCAATGTGGTGATTCATTACTTCCTCCCCACTTGAGAGGAGCATCCTCTTCTCTAATAAGTGAGCATCTTGTTCTTGCATCTTTCCTACCTTCAGAATTAAATTTGGTTGAAGTGTCATTAAGCTTAACTTCCCTTTATCTTCTTGTGCACCATGCATCTGCTCATTAGTGTGCACACAACCATTCTCCCCAATCTCTAACTCAGTTAGCAAAGACAAATCTTTAAACTCTGCTATCATCATCATAGCCAATTTAGCATGCTGTCTACTTAGAGCATCTGCAACTTTGTTTGCTTTGCCTGGTGTATAGAGTATGTCAAAATCATAGGCAGCTAAGAACTCCACCCATCTATGTTGCTTCATGTTCAAATCTTTTTGTGAAAATAAATATTTTAGAGACTTGTGGTCAGTGTAGAGTTCAAACTTAGTGCCTAATAAATAATGTCTCCAAAGTTTTAAAGCATATATCACAGCTGCTAATTCGAGATCATGTGTGGCATACCTTACTTCATGGGGTTTTAGTTGTCTGGATGCATATGCAATGACTTGGCCTTGTTGCATCAACACTGCACCCAAGCCAAATCCACTAGCATCAGTGTATACCACTAATTCTTCATTTCCATGTGGTACTTTTAGAATTGGAGCATTCACCAATGCCTCCTTCAATTGTTCAAAAGACTTTTCACATTTTTCTGACCAAACAAAAGCTTGGTTCTTCCTGGTTAGGTTAGTGAGTGGTGTAGAAATTTTTGAAAAATCTTTTATAAACCTCCTATAATACCCTGCCATTCCCATAAATGACCTCACCTCACTCACAGTGCTTGGCCTCTTCCATGCTTGGATAGCCACTACTTTATTGGGGTTCACAGAAATTCCTTTGGCAGATATAACATGGCCAAGAAAATGTACTTCCTCCTTCCAAAACACACATTTTGAAAATTTTGCCTTTAAATCTTTTTCCCTTAGTCTAGACAAAACTAGGTGCAAATGATGCTTATGTTCTTCCACTGTCTTGGAATAAATCAAAATGTCATCTATGAAAATAAGCACAAACTTGTCCAAACAATCCCTAAAGGTTCTGTTCATTAAATCTACAAAGTAAGATGGTGCATTGGTCAAGCCAAATGGCATAACCAAAAATTCATACAACCCATACCTAGTGTTAAAGGCAGTGTACTTGATGCTTGATTCTTCCACCTTCATTTGATGAAAACCAGATGCTAAGTCTAGTCTAGAAAATACTTTTGCCCCTGCTAATTGATCAAAAAGATCATCTATTCTTGGCAATGGGTATTTATTTTTAATAGTTACTTTGTTTAATTCTCTATAATCTATGCAGAGTCTTAAAGAGCCATCTTGCTTCTTAACAAATACCACTGGTGCGCCCCAGCAAGAATTACTTGGTCTTATAAAACCCTTTTCTTCCAATTCTTCTAACTGTTTCTTTAATTCTTTTAGTTCATTTGGCCCCATTCTAGTTGGCTTTTTAATCACTGGGCTTGCTCCTGGAACTAAATTGATCTGGAATTCTACTGGTCTATGGTGTGGAATACCCTTGACCTCACCAAACACATCCAAATATTCATTGACTATGGGAATTTCTTCAATGGTTAGTTCACTGAAATCTTTTTCTGAGTCAACTAAATGATATAGTTTTCCTTCCTTAGCTACCTCACATAAAACTGTGATTCTCTGGTCTCTAGAATTTTGCAATGATATGGTGGATGAGTCTAAATTAATTATGGCTTTAAATTGCCTTAACCAGTCTACCCCCAATATAACACCTATATTTGGGTAATTCAAAACATATAAATTGGAAATAAAAATATTTCCTCCTATGTTTAACTCCACATCCACACAAATCATATTTAAAACACTAGAACTCCCCAATGGACTTTGTATATGCAATGGGGTTTCAACTAATATGCAATTCAGTTTTAGCATTCTAACCAGTTCATAAGAAATTAAAGAGTGAGTTGCCCCAGTATCATATACTACTGCTATGGGTATGGTACAAATAAGTAATGTACCTTCCACTTGGCTATGGTTTACAGTGTTACTCTCCACTGTGGCTTTGCCTTTTCCTTCCAAATTTGCCAATTTGCCTTGCTGTTTATACTCAGGACAATTCCTCTTCATATGCCCCTCTTTCCCACATAGATAGCATTTGAAAGCTCCTCCTTTCAATTCTGGACATTTTGGTTTGATATGCCCTTCCTTTCCACACTGATGGCACACAATTTTCTTCTTGTCTTCCTTAGCTTTGACATCTCCAGTGCTTTTGTTACTAGCCTCTTCTTTCTTCTTATCATAAGGGTGATACCTCCCCTTACCTTTCTTGTTATTATTGCTCTTAAAATTTCTGAACTTCTCCCTTTCCTTGTCATGCTGCTCCAACCTCAAAGCTAAGTCTATCACATGATCAAAAGTCTTGTCTGCATAGGGTAACATGGCTCTGCTAAGTCCTGGATTCAAACCTTTTATGTACCTATCATTTTTAGATGCCTCATCTGCCACAAGCATTGCTCCATATGTGGAAAGCCCCTCAAACTTTTGAGTGTATTCTGTGACAGTCATGGTTCCTTGTCTAAGTCTAATGAATTCTTCTAACAAGGTAGTCTTTGCTGATGCTGGTACAAACCTTGCTTCCAACATCTCTTTAAATTGATTCCAAGTGATTTCATTCTCATTCCTTCCTGCAATGATTACTTCCCACCAGCCTAAAGCTACTCCTTTTAGCTGTCTTGAAGCCACTTGCCTCTTTCTTTGATCATCAAGTTGCATGTCATTGAAAATTCTTTCCAATGTTCTCAACCATGTTTGAATTTCCATGATACTCTCTGTCCCTTCAAAGCTTTTGCCTCCTAAATGAGTATATGTCTTAAGCAATTTTGAGAGTTCTTCATAGGGATTTTCTTGCCTTTGTCCTGCCCCATCCCTAAATGCTCTCACCAAGTCTTGCAGATTAACAATTGGTGGTGCATGGGAAGATCCTGCTCCCTGATTTGGTGGTCTCCCTACCATAGTTTGCTAATAATAATTTACATAGCTGGTTAGTTTAATATTTAGTTCCTTTTAATTTTATTTCTATCTAAGGACTTGATCCTTACTTCTACTATGTTGAATAACATAGCTCTGATACCAACTGAAATGACCCTCCTATATTCTATTCTAATTCCATAAGGATTTTTTTTTTTAAGTAAAGAGGATATATATATATATATATATAGATATATCATCCATTTCAATTATCATTCTCAGGGTCACTTTCTTTTTCCAATAAATCAAATATATCCAGGATCACAATAATCAACCAATATAAATATATCAGTACATTTACAAAAATAAGCACATACATGTGAGGATGTATATGCCTCTCTTGTTTGAATCAGAGTTTTGAAAAACAAGAGGATGTTGGATTGCTAATTTATTTCATATATTTTTTTTTGATCAAACAATCCCCTGGAAACAAACACATTAGTCTGTTTATACTAACTAAGAAGTGATCAAGAAATAATCAGTAGTAAACAAGCTTTTAATATAGATGTTTGTGTTAAGATCAGAATAGTGTCAAAATCAGTATAAAATAAAGTGGATCCTAAGGAAACACAAGCAACATCTAGGCGTAATGGAAACGCGCCTAACTTATACATACAAGGTCACGAGTTCGAGTGCTATGCTGGTCGGTTCAAACACAATTTTTGTTTTTCATTTTTTTTTCATTTTTCTTCTGTACAATTTGAAACTTGTTATCTACCTATATCTACACATATATACTTTACTTTTGCCTATACTCTATCATATCAAAACAATAACTCTTGCTTAATTATTTTTGAAATCCATTCCTATATCCTGGAAGGCTTCAGGATTGATATGGATTAAGAGTCTGGTTCTTGGGTTTTTGAGGATGATAGAAGTGTTTATCATCATTCAAGTTTGTATTTCTTCTTATAAGGTCTGTCTGGCCTTAAAAATGCATTTAGTTAAAATCTGAGTGAAATCCAGATTCCTATTACAGGTGCAAAGAAAAAGGTGTGGTCAAATTTGCACTCAAACATGTTTATGTGCACCTACCTCTGCAACTGTTTGAATCTGGCTTCCATCTACCTTACTACAAATCCTTTCTTTATTTAAAAATAGGACATGAAGCATTTGTATGGAACAAGTTAAATAACCTTGCAGCCATATAAAAAAACATTCAACCTATGCCTATTTCTTTTGCATACATATGCTATATTAGAAAATAAAACCAGTTTGATTATCTGAGAATCAACTATCCTGATTATCCAAAACTTAAATTCTTTTTAAAGTCTCAAGATTGACTAATACATTTATAAAATGTAATCATTCAATTTTTTTAACATGGTGTTCTTGCTAAATCTACTTACAAGATTTGATCAAAATCCTTTTTAAGCATATCAGAAATTTAACTAGGTTCATAGATTCCAGATACAAGTCAAATTCTTAACAAAATGCCTAACAAAATATCAATCCAATATTCAACACTTAATACAAGTAGCAATTTAAATTTGTCAATACATGCAGATTTCAACATTTAGGCTCTTATCTAACTAAGTTTTAGCATGCTATATCTTCTTCTCAAGGCCTTGCTCCTACTCCTATTTAGTTGCTGCAATCCCTGAAAAAGCATTGGAAACTGCCTCATTTTAAATGAGACACCCCAGATGCCAATAGCACACTAGGGTCAGACACATGTCTGGTATGAGAAAATTCACAAAAGCAATTTGTTAATTAGTTTAAAATCAAGTTAAGTACAAATACATAAGGTTCTGTCCTTTGGAGTTAGGTAAATACTTGTGTGCATGCTCTGTGTCATTGTGCATGTGCACACTTAAATTTTCTTCCCAGAGACTACATATATATATAGCACAAACATTCAAGCATACAATTCAATCATAGACAAACAATCATTCATACCAAACAGGAAAAATAACTAATATGAGTTAAATCACTCATTCAATACTCATATTTCAAATCTGGGAAAAACTCTAGTTTTCTCATCTACTCAAGTATTACTTCCTTGGTATATTTATCTATCCTTGGTCTCACCTGCAATATTTATGAATCAATGGACACACTGTAATGAACTAATTCACTCCATTACACAAAGATCTCAGGACTTAAACAAGCCATGTGTCAACTTATGTTACTCAAGCACACAAGCCATTCCTGCAGTGTTCTTGACCCCAATTTCCTAATCAGGTTTAAGTTAATAATAACTCTTTTGATTGTTCATGGCAAAACCATTCAGTGATTCATTTCATTAGCTAAAAACATCCATAACATGGCATCTCATATTATTCATAATCATACAGAGACAAACAAGCAACAACCATTTGTGATTACAAAATAAGGTTCTGTATATACATATATTCATCTTGGTATTTTAAAAGGAGTTTAGGCAACTAACATTGGCTTATAGCTTCTGGGAGAGTTTTTCTTTTGCAAACATTTGTGCTTGAGTTAAACTCAGAATAATCTGGTTTCACTGAATCACAAAATTTTGTTTGCTATGTATTTTATTGAATCAGGAGCATCAGCACATAGGCAACCCTATTGCACCCCTAATTCCTTTCTATTTCAAGCCTCAGCACTTATACATGAGTATATTGCAGCTCAACATTATTTGCATTTTTCTGGGTTAAGCCAAAACCAATACTACTTGCCTATTCTCAACATTTTATTTTCTGGGTATTTGTTTATATCCCCAAATATTAACATATCAGAGATCTGAGTGTATAAACAGATATGTATGCTATCAACACATAAAACTTTGTTATAATAAAACAAGTGATCAATCAAAGAAAATCAAAACATATTCAGATTTAAATTCACAGATAAACATATATATATGAAAATACTCTTTTAATAAAAATACTTTTATCTGGCTGCCTACATTAGGACTTATTGCCTTAGATTTTTGAGTGAGTTTTCTCACCTAGCTCTCTCCTTTGTTTCCTTAATTAACTGATGAACTCCTGCTCTTATCCTCAAGCTCTCTTTCTTCCCTTGTCTTATGATTTCTGTGGTATTGTTTTTCTTCCTCCTTTTTTTTTCAAAATTCTATTCTGAGGAGAAGAGGAGGCTGCTGTATATACTTGTATATATATACAGGGTTTCTCTTAGGGTTTTGGGTATTGGCTAAAGCCATTTTTGCCCACCAGAAAATCATGTTATCTGCATTTTAAACCCAAAGTTTTACCCCCTTCCCGGCTTAATTTGGGTGAAGAGAAAAGTGGTTACATTTTTCTTTCAGAAATTGCTTTTCAGAAAATACTTTTCCCCCTTGTCTACAATCATGCTAAAAATGTGACTTGGTTTTGTTATTTATTAAATACTCTTTTCTAATTCTGCCTATACCAAGAACTTCTCTGTTTTTATCTTATTTTCCTATTTTTAGCTTTCATGTAAATGGTATGTACCTCCTTCATTTATTTATAAGAGAATTAGTTCTTTTTATATCTTCTTTCCTTTTATTTTCTGCTTATATTAAAATATGTCTATATATATATATATTTTATTTCACTAGTTTGAACTCTAGTATTTTATTAGCACATGTATATATTTATATATATATCACTCTGTATTGACACACACATGCACATGTATACTTAAGAAAAATATTCAGTAGCATACATATATTTACATTTACTTATGCATTCAGCTTTAAAGATTTTAATATATATATATATATATATATATTTATTCCCATACATATCAATTATGTATTTATTCTTAAAGTTCAGAGATTTTTAGCTTTAGTTCATGTGTATACCCTGTGCACACATGTACACACATACTGATACACTATCAAGCCACAACAATCTCCTTCCAAAATTAATTTAAAAATTATTTTAAATTTATTTATATTTTCCAGAATGAATTCCTAAAATCTTGGGTCATTACAATATGTTGAGTTTTGCCAAATATAAATTAACAATCTGATATTTTGAGAAATTCAAGTCCGACATGTGCGGATGTGAATGGCACGAAATACCGGGTCGTTACAGTTGGTATCAAAGCTCTGGTTTAGGCAAAACTTAGCGTATGGAGTAAAAATTAATTACAGAATCACCTTCGTTCGAGCTTGAATTTCTTCCTCTTTGATTTGGATTCTTTCAAACTTTGAAACCCTACCTTGTTTTGAAATCCATTCTTGTCTTTTCCTATTCGTGTTCTTCTTGGTTTCGGAGCATCCCATAGCTCCACTTCGGTTTATCTCTATAATGAATTTGAGAACATCTTTCCACTTCAACTGGCAACTTCATTCCTTTATGTGACTAATCCATCGGCGGTCCCGCCAATCTTAGAATATATGGAAAGGGGTGAGACTCCTTTGCAACAAGCGTCGATTCACCGGAGATTTCTACGTCCTCGGTTTTCGATGCTGTTATCTTTTGCAAAGCCCGAACCGTTTCTCTAGTAGACGATCCGGGTAATTCTCTCATGACCGAGTGAAGATTTCCTCAGGAGTCTACAGGCAGTTTCAACTTTTCACTGGATTCTCAACCTAGTAATCTAAACTCCACCCGATAGTCAGGGATTATCCTGATGTTTTGGTAAAGTCACTTCCCTTCCCTTCAAGCGAGAAATTGAATTTCCGCATCGACCTTATTCCTGGAATCTAGGTTGACTCGGTTAAGGTTGCCGCGATTAATATAAATCTATCCATCTTTCCTCTTTTGAAATTTAATTATTTTTCCTTTCAAGTCTATTTTCGTAGTTGGAATTCTCTTTGATTAGGGTTCATCCAAATTTAAATCTCTATTCTTGTTTAACATCCATTCTTGAATCATCGTGTAAGGGAGTATGTTTTTTGTTAATATAAAAATATTTTATATTGTGTTGTTTGAGTTGTTAAGTTTGAATTTTGGGTTTCGATCGATTCGTCTAGCTAACGCTATCGATAGGAATTCTAAAACACTTGAATAGAGTAGACTGACACAATATTGTTTTCAAATCTAGCAAATGAAATAAATTTTATATGATTATATTATATATATAAGTAAATTTTATGAAATTAAATAGTTAATGAATTGGTTGTTAGAAATGATAATATTTGATCTTCAATTATTGTTTTGTAAACCATTGACTATTGCAACATGATATAAACAAATGAAATTTAAACATGGTTTATAAATTGGATTTGAAAATGAAATGAATTTAAATTAAGAATTTAAGAATTCAATTTTCGGTATTTTCAAATTTTTGGTTTTAAAGTTTGGAATATATTATTTGAAAGTATTTTCGAATGGAAATTGTTTCAAAAGAATAATTTTAAAGGAATTAAGTCGGTACTCTCTTCGTTTATCGCTGGAAAATAATTTCGATGATGACTGCAGCATCATCGACATTCATTTTCGAGTTTCAGAGTGGAGAGACCACTTAGTAGCTTTGCTACACTTTTGTTTTGGAAAAATGATTTTATTTGAATTTCTTAGGTATGTTTTGATATATAAAATATATATATGTATATAATTTATTTCAAAATGGTGGGAAGTGAAACCGGAAATTTGATTCTTAAATTATATGTCAAGTAAGAGTTTTCAATTATTGAAATGAATCAAAATCTGGAAATATTCGAAGTGTTTAAAATTTAAATTGAAATTTAAAATTTAAAATTTAAAATTTATTTGTATAATATTCAATTGTATTCTAATATATATAACTTACCTGAATTATTCAAAAAGTTAAAAGGTTAGGGTAGAATTAAAGGTTATACAAAAAGAAAACTTAAGTAATAAATTGTTCAAACTAAAATCTGGCTTAATATAAATGTTGTAAATAAAAGAAAAATTTGTATAGTATTTAAATACCCTCAAAAACATTTAATATAACTTACCTAGAAAAGTTTAAATGTAATTAGAATGTAATTGGATAGTATACACTATGATATAAGTAATAGGATATCAAAAATGATATTTTGTTAAGGGAACTTACAAATAATAAATTGAATAATAAATTTGAATAATAAATTGAATAATAAAAAGAGAATTAATAGGGTGAATAAAATATGGTTATATATGTTTATACACTTAATATAAGTTGAAAAATATGTTAAGTGAAATGAAAATAATAATTAAGAAGACTATTTATGCAGATAATTATGAACTTAAGAATAGTGAACTTGAATTTTTGTGGAATCAACTTAGCTGAAGATAAATGGATAAAATAAATGAGTTAATTTAAAAATGAATTTGTTTGAAAGAAATGTTGATAAAATGAAAGAAAATCAAAATTTTAAATTGAATGACTATTTATTAGTTGAATAAAATGGATTAAACCAAATTGTTAAATATTAGTTTATTTAAAATTGAAATCTATATGGTTTTGAATAGCTGAAGTTGAATGTTGAGGTGGAATTTACTATGGTTGATCAAATAGATTTAATAGATGAGTAAAATAAAACAAATTTTGTTGTGAAATTTTTTTGTAATAAATGTTAATAAATGAGAAACAAATCAATTGAATAAAAATATATGGAAATGAAACCAATCAAATGTGAATACAATAAATTTGATTGATTGAACAAAATGAATTGGAATCAACTAATTTAATATAAACCAATTTAAAAATAAATGCAGTTTATATGGTTTTAAATTAATTGTTGTATTTGGTATTTCAATCTATTTTCTTTCTGGTTGTTTCTATTCTCCTATCTCCTTCCTTTTCGGGGACGAAAGGTTTTGAGTGGGGGAGAGTGTAACGACCCGTAAATTTTAATGGTTTTAATAACGTAATTAACTGAATTTTATGAAATTTTAAATAATTGAATTTTGAAATGAAAATTTGATATTTAGAATACGTCTATATAAACATAGCAAATGGTAAAATTTTCATCAGAAAATATGGAAGTTTATTTTGTTTATTTAAATTTAAACCAGTTAATATTTGATGATAATAAAATAATTTTAAAACCGGATTATTTTTATATAATAAAAATGTTAATCATCTTCTGAGTGAGACGTCATATTTCATTTCATCAAATTTGGACTGCTATTGCTCCGTTTATCTTATTTCAGCGTTTTAGCAGCATTTCCGGTACCGAATATCGAATTTTGATAGGATAATCGTATCGCTGATATCTGTGTACCATTCTATTCGTCTCGTCGTGCTGATCTCCACAGTATATTTATTTCTGTATTTTGGGACCCGGTACACGACGGAAACAACAAAAATAGGTGTCGTATCGGTACCGTATCCGTGACCTTTTGTTTTCTATTGCCTTTCAAACTTCAGTCGTGTCATCCAAGCAATAATTAATTGCTTTAATTTCTCACCAAATCATAGCTAGACCGTTGGAATTTCACTGTTCCCTTTTTATATATTTCGGTTCAAGGATAGTGCTGGCTTCCTTTCATATTCTTCCGTTCAATTTGAAATTTATATTATTTATAATTATCAAAACTAGTTGGAGATGTTTACAGTCATCCCCATTCGCCCATGGCCCTCTTCTTCTCCCTCCTATTCCAGGCCTAAGCCTACCACCACTAGCTCACGCCGAGACCAGCCCGCCTTCATTCCTCTCTCCCCCTCTTCCCTCCCTCTTCCACCTAAACTCGCCCCCTTCTTTTCCCTCTCTCGAGACAGCCAACACCCAAGATCGACCATTCCCATTTCCCGACCTTCCTCTCACCATCCCCTCCAAGGTCAGCCGCTCCTCTTCCCTCCTTCCCCGTGCTACCACCTCCCATCACCTCACCGAACCAGCTCCTCCCCTCTTGCCTGTCACTCTTCCTCCCCTACACATGTTCACCAGATCCCAAGCCCAACCCCTACTCCTTACCACCTTCACCCATCCCCATTCACCCGCAACACCTTCATTCCCCATGTCCACCAGCCCGCGCAAAACAAATGGCACCCACTCCTCCACGTGAACTGCCGCCAGCGAGCACCTCCATCCCCTTCCAGGCAGCCTCACAACCCACCTAAGCATAGCGACCTTCTACCTTATATATATATATATATATAAAGGTATACATATTTCTTTATATATATTGTTTTCAAATAGGATACTGTTTAAGTATAAAATACATGCTGCTTTCATAATGTAGTAAAGTGTAACCTGTTCATGTTTTATAAGTATGAAATCCGCTTAGTTACAGGGAAGTTTATATAAATTTTATATTTTTATTGAGTTATATATTCTGTTTAGTTTGGATATGTTAGTTTATAAATATTATATAAAGAAAGTTTATATATATTTCTTAGTTTATATCCATATTATATCTAGTTATACATAGGCTGTTTGTTAGTAAATAGGATTACATATTTATATAAATTAGTCTATAAACTTTAGATTTCTTGGTTACAGCAAGTATACTTTGGGTTTTCCTATTGCAGCTTTTCAAACTATAGTTTTATACATACTACCTATTTATTTCCTCTGCATATGTATGGATATTGTAGCTTTAAAGTATATATTACATTATAAATATTTATATATTTATGTATTATTATAAGTGTTGTTTTAAAATATATATTTTCTCTATATATATGTTTACAAAAATATGTCTGTATTTATAAGTGATTCATATATCATGTATATATATATAATATGTTGTTAGTTTGCTGTGAATGACTTAGTATTGTATGTGTAGATTTTAAATTATAAGTTTGTTGTTGTTGTATATATACAAAGTGATATGTTTATATATCTACATAAGTATTTATTTCAAAATATATTATGTATATATATATATATATATTTGATTTTAGTATATGTGTTTTATTTTAAAACAATGATTTTTGAAATACATATATAATAAATTTAATATATGGTTGAATTTAGAAAATGATTTTTTATATAAATAGTTATATATAGTTATATATATGAGTTCACTTATACCATTGATCTTCATCAAATCCAGTTCATCGTGCCTTGCTTTGTCGCTGTCCCGTTGTCACTTCATGCTTATCTGTATCAGTTTGGTGATTTATCGACTATTTGTGACTATTTCCATCTTGTTCTTGTGTTTCTCTAAGCCTCGAAAAGTGAGCAATCACTCACGATTAACATTCTGATATTTATTAAATTTGATTTCATTTGAAATGACAATTGAAATATGCTGCTAAATTGAACTGTTAATCATTTAATTGATGTATATGATATGCCATTATCTGTATCTGTTCACCTGTGAGATATGACACCATATCATGTTGCATATATTTTATTTAATTTATCACTGATGATATATGCATGTGTTGATATGTTATATTATTACATATTTGTTCTCACTCTGCAAGTTTCCTATTAGTTTAGAAATTCCCTATGGGTTGAAACGATACATACCCGAACGATCTTATAGAATAGGAGAAAATCGTTATGGGTTGAAATGATAAACCAAGCGATTTTCATTTGAAATTTCGAGATTGCGGGTTGAAATGATATATACCCGTAAATATTTAATTTGTGGATTGAAATAATAAATATCCGTATCACTTGACCATAGGATAGAAAATTATATACGGACAACGTTGGTCTATATTTTGAAAATGATTTCCAAAGTTTTGAAAGGAAATATATGGGTTTTAATAAATATTGATTTTTAAAATATAATATATAAATGTTTATATATATTTAAATCTTAGATTTTAAATTTATATATTTTTGGGAATTTTAAATTTATAAGTTAGTTTTGAAAATATAATTTAATTAAGATTTTTCTTATAATTTTTTTTAAAAAATATATAAAATAATATTTAATACAAGATACATTTAATAATAAAATTTAATTTAATAAAATTTAATTTGATTAGAATGTATATATATATAATATGTTTTAAAATATTTATTTAAAATTTATATTAATATTTTTAAATAGATTTTTAAATAACTTTAAATAAATAAGGGTTGGAAAGATAAATTAAATGTGATTTGAAATTTAATTTTGGTTAATAATTGAATTTAAATAAGAATTAATCTAGACTTATTGATTTTGAGGTTTAATGATATGAAATTTAAACTTGGTAACTTGATTTGATGAAAAGGTGATTTAATGAATATTCTCAACTTTAAATAAAAATTGAGACTGAATATTTAATATTGATTTAAAATTATAAATTGAGATTTATTTAATGGTTATTAAATGATTAAGTTAATATTTTCCCATTTGAACGAATTTTAAAGTTAAATGTTGAAATATAAATGGAATTTATATTGTAGATGTTTAAATATTTAAAACTTGAATCTTTGACCTTTAAATTTAAATGGTTAAAGTGGAATTGATTTAATTTGAATTTTTGAATTTAAGTTGATTTGAATCAATTTGCAAATTGGAGGAAACTAGTTTAATATATAAATTATTTTAATATATAAACTATTTTAATATATAAACTATTTTAATTTATAACTATTTTAATATATATACTATTTTCAACATCCAAGTGTTATGATTTCGAAGTGTTATGATTTCAAAAGTGTTATGATTTCAAAAGTTTTATGATTTCGAAAGTGTTATGATTTCGAAAGTGCTACAATCTTTAAAAATGTTACGATTCTGAAATTGAATATTATCTAAAGTAAATAATGATATCGAAATTGATGTGGTTTTGAATTGAATATGATATTTTGATATGAAGTATAAACTATTTGAAATGAAATGACTACGGTGTGAAATAAGCGTTTGGTTGTTAAAGTGACCAGGATCAGATATTGTCATACTCCCTGCCAATACCGAAAACCACTTTAACAACCGTGTACGTGGTGGAGATTCCAGAATGAAGTATGATGGTTTGGTGACGATTCTATACGGTATTTACGTAGCCCTGACTCCCGTGAGTCAGCTTGACGTGGCTAAAACAGGAGCCATGCCGGGCCAAGTGAGGTCATTCCTCCGATCGGACACATTTCTTCGATACCATTATATTGCTTTTGTGATTTGATTGGGTGCACCCTTTGATTTGGGAGTGTGTCACGAGGTGGGTGGTAGTAGCTGCTATGCATTACCACCAGTTCGGATCCGCAAACGGTATATCTACCTTGGCATTGCCTCGAGTGCCTTGTCACATGCCCTATCGCGCCTTCTACGAGTTTGTTTTGTGTCGTACCTCTGGAGTGCTCCCCGATAGCCCACTTGCGAGTGGAGTTTCCAGTATCTGTATAGACTACGGCATTATAAAAATGTGTTAAGGGGGATATGGGTAGCGCCTTAACGCTATTTTAATAGTTTACTTTACTATAGACATATTATAATAGCGTATATTACTACATAGTAGATAGTTCCACGGATCCTTAGAGGATGGAAATCCCAAACATCCTTTAAGTTACTTGTATTTCAGTTGATATTTCACTTGAGTTGAATTTATTGATATAAGAATGTTAATCCTGACTCAAGTGTTTTGTGTTTCGCTTTATGCTCGGATCAGACTGAGCGTCATAGCATTTGAGACTCACCTTTGGAGTTGGAGCTTCACTTGGAGATCCATCTGTATCTATTCAGCTTTCAGCTATCCAGTTGTTTTGTTCAGACTTGTCATCTGTTGTATTCGAGACTACATTGTATTTGAGATATTATGTTGTATTTTATTTCAGACTCTATTGTAATATAGTAGCTTCATGAACTACTATTTATCTATTCCGCTGCTTATTATTATAATACTCTGTGTTTGTGACTCTGTGATTGATTTTATTTAGTGTATATGCTGAGTTTTGCCAAATATAAATTAACAATCTGATATTTTGAGCAATTCAAGTCTGACATGTGCGGATGTGAATGGCATGAAATACTGGGTCGTTACAGTGTGAGCATGAAAATAACTTAAGGGAGGTACTAGAGACTTTGAGAAGGGCAAACTTAAATCCAAATTCTCAAAATGTCACTTTTGGAAGAAGGATGTGAGATTGTTTAGACATATCTGTTAGAACCTCTCATATTGGATTTTAATGACAACAACTATACAATCATAATGTACAATATCTTAACAAATATACAGAATTATCATAGAAGGAAGAGCTTTAGATTTTGAATGATCAAAGGAAGACTATAGTAAAGAGCTAAATCAAAATGGATTGAAAATGAGGTCATATATTGTTTAATATCTTAGATCATCTTATACAATCTTCCTTGAGTTAAATGAGCACACAAACACATATCCCGAAATTTTGCACAAAACATGCTTCACTATTTATTGAGATAATCAGGTAAACAGACATCTGAGGGGATCAATCAAAAGTCTGGTGACATATATTTTTATATTTAAATACTGCCAATTTTATATTATAAATTTATAAACGAATGGACGTCTGGCCAAAAAATTTCAAACGTCTGATCGAATGCGACTGCTGTATTTCTAAAGTGACACCTCTTTTCTTCTCCACATAGACACAACTCTTATTAACGGTTGCAACTATAGATGAAAAGGGATGAATTGAACAGTTACATCCATTAGACAAAACTCTTGATAATCTATATATACAATCAAGTTTTGAGATTCAAATACTAACTTAACCATTTTCGAATCTTACACTTGATCTCAAACTCTTACTTTCATAGCAATCACAAAATATCTTTATACATCATCAAATAAATTTTAGTGATAAGCATTCCTACAAATCCACATGCACACACACTCATACTCAAGGAGAGATGATAGGAATATTTGTATTAGCAGTCAATAGCTTGTATAGAATAAAAGCTTGTCGAAGAAACTACTTTTGTATAAGCCTATTCCTCCAGGCGAAGCGAGGATTGTTGTTTAGTGAAATACTGAAGGGTAGCTTCGGAAGTGGACGTAGGACAGGAGGTCCGATCCAGTATAAAAATTCTAGTGTGCTCATTTTTATACTTTGCTTTTTTATCTTTGTTACATTGTAATATTTAGCTCATATATTTGTATACACTAACATACTAATACACAAGTCATATTTGATACAATCCACTAGACTTTCATTTAGTATTTGAGCATGGTTATTTCAATTTACAGTAACACGTGATTGAAAACTTTTAATATGGAAGTACATTTCAAGAAAGTCAATCAACTGCTCATCTCCCACTATTTGCAGGTTCTAATTATGCTTATTGGTCAACACATATGCGAATTTTTATGGAAGCTAATGGTTTAGAAATTTGGCAAAGTGCTCAAACTAGATATGAAGCACCTACCACTGACATAAGCACTTGGACCGATGTACAAAAGAACATGGCAACTAATAATACCAAAGCCATGAATATTTATTTTTTTCACTTAATAAAAATAAATTTTCATGAGTTATGCTTTGAGCTACTACACATGATATATGGTGCATTTTGCATACTCACGAAGGCACAACAAAAGTCAAGCAAACAAAAATTTCTATTTTGCAAAATCAATTTTCATCATTTAAAATGAAAGTAAATGAATCTATTATTGACATGCATGCTAGAGTTCAAACTATACAACACAATCTCATAGCACTTGGGGTCAAATTCACTGATTTTGATCTGGTTACAAGAATTTTAAAGTCTTTGACAATCGAATGGGAAAGAAAGGTTTTAGCTATTGAAGAAGCTAATGATCTTTCTCAACTCAAAGTCGAAGAACTAATAGTGAATCTGGTATCATATGATGCTTATTTGTAGGTAAGAACGGAGCAAAATAAAGAAAAGAAGAATATTTCCTTTTAAGCAAATAATGGCGGTTCCGATTTGGAGGAGGAAGAAATTGCGTTCATCGTCGATAATTACAAAAATTCAAGAAATTCAAAAAGATGACAAAATTTCAGAATGGTGGCAATTCGAATTCATCAAATCAAACATCAATCAAATGTTATGGATGTGACAAGTTCGGCCATATAAAGAAAGATTGTCCACAACTCAATATGACAAAAAGAAAAGCAAATTCAAGAAAAAGCAAAGAGTCTTTAAAGTGACTTGGGATGACTCTGATTCATCCTCTTCCTCTGATAGTGATAGTGAAAGTGACTCAGAACAAGCTAATGTCTATTTTATGGCTAATATTGATGTGGTACGTCCTGAACTAACATATGATTAAAATTTGGAAATTAACATAGAATTAGACGATGATTATAGAGAATTTAGGAAACTAAACAAGGAATATATAGGAAAATTGAATAGGGTAGAGCTAGAAATAAGATTATTAAAAGATGAGAAAACAATTTTAGAAGAAGAATTAGAAATAGCACAAAAAGAATGTAAAAGATTATCATATCAAAATGATGCTTTACTACATGATTTAGAAAATCGCAAACTAGAAAATAATAATCTTGAAAAAGAAAAACTTGAACTAAAAACAAGTTTAGATTCTACCAATTTTGAAATCTCTGATCTTCAAACTAGGTCAGACCAAATTAACAATAATTTATCAAAATTTAATAAAGAAAAACAAAACTTAGAAAATTTGATCAAAATATCAAGACCATCAAGAAATCGAAATGAATTAGGATTACCAAAGCATAGGAACTATAGTACACTTTTTACTAAGTTCAAGAAGTGTAACAATCCGGGATTTCGCAATTATTTTATTATCGTCATTAGACGATTAATATAGTTGCTAATTGCTAATTGAAGTTTTTAAATTAAGTTGAAATTGTTTTATAAATTGTTAAAAGGATTTGTGGGCTTTAAAAATTGAATAGTGGCCCATGTTTTAATTGACGCCGTGAAAAATCACAAGGCTAATACCCGTTCCTCTTTATCTTATTTTCATTTCGAAAACCCTAGCTAATTAAACGAAAAGAAAATGAAATGGAGGCTCTGTTCTTTTCTTCGTTCGATCGAAAATAGCGCTTCGTTCACGTTTGTTCCTTTTAGCTCTGTAATTAGGGATTGTGAAGTCGCCGCCTAGTTTAAGGATGATGCTCGATTTGCTTACTTCAATCGATTAGTCCGCGGCTTCTCCTCTTTGATCGTGTTCGACTTCGCCTTCTCGACCGGAAAAAGGTGAGTGATACTTGTTACTCACATCTAATTTGAACTCCCTGATTCCACTATTTTCGTATGATTTTGTTGCTGTTTAACATGACTTTGTTCACTCTATTTTTCGGCTGTTAAATTGTGGTTCGAAGTTGTTGATTGCAAATTTATAGGAGTCGAATTTCTAAATTTTCGTTCGTACAAATTATGTTTGAATTTCTCTTGACCGATTGAGGTTACTTGGATGCCTGTGATTTTTCCCTAACTTGTTCGTTTTCATATATGCGAGATTTCCATCGTTGAACATTCGATGTTTTATCTGACTTTGTCAAGTGCTTATTTTCTGGTGGCTTGAATTCTGCAACATTGATTTCTCAGCTTGAGTTGTGACAATTGACTTTGTCAAATTGTATATTTTGACTTGATTTTACGATGTCGAATTTTTGGACGAGGTTGATTTCTTTCTTTGTGCTGTTCATCTTCTTGCTACCACAGTTTCGAATTTGTTTGCATTGGAAATTATGTTGACTTCGGCTTGTACCTTAATTTACTTGTAGCCATTAACTGTTGACCTCGGCCTTGACTTTAAAATGTGAAACTGCTTCTGACTTTTGTAGATCCATATTTTTATGATCTTGTGCCTGCATATATTGGGTCTTGTATCACTTGTTGGTCTTTGGTACAACTTGCCACTTCGGTTACTTTAAATATGTGATTTTTCACTTGGCTTTGACATGAGTGTGTTTGCATACTGTTGCATTTGGACTCGAGTATAATTGAGTCTTGTTGTCACTTGCATTTCATTGTTCATTTTGACTTTGTACCTACCTGTTTGCATTTGCAGTCACGCACTGTACACTGTATATGCTTCTGATAGAATAGGTGCAGTTGTTATGCATCTCCATTTGCACTCGAGTTCGACCTGCAACTTACATTGTCACTTGCACTTCATTGTTCATTGATTTCTTGTGTCCACACATAACCAGTGTGTCCACATATATACGGTCTAGTATCAATTGAAGGCTTTTGGTTTTGTATACATGTACACTTGTATCAATTTGATGTTCCAGATGTACTTTTTGACTTGATGCATGAGTTTCGAGTCTGATATTTTGAAGTTTCCATTTGTTAGCTTGTAGTTCATGTGTTCATATTGATTGTGTGCTTTGTACATGTATTATTGCAGACCACATAATCATTTGTACTTGTTGCCCCTCTATTTCAATTGGTATCGACATGACTGTCTATACTTGAAATTGTATTGTTGTTGCATGACTTCATGAGGTCTGGTTTATGTATACTTAATGTATGCACATTACATATACATTGGGTTGCGGCAGCATATATGAGTATATTCATCTGACCTGAGCATTTATGGTTTGTAGCTTGTTGTTCACCTGCTGTTGGTCCTTATGTATCCACCAGTCTGTATTTTTGATTGTTCCACCTGAGTTTATATTGTAGTGCACTTAAGTCTGGGCACGTGTGCTTCATGTAGTCTTCACTTTTGCCCTTGACTTCATGTAGTTTTCTGTTATTTGTCGCAGTCATTTTACTGCATCTATTGGGGACTTCATTCTTTACTACTTTGGTTTTGTCGCAGCCATTTTACTGCATATATTGGGGATTTTACATTTGAGTTAGTTTACTGAAGCATCACTGTCACCATTTATTTGATTCTGTGGTTTGGTAGCACTACATGTTACCTTGATTACACTATCTTTATATTTAGTGGTAGCTGCAGTTTTTGGTTGCAGCCTTGGCCTTGTTAGTTTGCATTATATTAATACATTTGGATTTGTTTCTGAATTTCCTTGTGTTGAACCCAGTATTTTGGGTTTGACCTTGTGATCATTTGTGAATTTTCAATGTGTACATGAGTGCACATTGTCCATGTCTGCCTGGTTTAACATTTGAGGCCGTGGCGTTGAGATTTGAATCTTCATTTGATTTTGGTTCGTTGATCTTTTGTGTATTTCAGGTTGTAGTGGCGAGGCAGTATACGCGTGCGTATACTGCAGGCCTACCAGAGTTGATGGTTTAAATTGATTATTTTGTTGTTGTCTAATTATCTTCTAGATAATTAGATTATGAGTTTCTAATTATTTATTTAATAATTAGATTTTGTTGTTAATTGTCGTTTAGACAATTTTGTTGTTTTTTGAATTATCTACATTGATATTCTTTTCACTTATCTTTGTTGATGATTTAAATTAGCTGATTATTTGTTTAACACTGTTTAGTGTTATATCTGACGTTATCCGATTCTCTTACCGAGGAGTCGAATATACAGGATTTCTGTGACTGTCGTCTTTTTGATATTGATTATTATTGCTTCCGTGCATTAATAACTGAGTTTTAATTAGACTGACCCGTGTATTATCTTCTTTTGAATTTAATACTCGGGTCAGACCCGAGTTATTTCAGGTTGTAGAGTTCCTGCTTTGAGTTGCTGTTTGAGCTATGAAGATTTTACACATCTTTTGAAGTGGTCTTCGTCCTGTTGTAGTAGTCAGTGTGTCTCTTTAGGGTTGATATGTATTCATGTATATTAGTCGATAATGTACTTGTATATATAACTTCCAGAGTCGACAGTTGTAGTTGTATCATATGTATTGTGTAAACTGTATTGTAACTGACATCAGTTATTATATATGAGACTTTTAGTTATCTGTGTTCCGCATTCTTTTGTATCTATGTTATTATTATATATATTGTCCTAAACTATTATGAACCATCGTAGTTCGTTTTATACTGGTAATTGGGTATGTCGACGGGAGTAAATAAAGAAACGATGGAAAATGAAAAATATATACCGCTCCTATCGAGGTAACCAATACTAGTGTAAGGCCAACTACGGATGGCCGCTCCTATCCATCCTTATTCTTCGCGATAACAGACAGTATTTCTTTTAATACTCTTTGTTATTGTGAGCATAGAGGTGGGGTGTCACAGTTGGTATCAGAGCTTGGGGTTTATGAACATAATATAAAACATAACTTAGATAGAACATATGTTACAACTATTGGTCGATGTTTTCATTGTGCTTTGAGTCAAAACTAAAGTTTTGAAATTATGATGAATTTTTTTAAATATCTTTATTTAAAAATAAAAGTGAAATTGAGTTTTGATGATTTGATTGGTTTGGGTACTGTTTATCAGAGTGCGCAGCGGAAACAGTGAAACTGTCTTCGCTGAGTACAACTAATAATCTTTTTGATTTAAAAATCAAAATATGAAATTGATATAAATTTCATTTGTTGTTTACATAGCTGTATTTATTTTTTTCTTTGAGAATTTCGAATCCGAATTGAGGATTCGAAACGATTGCAGTTATGTGATTCTTGTTGAGATTATTGCTGATTTTCTTTTATGCGAATCATATATTGATTAGATTTTTGCTGTTTTGAATTATCTTCATTGAAGATACATTTGAATGATTTCTTTGTTCATTTTGTAGTACGTGCAAATTTGAGTTGCACGTTACTGCATTTATTTTACGTTGAACCAATGCTTGGTTATGAAACGTATTTTGTTGCCGTTATTTTTATAACGGGATTTTTACACCAATGCTAAATTTTTGAAGCACGGTGTTTTGTGGCATTTTTGATGAATGAAAATTCACTGATATTACATTTTGATGTAAATTATTTTGATGAGATTTTGACGGTTAGAAATTTCTGTCGTTTTGACTTCAGTAACCGCCGAATTTTAAAAGTGGATTTTCAAGCGGTTATTCCGCAATGTTGATTCTGAGATTCGTTTTACGGTGTTTTGAGAAGTACAATTTCCTTTTCGAAATTGTTACTAATATTGCTGCTTTAATCACGTGATTGGAAAATCATTTTAAAAATAAATCATTTTATAAAATTTTTAACAGTTTGCGCTTTCAAAAGGATGAGAAAGCGACTTAAACGAATCAGCAAAATCGAGGACTATGACCCCTTTCTTTTACTGATTCGCTTAACTCCGGACTTGTCCAGTTGAGAACGTGAATTGTTATTTTTATGAAATAAATAAAATTGTTTTCAGAAATTTTACAGTTTGTGATTTCAAAAGAATGAGGAAGCGAATTAAACGTTTCAGCAAAATCGAGGACTATGACCCCTTTCTTTTACTGATTCGCTTAATTCCGGACTTGTCCGTTTGAGAATGTAAAGTGTATTTTTACAAAATACACAATTTTGCACTTTCAAGGAAACGATGAAGAGAATCAAACGATTTAGTAAAACACGTGGTATGGGACATGTGCGTTTGCTATTTCGGTTAATTCCGGACTCGTTAATTGAAATATCTACTGTTTTGATGATTTTGATGATTTTGCACTTTCAAGGAAACGATGAAGAGAATTAAACGATTTAGTAAAACTCGTGGTTATGGGACATGTGCGTTTGCTATTTTGGTTAATTCCGGACTCGTTAATTGAAATATTTGATGATTTCGTGTGCTTTCGAGCCACTATGAGGACCTTCGGGTCATTTGTTGGACCTTCGGGTCAAATACCAGTACTAGACCTTCGGGTCATTTGTTGGACCTTCGGGTTATTTGTTGGGCGCCAAAATTATGTTGAGTACTTGGTAGGCTACGGCCATTTGTTGATGCACGTGCGGCGAATTAAAAACTCGCCATCTGATGGGATCGATCCAAGCTTTTATGTTGATTTTCTAGTCTTCTTAATTGATTTCTAGATATTTGTTGTTTCCAATTATCTACAAGTAATTGGATATTTGTTGATATGAGTTCTGATTATCGTTTTTGATAATCGGATATTTGTTGTTTCTAATTATCGCTTGTGATAAATGGATATTTGTTGATATGAGTTCTGATTATCGTTTTTGATAATCGGATATTTGTTGTTTCTAATTATCGCTTGTGATAATTGGATATTTGTTGATATGAGTTCTGATTATCGTTTTTGATAATCAGATATTTGTTGTTTCTAATTATCGCTTGTGATAATTAGATAATTGTTGATTCTGATTATCGTTTTGATAATCGAATATTTGTTGAATTGAAATTTGATTACCGTTTGTGGTAATTAAATATTTGCGAATTTGAAATTTGATTACTGGTTGTGGTAATTAAATATTTGTGAATTTGAAATTTGATTATTGTTTGTGGTAATTAAATATTTGTTGATTCCGATTATCGTTTTTGATAATTGAATATTTGTTGATTTGAAATTTAATTATCGCTTTTGATAATTGAATATTTGTCGATTTGAGATTTGATGTTTCCTAATTATCGCTTGTGATAATTAGATATTTGTTGATTCCGATTATCGTTTTTGATAATTGAATATTTGTTGATTTGAAATTTGATTATCGTTTTTGATAATCGAATATTTGTTGATTTGAGATTTGATTATCATTTTTGATAATCGAATAATTGTTGATTTGAAATTTGATTATCGTTTTTGATAATCGAATATTTGTTGATTTGAAATTTGATTATCGTTTTTGATAATCGAATATTTGCTGATTTGAAATTTAATTATCGCTTTTGATAATTAAATATTTGCTGATTTGAGATTTAATTATCGCTTTTGATAATTAAATATTTGCTAATTTGAGAATTAATTATCGCTTTTGATAATCGAATATTTGCTAATTTGAAATTTAATTATCGCTTTTGATAATTAAATATTTGCTGATTTGAGATTTAATTATCGCTTTTGATAATTAAATATTTTCTCATTTGAGAATTAATTATCGCTTTTGATAATTAAATATTTGCTGATTTGAGATTTAATTATCGCTTTTGATAATTAAATATTTGTTGATTTGAAATTTGATTATCGTTTTTGATAATCGAATATTTGTTGATTTGAAATTTGATTATCGTTTTGATAATCGAATATTTGTTGATTTGAAATTTGATTATCGTTTTTGATAATCGAATATTTGTTGATTTGATGTTTGAATATTTGTTGATTTGATGTTTCCTGATTATCGTTGTGATAATTAGAGATTGGTTGATTGCTGATTTTTATTGATATGAAAATTTCTAGTCTCTAATTGAGTCTAGATTATGTTGATTTTATTGAATTGCTATTTTCTATCTATCTCTGTTGATAGTTAGAGTCGGCTGATTATGAAATTTGTGTTTTCTAGTTAATTGTTGGGTAACTAGATAATTGCAGCTTTGCGAATTGTGGTTTGCGCTTTTTTAATCATCTTTTGTTGATAATTAGATTTTGCTGTTTTCTAATTATCGTATCGACAATTGGATATTGCTGTTTTGAGATTTCTGTAATTCTGAATATCTAATTGGTAATTGAATATTGTTGATGATTGCATTTATTCAGTTTTGTTGTTTTCTGATTATCTATTGATAATCAGATTTTGTGAGACTTTGTGAATTTCTTTTATGAAAATTAAAGGATTTCTTTGGTGTTTATATTCTCGACTTTTATTTTTCTAGCTTAACCAGTTTATGTTAGAAAAATAATTGTTATTAACGACCTTAATTATGAAAATTGCGGGGACGCAATTTTTATAAGGAGGGGAGTCTGTAACAATCCGGGATTTCGCAATTATTTTATTATCGTCATTAGACAATTAATATAGTAGCTAATTGCTAATTGAAGTTTTTAAATTAAGTTGAAATTCTTTTATAAATTGTTAAAAGGATTTGTGGGCTTTAAAAATTGAATAGTGGCCCATGTTTTAATTGACGCCGTGAAAATTCACAAGGCTAATACCCGTTCCTCTTTATCTTATTTTCATTTCGAAAACCCTAGCTAATTAAACGAAAAGAAAATGAAATGGAGGCTCTGTTCTTTTCTTCGTTCGATCGAAAATAGGGCTTCGTTCACGTTTGTTCCTTTTAGCTCTGTAATTAGGGATTATGAATTCGCCGCCTAGTTTAAGGATGATGCTCGATTTGCTTACTTCAATCGATTAGTTCACGGCTTCTCCTCTTTGATCGTGTTCGACTTCGCCTTCTCGACCGGAAAAAGGTGAGTGATACTTGTTACTCACATCTAATTTGAACTCCCTGATTCCACTATTTTCGTATGATTTTGTTGCTGTTTAACATGACTTTGTTCACTCTATTTTTCGGTTGTTAAATTGTGGTTCGAAGTTGTTGATTGCAAATTTATAGGAGTCGAATTTCTAAATTTTCGTTCGTACCAATTATGTTTGAATTTCTCTTGACCGATTGAGGTTACTTGGATGCCTGTGATTTTTCCCTAACTTGTTCGTTTTCATATATGCGAGATTTCCATCGTTGAACGTTCGATGTTTTATCTGACTTTGTCAAATGCTTATTTTCTGGTGGCTTGAATTCTGCAACATTAATTTCTCAGCTTGAGTTGTGACAATTGACTTTGTCAAATTGTATATTTTGACTTGATTTTACGATGTCGAATTTTTGGATGAGGTTGATTTCTTTCTTTGTGCTGTTCATCTTCTTGCTACCACAGTTTCGAATTTGTTTGCATTGGAAATTATGTTGACTTCGGCTTGTACCTAAATTTACTTGTAGCCATTAACTGTTGACCTCGGCCTTGACTTTAAAATGTGAAACTGCTTCTGACTTTTGTAGATCCATATTTTTATGATCTTGTGCCTGCATATATTGGGTCTTGTATCACTTGTTGGTCTTTGGTACAACTTGCCACTTCAGTTACTTTAAATATGTGTTTTTTCACTTGGCTTTGACATGAGTGTGTTTGCATACTGTTGCATTTGGACTCGAGTATAATTGAGTCTTGTTGTCACTTGCATTTCATTGTTCATTTTGACTTTGTACCTACCTGTTTGCATTTGCAGTCACGCACTGTACACTGTATATGCTTCTGATAGAATAGGTGCAGTTGTTATGCATCTCCATTTGCACTCGAGTTCGACCTGCAACTTACATTGTCACTTGCACTTCATTGTTCATTGATTTCTTGTGTCCACACATAACCAGTGTGTCCACATATATACGGTCTAGTATCAATTGAAGGCTTTTGGTTTTGTATACATGTACACTTGTATCAATTTGATGTTCCAGATGTACTTTTTGACTTGATGCATGAGTTTCGAGTCTGATATTTTGAAGTTTCCATTTGTTAGCTTGTAGTTCATGTGTTCATATTGATTGTGTGCTTTGTACATGTATTATTGCAGATCACATAATCATTTGTACTTGTTGCACCTCTATTTCATTTGGTATAGACATGACTGTCTATACTTGAATTTGTATTGCTGTTGCATGACTTCATGAGGTCTGGTTTATGTATACTTGATGTATGCACATTACATATATATTGGGTTGCGGCAGCATATATGAGTATATTCATCTGACCTGAGCATTTATGGTTTGTAGCTTGTTGTTCACCTACTGTTGGTCCTTATGTATCCACCAGTCTGCATTTTTGATTGTTCCACCTGAGTTTATATTGTAGTGCCCTTAAGTCTGGGCACGTGTGCTTCATGTAGTCTTCACTTTTGCCCTTGACTTCATGTAGTTTTCTGTTATTTGTCGCAGTCATTTTACTGCATCTATTAGGGACTTCATTCTTTACTACTTTGGTTTTGTCGCAGCCATTTTAATGCATATATTGGGGATTTTACATTTGAGTTAGTTTACTGAAGCATCACTGTCACCATTTATTTGATTCTGTGGTTTGGTAGCACTACATGTTACCTTGATTACACTATCTTTATATTTAGTGGTAGCTGCATTTTTTGGTTGCAGTCTTGGCCTTGTTAGTTTGCATTGCATTAATACATTTGGATTTGTTTCCGAATTTCCTTGTGTTGAACCCAGTATTTTGGGTTTGACCTTGTGATCATTTGTGAATTTTCAATGTGTACATGAGTGCACATTGTCCATGTCTGCCTGCTTTAACATTTGAGGCCGTGGCGTTGAGATTTGAATCTTCATTTGATTTTGGTTCGTTGATCTTTTGTGTATTTCAGGTTGTAGTGGCGAGGCAGTATACGCGTGCGTATACTGCAGCCCTACCAGAGTTGATGGTTTAAATTGATTATTTTGTTGTTGTCTAATTATCTTCTAGATAATTAGATTATGAGTTTCTAATTATTTATTTAATAATTAGATTTTGTTGTTAATTGTCGTTTAGACAATTTTGTTGTTTTCTGAATTATCTGCATTGATATTCTTTTCACTTATCTTTGTTGATGATTTAAATTAGCTGATTATTTGTTTAACACTATTTAGTGTTATATCTGACGTTATCCGATTCTCTTACCGAGGAGTCGGATATACGAGATTTCTGTGACTGTCGTCTTTCTGATATTGATTATTATTGCTTCCGTGCATTAATAACTGAGTTTGAATTAGACTGACCGTGTATTATCTTTTTTTGAATTTAATACTCGGGTCAGAGCCGAGTTATTTCAGGTTGTAGATTTCCTGCTTTGAGTTGCTGTTTGAGCTATGAAGATTTTACACATCTTTTGAAGTGGTCTTCGTCCTGTTGTAGTAGTCAGTGTGTCTCTTTAGGGTTGATATGTATTCATGTATATTAGTCGATAATGTACTTGTATATATAACTTTCAGAGTCGACAGTTGTAGTTATATCATATGTATTGTGTCAACTGTATTGTAACTGACATCAGTTATTATATATGAGACTTTAAGTTATCTGTGTTCCGCATTCTTTTGTATCTATGTTATTATTATATATATTGTCCTAAACTATTATGAACCATCGTAGTTCGTTTTATAGTGGTAATTGGGTATGTCGACGGGAGTAAATAAAGAAACGATGGAAAATGAAAAATATATACCGCTCCTATCGAGGTAACCAATACTAGTGTAAGGCCAACTACGGATGGCCGCTCCTATCCAGCCTTATTCTTCGCGATAACAGACAGTATTTCTTTTAATACTCTTTGTTATTGTGAGCATAGAGGTGGGGCGTCACAAGAAGCCTATGTCTAAAATTAAGATTAATACTCCTAACACAAGTAGTTTCAAAATATGGATTCCTAAATCAAATAACAAGTTGATTAGGCAAAAATATATAGATTAATACTTGAAAAATATTGTTTATAATAATAATTATGTTTTTAAAGGTTCCAAACCCACTTGAGTATGACTACCTTCCCCCACTAACACATACGACACTAACCGAGGAAGTGGGTACCAATTAAACTCCTATTATTTTATCGGTACCCAAAAACAAAGCTAAAAGTAAGGAGAAATGGGTACTTGATAGCGGATGCTCCAAGCATATGATAGGAAATGCACACATGTTATCAAATATAATATATATCGACGGTGGCACTGTGATATTTGGAGATAATTCAAAAGGATTGTCATCGGCATTGGAGACATCATCAATGTCGGTATACTTCGCCCCTTATTAGTAATGTTTTGCTAGTTGAAAATTTAAAACATAACTTATCAAGTATAAGTCAATTATGTAATAAGCGATTTAGAATCAATTTTCAAAAAGATAAATGTAGTATATTTGATCAAAATAAAAATCTAATATTTGGAAGATTAAGAAATCGAAATATTTATGTTTTAAATATGAAAATAAACGCAATAATGATTTATGCTTAACCGCAAACCATAGTGATCCATGGCTATGGCACAAATGCTTTTGCCATATAAATTTTAAATATATACATAAATTAGCAAAGAATGATCTAGTACGAGAATTACCCAAAATCAATTATAAAGTTAAAAATTTATGTGATGCATATCAACTTGGAAAATTAAAGAAAAGTCAATCCAAAAAGAAAATTTCTACAAAAAAACCACTCGAACTACTTCATCTAGATTTATTCGGTCTGACTCAAGTACGATCGATAAACCATAACAAATATGTTTTTGTGATTGTGATGATTTTTCAAGATACATTTGGACACTGTTGTTGAAACGTAAAAGTGACACGTTTGAAATGTTCAAAATTTTCACTAAAAAAACTAAGAATTTAATGAACTTAAAAATCAAAAGTATAAGAAGTGATCATGGCGGAGAATTTGAAAATGATATTTTCGAAAAATTTTGCAATAAAAAGGGAAGTAGTCATAATTTTATGTTTCCACAAACACCACAATAAAATGGTGTAGTAGAAAGAAAAAAATCGAACACTAAATTGTTAAGTAGCAATAGTTCACCAAAGAATTTTTGAGTCGAAGTCGTTGCTACCGCATATTATGTATTAAATCGTGTAACACTTAGACCAATGAATAAAAATACATACTATGAAATTTCTTTTGGTATGAAACCTAAAGTGTCATATTTTTATGATTTTACTTCTAAATGTTTTATTTTGAATACTAAAGATAATCATGGAAAATTTGATCCAAAAGCTGATGAAGGAATTTTTGTTGGTTATTCGGATCATAGTAAAGCTCATAGAATTTTTAATAAATGAACTAACACTACAGAAGAAAGTTCTCATGTTACTTTCGATGAAGATTTTAAGAACAACAAAAATAATGATGATGATGAAGAAATTATCGATAATAATAGTAACAATACTCTTGTACCCGAAAATAATAATATCATAAACAATAACGATAATCCTTTAAGATCACCACCTCAAATCTTAAAAGATCATCTGATTAACAATATAATTGGTAACATAATCACAAAAATTTCAACTTGAAATCAACTAAATCACATGAGTCATGTAGCTTTCATATCTAACTTCGATCCTAAAAACTATAAAGAGGTATCAAAGAATGATTTTTGGATTTTAGCAATGCAAGAGGAACAAAATTAATTTGATTGAAATGATGTATGGGAACTCATACCAAGACCAAACAATCAATCCGTAATAGGAACAAAATGGGTTTTCAAAAATAAATCAGATTAAAATGGAAACATAGTTCATAAAAAGCAAGGTTTGTTGCTTAGGGATATAATCAAGAAGACGAAATTGATTATGAAAAAACATTTGCCCATGTAGCATGTCTTGAAGCTATAAGAACATTACTTGCCTTTGCGTGTCATCATAACTTCAAATCATTTCAAATGGATGTTAAAAATGCATTTTTAAATGGTTTTATAAAATAAAATGTTTACGTTGAATAATCACCTTTATTTGTTCACGAAAAATATCTGGATCATTTTTCAAACTTAAGACATTATACAGGTTAAAACAAGCACCATGTGCTTGGTATAAGAGACTAAAAGCACATTTAATAAATTCCGATTTCAAATTTATAAAATTGATACAACATTATTTATAAAAAGAGAAAATAATGATATACTAATTGCACAAATATATGTTAATGATATCATATTTGGATCAACTAACAAGAAACCATGTAATGATTTTTCTAACATTATGAAAAACGAATTCAAAATCTCTCATATGGGAGAATTAAATTTCGTTTTAGGTTTACAAATAAAAAATTAGAAAATGAAATTTTTATAAATCAAGAAAAATATTGCATAGAGTTGTTAAAACGATTTGGAATGGATAGTACTTCAAGTAAACCAACTCCAATGAGCACGAGCTTACATTTAGATAAATATAAAAATGAAAAGGATTTCGATCAAAAATTATACCAAAGATTTCAAGCACAACCTAAGGAGTCACATCATCGAGCGGTTAAAAAAAATTTGTGGTACTTAACCAACACCAAAGATTACGGTCTTTTCTACCCAAAAGGCAGCTCATTCGAACTTGTATCATATAACGATGCTGATTTCAGTGGATGCAAAACAGATAGAAAATGTACAAGTGGCACATGCCATTTTATCGGTCAATCTCTAGTTTCATGGTTCAGTAAAAAGCAAAATTGTGTTTCTCTCGACATGTGAAGCTGAGTATATCTCAACGGCTTTAGCTTATGCATAAGTAATTTATATGTAACAAACACTTCAAGAATTGGGAAAAATTATTACTAAATATACTATATATTGCCATAATACTAGTGTGATAAATTTGTCTAAAAATCCAATTAATCATTCTAAAACAAAACATATTGATGTTCGTCATCATTTTCTTAGAGATAATGTAGAAAAAGGTATCATTTCTCTCGAATTTGTTAACATAGAAAATCAATTTGCCGATATTTTTACTAGACCATTATGTGAATCAACTTTTATAAAGCTAAGACGAGACCTTGGTATATGTTCATTTAATGAATTAATTAATTAGTATACGTCACAAATATTTATCATAAAATATTGAACTCTATTTTTTTATATAAGATTTTAATTAGAGTTATTTTTAGCTAATATTTAACAACCATAACAAAAATCGTTAACAAACTTATGGTTAAATATTTCTATCCATACAAAGCTTTTACTATAAATAGATTTTATATTCTATTTATATATAAACACTTGGTTAAAGAAAAATAAAAAAAATATCGTTTATAAACTTAGAAAAACTAAACACCTCTTCCGATCATGACTCCACTTACTCAACTATCATTTTTAGCTCACTGTCATCTAATACTACCTATGTCTCACCAACAAAAGTCACCCCTTCTTCGAATAAATCTGTCTCACTAAATATTGTGCCATCACCCACATATCACACTGGCTACTCTCCACAAGGAAAGAAAGCTAAAAGAGTAATTAATCTTGAATCATCGTCGATCGATACGAAAGTTAATAAGATTTACCACTACCAACAAGAGATAATTGGACTTCAAAGAGTAATTTACTATGAGCAATGAAGATAAGGATCTCATCTTAACTTTCTCGAATGATGTATTCTGGCAATCTGCGATCATTCACCGATAAAAGATTGTTTACATAAAAAATCTCCTCATTTAATAGAGACTCCTACCAAAGCTTATAACATTACCCCAAGAAATTAAACTTATGGGAGGTAGAGGCATCAAACACTCTAGCACATCTGAATTGGTCTCCACTTAAGCCCGTTCAAACTAAAAATAAAACAAATTCATTGGATCATACTAAGCACAAAAGCTCAGATTCATCGGAGGAGAAATGATTTTCTACTTGCTCTCTCATATCAATACATACATACATACACACACACACACAAGAAAATAAGTATGTAAAAATAAAATGTATATGTTTTTATTTGATAATAATAATAATAATAAATAAAATTTATCGTTTTTAACTAAATATATGAATATATCAAATATTCATTTGTTTTTTACCTATACATAATGTTCTATGTTTCCTACAGTTTAGACGTCTGGAATCATGTATCAAACGTCTGATCACCTGCTCACTCTATTTTACAAAATCAATCTACAGATAATCAGACGTTTGACCCTGAAATCAGACGTCTATATGAAGCGAAGTTTAGCCTATATCCTTTCTGGTTGATTTTTCACTCCATCCAAATGTTTATTCCTCCCACTCAGACGTCTGACCCGCTGTCTGCCATCTCTTTAAAACACCGTTTCATCAAACGATTCACCACATTTATCAACAAAAAAAACCAAATCGACTCAAAAACCCTAACTTCTCAAAACAAATCAAAATCATCAAAAAAAGGCAAAAAAACCAATAGCAAAGAACTAAAACGAGGACAATCATCTACTTTCGCTCAATCCCTTTACATCTGAAGAAAATATCCGTCTTTGGCTTCATCATAATCCTAGGGATAGGGGTAGATTTGCTGATCTGAAGAACAAGAAGATCCATGAAGGTCCATTCTACCGATTATCAAATTTCGAAGAGTATTGGATTCAAGAGATAACGGAAGCTGACGAGATTTCTTCTTTAATTGAATTTTCTCCAACCGAGGTAACAATTGATTCATTAGCTATTTATCTCTTCTATGCAAATTTATGCAAAGAGAATTTGTGCAAACTTCATAATGAAGGGGGATGGCTGTGGACAAGTGTGTTTGGAAAAATCATCAAAATTAGTGTTAATCACCTCTCTATAGCACTAGATTATGGAAATAGCGGGATATAATTGGACAATTTAACCGACTATAGGAATTTACGAAGAAACTCTATTACCCATGAAATTTGACAAAACACTATGACACAATGGAAAACGAGCTCTCTTCATCCTTATGCTAGATTATTAAATAGAATGATGCTATTTTCCCCTGACTAGGCAACCAGGAGCAAATCTATGATAATGATCACAAAGCTTTGTTTGCCATTTCAAGAAGAATTAAGGTCAATTGAGCTAAGTTCATCCATGATGAAATCAAAAACTTCTGGGTTGGTCATCGTCCCATTATCATTTACACAGCTTATATCATGAGACTTCTATCAATTTTTGAAGTTGATATTATCGCTTCAAACTATGAAATGATATCGGTCAAAAATAGCGGGAGGAAATATTTTCCCTAATGCATTTATTTGAAACATGCCTCGTCATAACACTTTTGAACAATGGACTGCTAATTGAGCTTAAGCCTCATCATAATCATCAATTCCTCCTTCATCTTCTACCCAACCTCTTACTCTGCTTCCTATTTCTCGACAAGAAACCGGTTATGATTCTAACTTTGACATACATGACATTCGACTCGATCCTAACCCAAATGAATCGGTTGGATACTTGATAATTCGAAATCAACAAATTTTAGTCGAGAAACACAAAACTTTGGCTGTGAAAGTTAATAGTCTAGAATGCTCTTTCTCCATTAGAATGGGAAAAAAATGGAAAAAACTTTGGATAAAATAACTTCTTCGCTATCCAAAATTATGAGAAATGTATGCGGATGATCTAGTTCAAGTTCTTCATCCTCTTCTCCAACAAGACCACCTCCTTCACATGCTCGGCCAACCTAGCATGTTAGAGAGTCTTTTACACGTAACAGAAGTAAAAACATTGCTCAAGAAACACCCCTAAACATTGAAGAAGAGTCTTGGTCCGACCCTCCACCTCAACTACCAACACAACAACTTTATTATGATCCCTTTTAAGGCATGACCATCAATGAAGATGAAGAATTAATCACTCTGAAACATCAATGGCCTTGCGATTATCAATCCGACCCTTCCGCATATTATGAATATTATGTGAACTATGGTTTGCTTTCCTACAATCAACACTAGAAATTTATGCATCTTTATATCTTCTATTAGTTATTCTATCGTGTTAGTATTTTGTTCCAAAGACTTTATGTGTGTTATGTTCTACCTATCACTCTTGTGTTAGTTATTTTGTTCCAAAGACTTTATGTGTGTTATGTTCTACCTATCACTCTTGTGTTGGTTATTTTGTTATGTCAAAAAAATTATTAGTTAATATTTGATCGTTATGTATGTTATACTATGTTTTCATACCTCTCTCTATTTTGTGTATCTTCCACGTTATCTCATATTCTTTTTGATAATGACAAAGGGGGAGAAAATATGCACATATATAAGGGGAGATATAAAATTAAGGGGAGCATTATTTAGTATTCATTTTCAATAGATTGTATAGTTGTCATCATCAAAAGGGGGAGAATGTTAGAACCTCTCCTATTGGATTTTAATAACAACAACTATACAATCATACTATATAATATCTTGACTAATATACAAGATTATCAAAGAAGGAAGAGCTCTAGATTTTGGATTATCAAAGCAAGACTAGAGTAAAGAGCTACATCAAGATGGATTGAAAATAAGGTCATATACGTGTTTAATATCTCAGATCATCTTGTACAATCTTCCTTGAGTTACATGAGCACACAAACACATATCCCGAAATTTTGCGCAAAACATGGTTCACTATTTATTGAGATGATCAGGTAACCAGATGTCTGAGGACATCTATCCGACGTCTGGCGACATATATTTTTATATTTAAATACTGCCAATTTTATATTACAAATTTACAGACGAGCAAACATCTGGCCAAAAATTTCCAAACGTTTGATCGACTGCAACTGCCATATTTCTGAAGAGGCACCTCTTTTCTTCTCCACATAGACACAACTCTTATCAATGGTTATAAATATAGATGAAAAGGGATGAATTAAGCAGTTGCATCAATTAGACAAAACTCTTGATAATCTATATATACAATCAATTTTTGAGATTCAAAAACTAACTTACTTATTTTCAAATCTTGTTCTTGATCTCAAACTCTTATTTTCATAGCAATCTCAAAATATCTTTATACATCATCAAATAACTTTGGTGGGAAGCATTCCTAAAAATCCACGTGCACACACACTCATACTCAAGGAGAGATAATAGGAATACTTGTATCAGTAGTTGATATCAGTGTTGTATGAACACAATCTTGTCAAAGAAACTACTTTTGTATAAGCCTATTCCTCCGGGACAAGCGAGGATTGTTGTTTAGTAAAATTCTGAAGGGGAGCTTCAGGACTGGACGTAGGACGGGTGGTCTGAACCAGTGTAAAAATTCTAGTGTGCTCATTTTTGGACTTTTCTTTGTATACTATATTACATTGCTATATTTAGCTTATATATTGGTACACACTCACATACTAATACAAATGTCATATTAGATACGATCCACTAGACTTTCAATATCGTTTCTGAGAAGGGATTTTCTGTAGACCCCATGAAGGTGGAACTATTCAAGAGTAGAAGATTCTAAAGAATGCCACAAGGTTAGGAGTTTTCTTGGATTGGCAGGTTGCTATAGGAAATTCATCAAGGACTTTGCAAAGATTGTAGTCCTACTAAATCGCTTAACCAAGAAGAATCTAGTTTTTACATGGGATAAGTGGTGCACAGAAGCATTTGAGAAGTTAAAAGAACTATTGACTAGTGCGCCAATATTAACTATTCCCGATAGGACGAAGCCCTTCACCGTTTACACCGATGCATCTGGTATGGGATTAGGAGTTATTTGTTGCAAGAAGTAAGAGTGAAATCTATGCTAATAAACAATTAAAGGACCATGAGAGGAGGTACCCAACTCATGACTTGGAGCTAGCGGCCATTGTTTTTTCCTTAAGATGTGGAGGCCCATCTTTTAGGAGAAAGGTTTGAGTTGTTAATCGACCACAAATCACTCAAATACCTACTTTCCTAATAAGATTTAAATCTTAGGCAATAGAGGTGGATGGAGTTTGTGACGCCCCATCTCTATACTCACACTAGCCAAGGACACTACGAGGTAATGCCGTCGACTAGCACGAAGAATAAGGCTGTTAAGGAGCGACCATCTGTGTAATTGCTTTGTGCGAGTACCGATATGTCAGATAATATAACTTACATTTCATTTCAAGAGGAAATCCGACATATCAAATACAAACTCAAAGCTACCACACAGTGGCTATGTGGACTTCGGAAATAATTATAGAAATAAACATAACACAAATCAGTCACAGATATTCATATCACAAAGGCGGAAACATATATGAATATGACACATAGAAGTGTACGTCAAAATAGTGGTCATATAAGATCCACTACATCACAAAAGAATAGATACAAGTGCTAGACAAAAGAATAAGTATACATCAAGGAGTCTCTATCTCGAATGTATAAAAACTACTAATCTAAAGTAGTTAGCCAAAAGTCAGATGTCGGGCCCTGATAAGAAGTCAAGTGAAAGCACCTGTAACACCTCGGTCTGACCCGAGTATTATTTAAGAAGAGAAATAATAAACGGATCAGTCTAGCTATAAATATGATTTAAAATGAGAAAGGATAAGAGATATGACAAAAACGTATGATAACAATAATGCCATACTGTGACAAGTATACATCAAATAACAACAAAAATCATACAATGTCTCAATTCATCTCAAACATCCAAAAAGAATCACATTCTTTAAATTATTCACCAAAACACAAATATGGATAGAGCCCATCAATGCCTATCATCAAAATTGGTGAAACGTAAATTGTAGAAATCATCAACTAGAAATCCAGAAATCACAAAAGGGGAAGGCCTATCACAAACGGGAGCATGAAAACTCACCAACACGTGTATAACAAACGGAACGCTATTCCATGGTCGCTAACCATAGAGCCAGTGCAACGACGCAGTACATTAACGGTACATCCAATGAACCGAAACTCAAATAATTTGGAACAACAACGCAGTACAATAATGGTACGTCCAATGAACCGAAAAGCCGGGACATCGATGTAGTACAATAATGGTACATCCGATGAACCGAACACCATATAAGAACATGGGTCACTAGCCCATAAAAGAAATGAGACGAAGCTCAATAAAACGAGGTACAGTCCCCCACGTGGACAAAGAGACATCGCACATTGCTAGTCTAAACCTCAAAATGATCATCATTGATCGACAAGTGTAAATTACACTAAGCTAGTAAATATAAGAGTTTAGCTTCATGTCCCATAACCACTAGTTTAACTTAAATATTTATGAACAGATTGTAGATTTCCACTCGAAAAATGTCACAAGAGTTCAATCGAACAAGTCCAAGTATTAACCGATGAAGTAAATGCAAGTGTTTCATACCACTTGTTTTGCTAAGCCGTTTAATTAGAGTTCTCATACGAATGAGGTAAAGGTTTGTATATACTAATAGATTTGGTAAACGATTTTAAAACGAGCTTTGTATTTAAAATAGTGTTGAAATAATTTTTGTGAAAGCGTTTGAATATTTACTACTAGTATAGAAACCTTTGTATTTTTAAAAGTGACAAACCACAGAAACGATTGTAGAAACAATCAATCTCCAAAAATTCACATAAGACGTGAATCAAAACCATAGAAATCGATATCAAATCCATCAAATGGATATTCCCAAAAATCCAAAGAAAGAAGTCATCAAAGTCGATAGTAAGTAATAACAACTATCCGGATCAACAAAAATCGATTAAAATAGGAAATCCCACACAAAACAGCCTAAAAAGGCAAAAATGAACAGTTCCAGACGTCTGGTTTAGAATCCAAATGTCTAGATTTGTTCTTTGGAAAAAGTTTAGTAAACCACCCGGACGTCTGAAATTACAAGGCAGACGTTTGAGCCTAACCAGACATCTGAACCAGTAAATCAGACATCTGAACTGAGGTATTGGAAATTCTATTCCAAGTCACCCAGACGTCTGGGAAGTAAGCTCAGACGTCTGGTTCTCCCAGACGTGTCAAAAGCAAGGTCAGACGTCTGAGCTGAACGTCTGGAATATTTATTCCTTAGCTTCAGACGTCTGATCCTTATACCAGATGTCTGAGCTGTTGCTCAGGCAAATATTGAACCTAGGCCAATGATGGCCAATTCACGTCGGAAGCGATCGAATGAGCGACGATGTCTAGGGATTTATGCCAAGCGATAACCCAACCCTATAGACTCATCAATACACTCTGAATATCATGTCCAAACATCCATAGTAGGATTTTCATAAAATTGGACCAAAACACCAAAATTTGGAAAATTCACCAAATCAATCCAAATCAAAAGCAAATGAACATGCACAAATGTTAGGAATTCATACCTAACAACAATGAAAGTTATAGACGTAGATGTGAGTTAAAGAACTCACCTTTAAAACTCAAAGACAACGAATGAAAAGCTTTAAAACAAAGCAAGACCAATTCCTCTTCAATATATCTCTAGAATCTTCAATCTATTATCAAAGGTGAAGTTTTTCCTAAGTTAGGTTATAGGAATTTCTGTAAATTGAAGAGAGATAGAGATGGAGAAGATGAAGAGGATGTTTACCTAAGCTTCTCTTTGATATTGGAGCTAGAATTTGTATTTCCTAATCAAACTAGGGTTTGGAATTCTAATTTCCAATCTTTCCCTCATTTTTCTTTAGCTTGAGTGTTAGGAAATAGAATGAGTGAATGCATGAAGAGTAGAGGAGTTAGGGTATTATGCTGGGTTAGTGGGCTGAAACCCAAACCCAAAGCCCAAAATAGAAAAATAGCAAAATTCTACTCAACTCCAACCATATCGATGTTTATACTCAAAAAAGTTGTAAATGCCATTTTGGACTCAATGGAAGTGGTCTCGAGTCCCAATTCGACTGTTTACAAAAAGTAACATTTCGGACCTTTATCCGATTAACGACGCTATAATTAAATAAAACATTTTAATATATAATCGTGAAATATGCGGGTTGTTACAGACTCCCTTCCTTAAAGAAATTGCGTCCCCGCAATAATTAAAAGGAAAAATAAAAGGTAACAACCATACTAAGGAATAACAACACAAAAGAAGAAATTTTGAAATGAGAAGTTCACCCTTAAAGAGCACGAGAGAGTAAGTCCTGATGTGTTCGCTCGATGAATTCTCAGGATTCCCAAGAGTAATCCTTAGGATTTGAGGACCATTGAACTTTCACAAGCGAAACATCTTTGTTTCGAAGGCGTTCAACCTCCAAAGCAATGATACGAATAGGATGTTGCTCATAAGTCAAATTAGGTGAAACCTCAATTTCTTCAATTACACTGGGTTCAAGAATAGAATCGGAATCCCTAAGGCATTTCCGTAGTTGAGAGACGTGGAAAACGTCATGAATAGCAGAAAATTGAGCCGGTAACAAAAATGCGACAAGCCACGAAACCAATGCATTCGGTGATGGGAAGTGGACCAATATATCGAGGTGTTAATTTCCCCGATCGACTGAAACGCACAACACCCTTCATAGGTGAAACACAAATGAACACAAAATCTCCCATAGAAAATTCTAATTTCCTTCTTCGGTTATCGGCATAGTATTTTTGTCTACTTTGAGCTTCTTCCATCCTATGACGAATAAGGTCAATCTTTTCTGTGGCATCACGAATAAAATCTGGACCTAAAACCAGCTTCTCACCAGCTTCAAGCCAACACGAAGGAGATCGGCATGGCCTTCCGTAGAGCGCCTTGAAAGGTGCCATACCAATACTAGATTGGAAGCTATTATTATAAGAAAACTCAATAAGAGAAATATGATCTTCCCAACTTCCACCAAAATCTAGAACACATGCACGAAGGAGATCTTCAAGAGTTTGATTCACACGCTCGGTTTGTCCATCGGACTGAGGATGATAAGCAGTGCTAAAATTAAGCTTTGTTCCCAAAGCTTTTTGAAGACCTTTCCAAAATCCACTAGTAAACAATGGATCACGATCACTAACAATAGAAGTAGGGACTCCATGCAATCTAACAATTTCTTTGACATAGAGTTTAGCCAAAAGAGGTACGGTCCGATTGGAACGAACATGAATAAAATGGGCGGATTTTGTAAGTCTATCGACAACCACCCATAAACTGTCATGACCCGAAAGCGAACGAGGAAGACCGTCAATAAAGTCCATGGAGACTTGATCCCACTTCCAAACGGGAATGTCTAAAGGTTGCAATAACCCACCGGGCCTTTGATGTTCGACCTTTACGAGTTGGCAAGTCATGCAACGCTTAATAAAGTTAGCAATATCTGATTTCATTCCATCCCAATAATATAGTCGCTTAATGTCCGTGTACATTTTACTACTACCCGGATGAATTGAAAATTTAGAACGATGAGAATCTTCTGAAATGTCTTTACGAAGATCACAAATATTTGCACGATAAGTCTACCAAATTTTCGAATACCGCCACGAGCATCAATATCAAAGTCTTTCAAACCTTCAATATCAATTTTATCCCTACAACTTTGGCTAAGAAGAGCCAATTCGGGATCACACCTTTGAGCTTCAAGAATGCGGTCTAAAAGAGAAGGACGAGCCTCAAGGCTACATAAAACAAGAGATGAACATGAATTGGATTCACGATCTTGAATCTCACAAGTGGATAAAGTCTCGAGATCATTCCATTCGGATATCATCATAGAAACAACCGCTTGTTGCTTTCGGCTAAGGGCATCGACAACACGATTTCCCTTTTCGGGAGTATAAAGGATATCAAGATCATAAGGTGCAAGGAACTCGAGCCAACGTTGTTGATGCAAATTAAGTTCCTTTTGAGAAAATAAATATTTCAAAGATTTATGATCGGTGTAGAGAACAAATTTCTCTCCCAAAAGATAATGATGCCAAATTCTAAGAGTGAAAACAATGGCCGCGAGCACTAGATCATGAGTGGCATATCCAGTCTCGACAAGCTTTAATTGTCTAGAAGTTTAAGCGAAAACACGTTCCCTTTGCATGAGAATAGCACCCAAACCAATACGACTAGCATCGGTACAAACAGTGAAGTCTTGGTTCCCTTCGGGAATCACAAGAATAGGAGCATCGGGAAGGAGTTCTTTTAATTGATCCTCTTTCCCGAAAAGCTAACACATTCAAATTTAAATTTAACTTTATATATTCATCTTTTTAGAAAATTTACTTATTACAAATCAATTTACTGTGTCTGACTGTCTCATCATAGCGTTTAGGAGATTCCTATCGATAACGTTGATCAGGCGCATCGACCAAAATTCTTAAAGCACTCAATGGGCAATACAACACAAAATCATCTTCTATGTGATAAACATGTCTCTTAAAAATTTTACAAATATTCTTTGCTTGTCTTAATAACATAATCCAATTATACTTATAAATATCTTATTAAAAAGATTTGCAAAATTTAAATTGCCGTTTTCATCCATAATCAATGAATACAAGGATGGTCTCATCGAGATATTCGCAGAATACTCGATTCATAAGATGGATGAAATAAGCTGAAAAACCCGAATGACATCACGAGTCACGCATAAAAATCATAATGAGTGCGGAATGCGGTAAATGGGATGCTACCCTCCGCAACTCGTAGCTGATGAAAATCGGTGGCAAGGTCAAGCTGAAAAGACCTTAGCATCACTCAATAGATCGCTTAGGTGGTAATCCTAAGACAAGCTCAAAAATACCAGAAAATTCACAAACTACTTGTATGAGAGAAATAACATTTTCCTCATTATGTGGGTTTAAAGAATAAAATGATGCCACCGAATTGGAATCGAAATCATTAAGAAAAATTAAAAATCTGCTTAATAGATTGAGAATGTCGAAGATGGATAGTCTTTTCAGGACATAGGATATGGGCTTCATAATGATTAAGCCAATTCTTTCCCAAAAATCAATTCCGAAGCCTAAGTAACACATAACATGCAAATCGGCTCGGAAAGAATAATCACATAAAATAATCTCGACATTTTTACAAAGTAAACTGAGTGTTGCGGATCCACCAACCGGATTCGCAATTCTCAGTGAAGTCATCAAGCCCATAATATTTAAAGAAAAAGTATCAACAAGTTCTTTTGATATAAAAGAAGGAGATGCACCCGTATCAAAAGAATTCGAATAGGATAATCACGAAATAAAATAATGCCATCAAGGACTGAATGAAAAATACCTTGACTAAGAGAAGTGTTACTAGGGGCTTACACAACATTCAGCTTTCCCTCTCTCCTACTTTGAAGTATGGGACATGCAGATATATGATGACTCAAACTTTTGCAATAGCGACAATAAAGGGGTTTCGGACACTCATTTGCATAGTGGTCCTTAGAATTACAATTATAGCATCCTTCACGGTTAGGGATTGGAGTCTTTGCTACCGAAGTTGCCTGCCTCCCTTTCTTGTTGGGATTAAGACTTTTGAACTTAATATGCCTCTTCTTGTTGTTATTCAGGCTCTTTTTGGAACCTTCAACATCACTATCACTTCCTTTATCGGCCTCTTCAAGTCGAAGAGTGATATCTACAAACTGATCGAAAGGAACTTCTAGTTTCGAAGGCGAAACCTTTTTGGGGTTCTTACTCAAAGCACAGATAAACCTTTGATTCTTTACAAGATCCAAAAGTTGTTGAGCAGACATGATACTCCATCTTTAGGAGTAGCACTGGATTGACTGGCGCTGGGACGACCAGGTCTAACCATTTCTCTTCTTTAAGAAAGAAAGAAAGAAAGAAGAGGAAAAGGTTATTCTCAGAATGAATATCAAACAAACTTGATTGGTAAAACAAGGCCTCACAAAAGAGAATAGGATAGAACGGGTCCAATGACTCGAATTAAATCCTAAGGCACGATTCCTAAGAGAGACTTAGGACAATGAACCTTGCTAGATTATTCTACATTGTTCCGAAGTTTGGCTCCGATACCAAGTTGTGACGCCCCACCTCTATACTCACACTAGCCAAGAACACTACGGGGTAATACCGTCGACTAGCACGAAGAATAAGGCTGTTGAGGAGCGACCATCTGTGTAATTGCTTTATGCGAGTACCGATATGTCAGATAATATAACTTACATTTCATTTCAAGAGGAAATCCGACATATAAAATACAAACTCAAAGCTACCACACAGTGGCTATGTGGACTTTGGAAACAATTATAGAAATAAACATAACACAAATCAGTCATAGATAATCATATCACAAAGGCGGAAACAGATATGAATATGATACATAGCAGTGTACATCAAAATAGTGGTCATATAAGATCCACTACATCACAAAAGAATAAATACAAGTGCTAGACAAAAGAATAAGTATACATCAAGGAGTCTCTATCTCGAATGTATAAAAACAAAAACTACTAATCTAAAGTATTTAGCAAAAGTCAGATGTCGGGCCCTGATAAGAAGTCAAGTGAAAGCACCTGTAACACCTCGGTCTGACCCGAGTATTATTTAAGAAGAGAAATAATAAACGGATCAGTCTAGCTACAAATATCATATAAAATGAGATAGGATAAGAGATATGACAAAAACGTATGATAACAATAATGTCATACTGTGACAAGTATATATCAAATAACAACAAAAATCATACAATATCTCAAATCATCTCAAACATCCAAAAAGAATCACATTCTTTAAATTATTCACCAAAACAGAAATATTGATAGAGCCCATCAATGCCTATCATCAAAATTGGTGAAACATAATTTCTAGAAATCATCAACTAGAAATCTAGAAATCACAAAAGGGGGAGGACTATCACAAACGGGAGCATGAACACTCACCAACACGTGTATCACAAATGGAACGCTATTCCATGGTTGCTAACCATAGAGTCGGTGCAATGACGCAGTACATTAACGGTAGGTCCAATGAACCGAAACTCAAATAATTCGGAACAACGACGTAGTACAATAACGGTACGTCCAATGAACCGAAAAGCCGGGACATCGATGTAGTATAATAACGGTACATCCGATGAACCGAACACCATATAAGAACATGGGTCGCAAGTCCATAAAAGAAATGAGACGAAGCTCAATAAAACAAAGTACGGTCCCCCACGTGGACAAAGAGACATCGCACATTGCTAGTCTAAACCTCAAAATGATCATCATTGATCGACAAGTGTAAATTACACTAAGCTAGTAAATATAAGAGTTTAGCTTCATGTCCCATAACCACTAGTTTAACTTAAATATTTATGAATAGATTGTAGATTTCCACTCGAAAATTGTCACAAGAGTTCAATCGAACAAGTCCAAGAATTAACCGATGAAGTAAATGCAAGCGTTTCATACCACTTGTTTTGCTAAGCCGTTTAATTAGAGTTCTCATACGAATGAGGTAAAGGTTTGTATATACTAATAGATTTGGTAAACGGTTTTAAAACGAGCTTTGTATTTAAAATAGTGTTGAAATAATTTTTGTGAAAGCGTTTGAATATTTACTACTAGTATAGAAACCTTTGTATTTTTAAAAGTGACAAACCACAGAAACGATTGTAGAAACAATCAATCACCAAAAATTCACATAAGACGTGAATCAAAACCATAGAAATCGATATCAAATCCATCAAATGGATATTCCCAAAAATCCAAAAGAAGTCATCAAAGACGATAGTAAATGATAACAACTATCCGGATCAACAAAAATCGATTAAAATAGGAAATCCTACACAAAACAGCCAAAAAGGCAAAAATGAACAGTTCCAGACATCTGGTTTAGAATCCAGATGTCTGGATTTGTTCTTTGGAAAAAGTTTATAAAACCACCCAGATGTCTGAAATTACAAGGCAGACGTCTGAACCCTAACCAGACGTCTGAACCAGTAAATCAGACGTCTGAACTGAGGTACTGGAAATTCTATTCCAAATCACCCAGACGTCTGGGAAGTAAGCTCAGACGTCTGGTTCTCCCAGACGTGTCGAAAGCAAGGTCAGACGTCTGAGCTGAATGTTTGGAATATTTATTCCTTAGCTTCAGACGTCTGATCCTTATACCAAACGTCTGAGCTGTTGCTCAGGCAAATATTGAACCTAGGCCAATGATGGCCAATTCACGTCGAAAGCGATCGAATGAGCGACGATGGCTAGGGATTTATGCCAAGCAATAACCCAACCCTATAGACTCATCAATACACTCCGAATATCATGTCCAAACATCCATAGTAGGATTTTCATAAAATTGGACCAAAACACCAAAATTTGGAAAATTCACCAAATCAATCCAAATCAAAAGCAAATGAACATGCACAAATGTTAGGAATTCATACCTAACAACAATGAAAGTTATAGACGTAGATGTGAGTTAAAGAACTCACCTTTAAAACTCAAAGACAACGAATGAAAAGCTTTAAAACAAAGCAAGACCAATTCCTCTTCAATATATCTCTAGAATCTTCAATCTATTATCAAAGGTGAAGTTTTTCCTAAGTTAGGTTATAGGAATTTCTGTAAATTGAAGAGAGATAGAGATGGAGAAGATGAAGAGGATGCTTACCTAAGCTTCTCTTTGATATTGGAGCTAGAATTTGTATTTCCTAATCAAACTAGGGTTTGGAATTCTAATTTCCAATCTTTCCCCCATTTTTCTTTAGCTTGAGTGTTAGGAAATAGAATGAGTGAATGCATGAAGAGTAGAGGAGTTAGGGTATTATGCTGGGTTAGTGGGCTGAAACCCAAACCCAAAGCCCAAAATAGAAAAATAGCAAAATTCTACTCAACTCCAAACATATCGATGTTTATACTCAAAAAAGTTGTAAACACCATTTTGGACTCAATGGAAGTGGTCTCGAGTCCCAATTCGACTGTTTACAAAAAGTAACATTTCGGACCTTTATCCGATTAACGATGCTATATTTAAATAAAACATTTAAATATATAATCGTGAATATGCGGGTTGTTACAAAGTTTATAGCCTTATATGACTTTGGGATACAGTATACTTCCCGAAAAGGGAATGTCGTTGTCGATGCCCTTAGCCGGAGGCATGCCACCCTGGGTGTTATATATAAATGGAGGCAGTCGAATTTCCTATCGAATTTCAATTTTCAATCGCCAACAGAATCCACTCTAGGCTATTTAGCAGCAATGAAGGTTAGGCCAGCGTTAGTGGACCGCATTGGACTAGAGTAGAAGAAGGATGAGGCGATAGTGGATATTTTGAACAAATTGAGGAGGGGAGAATACATTCCCCATGGATGTAGGTATGCGATTGATGAAAGAAGATGTTTGAGGAGAGATGGATGCCATTGTGTTCCTTTGGTCGGTGATGTTTTGGAGGAAGTGCTTGCAGAGTGTCACCATTCTAAGATGACTATTCATGCCGAAGGAGATAAGATGTATAGGGATATGAAGCGAATTTCCTATTGGCGATGGATGATGAAGAAGATAGCGGAGTTTGTTCTAGATGTTTGACCTGCCAAAGAATAAAGGCATAATAAGAGAAGCCTGGAGGATTGTTATTACCGTTGGAGGTGCCGACTTGGAAATAGGAGAATATATCAATTGACTTTATAGATGAGTTGTCTAGGAATTAAAGAGGCTGTAAGGACCTATATTTTTGAGTCTTCTAATTTGAATATGTTATTTATGTAAATATATTCAAATTTGAATGTAATTTTAATAAAATATGCATTTCAAAAATTTTACTCGATCTTTGGTGATGTATCTTTAATTTAATTTATAGGATTTTTCCATAATTTTTAATTTGGAAAATAGTTAAATTTTTGTTTGCCGTATTTTGTGGCAAATGTTGTTATTTTTGAAACTTTCCCGAATTTAAAAAACAATGTATTTTGTTTTTGTTTGGTGATCACATCGCATTATTGTGAGCTATCATATTTTTATTTCGGTTGTTCACGGCCCGTACACGAACGAAATACTGTGTAGCGGGATACCGCAATTATTTTTTTTCAAAGCTATTTTAAATTTAAAAATCAAATCAAATTTCAAAAGAAAATTGGGTCAATTCTTGAGATGTGATATTGGAAGGGAATATTGGTTAGCTTGCAAAATTTTTTTAACTTAAGTAACCTTGTTTATCTAGTATGTAAAGGAGTGTATATATTTCGTTTATAAAAAAAGTTGGCACCTTCTTTTATTTTTCCCATATTTCCTCTTCTTTTTATTTTAGCTCCTAGTAATAAAAAAATCATGTCTTCTTTCCTTTGCTAGTAAACTTTAATTTTCAAAATCAAATTTTAGCCAACTAGAAAATCATGAAACTCAGAACACTTATTCTTGAAGCAAAACATATGTACATAGATCCTTTTATTTACAAAGTAATCTCCATCCTCTTCATTATTACTTCTCTCTCTCTCTACACTTCCTTTTTGACCTTGCACTCATCACAAATGTCGTAGAGGATTCTCTCGACTATACTATGGTGGTCTCGACATGGATGTGTGTGAAGTGGGTATGTGTGTATCACGCGTGTGTATGTGTGCCGAGTATGAGAGTGAATGCCAGTGTGGGTGTGTGTTTGAGAGAGTGGCCGTGGGTTTCTAATGGTTGTAGGCGTGAGGTGGTTAGGTGGTGATGGAGCTCGAGTGAGTGTTGCTCTGGTTCTTGAAGAAGGCCGAGTTCGATAAAGAAGGAGATGTGTTCATATGTTCTGGGAAGAGGGGAAGGCAGCTAGTGGTGCTAAAGTAGAGGGCAGTCGTGTTGGAAGCGGTGGTGGGGACATTTGTTGGGAAGGAGGCCGTGGACGGTGGTGAACGAAGTCGCTTGTGTTCTTTTTTACCTGGGCATGCAAAGTAGGAGATACTGGAGTTACTGTTCTTTGCAAGTGAATTTGCAATTTAGACCATGTAAATGTGGACAATTGCATAGGGAAGGGTGAAGTGCTTTGCAGGCAGGTCGTTTGCTCACGCGTTGGATTGGAAATGATGTGGGTTGGGCTCGAATTGTTTTGAGATGAGAATAAAATGGATTTTGTTTGTTAAATTTTATTTTATAGATGTGTTAGTTCAAAATGTTATTTCTCACCCATATAAAATCCGTTTTATCTACGGATATTTGCGGTAGACTTGTATTGATGAGTACAACATTGTAGTATAATTTAATGGCAAGTAGATACAAACTGGTTATAGTAACTTTATCTAGATAATAATGTAGATAATAAATTATATTTTCATCCGTGATATCTATTCGACCAAATGATAAACACTGATTTGTTAAATTAAATTGAATGGGTTATTTTGGACATCTAGTGAGCAGAATAAAACACCGTTCTAGTATGAATAAATTATGTATGTTATTGATGACAACTTTAGCAGAATAAAACACTGTTCTTCTATAAATAAATTATGTAGATTATTGACGGAAATTATTAGTAGAATAAATCTGCATTCTGCTATTATATTTATTTGGACATTTATTCATATACTAGTTAATTAATACGTGGATTTATTATTACTAGATATGTGATGGATTAGCTAGTGATTGTGCATTGATGATTTCATTTATATATCTAGTTTATGTAAATACCAGTTATGTGGCATGAAAGTTAAATTGAATAAAATGATAACTCGATTTAGTATCATTGTTGTCTTTAAGACTCTTTCCGTATTTGTAAAGTTATGGATTTGAATTTAACTTCAAATTTAACAATTTGATGTTAAGTGTTTATTTAATTTATAAATGATTTTCATTTCCTTTATGAAAGTTGTTTAAGTCCGGTAATAATTTCATTATCAAGATTATTTAAAGTTGAATAATTACTTATTTATTTAATAATGTTTAAAGGGTTAATTACGTATTTTTTTAAGATGTTTAAGTTATTTAATTATTTTACTAATGTTGTTTAGAGTTATTTAATTATATTATTAATATTGTTTAAAATATTTAATTATATTAATTATGTTGTTTGTGGAGGTTTAATTTATTTAATAAAAGTGTTAAAAGATTAAGTATTTGATTTAAGGTAATGTTTTTGAATAAGATTTCGGATTTTATTTCAATATTTTAAAGTGTATAATTGATTTATAAAAGAGTTCTTAAATAATAAAGTGATTTATAAAATGGGTTAGTAAATATTTTTTTAAAAAGAGTTTCAAAGAGGTTTAAAGGTTATTTAATTTATAAATCAAGTTTTAAAGGATATGATCCATACAGTGATAGTCGCTATAGACGTAGTTCGGAAATTTATCAATTTCATAAAATATAAGGGTTATCTATTTTGGATATTTATAAATTTCTTTGAAGGTGATTATAAAGATTTATAAGTATTTAAAAAGGGAATTGGTTTTAAATGTATTTTTTTCTTTTAAAAACGGATCTTTGTAAGGATTTTATTGAGGATTTTTATAAAGGACTTTTTAAAGGGAGATTTAGTAAAGAGTTTTATAAAAGAGTTTTGAAATGGAGTTTTATAAATTCCTTGGAGATTTATAAAAGGGATTGTAAATATGAAATGAGCTTATATAAGGAAAATCTATAAAGGAATGAAATTTGTTTTGGCTATTTATCCTTCTTAATTATGGTATGGAATGTTCTTTCCATACTCAACACTGAAAGATAAGTCGTTTAGTTTTATAGTAAGTAGTTTAAATGATACTTATTTTTGGCCCGTTTAAATTTAAATTTGGGAAGATGAATCTCCCTTAAGTTTTGGTTAATATACTTATAACGTTTGGATAAATATATGGATATATTTTCTAAGTATTGAAAATATAAGAGGTTTGCAAAAATATATTTGTGAAGGTGTTTTAAATCAAATATTTGAAATGATTAGATTTATGAAAGAAAAATTTAAATAAGGCTTAGTGGATCCCGTTAGAAATTAAAGCTATGTTTGGATTGTTGTTTATTTGATTGTTAAATAACAGACTATCAAATATCGGCCAAAATATAACTCTGAAAATATCTAGGAGATACACATGGGTTATATTGCACAATCATCATTGATGATGTTTTACTGTGCATATAAATCTCGTTTTGTTCTTCTAGGACAAATGATAAGGAAATCCATCCACTTAAATGGTTAGGAGGTGATCTCTGCTTTTATCAATTGTTTGATTTTTTCAGAAAGAGCTGGAGTTGAGTTTATCAAAAACGAGCAAATGTTGGTCCGAAGAGATCAGGATCGGATAAGTATGAATTATCCAAAAATCACTTTGATCCAACTCAAGCGTCGTATCGAAGACATCTTGAAGATGGTGGAATTGAAGATGGAGCTTTTGAAGTGCAAGGGCTAATTGCTACTAATCATAAGGGTGATTCCAAAATGGATGTAGTAGAAGTAGTGTCTTTTGTTTGTTCTTATCCTGAACAACTTGTATGAACGATTATTGGCATTACATCATGCCAAGAAGACAGTGTTAGCATTTCAAGTGGGATATGCTATGAGAGTTAAAGGTAATCATGACCTCACAAGCTTGTCAACCCGATAATGACTAAACCAGGGGATATGTAGCGGAGCTATGTGGTTCGCTGCCATTAGGAGCCATCATTCCTCGATCTAGAATCGATATTTACAGCTTGCGTATGCACGCGAGAGTGGGGCCATGACTGGTGCACATTTTTTTGGAGCCTTGGTCTTAGGGAATGATGTAATCCGGCCTATCATGTCAAAGGGGCAGCCGGCTATTTTTTGGCAGGGGTCCATGTGTGGCCCTTGGTACATCTATCTAGAGGTGTACTATTGCGGGCAGTACCACAGTAGCCCAGTCATTGATAGAAAACCAATCTCCAATACGTGTCCCCTACGAATTAGTTGTATACCTATTATGGTAGAATTTAATTAATGTAACAATTTCGGTTATGATTAATATTTATCTTACATAGATATTTTTACAATACCACTGGATTTTGTATAAAAAATATTTTGGTTATCGTAAAGTAAAAACTCGTCCATGTTTATCTGCAGCATGGTATTACGAGATACATTTTATTTTAAAAGGTTTTATAATGTATAGTAATCCACTTGATTGTGTTTCTCACGCTGGTTTTACCAGACCAACCTGTGCGTTGCTTCCCCATAATACTAAGGTCAGGCCGAGCATATTTTCCAGATTTAGCTGGACACTTTGGAGCTTTCAGAAGACGAGCTAGATGCCTCCAAGACGTACTCCCATATTTTTATATTAATTTCCGCCGTTTGTTCTTATTACATTTATCAGCAATTATAAGGACAGATTGTTATAACTGTCCAGGGCTGATGATAGGATAATTGAACTCTGATTGATGTATGTATATTAAAGTTTAGTTTTTTTGTATAGATCATTTACATATTATTTGTTACTCATCACATTTTATGAGATTCTGTTCTATCTTTTCATTCTTTCACCCCAATGATCCATCTTTCCATCACTTGGATGTTCGACACGTGAATGTTGTGGATGTATTATTGTCGACTTTTGAGGATTGAAAAGGCAGGACGTTACATTTGGTACCAGAGCTAGGTTAGCGAGAACCTTGGCCGTAGTGGGGTAAACTCAATAGAGATAGCGTAAGTGACACACTAGAATGAGTTGTATTTGTTAGTCCTATAAAAATGTTTTATATTGTGTTGATTGGCCTATAGAGTGGCCTAAGAATTCTGATCGATGCACTTGATTAGAATTATCGATAGAAGTTTCTAAATACTTAGGCATGCAAACCGACACAGTATTGTTTTGAAATGGGTAAATGAAATAATTTTACCTAAGATTATATTTTATATATAAAGAAAAGTTTTCAAATATAGTTATTTAAAGAGGAAATGTTTGTTTGTTAGGGTATGATAATATTCAATTATTATCATTTATTGTTTGATTGGTTGTGCTTGGTTAGTGTATGAGTAGTTCTAACTTTTCACTGCATGGGTGGGGTAGATAGAAATCATGGGAACATTGAAACAAACATCTTATGAATTCAGTTTCAACATTTGACTATAAGGTGTTCGGTGCTAATATTGGATTAAAAATTTAATTTTTATAAGACGTTGTTTACGTTAAGCCAAACAAAGATATCCATTTGAGAAAATGAATTTATATAGGAAAGAAAAATTATATAAGTATGGTTTATAAGCATGATTTATAAATATAAATGAATCTAAGTTGAGAATATGAGAACTTAAATCTAGATGCTTTTGGAAAATTATTTTTCAAAAATTTGAGAAGATAATAATAGTATTATTGAACAATATTTATGAATATAAATATTAAAGGATTTTAAAGGAATAGAAAGCACTGAACTCACTTCCGTCGTTGGAAAATAACTCTGGTGATGATGCAGCATTATGGTATTCATTTTCGAGTTTCTAAGCGACGAATTACTACCACAGTAGTTTTGTGTTAAATTGTTTGGTAAAACAAATTTTTAGTTAAATACTGATATATGATTTGATATATTAAAGTTATAAATATAAATAATATTATTTCAAATCGATTTGGAATGAAACCCGGGTATTTAGTTCTTAAGTCTTTGGTTAAGTATTATATGGACTCATGTAACCTACGCATTAGGGTAGGTCAATTGTGCATCTTGATATGTTAAGTGTATGGTAGTTTTCAATTGTTAAAATGAAATGGAATTTTCGACAATTTTGGATAGTCGAAACTTTCGAATTGACATAGAAATTGAAACTAATTGTTTTGTGAAAATATAAGAAAATTAGTTATTATAACTTATAAATTTGAAGAAATAGTTAGTTAGAACAGATTTTAAATTTGTTGAACACCTTGGTTAAGTAAAACAAATACGATATGGTATATGTACTCTTAGGATGAAATGGAGTATTATATGGATATGAACATCGAGTTAGAAAATGTTGATAACTCAAGTTAAGATTTTATGAAATATTTCTTGAAATAATTTTAGAAGTGAAAAAAATTGGTATAAGTAAGAACCGATAAGAATAAATACGCAAGTTGTATGTAGAACATTTTGTTCGCATAAATGTTCTCGATCCGAACTTTGAGTAAGCGACTTTGAGGTGACTCACACCGATCCAAATAAGGATTTATCAGTCAACTCTTGAAGGCGAACAATTGGTGAGGGTTATTGGTATGGAATCAAAGTTTTCTATCATAATTTATGGCTATGTAAGGAGAACAGAGGTTTCTAATCAAGGAGCCTGATCGGAGTCCGCACTAGAGATGTCGGGTGAGCATATTTTAGTTTAGAAGAGAAGTTATATATTTGGGTAAGTGACCAAATCAGATATTGCATATGGATGATTTATCTACATCGTACGAGTTTATGGAAATGTTAAGTTTTTATGAGGGCTTATTACTTTTGGGTTTAATAATAATGGAATTTTGGGGATGAAATTCAGTTAAGAGGGGAAGAGTGTAACGACCTGTATTTTTAAGTCCTTAAATTTGAATATTTAATTTATATAAATATTCAGATTTGAATTTAATTTTAATAAAGTCCTTGTTTTAAAAAATTTACCCGATTTTTGGTGATGTATATTTAATTTAATTTATAGGATTTTTCCATAATTTTAATTTGGAAAATAGTTAAATTTTCGTTTGACGTATTTTACGGCAGATGTTGTTATTTTTTAAACTTCTCAGAATTAAAAACTAGTGTATTTTGTTTTTATTTTGTGATCGCATTGCATTGTTGTAAGCGATCGTATTTTTATTTCTGTCGTTCGTGGTCCATAGGCGAACGAAATACTATGTAGTGGGATACCGCAATTATTTCTTTTCAAAACTATTTTAAATTTAAAAATCAAAATAATTTTCAAAAAAAAAATTGGGTCAATTCTTGAGATTTGATATTTGAAAGGGAATATTTGTTAACTTGCAAAATTAGTTTAACTTAAGTAATCTTGTTTATCTGGTATGTAAAGGAGTGTATGTATTTCTTTTATAAAAAAAGTGAGCACCTATAACACCCCTAATTTTTTATAACAATATTCAGGAGATTTAATTAGATAAATTAAATAGAATAATATAAATATTTAGAGTGATAAGGGGATTGAGATTTGAATAAATACTTAGAGGCCGAGCTTAATTATTTAAATGGGCTACAAATGCTTATACATGTTAATTAATTAACACAAGGGTATTAAGGTAATTGTCGCACCATATTTCCATCACCCTTATATTCTCCTGCCTTAACAATTTGCATTCATTTTGAAAAAATAAAAACAAACGTAAGAAAATAGGGGAGCCGACCATTACTAGGTGAAAAGAAGAAGAAATTCAATCTAAAGCTAAGGATTCAAGCTAGGGGAAATTAATCTCAATCCAATCTCCTTATCCTAATCAAGGTGAATAATAATCGAGATCATCTCCATTTTGTTTTATGATCATTTTTTTGGGTTTAAGATTTAATTCATTATGATGATTTTTGATGATATGCTTGTGAGAAATGCGGATTACGGATCTTAAGGCTAGAATTAACACTAGAGGGGGGTGAATAATGTTTTAAGGAATTACTCATTCTTTTTGAGTTTATCTTTATTTGAACACAAATGTATGCAATATTCAGACATAGATATGATCACAGAATCAAACACAGATGCAGATATAAAGTAAAAGCAATAAAGGAAAGAACACACCGGATTTTATACTGGTTCGGAGTTACCCTACATCCAGTCCCACAACATAAGTACGGATTTCCTTTCAAAATCAATTCTTACAATTTCACCCTCGATTTCAAGGCCACAAGGTACACCGCTCCAGATTCACAATCCTCTGGGTAGAGATACTTGATTTTACGGGCAACAAGTTCACCCGATTGATTTTCCAGGCTACAATCACACCTTTTCTCGCTCGATTGAATACAAAGAAGTCTATAACTCTGAATAGCACTGGGATCTTGTTGAGATAGTGATAGAGAATCAAACCAGAGATGATCTAGTTAGATTCAATGGTGATTTAGGCAGTGTAATGGTAAAAATGTATATAAAGAAATGTGGAAGAAGAAGAGGAGTGAAATCAGAGAAAATATGGTTGTAAATTCGTTTAAAACAGCCCCTATTTATAGTAGAACAACAGCCATGTCCATTCGTGAAAGGATATGACGAATAGACACTTCCTTTGAAATTCAAACTTTTGAAATAAACTGTCACCTTGTCGACAAGGGTTCCTTGGGGTTGTCGACAGACCTAAGTTATTTTTGATAATTTGTTTTTCTTTGAAAATAACTTCTATCTTGTATTAAAACTATTTTAAACTTTATAAATATACTTAACTATAGTTAAAATACATAAATAAGTATAGAGAATAATATTTTGGTATATATAAAATTTTACTATAATTTTATATTTAAATCTAAGTATAAATATTAAAAGTTAAATATATTATAATTAAAAGATAGTTTAAAACAAAGGATAATTTGATATTGAAAATAAAGATTATTTTGAGGCTAAAAGTATTTTAAAACCATGATAGATGTTTTTGATTTAAAAAGGAAGATTTTGAAATCATTTTGAAAACAAGATATAATTTTGTAAAACATTTGAATAAAAGTTAGTGGATACAAAACAATGTTCCACTAGATTTTTCATAGGTTCCATCCTACTTAGGGTTCCATCCCTTTAACGGGCTCGAAGTGGATTCCATTCCACGAATAAAATGGATTTTAAGATGTCAGTGCTTTTCTAGGAGTTTTAACAAAATTCCTAACTAAATTAATTATCTTGAAATCTTGAACTCTTGATAATCTTGATACTCATGAGTCTTGAATCTTGATATCTTCGATCTTGAGTTCATCAGTTCTTGAATCTCTATACTGTACAGTCTTCATTCTTTGGTACCTGTATATATATCTTGCATATACATATATATCTAAACAATAATGTTAGTATTTATATTTTATTCTAAGGTTGTTGTCATCAAAACCAACTTCTCAAGGACTAATAATCTCACCCTTTTTGATGATGACAACCTTTGTTTATAAAATATTACTTCTATCCTAATAACTCCCCCTTAATCTATGTCTAACTATCCTATTTTGTACTTCTCCCCCTTTGTCATCAACAAAAACAAAGTTTAAATCTATACAACTCCCCCTTAATCTAATACTATATTACATGTGATTATAATGATAGTGTTATCATAAATAATCAACACTTAATTTTGAAACTAAAACTTAGCCCATAATAACTAACTCTCCTAACTAAGAATCCATATATGATAATACTTATAATAATGATAATTTGAGAATTCAAATATGAGAACACAAATCATTTATTAATTATATAATGTTATATTTACATTTGCGCAGAAAACGTAAGTAAGATCATATACAAATAACGATAAGAAAGAGAGAAAAGAAACTAATGTGTATCCTTGACAATGAGAGATCTATGAACCGAGCAATTTGGGTAGTGGAAACAGAAATTTCTACGTTGTTCGACTAGATTTCCATCCTTGTCAAAGCACACTTCGCCAACGCAAACAACTTTGTCATCATCTTCAGCGTGCTCTTCTTCTATGGGGGCTTCTTCTTCTTCTTCCTCGCTGTCCTCTTGCACTTGAAACACTTGAGGATTCTTCATCGATCAAGATGGGATTGGCGTGATTGTCCATTAAAAACTTTTGCAAGTTTCTAAGGATTTTACCTTGCCGTTCTTGTTCTTTGGCCATTCCGATTTGCTCCACTTGAATTTCAGTCATAAGTTGCAGTGCATCCTTCAAGGAAACCTCCATTTTCATCACTCGTGCAAGCGTAGTTCATTGAAATGGTCTGGTAGAAGGAGAAGGGAACGAAAATGTTGAATTTTTGTTTGATTTGGAGGAGGAGGCCATTGTTTTATTGTTTTCAGAAGTTAGGACAAAGAAAGAACAGAAAGAATGAACAAAATTTCGAAATAAGAAGAATATATGACCACCCATTTGAATTTTGGTGGGATAATTTCAAAAGAAAAAAGTTCGTTATATGTCAACTGGGGTAAAGGAGGGTTGTCGACAAGGTACTTATATTTTTGCTATTTGATTTATTTTAATTTAATTTTAATTATACTTGTTATATATTTATATTCTATATTTCAGTTATTGAACAAATACCTAATTCTCTTCTTAATTTAGTAAATATAGATTCATTTAAGGGTTTTGTTAAGATATCAACAATTTGATTCTCGGAATTGATATGATTGAGAGTAATTACTTCCTTACTTATACTATCTCTGAGAAAATGATGTCTGATATCAATATGTTTAGTTCGAGCATGATGAGTAGGATTTTTGGATAAATTTATTGCACTAGTATTATCACAATAAATTGGTGATTTTGAGATATTTAAACCAAAATCTTTTAAAGTTTGTTGCATATATATTACTTGAGAACAAGCCAAAGCAGCAGAAATATAATCTGCTTCGGTTGTTGATAAAGAAACCGTGTTTTGCTTTTTACTAAACCAGGAAACCAGAGAATGCCCCAAAAAGTGACAAGTTCCACTTGTACTTTTTCGGTCTGATTTACAACCAGCATAGTCAGCATCACAGTAAGATATTAATTCAAAAGAATCATTTTTAGGATAAAATAAGCCATAATCAAAGGTGTGTTTAACATATCTTATGATACGTTTTACAGCTTTTAAGTGGGTCTCTTTAGGTTGGGATTGATATCTTGCACAGAGACAAACACTATGCATGATATCAGCTCTACTAGCAGTGATATAGAGTAGTGATCCAATCATTCATCTATATAATTTTTGATCTACATCTTTCGAGAGATCTTCTTTACTTAGGTACTCATTGGTTGCCATGGGAGTGGGTTTTCCACTTGCAGTAGTCAAACCAAATTTACTAACTAGGTCTTTAGCATATTTTTCTTGACTGATAAAGATACCATTATCTAATTGTTTTATTTGCAATCCTAGAAAGAAGTTTAATTCACCCATATGACTCATCTCAAACTCTTTTGTCATCATTTCAGAAAATTCTTTATTCATTTCAAAATTAGTTGATCCGAAAATGATATCATCTACGTAAACTTGTACTAGTTGAATATCATTTTTATTTCTTTTAGTAAAAAGAGTATTATCTACTTTATCAATTTCAAAGTTTGATTGTAATAAGTAAGATCTTAGTCTATCATACCAGGCTCTAGGAGCTTGTTTTAGACCATATAGAGCTTTCTTAAGTTTGTTAACATGATTTGGTAATTTTTCATCTTCAAAAAGTGGTGGTTGTTCAACATATACTTCCTCTTTTACAAATCCAATTAAAAAGGCACTTTTAACATCCATTTGAAATAATTTGAAATTATTATGATTTGCGAAAGCAAGTAGAATCCTAATGGCTTCTAATCTTGCTACGGGAGCAAAGGTTTCATCACAATCTATTTCTTCTTCTTGACAATAACCTTGAGCGACTAACCGGGCTTTATTTCTAACGACCTCACCTTGTTCATTCATTTTATTTTTATAAACCCATTTAGTTCCAATTATAGTTTTATTTTCAGGTCTAGGAACAAGTTCTCAAACATTATTTCTAGTGAATTGATTTAGTTCTTCTTGCATAGCCAAAATCCATGAATCACCAGTTGATGCTTCTTTTGGATTTTTGGGTTCAATAGTTGATATAAAGGCTACATTGCTCATTTTACTTAGTTGATTTCTAGTTGTAACAATATATTGCATATCTCCTAGTATATTTTTTATAGGATGATCTTTTAAAAGTTTAATCTTTTTATTAGGATGATTAATTTCATTATTAGTTTCAGTTGACTCCTGATTTTGAGTAATTAAATCCTCTTCATCATTTGTATCTTCAAATTTTTTGAGATTTTCATCGAATGAAACATGCATTGTTTCTTCGATGGTGTTAGTTCTTAAATTAAACACTCTGTATGCTTTACTTCTATTAGAATATCTGATAAAGATACCTTTGTCGGATTTAGGATCAAATTTATCTAAGTTATCTTTTGTATTTAAAATAAAACATTTACTTCCAAAAATTCTGAAATAAGATACCTTAGGTTTCTTTCCGTGAAGAAGTTCATAAGATGTCTTATCAGTTAAAGGTCTAATTAAAATTCTATTTAAAATATAACAAGCGGTAGCAACTGCTTCTGCCCAAAAATGTTTTGGTAATTTACTATCTGAAAGCATAGTTCTCGCACACTCTTGAATCGTCCTATTTTTATGTTCTACTACTTTGTTTTGTTGTGGAGTTCTTGAAAATGAAAAATTATGAGTTATTCCCTTTTTATTGCAGAATTCCTCAAACTTTTCATTTTCAAATTCACCACCGTGATCACTACGGATGGTTAAATTTTTAACAGAAAGTTGATTTTGAATCCTTTTTGTAAAGTTCTTAAAACTTTCAAAGGTATCACTTTTATGTTTCAAAAATATTGTCCATGTAAATCTAGAATAATCATCTACAATTACAAAAACATATTTACTGTGATTTATTGACTGAATTTGAGATGGACCAAATAAATCAAGATGAAGTAATTCAAGAGGTTTTGAAGTTGAAATCATATCTTCTAATTTAAATGAACTTTTTCTAAGTTTTCCTAATTAACATGCATCACATAAACTATCTACTTTAAAATTCATTTTAGGGAGACCTCTTACTAGATTATGTTTTGACAGTCTAGATAAGAGTTTGAAATTCAAATGCACAAATCTTTTATGCCAAATTCAAGGGTCACTTGTATTTGCCAAAAGACACAAGTTATCATTCGAAACTGTAATGATCCCGGTTTTAAGCTAAATTTAATTTAGTAATTAATATAAAATTTTGGATTTATTTGCGAATTAATTTGAAAATAAATTGTGTGTTTATATATAAATAGATTGAAATGGAATTTGATTTGGAAATACTAAAGTGAATATCTTGAATATAAATTGAATTTAAAACTTTATATATATATATAAAACTAATAAAAATTTGTCTTGGAATTTTTATATACATATGTATATATATATATATATTTTGAAAATTATATTTTGAATTTGATCTTAATAATTTTTAAAATCTATTCAAAAATTAAATTCTATATTTTATAATATACATATGTGTGTTTATTTATTTAAAGTATGATTAGATTTAAAAATCATTTTTCTTTGAATTGACATAAGTATAAATATATATAGATAAGAGAAAATATATATATATATATATATATATAAGGAAATGGGTTTGTTTAAATCAATATAAAATCATATTTAAACATTTAATAAATATATATTTTACAAGTGTAAAAGTTTTATCATACAAATTTACATTTGTAACTAGTTCAACAAGAAATAAGACAAGTGTTAGCTCAATTTCATTTTATAATTACAAGTGTCCTTTGTCTTTGTATTTTCAAAAATATGAGAATCATATAAGCACATAATTAAAAGAAAGATCAGGCTGTTTTAGATTAAAATTTCTCAAACCTGGGAAAGAAAATGAAAACCAGTAAACAATGCAAAGATCCTCTCAACAAAACCAAAACCTGAGATCAAAATTAGATCAATGCAACCAGATCAAAACAAAAACAAATCAAAACCTGTTTCAAAATCATCTCAGCAATCAAACAAGATCAAAATTTCAACCTGAAGCTATAGATCAACTCAAAACTGAAGCAAGTTTAATTCAAAGCCTGAAAACAAATCTTCAACCTGTGAAGATAAAGCATTCCAGGTTTCAGATTTGAAAATGAATTACTGTTTCAGATTCAAATACAACTCAACACAATCAAGATCAGTTCAACATCAAAAAGCTTTAGTCTCAACCTGATTCAAACAGATCAAAACAAAGATTCATTTCCAGATTTTGAAATCTGTTCCAGTCACACAAGCACTGTCTCTGTTCTTCCCAAATTCCAGGTGAGCAAATATACCCAAACCTTTGTATATTCATGTTGATGCTTGTGTTAATACTTGGAGTATGCAAGGATAAATGTTTGTTCAGTTGATAAATCTGCCTGTATGTGTTTATATCTGAAAAAAAAAAAATTTGATGTGCATGTCTGATATACAGGCAGAGATGCCTCTGTTTGATTCCAGGTTTCAAAACCTGTTCATGATTCGAATTCTCCTTCCTATGATCCTCTTTAGATTTCAGGATTCAAACAAAACATGCTTATATAATCATGTTTTAAATTTTAAAAAAAACTTCAAGCATAATTAATTTAAGTATTTTCTGAAAATCAAAGAAATACAGGTGAGCACAGATCATATCAAAAAAAATCAATTATCATGATTCCTGACTTCAACTATATCATCTTAAACGTTTTTGAAATTGATGATTTTTAAAAGCGAAACCATAATTTTTAATAAAGTATCCACTAAGAAACACGAGGATGAACGGAATCGTCTTTTTCACCAAATTCTTGCGATCGGTGAGGCATTGGTTCTCGAAATCGAAGTCATGGCTTGCTGGGAGGTCGGAGTTCATCAGAAAAATGTTCGATAATTTTATATCACACTGTGGCGATGGCACGGCAAGGATTTAGGGCTTTAACCCAACGTTTTGGTCATAGCTGGAAATTCGATTGCCGCGAGTTCGTCAGAGAACCGGAGTCGATCGCCTCAGTGCCAATCGAAGCGAGGGGAGTAGGTGTAGCTCTGGACAGAATTTCATGACCTCTGATGGTCGGAGGAGGATGTACGAGGTGTTTTTGGTGATCGAAGTTTGTTCCATTTTTAATCAGGAAGTTCGATTTTGATTCTGAGTTCGTGGTGATGTTTGGGAGATCGGAATCGTTAGTAGGAAGGGTCAGTGACGTGCCGGAGGTAGCGTGGGTGGTCGGCGACACCTCGATCACCGGTGCACGTGTACGGCAGGGATGGTTATGTCAGCAAGACGTGGGTTGTGGAAGAAGACGTGATGGTCTCGAAGTTGTGCTCGAGAATTCGTGGTGATGGCTCGAAGAGAAGTAAGGTTGCGAGTGTCTCAGTGCTTTGCTCGGGGAAAATTGGAAATAGCTCGAGATTCCATTTTGTATAAATTAACCAGATTTTGAAATTAAAAGGAAAACATATTTCAGGTTTTAAAATACAACAGTTTTTAAAGTTACAGAATAAGTTTTTACTTAAGCAAAGTTTTAAAGTATATTTAAAATAAATAAGTTTCCAAAGGAAAATAAACCAAGTTTCAAATTAAAATTTTAAACAAGTTTTAAAACAAAGTTTTCAGAAATATAAACTAAGTTTCCAAAAGTAAAGTATTAAGCAAGCTTTCAAGGATTTAAATTTTAAAGTAAAATTGTTTTAAACTTGTTTGGTTTATATAATTTTGTATTAAGTCAATTATATTATTAAATCTTTGATTGTTTTCAAATATAATTAAATGAAAGATTAATTACTTAATGTGTTAAAGGATGGTTAATTAAATGGACAATTTATCAAGGTGATCAATTAACTAAGGTGATTTATTTAATTATATAATTAATTAAAGGTTGATTATCTAATTAAATTAATAAAAGAACAATTAAGTAATGAAAGTAATAAAGGTTAATTACTTAATGAAATTAATTACTTAATGTAATTAATAGAAGATTATTACTTAATGTAATTAAGGAATAATTACTTTGTGTAATTACATTTAAAATAATTAATTAATTAAGATTAATTAATAAAAGTAATTAAGGATAATTAATTACTTAAAGATAATTACTTAATTAAATGTAATTAATTAATGATTAAAGTTGAATAATCAAGTGATTAAAAGATAATTACTCAATGTAATAAATTATATAAGTGATTAGGATAATCACTTATTGCAATTAATTAAGGATAATTAATTAAATGGTGTAACATCCCGTATTTTTAAGCCATTGAATTTGAACATTTAATTCATTTTAAATGTTTAATATGGGTTTAAGATTTATTTTGAACTAAAAAGAATTGGTTTAAACTAAAACAACAAGTGATAATTTCTAATGTGGAGGTTTAATGTGAGATTGGATAATAATAATTAAATATTCGAAATTGGGATAAAAGGTGAATTTGGGGTAAATGACTATAAAATGATATTTAAATGTATTTTTAGGTTCGATTGGTTATAAATAATATTGTTGGAATTTTAGATGAATTTTAAAAGTGAAATTTTAAGCGTTTTCGTCAATTTTGGGAATTGCCCGATTTAATTGACGAGTTAAAATAGCCTTCCGAAGCACAGTCTCGGAATTCGACGAAACCAGTTCCATTGTATCTGTAATAGTTAGTTATTATCGGATTTCAATTTTCGTAGCAATTGGAGTTGTCGTTTGACCGTGGCAGTTCGAAACGCCTAGAAATCGATTTAACCGATTTAATTTTAAATTGATCGTTTAATTCCGTATCTCACGCATACGATCAAATTAGCTTACGAAACCTGTTCCATTGTGTCCGAAACACGGAAAAACCCCAGGATAGCCTGTCGGAACGTGAGAATTGGAGGTCGTTTGCTTAACGGTTAGATTGAGATATTTTATTAATTAAATAATATTAATTTATATATATATAATCCATTTTTCTCAAAACCCTAGTTATCACGTTCGGCCGCCTCTTTCATTTTCTATGGCCGACGTTTGTCTTCGACTTCCCTCAATTTCCTCTCGATCTATCGATTTTTAAGAAGATCTTCCAACTGGAATGTTGTAGAGGGTGGAGAGATGTTTAGATCCATACGGTGGAGTGGCACGGAAGTCATCAGGGTGGCCAGAATCAAAGCCGTGACAGCCTCCGTTCGTTTGCCATTTTCTCGCCATAGGAGGCGTCGAGCTCGATGCTGTTTGGGGTGGGGGTAGCGTGCGTCTAGGCGCACGTCGAGGCGTAGGATGATCGAGCTCGTGCGACTCGAGCGTAGTGTGGCGGTCAACCCTAGAATCGAAGATGGGTTCGATTTGTTTTGTACGTGAGCGTGAGAGGGAGGAAGAAGGAGCGGGCCGATTTCGTTTGGTATAATAAAAAAAAATATTTGCTTTAAAATTCAATTCAAAACTTTATAAAACCGTAACTCTTTCATACGAATTCAGAATTTGACGATTTTGGTGGCGTCGGAATTGCAGAGACGAGCACTACGTGATGGTACAGATCTGGAATCATTCCGGGCAAGTAGAAATTTGAGTTAAATCGAACGTCGTTCGGTTTAATTTAAAATTTCGAATGCTCGCCGAAACTCAAGGTGAGTTTTCTCACTCACATCTGGATGCTAGGCATTTTAAATAGTTAAGATATAAATATCCGTGTGATTGGTTGATTATAACTGTTGTTATCAGTTTGGATTGATACTTATATTGTGATGTGCTAATATTTGTGGATGCAGGGAAAAACAGGTTGGAGGGATCCAACTAGATTCCTCAAAATGTAGCAATTATTTATAGTTGATAGTCATACCTGTTTATATGTTGTGATTGATAAATCTAGGAGTTTAATTGTACTGTGAAATTGTTGTATAAAGTATAATCGCAGAATTTAATTATAAATGGATAAATTGTGTTTTTACGAAATAAAATGAATTGTTAAATTTAGAATTTCAAAGAATAAAATTTGAAATCGGATTTGAAAAGAAAAATGTAAATTGGGTCAAATTGGGATTTTGAATATAAGGGGAAGTTTATGAAATGAGTAAATGGAAAGTATAGTTTCTGGAAATTAAATTTATGAAATTATAAATTGTTTAAAATAACGATGTTTATTTTAATAATGGCTAATGTTATCCGAAAATTAAAAATATGTTAAATGGAGTTTCCAACTATAAATTAACAAGTTCAAATGAAAAATAGAATGTTTTGAAATGCCGTATTTCATTGGAATTTAATTAAGTGAATTGGAAATTTGGCTTCCATTGGAAATTCACCAAAAATGTTTAATTTAAAATGTTTTATTAAAAATGTTTTAAAACTATATTTTAAAAATTTGATTTCCGGATATGGGAAATTGAGTGTGAACTTCGGATGAAGTTATAGATAAGTATGGAATTGGGAATTTATGTTGTAAACATAAATTGAATTTGAAATAAATCGTTTGGATTTATATGAAGGATACTTTGGAATGTTTGAACGGGATAGTGTTTCCCTGGGAAAACCAAGTTAAAGTTTTAAAGGTTTTTATTTAATTAAAAGTTAAAGTTTTAAATTGTTTAAAGAGTATTTTAAGAAAAGTATTACTTTGAAAGAAGAAATTTCAAGTTTAAATTATTTTAAAGTTATTTGATTAAGTTATAGGTAAAGGCTAGTATTATTCTTTTAAACTCCACCTTTAAATTTAGTAAACTAAACCTTTATTTAAATCGAATTTAAATCTTATTAAATAATAGTATTTAAAATAGTTTTGAAATTTATATTTTGAGTAAATAACTAGAAGTACATTTATATATTTATAAGTATATTTCGCTATAAAGTATTTTAATTGTTTTTAATCTAAATTGTTTAAGCTTGGTTTTTCCAAATGGGAATAAATGGTAAGACTTTACCGTGTAAGGAAGAAATTTGGGAATTCGTTTCAAAATGAGTTTTGAAATGTGAAAATATATCTTTTAAAGATATTAAAGGGAAAGAATAAATAATGTGTGAGATTATTTATTGTGTGATGGATGCTTATGGATGCTTGTGAATGTGAATTGATAGTTAAATCACCGACTATCAATATTGGCCAAAAGCGCTGATCGTTTCGAAGAGACCGGGATCGAGATTTATTTCTCGAAAACCACTTCGATCCGGTTTGTACGTTTCGTGTAACGTGTCCGGAGTCGAAGATGGAGCAGTGAAGTGCAAGGGCTAGTCGCTACTAATCCTGAGGATATTTCCAAAATGGATGTAGTAGGAGTAGTGCCTTTGGTTTCGTTCGGACCCGGGACGGACTTGTATGGACGAATTCTTTCGTGACATCGTCAGGTGGGCGATGGGCATTCAAAGTGATATGTTCTGTAAAGGTAACGCTTAGCCTCAAGCCTCATCAACCGGGAATGACTGAAAATCAGGGGTTATGCAGCAAGGCTTCGTGGGTAGCGCCCACTGGAGAGTATGGTCATCCCTGTCTAGATGTCCCTTTTTTTCGGCTTAGTGGTGCGGTTGCTGATCACAACCGTGGGGTGATCATATTCGGAATTGCCCATAGGTGATTCCGGCCTTGTGTTGCAGGGGACTTAGGGTGGGTCCTCGGTACTGTGATCTAGGCCACGTACTGTGACAGGTGGTACCCCAGTGCCTAGTCATTCGTTGGAAATCCATTTTCCCTACGTGCCTTGTACGTGTTTTGTTTGTATACCTAGTATGCTGGAATTTAATGAATGTAACAATTTCAGCTATTTTAATAAGTATTTGTATATAGACACTATTATAATATCAGAGGATTTTGATATAAAAAGTGTTTTAGCTATCGTAAGGTAAAAACCCGACATGTTTATTTGTGGCGTGGTCTTACGAGATGCTTTTGTTTTCAAAGGGTTTTTGAAAACTTTAATAATCAGTTTGGATGTATTTATGATGCGCTGGTATTCCAGACTGACTCGGGTGTTATTTCATTATAATGCTTGGGTCAGACCGAGTATATTTACAGGATAGGTTGCTATGGAGCTCAGGAGAGGAGCTGGAGTTCGAGGCGTATTTCTCGTACTTGTATTATTCCGCTGCTGTGATTGTTGTATTGACTGATTGATTGGATATTGATGATTGTTTTATGATATACTCTGATGATGATGTATTGTATATAAACAGATATAGTTTTCATTTTGTGTAAAGATCTATTCTATATATTATATTTTATTCCGCTGCGACTGTGAGGTTCTATTGTTGTTTAGTTTCTTCTTCTTCTACCTTCTTTCTTTTCCTACAATCTGTCTTTTCTGGCGTTCGATCGTCGGCATATTATACTGTTGAGTATTTTGTGTTGATTTTCGAGGGTCGAGAAGAGCAGGTCGTCACACTTGGTATCAGAGCTTAGGTTGGCGACAACCTAGGCTTTGGTGGGAAAATTACTCATTTTAAATAGAGTCAATAGTACTCTATTATGAGTTGAGTGTAGTAATAACTATGAGAGCGTACTTGTTAGTGAATATAAAATTGTTTCTATACTGTGTTGACTTATCGGTTGAGTGTTTATGAATTCTGGTCGGTACGGGAAGTACAACCGTATCGATAGGGGTTTCTAAACTCTTAAACAAGATAAACCGACATAGTATTGTTTTTAAAGTGGGTAAATGAAATAATTTTACCCAAAATTATATTTTGATATAAAGAAATAATTTTCTGAATTATTATATATTGGATGTTTGTTTGGTTGTTTCTTCTATAATCAAATAAGAAATTAAAGTTTGATATAAAATTTGAAATGATTTATAAGCAAATAGGAATTTAAAATATTAAAATGGTTTATAACCAAACAGAATTAACTAAATATGATTTAAGTAAGGAGAAGTATAATTAAAATTTGATTTAAACCAGGATTTTGATTCCGGAAATTTTGGGAATGTTGAAATGTTTTCCAAAGGTTTTGAAGTCAATGATGGAGTATATTTTGGAAAATATTTTCGAATGGAAATTGATTTGAGGTGAATTTTGGAAGTGGAAAGCACTGAACTCACTGCAGTCGCTGGAAAATAATCCTGATGATGCTGGCCACATCATCAGAATTCATTTTCGAGTTTCTAAAGTGATGGATTGCTTCCGAGGTGATTGGTTAAGATATTTGTTTATACTTGTTTATATATATAAGTTGTTTTAACAATTTTAAAGGGGAAAATTGTTTTGGTAAAAGTAGGTTGTTTGGAATTTGGGATTTGATATATCAATGGGAATATGTTGATTTTTATTTCAAATTGGTTTTGAAATAAATCCGGGTAAATTGAAATTCTGGAAATTCTGTTAAAATAAAAATGTGGAAATTGAAATAAATCAACTATAATTTTGAAAGGAAAGTTGATTAAAGTGAGAAAGGAAGAATGGAAATTTTAACCCTGAAATTAAAACTTAATTCGGGTAAATGGAAGTAAATGAAGTTATTGAAGTGAATAGAAATTTGAATTTAACTTGGGATAAGTTAAATAAAATTAGAAATTGGAATTAAATTGATTTGGGTTAAGTTGAAGGATAAAATAACTTTGTAATTATGGGTCGTTGTGTAATAAATTGTACCCATAAGCTATTAAGTGTTACACTTATAATTTGGAATTGTGTATTTGAAATTTGCAAAGGATTAAGGTGAAGTAAAAATTTGTATCCTTAAGAATTCAGAGATGCATATGTATAGAAATTGGAATTGTGATTATAAGATGTAAAAGGATTAAAATGAGCAATGTAAACTTAGAAATAAATAAGTTGATGAACCTAAAGATGGAAAATTTGGGTGTAAACCCAAGTAAAGTGGAATTATAATCACAAATGGGAAATAGTTGAGTGGTATAGTGACTTCAACCTAATCCTAAATGGAATGTAAAGTAAGATAAGGTAAAGTGAGATATAAAAGATGTGAATGAACTTAAATAGAAAATAAGTTTTGAACTTATTTATGGAGAAAATGAATTGAATTGAAATGAAATCCGAAATACAATTGTATTATAAACAATATTGAATGGAATTCAATTCTTATTGAAGTGGTAAAAGAAGTGGGATAAATTTAATTTTGGCTAAATAAAATTTAGTGAACTTGGAATAAATTTGGATAAGAACCAAATTGAAAGGAAATTTAGTTTAGTTGAGGTGATGTTGGATGCAGTAAATGCTTAATCAATTAAATCCAAAATGATTGTTTGGAAATGAATTAGTTAAATTAAATGGAAGGTGTATGGTAATGAATAGAATTTGATAGTTGGGTTAAAATTTAGAAAGTAAGTAAAAATCCAGTTGTGGAATGGAATTTAAGTTTGGTAATAAATGTTGGAAGTGTGAGTGTATAATGGGATTAGATTATAATAATGATGGTTTGAATTGTAAATAAAATTCAAATGAGAGAAATAATTTAAATGGTCTCTTTGTTAATAAAATAAATTTGTACGTGGATGGGATAAATAAACAAAGAGCATTAAAGTCGTAAATAAATTGAAATTTGATTGAGTGAGAATCAAATGGAAATCAAATAAAATTGATATAAGAAGGTAAAGTAACTATTGTGAAAGGATTTAAGCAACTTGAAAGAAAAACAAAATGATTTTGAATGGGCTTATTAAGTAATCTTGAATACAATTTGTTAAATAATAAAATGGAAATGCATGTGTAATTGTATTAATTTATTATTGAGATGAAATAAAATGTAAGGGAAATTTAATTTAACAATTGCAATGGAAGATAAAATACTGGGATTGTGAACCATGCAAACGGAATAAAATTAATATAAATCTAAGTTGAAATTAATTTTAAATGGTTATAAGCTTAAGTGGTGATTATTTTGTTTGAATGAAATGAAATTGGCATGTATTCGGAATTGAGTTGTTTAACCGGCAATTGAAATTGATTTTTTTGAATAAATTAATATGGATTGGAATCAAATTCAAAGGGTTTGTAAATAAATGCAAGTGAATTGGTTTAAATGACAAGTGGAATTGATTTTGAATCAATAGGAATGAATTGACCTTTTAATGAGTAATGTTGCATGTGAATGGAGGTGGATCATAAAAGAAATGCAAATGCTTCAAATTGAAAATAAGAATTGGTTGGTAAATCAGATTGGAAATGTAAGTTAAAATAAAGAAATGTAAGTAAGACATATGTTAATCATATTGGAATAGAAATGAATTGGTTGTAATAAATATGAATGGTATATAGTAAACTTGAATGTAAATCATTCAAGTGAAATAAAATGAAGTTGGACTTGAATAAGTAATTTGAAAAGTGATTGAAATCTTTGAATTGTTGATAAAATATGGTTAACATTGTTAATGATGAAGTTTGCTTGGTTTGGTTATGAAATGGATATGTTTGGCTTGCCTTTATATTGGAAAGGTTGTGAAAATGCTCATATCTTTGAAAACTGATGAGTTTGTTGAGTAAGTACAGGTGCGGGAGGCGTTCGAGAGAGTTGGAGCGCGTATATGCGTTATATTAGCCGCTCGCTATTAAAAATTTGCTAAGAGGTACGCCTACGCAAATATAATTGGGAAATGATATATATATTGTGATATATTTTGGTTTCCGGCCATGTGAGCCGATGTATATATATTTGTGTATCCTGCGATATCGCAGAAGCTCCTCCATACAAAGGAGACTCCGCCAAAATTTTCCAGAAATTTTGGAAGTTAGAAAATTTTTGGGACTTTGGAAAATTTATTAACTTGGGAAGTTATTTTGAAATAAAGTGAAACTAAAGCTTTTGAATGTAAATGAAGCAAATGAATGTGGGATTGGGTTGAAGGGTTTTAGAAAGTGAATATAAGCTTTTAACTAAGCCAATTGGGAAGTAAATAGGTTGGAGAGTATTTTCTACCTTAGCAAATTTCGAGGACGAAATTTTTATAAGGGGGGAGGAATGTAACATCCCGTATTTTTAAGCCATTGAATTTGAACATTTAATTCATTTTAAATGTTTAATATGGGTTTAAGATTTATTTTGAACTAAAAAGAATTGGTTTAAACTAAAACAACAAGTGATAATTTCTAATGTGGAGGTTTAATGTGAGATTGGATAATAATAATTAAATATTCAAAATTGGGATAAAAGGTGAATTTGGGGTAAATGACTATAAAATGATATTTAAATGTATTTTTAGGTTCGATTGGTTATAAATAATATTGTTGGAATTTTAGATGAATTTTAAAAGTGAAATTTTAAGCGTTTTCATCAATTTTGGGAATTTGCCCGATTTAATTGACGAGTTAAAATAGCCTTCCGAGGCACAGTCTCGGAATTCGACGAAACCAGTTCCATTGGATCCGTAATAGTTAGTTATTATCGGATTTCAATTTTCGTAGCAATTGGAGTTGTCGTTTGACCGTGGCAGTTCGAAACGCCTAGAAATCGATTTAACCGATTTAATTTTAAATTGATCGTTTAATTCCGTATCTCACGCATACGATCAAATTAGCTTACGAAACCTGTTCCATTGTGTCCGGAACACGGAAAAACCCCAGGATAGCCTGTCGGAACGTGAGAATTGGAGGTCGTTTGCTTAACGGTTAGATTGAGATATTTTATTAATTAAATAATATTAATTTATATATATATAATCCATTTTTCTCAAAACCCTAGTTATCACGTTCGGCCGCCTCTTTCATTTTCTATGGCCGACGTTTGTCTTCGACTTCCCTCAATTTCCTCTCGATCTATCGATTTTTAAGAAGATCTTCCAACTGGAATGTTGTAGAGGGTGGAGAGATGTTTAGATCCATACGGTGGAGTGGCACGGAAGTCATCAGGGTGGCCAGAATCAAAGCCGTGACAGCCTCCGTTCGTTTGCCATTTTCTCGCCATAGGAGGCGTCGAGCTCGATGCTGTTTGGGGTGGGGGTAGCGTGCGTCTAGGCGCACGTCGAGGCGTAGGATGATCGAGCTCGTGCGACTCGAGCGTAGTGTGGCGGTCAACCCTAGAATCGAAGATGGGTTCGATTTGTTCTGTACGTGAGCGCGAGAGGGAGGAAGAAGGAGCGGGCCGATTTCGTTTGGTATAATAAAAAAAAATATTTGCTTTAAAATTCAATTCAAAACTTTATAAAACCGTAACTCTTTCATACGAATTCAGAATTTGACGATTTTGGTGGCGCCGGAATTGCAGAGACGAGCACTACGTTATGGTACAGATCTGGAATCATTCCGGGCAAGTAGAAATTTGAGTTAAATCGAACGTCGTTCGGTTTAATTTAAAATTTCGAATGCTCGCCGAAACTCAAGGTGAGTTTTCTCACTCACATCTGGATGCTAGGCATTTTAAATAGTTAAGATATAAATATCCATGTGATTGGTTGATTATAACTGTTGTTATCAGTTTGGATTGATACTTATATTGTGATGTGCTAATATTAGTGGATGCAGGGAAAAACAGGTTGGAGGGATCCAACTGGATTCCTCAAAATGTAGCAATTATTTATAGTTGATAGTCATACCTGTTTATATGTTGTGATTGATAAATCTAGGAGTTTAATTGTACTTTGAAATTGTTGTATAAAGTATAATCGCAGAATTTAATTATAAATGGATAAATTGTGTTTTTACGAAATAAAATGAATTGTTAAATTTAGAATTTCAAAGAATAAAATTTGAAATCGGATTTGAAAAGAAAAATGTAAATTGGGTCAAATTGGGATTTTGAATATAAGGGGAAGTTTATGAAATGAGTAAATGGAAAGTATAGTTTCTGGAAATTAAATTTATGAAATTATAAATTGTTTAAAATAACGATGTTTATTTTAATAATGGCTAATGTTATCCGAAAATTAAAAATATGTTAAATGGAGTTTCCAACTATAAATTAACAAGTTCAAATGAAAAATAGAATGTTTTGAAATGCCGTATTTCATTGGAATTTAATTAAGTGAATTGGAAATTTGGCTTCCATTGGAAATTCACCAAAAATGTTTAATTTAAAATGTTTTATTAAAAATATTTTAAAACTATATTTTAAAATTTTGATTTCCGGATATGGGAAATTGAGTGTGAACTTCGGATGAAGTTATAGATAAGTATGGAATTGGGAATTTATGTTGTAAACATAAATTGAATTTGAAATAAATCGTTTGGATTTATATGAAGGATACTTTGGAATGTTTGAATGGGATAGTGTTTCCCTGGGAAAACCAAGTTAAAGTTTTAAAGGTTTTTATTTAATTAAAAGTTAAAGTTTTAAATTGTTTAAAGAGTATTTTAAGAAAAGTATTACTTTGAAAGAAGAAATTTCAAGTTTAAATTATTTTAAAGTTATTTGATTAAGTTATAGGTAAAGGCTAGTAATATTCTTTTAAACTCCACCTTTAAATTTAGTAAACTAAACCTTTATTTAAATCGAATTTAAATCTTATTAAATAATAGTATTTAAAATAGTTTTGAAATTTATATTTTGAGTAAATAACTAGAAGTACATTTATATATTTATAAGTATATTTCGCTATAAAGTATTTTAATTGTTTTTAATCTAAATTGTTTAAGCTTGGTTTTTCCAAATGGGAATAAATGGTAAGACTTTACCGTGTAAGGAAGAAATTTGGGAATTCGTTTCAAAATGAGTTTTGAAATGTGAAAATATATCTTTTAAAGATATTAAAGGGAAAGAATAAATAATGTGTGAGATTATTTATTGTGTGATGGATGCTTATGGATGCTTGTGAATGTGAATTGATAGTTAAATCACCGACTATCAATATTGGCCAAAAGCGCTGATCGTTTCGAAGAGACCGGGATCGAGATTTATTTCTCGAAAACCACTTCGATCCGGTTTGTACGTTTCGTGTAACGTGTCCGGAGTCGAAGATGGAGCAGTGAAGTGCAAGGGCTAGTCGCTGCTAATCCTGAGGATATTTCCAAAATGGATGTAGTAGGAGTAGTGCCTTCGGTTCCGTTCGGACCCGGGACGGACTTGTATGGACGAATGCTTTCGTGACATCGTCAGGTGGGCGATGGGCATTCAAAGTGATATGTTCTATAAAGGTAACGCTTAGCCTCAAGCCTCATCAACCGGGAATGACTGAAAATCAGGGGTTATGCAGCAAGGCTTCGTGGGTAGCGCCCACTGGAGAGTATGGTCATCCCTGTCTAGATGTCCCTTTTTTTCGGCTTAGTGGTGCGGTTGCTGATCACAACCGTGGGGTGATCATATTCGGAATTGCCCATAGGTGATTCCGGCCTTGTGTTGCAGGGGACTTAGGGTGGGTCCTCGGTACTGTGATCTAGGCCACGTACTGTGACAGGTGGTACCCCAGTGCCTAGTCATTCGTTGGAAATCCATTTTCCCTACGTGCCTTGTACGTGTTTTGTTTGTATACCTAGTATGCTGGAATTTAATGAATGTAACAATTTCAGCTATTTTAATAAGTATTTGTATATAGACACTATTATAATATCAGAGGATTTTGATATAAAAAGTGTTTTAGCTATCGTAAGGTAAAAACCCGACATGTTTATTTGTGGCGTGGTCTTACGAGATGCTTTTGTTTTCAAAGGGTTTTTGAAAACTTTAATAATCAGTTTGGATGTATTTATGATGCGCTGGTATTCCAGACTGACTCGGGTGTTATTTCATTATAATGCTTGGGTCAGACCGAGTATATTTACAGGATAGGTTGCTATGGAGCTCAGGAGAGGAGCTGGAGTTCGAGGCGTATTTCTCGTACTTGTATTATTCCGCTGCTGTGATTGTTGTATTGACTGATTGACTGGATATTGATGATTGTTTTATGATATACTCTGATGATGATGTATTGTATATAAACAGATATAGTTTTCATTTTGTGTAAAGATTTGTTCTATATATTATATTTTATTCCGCTGCGACTGTGAGGTTCTATTGTTGTTTAGTTTCTTCTTCTTCTACCTTCTTTCTTTTCCTACAATCTGTCTTTTCCGGCGTTCGATCGTCGGCATATTATACTGTTGAGTATTTTGTGTTGATTTTCGAGGGTCGAGAAGAGCGGGTCGTCACAAATGGTAATTAATTAAGGGTTAATTAATTAATGTAATTAATTGAGGATAATTAATTAAAGAAAAATTTAAATAATTAAAGGTTAATTATTTAATGATTAAAGGTATATTGAATTATTAATTAAGGTTGATTAATTAATAATTAAAGGTTAATTAATTTATGATTAAAGGATAATTAATTCAAATGGTTTGTAATTATTAATATTAATTAACCAGGATTAGTAAATTATTCATAAGTAATTAATGTGATTTAAATAAATCAGATGATTAAATTGATCTTACTTATGCATGTTTGGATTCTATTGAATGTTGAATTGTTTGATATCCCTGATGTATGATGTTCTGTGATATGATTTAGCTGTGAACTGTAATTTATTTATTTATCTGTGATGAATTTATTTTATTTATCTGTGAATCTGTGAATGAAGATAAGCGTTATAGGAATATACCGCTTATCGATATTGCTGTGCTTGAATCTGTAATGATTGATGATGTTGCACTATTGTGTAAAACCCCTGGACTGCACTATACACACACAAATATGGATTTCACGAGGAAATCGGTTAAGTCACAGATATTTTGAATTTAAATATTATTTGGTTTAAAAGATGAATTGTGAATCCAAATGAGTTTTCGAAATGGAATTGGGTTGAATATGAAAAGCTTTTGAAAAGGAAGTTTGAGAATTGAATTCTAGTTTGAATGTAATATATTTTGTTTAAATTTTGAAATTATTTTGGAAATTTGGTTTGAAAGGTTTATGCAAGTTATATAAAATATATATGGATTTTAAACCATTTTGAATATATTGAATGTATTATTTTGGCAATTTAAATTTAACCCAAGTTTATACTTTAAAAGCTATAACTTGTGCATATTTGATCGGATTTTTCCGAAACGAAAAGTAATTTGCTTTCAAATGATAATGGCTTTCATATAACGAAAGAACGTCCAGTTTTTGTTGAAAAATTTCAAGTTTGAAATGGAAATTGTTTTGAAAGCTGTGAATGAATCTTTGTTAAAGATTGGTGAACTTTGTTTCAAATTGAAGAGGATCTTAAAGGTGTACCTTTTGTATAAAAGATTTGGAATTGAAATAGTTTTGAAAGCTATGAATGAATCTTTGTGAAAGATTGGTGAACTTTGTGAAGTAAATCTTTTTGTTTAAAAGATTAAAATGGTAATTTGCTTAGACCATTTGAAAGAAAGGTTAATGGTAATTTGTTTAGACCATTTGAAAGAAAGGTTTTGGGCTTTAAGTTGTGACTTAACTAAGATCCCATATATCCATATGGTTTTAAAATATGCGCTCATTATTCGGTTTAGCCCGGAGAGAACTTTTGTGTCATAAAACCCATTCCGAATAATGATACGACGAAATGGATAGCATTTGAAGACCGGTGGTGAAGACCGGATATTTTCGAAAGCAAAAGGATTACCTGTCGAATGTCTTTGCACCGGCTGATCCCCGGTATAGAGATTTGATCACCCTTTGTGATGGGGAGTCCGGACGTGATTAGGGATTATCCGGATTTGCAAGGGCTTCTTATGAAGTGCCTTCGGTTCTGTTCGGACCCGGAACAGACTTGTATGGACGTATGTCTGACATTACACTTTGAGATGTAAAGCTGGTTTCTATCAAATACATTTCTGTTTGGTGACGGAGAATTTATTATCTTAGCTTAACACCCTTCTCTGAGACGTACGAGCTCAGAGGTTATGTAGTTGATGGTTACTAGCTATATATTCCCAATTTGGTAATGTGGCATGCTAAGTGTTGCTGATCATTGGTTGATCGAAGCATGACTTTTGTGAAAAGCGTAGCTTGTGGACGAGACTTCGTCGAACCTCACACCTCGGAAATGGTCGAAACATGAAAGTTGCGTCTAGCTTATTAAGGGTCGCGCCCTTAGGGTATGTCCATTTCCTTCTGGATAAAAAATAATATCATGGTATGGAGCCCAGATATTTACTTATGTTGATAAATTTGAAAGTGGTATCATGGTATGGAGCCCAAATACTTTACTTATGTGGTTGTTGGCTGTTGGGGCCCCGGATAAAGGTCGGTAACGACCGAGGATGGCATACTTGTAGGTGTTACTTCCGGGCAGGGGTAACCCGGCCTTGTGTTGGCAGAGATCCGGTTAGGTTCTTGAGGCGTCCCTCCAGAGGCGTTCCATTCGGTAAGAAAGTTCGTTAGCCTTGCCATTTGTTGGAAATCCAATCACCAATACGCGCCTTGTATGGTTTTAATTGTATAACCTGCCATTTACTTATGGTGGTGACCCACTGTTTAGATGGTAGCTATAGTAGGCATAGTACGAAAGGTCTATGCTCGCTAAGGTTAATATTATACTTTTGAAATGTTTTCTGCACTATGCACTAATAATAATATCAAAAGGATTTTCGCGTATCAAGCATGTTTGACTATCATAAGGAGAAATCTCCTCCAAGTGTGCGATTGCATTGTGTGTGTGGCGGGAGGCCTTATGGTAGTTTCATTTTCCAAAAAGTTTTGCGGATTTCTTTTAAATTCTTTTTGTTGGTTTGTTTCAAAGATAAACTGTTTTTTTTGCTCATACCAGTCCCATGACTAACCTGGAGTTTATTGTTCCCTTTCTAAACTCTGGGTGCCCACAATTTTCCACACAGGCAGCCTAGAGTTAGATTTTCAGATAGTCAGATAGTAGATATCGATTCGGTTGCCTTCAGCTTTCTGTTTGGAATTCTTTGGAATCTTTGGAGTTTATGACTGACCTTGCTTAATACAACGTTGATGGGAGTTCGAGCTATTTATGGATTATAGCTTTGCTTGGGATGAAGATTTCAGATATTGGAGTTGCAGATATTGGTTTCTGCCTTTGGAGATCAAGTTTAACTTATGCATTTCCGCTGTGGTTATTGTGTTGGTGTGTATCTCTGAGATTATATTGGTATCATTGTTGTTGTATCAGATATTGTATTACCGGAGTTATATGATATATTCATTCTTTCTTCCGCTGTGTTGTTGTACTTAATGTGTTATAAGCTCCGGCGAATCAGATTTCAACGTTCGAATATGCGGCATTCGAATACGAGTGAAGTATGGATGTCGATTTTCGAACGTGAAAATCCGGGTCGTCACATTTGGTATCAGAGCTAAAGGTTGAGTAAGAACTTTAGCTTTGGAGTATAACACATTAGGTAACTCATTAGAGATAGGGTGAAGTATACCCTAGAATGAGTATCCTTAAGATATCCGTCTGTATGCCCTAGTAAATTGAGTAATCCAAATGAGTTTTCGAAATGGAATTGGGTTGAATATGAAAAGCTTTTGAAAAGGAAGTTTGAAAATTGAAATCTAGTTTGAATGTAATTGTAACGACCCGCCATTTTGGACCATTCGCATCCATTATAAGTGTATAGGTAGACACTCATGCCGGAGTTGAATTGCTCAAAATACCGCGTTGTTAATTTAAATTTGGCAAAACTGAACATATACAGTAAATAAATAATCACATATCACAGACACAGAGTAATAAGTGCAGCGGAAATAAAAGAGATAGTAGTTCATGAAGCTACTATATGAATATATAAAATATAGCAGAGTTTACAACAGAAGAGTAATACGATACATCAGAGTTAAACCAGATATAACGGAAGAGTAACACGATACATCAGATACAAATCAGAGTACATCACTGGAATCATCGAATATCTGAAAGCTGGATAGATAGCTGGATCTCCAAGCGAAGCTCCAACTCCAAAGGTGAGTCTCAAAAACTGGTACACTAAGTCTGACCCGAGCGTAAAGCAAAAACACAAGACACTCGAGTCAGGATTAACATTCTTATATTAATAAATCCAACTCAAGTGAAATAGCAATTGAAATACAAGTAACTCAAAGGATGTTTGGAATAACCATCCTTTAAGGATCCGTCAAACTATCTACTATGTAGTAGTGTACGATAAGTAGATAATGTCTATCAGTAATATAAAAAATATCAAAATAGCGTTAAGTCATGGCCCATTCCACCCTTAACACATTTTTATTCCCAAAAGCATATACAAGACCGTAGTTTCCCCAAAACCGGAAGTCACCAGAGGGCAATCCATATACTAAAGGTACAAATCAAAATCGTAGTGGTCGCGCATAAATGGAATACAAGCATGACAAGGCACATGAGGCTATACCCAAGGTAGTGATACTACCGTTCGCCTGATCCGGACTGGTAAGAACGCAACGCCGCAGCGCCCGCAACACCGTGAGACAACACTCCCAATTCAAGGGTGCGCACCAATCAATCACAAAGTAAAAGAATAGTTTACGAAGAAGTGTGTCCACTTGAGGTAGCTAATCCTCCATTGGCCCGGCACAGCTCCTGTTTTAGTCATTTCAAATTTGACACAAGTGTCAAGGATATCCATCATCGTTCTCTTTCTTCAGTCAACACGAACATCATTCCAACCACTTCATTCTGGATCATCACTCCGCGAATGTTAGTTATTAAAGTGGTTTTCGGTATCGACAGAGAGTATGTCCATATCCGATCCCGGTCTCTTTAATAACTTCCGTAATTATTACACCGATTGGTCGTTTATATATTTCAAAACCAAATCAATTTCAATTTCAATTTCAATTCGCAAATCAACATTTTATTTGTCTATCAAAACAGTTTCCATACTTTACGTTTCAAAACTTCCAAATTACCATTTCAAAATCTTATAATTCAATTTCAATCTTTATATTGAAAACAATTCAATTATTGATTCAAGTTCGTACAAAAGTTTCATTTCGAAATCATTAGAATCAATTTAGTTTTAACATTCAAATCAATTTACATTCATTTATCGATTTCATTCAATATTCGTTAAGTAAATTTTATCATTCAAAACAATTCTATTAAATTTCCAATTCATTAAATCAATTCTTAAGTTCAACTTCATTAAAACAAAACTTACAATTTTGAATTAAATTAAATTCGTCAAATCAATTCTTTCAATTACAAGTCTTACATTAATTCCAAAAATATCACATTTCATTTCTTGTTAAAGAAATTCAATTTCACTTATTTACTTTATTAAATAATTTTCCAAAACTTAATTAATAAAGAAACTCAATTTCAATTATTACGAAGTAAAATTCACTTATTCAAAAATTCAATTTAATTTAATCATTAAATAATTCAATCTTATTTAATTATTAAATAATTCAAAACTTAATTATTAAATAATTTCAAAGTTTAATAATTTCAAACTTAATTATAATTTCAACTTACTTATTAAGTCATTTCAAAGTTTAATAATTTCAAACTTAATTATATAATTTCTCAAATTAAACAGCATTCTTTCGTCAATTACATTTTAATATTTTGTTTCAGATTATTAAATATTAACATTTTTCCTTTCATTAAAATTCAAAATTCAACTTCATTTCAAAACCATATTATTTGTTCAAATAAAATCTTCGTTTTATTTTTAAATCAAATTATTGACCAATCGGGTTTTTATTTAATTTCCTATCCTAGGTCAAAGTTCAATTTGGGTATTTATCATTTCAACCCGATTCCAATTCAATTCAAAAATCAAAGCATACCAAAGGGAACTTGCAGTGTGATAACTGGGATGGTGTCAAAGTAAATAAACAAACAATAACAACAAACAATAACAATCCAAAAATCAATTTAAATAATCCCGAAATAACTGTATTAATTCGCATTGTTATTTGTACGAATTAATATAATTATTTCTAGAATCTACACTATCATTTCATGTAGATTAAAGATGATTACATTACGGTTCTTCACTTGTCACCTATTTACAATTTCATACATTATCAATTTACAACATACATTCAGTGGTTCAGAGTGTAATTAAACAAATCCTACGTGTCAATAAATTGAACAGTTAAAGGGGTCATATTATACAAATGTCAATTAGTCAAATTTAACATTTAACTATCCTATATCAAGTTCAATTGCATACTATTTATCATTTTATCATTATCAATTTAACATCCAATATAAACATCAACAATCAATCAATTATCAGCCAAACTGTATTATCATCGCATAAATAACTAACAGATAATAGTGTCAGATGTCACAGGTGAACTGATACAGGTAATAGCATATAAAACAGTGTAATTAACTACAGCAGTATATTTCAATTGTCGTTTCAATTGAAATCAAATTTAATAAATAAAAGAACGTTAATCGTGAGTGAGTGCTCACCTTTCGAGGTTAGAGAGATAGGCAATGAAATGAGCTACGAATTCCAAAGCAATGCTAGATTGGCACGGGTTTCAAAGCAAAGAAAGATGGACGTGAGTTCGAGAGACAAGCTGATAATAGGAATTGATAAACGAATTAGAACCATCTTGATAAACTGAAACAGATATATGTTATAAATTTTCTTAAACCAAACTTTTAAAATGCACATTTAAAATAAGATATATATACATAAAATTTCAAATCTATATTAAATCCCATCACATAAGGATACCTTTATTTATAAACTATTACATAAATCCAAGGTATAACTTTATATACATGTTTAAAACAAGGCATAACCAGAACAAGATTTTAAAATGTTTTTATTCGGTTTACAGTACTAACATTAATATATATATTCTTATTTAAAGTGCAAAATACAATATATCATATTTTATTCATTTCGAAAGTACCAACGTATCTAATATGACACTTTAAACCAAACGATCATTTATAAACTAACTGTATACCATTTTTATAACTCAAATCGAAATATAAAATATAAGTCAAGTATATATATACAATTACATAAACGGACGTATACATTGATTTCTTATAACTAATTATACAAAATATATGTACGGCTGTAAATCATATATACCTATAAATAACTAATATACACTTTAACTACAAACTTATACAAATCTAAAACAATGTTTATATCATAAAAGTTAGACATAGGAGCACAGACTATGCAAAACATACATAATTTAAAACCACAGTATAATATCTAAAACCATAGTATAATATACTATGCAAGCCGAGGATAGATGTTAAAAGCGGAAGTACAATAGTCAACACTTTCATATATATTACCAAATTTGATGTTTCTTCTAAATATAATATATTTATAACAATATATATATATATATATCTGACCGCTTATAAACTTATAAAATCAGTTATATTTAACAGACCGATACATATACATACTAATACAGTAACTTATGCCCACAAATATCTACACAAGTGGAAACGAAGAGTTTCTGAATTGTAGGCAGCGTACATACATGGTATACTTTTGAAAACCTCCTTGATTAAAAGAAGAATGAAGGAGTCGAGTTGAAGGTAGGTGGTCAGTTAGATGGGCGGAGGGGAAGGAGTGCAGGCGGCTCGGCGAATGGGTGTGGTGAGGCACGTGGGTCTGGGGTGGGCGAAGTGGTGGTTGGGTGGCATGTGGGGTGGGATGGTTGGCGGTTGGCTGGTGGGTTGAGGGCAGTTGGGGGGTCAGGGGGTCGGCGACGTGGTGGGAAGCGTTCAGCTGGGTCTGGGCTGGTGTGCGCGGCAGTGGCGGATGTGGTTGCTGGGGACGTGTGCGAAGTGGGATGGCAACGAAAGGCAGTGGCTGAGGTTTGGTCAGGAGGTGGTGCACGCGGTTGGAGTTCGGTGGATGGGCGTGCACGCGACTTGGCCGTATGAGGGAGAGTTGGAGTGTCTGGGAAGTTTGGTCCACATTTTGTTTTGTAAAAATAAAAATAAATGTTTGCAGTGAAACAGAGAGAATGAAGAGGAGTAAAGATGAAGAAGGAGAGAGGTTGGGAGAAAGCTTGTACCTGAGAGATGCAGATTTGTGAATGGTGAAATGAACGAAATGAAGGGTCTTATTTACTTTTTAAACTTTCGTACAGTAATTTATTTCTTTTGAACTCCCAAACGATTCAATCTCATTTCCGAGTTATTAGATATGAACGAACTGTTTTCTTTTCGAAATATGAAACGTATAACTTATTTCCCAATTTTCTCACATCTTTCCAGACGTCCATTCTCATTCCCAAGCCAACCCATAACTTCCAACTACTATATTAATTACACCAGAGACTTATTTCAATTTTTCTTTTGTAAACGAGCTAAAGAATTTTGGACTGAAATTGTGTACCCGGTCCGTCCGGAATGGTTAAATTAACGCAACGGATGATGCCGGACTTCGATTTTTTGCAAATAAATATACCGTTATGATCAGTGTGACGAGGCGATCAAAATGGCATACGGATATTAGTGGTACGATCATCCGATCAAAAGTCGATATCGGTACCAAAATGCTGCTATTTTGCCAGAATTAAGATAAACGGAGCGATAGAAATCCAAATTTGGAAAAATGATAAACTGACATCTTGCTCAGAAGATGGTTTAGAATTTTTCTATATGAAAATATTTAAGTTTCGAAAATATTTTATTTCATCGCTTTTTTAACTGATTAAATTGAAGTGAATTTACGCGCGAAATAAACTTTCATATTTTCGGACGAAAATTTACCAGTTGCTATGTTTAACTAGACGCATTTCAAATATTAAATTTTTATTTCAAAATTTTATCGTTTAAAATTTCACAAAATTTCAATTAATAACGTTATTAAAACAGTTGAAATTTACGGGTCGTTACACTCTCCCCCACTCAAAACTTTTCGTCCCCGAAAAGGAACGAGGTAGGAGAATAGAAACAACCAGAAAGAAAAACAGATTTGAAATACAAAATAACAATTAATTTAAACCATATAAATTCAAATTTAAATTAATTGATATTCAATAATTGATTTAATCCATTTGATTTCACTAAAATTAATTTCAACTATTTCTAAATTCATTATCTTATTATCCAATTATCTTAAATCCACAATTTCTAAAACCATACATTTGAATAGTCTTTTATTATAATCATATTTTTCAGCAATTTAAATTCTTCTTTATACCAAATTATTGTTAAATTTATTCTACTTAATATATCTTATCACATATATTTAACCCATATAAATTAATTTAAAACATAAAAGCTTCGATTTAAATTAATTTACATATATTAATTTCTTTTAAATTCAAGGTATTTTCATATGTTGATCGAATTTCAATTTGTTAACTCTTTCAAAACAAATTTATTAATTCTTTCAAAACAAATTTATTTCATTATTAACTAAGTTTACTTATTATCCTATCTAACTCAATTGACATCTTTATGATCAAAATTTAGTGTATAACATTTGTTATAAACACTCCAATTTTATTTATAAATTCAATTTATCTTATATATTATCCAATTACATATTTAACTTCTGAATGATTTAGGTAAGTTGTAGTAGAATGCAGTTGAACAATATACAAATAAAATTTTCCCAACTCAATTATTCAAGTTTAAATATTTATTCCAAATTTGGTTTTATTTATAGTTAAAATCATCCTTTAGCAAAATTTAAGAATTTGATTTCCGATTAACTTTAAACAATTTAGAGTTATATATAATATATTTATATCAAATCAAATTAAATTTTAAAATAAGATACTTATATATATATAAATCAAATTATACCGAAGAAATTCAAATCAAAATATTTTCCAAAACAAACCGTAGCAAAGCTATAGGATAGTATCTCCACTTCGAAACTCGAAAATGAACGTCGATGATGCGGCCGCCATCAACGAAATTATTTTCCAGCGACAAAGAGAAGAGCACTGATTTCAACATTTTAAAAATTCTTTGAAAACGATTTCTATTCGAAAATACTTCCAATAATATATACTTTTAAAATTTTAAAACCAAAATTTGAAATCACCGGAAACTAAATTCTCAAATTTCTGAATTAAATTCATTTCAAATTCCAAATCAATTTATAACCAGGTTTATAAATTCATTTATTTATTATGCAATAGTCAATGGTTTACAAAACAATAAATGAAAATCAAATATTTATATTTCAGACAACAAATTCATTAACAATTTAATTTTAGAAAACTTATATTTATATAATATAATCATACAAAACTTTTATTTTATTTATCAAATTCGAAAACGATATTTTTAATATAAATTTAGAAATACATTTCTTTGCTCGACGATACAGGAATGGGTTTTCAAAATATGGATAGGGATTCAAATTTTTTGTTGACTCAATCAAAGAAAATTTTGATTCGAAAATAAGTTTGAAACAGAAGATAAGATAATTCAATTACCACAATCGGGAGATGGATGAGTTTATTTAATTCACGGGCAACCTTAACCGGGTCGTCCGTAACTTCAAGAATAAGATCGATGCTGAATTCCGAGGTAAATCAATACTCGATCTCAATTATGGAATTCAGGTATAGCAGGTAATAGATAGCATCGTAAACCGAGGGTACAAAAATCTCCGGTAAACCGATGCCTATTATAAAGGAGTTTACTCCTTTACGAATCATTCTAAGATTGCGAGATCGCCGATCTATTATAGATAACATTTAGAATGGAGTTATGGGGTGCTCCATGATTGTAAGAAGACGAATAGTGAAGGACACGAATGAATTTCGAAACCGAGGGGAACGTTCCAAAATTCAAAGGAATTGAGTCAAAGGAAGAGATTGAAACTCGAATGAGAGTGATTCTGTAAATACATTTACCCTATATGTTAAGTTTTGCCTAGAGCTACCAAAGCTCTGATACCAACTGTAACGACCCACCATTTTGGACCATTCGCATCCATTATAAGTGTATAGGTAGACACTCATGCCGGAGTTGAATTGCTCAAAATACCGCGTTGTTAATTTAAATTTGGCAAAACTGAACATATACAGTAAATAAATAATCACAGATCACAGACACAGAGTAATAAGTGCAGCGGAAATAAAAGAGATAGTAGTTCATGAAGCTACTATATGAATATATAAAATACATCAGAGTTTACAACAGAAGAGTAATACGATACATCAGAGTTAAACCAGATATAACGGAAGAGTAACACGATACATCAGATACAAATCAGAGTACATCACTGGAATCATCGAATATCTGAAAGCTGGATAGATAGCTGGATCTCCAAGCGAAGCTCCAACTCCAAAGGTGAGTCTCGAAAACTGGTACACTCAGTCTGACCCGAGCGTAAAGCAAAAACACAAGACACTCGAGTCAGGATTAACATTCTTATATTAATAAATCCAACTCAAGTGAAATAGCAATTGAAATACAAGTAACTTAAAGGATGTTTGGAATAACCATCCTTTAAGGATCCGTCAAACTATCTACTATGTAGTAGTATACGATAAGTAGATAATGTCTATCAGTAATATAAAAAGATATCAAAATAGCGTTAAATCATGGCCCATTCCACCCTTAACACATTTTTATTCCCAAAAGCATATACAAGACCGTAGTTTCCCCAAAACCGGAAGTCACCAGAGGGCAATCCATATACTAAAGGTACAAATCAAAATCGTAGTGGTCGCGCATAAATGGAATACAAGTATGACAAGGCACATGAGGCTATACCCAAGGTAGTGATACTACCGTTCGCCTGATCTGGACTGGTGAGAACGCAAAGCCACAGCGCCCGCAACACCGTGAGACAACACTCCCAATTCAAGGGTGCGCACCAATCAATCACAAAGTAAAAGAATAGTTTACGAAGAAGTGTGTCCACTTGAGGTAGCTAATCCTCCATTGGCCCGGCACAGCTCCTGTTTTAGTCATTTCAAATTTGACACAAGTGTCAAGGCTATCCATCATCGTTCTCTTTCTTCAGTCAACACGAACATCATTCCAACCACTTCATTCTGGATCATCACTCCGCGAATGTTAGTTATTAAAGTGGTTTTCGGTATCGACAGAGAGTATGTCCATATCCGATCCCGGTCTCTTTAATAACTTCCGTAATTATTACACCGATTGGTCGTTTATATATTTCAAAACCAAATCAATTTCAATTTCAATTTCAATTCGCAAATCAACATTTTATTTGTCTATCAAAACAGTTTCCATACTTTACGTTTCAAAACTTCCAAATTACCATTTCAAAATCTTATAATTCAATTTCAATCTTTATATTGAAAACAATTCAAATATTGATTCAAGTTCGTACAAAAGTTTCATTTCGAACTCATTAGAATCAATTTAGTTTTAACATTCAAATCAATTTACATTAATTTATCGATTTCATTCAATATTCGTTAAGTAAATTTTATCATTCAAAACAATTCTATTAAATTTCCAATTCATTAAATCAATTCTTAAGTTCAACTTCATTAAAACAAAACTTACAATTTTGAATTAAATTAAATTCGTCAAATCAATTCTTTCAATTACAAGTCTTACATTAATTCCAAAAATATCACATTTCATTTCTTGTTAAAGAAATTCAATTTCACTTATTTACTTTCTTAAATAATTTTCCAAAACTTAATTAATAAAGAAACTCAATTTCAATTATTACAAAGTAAAATTCACTTATTCAAAAATTCAATTTAATTTAATCATTAAATAATTCAATCTTATTTAATTATTAAATAATTCAAAACTTAATTATTAAATAATTTCAAAGTTTAATAATTTCAAACTTAATTATAATTTCAACTTACTTATTAAGTCATTTCAAAGTTTAATAATTTCAAACTTAATTATATAATTTCTCAAATTAAACAGCATTCTTTCGTCAATTACATTTTAATATTTTGTTTCAGATTATTAAATATTAACATTTTTCCTTTCATTAAAATTCAAAATTCAACTTCATTTCAAAACCATATTATTTGTTCAAATAAAATCTTCTTTTTATTTTTAAATCAAATTATTGACCAATCGGGTTTTTATTTAATTTCCTATCCTAGGTCAAAGTTCAATTTGGGTATTTATCATTTCAACCCGATTCCAATTCAATTCAAAAATCAAAGCATACCAAAGGGAACTTGCAGTGTGATAACTGGGATGGTGTCAAAGTAAATAAACAAATAATAACAACAAACAATAACAATCCAAAAATCAATTTAAATAATCCCAAAATAACCGTATTAATTCGCATTGTTATTTGTACGAATTAATATAATTATTTCTAGAATCTACACTATCATTTCATGTAGATTAAAGATTATTACATTACGGTTCTTCACTTGTCACCTATTTACAATTTCATACATTATCAATTTACAACATACATTCAGTGGTTCAGAGTGTAATTAAACAAATCCTACGTGTCAATAAATTGAACAGTTAAAGGGGTCATATTATACAAATGTCAATTAGTCAAATTTAACATTTAACTATCCTATATCAAGTTCAATTGCATACTATTTATCATTTTATCATTATCAATTTAACATCCAATATAAACATCAACAATCAATCAATTATCAGCCAAACTGTATTATCATCGCATAAATAACTAACAGATAATAGTGTCAGATGTCACAGGTGAACTGATACAGGTAATAGCATATAAAATAGTGTAATTAACTACAGCAGTATATTTCAATTGTCGTTTCAATTGAAATCAAATTTAATAAATAAAAGAACGTTAATCGTGAGTGAGTGCTCACCTTTCGAGGTTAGAGAGATAGACAATGAAATGAGCTACGAATTCCAAAGCAATGCTAGATTGGCATGGGTTTCAAAGCAAAGTAAGATGGACGTGAGTTCGAGAGACAAGCTGATAATAGGAATTGATAAACGAATTAGAACCATCTTGATAAACTGAAACAAATATATGTTATAAATTTTCTTAAACCAAACTTTTAAAATGCACATTTAAAATAAGATATATATACATAAAATTTCAAATCTATATTAAATCCCATCACATAAGGATACCTTTATTTATAAACTATTACATAAATCCAAGGTATAACTTTATATACATGTTTAAAACAAGGCATAACCAGAACAAGATTTTAAAATGTTTTTATTCGGTTTACAGTACTAACATTAATATATATATTCTTATTTAAAGTGCAAAATACAATATATCATATTTTATTCATTTCGAAAGTACCAACGTATCTAATATGACACTTTACACCAAACGATCATTTATAAACTAACTGTATACCATTTTTATAACTCAAATCGAATATAAAATATAAGTCAAGTATATATATACAATTACATAAACGGACGTATACATTGATTTCTTATAACTAATTATACAAAATATATGTACGGCTGTAAATCATATATACCTATAAATAACTAATATACACTTTAACTACAAACTTATACAAATCTAAAACAATGTATATATCATAAAAGTTAGACATAAGAGCACAGACTATGCAAAACATACATAATTTAAAACCACAGTATAATATCTAAAACCATAGTATAATATACTATGCAAGCCGAGGATAGATGTTAAAAGCGGAAGTACAACAGTCAACACTTTCATATATATTACCAAATTTGATGTTTCTTCTAAATATAATATATTTATAACAAAATATATATATATATCTGACCGCTTATAAACTTATAAAATCAGTTATATTTAACAGACCGATACATATACATACTAATACAGTAACTTATGCCCACAAATATCTACACAAGTGGAAACGAAGAGTTTCTGAATTGTAGGCAGCGTACATACATGGTATACTTTTGAAAACCTCCTTGATTAAAAGAAGAATGAAGGAGTCGAGTTGAAGGTAGGTGGTCAGTTAGATGGGCGGAGGGGAAGGAGTGCAGGCGGCTCGGCGAATGGGTGTGGTGAGGCACGTGGGTCTGGGGTGGGCGAAGTGGTGGTTGGGTGGCATGTGGGATGGGATGGTTGGCGGTTGGCTGGTGGGTTGAGGGCAGTTGGGGGGTCAGGGGGTCGGCGACGTGGTGCGAAGCGTTCAGCTGGGTCTGGGCTGGTGTGCGCGGCGGTGGCGGATGTGGTTGCTGGGGACGTGTGCGAAGTGGGATGGCAACGAAAGGCAGTGGCTGAGGTTTGGTCAGGAGGTGGTGCACGCGGTTGGAGTTCGGTGGATGGGCGTGCACGCGACTTGGCCGTATGAGGGAGAGTTGGAGTGTCTGGGAAGTTTGGTCCACATTTTGTTTTGTAAAAATAAAAATAAATGTTTGCAGTGAAACAGAGAGAATGAAGAGGAGTAAAGATGAAGAAGGAGAGAGGTTGGGAGAAAGCTTGTACCTGAGAGATGCAGATTTGTGAATGGTGAAATGAACGAAATGAAGGGTCTTATTTACTTTTTAAACTTTCGTACAGTAATTTATTTCTTTTGAACTCCCAAACGATTCAATCTCATTTCCGAGTTATTTAATATGAACGAACTGTTTTCTTTTCGAAATATGAAACGTATAACTTATTTCCCAATTTTCTCACATCTTTCCAGATGTCCATTCTCATTCCCAAGCCAACCCATAACTCCCAACTACTATATTAATTACACCAGAGACTTATTTCAAATTTTCTTTTGTAAACGAGCTAAAGAATTTTGGACTGAAATTGTGTACCCGGTCCGTCCGGAATGGTTAAATTAACGCGACGGATGATGCCGGACTTCGATTTTTCGCAAATAAATATACCGTTATGATCAGTGTGATGAGGCGATCAAAATGGCATACGGATATTAGTGGTACGATCATCCGATCAAAAGTCGATATCGGTACCAAAATGCTGCTATTTTGCCAGAATTAAGATAAATGGAGCGATAGAAATCCAAATTTGGAAAAACGATAAACTGACATCTTGCTCAGAAGATGGTTTAGAATTTTTCTATATAAAAATATTTAAGTTTCGAAAATATTTTATTTCATCGCTTTTTTAACTGATTAAATTGAAGTGAATTTACGCGCGAAATAAACTTTCATATTTTCGGACGAAAATTTACCAGTTGCTATGTTTAACTAGACGCATTTCAAATATTAAATTTTTATTTCAAAATTTTATCGTTTAAAATTTCACAAAATTTCAATTAATAACGTTATTAAAACAGCTGAAATTTACGGGTCGTTACAGTAATATATTTTGTTTAAATTTTGAAATTATTTTGGAAATTTGGTTTGAAAGGTTTATGCAAGTTATATAAAATATATATGGATTTTAAACCATTTTGAATATATTGAATGTATTGTTTTGGCAATTTAAATTTAACCCAAGTTTATACTTTAAAAGCTATAACTTGTGCATATTTGATCGGATTTTTCCGAAACGAAAAGTATTTGCTTTCAAATGATAATGGCTTTCATATAACGAAAGAACTTCCAGTTTCTGTTAAAAGATTTCAAGTTTGAAATGGAAATTGTTTTGAAAGCTGTGAATGAATCTTTGTTAAAGATTGGTGAACTTTGTTTCAAATTGAAGAGGATCTTAAATGTGTATCTTTGTATAAAAGATTTGGAATTGAAATAGTTTTGAAAGCTATGAATGAATCTTTGTGAAAGATTGGTGAACTTTGTGAAGTGAATCTTTTTGTTTAAAAGATTAAAATGGTAATTTGTTTAAACCATTTGAAAGAAAGGTTTTGGGCTTTAAGTTTTGACTTAACTAAGATCCCATATATCCATATGGTTTTAAAATATGCGCTCATTATTCGATTTAACCGGGAGTGGACCTTTGTGTCATAAAACCCATTCCGAATGATGATACGGCGAAATGGATAGCATTTGAAGACCGGTGGTGAAGGCCGGATATTTTCGAAAGCGAAAGGATTACCTATCGAATGTCTTTGCATCGGCTGATCCCCGGTATAGAGATTTGATCACCCTTTGTGATAGGGAGTCCGGACGTGATTAGGGATTATCCGGATTTGCAAGGGCTTCTTATGAAGTGCCTTCGGTTCTGTTCGGACCCGGAACAGACTTGTATGGACGTATGTCTGACATTACACTTTGAGATGTAAAGCTGGTTTCTATCAAATACATTTCTGTTTGGTGGCGGAGAATTTATTCTCTTAGCTTAACACCCTTCTCTGAGACGTACGAGCTCAGAGGTTATGTAGTTGATGGTTACTAGCGATATATTCCCAATTTGGTAATGTGGCATGCTAAGTGTTGCTGATCATTGGTTGATCGAATCTTGGCTTTTGTGAAAAGCATAGCTTTGTGGACGAGACTTCGTCAAACCTCACACCCCGGAAATGGTCGAAACAGGAAAGTTGCGGCAAGCTTATTAAGGGTTGCGCCCTTAGGGTATGTCCATTTCCTTCTGGATAAAAGGTAATATCATGGTATGGAGCTCAGATATTTACTTATGTTGATAAATTTGAAAGTGGTATCATGGTATGGAGCCCAGATACTTTACTTATGTGGTTTGTTGGTTGTTGGGGCCCCGGATAAAGGTCGGTAATGACCGGGGATGGCATACTTATAGGTGTTACTTCCGGGCAGGGGTAACCCGGCCTTGTGTTGGCAGAGATCCGGTTAGGTTCTTGGGGGCGTCCCTCCAGAGGTGTTCCATTCGGTAAGGAAGTTCCTTAGCCTGGCCATTTGTTGGAAATCCAATCACTAATACGCGCCTTGTATGGTTTTAGTTGTATAACCTGCCATTTTCTTATGGTGGTGACCCACTATTTAGATGGTAGCTATAGTAGGCATAGTATGAAATGTCTATGCTGGCTATGATTAATATTATACTTTCGAAATATTTTCTGCACTATGCACTAATAATAATATCAAAAGGATTTTCGCGTATCAAGCATGTTTGACTATCATATCCTCCAAGTGTGCGATTGCGTTGTGTGTGGCGGGAGGCCTTATGGTAGTTTCATTTTCCAAAAAGTTTTACGGATTTCTTTTAAATTCTTTTTGTTGGTTTGTTTCAAAGATAAACCGTTTTTGTTTGCTCATACCAGTCCCATGACTAACCTGGAGTTTATTGTTCCCTTTCTAAACTCTGGGTGCCCACAATTTTCCACACAGGCAGCCTAGAGTTAGATTTTCAGATAGTCAGATACTAGATATCGATTCGATTGCCTTCAGCTTTCTGTTTGGAATTCTTTGGAGTCTTTGGAGTTTATGACTGACCTTGCTTAATACAACGTTGATGGGAAATCGAGCTATTTCTGGATTAGAGCTTTGCTTGGGATGGTGATTTCAGATATTGGAGTTGCAGATATTGGTTTCTGCCTATGGAGATCAAGTTTAAGTTATGCATTTCCACTGTGGTTATTGTGTTGGTGTGTATCTTTGAGATTATATTGGTATCATTGTTGTTGTATCAGATATTGTATCACCGTAGTTATATGATATATTCATTCTTTCTTCCGCTGTGGTGTTGTACTTAATGTGTTATAAGCTCCGGCGAATCGGATTTCAACGTTCGAATCTGCGACATTTGAATACGAGTGAAGTATGGATGTCGATTTTCGAACGCGAAAATCCGGGTCGTCACAGAAACTTTCATACTAAGAATATAAATATTCTTTTTACTAATTCCCTCAAATATTATGGTTGAATTATTATCTTCAATGTGACACTTATCTTTTTCAAATTTAATTTTATATCCTTTACCGCAAAGTTGACTAATACTTAGCGGATTATGTTTCAGATTCTTAACTAGCAAAACATTAGTAATAATAGGAGTTTCAGAGTTACCGACATTGCCGATGCCAATCACATATCCTTTTGAGTTGTCTCTAAATTTAACCAGACCTCCGTCTTTGTATATTATATCATTCAGCATATCCGGATTACCAGTCATGTGTCTAGAGCATCCACTATCGAGTATCCATTTATTCTTTTTGATCTGCACAATTTGTCCATTGTGGATTGATTCCTCAACATCGATAAAACATGTTTCCTGCACATCATACAATTTTGGTAGACAACTTGAATTTGAATATCGATTATATGCAGACTCATGAGACAGTGATGATCTGAATATTTCTAAACTAGTATTAACAAGTTTTTCAAACATAGCCATTTTAAAAGCTTTTTCAAAATTCATATTATGAAACTTTGAAAACCTTGCTCCGATACCAAATGTGAGAAATGTGGATTACGGATCTTAAGGCTAGAATTAACACTAGAGGGGGGGTGAATAGTGTTTTAAGGAATTACTAATTCTTTTTGAGTTTATCTTAATTCAAACACAAATGTGTGCAATATTCAGACACATATATGATCACAGAATCAAACACAGATGCAGATATAGAGTAAAAGCAATAAAGGAAAGAACACACCGGATTTTATACTGGTTTGGAGTTACCCTTCATCCAGTCCCGCAACACAAGTACAGATTTCCTTTCAAAATCAATTCTTACAATTACACCCTCGATTTCAAGACCACGAGGTACACCGGTCCAGATTCACAATCCTCTGGGTAGAGATACTTGATTTTATGGGCAACAAGTTCACCCGATTGATTTTCCAGGCTACAATCACACCTTTTCTCGCTCGACTGAATACAAAGAAGTCTATAACTCTGAATAGCACTGGGATCTTGTTGAGATAGTGATAGAGAATCAAACCAGAGATGATCTAGTTAGATTCAATGGTAATTTCGACAGAGTAATGGTAAAAATGTATATAAAGAAATGTGGAAGAAGAAGAGGAGTGAAATCAGAGAAAATACGATTGTAAATTTGTTTAAAATAGCCGCTATTTATAGTAGAACAACAGCCATGTCCATTCGTGAAAGCATATGACGAATAGACACTCCCTTTGAAATTCAAACTTTTGAAATAAACTGTCTCCTTGTCGACAAGGGTTCCTTGGGGTTGTCGACATGCCTAAGTTATTTTTGATAATTTGTTTTTCTTTGAAAGTAACTTCTATCTTGTATTAAAACTATTTTAAACTTATAAATATACTTAACTATAGTTAAAATACATAAATAAGTATAAAGAATAATATTTTGGTATATATAAAATTTTACTATAATTTTATATTTAAATCTAAGTATAAATATTAAAAGTTAAATATACTATAATTAAAAGATAGTTTAAAACCAAGGATAATTTGATATTGAAAATAAAGATTATTTTGAGGCTAAACTATTTTAAAACCTGGATAGATGTTTTTGATTTAAAAAGGAAGATTTTTAAATCATTTTGAAAACAAGATATAATTTTGTAAAACATTTGATTAAAAGTTAGTGGATACAAAACAATGTTCCACTAGATTTTTCGTAGGTTCCATCCTACTTAGGGTTCCATCCCTTTAACGAGCTCGAAGTGGATTCCATTCCATGAATAAAATGTATTTTAAGATGTCAGTGCTTTTCTAAGAGTTTTAACAAAATTCCTAACTAAATTAATTATCTTGAAATCTTGAACCCTTGATAATCTTGATACTTGTGGGTCTTGAATCTTGATATCTTCGATCTTGAGTTCATCGGTTCTTAAATCTCTATACTGTACAGTCTTCATTCTTTGGTGCCTGTATATATATCCTGCATATACATATATATCTAAACAATAATGTTAGTATTTATATTTTATTCTAAGGTTTTTGTCATCAAAACCAACTTCTCAGAGACTAATAATGCTTGGATTTTATGTTATGATATATTCAAACAAGTTTGTTGGAAGATGGTTTATACACGGTTTTAAGAGTAAAATCATTTAAATTGAATTTAGAATGCCATGAGGAATTTATATGTTATGTAAAATATGATTTTGGAGTGGGGTTTTAATTTTTAAAATTTTCCAACTTATGGAGAATTTATTATGAATTTTCAAAGGAAAATATGGTTAATTGGGTTTAGAATTTTATTTTGGAAATTATATTGAGAATCTGGGTTTGAAATTTAGATATGTTAGATAACATATTAAAAGTGAATTTCTGTGATTTTTTGGAATTTTTCCTATGTTATTTACTATGAGAACCAAATTATTTTGAAAGGAGGACCTAAATGATTTGATTGTTTTGCTTAATAGAAGGGCTTATTTGTTAAATTAATCTTGGTTTAGATTTGAAATTATGCGACAGTTTTATTTGGAAAATAATTTAAAAAGTTTATAGCAACCAATTAAATGTTCACAAATATGCAAGTTAGTTATAAAGTTATTGCTTTTATTGGCATTAATCAGCTTTTACCCAGAAAAGTTGGTTCCGCCTCTTTTAGAAGCACCTTTCGACTCATAGCTTCCGGCTTCAATCAAATCGAAACCTACCAGGTCGAAACCCATGAAGAAAAAACAAATACACAAGGTATTAACATTGGTACGTAGTGGATTAGAGAAAGGCGGAAGGCATGGTGTCGAACATAGCTTCTGATGGGAATGAAACCCTTGTTTTGTTTTCTAAAGAATCGCGCTGGTCTGTTTTACTAAATGCTTTCGAAGGTGTCAAAATATATGCTTTAGAAGGGGTCTTTTGAATAGCCTTAAGAAGGGGGTTGCCACCTTATTGTTTAAAGTATAGCTTTCAAATGAGTTACTTTGTTTCCAAACTAATGATTTCAAAAGGGGTAGTTTTGACCTTGCCGAAACCCTTCTTCCGACCTTATGCCTTTTGAAGGAATTGAAGATATCAATGCTTTCGAAAGGTAGCCTTTATTTTGTAAATATCAGCTACTACCTTAAAGCTTTCAAACGGGGTTAATGGTTTTGAAGTCAATGGTTTCGAAAGGGGTTTCGAAGCTAGCTTCAAACATTTTACTTATATGGTTTAAGCTTTCGAAAGGATGGTTCCGATGCCATCAAGTTTTTACCTCAAACATTTTTATATGATAAATAATGGTTTCGAAATGGATATTTTCGTTTATATTCACTTTGACCCAAAATATATTTTAAAGATAAACCCAATGGTTTTGAAATGGGTACTTTCAATGGTTTCGAAGCTATGCTTCTAAGAGTTAATAAGTATTACTTTAATGCATTCGAAAGGTTTGACAGAAAGGCTTTAAAGTGTTTCGAAAGGCAGGGGCCTAGTGTTTTGAAAAGAAGATTTTAATGCTTTCAAAAGAAGGTTTCCAATGGTTTCGAAAGTAAAGGTTTAAAGGTTTCGAATGCCTTAGTTTTAAAAACAAATAACCCAATCTCATTTTAAAGGAAAACCCATGGCTAAGATAAAGGAGTTTTTAAATAGTTTTAAGTATGAAGTTTTGAAGAAGCTTTTCCTTGATAAATAATAGGTTAAAGGGATTAACCATGCTTTATATGAAAGTGATTTCAAGGATATTAAACCACATGTGTTGGTATTATTATGTTATTATGTTTGCTTCTTCAAATATATATATTCACATTATAATGACCCATAACTGCATTTTGGGGAGAAAAGGGCAGAATAACCAGCTATGTTGACCCAGTAGTGAATATAAATTGAATTAACTCCTGAATAAGTAGAGTTGCATCCAGAAGGGCAGATAGACCAGAATGTAGGATGCCTAAATATTGATTAAAGAAGTTGTCAGATAGACAGGTTCATAGTAAACCCATGAAAACTATGTATAGGAAAAGTTATTGGCATGGGCCAATAGGTTCATAGTAAACCCATGGAAACTATGATTTTGAGTTATTGGTAGGGGACAATAGGTTTGTAGTGAACCCATGAAAACTATATCCGGATTAAGTTATTGACAGAAGTTAATAGGTTCCTACTCAATCCATGAAAACTAGGATAAGAAGGAAGTTATTGGAGTTACCAATAGGTTCAGGAAGAATCCATGAAAGAATGAAGTTATTGGCATGGACCAATAGGTTCTGAGTGATCCATGAAAACTATGAAACTGGATAGGGAGTCCATAAGCATTAAACATGTTATTAGTCAACCTATGAAAACTATGGAACTGGACAGGGAGTCCATAAGCATTAAACAGGTTATTAGTCAGCCCATGAAAACTATGAAACTGGACAGGGAGTCCATAAGCATTAAATAGGTTATTAGTCAGCCCATGAAAACTAATAGGTTAATAGTGACCCTAGAAACTATAACTAAGACAGGTAGTCAGAGTAAATGGGGATGGAAAATCCACAATTGATTTACTTGTTGGCATATTATCATAATATTTTAAATTGCTATGTTTTAACTATTGTGGATGCAGGAGCACAATATATGGTTTTATAAAGTTTTAAATGAGATACTAGTAAGGGGAAAACTCGTTTCGCTAAGCGGCATGGTCTCGCTAGATATGTAAATGGTTTGAGATGGTAGATTATTATTCATACTAGACTTTATGACTGACTCGAAGTTTATGTTTTCCTCTTAAACTCTCGGTTACTCAATTTATTTTGAGTAGTTCGAGAGTTGAGGTTTTCAGGTACCTCTTTAGACGAATAAGCTTCCGGAAACATGTAGGAGGCATGATAGCTATTTAGAGTTCTCTTTTATTTTGATTCCATTGTGTTGTTTTTGTAAAGGCAAAGTTGTTTGATTACCCAGTTATATACTCTGATCATACAAGGGGGCATCTTCATATGTCGCTCTTGGCGTATATTGTAATAATTATATTTTCTCTGAACGTGATTCTCGTATTGGGATTATATAATGAATTTGAAATGATTTGAAATGGAATGAGAAAGCTGTTTGTGGATTTTAAATTTTTTTCATATCCATGTGTTTGTGTTATATCAATGTATCTAACATTACCGTATGTGGTCGCCGAGGATTAATAACTATGGATGAGTGCAGCATCTGTAGCTGCTAGTTTTGGCCTCTAAGTGGGGGATGTTACAACACCTTCTTTCATTTTGCCACTTTTCCTCTTCTTTTTATTTTGGCTTCCAGTAAACAAAAAAAATCATGTCTTCTTTCCTTTGCCAGTAAACTTTAAATTTCAAAATCAAATTTCAGCCATCTAGAAAATCATGGAACTCAAAAACACTTCTTCCTGAAGCAAAACGTATGTACATGGATCCTTCTATTTACAGTATTCTCCATCCTCTTCATTATTATTTCTATCTCTCTCTCCACACTTCCTATTTGACCTCACACTCAGCACAAAAATCATAGAAGATTCTCTCGGCTATACTATGGTGGTCTCGGCATGGATGTGCGTGAAGTGGGTGTGTGTGTATCACGCGTGTCTATGTGTGCCGAGTATGTGAGTGAATGCAAGTGTGGGTGTGTGTTTGTGAGAATTTCCATGAGTTTCCAATGGTTGCAGGTGTGAAGTGGCGGAGGTGTTTAGGCGGTTATGAAGTTCGGGCGAGTGTTGATTTTGTTCCTAAAGATGGACGAGTTTGGTAGAGAAGGAGATGTGTGTGTGTTTTCTGGGAAGAGGGAAAGGCGGTCGGTGGTGCTCAAGTATAGAGCGATCGCCCTGGAAGCAGTGGTGGTGAACATTGGTTAGTGAGGATGCGATGGACGAAGTTGCTTGTGTTCATTTTTTGCCTGGGCATGCAAAGTAGAAGGAGATATAGGAGTTAATGTTCTTTGCAAGGTAATTTGCAATTTAGACCCTGGAAATGTGGACAATTACGTAGGGAAGAAGGGAGTGTTCTGCAGGAAAGTTCTTTGCTCGTGGGTTAGATTGGAAATGATGTGGGCTGGGCTCAAATTGTTTTGGGGTGAGAATAAAAGTGATTTTTTTGGTTAAATTGTATTTTATAGATGTGCTTTAGTTTAAAATATGATATGTCACTTATATGAAATCCGTTTTACCCATATATTTTTATGTTGGACTCGTATTGACGAGTACAATATTGTAGTAAAATTTTATGGCAGCAAAATGTTGACTAGTTATAATTATGTTATCTAAATAATAACATAGCTAATAAATTATATTTTCATCGGTGATATCTATTTGGCCAAATGATAAACACTGATATGTTAAATTAAATTAAATATGTTATTTTGGACATCTAGTGATAAAATAAAACGTCGTTTTGCTATAATAAATATTGTGAAAATGACTAAGGATCGTGTGATATGGAATATTATCTAAATTATTTACTAGTGTGGAATATAAATGTAAAAATAAATAATAAAGTAAATGACATCAGAGATTTTTATACTGATTTGGACTTCCCGTTCTACCTCCAGTCCCAGACTCCTTTTGGAATTTAAATATAAACCCTCACTTGACCCGGAGGAACAGGTATTACACCGCCTGAGCAACAGAACATAACTTCTATCGCATAAGCAACTGAATATGACTTCAACCTCCTGAGCAAACGAACAGGACCTCTAATATAAACAGTAAAATTGCTTCTGACTGAGTATGCTCTTGAGTAGCACTGATAAGTCAATAACGTACACCTTCCTATAATCTTCTCCTTTGTGGTATATAGTGTAATTCGTGAAGATAGGAAGTTAATTTAATCACTTAATGAAGTTTTGCTTGAAAGAGCAAGTTATTAGAACGAGAGTATTGAGTGCAATTAGCAAGATTGTTTTGATAATAAGAATGAGAAAATAGAATCAAAATTAAGTGATTAAAACAATTGATTTCTTCGCTATATATAGTTTTTAAGTGTTGCAACTTATCGTGAAAATTAGCGTTCAGAAGATACGGAAGCAACTCTTGAATCAAGGGTTGTTTTTGTTCGCTGAACTGAAGTGACTTTTCAGGAATATAGTCGTTATGCAATTTTAGTATACTGAATGAAATAGTTCAGCCAGCTAAAATAATTGAAATTCGAATCAGCGAGGAAATAGTGCAAAAACATGTTATTCAACCGACTGAAATGTATGGTTCAGTCGACTGAATATTCATATTAAACTGTGCACGTGCACAGGAATTCAGTCGACTGACCTATGCATGTCAGTCGGCTGAATTACCTGTTTTCTGCCATATTCAAGATTTTTCAAAAATGCTTTTAGTGTATGAATTTGTTTAGTAAAAATATTGGCATATGAATTATGATTTGAAATATTTTTAAGTACGTGTGCATGGAGATTTTAACAAAAGTTAACTACTAGACTTAAACCATAGATAAACCATAAACAATATTGAAGCTTCTATCTGGAATCTGGTCTGTAATCTGGTAGATTATTTGTCGAGTAACATAGTATCTTCTCCTGCAAATATGGTTAGATCACATAATATTTACTTATATAGTTGTCAAAATCAAAACATCAAAAGTCATGGTTCTAACATTCTCCCCCTTTTGATGATGACAACTATGTAAGCTTGTAAATAAAAAAGCACATATTTACTCCCCATGAATGAATATTCCTCATATCAATCATATTTCTCCCCATTTGTCTTTGACAAAAAGGAACAGATAATCGATATGAGAAATATAGACATATAAGCACACAAATATGCATATAGTTTAGAGGAAGCAATTAAACAACAAACATTATAGATTGTAGCATGAATGAGCATGTAAGTACGACAAATAAGGAACAATCTTACTTAAAAACATCAAAATACAATAAACACATAGGCGAATGTCTTGAAATAAAATAATACGACAAGACATGCATGAGTAAAACATAAAAAGCTAGAGTTCCTCACTATCAGAAGCTTCTTCTTCTTCCTCTGAAGTTGACCAAGTGATTGGGGCCGGATTTTCAACAACACCGTTAGAAGTAGAGCCGATACAGGAGACATTTTCCCAAATTTTGTTTAAAAAGCCTTTTATTGAGTTTAGTTTTTTATTTGTTTTAGACACATTTTTCTCGATGGTAGCCAATTAAACGTCATCCAAGCTTGCTTTGGTTTTGAGACAATGTGACAAGCGCTTGTTTTTGAGTTATGTCACCATGGAGTTCTTGAATCTCATCGTCTTCTTCTTCTTCTTATCGAGGAGGTTTAGAGGATGAAGAGATGACATTTGTGTCTCTTGGTTGAGAAATTCCTTATTTGCGATTAGCGGCCCATAGCTTATAATTTGTTGATGTTCGGGGCATTTTGGAAGACCCATTAGACTTAGAGTCTTCGAGTTAAGCTCGCCAATGGTCGTGAAATCCGGATTGGGTAAAGGAACTCCGAAGTTTTGTAGAATATGCATGATATAGGCTCCATAGTGGATTGTTTTGTAGTTTCTCTTGTGCTTGACTATGAGAAACTCATCCAAAATAATATTTGCCCAATTTACTCTTTGGGATGAGTAAATAGCATAGAGGGCTTGAAAATCCCTCTTATAGACCTTTTCATAGCTACCGGTCCGGGGTTGCAATGATCGAATGAGTGCTCAGTAAATAATTCGTGCCTTCGGACATAAAGCACTAAATTTCAAAACTGTTAAATCATCCGATAGAAAAAGATGTGAAACTTCATCTCGATTATACATATTAACCTCTAAATTATCAATATCCAATCCTTCGGATGGAGATCGTAGTATGTGGCCAAGTCGTTGGAGAGGAAGATAAATTTTACCCCACACACCAAGGTCCAAATGCAATCATCTTTATTACAAGGTTCTTGGTAGTCTAGATTCATGTTTGTAAAGAATAACTTTATTAAAAGAGGGTATATTTTAACATTGTTGGAATCATACCCTATGAAATGATCAAGACCGTTAGCTTTGGCAAGTTGAACTTATTTCCATGAAAGCACCTTCAAAAATCATTGAATTTTTCATTGAGTTGAACTTATTTCCAGCTGTTTCATTGTGGAGCCAAGCATGAATTTGGCTTTCGGATGGTTCGGTAGTTGATTCACGAGCACGTTGGATCTTGATGCCATTTGATTGAAGAAGTTTGAAATAAAAAATGGAGTTCTTGATGAGGAGGCTAGGGTTTGAGTTGGGTTTCTTTTGGAGTAAGAGGGTTTAGGTAGTGAAGTATGAAGAATAGATAGGGGTTTAGTAGTGTTTGAATGAATAGTTGTATTGGGAAGAGTGTAGATCTATTCTAAAAAACTGAATTTTAACGGGGCGGTCGACCAAAATGAGCAGGGAAGTCGATTGATATGCAGGCTTCATGAACCCGCAACATTATAGTATAAATTATCAATATTCAGTCGACTGGAAAATGGGGCTCAGTCGACTGTTTGTTGAGTTAAAATAAAAAAATGTTGAATATTCAGTCTACTATTGTGAGCATTCAATCAACTTATATGCAGAAATATTTTCCCGCATATATATAGTGTATTTTTGATGGATTTCAGTCGACTGGTGAACAAAGGTCAGTCGACTGACTTTAGGTTAAAAAACTTTTAGACTTTGAATTTTCAGTTGGCTGAAAGTCGACCCGCACTCGGCTGAAACCGTTGATTGTTCTGAGGTTGGCCTTTCTTCTAGGTTATTCTTTATTTAGTTATAAACTATATATATGTATATTTTTGAGTTTTATTCTAATGTTAAAGACAAATATATACGTAATATTTCAATAAACACGGAACTTATTCATATTACAGTATTTAAAAATTTATAAAAATAAGTTAATTTTTGGAATTTTTGGAATCATCTGAGCGTGGTTCATCCTTGGTGTTTTCATGCAATGGATGGATAGGAGACCAAACATTACTTTGAGCACCTTGTTCCCAAGAGTTCGGAGATACTTGAGGACATTGGGGAGATGGAAGGTACACACTTTGTTTGGGAGACGATCCGCAAAACTTGAGAGCGAATTGCTCTAGAAAACTTAATTGTTTTGCATTGACTTTTTGTTCATAGTACATTTCACGTTGTAATTCTTACGTCTCTCATTGATAGTGATGGATGTCATCAATTTTTTCTTTGGTTCATGGAGAACCAAAACCCATGTTTCTCTTAGCTCGCTTTCCTTTTGGTATATATCCAGTGTGATGATTCGAGGAAGGAGTAATCTTTACTGGAATATACACTGGAGTTGAATTATTTGAAGAATCCGAGGTAGGAGTGCTAGACACGATTGAGGATTGATTTGAACTTTCTTGTGATGACATTTTAAAGTTTTAATACTATTTGGGGATTAATTTATTTGAGTAAATGGTATATTTTTGTTAAATTAAGGATTTTAATAATAAAAATGTTTTAAAAATACAAATTAATCTTTTTATATGATAGAAAATGTTTTATTTTATAAGTATACAAGTTTCACATTTTTTTGTGTAAAACTAGAGAGAAATGCCATTTTATTTATGTGTATATGTGACATGTACACATTAACTTTTTAAGTGTTGATTTAAACCTTAAGCCATTTTATTTCTTTTAATTATCAAACCCAATTAGTCCATTGTCTTCCTCCTCTAACTTGAAAAAGAAAAGTCAGTAAACTCCTTTTTACCAAGTTACAAAATCAAGCAAATTTCTTCATATTAATTCACCAAATTCAAGTCTTTTTTGCAAGCTAATGATAAATCAAAGGTAATAAACTCAAAATCACACCATTTCATCAAAATTTTCTATTACGGTAAGTGGTTTTCTAATTTTACCGTATGTTTTGGTTAGCATGTTCTTTCTATCTTCTTACAGATTCTTAGAAGCTCTAATCTTGCTAAAAGCTTCCTCTTTGCTGCTATAATCCGAGTTTTAGCCTTTAATCAGCAAGGTGAGTTGTATAAGCTCACAATCTAGCAAAAACAAAAGTGCCAAAGCTTGAAACTGTGAAAAAAATAGCTTATGTTCGTTATTTCCTGTAGTTGAATTTTCCTTGTTTATAATCAGTTTCTGTTGCACCTTTGAGATTTTATAACCTTTGATTCTGGCAATGAAATGCTGCCAGATTTCTTGCGTTTGGTAGCTTGCATGTTGAACTTCATCTTTGTAAAATTTCATGGAAAAATATTGTTGTTTGATATGTCAAAACTGAGCTCAAAGTTTGAATCGCGCAAGGGAAAAACGACCTGGAGATTAAAAAATAAATTCGCGTATGCATGGTCGACCGGGAGGTCGACCATACACATGCCCAGGTCGACCGTACGGTCGACCTAAGTGTCCTCAAGGTCGACCTGGCGGTCGACTTTAGGAGATGCATGGTCGACCTTCAGGTCGACCTGCATATGGTCGTCCATTTATATTTACTTTTCAGAGCTTTCTTCTACTTTTCGCTTGATTCCGAGGCCTTTTGACACCATTTCTTTTGCAATTTTGAATGTGTTAGAAGGCTACGATGTCTATTAATGGACTAGCCAAGATTTGGTGGAATTTGAAATTTAAATTTGAATTTAAATTCGAATATCGGGTTGAGTGATTTTCCTTGTTTTTATTCGTTTTCGAGCACAGTTTTCCCCAAATCTTTTTGAAATTATTTTTAAAATTAATGGGCATTTCAAAATAATTATTATATAATATTTCAAAGTATTTTCAAGTGTAAAATCTATTTATTCTCTATAATAAGAAATTTTTAAATATGGTTTTCTTATTGATTTCGAAAATTTGTTTTCAAAGCTTGTTTTCCAAAGTAAATTATTTTATATATAAATTACACATTTTTGCACATTTTGAGCGAATGAGAAGGAGAATTAAACGTTTGATAAAACACGTGGTATGGGACATGTGTGTTTATCTTATCGGTTAATTCCCGACTTGTCCGTTTGATCGTTTTGACCTTCGGGTCGAGTTTACCGATAAGATGAGGTAAACTTTCTACTGATTTGAGTGTGAAATTTACTAGCGGTTAGTAAACCGTTTAGTGTGAACGTGTGGTATGGGACACACGTTAACACTGTTCGGGTTCATATCCGAAAGTTTGTGACACATTTGTCTAAGTGATGTATTAGCCTGTACTGGAACTTCAGGTCATTTGTCCTTCGGGACGTTTGTCTAAGAGACGTATTTGTCCATTGCGACGTATTTGTCCTTTGGGATGTTGTTCTTCGAGATGTTTGTCTAAGAGACGTATTTATTTGTCCTTCAGGACGTTTGTCTAAGAGACGTGGCGCCTTATTTTGAGAAAACAGTACTTGGCGGGCTTCGGCCATAAGCACGTTCTATATCTTTGAGATGATTTCATTGATGTTTGTGATTTCCCAAGTGTATCTCCTTATTGTTGGCCATTTGGGATATTATATATATATATACACACACACACCGGTGATTACCTTATGGGAATTTGAACTCTTGTGAGTTCTATCTTTGATATTTGAGTTGCCTACACTGGCGTTTTATTGAGATTTTAATCTCCTATTTGAAGATATATTTTCCTTATGGCATATTTGGAGATGGTGATTTCTTCGAGTTGCATTTGAGATTGCCGTTATGGCTGGTTTGGGATTTCTCCTTTTTAGGAGCTATAATTTTCCCTAAACCATTATTGATGATTTGTGATATGCCGATGATATGACGCTTGCTACATTTAGCATTTTATGAATTGTTTTATCTCTTTTGAGATTGTATGTTTGTGTAGTGATACCATATTATCACTTGATGTAACCATACACTTTGAATTGTCCCTTCTCAATTGAGATTATCATCACATTATCCTTAAGCTCATATTATCGCTTATCCTTGTAAATTGATTTGTTTAGCTAGACTGACCCGTGTATTTTATACTCGAGTCAGATCGAGGTGTTTCAGGTTAGGTACCCTTTGGACTTAGCCTATTCTGCTTCCGCATGGACTTTTCTGCTAGCTCTTTTTGTTGTAGTTTTTGTGTAGTACTTTTTGTTGCTACTCTGATATGTATATTCTTTTGACTCGTGTTTGTATTATGGTCGTCATACCACATATGTGATGTATCATTTTGTATACTCTATGATGTATCTATATATGTGTGTGTATATGGGATTATCTGCTGTTCTGTGATGTGTTTTGCATTTGAGTTGTTGTATTTTGTTCTGATAGATCCTATAGCCACCTATGGCTTTGTATTAGGTATTTATTGGATATGTCGATCTACTTGAGATAGAGAAAAACAATATAGAGCATTTATCGACGTATTCAATAGATATTTAAGACAAGGCTATAGATGATCACTCCTAAACAGCCCTATTCTCCGCATTAGTAGACGGTATTACCCAGTAATACTCTTTGTTAATGTGGGTCTCGGGGTGGGGGATCATAGCTTGGTATCAGAGCCAGGTTCAGAACAAAATATGATAAACACAGAACAGAAGCACATATTACGGTACATCTAAGTGTAATACAAGTGTTACGAATCCCTGAATCATCGTGCCTTTGACCTTTTCTCGTCCTTTGGGGTAGATAGAAGTTTTGGAATACGTTTAGGAATGCATTTTAATTCCATAGTATTCCTTATTGAATTAATGATATCTACCCTGTGAATAATCTTTGTCTTATCTTAACTTTCAACTAATGGCTGGAAGAGGCAGAGGACGACGCTCGGATGCTGGGCAAACCAGCGGCTCGCATCCGGACGGCGTTTATATGTCTATCGATCAGTTCATGGAGTTATTTAGGAGCACTCAGCCTCCAGCTCCTACTCCATCGTCTCCTCCACGCAAGTCTGTCTTTGCGCGCATGTGCAACTATTTCTCTCATTGTAACAACCTTAGTTTGGAGATTACCTGTATATATTAAATTATAACGGAAGCTATAATTTAATAATGTAAATTAAAATATAATTGGAAATTTTATATTGTTTATTTGGAATAAACAATGAATTTTGAATATAAAATGAGAAAAATAAACTTTGGAACTTTATTTTGTTTATTGGGTATAAATATGGGATTAAATATTGATTGGATAATTATTTGATTAAATAAATTATAAAAATGGGATTTATATTAGTTTGGAGCTAATAAATTAAATAAGTAATGTATTTCAACATTCAATAGTTGAAATAAATTTAAATTGATGGAAATAAAGTTTTAAAAACTTTATTTTGAGAAATTGGAAGGAAAATAATCAATTTGTAATTTTATTTGGGTAAACATAACAATATTGGAAAATATTGTCAATATTAATCTTTTTATGGATTTAAAAAGAAGAAATATGTATTTGATTAAATTAAAAGATGAAATATTGTTTGAAAATAATATTTTGATGATTTAATAAAGTTACATTGATTTGTTATAATTTATTTGATAATAAAATAATTTTTGTTGTGCTTGTTATGTTAAAATAGTGTTTTTACACTAAAATAGTGTAAATTGTGAAATATTATGTAAAATAGGGATTTATTGTTAAAAATAGCTTTTTATAATTGAAATAAATTTTATTTTATTATAATAACAATTTTAATTCATTACAAATAAGATGTATGCATTTAGTTGACTTTAAAATGAAGAAATGTGAGAATATGGTGATAATATAAGTGAACATGTACATTCCTTTATTTTTCTATAAGTATAAATGGAGTTGGGCTTATTGGGTAAGGTTTTTAATTCCAAAACCCAATATCTGGATGTTTTTGGTGAGAAAAGAAAACATAGTATGTTGTTTTCTTCTTCCTTCTCATAAGTAAATATACAGAAAAGGAAAATAAAGAAAATCAATGGCTTCTTCAAAGTGAATTCAAATCTCACCAATTTTGCTGCTAATTAAAAGAAGAAAATCATCAAACTAGAGAATATTCAAGGTAATCAAACCCAATACTAAATAATTTCATCACAAATCTTAGAATTTAGGTATGAATGTCTGAAACCAATTTTTTTTTTGTACCGCATGTTTCTGTTTCTGTTATTTCAGGTTGCTAGAGCCTCAATCTCCTTCAAAGATCATTGCTTGCACCTAAAAAATTGCTAAATCATTAGGTGAGTTAATAACTCACATTTTCTAGCTACTTCAATGCTCAAAGAGAAGTTCTATGCAAAATACGTACTCCGTAAACAAATTTTTGTTTCAGTTTTTCTCCTATATGAAATATGATCTGAGTCTCTACTTTGCATGTTTGTAACTTCCAATTCCGGCAACAAAACGCTGCTGGATTTCTTTCAGTTTGTAGTTTATATTTTTCTCTATATGCCTGCAAAATTTGGTTGAAAAATAATCTCGTTTGCTATGTTAAAAGTTAGTTTGAAAAATCAGTTCGCGGCTTGCAAAACATCTGGAACAGAATTCGCGTGAGAAGTCTTTATAGGTCAACCGTACGGTCGACCTAGGGACAAGTGAGGTCGACCGGGCGGTCGACCTAGGGAGCCTTCATTTCTTGAGTTATTTGTGTGTGCTTCTTTTTGTTTCCGGTTTTGTTCCTGCATGTTTTTCTAGCTTTTGCTTCTCATTTTCAAGATGTTTTTGAGATGTTTTGTAGTGTTATGATGCCTATCAATAGGCTAGCTAAATTTGGAGGATTTGAAATTCAAATTTAAATTGAATTTGAATTGATTTTGGTTTGAATTTAAATTGGATTCGAATTGAATTCAAGTTATCGGGTTTGAGCTATCTTCCTTGTTTTTCCTTGTTTTCGAGCACAGTTTTCTCCAAACCTTTTTGAAATAATTTTTGAAATAAATGGACATTTCAAAATAATTATTATATAATATTTTAAAGTATTTTCAATTATAAAATCTATTTATTTCCTATAATAAAGGAATTTCAAATATGGGTTTTAATAAGCGTTTTCGGAAATAATTTTAAAAGCTAGTTTTCTCTAATAAATTATTTTAAATATAAAATGCACATTTTTGCACTATTCGAACGTATGAGAAAGGGAATTAAACGATTTAGTAAAACACGTGGTATGGGACACGTACGTTTACTATTTTGGTTAATTCCGAACTTGTAAGATCGAAGCTAATCGAAGCTATTAGAGGTTATCGATTCTGAGTTGTTTTGCCATTTTTTTGAGCGACACGGTTGTGTAGCGTGGCACTACACAGCCGATTAGATATCATATAAATAAGTAAATATTGCGATCAACAAGCCTGATCACTGGCCAAAAAGTATTGAGAATCAATAAGCTAGTCATTGTGAGACAGAGTTATATATACAAAATACATATAGCGAACAACAGGGATGAAACGACCGAAGCTAAATTGCGGTTTAATGGTGCCCACGATGCCTGTCAGGAGGAACTGCTGATGTGCTGCCCGAGGATTCAGCCTGTGGAGAGCTGGGGTGAGGTAGTCTCAGCCTGAACGGAGCGGAGAAGCTACGACCTGATATAGATGAGAAATGGTGAATAATACGTCTACAAGTTCCTTCAAAGTTAGATATGGGCTTGCAGAATACACGTGCATTGCGCTCGGACCAGATCCACCAACTGAAAATAGCTACCGTGAGATCTAAGTGATAGTTGTGGGGGTTGTTCTGCCAATGGTCGAAATATGAGGTGAACGTGGGAATATGTCCGAGAATGTGAGCAGTTATCGCCGCCCAGACCCTGACAGCAAAATCACACTCGAAGAAGAGATGTTGCAAACTTTCTATTGAGGTGGAACAAAGGACGCAGCTGGGGTCTACTACGATGTTATGGCGGAGGAGTCTGTCTCTTGTGTTAATTCGCCCCTGGATGAGGCACCACTGCAGGAAAGCAACGCGGGGCTGAATCCTGCACTTCCAAAGTCTGGGGAAGGTGAATAGGCGTCCAGGGTTGTTTAGGTGTGCATAGCAGGAGGCAACAGAGAAGCCGGATGAGGGGTTGGGTGCCCAAGTGAAGGAGTTTGGTCGGGAGTTGAGGTGGGTGTTGCGGAGAATTGAGGAGACAAGGTGGATCTCGGTGAGGGTGGAGAGGTCGAAGTAGGAAGCCGGGAGAAGCTGAACTGGGCCCGAAGTGGAAATGTCAGAGATGGAGGTGAAGATATTAGTTGTATGGGCGAAGAGGTTGGGGAGGATGGAGGATAGTGGAAGCTGATTATGCCATGTGTCCAGCCAGAAGAGGCAATTAGCCCCGTTTCCCAGGTTGACGTGGAAGAGCCTTTTAACACGTGGTAGGGTTGAAACTACTCCAGACCAGAAGGGGGATGGTTTGATGCCAGTGGGGGCGTGGAGGACCAGGTGAGGGTTAGAGTGATAGTGTAGGGAGGTGATCCATGATTTCCAAAGGGTGGGGCCAGGGGTTAGGAACCGCCAGAGCCATTTGGCGAGGAGCGCTATGTTGAAGTCAATTAGATTAGTGATTCCAAGACCGCCGTTTCTCAGGGGTAGGCAGGCAGTTTGCCAGTTTACTAGCCTCTTTATGTTATTACCATTCCAAAGAAAGGAGCTTCTGATTGAGTCGATTTTTTTGATTACCCAGGAAGGGAGTTTGTATAATGACATCCAGTAAGTGGGAATCGATGATAGAACAGATTTAACGAGGACTAGGCGCCCTGCTGAGGACAATGAATGAGCTTTCCATGAATGAAGTCTTTTTTCGATCTTGGCGATGAGGGGGAACCAATCAGATCTATGCAATTTGGTTGGACGGATAGGGACTCCGAGGTAGGAGATGGGGAAGTGTGCGATCCTACAGTTAAGCAGGCTGGAACAGGTTAGCCCGAGGTGGTCAGCTTTTCCAAGCATGATGATGGAACTTTTGCTAAAGTTGATGGACAAGCCCGATATGAGTTCGAATGAATATAGGGCTACTTTGAGGCAGTGGATGTGGTTGAACGTGGGTGATGCGAATAGAATGGTGTCGTCAGCGAATTGGAGGTTGGATATGACTAGGTTAGAATTGGGGAGGTTGATGCCCTGAAAAATGTTGTTCGAAATTGCTAATTTGATCATGCGATTGAACACATCGGCCACCAGTACGAAAAGCAAGGGAGAAAGTGGGTCACCTTGTCGCAGTCCGCGGGCCGATTTGATTAGACCCCCCGAGGTCCCATTGATGGCTATCGAGGACATGCTTGAATTGAGTATAGAGGATATCCAGTTACACCATTTTGTGGGGAAGCCTCTGTGTTCCAATAACTCCACAATGAATTGCCAGTTAACTGAGTCAAACGCTTTTGAGTAGTCTAGTTTGAGTAGCATTCCTGGTGTTGAGGTAGAGTGGCAGAAGGAAATGATCTCCTGGGTCATTGCTACACAGTCCATGATGTTCCGGCCCGAGATGAATGCAGATTGCTCGATTCCAATAAGGGGGGCTATGAAGCCCTGAAGGCGGTTAGCTAGGACCTTGGTTATGATCTTGAAGGTTGTGTTTAGGAGGCTAATGGGGCGAAAGGACGAGAGGGAGGTGGCGCCTGGGGATTTTGGGAGAAGGATGATATTTGCGTAGTTGATGCGGTCCACCGAAGTTGGATCGGTATGAAATTCAGAGCACATTTCGATGATGTCAAATTTGACGATTTCCCAGTAGTGTTTGAAGAAAAGTGGCCCGAAACCATCTGGGCCAGGAGCCTTATCATCAGACATGCTTTTAAGCGCTGCCCAAATTTCTTCTTCAGTGAAGGGATGGTCAATGGGGATGGGGGGGTTAACCGGGTAGATCAGATCCCAATCGATTGGGGGGAGAGGAGGGGGGTGACGGCCAAGAATGGATCGGTAATAGTCAGTGAAGAGTTTGAGGATGGCTGATTGATCAGTGGTAGTGATGTTGTCATGAGTGATTTCGGAGAGTTGTTTTGCCATTTTATGGCGCATTTTGAGTTTTATAATTCCTATTTATAGGAATTATCTGGGATGGCCAATATTTTGCGATTTTTATGGTTTAAGATATCCTATTCTAGGAGTTATGGTCGATGAGAGCCATCACGATGTTTTTATACTTGCCGATGATATGAGGCAAGTTTTGAGTTTGTGATTTCCTATTTTGAGATTTATGGTCCATGAGAAACCATCACGAGGTTTATTTATACTCGTCGATGAGATGAGACAAGTTTTGAGTTTTCCAATGTGGCATTTACTAATGGTTAGTAAACCGTTTAGTGAGAACGTGTGGTATGGGCACGTTATCGCTTTTCGGGTTCCTAGTTGAGAGTTTGTGACACATCCACGAGTGAATGCCAGTATTTAAGCTGTTGGGTTCTACATGTACACACACACACACAAATATATATATATATATATATATATATATATATATATATAGCCGAGGAGCTATTTAGGGGCTGTTGGGTCCTAAAAGAGGCCGGGGGTCTCTAGTGCACGGTACTTAGCAGGCTGTTGGGCCATAGATTGGGCTGTTGGGTCCTTTCATATTTTATAGCTGTTGGGCTTTTTATTGGGCCGTTGAATCCAATCTGGGTTTTTGTAGCTACAGATGGGCTGTTGGGTCCTTTTTCTTTTTATAGCTATCGGGCTATTATTGGGAATTGGGTCCATATTTTATTTATAGTTGTTGGGCTTTTTAATTTTCCTGTTAGGTCCTATTTCTGAGATTGAGATTATATTCTCCTTTTGGAGATAACTGAGATTGCCTTTTTGTGTATTTTGAGTTTGAGATTTCTCTATTATGAGAATATATCTGAGTTTGCCATTTTGGCGTATTTTTTAATTGAGGTTTCTCCATTTTGAGATTTATCATTTGAGTTTTCTTCTATTTAAGAAATAAGGTTAGAGAAACCCTTATAGCTAATTTTGGCTATCGTCAATGATATGAGGCGACTATTTTACTTGATGATTTATTTTGAGTTACTTCTTTAAAGGTTCTTTATGCTTAAGTGATATTTATTCACTTAAGATATGGACATGCTTTGCTATTATCTCTTCTCATTCGAGAAGAATTATTTCCTTGTATCATATGCTTCATATTATCATCTATTCTTCTTAACTGATTGTTTTAGCTAGACCGACCTGTGTATTATATACTCGGGTCAGACCGAGTTGTTTCAAGTTAGCTATCAGTTATGGGACTTAGCTTTGATGCATCTGCTCGGATATCAGCCTAGCACTTTTGTGTAGTTTATATTTCATTCCGCTTGACTCTGGTATGTTTTTTGATTAGATGTTTATAGTGTGGTCTCTGAACCACTTTTGTGTATCATTTTGTATTGTACTGGGATGTATCGGTGTATATGTATTTATATATATGGTGTTTACTGTTTTGTGATGTGATATGCATTCTGTTACTGTATTTCGTTCTAATAGATCCATTAGCCACCAATAGTTTGGTATTAAGCATTTAATGGATATGTCGATCCACAAGGCAAAAAAAATATAGAGCATTTATCGACGTGTTCAGTAGATGTTTAAGACAAGATTATAGATGGTCGCTCCTAACCAACCCTATTCTCCGTATTAGCAGACATAATTTCCCGGTAATGCTCTTTGTTAATGTGGGTCTCGGGGTGGGGCGTCACACTCATCTTGGAGGAAAGCCGTTCAAAGGCTTCGAGTCCGTTCTAGAAGTCCAAGCTTGGATTCGCACGTGCGAGCGCACCTTCTCTCGCATGGATCTTTCAGACCATCATAGAGTTCTTATGGCATCCATCATGCTACAAGAGCGTGCTCTCGACTAGTATGAGCTTCTCATAGTCGAGCTCGATGAGTCTACTCTTTCTTGGACTCAGTTTCGAGAACGATTCAAGCTCAAGTCCGTTCCTAAATCTGAGAAAGCGTTATTGGTCCGTCGCTTCCTCGAGTTGAAGCAAGGAAAGTCCTCCGTCTCTGATTATGTTCCATCAGTCGAGGCCTTATCTAAGTATGGTCTTGAATACATCGGCACTCCATATAAGAAGAATCTGAAGTTTGTCTCTGGTCTTAAGAAGTATCTGAAGAAGTCTTTGATGCTCCAGCTCAAGTTATCTTTCAAGGAGTTGGTTAACTCGGCGCTTCACCTTGAAGCCGTCGAGAAAGAGAGGGACAACTGTGATGAGACTGAGGTTCGCAAGAACCATAATAAGAAGAAGTTCCCATTTCATAAGTCGAAGTCTTTTCCTCAGAAGAAGAAGAAGTTTGTTGGTTCTAGTTCTTAGCCTAGTGGAGCACCTCCTACTTAGAAGGGGTGTTTCAACTATGGCTCATCTGACCGTATGATCCGTGACTTCCCTAAGCCTATTATTTGCCGCTATTGCAAGAAGGAGGGTCATCGAGTTGCCACTTGTCCTATTGCTTCGAATAATACCTCGTCTGGCAAGCTAAATGTAGTGGATGCTTCTGGAGGGTTTTCTCAGCGCATACATCTCCTTTTATCCTTGAAGGCTCTATTTTATTCCATGATCATTCTATTCGAGTTCTCTTCGATACAGGTTCGTCGCATTCATTCGTATCAAAGGAGCTCGTGATGCTATTTCTTTGGATGTTTCATGCCTTGTTACTTCATTGAGGATTGCGAATCCTATCGGGGGATCCGCAACCCTTAGCATGCTTTGTGATGATGTTGAGATCGTTTTATGTGGATTTTCTTTTCGTGCAAATCTGCATGTTATTTCTTATTTGGGTTTTGTTATGATTTTGGGTATGGACTGGCTAGTGCGATACGACGCCAGGATTATTTGTTCTGAGAGAGTTTTATATCTTCGACATCCAAATTCATCTGCTCAGCTATCACTTGTTCTTCGGAATATGGATAATTCCGAAGTGGCTTTATATTCTCTAGACTCACGAGATGATGATGATATATCTCGTATACCTGTTGTTTGTGATTTCTCTGATGTATTTGAGTTTGTTTTGGGTTTGCCAACGAAGCGAGCGACTGAGTTCCACATTGATCTCATTCCAAGCGCGCAGCCAGTTAGTCGTCCTCCTACGAGGATATCTACAAAGGAAAATAATGAACTCAAGATGTAGTTGTTGGAGCATGAAGCCAAGCAGTTGATTCAGTCCAGGTTTTCACCGTGGGGTGCCGCGGTCGTCTTCATGGAGAAGTCCGATGGAACTCTTAGGCTTTGCATCGACTATCGCAAACTTAACGAGTTGACCATCAAGAATAGGTATCCATTGCCTAGGATCGACGATATGTTCGATCAATTGAGTGGCACTAAGGTCTTCTCTCAACTCGACCTTGCCACTAGTTTTCATCAGCTACAAGTTGCGGAAGATAGCATACCTCTTACAGCTTTCTGCACTCAATATGGATCTTACGAGTGGCTCGTTATGCCGTTCGGTTTGACGAATGCTCCCGCTTTCTATGTCGATCTTATGAATCGAGTATTTCAGGAATATCTCGATAAGTTCGTCCTTGTGTTCATCGATGACATCCTTGTTTATTCGAAGTCTGAAGCCGAGCATGCTAATCACATAAGAATTGTCTTGAGTACTCTTCGTTGTCATCAGCTTAAAGCCAAATTCTCCAAGCGCCACTTCTGGGAGAATAAGGTTAAGTTCTTAGGCCACGTTGTTTCTTCCGAAGGCATTTCGGTCGATCCCTCGAAGATCAAAGCCATCCAGAATTGGAAGAGGCCTGAGAATGTTCATGAGATTCGCAGCTTCCTTGGATTGGCGGGTTACTACCGCCGATTCATTAAGGATTTTTCCCGCATTGTGCTTCCTCTCACCAGCCTTACTTGGAAAGGCGTTCGATTTATTTGGTCCGACAAGTGTGAAGCTTCTTTTCAGCAGTTGAAGGAGCTTCTAACTAATGCTCTTATTCTAGTAGTTCCCAAAGGGAATCATGATCTTATTGTCTACACCGATGCTAGTAGATATGGCCTCGGTGCCCGTGCTTATGTAGAAGGATCGGGTAGTTGCTTATGCTTCTAGGCAACTGTGACCGAATGAAGTTCGCTATGCCACTCATGACCTCGAGTTAGCCGCCATTGTCTTTGCCTTGAAGATTTGGCGACATTATCTATTAGGCGAGCACTTCATTCTCTATACCGACCACAAGTCCTTGAAATATCTGTTCACTCAAAAGGAGCTCAATATGAGGCAACAGCACTGGCTTGAGTTCCTTGCCTCCTATGACTTTGATATCCAGTATACCCCTGGTAAGGGTAATCGTGTTCCTGATGCGCTTAGTCGCAAACATTCGACTGTTGTTTCTATGATGCTAGCCGAGTGGAATGTTCTTTAGACCTTATCCCTTTGTGATATTCGTGATCAAGCTCCATCTTCTGATTCTCCTATTTTATTATTCACTTTGGTAGCTCGACCCAGCTTATTGGATCGTATTGCCGATGCTTAGCGATGTGATCTCAATCTTGTGCACCTTATTCAGATTTGTGAGTCTGAATCCCGTGATGAGGAGTTGTGGGATTTCAACATTGATTCTCATGGGTGTCTTCGTAAGAAGAACCGTCTTGTTGTGCCTTCTGATTCTGCCCTTAGGCATGACATTCTCGATGACCATCACCGTTCTAATATACCATTCATCCCAGCAGTAGTAAGATGCATGCCGATATGCATCGCCTTTATTATTGGGAAGGCATGAAGCGCGATGTGGCGAGTTATGTGAGTAATTGCATGACTTGTCAACTTATCAAAGCCGAGCATCAACGCCCTTCTGGTCTCCTGCAGCCTCTAGAGGTCCCGTTGTGGAAATGGGATCAGGTTTCCATGGATTTTATTGATGGCCTACCTCGTTTGAGATCGGGCCATTCTAGCATTTGGATTATTGTTGATCGTCTCACTAAATCTGCTTACTTCATTCCTATTAAGTCTAATAGGACCGCCTCTAATTTGGCCAAGTTATATATCAAGGAAATCATGAGACTTCACGGTGTTCCTACTTCGATTGTTTGTGACCGTGATCCGCTTTTCACAAGTCATTTCTGGCAGAGTCTTCAGCAAGCTTTGGGAACAAAGCTTAATTTCAGCACAGCATATCATCTGCAGTCTGATGGACAGACTGAATGGGTGAATCGTATTCTTGAGGATCTTCTTCGTATTTGCATTCTGGATTTCGGTGGTAGTTGGGAGGATCATTTTCCTCTTGTGGAGTTCTCCTACAATAATAGTTTTCAGTCTAGTATCGGTAAGGCTCCTTTCGAAGCCTTATACGGAAGGCCATGTCGATCTCCTTCATGTTGGTTGGAATCTGGGGAGAAGCTTATTCTAGGCCCAGATTATATTCGTGATTCTTCTGAGAAGATTGTTCTTATTCGGCAGAGAATGAAAGAGGCACAGAGCCACCAGAAATCCTACGCGGACAACGGTAGGAAGCCTCTCGAGTTCTCTATTGGTGATCTCGTCTTCATTCGTGTTTTTGCTCTTAAAGGGGTTATGCATTTCAGTACAATTGGGAAATTGGCTCCTTACTTTATAGGACCATTTCCTATTACTAAACGCATTGGCCCTATGGCTTATAGAGTTTCGCTTCTAGCTCATCTATCTGGCATTCATGACGTGTTTCACGTCTCCCAGCTTCGGAAGTGTCTTCGAGAGTCAGATTCTATTATCGATTCTCCCGATTTGCAAGAGCCTGAGATCTCACCAGATCTATTTGTTGTGCAGCAGCCTATTCGCGTGCTTGCTTCGGAGGTGAGACACCTTCGAAAGAAGGATGTGCCGCTCGTTAAAGTTCAATGGTCCGCTAATCCCAAAGACTGCACTTGGGAAACCAAAGAGTTTATCGAGCGATCCTATCCCGGTTTTCTATCTTCGCATAGCGATGGTGAGAATATCTTTTTATCTTAAGCTTATTTCTCTTTCCTTTGATTGATGAAATTAATATGTTAAATACAAATTCTCCTCTAGAAATTGCAAGGACGTAATTTTGTTAAGGGGGGAGTCTGTAACAACACTGGTTTGGAGATTACCTTTCAATATTGAATTATAATGATAATTATAATTTAATATTGTAAATTAAATTAAAATTGGAGAAATTAAATTGTTTATTTGGAATAAACAAAGAATTTTGGAATTTAAAATTAGAAAATGAAATTCCAAGCTTTATTTTATTTTGTTTAGAGTGATAATAAATGGAATATGGGCTTTAAATAATGAAAATGATTTCATTTTAGAGAAAATGCAATAATTATATTAATTATTGCCCATTTGCTTCTTTTAATAATTTGTAAAAGATGTATGTAATTTTTAAAGGCGGTTTATTGAAATAAAAGTTGGAAATTGGTTTAAAAATAAGTTTTGGCTATAAATTATGTTTGGAAATGGTTTGAAATATTTTTCTAAGTGGGAAAATAATTTTTTTGGAATTTTAAAAGTAAAAAACAATGTTTTATTCATTTATTTGAGTAAATGGTGTAATTTTGTTAAATTAAGGATTTTAATAATAAAAATGTCTTAAAAATACAAATAATCTTTTTATATGATATAAAATGTTTATTTTATAAGTATACAAGTTTTCACATTTTTCTTGTGTAATACTTGAGAGAAATGCATTTTTATTTATGTGTATATGTCATATGTACACATTAATTTGTTAAGTGTTGATTTAAACCTTAAGCCATTTTATTTCTTTTAATTATCAAACCCAATTAGCCCATTTAGTCTTAGCCTAGTAAGAAAAAGAGTCTATACATTCATTTGCATACTCTCTTCTTCCTCCTCCAACCTGAAAAAGAAAAGTCAGTAAACTCCTTTTTACCAAATTACAAAATCAAGAAAATTTCTTCATATTAATTCCCCAAATTCAAGTCTTTTTGCAAGAAAGTGATAAATCAAAGGTAATAAACTCCAAATCACACCATATCATCATAATTTTCTATTACAGTAAGCGGTTTTCTAATTTTACTGTATGTTTTGGTTTGCATGTTCTTTCTATCTCATGTACATGTCCTTAGAAGCTCTAATCTTGTTAAAAGCTTCCTCTTTGCTTCTATAATCTGAGTTTTAGCCTTCAATCAGCAAGGTGAATTGTATAAGCTCACAATCTAGTAAAAAAAAGTGCCAAAGCTTGAAACTGTGAAAAAAATTAGCTTCTGTTCGTTATTTCCTATAGTTAAATTTTCCTTGTTTATAATCAGTTTCTGTTGCATCTTTGAGATTTTATAACCTTTGATTCCGACAACGAAATGCTGCGTTGTGTTTGGTAGCTTGCATGTTGAACTTCATCTTTGTAAAATTTCATGGAAAAATATTGTTGTTTGATATGTCAAAACTAAGCTCAAAGTCTGAATCGCGCAAGGGAAAAGCGACCTGGAGATTAAAAAAATGAATTCGCGTATGCATGGTCGACCGAGAGGTCGACCATACACATGCCCAGGTCGACCGTACGGTCGAATTGAGTGTCCTCAAGGTCGACCTGGCGGTCGACTTGAGGAGATGCATGGCCGACCTTCAGGTGACCTGCATATGGTCGTCCATTTATATTTTGTTTTCCGAGTTTTCTTCTACTTTTTCGCTAGATTCCAAGGCCTATTGACACCATTTCTTTTGTAATTTTGAGATGACTTTGAATGTGTTAGAAGGCTATGATGTCTATTAATGGACTACGTGAGATTTAGTGGAATTTTGAAATTTAAATTTGATTTAAATTCGAATATCGAGTTGAGTGATTTTCCTTGTTTTTATTCGTTTTCGAGCACGGTTTTCTCCAAATCTTTTTGAAATGATTTTTAAAATTAATGGGCATTTCCAAATAATTATTATATAATATTTCAAAGTATTTTCAAGTGTAAAATCTATTTATTCTCTATAATAAGGGAAATTTTTAAATATGGTTTTGAAATTGATTTCGAAAATTGGTTTTCAAAGCTTGTTTTCCAAAGTAAATTATTTTATATATAAATTACACGTTTTTGCACATTTTGAGCGAATGAGATGGATAATTAAAAGGTTTGGTAAAACATGTAGTATGGGACACGTGCGTTTATCTTATCGGCTAATTCCCGACTTGTCCGTTTGATCGTTTTGACCTTCGGGTTGAGTATACCGATGAGATGAGGTAAACTTTTTACTAATTTGAGTGTGAAATTTACTTGCGGTTAGTAAACCGTTTAGTGCGAACGTGTGGTATGAGACACACGTTAACACTGTTCGGGTTCCTATCCGAAAGTTTGTGACACATTTGTCTAAGAGACATAATAGTCGGTACTGGACCTTCGGGTCATTTGTCCTTCAGGACGTTTGTCTAAGAGACGTATTTGTCTGTTGCGACGTATTTGTCCTTCGGGATGTTGTCCTTCGGGATGTTTGTCAAAGAGACGTATTTATTTGTCCTTCGAGACATTTGTCTAAGAGACGTGGTGCCTTATTTTGAGAAAACAGTACTTGGTGGGCTTCGGCCAAAAGCACGTGCTATATCTTTGAGATGATTTCATTGATGTTTGTGATTTCCCAAGTGTATCGCCTTTTTATTGTTGGCCATTTGAGCCATTTGGGATATTATATATATACGGCGATTACCTTATGGGAATTTGAACTCTTGTGAGTTCTATCTTTGATATTTGAGTTTCCTACACTGGCGTTTTATTGGGATTGCTGATATGGGTATATTTGAGATTTTAATCTCCTATTTGGAGATATATTTGCCTTGTGGCATATTTGGAGATGGTGATTTCTTCGAGTTGCTTTTGAGATTGCCGTTATGGCGGGTTTGGGATTTCTCCTTTTTAGGAGCTATAATTTTTCCTAAACCATTATTGATGATTTGTGATATGCCGATGATATGAGGCTTGCTACATTTAGCATTTTATGAATTGTTTTATCTCTTTTGAGATTGTATGTTTGTGTAGTGATACCATATTATCACTTGATGTAACCATACACTTTAAATTGTCCCTTCTCAGTTGAGATTGTCATCACATTATCCTTAAGCTCATATTATCGATTATCCTTGTAAATTGATTTGTTTAGCTAGACTGGCCCGTGTATTTTATACTCGAGTCAGATCGAGGTGTTTCAGGTTAGGTACCCTTTGGACTTAGCCTATTCTGCTTCCGCATGGACTTTTCTGCTAGCTCTTTTTGTTGTAGTTTTTGTGTAGTACTTTTTGTTGCTACTCTGATATGTATATTCTTTTGACTTGTGTTTGTATTATGGTCGTCATACCACATATGTGATGTATCATTTTGTATACTCTATGATGTACCTATATATGTGTGTGTATATGGGATTATCTGATGTTCTGTGATGTGTTTTGCATTTGAGTTGTTGTATTTTGTTCTGATGGATCCTATAGCCACCAATGGCTTTGTACTAAGTATTTATTGGATATGTCGATCCACTTGAGATAGAGAAAAACAATATAGAGCATTTATCGACGTATTCAATAGATATTTAAGACAAGGCTATAGATGGTCGCTTCTAAACAGCCCTATTCTCCGCATTAGCAGACGGTATTACCCAATAATACTCTTTGTTAACGTGGGTCTCGGGGTGGGGCGTCACATTGAGCAACTAACCTAGCTTTGTTTCGAATAATATTTCCTTGCTCATCAGCTTTATTTTTGTAAACCAATTTGGTACCGATAACCGTTCGATTACTTGGTCCAGGAACTAAGTCCCAAACTTCATTTCATTCAAATTGATTTAATTCTTCTTGCATAGCTATAATCTAGTAATCATTGGTTGAGGCTTCTTTAGCATTTTTGGGTTCAATGTTTGAAAGAAAAGCTACATGACCCATTTGGTTTAGTTGATTTCGAGTTCTTACATTAGTATTTACTTCTCCAATGATATTTTCAATATGATGATTTCTTAGAAGTCTTAGGGGAGTTCGAATTTCATTATTATTTGGTAAATTATTGTCTTCAAATTCAATATTATTCTCAATATCTTCAATATCATCTACTGTGATATTTGATTTAGGAATTGTTTCTTCATCTTCATTTTTACGATTTATTTTGAAATTTTCATCGAATGACACATGAAATGTTTCTTTGATTACTTTAGTTCTTTTATTATATATCCTATAAGCTTTGCTTCGTACCGAATATCCAATGAATATTCCTTCATCAGATTTTGGATCGAATTTACCAAGTTTGTCTTTTGTATTTAAAAGAAAACATTTTGAACCAAAAATTAGAAAATATGATATATTACGTTTTCTTCCATTAATAAGTTCATATGCGGTATGTTTTGTTAATGGTCTAATGCAAACACGATTTAAAACATAACAAGCAGTTGCTACACCTTCTGCCCAAAAATGTTTCGGTAGGGTGCTTCCACTTAATAAAGTTTTAGCGCATTCTTGAAGTGTTATATTTTTCCTTCCTACAACTCTATTTTGCTGTGGAATTCTAGGAAATGAAAAATTATGAACAATTCCTTTCTTATTACAATATTTCTCAAAAATATCATTATCGAATTCCCCACCATTTCGCTTCGAAAGTTTTTGATTTTTTAATATTTAATATTTTGTATTCTCTTAGCAAAGATTTTAAAATTTTCAAAATTATCACTTTTTTTTCTCATAAATATTGTCCAAGTGCATCTTGAAAAATCATCTATAATTACGAAAACATGTCTATTATGATTTATAGATTGTACTTAAGTAAGTCCAAAAGATCTAAATGTAATAACTCAAGTGGTTGTAGTGGAGAGATTATTTCTTTGATTTAAAAGAAGATTTAGTTGATTTTCCTAACTGATAAGCATCACAAACACTATTTACTTTAAAATTCATTTTCGTTAATCCTTTTACTAAATTATTCTTAGATATTTTACTTATAGCTTTAAAATTTATGACAAAATCTTTTGTGCCATAACCATGGATCATTTTCTTTGGCTACTAGACACATATTTGTGTTATGATTAACATTCATATTTGATACGTATATATTTCGTACTCTAGTTCCTTCAAATATAAGATTATTGTTTTGATCAAATATGTTGCATTTATTTTTCGAAAAAGTTATATTAAAACCTTTATCACATAGTTGACTTATACTAAGCAAATTGTGTTTTAAATTTTTAACTAGTAAAACATTTGTAACAAGAGGTAAGTTAGATGTACCATCATTGCTCACATCGCCTTTACCGATGATATAACATTTGGAATTATCTCCAAATATGATAGATACTCAATCTGAGTAGATAATGTTAGTCAGCATATATTTTGTTTCATGTCATATATTTTAAGCAGTCATTGTCAAGTATCCACTTTCCCCTTTTCTTTGTTGGTACCTGCAAAGAATATAGAGATGATGTTGGTACCCACTTTTTATTAGGGTCCTAAGAGATAGATCTTAGGAAACTAAACCTAAGAGGGTTTAGAATTTCCTTTATAAGTAAAATATTTATTTTTATGAACTGAATTTATAAAAGATTTAATATACTTATTTCTGATTGAATTATTATTAGTTTTTGGTACCCAAATCTTTATAGTATTTGTATTGCCAATAACCTTCTTTTGAGTGAAATCCTTTGGTTTTGGTTTTGTTTTTACAAAATTCTTATGTATATTGAAATCTTTATATGATAAGTTATTCTTCTTCGAACTAGATTTTGAAGAATTTGAGTATCCTAACCCCTTTTTATTAAAAATAGTTTGAGAATTATTAATAAAATTAGAAAGATTTTCTCTACCTTTATTTAAATTAGATACATTTTTAGTGATATTCTCTAATTCAGTTTTGAGATGGGTATTCTTTAATTCAAGAATTTTGATATATAATTTTAAATCATGATTTCTGTGAAGCTAATGTCATATTCTTTTCTTTTTGCACTTTAATTTCAATTGATAGCATAGTGAGTTGAGAAAAACGTTAGACAAAGGTTCCTATGTTTTAACAAGTTCTTCTTCTAAGATTTTTTTTCATCTTCGAGCATATCAACTTCTATTTCACATTTGTTTAATTTTTCTAAAGCATCTTTAAATTTTCTTTTAACTTCTTTTAGTTTATCTAATACTCTAAGTTTATATCTATTATATCGTCAAAAGTTAGATCACTTACATCGTTAGTCGAAGCCATAAACAGACATTGGCTTGTTCAGAATCATTGTTAGTGTCACTATTTGATGATGAAGACGATTCTGAATCATCCCATTTAACAGAAAATGCTTACTTCTTTTTGTACTTGTCCTTTTTATTCTTGTATCGGTTTTCTTTTGATCAGGACAATCCTTCTTTGTGTGACCCTTCTTATGACATTCATAACACTCAAGATTTGAAGTTGATGGTTTATTGGTATTGTTGTTACCGAATTTCTTGTTCTTTCTAAATTTCAAAAACCTTTTGAAGTTCTTTGCTGTAAATGCCATGTCATCTTCATCCGAGTCTAAGTCTTCTTGTTCAGCCTGAAAAGCTATATTCTTTCTATCTTGGGCTTGATCTCGTTTTTCCTGCAAATTTACTTCATATGACATGAGATTTCCTTTCAACTTTTTAGGTTTGATGGTAGAAATGTCATTAGCTTCTTCAATAGCTAAGACTTTTCGTTCCCATGCATCCGTTAAAGAGTTTATGTTTTCGAGACAATATCAAAATATGTATATTTTTCTTCTAATGCCAATAGTGAATGATATATGCCTTGGAAATTAGAATACACATCATTTATAGTTTCATCTGGTTTCATTCTGAAATTATGGAACTGATTTTTAAGCATAGAAATTTTGCTTTGTTTCACTTTGTTTGTTCCTTCATGTGTAACTTTAAGAGTTCGCCAGATTTCACTTTGTTTATATGGTGTGGTAGGTATAGTGTATTCATTCTGAGTGATATTCCAAGTATCATATCCATTTGCTTGCATATAAATACTTATGTGAGTTAACAAATAGTTGTAATTCAAACCGTTCAATAGTGGTGGTCGTGCAGTGGATTGACCTTCAATAAAACTTGTGTTAGTGTTATTTTCCATATTAACCAAATATCAAATAACTGTGTTATGGTTATATGATGACCTTGCTCTGATACCAAATGAAAATGACTAAGGATCATGTAATATGGAATATTATCTAAATTATTTACTAGTGCGGAATATAAACGTAATTAAATAATAAAGTAAAAGACACCAGAGATTTTTATACTGGTTCGAATTTCCCGTTCTACGTCCAGTCCCAGACTCCTTCTAGAATTTAACAATACACCCTCACTTAACCCGAAGGAACATGTATTACACCACCTAAGAAACGAACAGGACTTCTACCACCTAAGCAACAAAATAGGACTTCAACCACCTGAGCAACCGAATAGGACTTCTAATACAAACATTAAAATTTCTTCTGACTGAGTATGCTCTTGAGTAGCACTGATAAGTCAATAACGTACATCCTTCCTATAATCTTCTCCTTTGTGGTATATAGTGTAATCCGTGAAGATACGAATTTAATTTAATCACTTAATGAAGTTTTGCTTGAAAGAGCAAGTGATTAGAACGAGAGTATTGAGTGCAATTGGCAAGATTGTTTTGATAATTAGAATGAGAAAATAGAATCAAAGTTAAGTGATCAAAACAATTGATTTCTTGGCTATATATTATTTTTAACTGTTGCAACTTATCGTGAAACGTAGCGATCAGAAAATATGAAAGCAACTCTTGAAATAAGGGTTGTTTCTATTTGCTGAAGTGAAGTGACTTTTTAGAAATATAGCCATTATGCAATTTCAGTCGACTGAATGAAATAATTCGGCCAGCTGAAATAATTTAAATTCGAATCAAAGAAGAAATAGTGCAAAAAACATGTTTTCAACCGACTAAAATGTATGGTTCAGTCGATTGAATATTCATATTAAATTGTGCATGTGCACATGAATTCAGTTGAATGACCTATGCATTTCAATCGGCTGAATTACATGTTTTCTGCCATATTCAAGATTTTTCAAAAATGCTTTTAGTGTATGAATTTGTTTAGTAAAAATCTTGGCATATGAATTATGATTTGAAATATTTTAAAGTACGTGTGCATGCATATACCACTTTGGACAGATTTTAACAAAAATTAACTACTAGACTTAGACCATAGAAAAACCATAGAAAATATTGAAGCTTCTATCTAGAATCTGGTAGATTATTTTTCGAGTAACATAGTATCTTCTCTTATAAATATGGTTAGATCACTTAATATTTACTTACATAGTTGTCACAATCAAAACATCCAAAGTCAAGGTTCTAACATATTGCAGATTATTAACGACATCTGTTAGTAGAATAAATCCCCGTTCAGCTATTATATTTATTTGGACATTTACTCATATACCAGTTAATTAATACATGGACTTGTTATTACTGGATAAGTGATGGATTAACTAGCGATTGTGAATTGATGATTTCATTTATATATCTGATGTTTAGGTAAATACTAGTTATATGACATGAAAGTTAAACTTAATAAAATGGTAGCTCGATTTAGTACCATTGTGGTCGCCAAGCCTCTTTCCACGCTTGTAAAGTTATGGATTTGAACTTAACTTCAAATTTTAACAATTTGATTTCAAGTGTTTATTTAATTTATAAATGATTTTCATTTCCTTTATTAAAATGTCTAAGTGAGATAATTAATTTCATTATCAAGATTATTTAAAGTTGATTAATTACTTATTTATTTAATAATGTTTAAAGGGTAAATTACTCATTCTTTATGGTGTTTATGATATTTAATTATTTTACTAATGTTGTTTAAAGTTATTTAATTATGTTATAATTTTCAATTATATTAATTGTTCTATTTATGGAGGTTTAGTTTATTGAATAAAAGTGTTAAAAGATTAAGTATTTGATTTAAAGTAATGTTTTTGAATAAGAGTTTGGATTTTATTTCAAGTATTTTAAAGGGTATAATTGATTTATAAAATACTTCTGAAATAATAAAGTGATTTATAAAATGGGTTTATAAATATTTAAAAATAAAAGAATAGATGCTATGGATGCAGTCTAGAAATTTATCATTATCATAAGATATACGGGTTACACATTTCAGATATTTGTTAATTTCTTTGAAGGAGATTGTAAAGATTTATAAGTATTTAAAAATTGATTTGGTTTTAAATGTATATTAATAAAAGGATCATGTAAGATTTTTGTTAAGGATTTTTATAAAAGGATTTTTAAAAGTAGTTTATAAAGGGAGATTTAGTAAAGAGTTTTATAGAAGAAAAGGGTTTTGAAAAGGAGTTTTATAAAATACCTTTGAGATTTATAAAAGGGATTGTAAATATGAAATGAGCTTACAAAAGGAAATTTTATAAAGGAATGAGATTTCTTTTGACTATTTATACTTCTTAATTTGAACGTTCTTTCCATATTTAACACTGAAGGATAAGCGGTTTAGTTTTATAGTAAGTTGTTTAAATGATACTTATTTTGGGCCCAACTAAGTTTAAATTTGGGAAGGGGAATCTCCCTTAAATTTTTGTTAATATACTTATACCATTGAGATAAATATATGGATATATTTTTTAAGTATTGAAAATATAAGAGGTTTGTGAAAATATCTTTGTGAAGGTGTTTTAAATCAAATATTTGAAATGATTAGATTTATGAAAGAATAATTTAAATGAGGCTTAGTGGATCCCATTGGAAATTAAATCTTTGTTTGGATTGTTGTTTATTTGATAGTTAAATAACCGACTATTAAATCTTGGCCAAAATATAACTTTGGAAATATCTAGGAGAAACACGTGAGTTATATAGCACGGTCATCCACGATGATGTTGTACTATGCGTATAAATATTTTTTGTTCTCCTAGGACAAATGATAAGGAAATCCGTCTACTTAAACGGTTTGGAGGTGAACTCCGCTCTTTTCTATGATTATTTTCGAAAGAATTGGAGTTGAGATTACCGGAAACTAGCGAATGTTCATTCGAAGAGACTGGGGTCGGATAAGTATGAATTATCCAAAACCACTTCAATCCAACACAAGATTCATATCGAAGACATCTTGAAGATGATGGAATCGAAGATGGAGCTCTTGAAGTTCAAGGGCTACTTGTTACTAATCCTAAGGGTGATTCCAAAATGGATGTGGTAGAAGTGGCGCCTTTGGTTTGTTCTTATCCTAAGCAACTTGTATGGACGAATGCTGGCATTTCATCGTGCCTGAAAGGTTGTGTTAGCATGCGATTTGCTAAGAGAGGAAAGGTAACCGTGACCTCACAAGCCCACAACCCGGTAATGACTAAAACAGGGGATATGCAGTAGAACTATGTGATTCGCTACCATTAGGAGCAGTCCTTCCTCGATCTAGAATCGATATTTACAGATTTGGTATGTATGCAAGAGTAGGACCATGGCTGGTGCACTTGTTTTGGAGCCTTGGTCCCAAGGAATGATTTAATATGGCATGTCATGTCAAAGGGGCAGCCGGCTCTGTGTTGGCAGGGGATCCATGTATGGCCCTTGTAACGACCCGAAAATTTGAATGGTTTAAATAAGAAAATTTAATAAAATTTTGTGAAATTTTAAAACAATAAAATTGAAAATAAAAATTTATTATTTGGAATACGTTTATTTAAACATAGCAACTGGTAAATTTTCATCTGATAATATTGAAGTTTATTTTCCTGTGAAATTTTATTTCAAATCAAACCGGTTAATAACAGTGAATTTAAAAGTTTTCCGAAACCAAAATATGTCAACAGGAGAAAATTTATTCAGAGCATTCTGAATCAGACTGCGAAATTCGTTTCGCGAAATTCGGACGTTTCTAGCTCCGTTTGGATAATTCTGGCAAAATAGCAGCATTTTCGGTACCGATTATCGACTTTTGATCGGATTATCGTACCACTGATATCTGTGTACCGGTTCGATCGTCTCGTCGTGCTGATCTCAACGGTATATTTATTTTGTATTTTGAGGTCCGGTGCGCGACAAAAGTGATATAGACTGTTCGTTGTAACGGTACCACAAATCGTGACCTTTTGATTTTCCTTCGGTTTCAAATTTGAAACGGCAGCCCAAACCTTAATAATTTGCTATAACTTTTCTACTGAATCAAAGCTAACGTTGATATTGCATTTATTCCTTTTTATTATATACATATTTGCATAACAGCTGTAGCCGGTTCACTTCTTTCTCTGTTAAATCTTAGATCTCCTTTTCAAAGGAATACTTTATTATGAAATAAAACTTTCTTTATTTCCTGAGCCTCCACTTCAAAATCATGCCTTTCTTCCACTTCCTCTCGGCCATGGCCGATTCACCTCTTCTATATATATGAGTAAACTCGCCTTGGAAGCCGCTCATCCTCGTGCTCCTCATCCAGCCCACCTTGCCGCCGACGCCTCCTCCCCATGCCAGATCCAGCACCGCCCCGTGACCCAGCTACCCGAAGCCATGGCGAAACCATCGACCACGTCACCTGCAACCGCGCTCTCTCTTCTTTGCTCGCCCAAACCACCTCCGCACTACGAACCCACCCAAGCCGAGACCTGCTCCTTCTTTCTTTTTCTACTTCGGTCGAAGCTTCCTCCTCTCTCGTCAACCTACCTTTCCCTGTCACCGCTTCCGAGCACTGTCCACCATCGACCTATGACCCAGTGCACCGCAGCCCCTACTATTTATATTTAGGTATTATCATTTTTATTTATATATTGTATGTATATGTTAAGTTGTTCCGATTGTTTCAAGTCTGCATATCTCTGGAATCAAGGCTGCGTTACAAAAAGGTGTGTTGATTTTAGTATTTTATGTATGTCATAATAATATTTATAAATAAGTATATGATCTGTGTGTATATAAGGGCATTTGGTTGTATATATATATAATTTTCAAGTGTGTATAGTTTATATAAATATTAGTTATACTGATTTATATTCTGTTTTTATATATATGCAGTAATATATAGATGTTACCATATATATGTTTAGTTAGTATTCTATAATTTATTATAAAGTTGTATACATAGTTCGTCCATTTATAGTTTATATATATATTATATAGTACTATTCATTTAACATGGTCGCAGTCATTACTTTTGCAAGCCTTCTGTCTGATTTATACAGACATTGTTTTAGAAATGTTGCTTTACGTGTTGCTTTTGAAATTTTAATACATATTTTATTGTGGGGTTCGAAAGTTAATATATCTCAGTTTACAGATGTTTACACATATATTTTATAAGTAGATTTTATAATATAATATTTTATCAAGTATGTGTTTATTAAATTTGATTTTTCTTTTACTCTACGTATATAGGTTCTGATATATATGTAATTAAATGTTACTGCATAAGTTGAATGTAACGACCCGTAAATTTCAACTGTTTTAATAACGTAATTAGTTGAAATTTTGTGAAATTTTAAACGATAAAATTTTGAAATATAAATTTGATATTTGGAATGCGTCTAGTTAAACATAGCAACTGGTAAATTTTCGTCCGAAAATATGAAAGTTTATTTCGCGCGTAAATTCACTTCAATTTAATCAGTTAAAAAGCGATGAAAATAAAATGTTTCCGAAATCTAAATATTTTTACATAGAAAAATTTTAAACCATCTTCTGAGCAAGATGTCAGTTTGTCATTTTTCCAAATTCGGACATCTTTGGCTCCGTCGATCTTATTTTTCAGCGTTTTTCTCGCATTTTCCGCCAGTAGAAAAATTTGATTTTTTTATAATTCAACCATAACACTGATATCTGTATGCCCTTTTGATCGTCTCAGCGTGCTGATCCCTGCGGTACATTCATTTCTGTTTCGAGGTCCGTTAGGCGTTGGAAAAAAATCAGAGAAGTATTTAGTATCGGTACCCGTTTAGAAAATTTAGCTTGCCTTTGTTCAAAATCCACCGGTTGATAGCCAACAGCCACTAGTTTTATTTTATCTCACCATTCTAAAAATCTTGCTGTAGCTAGCTTATAGACGTTGGAAAACCAAGAGTATGTTTGCATTAATTATTTTAAACGGTCCATATTTTTATTTGTTTACTTAGCTGTTTTCAATACGTTTCTTTTTATACTTGCCTGACCATTTCTTTTCCCCTTCCTGTCATTTTTCCTTCCTCCTTTTCTTTTCTTTTGTCACTTTATTTCCTCTATTGCATGCTAGTCCACTACGTCCTCCAGCCACTGACCCACTGCCTCAAACGCCGCTTCCACCTGACAGTTCGCCAAAGCTTGGCCGAACTATGATCCTTGCAGCCGCCGCAAGCCTCCGCTTGACACGCTTGCATTGCCACACCTGACCTCGTCAGCTCCATGCAAACACTTGAGACAGCGTACGCCGGCCTTCTCCCTTCCCTGTTCATCGCCACTCCCTCCTCAAATCCACGCGTGTCTTCCCTCTCGAAGCTCGACCGATCAACCAACTCAAAGACGATCCATCTCCACCCAAGTTCTTCCACCTCTTCCATCTTCCAACCTCCATTTCGGCGGAGTTTTCGTCATTTACACAGTCGCATGCTTCTGCAACCCACGTGCTAGAAACCCTCCGCCTTATTCATTTCCATACAGTGCCTACCTCCGTGAAGCCAAACACTCAACCGCCTATCACTTTCTTCCCATCCTTGCCGTCTCCAACTCAATGATCATCACCAGGCAGAGAAGTCACCACCTCATTCTCTTATATTATATATGCATGGGTACGTGTTTAAATATAATATGTGTGTTTATGTGTTTTGTTATATAAATATATATAGTTGTTATAAGGTATAAGTTATGTTTGTCCATATATAAGTAATGTAAGATCTGTTGTCAATATATAAGTTTATATAATCTATGTATAATATGTTTGTTCGTATATATAAGTTTACATAAGTTTATATATTATCTATTTGAGTTTATATATATATTATATGTGTACTAAGTTGCGGCATATAAGAGTGTTTTGTTTTCGAAATATATGTGGGTTTATACGTGTGTGTATGTTTCATTTTAAGGTGTTATACGTGTGTTATACGTGTTTGTGAAAAAAGAAAAAAAGAAAAAGTAATATATGTTGATGTGTACGTTGCATTCAATTCCCCTGGGCATGTTCATACTGCTTCTCGTTTTCCTGCATATAAGGTTTATTTTATAAGTATATTTTATACATAGCTATAGTAAAATGTACAAGTTTTGCATAAGCCTACTATGTCTATATACAGTCTGCATGGGTCATTTTTGTTTTTGCATAAATAATGCATATGTTTACAGATGGATATAAAGCTTGTTTACAGTTTTACAGTTAGTTGTTTATAGCTTTGTTTTACAAAGTTATTTATAGCATTATATATATGTTCACATGGGTATATATTTAGTTACCGAGTATTACATATGGATTTTGTAGTAGTGTATATATAGGGACTTGTTTTAAAAGTTATTTGTTGGATTTAAAATACATACAATGTTTGACAAATACTGTAGCATATTTTAAGATCTTTACAGTTTATATATATTTAAGTATATCAAGTTATATTGATTTCTTTTATAATTATTGACTTTGAAAAAAAAAATAGTATGTATGCACGTTTATACCTATGTTTATGCATTTGTAAGTATATTGACATATATAAATGTATATTTTTAAAAACAGGTTGTACATAAGATTTCGTCTGTGTCTATACCTTGTTGATCAATTTATATAAAGTGTGAAACAGTTATATGAAACATGTTACCGTATTTATAGTATTTCAAGGTATGGGTTATCTGTTTATATATTAATTTAAATTCATATAATGGCTCATGAATACAGTCTGCAACTTTTTGGTTTGTTTTGATGGGCAATATCATCGTTATTCGCGTCTGTTACAGGTGCATGTGAACATAGGATGCTAGTTTTAATATATATCTAAGATATAGATATTTTGGTATACGTATTTGATTTAAATATTGATTTTGAGAAGAATTGATATTCGAATTTTAAAAGTTTGATATTCAACTTTTGGATATATTCTAAGAAAGTACACATATAATAGTATGATTCGGAAAAAAAAATTTATGTAGATATGTCCTTTTGTTTTATGTGTTTTATTTAAACAATGATTTTGAAAATACATATATATTTAATTTGAGTTTTCTTTGTTTTTCTTGTTTATATATATAGTTATATATATAGTTATATATGTATAAGTTCATTTCCGATTGTCCCCATCGACCCAATTCTGATTTATGTCGTAAATTCTTTGTCAACAGCTTTGTCGCCAAATTCTCGCTCAATCGTGCTTCGCTTTTGGAATTCGTGCTTGAATTGTAACTCAACTTCATCGTCTATATCCTCTAGCCTCGAAAGGTGAGCACTCACTCACGATTAACGTTCTTTTATTTATTAAATTTGATTTCAATTGGAACGACAATTGAAATATGCTACTGTTAGTTAATTTCACTGTTATATATGCTATTACCTGTATCAGTTCACCTGTGACACCTGACACCATTATCTGTTAATTATTTATGCGATGATAATACAGTTTGGCTGATAATTGATTGATTGTTGATGTTTATATTGGACGTTAAATTGTTAATGTTAAAATGATAAATAGTATGCAATTGAACTGGATATAGGATAATTAAATGTTAAATTTGAGTAACTGACAATTTGTATAATATGACCCCTTTAACTGTTAAATTTATTGACACGTAGCATTTGTTTAATTATACTTTGAACCACTGAATGTACGTTGTTAAATTGATGATGTATGAAATTGTAAATAGATGACGAGTGAAAAACCGTAATGTAATAATCTTTAATCTACATGAAATGATAGTGTAGATTCGAGAAATAATTATATTAATTCGTACAAATAACAATGCGAATTAATACGGTTATTTCGGGATTATTTGAATTGATTATTGGATTGATATTGATTGTTGTTATTGCTTGTTTATTTACTTTGACACCATCCCAGTTATCACACTGCAAGTTCCCTTTGCTATGTTTTGATTTTGAATTGAATTGGAATCGGGTTGAAATGATAAATACCCAAATTGAACTTTGACCTAGGATAGGAAATTAAATAAAACCCGATTGGTCAATAATTTGATTTAAAATAAAATGAAGATTTTATTTGAATAAATAATATGGTTTTGAAATGAAGTTGAAATTTGAAATTTTTAATGAAAGGAAAATGTTAATATTTAATAATCTGAAGCAAATTATTAACAATGTAATTGATGAAAGAATGTTGTTTAATTTGAGAAACGACTGAATTAAGTTTGAAATTATTAAGTTGAAATGATTGAATTAAGTTTGAAATTATAATTAAGTTTGAAATTGTTAAAGTTGAAATGATTTAATAATTAAATTTGAAAGTATAATTAAGTTTGAAATTATTAAACTTTGAAATTATTTAATAATTAATTTTTGAATTATTTAATAATTAAATAAGATTGAATTATTTAATGATTAAATTGAATTGAATTCTTTAATAAGTAAAATTGAATTTTTGAATAAGTGAATTTTACTTCGTAATAATTGAAATTGAGATTTCTTTATTAAGTTTTGGAAAATTATTTAAAGTAAGTAAATAAATAATTGAAATTGAATTTCTTTAACAAGAAATAAAATGTGATTTATTAAGATTAATGTAAGACTTGAAATTTAAAGAATTTGATTTGACGAATTTAATTTAATTCAATTTGAAAGTTTTGATATAATGAAGTTGAATTTTAATAATGGATTTAATGAATTGGAAATCAAATAGAAATTGTTTTGAACGATATATTTATTTAATATTGAATGAAATCGATTAATGAATTGAAATTGATTTGAATGTTAAATTAAATTAATTTAATGATTTCGGAATGAAACTTATATACGAACTTGAATCAATATTTGAATTGTTTAAATAGAAATTGAAATTGTATTATAAGATTTTGAAATGGTAATTTGAAAGTTGAAACGAAATTTTGGAAATTAATTTCGAAAGACAAATGAAATATTGATTTACGAATTGAAATTAAAAATTGAAATTGATTTGGTTTTGAAATAAACAAACGACCAATCGGTGTAATAATTACGAAAGTTATTAAAGAGACCGGAATTCGGTTATGGATATACTCTCTATCTAAACCGAAAACCACTTTAATAACTATGCGCGGAGTGATGATCCAGAATGAAGTGGTTGGAATGATGTACGTGTTGACTGAAGAAAGAGAACGATAATGGATAGCCTTGACACTTGTGTCAAATTGGAAATGACTAAAACAGGAGCTGTGCCGGGCCAATGGAGGATTGATACCTCAAGTGGACACACTTCTTCGAACTACTTATACTTGTTGTCGATTGGTGCACCCTTGATTTTGGGAGTGTTGTTTCACGGTGTTGCGGGCGCTGCGGCGTTGCGTTCTCACCAGTCCGGATCAGGCGAACGGTAGTATCACTACCTTGGGTATAGCCTCATGTGCCTTGTCATACTTGTATTCCATTTATGCGCGACCACTACGAATTTGTTTTGTACCTTGAGTATATGGATTGCCCTCTGGTGACTTCCGGTTTTGGGGAAACTACGGTCTTGTATATACTTGTGGGAATAAAAATGTGTTAAGGGTGGAATGGGCCATGACTTAACGCTATTTTGATATCTTTATATTACTGATAGACATTATCTAATTATCGTACATTACTACCTAGTAGATAGTTTGACGGATCCTTAAAGGATGGTTATTCCAAACATCCTTTGAGTTACTTGTATTTCAATTGCTATTTCACTTGAGTTGGATTTATTAATATAAGAATGTTAATCCTGACTCGAGTGTCTTGTGTTTTTGCTTTACGCTCGGGTCAGACTGAGTGGTTCAGCTTTCGAGACTCACCTTTGGAGTTGGAGCTTCGCTTGGAGATCCAGCTATCTATCCAGCTTTCAGTATTCGATGATTCCAGTGATGTATTCTGATTTGTATCTGATGTATCGTGTTACTCTTCCGTTGTATCTGGTTTAACTATGATGTATCGTATTACTCTCCTGTTGTAAACTCTGATGTATTTTATATATTCATATAGTAGCTTCATGAACTACTATCTCTTTTATTTCCGCTGCACTTATTACTCTGTGTCTGTGTTCTGTGATTATTTATTTACTGTATATGTTCAGTTTTGCCAAATTTAAATTAACAACGCGGTATTTTGAGCAATTCAACTCCGGCATAAGTGTCTACCTATACACTTATAATGGATGCGAATGGTTCAAAATGGCGGGTCGTTACAGTTGGTATCAGAGCTTTGGTAGCTCTAGGCAAAACTCAACATATAGGGTAAATATATTTACAGAATCACTCTCATTCGAGTTTCAATCTCTTCTCTTTGACTCAATTCCTTCGAATTTTTGAACGTTCCCCTCGGTTCCGAAATTCATTCGTGTCCTTCACTATTCGTCTTCTTTCAATTCTGGAGCACCCCATAACTCCATTTTGAATGATATCTATAATAGATCGGCGGTCTCGCCAATCTTCGAATGATTCGTAAAGGAGCAAAACTCCTTTATAATAGGCATCGATTTACCGGAGATTTCTGTATCCTCGGTTTACGATGCTATCTATTCCTTGCTATACCTGAATCCCATCTCTTGAAATCGAGTATTGATTTACCTCGGAATTCAATATCGATCTTATTCTTGAAGTCACGGTCGAACCCGGTTAAGGTCGCCCGCGATTTATATAAACTTATCCATCTTTCTATTTCGTTATTTCATCAGCTTATCTTCGTTTGAACTTATTTTCGAATCAAAATTCTCTTTGATTTGAGTCCATCAAAATTTGAATCTCTGTCTTTGCTTTGAAATCTATTCTTATATAGTCGAGCGAGGAAGTGTATTTGTAAATTAATATCGTTTTCAAATTTGGTAAATGGAATAAATTTGTATGATTATATTATAAATATTTATAAGTAAAATTTCCTAAAAAATTTAATAGGTTAATTAAATTGTTTGTTTGAAATGATAATATTTGATTATCATTTATTGTTCTAAATAAATTTATAAATACGGTTTATAAATTGATTTGGAATTTGAAATGAATTTAATTCAGAAATTTGAGAATTTAATTTCCAATGATTTTCGAAATATGGTTTTAAAGGTTTAAAATGCACATTATTTAAAGGTATTTTGACTATAATTTGTTTCCAAAGAATTCGAATGTATATTATTTAAAGTATTTTCGAATAGAAACCGTTTTCAAAGAATGTTAAAATGGTTAAATCAGTGCTCTTCTCTTTATCGCTGGAAAATAATTTCGGTGATGGCGGCCGCATCATCGACGTTCATTTTCGAGTTTCGAAGTGGAGAAACCATTCTGTAGCTTTGCTACGGTTTTGTTTTGAAAAATATATTTTGATTTGAATTTTTCAGTATATTTTGATTTACATATATATAGGTATCTTATTTTAAAATTTAATTTGATTTGATATAAATATATCATATATATCTCTAAATTGTTTAAAGTTAATCGGAAATCTAATTCTTAAATTTTATAAAAAGGATGATTTCAATTATAAATAAAACCAAAATTTGGAATAAATATTTAACTTGAATAATTGAATTGGGAAAATTTATTTGTATATTGTTCAACTGCATTCTAATACAACTTACCTAAACCGTTCAGAAGTTGAATATGTAATTGGATAATATATAAGATAAATTGAATTTATAAATAAAATTTGAGTGTTTAAAATAAATGTTATACATTAAATTTTGATTATAAAGATGTTAATAGGGTTAGATAGGATAATAAGTAAAACTCAGTTAATAATGAAATAAATTATTTTGAAAGAATTAATAAATTGAAATTTGATCAACATATGAAAATACCTTGAATTTAAAATCAATTAATGAATATAAATTAATTTACATTCAAATTATATGGTTTAAATTAATTTATATGGGTTAAATATATGTGATTAGATATATTAAGTATAATACATTTAACAGTAATTTGGAATAAAGAAGAATTTAAATTGCTAAAATAAAATATGATTGTAATAAGTGACTATTCAAATTTATGATTTTGAAACTGTTAATTAAGGAAATTGGATAATAAGATAATAAGATAAAGAATTTAGAAATAATTGAGATTGATTTAGTGAAATCAAATGGATTAAAAAAATTATTGAATATCAATTAATTTAAATTTGAATTTATATGGTTTAAATTAATTGTTATTTTGTATTTCAAATCTGTTTTTCTTTCTGGTTGTTTCTATTCTCCTACCTTGTAACGTCCCGGATTTTCGCGTTCGAAAATCGACATCCATACTTTACATCGTACTCGAATGTCATAGATTCGACCATTCAAATCCGATTCGCCGGAGCTTATAACACAGTTACGTAAATAACACAGCGGAATAAATGAATAATACATTGATATACAATATCTGATACAACAGAATGATACAATGAATATCAATATACATCAGAGATATGATACAACAAATAGCAGCGGAATAGAAAACAATAGATAACATCAGCAGCGGATAATCTCCATCTTCAGAATGCCAATCCAGATATAGCTCGAACTCCAAATAACGATGCACAAAGATGAGCAAGTGCAGTCCATATCCAAAGACTGAACTAGCTCCAGAAAATCTACTAGACCTGACTATCTGAAAAACCAAACTCTAGACTGCTCGTGTAGAAAAATTTGGAGCATCCAGAGTTTAGGAAAGAAACAATAAACTCCGGATCAGTCATGGGACTGGTGTGAGCAACAAAACAGTTTATCTTTAAAACAAACAGTAGAGAATTTAAAGTCAATTCGCAATGCTTTTGGAAAATGAAACTACCATAAGACCTCCCACCACACACACAATGCAAACGCAGAATTGGAGGAGATTTCTTCTTATGATAGTTAAACATGCTTACTACGCAAAATCAAATCATTTTTGATATTATTTTTAGTGCATAGTGTAGAAATCATTTCGAAAGTAGAATATAAATCTTAGCCAACATACGACCAGTATCGTATGCCTACTATAGCTACCATCTAAACAGTGGTGACCACCGTACGTAAATGGCAGGTTCTACAACTAATACCGTACAAAGTTCGTATTGGAGTTTTGGATTTCCAACAAATGGTCAGGCTAAGGAACTTCCTATCCACGATGGGTACGTCCCTGGAATAGACGACCCGAGAACCTAACCGAATCTCTGCCAACACAAGGCCGGGTTACCTCTGCAAAAATAGGTAACTACTGACACGCGTATGCCATCCCCCGATCGTCACCGATCTTCCCGAGGATCCCCGATTTCCAACAAACCACAAAGTAATAAACTTGCAGCAACCACAGAGGTTAAGTATCTGGGCTCCATACCATGATACCACCTTTATCCAGAAGGAATGACATACACTAAGGGGCGCTACTCCCTAGAACCTTGCTGCATCCTTCCTGTTTCGACCATTTCCGAGGTGTGAGGCTCGACGAAGTCTCATCCACAAAGCTACGCTTTGTCACAAAGCCATGCTTCGGGTCAAACAAATGATCAACCTATGATCACAAAGATATAAGATCAAATAAATGATCATATCGCAAATGATCAAACACTGATCATCACACAGCAACACTCAGCATGCCACATTACCAAATTGGGATATATCGCTGATAAATTTCAACTACATAACCTCTGAGCTCGTACGTCTCAGAGAAGGGTGTTAAGCTAAGAGAATAAATTCTCCGCCACCAACAGATATGTATTTGAAAGAAATCGGCTTTATATCTCAAAGTGTAATGTCAGGCATGTATCCATACAAGTCTGTTCCGGGTTCGAACAGAACCGAAGGCACTTCTCACGAAGCCCTTGCAATTCCGGATAATTTCCAATCACGTCCGGACTTCCCGTCACAAAAGAGTGATATAAATCTCTATACCGGCGTGACTCAGTGCAGAGACATTCGACAGGTTGTCCTTTCATTTTCGAAAAATATCCGGTCTTCAACACCGGTCTTCAAATGCTATCCATATACGACGTATCACTATTCGGAATGAGTTATACCACCCAAAGGTCCTTTCCCGGCTAACCCGAATAGTGAGCGCAATATTAGAAATCATATGGATATTGGGATTTCAATTAAGTCACAACTTATTACCCAAACTTCCTTTTCAAATGGTTTATCAAATTACCATTTTAATCCTTTTTAAACAAATAAGATTCAATTCACAAAGTTCACTAAATTTCACAAAGATTCATTCACAGATTTTCCAAATCAATTTCCCTTTCAATTTGATTAATTCGTTAAATCTTTAAATCAAAGATTTAACTCATAGCTTTCAAAACAATTTCATTTCGAATGGGTTAAACAAAACATCAATTTAAATCTATTGAAAATAACAGATTAAATTCATAGCTTTCAAAAAGAATTCATTCATAACTTGGAAAATCCATTTTTCAATTCACTTGAAATTCCTTTAATTTAAACTGGAATTTCTTTTCTTATCTAAAAGCTTTTATCATTTTAAAACAATAGTTTTCAATTTGGAAATCTGATTCATTCATACGAGTTGAAATCCTTGGTTTAAATTCAAATTCCCAACTTATACTTTTAAAATGGTTTAATTCATACAAACACATTTATATCATCTTTTATCCCTAGATTCAAATCATAGAATTCCATTTCAAACTTGTATTCAAATTTAAATCAAATTATTTAAATTTTCAAAACTCGATTAAGTTATTCAAAATAACTTTTATCTTTGAAATTCTATTTCAAAAGCTTTTCACTTTAAACCCCAAATTTCCAATTTCAAAATCAATTGAAATTAAAATTTCAATTTCAAAAACATCAAATTTAAATTATCTGTGACTTAACGATTTCCACGTGAAATCCATAATTGTGTGTGTAATAGTGTGGTCTAGGGGTTTTACACAGAAGTGCAACATCAATCATCACAGATATATTGATAAGCGGTAAAATCGATAACGCTTATCTTCATTCACAGATTCATAGATAAAATAAATTTATCAGTCATCACAAAGATTCACAATTACAATTCGATGTGGGTTTCGGATAACCAACTGGAATCCGACTCCCTGTCGCATCGAAATTCAAATGCCGTTTTACAGGCCAAGGGGTTTCATATTAATATAACAATATATCACAGAAACAGAAATCACAGATCATGACATAAATCAGGATGTATCACAAAGCATCATATATCAGGGATGTCAAATAATTCAAATCATCCAATATAATCCAAGCATCCATAAGTAAGGTCAATAAATTATCTGATTAATTCAAATCAGATTAATTTCTTATGAATTACTAATCCTGGTTAATTAACATTAATAAATTACAAATCATTTTGATTAATTATCCTTTAATTAATTAATTAACCTTTAATTAACTATTCTTAATTAATTACAATAAGTGATTATCCTAATCACTTGTATTATTGAATCACGAATTAATTATCATTTGATCAATTAATTATTAATCATAAGTTAATTTAGCTCTCAACAAATTAATCAACCTCAAATTGATATTCGATTAAACTCCGATTAAGTAATTATCATCAGATATTAAGATTAATAATATTTTAAAGTAACACATTTATCTTAATTAATTTCATAAATTTAACTTAACCCTTTTTAAATTAATTGATAATCAAAATCGTATTCTCAAAATAAACCATTTGTCTTTAAAAACTTATTTTAAATAATCTTAAAAGTGGATTGTCATCAACATACGAGTTAACTTAATACCTTCAAGTTAATTTCAAGTCAACAACATTGTTTAGGTTAAACCATTAACTTTTAAATCAAATTCTTAATTTAACTATTAAATTAATCTTAGTTAATTGCCATTATTAGTTAATCCTTTGATTTATTAACACATAATTAATTCACATTTTAAATTATCATTTAATTAATTACATTCAGTAATTACTTATTTATTACTTCTCTAGGTAATTTTTATTTTCCAAATCGTCAAGTAATTATTAATTTAAACTTTAGTTAATACATTTTAAACTTATAATTACAAATTATCAATACAAATTATCAATTATCAACTTTAATTACTTTAATGGTTAATGAATTTAAAGCTTTAATCTTTATTACTTAAAGAAAAACTCACTTCCCATTTTTGATTAAATTTTCATTTTTAATATGTTTGAAACATCTATTTCACCCTTCCTTAAAACTTCCATTTTAAATTTCAAGTTTTAAAACGAATACCCGTCTAATTTTAAATCAATCTATAAACTTAACTTAAAAAAAATCTTAAGTTACAAATTAAAAGCAAATCTTAGTTATGGAAAGAGTTCAAATCAAATCCTCTAAATTTTCAAAATGTTTATTTATTTAAAGTATTTAAATTTCTAACTTCTTCCATTTCAAAAATTGGAACTTAAACACTTAAATTTAGACTCGGATAAGTTGTCTTCAGTTTTAAACCAACACTTAAAAACTGGGCACTGTTAAACTTGAAAACAATTGACCCGAGTTCCCCCCTCAGTTTGCTTCGAGACAAACCTGAATCCACCCGAGCCAACCACTATTCTTCCCTACCTTTCTTCTTCTTCCTACTTTATACCCATCACCGATACAACTGACATCGCGTGTACGTGCACAAGCGATTGGATGGTCGCTGACCATCACTGAGACTCTCCGTACGTCACCGTCGATCTCCTCATGCCTTCCAACTCCACGCACATTCGAATTCGAAAGAGAATCGAAATCGAGCTCTTTCGCCACCAACCCAAACCAATCAGTCACCAAACCCAGCCCTGAATTCACCGCCCCGACCACCAGTGAGCCTAAAACTCCGGCCAACCCCTCCATAGCATCCCCTCTGTCATTTCCCAGAGCCACTCCACACTCGGTCCAGCGTAAAACGACGAACGAGACCAATGACTCATCCACGTCAAAACTAGGTTAAAAAAATTTAAACGCTCGCCGCCGCCGCCATGTTGACCTGCCGACGACCCCAGCATTTTTCTCCGACACCCCGTAAGCTCCTTTATCTGTTCAAGAAACCCCGGCCTCCCTAGTGCCTCCGACCACCCCCTTTTGACCAAAAACCACTTTTCGTTCGTCGCCGATCTGCTCACAAACCATACGCCTAAAAATCGTCGAACTAGATTTAAAAATCCTATTTTTTTGTGAGGATTCGAGTTATATATTTAAAGTATCGAATCGTTGCAATCGAATTTTATCAAAAATTGAAACCCCTCAAAAAATATGATTTTCCTTAATGCTTCAAAGACTAGGCTGCTAAATTTGTTTCCAGATTTTAGTTGAAGTACAAACAAATTTATTTCATTTTAACTTCAGAGTTAAACGGTGATCAAACGAAGTGATATTGGATTTTCTTACTGATCTTCTACCCTGGAAACCCAAAAAGAACAGAGAGCAGAAGTACACAGATATTCACAACCCAAATCATCTCACATATGAATTTATGCATATAACCATCATTTGTTTTACTACTTCGACAATTATTATGAGTATCCTCATAATATCAGATCATAAATTGTTTTTTTTATAGAAGGTTACTCACAGATAAAAGAGCAAAGAGGTCTAAAAGAAAAACTAAAGTTGCTCACCTGGGTTTTTAAATGGACAGAGCACCATTGAAAGTGAAAAAGCTTGTAAACTTTAAAACTTGGAATTGCCTTCATTTGTCTTTGATTTTAAAACTTGCATTTCTTATCAACTGGAATGCTTGAAAACACTTGAACTTGCTAAGAATGCATGCAAGATGATGAAGCTTGCTACATATCTCTGGTTTGCTTTTTATTTGTTTTGATGTTTAAATTTGAGATGCTTGTTTTGTTTACAAATGACATTCACTTCATTTTTTTCTTTCTCTCAGACCTTAGTTGTTTTGAACGAACCAAAAACTTGGAGATGTATAGATACTTAAGAAGGGGATGTGCAGTTCATAGTAAAGGACTGAGCATCATTCTCTTGTAACATTATTTTATACTAGTTTTGTTCTTGTGTATGGGTGAGTTAGAGAGCATTAAATGAAAGTATGTATTTGCATCTTGCCTTACATTACCTTACTTGGCTGAGGTAACAAATTTTGGGGCTTCATTAAATGCCTGTACAATCCCTGTTTATAAAAATATTGCTTTGTACAATATATACTTGAATAGACATATTTTCTTTTGTCTTTAGCCTTGTTTATCAAAAGCCTGTACATATTATTTTCGGCTGAGATGATATTTATACTTTGTTGGCTTGTTTACTTTGTATGTACAACTTTTGTTTGTTTTTATTTGTTAATGTTTGTTGTATTTTTTTAGCTAATGTATTCACTTATATTTGTATTTGTTTGTTTCTTGTGTTACTTTTATATTTATCATCTTATATTAAATTTATATATATATTTCAAATTATTATTAACCATAAATTTTAATATTTAATATTATTATCAATTATTTATTTACAATTTAAACTCAAGTCAAATATACATCTATATATTTATTATTTTCAAATTCACTTACTGATGTATCGGGGAAACTCGCTCCAATTCTCTAATTAAATTTACAAATATTTATCCAAAAATTTATTTAATTACTCAATTTAATTCAAAAATTCAATAAATTATTAATTTAAATAAATTTAAATTTCAGGGTCATTACAAATTTCCCCCCTTAAAAGAATTTCGTCCTCGAAATTCACAGGCACGAAAAAAACACAGAGATTGACAGATTCGATCTCCTATCATTCCTCAAACTTACGATATGAATTCCAAACTCAAGTCAGAATATCCCAGAATACATACCAATTTGTCCCTCTTCGGACTTCGGTATTCACAAGAAATTTCAATAGAATTTCAAATTCGGTTTTAAACGATATCGTTTTAATTGATTCAATTCAATTTACCCTCATATTTTATTAATCAATTTAACTCAATTTAAATTTCCAATTTCAAATCCATTAAGGTTTAAATCAAAAAGCTGATAAGAAGTATATGAAAATACGAAATAAGAATCTCCTACAACGATTCGTAGAGCCATCATCACATCGAAACTTCTTCTTGTAGCTGATACGAAGCAATCAAAAGAATTTGAAAACGAATCAAAGAAAATTGATAAGAAAGTTGTTTCCACTGTTGCAGGATATTGACCATTTATAGTCGTATTCCCTTGTCTCCTATCTCGTCTTCTTCTTGCACTCATACTCACTATAAGTGGATAGTAAGAGAATTTACTGAGACATTCGAACGGATATCTGAGAATTACTCATTCTAGAGTTTACTTCACTCTATCTCTAATGAGCTACTTAACGTGTTATACTCCTGAGCTAAAGTTCAACCTTAGCTTTGATACCAAATGTAAGGTCCCGGATTTTCGCGTTCGAAAATCGACATCCATACTTTACATCGTACTCGAATGTCATAGATTCGACCGTTCAAATCCGATTCGCCGGAGCTTATAACACAGTTAAGTAAATAACACAGCGGAATAAATGAATAATACATTGATATACAATATCTGATACAACAGAATGATACAATGAATATCAATATACATCAGAGATATGATACAACAAATAGCAGCGGAATAGAAAACAATAGATAACATCAGCAGCGGATAATCTCCATCTTCAGAATGCCAATCCAGATATAGCTCGAACTCCAAATAACGATGCACAAAGATGAGCAAGTGCAGTCCATATCCAAAGACTGAACTAGCTCCAGAAAATCTACTAGACCTGACTATCTGAAAAACCAAACTCTAGACTGCTCGTGTAGAAAAATTTGGAGCATCCAGAGTTTAGGAAAGAAACAATAAACTCCGGATCAGTCATGGGACTGGTGTGAGCAACAAAACAGTTTATCTTTAAAACAAACAGTAGAGAATTTAAAGTCAATTCGCAATGCTTTTGGAAAATGAAACTACCATAAGACCTCCCACCACACACACAATGCAAACGCAGAATTGGAGGAGATTTCTTCTTATGATAGTTAAACATGCTTACTACGCAAAATCAAATCATTTTTGATATTATTTTTAGTGCATAGTGTAGAAATCATTTCGAAAGTAGAATATAAATCTTAGCCAACATACGACCAGTATCGTATGCCTACTATAGCTACCATCTAAACAGTGGTGACCACCGTACGTAAATGGCAGGTTCTACAACTAATACCGTACAAAGTTCATATTGGAGTTTTGGATTTCCAACAAATGGTCAGGCTAAGGAACTTCCTATCCACGATGGGTACGTCCCTGGAATAGACGACCCGAGAACCTAACCGGATCTCTGCCAACACAAGGCCGGGTTACCTCTGCAAAAATAGGTAACTACTGACACGCGTATGTCATCCCCCGATCGTCACCGATCTTCCCGAGGATCCCCGATTTCCAACAAACCACAAAGTAATAAACTTGCAGCAACCACAGAGGTTAAGTATCTGGGCTCCATACCATGATACCACCTTTATCCAGAAGGAATGACATACACTAAGGGGCGCTACTCCCTAGAACCTTGCTGCATCCTTCCTGTTTCGACCATTTCCGGGGTGTGAGGCTCGACGAAGTCTCGTCCACAAAGCTACGCTTTGTCATAAAGCCATGCTTCGGGTCAAACAAATGATCAACCTATGATCACAAAGATATAAGATCAAATAAATGATCATATCGCAAATGATCAAACACTGATCATCACACAGCAACACTCAGCATGCCACATTACCAAATTGGGATATATCGCTGATAAATTTCAACTACATAACCTCTGAGCTCGTACGTCTCAGAGAAGGGTGTTAAGCTAAGAGAATAAATTCTCCGCCACCAACAGATATGTATTTGAAAGAAATCGGCTTTATATCTCAAAGTGTAATGTCAGGCATGTATCCATACAAGTCTGTTCCGGGTTCGAACAGAACCGAAGGCACTTCTCACGAAGCCCTTGCAATTCCGGATAATTTCCAATCACGTCCGGACTTCCCGTCACAAAAGAGTGATATAAATCTCTATACCGGCGCGACTCAGTGCAGAGACATTCGACAGGTTGTCCTTTCATTTTCGAAAAATATCCGGTCTTCAACACCGGTCTTCAAATGCTATCCATATACGACGTATCACTATTCGGAATGAGTTATACGACCCAAAGGTCCTTTCCCGGCTAACCCGAATAGTGAGCGCAATATTAGAAATCATATGGATATTGGGATTTCAATTAAGTCACAACTTATTACCCAAACTTCCTTTTCAAATAGTTTATCAAATTACCATTTTAATCCTTTTTAAACAAAAAAGATTCAATTCACAAAGTTCACTAAATTTCACAAAGATTCATTCACAGATTTTCCAAATCAATTTCCCTTTCAATTTGATTAATTCGTTAAATCTTTAAATCAAAGATTTAACTCATAGCTTTCAAAACAATTTCATTTCGAATGGGTTAAACAAAACATCAATTTAAATCTGTTGAAAATAACAGATTAAATTCATAGCTTTCAAAAAGAATTCATTCATAACTTGGAAAATCCATTTTTCAATTCACTTGAAATTCCTTTAATTTAAACTGGAATTTCTTTTCTTATCTAAAAGCTTTTATCATTTTAAAACAATAGTTTTCAATTTGGAAATCTGATTCATTCATACGAGTTGAAATCCTTGGTTTAAATTCAAATTCCCAACTTATACTTTTAAAATGGTTTAATTCATACAAACACATTTATATCATCTTTTATCCCTAGATTCAAATCATAGAATTCCATTTCAAACTTGTATTCAAATTTAAATCAAATTATTTAAATTTTCAAAACTCGATTAAGTTATTCAAAATAACTTTTATCTTTGAAATTCTATTTCAAAAGCTTTTCACTTTAAACCCCAAATTTCCAATTTCAAAATCAATTGAAATTAAAATTTCAATTTCAAAAACATCAAATTTAAATTATCTGTGACTTAACGATTTCCACGTGAAATCCATAATTGTGTGTGTAATAGTGTGGTCTAGGGGTTTTACACAGAAGTGCAACATCAATCATCACAGATATATTGATAAGCGGTAAAATCGATAACGCTTATCTTCATTCACAGATTCATAGATAAAATAAATTTATCAGTCATCACAAAGATTCACAATTACAATTCGATGTGGGTTTCAGATAACCAACTGGAATCCGACTCCCTGTCGCATCGAAATTCAAATGCCGTTTTACAGGCCAAGGGGTTTCATATTAATATAACAATATATCACAGAAACAGAAATCACAGATCATGACATAAATCAGGATGTATCACAAAGCATCATATATCAGGGATGTCAAATAATTCAAATCATCCAATATAATCCAAGCATCCATAAGTAAGGTCAATAAATTATCTGATTAATTCAAATCAGATTAATTTCTTATGAATTACTAATCCTGGTTAATTAACATTAATAAATTACAAATCATTTTGATTAATTATCCTTTAATTAATTAATTAACCTTTAATTAACTATTCTTAATTAATTACAATAAGTGATTATCCTAATCACTTGTATTATTGAATCACGAATTAATTATCATTTGATCAATTAATTATTAATCATAAGTTAATTTAGCTCTCAACAAATTAATCAACCTTAAATTGATATTCGATTAAACTCCGATTAAGTAATTATCATCAGATATTAAGATTAATAATCTTTTAAAGTAACACATTTATCTTAATTAATTTCATAAATTTAACTTAACCCTTTTTAAATTAATTGATAATCAAAATCGTATTCTCAAAATAAACCATTTGTCTTTAAAAACTTATTTTAAATAATCTTAAAAGTGGATTGTCATCAACATACGAGTTAACTTAATACCTTCAAGTTAATTTCAAGTCAACAACATTGTTTAGGTTAAACCATTAACTTTTAAATCAAATTCTTAATTTAACTATTAAATTAATCTTAGTTAATTGCCATTATTAGTTAATCCTTTGATTTATTAACACATAATTAATTCACATTTTAAATTATCATTTAATTAATTACATTCAGTAATTACTTATTTATTACTTCTCTAAGTAATTTTTATTTTCCAAATTGTCAAGTAATTATTAATTTAAACTTTAGTTAATACATTTTAAACTTATAATTACAAATTATCAATACAAATTATCAATTATCAACTTTAATTACTTTAATGGTTAATGAATTTAAAGCTTTAATCTTTATTACTTAAAGAAAAACTCACTTCCCATTTTTGATTAAATTTTCATTTTTAATATGTTTGAAACATCTATTTCACCCTTCCTTAAAACTTCCATTTTAAATTTCAAGTTTTAAAACGAATACCCGTCTAATTTTAAATCAATCTATAAACTTAACTTAAAAAAAATCTTAAGTTACAAATTAAAAGCAAATCTTAGTTATGGAAAGAGTTCAAATCAAATCCTCTAAATTTTCAAAATGTTTATTTATTTAAAGTATTTAAATTTCTAACTTCTTCCATTTCAAAAATTGGAACTTAAACACTTAAATTTAGACTCGGATAAGTTGTCTTCAGTTTTAAACCAACACTTAAAAACTGGGCACTGTTAAACTTGAAAACAATTGACCCGAGTTCCCCCCTCAGTTTGCTTCGAGACAAACCTGAATCCACCCGAGCCAACCACTATTCTTCCCTACCTTTCTTCTTCTTCCTACTTTATACCCATCACCGATACAACTGACATCGCGTGTACGTGCACAAGCGATTGGATGGTCGCTGACCATCACTGAGACTCTCCGTACGTCACCGTCGATCTCATCATGCCTTCCAACTCCACGCACATTCGAATTCGAAAGAGAATCGAAATCGAGCTCTTTCGCCACCAACCCAAACCAATCAGTCACCAAACCCAGCCCTGAATTCACCGCCCCGACCACCAGTGAGCCTAAAACTCCGGCCAACCCCTCCATAGCATCCCCTCTGTCATTTCCCAGAGCCACTCCACACTCGGTCCAGCGTAAAACGACGAACGAGACCAATGGCTCATCCACGTAAAAACTAGGTTAAAAAAATTTAAACGCTCGCCGCCGCCGCCATGTTGACCTGCCGACGACCCCAGCATTTTTCTCCGACACCCCGTAAGCTCCTTTATCTGTTCAAGAAACCCCGGCCTCCCTAGTGCCTCCGACCACCCCCTTTTGACCAAAAACCACTTTCCGTTCGTCGCCGATCTGCTCACAAACCATAAGCCTAAAAATCGTCGAACTAGATTTAAAAATCCTATTTTTTTGTGAGGATTCGAGTTATATATTTAAAGTATCAAATCGTTGCAATCGAATTTTATCAAAAATTGAAACCCCTCAAAAAATATGATTTTCCTTAATGCTTCAAAGACTAGGCTGCTAAATTTGTTTCCAGATTTTAGTTGAAGTACAAACAAATTTATTTCATTTTAACTTCAGAGTTAAACGGTGATCAAACGAAGTGATATTGGATTTTCTTACTGATCTTCTACCCTGGAAACCCAAAAAGAACAGAGAGCAGAAGTACACAGATATTCACAACCCAAATCATCTCACATATGAATTTATGCATATAACCATCATTTGTTTTACTACTTCGACAATTATTATGAGTATCCTCATAATATCAGATCATAAATTGTTTTTTTTTATAGAAGGTTACTCACAGATAAAAGAGCAAAGAGGTCTAAAAGAAAAATTAAAGTTGCTCACCTGGGTTTTTAAATGGACAGAGCACCATTGAAAGTGAAAAAGCTTGTAAACTTTAAAACTTGGAATTGCCTTCATTTGTCTTTGATTTTAAAACTTGCATTTCTTATCAACTAGAATGCTTGAAAACACTTGAACTTGCTAAGAATGCATGCAAGATGATGAAGCTTGCTACATATCTCTGGTTTGCTTTTTATTTGTTTTGATGTTTAAATTTGAGATGCTTGTTTTGTTTACAAATGACATTCACTTCATTTTTTTCTTTCTCTCAGACCTTAGTTGTTTTGAACGAACCAAAAACTTGGAGATGTATAGATACTTAAGAAGGGGATGTGCAGTTCATAGTAAAGGACTGAGCATCATTCTCTTGTAACATTATTTTATACTAGTTTTGTACTTGTGTATGGGTGAGTTAGAGAGCATTAAATGAAAGTATGTATTTGCATCTTGCCTTACATTACCTTACTCGGCTGAGGTAACAAATTTTGGGGCTTCATTAAATGCCTGTACAATCCCTGTTTATAAAAATATTGCTTTGTACAATATATACTTGAATAGACATATTTTCTTTTGTCTTTAGCCTTGTTTATCAAAAGCCTGTACATATTATTTTCGGCTGAGATGATATTTATACTTTGTTGGCTTGTTTACTTTGTATGTACAACTTTTGTTTGTTTTTATTTGTTAATGTTTGTTGTATTTTTTTAGCTAATGTATTCACTTATATTTGTATTTGTTTGTTTCTTGTGTTACTTTTATATTTATCGTCTTATATTAAATTTATATATATATTTCAAATTATTATTAACCATAAATTTTAATATTTAATATTATTATCAATTATTTATTTACAATTTAAACTCAAGTCAAATATACATCTATATATTTATTATTTTCAAATTCACTTACTAATGTATCGGGGAAACTCGCTCCAATTCTCTAATTAAATTTACAAATATTTATCCAAAAATTTATTTAATTACTCAATTTAATTCAAAAATTCAATAAATTATTAATTTAAATAAATTTAAATTTCAGGGTCGTTACATACCTTGTTCCTTTTCGGGGACGAAAAGTTTTGAGTGGGGGAGAGTGTAACGACCCGTAAATTTCAACTGTTTTAATAACGTAATTAGTTGAAATTTTGTGAAATTTTAAACGATAAAATTTTGAAATATAAATTTGATATTTGGAATGCGTCTAGTTAAACATAGCAACTGGTAAATTTTCGTCCGAAAATATGAAAGTTTATTTCGCGCGTAAATTCACTTCAATTTAATCAGTTAAAAAGCGATGAAAATAAAATGTTTCCGAAATCTAAATATTTTTACATAGAAAAATTTTAAACCATCTTCTGAGCAAGATGTCAGTTTGTCATTTTTCCAAATTCGGACATCTTTGGCTCCGTCGATCTTATTTTTCAGCGTTTTTCTCGCATTTTCCGCCAGTAGAAAAATTTGAATTTTTTATAATTCAACCATAACACTGATATCTGTATGCCCTTTTGATCGTCTCAGCGTGCTGATCCCTGCGGTACATTCATTTCTGTTTCGAGGTCCGTTAGGCAAGGAAAAAAATCAAAGAAGTATTTAGTATCGGTACCCGTTTAGAAAATTTAGCTTGCCTTTGTTCAAAATCCACCGGTTGATAGCCAACAGCCACTAGTTTTATTTTATCTCACCATTCTAAAAATCTTGCTGTAGCTAGCTTATAGACGTTGGAAAACCAAGAGTACGTTTGCATTAATTATTTTAAACGGTCCATATTTTTATTTGTTTACTTAGCTGTTTTCAATACGTTTCTTTTTATACTTGCCTGACCATTTCTTTTCCCCTTCCTGTCATTTTTCCTTCCTCCTTTTCTTTTCTTTTGTCACTTTATTTCCTCTATTGCATGCTAGTCCACTACGTCCTCCAGCCACCGACCCACTGCCTCAAACGCCGCTTCCACCTGACAGTTCGCCAGCCTCACCCAAAGCTTGGCCGAACTATGATCCTTGCAGCCGCCGCAAGCCTCCGCTTGACACGCTTGCATTGCCACACCAGACCTCGTCAGCTCCATGCAAACACTTGAGACAGCGTACGCCGGCCTTCTCCCTTCCCTGTTCATCGCCATTCCCTCCTCAAATCCATGCGTGTCTTCCCTCTCGAAGCTCGACCGATCAACCAACTCAAAGACGATCCATCTCCACCCAAGTTCTTCCACCTCTTCCATCTTCCAACCTCCACTTCGGCGGAGTTTTCGTCATTTACACAGTCGCATGCTTCTGCAACCCACGTGCTAGAAACCCTCCGCCTTATTCATTTCCATACAGTGCCTACCTCCGTGAAGCCAAACACTCAACCGCCTATCACTTTCTTCCCATCCTTGCCGTCTCCAACTCAATGATCATCACCAGGTAGAGAAGTCACCACCTCATTCTCTTATATTATATATGCATGGGTACGTGTTTAAATATAATATGCGTGTTTATGTGTTTTGTTATATAAATATATATAGTTGTTATAAGGTATAAGTTATGTTTGTCCATATATAAGTAATGTAAGATCTGTTGTCAATATATAAGTTTATATAATCTATGTATAATATGTTTGTTCGTATATATAAGTTTACATAAGTTTATATATTATCTATTTGAGTTTATATATATATTATATGTGTACTAAGTTGCGGCATATAAGAGTGTTTTGTTTTCGAAATATATGTGGGTTTATACGTGTGTGTATGTTTCATTTTAAGGTGTTATACGTGTGTTATACGTGTTTGTGAAAAAAGAAAAAAAGAAAAAGTAATATATGTTGATGTGTACATTGCATTCAATTCCCCTGGGCATGTTCATACTGCTTCTTGTTTTCCTGCATATAAGGTTTATTTTATAAGTATATTTTATACACAGCTATAGTAAAATGTACAAGTTTTGCATAAGCCTACTATGTCTATATACAGTCTACATGGGTCATTTTTGTTTTTGCATAAATAATGCATATGTTTACAGATGGATATAAAGCTTGTTTACAGTTTTACAGTTAGTTGTTTATAGCTTTGTTTTACAAAGTTATTTATAGCATTATATATATGTTCACATGGGTATATATTTAGTTACCGAGTATTACATATGGATTTTGTAGTAGTGTATATATAGGGACTTGTTTTAAAAGTTATTTGTTGGATTTAAAATACATACAATGTTTGACAAATACTGTAGCATATTTTAAGATCTTTACAGTTTATATATATTTAAGTATATCAAGTTATATTGATTTCTTTTATAATTATTGACTTTAAAAAAAAAATAGTATGTATGCACGTTTATACCTATGTTTATGCATTTGTAAGTATATTGACATATATAAATGTATATTTTTAAAAACAGGTTGTACATAAGATTTCGTCTGTGTCTATACCTTGTTGATCAATTTATATAAAGTGTGAAACAGTTATATGAAACATGTTACCGTATTTATAGTATTTCAAGGTATGGGTTATCTGTTTATATATTAATTTAAATTCATATAATGGCTCATGAATACAGTCTGCAACTTTTTGGTTTGTTTTGATGGGCAATATCATCGTTATTCGCGTCTGTTACAGGTGCATGTGAACATAGGATGCTAGTTTTAATATATATCTAAGATATAGATATTTTGGTATACGTATTTGATTTAAATATTGATTTTGAGAAGAATTGATATTCGAATTTTAAAAGTTTGATATTCAACTTTTGGATATATTCTAAGAAAGTAAACATATAATAGTATGATTCGGAAAAAAAAATTTATGTAGATATGTCCTTTTGTTTTATGTGTTTTATTTAAACAATGATTTTGAAAATACATATATATTTAATTTGAGTTTTCTTTGTTTTTCTTGTTTATATATATAGTTATATATATAGTTATATATGTATAAGTTCATTTCCGATTGTCCCCATCGACCCAATTCTGATTTATGTCGTAAATTCTTTGTCAACAGCTTTGTCGCCAAATTCTCGCTCAATCGTGCTTCGCTTTTGGAATTCGTTCTTGAATTGTAACTCAACTTCATCGTCTATATCCTCTAGCCTCGAAAGGTGAGCACTCACTCACGATTAACGTTCTTTTATTTATTAAATTTGATTTCAATTGGAACGAAAATTGAAATATGCTGCTGTTAGTTAATTTCACTGTTATATATGCTATTACCTGTATCAGTTCACCTGTGACACCTGACACCATTATCTGTTAATTATTTATGCGATGATAATACAGTTTGGCTGATAATTGATTGATTGTTGATGTTTATATTGGACGTTAAATTGTTAATGTTAAAATGATAAATAGTATGCAATTGAACTGGATATAGGATAATTAAATGTTAAATTTGAGTAACTGACAATTTGTATAATATGACCCCTTTAACTGTTAAATTTATTGACACGTAGCATTTGTTTAATTATACTTTGAACCACTGAATGTACGTTGTTAAATTGATGATGTATGAAATTGTAAATAGATGACGAGTGAAAAACCGTAATGTAATAATCTTTAATCTACATGAAATGATAGTGTAGATTCGAGAAATAATTATATTAATTCGTACAAATAACAATGCGAATTAATACGGTTATTTCGGGATTATTTGAATTGATTATTGGATTGATATTGATTGTTGTTATTGCTTGTTTATTTACTTTGACACCATCCCAGTTATCACACTGCAAGTTCCCTTTGCTATGTTTTGATTTTGAATTGAATTGGAATCGGGTTGAAATGATAAATACCCAAATTGAACTTTAACCTAGGATAGGAAATTAAATAAAACCCGATTGGTCAATAATTTGATTTAAAATAAAATGAAGATTTTATTTGAATAAATAATATGGTTTTGAAATGAAGTTGAAATTTGAAATTTTTAATGAAAGGAAAATGTTAATATTTAATAATCTGAAGCAAATTATTAATAATGTAATTGATGAAAGAATGTTGTTTAATTTGAGAAACGACTGAATTAAGTTTGAAATTATTAAGTTGAAATGATTGAATTAAGTTTGAAATTATAATTAAGTTTGAAATTGTTAAAGTTGAAATGATTTAATAATTAAATTTGAAAGTATAATTAAGTTTGAAATTATTAAACTTTGAAATTATTTAATAATTAATTTTTGAATTATTTAATAATTAAATAAGATTGAATTATTTAATGATTAAATTGAATTGAATTCTTTAATAAGTAAAATTGAATTTTTGAATAAGTGAATTTTACTTCGTAATAATTGAAATTGAGATTTCTTTATTAAGTTTTGGAAAATTATTTAAAGTAAGTAAATAAATAAGTGAAATTGAATTTCTTTAACAAGAAATAAAATGTGATTTATTAAGATTAATGTAAGACTTGAAATTTAAAGAATTTGATTTGACGAATTTAATTTAATTCAATTTGAAAGTTTTGATATAATGAAGTTGAATTTTAATAATGGATTTAATGAATTGGAAATCAAATAGAAATTGTTTTGAACGATATATTTATTTAATATTGAATGAAATCGATTAATGAATTGAAATTGATTTGAATGTTAAATTAAATTAATTTAATGATTTCGGAATGAAACTTATATACGAACTTGAATCAATATTTGAATTGTTTAAATAGAAATTGAAATTGTATTATAAGATTTTGAAATGGTAATTTGAAAGTTGAAACGAAATTTTGGAAATTAATTTCGAAAGACAAATGAAATATTGATTTACGAATTGAAATTAAAAATTGAAATTGATTTGGTTTTGAAATAAACAAACGACCAATCGGTGTAATAATTACGAAAGTTATTAAAGAGACCGGAATTCGGTTATGGATATACTCTCTATCTAAACCGAAAACCACTTTAATAACTATGCGCGGAGTGATGATCCAGAATGAAGTGGTTGGAATGATGTACGTGTTGACTGAAGAAAGAGAACGATAATGGATAGCCTTGACACTTGTGTCAAATTGGAAATGACTAAAACAGGAGCTGTGCCGGGCCAATGGAGGATTGATACCTCAAGTGGACACACTTCTTCGAACTACTTATACTTGTTGTCGATTGGTGCACCCTTGATTTTGGGAGTGTTGTTTCACGGTGTTGCGGGCGCTGCGGCGTTGCGTTCTCACCAGTCCGGATCAGGCGAACGGTAGTATCACTACCTTGGGTATAGCCTCATGTGCCTTGTCATACTTGTATTCCATTTATGCGCGACCACTACGAATTTGTTTTGTACCTTGAGTATATGGATTGCCCTCTGGTGACTTCCGGTTTTGGGGAAACTACGGTCTTGTATATGCTTGTGGGAATAAAAATGTGTTAAGGGTGGAATGGGCCATGACTTAACGCTATTTTGATATCTTTATATTACTGATAGACATTATCTAATTATCGTACATTACTACCTAGTAGATAGTTTGACGGATCCTTAAAGGATGGTTATTCCAAACATCCTTTGAGTTACTTGTATTTCAATTGCTATTTCACTTGAGTTGGATTTATTAATATAAGAATGTTAATCCTGACTCGAGTGTCTTGTGTTTTTGCTTTACGCTCCGGTCAGACTGAGTGGTTCAGCTTTCGAGACTCACCTTTGGAGTTGGAGCTTCGCTTGGAGATCCAGCTATCTATCCAGCTTTCAGTATTCGATGATTCCAGTGATGTATTCTGATTTGTATCTGATGTATCGTGTTACTCTTCTGTTGTATCTGGTTTAACTCTGATGTATCGTATTACTCTCCTGTTGTAAACTCTGATGTATTTTATATATTCATATAGTAGCTTCATGAACTACTATCTCTTTTATTTCCGCTGCACTTATTACTCTGTGTCTGTGTTCTGTGATTATTTATTTACTGTATATGTTCAGTTTTGCCAAATTTAAATTAACAATGCGGTATTTTGAGCAATTCAACTCCGGCATGAGTGTCTACCTATACACTTATAATGGATGCGAATGGTTCAAAATGGCGGGTCGTTACATTGAACATCCTGCACATGTTTGTATAATTGTTTATGAACATAAACTGCATACGTCTGTTTACTATATGATTACATATATGTAAGTGTGGTAGTATTTTCAGGATATAATTTTTATATAATAGCCGGGAGTCTGGTATGTTATAAAGTTAAAGTATGTTTATATTAATTTTTTAGGTATGTAGGATATTTTAAGTTTTCGCATATCATGTGCTGTTAGAAATTTTTTTATAAGTAAAGCTATCTATTAGCTAAAATATATAGTTACCTAAATATACTATTCTTCCAACTCTTTTTCTTCCACCAGACAATGTTCCCTGATAATATTTAGTTTGGTAAAAATTTATAAGTCCAGTTGCTATCTTTTTTTTTGTTGTTGTTTACAGGCTATACATATAGGCATATGGGTTTGTATAAGTTTACTTGTCTGCATATAAATTTATATACAAATGTGTATGTATCTGTTAGCTTTCAAATTTATATACCGTTGATTTTTAATATCTGAGTTTAAGGATATTGGTTTTAAAATCTTTATATTATTTATTAGTTGTCTTAACTACGATACTGGATATATATATATATAATGTATGTACCCTCGGTTATATTAAAACTGATTTTTATTTGATTCTCATCGATTCCCATTTTATAAGCTTTTGGCCCGTCGTGCTTGTTTCCTTCATCAAATTCGTGTCTATCTCACTTTGTGCTTGGATTCGTAACTCGTTTCATCTGTCAAATCTATCTAGCCTCGAAAGGTGAGCAATCACTCATGATTAACGTTCTTTTATTTATTAAATTAGATTTCAATTGAAACGACAATTGAAATATGCTGCTGTATTTATTTAAGTTGTTATATATGCTATTATCTGTAATTGTTCACCTGTGGGATATAACACCATATCCCGTTGTCTTATTCTTTTGTTATTAATGATATATGCCTGTTGTTTTATTTTATATTATCTGTTATCACTCTGCAAGTTCCCTGTTAGTATAGAATTCACTATGGGTTGAAATGATACATACCCGAACGGACTTTAGAATAGGAGAAAATCGTTATGGGTTGAAATGATAAACCCAAGCGATTTTCATTTGAATTGGAATTGGAATTACGGGTCGAAATGATATCTACCCATATATATTTAAATTTCGGATTGAAATGATAAATATCCGTATCACTTAACCATATGATATATATATATATATACAGACACCGTTGGTCCATATATACAAATATTTTGAAAATGAATTCTATGGTTTTGGAAAGAAATATATGGTTTTAAATAAATGTTGATTCTTAAATTATTATATATGAATGGTAATGATATATATAGGTTTAATTATAATATTAAATTTAATTAAGATTGATTGAATACATATAATATGGTTAAGTACTTATATCTATATTTCAAAAAAATAGATTTTGGAATTTTTTTTGAATAAGTTAAGGTTAGGAAGATAATTTGAATTTAGTTGAAATTGATTCAACAAAGGATTTTATTTAATTAAATCGATTAGAAACTTATTGGAATTGAGATGTAAGATATGATTTATAACTTGGGTTTGATTTATAGGTAATTTAATGAATATTTCTTGTTTAAATAAAGTTTAAGGAAATATTTAGAAAAATGTGATTTAAGGCTAGTAAATGATATTGAATCTATTAAGTGAATATTCCCTGATTAAATAATAATGAAGTTAAATCAAGAGCTATATGAAACTGTTAAATCTAACTTTGAAATGTTGAATATTAAAGCTTTGAAATATATTGAAAATAAATGGTATATGTAGAACTGAATTTAATTGTTGAATGGAGCTTGAATAAACTTGAATTTGGAATTTAAAGTTGATTTGAATCGATTTGCGAGACTTGAGAAAATTTAATGCTTTACTTTATAAATTATTAATATATACTATCTTGGAAAATAGTTATATTTGAAATGAAATGATATTTGGGTTTTGAAGTATAAATTAAATTGAAATGACCACGGTGTTATACTGTATATTTCCACCTTGTAGATAGTTCTGAAGATTCTTAGAGGATGGTTATCCCAAACATCCTTTAAGTTACTTGTAATTCAATTGATATTTCACTTGAGTTGGATTTATTGATATAAGAATGTTAATCCTGACTCGAGTGTTTTGTGTTTTGCTTTACGCTCGGGTCAGACCGAGTGAAACAGTATTTGAGACTCACCCTTGGAGTTTGGAGCTTCCTTTGGAGATCCAACTATCGCCTCAGCTTTCAGCTCTTCTAGTTGATTTGTTCAGAGTAGTCATCGGTGGTACTGGAGACTTCACTGTATTTGAGATATTCTGTTGTATTTTATTTTAACTGTGATGTTTATATAGTAGCTTCATGAACTACTATTTTATCTATTCCGCTGCGTATTATTGTTGTAACAACCCTGTATTTTTCAAATATTTTTTTTAATTGATTTTTCCAGATTCAAAAGCTTTATTTATGAAAAGAATAAATTTTGTTATTTTAAATATAAACTTTGACTTTGATGTGGATTAGAATTCCAAATATGACTAAATTTAATATTTCCTGAAAATGTGAATTTTGGTCAATAGTCAAACTTTGACTTTTAAGTTTAAATTTTTAATAGTTTGAAATTATAAATTTTATCTTTTATTATGAAAATAGATTTAATAACTTGAACACTACTTTTCATTTCATTGAAAACGGAGTTAAAATGTAAAAGTTATGTACATTTCAATTTTTAGTATAATTTGTTTATTTGTGCAATTTTGCCTATTTTAAATTTTTTTTAAATCATATTTTCTTTCTTATATTTTGTTTTAATATGTGTTAATATGTTTTTTATGTATATTTTGTCTTTTTATGTTTTTAAATTGATAATAGTATTTTTCCAAAATTTACTGTATTTCTTTTTCATTTTTAAAGGCTGTTTTCCTATTTTCTGCTATTTTCTTCATTAAAAATTATATGTAAATTAAATTTTAAATATTTATTTTGTGAATATATTTTTATTTTATATATTATTTATGTTTAAAAATATATTGCAAGCTCATATGAATTTTCTAAAAGTTTTTCTATTCAATTTCAAAATTTTCTAGTCTAGTTCACTGTTTTAACTATTTTCCTTAATTCTACTTTATATAATCAATAAATATTATATATATTTTTATATTTTATCAAATTTTTGAATTTTTAACTGGAATTTCTGTTATTATCAGAAATATAAACTTATAAAAATGAATTAAAGAAATTTGAAAGGCCTTAAACTTTCTATCTTCCTAAGACCCTTTTATTTTCTAACCCTTCTACTTTTTAACCTAACTTTTCATTCAATTGGCAACATCTCCTCATTTCTTCAGCCGCCACTTTTTTTTTCTCTCATTCACGAAATTCCAAAGCTCCTAAACCCTAAAAAAAATATGGCTTCCATTCTCCTCTTATCTTCTTCCTTTATCTCTTCTTTACTTCACAATTTCCATTGATTTTGCCTTCCTCCTCTTCTAGCTTTGCTTGGCCTCTACCACCTTCATCTCCACCATCCTCTCCACCTTCAGCCCCACCACCATCTACAGCAGCACCTCCTCCTCCTCCACTGACCATGACAAGCCATGCCCATCCATTTAAGTTAGCACCACAAAATTGCACAAAAACCCTTCCAAACAATGCCTAAACCACATATGCTTCACCACCACCTTCATCTATCGCCTTGGCCACCCCTAGAACCACCACCACCAGCAACTACATGACCTTTGGCTGCTGCTGCACCATCACCCTCCACTGTCCAGACCTGTACCATGTATGGCTGAGCCAAGCAATGACCAAGTCGAGCCTTGTTGTGACCAAAACTTCACCTATTTGCCTTGTCCATTGATATTCTTCATGTTGCATCTCCTACCCTTCACATCACTTCATGTTGCCATGCTTAGGTGTGCTAAACCTGACCTATATGATGCTAACCTGAGCCCAAACACATCATGGCTGAGCACTTGATCCCCTATGGTCAAGCATTTGAATGGTAAAGGCAAAGTCTTGTCTTTATTGCTTTGTATTTCAATTTGTTCAACATTGTTTTATGTTAAGTATATTCATGTGCTATATTGTTTTTTCTTGTTTGGGTATTGTTTACAAGATGATATCTTGGCTATTTTCTCCACTCAAATCAAAGGTCGTGCCTTCTGGATCCGTTGTGTCATTCTAATTGATATCTCCAGCATAAAAAGGTGAGTTATTCTCACTAGACAATATGTACCTATATAACTAGTAAATTGACACCCTGCGAATCTGTAGAAATATATTATCAAGTTTTATATGCTTATATTATTATCATATGATGTTCACACCTGTTATTATACCTTTTATATCATATGTTACTGTTATTTAATGTTATTCTGTTATTTATATCTGTTATCACCATTGCAAGTTCCCTGTAGATTAGAATCACTATGGGTTGAAATGATACATACCCGAACGGACTTTAGAATAGGGAAAAATCGTTATGGGCTGAAATGATAGGCCTGAACGATTTTTATTTAAAATTATTTTAACTTGGGATTGCGGGTTTGAAATGATAGAACCCGGATTTTTCTTTTTTTTTAACTGCGGATTGAAATGATACATATCCGTATCACTTGACCTAAGTTAGAAAATTATATACAGGCCCGTGGTTATTTTATAAAGTATTTTGGATATTTTTAAGTATTTTAAAAATTATAAATTTATGACATTTGATTTAAATAGATTTTGAAATGTTTTAAAATAAAGAAATTATGATTTTTCTATGTGTTAAAAATGTAATTAATGAATGGTTTAACTGGATTTTTGAAATATAACTTAAGTTGGAAATTTGGAATTTTGGTTAAAAGTGATATTTAGGTTATATAAATAAAATGGATATTAAATTTTATTTGGAAATGGTAAATATGATAATTTGATTAAATTTGAATTTAAGTGATTTATTAAAGTATTATTGATTTTTCTATGAATTTAAGTGGTTAAATAAATGAATGTTTAAAAGTGATCTTTTAAAATATAACTTGACTTGGAAATGTGAAATTTGGTTTTAATTAAAGGTTTAAGTTAATTAAATAAAATTGGAAATTTAGTTAAATTTGTGAAATGGTAATTTAAATTTGAAGTGTTAAGTTATTTGTTGAAATGTGAAGAATTGGAAACTTTTACACTTAAATTTATTAAGTAAATTGTTGAAAATTGGATTTAATTATAAGAAATTTATTGTGAAAAAGATACATGTTAATGATATGTAAATGAACATTTTAAATGTTAAAATATGATTTTTAAAATTTTTATGTGTTTTAAATTGAAGTTATTTAATTGCTGGAAATACACTAACACCTGAAATCTACTTTTAATAGCATTCAGAAATGCTATAGATTCTGTTTTGAACTAAAATTGTGTAAAAAGAGCTATTACAGCATTTCTGAAATGCTGTAGTTGCTGTAATTGAACTTATAGGCTAATATTGAACTCAGGCCTATTATAGCATTCTCTGGAAATGCTATAGTGGTCTGCAGTCTTTGCTGAAACCAAATTTAACCCTTGTTTTGAAATCTGAACTACCGCAGCACTTCTGAAATGCTGTCTTTTCTGTTTTGAACTATAATTCAACTAAAACTGAGTTTTAACAGCAGTTTTAAGTGCTGTCTTTGCTGAATTAAAAATGTTTTCAAATATAACTTATAGCAGTTGTTTTAAATGCTGTGAAATGCTGAAATTTTAATAATTAGGGTTTTTGACTTAGTAAACGAACTCAGAATGGTTTGAAACTTTGGAAATTGAATACTTGATTTGAAAATATAATAATTACACTTTTAAAAGGTTTAAATGAATTATTTTGATTGGAATATAAACTATTTAAAGGTGATTTGAAATGATAGTAAATGAACGATATCTTTGAATTTAAAAGGTATTTAAAGTTGAATATTTGGATTTGAACTGATAGGATATTTTATTTTATTAAAATGATTTGAAATGAAGTTTTGTAAGGATATGATATTTTATTATATTAAAATGATTTGAAATGAAGTTTTGAAATTATATGAAAATTTAAATATATGGAAATGGTTTGGAATTGATTTAATCTTTATTTTGATAAAGATATGGTTTGAAATGATATTTTATTTTGAAGTAAAGTATTGTTTTTAAAAGTTATAACCACGGGTTATAATAACGTTGGGTTGTTAAAGAGACCGGGATCGGATATGGACATACTCTCTGTCTTACCGAAAACCACTTTGGCAACTGTGTACGCGGTGGAGATTCCAGAATGAAGTAGGATGGTGGCGACGTTCTTAAGGTATGTTACGTAGACCCAACTCCCGTGAGTTGGCATAAGGTGGCTAAAACAGGAGCGATCTCGGACCAGTGAGGTAGCACCTCTTCTCGGACACATTTCTTCGATATTATACTCTTACTTGTGATTGATTAGATGGCCATCCTCCGATTTGGGAGTGTTGTTCGAGGTGGAACGGTAGTGGCTGCTATGCGTATCCATCAGTCCGTGTGCGTAATTGGTATATCTACCCTGGCATTGCCTAGTTGTGCCGTGTCACCTACCATACCGAGCTTTACTACGATTATGATTTTAAGATCCGACCGCGTTAAGGTTCTCCATCCCCTTAACGCTATTTTCCGATATGATTATACTTTACTTATTTAGACACTATTATAATATCGAATATTACTACATAGTAGATAGTTTAACGGATCCTTAGAGGATGGGCGGTCCCAAGCATCTTCTAAGTTACTTGTACCTTTATTACAGTTCACTTGAGTTGGTTTACATTATATAAGTATATATTGTCCTGACTCGAGTGTTTTGTGTTTTGCTTTACGCTCGGGTCAGCCTGAGTTATTCACAGATTTGGATTTCCACTCTCTTGGAGATTTGAATCGCTGGAGATTATCTGCTTGTCATGTCCTATCTATTTCAGTTCCGTTGTTCTACTCAGCCTGTACTTGGTTATTTTATTGAGACTTTTGTTGTACTCTATTTCTTCTGTTGTATCTTATGTAACTCTGATATATTTATATAGTAGCTTCATGAACTACTATTTCTTTTACTTTCGCTGCATTATTTTACTCTGTGTCTGTGATCTGTGATTATATTTATTTACTGTATATTCTGAGATTTGCCAAATTTTATTTACAACGCGGTATTTTGAGCAATTCAACTCCGGCATGAGTGTCTACCTATACACTTATAATGGATGCGAATGGTCCAAAATACTGGGTCGTTACAGTTGGTATCAGAGCTTTGGCTTTGAGGCAAAACTCAGCATATGGAGTAGATTTATTTACAGAATCACTTTCGTTCGAGTTTGAATCTTTTCCTCTTGATTCAAAATTCCTTTGAATTTTTGGAGCGTTCCCTGCGGTTCCAAAATTCATTCTTGTCCCTCACTATTCATCTTCTTTTGATTTTGGAGTATCACATAACCCCACTTCGAATGATCTTTATAGTAAATTGGCGGTCTCGCCAATATTCTAATTTTCTTGTAAAGGGGTGAAAATCCTTTACAATCAGCATCGATTAACCAGAGATTTATATTTATCCTTGGTTTAGATTCTAATATCTTTTGTTATTCCAAACTCTATCTCTTGAGATCGAAGGTAGATTTACCCCAGAAAATCCACATTTGATCTTATCCATTAAGTCACGGTTGACCCGGTTAAGGTTGTCCGCGATTTATCTAAGCTTACCCATCTCTCTACTATGTTTAATCATCTTGTCTTTTGTTCCGATCTATCTTCCAAACATTTTGAACTGTACTTGTAAATTAATGTTTTGTTTTATATTGTGTTGTTTGAGTTGTTGATGTTGATTTGGGTTTTCGATCGATTCGTCTGATCAACGCTATCGATAGGATTTCTAAAACACTTTGACAGAACAAACTGACACAATATTATTTTAAAATTTGGTTTATGAAATAAATTTGGATATATAATTTTATGGAACTTAATAAATTGATTTAAATTGATAATTTGAAATGATAATACTTGATTTATCATTTATTGTTCTACAAATGAATTTGTAAATAGTTGTTTATAAATTTATTTGGGAACTGAAATGAATTTAAAACAAGAAAGTTAAAGAATTTAATTTCCGATGGTTTCAAACCTTGTGTTTAAAATTTTTAAAAGGATATTATTTAAAGTATTTTGAATAAAAATTTGTCTCTAAAGAATTTTAAAGTTTAAAAATTTAGTGCTCTTCTCTTTGTCGCTGGAAAATAATTTCGGTGATGACTGCAGCATCATCGACGTTCATTTTCGAGTTTCGAAGTGAAGAAACCATTCTGTAGTCTTGCTACAGCTTTGTTTTGGAAAATCTGATTGATTTGAATTTCTAAAATATGACTGGATTATAATATATATAAAGATATATGATTTAAATTTGATTTAACATATTATGTATATATAATTACTTATCTCCAAATGGTTTGAAGATGTTCGAAGATTCAAATTCTTAAATTTTATCTTGAAGAATAATTTCAATTATAAGAAGAAAAAATAAAAAATTTGGATAAATGATTCAAACTTGAGATAATTGAATTGGAAAGTTTTATTTGTATAATACAATTGCATTCAAATATAACTTACCTTAAATTTTTTTTGAAGTTAACAATGTAATTGGATAATATGCAGTACAGAAATGATTTTATAAATAAAATTTGAGTGGTTATAATAAATGTTATACACTTAAATTTTAGTTATAAAAGATTAACAGAGGTAAATAGTGAAAAAGGAATTTAAAGAGATTTTATTTAAATAACTTAATAATCAAATTTGATTTAATATGGAACCTTAAGTCTAACCTAGGAATTTTAATAATGGTTATTTCCTGAAACGAATATGTTGTATAATAAATAATGTATCTTTGAATAGATAAAATAAAATACATTGGAATTGGACATTTAGTAATAAAGTATATTTAACTTGAATTCATAGTTTAATTGATGTCTAAATGAATAAATGTGTAAAGGAATTTGATTGTTATATTTGCTATGATAAATATTTTATTTATGAAATAGATATGTCTTGAAAAATGAATAATTATGATTTAAATAGTTAAAATGTATTTTAACATCACTAAAATTTGATAATTGAGAATTTGGTTTTCAAATGAAATTTTAAGTGTAACTTATTAAAGGAATATCTATTTATGAAATGGGTATTTTAAATAAAGTGTTAGGTTATGTGTTAAATTAAGAGCTAACTAAAATAGTGAACTTTTAACTTAATAAATGAAGTATAGTTTGATTTGAATATTCCATTCATAAAGTTTGTTTAATAAGTCATAAGTTAAATGATATCCAAATAAATATTTCTGGAATTGAACTGATTTGAAATATTAATATATCTACTGTAGCATTTTATAAGTACTACTATTTTGAAAATACAATGTTTTGGAAATTTTTATAATTAAATGAACTTAGAAATGTTACAACTTTAAAATGAATATTATTTGACCTTGAATTAAAATGGTTTAAATGAAGATTACTTTTTTTTAGGGTGTTATGATTTTCTAAGTATTATGTTTTTTTTTTAAAAAAAAGAATAACTTGTCCAAAGTGTTATGATTTTAGCAGTGTGATTTCCAAATGATAAACATCCCTAAATTGTTATGATTTCAAAGCATTATGGTTTTAAATTTATTATCTGGTTTTGTTTTTTCCAAACTATCTTTTGGTTGTCCTTATTTCCCTTATCTTGTTACAGAATGGGAAGGCTATTGCTTATACCAGTCTATTTAGAAATCTTTCTGTAATCTATGATAATCTTTGTTACTCATCTGGATCTGAACACTGTTTTTCCATTCATAGACTGTCGGTCAAGTGAAAGGGAGATTCAGACTCTAGAGGATCTTTTTCGTGCTTATATTCTTGATTTGATCACCTCCATCTTGTTAAACTAACCTATAACAATAATTATCAGGTGTAATTCCAATCGTCTTATCATCTTGTCTTAATTCTATTTCATTCTATCTTTTTCTGTGCTTTCCCGTACCTCGTTCCTTTTCGGGGACGAAAAGTTTTGAGTGGGGGAGAGTGTAACAACCCTGTATTTTTCAAATATTTTTTTTAATTGATTTTTCCAGATTCAAAAGCTTTATTTATGAAAAGAATAAATTTTGTTATTTTAAATATAAACTTTGACTTTGATGTGGATTAGAATTCCAAATATGACTAAATTTAATATTTCCTGAAAATGTGAATTTTGGTCAATAGTCAAACTTTGACTTTTAAGTTTAAATTTTTAATAGTTTGAAATTATAAATTTTATCTTTTATTATGAAAATAGATTTAATAACTTGAACACTACTTTTCATTTCATTGAAAACGGAGTTAAAATGTAAAAGTTATGTACATTTCAATTTTTAGTATAATTTGTTTATTTGTGCAATTTTGCCTATTTTAAATTTTTTTTAAATCATATTTTCTTTCTTATATTTTGTTTTAATATGTGTTAATATGTTTTTTATGTATATTTTTTCTTTTTATGTTTTTAAATTGATAATAGTATTTTTCCAAAATTTACTGTATTTCTTTTTCATTTTTAAAGGTTGTTTTCCTATTTTCTGCTATTTTCTTCATTAAAAATTATATGTAAATTAAATTTTAAATATTTATTTTGTGAATATATTTTTATTTTATATATTATTTATGTTTAAAAATATATTGCAAGCTCATATGAATTTTCTAAAAGTTTTTCTATTCAATTTCAAAATTTTCTAGTCTAGTTCACTGTTTTAACTATTTTCCTTAATTCTACTTTATATAATCAATAAATATTATATATATTTTTATATTTTATCAAATTTTTGAATTTTTAACTGGAATTTCTGTTATTATCAGAAATATAAACTTATAAAAATGAATTAAAGAAATTTGAAAGGCCTTAAACTTTCTATCTTCCTAAGACCCTTTTATTTTCTAACCCTTCTACTTTTTAACCTAACTTTTCATTCAATTGGCAACATCTCCTCATTTCTTCAGCCGCCACTTTTTTTTTCTCTCATTCACGAAATTCCAAAGCTCCTAAACCCTAAAAAAAATATGGCTTCCATTCTCCTCTTATCTTCTTCCTTTATCTCTTCTTTACTTCACAATTTCCATTGATTTTGCCTTCCTCCTCTTCTAGCTTTGCTTGGCCTCTACCACCTTCATCTCCACCATCCTCTCCACCTTCAGCCCCACCACCATCTACAGCAGCACCTCCTCCTCCTCCACTGACCATGACAAGCCATGCCCATCCATTTAAGTTAGCACCACAAAATTGCACAAAAACCCTTCCAAACAATGCCTAAACCACATATGCTTCACCACCACCATCATCTATCGCCTTGGCCACCCCTAGAACCACCACCACCAGCAACTACATGAACTTTGGCTGCTGCTGCACCATCACCCTCCACTGTCCAGACCTGTACCATGTATGGCTGAGCCAAGCAATGACCAAGTCGAGCCTTGTTGTGACCAAAACTTCACCTATTTGCCTTGTCCATTGATATTCTTCATGTTGCATCTCCTACCCTTCACATCACTTCATGTTGCCATGCTTAGGTGTGCTAAACCTGACCTATATGATGCTAACCTGAGCCCAAACACATCATGGCTGAGCACTTGATCCCCTATGGTCAAGCATTTGAATGGTAAAGGCAAAGTCTTGTCTTTATTGCTTTGTATTTCAATTTGTTCAACATTGTTTTATGTTAAGTATATTCATGTGCTATATTGTTTTTTCTTGTTTGGGTATTGTTTACAAGATGATATCTTGGCTATTTTCTCCACTCAAATCAAAGGTCGTGCCTTCTGGATCCGTTGTGTCATTCTAATTGATATCTCCAGCATAAAAAGGTGAGTTATTCTCACCAGACAATATGTACCTATATAACTAGTAAATTGACACCCTGCGAATCTGTAGAAATATATTATCAAGTTTTATATGCTTATATTATTATCATATGATGTTCACACCTGTTATTATACCTTTTATATCATATGTTACTGTTATTTAATGTTATTCTGTTATTTATATCTGTTATCACCATTGCAAGTTCCATGTAGATTAGAATCACTATGGGTTGAAATGATACATACCCGAACGGACTTTAGAATAGGGAAAAATCGTTATGGGCTGAAATGATAGGCCTGAACGATTTTTATTTAAAATTATTTTAACTTGGGATTGCGGGTTTGAAATGATAGAACCCGGATTTTTCTTTTTTTTAACTGCGGATTGAAATGATACATATCCGTATCACTTGACCTAAGTTAGAAAATTATATACAGGCCCGTGGTTATTTTATAAAGTGTTTTGGATATTTTTAAGTATTTTAAAAATTATAAATTTATGAAATTTGATTTAAATAGATTTTGAAATGTTTTAAAATAAAGAAATTATGATTTTTCTATGTGTTAAAAATGTAATTAATGAATGGTTTAACTGGATTTTTGAAATATAACTTAAGTTGGAAATTTGGAATTTTGGTTAAAAGTGATATTTAGGTTATATAAATAAAATGGATATTAAATTTTATTTGGAAATGGTAAATATGATAATTTGATTAAATTTGAATTTAACTGATTTATTAAAGTATTATTGATTTTTCTATGAATTTAAGTGGTTAAATAAATGAATGTTTAAAAGTGATCTTTTAAAATATAACTTGACTTGGAAATGTGAAATTTGGTTTTAATTAAAGGTTTAAGTTAATTAAATAAAATTGGAAATTTAGTTAAATTTGTGAAATGGTAATTTAAATTTGAAGTGTTAAGTTATTTGTTGAAATGTGAAGAATTGGAAACTTTTACACTTAAATTTATTAAGTAAATTGTTGAAAATTGGATTTAATTATAAGAAATTTATTGTGAAAAAGATACATGTTAAATGATATGTAAATGAACATTTTAAATGTTAAAATATGATTTTTAAAATGTTTATGTGTTTTAAATTGAAGTTATTTAATTGCTGGAAATACACTAACACCTGAAATCTACTTTTAATAGCATTCAGAAATGCTATAGATTCTGTTTTGAACTAAAATTGTGTAAAAAGAGCTATTACAGCATTTCTGAAATGCTGTAGTTGCTGTAATTGAACTTATAGGCTAATATTGAACTCAGGCCTATTATAGCATTCTCTGGAAATGCTATAGTGGTCTGCAGTCTTTGCTGAAACCAAATTTAACCCTTGTTTTGAAATCTGAACTACCGCAGCACTTCTGAAATGCTGTCTTTTCTGTTTTGAACTATAATTCAACTAAAACTGAGTTTTAACAGCAGTTTTAAGTGCTGTCTTTGCTGAATTAAAAATGTTTTCAAATATAACTTATAGCAGTTGTTTTAAATGCTGTGAAATGCTGAAATTTTAATAATTAGGGTTTTTGACTTAGTAAACGAACTCAGAATGGTTTGAAACTTTGGAAATTGAATACTTGATTTGAAAATATAATAATTACACTTTTAAAAGGTTTAAATGAATTATTTTGATTGGAATATAAACTATTTAAAGGTGATTTGAAATGATAGTAAATGAACGATATCTTTGAATTTAAAAGGTATTTAAAGTTGAATATTTGGATTTGAACTGATAGGATATTTTATTTTATTAAAATGATTTGAAATGAAGTTTTGTAAGGATATGATATTTTATTATATTAAAATGATTTGAAATGAAGTTTTGAAATTATATGAAAATTTAAATATATGGAAATGGTTTGGAATTGATTTAATCTTTATTTTGATAAAGATATGGTTTGAAATGATATTTTATTTTGAAGTAAAGTATTGTTTTTAAAAGTTATAACCACGGGTTATAATAACGTTGGGTTGTTAAAGAGACCGGGATCGGATATGGACATACTCTCTGTCTTACCGAAAACCACTTTGGCAACTGTGTACGCGGTGGAGATTCCAGAATGAAGTAGGATGGTGGCGACGTTCTTAAGGTATGTTACGTAGACCCAACTCCCGTGAGTTGGCATAAGGTGGCTAAAACAGGAGCGATCTCGGACCAGTGAGGTAGCACCTCTTCTCGGACACATTTCTTCGATATTATACTCTTACTTGTGATTGATTAGATGGCCATCCTCCGATTTGGGAGTGTTGTTCGAGGTGGAACGGTAGTGGCTGCTATGCGTATCCATCAGTCCGTGTGCGTAATTGGTATATCTACCCTGGCATTGCCTAGTTGTGCCGTGTCACCTACCATACCGAGCTTTACTACGATTATGATTTTAAGATCCGACCGCGTTAAGGTTCTCCATCCCCTTAACGCTATTTTCCGATATGATTATACTTTACTTATTTAGACACTATTATAATATCGAATATTACTACATAGTAGATAGTTTAACGGATCCTTAGAGGATGGGCGGTCCCAAGCATCTTCTAAGTTACTTGTACCTTTATTACAGTTCACTTGAGTTGGTTTACATTATATAAGTATATATTGTCCTGACTCGAGTGTTTTGTGTTTTGCTTTACGCTCGGGTCAGCCTGAGTTATTCACAGATTTGGATTTCCACTCTCTTGGAGATTTGAATCGCTGGAGATTATCTGCTTGTCATGTCCTATCTATTTCAGTTCCGTTGTTCTACTCAGCCTGTACTTGGTTATTTTATTGAGACTTTTGTTGTACTCTATTTCTTCTGTTGTATCTTATGTAACTCTGATATATTTATATAGTAGCTTCATGAACTACTATTTCTTTTACTTTTGCTGCATTATTTTACTCTGTGTCTGTGATCTGTGATTATATTTATTTACTGTATATTCTGAGATTTGCCAAATTTTATTTACAATGCGGTATTTTGAGCAATTCAACTCCGGCATGAGTGTCTACCTATACACTTATAATGGATGCGAATGGTCCAAAATACTGGGTCGTTACAATTGTATTACTCTGTGTCTGTGATTCTGTGATGGATTTATTTACTGCATATGCTGAGTTTTGCCAAATTTAAATTAACAATCTGATATTTTGAATTATTCAAGTCAGACATGTGTGGATTTATTATCGATTTGAATGGTCCAAAATAGTGGGTCGTTATAGTTGGTATCAGAGCTTTGGCTCTAGGCAAACTTAGCATATATAGTAAATTTATTTACAAAATCACTTTCGTTCGAGTTTGAATCTCTTCCTTTTGACTTGATTTCCTTTGAACTTTGGAACGTTCCTTGCGGTTCCAAAATTCATTCTTGTCTCTCCCTATTTGTATTCTTTTGATTCTGGAGTATCCCATAACTCCACTTCGAATGATCTCTATAAGAATAGGCGATCCCGCCAATCTTTGAATGATTGTAAAGGGGTGGAACTCCTTTACAATAGGCATTGATTCACCGGAGATTTATATATCCCTCGGTTTTTATGTTGCCATCTCTTGTTATGTCGAATTCGATCTATGGCGATCGAATGTCGATTTGCCTTAGATTTCCGCATCGATTATATTCTTGAAGTCACAGTTGACCCGGTTAAGGTCGCCCGCGATTTATATAAGTGTATCCGACTACTGTTTTGTAATTAATTATCTCATTTTCGTTCGAACTTATTTTTAAATCAGAATCCTATTTGATTAGAGTCCCTCTAATTTGAATTTCTATCTTTGTTTTGAAATCCATTCTTGAACCATCCTTTGAAAAATCAGGCTTGTTTATATTTTAGAATTTTTTTTATATATCGAAATTATTATATTCTATATATAAAAGTGTAATGTTTTCGATAAAGATTATAAACCCTTTTAAAATAAGAATTTGAGGTTTCGAAAGGATTTGTAATTTTGAAAAAAACTATATAAGAAATTTGATTTATCTAAAAATGAATTATAACTGAAGGATTTTAAATTTGAAATCCAAGAATTGAACTCCGGTATTTTGGAATTGGTTTTAAGATTTTGAAATATATAATAATAGTATGATTTAAAAATATTTTCCGAATAAGAAATGTTTCAAATGATTTTAATGAGTTTCGAAGAAATTTCAAAAGAAGTTTGAGAAAATAGAAGTCCAGAACTCACTTATGTCGCTGGAAAATAATTTCGGTGATGAGTGCACGCATCATCGACATTGATTTTCGAGTTTCTGAGTGGGGGATAGGCCACTTCAATAGCTTTGCTATGCGAGTGATTTTGCGAAACCAATTTTGATTTCAAATTCCGAAGTAAGATTTGATATTCAATGTATATATGTATATATATTCGAAATGATTTGAAGTAAGCCGGTGTTTAGTCCTTGAGTTTCGGATTTGATATAACCCCATCTATTAAAATTGATTTACTGATTTGCTGCTGATTTCCAACTCTTGAATTTGAAAATGATTTCTTCAACTATTTTGAAGGTTCGAGCACTTCCAAATCAAGGTTAACTTTTCAAAGCTAAGAAATTTTGAAAAGTATGAATTATTTGATAAAGTATATAAATTTGTTTCGAATGTTTAAGTATGAAGTAATATGATTTAAATAAGTTGAAACTGTTTTGTTAAGTAAATGAATAAGGCTATTTTGAATTTTTCTAAATATGGAATTTAGATTTGAAATGTTTTGTAAGAATTTGGGCTTCAATATATTTTGAATAAAATTTAGTTAAATGTTTTAATTTAGTAACATCTTTATGAAACTATATATTTAACAAGTTGGAATAAATATATAATTTGTACGTATGCTGTTTTATTCGCATAATTAATTTGATCCAGGTTTGAGTACACAAGTTTGAGGTGAATTACACCATTTCGTGTTAGGATTTTTCATTCGATTCTTGATGGCGAATATTTGATATGGATTTTGGGCTTGATCCTAGAATTCTCTATCGTAGTGTATGGCTATGCAAGGAAACTGATGGCTTCTAGTCGAGAAACCATATCGAAATCCGCATTACGGAAGTCGAATGGACAATACTAGTTCGAAAGCGAACTTGTGTGATCGAATGAGCGATCAAATGTGATTTTGCGAAATGATGACGTATGTACATCTTATATTCTAATATCATTGATATATTTTGACGCTGAAATTGAAAGCTGTCATGTTAGAATAACTTTGCTTACTAAAAGAAAATTTCCAATTTAAATTACAAAGATATATAACTCATAAAAGCAAAGATATTCAATCCCATATGGCTCTTCATACAGCGAAATTTAGTTTGAAAAATTTGATCCTTATATAAGATGGACGTTACGTAAGTATAAGATGATTTTGAAAACATTTGATTTTGGAAATGAATTGGTTGACTTAAATTATATTGATTTGGAAATTTGGATTTATTTTCTAAATCTATAACTTTGGAAACTTTGAAACTAAAGATATTTAATTTGAGAAGAAATAATTTGGTGAAATTATATATGATTTTGAAATTGAACTGATATTGAAATAAATTGAAATTTGAGAACCTTGTGTTACTAAATACTTGATTTGGGAGCTGTCGAACTTATATAAAATTGATTTGTATGAGTATGAAATTGATTCGAAAACTATGGATTTGAAAAGGGTACTCAATTTGAAAAGTGAAATCTTATATAATTAAAGTCTATATAAGTGTGATTTGATATACTTTTGATTTTGGAAAAGTATTTGATTTGAAATTAAATCTTATATATAATGGATTTTATATAAGTACGATATTTGAAAGTGATTTGAAAAGGTACTATATGATACATATTTTCGAAGTAAAGATATGGAAAGTGCCTTCTGCTTGATATCCGATTTGTGGCCACATCTTGGATTCATTCTATCGATATTATTCTCTCTGATTTTGGTTTTCCGGATATGATACTCGAGTGTCCTTCGAATTCCATGGCGTTACCTATGGTCTTATTTTTTCTCTCGTGACTGCATAGCGCAACTGCCTGGCTGAGTCTTGCCTAGGGGTACAGATTATTTCCTGGGGGATCCAGGCGTAACCATTGTGTATCCTGCAATCTGTGTAGGTCGCGAATAGTAGCGCAAATGCTTGGCTGAGTCTTGCCTAGGGGTATGGATTGTTTCCTGGGGGATCCAGGCGTAACCATTGTGTATCCTGCATTCTACTAGTCATCATGGCGTAACTTGCAGGGCTGAGAAAGCTTACGGATATGGATTGTTTCCTGGGGGAACCAGGCGTAACCATTGTGTATCTGCGAACCATGGTTAGACAAAGGTTTTGTTTGTTTGTTGTTTGGATTGTACTTTCCATATCTTTTTTTTTAAGATTTTTCCAGTATTTTCACTGGGTGTTGAAACAAGTCTACTAAGTACCTGGAGAATTCTAGTTTTGCGCCTGATCAACGCACTACCAGAGTCTACAGGAACAAGGATAAACTTGTTAAAACATCGAGTTATAAAAGTATTTTCGAAAGGAAAAACTTGTTTCGATATAAAGGTATTTTATTATAAAAGTACTTTCAACAAAGGAATTCTGTATTAATATTTGAAATTGAAATTCTTATGGTTTGAATTAATTATTCATGCCCGATACTATTCTTTTGAATCTATCTTATCTGCTCAGCTTTATTTATTCACCTATATTCTGTCTTTCCTGGTCCTTCTTTTCCTTGTTGACTATATCCTTTTAAATATTGTTTATTTATATACTACATGGTTTAATAGAAATTTTAGTGTTAAATATTTTAGAAGTTATTAATTAAATACAACATATTTAAAGAAAAATGATTATTGACTTATTAATAATATTTGAAAATTATGTTGAGATAAAAATTAATAAATTTATGAATTATGGATTTAATATTTTCAAATGACTCCTTTGTAAATATAAGTAATAATGTAAATAATTGTTTTCAAATAGTTTTCATATATTTATAAGGGTGCTATTTAAACATATAAATGGTGTTTATAAGGGAAGCAAGAAACTTTACAGATGAGTTTTGAAAGGTACTAAAGTATTGAAGATAATTGATTTGCAAATGAAGTGTTCAAATGAATATTTCAAAGTAAATTTTTATAAGTTCTTTGTATATATAATTTTAAAATAATATATAAATGGAAATATTCTGATTTGCAAAGTTTATAAATAACTACTTATGGATATAATACATGGGTTAACCAAGTTATTAAATATTAATTAACTTAAATTGAAATTTATATATTTTTAAATTAATTATCTATCATTGTATTCCAATCTATTTTTTTTCCTGGTTGTTTCTATTCTCCTACCTCCTTCCTTTTCGGGGACGAAAAGTTTTGAGTGGAGGAGAGTGTAACGACCCGAAAATTTGAATGGTTTAAATAAGAAAATTTATTAAAATTTTGTGAAATTTTAAAACAATAAAATTGAAAATAAAAATTTATTATTTGGAATACGTTTATTTAAACATAGCAACTGGTAAATTTTCATCTGATAATATTGAAGTTTATTTTCCTGTGAAATTTTATTTCAAATCAAACCGGTTAATAACAGTGAATTTAAAAGTTTTCCGAAACCAAAATATGTCAACAAGAGAAAATTTATTCAGAGCATTCTGAATCAGACTGCGAAATTCATTTCGCGAAATTCGGACGTTTCTAGCTCCGTTTGGATAATTCTGGCAAAATAGCAGCATTTTCGATACCGATTATCGACTTTTGATCGGATTATCATACCACTGATATCTGTGTACCGGTTCGATCGTCTCGTCGTGCTGATCTCAACGGTATATTTATTTTGTATTTTGAGGTCCGGTGCGTGACAGAAGTGATATAGACTGTTCGTTGTAACGGTACCACAAATCGTGACCTTTTGATTTTCCTTCGGTTTCAAATTTGAAACGGCAGCCCAAACCTTAATAATTTGCTATAACTTTTCTACTGAATCAAAGCTAACGTTGATATTGCATTTATTCCTTTTTATTATATACATATTTGCATAACAGCTGTAGCCGGTTCACTTCTTTCTCTGTTAAATCTTAGATCTCCTTTTCAAAGGAATACTTTATTATGAAATAAAACTTTCTTTATTTCCTGAAGCCTCCACTTCAAAATCATGCCTTTCTTCCACTTCCTCTCGGCCATGGCCGATTCACCTCTTCTATATATATGAGTAAACTCGCCTTGGAAGCCGCTCATCCTCGTGCTCCTCATCCAGCCCACCTTGCCGCCGACGCCTCCTCCCCATGCCAGATCCAGCACCGCCCCATGACCCAGCTACCCGAAGCCATGGCGAAACCATCGACCACGTCACCTGCAACCGCGCTCTCTCTTCTTTGCTCGCCCAAACCACCTCCGCACTACGAACCCACCCAAGCCGAGACCTGCTCCTTCTTTCTTTTTCTACTTCGGTCGAAGCTTCCTCCTCTCTCGTCAACCTACCTTTCCCTGTCACCGCTTCCGAGCACTGTCCACCATCGACCTATGACCCAGTGCACCGCAGCCCCTACTATTTATATTTAGGTATTATCATTTTTATTTATATATTGTATGTATATGTTAAGTTGTTCCGATTGTTTCAAGTCTGCATATCTCTAGAATCAAGGCCGCGTTACAAAAAGGTGTGTTGATTTTAGTATTTTATGTATGTCATAATAATATTTATAAATAAGTATATGATCTGTGTGTATATAAGGGCATTTGGTTGTATATATATATAATTTTCAAGTGTGTATAGTTTATATAAATATTAGTTATACTGATTTATATTCTGTTTTTATATATATGCAGTAATATATAGATGTTACCATATATATGTTTAGTTAGTATTCTATAATTTATTATAAAGTTGTATACATAGTTCGTCCATTTATAGTTTATATATATATTATATAGTACTATTCATTTAACATGGTCGCAGTCATTACTTTTGCAAGCCTTCTGTCTGATTTATACAGACATTGTTTTAGAAATGTTGCTTTACGTGTTGCTTTTGAAATTTTAATACATATTTTATTGTGGGGTTTGAAAGTTAATATATCTCAGTTTACAGATGTTTACACATATATTTTATAAGTAGATTTTATAATATAATATTTTATCAAGTATGTGTTTATTAAATTTGATTTTTCTTTTACTCTACGTATATAGGTTCTGATATATATGTAATTAAATGTTACTGCATAAGTTGAACATCCTGCACATGTTTGTATAATTGTTTATGAACATAAACTGCATACGTCTGTTTACTATATGATTACATATATGTAAGTGTGGTAGTATTTTCAGGATATAATTTTTATATAATAGTCAGGAGTCTGGTATGTTATAAAGTTAAAGTATGTTTATATTAATTTTTAGGTATGTAGGATATTTTAAGTTTTCGCATATCATGTGCTGTTAGAAATTTTTTTATAAGTAAAGCTATCTATTAGCTAAAATATATAGTTACCTAAATATACTATTCTTCCAACTCTTTTTCTTCCACCAGACAATGTTCCTTGATAATATTTAGTTTGGGAAAAATTTATAAGTCCAGTTGCTATCTTTTTTTTTTGTTGTTGTTTACAGGCTATACATATAGGCATATGGGTTTGTATAAGTTTACTTGTCTGCATATAAATTTATATACAAATGTGTATGTATCTGTTAGCTTTCAAATTTATATACCGTTGATTTTTAATATCTGAGTTTAAGGATAATGGTTTTAAAATCTTTATATTATTTAATAGTTGTCTTAACTACAATACTGGATATATATATATAATGTATGTACCCTCGGTTATATCAAAACTGATTTTTATTTGATTCTCATCGATTCCCATTTTATCAGCTTTTGGCCCGTCGTGCTTGTTTCCTTCATCAAATTCGTGTCTATCTCACTTTGTGCTTGGATTCGTAACTCGTTTCATCTGTCAAATCTATCTAGCCTCGAAAGGTGAGCAATCACTCACGATTAACGTTCTTTTATTTATTAAATTTGATTTCAATTGAAACGACAATTGAAATATGCTGCTGTATTTATTTAAGTTGTTATATATGCTATTATCTGTAACTGTTCACCTGTGGGATATGACACCATATCCCGTTGTCTTATTCTTTTGTTATTAATGATATATGCCTGTTGTTTTATTTTATATTATCTGTTATCACTCTGCAAGTTCCCTGTTAGTATAGAATTCACTATGGGTTGAAATGATACATACCCGAACGGACTTTAGAATAGGAGAAAATCGTTATGGGTTGAAATGATAAACCCAAGCGATTTTCATTTGAATTGGAATTGGGATTACGGGTCGAAATGATATCTACCCGTATATATTTAAATTTCGGATTGAAATGATAAATATCCGTATCACTTAACCATATGATATATATATATATATATACAGACACCGTTGGTCCATATATACAAATATTTTGAAAATGAATTCTATGGTTTTTGAAAGAAATATATGGTTTTAAATAAATGTTGATTCTTAAATTATTATATATGAATGGTAATGATATATATAGGTTTAATTATAATATTAAATTTAATTAAGATTGATTGAATACATATAATATGGTTAAGTACTTATATCTATATTTCAAAAAAATAGATTTTGGAAATTTTTTTGAATAAGTTAAGGTTAGGAAGATAATTTGAATTTAGTTGAAATTGATTCAACAAAGAATTTTATTTAATTAAACCGATTAGAAACTTATTGGAATTGAGATGTAAGATATGATTTATAACTTGGGTTTGATTTATAGGTAATTTAATGAATATTTCTTGTTTAAATAAAGTTTAAGGAAATATTTAGAAAAATGTGATTTAAAGCTAGTAAATGATATTGAATCTATTAAGTGAATATTCCCTGATTAAATAATAATGAAGTTAAATCAAGAGCTATATGAAACTGTTAAATCTAACTTTGAAATGTTGAATATTAAAGCTTTGAAATATATTGAAAATAAATGGTATATGTAGAACTGAATTTAATTGTTGAATGGAGCTTGAATAAACTTGAATTTGGAATTTGAAGTTGATTTGAATCGATTTGCAAGACTTGAGAAAATTTAATGCTTTACTTTATAAATTATTAATATATACTATCTTGGAAAATAGTTATATTTGAAATGAAATGATATTTGGGTTTTGAAGTATAAATTAAATTGAAATGACCACGGTGTTATACTGTATATTTCCACCTTGTAGATAGTTCTGAAGATCCTTAGAGGATGGTTATCCCAAACATCCTTTAAGTTACTTGTAATTCAGTTGATATTTCACTTGAGTTGGATTTATTGATATAATAATGTTAATCCTGACTCGAGTGTTTTGTGTTTTGCTTTACGCTCGGGTCAGACCGAGTGAAACAGTATTTGAGACTCACCCTTGGAGTTTGGAGCTTCCTTTGGAGATCCAACTATCGCCTCAGCTTTCAGCTCTTCTAGTTGATTTGTTCAGAGTAGTCATCGGTGGTACTGGAGACTTCACTGTATTTGAGATATTCTGTTGTATTTTATTTTAACTGTGATGTTTATATAGTAGCTTCATGAACTACTATTTTATCTATTCCGCTGCGTATTATTGTATTACTCTGTGTCTGTGATTCTGTGATGGATTTATTTACTACATATGCTGAGTTTTGCCAAATTTAAATTAACAATCTGATATTTTGAATTATTCAAGTCAGACATGTGTGGATTTATTGTCGATTTGAATGGTCCAAAATAGTGGGTCGTTATAGCCCTCGGTATTTTTTTAGAGGTGTATTGTGGTGGGTGGTACCCCAGTAGCCCAATCACTGATGGAAATCCAATCTCCAATACAAGCCCCCTATGGATTTAGTTGTATACCTATTATACTGGAATTTAATTAATGTGACAATTTCGGCCATGATTAATATTTATTTTACCTAGACATTTTTATAATATCATTGGATTTTCTTTAAAAAAATGTTTTGGTTTTTATAAGGTAAAAACCAGCCTGTGTCTATGTGCGGCATGGTCTTACGAGATACCTTTAATTTAATATGTTTTACAACATATAGTAATCCATTTGATTATGTTTCTCATACTGGTTTTACCAAACTAACCCGAGCGTTGTTTCCCTATAATGCTCGGTGGGCCCGAGCATATTTTTCCAGATTTAGTTGGACACTTTGGAGCATTCCAGAGATGAGCTAGATGCCTCCAAGATGTACTTTGGTATTTTACTATTATTTTCAGTTGTTTGTATTTGTTGCATTTATTAGCAATTGTAAGGCCAGATTGCTGTAACCAGGCTTTTAAATCTCCCCGAGATGGCCGAGATGAAAAATCCGAGATATCAGCCAAAATCCGAGATTTGGCAGCCTATTTAGTTATAAGTGTTTTAAATATCACCCGAGATAGCCGAGATATTTTCCCGAGATATTGGCCAAAATCCGAGATTTAAAACACTGGCTGTAACTGTCCAGGGCCACACATGATAGGATAATTGTACTTTGATTGATGTATGTATATTAAAGTTTAGTTTTTCTTTGTAAAGATCATTTGTGTAATATATTTTACTCGTCACATTTTGTGAGATTTTGTTCTATCTTTTCTTTCTTTCACCCTAATGATCTGCCTTTTCGGCACTTGGATGTTCAGCACATGAATACCGTGGATGTATTAATGTCGACTTTTGGGGATTTAAAAGGTAGGACGTTACAGAGGCAATGAAGCTATTTTGGTTATAGTGGATAGACTCACTAAAAGTGCCCATTTTATTCCCATTAGGGTTAATTGTACTACAACATCTTTAGCGCAAATTTATATTAAGGAAGTGGTTTGACTTCATGGAATACTAGTTAGCATTGTTAGTTATAGGGAACCCTTTTTCACTAGTGAATTTTGGGGGAGTTTGTAGTCCGCTTTAGGAACCTCATTAAATTTTGGCATGCTTATCACCCACAGACGGATGGTCAGACAGAAAGGGTGAATAGGATCTTGAAAGACTTCTCGAGAGCTTACATCACGGATTTTGGAAGGTATTGGGAGCATCACTTACCTATTATAGAATTCGCTTATAATAATATCACCAAGCGATGATTGGCATGGCCCCCTTTGAGGCATTGTATGGGAGGTCGTGCAAATAGCCTAATTGTTAATGGGAAACCACCAATAGAATTCTACTCGGACTAGACTTGACTCGCATGACCTCAGAAAAGATAGAGTTGATTAGGCAGCGAATGAAGGCCACACAGGATCATCAGAATTCCTATACTGATAAGTGAAGGAAGGAATTGGAGTTTGAGGTAGGGGACATGGTGTTTGTTAAAGTTTCCCCTTTTGGGATGGTTATGAGATTTGGTAAATCAGGTAAATTAGCACCAATGTTTGTTGGGCCTTCTCTGATCTTGGAAAGAATAAAGAAACTTGCATATCGAGTAGAGCTACCAGATAAGCTGGCGGGAGTCCATAATGTATTTCATGTTTCGCAATTGAGTAGATGCCTTCATAGCACAACCACCATGGTAGAGCCTGATCAATTAGTAGACACTAAGATTGAGCCGATAGCACCCCGTGCCACTTCACACATTGTGGAGTATGGGACTAGAAAGCTCTGCAATAAGGAAATAAGGTTGGTTCGAGTACAGTGAGGAGATAATCTGATGGAAAGCACATGGGAAACCGAGGAAAAGAGGAGGACCTCTTATCCTGAGCTTTTCTCTGGTAAACTCTCTCCAAAATTAGGTTTTGATTGCATCATGGTTGCTAGATTGGGTGGTAAAGGATGGTTGCCACACTTTTTACTATCACTTTTGCATTTACGTAGAACTTTATGCATGTCTAGGATGCTTGCATACATGCTTATATGTCACGACCTTGCATTCACGCTTGGATTGAGCTCACTATAGTATGTCTGCATACATAATCATATTGCTCTTTTGGTTAAGTAGATGATTATGTAGATAACTTGGTTGTCTAACATGGATGCTTAGTGCATGTTACACTATCTATCCGTTGGGTATTTCGGAGATGAAATCCTTTTTATGGAGGGGGAGAATATAACACCCCATAAAAATTAATAAGAGATTAATTAAGTAATAAATTAATAATAAGGTTGAAAATAAAAATTTATAAAGGTCAAAATTTAGGCACGGAAGTTGCACCGCTGCATCCATGGAGGTTTTCTGATCAATTTCCATATATAAGGTTTTGTAATCGGAGCTCAAATGGAAAATTTATTGACATTTAAAGTTTTCGAATTCAAAATAATTCAGTAGGAATTAAAATTCAAATGTGAAATTAATGTAAAGAATTTGAAATCTGAAAAATTAACGTTGGTTAGAATGGAGTTAGAGAAAATGTTAAAGTAAATGGTAATGATAAAAAGTAATAAGGAATTAAATAAAATTAAAACGGCTAATAAAACCTTCCCAAATGCAAGCTACCGGTCGACCACCTTCCTTGGGCCGTCGACCGCTAGCGATTGACCGCTTGAAGAAGGCGGTCGACCGGTGGGTGTGTGGCGGCTAGGGTTGTTTAGGCTAGGAATGGCCCAGATTTTATTATTTTAAACTGAGTTTAATCCGATGGTTTTGGTAACTTCTAACCACTATAAATAAGAGCTTAGCCCCTCACTTTTATTCACAGATTATTTGGAAATGTAAGCGGAGCTCTGTTAGTTTCTTCCACATGATTCAAAAATTCCTTAAGGCTTTCAAATAAGGGATTCTAGATGTTAATATTCAATTTCAAATTCTACTCTTCTCCAATCTCTAAAATTTTGAGTCTAATTAATATATCTAATTATTGTATATTTTAAAAGAAAGTGACTTGGGAAGAGATTAAAAAGCAAGTGTGTTTAAGTTCGAAGGAGAAAGTTGGGAATTATCTATGAGTGGAAATCATAGTAGTTCTCATTTTAGTAATTGTGTAGTATATGTTGGATTTGATATATGCCTTGGGGAATTTTGGTTCACGAAAACTTCAAATTTAAACCCCTAAAATTCCCCTAAAGCGAAATGCCAATTCTTATGTATTGGAATCTCAATTATTATATATTAAAATAGCAGAAATTGTGTAATAGTTGTAATTCTAATATTCTACATTTTATTCCACTTCTCACTTTTCTTTTTTGGTGTGATTAAGGGTTTTGAAAAAAAATATTAAGAAATGTTGTGTAAAGTACGGATTTCCTTAGTCTAGTTTTTCCTATTTTCGTAATTTAAAATAAAAATCCCTTTTTACTGTATGTGTAAAAGTTGAATGGAATGTAAAATGGTTTAATTGCAAATTCTATTGATATTGATTCTACAATTTTAAATAAAATAAGTTTGGTAATCGATTATATTTTCTTATACTAGTCTATTGTTGGGCTAAGGATTTAGCTAATTTGTATGTTATGGTATGAAGTTGGACTTGTATAAATTGGAAGTTTTTGAAATTTAAATGGTTAGTATAGGACTAAACCTTCATAAGCTTAGGAATATTTAGTCGTTTATATATATATATATATACATACATATATTTATGTGTGTGTAGAGGAGCATTCAGTAGCACCCCAAATAGTGTAGCACCTCAAATGTCCCCAGGTTTCCACCACAAGCACCAAATTAAATAATAGTTCCTTCTCTCTTTTGCCAGTACCACTATTATTTAATCTGGAGCTTGTGGTGGAAATCAGGGGGCATTTGGGGTGCTACACTGTTTGGAGTGCTATTGAACGCTCCTCATACACACACACGCACATACACATATATTAGCTTATAAATAACGTATAATTAATACTGTATTAATAGCTTAATAAATAGGTTATTAATTAGCATTAAAACCTCATAGGAAATAAACTGAGATAACTATGAGTTATCCCACCGTTTGACCAGGCAGTATAAAGACAAATTTGAAGAGTCAAACTTTAAAGTTATCAAGGAAGATGCCCGAAGAGATGACCGCGAAACCCAAAACTCAAATACAACCAGGAACAAAAAGCAACTACGAGTCCATTCCAAAAATCCAAAATCCAAAAATCCACCAAGGGTGGATCATACCGATCCACAACTTTTCACTAACTCTACCTCCAACTTCCTACACTCCAAAGTCATATAGCCTATAGCCCATTTCTGGCCTCCTATGATCGTTTCTATGCACCAGCAATCAATCTCGTTGAACTCCAGAAATCAGCAACTCCAGTTATTTATATATTCATCATTTAGACTCAAAAACAAGCCAATAATGGGGTAAGGTAGATTGGAATCATGAAGTTAACCACGAGTCGAGCTAGGACAAAACATTCAAAACATCCCATTTAGCTATTTCATGGATCGATATTGATCCATGACCATGGGCTGGTATCGATTTACGAATCTTGACGAGGTGGCCACCACTTTTTCTAGAGAATCGGTCTTTAGCATGGAGAATGATGTGGAGATCATTGGGGCGAGATTCTAGGCTTCCTACAGCGATAAATAAGAGGGCAGGGCTCATTTTTATGGATCTTCTTTAGCTCTCTTACTCTAATATCTTATAATCACTCATGGATTTATATCGATCTGTAAGAACATAGTGTAAATAGCAGTATAAACCATCAATAAAGTTAAGTGGACGTAGGCCAAGATTAGCCGAACTACTATAATAATGATGTGTGTTCTTTTATTGCTCCTTTTAATTTACTTATCTTCACTTTTTATTCTTTACGTAATTTATTAGGTGTTTGTGCCATTTTTGGTTCAAACATTTTGGTGCTTTCATTGAGAACCACTTGAGTTCATAAATTTGAGACTTTGAAAGATTCAAAATGACAAGACAATCAACTAGGAAGACCATTGTTAGAGGAAATCAACAAGGGGGCAGCCAAGAGGCGGCCTTAGGAACCAACCCCCCATCCATCTATATAACTAGGGACGAGATGGAGATCATGATGAATTGATTGCAAGAAAGGATGATTGCTCGCTAGAAAGAGATGATGGAGAATCTCTTCAGGAGAATGGGACCAGCAAGAACAGCCAAAGTTGTGGCAAATCAGAACCAAAGGCCGGAAGCTGGATCAACTGCACCAGGAAGTGGGATGGAGCAGAATGGAGCGACCCTTAAGCAAGTTGTATGGATCGGTACCAATCCACAAGCATAGATCGATACCAACCCATAAGAACTTGGATGCACGTGTAATTTTATCTTAGGTGGAGATGATGCACGTCCAGTAAACAATGCTGGGCATATGAATGCAAATCAGAATGTGGAAGAATGTTAGGAGGAGTACATGCTGGAAGTTCCCTTATAGAAACGCGGGGCAGGTTAGGAATGCCAACTTGAGAATTCCTTTGAATGATGATGACAGACTTGCTAAGATGGTGAGATGAGCTATGCGGGGTGGATTGCCTAATCGAAGCCGCGAGGATATAAATAAGAGTCCATTCACTTTGAATATTCAGTACGCTAGGAATTCGCCTGATTTCAAGCTTCCTACATTGGAGACGTATGATGGAAAGTCTGATCCGACAGTTCATTTGATGAGGTACATCCGACACATAGAGGTGTTGATTGCATTTGACGAAGTAATGGGACGGTGCTCCCTATTGTATTTGACGGATTTGGCAGTGTTATGGTTTAGGCAGCTGGAAAATAGTTCCAAAAGCACGTAGATAGAGTTAGTGGATAATTTATAAGACAGTTTTGGGTCCATATCTCATGACCCAAGAGCTTAATGACATTGTTGAGGTGAAGCAGAGGGCCAAAGAGTCCCTCAGGAGTTTTTTAATGATATGTAATGCAGCGACAACCATGGTAGATAGGCCGGATTCATCAGTGGTTCTGATGGCGGTGGTTCCTAAAGTGGCTAATAAGATAGATTTTAAGGTTTCTTTGAAGCGAGATCCATCGATGGACTCGTAGAAATTTATCGTGAAGCTGAAAGGCATCTATGCTAGGGATATGCTGAAGTTGAAGAGGAAGAGATTAATGCTGTAAATGGCAGAAGACCGCTCTAAAAAGGATTTAGCAGAGACAAAGGAAAACAGAAGATGAATGATGGCTTTGAAAGATCCAAGTGGCAAAGAAGAGAACCGAAATTATCTTCTTATACATATTTGAACAAGACCCCAGAGCAGATTTACGTTGATATTAGAGGATAGATCCCCTATCGGAAACCAGCAAAGAGAGAGCCCACAGACCGTGAAAGAACGTCTGGAAATTATTGCCTATTCTATAGGATGGATGAAAATAATACAAATGACTGTAGACATCTGTGCGATCTGATCGAGGGACAAGTCTGAAACAACCAATTGCAACAGTAAATGATAAATTGAGCTATGGTGGTGGAATAAGACGGCCATCATCCGCAACGAATGGAAACGGCCTTAGATCGAGGTCGAAGATAGTCATCACATGATTGGGATGGATGGGAGTCGAATTCGATTCACGCACTTTGTTTTTTTGTTTCTTTTCTTGAATTTTGCTTTGCATGTTAAGCAATAAAGACAATATTAACGTTAAGCCACTTACACGTGTATGGTATCCCGAACGATCCTTAAGCACACTTTAGGTCGAATGCCCGAGACGACTATTTAGGATGGTAATAACCTCAGACCGCTTACACATGTACGAGATCTAGATTGGTCTCTAGGCACGCTCTTAGTCAGATGTCTGGGATGAACACTTAAAATTTCTACTTATTTTCTTTGATTTGATTTGAATATTTGGATTTTTGAAAAATCACATTGAATGTGATGGCTAAAATTGATTGTTTTAAAGTCCCATCCAAAGAGCCGGGACCAGAGTGCAAGGTGCAAGTCCCCTAGCCGAAGAGCGAGTAGATGGACTTCTATGATATTGATCGCTTTAAGTCCCAACCAGAGAGCAGGGACCGGAGTGCAAGAAGTAAGCCACCTCACCGGAGTGCGAGCGGATGGGCTTGCTTGTCATTAAGTCCCCTCGCCGGAGAGCAAGCGAATCACGCTCAGCAAGGGTTCGAAGAGACCACGGATTTAGCTATTGGCCTCGAATGGCCATGGATTTGGTTAACAGTTTGGAGAGACCATGGATTTAATTATCGATACCGAACGACCATGACTTTAATTAATAATTCGGAGAGATTGCAGATTTAACTATCAGCTCTGAATGGCTAAAGAATTGATTAACGATCCACTGATAGCACATTAAATTAAATATAAAGTGATCAGAAGACGTCGAACATATATAGATTTGATAAAAGGATTTGAACGCCTTGTAATCAGAGTACAACTGATAAATCCCGAATGAATACAAGATGATTTTGATATATGATGTAATAAATTTGAATACAAACAGAATGATGATGATGTATATACTACACTAAGGCAGAGTCTAGAGTCTTATGTTGTAACAGATTTGGAACGACCCATAATTGATGAGAGAATTCAAAGGAACAGGATGATTCGTAATAGCTTGTTCGACCGATAACCAAAAATTCAACTACTAACATCTCACCAACTTTAACATTTGTTCTTGACCAAAGCACACCTTCCATTCACAAGCCATGCTTTGGAGGGCAAGTGTTATCTCGCCTTTTGACCAGGCAATATACAGACAAATTTGATGAGCCAAACTTCAAAGTTATCAAAGCAAGACGTCCAAAAAGATAACCGCAAAGCCCAAAAATCAAGTCTAACCAAGATCACAAAGCAAGTACGAGTCCATTCCAAAAATCCATCAAGTGGCGGATCAGTACAGATCCACCACTTGGATCGGTACCGATCTACAACTGTTCACCAACTCCACCTCCAACATCCTACACTCGAAAGCCATACTGCCTACAACCCATTTTTGGCCTCCTATGATCATTCGCATGCACCAGTGATTGATTTCATTGAACTCCAAAATTCAGCAACTCCATTTATCCATAAATCCATCATTTGGATTTAGAAACAAGCTAATAATGGTGCAAGCAAGATTGGAATCATGAAGCTAACCACGAGTCGAGCTAGGACAAACATTCAAAACATCCCATTTAGCCATTTTATGGATCAGACCGATCCAAAACCATGGATCGGTACCGATCGACGAATCTTGATGAGGTGGCCACAACTTTTTTGGAGAATTAGTCCTTAGGGTCGAGAACGATGTGGAGATCATGAGGGTGAGATTCTAGGCTTCCTACAGCTATAAATAGGAGTGCAGGGCTCATTTTCATGGATCTTATTCATCTCTCCTATTCTCTTACTCTAATTTATTTTAATCACTCATGAATTTATACTTATCTGTAAGAACAGAAGTGTAAACAACACTATAAACCATCAGCAAAGTTAAGTGGACGTAGGACAAGATTAGCCGAACCACTATACAAATGTTGTGTGTTCTTTTCCTGCTCTTTTTAATTTACTTATCTTCACTTTTTATTCTCTAGTTAATCTATTGGGTGTTTGTGCCATTTTTGGTTCAAAAACTATGGAAAGTAATCCATAATTAAAGGTAAAATAAGGAGATATCCTTATAAGGTCTTAATGCGAAACATGGTAAGGTATATATGGTAGTACGTTAGGAGAGTTGAAATTATGACTAAGTTATAGGGATGCGAAGTCAATCAAAAGCACACAGAAGTCTGCCCAGCTAATCTAGCTACCAGCAGTGTGACTTTAAGGCTGATGTAAGACATCACCTATAATAAATACTTATGGAGGACACGAGGTTAGGCCCAACTCTATAGGATAAGCTATCCAGTTAATCTGGCTATCACTGCTACGGATATATGGATTAATATAAGATATCACAGTTTAGGTTATGGATCAGAATGCGTAGGACCTGCTTTGGGGTTCGAGGGTATTAAGTGGCTGTTTTAGGGTCCGCCTCCTCTCTAATTAGGAAGTATTAAATGGTCAGGGTATCGTTTAGGCATGGTAGTAGGAAATATCGAGAAGGGTCGACTTCTGGTCTGAGGTATTAAGTGGTTATTGTAGGGTCTGTCTCTTTCTAAAAGAAGTATTAAGTAGTATAACGAGATTTCATGTGATATCAACTATATATTACCAATGAAGGGTCCGTCTTGGGTTAGGTATTAAATGACAGCGACCTGCCTAAAATCTAGGTATTAAATGGTTAGAGTATGCCTAATTCCCATTAAAAAGTTATTAAGTGACTTAGATACTTTCTCTTACATTGTTAAGACGTGATTGACGGTAAATGCATGGGACTAGGACGGGCCTTTGGCCTACAGTTGAAGAGAGGTAATAGATTTGGATTGAAAGAGTGTAGGCTATAGAATTGGACTGGAAAAGCCTTAGAGCTTATAGTTAAAGAGATTATATATCTAATATAGTTAGGATGCATAAGACATATTCTTATCTAAATTATACCGCCCAAGTACTAATATTGAAAGGCTCGAGATTTTTATTCACCAAACATTGTTGTTCTGACTCCCTCCCCATTACAACATGAGTTAAGGAAAGACGATGTTGATTTAGGAGATGAAGGCAAAAACGGAGTCATGTGGCAGTTATCTATCTACTTATGTTTTTATATATATTTGATGTACGCATTTCATATATGATGTTATTGTATTTTGATATATTATACCATGGATATTGAGATGTTATGTTTTATTTTGAAATTTGAATTTTTATAGAATGGGTACTATTTCTTATATTATATTTTATCCTTTACGCTATAAGATTCGGATAGCTTTAGTAGCTAGCTTTGTGTATTGTTAAATTTTAACAACCATTAATGTAACGACCTGCCTTTTTGGACGTTTTAAGCAAACATACATGCCGAACTCAAACCATTCAAAAGGGAAGATTATTATGTGGTAAATAAGAAAAAGAGAAAGAAATAAAACAATTACAAAATCTTGAAGCGGAATGACAAAATATAATAATCAAATAACAGTTCATGAGGCTGTTTTAAAAAAATACACTTGATTATTCTTTACAACACAAACATCAGAGTTACATAAACATGAATAAATAAATAAATGCAGCGGAATAACATGATGCAGTTTAATACATATAATAGGTAATAATAGTAGAATCTTCGTCTTCGTCCTCCAGGAATAAGGTCTTCAACCATGAAATGCTCAGGCTGACCCGAGCGAATTGAAAAGACAAAACACTCGAGTCAGAACTAAAAGATCTTATGTAAGTTAAATCAACAGTAAATATGAGTGTAACGGTGTCAGACATGTTTACGGGGTTGACATCTCATATCCAGTGTCTAACGTGAGTGTAGTAAATTAAGAGATGTTCGGGATTTCCATCTCCTAAGGATCCATTAAACTATCTACTATGTAGTAAAATACGCTATTATAATATGTCTACAGTAAAGTAAAAGTATTAAAATAGCGTTAAGGCGTTACCTATATCCCCCTTAACACATTTTATATATTCCCATAGTCTATATAGTACCGTAACTCCCCCCGTAAACTGGAGGGCTATCAGAGGGCACTCCATAGGTATGGTACAAAACAAACTTGTAGAAGGCGCGCTGGGGCATGTGAACACGACACTCGAGGCAATGCCAGGGTAGATATACCAATTGCAGATCCGGACTGGTGGTAACGCATAGCAGCTACTACCGCCCACCTCTGAACACACTCCGAAATCAAAATCAAAGGGTGGCCACCAAATCAATCACAAAGCAATAGAATGGTATCGAAGAAATGTGTCTGATCGGAGGAATGACCTCACTTGGCCCGGCATGGCTCCTATTTTAGTCACATCTATGCTGACTCATGGGAGTCAGGGTCACGTCATACCTTATACAGAAATCATACGCCAAACCATCCTACTTCATTTCTGGAATCTCCACCACGTACACAGTTGTTAAAGTGGTTTTCGGTATTGGCAGAGAGTATGACAATATCTGATCCCGGTCTCTTTAACAACCAACCGCTTATTACACACCGGATGGTTTTTTAAGTTTCAAAAGTAAATTCACAATTTATATCAAAATATCATATTCGATTTCAAATCATATCTCTTTTGAAATCATATTCACTTTCAAACTATATTCACTTTCAAAATCATATTCACTTCCAAATCATATTCACTTTGAAATTTTTTTGATAAGTTATGTTAATTAATTCTTCATTTCAAAATCAACTTATTCACTCAAATATGTCATTTCACAAAAAGATATCAATTCCAGTTTCCAACTTAGGTTGTATCATCATCAAGGATTTTAAATATAAATACTTCAACTTTACATAGTCTGAAATTTTAGAAAATAGTTTAGGTAGTCATAAATAGTTTTAATAGGTTGAATTTTTTTTTAAAATAGATTAAATAGTTTTAAAATAGAAAAATAGTTTAAATAGATTTAAATTAGATTTTATGATTTTAATAGATTGAATATAGGTTAAATAGATTTTATTTGATTTAAAAATGATTTAAATAGATTAAATATAGGTTAAATAGATTCAAATTATATTAAGTAAGTTTAAATAGATTAAATAAATTTAAAATAGATTAAATAGATTTAAATTATATTAAATAGATTTAAAATAGATTAAATAGATTTAAATTATATTAAATAGATTTAAAATAGATTAAATATATCTAATTAGTTTAAAATAGGAAAAATAGATTAAATTGGATTAAATAGGTTATAATAGATTAAAATAAATTAAATAGTTTTCAATTGGTTAAAATAATTTAAATTAATTAAAATAGTTTAAATTAGTTTAAAATATTTTTCAAAGTTATATCCAAACATTTTCAGTATCTCAATTCCGATAAATTCATTTATATTTGACACTTCAACTTTGAACTTCAAATTTAAATCCTTTGAACAATTCATTAAATCAATTCCACTTTCAACATTAACACTTGGATTATCGAAAATAACTCAGTTTATATAAATCAGTTTCTATTTCAAAATGCTAGTTAACTGAATTCAAATTTTTAAGGAATTAAAAATCATTAATTTTAACCAATCCGATGTCCGTATATAATTCTCTACCTTAGGGTCAAGTGATACAGATATTTATCATTTCAATCCGCAATTTAAAATTTTATGGTTATATCATTTCAAACCGCAATCCCGAATTAAAATTAAAATCCATAAAATCGCTCGAGTCTATCATTTCAACCCATAACGATTTTTCCCTAATCTACAAATCGTTCGGGTATGTATCATTTCAACCCATAGGGAACTTGCAGTATTATAACAATATAAAATACAACATCCAGTCATCCAATATCAACAATCAAACATCCATCACAATCATCATCCAAATCAACCAATAAACATCAATAGATAACTGATAATCAATAATAGGTATTACTTTGACAATTTAATTCAATATTAAATTAAACAATAATTAAATGCAATAAAAGTCAACTTTAACTAGAATGACAATTTAAAATATACCAAACATCGATCAATAAATTACTAATCACATCATAAACTTAATTTAACTCACATAACAAAATCAAGTAGTTGTGAGTGGGTCAAAACACTCACCTTTGAATTTCAAATCGATTTGAAATTCAAATAAAGGCCCAAAATTCGACAGTCTTAGAATTCGTCCAAACAAACGTCAAAATGTCTGAAATTTTGATACGATTATAGCAGAACAAACCGCGTGTGAAACGGACCTTGTATGAAAAAGTTATAGACATTAGAAGTTTTGAAATTCAAAATTAAAAAAAACAAATAACCAATACCACGTCAGCAGCCGCTCCTCACATTCGAAAACCCTAAGCCACACGACATTTTGCTCTAACCGCCACAAAAACCTTGTCAACGCCACCGCGACGAGCCTCCTACGGCAAGATCTGACATCGTCGTTCAAGCCCCTACCTCCGGCCGACCCCACGACCTGAAACCCACCACCTCCGGTCCCCTTTGGACGTCACACCGCTGCCGACCTATAATTGCCAAGATCGGCGAATTCCGACCTCTTAGAGATGAGCGACTACATCCCAGAGACCTTCTCGACGAGCTCTACCACCCCATGCCTCCTGATCGTTGCTAGGGTGAAGATCCACCGTTAAAAACGATAACCCTATATGAACGGCCGAAACAAATCCATTGAATTATAGACAAAAAGTGAATCCGATTGGAAAACGAATCACACCAGTGAATTATGCTCATCGAGAGCTTCAAATTGATATATAATTTGATAGGGTTTGAGGCATTTGAAATTTTCGATTTGATTTTTGGTTTGCAATTGAGTTTGGAATTGGAAATTTGTTCTACCGTTGAGAAGGAGAAGTAGACAGATGAAATGTACGTACTGGAAAAAGGAATGAGAATATAGCTAGGGTTTATAATAGGCTATTTATATGCAGATCATAAATAGAAATGAATGGGCTAGATCGATTTGGGTTTGAATGCTAAATGACCCGAAAAGCCCGTTTCGTTCCCGAAACAGAAATGGGTGATCCCATATATCAAAAAAGATGTTTTCGATAATTTTAAACTCAATGGAACAAGTTTCAAGTCCTAATTCCATCGTATGAAGAAGTTAGCTTAAAATCAGCTTATATCAAATTTATTTCAATTGAATTTAATTAAATTGATTTCTAGGCGTTTCGAGTCCGTACGATCAACCAACAGGTCTGATCGCTACGAAACTTGAAACCTTACAATAATTCACCATTACGGATCCGATGAAATTGGTTTCGTCGAAATCCGAGACAGTGGCCAAAATGGCTATTTTCACATTAATTAAATAAATTAATATTAAATTAATTAAATCATTTTTTAACCCAACATTTAAAAACTAACAAATTTCATCATTTTGATTACATAGACATATATAATAATTTAAAACAAGTTTACATATAATTCCAGTGTTAATTATTTTCCAAAATACAGTGTTCAGTTTCAACTGCAATTAATCCAATTAATTATAATTTAATTCCAATAAATTAATTTAATTTGATTTCAATCTTTATATTTAATCAATTATTACTCTAATAACATAGTTAATGTTTGTTATATATTTTATTACATTAATAGTTTACCATTTTCATCTTACTTTTCATTATCGTAATCTTTAATTACATTTAATTGTTATAAATCCATTTATCATAAATTTATATTCCAATAAATTGGTCAAACCTGATTCCAATTATTTTTATTCAATCAATTGTCATATTATGCAAAAAGAATCATTGGTTACATCTTATTGAATTAACATTCTACCATTATCAATTTAACATACATTAATTGCACTAATTAAGTGAATTAATTGCAATTGATTTCTAATTTTAATTTAATAGGCTAAATAAATAGGTAACATACAATAGTTTGTCACCATTACTTTAGTCGCATTTGTATGTTTGTTATCTACACACAAATGTTATAGTTATTCACACAACCTTCATTTTTCCAATTTACAATTTATTACATACTATTTAATTAATACAACACTTAAATTATTAATTGCTCCTTTAATTCAGTTATCAATCAATACATTCATTATTACAATAAATTTATAATTTATAACCAATTATAACCTTTTTAATCCTTTTAAATAAATTAGAATTTACATTTAAAGCAGTTATCAATTACCTTATTTTTATACTACTACATTTTATTCCAATTACAATTTTATTATTAATTCACAAATTTTTATTTCTTCCAACATTAAATTACAAAACTTCATTAAATTAACTACTTTTAATTGTCGAAAATTATGGGTTATTACAATTAACCAGCTTTGGAATGTATCTAATGTTCGATGTGCCTTTTCTGGGTCGAAATTAGGCATGTTTCAAGGCGGGTTGTTACAACCAACATGTGCTTCATGGAAAATGATGACCAGGTATGGAATTCTAATGAAGAGATTATGAATGTTTTAAATGATATGTATAAGGGATATAAAATGTTAGAAAAAAGTATAAGATTAGTTTAGAAGAGATAGATAGATTAAAATTGTTTAACAAGTTGTTAACCGAAGAAAATAATGTTTAAAATGATGAAATTGAAAGACTTAATGGGTGTAATGATTTAAAACTTGAAAGTTTTAAAGAACTAAATAGAGAAAACGAATCCTTAAAATCAGAAATTTTTCAACGAAGTCAGGAATCACCAATCTAGATGACAATATAACATCTCTGGACAATGTTATTCTTAACTGTAATAAGGATATTGATAAAATGAAAATTGATGTTGATAAATTTAACAAAGGGAAGGATAATCTAGAAAATTTATTATATGTATCTAAATCGATTAACAATAAACATGGACTTGGATACACCGCTAAACCCAAATCAAAGAAAATTTGTACTCAATACAAAATTTATTAAGGGTACCAAGTTCAAACTAAAACCTAGAAAATTAAAGTTTACACCACCAAATAAGTTCACTAATTTATGGGTTCCTAGAAGGTTAAATAATAATGAGAAAGAAAAATATATTAATCATTTTATTAGTAAATTTCATTTGTTTGATGATTATATTTTGAAAGTTCATTCAAACTCTTCATGAGTTTGGCTTTCTAAAACTTAACCTCGTGGACCCTAAATAAAATAGGGTACCAATGCGCATATTTTATATTTTATAGGTACGGAATAATGGATACCAGACAGTAGCATATGACAACAAATCCATAGATACCGAGCGACATTATATACAAAGAATGTGGAATTGTGAACTTTGGATATAATTCAAAAGGATATGTTATTGGCATTAACAACATTGGTAATTCTAAAACTCATCTTATTTTAAATATTTTACTTTATGCTATGTATTAATTTTGATTTCCCTTACGAGTTCTATCTATATACATTTACATATATCTCTATTTACAAACTATATACATATTGTCTAGTTATGCTTAAGCAATTCCCTTTCGCCCATTTTTGTTGATGACAAAGGGGGAGAAAACATATAAATATACTAGGAAATATGATAGGGGGAGTATATAGAGTTAGGGGAAGTCAAATATAATAATATTATATTTTCTCCCTCAAATATTTATATGGTTGTCTTCATCAAAACAAAGGAGATTTTTAAAAACCTAAGTATTGATTTTGATGAACAACCATATAAATATTACTGCTAACATATCTCCAAGTTGTGCGATACTTTCAGATATATTATGGAGACACTTTATGAAGATAAACAAGAACCCAGTGGAAGAAAATGATATATATATATATATATGTAGATTAACCAGAGCAAATGGAAGAACAAAACTGATTAAAAAAGAATGAAACGCAAATGTTGTAACGAAGGAGATATTTCTTAGAATCTATGTTAAAGACCTCATGCCAATTACACTTGAAGATCATCAACCACTGGCATCGATCGAATCACAAAAAATCCACAAATATGATATTTAAAATCTGAAAATATAGAACACTGTGTGTCGACATATCCCCTAAGTGTGTCGGAATATTGACCGTTTTTCTATTTTTTAAAATTCAGTTGAAGGGATTTTCCCTCCACCCCTTCACCAATTGACATGTCTTTTTAACCACTATATATCCGAACTAGTATAAAAATTCAGTTGAAGGGATATCCGAACTAGTATAAAAATTCCTGGTGTTGTTTATTTTACTACATCTTACTTTTACTTATTTTGTGATTATTTGTTTCTGTTTCCAATTTGAGTAAATAAAGTGTTAAATCTATAAGTAAGTTTTAAATAGTTGAAATACACACTTCATACCCTTTAGTGTATAAATAGCCTTAAGTTCCATTGCGCATTGCGTTATAGACAACTCATTTTTCCACAGTTAAGGTAGGGTGCCCTGGATGGGTGCCAAAACATTAGGGCGTTTTTATAACTAAAATAAATAAATCAGCAAATTAAACGATAGTAGTTCTGGGATTAAGAGGGGCTATTGACACTGAGTAAGGACGCTTACTTGAAGATATTCAAGGTCCTTACATTCAACTGCTTAGGAGAGTTAGGTGGTTCCCATTGGTGGAATGAGTGGCCATTTCATCAGATGACTTTGTTTGGAAAAAGATAAATTAGTGATAGATAGGAATAAGGAGGTAATCGCTAAATAAGTTGATGATAACTTAAGGATGAAAGCCTATAACAAGAGATTGGCGATGTTTGAATGAATGATGAATGATTATATGACATGGTCCTAACAGATCGGTAAGTATAGGGTATATTTGATTTGAATTGATGGATGACATAGTTCATAACTAGATGATAAGTGTAGGGTATTCTTGATTGAATATAAGCATATGGTGGCTTTTTATGTAACATTGCTCACGTATATGGTTTATCTTGATGACGGTAAAGTGAGGGGAATACCCGTTACATGTTAACGACGTGGTCTCACTATTGATGAGTAAGGTAAATCTTTTACTCATGCCATTCTTTATGTCTGACTTGTTTTTTTGTTATTTCTCATAAACTCACAGATATTTATTCGGGCAGGCTAAGTTTATGGTTGGACAGGTGTTTATTGGAAGGATGAATAAAAATTTCAAAGACAAAGCAGGAGGCTTATCTAGAGAATAAAAATGTTTTAAAGTTTCCGTTGTGCAAAACCAGGAATTATCACTGGTTATGGGTTGTGTTGGGATCTTTATATGTCGAACACATTACTATTATTTTCTATTGTATTTATCTCTACGTAGGAGCGAATTGAGCTAAAGATAATGTAATGAACTATGTAATTTAAATTAATGTAATGAAATAGTTACTTTGCTGCTCTGCTTACTTATATTTTGTAGAATAATACTGAACTCACTTTGTCGCTTCAAAATGATTCTGATGATGACTACAGCATCATTGGCATCTATTTTTTGGTCTCGAAGTGGGGGATATTTACAAATGGGTTCAACTTTCTCAATGGAAGTTATATGCAGATAGAGCTTCCGGTGAACATTATTCTAGAGCAGGAATTATTATGGTGACCCCAAAAGGATGAAGGTTCTATTATGCCTTAAAGTTAGAGTTCCCGGTGAGAAATAACAAAGCTAAATACGAAGTGTTGATTGCGGGACTCAAGAGTGCAAAGGAACTGAGGGTGAAGCCATTGCATATATTTAGTGACTCTCAATTGGTGGTTTATCAAGTGAAAAAGGAATTTTTAGCTAAGGGAATGAAAGTTTCCCCTTACCTGATGAAACTATTTGAATTACTAAATGATATCGAACGTTATACGATAATGCACATCCATTGGGAGGAAAATATAAAAGATGATTCACTGACCAAGCTGTTCAGCTCTAGCGATGTACAGCTTTTGGGTATCATTCTTGTTGTAACTTTGACGAATTCAAGTATAGATGAGATAAATGTCGATTGGATCTTGGATTTTGAGGAAGAAAAGGAGTTGTGGTGACTCAAATTAAAGAATAATTGCTATAAGGGACTCTCTCGAATGGAAGAAATGAACAACAGAAACTCCTGGGTAAAGTACCTTGATTTATTATATAGGAAGGAGTGCTATATAAGAGAGAATTCTCAATGCAATTACTGAGGTGAATCACCAAAGATGAAGCTAATAATTTCTTGCAAATGTGCATGATGGTAGCTGTGGTGACCACACTGTGGAGCATAAGGTAGCAAAAAAGGTTCTTTGCTATATATACTTCTGGCTTACAATCTGGGAAGATGCAGTCAAGTATTCTAGAATATGTGATAATTACCAATGGTTTGCGAAGGTACCACGGGCCCCCTCTATTGAGCATATTTAAATAGTTAGACCATGGCCATTTGCTGTATGGGGAATTAATATTATCGGAGTGCTGACGATGTTGAGAGGTGGAACAAAATATGCTATAGTGGTCGTGGATTACTTCACAAAGTGGATTGATGTAGAACCGATCACATCGATCACTTCAAAGAAGGTGATCAACTTCGTAGTGAAAACCATTTTGTGTGGATATGGAGTTCCATAAAAGATCATCACTGATAACAAAACTCTCGAGAGTATCGAGTTTAAAGAGCTCTATGTTCGGTACCAAATTGAGAAAAGATTCTCAGCATAGTGTACCCACAAGCGAATCAACAAGTGGAGGTGGAGGCGGTGACTAGGATCATCAAATCCATCGTCAAGAGGAGGTTGAAGAGAGCCAAGAGCAACTTGGTTAATGAGCTACCACTTTCATTATGGGCTTATAAGATAAATCACAAGTCCGCGACTAGCCATACTCCATTCACAATGTTTTACGGAGTTAAGGCCATGATTCTAATTGAATCCAAAGTCCCTTCTCATTGAAAATTGCTATATGATCCTAAGATGAATGAGGAACTCTTGTTTGATTCCCTCAATTTGGTTAAAGAGAAATGAGAAGAGGCTAATTTAAGGTTAGCTTCTCACAAGATAAGAGTAGCAAAAGGGTTCAATGCAAAGGTCAGAAATTTTACCTTTGATATAGGAACCTCATTCTAAAACAGGTCTTTCCTAGTATGGTGGCAGTTGGACTAAATTGAAAAGGTCCTGATGTGATTGACTAGAAGCTTAGAATGCAACTTTCAAGCCATCTACTGTTGACGGGACCCCAATTCTACGGGCATGGAATAGTAAACATCTACGATGTTATTTTACTTAGATTTAGTTTTTGCAAATAATACATCCTATTGACTAGGACTTGATGTATAAGGCATAATCAACTATGCTTTCGTTTCGAAATAAAGTTGGCTTTTAGAATTAATGAAACTGTATTCTTAAAAGTCTGATTTTATGCTACGTGATCAGCCTCAACATCAGACATTCTATGTTTCGAAAACCTAAATGTCTAAGTACCTAGAGATAGGTACCGACGAGCTCCTTCAATCCATGATCGGGTAAATGGAGTATAATTGTAACGAGGTTAATCAGAAGATGCCTTTACACATCTAATCTTTGACCAATTCCTGAAGATAAACAAGGTCAAGATTGATGCTCGAAGATCGGCATCTAAGACAATGAATTCCAGAAATAGCAACCACTATAGAATTATATCTTTCTACAGGTTTGACCTCGCTTATGCCCTAGCGAGACATGCTCGGACGATGATAAGCGAAGATGGTCGATAGAACCTCTTTGATAAATACTTAGAGGTAGGCGGGGATGAAGATGGATGTCCAAAGACAGACATCTGACATACCAATTTCCAAAGATAGGAGTTAGTGTATAATTTGATCTTTTTAGGTACAACCTCGTTTATGGCCCAACGCAATATGTTCAGTTGGTGATAAATAAGGTTGGATGATGAAGTGTCCCTAATTATCGCCCTAAGATAAGCAAAATCAAGGACGGATTCCCAAAGACAAGCATCTGAGTCGCTGATTCTTGGAGATAAGAGTCGGTGCAAAATTGAATCTTTTGCGAGTACAACTTTATTTCTTGCTGAATAAGGCATGTCTAGCCAAAGGTAAATGGTGTTGGCCAAAGGATTATAGTTTGTTTGGCCAAACCAAATAACGTTTTGCCATATAATAAATGAAACTAAGTAATTAAATAATACAGAGAAATTGCAAAAAATTATTTATATGTGGATTACAATAAATAATGGTATTGCATAGACATAAGCATGAATAATATATATAAGCAATTGAATTATAAACAATTATATTTTACATGCAGGCAAGTTTATATGAAACATAAATAAAAGATGCAGTGGTGTATATAAGATAAAGGTTAGATAGAAAACAGTTTTTTATTTACTTAACTTTTTGTACAAGGGTTTACGGGGGCCCCTCCTACACTATGTCGGCCTATATACATGAAAGGCCAAAAAGGAGCAAAATACATAGGAAGCTAAAGAATTATCCTTAGGTGTGCTTTGTTGATTCATGAGTTTTGATTCATGACACAAGCTTCAAAGATCATACGACGAGAATACTATACGAAAGCGACAAAAGGAGAAAAAGCGTACATTGTGCACTACAAAGGAGACAAGACTACAATCCAGAGATTAGTATGAATATTTTATTGTATTGAGTCTTAGAATATTGTTAAAATCATTCCTCAAGTAGTCACACACACACAAATTATTATACATTAATTTATACACGAAAAAGTGTGCACTGTGCAATTGACAGCAGGTCGGCCGACCGACCAGGAACTTCGGTCGACCGACTCTGTGTCAGTGCACAAATATGCACTGTTCTGTGTACGTTTTTGAAACTCAGCTGACCGGCCAGTTTTCTCGGTCAACCGACCAGAGAATAATGGCTAGTTTTCTAAAAAGTTGCGATCGTTCGTGAAGAGGAATCTCCTTCAATCCAAGAGATACGGACACAACTTTTGATTGAAACTCTTCATGAAAGATTGTAACTATTCTACAACTATATAAACATGTTCAATTTACTTTTACAACAACCAATTCTTGTTTATAATTCTGAAATCTATTCTCTATTATTCTCTGCAAATAAAAAGCATTCATTCTCTTTCAATATCACTAGAATCCTTGAATAAATTCATATACTTTGATTCTACGTGATTATCTTCCTTCTAAATCTTCACACACATATATACTCTTGAGGATTTGATTATAGGAAAGCTGTACTATCAAAAGACAATCAGTGTTATTCAGAACACTTTCGTCAACAAATTATTTGTATTAAGTTGAAGTCCTCTTCGGCTGTTGAGGCGGAAAAATTCCTGTTCGGCTGCTTAGGTGTCATATACCTATTCCTCCGGGTTAAGTGAGGGGTTTAGTTTAAATCCAAAGGGTATTCTGGGACTGGACGTAGAACGGGAAGTTCGAACCAGTATAAAAATTCCTGGTGTGCTTACTTTAATTTTTATTTTACTGCTATTATCAGTTTCCGCTTTTATATATCATATTACACGATCCTTAGTACTGCACGATCTCTTTCATTTGGTATCAGAGCAAGGTTATCCTATAACCGTCACAAACTTATTTGATATCTATTTCTAGTAATATGGCAACAACATATACTAACGATTTTGAAACTAACACTAATACTAGTTTCACAGAGGGTCAATCAACTTCACGACCTCCACTTTTTAATGGTATAAATTATAATTATTGGTCAACTAGGATGAGAATCTATATGCAATCTAGGGGATTTGATATCTGGAATGTTATACAAAGTGAGTACACAACTCCTACTGGAGAATACTCAACTTGGAGTAACACACAAAAACTAGATGCTACATCAAATGCAAAGGCTATGAATATTTTATTTTGTGCATTAGATAGAAATGAATTCAATAGAGTTAGCATGTGCACTTCTGGTTATGAAATTTGGAGAACACTTAAGATAACACATGAAGGAACAAACAAAGTTAAATTAAGCAAAATCTCTATGTTGAAAAATCAATTTGAAATTTTTAAAATGAGGCCAAATGAATCCATAAATGATATGTACTCTAGATTTCAGGATATTTATCATGCTCTACTATCATTAGAACAAAAATTTACTGATTTTGATTTTGTCACAAAAATCTTAAACTCTTTAACGGACGAATGGGAAAGAAAAGTCCGAGCCATTGAAGAAGCAAGTGATTTGTCAACATTAAAACCAGAAGAATTGATAGGTAATTTAATGTCCTACGAAGTAAATTTGCAGGCAAAGAGAAATGGAGCACAAGAAAAGAAGAATGTGGCATTTCAAGCAGAAAAAGATGACTCCGACTCAGAAAATGAAGATATGGCAATGATTGCTAAATATTTCAAAAAGTTTCTGAAATTCTAAAGAAATAAATTCAGGGGAAACAAAAATAATTCCAACAACAATAGCAAACCATCATCTTCAGCAATGGAATGTTATGAATGCCACAAGAAAGGTCACATGAAGAAGGATTGTCCAGAACGTAAAAAGAACAATTTTAAGAAGGACAGAACCAAATGAAGAGCTTTTTCAGTCACTTGGGACGACACTGACTCATCATCCTCATCAGAGAGCGAAAGTGATAATGAAAATGAACAAGAAAATGTATGCTTCATGGCTTCGTCAGACAATGTAAGTGATCTTACTTTTGAAGATTTAATTGAAATTAATTCTGAATTAGTAGATTTAGCAAAGCAACTTAAAAGGAAAAATAAGGAGTTGCAAAGAAAGTTAGATAGGACAGTCTTAGAAGTAGATATGCTGAAAGATGAGAAGAAAATATTAGAAGAAGAACTTGAAATTTCTCAACAATCGAATTCTAATTTATCTTCTCAAATTTCTTCAATATCCGAAGAACTAGAAATTCAGAAAAATAAAAATGATGTTTTATTTTTGGAAAACAATAGTTTAAACTCTAAAATTAAGGATTTAGAGTTAGAAAAATCTAGTCTTAAAATAAAATTTGATGATATCTCTAAAAATGTATCTAATTTCAATAAAGGAAGAGAGAATCTTTCTAGAATACTTGAAAATTCTCAATCCTCTAACAATAAATATGGACTAGGATTTAAGAAACAAAATAATTTTGCTAAAAGTAAGACTAATAATAATATTAAGAAGGATATTAAGAAAACAGTTTACCCAAACACTAAAACCATCAAGATATGGATTCCAAAATCAAATAATATTTTGATAAGGAATAAACATATCAAAATATTTATGGAAACTGTTCATAATAACAAAAACTATGTTTATAAAGGGAATTCTGAACCCATATGGGTTTGGCTTCCTAAGATTTAACTCTTAGGACCCTAAAAAGAATGGGTACCAATTTTTTATAAACTTTTTTGCAGGTACCTCATAAGAAGAGAGGAAAATGGATTTTAGATAGCGGTTGCTCAAAACACATGACTGGAAACAAAGAAATGTTATCAAACATTATATACTCAAATGGAGGAGCAGTCACCTTTGGAGATAACTCAAAAGGATATATCATCGGCAAAGGCGATGTCAGTTGCAACGGTACTTCTAATTTACCTCTCATTACTGATGTTTTATCAGTTAAAAATTTAAAACACAATTTATTAAGTATTAGTTAGCTATGTGATAAAGGTTTTAATATAACTTTTTCAGAAAATAAATGTAATATTTTCGATAAAAATCATAACACTATTTTCGAAGGAATAAGAGATAAAAAAATTTATATCTTAAATATGAATGTTAATAATGATTCAAATTTGTGTTTAGTAGCTAAAGAAAATGATTCTTGTCTTTGGCACAAAAGATTTTGTCATGTTAATTTTAAAATCATCAACAAATTAGCTAAAAATAAATTAGTTAAAGGATTACCCAATATAAAATTCAAAACTAATATATTTTGTGATGCATGTAAATTAGGAAAATTAACAAAATCTTCTTTTAAATCTAAAAAGGTAATATCTACAGAAAAACCACTTGAACTTTTACACATGGATCTTTTTGGTCCAACTCAAGTTCAGTCTATTAATCATAATAGATATGTGTTTGTTATCGTAGATGATTTTACTAGATACACTTGGATTTTCTTTTTGAAAAATAAAAGTGACACTTTCGATAATTTTAAAGTTTTTGTTAAAAGAATTCAAAATATTAAAAGTTTGAATTAAAAATATCAGAAGTGATCATGGAGGAGAATTTGAAAATGAAGCTTTCGAACAATTTTGTAACAAGAAAGGTATTAATCATAATTTTTCGTTTCCTAGAACACCACAACAAAATGGAGTTGTAGAAAGGAAAAATAGAACGTTACAAGAATGTGCGAGAAATTTATTAAATGGAACCACTTTATCAAAACACTTTCAGGCAGAAGCTGTAGCTACTGCTTGTTATGTGTTGAATCGTGTTTCTATTCGACCGTTAACTAAGAATACTCCATATGAACTTCTAAATGGAAGAAAACCAAATATTTCATATCTTAAAGTTTTTGGTTCTAAATGTTTTATTTTGAACACTAAAGATCAGCTAGGCAAATTCGATCCAAAATCCGATGAAGGAATATTCGTTGGATATTTGGAACGAAGCAAGGCTTATCGAATTTATAATAAAAGAACTCAAATTATTGAAGAAAGTTTACATGTTTCATTTGACGAAAATTTTAAAAATATAAATCCAAATGTTACTATTGATTCTGATGATGAAACTACTCAGAATGAAAATAGTAATACTAATGAAAATTTCGATAATGATCATGATATTACTGAAAATGAGAATATTACTCCTAATATAATAAAATCTCCACCTAGAATTTTACGAGATCATCCTGTGCAAAATATAATTGGAGAAGTTAATACAAATGTTAAAACCAGACATCAATTAAATCAAGTTGGACATGTAGCTTTTCTCTCTAATATAGAACCTAAGAATATAAAAGAAGCATCAACTGATGACTACTGGATTCTTTTCATGCAAGAAGAACTAAATCAATTCGAATGAAACGAAGTTTGGGAACTCGTTCCTAGACCTAGTGATCAATTAGTCATTGGTACTAAATGGGTTTTCAAAAATAAAGCAGATGAACTAGGAAATATAACTAGGAATAAAGCTAGATTAGTTGCACAAGGATATAATCAAGAAGAGGGAATTGATTACGAAGAAACGTTTGCTCCAGTTGCCCGACTTGAAGCAATACGAATCTTATTGGCTTTCGCATGTTTTCATAATTTTAAACTTTATCAAATGGATGTTAAAAGTGCTTTTTTAAATGGTTATATAAAAGAGAATGTTTTTGTTGAACAACCACCACTTTTCAATCATGAAAAATATCCGAATCATGTTTATAAACTCAAAAAGGCCCTATACGCTTTAAAACAAACACCACGTGCTTGGTATGATCGTCTTAAAAGCTATTTATTAGAATCTGGTTTTGAAATAGGTAAAGTCGATCAAACTCTTTTTATTAAGAAAACTAAGAAAGATATTTTAATAATTCAAATATACGTTGATGATATTATTTTTGGTTCGACAAATGAAAAGTTATGTCAGGAATTTTCGACTATAATGACAAATGAATTTGAAATGTCTCATATGGGAGAATTGTCATATTTTCTTGGATTACAAATTAAACAAATTGAAAATGGAATTTTTATTAATTAAGAAAAATATTGTTATAATTTAATTAAACGATTTGGTCTGGAAAACACTTCTGCCAAACCAACTCCAATGAGCACAACTACTCATCTCGATAGAGACGAGGAGGGCAAAAGTGTTGATCAGAAACTATATCGTAGTATGATTGGATCTTTACTATATTTAACAGCAAGTCGACCCGATATAATGATGAGTGTTTGTTTATGTGCTCGATTTCAAGCAAATCCCAAAGAGTCACATATGCGAGCAGTTAAACGCATTATTCGTTATCTAACTAAATCCAAAGATTTCAGACTATTTTATCCGAAAGAATGTCCTTTCGAATTAGTCTCCTATAGCGATGCTGATTTTGGAGGAAGTCGGACGGATCGAAAAAGTACGAGCGGAACGTGTCATTTCATTGGACGTTCCTTAGTCTCTTGGTTCAGTAAGAAACAAAACCGTGTTTCCTTATCGACGTGTGAAGCAGAATATATATCTGCTGCTTTGGCATGTGCACAAGTCGTATACATACAACAAACACTACAGGATTTTAATTGTTTTCTTGAAAAATCTATAATTTATTGTGATAATACTAGTGCAATAAATCTTTCTAAAAATCCGGTCAATCACTCATGAACAAAACACATCGATATTTGTCATCACTTTCTTCGTGATTGTTTGGAAAAAGGATTGATAAATTTAGAATTTATTAATACTGAAAATCAAATTGCTGACATTTTTACTAAACCACTAAATGAAAACATTTTTATAAAACTTAGACGTGACTTAGGAATAATGTCTTTAAAAGATTTATAAATAAAAATATGCAAAAATATTGAAAAACAAAAATTGTTTTATCTCTGACCAAAGCGGGACTCAAACTCATGACCTCTGACTTGCTTGTTAGATGTTGTGTTATAGCCACTTGAGCTATGGGTGTTTCTTGTCTCAGTCTTCTTTAGAGTTTGTTTTATTTATTTTGGTTTCAGAAAATCTATTTTTAATTCTAAACTTATAAATCATACATTTACAAACGGCTTTATTATTAAAATTCTGTGATTATAATTAAAACTAGCTCCTATCCACTCATTTTTCAGCAAACGAATGCTTATATATACTATGCTTATTTTTCAAAACATATACTAAGAAAGTTTTAAAATCAAAACTTGAAAATGTCTTCAAACAATGACCTCTATAATTCCGACAACTCTCATCTATCGTATACATCTCCGGACGATGATGGTTCCGACCGCATTCCTGAAAACGGACCCTATCCTATCTTTCCCATGCCTAATCGTGTTCTCAAATTCTCTCCTTCTCCGGATAAAGACCCCCGACATGGAAGGAAGCCATGGGAAAACTCCCATACAGGCTATACACCGGAAAAGAAAAAAGGAAAGAATGCAATGGTAATATCTCCATCAACTAAATAGAAAATTGATGAGATACACCACTATCAACAACAACAAAAGGATATGCAGCGGGAACTTTACTATGAACAGAAAGTTACGGCACGACGTTTGAGCTTTCTAGAACGGATAGCTATGAAAGTTTGTTCATCAAAGAAGGATGACATTGCTGAACCTGCTTATAGGACTTCATCCTCTTCGAATCCGGCTCAATCTCCAATAGCTCCAAAATGGTCACCTATAGAAGATGTTCCGTCTCCAAACTCTTGGTAACGTCGATTTTAAGAACGGTGGCTAAACACTTTTTATATATATTTATATGTTGCTTGTTTTCAATAAGTTGTATTAATATAGTGCAACAATAATAAAATTTATATTTATATAATTTTTTTTGGAAAAACGGCAAAACTGTGCATTTTTGACAGGGTCGGTCGACCGAAGGCCTGAGTCGGTCAGCCAAACCCATACCGAAAGTTCTCCTTGTTCTCAGATAACCCAGTCGGTCAGCCGACCCAGGAATTCGGTCGACCGAACGTATTTTCTGCTGTTTTTTACTTCATATTTGTAACCCATCCATTCACCTTTTCAACCTACCTCTTCACTTTTACTTTCCCAATTTCAGTTTTTACCCTAGCCTCCATTAAAATTTTCTCAAATTTTTATCTTTTCTTCAAAAACAATGGCTCCTAAGAAGAGAACAAAAACTACCAATGCTTCATCTTCATCAACTCCAGTAGATACTCAAATCGCCTCATGGCTTGTCAATGATGTAGCACTTCGAAGATGGATACAACTTCAAGATGCTAAAATCTTTGAAGAATCATTTGTAAGTTACCCTGATTTCGCTCCCTACGGTATTGAAAATGCCGCTATTGAGAGTGGACTTGATACATTCCTTGACTATAGGAAAAATAATTTGAAAATCAATCATATTATGGTCAAGTTATTTCTAGCAAACCTTAACCTTGTCAATCCGCCGAGAAACACTGACAATTGTGTTTGGACATCGGTTTGTGGCACTTCAATTTTCCTTTCCATTGATCGAATTAATCACATTTTGCATGCTCGACCGGGTGGAATTTCGTTACACGATGTAGATTGTAATATATCAATTCGTGACCAAATAAGCCATCTATTTTTTGAAGATGACGCTACAGATCTTAGACAAATATCATCCCTTCGACCTAAAGCCCGACTCTTTCATCGATTCATGATGAAATCTATAGTTCCTAGAGGCGGTTCATATCACTTAGTATATCTTGAAAACTTCAAAGCACTGTATGCTATTTGCGGGAATGTACGAGTAAATTGGGCACAACTTCTTATGGATGAATTTCTCTCTTTTAACCAAGGAAAGATGCTCCATATTTATTATGGAGAATACATAATGAGATTGATCAATAGCTTCGTCACCCATGCTCCGAAATCCGAAACATCCAAAGTTCATTCTTTTGATTCAATGACCATAAAACTAATGAAGTTGCCCGATGCACCTCCTAGATTTATAACATTTAACCAATAGCGTACTACTCCTCGAGAACAACAACGCCGTAGCTTTTCTACACCGCAACCATCAACTCATGCTACGGAACGTCTAACTCGCCAACATTCAATTCAAAGACTAACTCCCGGAATTAGTACGGAGGCGGCCATTGATATTTTGGCTCAAAATCAACTAGCCTTGGATGCCCAGTTACGAAAAATTGATGGTCGTTTCAAGAAAATCAAGGGCTTCTTCGTCAATCTATGGGATGCCTTATCATGCACTTCCAAAGCCGGTGCTTCTCATCTTGCTCCCGGAAAAAGACCGGCACCAAACTTTTCTTGGTCCACTTCGGAGAATACAAGTTCCAGTGGAACTCACATTTCTAACGCTCAAAGACGTGGTAAGGAACATGCTCCTCCGGAAGAAAATATTCGTCCAGAATTTTGGGATTCCGATGATGGTGAGGAGTGATCATATTGTTTTACAACTTGCTATTTCATAATTTCAAGTATTCTGTTTTTTTATGAACAATTTGTTTAATTTTAGATGATGTGTAGTAAGTAAACATCATTAATATTTCTATTTGGTTTGAATATTTAAACTCGATGTTTTCTTACTTGTGTTACATGTTCCATATTTTTTCATATTACATCAAATAAATATTCCTTTTTGTCGATGACAAAGGGGGAGAAATATATGAAAGCTAACAAATTTTTGCAGAAAAATCGCCACATATTCAGGGGGAGAGTTATAATATATATGTATACACTACTTCGTCACATAAGTATTGTCATCAATCAAAAAGGGGGAGAATGTTGATTCATGAGTTTTGATTCATGATACAAGCTTCGGAGATCATATGACGAGAATACTATACGAAAGCGACAAAAAGAGAATAAGCGTATATTGTGCACTACAAAGGAGACAAGACTACAATCCAGAGATTAGTATGAATATTTTATTGTATTGAGTCTTAGAATATTGTTAAAATCATTCCTCAAGTAGTCACACACACAAATTATTATACATTAATTTATACATGAAAAAGTGTGAACTGTTCAATTGACAGTAGGTCGGCCGACCGACCAGGAACTTCGGTCGATCGACTCTGCGTCAGTGCACAAATATGCACTGTTCTGTGTACATTTTTGAAACTCAGCTGACCGGCCAGTTTTCTCGATCAACCGACCAGAGAATAACGGCTAGTTTTCTAAAAAGTTGCGATCGTTCATGAAGAGGAATCTCCTTTAATCCAAGAGATACGGACACAACTTTTGATTGAAACTCTTCATGAAAGATTGTAACTATTCTACAACTATATAAACATGTTCAATTTACTTTTACAACAACCAATTCTTGTTTATAATTCTGAAATCTATTCTCTATTATTCTCTACAAATAAAAAGCATTCATTCTCTTTCAATATCACTAGAATCCTTGAATAAATTCATATACTTCGATTCTACGTGATTATCTTCCTTCTAAATCTTCACACACATATATACTCTTGAGGATTTGATTAAAGGAAAGCTGTACTATCAAAAGACAATCAGTGTTATTCAGAACACATTCGTCAACAAATTATTTGTATTAAGTTGAAGTCCTCTTCGGCTGTTGAGGCGGAAAAATTCCTGTTCGGCTGCTCAGGTGTTGTATACCTATTCCTTCGGGTTAAGTGAGGGGTTTAGTTTAAATCCAGAGGGTATTCTGGGACTAGACGTAGAACGGGAAGTTCGAACCAGTATAAAAATTCCTGGTGTGATTACTTTAAATTTTTATTTTACTGCTATTATCAGTTTCCACTTTTATATATCATATTACACGATCCTTAGTACTGCACGATCTCTTTCATGCTTTTCACTCCTTGCTTTCTTCTTGTCCTTCCCCTCCTTCTTGAAGGAAGGAGGCTTTCTCTTTAAGGGGTCGGCATCTTTTAGAGGAGCAAGATGACCCTCGGGGTCTTCATCCCAATTGTAAATACTATTAGAGTCAGTGCAGGATTTAGGGTTGTTGATGATTATGCTAATCGCCTGAAGAGTAGAGGTTAGAACAATGAAAGCAGCCGTTTTCTGTGCTCCTCTTTTGTTTGATCTTGATTTCAGAGATATCATTTTTTGCCTCTCCGCCATAGGTGTAGTATCCAGATCCTTTGCACTGGTAATTTCACCTGTTCATCAAGAGATGCTTCGGTGCCCTCCAGTCCCTCCAATGCCCCTATTCTCTTTGTTTGGGTACCGGGGCCAAAGATGGAGGGAAGAACTAGGAGGGTGGACATTATTGTGACAAAGGTACATGCATTCATGATAGCATTTCGACCTAGGGCATGACTGGTTAGTGGCAATGATTGTAGACCTGTAAGTTTAGAAATAGAAAGGTAAAGATTAGAGATGTCCTTCAATGAGAAATAAAATTTCTTGAACATTGGGGAGACTAAAGATACACCTTGAGAAGTCTGTGTTTCCATCTGAGGAGATTGGCAATTTCCCCTTCTTCAAGATTTTTATGAAGTGAAGGTTGAGCATAGGGATCTTTTGGAGGAATAAGAGTTGGAGCATCATGATTGTATTCCCTAGAAGTACTTGTGTCAGGAGCTATAAATGCAGGCGTTTGAGTTAAACAACCTCCGTAGTGGTTGCTGCAGAGGTAAAATGTTTGTTGTAGACTCTTTTCGAGCATGAGCGGGGTCATCCATTTTATCTAGAAAGTTGGGTCAATATGAGTCTCAATAGGCGCCCATTCGTTGATTGTAACCCCAGCTACCAAGATTTTGTAGCCTTCTTCCAAAGCTATCAAGTAATCCTCTTCCAAAAATTTGCTCTTCAAGGCTTCTTTATCGACCTAGCTGCCAGCTTCTTTGGCCCTTCTTAAGATTTCATCCCAGGCCTCAGCTAAAGTCTTGGGATAATCACCCTTCAGCAATTTGAAGTTCTTCATGTCTTTGACATTTGCAAAAAAAGGAAGGAGGGTGACTTTCGTCTCAACTTCAATTTCGATTACTTTGGCCTTGAGATCCGTGTTCTCTTTTTCAGTAGTGGCCAATTTGATTTTTAATTTTGTATATTTATCTTGAGCCTGCTCCTTCGATTCTTGTGTGGCTTTTAAGTTGGCTTCGAGCTTTATGGCTTTGGCCTGAAGTGCAATACTTTCATCTACTTTTGCCTTGATCTTCTTCTCAAGATCGACATTGGGAACATGAGCATTTTTCAACTGCAAGCTTAGAACTAAGGTCTCGGTTGCATGACCAAAAGCCAACTAGGATAGCTTTTGTTCGGAATCCTCAGCAAAATTTTCTTTTTCGTCCCATTCTTTCTTAACTTTTGCCAATTCTCATTTCTATTCTTCGTATATTCGGTTATGGTCGGCCTTCTCTTTGTCAAAATTATGAATGATCAACTAATTAGCACAGTTGACATCGAAAAGGCCATTAGCCAGTTTCTTCCACTTATACAACTGATCCACTTCCTGATCCTCGTATCTGGCGAGGCCTTTATTTGCATAACTGTATGGCAAGTCTTTGAGTTTGCAATCGAGCCTAACCCTCTCATGGCAGTATCCATAAAGATCCTCTTGCATCTTAGTGGTAATAGCAGTAAATTGGCCATTAGGGGTAGAGGACAAGCAGTATGATGTGAGATTGTTTCTTTGCATTCCCTGTTGCTAGATTGGAATGGGCTGACAATTTTGGATTGTTAGGGAACTGAAGTAGAAGTGGTAGGAGTATGGAATAATTGAGGAAGCTCATCATAAGAAGATTGTCGGGGCTGGGAAGGTTGAGTGTGTGAGAGCAGTTGATGATGGGAATCAAAGTCACCCCTAGAACGGTCCCCCGATTCCCTTTTTCATCATGACGGCGCTGTCTCTTCTCAGCATTGACCCGTTCTTGTTTCTTCCTTCTTAACTTGTCACTGTCTATCTCTTGGTAAGAGCAATGATACAAATAATAGGCTTCGAGAGTCTGTGACCACTGATGTTCAGTGTGTTCTTTAAGCCTTTCTATACGCTACATCTCGCACTGTACTTGAAAGGAAAATAGATCGAATCAAAATTGAATCGAAGGATTAAGAACAAGTGTGACATGTTTGTGATTGTAATCCTAAAAGTGTGTGAAGTGTTGGCACACCCTAGGTAGCCTATGGACCATGTTTGAGGAGGTCTAGAGATAGAGTCTCGTCATCCTCAGTGGTGTGGAGGATGTCACCAAAAGGGAAGCTGAATTCATGGAGGTTGGTGTTTAAAATGTCTTTGAATCTAGCCCACCGAAAGGAAAGTTGGAGGGGTTCCCAAGATCATTCAAAGAACCAATGATCTTTTCAAAAGCACATGATGTGGGAGTTGAATCTTCAACTGGTTCAAGTCATGGTTCGAGCACAAGTTAGGAATATTCGATAACTAATCATTTGAACCTGGGGGTGTTATGACCATGGTGCCTTAGGGGTGTCTCCAAATGTGATTCATTTTTGCCGGCAAAGTCATCGTTGTCTTCATCATCCTCTCCCTCATCTTCTCCTTCATCCTCTTTTTCGAATCCTCTTTCATCTATGTTCTCTGCTCCTTCTAATCCTTCTTTGCTCGAATTATCAACTTCTTTATCTTCTTATTTATCTCCGAGATTTTCCTAGACTCCATAGACTCCTTCGTCCCCTTAAACTTCATCATCAGAGTCATTAGCCATGGCAGGAGGATCAGTAGCGGCTCGGGTCGCCTGGGTTAGCACTGGATTAGGGACAATGCTCTTATCATTGTACAAAATATGGAATTGGTGCATACAAGCATTTGTGTGGAGGTAAGAATTTTTCTTTGAATTTGAGTCGATCCCATAAACTAATGACAGGGTATCTACAAGAGCATCGGTCGTGACTCGTTCAGGGAGATCGGTTGGGATTATAAAAAATGTTAGAAACTTGGGTTAGGAAAGCCCAAATAAGTAGGTATCAGATGAAAAAACTAATGGCCAAACAACCAAAAATGGTTGAAGCCCTAGAGGAATGGAACGAAGAAATATTCGCCCTTGAAATAGATGCGCTTGTTATGGATCCCATGGACAACCTTGTAATGGTTGAAAGCTTCGACCATTGGTAAAGAAGGTGAATCTTTTCTCTATTTGAAGCTTAGTTTGTAGGTCAGCTCTTTGAAAGTGGGTGGATGAGCCAGATGCATCACGAATATGATAAAGTGGGAACTTAATAAAGCATAGCAATTTGGGTGCACTTAGGTTGGATCTAACCCAAGCTCTTGAAGGAAGAATTTAAGAAATTCATTAAAGGGGGCATGGCTCCTAATAGACATATATATCTATTGCATGCAGTGTAGAATGAGGGAGGAAGATAGGTTTTTTGTTCGGGCTCAGAAGGAGAACTTCGTCCTCAAGAATCCCATTCTTAAGACAAATTAGCATTAACTCTTTATTTGGTAATTTTAGAAGGTAATTGGTCTGGAGGATTATTAAAGACCAAAAGAATAGGTTAATCTTCTTTTGGAGGGGCAGGACTACGACCCTGAGTTGTTAGGATAGCCTGGAGTTGAAACTTTGTGTGATTGAAATTCTTACTCCTGATGGAGTAGAAGTAGACGCTTGGGGAGTAGAAGAACCCGCTTCTAAAGGATTAGAAGGGATGGTGCTGGTTCTGAGACGAGGAGATCGTCTGGTGTCGGTGATTTTGAACTGAAAAACTTGATGACGAACGTGGTTATGTATATTTCATTCTATTGTTATTCTCCGATTACAGCCCGCGTAGCTGATGTACATCATCCAACGGATGTCAACATGTGTTCAAATCAGACCCTGTAAATTGACTAGGGTAGTGCAAAGTGTCAAGCTATGCAGTATGTGTCATGTATCCAAAGCACGGTGTGCGCGACCACTCTGTGTAGATTGCTTGCTCATGCTGGCAAACGAGCTCCATCAAACTATGGAATTGTGTGTTAGATTTTACCCATTATTGCAGAATATATGATAACAGAACAGTTATTTGGACCAACACGAAGTTTTCTTTGCAGGATTACAGGAGCATGATATTCGACTAAAAGTGTCGACGCGTGTTTCAATCGGACGTTGCAGTGCATTTGATGGGACTGTTTCTTGAATGTCCCATCAGGAATGAGTTGTCATTCCACATTCAACTGAATTTTTACAAAATTGATCGTCTCCACTTTCATATGTGAAAGCTTTTCATATATGTAGAACTTGGGGCCATCCTAGAGAAACTCGGAGTTGGGGGCTTTGAGGACCTGAAGTAGACACCAAGTAAGAGTGAAAAAAGGCTTGGGGGCAAACCCAAGAATGCTTGGAGTCAACTTCAAGTGGGATGAAACCACCCTGAATTGTCATTGGAAATTAGCCATGATGAAAAGAAGGACCACGAATCTAAAGTTTAACTTGAATCGACAACAACGATTGGGCGCCGGCAATGGTGGAATGGCGATGCTAAGGTAGTGGCGGCATAAGAGACATCAGAAGCGAGGTAAAAAACGCACCTTGATTAAAGTTGAGATCTAGTGGTAAAAGCTTTAAGTTGGTCTATGCCAAATTACTAAAAAAGCATAGATTGCTGCAATGTCAAGATAGGTAGCGGTGATTAAGGTGATGGAAGCAATGTTGAAGGCAAGCTGATGATTGGAAATCATATTTGTAAAGAAGAAAGTATGCTCAAGGTCGAAAAAGGGATGTAAAATTTTCCTAGTTGTTAGGTACATATAATATAGTTAGAAATTAGGTCGATACCGACATGTTTTCCTCCTCATAAAAAAAGGAAAACAAAAGAGAAAAAGGAAGTCTACCTGATCGAGATATGATGTAGACTCTAGAGAATCAAAGGTTTCAAACTTACTGCAGAAAATAGGTGGTTCAACGACTATTTGCGACTGTTTGAAGGTGTGAATGAACACTCTTTGAATAGATGTGATGCTTCGAGATAGCTGATAGTCGCTTGATGACGCTTCAGCGATTAGTGTACGATTGCTTGTCTCGATCCAAAGCAAGCTTTGTTCTCACAAAAGCATAATTTAGGGGGCAAGTGTTATCGAGCATTTGAACCAAGCAATTTTTTGATGAATCTAGGCTTCAAGACGATGAAGATATGGATCAAGAACCTCAAGAGATGCCAGAAATGGTGAAAAGATGAAGAACAAGAAGTTTGACAAAGATTTGCATGCCTAATCATGTTGGTACCGATATGATCAATCATGTCGATACCAAGTTGATTCTTGGTGTGGGGTACACTTTCGAGCAGTAGGTAAACTACTCCTGTACTTTGAAGAAAAAGACAAGACTCACATATGACAAACCATGTCGGTACCAACATGATTTGTAGAAGCATTTTTTACTGAGAAGCTAGAAAGTTTGAAGACTTGAACATATAAACAGGAAATGTGAAGGTACAAGGTACACAATCATATCAGCACCGACATGATTTGAGTTACAAATTTAATTCATTCTTTAAGTCTGAAAGCATGGATCCGATCGCTTACCTAGCCTTTTGCAAGCTAGTGACTTTGGATGGATTCGTCTAATATCCATCCTAGATCAATGAAAGAAAGATCTTTTCTCTTCAAAATTCCATTTTACCATAAAATGTTGTTGAACTTGAGTTTACATAGCTTTCTAGATCTGAAAGTTCTGATTATACTTGTGCAAAATCTTCTAAAATAAAATTAAAGTGAATGTAGGTAGTGTTTTGAGGCCGAACGACCGAAAAAATCTATGTGTTCAAGCATTTTACTTTTGTTTTTAGATCTACATTTTTTTTTGATCAATTGGGTGTTGTGTCATTTTTTGACCCAACATGTACTATGCTTTTTACAAAGAAAATTTTGAAAGTAAATTAAAAAGTAAGTAAACACATCCTTTTATTTTATAAATATTTTTGCTATGCTTTGGAAAAAATTATAATATTACAATTTGTTTTAAAATACACTTTTGCGAAAATTTCTAATTTATGAAATTAAAATTCAAAAGGATGCATTTTACACGTCTATTTTACTAAGTTAAATTGAACCAACTTAGATAGAATTGAAAACGAAAAGAAAATAGGACTACAAAAACTATTATTTAAAATTATGGAATTTCTCTGTTTTAATATGTATGTATTTTTGAATGGAGATTGAAAGGTTTGTGATATAAACTCTTGAAAATATGCATTTATAAATGATTTAAAAATTTTGAACTTATTTTTGGATTCAATATGAAAATAGTTAGTAGGCAAAACCAAGTGTGTGTATATAAACACACATGATGTATTGGTTATAGGTGTTGGGAATTGGCTAATTATAAATAAAATAATAATTTTTGCTTTGTTCACTGTACTACCACCCGTAGAAATCAATGGTCCAATTTTTCAAACAGGTTAGCATACCTGTTATTCTAAAACCTAGAATCATATTTCCCTTCACAGCCACTATCCCCACTTCGATATGAATATTGATCTGTATAAGTTAATCTTCAACTCGTCACTGCCTCCTTAATATTAAGACAAATATAGATGAAGAAAACGTAAGCAGAAAAGTTTACGCAGAGTCAACAATAGAGGAAGAGGCCTTCAGCTTCAACCCTTCCAATTCATGTCTTCCCTCTTTGGTTTGAAGCTTGGTATGTCCCTCAACTATATAATAGTTGGCTAACACTAATGTGTTTTGCATTAATATTCATTTATTTGTCGGATCTGTTTTTTTTGCTACTGTTAAAATATATGCACACATATAAAGACATTAGTTTTAGCTGAGCGTTTTACGGTGCGAGGATTATTAAATTACCTTTTATAGTTTTGTATGGTTCAGTTTTCAAAATGACGTAAATGTTTAAATTGAATAAATTATACTTTTCATATCAAAAAGATATTTTTCTTGCTAATTGATTACATTTATCCTTGTTTTTTCTTTATATATGTTTATTTTTTTCCATATATTTTTAATGGTGATCAAGAATATATTTTTATAGTCATAAGTGTGTTATAGATTAAAACCATGTACTTTTGGAGCCCAAATAATTCTTATTACACAAGCATTACATGAAGGTTGCTTAAATAGAGTGCATAAATCCTACTAAATAATCAATCTAATTATCATACTATTTCTAAATTTCAAGAACTTCTCACTTATTGGTATGTAACCTGTTGGAAATGTTTTTGTTTATGAAGTGAATTTATTAAAAAAATTAAATAAAAAACAGATAAATGGTAATTTATTTATGAACCATTACTGTAATTGAGCCATTGCAAGTTTATAACGGTAATATATTTAAGGATCATTATTATAATTGAGCCGTTGCAAGTTTATAACGATAATATATTTATGAATCATTATTATAATTGAGCCATTACACCTGCACAACGGTAATATATTTATGTGACATTATTATTGAGCCGTTACAAAAGCTAATGGTATTACAATATTGTTCAAAATGGGAATAAATTAAAATCCATTAACATTCCATCACTTTAGTAACGTATACAATTTCCATTCTGCCTATTTAAATGATAGATAGACAGAAGAGAAATAGTAAGAATAATAGACATTTTTCTTTTTCTTCTTCCTTCAACAAAACTAAACACCTTGAGCAGTATTTCAGAGTGCAAGTCAGAATCAACTTTGTAAGTGCAAACAGGTTGATATTTTTTCAGATTAGAGAGTCTGTTTTATCCTAGAGGCGGCATCATTTGTTTTTTCAGAACTGCTTTGCACCTTCGAGCAGAACACCAAAACGTCTTCAAGAGAGTGACAACGTACACGACTCAGCCGAAGTTCATTATTCCCTACAATTTGAAGATGTTTCAAACAACAATGACTTCTACTACAACTGATGGTATGTTTAAATTGAATGTTGAATTTAATAAAATGTCTGCTTCTGCTTATATGTTGTGTGATTTTAATATCTGACACTCTAGATTATGTCAAGTGAATAAACGTATAATTCATAACATGAGCACCTTAGATCTTATCCCTAAAATGCCACAAACTGAATTTGATAAATGTGAATTATGTAGTCAAGCAAAAATCACTAAGAAACCATATAAATTAGTTGATAGAGTTTCTGAAACTTTAGATTTGATTCATTCTGATATATGTGAGCTTGATGGAACTCTGACTAGACTTGGACACCACTACTTTATAACTTTTATTGATGACTGTCATGATTTTACTTATCTATACCTTATGAAAAATAAAAGTGATGCATTTGATATGTTTAAATTATTTAAAATTGAAATTGAGAATCAATCTAATAAGAAAATTAAGAGACTTCGTAGTGATAGAGGAACATAATATGAGTCTAGTTTATTTCTTGATTTCTATAAATTGCATGGTATAATTCATGAGAGAACTGCACCTTATTCACCCGAAATGAACGATAAAGCTGAAAGAAAAAATAGAACCTTTACTGAATTAGTTGTAGCTATCTTATTGAATTCAGGTGCAACAAAACATTGGTGGGGGGATATTTTATTGACTGTATGCTATGTATTGAATAGAATCCCTAAATCAAAAGGTAAAATCTCACCATTTGAAATTTTATGAAATTATAAACCAAATGTGTCTTATTTTAGAACTTGGAGATGTTTGGCATATGTTCGTATACTAGACCCTAAGAGAATAAAATTAGCAAGTAAAGTATATGAATGTGTATTTATTGGCTATGCTATTAATAGCAAAGCATATAGATTTTATGATCTGAATACACATAATATAATAGAATCTAATTATGCTGATTTTTATGAATCTAGATTTCCTTTTAAATTGAGGAATAGTGGGGGCACATCAAGTAACACCATGCCTATTAAAACAGAACTTAATGAGTCTTCTTGAAAATGAACCTAGAAGAAGTAAAAGAGCAAGAACCGCAAAAAAATTTGGTTCAGATTTTTGTGCTTTTACTATAGAGGAGGATCCCTTAAACCTCCAAGAGGCCTTATCTTCCTTAGATGCCGATTTTTGGCGAGAGGCTATAAATAATGAAATGGATTCTTTGGAATCCAATAAGACTTGACACTTAGTAGATCTACCACATGGCTGTAATTCTATAGGCTGTAAATGGGTACTTAAAAAGAAATTAAAACCTGACGGCACAGTTGATAAATATAAAGCTCGTTTAGTAGCTAAAGGATTTAAGCAAAGAGAAAATGTAGACTTTTTTGACACCTTTTCACCTGTAACTAGGATTACATCCATTTGAGAACTAATTTCACTTGCATCTATACATAATTTAATAATACACCAAATGGATGTTAAAACTGCCTTTTTAAATGGTGAATTAGAAAAGGAAATTTATATGGACCAACCTAAAGGATTTGTAGTTAATGGTCAAGAACATAAAGTTTGCAGGTTAGATAAATCATTATATGGCTTAAAACAAGCACCTAAACAATGGCATGAAAAATTTGATAACTTAATAATCTCACATGGTTTCAAAGTTAATGAAAGTGACAAATGCATTTACTATAAATCTGAGAATAACATTTGTACTATCATATGTCTGTATGTAGATGACCTGCTTATTTTTGGGTCAAACATTCATGCCATAAACTCTGTTAAATCTTTGTTAAGTGCCAATTTCGATATAAAAGATCTAGGTGAAGCAAGTGTAATCCTTGGTATTAAGATTACTAGGTTCGAAAGGGACTTTCTTTGGATCAATCTCGTTATATTGAGAAGATTCTAAAGAAATACAATTACTTTGACTGTAAACCTGCATGTACACCATATGATCCTAGTGTAAAGCAATTTAAGAACACTGGTGAAGGTGTAAGACAGTCTGATAATGCGAGCATCATTGGCAGCCTTCGGTATGCCACTGATTGTACTAGACTTGACATTGCCTATGTCGTGGGATTATTATGCAGGTTTACTAGTAGACCTAGTATAGAGCATTGGCATGCTATTGAGAGGGTCATGAGATACCTAAAACGAACCATGAACCTTGTGTTACATTATGAAAAATTTCCAGCTGTCCTTGAAGGTTACACCGATGCAAACTGGAATACTTTAACTGATGATTCAAAAGCAACCATTGGCTATATCTTTACAATTGTTGGAGGAGTTGTTTCTTGGAAATCAAAGAAACAGACTATTTTGGCTCAGTCTACTATGGATTCTAAGATGATGGCACTAGCCACAACTAGTGAAGAAGCAGAGTACTTAAGAAATCTTCTAGCTGTGATTCCTTTATGGGAAAAACCGATACCAGCTGTGTTGATCCATTGAGATAGTACCGCGGCTATTGAAAAAGTACAGAACTGTTATTATAATGGTAAGAGACGACAGATACGTCGTAAGCATAGTACTGTTAGAGAGCTACTCTCTTCAGGTGCTGTTAAAGTGGATCACATATGCAGTGATGCGAATTTGACATATCCTTTGACGAAAGGACTGGCCAGAGAGAAAGTCCTTAGAACTTCTAAATGAATGGGACCGTTGCCCTTAGATTATTGAGTCACGCACAATGGTAACCCGACCTAATGACTGGAGATACCAAGAACTGGGTTCAATGGGTAAGAACAAATTGTGAAGTGATATTAGTTGAACATGCTATTTTTATATTAAGAAGCATGTATTCCTGAAGTGATTAGAGGATGAGTGAATAGAAACTCTTAATGAGATCTATACTCTATTTGGAGTGGAGTACCTACCTTCAAGAGTACTCTTGATAGACTCACATATGTGAATGTGGATATGTGGCCGTTCTATGGAGTTTTGGGCAAAATTCCTAGAGCATTCACTAAACTGGGATAGACGTGCATGGCCATAAATGCACGGGCTTATTTGATTGCACTCTAGAAAGATTGTGTGAGGTATGATGTCAGGAATAGAGTTCAAGACTACGTGTCATTCTAGTAAAAACCGAATCCTATCCACTATGCAAAGGTTCAAGTCGAAAGACACCTTTGTTTTTGCACAATATTATGTTTTTAGAAACTGCTTGAAAAATATTTGAAAAAAAATCAAGTGGGGGATTGTTGGAAATGTTTTTGTTTATGAAGTGAATTTATTAAAAAAAATTAAATAAAAAACAGGTAAATGGTAATTTATTTATGAACCATTATTATAATTGAGCCATTGCAAGTTTATAACGGTAATATATTTATGAATCATTATTATAATTGAGCTGTTGCAAGTTTATAATGGTAATATATTTAGGAATCATTTTTATAATTGAGCCGTTACACTTGCACAACGGTAATATATTTATGTGACATTGTTATTGAGCCGTTACAAAAGCTAATGGTATTACAATATTGTTTTAAATGAGAATAAATTAAAATCCATTAACATTCCATCACTTTAGTAACATATACAATTTCCATTCTGCCTATTTAACTGATAGATAGAAGAGAAATGGTAAGAATAACAGACAATTTTCTTTTTCTTCTTCCTTCAGCAAAACTAAACACCTTGAGCAGTATTTCAGAGTGCAAGTCAGAATCGACTTTGTCAGTGCAAACAGGTTGATATTTTATCAGATTAGAGAGGCTGTTTTATCCTAGAGGCAGCGATGTTTTTTTCAGAACTACTTTGAACCTTCAAGCAGAACGCTGAAACGACTTCAAGAGAGTGACAACGTACACGACTCAGCCGAAGTTCATTGTTCCCAACATAACCTATGGTATTAGATACACTGCATAGTGTATCATACATATTAGTTGAATGTAAATATTCTCTCATAATAGTTTTATGCATATATATGTTGCATGGATCTATGGATCGAGTACAAATAACTGGATAGAAAATGCATAGTCATTGATGGAGATTAATTTAGAACATTCTATCAAAATGAACATTTGATCGATTTAACCCTGTTTCATGATGGCCTCTTCATTTAGTAAAAACCTTATGAATCAGCATTTTCCTCCATGGTATGGTTACATACTTGTGTGTGTGTGTAAGTTTATATATGTATGATAACCACACTTGCATGTATATATGAATATTGGATATCTATGCTGAGGCATACTCTTCATTCAGTAGAATACCTATGAATCAACATTTTCCTCAACGGTATGGTTATATACTTATGTGTGTGTGTTTACACATACATACATACAGACACACACATACACACACATATATATACACATACATACATACACACACACACGCACTCATACACATAAATGTATGTATGTATATACATACATACATACAAACATACACACACATATATATAACTACACTTTCATGTATATATGAGTATTCGATATTCTATAGTGGGGCATAAAATAAGAATTTTTAAACAATAAGCAGAGTCTCTCATTGCTTCTCCAATCCATTGGTATTTGTTGCAAAGATGTTTAAAGCCAAAGTTGACATGAAAAGGTCTTTATCTTTCTAAATTGTCCCATATACATTACATATTTAAAATAAAATATTACAAAGTTCAAATTGAACCTTTCATCATGTTTTACTTAAAGCTCCTATAATATCCTTCATTAATCTGTTTCAGGTAAATTTTTAGCATAGGCAATCTTTTGATGCTCTTAAGTTAAGATCACATTTGGCTGGATTATTTGATGGAAGATAGTCATGTAGCTCTTTTCTGAAGACCTAAGCTGAAAACAACTTTAGCACTGCATGGAAGTGAAATGAGTTTCATAGTACCATATTTCATATTATTATTATTATTATTGCAATCTTGTGTATTAGCTATGTTGTATATTAATAATACTTCAATACATGAACATGAACATGAACATGAACATGAACTAAATTCAATATTACATAAAGACTTTGGTGGGTGTCATATGACCTCAAAGGAAAAAAAATTCATCAGTTAATAGTTATATATTAGATGGTCGCTTCTGTTTAAGATATTTTTTACTTAATAAAAACGGTGAATGATTTGTTTATAGATTTAGTCGTTTGATTCAATTGTTTCCGTCGGTAAGTTAACATGTTGGGGTCACAAGTGAGTTTTTATTTCTCTCTAGCCATGTTTTTATCAAAACTGTGATTATTGAAAGTTTATAAATAATTGCTAGTGTGATTTTATCAAGTTGGTATGCTAGAGTCTTAAAATATGGTAAAAAAGCTATAAGATTCATAAAATGAGGAAGCAAATAGACTAGAGTACCAAAAAATGGATTAGAAAAAATAGAAAAATGAAATATATAATATATCTACGATGGCCATGGAAAAGAACTCAAGGAGCTAGAACACAATAGACAACTACCATATAGAAAAGTGTTTATTCCGCCAAATGAATAAATGAGTTCATCTATATAACAAATTACAACCGATTGTTAACTTTCAACATCATGCCCCAAAAAGTGGTAATTTGTATGATTTTTGCACGAGTCCGAAATAATTTTTAATGACCCAAAAATTTAGGACACTTCATATTTAAATATCTGAATTATGTAAATATCTAAATTATGTATTTAACGTTATAAAAGTGATTTTATAACCTTGTAAGCCACCTTTTAATAAATAACTAATGACGATAAATTTATTTTAGAAAAATTTAACAAAAATAAATAGTTCGAAGAAATATCAATAATGTGACCGAAAATCGTTTTATCAATAAACGGTTTTAAAACGTATGAAATTATCATCTCGAAGAGTTGTCTTGCATAGCGATGAAATTTATACCAACGGGACTGGAAAAATGAGGTGATGTGTACCGACGAGTTTCGTGGCCATCCTGCTATGTGATCGTACGAGCTCAAAACGTATGGCGGTTTATTTGAGAAATCTAATATATATATATATACACGCATACATACATAGACACCTCTACCCAAACCAAATATTTCAAACTTCCTCTTTTCTTTCTTTCCTCAAAAATCTAACAGGTCCAAGTTTATGGGTTGCGGGTCTAGGCCGATTTCGGGAGCTATAGGCCACGAAAGTCAATGAGATTGGATTCGATGAACTCGTGATGAAGTGGGCTTCGAATCTATATTAATCTCGACATATGTGGTGATGCAAGTGGAAGTCGACCTCCTTTAGTCGTCGAATAGGGTTGATAATATAAGGAAGTGGAAACGGAGTTGGGTGAAACGGAGTGTGCCATTATTCTTCTCTTGGAAGAGTGCACCTTTCCCCAAAGTTTGGACCACCCTAGTCGAGAGTTATGACGCACGACATCTGAAGCAAGGGAGGGGGAGAGGGGTATGCTAGGTCACAATGTAGGGGATGGGGCCAGACATTGTTTTGCGTATGCCATAGAATTCGTAGTCCTTCAACCTGATGAACTAAAGTGGTCGCATGTGATTTCGTCAATTATAGCTCTAGAAAGGAGGAGTGAAGTGGCGGCCATGTTGGTTTTGTCTACAGGCAGGATTTTGAATTTAGGGGAAGAAGATTATGTGGGTTAATTAATCAATTGAGTTAATTAATTAAGGTTTACAATATGTGTTCTTATAAAATTCTCATCTCTTACATACGAGGTTCAATCGAGGCACGGTCTTCGTCGTTGCACTCGTAGTTAGATTATCTATAGCATGGTAGGAGGTGTTCTTGAGTTTGGGTGTGCTTGAACTTATGTTTGGCTTGGACTTAGGTGAGTTATCTCACCATCTTGTGTGTCAACACACACGTGTGTATAAATATAAAGTTAAAGTGACATTAGCTAATTAAAGTTATAAACCTTGGATCCCCTTGTTTTCGAAAGCAAATGACAACTTCTTAGTGTATAAAATCACTTCTATTACCTTCTATAATGTGTGGCATGACCTCGACTTGATGTTTAAATGGTTGTTTGGATTGTGTGTTGAATTTGGAATGGATGTGGAATGGTATGTATAGCGGTAGTTGTTATAAGTGCACTTTGAATCTCCTTATATTTAGACTTGTTCTAGGTGATTATTAGGGAATATATTATGATATGATATCTTTTAGTTGTTCTATACAAATATTTTTTGTGTATGGGATAGCAAGGAATTGTTTTAGAAAATTATAGAAATTGTGAAACAAAGTTGTGAAAGTTAGAAGCGAAAAGATCTCTATGGATGCACTTTGAAAATACCTTGTAGTCGTCAATTTTTAAAGTCAACTTTAAAAGACATCCTTGGGGCTTCTTTGTATTTTTAATAAGTACTATAAGTGTACTTATTATTGGAAAAATATAAAAGTTTAAATATATTTTTAATAATTATATATGAATTTTTAAAGTAAAGGGTTTTAAATTACAAAACATGCTTTTTATGGGTTTTAAATAAATTATCAAATAAGTATTTTAAGTAATATTTAAAAAACCATTTTAAACCATAGTATAAGTATTTTTAAATATATATAGTTTTTAGAAAATTAGTTAAAGATTTTATTAAAGTATTAAAAAACTTATGTAATATAATATCTTTGGAATTGTTTTAGAATTTTATTAATTATATTAGCTTATAAATTAAAAAAATGTGCACATTATTTTAAAAAGGGTTTTTGTAAATATATATGTTTGGAAAATAAGTTAAGTCTTTTATAAAGAAATAAGGAAGATTTGGATCATAATACTTAAGTTATAATAAATGGTTTTGTAAAGTTAAGTAAAAGTATATTAACCTATTAAATTAGTGTAGATATAAGTAAATGCAATTAGGACTATAATTAGGACTATAATTAGAACAATAATAAGGAATATAATTAGGACTTTAATAATAAATACTTTAAGGTAAATATAAGTGAATGGTTTTGGGTTGTAGTGAACAATGTTTAAGTAACATTTGTTTTTAACTTTTATAATTATACTTAGGAATATAATTAGATTTTTTAGGAGAATTTTTTAAAGATAATTATAAATGAAATGTTTTGGATTTTTAGTGACATTTTTAAGTAACAATTATCATTAACCCTTGTAAAAGTAATTAAAGATTTGAAAAGCAAGTTTTAAAGAAAATGTTTAAGTGTGAATGTTTTGGGTTTGTTGTGACAAGGTTTAAGTAACACTTGTCTTTAACCCTTAAGAATATACCTAGACCTTTAATAATAGAATTTTAAAGATAATAAAAAGTATGGAATCTTTTGAAAAAAAAGGAAAAGCATATGTCTAAAGTATAAAAAAGATTAAAGTTTGCTTTCAACGTCTTTGATTATATTTTAAAGTAAATCTTGTTAAGTGATTATTGAATATACTTACCATTGAGATAAGTATATGAATACCTTTTTAAGTATTAAGAGAGTATAAATGTATATATGGAGTATTAATCAATAACGGGAGTATTAATTAATAAAGGAAGTATTAATTAATAAAGGAAGTTTTAACTAATTAGGAGTTTAATTATTTAGAAGTTTAATTAGTTAAGAGTTTAATTAGTTAGGAGTAATCAATTAGAAGTTCTGATTAATGAAAGAAGTTTATTAGACAAACAAGAGTTTTCCTAATAAAAGAGGTTTAATTAAATAAAAAAGGGACTAAAAGATGTTTATGTGACTTAGTCATGCTTTGTGTGGATTAATCGTGCTTTGTGTGTTTACCTGTTTATAGAAAGTATTTGGTCATATACTTAGTAAAAGAAGCTGACAAAGTAGACTTATTTCAATCTGTGAGAGTTAAGAATGATGATTCGAGTAGGGTATAGAAGCAATCATGTTCTAACCTACTAGGCTTCGCTCTTGACCGAGGGATAGCGGATGCTGAGAAGGTCAAAAACGTGATAAGTATACGAGACTTAGTTTCCATATGCAATCGTTCTCATTAAGTTGATTAACCAAAATTAACTTAAGAAATATCTTGAAGAAATAATAGGATTATACGGCATGGTTATTAACTCGGTGATGATATAATCTATGTGTAAACTCATCTTACTCTTCTAGGACAAATAATAAGGAAATCTGTCCGGATAAGAGATGATCTCCACGCTTATGTATTGTTTGTTTATTTCTGAAAGAATTGGAGTTGAGTTAATCAAAAATCTATCAATTGGTTTTGAAGCGTCTGATAAGCGGGTGAGTGTACTTATATGAGATGACTCAAAACTATAACCACTTAACCACATATGTGATCTATGATTTAGAAAAGATTTGTGATCTGTTTGAGATGTTGGAATTTTGGAGATTCGTGATATATTCTAGATGCTCGAATCCATGTAGAATTCGAGATATTGGAATCCATTTGGGGATTCGTGTTTCGATTGAGTAATGATGGCTCGTGTGTTGGGATGCTCAATGTAAATTCACCATTGGTAATGACAGAAACATAGTTATGATGCATAGCCAAGGGGTTTAACAAACCTAATGGTGCAGGCATAGTTATGAAAGGCGTGCCAAGGCACACTCCATGGCACATAGTGCGACATGACGTTTGCGCCGTTCTTCCTTATGGTGTGGTGCACAGCGCAAAAATGGCGCATGATGCAAAATGACGCCTTTTCATTATATTATTGTTTTTTATTTTATTTATTTATTTTCATTTTTATAATCCAAACTGTACAAAAATTAGTATTCATCATATTATGAAGCATTAAAAAGAAGGCATAATACAACATCCGTAACACCATTTATCCAATATCCTTGAAGGATATTGATGGTTGTAATGAATGATTAATGAGAAATATGGATGATGCATCCGATGTTGAAGATGAGCTTGTATTTGATGATGATAATGATGACTTGACTTGGGTGTTGCTGCTAGAGGTGTAGGCGTAGGGAAAACCGAATATATGAGTAGAAGAACATCTACATCGAGTGGTTTTTCAGTACCCGCTTCTGCTCCTTCACGTCGTTTGGAAGAAGAAACAAATTTAAATGAGATGGATGAGGAAGATGCTGAAGCTTATGAATTTGATGATGCAGACATTGATTTGGAAAATATAATTACCGAATCATATTTGGATTTTTGGTTTATCTGCAATATTATAATTATATTGGATTTTGGCTTTAGAAAGCTATTATAGTTGAAATTCTATGTTTATAATAATATATTTGATGATTTTTTCGCAAAATAACTTAAAAAAATCTTTATTGCACATGTTTCGTAGAAATATTGAACTTTTTAAATTTATTGTTATATCATTATATTTATAAAAATATTCTAAACACGCGCAGTAAATTAAGAAGGCGCAAGACATTTGCCTTGCCTTGTACGAAGGCTTCGGAAAGGCTTTGCGCCTTTATACGCCGTGCGCCATTAATAGCTATGGGTGCATGCAACTTCATTCTAAGGTTGCTTATGGATATGCATGCGGGAGTGATGTACTCGATACCATGCGGCGTGGCGTGGGCTAGCTATGTTTTTACTATGGTACATTCCCCAGAGTTGTACATTGCTTGGAAGCATATTTCATATCCTTGTGCAAGAGGACCGTTCTTGGTGTATTGAGGGCACCACCATAGAAATCCTACACGATTATGGGAACGCGCTTTAGCGATTTTGATTATATACCTAATATTTTCATGCAACACAACTATTTCTTACTTATATTCTACACCCTAGACATTATCTATTATACCAAAATATGTACATAATAAATGGTTGGCTCTTTAGAGGGGAAAACAAATCCGATGATTCGTTTGGTCACAAAAGGTGTTGTTATATGTCACATATGTTTCTTAAATTTCTCACACCAGAATTTTGTCTGACCCATGATTTTATTTATCCCTTATTTTCATATGTGCTCTTTCGAGTAGTCTGAGGAAAACTGGTTTTCGTTGATGTTCATTAGGCTCTTGGAGTAGAGCTGGATGTTTTACCAACCATAGTATTTATTTCTGCTACATTACTTTTTGTATAGATATCGGCAATTGCAAAGCATGTTGCTATAAATGTCCAGGCTTATGATAGTACATAGATCAGTAACTCTGAAATGTTATCTATACTAGAGTAACACCATGTATTGTCTTTTGATATTATACGTTTTCATTCCATTGAGAGATTTTGATGTTTTTGTCCTTCTCTTTCTTGTTTCTTTTCTTTCCTTCATTTTCTTTTACCATAACAATCAGTCTTTCTGGCACTTGGGTGCTTAGCATGTTAATATCGTGGATGTATTAGTGTCGACATTCGAAGATCAAAAAGGACGGTCATTATAAATGGTATCAGAGTTGAAGGTTTAGCGAGAACCTTGGGTTTGGTTCGGTATAACTCATTAAGAGATAGGGTATGGGTTTCCATAGTATGAGTTGAGTGTATTATATAAATGAGAGCGTATATGTATTTGTTTTGAAAATTGTTTTTCAAGGTTTTAAAAAAAATAGTAACAGTGTTATATATAAGTATTTATGAACAGAAATATTTTATAAAGAATTTTAAAGGAGATACAAAGTATAGAACTCAGTTCTGTTGTTGGAAAATAATTCTAGTGATGATGTAGCATTATCAAAGTTTATTTTCGAGTTTTAAAGTGGGGGATGCAACCATAGTAGTTTGCTACATAGTTATTTTGGTAAAAACATATTTTGATTTAAATCCTGAAAGTATGATTTGATATACAAAAGTTATAAGTATATATTATTATTTCAAAATGATTTGAAATAAAACCTGGTGTTTAGATCTAAAATTTTTCCTATTAATTTATTTTATGGATGCATGTATCTTATGCATTAGGATGGTTTGGTTTGTGCATCATGTTATGATATTTTGTTTTGTAGTTTTCATTGTTGAGATAAAACAGAATTTTCGACGATTTTGGACAGTTGAAAACTTCCAAATTGGTATAGAAATTAAAGCAAAGTATTTTTGGAAAATATAAAGATGAATTTTTGTAACTCTTAAATTGAGAAAATAGCAATTTAAAACAAGTTTAAAATTTATTCAACATCCTTGTTAAAGTAGAATATATAAGATTGTTTTGTATATACTCTTAGGTTGTAGTAGAGTATTATATGAATATGAACTTAAGTTATGGAATGTTTTATAAATAAAGATATGTATTTATAAAATGTTTAAAAAAAATTAAGTAATGTTTTATGAAATATGTCATAACTGATTTTAGTAGTGAAGGAAATATTAAATGTGAAAATAAATGTGAAAAAAAAGAAATCGATATAGTTAAGAAACTAACAGGATAAGTACGTATGTTATAACTATCGTTTTATTTGCATGACTGTTCTTGATCCGGTATTCAAGTATATGGTTTCGAGGTGGTTTACACCGGTCCGAACAAGGATTTTTCACTCACTTCTTAACGGTGAATAATTTATATGGATTCTTGATATGATCCTGAGAGTTTCTATTGTAGTATATGTCTATGTAAGGAAAACAGAGGTTTCCAATTAAGGAACTGATCAGAGTCCGCAGTAGGGAAGTCAAGTGATCTATATTAGTTCGGAATTGAAATGTATGTAATCAAACAAGTGATCAGATTAGATGTTATGTACGGATGATCCATCATACGGGCTTTAGTATATTTGCATACTATGTATTGTTGGTCTATGGAGAGTTTAGGTGATGACTCTTCGATTTGTTATGAGGTAGCATGAATAACCGTCTAAGTAATGACCTGAGGCTATTGAGCGTAAGATACGCTTAATTTATTTATTGTCCTTGTGCGATGAGAAGGTTTTAAACTTGAGCAAACCATAGGCTGTTTTTGCTGGTAATTTTGAATACTGCTAAGTATTGTTGTGTGATTGTTTCTTTAGTTGTTAATGTTAGAATTTCGAGGATGAAATGTTTTAAGTGGGGGAGAATGCAACGACTCGGAATTTATGACACTCCGTATTTAAATATCCGAATTATTTAAATATTTGAATTTTGGATTTAATGTTATAAAAGTGATTTTATAACCTTGTTAACCATCTTTTAATTAATAACCAATGACGATAAACTTGTTTTAGAAAAATGTTTACCAAAATAAATAGTTCAAAATAATATAAATAATGTAATCGAAAATCGTTTTATCGATAAACGGCATCAAAACGCATGAAATTATCATCTTGGAGCACTATCTCGGATAGCGACGAAATTTATAACATCGAGATTGGAAAAATGAGATAATGTGCGCCGACGAGTTTTTTGGTTATCTGACGTGCTGTGTGATCGTATGAGCTCAAAATGTGTGGTGATTTTGTTTGAGAAATAATATATATTATTATATGTACGCCTTTACCCAAACCAGATATTTCACTCTTCCTCTTTTCTTTCTTTCCTCAGAATTCGAACGGGTCTAAGTTAATGGGTTGCGGGTCTAGGCCGTTTTGGGAGCTACAGGCCACGAAAGTTGATGAGATTGAATTCATTGAACTCGTGATGAAGAGGGCTTCGAATCTATGTTGGTCTCGACATGTGTTGTGATTCAAGTGGACGTCGACCTCCTTTAACCATCGACTACGGTTGATGATAGAAGGAAGTGGAAGGGGAGTTGAGAGAAATAGGGTGTGCTATTATTCTTCTCTACGAAGAGTGCACATTTCCCCCAAGTTTGGACCAATCCGGTAGAGCGTTGTGACGTGAAACATCTAAAGCAATAGAGGAGGGGGTTTGCCAGGTCGTGATGTAAGGGATGGGCCAGACACTGTTTTGGGTATGCCATCGAATTCATAGTCCTTCAACGTGATGAACTGAAGTGGTGGCATTTTATTTCGTTGACTGTAGCTCACAGAAAGGAGGAATGAAGTGGTGGGCATGTTTGGTTTGTCTGCCAATGGGATTTTGAAATTTGGGGAAGAGATTACATAGGTTAATTACTTAATTGAGTTAATTAGTAATGGATAAAATGTATTGTTATAAAATTCGTATCTCTTACATACGAGGTACAATCGAGACGCGGTCTTCATCGTTGGACTCGTAGTGAGATTATATATGGCATGGTAGTACGTGTTCTTGAGTTTGGGTATGCTTGAGCTTATGTTTGGCTGGGACTTGGGTGAGTTATATCACCATCTTGTGTGTGTATATTTTGTGTGTGTGTATGTGTAAATTTAAAATTATAGTGACATTAACTAATTAAAATTATAAATTTTGGACCCCTTGCTTTTGAAAGCAAATAACAACTTCATAGTATATAACATCACTCCTATTACCTTATATAACATATGGTGTGTCCTTGACTTGATGTTAAAATGGTTATCTGGATTGGGTGTTGAATTTGGAATGGATAAGGAATAATCCATATAGATGTAGTTGTTATAAGAGCACTCTGAATCCCCTTATGTTTAAACTTGTTTTAGGTGATTACTGAGGAATATATTATGATATGATATATTTTAGTTGTACTCTACACATATTTTGGGGTATGGGGTAGCAAGGAATTGGTTTGGAAAGTTATAGAAATTGTGAAACAAGGTTGTGAAAGTTAGAAGCGTAAAGGTCGCTATGGATGCACTTTGAAAATACCTTGTGTATAGATATTTGTAAAGTCAACTTTGAAAGACATCCTATGGCCTTCTTTGTATTTTTAATAAGTACTTTAAGTGTACTTATTACTGGAAAAATATCGAAGTTTAAATTTTTTGTAATAATTATTTATGAATTTTTAAAGTAAAGGGTTTTAAATTATAAAACATGCTTTTTATGGTTTTTTAAATAAATTATAAAATAATTATTTTTAAGTAATAGTTAAAATAAATGTTTTAAACCATAGTATAAGTATTTTTAAAGTATTTAAATATATATAGTTTTTAGAAAATTAGTTAAAGATTTTATTAAAGTATTAAAAAGCTTATGTAATATAACATCTTTTAAATTGTTTTAGAATTTTATTAATTATATTAGCTTATAAATAAATTAGTATACATAAAAATATATACATCATTTTAAAAAGGTGTTTTTAAATATATAAGTTGGAAAAAATAAGTTAACTCTTTTGTAAAGAAATAAAGGAAGATTTCGATCATAATACGTAAGTTATAATAAATGTTTTTGTAATGTTAAATATGTTAACTTTGTTAAATTAATGTAGATATAAGTAAATATAATTAGAAATATAATTAGGACAATAATAAGGAATATAATTTGGACTCTAGTAATGAATATTTTAAGATAAATATAAGTGAATGGTTTAGGGTTATCATAAACAATGTTTAAGTAACATTTGTTTTTAACCATTGTTAGTATGCTTTTGAATATAATTAGATCTTTTAAGAGAATGTTTTATAGATAATTATAAATGGAATGTTTGGGGTTTGTAGTGACATTGTTTATGTAACAATTGTCTTTAACCCTTGCAAGGTTAACTAAATCTTTGAAAAGAAAGTTTTAAAGAATATGTTTAGCGTTTGTTGTGACAATGTTTAAGTAACACTTGTCTTTAACTCTTAAGAATATACTTCGATCTTTAATAATGGAATTTTAAAGATAATAATAAGTACGGAATCTTTTTGAAAGAAAATAGGAAATGTTTGAGTAACATTTATTTTCAACCTCTTTAATTATATTTTAAAGTAAATCTTGTTAAGTGATTTGTGAATATACTTATACTATCGAGATAAGAATATGAATACCTTTTGAAGTATTAAAAGAGTATAAATGAATGCACGGGGTATAAATTAATAAATGAAGTTTTAAGTAATAAAGGGAGTATTAATTAATGGAGGAAGCTGTTATCCGACATTTTGACCCGGCTATATTTGAACTGATTGGGCAAGTTAGATTCGAACGACGTCAGGGAAAGTAAGTCCAGGGCGATGACTGTGGGGTCTAGAAGTCAAGTACAGATGGTAATATAAAGTCGTGATCAAATGGAATTGAGAGATATGCAATGCAGAACGTTCGAAGTATCGAATATGGTTCAACATGTAGGAGGGATCGGCTATAATCAACCTCCAACATAGGGATCGGTATGTTTTAGGAAGCTAGTGCAATTCAAAAGAAAATTATCAACATCTCAAGATCCATAAGTCCAATACATATGAAATTTTGTGAGGAAGATGTGGGGACCATATGGAGCCTACCCTAGGGATCGTACCTAAAAAAGATGAAATAAATGGGATATGCCCTCTTCCCTTAATAGGGTTCGGCTAAAAACTTAAGACAATCCACATTGAAGCAAAGACTAAGCAATAACTCAAGTTATACTAATCCAATTGGCATGAAACTTGGAGGCTAAGAATATTTCAACATGGGGAAGCTACCATAGGGATCGCACCCCCAAATTCCTCTAAAAGGGGGATCGGTACTGATCCTTAATCTTTGGGATTTGACCATGCGATCCCTCTTGCAGATCCATATGGTTTTGGAGATTCTTCTATCGAATTTTCAAAAAGATATTTTGTCATCTCTGTTTATAAATACAGGCTTGGTTATTCATTTTGGGGACCTTTACGCTACTGGTTACTTTGTACTCTATTGTAACTAAGGATTTTCATCAGATCCCTATAGTATTCAGATTAAAAAGTGATTAATAAAGTTTTCTAATAAAATTGGACGTAGGCAAACAACGTCGAACCACTATAAATCGCTGTATTTGTGTTATTAATTTGATTTGCAGCTATTTCATTACTTTTTTCCTCTGTTTTCATTTGATATTCTTCATTTATTTCTCTTCTAAACTTCTATCGGGTGTTTGTGCCAATTTTTGGTGCAAACATTTTGGTCCTTTCGTTGAGAACTTGATTCTCAGCTTATTCAGATCCCTTTGTTGCTACTGGATTGCATAAATCCCCAATGGAGACCCATAATTATCTTCAAGAAACTTGCTTGTTCTATTTAGATTTGCAAAAGTCTAAGTAAAGCTATCAACAGTGGTTAAAACACTAGTTCTACTTTTTAGAACATAGAAGAAAATGAGTACGCTTGCATCCAGCAAGGAGGCCCGAGCAATCAACTAGTGGATGTGAATGCTACCAATCCGGTTAATTCCCAGAATCTAGTTGATTCCTTTACAAGAATTTAATTGCAGAATCTGAAGAGGGAGCTTGTGGATAGCCTTCGACAATTGATTCAGCAAATTCAAGCCAATATCGACCTAATAAACCAACTCAGTTAGCAAAAGCATGGGAAAGCTAGAAGGGACCCTAACCCTTATTCGGCGTCGGAAAGTTCTTGTTCATCTGACGATTATCGTAGGCGCAGGCGTTGTAGAATTGACGAATATCGCGCAGAAGCATCGGGGCATCAACAGGAAAATTTACTTGGTCTGCCAAGATCGATCGTTGCCGATCCCTTCATAGGGATCGATACCGATCCCTCCTCTAAAGGAGGGAACTTACCTATCCATGTTGGAATCCAAGCTGGAGCTGCTGCGATTGATTTGGATGCTGGAGTTTAGGGGGATGTCTACCTGTTGCTTCCCCCAAATGACGATGAAGTGAATGTACACGATATACACCGAGAAGATGTCAAGCCAATAAGGCATGGAATGGGCCGTAGACATCGACCGAACCATTCCCGTGAGGTGGAGCACAACTACCTCTTGGCTCCAACTATCCAAACGCCGGACTTGTCGGCTATGATTAGACAGCTGGTAAGGGAAAGCCAAGGCTTAACTAATGATGATTGGGGGATTTCGAGAAGCCATACCCCGTTCACTGATAATATCTTACATGCCGAGTATCCAAGAAGGCTTAGTATGCCTACCTTTGAGGGAAAGACCAACCCCAAGCAGCATATCATGAGATATGAATGGCTGATGGATTCTGCATGAGAAGATGATGCAACCAAGTGTAGATGATTTTCTATTACTCTCACTGGAATAGCAACGATGTGGTTTACGAGAATACCCCCATGGTTGATCCCTGGATTTGATGATTTAGCAACAAAGTTTGTGGAGCGGTTCCATGTTTACGCAACTCACCCCAAAGATGTCCCTATCCAGTGTGATCTAGGCTCCGGGAGAATCGCTGAAATATTATTTGGAGAGATTTCGTACAGCCATCACAGAAATCAGTAATCCAGATGACCATGCAATATTGATGGCGGTAACAAGGGGATTGATCCAGAATCTGATTTTGGCAATTGGTTAGCTGGCCAGCCACCCGCAACATTGGAACGCTTCTATGCAAAGGCAGCTCAGTATTTGAGAAAAAAGGAAGCTAGATGCTCTAGGAAGAAGAATACTGTGGGATCAAGTAGAAAAGGAGTACAGAGTAACATTGCGGTAAATAAATCTGGTGATAGGTCTGGAAAAGTTCAAGTGAATGTCCAAAATAAACTAAATCAGCAAAAGAAAGGTAGAGATAGGAGCCGAGAACGAAAGAGGGATCCTAGAAGAGGAAAGCCTAGGATTCTGATATACGATACCTACACGTCACTGAATACATCTTTAGAGAATGTCTATTTGTCTACCTATAATACCATGCAGTACAAGAAGCCACCTTCGAAAGAATCAATGGAGAAGCAGAAACAAACCCGAAAGTATTTTCGGTTTCATGAATGTCATTGTAACGACCTGGTATTTCGAACCGTTCAAATCGACAATCATTCACTCATGTCAGACTTGAATTGCTCAAAACAACAAATTGTTAATTTATATTTGGCAAAACTCAACATATACAGTAAATAAATCAATCACAGAATCACAGACACAAAGTTATACAACAATAAGCAGCGGAATAGATAAATAGTAGTTCATGAAGCTACGACAACATCAGAATATAAAACACAATACAATAGAAATCTCAAATACAAAGTAGTCTCAAATACATCAGCAGATGACAAGACTGAACAGAAATAATAGAAAGTAACTAAAAGCCAACTAGATAAAGACGGATCTTCAAGAAAAGCTCCAAACTCCAAAGGTGAGTCTCAAATGTTGTGACACTTAGTCTGACCCGAGCATAAAGCAAAACACAAAACACTCAAGTCAGGATTAACATTCTTATAACAGTAAATTCTACTCAAGCGAAATGTCAACTGAAATACAAGTAACTTAAAGGATGTTTGCGATTTCCATCCTCTAAGGATCCGTGGAACTATCTACTATGTAGCAATATACGCTATTATAATATGTCTATCAGTAAAGTAAAGTATGAAAATAGCGTTAAGTCATTACCCATATCCCCCTTAACACATTTCTTTATTCTCGTAGTCTATACAGTTCTGTAAGCTCCACCAAACCAGTGGTTTACTAAGAGGGTACTCCATAGGTACGGTACAAACCAAACTCGTAGAAGGCACGATAAGGCAAGACGAGGCACGCGAGGCAATGCCCAGGGTAGGATACTACCGTTTTGCGGATCCGGACTGGTGGTAACGCATAGCAGCTACAACCGCCCACCTCAAGACACAATCCCAAATCAAATATGCACCCAATCAAATCACAAAGTAAAAGAATGGTATCGAAGAAATGTGCCCGATCGGAGGTGCGACCTCACTTGGCCCGGCATGGCTCCTGTTTTAGCCACATCAAGCTGACTCTAGGGAGTCAGGGCTACGTTAATACCTCATACAGAATCGTCGCCAAACCATCCTACTTCGTTCTAGAATCTCCACCATGTACACAGTTATTAAAGTGGTTTTCGGTATTGGCAGAGAGTATGACAATACCCGATCCCGATCTCTTTAACAACCAAATGCTTATTTCACACCGTGGTCATTTTATATTTCAAACAGTTTATACTTCATATCAAAATATCATATTCATTTTTAAAAAAAGTCATATCACTTTCGAAATCATACTCACTTTCGAAATCATACTCACTTTCGAAATCATTATTCACTTTAAAATCATATTTATTTCCAAAATCTTAACAGCAAAATAGCTTAAACCATCATATCAAAATATTCGCATTTAAATCAATTAAATCTAAATCATAACATTCCAACCTAAACAGTTTAAATTTTGAAAATAGTTTATATATATTGAAATAGTTATAAATTAAAAATAGTTTAGATATTAAAAAAGTTATAAATTAAAAATAGTTTATATATTTAAAAAGAGTTTATACTAAAATAGTTTATATATTAAAATATATATATTGAAAATAGTTTTAAGTTATTATATCTTCCAATTTCACAAATCAATTCAAGTTAATTTTAGTTCCAAAAATTCAATTTAAATCAATCTCAATCCAAATTCCCAAAAAAACCATTTTAATCGATTTCAAATCCAGGTTCGAACTACAAATTTAACCCACTTCAAATTCAATAGATTTAAAGTTCAATTATTCAACATTTACAATAACTAAATTTCCTTTATATTTCAAAATTCAGCTTTAGTCCTATTAAATTTTCAAAATATTCACTTAATCGTTTTTAATAACACTTTCTAAAATCTCATATTACAAATTTAAGTTAATACTAAATATTCAATCTCAATTTTATTTAAAGTTGAGAATATTCATTTAATCGCTTTTTATCAAATCAAGTTATAAAATCATACCCTTCAAAATCTCAAAATCAATAAGTTCAAATCAATCCTTATTCAAGTCCAATTCTAAACAAATTTAATTATAAATCAATTCTTATTTAAATTCAAGTATTAACCCATTTAGATTACAAATCAATTCTTATTTAATTTATCTTTCCAACCTCTATTTATTTAAAGTTATAACAAAATCTATTTAAATATTAATATTATATGTATGTATTTAAAACATATTATATATATACTAATTAAATTAAATTTTATTAAATTAAATCTTATTATAAAATTTATATTAAATATTATTTTTATATATTTAAAAATAATAAAATTATAAGTAAACTCTTAAAATTCATATTTTCAAAACTAACATATAAATTTAAAATATCCAAATATACAATTTTAAAAATCTAAATTTTACACATACATAAATAAATTTATATATAAAAAAAATCAATATTATTAAAATCCGTATATTTCCTTTCAAAACAATGGAAATCATTTTCAAAATAGATGAACGGTGTCCGTATAAAATTTTCTTTCTTATGGTCAAGTAATATGGATATTTATCATTTCAATCCGCAATTTAAATTTAATATTTACGGGTATATATCATTTCAACCCGCAATCCCAAAATTCAAAATCAATGAAAATCGCTTGGGTTTACCATTTCAACCCATAACGATTTTTTCCTAATATATAGTATCGTTCGGGTATGTATCATTTCAACCCATAGGGAATTTCAAACTAACAAGAACTTACAGAATGAGAACAAATATGATAATCATATATAACATATCAACAACATGCATATATCACCAGTAACAAATTTAAATATAATATATATAACAGGTTATGGTGTCATATGTCATAGGTAAACAATTGTAGATAATGACATATCATATTTAACAATTAAATAACTTAGCAATTCAAATTTAACAGCATATTTCAATCGTTATTTCATGTGAATTAAATTTACTAAATATAAGAATGTTAATCGTGAGTGATCGCTCACCTTTCGAGGCTGGAGAGATTAGACAACACGACAAGCTACGAATTGAATCATGAACTCGACAATCGACCAAACTGATATGGATAAGCACGGATTCGACAATGGGACAGCAATAAAGCAAATATCTACATGAATTCGATGAAATCATATCAAAGTAAACTGGAGGTTGATGGAACAATAATATATATATATATTTAATTTAAAACACGTATTTAAAAATGAAATCTTTATAGTATGTATATATATATATATTTGAAAATCAATATTAAATTTAAAACACATATATATTAAAATCAAAATAAAACATCTATATATCTATTTTTATATTAAAAAAAATCAATATTTTAAAATCAAAATTTTCTTTTCTTTTCTAGAACAGAACAAAGAATAGAACAAGAATGAGAACTCAGAAGTATATAACGTGCAATAGCTTGATATATATAAACTTTTATAAACTTTATAACTATGCAACGGCTATTTTAACTATATATACGTATGTATCCTTTTTTTTTCCTTTTTTTATAAATCAAGATATCCATATATATATTTTAAAAATCTATATATATTTTTTAAAATCAAAATATCTATCTATATATATTATATAACAAAACACATATATAAAACTGTTAAATATAAACAAATAAAACAAAGAATCATACTTAAACTGTTTAACAAATAAAACTTTCAAAGAATCATGGCATATAAACAAAGGTAAAATCAATATCTTAAAATCAATATTTCTTAAAATCAATATACATTTCAGAAATAAGAAAAACATATTACGAAATACTCTAAACAATATATATATATACCTTTATAAAATAAAATAAAATAAAAGAGATGAGTTTTTTTTTGCATGGTGGCTACCTCGAGTTGTGGTGTGAATCTGCAAGGATGAGCACGGCTACATAACAAAAGATACAAAGTAATATGTATGCATTTTTTTTTCTTATATATATAAACAAAGGAGGAGGCTGTGCAGGCTCGGCAAGGAAGAGGGGGAAAAGTGGTGCTCGGCAGTTGCAATAGGAGGAGCAGCTCTCTTCAAATATGAGCAAACTTTGATTATTTTTTTTTAAGTATATAGAGGAAGAGAGGCTAGCTGGGTCATGTGGCGCAAGGCCGGGCTATGACGTTGGGTGAGCAAGGAGAGGATACGGCAGAGATAAGGGTGCTTGGAAGGAGAGGGGATGCGAGGCTTGGGTTGCGGTGGGTTTATGGTGTGAATTCAGAGCTGGTTTGCTCGGTCCAGGGTGCTGACGTGATTGGTGACGAGAGGCGTAGAGGGGGACTGGGTGGAGGCGGAAGTGAGAGGCGGCAAGGTGGATCTGCCGTGCTTTGAAGAGAGAGAGGGAGTGACGTGGGGTGGGTGGCCATGGTGTGCATGGGAGTGAGAGGGAGGTTTGCAAACTAATATGAGAAAGAAGGCCAAGCAAAAATGACGTGTAGATGAATAGTCATACCAATATATATATATCTTTCATATATTTTTTCGAAGCTAACAGATCCGAAATGAGGAATGGAAGTGTCTCACAAGTTTAACGACCCGAATATAAATCGAAATCATAAGGAATGGAAAAGATAGAAATTAAGTTTAGGAATATTAAAACAAATGGCTGTTAGTTTAATACGATGAACAACTGAAAGGACAAAGCAGACTAAAAGGGTCAAAACGGGTACCAATATGGTTAACCGTTTCACAGATTTCGCCGCGAACCGGACTCCAAAACACACAAATGAATATACTACGGAGATCAGCACGACGAGATGAACAGAACGGTACACAGATATCACCGATACAATCATCGTATCAAAAGTCGATTTTTGCTATCACAATGCTGCTAAAACGCCGAAAATAAGATAAACGGGGCTTTGACAGTCCAAATTTTATGAAACGAAATATGACGTCTCACATAGAAAATAATTTACATTTTTATTTTATAAAAATATTCAGGTTTTTGAAAATATTTTAATTTCATCAAATTTGAACTGATTTAAATTGAAATTGAAAATTACATAATAGAACTAACTTTTATAATTTCGAATAAAAATTTACCATTTGCTAATTTTAAATAGACATATTCTAAATATCAAATTTTCATTTCAAAAATTTATTATTTCTTTTTCATGAAAAATTTAGTTAATTACGTTATAAAAATCGTTAAAATTTACGGGTCGTTACACTCTCCCCCACTCAAAACTTTTCGTCCCCGAAAAGGAACGAGGTAGGAGAATAAAAACAACAGAAATGAAAGATAGATACATCCAAAATACAAAGAACCAAATACAACAATTAATTCAAAACCATATAAATTTCATTAGTTTTTAAATTGATTATATTTAACTAATTTGGTTTCAATTCATTTTATTCAATCTATAAATATTCGGTGTATTCACATTTGGTTGATTTCAATTCTATGTTTTCCATTCAGTTGATTTGATTTTAATTCATTACATTTATTACAAGAAATTTCTTCAAAGCCAAATTTATTTTATTTAACTCATTCTCTTTTTATTATTCAATTTTATTATTAAATTTATTATTTATACATTTCCTTAACAAAATATCATTTTTGGACATCTTATTACTTACATTTATACTGTATATTATTCAATTACCTATTCTCGTTAACAATTTAACTTTTTTTTTCAAGTAAGTTATATATATGTTTTAGAATGCAATTGTGTATTATACAATTAAATTTATCCTAGTTCCACTGTTACAAATTGTTTCAATTTCATTTCCCATTTTAGAAAATCCAATTATTTTAAATTTTGCTTCATTTCAAAATTTTAAAATCATTACTTAATATAAAACTTAAGAATTAAATTTCCGATTTCCCTTCAAATCATTTTAAAATAAATATACGAATATATATATGTTTTGTACATCAAATTATATTCAAGAAATTCAAATGAAATCGTACTCAAGAAATTTAAATTAAATCCAATTTTTTCAAAACAAAAGTGTAGCAAAGCTACTAAGTGGTCTTTCCACTTTAAGACTCAAAAATAAATGTCGATAATGCTGTAGTCATCACCGAAATTATTTTCCAGTGACATAAAGGAGAGTACAGACTTACTTTTCTTAAAAATTCTTTAAAAACAATTTCCATTCGAAAATACTTCCAAATAATATATTTTTAAAAACTTTGAAAAATAAATTTTGAAAAGTACCGGAAATTAAACTCTCAAATTCATAATATAAATTTATTTTATTTGTAAATCAGATTTATAAACCATGCTTATAAAATTATACAACAACAGTTAATGGTTGACAAAAAAATGAATGATAATCTAGTATTATCATTTCTAACAACTAATTCATTTAACTATCTAATTTCAGAAAGTTATACCTTTATATATAACATATAATCATACATAAATTTATTCAAAACAATATTGTGTCAGTTTGCTCTGTTCAAGTGTTTTGGAATTCCTATCAATAGCGTTGGCCAAATGAATCGATCGAAATCCCAAATCAACTTAACAATTCAAACAACACAATATTAAACATTTTATATTAATTACAAATACGCTCCCTCACAGGTGATTCAAGAATGGATTTTTGGAACTAGGATAGTGATTCAAATTTTAGAGTAACCCAAATTAAAGGGGATTTCTAACTGAAAAGATAGGCTCGAAAGAAAATAAGATAATGAAATTATAAAAGAGGAAAGAAGGATAGACTTGTATTAACCAGGGGTGACCTTAACCGGTCAGTCGAGACTTAGAAAAGATGAGAATATCATCAAAGAAAATGGAGACAAACTTGATGAGAACCTCGCAGAAAACGCAATTCAGAGATCGACGAAGAAGGCGGGAGCATTGGTTAATCCAAAGAGCATGACTAACCCATCAAAGAATCCATTCGTCTAGAAGATAGGACAACAGGTTGAGCTCCACGGATAAGATCGATGCGAAATTAAATTTTCCGCTTAAGAGGGGGGATTGACTTCATCAAAACATCAGGATAATCCCTAAATATCGGGGTGGAGTTAAGATTACTAGGCTGATCATCAAGTAAAAGATAAACTGCCTACTTAATCCTGAGGCAATCTACATTCGATCACAAGAGAGTTACCCTAGTCGTCTAGTAGAGGACGATTCGGGCTTTGCAAGAGATAACGGGATTACAACCGAGGACGTAGAAATCTCTGGTGAATCGATGCCTGTTGTAAAGGAGTCTCACCCCTTTACAAATCATACTAAAGTTGGCGGGACTGCCGATGGGATTAGACACACACAAGGACGAAGTTGCCAAATTGAAGTGGCAAGATTTTCTTAAATTCATTACAGATATCAACTGAAGTGGAGCTATGGGATGCTCCAGGATCAAGAAGAACACGAACAAGATAAGACAAGAATGGATTTCAGAACAAAAGGGGATTTCCCCAATTCAAAGGAAATCCAAATCAAAAGGGAAGAAATTCAAGCTCGAACGAAGGTGATTCCGTAATTAAATTTTACTCCATATGCTAAGTTTTGCCCAAACCAGAGCTTTGATACCAACTGTAACGACCTGGTATTTCGAACTGTTCAAATCGACAATCATTCACTCATGTCAGACTTGAATTGCTCAAAATAACAGATTATTAATTTATATTTGGCAAAACTCAGCATATACAGTAAATAAATCAATCACAGAGTCACAGACACAGAGTTATATAACAATAAGCAGCGGAATAGATAAATGGTAGTTCATGAAGCGACTACAACATCATAGTATAAAACACGATACAATAGAAATCAAATAGGTTAAACCATCATATCAAAATATTCGCATTTAAATCCATTAAATCTAAATCATAACATTCCAACCTAAACAGTTTAAATTTTGAAAATAGTTTATATATATTGAAATAGTTATAAATTAAAAATAGTTTAGACATTAAAAACAAATAAGTTATAAATTAAAAATAGTTTATATATTTAAAAAGAGATTATACTAAAATAGTTTATATATTAAAATATATATATTGAAAATAGTTTTAAGTTATTGTATCTTCCAATTTCACAAATCAATTCAAGTTAATTTTAGTTCCAAAAATTCAATTTAAATCAATCTCAATCCAAATTCTCAAAAAAACCATTTTAATCGATTTCAAATCCAGGTTCGAACTACAAATTTAACCCACTTCAAATTCAATAGGTTTTAAAGTTCAATTATTCAACATTTACAATAACTAAATTTCCTTTATATTTCAAAATTCAGCTTTAGTCCTATTAAAATTTCAAAATATTCACTTAATCGTTTTTAATAACACTTTCTAAAATCTCATATTACAAATTTAAGTTAATACTAAATATTCAATCTTAAATTTATTTAAAGTTGAGAATATTCATTTAATCGCTTTTTATCAAATCAAGTTATAAAATCATACCCTTCAAAATCTCAAAATCAATAAGTTCAAATCAATCCTTATTCAAGTCCAATTCTAAACAAATTTAATTATAAATCAGTTCTTATTTAAATTCAAGTATTAACCCATTTAGATTACAAATCAATTCTTATTTAATTTATCTTTCCAACCTCTATTTATTTAAAGTTATTACAAAATCTATTTAAATATTAATATTATATATATGTATTTAAAACATATTATATATATACATACTAATTAAATTAAATTTTATTAAATTAAATCTTATTATTAAATTTATATTTATATTAAATCTTATTTTTATATATTTAAAAATAATAAAATTTTAAGTAAACTCTTAAAATTCATATTTTCAAAACTAACTTATAAATTTAAAATTTCCAAATATATAATTTTAAAAATCTAAATTTTACACATACATAAATAAATTTATATATATAAAAAAATCAATATTAATTAAAATCCATATATTTCCTTTCAAAACAATGGAAATCATTTTCAAAATAGACCAACGGTGTCCGTATAGAATTTTCTATCCTATGGTGAAGTGATATAGATATTTATCATTTCAATCCTCAATTTAAATTTAATATTTACGGTTATATATCATTTCAACCCGCAATCACAAAATTCAAAATCAATGAAAATCGCTTGGGTTTACCATTTCAACCCATAACGATTTTTTCCTAATCTATAGTATCGCTCGGGTATGTATCATTTCAACCCATATGGAATTTCTAACTAACGGGAACTTGTAGAGTGAGAACAAATATGATAATCCTATATAACATATCAACAACATGCATATATCATCAGTAAAAAATTTAAATATAATATATATAACAAGTTATGGTGTCATATGTCATAGGTAAATAATTGTTGGCATATCATATTTAATAATTAAATAACTTAGCAATTCAAATTTAACAGCATATTTTAATCGTCATTTCATGTGAATTAAATTTACTAAATATAAGAATGTTAATCGTGAGCGATCGCTCACCTTTCAAGGCTGGAGAGATTAGACAACACGACAAGCTACAAATTGAATCATGAACTCGACAATCGACCAAACTGATATGGATAAGCACAGATTCGACAACGCGACAGCAACAAAGCAAATATCTAGACGAATTCGATGAAAACAATTCAAAGTAAGCTGGAAGTTGATGGAACAATATAATATATATATATATATATATATATATTTCAATATTTAATTTAAAACACATATTTAAAAACGAAATCTTTATAGTATATATATATATTTATATATATATATATATATATATATTTATATATATATATATATTTGAAAATCAATATTAAATTTAAAACACATATATATATTAAAATCAAAATAAAACATCTATATATCTATTTTTATATTAAAAAAATCAATATTTAAAATCAACATTTTCTTTTCTTTTGTTGAACAGAACAAAGAATAGAACAAGAATGAGAACTCAGAAGTATAAAACGTGCAACAACTTGATATATATAAACTTTTATAAACTTTATAACTATGCAACAGCTATTTTAACTATATATATACGTACGTATCCCTTTTTCTCCTTTTTTTTAATAAATCAAGATATCCATATATATTTTTTAAAAATCTTTATATATATTTTTTTAAATCAAAATATCTATATATATATATTATATAACAAAACACATATATAAAACTGTTAAATATAAACAAATAAAACAAAGAATCATACTTAAATTGTTAAACAAATAAAACTTTCCAAGAATCATGACATATAAACAAAGATAAAATCAATATCTTCAAATCAACATGTATATGTATAATAAAAAAATCAATATTTCTTAAAATCAATATACATTTTAGAAATAAGAAAAACATATTATGAAATACTCTGAACAATATATATACCTTTATAAAATAAAATAAAATAAAAGAGATGAGCTTTTTTATGCGTGGTGGCTACCTCGAGTTGTGGTGTGAATCTGCAAGGATGAGCACGGCTCTAGAACAAAAGATACAAAGTAATATGTATGAATATATTTTTTTCTTATATATAAACAAAGGAGGAGGCTGTGCAGGCTCGGCAAGGAAGAATGGAAAATGTGGTGCTCGGCAGTTGCAATAGGAGGAGCAGCTCTTTTCAAATATGAGCAAACTTTGATATATTTTTTAAGTATATAGAGGAAGAGAGGTTAGCTGTGTCATGTGGCGCAAGGCCGGGCTATGACGTTGGGTGAGCAAGGAGAGGATACGACAGAGATAAGGGTACTTGGGAGGAGAGGCGACGCGAGGCTTGGGTTGCGGTGGGTTTTTGGTGTGAGTTCGGAGTAAGGTTGCTCGGTCCAGGGTGCTGATGTGATTGGTGGCGAGAGGCGCGGAGGGGGATTGGGCGGAGGCGGAAGTGAGAGGCGGCGAGGTGGATCTGCCGTGCTTTGAACAGAGAGAGGGAGTGACGTGGGGTGGGTGGCTATGGTGTGCATGGGAGTGAGAGAGAGGTTTGCAAACTAATATGAGAAAGAAGGCCAAGCAAAAACAACGTGTAGATGAACAGTCATACCAATATATATATATATATATATATATATATATATATATATACACCTTTCATATTTTTTTTCGAAGCTAACAGAACCGAAATGAGTAATGGAAGAGTCTCACAAGTTTAACGACCCGAATATAAATCGAAATCATAAGGAATGGAAAAGTCAGAAATTAAATCTGGGAATATTTAAAAAAAATGGCTGTTAGTTTAATATGGTGAACAACTGAAAGGATAAAGCAGACCAAAAGGCTCAAAACGGGTACCGATACGGTTAATCGTTTCACGGATTTCACCACGTACCGGACTCCGAAACACACAAATGAATATACTATGGAGATCAGCACAACGAGACGAACAGAATGGTACCCAAATATTAGCGATACGATCATCCTATCAAAAGTCGATTTTCGCTATCAAAATGCTGCTAAAACGCCAAAAATAAGATAAACGAGGCTTCAACAATCCAAATTTTGCAAAAAGAAATATGACTCCTCACACAGAAAATAATTTACATTTTTATTTTATAAAAATATTTAGGTTTTTGAAAATATTTTAATTTCATCAAATTTTAACTGAATTAAATTGAAATTGAAAATTACACAACAGAACTAACTTTTATAATTTCCAATAAAAATTTACCATTTGCTAATTTTAAATAGACGTATTCCAAATATCAAATTTTCATTTCAAAAATTTATTATTTATTTTTCATGAAAAATTTAGTTAATTACGTTATAAAAATCGTTAAAATTTACGGGTCGTTATAGTTATGGTCATAACACAAATGAGCGCAGCATCTCTGGTATATTATCGAAAAACTGATTCGAGTGAGAAAGTTATAGCAGTTTGTAAAAGCCCCATATGATGGCGGGCAGGGGACATCTGACCCCAACCGAGGGCAAGCATCGCACAGGGGTGAGGAACCTGCATGGACTGGTGGTAGATTAGTAGTCAACGACAATAGTTGGAGGACCGCATCATGCTAATAAGAGTTGGCATGAGATGGAGTACGCCAGCACGATCAAGCATGTGAATTTTGAATGTTGTTCGAATACAGAAGATGGAGTTCCCGAAAAATAACAGCGTACAATGACAGATTTCATTGTGTTTAGAAACAGAGATGTGGATAAGGTGGAGGCACCAACGATCGACCCAATGGTCATTTCGGCCATGGTCGGCCCCGCCTTAGCTAGGAGGATTTTGGTTGATTGTGGAAGCTCCGTAAATATAATTTTCAAAAAAACTTATGATCAGATGAGGATGAAAGCCAAGGACTCGTGACCATCTAAAGTCTACATTCATGGCTTTAACGGTGCTGCAACTGAAGCTGTTGGTTATGTTGAATTGTCGGTGGAGTTGGGAGAAGGTGATTGTAGGAGAGTGTGGATTTTGCCATTCGTTGTTTTGGATGTTGACTCTCCATACAATGCTTTTCGGGGTCGACCGACCCTAGCATAGTTCCGCGCAGCTCTTGCCCCAGGGTGTTTGACTTTGAAGTTCCTAACAGATAATGGTGTCAGAGTTGTTCGTGATATTCAAGCGACCGGACGTGCTTGCTATGTAGCCGAATTGAGGGATGCTAAATGAAAGGAGAAAGATGAGGATGTGGACAAGTCTCTCCACACCCAAGCCACTGAAGATTGACAACCAGTGCTTGGGCCTTGGCTCAGGTGCCATAGTCAGTTCTATAGGGACATAGATCTAAGGGATAATAAGGAGGAACCCAAAGAGACCAAGGCTGCACCAGCTGAGCAGACGATTGACATCACGATCAGCCACGACGATCGGTCGCGGGTTCTAAAGATTGGATCATAGCTCAGCCCCTCATAATGAAGGAACTTGCTGGTTTTCACCGAGCGAATCTCGACGTGTTCGCTTGGACTCACTTTGACATATGTGGGATCTCGCCTGCCATTGCGAGCCATGCATTGAATATAAACCCGAGGCATGTCCCGGTGAAAAGAAAAGGCGTTGCATGGATCCAGAGAGATTTGCCGCTCTTAAAGAGGAGGTGGATAGGCTCAAAGACAATGGGTTTATTTGTGATGCTCTTAACCGTAAGTGGGTATCTAATTCTGTACTTGTGCAAAAGGCGAATGGGAAATGGCGAACATGCGTTCGGATTTGAGCAAGGCGTGCCCGAAAGACGGTTTTTCCCTTCTAAGGATTGACCAACTGGTAGACTCAACCGCGGGATACGAATTGCTATCTTTCATGGATACATACTCAGGATATAACCAAATCCCGATGCACATACCCGATCAAGAGAAAACCAGCTTCATTACTGACGTTGGATTGTATTGCTATGTGGTGATGCCATTTGGACTAAAGAATGCTGGCGCAACCTATCAACGTCTAGTTAACAGAATGTTTAAAGATCAGATCGGAAAGACGATGGAGGTGTACATAGATGATATGCTCGTGAAGTCACGATGATCTAGCGACCACATCAGAGACTTGGTAGAAATGTTCGATATCCTTTGATATTACAAAATGAAGATCAATCCACTAAAGTGTTCTGTTGGCATTGCATCAGGAAAGTTCTTGGGTTTCATCGTTAATGCTCGTGGAATCGAAACTAATCCCAAGAAGATCCAAGCTATTCACAACATCCAAGTGCCAAAGACCATCAAACAAGTACAGAGCCTGAATGGGAAGGTTGCCGCCCTAAGTCGATTTATTTACAGAGCTACCGATAAATGCATTCCTTTCCTTGACTTGATTAGAAAAGGGAAAAGGAATTTTAAATGGATGCAGGATTGTAAAGACGCATTTTAGGCTTTGATGAACAACTTAGAGAGACCTCCCATCTTGTCAAAACTAGTAGATCATGAAGACTTGTATATCTATTTGACCGTGTCTTTACATGTTATAAGTGCGGCATTGCTTTGCGAAGAGAATTGAATCCAAAGACTATTATATTATGTTAGCAAGCGATTAACAAGAGTTGATAGGAATTGCCCAAAGATAGAGAAATTGGAATACTACTTGTTAATTTCCTCACGAAAGCTCTGCCCCTATTTTTAGGTTCATCCTATCAATGTTTACACTGACCAACCGTTACGACAGGTTCTATAGCGACCTGAGACGTTTGGAAGGTTGCTCAAGTGAAATATCGAACTGAGCCAATTCGACATCACTTATCTTCCTCAGAGGGCTAGTCAAGGACAGGCACCAGCGGACTTTATAGCAGAATTTACTGCCCAGGATGGGTTCCCAAAGAGCGGTGGAACCCTTGCCATACGGTGGAAGTTGTATACGGATGGAGCATCCAATGAACATTGTTCTAGAGCTAGAATTATGCTAGTAATTCCAGAAGATCGGTCAATTTTCTATGATTTAAAGCTTGATTTCCCTGTAGAAAACAAAGAAGTTGAGTAAGAAGCTCTGATTGCTGGACTTAAACTTGCTAGGGAGCTGGGGATAAAATCTCTTGAAATCTTTTGCAACTCACAATTGGTAGTATACCAAGTCATGGGAGATTACTAGGCTAAAGGACAACGACTCACTCCGTTCCTTACCTGAGTCCAAGAGCTATTGACTGACTTTGCATACTATGATATTACACACATTCCTCATGATCAAAACAAAGAGGCCGACTCATTGGCAAAGTTTGCTAGCACCTAGGATGCTCAACAAATGGGCTTGGTCCCACATGAAGTATTAAACACTCCGAGTATAAACTTAATGGAAATCGATCGGGTGCTAGAGACAGAGCCTTGGATTCCCGAATGGAGGGATGAAAAACGACAGTCCTTCACAAAGCTTCATGATATATCATTCAGGAAGGAGTTATATATAGAAAGGGTTTTTCCATCCCCCTGCTCCGGTTTATTGCTTATAATGAAATAAAACGAGTCCTAAACGAAGTTCATGAAGAGGAATGTGGCAATCACACTAGGTGGCAAACCCTAGCAAAGAAAATACTCCATTATGGGTACTTTTGGCCGACTGTCAATCGAGATGCTGCTGATTATGCAAGGCGATGCGACAAGTGCCAGAGGTATGCAAAAGTTCCAAGAGCTCCGTTGATGGAAATCACGCAAATGGTCAGCCCATGGCTGCTGCCATATGGGGCATAGGTATTATCGGTTCTTTACCGATCTCTAAAGGTGGTGTGAAGTATGCCATCGTCGCAGTTGATTACTTCACTAAATGGGCCAAAGCAGAATCTTTAGCCACGATCACGACAAAGAAAGTAATCAACTTCATCGTTCGGAACATCATCTCTCATTTTGGTCTTCCATGAACTATTGTAACTGATAATGGGACTCAATTCGACATTGCTCAATTCAAAAACTTCTGCCATCGGCATCATATTGAAAAGAGATTTACGGCAGTTTCTCACCCTCAAGCAAATGGACAAGTTGAAGTTGAGAACAAAATCATAAAGTCCATTCTAAAGAAGCGTTTGGAAAAGGCTAGAGGAAAGTGGGTGGATGAACTCCCAACAACACTATAGTCTTATAGGACCACCCACAAGTCCACGACTGGCCATGCTCTATTTTTCCTTGCTTACGGCTCTGAAGCCGTAATTTCTATTGAACTTGAAGTTCCTTCTCATCGAGTGACCTACTACGATCCCAGAATGAATGGACCTCTTGGAATCTCTAGACTTTGTAGATGAGAAGCACGAAGAAGCTGATTTGAGAGCAGATGCATATCGGCACAGAGTCGCCCAATACTACAACACTAAAGTCCGACCTATAACCTTTGAAATCGACGATCTGCCTTGAAATGTGTTTTTTCTGCCCCGTCGCATATGAATCCTACTTGGAAAGGACCATATGTCATTGAACAGAGACTTGGAGATGGAACTTTCAAGCTACCGACTATTGATGGCACTATGCTCACAAGAGCATGAAATAACAAGCATTTACGATGCTATTTCCCTTAGTTTATATCTTTTTTATTTTATATTCAATTCTGAATTTGCTTTAGCATTTGATTTTCCAGATATGTAATAAGACAAAATATGTCATGTCTTCCATTGGCAAATAAATTTTGAAATTTCCTTCATATTTGTGATTGCTGTAACATTACATTTTAGTTACGATGCCCGACTAACTAATATTGATATGACCGAGCAGGTTCCCAGAGTTTGGAGCTAGCCGATACATAAGTTCACGATTGAACTAAATAAAATTAGAATGGTCCGACCGTTCATTTGATGATTTTCACTCATAACCCGATGGACGGAATACCTAACGAGGAATGGATGTGACTCAACCATCCGATAACCAAATTAATCCTATCAAGTGATAGGACGAATATGAATCAAAAGCAATCGTGATATGACTGATCGCTCGCTAAGTTAAAACCCGGACTTGGAGGTAAATCAATCAATAAGGAAAGTATGGTCCAACTATTTTTCGAAATAACTCTAAGTCCCTAAAGTGTGGACTAGGTTATAAACATGAATGGGTGAGATCCGACCGCCCGCTAACTAACTCTTCTCTCCAGAGTGCGGATATGAGTGTAAACAAATAGATGAGTGCGGTTCGACCATCCACTACTCCATAGACTCCAGCCTGAAACTGACAGGAGGAGTATAAACTCGCTAAGGATGGAGTTCAACCATCTACTATCTAACTCCACTAACCCGAGACTAGGAACAGGAGTATAATTACTCAGACTTCTGAATTCAATGGCGTAACACTAGGGCTCGAGCCTAGTGTTTGATACAACTTACAGCCACGACTACATGGAGGCCTTAAGTAAAAATTAATGGATGATTGTCCGAATTAACGATCAAAGAATTACAGGTACATTGAATGGAAAAGTAATAGCTCGACTACTAAGACAAAATTCACATAAGAGTTCGACAGAAGAAAAAAAGAACTTTTATTTGCGTACGGAACTTCAAAACTGTGGTACAAGTTTATTCAAAAGTGGGGGCCGTACCCGCACAATCACAGCCAACAAAAAGAGAAAAATAGTTATACATGCCATATACAAACTAAGCCGGAGTCACGGCTATTTCCTATGCCCTTTTTCTCTTTTGGATTTTTTAGGAGTGGCATCACCCGAACTTCCGCCTGTCCTTTTCCTTAATCCTTTGCCGCCCTTGGTAGGAGAGCTTTCAGAGGTTGGAGGGAGTTCTTGGGGAACTGACCCACAGAGTGGAATGACTTGTAAAGGAACGAGATTTGGATCATCAATGTCCACATCGACGGGTTCAACCTTAGCTTTTTTCTTTACCAACTCTTCTCTCCCGATGCGTTCTTTTAATCTAAACTTATCGGTATGTTCGGTGGTGCCAGTGATCGCAATGTCATCTGATTCATCTGGCAACGATGGGTTATCAGTTTTTTCATCATCAATTGCTCCGATAATCTGAGCGTCAGGCCCTGGAATGTCTGTGGTCATCGGAATTTCAGTAGATGCCGATTGTTACTCCACGGCGGCACCACTTCCTAGACTCTAATTGGGACCTGGATGAATTGTAGATTCACGAAACCAAAAAATAAGCACATGACTATTGGGCATGAGGAACAAAATCTCTCAAATAATGAAGAATAAAGCGGGATACCTGCGTCCAGCTGACTCTTAGTTGTCATTGGAGTGCTTCCCTCTAGAATAGGAGTCAGAGCCTTAGATTGATAACCAGGTCTGTTCAAATCGTAGTTTAGATCCTGTCCCGAGTTGAAAGAAACCGACGCTCCAACTACTTGAGAAGGGAAGTGGCCTTTGGAATCAGACTTCGAAGACTCGGTAGTGTTTTTCCCTTTGTTGGAGGGTGCTAGGATGTCAAAATATCGGAGACTTGGGACAGCAAGGTCTAAAAGTTCATCCTCGAGAATCTCCCATACCAGCTTCTCTTCATCTAAATCAGTTTCATCGAGGGTTTTCTTTTTCATATCGACAATGTATTCCCAGGCCTCGACGAGTGACTCAAGGTAGCCTTCTCTAAGAAAACTCAAATCACGATGGATAAGGACTTTAGCATTATATTCAATGATCAGGGGATCGAACATGTCCTTAATTTCATTTTGACTAGCTTCTTTGTCTTCTTCTAATCGGACATCGATCTGTTCTCTAATCTCATTGCGGCCGGCTTCCCTTGCCTCTTCCTTGAGGACTTTAATTTGCGCGAGTTGATCGTTAAGCTTAATTTTTAGTTCCCGGGCTTCAACAGCCTCTTCGCAATATCTTTGCGACTCCTGCCGAGCTTCGATTTTCTCTTCCCTCTATTCTTTAAAGAGTTCTTCAAGTTCCTCATTGCAGCATGCCAAAATATTTTTCTCCTTTTACAACATTTCTTTTTCCAAAGCAAGCACACCGCTACGGTTGAGGGCAGCATCCAGTTTCTTTTTATGGACAGCTTCTAGACGACTCACCGCCTCAGATGTTTCTTTGGCACTTTTTTCTGCCTTGGTTAACTTCACTGTCAACTCCGAGATCTCATTATCTTGATGTTTAGTTATATCTTTATCATGGATCGCCTCTAGCTTGAGACGATCAAATTCATGCTGTCTCTCGATAGACACCTCGGAGATCTTTTCAACTAGATGTTGGAACGATTCGTGTTGCACAAAAACTGTTATTGATGCATGCGATGGAACTCACTTTAGCAGTCCCTGGGATTGTATGAATGGAGGAAAGGAACTTAAGCCCATCGAAGCAAATCTTTGGTAAATTGACCTTAAGTTCGGCCAAATTTTCCATCGTGGAAGCCTTAGAAGCTGCGGTCAGCAAAGATGGATCAGTAGTGATGACTAGGCGTTTGCTTGACCTACGATCACGAGACTGTTTGGAGCTAAATGAACCAAAATACTGCTCAGGCGGTATAGCAACTTGGGGACCATGAAAAGAAGTTGATCGCCATTGTGTACAGGAAGATTAGGATGAACTTCCTGATGAGACAACCGAGACTAGGAATTATGTTTAGAAGATGGAGATTCCCTCGAACGACGATTTCTTTCCCGACCATCATCTCTCTCTCTCTCTACGCCTACCCGATTCTGAACCACGGCTGGATCCGTACTACGTCGAGGAGCCCCTCAAACGATCAAAAGCATGGGATTGAGACATCGCACCTACAAACCAAACAAAAGTATATAAGTGACCATTGAACAAACGATAGTTGAAAATTGTGTGGTGAAGTGTGCATGATTATGAGTGTCCTAGTGTCCCCGGATGGACCAGTTGCTGCAGCCTTGCTCATAGGAGTTTTCTCCCCTTTGCCGATGGGAAGAATGCCGTCATCACTTCTGGTGGGAGAATTGAGCCCTCTAATACTTATGTTAGGGAAGTCATAAGTCATGATGTCATCAGGAATTTAAAGGTTCGAGAACCCTTCCCTTGAGCTTTTTAAATGTTGAGAGGAAGACTCTTCGTCGATGGAAGTGATAACAAACTCAATTTCTTTAGTAGTGTTTCACCTACAAAGTTTATACGCAAACTTTTTTCCTCTCATTGCTGGCAAGTGAAGTTGTGCACCTTGTGATGGTTCGACCATGGGTGCATTGCCCAGACCTGCGTCAGCATCGCCAGGCTTGTTGACTTCCGAACCCCTAATTTCACCCTCTTCGGCATCATCCTGAGCCCCCTCGACTAGGGGCACGACAGTGTTATAAGCATCGCCTTCTTGTTCTAAAATTTTTCTTGGTGGTGCAGCGCTTCTTGGAAGTCCAATGATGTGACCTTCTTCCAGCAGCTTAAACAAAGATAGCCATTCATCGGTTACAAGGGATCTAATGTCCCCGTCTTCAACCGGCGTGACATGAAATGCAAAAATTGCCCTTGAAAAACTATCACCCGCTAGACGTGGATGGACACCTGTAGATTTTCAAAATATTAATTGGTTCAGGATATGACTTGGACTAAAGGATTTGAGAGTAAAGTGAAGACTACACTTACGTTCTTCAAACCATCGCCTTGCAAAGCCAGGCAGACATCGGACATGAACCATTTATGTTTTAAAAGGCTGAGTTTGTTCCAAGCACCAGTTAAGACTTGACAGTTGGGCAAAGGCTCGAGGAAAGTGTAGGAAAGGCTTCTTGTCCATCGTTTGAAGTTGTAAATAAGCCTGATGTCCTCAGGAGATGGCGGGTGGAGTAGAACGTTCATGAATAGAAAGAAAGTGCTAGGAAGAAAGGCGTAGTTTTTTGAGTGTAGTTGAGCCGGGAGCTTTTCCGAGATATTTTAGCAACTTCCAGACAAAAGAATTGAAGGGCGACCGCATCTGGCCCAACACATGAACTTATTGCATGATGTATACCCCTCCAAGGGCAAATGAGCCCTATCATTCACCGAAGGAACTAGAACATCTCCAAACAGAATCCCACATAGTCTGCGAAGAGCGGCCTCACCGATCTTGGAGGCTTGGGAATCAGTCGAATTATCTAAAAATATAGCACCTTTTACAGCATCGGGGGCAGGACTTATATCTTCCACCGGGAGGATGGGAACATCAGAGAAAAGGTCGATCAACGGGCCGAAAATCTCCGTTTGCTCAATTTGACGATCAGGAGAGAGTCTGCTAGAAATACTTGCAGAACTTGACTTAGCTTCGGGACTGCTGTGTTGTGAAGATTGTCCGAAAGGTATTGTAGCTAGATGCTCTGAACGTCTAGAGCCCATATCAACTAAACTTGGTAGATAATCGAGATTAGAAAATTTTATCTGTCCCCCCATGCTAGGTGTAAGCTAGTATAGTATAGTGTTGTGCAATGTAAAGATAAAAAGTTCGAAATTAAAAGCAAAAGCAAATAAAGAGACTTTGGATTCCGACCAGAGTGACCTTCATCGCCGACCATCTCAATTTGCATTTAGCTTGATCGGTTGTGTAAGCTTTGGGATCGACCATCGGCCTGTCAAAGTATGAAGTCCATTATTAGAGTCTATATGTTAAATTTTATTTCATGTCCTAAGTCTCGGGAGTTTGGTCATTCAATTTCGAGTTTGATATTGAATATGCAAATCATATTATTCATTATCGTCATATATTCAAGTTCATTGGGATGAGATTGGTTATGAATATGGATTAGTTTTCAAGTTCAATTAAAAGTCTAGGATTGGCCAAGCACAAATAGCCAATCCCTATTTTGGTCGATCCCTATCCCTTATAACAACCGACCCCTATTAAAGGCCCACAGCCGATCCCTATTCCAAAGCAAAACTATCGATCTCTCCGCCCACAACACGCTATACTCGGCCGCATTCATAACTCTCTAACTTCCAACCAATCCTTCCTCTACTTAGCAAAACCACCGATCCCTCAACTCAACCATCCTACCGATCCCTCCACGCAAGCGACATGACACCGACCACTTTCCTTTAACATTTTTGTGATTCCCTCAAACATTCCAACCAACCCCTTCATATTTCACTACGACTGATCCCTATGTTTCCTACATCCTACACTCTTTTCTTCCTCCTCCTTCACTACTTCTCCGAACTCTACACCATCATCATCCATCTCGTTTCTTCCTCAACCTATGAATTAACACAATCGAACCCATCATCTCATCTCAAGTTAATGGCTGAAGAGTGCAAGTGTCTCAATAGAAGGTTTTCGACTTTGATTCGAGTTGAGGATGGAACAACGGTTTAGAACGAGATAAGATGGTGAATTAAAGGAAGGAGGTGATGTTTGTTTCTATGAAACTCGGGTTGATGAAAGGAAGGAGGGTTCGGCTTTAAGGAGCTAGAATGAGTTTCCAGTCGTAGAGTAGGAAAAAATAAGTAAAGGATAAGAAGGAAAGTGTTGGCATATATATGGAGCCACTGGGATCAGCCTGCCTCGTTTTCTTCACCGAGTCAGAAGAAAGGAAGAAGGGATTGGCTAGGAGAATGCCAATCCCTATAAACATATATAAGGAAGGGGGATTGGCTAAAGGGATGTCGATCCCTCTGTACAAAAAAAGAAGAAAAAAAAGGAGGTAGGGTTCGGCTAGAAGAACGTCGATCCCTATATATGTACAAAAAAAAGAAGAAAAGAAGGGATCGGCTACGAGCCTATGTGCATATAAGCATAGACATGAAGATCATGTAAAGTACATATATACAAAGTGCAATGAAATTGCATCTAACTCAACGAAAATTGGTGACAACCAGTGAGCGTACCAACGCGTCCGGGAGCCAACGACTAGTAAATGTACCCGAACGTGCACATGTATATTCTCAAAGTTCAATTTTTGAAGTCGATAGAAATTTAATTCAAACCTGAAGCTTTCAAGTTTGAGACTGGATCAGATAGCCAAAGCATATGTGTCTCGTAGAACCGGACGTAGATATCAGCTGATGGAATATAATCCTGGATTTATACTATTGGAAATCGACCAAATGTTATGACGATCAACGAGAGATACAACGCTTTGGAAAAATAATTCGATGGAAGGATAGCAACTATTCAGAAAACTGGATGGATTTCTTTTCGATGGCTCTAACCTGCTTCGGTTGAAAGCACGTTATGTTCAGCACAAGATGTACTTTAGGAGGCAAGTGTTATCCGACATTTTGACCTGGTTATGTTCGAACTGGTTGGACAAGTTAGATTCGACTGACGTCAAGGCCAGTAAGTCTAGGGCGATGATTGTGGGATCCAGAAGTCAAGTACAGATTATAATATGAAGCCGTGATCAAATGAAATTGAGAGATATGAAATGCAGGATGTTCGAAGTATGAAATATGGTTCAACATGTAGGAGGGATCGGCTATAATCAACCTCCAACATAGGGATCGGTATGTTTCAGTACGCTAGTGCAATTCAAAAGAAAATGATTGACATCTCAATATCCGTAAGTCTAATGCATATGAAATTTTGTGAAAGATGTGGGGATCCTAGGGAGCCTACCCTAGGGATTGCACCTTAAAAATATGAAATAAGAGGGATCGGCCCTCTTCGCTCAATAGGGATCGGCTAAAAACAGTAGACAATCCACATTGAAGCAAAGATCAAACAATAACTAAAGTTATACTAATTCAATTAGCATGAAACTTGGAGGCTAACCATATTTCAACATGGGGAAGCTACCATAGGGATCGCACCCCCAAATTTCTCAAAAAGAGGGATCAGTACCGATCCCTACTCTTTGGGATATGGGTCATGCGATCCCTCTTACTGATTCATATGATTTTGTAGATCCTTCTGCCGAATTTTCAAGAAGATATTCTGTCATCTCCGTCTATAAATATAGACTTGGTTATTTATTTTTAGGAACTTTACATTGCTGGTTACTTTGTACTCTATTGTAACTAAGGATTTTCATCTGATCCCTATTGTATTCATATTACAAATTGATTAATAAAGTTTTCTATTAAAAGTGGATGTAGAAAAACAATGCCCAACCATTATAAATCGCTATGTTTGTGTTATTGCTTTGATTTGCAGCTATTTCATTACTTTTTCCTCTGTTTTCATTTGATATTCTTTATTATTTCTCTTCAAAACTTTTATTGGGTGTTTGTGCTAATTTTTGGTGCAAATAGAAGCATTAACTAATAAAGGAATTTTTAACTAATTAGGAGTTTAATTAGTTAGGAGTAATCAATTAGAAGTTTGGATTAGTGGAAGAAGTTTTATTAGACAAAAATAAGTTTTACTTATAAAGTGTTTAATTAATAAAGGATCAATTAAATAAAAATGTGATTAGAAGTTGTTTATGTGACTTATTCGTGCTTTGTGTGAATTAATCATGCTTTATGTGTTTACTTGTTTATGGAAAGTATTTAGTTGTGTAATTAGTACTTAAAGTTGACAAACTAGACTTGTTTCTATTTATGAGAGTTAAGAAGGATGATTCGAGTAGGTATAGAAGCAATAGTGCTCTAACCTACCGGGCTTCGCTCTTGACCGAGGGATAGCGAAAATTGAGAAGGTTGGAAACATGATAAGTATACGAAACTTAGTTTTCATATGCGATCGTTCTCATTGTGTCGGTTAACCAAAATTAATTTACGAAATATCTAGAAGAAACACGAGGATTTTACAATATGGTTATCCACTCGGTGATGATAGAACCTACGCATAACTCGTCTTGCTCTTCTAGGACAAATGATAAAAATCCATCCTGATAGAAGATGATCTCCACCCTTATGTATTGTTTGTTTATTTTGAAAGAATCGGAGTTGAGTTAACTAAAAATCTATCGATTGGTTTTGGAGCACTCAATAAGCAGGGAGTATGCTTATATGAGATAATTCGAAACCATAACCACTTTCAAACCATATACGTGATTTATACTTTGAAAGAGGTTTATGATCTGTTTGAGATGCTAGAAACTATGTGGAGATTTGTGATCTATTCGAATGCTCGAATCCTTGTAGAGATTCATGATCTGTTCGAGATCCTGAAATCTATTTAGGGATTCGTGGTGTGATCGAGTGATGATGGCTCGTGTGTTGAGATGCTGAATGTGACTTCACCATTAGTAATGACTGAAAACAGAGATAGAATGCATGACCAAGGGATTTTGCTAACCCTGGATTGTAGGCAACTCCATTCAAGTGTTGCATACAGATATGCATACGGGGGTGATGTACTCGGTTCCATGCGACGAGGCATGGACCAAATATGTTTTTCCTATAGTACATTCCTTGGAGATGTACGCTGCTTGAAAGGATATCTCTGATCCTTGTGCAAGAGAACCGTTCTTGATATACTTAGGGCACCTCCATAGAAATCCTACACAATTATGTGAACGTGCCTTAGCGGTTTTGATTGTATACTTAATATTGTTTTGGTGTACATGCAACACAATTATTTCTTACTTTGATTCCACACCCTAGACATTATCTATTATATCGAAATATGTACATTATAGATGGTTGGCTCTTTTGAGAGGAAAACAAATCCGGTGATTCGATTGGTCTTAAAAGGTGTTGTTATATGTCACACATATTTTTTAAGTTTCTCACTCTAGACTTTTATCCGACTTGTGTTTTTATTTTCCTTTATTTCCATGTGTGGTCTTTCGAGCAGTCTGAGGAAAGTAGGCTTTCGTCGATGTTTATTGGGCTCGTAGAGCGGAGCTAGATGTTTTACCTACCGTAGTATTTATTTCCACCGCATTACATTATGTATATAAATCAGTAATTGTAAGGACATGCTGTTACAACTGTCCAGACTGATGATAGTACTTAGATCAGTAACTCTGCTATGTATACTGGCATAACACTATGTATTGTCTTTTGATATTATATGTCATCATTCCATTGTGAGATTCTGATGTTTTGTATTCCTCTTTCTTGTTCCATTTCTTTTCTTCATTTTCTTTTACCCTGAAAATTTCCGGCACTTGGGTATTCGGCACATGAATATCGTGGATATATTGATGCCAATATTCGGGGATCGAAAAGGACGGCCGTTACATAATTTTAGAATATCGGTATCCACGGATACAGACGAATATTAGATAATTATTTCATTTACCGACGATTAGTAAATCAAGAAACAGAACTATAAAATTTAGGTTTAACATAAATTTTTTTTCAATCTCAATGATTATAAAAGTATGCAAAATCAAAAAATATAATGATAATAAATAGTTTTGAGCGGTTAATATGCATTGAATACATTTAGTATAAAATATTAACTTAATAAAATAATAAATACATATCTTTCATTGTTTTAAAATACACATAAAATAAATTATAATCTTAACAAAAACCGAATGGATAATTTTCGAATACGGGTGCCTTCATATCCACATCCGTATTCATTTTTACAAATATCAAATATTTATTCGCTTATTGAATACGGATGCAGACGAATTTCAGATTTTTTGGATATCCCTTGAGAGACTTAGTAATTGATATCATTTTAACATTAAGCTTAATGTTTCAGAAGTTAAACTACATGTCCAAAAGAATATAAGAAATTGACTATAATAAACCATCTTCCTGAAAGATAGAAGATCAATATCTTTCCTTATACATAAATCAGAAGTAATAATAAACAACAAATTATAATGAGACTAAAGTTGAAGTAGACACTAACATGGTAATTAAGTTGCAGTCTACAAATACTGTATAGAGGTTCACTCACTGCTTTATTATTACACGGCATCTAAAACGTATAAAAAAAATGAGAAGATAGCCAATTGAAGTTGTTTCCAAATTTTATTCCTTTTAGTCAACAAATGACCTTTTTTGTTTGGTTTTACCTTTACAAACCTTAAAAGCAGCACTTAGTTTTGTCTTCTAAAATAATAACTTCCCTTTAATCAATTTTTCAAGCATCTAATATATTGGTTTATTGGGAAAAATTATAACTTTAGTCACCATATTTTTCAAAATTGCTTAAGGTAGTATAATTGGAAGAGGTAATATATAACTAGAATTTATGTCACTAAATTATATATAGGGAAAGTAGAAGCTAAAATATGAAACTAGAATAGGTGATACTAATATATATATATATATATATATATATATATATATATATATATATATATATAGAGAGAGAGAGAGAGAGGGGGGGGGGGGTTAAAGTAGAAGCTAATGCAAAACTAGGATGCATACAAACAAAATAAAAGATGGTCATTTACTTAAAAACAATTAAAAGAGAAGTAAAAACCTATTCAATGCAAAGTAAATGGAGAAAGTCTTGCTAAGAGAGCAAAACAAATAAGTGGTTATAAATCTATTGCAAAGGCAATCCGTTAATGTTGCTTGAAAAACTTCAATAAAATTTGATAAAATTGCAAAAGTAACAGAGGTTCAAATTTGGAATGTCTGTGTTGTTATACAAGATACACATATGGAATTTTGTTAATATTTTTGGTTTTACTGAAGCAAGCCATAGCGATTGCATAATTACTTTTTCATGAAATATTGCATAAGGCTACTCATTTGTATAGTCAAATTCTTATTGTGTTTTAGTTTGCGGTATAGGTCCCTTAAAAAGATTATCTTTTCTTTCTTTCTTTTTATGTTTATTTTTATTTTTTTGCTCTTTTTTGATCTTTTAGGGAATGAGATCTAATGCCTTACCAGAGTTGAAACGCGGGACCTCTAAAACAATAATAAAAGACTTCGCCGCCCAAGTTAGTGGCCGCCCAAGTTAGTGGCCATTGAGTACATGGAAATTTTGCAAAGAAACTGTATATGAAAAATAAAAAACACACAACAACAATAGTTATGTCAAAAGTGCATTTAACATATACAATACACACCATGATATTAGCGAATACGAAACACAAGCTTTGTTCCCACATATGATGGTGTGAATGTTCCACCTTGAAAAGGTATGCTATCTATGTGGAGGAACCTTGAAACAAGCCACCTCAAACATGTGGGCTCTATAACATATCCAACAAGTTCTACAAGCATAATACATGTAACGGTAATGGCTCTACAAGCGATACTTAGTTCACGAATGATAGACCTTCCAGGTTAAATTTTTTACTTGACCATTATTTCAAGGATCCTCGATAGATGCCATGCCCATGGCAAAAGTTTCACTCCAAATCATATCATAAAGCAACAAATGAAAGTATTTCCCACATGTTGAATGACTTCCATCCATATCCCCCAATTGCAATGTACATGTACCTCACAAGTCACAAACCACTTGTTATAGGATGCATGCCAGCTATTCCAAAAACTCTCCAAATCATTGCAGTTAAGTGGTAAATGGGTTGAATAATCTTGCCGAGGCACTAGCTGTTTAGCCAATGGATTGAAGCGTGTGTTAGTGTAAATCATGTAACACAGTTAAGGGGTAAACAAACATTTCCCATTTGACAAAACCAAGCCGTATTACATATACACAAAAAAGTAAATAATGTATATTTTGAAAAGTCTGGGGTTATTATTTAACATTGAAAGTGAATATTTCGATTGAAATATCATTAAGAATACGAGATTAATTTCCCTTGCTCGAGAATCAAAGTTCGCATTCATTGATGATAGTTTCTGTTTGCAATTTATTCCTAGGCTCGTAGAATCAACTAATAGTAACAATTTTGAAGCATGAATGGATTTGATGATTTTATTTTTTGGTGAGGCAACGTGCTTCATTGAACTTTGCTGAAAATTAATAGCCAATTAACAGAAGGGATCCCACGAAGTTTTGGTTGGTTAACATATTAATCTACAATGTTTCCCAGATCTAAAGTTCACGCACATTTGAGTAATGTTACTTTCTAAATTTTCAAATGCCTGTTAGCGGAAAGAAATTAATAATATCTTCTTATTTATTTATTTTACTAATCTATTAGCTCTCCAAATCCTTTTATGATACTACAACAATCATAAATGAGGTTTACTTCTCAGATAATGGATATTTCTACATAGGATTTGGGACAGGAAAAGAGAGTTAAATCAGCCTTCCCATATCTGTACAAACTAGCATGAGGTCCGTGCTTTGCACAAGTGAAGATGGTACGGTTAATGAGGTGAAATTTGTAAGTGTTTAAATGTAATGCGAACAGGTTGGTAAATATGTTTGAGAACGTTGCATGTGTGAATTAGTTGCATGTGTGTCAGAGTTGGCTATCAGCTTTGTATTACACAAATTTAATTTAGTCAACATGTTTCTATTGGCCAGTTTATAAGAATACATACTACGTCAAAACACAGTAAAGCAGAGGGTATAAAATTCAAATCGCTTGTTTCACACATATGAAATTAGAATCAACTGGCAAAAGCGAACGAAATAGTTTTTCACTAAAATGAAGAATAAGTCGACATTGATCTTTGGGTAAAAAGGGTTACAAATGCAGGACCATTCTGTAATAAAAAGAGTTATTCATTCATAAAACGGTGTAATTTGCGAAAAAACATACATGTAGGCTGTAGCCACTGCCGATAAGCGACAGCAACGAACATGATCAAATGAACGCTGTTATGCACCATAATGTCAAATAAATTCAGCAGAGCATATAGGCAACTTGGTGTGACAAAAGTCTGGTGGGCGGAAAGACTGCTATACCCAACGGTGTACTGTTTTGTACCAACTTATCAGCCTGAAAAGTAGTGCATGCATTCGATTAGACGTAGTTACAAATTAAAAGGATATGTTACAGATATTTTTTAACACAAGTAAACGATTAATAAAGTAATAACTAAAGCACATACCGATGCGAAGACACACGGACCATTACTATCAAAATTTTTTGGTCTGACAATGATGTTCGTCCATCAGGGCGAAGAGGAATATATTATTTATCTTTCTACAATATTACACCGTCATACAAACAGCAGTTTAGTCAACTTAATAGGTCATCATCTAGAAGGTGGTTGTGTTGTCCGTTTTCTCCCCTCAAGTAAATATCATCATCGGGGAGTCTTTTCAACCATTTTGACCAAGATCTTAATTAGAGTATTCAGTTCAATAATCAAACCCACAAATATTCAATACCTCGCCATAAAAACTGATCAGGAAATTATCATCATTTCAGTTATTGGCTGCGCAGAAGTGATCATCAGAGATAGCCTCTTCATCTAATCAAATTCTTAGTCAATGGTAGGAAATGATGATAATACATCTCATGTATCATCACCACACTAAGCCACTCAAACCACCCATATTTTTGAAACCGAAGAAATCACCAAGAAAATCATCAATCCAAGAAGTGAACTCATCAACGTTCAGCTTGATGAAAGCAACTTCTTGCTTTGGAAGTACCAAATTCAGACTGCTAGTAGAGGATATGACTTAGAATAATTCATTTGTGGCACATCCTCAATTCCTGCAAAGTATATCACCAAAGAAGGAAAATTAATCAGCAACAAAGAATATACACGGTATATCAAAGACAAGATAGTCTGCTAAGTGCATGGCTACTATCGGTCATCAATGCAAGTTTACTACCACAAATAATAGGGTGTAATACTGCTCATGAAATCTAGATTATAGTAGAGCAAATATTCAATGCTCAATCATCAGCAAGAGTCATGAATTACAAGAGGCAGCTGCAAAATATACGCAAAAATGAAATGTCAATGAGGGAATACTTAACAAAGGTGAAGACCCTGAGTGATCTATTAGGCTCAGCAGGTCATAAAGTTGCTGACACTAATCAAGTACTTGTCATTTTAAATGGATTGGATGAGGAGTATGAATGAATTGTTGCAATTATCTCACTAAAAGAAACACTGCCAAGTATATCATTTGTGCATTCTGCTTTACTTGCACATGAAGGGAGACTTGAAAAAAGAAAATCATCTAATCAGACTTTAGCATCAACTATGCATCCAATTAATCAAACTCCAAATTCAAGAACCAAGAAAGAAATCAAAATGCAAGAAATGATCAAAACAACCAAAGAAGTGGTCAGACTTACAGAGGCAGAGGCAGAGACGGATGGAGTAACAACACCAATATAGTTAGATGTCAAATTTGTGAACAATATGGTCATACTGCCAACAGATGTTACTTCAGATTTGATCAAAACAATTTAGTAAGTCAACAAGCAAGCAGCAGTCAAAGAAATTATCAACCAAATGTCAACATGGTGCACATATGTCAAGACTCCAAGATTCAAGTAGAAGTTGAAATTCTGGCTAGAACAGAAAATGTAGTAAATGAAGCATGGTACCCTGACTCAGGTGCAACAAATCATATCACTAACAACTTGCAAAATCCGAACCTAGGCAACAAATAATATAAAGGTACACAATCTATTTTTATGGGTAATGGTAAATCTACTAGTATTTCTCATATTGGCAATGCAAGTATCATAGGCAAAAGAGAGCTGCACTTAAACAATCTACTTCGAGTACCACAAATCACAAAAGAATTTAATGAGTGTCTCTTAATTTGCCAACGATAATCAAGTTTATTTTGAATTTTTGTGTGGTTAGAGAATTGCTAAGCAAGGACATTTTATTACAGGATAAGGTACATAATGGACTTTACATATTCAATTTGATGAAGAATAAAAGGGATGCTGTCGAAAGAAACTGGTGTAATTACACAAGCTCTTATGACAATGTAAATGACAAAAGTATATTTGACATATGGCATTGTAAACTCAGACATCCAAGTGTTAATGTTGTAAGGCAAGTTTTTAGAAATAATAATATCAATTTTAATGATTTCACTTTACCATACATATGCACACATTGTCAATTGGGAAAAAGCCATAAACTGGCATTTCCCAAATCTATAACAGAATTCAACAAATCACTTGAAATGGTGGTTGTTGATCTATAGGGACCAACCCCCATCAATTCAGACTATGGATACAAGTATTATATCTCATTTGTATATGCATTTTCTAGATTCACTTGGATTTATTTTTTAAAATCAAAGGATGAAACATTTAATGCAGTAGTGCAGTTTATTAACATAGCTGAAAAGCAAACTAGTCAACCATTAAAAGCTATAGAGATAGATGGTGGAGCTGAATTTAAACCACTAAAGGCTTATTTTGCAAAGAAAGAAATTGTACATAGAGTTACATGCCCTCATACTTCGAAGAAAAATGGTTTAGTAGAAAGAAAACACGGGTATATTGTTGAGACAGGTCTCACACTCATGGCACAATGTAACAAACTGAATTCCAGTGGGTCTGGATTTTTCGCAAAAATGCTAAAACTCAAGCCCACTGAAACCCGAGTTGGGAATCTGGTATCCTGCAAATAGGCAAAGACAAATATATCATAGCTCAATTAAATATCTCACAGCGGAATTGACTAAAATATAATAGTAAGTAAATACTCACCAATATAATAACACTTTTTAAACAAGTGTCTTAAAGCTGAGAAGTCTCTGCCATCTACCTAATCTGTAGGATGTTATGAGGAGGGGGTCAGAACTAAAGTTCTGGTGAATGGATAAATTATATACTTCTAAGCTTAATTCTACATATATCGTTTTATTTCTATTTACTCTTATATTAGGTTCATTAAGTTACAATACTCTTGCCTCTGTTCGTGAACCGTGCCCATCTACTCCATAGTAGATTAAAACTTAATAACTAATATATATATATATGTAGCTATATGCCCAATGACCATATTGGTCCTCGGTACCACCCATGGTGCCTTCCGTATTCTCCTCGAAAAGGGCTTTGTCGTCTTGCTTCGAGAGCGTTCCGTAACTACATCTGTAAAGGAATGCTTCGTAAGGCCTACAATACAGATGCTCCATCGTCTTTCTCCGTAGCTATATCTGTAAAGGACTGCTTCGTAAGGCCTACAATACAGATACTCCATCGTCTTGCTCCGTGAGCGTTCCGTAGCTACATCTGTAAAGGACTGCTTCGTAAGGCATACAATACAAATGCTCCACTACTTACTATGAAAACGTAAATCGCATCCACACTTGTCTATGCCAGTGCTCGGACATCCACAATGTACCACCCAGTGCGTACATTGAGGACTACATAATCATTCTGTCTACTATCTGAATCCCGCCAACAAGGTCTACCTTCTATGGAATTCAATCGGGGATTTTCTATATTTGTAAAGGAATGCTTCGTTAGGCCTACAATACAGATATTCTAGTTAGTCTTTCTCTTTTTCATCGTGGTTATGGCCCCACGCAGCCACCCCTCAACTAATCGAAACACTTCTAAAGAGTTAAGTGGTCGTGCCCTACTACAAACAATCTAACATTCAAATGGCGGTGCCCCCCATCCAATGTCTTGATAGTGAAAGAATCATTGGCCTGTTGGTTTAACTCTAGTCTTTCTCAAAATCGCTCTTAGTCTTGATGCTGGCTGATATCCGCATGCGACTATCCTTAAACTTACTTGCAAGTACTGAACATACGAATACCCTACTCCGAACACCAAGCCCTTCTGACTGCCTACAAAGGTCTGCTTCGTTAGGCCTACAACGCAAATGCAGTCAAGGCATACTCTCTTGATGGAACACCTACAAACCAGCCTCCGGAGATGCAGCTTCGTTAGGCCTACCCAAAGGGCCATCCTAGAGTATCCTCGTCTTAAAGCCCAAAAATACTAAGTTGGACGTGCTTCTCCATTTCTGAAATCCGTGATGAACTGCTTCGTTAGACGCTTCATCCTTTGGGCTACTCCAAACGCATCTCAATTCTTTTATTAGACCCTAAGTCTAATCTTTTAATTTGCGTTTAGTTTACTTTCTTATTCTATTGGCTACTTATTTACCCTAATTAGTATATTCTTGCCCTCGTCTCACCTCTATCTATTGTGAGATTTCCATTTATTTAATAGGGAATGTTGTTGGTATGAGCCACATTCATTATCTTGCTTATTTAACTTAATATAAATCTTAAGTTTATTAAAATAAGCCTCTTTTATCATTCCTGCTTTATTTGCTTATTGACTTAATATAAATTATTTAAATAAGCTTCTGTAACATCCCACCTTTTTGTATGCTTTAAGCAGACACACGTGCTAACTCAAACCATACAGAAGGGTGAATTGTTATTTGGGGTGAATAAGAAAAGGAGAAAGAAATAAAAACAACAAAACAGAATCTCGCGAATATAATAATCAAATAACAGTTCATGAAGTTGTTTACAAACATTTGATTATACTTATACAATACAGAATCAGAGTTACACTTATCAAAGATAAATACATAACATTGCAGTGGAATAATATAGTAATTAATAATAATACAATCTTCGTCTTCGTCCTTCGGAAATAAGGTCTTCAAATCTTGAAATGCTCAGGCTGACCCGAGCGAATTGAAAAGACAAAACACTCGAGTCAGAACTAAAAGATCTTATGTGAGTCAAATCAACAGTAAATAAATATGAGTGTAAACGGCGTCGGAGATGTTTACGGGGTTTGACATCTCCTATCCAGTGTCTAATGTGAGTGCAGTAACTTAAAAAATGTTCGGGATTCACATCTCCTAAGGATCCGTTAAACTATCTACTATGTAGTACAATACGCTATTATAATATGTCTACAGTAATATAAACTATTAAAATAGCGTTAAGGCTTTACATTTTCCACCTTAACACATTTTTATTTCCCATAGTCTATACAGTACCATAATCCCACCCGTAAACTGGATGTCGTCAGAGGGCACTCCATAGGTATGGTACAAACCAAACTCGTAGAAGGCGCTCTAGGGTAGGTGACATGGCACAACTAGGCAATGCCAGGGTAGATATACTAATTACGCATCCGGACTGGTGGTAATGCATAGCAGCCACTACCGCTCCCTCGAAACACACTCCCGAGTAAAATCGAAGGGTGGCCACCAAATAAATCGCAAGTCAGAATATAATATCGATGGAATTTATCCGATCAGAGGAGCTACCTCATTGGCCCGGAATCGCTCCTGTTTTAGCTACCTTGTGCTAACTCACGGGATTTAGGTCCACGTAAATATACCTTTAGGATCGTCGCCACCATCCTACTTCATTCTGGAATCTCCACCACGTACACAGTTGTCAAAGTGGTTTTCGGTATTGGCATAGAGTATGACAACATCTGATCCCGGTCTCTTTGACAATCAATCGCTTATTACACAAGGATGGTTCTTTTACATTTCCAAAATCATTTCATAATTGATATCAAAATATCATATTTGATTCAAACCATATCACCTTCGAAATCACTACTTACTTTCGAAATCATATTCGCCGTTGAAATCATATCACATTTGAAATCATAGTTCGATAATTATATTTCCTTTCAAAGTCAATTTCACAATTTATATCAAAATATCGTATTTCTCAAAAAACATATCACTTTCAAATCATTTCACTTTGAAATTATATCGTTTCAAAAATCATAATTTCTTCCAAAAATCATATTTCCTTTCAGGTTAAGTTCTTACTTCAAAATCATCATTTCAATTCATTATACATTTAAATTCCAACTTAGGTTATAACATCATTTAACCTTATTCTCTTTTTAAACCAATTGAAATGAATATAAACTCTACCACGTACTTAGTTTGGAAATTTAGAAATTAGTTTTAAATAGTTTTAAATAGTTAAAATGCTCTAGAATAGTTTAATTATAGGTAAAATATTTTTTAAATTGATTAAAGATAGTTGAATAGTTTTAATTTAGATTAAATATAATTAAAATAGATTAAATAGCTTTAAAATAGATTAATTAGATTTAAAATAAATTAAAATGGTTTAATTAGTTTAAAATAAATTAAATTGGTTAAACAGATCATAATTTATACAGTTAATATTAGTTAAATAGTTTAATAAATTTGAAAACCTTAATAATTATAAATATATTTTTAAACAGTTTATATTAAAATATGAGTTTGGAATTTATATCGGATTAAACTATTCATTTCATTTCAACATATTTGAACCATTTCAAATTTCCAAATCGACAAACCAAATTTCAATAAACTATCGAATTTCATATCGTTTAAATCCATGTTCAAAATATCAATACGGATTACTCCAACTTCAAAATATTTCAAAGTTATTTTCAAAAAAAATTAATAACTCAATTTCGATAGAATTTCATTTATACTTAAACGTTTAACTTCAAACTTCTGATTTACTTTCTTAAAGAAATTCCTTTTTAAACCAATTCGCATTTCAACACAAACTTGATTTTTCAATCACTACAACAAAAATACCCTTTTACAACTGCCAAAAACAGTTGTAATAGGTCTATTACAACTGGCATCCGCCAGTCTTTATATCCCCAGTTGTAATAGAGCGGGATTATTTTACAACGGTCACCTACAGTTGCATAAGCAGTTGTAATAAGTCCTTTTGCAACTGCAAATAACAGTTGTAAAAGATTTATTTACAACAGCTTTCGGCAGTTGTAAAAAATATTTTACAACTACTATTTGCACTTGTATTAAAGTTTATCACAACATTCAAAATCAGTTGTTATAAGACTCTTTTGCAACTGCTAACCGGTGTTGTAATAGAATCTTTTACAGCCGTTTTTTGCAGTTGTAAAACACTTGTTTACAACTATTTATGACACTTGCAATAAATATTTTAACAACTGTTTTCGCATGTTGCGTTAACATTTTACAACAGTTTGTAATAGTTGTAGTAGAATGTACTACAACTAGTGATGACAGTTGCACCAAATATTTTTACAACTGCTACAAATTACTATTTTTCATCTTTTCACAATTTCTATTAACCATAAATTTCGTGATATTATAATTAAAACCAATACTTCGTTAATAATAACCACAATCATTCAAATACTTGAAACAACATGAACCATTCACATTCAAAAACAATTCAAGTTTACACCATTTATAAATTCATAACTCCGTTCCAAAACATAACTAAATCCATCACGTAAATCAGTAAAAGTACATATACTTACTGATCAAAAGAGATAAATTCTTTATGTCAAGTAATAGGCGTCTCAACCGCATGTCCAATCGTATAGATATATGAAGTAGGCCTAAATAGAAAAGCATCTGGATCCACCACCGCATCGACCCAAACTTTCCAACATCTGCTCCTAGTGGTACATGATGCACTAAAACAGTAGAGTCGGTAGATGCGATTGTTGCTTCTGCTACAACAGTCCTTTGCCAACTCAATAATTTGCACTTTCTAGGCTGCTGCTGAAATTCTATATTAACAGTAGTTGTGATGTTGTTGCTATTCCGATAAGACTGCAAAAATAATGCATTATGGTGAAATAAATTCAGAAAAACGAGACTGCAAAAATAATATTACTAACACCAGTTATAATATTACAAGCCATTTGTCACGGGCATAAAGAACTGTGTTTAACATATTTCAAATAATAGAAAATAACTCATACATTCATACAACTAATTGACTGAAAACTCAAATAAACAGCAAGTAACAATTAAGATTAATTAATAACAGAACTCACTGATCCATCCCCAGGTTGCAATTTTTCTTTAACTTAATTATGGTCAATTGTTTCCACACGACATCTTACTCTCTCTATTTTAAATTTTCAGTGGCTGAGGAGTGAATGCATTAGCTTACTTGTTATTCTATGAAAACTCTCTTAGATGTTCGCGTGCAAGGTTAAAAACTCGTAGATCAGATTACATAAAAACTAAATTGAACGAATTGAGACTCTTGTTCAACTATTTATACACCATTTTATCATCATACCAATAATATTAAACCAGTTCAATAGAGCAACAATAGCCAGACCCACTATCTGGTTCTAAAATTTTGAAAAAAAAAATAAAATTTATTGTAATTTATTATTGATTTTAATTACACACAAAATAAATAGTACGTTGGAACAAAAAAAAAGGATTTCAGATTTGAATTCAAAAAATAGAATTGTAAAACGATGCACTTTGAAACTCAAATATGGACTCTGAAATAGTAAATTTTCAGTGGCTGAAGAGTGAAAACCAAAGGCAATAGTTGAAAATTTGAAAACTACGTCAACCAAATCAATTCATTACTAGTCCTGCATTAGCTTACTTAGTAAAAATCGTCTTCTTCAGTTGAAGTTATAATATTTCAACCTCTTTAAGAGTAAGAATGCAAGAAAAATAAAAGTGTTCCTGTTAAACTATACACTTAAACTATACACAAAAAAGGCAATATTTCATTATTTGTAAAAGATTTACTTATCTAAACATTACTTCCTCCATTTCTTCATTATTTGTAAAAGACATGGAATACTCTATTTCGTCTAACCATTCAAAACCATCATTGTTACCAACTTCATTATCTTATAGTCTGCCTACTTCAGAATCCCCAATTACATTTTTTCCACCAAGCAATAGAATGTTCAGTTTCATCTGACCGTTCAAAATCAGCATTGTTAACAGTTTTGTCATCTTCTAATCCTACTAATTCAAAATACACAACAACATTAACCACCACAAACATGTTGCATCAATGCTTGAAGCATCTAAAAAACAGTAAGGCAATTGTGGTAACATTAAATTTCAAGTAATCCATTCATATACCATATTAGAAAATAGATATTGTAAGAAATCAAGTTAGACAACAAAGACACCTATATTATTGGTTATCTTAGTGGTAAAGGTCATGAATGTTCAACAATTAACACCAACAACATTTACTTATTACGTATTATTTCTTAATCAATATTACAAAGTAGATAAATTATGTTAATTTGGAGAAATATAGAATTTATTCAACACTTATATTACAAAAAGAATAAAATAAATAGAAAAACAACAGTGCATCAAAAAAAAATTAATGATAGTTTCTCTACTGTATATGGTACATCTGTTGCTGAAGATTATATTTACAGTACTTACAAACAGAGTGTAGTCCAAATTATTTATTAGGCAAAGATATGAATTGGAAGCCTTTACATTGTGTAAAGTATAGTTTGTAGCAAATAATATCAGTTGCATTAAATTTTGCTGTATATATAAGTGAAAATATTGATGAAGAACAGCCAACATCATCTTGTAACTTTCGTATTGGTGGGTGGGATTTGCAACCTCTAGGGTGGCAGCATTATGTCTGAAATATTACCTTTTTTGTGTATAGTTTAAGTGTGTAGTATATTAGCATAGTTTCAAAAGTAACCTATGTACTCAGGTACAATCAAATTGTTCGCATAGGTAATAATATCCTGTTATAAGTCACTATGTTTTATTTTTGGATGTAAGGTTGAGATAAGTATCATAATAACTAGACATTAAGAGGCCTTTTACTCAATAACTTTAGCTCCTAGATAAACTATTTATGTTTGAAGTGTAAGCACCAAAAGATATTGTTATTCTTATCATAATGATGATTTTACTCAACCCAAAAATGTGTGTTAGTTGGTCAGTGAAGTAACATGATCGAGAAAGTCAAAAGTTAATATCTCCATCACAATCAACACATTACTACTGTCTTATCATAGTGATGATTATACTCATCATTATAATTTAACTATCCATTTATTTAATATCCTATATTACATTCATATCTATGCAACTTCATGACTTGTTTCTTTTCTTTTTCTTTTTTAAATTCAATATAGTGGTCATATACTATTTTCTAATAGAATTATAAAAGCAAATAGATGCATAGGTTATTTCAAGATGATCCATAACTGGAGTGAATGAGGATATTGTCAACTGTGAAGGTCATACACAAAAGCATGCGAATGAAATATAACATTGTTTTGGAAATACCTGAGGCGTATTGCCGTGAGGAGTCACTAGTTCTTCCGCTGCATTTTGTTTACCATTGATGTTCTGTTGAAAAAAAAAATATTAGGCACGCACTAATAAATTAAACGTATATTGATTACTCTTTTATCTTAGCCTACAAATTCAAAAATATTCATTTTTCATATGTCACAACATTAAATGTTACATTCAAATACTGGAGACAATTGCAAAAATACATGTCAAGTAAAATATATCAAATTCGACTATGTAATCTACAAAATGGTTAAATGGAGTCAAAGTGAAAAATGAAAAAATAATTTGATGTATTATCCATCCTTACTATGTATCGGCGACAACAGAATTTAGTGGTTCTCCATTTTTCTTTGTGTGGCCTCTGCACCACAAATCCTCCCTACTGATATCTAATGAGCAACCACTTTCTTTTTTATGCAAAAAGAGCTTAACAACTAAATACTAAACCATATTGGATATTTTTTTGATAGTGATAATAAATGAATTTTACAAGTTATTTTTTTACCATATCATCTGCTAGTCTTGTGTACCCCTTTCGACTCATACTGTGTGGAACTGTATTTAGCGCTCGTATGGCCTTGTATTTATTGCTCGTCGACTACATAAGAAAATTTCATTGTGATTAGGTATAATAAACTGAAATGAAAAATTCTCAATTGTAGCCATAAAAAAAACCAACTACCTCAAACTCTTCCGTTAATTTCTCTATGATAAAATCATTCCACTCTTGAGCACTTTTAATATTATTTGGTTTTAATATGTCTAATTTGTTGGAAGCATCGGGACTCTTTGCTGCAACTTTTATAGCTTTGAGTAGCCTTGACTTTGCCTCTTTCCATCGCAGGCCCACCATCTAAAGGAACATATCTTGGTATATGTCATCCAACTTTAATCTTGCCTGCGCAAATTGTTATGTGTAACTTAACAAGGAAATCATTTTTGCCTCATAGGACGACGATTTCCTCATAAATGACATGGGCATGGCAAAGCAAGCCTTTCCCAATCACTGGAAAGGAAAGAATGGAGTTTATTTTATACAAGGCTAATTAATTACAACAATTATTATTGACATGAATACATAGGTTGTCTGTGCAAGTGTACTGAATAAAATTATTATATCTTCTTTACTTCAAAATTTTTTATATGGCATAATGCAAGTTATCAAAAGATTCTCAGAATTCTTTTTTATATAGCACCAAGTTATGATGCTATGAAATAATTGAACAATCAATGTAATTCCAAAGACATATAGCAGCACTCGAGCTCATACCTCCAGATTTGATGACTGCTCCAAAGACATCGCTCATTTCATCTTGAGAGAACTCATTACCAACATACTGTAATTCCAAAATTTTAGCTTTATAAATCTCGTGTTGTATACATTTCTGATTTATTTTTCAGAGTATTTAATAGTGGAAATCATTGATTTGTCTGCCATTTTGTCTCATGTATTATAAAAGTTATCTTAGTTTTTTAGATAAGGGCTATATGCAGCGATTTGAGGATTGCATACTAGTATGGCCACGCGAGGTATGATATTTAATAAATGAAACTCAAAGAGTAAGGCCACAACTATATTCCAGATATTTAACAAACGCGAGGTATACATTTCTGGTTTCTTTGTTTCATTTTGAAATTTCAAAGCTAAGGATAATCAGTTTTGAAATTGAGCATATTGCTGCCAATTCTGATTTGTTACTTCATGTCTGATGAAATAAAAATGAAAATAGTGCAGTTATATGTTGGTAAGATATATTATTCCAAGTCCAGAAATTTGCATGGAATAAAGTTCATTTAGAATGCAAAATATAATAGAAAATCAATAGATTTATATTAAACTGTATATATTATAAGATTGGTAAAATGATTGTTCAAATATTAGTTAGATAAAACAATAAATAGCATAGGCATTATAATAATTTCAAATGCAATAATATGATGAAAGAATGATTAATGTAGGAATAGTTTTCAGTTTGATTACTCAAATTTCAATAAAATAAAAGTAAGAAGGGGAGAAAGCATAAATATTAAACAAATCTAAAATGTTGTATTAAAAAACTAAAAGGCAAATGAAATAAATTACTTAGAAAAGTAAGAAAAGAATGGAAAATCTTTTTTAATATTCAGTTAAAGAGGTGAAGAATTTCACTAAAAATATGCTTCACTTGTCTTATGCTATGAGATAAATTAACTCGAAAGCAAAAGAAAAAAAATCTATTTTAATCAAATCATTACAAAATAATGGTTACAGAACCATAATAGTTAAAACTTGTTCAAAGTATAAAGTAACTTCAACCTCGAATACTTTTTCATCTTAGTAATCAGGTTATGTAGTTGAATTAGTGATAGGTTGAGTAGTCAAATTTGTTCATCTCTAAGATATTTGTCGGTTGCAATCAGAGTATTTAATAGTACAAAATTAAGTGCAAACATGGTAAATAATGCTACAAACACAAATTTGCAATAATTTTTTTTAAAGATAACGATAATAATCGAAATCAATGACAGCCTTATTTACAAACTTATTTCACTTAATACTGTGTTTCTTACTAACAGAGTAATAAAAGCATCGTATATTAAAATTTAATAGATGAACAATTTTAGTTGAAGCCTAAGATGGATAGTGGCTCTATTTTTAACACTAGTTCAAGTTGAAAGTTTATAAGTTATTTAGGTTTTGCAATCACCAGGCTCTATTTTTAACACTAATTCCTTATAATCAAACATGTTTGAAACCTTATAAATTATCTCTATTTAGGTTTTGCTGAAATTATAGTGTGGTGTTTCATTTTTAATAATGTTGAAAAAACAAGTACATGATGTTATTAATAGAATAACATCATGGTGGTTTATTGTAGTACCTGAATACATGTACATATATCAGCCCTTAGTTTGTCGTCGACTTTCTTCCCATTGCTAATACAGTGGACGTATTAGTGTCGATTTTCGAGAGTCCAAAATCCCAGTCGTTACAACTTCTCACAAGAAAAAAGATTCAAAAAGAATATTCATAAGATAACATCTTCATAGAAGGAATAAAAATTTGTAAAACGCTTATCCAATGTGTACCATACAACCATATATTACTGCATCCAAATTAATAATCACTATGAAATAAGCACAAATACAATGCAACATATAGCAGTCGGTGTAACTGCATAAATTCATATCATAAGCTATATAAAGGCACTGGTACTAACTGGTACTAACTGTAAAAAATAGTTCAGGACAAATCAATGACACGTATCTATACGTAATATAATATTCTGGATTTTTTACTTGTTTACCTATAACCACCTGATGTACATAAACATGGACAAATAGTGCAGTTCTTAGGTGAGTAATTATCACTCATGTAACCACGCCCTAATCATCTTTTTTTCATTGTTGAGCTCATGCACAATTGAATTGGTTGTGTGCTTTGCGTTTGAACTGAAATGGCCGACCTCCCCTTTTCAATTCCTACATTTTGTTCTGTATGTGTGTGATTATTTCTATGTGTATGTTGAGTATTTATGTACATCTACTACTTCCTGTTTTGTGCATTCCTGGATCATTGTGAAAGTTGCATGAGTGTATATATATGTTCATTCCTGTGCACTAATACCTACTGTTTTAGTTTTTCCTAATCATCTTCTTGTTGAAATAATCTAAATTATGGCTTTTGTGTATTATTCTGTTTTGCATCATTTAGCTGTATTTTAGATTTTATTTACAGGTAAGAATATCTGGCATGTGCAAGAAAACAAGAATATTGTGTGTGTGAACATCCATAAATATATGAGTTGTTTATGTTTATAAATGATGTGTATTTTAACTTTTCATTCAAACAAATCAAAATGTTCAGGACAAATAAATCCATGTTTGCAAAACTACAAAGAAATCAAGTTGAAAATATAACCACCTGATGTAGATAAGCAATCACCCTTTTACTAAAAAAGATTGCAACTAAAAAATTACCTGCAGTTTAAGTTCAAGTAATTTGCAATTGGAAAGTGCCTCTTACAACCATGCCAATTATATTTGGGCATGAGTCTCCACAATACACCCACCAAAAATCAAGATTACACCTTTTACGTCAATAGATTTCAATGTTCTGAGCTGCATCACTAGTCCATCCATATCTACAAGTTTCCTCTTTATAATTATAAAACTATGCTATCGCCATGACAATCAAATCCAAAAATGCGAACAAGCAACCTCAAATCCAAACCCACCAAAATCAAAATACAGATACAAAACAAAACAAGACAAGTGATTCAATTTTATACACTTTTACAATATGATACAATGCCTTAGTCTTGTAGAAAAGAAATTAACGAGAAACAAACTAGATAATTTTAGATGGAAAATTAAATGTGCTAATGGACTTGCATATAACAGTTAAAAGTTTTAAAGAATGAAGTAAAAATAATCTACATAAGTAAGACACAATACCTATATCAGCGGCAACGGCAAGCAGATGCAGAGTAGAGCGCGATTAGGGTTCGTGGATGGCAAGGGCGGCGGACGGTCTAGCTTCGTGGAGGGCAAGGGCGGCGAGCGGGTTTAGTTTCATGGATGGCAAGGGCGGTGAGGTCAACGCGATGGGGTTAGGGTTTAGGCGTATGAAATTTTGACCGTGAGTTTTAGTACTTAGTGAAAGAAAATGAGCGGCCAAGGAAATGAAGGGGGGAAGGGGAAAATTTTGTTGAGGTGGAAAGCGGTAATTATGTGTTCAGAATACAACTCTCACAAACAGTTGTAATAATTAAGCATTTACAACTGGCACAAAAAAGCAGTTTTTATAGACGTATATTGCAACTGCTGCAAAAATAAAGTTGTTAAAAGTACCTTTGTTACAACTGCTGGAAATAAAAGTTGTTAAAAATAACCTATAACAACTGTCGGTTTGTGTTAGTTGTAAAGTAAAAGTTGTAATATGACTGTTTTGTTGTAGTGAATAATACTTCAATTTACATAAATCAAATTTTATTTCAAAACATCAATTGATTAAATTCAAAAATTTAAGGATTTTAAAATCATTTAATTTAACCAATCCGGTGTCCGTATATAATTTTCTACCCTAGGGTCAAGTGGTACGGATATTTATCATTTCAATCCGTAATTTACAATGTTACGGTTATATATCATTTCAAACCGCAATCCCGAAATAATAATAAAATCCATAAAATCGCTCGAGTCTATCATTTCAACCCATAACGATTTTTCCTTAATCTATTGATCATTCGGGTATGTATTATTTCAACCCATAGTGAACTTGCAGTTTATAACGATATAAAATAAAACATTCATTCATCCAATATACACAATCAACATCCATTACGAACATCATCCAAATCAATCAATAAATATCAATATAGAACTGATAATCAATAACAGGTATTTAACTGGCAATTTATATTCAATAATAAATTAAATAACGATTTAATTCAAATATACTCAAATTAACTGAGATGATGATTTAAAATATACCAAATAGTCATAAATAAATTTCTAATCATATCAACAATTTAATTTAACAAACATAAGAAATTTTAGAAGTTGTGAGTGGGTTAAAACGCTCACCTTTGAGTTTTCAATTTTAAATCAAATCAAACAACGTTCGATTTAACCTAAAATTTTAACGAGCTCCAAACACTTCTAGATCTGCACTGCAGCGTAGATCTCGTCTCTACGATTTCGGCATCGCCAGTTTCGTCCGATTTCGACCTCGTATGGGTGAGATATGAGTTTTCAAATATTGAATATATATTAATATAATTTAAAACAAATTTTCTTTTATTTTATTACCAAAATATCGTGGCCGTTCATCTGGATTAAGAAAAATCAAAGCTGCAAGATTCCTCTCCTTCTCCCTCGCGTGAACGCTTCCAGGTTCCTCGATCCCAAAGTCGCATTTGATTCCACCATCGTCGAAGCTCCCACAGTCATCTAGGGTTTGATCGGAGACCACCCACCTGCAGCTCTTCACGCGCCGCGCCATCGCCGACGATCAGGGCGAGCTCGGCCTCTCCGATGACCAGAAATTCGTGAAAGAACACACTATCTTCCCACATGCCTTGCCCTCACGTCTCTCCACTACACGTCATCATCGTCGTATGGATGAGCATATCACGGTTAGCTCTACGATATTCGTTTAGAAAGATTTATTAATACTTGATGGATTAATCAGAATTTGAAGGGAAAGTCGAAGAAGTTTCGGCCATTGATGATAGAAGAAACGGCGGCTACGAAAATTAGCTAGGGTTTACTGTATACGGTGTATATATATACGTATAATGAATTATTATAATACTATTTTCAAAAAAATTTCAAGCTTTTTCAAACGAACTCCAAACGAAACGTGTCGCCAGGCGTTTATAATGCTATACCCGTATTCCGAACACAATGGAACATGTTTCGGGGCTTAATTCGACCGTATGTGAAAGATAGCTTTTTGGATCGAATTAAAATATTAAATTTTCGATATTTATTTCAACGCGTTTCTTACCCGTACGCCCAAACGATAACTCCAAACGTTACAAAATTTGAAGTCCAATAATAACACACTATTACGGATATAATGGAACTGGTACAGTCGAATTCCGAGACTGTGCCTTGGATCGCTATTTTAACGACTCGATTATAATATAAAATTTCTAATTTCTAATTATTCACTTTTAAATCCGATTTTGAATGTCGACAACCTTTATTGTTGTTTAAATAAACTTTAAATCAATTTCCGGTTTCATTTTCAATCATATTATATTCAGAATTCAATTATTCAAATATTTGCAATAGCGAATTTTAAACAATTTTGATTATACAATAAATCAATATCTTTTGAAATATTTGATAATGAACTCATAAGACTGAAATTGTAAAACAATTCAAATTATAGAACAACTATTTCCATTATACCGTTATTCAATTATTCAATTTAATTTAAAATTTTAATTGTTCAATATTCGACAAATTTCAATGTTGGATTTAAATTAATTTTACTTATCCATCAATTACTTTATTTACATCTAATGGATTCAGCATTATTATTTAATCCAACTATTGATCGTAAACTCATTAAATAAGTAGCATTTATTCTCAATACTTGTTATTACTTAACCTTTGAAATTAGTCTATTTCAAAATTTTATTTCTATCTACATAATTCCCAATTATTATTCAACTTCAGTTATCGATCATGAACCCAGCTAATATACATAATTTCATTTCAATTGCGATAGGTTTCCAAATTCAATTCGACTGACAAATAAACAAGTAACTTATAACAATTATCACCATTAACTTTTAATCACACTTATAAGTTTATTATTTACAAACAAGTGTCACAATTTCCTATATCATACCAATTTGATTCCCTTCATAACCAAGTTATAACATTTAAGTCATTTCAATTGATTAGAATTTCATTCAATTCATTAATAATTAACTTAGACAAATATTGTTGTAATTCATTCTAGTTATTATTATCATAAATAAATTACAATTTTTTAATTCTTCCAACATTAAATCACAAAATCTTATTAAACTAACTATTTTAATTATCGAAAAGTTATGGGTCGTTATAGCTTCTACCATTATTATTGCTCATTAATTTATTCAAAGTCTCAAAATAAGCTTTTTCGTTCTTATTACTTAATTATAACCTATGTTATAATTCTACCTGTAATTGTCATTTTCTCTTCTTTTATAGTCCGTACATAATTCCAGCATTTCTTTTCTGTTCTAATCTGCCTTCTTTTATTATGATATATAATATTCTTTTATTCTCTTATATTATATAATTCACTTATCATAATAACTATCTTCTTAAATAGTCTGCGTAGTGAATGCCGACTTAGGTTCATTATCGTTTACAACTTCAAGTTCTTATCTAATAATTTACTTGATTCATGTCATACTTTGCTTTATTATCTTCTATTCTAGGAAGTAATTCTATTTTATTTGGTTGGTTATGAAAACTATATTTAAAAATCCATTTCCATATTTTAATATTATATAATACTATAAACAATAATCCGTAACTACTAGATATTCTTTTACTATTTTGGAATAGTGTAAAATACAGTGGTTTCTCTAATTTACACTACTTATCATTTTCTTTCTTTTATTCTAGCAATTACGTTCAGTGTAACAACCCGCATATTTCACGATTGTATATTTAAATGTTTTATTTAAATATAGCATCGTTAATCGGATAAAGGTCCGAAATATTACTTTTTGTAAACATTCGAATTGGGACTCGAGACCACTTCCATTGAGTCCAAAATGATGTTTACAACTTTTTTGAGTATAAACATCGATATGTTTGGAGTTGAGTAGAATTTTGAAATTTTCGTTTAGGGCTTTGGGTTTGGGTTTCAGGCCACCAACTCATCTAATATCCTAACACTCCACTCCTTCTACTTTCATTCTATTATTTTCCTAACACTCTCAAGTTAAAGGAAAAATGGGGGAAGAGAAAAGGAAATTAAAATTCCTAAACCTAGTTTACTAGGAAATTCAAATTCAAGCACTAGAAAACAAAGAGAAGCTTAGGTAAGCTTCTTCTTAATCTTCTCCATCTCAATCTCTCTCCAATTTCAGAAATTTCCTATAACCTAACTTAGGAAATATTTGCTTATTAGCTTAGATTGGAGCTTCTTGAGTTGAAGTTGAAGAGAAATTGGCCTTTCCTTTGTTTTAGAGCCTCTCATTCGTGTTTTTGAGTTTTAAAGGTGAGTTCTTTAACTCACATCTACGTTTATAACTTTCATTGTTGTTAGGTATGAATTCCTAACGTTTGTGCATGTTCATTTGCTTTTTATTTGAATTGATTTGGTGAATTTTCCAAATTTTGGTATTTTGGTCCAATTTTATGAAAATCCTACTATGGATGTTTGGACATTGATATTTGAGGTGTATCGAAGAGCCTTTAAGGCTAGGTTGTCGCTTGGCATAAATCCCTAGTGGTCGTTGCTCGTCTGATCGCTTCCGAAATGATTGGCCATCATTGGCCTAGGTTCAATCTGTGCCTGAGCTACAGCTCAGACGTCTGGTATAAGGATCAGACGTCCGAGGCTAAGGAATAAATATTCCAGATGTTCAGCTCAGACGTCTGACCTTGCTTTCCAGACGTTTGGATGATCCAGACGTCTGAGCTTACTTCCCAGACGTTTGGGTGATCTGGAATAGAATTTCCAGTACCTTGGTTCAGACGTCTGATTTACTGTGTCAAACGTCTGGTTGGAGTTCAGACGTCTGCTTTGTAATTTTAGACGTCTGGAATCTTTCTAGATTATTTCCAGAGAACAAATCCAGACGTCTAGATTCTAAACCAAACATCTGGAACCGTGCATTTTGTCTATTTTAGGCTGTTTTGTGTGGATTTCCAATTTTAATCGGTTTTTGTTGATCCGGATAGTTATTATCACTTATTATCGACTTTGATGACTTCTTTCTTTGGATTTTTGGGAATATCCGTTTGACGGATTTGATATCGATTTTTATGGAATTAATTCACATTTTCGTATGTAAATTTTTGGTGATTGATTGTTTCTACAATCATTTCTGTGATTTATCACTTTAAAATACAAAGGTTTCTATACTAGTAGTAAATACTAAAACTCTTTCACAAAAACGATTTTAACTATTTTAAATACAAAGCTCGTTTTAAAACCGTTTACCAAATCTATTAGTATATACAAACATTTACCTCATTCGTATGAGAAATCTAATTAAACGGCTTAGCAAAACAAGTGGTATGAAACGCTTGCGTTTACTTCGTCGGTTAATTCTTGGACTTGTTCGATTGAAACTCTCATGACAATTTTCGAGTGGAAATCTACAATTTGTTTGTAAATATTTAAGTTAAGCCAGTGGTTATGGGACATGAATCTAAACTCATTTATTTACCAGCTTAGTGTAATTTACACTTATCGATCAATGATGATCCTTTGGTGATTTAGACTAGCAATGTGCGATGTCTCTTTGTCCGCGTGGGGGACTGTACCCCGATCTATTGAGCTTTGTTTCATTTTTTATAGGCTAGCGACCTGTGGTTTTTATGGAGTTTGGTTCATTGGGCGTTCACTGTACTACGTCGTTGTTCCGGATTATTTGAGTTTGGTTCATCGGACGTTCGCAGTACTACGTCATTATTCTGGATTATTTGAGTTTCAGGTTCCTCGGGCGTTTCGCTGTACTACGTCGTGGCACCGGCTCTATGGTTAGCGACCATGAAATAGCGTTCCATTTGTGATACATGTGTTTGGGAGTTTTCATGCTCCCGTTTGTGATAGGCCTCCCCCCTTTTGTGATTTCTGGATTTCTAGTTGATGATTTCTAGAATTTGTGTTTCACCAATTTTGATGATAGGCATTGATGGGCTCTATCAATATTTGCGTTTTGGTGAATAATTTAAATAATGTGATTCTTTTTGGATGTTTGAGATGATTTGAGATATTGTATGATTTTTGTTGTTACCTTATGTATACTTGTCACAGTATGGCATTTTTGTTATCATACGTTTTTGTCATATCTCTTATCCTATATCATTTTATATGATATTTATAGCTAGACTGATCCGTTTATTATTTTCTTCTTAAATAATACTCGGGTCAGACCGAGGTATTTCAGGTGCTTCTGCTTGATTTCTTATCAGGGCCCGTCACCTGACTTTTGGCTAATTACTTTATCTTAGTAGTTTTTGTTGTTATACATTCGAGATAGAGACTCCTTGATGTATACTTATTCTTTTGTCTAGCACTTGTATCTATTCTTTTGTGATGTAGTGGATCTCGTTTGACCACTATTTTGATGTACACTTTTATGTGTTATATTCATATTTGTTTCCACCTTTGTGATATGAATATCTGTGACTGATTTGTGTTATGTTTATTTCTATATTTGTTTCCAAAGCCCGTATAGCCACTATGTGGTAGCTTTGAGTTTGTATTTGATATGTCGGATTTCCTCTTGAAATGAAATGTAAGTTATATTATCTGACATATCGGTACTCGCACAAAGCAATTACACAGATGGTCACTCCTCAACAGCCTTATTCTTCGTGCTAGTCGACGGCATTACCCCGTAGTGTCCTTGGCTAGCGTGAGTATAGAGGTGGGGCATCACAGCTTGGTATCAGAGCCAAACTTCGGAACAATGTAGAACTAGCAAGGATCATTGTCCTAAGTCTTTCTTCGGGATCGTGCCATAGGATTTAATTCGAGTCTTCGTACCGTTTTATCCTTTTTCTTTTTATGATGCCTTGTTTTATCAATCAAGTTTGTTTGATATTCATTCTGTGAATAACCTTTTTTCCTCTTCTTACTTTCTTAAAGAAGAGAAATGGTTAGACCAGGCCATTCCAGCGCCGGTCAATCCAGTGCTACTCCTCAAGATGGAGTATTCATGTCTGCCCAGTAGCTTTTAAATCTTGTGAACAATGCCCAAGCTGCCGGACCCGTTTCAGAGCCTACTCACCCTGAATCCAGGTTTGCACACTTATGCAGAGATTATACCGCTTTGGGTGGAAGGCCATTCAAGGGTTCCGAAAACGTTATAGAAATCCAAGCTTGGCTTAGATCATGCGATCGCATCTTTTCTCGCATGAATCTTATTGATCCACTTCGTGTCTAAGTGGCTTCTAGCATGCTCCAGGAAAGAGCATTAGATTGGTATGAGCTTCTGATTTCGGAAATTATCAAAGCGGATCTTACTTGGGAGCAATTCCGAGAAAGGTTCGAGTTGAAATTTATGCCGGAGGCTGAAAAAGTAACTTTAGCCCGACGCTTTATTGACCTTGTTCAAGGTGAATCTTCTGTGGCAGATTATGTCGCATCTTTTGAATCTCTCTCTAAATATGGGGTCGAGTATATTAATACCCCATTGAAGAAAAATCAGAGGTTTATCTATGGGTTGAATAAGAACCTCAAAAAGCCATTACTTCTGAAACTAGAGGTTTCTTTCGATCAGCTTGTTGATATCGCTTATCGACTCGAAGAGGCCGATAAAGAAAGTGATGTTGAAGTTGTGGGTGCCAAACGGAACTTCAACAACAACAAGAAGAGGCCTATTAAGTTCAAAGGCCCCAATCCCAACAAGAAAGGAAAGCAAGAAACTTTGATAGCAAAGACTCCTACCTCTAGTTGTGGACGATGCTACAATTGTAGTTTTACGGACTACTATGCAGATAAGTGTCGAAAACTTTTTTTTGTCGTTATTACAAAAGTTCGGGCCATCTTATATCTACATGTCCCATACTCCAAAGTAGGAGAGAGGGAGAGTTGAATGTTGTGCAAGCCCCCAGTAACACTTCTCTTGGTCAAGGTAATTCTCCTTCTATCCTTGATGACATTAATTTGTTTTGTGCTTATCCTATTCGAGTTCTTTTTGATACGGGTTCATCTCATTATTTTATATCAAAAGAACTTGTTGATTCTTTTTCTTTAAATATTATGGGCTTGGTGACTTCATTGAGAATTGCGAATCTGGTTGGTGGAACCGCAACACTCAGTTTGCTTTGTAAAGATGTCGAGATTATTTTATGTGATTATTCTTTCCGAGCCGATTTGCATGTTATGCGTTACTTAGGCTTCAGAATTGATTTTTGGGAAAGGATTGGCTTAATCATTATGAAGCCCATATCCTATGTCCTGAGCGGACTATCTATCTTCGACATCCTCAATCTGTTAAGCAGATTTCTATTTTTCTTAATGATTTCGATTCCAATTCGGTGGCATCATTTTATTCTTTAAACCTACATGATGAGGAAAATGCTATTTCTCTCATTCAAGTAGTTTGTGAATTTTTTGGTATTTTTGAGATTATCTTAGGATTACCACCTAAGCGATCCATTGAGAGGTGCTAAGGTCTTTTCAGTTCGACCTTGCCACCGGTTTTCATCAGCTACGAGTTGCAGAGGGTAGCATTCCCCTTACCGCATTCCGCACTCGTTATGATTCTTATGAGTGGTTCGTTATGTCATTCGATTTGACGAACCTTCCAACTTATTTCATCCATTTTACAAATCGAGTATTCTGCGAATGTCTCCATTAGACCATCCTTGTATTCATTGGTTATGGATGAAAACAACAATTTAAAATTTGCAAATCTTTTTAATAAGATATTTATAAGTATAATTGGATTTTGTTCTTAAAACAAGCAAAGAATATTCGTAAATTTTTTAAGAGACATGTTTATCATATAGAAGATGATTTTGTGTTGTTTTGCCCATTGAGTGCTTTAAGAATTCTGGTCGATGCGCTTGATCAACGTTATCGATAGGAATCTCCTAAACGCTATGATGAGACAGTCAGACACAGTAAATTGACTTGTAAAAAGTTAATTTTTCTAAAAAGATGATTACACAAAGTTAATTATAATTTTGAAAGTCTTAGCTTTTCGGGAAAGAGGATCAATTAAAAGAACTCTTTTCCGATGCTTCTATTCTTGTGATTCCCGAAGGAACCACGACTTGATTGTTTATACCGATACTAGTCGTGTTGGTTTGGGTGTCGTTCTCATGCATGAGGGAACGTGTTATTGCTTAAGCTTCTAGACAATTAAAGCTTGTCGAGACCAGATATGCCACTCATGATCTGGTGCTCGCGGCCATTGTTTTCGCTCTTAGAATTTGGCGTCATTATTTTTGGGAGAGAAATTTGTTCTCTACGCCGATCATAGATTTTTGAAGTATTTATTTTCTCAAAAGGAACTCAATTTGCGTCAACAACGTTGGCTCGAGTTCCTTGCATCTTATGATCTTGATATTCTCTATACTCCTGGAAAGGGTAATCGAGTTGCTGATGCACTTAGTCGTAAGCAACAAGCGGTTGTTTCAATAATAATATCTGAGTGGAATGATCTCGAGACTTTATCCACACGTGAGATTCGAGATCGTGAATCTGATTCGTGTTCATCTCTTGTTTATGTAGCCTTGAGGCTCATCCTTCTCTTTTAGACCGCATTCTTGAAGATCTTCTTCGTGCATGTGTTCTTGATTTTGGTGGAAGTTGGGAAGATCATATTTCTCTTGTTGAGTTTTCTTATAATAATAGCTTCCAACCTAGTATTGGTACGGCACCTTTCGAGGCACTCTACGGAAGGCCATGCCGATTTCCTTCGTGTTGGCTTGAAGCCGGTGAGAAGCTGGTTTTAGGTCCAGACTTTATTGGTGTTCATTTGTGTTTCACCTATGAAGGGTGTTGTGCGTTTCAGTCGATCGGGGAAATTAACACCTCGATATATTGGTCCACTTCCCATCATCGAACGCATTGGTTTCGTGGCTTGTCGCCTTTTTGTTACCGGCTCAATTTTCTGCTATTCATGACGTTTTCCACGTCTCTCAACTATGGAAATGCCTTAGGGATTCTGATTCTATTCTTGAGCCCGGTGTTATTGAAGAAATTGAGGTTTCACCTAATTTGACTTATGAGCAACATCCTATTCGTATCTTTACTTCGGAGGTTGAACGCCTTCGAAATAAAGATGTTCCGCTTGTGAAAGTTCAATGGTGCTCAAATCCTAAGGGTTGTTTTTGGGAATCCAGAGAATTCATCGAGCGAACACATCCGGACTTACTCTCTCGTGCTCCTTAGGGTGAACTTCTCATTTCAAGATTTCTTCTTTTGTGTTGATATGCTTTTATGGTTGTTACTCTTTATTTTCTCCTTAAGTATTGCGAGGACGCAATTTCTTTAAGGAGGGGAGTTTGTAACAACCCGCATATTTCACGATTGTATATTTAAATGTTTTATTTAAATATAGCATCGTTAATCGGATAAAGGTCCGAAATGTTACATTTTGTAAACAGTCGAATTGGGACTCGAGACCACTTCCATTGAGTCCAAAATGATGTTTACAACTTTTTTGAGTATAAACATCGATATGTTTGAAGTTGAGTAGAATTTTGATATTTTCATTTAGGGCTTTGGGTTTGGGTTTCAGCCCACCAACTCATCTAATACCCTAACACTCCACTCCCTCTACTTTCATTCTATTATTTTCCTAACATTCTCAAGTTAAAGGGAAAATGGGGGAAGAGAAAAGGAAATTAAAATTCCTAAACCTAGTTTACTAGGAAATTCAAATTCAAGCTCTAGAAAACAAAGAGAAGCTTAGGTAAGCTTCTTCTTCATCTTCTCCATCTCAATCTCTCTCCAATTTCAAAAATTTCCTATAACCAAACTTAGGAAATATTTGCTTATTAGCTTAGATTGGAGCTTCTTGAGTTGAAGTTGAAGAGGAATTGGCCTTTCCTTTGTTTTAGAGCCTCTCATTCGTGTTTTTGAGTTTTAAAGGTGAGTTCATTAACTCACATCTACGTCTATAACTTTCATTGTTGTTAGATATGAATTCCTAACGTTTGTGCATGTTCATTTGCTTTTTATTTGAATTGATTTGGTGAATTTTCCAAATTTTGGTGTTTTGGTCCAATTTTATGAAAATCCTACTATGGATGTTTGGACATTGATATTTGAGGTGTATCGAAGAGCCTTTAAGGTTGGGTTGTCGCTTGGCATAAATCCCTAGTGGTCGTTGCTCGTCCGATCGCTTCCGAAATGAATTGGCCATCATTGGCATAGGTTCAATCTGTGCCTGAGCTTCGGCTCAGACGTCTGGTATAAGGATCAGACGTCTGAGGCTAAGGAATAAATATTCCAGATGTTCAGCTCAGACGTCTGACCTTGCTTTCTAGACGTCTGGGAGATCTAGACGTCTGAGCTTACTTCCCAAACGTCTGGGTGATCTGGAATAGAATTTCCAGTACCTTGGTTCAGACGTCTGATTTACTGGGTTAGACGTCTAGTTGGATTTCAGACGTCTGCCTTGTAATTTCAGACGTCTGGAATCTTTCTGGATTATTTCCAGAGAACAAATCCAGACGTCTGGATTCTAAACCAGACGTCTGAAACTGTGCATTTTGCCTATTTTAGGTTGTTTTGTGTGGATTTCCAATTTTAATCGGCTTTTGTTGATCTGGATAGTTGTTATCACTTATTATCGACTTTGATGACTTCTTTCTTTGGATTTTTGGGAATATCCGTTTAACGGATTTGATATCGATTTTTATGGAATTAATTCACATTTTCGTATGTGAATTTTTGGTGATTGATTGTTTCTACAATCATTTCTGTGATTTGTCACTTTAAAATACAAAGGTTTCTATACTAGTAGTAAATACTAAAACTCTTTCACAAAAACGATTTCAACACTATTTTAAATACAAAGCTCGTTTTAAAACCGTTTACCAAATCTATTAGCATATACAAACCTTTACCTCATTCGTATGAGAAATCTAATTAAAGACTTAGTAAAACAAGTGGTATGAAACGCTTGCGTTTACTTCGTAGGTTAATTCTTGGACTTGTTCGATTGAAACTCTCGTAACAATTTTCGAGTGGAATTCTACAATCTGTTCGTAAATATTTAAGTTAAGCCAGTGGTTATGGGACATGAAGCTAAACTCATTTATTTACTAGCTTAGTGTAATTTACACTTATCGATCAATGATGATCCTTTGGTGATTTAGACTAGCGATGTGCGATGTCTCTTTGTCCGCGTGGGGGACTGTACCCCGATCTATTGAGCTTCGTCTCATTTTTTATAGGCTAGCGACCTGTGGTTTTTCTGGAGTTTGGTTCATCGGGCGTTCGCTGTACTACGTCGTTGTTTCGGATTATTTGAGTTTGGTTCATCGGGCGTTCGCTGTACTACGTCGTTGTTCCGGATTATTTGAGTTTCAGGTTCCTCGGGCGTTTCGCTGTACTACGTCGTGGCACCGACTCTATGGTTAGCGACCATGGAATAGCATTCCATTTGTGATACATGTGTTTGGGAGTTTTCATGCTCCCGTTTGTAATAGGTCTCCCCCTTTTGTGATTTATGGATTTCTAGTTGATGATTTCTAGAATTTGTGTTTCACCAATTTTGATGATAGGCATTGATGGACTCTATCAATATTTGCGTTTTGGTGAATAATTTAAAGAATGTGATTCTTTTTGGATGTTTGAGATGATTTAAGATATTGTATGATTTTTGTTGTTACCTTATGTATACTTGTCACAGTATGGTATTTTTGTTATCATACGTTTTTGTCATATCTCTTATCCTATCTCATTTTATATTATATTTATAGCTAAACTGATCCGTTTATTATTTTCTTCTTAAATAATACTCGGGTCAGACCGAGGTATTTTAGGTGTTTCTGCTTGACTTCTTATCAGAGCTCGTTACCTGACTTTTGGCTAACTACTTTAGCTTAGTAGTTTTTGTTGTTATATATTCGAGATAGAGACTCCTTGATGTATACCTATTCTTTTGTCTAGCACTTGTATCTATTCTTTTGTGATGTAGTGGATCTCGTTTGACCACTATTTTGATGTACACTTTTATGTGTTATATTCATATCTGTTTCCGCTTTTGTGATATGAATATCTGTGACTGATTTGTGTTATGTTTATTTCTATATTTGTTTCCGTAGCCCGTATAGCCACTGTGTGGTAGCTTTGAGTTTGTATTTGATATGTCGGATTTCCTCTTGAAATGAAATGTAAGTTATATTATCTGACATATCGGTACTCGCACAAAGCAATTACACAGATGGTCGCTCCTCAACAGCCTTATTCTTCGTGCTAGTCGACGGCATTACCCCGTAGTGTCCTTGGCTAGCGTGAGTATAGAGGTGGGGCGTCACATTCATTGTTGTCTTTTAAATATTAAATTATAGAAATGTAACATATTTTCTAAACCAACCAATTAACCTTTTAGTTACTCCCAAATCCAGTTATTAGATTAATTAACTTTTCTCATTTTAACGTAATTTATTACAGTAATTCCATTCCTCAAACTTTTATTATTTTACATCTTATTTCCTTCATTTCAGTATTCTTAATTATTTAATCCATATTCACATTTAATCTATTCTAATCTATACGCGAATAAAGAGGAGAAAATAGAGGAAGAATGACGCTTGCATAGAAATCCAAAACGTAGAAACAGATGTAAATAAATACCAATACTGTAAATAAATTATAAATTCTTTATAGTTCAGTATAACTTAATTAATAGGATTAATTATTGAATAAAATTATCAAACGGGAATTTAACGATAATATAACTTAAACTTAAAAGATATATAAATAAATCCACTCACATTGCTAGTTTTCCAAATCTCCCTGTTTTTATTTCAGATGTCCCTAACATCTATATTCACCTCCCATGTAATCCCTATTTGGAATTACAAACGATATATTTACATATCTATAATATTTGAAAGAGAAAATGAAGATATTTGGATTAGAAATAGCAAAAAAACTCAGATCTAGGGTTTTACCTTTGACATAGCCTTCTAATTTGAACCAATTCCTAATTCCCTAATTAATTCTATTCTATTTCTATTTATATCTAAATTCGTGTGAATTAGATCTAAAATTTTGTTATTAAGAAAGTGTAGAAAAGATAGAAAAATGGCAGAGCTTCTGTGGGCAAGAGAAAAATAATGAGAATAAAAATGAGGCTCTGCACCTATATTTATAGTGGTTCAAATTAGTGCTAATCATTAGATATAAAACCCTAAAATCTAAAGCGTACACTCAGTCTATGGACATTAAATTAATATGTTTTCTTTTACGTTTGTTTTTATTTCAAATTGATTCTCCAACAATCTTTTCATTAATCACTTTCCCCTTCTCTCTCGCAATCTATGGAAACATATATTTCTAATTTTGACGTTTCTTTTAAATAAGATTCCCCTATTAATCACCCAATTATTAGATTTCATATATACCTAGAATTAATTTACTATCCAATTAATCCTTGGCTGCACTGTGATTTCCTACCAAATTAATATGTCAATCACCACCATATTAATTCGTCACATATATGCATATTAATTTATTTTATTCCCATAATTATTGCATGCATATATTCTACAATTGAATTTTGAATCACAATCTTAATTATATATGTTACCACAAGTCTCCATATTTATTAATTGACAATTGATTACTTGCATAAATTACTCTTCCTCCATTTTATTCCCTTACACTAACATATATGTATCTAATCATATTAATTAGTTGCTACAATATATGTTCCCTTTCTTGTCAGTTCATGTCAATTAATCGCCTCTACTAATTAATTGAATATTAATTTCCATTTAAAACAAACACCGTCAATTAATCTTCCATATTAATTAATTTTATATAATTTCTCTCTCTAATTTATTTGTTACACAAATATATATGTATTCCAAATAATATTAATTAGTTGCCCCATTTACAAACATTTTTTTTAAATTTCAAACGTATATAACTTAATTAAATTATTTGCATATATAATTGTAATTTAACGCTGGGTGTTACACACAAGCTTCTCTACCCCTTAAATTCCGGCCATATGCCTTTTCAACATCAGTTTACTTGATAATCAGACTTCCAACGTACTAAAATTTAAAATCCCCAGTGAAGTTCTTTTCAGCACCAAAGTGGACTACTCAAACTTGAAGACATTTGAATGTCTCTGCTTCCCATGCTTAATGCAAGCTTTATATCAGCATCTTGCACATTCCTGGGATATGCAACTCAACAAAAAAGATACAAGTGCTTGAGTAACAATGGTAAAATAATCATTTCTAGACATGTTGCTTTTAATGAAAATGTTTTTCCTTTTTCAGGAAAAGATATGAAAGTCAATCAAAAAGTATACAATACAAAAGTTTATACACCTTCAATTAATTCCACTGTATAATAAGGAATGTGAAGGAAAAGCTGATGCTACCACAAATGGTGAAGCTGATGTGCGAAATGAATTAATGCAATCAAGTGAAACATGACACACAAGCAATTCAAATAATTATAACCATGACAATGAGCAAGAATCAGATCATGAGCAAGAACTTCATGAAGATGAACATCAGCATGAAGCTACTCAATCACATGAGCCAACACCAGCACAAACTGGACATCACATGATAACAAGAGCAAAAGGAGGCACTTTCAAACCCAAAGTGTGTACAGCAACTTCAGAACTAGAAGAACCGGTCACATATGAACAAGAATCAAAAAGCAACAAATGGAAAACTGCAATGACTGAAGAATATCAAGCTCTCATGAAAAACAAAACTTGGGATCTAGTGCAGAAACCAGAACACCAGAATATAATTGGGTGCAAGTGGACATTCAAACTAAAGAAGAATCCCGATGGAACCTTCAATAAATACAAGGCAAGACTTATAGTCAAAGGATACACACAACAATATGGTTTTGACTTTAGAGAGACCTTCTCCTCAGTAGTAAAATAAACTACTATATAAAGATTGTCCTCACCATTGCTCTGCATAAAAACTGGAGAATTAAACAGCTAGATATAAATAATTTTTTTCTGAATGGGGATCTTAAAGAAGAAGTGTACATGGAGCAACCACAAGGGTTCAAGCAGAGCAATGATGATAATATGGTATGCAAACTAAATAAAGAAATTTATGGACTAAAGCAAGCACCTAGAGTATGAAATGATATACTAAAAGCAACATTGATCAAACTGGGGTATGCAGCAGCTAAATCAGATAGCTCATTGTACATAAAGCATAGTGGAGACACTGCTACATTCATATTAGTCTACGTGGATGACTTCATAATTATTAGAGGCAATGAATCAGAAATTAATAAAGTGGTTCAGCATCTAAATCAACAATTTTCTATTAAAGATTTAGGCGAATTAAATTACTTCCTGAGCATAGAAGTGAAGAGAAAATTGAATTCAGAAATCATACCGAGTCAAGAGAAATACATTTCAGAAGTTCTCATCAAAAGCAAAATGGACCAGGCTAATCCACATCCACTACCCACACCAATGATAAGTAACCTACATCTATCCAAATATAGAGGTGAAATCATATGTAATGAAAAGTAATATCGAAGTATTATTGGAGCACTTCAATACATAACCATCACAAGAGCTAAAATAGCATATAGTGGCAACAAAGTTGCCAGTTCTTGCAACAACCTCGTGATGAACATTGGAAGTCAGTAAAAATGATACTCTGATACTTAAAAGGCACAACAAGTAATGGATTAAATCTGAAAGCAAGAAATAGTTTAAACATACAAGGGTTTGCAGATGCAGATTGGGCCAGTGACCTAGATGACAGACGTTCAACTACTGGTTATTGTATATACTTGGGTGAAAATCCTATTTCTTAGTGCTCCATAAAACAACCCATTATATCATGATCAAGTACGGAGGCAGAATACAGAAGCGTTGCTGCAGCAACGACCGAAATCATTTGGGTAGATTTTGTATTATATGAATTAGGGTTTCCAGTAAAGCAAAAACCAATAATCTGGTGCGATAACTTAAGCACAGTTTCACTATCAGTAAACCAAATCTTACATTCACGAACAAAACATATGGAAATTGATTTATACTTTGTTTGTGAACGAGTCATCAATGGAAAGTTGAGCATAAATCACTTACCAGCCAATTACTAGAGAGCTGATCTACTTACCAAACCATTGTTAAAGAAAAACTTCGAAAGATTGAAGCAGGAAATTAAAGTTTTCAATGACGGCTAATAGAAGAGGGAAGCTCAAAAAATCCTGGCTCGATTTGAGGGGGATTATTATTGAACAAAATAAGAATGAATACAATGGATAACTTGACCAAATATAACTGAATAAATCAAGTTCAGGGTATTTTTGTAATTTCCAGAACTATGGAGCAGACTGATAGAATAGCCTATAAATACTTGTACATAATATCACTTATGTATCTATTCTTGTATCAGATATTATAAATAATAAAAAGTAGCCAAGTTATCTTTTATAGGTAAGGGAAGTAAAATAGCATGTGCAGTTGAATGATAACTTTGTACACAAAGTGAAATTCTAATACAGGTTACAAGTTGTAAATCAGATTTTGAACACAAAGTAAGAGTATTCAGAACCATTCATGCAAGGAATGAAAACTATGGAAATAGCCGGACTACAAAAATTGAACCAGCGTTTGATCATTTTCTGAATTCGCCATCATTAGAGAGGCAACTTCAGTAGTGGAATGACATTTTTTATGTGGAAAAATATTTCAAGTTAACATACAAATTACCACAGACTGCACTAATTACCACAAACTGCCCAAATTATTGAGAGTACAATTCTGCTAAAATGGTCATGTACAACATTAACATAAACCACTATAATTTTTTTTAAAGGAATGTGCATATTAATCAAATAGAAACATCTAAATTATAAGTAAGAGACGTACCACTATCAACCAGAATTAGATGATATGATATGTGTATTATTTATTCAGCGATCCATATACTAATTATAATCATGATAAACTTTTCTCAATCAGAATAGATCGCTGTTATTATCAACACATATTAAATGTTGTTATGAAGCAAGGCATGCTTTCATTCTAAATTATCAATGATACATAAAACCAAACATCTAGCATGCATAAAAAACCTATCAACGTAACTACAACACACAATGACAATGATGCATAAAACCATACATCTAGCATGCATAAACAAACGTATCAACATAACTGCAACACACGCAAAGATGGTAAATTATCAAAAATTACCTAACTCAAGCCAGTAATCTACCGTCTTTCGTATCTAGTAGTTTAATGCTCCAAAAGTCCTGCACTACCGTTCCCACAGTTGACAACTGAAAGAGAATGGCAAGATTATTGATTGAGGTTGATACTGTCGATGAAGCAAACAACCGAACAACGTACATCAGCGAGAAACCCTAGCAATAATGAAGAAATAGGTCGAGATTTGAATGGTTGGTTAGTCGAATTCTAGGAGTATGTTATCTTGTTTATTTGTTTATTTTGGAGATGGATCTTGAACAATGTCTGGGACGGAGGTTTGATTTAAATGACTGGTTAGTCGAATTGTAGGAGTATGTTATTTTATGGAGATGGGCTGTACGGGCCGGGGAAGATAGAAGTGGAATAGAGTTTGGGGGATAGGGAAGGAAAATGTTGGGAGACGTTAGCGGTTAGGGGTTAAAAAAAGGCTAACATGTTTCCAATGTTTTATTTTTATTTAAATAATAGCTAGGAAAATTGTGATAAAGTATGTTGGGATGAGAAGGCATTAGAGAAAGAGAGAGGAGAAACTTTATTCATTAGATATTGGTATATTCATTTCCATTACATATGCTCCATTATATATAATTTTTGAAGCTTGAAATTGAACTTATTCCACGATGCGGGACTAAACAAAAAACATCATATAACATTTTTAGCATATTCACTCTTATGATTACATGTATCATAACATTCCCCTTTGAATATGCGTATTCAAATTCTTGAATGCTATGCTAACTTGAAGTTGTCTCTTTGAAACATATATGATGATTGTTGTTTACTCACTTTTTTACCAAAGCAGCTAATTTAAAACGGACCTAGAGAACTCATACGGAGTCGGATTGACTTGAAATTTTGGGAGAACAATTAGAAGATATAAAAGAAGGCTCGTAGAAAAAATGCGATCATTTGGAGATTGTTTGATGGATCGCTAGTGACCTAACTAGATGGACCGCTAAAGATCCATGTAGTTTGGGCCACACAAACGGAAATTTATTGGGTAGGTCCACACACCCTAGAGAGAGTACCTGCAAAGTTTCGTCTGCTTTCGTTAAGTTTTGAGCGAGTTATGGATGATTCTTCTCCGAATTAAGCTAGTTTGATCCATCGGGTCTGATCCATAAGGTGTGGGTCCAATGACTTATGATCCATAGGGGAGGCTCTCCTATTGGAATTGGACTAGCCCATAGCGGAAGTTATGGGTGAATTTCAAAAAATTTACCATATTGGGTCTTTATTGGGCCTATTAAGTCTAACTGAATTAGAACATTTCTAAATTTCGTTTAAATAAAATCATTTATTTTATTTAAATTCAAATAAATTAAGATATGAAATTAATTTTATTTGATTTAGTTTATAAATGAATCATATACATATATGTGTGAGTGCATGTGTAACATAATAATCCGTGAAAGGTATAATATGCCCATATGTAGATGTTGGGATTTACATCGCAACAGACATATTAGCTCGTTTTGTATGTCATGTATGTTTTCCAAATATGTGCATGTATATGTGTTATAATACACACACACACACATACATACACACACACACACATATATGTATGTATAAATATATTATATATAATATATGAATATAAAACATTTATATATAGATAAATATATATAGAAAGAGAGTGAACAATTATTAAAAATTATTTATAATTTAAAATTAACTTAGTTTTGCAAACATAATAATTTTAGTATTTTAATTTGTATATATTATGAATAAAATAGTGTTTTCACCCATAAATAATTAACATAAAATAATATATTTATGAAAATTCAAATTTTAAAATTTTAGAAAATATAAGATCATAAAATAGAGCTTAGGAAAAATCTGGAGATTTTTCAAAGTTGAAATATTATTTTTAAAAACAAATACATTGATTTCGAAAATAATTATTTAATATAAAATAATGTATTATTAAAAATTCAAAATTTAAAATTTTAGAAATTCTAGGACCATGAATGAAAGGTTACGAAAATTTTTGAAGAATTTTTAAATTAAATTATTATTTTTAATAAATTATAAACTATTTTTCCAAAATAATATTAATTATTAAAAATAATAAAATTTATTGAAAAATTCCTAAATTTTTTCTATATGTTTCTGAAATGATATAATATTTTTTTTAAATATAAAATTGAATTTCTAATTTAATATTTATTTGTATATAATAAAAAATTAAAAAATTCAATAAATGTTAATTTAAAAATATGAATATATTTATGATAATTAATTTTCGAATTTTTAAATTCGTATTATATATAAATAAGTGTACTAAATTTTTTAAATCATATATATATATATATATATATATATCTTATATATGCATATATGTTATTATGTGAGAGAAATATACACTAATATATATATATATATATATGAATTTATTAATAAATATATATAAAACAAATGTTAATGACAAAAATTGATTTTGTACAGTAAACAACATTTGTCTATACATAAATCAAATAGTATAATAAACAAATTATGCACATAACCAAACTGATTTGTGACAACCACGTCTACTTACAAAATCTCACATAACTAAACATATATTAGCAATATATTTAAACAGATATGAAATTGCTCATTATAGGATCATAGAATATAGTTTAACTACTGTAATAGGAATTAAAATTACCAATTTAATGATGCCTTTGAATCCACATTGAAGCAATGACTTCCCTTCCTTTTACTATTCTTGATTCGTCAGATTGCAAGTCCGGAATCACCGACCTCTAACAATCGAATAGTATTATTTTAATTTGAAATATATTTGAGAATTTTGGAGTGGATTGAGAGCTATGTTTTAACCAGCAATGTAGAAGGTAATGGCGGTCAAAAAAAAGGTTCATCGTTATTTTTAGAGATACATACATACACACACACACACACACACATATATATATATATGTGTGTGTGTGTGTGTGTGTGTATGTATGTATGTATGTATGTATGTATGGTTGTATTAGAGAGAAACGAGGAAAACCTTTTTACCCATTCTCACTTGATCTCAACCCATTATCTCTAAGCCAATTCCCTATGTTTTAGCCACCCCTAGGCCTTTCCAAAACCGAAATTTTGCAGCCCTAATGATGGGCCTTAAACCGATCTAAGCCCAAGCCAAAATACTATGCAATTAAATCTAATTTAATCGCTTGTCGATATTGTATATTGAATATATTTATAACTGTTATAAATATATATAACATTATTTATTTCTCAAATCATATTCAAATTTTATAATTAATATTTCATAAATATTAATTAATTTATAACAATTATAAACTAATTAAATCATTCGGTCTTAAGGGAATTCATCATTTCGACTGTGTAACTCTTGGGTGTAAATTTGGTCAGCAATTAACATCGAACTATTCTAATGTTAACGTCCACACGTCACTTAGTAGGTGGTGTGACATTATGGCCAAATTTATCGCTTACTCATTTTCGGTAAAAATCTAATTTTAGTTTAATAAGCGTTACCCGGTAATGACATTTGTTTACACCAATTCTTTTCGTCAAAACTATATCGCGTTGGACTTATGGAATATGGTAATGGTCAAAATTCCAACCTCATCCACAGCCAACTTTATAGTCCAAATACAAAATCCTTAGTTCAATAATAACAATTATTATTAACCGAAATGCTCTGGCCAAAGTCTTTGACTTTGAGTTGAGTTGACTTGAGTTGACTGTGATACTAACCGCATATAACTAAGGAGACAAATCCTCTCTTGAATAGTGCTTCACTTCCAATACTTCCACTCGACCCAACTATAGTCACTCGATGGATGCCATGCCATGATTTGGCTATAATCAAAGCGGAGCTTTCATATTGACGATCCACAATATTCTCAAATCGAGAGAACTGTGTAAATCAGTCACATCGATATTTTCTGTTTGACCTTAGTTATATTAATCAACAGAAAACTATCAAGTGAGTCGTTCCATAGTTATCCAATAACTATTAGTACGTAACTCCTAGGTGCCCTCTGTAGTCATCAATAATACACTGCCCAACATTTGGAGAGTGTTACCTACTCCAGTCTCAACGGATACATCGATATCCAGTGTCGATGCATCTTGACTAGGAACGTTTAAAATGGTATATTTGTTTCGTTGTGATAAATTACTCACAGTTACAACACTTTGTAACTACTATCACAAAATATACCATTTATGGATTTTTCTATTAAATATACTTTTAATTAAGTTAATTAATTAATATAATCACATTATATCAAGTATATAATAGGAAGAAAATACCTTTTATTTCGAACAAGATTGGTCAACGAGTTAGATATATGTAACAATTTACATAATTGCCCCTGGGCATACCCTTAACTCTATCAACCTCCCACTTAGGGTCAATTATGGAATCTAATTGTCCATTTAGGTACGGCTAAAAGCCATATCTAATAGTCGAACCGCGTCTTGTAGGTCATTTAGATACGGCTGATGGCCGTGTCTAACTTGTTAGTTAGATACGGCTTCTAAGCCGTACCTAATGACCTGCTCCTACGTACCTGTTTAATTTGATACTAATTCTAGATTTGGGATTAACCGTATATTCAGCACATATAGGCACATTAAGCACAACAAAGATCTCACGGATAGTTTTGATAGTTTACAATTCTAGCAACATTAATCCAACAGTGCATAGTTTAGATAGTTTACAATTCTACCATATTTCAGCATACGGTCTGAGCTTGAGCTTAATACAAATAGCTTAATACATACAGTTTACAATTCTAGATTTTAGATAGTCTCTTAAATCATTTAATTACATTCATAGTTTAATAACACATTAATAACTTAATACAAATAGTTTGGAGATTGAAATTTCCAAGTTCCCATAGCTGAGCCTGAGCTTCAAGTGACCAAGTCCATCCCTTTTTCACTGCATAACTATAAACTTTTCATTTACATTAAAATAAGAAATAGTATATAGACGAACATTAAAATACTTAACATATGGGCGATTATTGCACAAGCCTAATCTTAAACCCTTGCCTAGTTCACATACAGGTGACAAGTCAAAATATATGAGGCGAGTTTATGAGAAAAAATCTATGGGAATTTAAATTGTCATTTGTTCCAGTTCATTCTTAGTGAAACATTCGGTAATTCCCGACGATGATTGACAAGTGAGTTTACTTTCTTTTATACATGTTCATTAATTGTTATCACTCATCTACCGCTACTCAGTACACAAAAACACTCACCTGGATCAATAATGCTTAGGCAGCAAACACGGAAATACTTTCCAAATGCAGTTCCAAGATCAACATTGTCTGTAGCAATACACAAGGAAACAGTTATAATGTAGGTATTTCAAGTACTATAACAAAGTTGCCTTCTCTAATTTTTGCTAAAATAATGGTGCTTTCTTTACAATAAACTATAAACTAGGTTTTAGGTAGACTTCAAGTAGCATCAAATTAAAAGAGTCTAAGACACACCAGAAATTCAATGTTAGCCAAATAAAAGGCAAGTTAAACATTATGTACTGCAAACAAACTTTATGCACCACAAATGTTAACATGGTATTTACTGCCAATGGCTTGCAAGCATCAGCTTTTAAGGTCAGGCACATTATAAATGATAGCCGCTAACAAAAGGAAAATGTTAAACATGAGAAATGATATTAAAATTTATAAACAAGAGTTCAATATTCTTTCATAATTTGAAAAGCTCAAATGTAGAATTTTCGAAACAGTAAACCAAAATACTATCATTATGATTCGGTTTATGTGGGCTCGCAGGATCTAAAGATAGCAAAACGTATAGTACATAACCCTACGAGAGCATGGAACATTACATGCAATATATCGGCAAACGATTACTTACTTACTTCCGTTAAAATGATGAACTCCAACCCTGGTCAACATAGCGTAATATTCGATTAAATTCATCATCGAAACAACAGACAAACGAAGCATATGATCAAGGATATACCGTAGTCTGCTATGAAATGTAATAAAATAGTTGCAAACAACTTTTCATTTACATTAAAATAAGAAATAGTATATAGACGAACACATGATGGTCTGCAGTGCACATGTTTTTCATAGCATTTTACGACTTTGACATTTTCTATACTCTTGGAAAGGGAAATATAGTAGTAGATGCATTTAGTAGGAGACATGCTACATTAGGTTCTATAATCGTAGAGCATTCGTTGTTAAGTATGTGGGATATGTTGTTAGAAACTTAGAAGTGGTACCGGCAAGCAAGAATGAAGATTTCTGGTTGTTTATTTTCATGCTAGTTAAGATCTTGAACTCCTCTAAAGTGTGGAAAATGTTGTCCAGAGATTTTTGGTTCAGTTTAGAGAAAATTAATAGGTTGTCTACAAAGCATAGAGAAACTATAGATGCATTTTTACATCTAGGTTACACATTTATCAGCTTTTTACACTTTTTTCATGGAGCAAAGAGTAAGCATTTCCATTACAGTTAAAAAAAGATACAAGTTGAGGGGCTTTCCCTATCCAAGGCCTTGTTTTCCTTTGAAATAACCACAAAGTTGGCCTTTAAATTGAATGAAAAATCTAGTCGTAGAGATTCAAACTTGGACCCAATGGATGTAAGCATCAATCATTTTTATCACTCATTCAAACTATTTCACAATGGTAAGCATTAATCATACTTCAAACTTTATTAAACGTAAACACATCAAATTTTCTTCTTGGTTGCAAGATGTTGATATTCAATAAGATTAGGATACTTTTTACAAGAAAAGAAATTAAAATATGTTAGATCTCAGTCCATCAACCATCCTACTGAAGACATGTTGTAGGCATTATGCATACGGATTGCCGTATTTAAAAAGATTAGGATACAGTGAGGAGTTTTAGGCATTCTACAACAAGTTAGATGTGCTAGTACAACTAAGTTTCTGGAGTATAAATAATTAAATAGATAAAAAGAAAGGAATTATAGAAGCACAATTAGTGAGGGGATTAGTGGCCAATGTATGGATTCATACATGTGACCCGCCACTTAATACTCCTTAACATTAAATGTTCTAGAAGATTTAGTTATCCCCATTACACCGTTAAGCTTAGAATAGGAGTTTTAGTCATCTATCAGATTACATAGTATGGCACTTCCTGTTATGGTATTTTAAACATAATCAAATCATATTTTAGCATAGGAACTAAAGTACAAATATTTAGATGGTGCCAATTAGGAAAGGAAGAAAATATACATGTGACATGTCATGTATATAGTGGAAGAGGTTTCAAAAAACAATACATAATAAAATATTAACATAAACAGAAAATATACCTGCTCCAACGTCTAAAGAAATTGAATAAGACCCTTCGGATGGCACACATACCCACCCACTCCAACTTCAGCAAAGGTCTCTGCAAATTGATGATTTATTTTGCTGGTTCTCTCATCTAGTAGCAGTATGTTGTCCAACACCACTTTTCATGTGTGGGTGGTACAGATTTCCCATGGATTTTGGACGATGTAGAATCTCGGCATACAGTACCTGCTGCAATAAATATGTTTAGATCTATCCAACAAAATATCTACTCGAAAGCAACTAAAAATAGAAATCTTGTCATAAATACCTTTTGCTATTATGTCTAAATCAAAGTTGAGGATTTCACATCTTTGACTGTTCGCTACATCGGTCGAATTCTGGAACTGCGAAGCAACGAATTCAGGAGCATTGAATTGTGTGGCACGTCCTCCATCAAAAGAATTGACCGGTGCACGAATTCCCTGTTCAATGTTTCCCACCATGTTGATCAGAACCTCCATTTGCCCAGACAAATTTCCCACTGTACCCTCCAAACTTCCCACCCTCATTTTCAACTCATCATGCTCTCCATGAACATGTCTGAGTCGTTTCTGTGCAATGGCACAAGCCTTAACTTTAGTCTTTGGTATAACGGTCCCAATGTCGCGGCTCCTACCCTTTGCATCCTTACCAAGCACTTGTGATAAGATGTCTTCATCCACTGTCAATTTTTCTTCATCGCTATCAGTGATCTTTTCCTTCGCTGTCGCAATTTGATCCTGAAATATGATAATACTTATATGAATAAGGAATTTTAAAGAATATGCAAGTTAGTATTTGTTATAAGTATGAAGAAGTGGCATACGCATATTTTAGCATCTGATTAGTATTTGTTTAACTTACAAAGTATGAAGAAGTGGCATTTGATATGCTACCATCTTTTTTCCTGTGTGTCTTCTCCCATACTTGACGATGACTGATATTTATTGATGGACTAGCAACGATTTGCAATACAAGTACAAATTTGATTGAAATAGTTGATGTTTGTACACATGTAGATGTATGTATGTAGAATGTAGACACAGTGAATACTAAAGCATATGAATGAAAATGGATATAAATTACCATTTCTTGTTCTATTTTAGCATGACTTTTACGTCCTGCATGGTGACCATAACTGAGCAATGCTCTGTTCTTTTTGCCTGTCTCCCTTCTTCCGCTCGCTTTAGGCGTTGCTTCATTATTTATGAACTGTTCCCAATCTTCTTGAGCAACTGTAGGTGGAGAATTTTTCAACCGTTCTTTGTCATTTTTGAAAGTGTCATAATAAACTACTCTTAGGTTTTTCTTGTATCTCCTAAAAGCCTCGGTCATTCTCTTTAAAAACATTTCCTTTGAAAGCAGATCGAGCTCATAAATTGTCTGCAAAAATTATATTAAATTAGAAAGAAATGAGGTAGTTTAATAATTATATTAAATAAGAAAGATATGAGGTAGTTTAATATTAAATTAGAAAAAAATATAATTCACCAGGTGATATCAAGAGTTGAGAAAAGAACACGTTTGAATACCAAAATGTTAGTTCAGTTAAATCCTATATGTGCAATAAATATAAATAGTAGCTACTTGAATTCATATGAGTACCCCTTAATTTACCCAATAACATAATATATTGGCAAAGGTGGAAGTTGAAACACTATTAACTTTCTATTCGATTAACACATCCTAATGCTTTCATTCTATAAGTAAATAACTCAACTTGTTCACTGAAAGTTTAGATACTTCAATTCATACAGAAAGAAAAGTGAAAATGATATCGGCACTAGCTATTTTCTAGTTTAAATTGGTTCCAAACAAAAATATTTACTTACCACCAATTCGTTCCAAACGTTGTCCTTATATATTCCGGGTACTTTATCCCAACTTATATATGATATCGGCACATGAGCTCTTACTAGTTTACCAAGCGTAGTAGTGAGTTTTCCAGCGTTATCTAAGACCGGAATACCAAGTAAGTTTTGATCAACTTTCTTCGCCTCTGAACATGACGAATGTGAAGATGTTGGATTTTCTGACATGGAAATTTTGTTTCGCTTTTGGTTCAAACCTACACAGCAAGTGAAGATGTACAACAAGTGATGAATCTAAGTATCAAACAATCTGCAAAAGCCAGTTTCATTATTGTAGAACAATCAAATATTTAAGAAGCTTCAAAGTCAAAGTAATTTCCAAAATCTTAAACAAAGAAACTAAATAAAAAAAACCTTCAGTCATTTACCTTCCATTAATCACGACTGAAAGTTGATCCAGAAGCCGTAGTTAGATAAACCTGATTTACCTTCCACTGTACAAGCATAAAAAGGAACTAAATATTGCCAATTTGTTTAACTTACAAATTCGACTATAAATTTAATTCAAGTGAACCAATTTAGTTAGTTATCATTTAGGACACACAGGTAAACTAAATATTGCCAATTTGTTTAACTTACAAATTTGACGACAAACTAAATAAACCATATAGTCGTCAAATTTAGTTATAAGTTAGTTATCATTGCCAATTAACTAAATAAGTTACAAACTAAATTGCCAATTTAGTTATCATTTATTTATTTCATTAACTAACTAACTAAATAAACTTTCAATGAACAAGCTGAGTTATTTACTTGTAACCAAATTGTTAAATGCTAACTAAATTGCCAATTTAATTTAGTTAATGTTAAATGTTTAGTTACAAACTAAATAAACATTTAACAATTAACAATAACTGCCACAATATTTAGTTACAAACTAAATTGGCAATTACTTGTAACTAAATTTAGTTATTTCATTAACTGATACTAACTAAATTAACTACGAATTATGAAGTGGATTGTGCAATAACTAACCAAAAAGAGTAGTATATACAGAACCAACTATCTGTAATGGAATAAAATAAGTGAAAATCAGCTACATATGGATTAAAACCATACATACACACAATCGTGCAATTAAAAATATACAGACACACAATCTTGTGATGTACGAATACTAATAAGTTAACATATGGATTTGGTAAGGTCTTCTAATTTTTCATTGTCTTCAAAAGCTGATTAATAGACGGTAGGGAACTCAATGTCATCCACATTTGTAGTCAACCGTTTTGGTGTATGCAAGACCACAGACCATCCGTTATTTTTTAAATCTTTTGAGTATAAAACTTGACTCGCTTCTGATGCAAGAATAAATGGCTCGTCATTCATGTTATTTTTGTCCTTCAATTTCCCTAAATTTACCATGATCAGGTTTGAAATGGGATCTATTTTACAACCATTGACCTTATCCTCGACCTTTACCCAATCATAATAAAAAACTGTTTGTTTGAAGTCAGTGTAATCCAACTCAAGTATCTGTTGAATGACTCCGTAATACGTTGTTTCTACTTCCTTATAATTTTTATCCTTACCACTCGCTCTAAATTTTGTAATTGCTCTCATGCATACACCGCTATTTTGTGTTACCATACGGTCTTCGTACTTTTTCGTGGAAAATGAAAATCCATTCACTTGGTACTTCATATAACTACGCATTATGAACTTCGGCCCGTGCACTAGCCGCCATAGAGTTGGATCAACATCGATGGTCTTTAACAGGTACATAAAACAAAATAAGTAAGAAAGCATGATCACGAAGGTGTATTGCACACTTATAAACACATGAAATACTTAAGACGATGTTATACCTCATTACGTAACCATAGATTAAAACTTTGAACGACTTCCACGGTGGTAGCCCTGCCTCGAGGATGAAATCTAGTACTTTTCACATAGGAGTTATACCTCCTACGAAAAACACATATCAAAATGTATATATAAAATGAATTAAAAAAATTGAAATTCCGGACAAGTTCGTGAACTTACTTCTTCCATTCATCCAATCCATTGTACTTATTAAGGACCCATCTACGCACTTGTTCAAACTGCACTTGGGTTATTGTTATATCTTTACCATTATCCAGAGGTATCTCACCAGCAAACTCATCGTCCTCGTCTAAAATCGCTTCGTGGGTATGTTTATGATTGACATCACCTCCGTTTGGCATATATTCCATGCAGTAAAGACTAGCTTCTTGTACGATATATCCTTCTGCAATACACCCTTCAATGTATCTTTTGTTGCGCACATATCCTTTATATGTTTTCATCAACCTATAAATGTGCTCAATTATATATTGTAGACGGTAGCTATTTATATGAAATAATGATGTACATAACTGAAATTAGAAATTTACCGTTCAAATGGATACATCCATCTTTATCTGACAGGGCCACAAATCAACGCTTCATTGGTTAAATGAACCATAAGGTGGACACTGATATCAAAAAATGCAGGTGGAAAATGTTTTTCAAAAATACACATTGCTTCTACTAAGCTAGCCTTTGCTTTTAAAAGTAGTTCCCTATTGATCACCTTTGAACACAAAATGTTAAAGAATAAACTAATACGATGAACAGCATTTCGCAGATCCTTATGTTGTGGATAAGAATGTTGAAGCAATACCGGAAGAAAATGCTGCATTATGACATGGTAATCATGTGACTTCATATTTCTTAGTTCAGGAGGATTGATGCTCACATTGTTGTGGAAGTTAGAAGAGAATTTGTTAGGCACTTCAAAATTTTCAAAACAGTGCAAAACCGTATCTTTTCTTCTTTGCTCAAAGTGAAAGCTGCCTTTGGTATGCTTATTTTATTTGTTTCAGGATCTTCCATCACCCACAACTTTTGTTTTATACCCATGATTTTCAAATCCTTGCGTGCATTGATGCCATCTTTTGACTTATCTTTATGGTCCACAATGGTGCTGATGAGATGCTCCGTGACATTCTTCTCCGTATGCATAACATCAATATTATGTCGGATCAAATTTGCTTTCCAATATGGTAAATCAAAAAAGATAGACCTCCTATACCATCCAGAAATATTGTCAACATCTTCATTGGTTGACTTTTTCCTTTTTCGACCAATTTCTTCTTTTTGTTTACCAACTTTCATTTTGATATTCGCTACTTTCTTTTCAACTTGAAAACCAATCAATGGCCATTTAGGACGACGAAGTTCTTGTTCGTTGTTGAAATTTGTCTTATCGTATCGAAACTTGTGTTCGTTAGGAAGAAACATTCGATGTCCCATGTAACACATCTTCTTACTTTCACGAAGATGATAAGAACAAGTGTTTTCCCCACAAATAGGACATGCAAAGTAACCATGAGTTGTACATCCCGATAAAGTCCCAAAAGCAGGATGATCATGGATTGCCCACAGCACCCTAGCTCTCATTGTGAACTCAGATTTACGTAACGAGTCAAATGTAACGATTCCTTCCCATAACTGCTTTAACTCGTCTATCAACGGCTGTAAATAAACATAAATATCCTTTCCTGGTTGTTTTGGCCCAGAAATCAACAATGTTAACATTGAGAACTCCCTTTTCATGCACATAGACGGAGGAAGATTATATGGTATTACAATTACTGGCCAACAACTGTAAGGGTTAGAGAGAGAAGCATGTGGACAGAAACCATCTGTTGCTATTCCAAGTGTGACATTTCGTGGCTTGGCAGCAAAAGTTTGGTCAAAAGAATCTACGGCTTTCCATTGAGAAGTGTCACATGGATGACGCATTACGGTTGGATCAGACTTGGCACGACCATGCTAGGTCATCGCATCTGCTATCCATGGTACAGTATACAGTCTCTTCAATCTAGAAATTAAAGGAAAATGTCTTAATGTCTTTCGAGGTACTTTGGTGCATTTTCTCTCTTCGTTTAATGATGTCATATATCTAGGTTCATTGCAATTTGTACAAGAAACTTTGTTCTCATCATCTTTCCAGTACAATATGCAATCATTGATGCATGCATCATAAGTTTTGCAATTCATCCCAACTTGCTTAATGATCTTCTTCACGTCGGAGTACTTTGTCGGCAGTGTGTTACCTTCGGGGAGTAACTCCTTTATTAGTTCGAGAAGTGCAGTCACACCATTATCTGAAAAGCCGTATTGGGTCTTCAAGCTATTCAGTTTCACAATGGCTTACAGCTTCGTAATCCCTTTTGAACATGAAGGATACAGTGGCTCTTAATTTTACGCTACCAAAAAGTGATTTATACTTCTTACTTTCATTGGCCTACCAATCTGGATAATCAGTAGACTGCTCTCCAACATTAGCATGATCAGGCAACGGATTTGTAGGTTGAAAATGATGAAATCTATCTGCATCATTGACCAGATCTTCCATCCTAATATGTTCAGACTCATCAGTAGTTGTATCATGACTAACTGGTTGTTGTTTTTCCATCTCCGCCCTTTTTCCCCATGAAAATACCACACTGTATATGATTGGATGATACCCCATCTAAGCAAATGAAAATGAATTTCATCTAATTTGATCGTCTTTATATTTTTGCACCGGGTGCAAGGGCATAAATACACTCCTTTCTTACCACTGTTTTCTTCAACAAAACTAATGAACTTCTGCACCCCGTCAATATAGTATGTAGATCTTAGATCTGATTCAGTTATCCATTGTTTGTCTATGCTGAAAGACATACTGCCCTTCTATATCGTATATAACAGACATGAGACTTGCCCTTCAATGGGTCCTCGTTCCAATTGCTTGAAAAGAAAATTTTTGAAAAATTCAAGTGGGAAATTATTGGAAATTTTTTGAATTGAAATGAATTATTAAAAATACGAGAAGAGAATAGTCCCACATTGTAAGGTAAGGGTCATGTTTTCAGATGTGTGAAGTATATTGATATAGACAATTTTCTATGATACTCTTAATTATAAAAATAGCATTTCTGTAAAAGTTAACATTAGCACCAAAATGTTTCCAAAAATTTTGCCATTACAACGGCGCTATTTTGTAGCACCGGAGTAATGTCTATGCATTACCCCTCTCCTGACTTGGCTTGCACCATTAACAACAATTTTATTCCTAATATTAACACGCTGACCATTTACAACACATGAACAAAAAATCTTCATTCCTAATATTCATAACGGGATCATGGTAAATGCATTCAATTGCATCTAGTTTTATAAATATCATTCTAATAACATCATACATATCGACATAATAAATGAGTTTTGAATCCTACTTTCATTTCAACTTCTATCCTACAAATAAAAATATTGATTGCATGTAAACTAAAATGTTAAATTTATGAACTCCATAAGCTCTCAAATAGCAAAATGGTATTAAAACTGTTTGATCATTCAGGATGTATCATTATGATAGTTCCTGAGGTGAACACTTAAAATTAGACAGTAACATAGTAGAATGCAAATTGAACATAGTATATCAAATTGAACATAGTAGAAATCACAGCAACATACCTTCAAATTAGACAGTAACAGTTGTTCCAAACGATAAAAGGAGAAATTTGGAATTTAGCTTGCAATTTAAGATATGAATTACGATATTAAAATCAATATAATAGAAGTGGAACAGGAAGAACATCTTTCACATATTCTCTTCTTCTAATTTATAATATACATACATTCATGTATATATTTCTGCATCAGCACCTCTGATCATATCTTATCCTGTCTGTATATCTCAATTATACAACCTATACATATTACTTCATATACAAATATCCTAATCGAATATTCATAGTTAGTTTTTCACATGCATTTATTCTACATACAGTGGCTCAGCAATTCATCCTTGAAACAGACTAACAGTGTTCAAAAAGACACGGTGAAGAAATACAATGCAACTCTTAGTTCAAGTCACTAATGTTCACTTTCTTCCAGCATTTTTACTGCCTATTTGGTTTCAGCATTTACGTTTTGGATTTTACTAATTTTAGGTCTTAGTTGAAAACCAAAGACTCCAACGTTCACTCTTTTTGGCTGTAAATCATCAACTTCATATTTGCAGTGTCAACTACAGTTGTTATGCTCAAAAATCTATATATTTTTAATTAGAACATTCTAATCTAAAAACTTGCGACCAGAGCAATACATGCAACAAAAGCTTTTAGTGATGTGAACTGCACTTCCCATTATATGAATCCTTAACTAAATGACCAAAAAACAAATTTGTAACCATCCCCAATATAAATAAGAAAATAAAATATAGAAAATATATTTTCCCTGGTCAATACATGGTAAGGTGAACATGTATATAAACAGTGGCCATGCATGAACTCAAAGTTACATAATGTTCTATTTTGATATTGATTTTAAGAGTTGCTAAAACCCAGACTTTAAAATCTCATTATGCTTTTCTTTCATCTCAGAGTGTGTAACGTATATAATCTACTGGTCTGAACTAATCACTTTAAAACTCACTTATATTAAACGAATGTCACTTTTCAAATTTGAAACTGCCTACATTTTCTACTGCCACATCAAAAGTCATTCTTTCCTATTTCAAATGAACGTTAAAAACTAAAACCTAACATGGGGACGACGATCTTCACTGGGCCTCAAATAGGTACGCCAGTGGCTGCTAAACTAGGTTTATTTAAAGGATGTAATTTCAAACGCATGCTCAAGGAAGGAAAAAAAATGAAGGAAAAGAAAGGTAAAAGCAAGACTCGATCAATGTTGACTTGGGAAACTATTAATATTCTGTATAAGTGAAAGGATATGATAGCTTATTCAAACAATTATGTAAGATTAGTGACATTAGTCAGTCAATTGTTCTTAGTAATAAAACCATGCATTTGTACTTTCAAAAAAAAATTATGCATTTGTTGTGTGACAATTTATTTTAACATCAGTCAAATATTAGGTAAAAAATAACATGTAGCCACTTTAATATGTTACTTAGATGGATGCATATATGATATTTAAACTTGGTTTATTACGTTTTAGTTGTTGCCTTGCATATTAATTATATAACAAGCATTCAACTGACAAATTCACGATGGGTTCCTTATGTCATTGAAAGTATTTGGTTCCGTACGATCTTGAAGCACGGAACCGACAATTGCATCTGAGATCCTACAACCATCTCCACTTTGATTAATAATTACCTCAACATATTTTATGTGCACACTCAAATTTATATATGTTATATCTTACTTGTGCACAATATGTTTATTCTATTCATCATAATTACTTAACTGATATTATGTTTTGTTTATTCCGTTAATAAGAATATAATAAAACAAATAATTGGATACTTAATGTGCTTAGATGATTAAATTTGAAAGAAAAATACTTGAGAAAAATGATTTCAACTAGCAATTATAATGAGTAATGTTAACGAACTTTGAAATATAACTGATAATATATCATGTCTGGTTTTCTGATTTCCTAATATAGAATACTTCTTCGAACAGTGTTAAATTGTTAAATATAAGCAAAGATAATTTAGGATTCTCACATGTGAATAAACCAGATAACAGATTCACAACCATTTTATTAATCTAATTTACCTGTTTCTTTGTCACAAAAAAAAGAAGAAGAAGAACTAACGAGTTGCTCTCTACAAAACAGAAACAAGAACTACCCATCCAAATCAAACAGAAATGAATCAACACAAGAGTAACTTTGACATAAAATTAAACAACTTCACCCTCCACTGCTCCTTAATTCCAAATTCAGACAAGAGTAATTTTGACAAAAAACCGAGTAAAGTACATCCAGTTAGTCAAAAAAAAGAAATAGTGGAAACTCATATTCCTCATACGAATGAATCAAACGGGTCAAACTTGTGCTTAGACGATCAAAAAATAAACAATGAAAAGTGAATGGATTCAATGTTAAATCGAAAAAATTTACTTGAAGATGAAGCTATCAGCAGGTGGATTGAGGGGAGCCAGCAACGATTTGTGATGGGATGGGAGAGCACGAGATTGATATGAATTGGGAAAACGGAGAGATTGATATGAATTGTAGAAGAAATGGAATTTCGGGAAAATGATAAGTATGGGGCGTGTTTTGCCTGTAAAAGTTCACCAAAAATAAGCTCAACAAGTGATACGGCTAAAGACCGTATTAGATATGATACAGCTAAGAACCGTACCTAAACAAGAGGGAAAGCGAATTAATTTGGAGGGAACCCATGCGTTTTGGGTGTAAAAGTTTCTGCCAATAGTAGGCACGAAATTGGATAAGGCTGCAACCCGTATCAAATTTGATACGGCTATTAGCCGTGTCCAAACAATTAGGTAGGGCTTGGAGCCGTATCTAAGAAGGCGGATGGAGGGGTGGCTAAAACTGTATTTTGGTGTAGTGGAAATTATACCTTTCATCTGCATACTTGTTCCAGATTCTTGAATGCCATGGAAAGTAACTACCGTTCATCTCTCCCACTAATGCTTTATAAACTGTTTTAGTGGAGTGGTCTTTGTGCTTGTTTGTCCACTTATATTCTTCAGTTTGCATGAATGTATATGGCTGGCCATTGTATTTATCCCATATAGCATTGACAGAAGGATTGCTTGTGTGATTCAAGTTTATTCTTCCTTCAACTATATATCCTGTTGCTCTTGCATTTAAGGTGATCCCAGCTTGCAACATATTGTCATATGATAGAATTTTCTGAAGGATCAAGCCATGAGTTATCTAGGGAGTAGTCCAGAATTTGGAAGTACTATAAGTGGCAAGTTGTAACTTTGCATGTGCTAGCATTATATCACATACTTTCAACATTGTCTTTCATACCCAGCTATGAGATTGATTAATTTCTGCTATCCATATTTCTTTTCCTTTCAAATTGTTTCTATTTTCCCACTGCACCCAAAGAGAATCAATATTGTTTATAAGGTTGTGGAAGTGCTTAGACAAGGCAACATAATTCCATAATTTCATATTGAAAATCCCCAAACCTCCTTCTTTCTTTGGTTTTTCCAACTTTTTGTATGCAATAGGTGATAACTTTCTAGTATGAATTGAGCCAGACCACAGAAATTTAATTATTGCAGTTCTTACCATTGACAACTGTTTTGAAGGAAGGAGGAATGTTCTTCCCCAGTATACAATCATTAAGAGTATAACTGCTTTTATAATTACAAGTCTCCCTAGTTAAGCAATATGCCTATTCTCCCATCGATTCATGACTGCAGTTATCTTCTCATATAGAGGAACACATTGGACAAGAGTTATTCTTTTTATTGCTAAGGGAATCCCAAGATAAGCCATGTTAGAGTCAAAAGGCTGCATTTGAGTTATGTTGAAGCAATCTGCTTTTTGTATATCAGTCAGGCCAGCAATAAGAAGGTGTGATTTTTGAGGGTTTATTTGAAGCTTAGAGAAGTTGTAGAATGAGGTAAGAGTTTCCATTATGGACTGTAATGACTTAATAGTTGGCTTTGTGAAAATTATTAAATCATCAGCAAATGCAAGCGTGGTTATCATTGGGTTCCTACACTTTGGATGAAGGGCAAAATTCTTCAGTCTCGCCTGATTTTGTATTGCAAGAGTAAAAATCTCCATGATCATTGTGAATATATATGATGATATTGGATCTCCTTGCCTCAGGCCAGTGGTTCCTTTGAAATACCCTACTGTGTGTGCATTGAAGACCAGAGAGTATCTTACAGTAGAAATACAAGTGTAGAGCCATTTATTGAAGGTAATTGGGAATTCCATTCTTTCTAGTACAATCAATATTGCAGACCAGTCCAATGAGTCAAAAGCTTTTCTTATATCAATCATTAACATAACTCTGGGCGACTTGTATTTTGATGTATAACCATTTAATAGTTCATGTGATAGTAGCACATTATCCAGAATGCTTCTTTTAGGGAGGAAGGCAGCTTGATTTGGGGATATAATATGTTGTAGCACATTTTTGAGGCGAGAAGCTAGAATTCGAGATATGCACTTGTAAATTACATTGCAACATGCAATCGGTCTATATTGAGAGACATCGGTTGGTGTGGCAGTTTTGGGGATCAGGATAAGGTTTATTGAGTTTACAGCAGCAAGTAACACACTTTTGTTGAAAAAATTATGAATTGCCTTGTATACATCAACAGAAATGATATCCCAGTAGTGCACAAAGAAAGATACAGTATATCCATCAGGGCCTGGGGATGCAGCCTTTCTCATTGTGAAAATTGAGTTTTTAATTTATTCATCGGTGATAGGACTAATGAGAGAGCTCTGCATTTCAGATGATAACTTTGGCATTTGAAGATTAATAAGTATTGAGTTATCAGATTAAGAGGGGGTACCACCAAGTAAGTTAGTGTAATAGTTCAGAAATGCATCATCAACCTGATCAGGAGAGGTATGAGCTATTCCTTGCATATCTTTAATATGATGAATCATTGATTTAGCTTGTCTGATCTTTAAAGAAGCATTGAATTCTTTTGAGTTCCTATTACCATGAGTTGCCCATTGCTGCTTATCCTTCTGCTTTGTCATATTTGCCTCTGATATGTATGCCTTCTCAAGTTGCACTATCAGTTCCTTTTCTTTCTGGATTGTTTCTGGTGTGGAGTTTGAGTCCAATATCAATTGTTGTACCTGCTGAAGTTGTTCCACTATATTGTTGGATAGTTTATTACCTTGACCATATATTTTCTTTGCCCATAATTTGATTGCTTCTTTTGTGTTCTTGAGTTTTTTTGCAATGAATGCATCAGGTTCCCATATGTTTGCTGCTTCCAAGCTTCAGAAACTACCTGCTTTAGTTCAAAATTATTAGTCCATTCATCATAGAATTTGAAATTTACCTTTTTTGGTATGACGACAAAGCCAAAGTTGAGGATTAAAGGGCAGTGGTCAGATAGAAGGGGCATTGGAATATGTATGTTTATTGATGGCCATTGTAGTAAGGAAGGGATATTCATGAAGCCATGGTCAATTTTGGATAATATAGGAGGGTGGTTATTGCTTTTGTTTGACCAAGTGAATTCAGAACTAGAATAAGGAATTTCAACTAGAGAAGCATTTTGCATGGTATTATTTAGTGGAGTTAGCTCAGAGAGGGTAGGAGGCCTACCACCAGTACGATGAGAAGATTGAAATGAGCAGTTAAAATCACCCACAATTATCCATGGATGAGTTGACTGTCTGAAGTGTGGTATGGCTTCATGCATTCTTATTCTAAGTTGAGGAGAGTTTGAGGCATATATGAAGGTATAATACATTGAAGAGTTGGTAGGAATGTGGTGAGCATGGGTATGAATGAATTGGGAGTCTTGGAGAATAAGGGTCAGCGAATAAATTGATGTATCATAAAGGACAAGGAGTCTTCCATATGGAGATTGAGAAAGATTTGATATAAATTTCCAGTTTTTGTTTATGTATATGGCTGTTTTCTGTGATAATGTGGAGTCAAGCTTTGTTTCAGAAATAGAGATTAATGAGAGGTTATACTTTTGAATTAAAGATTTAATCTGGTCAAGCTTTGTGTGATGATGAGCCCCTCTTACATTCCATGCTGCTATGTTGTTCATCATTTATTAAACTCTGGTGGATTTTTTATTGAGGCTTCTAGTTCTTCTAACATTGGAAGATGGAGTGTTTTCTGGTATTTGATACATGTAGGAATCTGAGTCATCTTCTGACTCAATAGGAGATAGAGAAATTGGGGTTATCATATTTTTTGATTTATTTTTGCTTACAGACTTCTTTTTTTTTCTTTCAGAGTTTAATTGAGGGAGAGAGTTTTCTTTTTGTCAATGCTTAGGGTTTTATCCCCTGATATGTTGTCAGATGAATGGTAAGATAGAGAGTTAGTAGATTGATGGGGGAGGACAGGAGATATTGAAGTTGAATTTGGATTTTCAGAGTTCTCAGTAGAGTTGAAAATGCTTGAACCACCAATAGTTAGCATTTCAGAGAGATTTTGGTTGGATAAATTGGTATTGAGAGATACTGCTTGCATGACTGCATTTTCTTGTGAATTGCATAAATGATGAATAGATGTGGGAGTGGGTAGCAGAGTTGGTAGGCTAGAATTTGAATGATAGGATTGAATTATGGATTGAGAAGCATTGCAGATTTGTGATGATGTGGGTCAAGTTGATTCAGATTTGGTTTGAGCTTGAAGAGTGGTCTGATTAGTGGATGATGAGGCTATCTGGTTGTGCATGTTAGAATTGTGCACATGCATATAATCATGCAGAGCTTTTTCTGTGCCATTTTTATGTTGCTTTTCCTTTTCCTTTTCTTTCATCTGTTCAGTGAGATTTTTTTTCCATGTCTCTATCACTTAATGCTTCTTTTCCTTTTTTGATCATTTAATTTTTCTCTTTTCTAGCAGCATTTTGAGTTTTTCTTATTTCATCTAATTTAGTTTCTTTTCCTATTTCATTGCATTCATCTTCAGCATTTTCATTTATCTCTCCCTCTTCTTGCATGTGCAATATTGAAAATTTATTACTGACTATTACTGCATTTTCTTTTGTGCTATCATTTTCTTGCCTTATCTCTATTCCACTACCATTTTGTGGTGCTTTTTTGTGTCCTTTTTGACTGCTCAGAAGTGTTTCTTCCTTTTGCATTGTTTATATCATGCACTTCTACAGTAGCTCGATTCTTTTCTATATTTATGTTTCTTTTCTTATTCATTATCCTTTTCCATATAGTGTTTTTCTTCAAAACTGGTTTGTGACTTGTTCTTTTTATCTCCACCTCAGCTAGATCAGTCTGCACCATCATTTCATCTTCCTTTCCACTTGAATTTTTTTCTTCTGTTCTGTATTCAAGTGACAAGTATTTGTTTAATGACCAACACTTTACAAACAGTGTATATGTCTGGTTTCCATAGGTAAGTAACTTGTATATTTTGCCTTGTGCCATCAGAATTCATCATTGGAAAGGAGTCAACTAATTCCTGCTCAGGGGAAATTTCAACAAGACATTCCACATACTGAATTCTATTAATTGATTCAGTTGCTTCATCAAGACAAACCAGTTTATCTAATCTGTTTGCTAACCAATTATACCAAGTGGTGACTAGTAAAAAACTGGGATATTCGACATTTGAATCCATATTAGCACTGTTTTTATTGTTCCACATACATTGCTTACAGTTGGATCCCATTGCTTTAGAATAAACAACTTATTTTTCATTACTATTGGATCGCTTCTAATGATTCTCTCTCCGTCAGAGGAATCAGAGAGAAGGAAGAGGAAGATGGTGCCGTCGGATTTGACCAGAATGTTTCCTTTCAGGCGCCATCTCCTTTTCAAATTCTCAATCACATATGTATAAGATAAGGGTTTATCAAGAAAGAAGCCTACCACATTGTAACGACCCGAAATTTTCGATCCCGAAAATTCCAGATAGTTATGAAAAGAAGAAAAAGATAGAAGAGAAGAAACAGAAACACAACACAGATCCTCACATTCGCAGCGGATAAAATATAATATCAAATAATAGCAGTTTACAAAAGAATAGCATATCAGTAAATTTCCAATTTAATACATCAGAGTTACATATCCACATACACAGGACATATACAATCACATGGCTAGAGATAAAGTCACAGCGGAAAACACTCCATACGTCCTGCCATCCAACTAGCCACCTGAGCTCCAGAACGTCCTTACCTGAAAATCTGTAATACTCGGTCTGACCCGAGCATTACATCAAAGTAACACCCGGGTCAGGCTGGAAACCAGCGTGAGTAAACCCATTTAACATGGAATACAAAACATATAACTTGTATAAAAACCCGGGTAACTCGTACTTCTCCACGAGTTCATTACTCAATATGACTAATACTGATTTCCTAATCAGATTCTAAATATTCGAAGGTCCATACTATCCCATTTAGCCCTAGTGATTTTCACAATCCAATCCTTATAGAATCAAGTAGATTACGCTATCCATCAATCCATCTCTAATTATAAATTAATTGTCCTTTAATTATCAACTAGTAAACTTTAGTTATTAATTTAACTTCTCAAGAGTAATTAATCCTTAATTATTTTATAATCAATAAATTATCCTCAAATTTCACTGATTTATTAACCATCGTTTATTCTTATAGCATTTATCACAAATAAATCATACACAATCTGAACAGATATATCATAGAGTATATCACCATATAACCATCACAATCCAGATATTCGAAGTCAATCAACAGAACCCATCAATGTATATTATAATTGGTTTAATCAACTTATATTAAATTAAATTGTTTTCCTTAAGTCTTAATCACAATCTTGATTTATAAATCATTGACTAATTTATTATCAAATTAATATCCTTAATTATTAATTAATTAAAACTTAAGTACGCATTTATCTACTCACTAATTACTTAATTATTTACCTAAGCAATTAGTTAATAATTCTTAATTAAATTCTTAAATTAGTTAACTTTTAACCTTGAATTAACTTTAATTAGTTAATTTACTTTTAAGTTTGTACATTTGATTAGTAATAAAATTTCTTAATTATAACTTTATTTGTTCTTAAATTTCAAATTTAAATTGCTTAACATTTCTTAATTACTTTACCATAAATTAAACTCAAAATCATTTCCCGTGCATTAAATAAAATCTGTTTATAACTTAAAATAGTTTCAAGTTAACATCAGACCAATACCCGAGCCATCACTCAAGTTACTCGGCTCGAACCCCGAGAATCTACCCATGTTTCCTCGAGTTTCCCCTGTACTCATTCATTTTTTTTCTTTCGTCATTTCTTCTTTTTTCTTTCAAGCCTACAGATTAACACCCTCCAATATACTCGAGAACGACTCGAGTTAACCACCCAAACTTTTCGAACCTGACTTCGAGACCTTCACCGTTTCCACCTTCTGACACATTCGTGGACGCGTGCACATGTACGACCAGGCCGATCATCTCTGGTCATCGCCGAGTGTACTCGCAGGTCGCCAGTGACCTACTCCAAGCGTTCCATCACCCCAAACCTCCGAACCAATCTGAAATCATAATTCGAGCGATCTGGACACCCATCAGAAAACAACCGATAACGAAAACCACTCGCACTGCCACCACAGACCACCGGTGGCCCTCAAACTCCTCCCACACCTCGGCAACACACTAGGAAACCATCCACCAAAGCCTCGTGACACTCGATCGCATATTTAAAACGATCACTACTTGTTCCTTAACCTTAGCAAAAACTGGCCTTAAACCCTAGAATGAATTCGTTCTTTTAATTTATGCAATGAAAAAAATTTCTTGATAATTTTACGAGGTCACAGATACTTATACTTGCATCAACACCAACTTCAACAGAAATTATTGGGTCAATCATCTATAATTGGTAAAAATGCAATTTTTGATCAACAATGAACTGTTCATACAATTCTACACTAAAAATTCCCTTTTCTGTTTTAAAAATCCTATTTTGCATTGAAGATTTAAGTTATTAACTCGAATAAATATTTTGTAACACTTGAATTTATCAACAAAGTTCATGTTGCCTGTAAAAGCTTGGTTTCCAAAGTATAGTTTACTAATATATTTTAAACAGATTTAACAGTCCTGATTTGAAGTTCGAGCATCATGTATTGTTGAAAAATTAAAACTTTTATCATGATCAAATGGCAATTCAAGGTTAAATAGTTTCAACCTTGTAACACATAACAGAGGAGAACATCATGTGCAGTTTATTTTTTTTTATTTTTTTTATATATATTTTTTTAAAGAACTGTCTGATTATAACTCAGATTCATCTCAACTTTAACACATACAACCCCATATATATATATATATTTCACGAATCATCTTACTGTTTTAATTTAACTTGAACTTGAAAATTTTATGTTTACTCACCTTGAAAACTGAAAACAGAGAAGGCCAGGAAAACTTGCTTTTGATCTGGAATTTTGAACTGTCTCTATATTTGATTGCTTACTGATCTTTAAAACTGAAGTGCTTGTTATAGAGAAGACTTAAGCTTTGAACTTTTACCTCAGGTTTTGGTTTCTTTTTTTTTTCTCAACGAAAAGGAAATAAAGGTGGTATATAAAAGATTGTGAACAGGCTGTAGAATAATGTAGATATAAGATTTTTATGTACTAAAACTATTTTATAAATATTTAGCCAGAGATTTTCCTTCCTTCAATTGTAGGCTGATATGATTTGTTTTTGGGCTAGAAATGAAAGCATTTAATGCATGTGTCCTCACCAGTTTGCATACTTATCCCCTTACTGTTATATGTACAAAGATATTATTTTTCTTGCCTGCATACTTTATTTACAGGCACATATTTTATTTTTATACCAACCCTGGAAGCTTATATATATATTTTAGGTACATGTTATCATATCTTTATTTTCCTTGCCTGGTTATGCTTATATATAAAAGGCCTTTTTATTTAACTTTGTTCTTTTACTTGCCTTTGTTTATTTGTTTGTATACTTTAACTTATAGCTACAAATACAAAGTCTAGCACATCTTCTTTTTATTTTATAAACATATTTTATTTGCCTGCCTAAACTGTTATATGTACATAGATATTTTATTTTCTTTACTTATCCTATTTAATATGAACACACACATATACTTGTACCTAATTTCAAACTTTCACACATTTATTTACTTTCATACGTTTTCTATTCATATACATTTGCTTATGTATGTTTTGATATTACATATATATATTTATGTTTATATTCAAACTTTCTCATATTTTACTTTATCTTGGTATATACACATATATATGCATTTACACATTTATATATACATTAAACATCATAAAGTTTGTATATATTTGTATATACATCACTGAATATTTGATCTAAAGTTTAAATGGTGAAATTTATATTCACACTTCTATAATATTTACTACAGTTTTGAATCAATTTATATATATCCCAATGTTTTAATTATCAGCAATTTATTCGTTTAACTAATTAATCTTAATATTTCAATATTAAAATCGGTTAATTTCCCGACTAACAGACGTCCAAAAATCCGGGTCGTCACACACATAGTTCTGCACTACTACAAAATAGGAAATTTGCATCGGTTGTTTACCCCCCTTTTGCATTAGTTCAACAACCGATGCATATGCAACCGACAGGCATAACACTTTTGCATCAGTTCTGAAACCGATGCAAAAAGGTTCTTTTTGCATCGGTTGTTACTAACAACTGATGCAAACTAATCCCTCTATTGCATCGGTTTTTTATAACAACCGATGCAAACTAATCCCTTAGAAACCATTATTATAGTACTCAAATAGACTATATATATATTATTGATAATCTTTATATAAGTATAAAAAAGAAAAAAACATACACAAAAAATTAAAAAAAAAGAAGATTATTTCATTATCATTTACAAATTCTGCTTTGGTTTACAAATTTTCACCTTCATTTACAACATTGATTTCTGTCATCTCCACTGTGCATCACTGTGCACACTTCATTTCTTCACAGTTGCCATAGCGACCACACACCAACCTCATACCATCTTCAATTACAGCAACACCACATTTCCCCTATCAGTCATCCACTTCTACCTTGCATTTCTATATAACTTCCTTCAGCAACAACCCCTGTCAGTCATTAACATCTTCCCATTTCAACTGTTATTGCCTGCATACATACATCGCTTACATACAAACTTGCATATATCATTACCATCTCTCACCATAACATACCCACTTCATCAGTGCCTTCTTTCCTTCATCAGTAACAGCATCGACCTCCAACATTTGCTGCTCCTCCACCTCCTCCATAAAACAAAACACATACACTTCGCAGCAACTACTGACATCACTTACACCCAAACTCCTCCACCACTTAACATCAAACATCCCCCAGTATCCATCATCAAGCTGCTGACCATACTTCACCACATACCCCAACCTAAGCAGCAGCACTTCTCCTCATTTCCATAGCATATACACCTCCATCCGCTGCCTAATTTCTACCGCATCATTACTAAACTGCCTTGCTGTTGTGACAAACATGAATACACTATCTAACTTCCCAAACCATCACAACCATAATTCAAACCATCCCCCATCACCTCTACATTGTCCACCAGCACCCACTGCACTTCACAATAAGCCTTCATCTGACCACTAACTTACATTTCACAACAGACATATCTGCTTACTGCTGTACTGCCCTCCCCTTCTTCATTCATCTACAGTACCACTTCATTATACCACTGCAAATATACCATCAACACTCTACCACTCCGACAACACTTCATAACAATAAAAATTTCTTTAATCCAGACCATCATTTGCCTCTACATTTTTGTAATTTCACCACCTGACCATAACAACTCACATCCAACAATACTATCCACCAATGAAAGTGAGCATCATGCGATCAGGTATAGATAATCTTTGAAATAAGCAAGGTACCCATTCCAGAACCAGTGCCTCCTCCAAGAAGTGGCACACCTGAAATCCTATTTGTTCCAAATAAAATAACAAATTCAATATTTGAGTCTACAAACTCTTTCATCAAAATTCATAAAATTGAAGTCTGACACGATTTAGAGAAAAATACAGAGTCAGTATCCAATTTGGTTTCAAAATTTTGTAAAATTTCCATGCTATTTTATTATTAAGCAAATTAGTAGGATATCAGCTGTAATGCAATAAATTTATTAACTAACATATAAGAATACATTACCATTCTTATTAGTCACTTCTGGTGCAACGTTAAAAAATTCGCACATTTTATTATCTCAGTTGAGCTTCTTGATGGATCGCACACTGCTACCTGCAGGCACCCAAACAACAGGATCAGCTATAATGTTCCTATGTGACTATTAAGTTGATTTAAAAAAACTATTTATATAGACTTTTTAATTACCTTAAGGTCAAATCATATTTTCCTTTGGTCCCAAAAATTTTACTATTTTTATTCAAAAATGAATCGTTGCAAATTTGTTTTGCTTAGTTAAGCTAGATTAGCATGGGATGTAATCTATGCTAGTTCATTTTTATACAACTTTTGAACTAATAATGCAAATATGAGTTAAGCCAATTCTTTTTTGAAGAAGTACATCATATCATTATCTAGACCATATTTGCATCATATACAAAAGATTTTTTATCTTATTTATTATCAAAGAAAAAGGAAAAAACCATGTTTACAATATGTTTAGAAACCAAGTTAGAATGATAATTTAGCTTCAAAATTTGATGTATATGGAGTCAATACAGGTTCTTCAGGCAGAATGCATTTCACACGGTAATATGTCATTAACAATTGGCAATACTTCACAATTCTGCATTATGAACATACTGATGTTGTCCAATGTTATTCAAAATATCTAGGTGCACTATGGTTATTCGGATATCATATGTTAGTTAATAAATTTCCATGCTATTTTATTATTAAGCAAATTAGTACATCTTATATCTTACTAAGAAATCAATTTTGTGCAATTCATTTCTGTCCTTAGTGTATTGAAAAGGGAAAAAAGGTTCAATAAATTTATTGCATTACATCTTATATCCTACTAAGAAATAGTATTTACTGATGAAAACTGTGGTAATATGACACTAAGACCCAAAATGGGTAGAGTTCAATAAATGACAAAAAGGGGTTCAACATTCTCAAATTTGCTTAAAGCGACTCAATTTAACTGAAGTCACAATTCTTCTTTATTCTGACAGTTCATCATTCAACACAACGTATATTATCAGCCTCTAAATTATCTCTAGCATTTCCGTATATACAAGATTCAGCTGCATGCTATGTTTATGTAACATTGGTTTAATAAGTTGCATCAAGCATAACAAACTCAATTAAGCTAAGAAAAAATATTTTAGGGTTAAACCAAGTACCAAACAAAGTGTAATTTACATTAGTACAACATTCTCAGCTTTACTAATCAAATAACTCAATTTCACTCAAAAGAAGCATGCTTAAGTAACTGAAGTAACATAATTACAGTACTTCATATTGGAGCACAGCAGATATCAGATTTTAAAATATCTATTGTTCAATGCAACAAGATTTAATGACATGCTATGCTTAATATGTTATTTAGTATAACCAGTTGCAACAGGCGTAATTTTTTTTAATCAAATTGAATAAAAAGGTCTTTAGGGGTAAAAACAAGTCACAAGCAAATCGTACAACTAACATAAATATTACCTGTCAAATATGGGTTAGTATGGAAGCAGACATATATCTGATTTCTTTAATAAACCAACTACAAATACAATATTAATTCGAGATATAATACCTTAATATCCAATTTCTTTAAAAATCTAACTACGAATACAAAAGCATACGTTATCGACTTCATGAACATGGTAGGAGGAAAAAACAAAAGCAGTATATTTACACACACATAGAGAGAGAGGTATGAAATTGATTAAGGTAATTTATAGATTTCCATTTTGCTGACTAAAATATATATATACACACACATACATATTTTAGTTAACAAAATAGAAAACTATAAAATACTGTAATCAATGTCAAACCTTTTCCGACTGAAACATCTACGAAAAGGCCAAGCTTATTCTTTTCTTAGTTTCTTTCTTAGACCTAAACAATTTGCATACCATAGTATCTTTAGTGTAGCAAAGTTATTGGCCTAGTGATCGTTATTGGCCCTGTTTACCTCGGCTAACAACCCAAACAAACAATATTAACACCTCTTTGCAAAGAATATAAAGACTTTTGGGTAGAAAGAACCAAGCTATCCGATAGATGAACAAATTGAATGGTATAAACAAACAAAAGCTTAGATTGTTACCTGAAATAGAATAGATGAAGGCATTTCATTCCCAAATCGATGACATGTTTAAGGTAATGGGTTCTTAAACACAAGTCCGAGCTTCAACCAAGCATCATGATTCATGGGTTCCATCTTCAATGCATTCATCAAGAAACTTCTAGCTATGGGCAATGATTTTCCACCAGTTTTTATCATTATACTTCCTATTGAAATCATGCTAGGAACATAGTCTGGTTCTATAGAAAGCGACGTCCAATATGCAGACAATGCCTCTCTCTGCTTCGACTGCGCTTCTAAATTCATACCTCTATAAAACAAGAAATATACATTTTATAACACTATGGAAATTCATGATAAACAAACTATCAGTTTCAATAACCATACCAAATGTATGCCAGGTAGTCACATTGAAATACTCTACAGATTTGGCTATGTCCAAACAACTATCTGAATCCATATACAACTCAAGCTTGGTATATATATAGTCGCCAAATCAACCCATGACGCCATTTCCAAGGTTTTGTGCTGATTTATCTACCATAATGAAACTAGGAAAAATCACATAAAGAAATGTACCACAACAACAGGTGAGCATTGTTATTCTCAGTTTGGGGTTGAGGCATGAGGACTGAAGAACTGCACGCAGAAGGAAGAGTGGTTCAGTGACACAGTAACTGCAGTGGTTGTTCCACCTCATATTGATAGTGCTGAAATTGTTCGACGGGCATGGCAGACGTACAATCTCAGTTTGGGGTTAGGGCTCAACAAAGTTGCCGGAAAAGTTTTTAGAATAGGCCACCTTGGTAACCTAAATGAGGTACAATTTTCTTCTTTCCATTGATTTTTCTTCTGTTGTTTCTATAACAAAGGGGGTAAACTATAGAATTTTGAGTTATGTAGCTACAATTGCTTGGTTGTCTAAGCGATGTGGAGATGATATTGAAGGATATAGGCTATCCAGTTAAGCTGGGGAGTGGCATAGCAACAGCTGCCGCATTTCTTCAAAACGATATACCAATGATCAAATCTAGGATATAAACATCTTATTTATTGGTTAATTTGATACTATGTAAGAAATATATGAAAACTGGTATTTGAACTAAAAATCTACATGTGGAAATTCAGCAGTAAGATATCTTTTATTTCTGTTAATTCTCGGAATTGTTCAGCTATATATATAACTTCATACAGTACATGTTCTTTGTCAACAGTACTGTCGCAAATGTAATATATTGCTATGGAGATATAGGAATAGATAAATGTTTACTGCCAGGAACTTAAACAATTCTATCAGATGTTTTATAAAGCATATTCAAAATATGCATAAGGACAAACTATTCTAAATCAACATAAATTTGCCAGGAGAAATATGTAGAAAAAATAGGAAGAGGTAAACTACTAGCATGGCCAGACTCAAGAATAGCAGATAGACGACTTCGAACTGTTGTTTGTCTTTCAAGAGATAGACGTCCAATATGCAGACAATGCCTCTCTCTGCTTCGGCTGCGCTTCTAAATTCATACCTGTATAAAACAAGAAATATACATTTTATAACACTATGGAAATTCATGATAAACAAACTATCAGTTTCAATAACCATACCAAATGTATGCCAGGTAGTCACAATACAAACACATGCATGCACACACATACATGTATGCATGAATGTATCACCATGTGTGTGAAATTTTTTAAGATCGCAGTCGGCTGCATTATCAAAAAGAAGGAAATCAGCTGAGAGGGTGTTTGGTTTGGTAAATAGATGGCTTTCATGTTTGTTGTGTGGTGTGGAAAGTAGGTTTGCAGTGGCGGTGATAGGAGGTGGTTGGAGAATCAACAAAAGCTTTTAAGATTGATGCAAAATACGTTCCCTACTCCAAAGACATTGGCTTTACCCAAAAAGGTAATACAAACAATCCATGTTTATTTGATTTGCTTTAAAAGAACAGGACTGATCCCGACATAGACCTGAAATCTAGCAAAATTTCTAAATGGGAAAACATAATCGAGTAAAATTGTTAGATAACCTTTAATTGAAGTTTAGCTATAAAGCAACAAGTAAATACATGGTAAGATTATCTATCTTCCTAAAGAGTAGATAAGTTCGAAGATACAGCATCCATGTCATCGTAATTATTATCCAATTTGATTTCAAAAGGGAGTAACACCATCCATATATTAGAGTACACAAGTGAATGGCTAACACATATCCATCAGTCATCAAATGAACACCTTAAGCAAAGTAGCAAACCATTACCCAGATAAATGATAATACAGCATACAATATTTCCTTATTGGGTCAAAAAGCAAGAAAAATTAGATATAAGGTAATGATTAGCTTCATTTATAGATACTATCCACCGTAAGTAAAGTAGTTCATAATGCAAACCTCCAATTGCCCTAAATTTTCATAACTACCACCATCCAGTTTCTTGCGAACAGTAAAAAAATCCCTTAGATGCTTGATGATGTCATGGTAATCAGGTAACTTCATTGATTGAAAAAAGTTAATTAATTTTCAAGTAACATGATATCATCCAAAAATCAAACAGAACAATCCATTATTACCTCTTCTGCATCAACTTGTTCTGAAAACACACCACAAGTATCTTTCCTGCATAAAATATGATAAGGTACCTGAGTCAAAATGCATAAAAGTGTATAGAATTCAATAGCAATCCAGTCATTTCTCTGTTTACTCAGAAAACTCACTTCTGCAATCTATCAAGGATGAACATCAACAACTTTTTGGCAGGCAAAGATGTGGTAGGCTTAGAATTAGATGGATTCCCTATTCAAACACCAATTGTATTATTAAAAAATGCTAATAATTCGCTACAAAATGTGCCTAAATTTTATCTTTTTAAGAAATAAATGGAAAAAACACTAACCATGAAGATTTTCATCAGTCCCTTTCGAGCTAGAATTTTGCCTTGTTGTCTGCTGACATGATAACAAATTGCAAAATCCGTTGGTTTCTTACGTAAATCGCAAAGACTGTGTTTAAATAAAATAGTTACCTTCTTACAAGAAGCAAACAAATTTCGGTAAATCAAATTTCCATCTTCTTCAAAACAATAGTTCCATTAAATCGATCAGTCAAATTCATAATTTCTTACAACACGCAATCGAGATGCAAGCAAAGGTTTCAATAAGAAAAAAAAGGAAACAGATTCGAAATTCATTTGAATTAAAAATGGGTAATCGAAATCGTTAAACTCGACCGAACTCCAATTCTCGAAATCAGATGATGTGAAGCGATACTTACCGATGCGTGGTTGAATGCGATTACAGGTGTTTTGCAGCAACGATTTATTGGAGGGGAAGCCGTATAATATTTTATGTGTCCCGTTGTTCTTTTTTTGTTTCGGAGTGGGTTATTGAGGAGGAAGGAGTACATTTGTCCAAAGTAGTAACTTCGGAGCCAATTTTTCATTATTTCCCACCTAAATTTCATATCTTTGCCATCAACATGTAGTTGCATCGGTTGACTTTAAAACCGATGCGACTAAAACTATTTGCATCGATGTATTTGCATCGGTTGTTGGTGACAACTGATGCAAATTTGATTTTTTATTACCTATTGCTTTCCAAGTAACAATTGCATCGGTTATTAAGATAGAACTGATGCAAATAGTTTTATTTGCATCAGTTTTTACTTCAACCGATGCAAATGAGGCGAAGAAATATGCACTTTTTGTACTAGTGCTGCCACACAGTGACGCCAGCATCTATGACTTGAGGAGGTGGGTTCATAGCATCACCAATGTATGAAATGTCCATATTGGCTGGTGTGTATTTACTAGCGTTTCGTGGTAAGTACTTGAAGAGTGATGACTAACTATTATCATCAGGCACCGGTAGTAGTGGAGATTGGTCAAAGGAGGTTAAAGAAGCTGGTTTGAAGGGGAGAGAAGGGAGAGGTAGAGATGATGATAAAAGATAGGGAGGCGTTGGAAGGTCGGATTGGGGCAGTGGGTTTGGATGGTGTAGTATGGGATCGGGTGGTCGAGGGAGGTACAGTGAGTAAGGGATGGAATAAGGAGGTTGTTAAAAAAGGTACGAGGTATGGTTTGTGTTTGAGTGGACAGGGCGGGAGAGGGATCTACTGCCATTAAAATGAAAAAGGAGGAAAAAGAAAACTATTTAAAAGTGAACGGATGTTAGTAACGTGAATATCATATAAGTTTTATTGTTATATAACTTTTATATTTCATATTACTTATATGATAGTCTTACATATAATATATCATTAATTAAATCTTATCTAATTAATTTTAATCAATTAACTCTTTAATTAATTTTAAATTAGTATTCCAATATAACTTTTATATTGGACATATCTACCATAACATTTATAGTGTATACTATAACCTTTATAGTGTAACACACATATATCATATATATGTATATTTTATTTAATTAATTAACCTTTAATTAATTTATTCAATTAAAATTTTTTTATTAAAATTTATTAGTTTCAAAATTTATCATGTATACATACATGTATACTTATGTTATCTTAAACATTTTAAAATAACATAACATATATCAACATATATAATACATGCATATATCCATTAATTAATTAAAAATTTTAATTAATTTATTTAATTAATTTTATTAATAAATTTAAAATTTGAAATTATTATATAAATATTTTCAAACATTTTGAAAATATCATTACCCTTTCAAACATTTTGAAAACTTATGTATTATTATAATTTTTATAATAAACATGTTTTATTTTAAATTTAACTATTAAATTTAAAATCTTTAACATTAATTTTCAAAACAATTTTGAAAATTAGCCCAAGGCCCAAATTAAGTTGGGCCTTTTCTATTAGGAGCAACCTTTGGGCTCACTTCACCTTTCGGGCTAGGCCGGTAACCAGGTAGGATATGGTACTTGATTACCCAATTCTAATCTTAGACATTACCTTTCTAGACACCGTACTAAGTGGGAAAGCTTAATTAGTTAGCCATAATATGACTAAATTAGACCGATACCATTGTTGGAACTGAACTAGCCCGCAGCGGAAAATATGGGTGAATTTCAAAAAATTTACCCTATTGGATCTTTATTGGGCCTATGAAGTCTAACTGAATTAGAACATTTCCAAATTTCATTTAAATAAAATTATTTATTTTATTTAAATTCACATATATTAAGATATGAAATTAATTTTATTTGATTTAGTTTATACATAAATGTATCATATACATATATGTGTGAGTGCATGTGTAACATAATAATCCGTGAAAGTTATAATATGCCCATATGTAGATGTTGAGATTTACATCGCAACGGACATATTCGCTCATTTTGTATGTCATGTATGTTGTCCAAATATGTGCATGTATATGTGTTACAATACACACACACACGTATGTATAAATATATTATATATAATATATGAATATAAAACATTTATATATAAATAAATATATATATATAGAAAGAGAGAGAACAATTATTAAAAATTATTTATAATTCAAAATCATCTTAGTTTTGCAAACATAATAATTTTAGTATTTTAATTTGTATATATATAATGAATAAAATAATATTTTCATCCATAAATAATTAACATAAAATAATCTATTGATGAGAATTCAATATTTACAATTTTAAAAAATCTAGGATCATAAAATAGAGCTTAGGAAAAATCTAGAGATTTTTCAAAGTTGAAATATTATTTTTAAAAACAAATACATTGATTTCGGCAATAATTATTTAATATAAAATATTATATTATTAAAAATTCAAATTTTAAAATTTCAGAAATTCTAGGATCATGAATGAAAGGTTACAAAAAATTTTGAAGAAATTTTCCATTAAATTATTATTTTTCATAAATCATAAACGGTTTTTTTGAAATAATATTAATTATTAAAAATAATAAACTTTATTAAAAAACTCCTAAATGTTTTCTATATGTTTCTGAAATGATATAATATTTTCAAAAAATATATAAATGAATTTCTAATGTAATAATTATTTTATATATAATAAACAATTCAAAAATTCAATAAATGTTAATTTTAAAATATGAATATATGTATGATATTTAATTTTCGAATTTGTAAATTCATATTATATATAAATAAGTGTACAACATTTTTTAAATCATATATATATCTTATATATTCATTTATGCTATTATGTGAGAGAAATATACACTAATATATATATATATATATATATATATATATTAGTGTATATTTCTCTCACATATAGCATATATGCACATATGAATTTATTAATAAATATATATAAACAATTATTAATGACAAAATTTGATTTTGTACGGTAAACAACACTTGTCTATACATAAATCAAATAGTATAATAAACAATTTATGCACATAACCAAACTGATTTGTGACAACCACATCTACTTACAAAATCTCATCTAACTAAACATATAGTAGCAATATATTTAAACAGATATGAAATTGCTCATTATAGGATCATAGAATATAATTTAACTACTATAATATGAATTAAAATTACCAATTTAATGATGCCTTTGAATCCACGTTGAAGCAATGACTTCCTTTCCTTTTACTGTTCTTGATTCGTCAGATTGCAAGTCCGGAATCACCGACCTCTAACAATCGAATAGTATTATTTTAATTTGAAATATATTTGAGAATTTTGGAATGGATTGAGAGCTATGTTTTAACCAGCAATGTAGAAGGTAACGGCGGCCAAAAAAAGGTTCATCATTATTTTTAGAGATACATACATACATACATACATACATACATACATATATACATACATATGTGTATGTATGTATGTATGTATGTATATATATATATATATAGGGTTGTATTAGAGAGAAACGAGGAAAACCTTTTTACCCATTCTCACTTGATCTCAACCCATTATCTCCAAGCCAATTCCCTATGTTTTAGCCACCCATTGGCCTTTCCAAAACCAAAATTTTGCAGCCCTAATGTTGGGCCTTAAACCTATCTAAGCCCAAGCCAAAATACTATGCAATTAAATCTAATTTAATCACTTATCGATATTGTATATTGATCGATATATTTATAACTGTTATAAATATATATTACATTATTTATTTCTCAAATCATATTCAAATTTTATAATTAATATTTCATAAATATTAATTAATTTAATTAATTTATAACAATTATAAACTAATTAAATCGTTCGGTCTTAAGGGAATTCATCTTTTCGGTTGTGTAACTCTTGGGTGTAAATTTGGTCAGCGATTAACATCGAACTATTCTAATGTTAACGTTCACACGCCACTTAGCAGGTGGTGTGACATTATGGCCAAATTTATCGCTTACTCATTTTCGGTAAAAATCCAATTTTAGTTTAATAAACGTTACCCGGTTGTGACATTTGTTTACACCAATTCTTTTCGTCAAAACTATATCACTTTAGACTTATGGAACTTGGTAGCGGTCAAAATTCAAACCTCATCCACAGTCAACTTTATAGTCCAAATACAAAATCTTCGGTTCAATAATAACAATTATTATTAACCGAAATGCTCTGGCCAGAGACTTTGACTTTGAGTTGACTTGAGTTGATTGTGATACTAATCGCATATAACTGAGGAGAAAAATCCTCTCTTGAATAGTGCTTCACTTCTAATACTTCCACTCGACCCAATTATAGTCACTCGATGGACGCCATGCCATGATTTGGCTATAATCAAAGCGGAGCTTTCATATTGAAGATCCACAGTATTTCAAGTCGAGAGAACTATGTAAATCAGTCACATCAATATTTTCTGTTTGACCTTAGTTATATTAACCAACAGAAAACTATCGAGTGAGTCGTTCCATAGTTTTCCAATAACTATTAGTACGTAACCCTAGGTGCCCCCTAGCAGTCATGAGTAATACACTGCCCAACATTTGGAGAGCGTTACGTACTCCAGTCTCAACGGATAGATCGATATCCAGTCTCGATGCATCTTGACTAGGAACGTTTAAAATGGTATATTTGTTTCATTGTGATAAATTACTCATGGTTACAACACTATGTAACTACTATCACAAAATATACCATTTATGAATTTTTCTATTAAATATACTTTTAATTAAGTTAATTAATTAATATAATCACATTATATCAAGTATATAATAGGAAGAAAATACCTTTTATTTCGAACAAGATTGGTCAACGAGTTAGATATATGTAACAAATTACATAATTTCCCCTAGGGCATACCCCTAACTCTGTCATCTCCTACTCATCTACATTCCATATGTGAAGTTTCGTGTGATTTAGTTAAGTGTTGAGTGAGTTATGAATGATTCTTATGGACCAGATAACCCATGAAGCCAAATGATCAAACGAACTACAAACGATGTGATATTTGGACAAGGCACTTAAATAGAAGATAGGAAGACAACCAAACAAAGATCACTCAAAAATATGCTAAGTGAATGGATAGCTAGTGATACATCCCTTATAGATAGCTAGCAATCTATCAAGATAGGTCGGATCACCCTCAAACTTTCCGAGCTCCTTCGTAGCACTAAGTAAAGGCTTCTGGTAGAAAAATATGCTAAGTTGATGGATGACTAGCGATCCATCCCCTATGGATAGCTAGCGATCCATAGAAATGACTTAGATTGATTTGAGATTTTCGTTGATGACTTGGCATAACAACTGTACTCTTCTGCACTTGGACTTCTGGCCCAATACTCACTGAATTCCCCTATAAATACTCACCTACCTGCAACTAGATTTGGATCTTTTCCAAGGGAGAGAGCCGTTATTACTCTACTGGAATTCCATCACTTCTTCCACTTTCTTATTCCTCACAACAATGATCAAGTGGGTTACTGTGATTCTCCAGTCAACCCTTGTACTTGTGACTTATTTTAACTTATTGTAACTTAGATCTAAGGACTAACTAGTTGATACCCAAAGAGATTCAACTAGTATAATCATAATAAAAATTTATTAAAGTGGATGTAGGCTAGAGTTAACTGAACCACTATAGAATTCTATGTTTCTTTTCTTACTTCTGCTTTTTATTTTTTGTTTATTTGAGATTTGTGCTGCTAATTATCTACGCTGGTGGTTTCACACTCGATCCAGGGTATTGATCCATTTTTTAGGTTAACATTTTGGTGCTTTCACTGGGAACCTTAAACGAGATCTGAAGAATTAAAGTTTGAATCTAATTTTAAGAAGATAAGTATGCTTAATACTTGGTCTAGATTTGTAGCAAGTCAACCGGAGCTTAGGGGCAGCCAGGAGGTGTCCTCAATTTCTCATCAACCCATCTATGTGATTAGAGAAGAAATTGAAATGATGATGAAGGAGGTGCAAGATGAGATCTTGTCTAGGCAACAAGAGATGATGTATAGCTAGAACAACCGATACTTGGGGTCTACGCTGGAATCAACAATTGGACCCAATGCTGGAGCATCTGGAGTTAGGAGTTAGAGCAAAACAAACTGAAACAATGCCCACACAACTTAGGAGCATGATAGATTTGGATCTAGGATGAGCTTTAACGCTTGGAACGGGTGATGTTGGAGCTAGAGTAGCAAATCAGAGTACGAATACATGACCGCATGAGTCGAAACCAGAAGCCCATAGTTTGAATAGGGGGCAGGTTCTTCCCTTACTCTCTGCCTTTTGCTTTTTCTGCCTTCAATAATCTCGGACTGCTTACACTTGTATGAGACCCAGATCGACACCATCATTTTCGACAGCATTCTTTTATAAACAAGGGTCTTAATCGAAAGATCCACTTTTAAACAAAGAAAGGCGGCAGCAAGTTCGAAAGCAACTGTGTATCGACTTGGTCGAAAGCACCCTTCAAAAACAAGGTAGGCGCATATCTTTTAAAAGTAAACAATAGTTTTGTCACTATCGAAAGCAATGCCTTTGACACACTGCCTTCCGCACTTCAGCAATCCACTTCGTACCAATCTCATTGATACCATGTGGATTGGTTTCGGCTAGGTTGGTCTCGACTGAGATGAAGCGGAGGCATTGGAGTCGAAAGGCACTTCTAAAGGAGGCGGAACCAACTTTTCTGGATAAAAACTGATTAATGCCAATTAAAGAAAAATACTTTCTAACTAATCTGCCACGTGTAAATATATGATTGGTTGCCTTAACTTATCAAATTCTTTACCAAAATAACTGCCGCTTAATTTCAAATCTAAACCAAGGTTAATTTAGCAAATAAGCCTTTCCATTAAGGAAAACCAATATTGCAAATAAGTCCTTCTTCTAAAATAATTTAATTTTCATAGTAAATCACTTAGGAAAGACCCCCAAAAATTCACTTTCATCATGTTATCTAACATATCAAAATTTTAAACCAAAATTCTCAATATAATTTCTGAAATAAATTTCTAAACCCAATTAACCATATTTTCCTTTGAAAATTCATAATAATCTTTCCATGGTAAGGAAAATTATCAAAATTAAAACCCAACTCCAAAATCATGTTTTACATAACATAAATTTTTTCCATGGCATTCAAAGATCATTTACAATTGGTTTTTCCCTAAAACCGAATATATTCCCATTTAAACAATCTTGTTTAAATCAAACAAATTATAATTCAAGCATATCATCATCCAAATCATCATAAAAATGAATTTAATCTTAAATCAGAAACATATGATCATAAAATAAAATAGAGATGGTATAAATTATTATTCACCTAGATTAAGATAAGGAGATTGGATTGAGATTAAGATTTATTCCCCTTGCTTTAATTCTTTAGCCTTTGATTTAATTTCTCTTCTCTTTTCTTCCTAGCAATGGCCAGCTCCTCTATTCTTACATTTGTATTTTATTTTCAAAATGACGTGAATGCGAAATGAAATTATAAAGAACGAGAATATATAAGGGTAAGGGGTTATGTGTGGCTAATTCCCATTATGCCCTTAAGTAAATTAATTAACTTAAAAACCATTCTTAAGCCCATTTAATTAATGAATTAAGCACGACAACTTAGTATTTATTCAAATCTCAATCCCCTTATCACTTAACATTTACATTATTCTATTTAATTTATCTAATTAAATCTCATGAATAATGTTATCAAAAATTAGGGGTGTTACACTAAACAATCGTGGTTCGGAATGCATCTCTCCTGCATGCATGTCCGTAAGTAATACTAGATGGAGTCGCTTGCACTCTTGGGATTGATAAAATGATATGTTCTCTTTGGTTATGCAACCTATCTCTGGTTTTAGTCATTTTCGATGTCGAGGCTACGTTCGACATCTCTCACTCGAATCTTCATCACTCAATAGAACACGATCCCTAAACGGATTTCCATATCTCGAACAGATAACGAATCACTACATGGATTCGAATATCTTGAACAGATCTTGAACCTCTATATATGTTCCCCCGCATAAGTCTTTCGACGAATGCTATCGTTTTTGATGCAGCTCAGGACAGAAGTGAAGGTCTAAGTCGCACACGACTTAAGGATTTAAGTCGCGTACGACTTAACGAAGAAGTTATAGGTCGTCCACGACCTAAGGAGTCACAAGAGGGGGAGCTGCGACTTAACTGGAAACCAGGGGAAGAAGTTATCTCGAGTTTACGACCTAAGGAAGAAGTGATAAGTCGTCCACGACCTAACGGAATCTTAAGTCGTGTGGATATGCTGAGTCGTAGATGACCTAACCTATTATTGAGTCGCTCACGACCTAACAAAAGCGGCACGCGAGTTACTGGGTTCAGGGTGATGGAAGGCAGACGAGTTAAAAGGTTACGACCTACTTTAGGTCGTAGAGATATGTTACGACCTATACTATGTCGCGCAAACGAGTTACGACCTAAGATAGGTCGCTGGGTGATCTGGAGAGATAAGTCGCGAGGTCTTAAGTCGCGAGGACTTAGGTCGCAAGACTTAGGTCGCATAGTTTTATGAAGCCGCTCTTTTAAGTCGCTGAAGCTTGATGCCGTTGATTCTTATGCCGCGTTAATCTCTACCGTTGATTCTTTAAGTCGCTGATGGAAGCTGGAGCATTGAAGTTAGGTCGCGTGAATTGTATGTTGAGTCGTAGACGATCTATATGTGGTATTGTTTCCTTTGTACATATTGTTAAGTCGATTTTTATAAGTCGTAAGTCGTGATGTTTGTGTTGTAATCTGATAAGTCGTGAACGACTTATGATGAGTCGTAGGTCGTAGGGTGATGAGTCGAAAACGACTTAAGTGTTGTGTAATTTTCTGTGGCATGTGTTGTAGCCTACAAATAGGCAAGTTGTGTCATGTTGTAAAGTTTAGTTGATTTGAAATAAAACTCTTGTTTTGTTAGCTTTGTGCTTTCACCCAATTAGTAGTTGAGTGTAATCTCCTATCTCCTCTTTCGGTTAATCGAGTGCGCTCGATTCAACGACTGCAGAAGCCGATTCACAGAATCTAGTGCGCTAGATCAACGTGTAAAGAATCGCAGATCTTTGAACCCGGTATCGTGCGCGATCAACGAGTTCGGGATAGCTAGAATTCGGTATCTTCGGATCAACGAATTCGGGCATTTCAGTATTCATCAATCCATCGATTGCTACTTTCATTGATCTATATTGTTTTGATTAATCCGTTGCGTCAGTTTTGGTATCAAAGCTTGTTTAGCCAATCATAGCTATATCGAGTCTTGGAGCCAATTATTTTGAAGAAGTTTGAAGAGTTAGCCGAGCTTGAAGTGTTGAGCCGTGCAATTTTGTTTGAAGTATTGAAGTGGTGTTCGTCGTGTTCATCATATTTTAGCAACAAGGTTGGAGATTTCGATCCATATCATTTTAGATCGAAAGTTGGAGAAGTGTTTGAATTTGGCCGTCGTTGTTTGCGCGCCGAAGAGGAGTTGAAAGTGGACGAGTTAGCATAAGTCGCAGCCGAGCTAAGGGAAGTTAGGCCGTACATCATTTGGTATCTTTTGCTTAGTCCAAGCAAGAATTGTAGAGTTTGTGAAGTATTCAAGCATGCCGCCAAGAAGAGCTAATCGACATCAAAACGTTGAAGCATTGTATCGAAGAGAAGAAGCTGATGAGATGGAGCAAAGAATCAATGAAAACTTTAGTGAAAAGCTTAATGAAGGAATTGGTCGGTTAGAGAAGATGATGTTAGCGATGAATCAGAATCAGAGAAGGGTATCACCTGAATCTAATCATGGGGGAAGTAGAGTCTCACCACAATCCAATCGAGAAAGAAGTGTTGATGATGATCAAAGACGTGGGAGGAATGTGAATGATCGAGAACGGAGGAATGTAGATAGAAGGGATGATGGTGGTAGACATGATTGTAGTAGAGATGTTGGTGGTCAGGATCGACATCGATATACATCCGATTTTGAAGAAGAGTATGATGGTGGTAGTGTTCATGGACAAGGAAGAAATCAATCGGAGTATGATCATAAGTGGGAATCTGGGATGAAGACTGAAATACCAGAGTTCAAAGGAGGTATGCAAGCTGAAGAGTTTTTGGACTGGTTGTCTAATGTGGAGGAGATTTTTGACTTCAAGGAAGTTCCAGAACATCGTAGAGTGAAGTTGGTTGCTACGAGGTTGAGGGGTAGAGCTTTGGCGTGGTGGCAGCAAACCAAACTTACACGTGAACGGATGGGGAAGTCAAAGGTTGAATCATGGGGAAAGATGAGGAAGATGATGAAAGCCACATTCTTACCTTATAACTATCAGTCGCTTATGTATCAGAGGTTGCAAAACTTGAGACAAGGGACGAAATCTGTGAATGACTATGCAGACGAATTTTATCAACTAATTGCAAGGAATGATATTATGGAGACAGAAGAACAATTGACAGCTAGATTTGTTGGAGGGTTACGAATGCAGATTCAAGATATGGTTAACATGTTTGATCCTAGATCTGTAGCGGAAGCACACCAGAAGGCGTTGGCTTGGGAGAAGCAGGGAAGACGAGGTGGTGGTGTGTTTACGAGTTCCAACAATCAAGCAAAAGGAGTTAGTGGAAGTTCCAATGTTACAAAAGCTGCTGCAAAACCAATTGTGAATGAAGTTGCTAAGGCGAAAGTCAATAACGGTTTCAAATGTTACAATTGTCAGGAATTGGGTCATAAAAGCAACGAGTGTCCAAAGCCGAAGAAACGAACTATGATTGCTGAACTTGAAGATGAGGATGGAGAATATTCTAGTCCAGTTGAGGAGGATGAACAGGATATTGCGTCAGGAGATGAAGGTTGTAATCTAATGCTGAGGAGATCGTGTTTGACACTGAAGCAGGAAGAAGCTAGTTGGTTGAGGAGTAATATCTTTCAGTCGACATGCACTGTACTGGGAAAGGTGTGTAAATTTGTGATTGACGCCGGAAGCTGTGACAATATCATTTCAACCGAGGCTGTAAAAAAGTTGAAATTGAAGACAGAGAAGCATCCGAATCCATACAAGTTAGCATGGTTGAGAAAAGGAGGAGAGGTGAAAGTGGATAGACGAGTTCGTGTTCCATTCTCTATTGGGAAGAAATACAAAGACGAGATCCGATGTGATGTAGTAGAGATGGATGTTTGTCACTTACTTTTAGGAAGACCATGGAAGTATGATCGAGCAGTACAGCATGACGGTCGGACCAATAGCTACAGTTTTATGTTTGAAGGTACGAAGATTATCTTAGTTCCAAAGAAGAGACAACAAGGAGAAAGTAAGTCAGAAGAGATTGAAGAGATGAAAACTTTATTATCTTTGAAAGAGTTTGTTAAGGAGGTTGAGGAAGAGCCGGAAGTATTTTTGTTGATTGGGCGAGAGAGCAGTGAAGAGGTTGAAATTCCAGAAGAAGCGAAGCCAGTTTTGAAAGAATTTGAGGATGTATTTCCAGATGAGTTACCGAAGGAGTTACCGCCACTGAGAGACATTCAACATCAAATTGATCTGGTTCCGGGAGCAATGTTGCCACATAGACCACATTATCGAATGAGTCCGAAGGAACATGAAGAGTTGAGGAGGCAGGTGGAAGAATTGCTTGAACAGGGGCGTGTGCAGGAGAGTTTAAGTTCTTGTGCTGTACCAGCTTTATTGGTACCCAAAAAGGATAGGACGTGGAGGATGTGCACAGATAGTAGAGCATTGAATAAGATTACTGCGAGATATAGATTTCCAATGCCAAGGTTGGATGACCTGCTAGATCAATTGAGTGGAGCTACTATCTTTTCGAAGATTGATTTGAAGAGCGGATATCATCAAATTCGTATCAGGCCAGGTGATGAGTGGAAGACTGCTTTTAAAACCAGGGAGGGTCTATACGAATGGTTGGTAATGCCATTTGGCTTATCAAATGCACCGAGTACATTTATGCGAGTAATGAATCAGATTTTTAGACCGTTCATTAGGAAATTTGTGGTGGTGTATTTTGATGACATTCTGATATATAGTGGAAGTCCAGAGGAACATTTGAATCATCTGAGAGAAGTGCTGATGGTACGGCGACAAGAGCAATTTTATGCTGCAATGAAGAAATGCGTGTTCATGACGCATAGTGTTTTATTTCTGGGGTACGTTGTATCAGAGGAAGGGATACAGGTGGATCAGAGTAAAGTGGAGGCGATTAGAGATTAGCCGCAGCCCAAGACGATAACGGAAGTTCGTAGTTTTCACGGGTTGGCTTCATTCTATCGAAGGTTCATTCCACACTTTAGTAGTGTGATGGCACCTGTTACAGATTGTATGAAGGGTAAACAGTTTTCATGGTCAGAGGAAGCAGGGGATGCATTTGGGAAGATCAAGGAGTTGCTGACGTCTGCACCCATTCTAGTGCTACCAGATTTCCAGTTAGTGTTTGAACTACATATTGATGAATCCAAGGTAGGGATTGGAGGGGTGTTGAGTCAGAAGGGGCGTCCAATTGCATACTTTATCGAGAAGTTATCAGGGGCAAAGATGAGATACAGTACATATGATGTGGAATTTTATGCTGTTGTACAAGCTATCAAACACTGGAGACACTATCTATTTCAGAAGGAGTTTGTTCTTTACACTGATCATGAGGCGTTGAAGCATTTACAGGGGCAAGACAAGATTTCAGCGAGACATGCATCGTGGATTGCATATCTGCAACAGTTTACGTTTGTTGTGAAACACAAATCGGGAGTGACGAATCGTGTTGCGGATGCGTTGAGCAGAAGGAATCATTTGTTGACTACAATGAAGGTCGAAGTGACAGGATTTGATGTGCTACCAGAATTATTTGTTGAAGATCCTTACTTTATGAAGTTTGTTGATAAAGTCAAGAATGGGGAGACGGATGAGTTTGTGATGGTAGATGGTTTCCTGTTCAAAGGGAATCGATTGTGCATACCTGATTGTAGTTTGAGAATGAAGATTGTAAAAGAGCTACATGAAGAAGGACATGTTGGGAGAGACCGTACATTACAGTTGATTTCACAGTCTTACTTTTGGCCATCAATGAGGAAAGAAGTGGAAAGGTTTGTGGAGCGATGTCATATCTGTCAGGTTTCGAAAGGAACTGCAACCAATGATGGATTATATATGCCGTTACCGGTACCTACTAAGCCTTGGGTTGATTTGAGTATGGATTTTGTTTTGGGTTTGCCTCGAACTCAAAAGGGAAACGATTCCATTTATGTGGTGGTTGACCGATTTTCGAAAATGGCACATTTTATTGCTTGTAAGAAGACGGCGGATGTTGTTCATGTTGCTCAGTTGTTTTTTAAAGAGATATATCAACTTCATGGATTGCCAGAATCTATTGTGTCGGATAGGGATACTCGTTTTCCGAGTCATTTTTGGCTAAGTTTGTGGAAGATGGTGGGAACGAAGTTGAACTTTAGCAGCGCTTATCATCCGCAGACGGATGGACAGACCGAGGTTGTGAACAGATCATTGGGGAATTTGTTGAGATGTCTTGTGCAAGACAATCTGAAGAGTTGGGACATGAAGTTATGCTAGGCAGAGTTTGCTCATAACCATGCGGTAAATCGTAGTACGGGGTTCAGTCCATTTCAAATTGTATATTCGAGTATGCCAAAAGGACCGTTGGATTTAACGGTAATACCACACTCGAAGGGGACAGTTAAGAAAGCTACTGATTTTGTTGATGGATTAGCGGAATGTCATAAAATCGTTCAGGAACGATTGGAGAAAGCAAATGAAAAGCATAAACGATCGGCAGATCTGAAGTGAAGAAATGTTGAGTTTAATGAAGGAGATATGGTATATGCTGTGTTAACAAGAGATCGTTTTCCAGTGGGCACTTATAACAAGTTGAAAGCCAGGAAAATTGGTCCTGTAGAAGTTGTGAAACAGATTAATGAAAATGCTTATAAATTGAGGCTGCCGGAGGATGTGTATACATCTGATGTGTTTAATGTTAAACATCTCGTACCATATTATGGGGAGGAACGAGTCGATGTGGAAGAATTTACAAATTCGAGGTCGAATTTTTCTCAACCTGGGGAGGATGATGCAGCTCAGGACAGAAGTGAAGGTCTAAGTCGCACACGACTTAAGGATTTAAGTCGCATACGACTTAACGAAGAAGTTATAGGTCATCCACGACCTAAGGAGTCACGAGAGGGGGAGCTGTGACTTAATTGGAAACCAGGGGAAGAAGTTATCTCGAGTTTGCGACCTAAGGAAGAAGTGATAAGTCGTCCACGACCTAACAGAATCTTAAGTCGTGTGGATATGCTGAGTCGTAGACGACCTAACCTATTATTGAGTCGCTCACGACCTAACAAAAGCGGCACGCGAGTTACTGGGTTCAGGGTGATGGAAGGCAGACGAGTTAAAAGGTTACGACCTACTTTAGGTCGCAGAGATATGTTACGACCTATACTATGTCGCGCAAACGAGTTACGACCTAAGATAGGTCGCTGGGTGATCTGGAGAGATAAGTCGCGAGGTCTTAAGTCGCGAGGACTTAGGTCGCAAGACTTAGGTCGCACAGTTTTATGAAGCCGCTCTTTTAAGTCGCTAAAGCTTGATGTCGTTGATTCTTATGCCGCGTTAATCTCTGCCGTTGATTCTTTAAGTCGCTGATGGAAGCTGGAGCATTGAAGTTAGGTCGCGTGAATTGTATGTTGAGTCGTAGACGATCTATATGTGGTATTGTTTCCTTTGTACATATTGTTAAGTCGTTTTGTTATAAGTCGTAAGTCGTGATGTTTGTGTTGTAATCTAATAAGTCGTGAACGACTTATGATGAGTCGTAGGTCGTAGGGTGATGAGTCGGAAACGACTTAAGTGTTGTGTAATTTTCTGTGGCATGTGTTGTAGCCTATAAATAGGCAAGTTGTGTCATGTTGTAAAGTTTAGTTGATTTGAAATAAAACTCTTGTTTTGTTAGCTTTGTGCTTTCACCCAATTGGTAGTTGAGTGTAATCTCCTATCTCCTCTTTCGGTTAATCGAGTGCGCTCGATTCAACGACTGCAGAAGCCGATTCACGGAATCTAGTGCGCTAGATCAACGTGTGAAGAATCGCAGATCTTTGAACCCGGTATCGTGCGCGATCAACGAGTTCGGGATAGCTAGAATTCGGTATCTTCGGATCAACGAATTCGAGCATTTCAATATTCATCAATCCATCGATTGGTACTTTCATCGATCTACATTGTTTTGATTAATCCGCTGCGTCAGTTTTCCTCTCTCTTGGAATACTCCTCAAAATAGACAATCCCACATGATAACATCGTTTGAAATGTTGATGCTGACCTTTCACTTAGACTTAACTTTAGGATTGAAAGTTCAACTCTATAACATTTCACTTCACAACCACTTCCAAAACATAGAACTCGTGTACTAGTTTTGAAGTGGTATTCGATAAGTAAAACACTTACTGATCCGGTATCTTCAAAACTAATTCGATGAATTTCCGGTAAACTCAATTCTGGTTCTTTCAAAGTAAGCAAAAGCTAGAGACGTTTCGTACCAATATTCCTTTTCGGGGATTCTTATTGGTATAAAATCATGAAGCCTTTCGATAACTTCTTAAGTCAACATTATGTCAAATTCGATAATTGACTAATTGATTGTCTAGTCAAAACAATTATTTATACAAATCACGATTTATATGCTTAACTCGTAACCGACATTCTAACTCAACCATTCCTCATTCAAGAGTGAAGCCAGGTAAGTTAGAGCACTGATTTCATCAAAGTCTTGCCTAAACACTTCATTCTTTAATCTCATAAATACATTAGTCTACCTCGTCAGCTTTTAGTGTTAAGCATAGTATTAATGATTTTCATAAACAATAAGAAATCAATACGATTACATGTTTTCAACATTTTCCGACTTACTATTCCTCGGTCAAAAGGAAAACTAGTAGGTTTGAGCTCTATTAGTTCGTCCCTACTCAATGTCAATCATAACTCTCACAAATAGACAAACATTACTTCATTGGCTTTTAGTGTTAAACATAGTTGATTACTTTTCAAATAAGTAATCAAATAATTAACCATTTAGCCACTAAGCAATTCTAACTCCTTTTCAAAAACATTTTTATATACTCTTAAAATTCTTAAAAATACTTATAATTGGTTGTTTGCGCCAAAATTGGTCACAAACCCCGAATGTTGTGAAAGCACCAGTATATGAATATAAATCAACAATATTCACACACAAATCTCAAATCTAAGCAAACAGAGTATCACAATTCAGAAATAATGAACAGAATAACGAGATTTATAGTGGTTCGGCGATCTTGCCTACGTCCACTCTGAAGTTGATGATTTTATTGATATTCACTTGATGATTACAATCTCTTCTAATGTAGTACAACTGAAATTATATTCTCGGTCTCGATCTAAGGTAGCGGTGGTGTTCTGGAGTAAATCTGGCAGAATCTGGGCGCTCTTCAGTACTTAGAATTATCCGACCCCTTTTCTGAATGACTAGGGGCTCTATTTATAGGTGTAGGAGGCTGATATTTCGCCTAAAAATGAGGGGAGACCAGTTCTGGCACGTGAGGGGGCCCACATGCCCGCTCTTTGGAAATCCGGGCCCACTTTGGGATCGATTCGACCCTTGCTTCGAATCAATCAAGATTTGCTCCGATTGAGCTGAAATTTGGCATGGACATTCCTTAGGTTGCCAGTTAGCTCCTGTCCAAATTTCGTAGCATTTGGACTTGTAGATCTCAAGTTATGATCGATTCAAGTTTGCATTTCTGGCTGATGTGCTTCGTTCGAATCGATCCCTTTCAACTTGATAGGGTCGAATCGATATGCTTGTATGTGAGGATGTTGACGTGGCGCGCGTCTCTCGTATTGATCCACTTTTCTCGCCGGGTTGACTGGGTCGAATCCACGTCCTTAGCTGCTTGTGACTTGGTCGATGTAAAGTAGTCGATTCGAAGTACATGGATTCGAACGTATGCTCGTTCGAATCGATCATGCTATATCTTCCCTACTCGATTCGAATGACGCTTTGCTCGTATCGATAGCGACATGCTTCAATCGATTCGAAGTCAATCGCAGCTAGATGGATTCGAGGGGAGGTGCCTATGCATGGATTCGAAGCAGAGCGTTTTGTTGGACTCGAAGCAGGATATCTTCACGGATTCGAACTAAGGATAACTCGAGGTAATCGAATGTGGATTCGGGTACTGGGTATGAAGCTCGACCATCTGATGGATTCGAACTAAGGGAGGCTTTGGATGGATTCGAACGTCGAGGCTTCATAGATGGAGTCGAAGCAACGGTACTTCTCATGGATTCGAAGTAATGCAGGGAAGTTCGATGGATTCGAGCTAAGGGTTTGTTCTGAGGGATACGAAGGGGATGGAGACGATCACAAGGCTATGTCCTTCACTTGCATCGATGATATCTTGGGCGTACGAACTCGGATTGACTCGAGATTTGGAATGCTGGCTCCTATGGCTTTCCTTGACGTGTCTTATCAATTGTAGCCCGATCCGGACTTGGACAAAAATCATTGATATCCATGGTGAAACAATGTATAACGAACTTTTACGATGAACTGTCTTTAGTTTTCCGGTCAACTTTTTGGTGTCACGGCCTTGCCAAAAGGCGGGATAACATTTGCCCCCCAAAACATGCCTTGCGATAGGAAGGTGTGTTTTGTAATGCCATAAGCTGGATGTTCATATCCTGTTGATGCCCTGCAAAGAAATTGATAGTTTTATATGACCTCAAATGACGACCGTTCGCGATCAAGCCATTTGAGGTGGTATGCGACCGTTCGCGATCTAACATTTTCTGTACAACCCTAAATGACGGCCGCTCGTGATCTAGCCATTTGAGGTGGAATGCGACCGTTCGCGATCTAGCATTTCTACATGGCCCCAAATGACGACCGTTCGTGATCAAGCCATTTGAGGTGGAATGCGACCGTTCGCGATCTAGCATTTCTACATGGCCCCAAATGACGACCGTTCGTGATCAAGCCATTTGAGGTGAGGAGTGCCATTCGAGGCGAGTTGTGACTGTTCATGGTCGAGTGTCGCACGAGGCGAATGATGACCGTTCGAGGTCGGGTGCCGTTCGAGGCGAATGATGACCGTTCGAGGTCGGGTGCCGTTCGAGGCGAATGGTGACCGTTCGAGGTCGGGTGACATGGAAAGAAGAATGTGATCGTTCGCGATCGTGTGCCGTACGAGGCAAAAATGTGATCGTTCGCGATCGAATGTCGTATTAGGTGGATTGTGACCGTTCGTGGTCGAGTGCCGTTCGAGGCTAATGGTGACCGTTCGAGGTCGGGTGCCGTTCGTGGCGAAGTGTGATCGTTCATGATCGAATTGTGACCGTTCGCGGTTGGGTGCCGTTCGAGGCGAATTGAGTGTGCCCGAGGAGAGACTTAGTATCATCAATACCAGGTTTCACGTTCGGGTGAATTCCCGGATTGTTTGTTGCAATGGTTTGTCGCCATCTCAGAGCATGCCTAGGGACCGTTCGTGATCCCGTACATGTGTAAGTGGCTTAGCCGTTATGAAATCATAAGTAGCATTTTTTCATTGAAAATAAGTCTTTAGCAGAAATGTTAAACAAAATCAAGTTCAAATATTCAAATCAAGATGAAACAAAAGCAAAGCAAGGATGTCAAAGTGTAAACTCCCACAACGATAGGGTTAGTAGTCATTCACAGCATGCTTATGGACCGTTCGTGATCTCGCACATGTGTAAATGACTTACCCGTGTTGGTGAGAGGTTTACAACTTGTCCATCGTTATTTCAACTAATTGATAATCATACGATGTCCTGGCTCGGGGGCACCCCTGGCTGATGTAGACGGTGGTCGCTCTGGCTCCACCGCTGGAGCTCGCCTCCTCACATACTGAAGTAGCATACCGTTCCTGATGTGCCCTTCCACCTCATCCTTCAGATGTCTACAGTCGTTAGTGTTATGACCATTTAGTTCGTGGAATAAGCAATATCTGTCTGATTTTCTTTCGTCAACAGTGGGGTCCCTTCGTATTGGCCTTCGGTAGGGAACTTGCTCTCGTGTATCTTGGTAGATTCGCTCCAAACTCTCATTCAGCTCTGAATATGTGGTGAATCGTGGCTCTCTTCGCAGTCGCTTTGACCTGCCACCATTGTCCTCAGCCTTTCGTTTTCCTTTATCCTTGCCTGAATCATTTTCGAGAGGCTTTTTGTCTTTAAGTGCATAAACTTCTATTCCCTCTCCTTCTTCTCTTTCAGCATTAGCATCTTCCAATCGTAAAAACTTTTCTTCCTCGTGATAGAATTCTCCTAGATCCATTGGTGGATCCTTAGTTAATGAATTTTTGAATTCCGTGCCATCAGCTACTCCGGACACAACTGCCATCATAACCATGGATGGATCTGGCCGATACACCGATGCTGCTGCCGCATTGAACCGCGTCAAGAAATTCCTCAAAGACTCCCCAGCTTTCTGCTTTAGCGTTGCCAAACTCATCACATTCTTGGGTCTCGAAATGTGAACCCTGAATTGCCTCATAAATTTCTCAATCAAATCGGTCCATGTCCCGATGGAGCCGCTCTCTAGCTGTCTGAACCATAAAGCTGCTATGTCTGTCAAATACAATGGGAAGCACCGGGCCATGACTTCCTGTGATGCCCCCAGCACTTCCATGTGCCTTATATACCTCGTTAGATGGACCGCAGGGTCCGTCCTCCCATCATACCCTTCTACTGTTGGCAGTTTGAATTCTGGTGGGTTCCTAGCCAACCTAATCGCAGGATAAAAGGGACTCATGTTCACATCTTCAAGATCTCTGTTTACCAATCCTCCTCTCATTGCTCGCCTGACCATCTCTGCCAATCTATCACTGTCTCCAAGCTGTAGTCCTCGTTCACTACCTTCGACCTGCCCCCCGAGTCCGTGTGAGCTTTCGGGTGTTTGCCCCCCTGATTGAGCGTTCATCCCTCTATCGTTGTCAGGTTGCTCGGATGTCCTTGTCTCTCTTCCGGTGTTCGGATCAACATGTCCTAAGTGTGTGCCCCCTAGCTCCGGCGCTGCGTTGGATGGTCCTGCTTCGTTCTGGGCCCTGGTTGTTCCTTGATTTTGCGCTCCAAGTTGTCCAATTTGTTGAAGCAAATTCTGGATCATCTCCTCTTGCCTCTTCATCATTGTCTCCATCTCATCCCTGGTGATGAAGATCGATGCTTGGTTTGCTCCCGAGGAAGCCTCTTGATTTCCTTCGTGCTGACTTCTCTCAGCTCTTTGCCTTCTACTTGTTTGTCTCGTCATGATTCTTCGGATCTAAATCTCTTAGCCTTCTGATCCAACTTTCAAATTTTGTGTAGCGGGTCCTGAGTTCAGTTCTCAGTGAAAGCACCAAAGTGTTTGCGCCAAAATTGGTCACAAACCCCGAATGTTGTGAAAGCACCAGTATATGAATATAAATCAACAATATTCACACACAAATCTCAAATCTAAGCAAACAGAGTATCACAATTCAGAAATAATGAACAGAATAACGAGATTTATAGTGGTTCGGCGATCTTGCCTACGTCCACTCTGAAGTTGATGATTTTATTGATATTCACTTGATGATTACAATCTCTTCTAATGTAGTACAACTGAAATTATATTCTCGGTCTCGATCTAAGGTAGCGGTGGTGTTCTGGAGTAAATCTGGCAGAATCTGGGCGCTCTTCAGTACTTAGAATTATCCGACCCCTTTTCTGAATGACTAGGGGCTCTATTTATAGGTGTAGGAGGCTGATATTTCGCCTAAAAATGAGGGGAGACCAGTTCTGGCACGTGAGGGGGCCCACATGCCCGCTCTTTGGAAATCCGGGCCCACTTTGGGATCGATTCGACCCTTGCTTCGAATCGATCAAGATTTGCTCCGATTGAGCTGAAATTTGGCATGGACATTCCTTAGGTTGCCAGTTAGCTCCTGTCCAAATTTCGTAGCATTTGGACTTGTAGATCTCAAGTTATGATCGATTCAAGTTTGCATTTCTGGCTGATGTGCTTCGTTCGAATCGATCCCTTTCAACTTGATAGGGTCGAATCGATATGCTTGTATGTGAGGATGTTGACGTGGCGCGCGTCTCTCGTATTGATCCACTTTTCTCGCCGGGTTGACTGGGTCGAATCCACGTCCTTAGCTGCTTGTGACTTGGTCGATGTAAAGTAGTCGATTCGAAGTACATGGATTCGAACGTATGCTCGTTCGAATCGATCATGCTATATCTTCCCTACTCGATTCGAATGACGCTTTGCTCGTATCGATAGCGACATGCTTCAATCGATTCGAAGTCAATCGCAGCTAGATGGATTCGAGGGGAGGTGCCTATGCATGGATTCGAAGCAGAGCGTTTTGTTGGATTCGAAGCAGGATATCTTCACGGATTCGAACTAAGGATAACTCGAGGTAATCGAATGTGGATTCGGGTACTGGGTATGAAGCTCGACCATCTGATGGATTCGAACTAAGGGAGGCTTTGGATGGATTCGAACGTCGAGGCTTCATAGATGGAGTCGAAGCAACGGTACTTCTCATGGATTCGAAGTAATGCAGGGAAGTTCGATGGATTCGAGCTAAGGGTTTGTTCTGAGGGATACGAAGGGGATGGAGACGATCACAAGGCTATGTCCTTCACTTGCATCGATGATATCTTGGGCGTACGAACTCGGATTGACTCGAGATTTAGAATGCTGGCTCCTATGGCTTTCCTTGACGTGTCTTATCAATTGTAGCCCGATCCGGACTTGGACAAAAATCATTGATATCCATGGTGAAACAATGTATAACGAACTTTTACGACGAACTGTCTTTAGTTTTCCGGTCAACTTTTTGGTGTCACGGCCTTGCCAAAAGGCGGGATAACATTGGTTTTAAAACATTTACCCAAAATATCACTTGAAAATAACAACTTTACAATTTTCCTTAAAAACTTGAAAACGGCATGTTTTCCATGTATTTTAACAAAATATCCATTCTTTAAAAATTAACAACTAAATCTTAAAAATTCATAAATATCTCAGATCACATTTGAAATAATCTAATAATAGTTAGTAAACACGCCTATAAGGAGTGAAACAAAATACTTAAATTTAAATATCATTTCAACACCTTTAAGTCCAAAAATCAAGTCTAAATGGGGCAGTTTTGCACAAGTGATGTTTTGGTCATTTTCGAGATGCTAGTTAACATTTTACTATCCAAGATTTTAATTGCAACAACCATACATATAAAACATTATAAATATAGTGAGAAACTCCTAAGAATCTCTCTAAAAAGTTCCAAAACATTGCCCAACAAAGGGCAATTTCGAGCTGTATCTATAGCGACTATCGCTATAAGTGCACTTTCAAATCCATGTTCGATCTAAACTAAAGTCCATCTATAACCTATATGCTTTGTTCAAGGTCTTGCCTCAAGTCATACAAGTTCATTCCAAGTTCGTTTAAGTCCAGTTACATGGATCACATATGTCACTTACTTTTAAAGTAAGAATTATAAATCAATGGTTTAACATAAGTTAACAATAATTCAAATAACATATATACAGTCAACACAACATATGTGTGTATTATATTTTCATTCAATGTGAGGCGTTAATTACATTTAATACAACAAACGACCAAGATCCAAACACCCAAGCCTAGACCCAATGTTGCAACACCTTTCCTTCTTTGCTTCTTTTCTTTTCCACGTTGTCTTTGCCTCCTTCCTCTCACTTAAGCTCACGACCTATCAAATGGGAGAGAGTATTGTTTCACTTCTTCAAGTTTTGGTGCGGCGGAAGGTGTTCTAAAATTGTACTATGCATTGTTGATAAGTTTGAAGTGATCTAGAGTTGTAATTTTCTTTAGGACATAAGAAAGGAAGACGAAGAAAAGCCATTGATTTTCAACTCTAAGCTTAGTAAATTTTTGTATATGATAACTAAGGGTTTGCCCCTCCTTATATAGGCTTAGGAATGATGTTGCTTAAGCTCTCACTCACACCCCCCGCCATGTCATGGAAGCTTCACTTCCCATCACTTCTTCTTTATGCTAATTACCATTATACCCCTCTTATGATAATATCTCTTATCCATATAGAAGCTTCTAGAACATTCCAAGCTTTATGAAGATGAGAGTGTGTTAATTAGTTTCTAATGTGTTCATTTGATCATTAGACAAGTGCACAAGAGTTCAAACAACTTATATCGATCAAAAAACTGTTTACCAATACACCGATTTTCGATCACATTATCGATTTTTTTTTGAAGAATATATTTTTGCAAACAAAATTCAGAGATCAAGTTTCTTATCATTAGTTATTAATTAAATAATGTCTAATAAGGTTATAAAATCATATTTATAACACTTGATTATATTTCAAAATGTTAAGATATTCGAAAATGAATTGTTCGAATTTCAGATCGCTACACATAAAATTATGAAATTACACACGTATTTATATACAAAATGCATGCTACACCAAAAATAAAATAGAAATTAAGTTTTCAAAACTAAAAGGTTAAACTTTATAAAACCTCGTAACACAATAAACTATATCGTATAAGAAAACAAGTCAAATAAAAAAAATGTCAATTTCAGTTACAAGTTAAAAAAATTGGGATATAATAATAAGCATTGTCTAAAACAAGTAAATAACAACCATCTTGTTTTCATGGGGGAAAAATCACTATAGTGTCAGGGCTGGCCCTGGGCAAGGCCAAGCAGGCAGCCGCCTCGGGCAACCCCCTCGACGGGGGCAACAGTCGGGGGGAGAAAAATATTGATATGAACAACAGTCGGGGGCATTTCATTTAACAAAGAGTCATTAGTTAAGTTGGTTGTGTATGCACTTGCCATATCCTTGGTTCAGACTTCAATTCTTGATGGCAACAAATTTTTTTCAACCTCTTCATTTTTTCATCTTTCGTCTAAAGCAACCCAATATAAAGGGCCGGCACTGTATAGTGTCATATATAATATATTTTTATTGTTTTCCATTAGTATAAAATATGAATAAAAATACACTTCTAATTTGAAGTACATGAAGTTATTTTTAATTTGGATGTTTTAATAAGAAAAACGATCAAAAATCACTGATCTGGTAGATTGAAAAAAGACAATCAAAATATCACTACACTAAGTTTGGCCGGTTTATAAACTTTACAAAACCGATGTTTTAAAAAAAATTCAAAAAAATAAAATAAAAGATTTTTCCGATTCCTATTTTTATGTATATGAGTGTGAAATTTTATCAGTGCTTGTTTGTAAACACTTGTCTTATTTACAATTAACTTTATTTAGAATATTTATTGAGCGAACAGATTTAAAAGGAAAAATAAAACATCTTGAAATCAAATACTTTTTAGTAGCATGTAGTAAGTATTTTCATTGAACTCAAGTGTTGATTTTCGTAACACCCCACAAATGACCACTAATGAAGCCATTCAAAACCATCAAAACTGGTGGAAAAACTATTCCAATCCGAGCCTTAGAAAGGGTTATCGATAATGCATTGGTACACGGTTCAGGGTTATGAGATAAATTATCCAAACCTCACTCGTTTCATCTTCTCATGTAGTGGTTTTTTTGTTCTATCAATTTTACTAAATCTGATCTATGCGAATCAAAATGCAAAGTATGTAAATTTGTTTATTTATCTATTGAACTTGCGTATGGAATGATGTATATAGGAGAAGTCCGTCTATAAATAATAAGAGTTTGGTTACTTCACACCAAAGGAACAATAAAATTCAAATACCTGTTTATGTGCACAAAAGCAAAATAGTACATCATCGGTATATCAGTTTGACAATTCTCTATTAATGACTAAAACCATAGTTTTCATGACTGTGTCGTGTTTCGAACCATTATGACTGAAGATTTAAGATTTTGATGATTCAACCGGTCGAATCGTAGGAATCATTATTTCTTTTTTCAAAAGATTTGCACATTAACTACAAACTATATGCAACAATGTTGAAATAATAATGCTATGTACAAAAGTTGTCAATGGTCTTCAAGGTTTACAACTGAAGTTGTGTGTTGTTGCAGTGCACAACTACAGCTATGTATACAGTAGAGTTGTGCACAACGATAGAAATTTAATGACGACAAACTTAACGAATCTTGTAGTCGTATTAGAGAAATTTACAGCAGTTAAGAACGAAGTGATGGAGTTTGTGCTTCAGATTTTGGAACGATTGTGACTTTTGGAATATACATTTACTTGTTTTATTCAAAGCAATGTAAATGATGAAAATGAAAGAGAATTACACGATGAGAAATAAAAAAATCATAAGAACCATGGTTCAACCAGATAAAATTGACAGTTAAACTGCTGGTTTGAAGATTCGATCAGAGTTTATAGATGACCGAGGTCTAATTGAGTTCCAGACCGTGGTAATCCATGATTCAGGATTATTCGAGGTCGGACTGAGGCATGAAAGGGTCATGAAAACACAATGACACGACTCAACCCCTGTCCGGGTTCTACCAGTCTGCTGGGTGTAAAAAAATAAAAATAAACAGGCTATGACGTTGGTACCTTATAAGTGAACCTCCCCCTTATTGCGTCCAAGACAAACCGTGTACATAAAAACCCCTCACATCAACTATATATACCTACGTTTCAGCCAAGGTCAATCAACTGAGACAACTTCCACTGTTTCAAATGGCTCACGTTGTTTCTTCAGCATTAGCTTTAATCGTGCTATCACTGATTTTATCTATAGCACCGAAAGCAGACAGTCAGATATCATGTGCACGTGTGGACAACTTTGTAAGGCCATGCGTGACCTGGGCCAACACAGGACGTGATTTTCCAGCCTGTTGCAGAGGAATAGTCCAACTTCGTGCTGCTGTTAGGACCCAAGCTGACCGGCGTGCTGCATGTCGGTGCTTGGTGCTTTTAGTCCAAAGAAGTATTCCTGTAAATAATAGACCCCGTTTTAGCAGTGCTCCTCGTGTATGCCGTGTTAGCAATGTCCCTTATTGGTGGAGACCAGGCATCAACTGCAACAGGTATATATATGTTTATAGTATAAATACACACGTTATTCCATATTATATACCATATTTTGATTCATCTTTTCAGGATTCCGAGCAAAATGGGAATTTCTATGTATGCAGAATGAAGTAGCCTTCAGGCGTCATTACTACTATATACTTATATAGCTATAAGCACAAACTCGTCCATTATAGGAACTACTGTTGCTTTGTGGAATCAATGCTTGGTGACTATTACTAGTGTCTTTAAATAAACGCATGATGTGTTCATGTCACTAGAAATAATGTACATGATGGCAGTGGGACTGATACCATTGCCTATCGAATCCAGTTTTATTGTTTCATGTCTCTGCACCTCATAAAATAATGTCGCTGAAACAGATATTGTATGGATTCTATATATTTTCTATTTAAGTAAATCCATTACTTGTACATAAAACGTAAAACAGAAAAGATTACACTACTTTCCTTCATATCCAATAGCCACTAACAGCTTCTCCATCTTAATATAACGTCACTGCCACATGGATACCTAAATTTTCTACCTAGGTTTGTATATGGTAGCCAAAAAATTGGTCCAAGACCTCAAATTGCTGATTTTAAAGTGACGACCATTCTAAACCATGGAATTGTACTTATGAACGGTAAATCAATATCAAAAATGTAAAATTGAAGAAGAAAGGTAAAAAATGCAAGAAACAACGAGTTTACAGCAGTTTGGCCATGCCTTTGTCCATTTTGAATGTTTATTGCTGGATTCATTCTTCTATATATGCTAAACTTATAAGCACAACTCGAAATTCAATCTCAAAGTTGCTGAGTTCACCAAGATATGAATAAGCTATAGTCCCAGATCGTTTTTCTATTGCAGACAGCCTCCATTTGTAGCTGCAGTAGGTTGTAATTGAGCTTATGGATTGACAGAATAGCGAAAGAAATAGTTAAAGAGCTAGATCATCCATGATTATAGAAGGAAAGTAGACCAAGTAATAAAATTTCTATGTGTCGTCACTAGTCTATAACTTGATCCTTTTTGTATTTCTTCAATGATTCTTTAATCCAGACGCTTCATTCCTCAAATCAATCTTCCTTTGCTGCTAAGATGCTTGTTCCTTTACGCATTCATCGAGAACATTTTGCATTATGGAGGGAATCTGTAACACCCTTGTAAAAGAAATTTAATTAGAAAATTAAATTTAAATAAAATATACACTTACCTGTAAATTATATATCTATACTATAATGCAAATACCTGGTCAAACCGGTCAAAGTGAAGCCTTTTTGGCATTTCCGAAAATATCCATCTTAGTTACTTCCAGCAGTCTACCACCTTGGGCTATTTCCGTAAATTTCAAAAACTGAATAGTGGACATAACCATCTTCCACGTTCTCCTGCGGTAGTTTCTATCCCAAACGATTATAACTTCAGCAAGAAATCAATGGCGGAAGTTCGAAAAATTTGCAACAGAGGCCGATGATATTTCTCAACGTAAGATCTAAAACTTACTTTACTGAATTGGTTTCTAGGGTTTGTCTTCTCTTTATTAGGCTAAGATTCAATTTTCTGATTTACAGATATCAATCGGCATTACTCAGATTTAAAATTACATCGAATCGCTTGGTTGCAGTCATGCTCCAGTTCCCGTACTCCTCTGCGAATTATATTCCGTCCATTTTATTTTTCTTCCTCATCCTGAATTCTATTTTGTTCAATTTCGAAAGTCATGCTCCAGTTCCCGTACTCCTCTGCGAATTATATTCCGTCCATTTTATTTTTCTTCCTCATCGTGAATTCTATTTTGTTCAATTTCGAATCTACTAGAATCGTTACCATAAACAGGTTAGATCTTCTGCCTTTTAATTATTATTGTTTCGTACTACTCTGGCTTTGATTTGCAATTTTTTCCTATGATGACTTTCAATATTAGATCGATTCTTTAATTTTGACATTTCGATCTTATTCCAGTTTGTAATTTTACTTGCGATTTTGATTTCTACTTCTCAAACATTTTTATTTCAGTAAACTAATCTTATTTCTGATTCTGATTTTGTATTTTGCAGCGATAATTACACCGACCCTCATCTCATATTAGCTATATCAAATTCTTAGCTATATTAGTTATATCAATCTTATTTGTTGTTAATATTCATTTCATACTAACAAAAACCATTATTTTCCACTGCATCGATGATATACTTCCTATGTAGTAGTATTAATATTACCTCTGATAGATTGTTGTTCTCTCATTTGTTCTTTTATACACGCGCTTCATGCTTCGCTCGGGCATCAGACAATAAATTTTACTCCAACTCACCTCTACTATGCAGGCTATTTTCTTTCTGCTTCCACTCAGATATCACACAGTAGAAGAATCTCTTTCATCCGTCGATCGGTCAGGGTAAATGGAGGATCTGATCGGGTAATTGTGTTTTATGTGGTAGCTGTAATCATGTCATCTGTGCATTTGTTTGAATCTATGTTGGAAAACTTCCAGCTGCATTCAAGTTGTTAATAAATTAATTGGTAGTTCATGCTTACCCACATTGATCTATTTAAACAATAAAATCTCATGCTAACTTCAAAGTTTAAAGTCATTTATTACTCTGCTTATGTTCAGGCTTAGTATTCTGAATAATGCAAGAAAATATTATTATGTAAATGAAAAATAGTATGCACTCATATCCACTGTATTTTCCAGAACAAGTAGACCGCCGATATTAGGTTGGTGATTTAGATTTAAATGGTAAAACCACTGACTTGGATGTATGATTGCCACCTTAAATACATCATCAAACTATAGAAAAATAGAAACTTAGGCTAAGTTGAAAAGTACAAGTATACAAAGATTAATTCGTGCAACTTATCTTAATATCATCATCTTGAAATTATCCGCATTGTGTTTGACAATTCCCACTATAAATACATGTATTCAATAAAAAAAAGTCATTTCTTATTGAACCTATTGCTTTAACTCATGATTTCTCTCCTAATTGTTAGATATACAGGTCAGATACCATTCTCTATTCTATCTTTGTTTAGTCTTTCATATAAAGGTGAATCAAAATGAAGGACAGTCAATAGCAACCAGATTTGCCATGGAAGATCTCAACTTCAGGTATGATATCATGTACTACTTATTTCTTTCTTATATACATAGCCATTTTAGATTATCCATAAACATAAAGAATGCTAACTTAACTTTGTATATAAAGTTAGTTATATCTCATATTGCTTCAGTGCAGAACATTAAATGGATTTCCAATTTCGGGCTTATAATTTCAATGACCTGCTTTGGGGTTGCACGGTTATCCAACAGAAAGCTAGATTAGAAAACTTGGCTGCAAGGTATTATGTTTTTTCCACTGAGTTTATGTCCTGTGGGTTAGTGAATTTTTTTTTCCAATTTTTTAATTCAGTTTCGTATGATTATCTTGCTTTCAAGTCCATTACGAAGAAGAAGTTAGGTTGTTTGATTGTTGAGGAACATTGATTATCTTATGACATTAATTGTTTATTCTAGGCATTGAAGATCAGTAATTAAATTAATTATGGTATTGAATTCATTGATTAGATTATGATATAATTATCTTTTTACTTTTCTATAAAAATTGAATCCATTAACTGTTTAACATACGTATAAGATTTAGTATCAGCTCTAAATTGGCACCAATTTTAATATTTGTATGTTTAGTTTTTAAGTCTTTTTGCCTCACTTTCTAATTTTATTGCAACAATGTGTTTCAGAAGTGTGAAACCATAATTATCATTTTTTATGTCGATTAAAGATGCAAAAGGATGGTCAATAACACATTGACTTACAACACATCTAAATTCAACTGTGTCATTGGACAATTTCTTGAAAAAAAATTACGATATAATTAGTCATTTGGTACGCTCTATACTGCCCAATTCAATATATCAAACATATATTTGTTCATCCCCGATATTTCTATTTTTTTACCATTAAAAACACATATCTTTGCCAAAACACATTCTACAAGCTTAAGCATGTACAATTAGTAAAATATTTAATCTTTAAATAATAATATGTATACGATCTGAACTGTGCAAGTTCAAATTCAACTTTTAGCCTCCATGTAAGACTTCAAACATAAAACATATGCAAATTAACAAAGTGTAAGAAAACTGAACCTATGGATTGCAGCCTACTTGATCATTTTGTTATACTATAATTTATGAAAACTACCGAGGATGGTGGAAGTGCATAGATAATTTAAGATTACAAATTTTGATTTTTATCTAACAAGCATCTAAACGTATGAATTCTACAAAAGGGCGCATGCAATAGGAAATTATAACATGGTATCATTATTTTTGATGAATGGATGAAATTGAAGTCCACGTATTTGAACGCACTTCATGCATTCTACATTAAAATTTTACGGTAGGTTATTGTTCAAATTGGAAAATAATAGTGTTCAGATTTTAGAAATCAAATGTTGGAAAATAATATTCATTATGTCGTAACATGATAGATCCAATTAGTAAAACTAAAATGAACAAGGATCAACTTGAAAATCTTTGTTCAGTCTATATTAATGTAGCATCAGCATTCGCCGTCGAGCACATTAATTCTGACGATGAGATGTAAGAAACTTAATCTTTTCAGCTGGGTTAAGTCCATACACATTAAGATGTATGTATGCTTCAGCTTAATTGTTTCTGATTATTACTAAGCTTACATTTTGTTTCTCAGCCTATATCAACTCAAATATTTGAGTTTCATTCTGATCTGTTGAAAGCATGAGAGATTGAATCGAATTGTAGGATTGGGAAGCATTTGCACAATAACGTCATTACACAATTGTGCATTAGAACCATGGTTTAATATATAGCAAACTGCAGCTGAAGCATCAGCTAAGGGATATAGAGCTACAGATCGACCATCAGAAGAATCTGCTATGCATTATAGAGGAACCGGACTGAAGTAGCAGCAGTAGAGTTTGGGGCAACTACAGTTGGGAAAGGAGAAGCATGTTCCGATGAGAATCAACAGAATACATCGATGGAAGGCACCAAGTCGTAGGCTATTGATTGAGGCATGGCATGTGTATAATTAGGCAAATTTGCATCAAAACCTTGGCCATGGCAAGGAGCAACATGAGCATCAAGCATGAGCAAAATTTGGCAGTGCATTAGGAAGAAATTGGACATGAGCTTCATGTTATATAACTGGAATAGTAGCTTGATCTTATGGAAAACTGATATGCACTGAACGAGATGTGCAAGCATGAACAACTGAAGCATTCAGCCCCAGCGTATGAGCAATAGGAAAAGCTAAAGTAGAAACAAAATCATGCACCATCTGTGGATTTTAAGAAGCGAAATAATAGTGCTTAATAATATTCAGTTTCTATTGTCCCCTGTTTTGTAAGTTGCAATGTACAATAGTGCTTAATAATATTTAATAATTTGTTTGTCTTTATAGATTTTATATGAATATGACTTTGAGTGTTTGAACATACGTTCGAGTTACCTGTTTATAATAGATTGAACAACGTGTTAGTTTGTATCACACAACCGAAAGTAACAACTGTAATATTTTAATGCTCAAGTACACAATAAAAAGAAATAATCTAACATAATAATATATATTTTTACACAGAAAGTATGAATAACACGTCGGTAAAAATAAATAAATCAGTCCACTGTTATGATCTATATACTTTTATGCTTTTTGTGAGGGTTACAATGTAAGTTTAAGCTAGAACGTTCTAATTTAGGTAGCATATTTCAAGATATTGACATGAGTCATTTCTCAAGATTACAAGTTTAACTCTCACATGTATTTACTTTTTAAAAGAGAGATAACGCATGGTTTTTAAATTCCAACCTACTTTGTTGCATTTCTCAAGATATTAATATAATATTTAATTACTTTCTTTGCCCCACTGACTTATCTTCTGAAATAACTGTCTCATTTGCGTTTCAACAAACAGTTGATTAGTGCATGTATATACGTAAAAAAAATAAACATTACATGCACTTTAAGGTCATGTTGTAAGATCTACGCAATCTTAACAACCATGTTTTTTAATACAAGTTTATTATATCATAGATTATTCATAGGTTGAAATAACTCAAATATGCTTCATCACTATAAGGTTTACCTATCGTCTTTCTTACAACACCTTATTTCTGTTTAATTGTCGTATCTTCTTTTTTTTCCATAGTTAACCAAAACATTAATGTAATCTCTCACAATATCATAATTGTAACAAAGACAAAGTACGCTCACTTCCTTCGTTGCACACGTCCAACGGACGTGCCACCATACTCGTATATATATAACAAAAAACACACTTACCGGTCGACTCAGGAGGGGTGATGGACGACCTATGTGGCTTGAGCGGTTGACCGTAGGCCTTGAAAAACCGAGATTTTCCTGACGTGTTCGAACGATGGTGATTGGTTCCTTTGTTGCTAAGTTTGACGAGTGTGCCTAATAATCTTAAATATTCTCTGCACTAAATCCAACGGTCAAAACTATTTGTCACCCCCATTAAATTCAAGCATAATCCAGCCTTAAAATTGACGTAACAGTTACTGTAATAAAACTCTGTCCAATTCTAGTTTCTCCTCTAAAACTAAATTTTTTCAAAAATCAAAATAAAATCAAACTAGAAGAACACAACCAATTGAATCTATACAGAGCAAGTGTACAGAAAGGCGATTCTCTAGCGAAGCAAATATGAGGAGCTTAAGCTTGAGGTGAGTGAGAACAATTTTGATTAGATAATTATTACATTTAGGTTTAATCTATCCTACTTGATTAAGGGTGTTATTAAATTAAAATTTTAAACTAAAGAACCCTAATTTGAAACCTATAACCTAGAGTATAATTGAAATCACTGTGAATTGTCACATCTGATGCTTTTATACCCCTTTTGATTATTTAACTATAAATTCAGTCTATAAACCCAGTACATCCTTTAATTATTTAAATGCAAATCATAAAATTTGTAAACCCGAAGATTTGATAATCGAAATTGAAAAATATAGACTGGTCAAGTTATTTATCAAGGTTCACTGTAAACTGCAATCGACAATGAAATTAACTGAACTAAAATCGACATCAGGAAAATTAATGTACCCTAAATTTTAGCCTACGACCGGTCGACCCTTGATCCCTAGCGGTCGACCAATAGCGATCGATCTGTTAGGGTTAGCGGTCGACCAGTAAACGTGTAAATTATAGAATTTGAGCATTCGCCTAAGGCCCAAGTTAATAATAAAAATTTATAAGATTGTTAATTGTTCTGTGGGCTTATTTTAGGCTAAGTGATTAGAGATGATAGGGAAGCTAGTTCCCTATTGGAGGATGCTAGGTCGTTGCAGTATTGGGTAAATGTTGTTTATCCAATAAGGGGTCGGTTATTCAACTATAGACGAAATATTTTCGCAAATGACACTCATAGAAGATTCCATGTTGGACGCGCATCACTAACGAGGATGCATGATAGAGTATGGTCCAGCATAACATGAATTCTAGTATGCATTATTTCTAACGTGACGTGATACAGTTCAGATGGAGGATCCTGATGCATTCAATAAGAGGCCAACACTATGATCGATGGATGGAAGTAGATGTAGACGATGAGACACACCAGCGAGTCATCATTTTGGGTTCTTCTTATGTAGGCATGGTGAGAAATGGGTAATTGTATTTAGGGAAAATCGATTCCTCGGTAGCCTAGTGGTGGTGACAGTAGTGGGCATTTATTTCCACAGAAGCCTAGTGGTAGTAATTTCATGGTTAGTAGCCAATGGGGCGGTATTTCCACATTTAGTAGCATTGTGGCGGTGTTTCTATGTTTTAATGGCCTAGTGGCGGTGTTTATACTGAGTTGCTCTAGGAGCAGTAGTCGATCGTCAGTTGTGAGGTTCGATTCGATTCCTTGGAATAGCCTACACAAATGGTAGTGTATATATGTATTAGACAAGAATCCTTAGGTAACAGACCTTAAGAATTCATGGACACTTATGGTACACTCTATGTCATATAGAGTAGAATTAAAGTTAATTGCCCATGATCATCACATATTAAACTTATACTCATTGATCAGACTATTGTCTTACCCACCACCCTTCTTTTCATTTTCCCCACCATAGGGTGGCAAGTTAGCAGTTGATTGGGCATAGTACATAGAGAAAAGAGCTTCACATTTGAGTTCTCACATTATTTATTGTTCATTACGTAGTTACTTATCGCATTAAAAGTCTGTAAAGCATATATTGTATTTTGGAGACGGTGTATATGGCAGAGTATATGGCAATCAAGTATTCTGGATACTGTTTTCTGAAATGTCTATATTTTAGTATATATATTTAAATTCCTTTCACTGTGAGATCTGAAAGTATAGATTGTCTTGGAATTTACCCTTATAATTATGCCTTGTAATGTTTTAAGAACCCAACAGCTCATATTTCTTCGCATGACGTGAGTCCGAAATTCACATTAGGTTTTGAATTAGTGTGTCAGAAGGTGCAGATTATACATTTGGTATCAGAGAATGGTTTAAGATACTCTAGGATTTAGGTGCGTGTTGAGAGAACGTATTTGAAAAGTTTTGAAAAAAAAAGAAGGTTTTCCAGAAAGGTTCATTGACGACCAACATTTCGGAAGGTTTAAACCGACAATAATCCACACATGTCCAACTCAAACAATCCAAAACATAGATAATCAATGGGGTTAATTAAGAAAAACAACAAAATAAGAAAACAAATACAGAATCTAGCAGCGGAATGATAAAATATAATAATCAAATAAACAGTTCATGAAGCTGTTTATACTATACATTTGATTATAATTTATACAACATTTATCGGAGTTATACATACAACAGAGACAAAATAAATAATGCAGCAGAATAATATGATGCAGGAAATAATAATAGTAATAATATACAAAATCTTCATCTTCGTCCTCTAGAAATAATCTTCAATGCGCTGAAAACTCAGGGCTAACCCGAGCGTAATGAAAAACAAAACACTCATGTCAGGACTAAAATATCCTTATGTGAGTCAAACCGATAACACATATACCATGAGTGTAATAGTCTCAGAGATGTGTATGGGATTTCACTTCTCCTATCCAGTGTATATCGTGCGTGCAATAACTCAAGAGATGTTGCAGGATTTTCCATCTCTTAAGGATCCATCAAAATATTTATATATAGTAGAATACGCTATATATGTAATGTCTAATCAGTAAAATAAATAATTTTCTTAGTGTTAAGACTTTACATTAATCCACAATGACGCGTTTTTAAGCATTGTCGTATAGTTTGCATATAACGCCCCAGTAGCACGTCAGGGGATAGGGATGCGCCGTGATACGACAACACTAAACCAAAATCGTAGTGGTCTCGTATAGGAATAAAAGTATGACAAGGTACATGAGACAATGCCCAATGTAGGATACTACCAGTTCGGGTTGAGGGTTGGTGGTAACGCATCGTAGCCATGACCGCCCACCGCATACATCCATCCCATATCGAGTCAAAGGGAGGTTATCCCAAAATCAAGGTGCACCAATTGAAACCAATGACAAGAGTAATAGTATGGACCAAGTCCAAAAAAAGAAATTGAAGAACTGATGTCCGCTAGAGGAATTAGCCCCATTGGCCCTGTCAAGCTGTCCTGTTTTAGTCATTTCAAATTGGCACAAGTGTCGGGGTCTATCCAACATCGTTCTCTTTCTTCAAATCCAGCAAACGTACGCCAAACCCAACCACTTCGTTGTGGAGTCACCTCCGTGTACATAATTGTTAAAGGGGTTCCAATATTTACAAAGAGTATGCCAACAAGAGGCCCCGGTCTCTTTAACAACCAAACGTCGTTTAACACACCGGTTGGTACTTTTACATTTCACAAACGATTCATACTTGATATCAAAATATCATATTCACTTCAAAAATTAATTGCATTTCAAAATCTCATATTTACTCAAAATATGTCAATTCAATTCGATATGTCAATTTCACTTCAAGATTCAATTCGAATTACAATTTAGGTTATAACTTCATTTTAAACAAATTCTCATTTAAATCCACGATTTAAATATAAACATTCCAACCTTAACTAGTTTGAATTTTTAGAAAATAGTTTGAAATTTTTTAAATAGTTTAAAAAAAAGTTAAAATAGTTCAATAAAAAAATAGTTTTAGTATTGAAAATGGTTTATATTGTAAAATAGCTTGGAAAATCAAACTAATTTGAATATTTAAAAAGATAGATTTTAAACAGTTCATATTAAAATAATTATATTTGAAAATAGTTTCAAAGTCAAACTGATTCAATTCCAAATCTTTCAGTTCAAATCATCTTCAATCTCAGTTCAATTCAAATCGACTCAATTTCGATTTCAATTCAAATCAATTTCGATTTCCACTTTAATTCAAATCAACTTCAATTTCGATTTCGATTTCAATTTCCATTTCGATATCAATTTCAATTCTCAATTCGAATTAATTTCAATTCAATTCACAATTTCAAACCATTCAATTTATATCAATTTTGAGTTCGATTTCAAAACACCGATTTAAATCACTTAAATCAATTTAAACTTCAATATTCAATTTAAAGTTCAAATCTAAAAAAAAATACTTCAATCTCAAGCCAAATTTAGAAATATCACTTTAAATCCCTTTTTCTAAGACAAATTTTGAAGTTCGAATAAAATTCAATCTTTTAAAACCACTTGATTTCCATAATTCAAATTATATATCGATTATAACTTCAAATTTTATTCTTTAAACAATTTCCTTTACAAATTTTAAGTTTAACATTTCAAAACTCAAATTCGAAAATAATCCTATTCCAAAATTTCAATTCAATTTTTATTTTTATAAAACAAAATCACTTGAATAGCTCCAATTCCTGCTAGCTCCAATCAATTCCAATCTAATTCATATTCGTAGTATTCGCGAATACGAACCCAGCGCAACTTGTTTCGTTTGTTTCCGACCTTGTATGAAAACATTATAATATTTATAGGATTTCGATTCATTAATATAATTAAATTTCAATTAATTACAGAATAAATTTTAATTAACCTTGATCCCACGTTAAAATGAATCTGGGCCACACGTCTTCCTTCTCCATCGCAATGAACATCAGGTCATGAAATCCTAGCTGCCCCGTTCGTTCAAACTTCACCATCGCTTGGAACCACCGGAGCATGTCGAAATCTCACCAACGAGCGCCACTGCCAAGAGCTTCCCCCGTCTACCAGCGCCGATACCCTAGCCTCGTCAATCGCTTGAAGCCGAACCCAAAACTAGCCGTTAAGGCGGTGAAAATGCCGTCGATGTGATGTTCCATTTGATTTTTCTTTTCGTTCGCTTTGAATTTTTTCTCTTTTTATTTTTTTCTTTTAATCGAACTAAAGAAGGGAAGACGCGATTCAAAATGGTGAAAGGCGCGGCTTCGTATGTATTAGGTTGGCTGGGTTCAGAGTCATATGGTAGCTAGGTCTGCTTAATTTTTTTTATTTTTTTTATTAAAAATATTTTTATTTACGTATCTAAAAATCCTGAACTCCTATTGAGGCGTACCGCCTGGCGTTCCTAATGTTATATCCCTATTCCGAACTCAATGGAACAAGTTTCGAGACCTAATTCGATCGTATGTGGAAGATTGCGTTTTGAATTCAATTATTATATAAATTTCCGATATTAATTTCAACGCGTTTCTATTCCGTACGACCAAACGGTAACTCTAAATACTACAAAATTTGAAATTTAATAACAATAAACTATTACGGATCCAATGGCACCAGTTTCATCGAATTCGGAGACTGTGTCACGGATCGTTATTTTAACACGTCGGTTAAATCGACGATTTTCAAAATCGACGAAATTACTTGTAATTTTAGTTTTAAAACTTACTAAATCAATTCTAATTCAAATAGAATTTATATCAATATTAGAAATCATTTCGATTCATATTCAACTAAATTTTCAATTATTCGCCATTTCCGTATTACGATAAATCGCTATATTTGAAATCTAGATTCATTCTACAATTCCAACCAAAATCTTCATATTCAAAATCAATTTACATTCCAAATCAATATTTAAAACCATTTAAATATTCAAAATCAAACGACGGAAAATCCGGGTCGTTACATATATATCCTCTCCTCGACACTTCGTATACTCCGCCTCATTCCTGTCTACCCTCGTATATCTTCCCCTCGCTCATTTCAAAATCTTTGCAGAACGAAAAAAAAGAGAAAAGAAAAGATTCGTGATCGAAGAAACTCATTGCCTGGAGTTGATCGAGAGCGTGCATGTACGCGTGAATGAGAAGAACAACGGTAGTGGAGAGGGTTGCTGCATTTTAGGGTTTTTGCTTCGATGTTTGGGCGCACGGCGATGGCTGGAGGAACGTCGGCGACCGCAGGCGTGGGGTGGAGGAGTTGAGCGCGATGTAGGGTTGCGGTCGATTGATGGGGGCAGCTATGGCAATCGATCAATCATAGATAAAAAAAATAAAGCAATAGGTCGCGAACGGGTTGGGGTAGAGGGAACGCATGCGGCCAGGGAGATTAACGAAGGTGATTAGTTTTATTATTTTTATTAAGTTAATTTAAATGTTAATTATGTTTTAATTATAATCGTATATTAATATATTGCACAACTTTTGCGTTCGAGATCGGATTCGAGTGCGGTTTGTTGCATTGGATTCGTATCAGAGCCGTCTATGCTATAGAGGTGAATTCGTTTATATTCGCTTCATTCAAATTTTCAGATTCGAACGAAGGTGAGTGTTTTATAACGCTCAGGAAGTATTAAAATATTTTTATGTTTGTAAAATTGAATTTACAAAGTGATTTATTTTATTGACTATTGATTGATAGTTTAATTGACATTTAAAATTTAAATATGAATTGAACTGATAGATATTTAAATTGATAGTTCAATTTGAAATTGAAATTGAATTGCTTGTTAAACACCTGATATTGATAATTATTTAATTATTGTGATACATTGACTGTTTTGGAATTTGGTTGCAATTAGATGCTATTAGTTGATATATTGGATGTTTGGATGTTTATTTATACATACATACATACATACATATATATATCATGTTATCACCCTCTATATTATTAACAGTATATAAAACTGTTATTTGAATTATTTCAAATAAATTAAAAAATAGGTTGAAATGATATATACCTATGACATTTATTTTGGATTGAAATGATATATATCCATCCCTAGAATTAAATTGAAATAACCGATTACTTGGCCATAGGATAGAAAATTATATACGGACACCAGATTGGTTAAATTAAACTAAACGATTTTAAATTCTTGGAGTTTTAAATTCAAATCATCTTCAATCTCAGTTCAATTCCTATTCCACCCAATTCCTATTCGTTCAATTATACCAATTTCAAAAACATTGTATTAACTTATAAATTTCAAAAACGGTTTATATTTCGCCTCAAAACATATTCATTTAAACCATTTAAATTCAATGTCAAAATCTTCCAAAACAATATTCATTTCCAAAGTTCATTGTAATTTCAGCAACAACAGCACTTATAAAGTGTTACGATAAATATATTAACATTTCAAAAACATTGTCAAATTCAAAACAGCAGCACTTATAAAGTGCTACAGTAGGTATTTTAGTGTTGCGAAACAGTTCAGTTTTAGAAATAGCAGCACTTATAAAGTGCTGTAGTAGACATATTGGTATTTCAGAAATAGTTCAAATTCAGAAACAGCAGCACTTATAAAGTGCTATAGTATTTTAGTTATTTCAGAACATAGTTAAATTTCAGAAACAGCAGCACTTTGAAAATGCCGCCAATACAAATCCAGATTTATTATAACATTTTAGAAACATTAAAAACTTCAATTTTAGCCATTTTTTTTATAAAACATATCTCACATTTCAGAAATATTCATTTGGATATCAATTTACTTATAGTTTACATAAAATAATTTTTATAATTAAAATATCCAAATTTACTATAATTCATTTATTAAGTCAAAAGTGCACTATTTACTTAACTTTTTATTTTAACAAATAACTTAACACTTTATTTGAAATACCCATTTCATAAACAAAATATTCTTTTAATAAGTCAAACTTCACATTTCCAATTAAAACCAAATTTCCATTATAAAGTTAAGTCATAATTTAAGATACATTTTTCCATTTTAAATCATAATTATTTATTTTACAAAACAAATCCATTTCATACATAAAATTATTTATTTTACATAACATATCCATTTCATAAAATAAAATCTATCACCACCCTTAGGTTAGATTTAAAATTCCATATTAAATCAAATTTAAGCTATTTATCATAAATAAAATATCTAAATTCAATTTTAAACCAATATATCTTTATAATTTCAATTAAAACCACTTATTGACTTATAAAATTTTAACTTATAGGAAACCAATATCTCTTTGTATCAAATTTTAAGTTAAACTTTCATATATTTTAAAATCCAAAAAATATACTTAATAAATTTTTAGGAAAATATTATTTAAATTTTAACCATGGGTCTGTATAATATTTTCTAACCTAGGACAAGTGATACGGATATGTATCATTTCAATCCGTAATTTAAAAGGAAAATCCGGGTTCTATCATTTCAAACCCGCAATCCCAAGTCAAACAAAATAAAAATCGCTTGAGCCTATCATTTCAGCTCATAACAATTTTTTCCTATTCTAATGTCCGTTTGGGTATGTATCATTTCAACCCATAGTGAAAGGGAACTTGTAGTGTGAGAAACAGAAAATAAAATAAACTGTATAGCATAGTATATCTTATCAGGTGATGTAACAGATATATAAGCAGGATTTACATCATATAATCATATCACATGCATATATGAATTTATCAACATAGCATATCAATTTCTACATATTCACATGTCATTGTTTCACAATTATATAAGTACGAATGTCAAGAGTGATAAACTCACCTTTTAAAGCTAGAATTGATAGGTTAGAGACACACAACCAAACTCCGAAAAGCACGACAAAGCACGAACTAGATTTTTGAATGGATGAAGAGTCAAGATCCAAATCTTATAAGCAAATAATTATAACAAACACAAGTATACGAGTCGATACAAAAGAATATAAATTAAAACAATGGAACAAAAATATGAATCAAAGTGACATAGACTTGCCTTAACCATCAAGTGGGCTCGGCCACACTACAATGGGCTCGACCATCATCCTATTATGCTCGACCATGGTTGGATTCAAGACATGAAGGCTCGGTTATGGTCATGTACACACGGCTATGGTTGGGTAGGTGAAGAGATGTGGCAAGTTACAACTTATGGAAGGTAAAAGGTCAAGGGGTTTGTGTACTATTGGTTCAGCCATGGCTTGTGTGCTCGGCCTTATGTGCTAAGATCTGGTCAAGGTACATCAATAGGCACGACTATGGCAAGCTAGGTGAAGGAATATGTGTTGTGGCTGAGCAACAAATAGGAATTGGGTGGAATAGGAATTGGCCATAGGATTGAAATAGATTCAACTCCAAGAATTTAAAATCGTTTAGTTTAATTTAACCAATCTGGTGTCCGTATATAATTTTCTATCCTATGGCCAAGTAATCGGTTATTTCAATTTAATTCTAGGGATGGATATATATCATTTCAATCCAAAATAAATGTCATAGGTATATATCATTTCAACCTATTTTTTAATTTATTTGAAATAATTCAAATAACAGTTTTATATACTGTTAATAATATAGAGGGTGATAACATGATATATATATGTATGTATGTATGTATGTATAAATAAACATCCAAACATCCAATATATCAACTAATAGCATCTAATTGCAACCAAATTCCAAAACAGTCAATGTATCACAATAATTAAATAATTATCAATATCAGGTGTTTAACAAGCAATTCAATTTCAATTTCAAATTGAACTATCAATTTAAATATCTATCAGTTCAATTCATATTTAAATTTTAAATGTCAATTAAACTATCAATCAATAGTCAATAAAATAAATCACTTTGTAAATTCAATTTTACAAACATAAAAATATTTTAATACTTCCTGAGCGTTATAAAACACTCACCTTCGTTCGAATCTGAAAATTTGAATGAAGCGAATATAAACGAATTCACCTCTATAGCATAGACGGCTCTGATACGAATCCAATGCAACAAACCGCACTCGAATCCGATCTCGAACGCAAAAGTTGTGCAATATATTAATATACGATTATAATTAAAACATAATTAACATTTAAATTAACTTAATAAAAATAATAAAACTAATCACCTTCGTTAATCTCCCTGGCCGCATGCGTTCCCTCTACCCCAACCCGTTCGCGACCTATTGCTTTATTTTTTTTATCTACGATTGATCGATTGCCATAGCTGCCCCCATCAATCGACCGCAACCCTACATCGCGCTCAACTCCTCCACCCCACGCCTGCGGTCGCCGACGTTCCTCCAGCCATCGCCGTGCGCCCAAACATCGAAGCAAAAACCCTAAAATGCAGCAACCCTCTCCACTACCGCTGTTCTTCTCATTCACGCGTACATGCACGCTCTCGATCAACTCCAGGCAATGAGTTTCTTCGATCACGAATCTTTTCTTTTCTCTTTTTTTTCGTTCTGCAAAGATTTTGAAATGAGCGAGGGGAAGATATACGAGGGTAGACAGGAATGAGGCGGAGTATACGAAATGTCGAGGAGAGGATATATATGTAACGACCCGGATTTTCCGTCGTTTGATTTTGAATATTTAAATGGTTTTAAATATTGATTTGGAATGTAAATTGATTTTGAATATGAAGATTTTGGTTGGAATTGTAGAATGAATCTAGATTTCAAATATAGCGATTTATCGTAATACGGAAATGGCGAATAATTGAAAATTTAGTTGAATATGAATCGAAATGATTTCTAATATTGATATAAATTCTATTTGAATTAGAATTGATTTAGTAAGTTTTAAAACTAAAATTACAAGTAATTTCGTCGATTTTGAAAATCGTCGATTTAACCGACGTGTTAAAATAACGATCCGTGACACAGTCTCCGAATTCGATGAAACTGGTGCCATTGGATCCGTAATAGTTTATTGTTATTAAATTTCAAATTTTGTAGTATTTAGAGTTACCGTTTGGTCGTACGGAATAGAAACGCGTTGAAATTAATATCGGAAATTTATATAATAATTGAATTCAAAACGCAATCTTCCACATACGATCGAATTAGGTCTCGAAACTTGTTCCATTGAGTTCGGAATAGGGATATAACATTAGGAACGCCAGGCGGTACGCCTCAATAGGAGTTCAGGATTTTTAGATACGTAAATAAAAATATTTTTAATAAAAAAAATAAAAAAAATTAAGCAGACCTAGCTACCATATGACTCTGAACCCAGCCAACCTAATACATACGAAGCCGCGCCTTTCACCATTTTGAATCGCGTCTTCCCTTCTTTAGTTCGATTAAAAGAAAAAAATAAAAAGAGAAAAAATTCAAAGCGAACGAAAAGAAAAATCAAATGGAACATCACATCGACGGCATTTTCACCGCCTTAACGGCTAGTTTTGGGTTCGGCTTCAAGCGATTGACGAGGCTAGGGTATCGGCGCTGGTAGACGGGGGAAGCTCTTGGCAGTGGCGCTCGTTGGTGAGATTTCGACATGCTCCGGTGGTTCCAAGCGATGGTGAAGTTTGAACGAACGGGGCAGCTAGGATTTCATGACCTGATGTTCATTGCGATGGAGAAGGAAGACGTGTGGCCCAGATTCATTTTAACGTGGGATCAAGGTTAATTAAAATTTATTCTGTAATTAATTGAAATTTAATTATATTAATGAATCGAAATCCTATAAATATTATAATGTTTTCATACAAGGTCGGAAACAAACGAAACAAGTTGCGCTGGGTTCGTATTCGCGAATACTACGAATATGAATTAGATTGGAATTGATTGGAGCTAGCAGGAATTTGGATTAAAATTAAACGCTTGTTTAATTTTAAATTCAAAATGGAACGTTTGGACGACAACTAAAAATCAAGGTGTGTAAATCTCGCTCAATTTGGTTGATTGGTTTAATTTATAATAATTTAATTATTGGATGCTTGGTTGAATGGATATACTATTATCAGTTGGATGTTATATTACATATATATTAGTAGTTGGTTATATTTCCAACCGATTGGAGCGGATGAGACACTACGTGCCCCGCATAATAACGGATGACCCTATATTACCGCGATATCCCGCCTCAAAGCGAGATTGGTATTTTATGTTATATAACATCTGTGGATGAAGGGAAACAAGTTGGAGGGATCCAACTGGATTCCTCAAATATATTGATTGTTTTTCATATATAGTGATATATGCTGAAATTATATAATCTGTTATGGATTGTTGTGTGATTTGATTGTTTAGATGCTATAGTAGCACTGGCCTTAATTTCGATATTTTAAATACCATGAATATTATTTTTGAATTTGGAAATAAATTAAAAGGGCGATTTTGGAAATGAAAATATTTATATTGAATTTTGGGATTTATAAAAATGAATTGATTTGGATAAAATAAATAATTTGATTTAGATATTTATTTAGCTATTTCGTAAAATGGTTTCCAACAGAGAATTTTAAATTGAGTATTTTTATTTCAATTTAATTTCAGATATATATATTTTCAATCCAAAATAAATGTCATAGGTATATATCATTTAAACCTATTTCTTAATTAATTCGAAATAATTCAAATAACAGTTTTATATATTGTCAATAATATGCAGGGTGATAACATAACATATATATATATATATATAAACATCCAAAAATCCAATATGTCAACCTATAGCATCCAATCGCAACCAATATCCAAAACAGTCAATGAATCGCAATAATTAAATAATTATCAATATCAGGTGTTTATCCAGCAATTCAATTTCAATTTCAAATTAAACTGTCAATTTAAATTTCTATTAGTTCAATTCATATATAAATTTTAAATGTCAGTTAAACTATCAATCAATAGTCAATAAAATAAATCACTTTGTAAATTCAATTTAACTAACATAAAAATATTTTAATACTTCGCGAGCGTTATAAAACACTCACATTCGTTCGAATCTAAAAATTTAAATGAATCGAATAGAAACGAATTCATCTCCATAGCATAGGGACTCTGATACGAATCTAATGTAACAAACCGCACTCGAATCCGATCTCGAACGCAAAAGTTATGCAATGTATTAATATACGATTATAATTAAAACATAATTAACATTTAAATTAACTTAATAAAAATAATTAAAACTAATCACCTTCATTAATCTCCCTGGCCGCACGCGTTCCCTCTTCCCCAACTCGTTCGCGACCTGCTGCTTTTTTTATTATCTATGATCGATCGATCACCGAGCTGCCTCAGCCATCGACCGCGACCCCACGCCGCGCCCAACTCCTCCACCCCACGCCTGCGGCCGCCAATATTCCTCTAGCCATCGCCGTGTGCCCAAACATCGAATCTAAAACCTTAAAATACAGCGACCCTCTCCACTGCCGCTGTTCTTCTCATTCATGTACATGCACACTCTCGATCAACTCCAGGCAATGCGTTTCTTCGATCGTGAATCTTTTTTTTCTCTTTTCTTTCTTTTTTTCTACAAAGATTTTTGAAATGAGGGAGGGGAAGAGTAAAAGGGTGGACAGGAATAAGGCGGAGGGTACGAAGTGTCGAGGAGAGGATATATATATATATATATATGATTATAATTTGGAAATATCTAGCTTCTTAACGCTCGAAATTCTCGAACTCCAAACGAGGCGTGCTGCTCAGCGTTCTATACATTACACCCCTATTCCGAATACAATGAAACTAGTTTCGGGAGCCAATTCCATCATATTCAGAAGATAGCATTTCAAATCAAATTATTTTAATTAAATTCTGAAATTAAATTCTACACGTTTCAAGCTCGCATGGCCAAACAATAAGTCCGACCGCTACAAAAGTTGAAATCCTACAATAATTCACTATTACGGATCCAATGAAACTGGTTTCGTCGAAATTCGAGACAGTGCCCAAAATGGCTATTTTTACATGTTAATTAAAATGTGAAATTTCCAATTTCTATTTATCCACTTTTAAATTCAATTTTAAAAGAAAAAAAATCTCCATTCTTGTTTAAATAAAATTTAATCAACTTTTGAAATCATTTTGGCTCATATTAAATTCAGTATTCAATTATTTAAACAATTTTCAATATTAAATTTAAACAATTTTAGTTATCCAATAAATCACCATATTATAAATATAAGTTATTTAACTTATAAATTTTAACTTTTAATCAAAATTCAGATAATAAAACAACTACTACCATTTTACAATAACTCAATATTTATTATTTAATTCTTGCTAATGATTATAAACACAGTCAATACATAGAATTTCATTTCAATACTTATTATTGCCTAAATCTTCGAAATTGTTTATTTCAAGATTTTATTCAAGTTCACATTCAATAAATTGCATAAATAAAGTATATATTTTTATTTCCAACCATTTTTATTCAATAATCATATTAAATTTAATAATTTAAAATAGTTAAAAATACGGGTCGTTACAGGTTCTCAATTTTTTTTCAAAATAGACTTTTGGAAAGTGTATATATATGTGTGTGTATAAATAAAAGGTCTCAAAGGGTTTAAATATATATAAGTATAACAAGAAAGAATGATATCAAGTGTTCTTGCCAACTACTACCTTTGGGAAAGTTGAAAATAGTTCTCAATCACAACTAGTGAGAATGAGTACAAGTTTTAGAGGAATGGCTTTGGGAAAGCAGCTAAGGTTCCGAGCGTGAACATCCATATATGGTTCCGTTAGAATCTAAAGCGAGGAGACAAGATGAGTCTAACCCGACTAAGGGAGTGTAATTATAATTTTCTAATATATGTATTAATACGCAACACCCTATATATTTTGACTCCTAAGGTAGTGGTTGGCTTATCCCTTATAGAAGTAGGTAATTGTGAGTTAGAATAAGTATTAAGGTTTTCGCAGTTGACAAGAAAATTAACTTTTCATATTTATTGGAGTTTATCCCATAAAGAAAGGCTAGTAGAGGTTTATATACCAACTAATTCTAGCATGTAAATTATTGACTTAAGGATGAGTAAAAACCATAAGACCCATATAATAGGAATATGATGTTGATATCATAAGGGGGACATGAAAGGAGACTTTACAAATTTTAGGTAGATTCCCAAATTAAAGTAGAAACCCTATTCTCGTATTGGTTGTAGTCGCAAGGACTCCTATTTATTTAAAGGTATTACTAGAGTATTTTAATATTGAAGTTGGACACTGCATTGGAAAATAAACTTGAGCTAACCATCTTTGAAAAGAAGAACAGAAACTTTATGTACTTAAGCATTGTTAGATATAAGTGAGCTTCGGTAATTAGGTTGTTATTGTCTACTCCAATTTAAGTGTTAAACCAATTAAAATGGTTTCTAAAAGTTAGAAACTATAGATGTTTGATATTTTAAATAGAAGGAGAAAGTTGCTTCATGATTTTATATAAACTAATCAAATAAACTTTATGGAAATTGTTTAAAAAGTAAAAGTAGAGAATTTGATTAAAAAAGATTATTCAATAATTGTTTTAAAGCTTTTGTTTTGTCTTTTAGGCACATTGTCATGCTTACGTTCAATGTGCACTTTGATTTAATAATTGAACTTTTAAAAAATAAAAATTGAGAAGTATATAATACCTAATTTTTGAACTCTTTTATAAATAATAAATGGTTAGTACTTGGAAAATATCTTTTATCGATTTTTCCATCAAACTCTAAAATAATAAAAGTAATAAGTTAAAAATACCATATTTTCTTTAAACATACATTTTTTTGTGTAAACTTCTTATTTGTGAAAGAAATTTTAAAATGCATGTTTTATGTACATTGTGTGAAGTTAAGCTCAACCGTTTTTTGATAATTTAATTAAAGAAAAATCCAATATTCATAGTGAGATGGAAACTCTTGTCAAAAATGAAAAGAGAGTTTTACATTCCTAAAACTTACTAGTTTTGTAGAAATAAAGTTAAAATAAATGGTTTTGATTTAAAAAGGGAAAAGTGAAAATATTATGACTATCACTAAAACTTAAAAAGGAAAGAAATAGATTAGAGTTAGAGAAATAGGATTAAACTACCCACTTGAAAAGAATTTTGAAAATGTATAGGATCTTATATGATACAACGTATATACTAATGTGAGAGTATGTACTAACAATTATACTAAGTAGAGTAAATTAATAGAGTATAAATAAGATAGATAAAAGAAAGCACACCAGATATTTTATACTAGTTTGGACCTCCCGTCCTACGTCCAGTCCCGAAGCTCCCTTCCATATTTCCTTTGACCAAATAACCCTCACTTCGCCCGGAGGAATAGGCTAATACAAAAGTATTTCTTTGACAATCTTGTGTTCTAAATAACACGGATATTGACTAATAGTACAATTCTTCCTATGATCTCCTTTGAGAATGTGAATGTGGGTACTTTGAGTTGTAGGAAGTGATTTAACTAAAATGGTATTTTGGTTATTATAGATTGAGAATATGTAAGTAAGAGATTCACATATATGTAAATAGTGAGTAATAAGAAATCAAGAGAATAGTTTATCCTTAATCTCATTCTTTGTAGTATTTATAGGATTAAAGAGATGTAGATGAGAAGTTGTTACTGTTAAATAAACTATATTCAATTTAATGGCTGCAACCATCTGATGAAGAGATGAGTTTATTCAATTTACAGACAAAGGAATTTCTAATAACTTTTCTTTTGACCACTTTCCAAAATTACAAGAGGAACATAGCTAAAATTTGAGGGGAAATGACTCATTTTCGAGTTGTTTTTGTGGTTTTCGAAGCTTTGCAAGTTCTAAGTATTTCAAGTTTTCAAAAGAGTTTTGCAAAATTTTGGTGAGTAAACTTCTACTTTTTTATGGAAAGATTCAACCTTTATTTTGTTTCCTATTTGGTTGTAGAATATATTGTTGGATGGTTGAATTATCATATGGTTTGGATGTATATATGTTGCTAATTATGGTTTAGCATGGATTTGTGAATCGAATGTTAAAGAGATATTTTTGGTTATAAAGTTGTGATCTTTGTCTTGTGATTGGAAGTGATATGGAAAGATAGTAAGTAAAGTTAGTAAATGGAAAAGTTAGTGAGCAAGGTTAGCACTTGGAAGGTGTTTATGTTCGACATAGCGATACTTTGAGTTTTTAAATTTGATTGCTTACTTTGCTTGAAACAAAATGTTTTCTAAAGTTTCTAACCTTTTGTTTTGCTTCCAAAACTTTATATTAAGTTCATAAAGTAAGTCAAAGTTAAAAAGTAAGTGTTTTAAAAGACTATTTGAGATGTTAGTAAAGTTTGGAAGTTAAGGTATCCATAGCGATAGTCGCTATGGATGTGGTTCGATAAAAAGTCCAATTTTGGAAAAGCTAATGTTTATATTTTAAAGTGTTTTGAAATTTTTAAAAACATAATAATAATGGTTAAGGAAAGTTAATTAAGAATTTAAAAATTAATTATTAATTAATTAGTTTTGATAATTAATAATTAACTAAGTACTAAACAAGGTTTGTTAATTTTAATTAATTAAAGATTAATACTAATTAATTATCTTTTAAAAGTAAGATTAATTTTTAATTAATTATGAGTTAAGTACATGATATATTTTTGATTAATTATTAATCAAATATAAGGTCAATTATTTATTTTTTAATAAATCAATTGTTAATTATTTTTAATGATAAATTAATTAATGTTTAATTTTAAACTAATTATTTATTAAAGGTTTTATTATTTAAGTTTTATTTAAAAGATTATTTAATTAATGAATTAAGATTAATTAGTACTTAATTATTAATAAAGGTTTCAAATTATTATTTTATAATTAATAAAGCATTAATCAAGGGTTTAATTATAAATAAATTATTTATTAACGGTTTAATTATTTATTAATTAATAATTAAATTAAGTTCAAATTTAATAAAGATTAATTATGAATTAATAAGAGTTTATCTTGTAATTAATAATTTTAAAAGGGAGTTTTAAGTTTTAAATCCTTCTTTTCGAGAACCAAATTGTTTTAAAGGTACTTCTTTTTCAAAGATGGTTTTGAATACAAGGGATTCAAATGTTTATACCGTTAAGTAGACAAAAAGTTGTGAATGAGTTATGTAAATGGTTTGATTGTGTGGACATATGTTAGCAGAATAAATCCCCGTTTTTCTATAAGTTGATTGTTTGGAGATCTGATAGTAGAGTAAATCACCGTTCTGCTATAATGTAATTGTTTATTATGTGGACATATGTTTCGTGGAATAAATTCCCATTTTGCTATAAGTAGCGAATTGTTTTGATATCTATTTAGCAGGACAAATCACCATTCTGCTATTATGTTATTTGCACATGTATATGCTAGTTGAGTTGTATTGACATGTTATTTCCTGATTTGGATATGAATTGCATTTACGTATATGTTGAATTATGTAAATAAATGGTAAAGTGACTTGAAAGTGAAATTAATGTTAAATGGTAACTTAAATTACTACCATTGGGATTGCTATGATCTTTTTGAAACTATAAATTATGGTTTTGAATTAACTACAATTCTTTAATCAGTTTTGGGGTTTGAGGTTTGTAGATGATTTTTCAAGTTATATTATTATTTTATAAAGGTATTTATAAATAAAAGCTTGTTTATAAAAAAGGGTTTTACTAAGTATTTTTTTATATTTAAAGTGATTTAAAAGGATGAGTTGCATAGGATATTTTGTAAAGGATTTTTCTTAAAAAAGATTTATCAAAAGAGTTTTAAATAGGAAATGTTTTATAAATGATTTTAGAGGTTTGTAAAGAGGTTTTGTAAATTGACTTGTAGACTTTAAAAGTGTTTTATAAATTGATTTTGGAAATTTATAAAGGTATTTAAATGTGAAGTGAGCTTTTAAAAGGGAACTTTTTGTAAAGGATAAGTGGATCGGTTTATAGTAAGTAATGTTTTCAAAAAGGAATTTAAAAGGAGGAATTTTCCAAATGTTGTAATAATGTACTTATACCCTTATGATAAGTATAAATGTTTTCCAAGTATAAAAGGGATGTAAAGGGTTTGGGAATAGTGTTTTGAAAAGATACTTTGATCGAATGTTTATAAAGTGAGTTTAATTAATTAATGATTAATTAATAAAGGCTTAGTGGATCCCTATGGAATAAAATCAATGTTTAATGATTGTTTATTTGATAGTTAAATAACCGACTATCAAATCTGGACCTAAACGTAACTTTGGAAATATCTAGGAGAAATACGCGAGTTATGTGGCACAATCATCGCCAATGTTGCTGCACTGTGCTTATAAATCTCATTTCATTCTTCTAGGATAAATGATAAGGAAATCCGTTCACAAACGGTTAGGAGGTGAACTTCGCCCTTATCTTTGTTTGTTTATTTCCAAAAGAACCGAGGTTGAGTTTACAGAGAATTACGAAAGTTGTTTCGAAGACCCTGGGATCAGATATGTTATCCGAAAACAACTTCGATCCAACTCAAGCGTTTCGACTTGAAGACATTTTGAAGAGTATGAAACCGAAGAAGGAGCCATTAAAGTGCAAGGGTTGCTTGCTACTAGTTCTGAGGGTGATTCCAAAATGGATATAGTAGAAAAAGTGCCTTTGGATTGTCCTTATCCAGGATAACTTGTATGGATGAATGCTGGCACTGCATTACTGCCTAGAAGGTAGTGTTAACATTTCAAGTGGGATTGCTATTCAAAATGTATGCATAGCCTCAAGCCTCATTAATCGAGAATAACTAAAATCAGGGGAGATGCAGCAAGGCTAAATGGATCGCTCCCATTAGGGTGTGTCATCACCTTTCTTGATACATCTACATATTTATAGATTGGTTGTGCATGAGAACTCGGTAAAAAGGTTTGCAAAGCAACCGGGATGATGACATATTGGGTACTATCTAGTAAGGGGTAGGCCGGTCATGTGTTGGCAGGGGATCCTGGTGAGGTCCTTGGTACATTTTCTAGACGTGTACCGTGATAGGTGGTACCTCGGTGCCTTGTCATAGTATGGAATCCAATCTCCAATATGTGCCTTTACGGTTTTGATTGTAGAGCCTAGTATGCTGGAATTTAATAATGGTAACAATTTCGGCTATTTTCATATATTTATTTTTGGAACGCTTGGACATTATTATAATATTACTATATTTTCTATAACAAGTGTTTTGGTTATCGTAAGGTAAAAATCCATCTGTGTTTTAATGCGGTGTGGTCATACGAGAAACCTTTGATAATGTAACGACCTGGAATTTCACCATATTAATTTTTGGATATTTAATTAATTTCAAATATTCAAATAATAAGTTTTATAATTAAAATAAAAACACTTATAAATAATAAATATTTAAGGTAAAATAGTTTTCAAATTTAGTTTACAAAAATATTTAGTTCGATGAAAAATAGAAAATGTGACCGGAAACTGTTTTCCGAATTTTTGACGTTTCATCGTATAAAAGTTATTTGAAATGTTGTGCACACTTTCTTATATATATATGCACACATAGACTAATTATATAATATGGATTAAGATAGTATAATTAGGTTTAATTAAGTTAATTAACTTAAGATAATGATGATGTGACACTTTGGCAACTAAATAAAAAAATAAATAGAAAATAGTCACATCAGCGGAGACAAGATTTGACACGTTGGCAACTCAAAGTACAAACATGTTTAAACATGTTTCTTAGCATGTGCAAAGGAGGGAGGCTTGGTGATGAGGTGGAGCATATGAATGGGTGCAAAGGACAGGGTATAATGGTAATTTCCTTTATGCATTTTATATAAACGTTTTTTCTCCATTTTCTTTTCACTTTTTCCATTCTTTTCAAAAGTATTCATCCTCCTAAAGCTTCATAAAACATTTTAATTGCTTCCATTTATAATTTTAAGTTTTTTAAAAATCCAAGTTTAAACTTTTAAAATAATTTCAAACTTATTAAATCTCCTCCTTTTCATTTTAAAAACATCTCTATTTTACTCCCACTTCATTCGGCCGTAACTTCATCCAGCCTACGACAAATCAAGTTTTTCTTTTTTTTAAACCACATATATATTTCAAGTGGATACAACTTTGTAGTTTACCACAATTTCTGATTTCGAGCTTAGATGCTCCAAAAATTCATTTTTTTGTAAGAGTGTTTTTGAACCTAGAATTTTTTGTCCGAAAATACCCCTCACAGTTTTGGCCATAACTTCCTAAAAATTTAACATTTTTGAGTAATTATCATTTTTAAATAATAGAAGAAAGAATTTCATAAAACTTTCCTTTTAACCTCTTTACCAAATTCTGAGAGCAACGTACCTAAAATCCAAGGAGAATATGACCCTTGCCGAGTTGATTTTTGGTGGTTTCCAAGCTCTATAAGTTTAAAGTTTATCTCAAGTTTGGAGAGCTTTCGGAAAGTGAAACTCTTAAATTTTTTGGGAAATATTTCACTTTAGTTATATTGTGATATATATTGCTTGCTTGGTTTGGATATGATGTAAATTTTTTCATGTTTGGTTTGGAAATGTATATGTGTGATGGATGCAAAAATATTAAGTAAATGTTAGTTAGCAAACTAGTTAGTACCCTCAAAAACCAAAGCTTTAAAACTATATTCATGTTCATATTTATTGTCTATGAATGCTTGTTGTATGTATACTTAAACCATTTCTATGTGATGTTTGGTTGTGTTGATAATATTATAAACTTGTTTGCCGAACTGCCCATATAGCTATAGTTGCTGTATCGGCACTTTCGGAAAATCACTTCTTATCAAACCATTTGGTTTCATCTTCGTGCTTGGAATTGTTTTACAAGTTAAGAAAGGTTTTGATTAATGATGTTTTCAAAATTAATTAATTATTTTAATAATGATTATTTAATTTAATTAATTATTTAATTAATAAGGATTAAGGTTAACTAATTAACTTATTAACGATGTGTTTTAAATCTATACTATTATATTATTAGTGAGTTTGGTTTCGAGAGCACAGAAGCCTCCTTGCTATTTTCAGAAATGAAGCGTCATAGCAAACTACGCGTGTTTCTTTCTTCTGTTATGTTCTGCGCTTTTCATTTGTTCTTCCTTCCTCTTCGCTTTTGGCTTTAATCCTTCCTTTGCTCTCATTTCCATTTCCATCCAAATTACCCTAATTTTTTCCCACCTTCTCACCGATTAACCCTAACTTTTACTGCCTCTTCCTTTATCGCCAATGACACATCTACCTCTTAGGAATCGATTTACATCTTACTCCATCGCCCTAGCAGTTTCAACCCTCCTCCTCCAATCGTCATCGAGCCGCTGTCTTCTCCGACTTTACTTCAGTTCGTCTGCAGCCTTCGCGTGCCATCGTCCTCTCTTGCCCTCATATTCGTCTACCTTAACCCTATGCCCTAAATCCCTTTTCTTACCCTCAATTCACCGCCGTCCCTCGATTTTCTAACTGCGCGGAAACCCACGGGTCGACGATATTTGGAACAGGTAGGACGGTCTGTCTTCATGCTGCCGACGACGACAAATGAACAACATATCGACATCGGGTATCGTGACTGCTGTGGGTATTAGGTATACTTACATTCCCTAAGTGATGTTTGTACTCCATTGAGTAATGGATAAAATGTAAAATTGGTATGCTGTTCATTTGTAATAAGTGATGTTGCTGTAGGTATTAGGTACACTTACATTCCCTAAGTGATTTTCATACATTCCCTAAGTGATTTTCATACATTCCCTAAGTGATTTTCATACAACTGATCATTCCATTTCTAATATTGCATTTTTAATTTTGGCATTTCTAATATTGCATGTATTGATAAGGATTTTACATTTTATTGTCATTTATAGGTATTTCCAATTCAGTAGTGAATTATTGACTGGATCCTTCTGCATATAAAAATGTCAGGAGCATTTTCCTTATCATTAAAATGTTATTAATTCCTTGATACTGTTAACTTTTAATTTATAAACAGAACCAACATAGATGCAACCTTATCTTCACTACGAATTCTATATATAGTTTTAACAATGTGTAGTCGACTTATAAAAGCCTATTTGAATTAGTAATGTTTTTTTGGCTCGAACAGATTAAGTTCTGCCATTGGAAAATACTTATTATCAGTTATATACTAAATTTAATGAAACCATTTAACCCACACTTAGAATAAATTTCAAATTTATATGCTAATTGATTTAGGTTATAATCATGGATTTTGGGACTGCTCTTTTCTTTGCCTAACTTGTCTGAATTTGGCATTATTCTTTCCCACAACTTAAGGAAAATTGTCCTTTTCATTCTGACAGTAAATTTTATTCTTGATGTTATTGATGTTCACTCATAATTTGTCATTGTGACATTTTCAGGCATTTTTTACCAAGCACCCAGACTACACGAAGAATGATTTCTACATCACAGGAGAATCATACGATGGACGCTAAATCCCTGGTTTTGCAAGTCGGGTTAACCAAGGAAACAAAAGAAAAGAAGGAACTCACATAAATTTGAAGGTAATATAAACATATCACTGTTACATGTCTTTGAGAACTGAATTTCAACAGTGTTAAATATTTGTATATATTCTTAACTTTTGTTGCAGTTGTTATTATCATCAAAATTTGCAGCAGCAATTTGCTTTTTATATGCCTTTTTTGTGCATATCAAATTGGATTTTTATTGCTAAAATCAAGAATGGTTATATTTAAACCTATGATACGTTGTTGAAGAACTCTAATACATTTTTTAAATGGACAAATTGTTCAAAAAACAACATATGTCCAGGTGAATTATCTAATATCTGATTCCTATCCCCTTTACATTTTTAGCCTCATTTCTGTAAACAACATTTTCCAATGTACATGTTTGTTGCTATACTGTTAGGGAATACTTGCATCAGAAAATTGGGTGAACATGGTAAATTGCAGTTCAATTAAACCATTTAGGTGTAAACATTCTCTCATTTAATAGTCTGACTCACCATTACTTTTTACTAACTGTCCATTTCTTCACCGTTATTTTTTTCTTTATTTAATACCCTATGGGCAATATAATTTCATACCCTGTAGAATAAGAATTTTATTTCATGAATTTAAGTGGTTGTATGTTATAACGTAAGAACATGCAGGTCAAAAATTAGGATTTACGCTAGAACAAACTGATACTAATTACTCACCTGTTATTTAGGGTGAGATTGAATTTATCACTTGCATAGTCATACCATAAGATTTATTGCATCAATTAAACTTCATGTGAATATAAATTTAAATTATTTTTTGCATATGCATATCATCATGGAATTACTAATGAGTTGGCGAACGCAACAAGCAATGAGAAAAACATGCTTTCCATAGCATGGAAAATTGAAATCCTGCTTGCTAATTCACCAAGGAGTGAAAAGAGAACATGGAGCAAGGTAAGATATTCACGCACAATTTTCTTCCATTGCAATAATATATACTCCTATTTCTTTGGTAACATCCTTTATAAAACGTAAAAAAACGTTGCCATAAATTCTAGATATATGCTTGGTTATTTTTACTTTTTCAGCAAAAAGTTGACGCCTCCCGATGTTGTTAATGGGACTAAGATGTCACGTTCCAACTCCACTTTCGGTTATATACAATTTTGAATTCAATGGTACAGACAAAGATGCAGTTATGTATATGCATCATGCAGAATTCTATATTCTATTTCACATATTGATTTTTTGATTTCAATGGTTCTGTGTGTAGATGTATACATGGGCATTTCATTGTTTTAACGAACAACAACCGTAAATGTTAATTATATTATGTTATAAAACAATATAATTTTTTTACTATATTTACGTAGTCTTTGGTAAGTTTATAAATTAAATTGTCTATAAATTATTACAGCAATATTAAAATTGTACCTGTAAATAAAAACAGTAAAATTTGGCCACATTTTACTATCGGAATCTAAGACTGATATCAGAAAGTTCTTGACTTTTTAGCATATATTTTCATTAAATGGGTAGTTATATACCACAAGTTTTCCTATATTTATTCACTATGGGTTTATATTTATGTTATTATATGAAGGCATCTTAAATTTGTAAACTTCACATATTTGAAATGGATCTGAAAGAACGTAGGCTGCTTATGTGACATATAAGCACTAACAAAATGATACAATTGTGCTTCTTTTATTAAATTTTCAACTATGTTGATAATTTATATTTTCGACCAATAGTGTTATAAATGAATAGTATTATTTATAATCCTCAACAATCATTTGTGTCTTTAATTCAGAGTGTATGATTATAAGTTGGACATGAACAACTTTCATTATGATAAAGGCTAAATGAGAAAAAGTAAACACAAAGCCAAAAACTTCCACTGTTGAAATTTTGAGATAGTTATAGCCCATTTTGATATGCATCTACATGATGTAAACCATAGGTGTACCAACTTCAACGATATTTTAACTCTTGATGTTGTATAAAAAGACAATGAAATTGGATCTATTCTTAGAAGTTCAATAAATTTTCATGCGTTAACTGATTGGAAAGATATAAAAAAAACTGTTAACAATACTTAGTAGTTACATATAACTGATATTGGATATCACGTTTGTATGATATACCCAAACAATCATGGACATTTTAATTTCAGAAAGTAAACTTCACAGGCTGCACTTAACAGTTTGGATGGCATAAGTAATGTTATTTATTACTGAGAAGCTTAAGTTTACATGAATTGTATATGGCCAAATCAAACAAAAGTTTCCACGTGTGGAAAAAGGCACTTCGGATGAAGTTCATGAATAATTTGTAGGCTGTTGCATTTAAAATTTCAAAAAATTATGTGTGAGTTCAGGGACTAATTTTAGATGTACTGTGCATGAAATATTTAAGTTATACACATCATTTAATATTTTTATTACCTCCTTTGTGATTGACTGCTTGATTTAATTTTCTTTGCATATTGTAAAGTCTTCACTCTTGATTTTAGCTTCTTTATATTGAATTCTGTTAGAACATGCTAAAATAATCGTATATATTGAATTCCCATGTGCACGAACACATTCAGGCTTCCAGTCGTAAAAGGATGAAGTTAGCTAGAAGTTCATGTTTTTCATGTATTGAAATAAAATTGTTATGAATTACTGCACTGATAACTGATAACATGAACATTTTTCCATTGCTTAATTGGTTGATATAGAACTTCAGACGCAACCAAATTATATGACTTGCTACTGCAGTTGCTACTGCAGCTTTACTCTTACTACACTCCTATTTACCGACGGTCTTAAATTAATGTTGCAGCCTTCATCAAAGAACCTATAGGTCTACACTTCACATACTGCATTGTAAGGAAATCTATATCTTCACTTTCGACCCTTACTGTTGCTGCAAAGGAAATTTAACTAGATTTAATGTTGATGTAAGTATCATCTTCATTACAAGATGCATTCATAATTCTATACAAAGCTGATAGTGTTGCTGCATTATTTTGCTACTTCTAACATATATACACATGTAACTAACAAAAGCATTTTTTGTTGTAGGTGCAAATGTGTGCAACGTGAACCACATGGATGAGTGGAATAAGGCTCCCATATAGGAATCAAATACAGTTGACACTGCTGCCTCTTAATAATGTAAATTATATCTGCAGTAATCGTCATGTTTCAATAATCAATAAACAACTATGTAAAAAGACCGTTTCACAGTTGATTTAACCGTAATTCCCAGACTTTAGTTTGCTCGATTGTTTCTTTTACAGTCTTTAGGATTGCAATGTCTATTAAGCATAATTTAATACATTTACATTTATCTGTATCATGTGCCGCTGTGGTAGGACATTTTTTTGAATTAATCAGCTTTGGATATATTTACAGCTTATGATAATTAGCATCGTTACTACTTATCTTACCCATGTTTCACTTCCTCCATGTTTAGTTTGCACCCGATTTTTGATTTATAATTGCAAAGCATGCATCATCTGCTACAAAATTCAATAAACTGTTATGTATGTACACACTACACTTTATTCCCTCCCCATCGAATTTTAATTAAAATTATAGCAATTTATTCCTCTATATTCCATTTTCATTGTTTATAAGTACCTGTCTATTCCAAACTCCAACTCTCTTACCTATTATGATATACAACTTTTCAGAAATACATAGAGGTACATAGATTGCAAACATAGTATGAATACTAAAATATTCTTATTTTACAAGTTCAAACGCAAAATATGTGCAATGCTACATTGCTGCTTAAAATCTGCTTCTACTAAAATATGAAAAATCAATTTCATAAAATGCTTTCCAACTATTTATAAATTAATATTTTAATACGACTATTTTGATCAACCCGTGTGCGAAGCACGGGTTCACACTAGTTTAACTAATTACTTAGTTAATGATGTCTTAAATTTAATTAATCATTTTATTTAATGATATTTAAGGCTAATTAATCTTTTGAAAATGATGGATTAAAGTTAATTAGTTAATTAATTAATGATGTTTTAAAATTAATTAATATTTTTAATTATTGACTTTTAAAAGGAAATCAACTTGTTTTAACTTTATTTAATCTTTCCTTAATGAAGATTTAAATTTATCAATCATTTAAAATAATGATATTTAATTATTAATTAACTAATTTAGTCAATTATATTTAAATATAATTAATTAATTAAATTAATGATGTTTTATTGGTGATTTACCCTTTTTAATTAAAGGTTATTGGGGTTAATTAATCAACTTAATTTATGAAGTTTCAAAGTGAATTTATCAAAGTAACAAGTATGTTTTGACTCTGTTATTCATTTTAAATAATGATAAATAATTATTAATTAATTTAATTAATTATATTTTACTAATTAATTGAATTAATATGGTTTAAAGTGGTTTACCCATTTTATTATTCAAAGGCATTTGAAGTTCAAAAATCAAATTGCGTGATGAAGTTTAATAGTTAATTAATCAATGTAATAAGGATGTTTTAAGTTATTAAATCCTTTTTAAATTGATGTTTTGAAGTTAGTAAAATCTTTTAACAAAGTGTTTTAAATCTAATACTTGTAATGTGAAGCCCAAGAACAAATTCGGGTTTTTAAAAGAAAAAAGTTTGATTCGTTTATGGAAAAGAATTAATTTCCATAAAGCAATTCACTTTTATGGGAATGATTTATTTGTATACTTAGCACTAAACGCTGAAAATGTAGACTTGTCACTATTTCGAAAGATAAGAATAATCATGAGACATGACTATGAGGCAACACTACCTTGACTTGTCCGATATTATTGTTAACCAAGAAATAGTACAAGTTGGAATTCGACGAGTGGTGATAAGTATACAAGACTTAATTTCCATATACGATCGTTTTATACCCTCGATAGTTGGTTTCCCAACTATTGGTTATCTCAGCTTCTTTATTATCATCATTCTAAGACGAGTTGCTCCGTTGAGCTTTGTTATCCTTTGTCGGAAATGATTAAACCAAAAGCGCGAGAGGGGGCCAAGCTATGTGGGGTTGCTCCCTTTAGGGTACTTTCACATCTCATCTAGATTTTTGTGTACCGTCATATGAAAAACGGTTAAGATTTAGATGTGAAATATTCGAATTCTCGGTAAGGTCTGGCGGGGTTCGGCTTGGAGGGTCCTGAGTAGTGTCACAGAGTAAATAAGCTTCTCGAGATTATATTACTAGAGGTATATTCCAAGGGGGGTGCACCTTCCTAGTCATTGTTGGAAAATTTTCTTTTCTTATTTGATTCGAACCTTTGAATTTGTTTTCTTTAATTACAACGGGAAGAGTCAACCACTCTTCGCAGTGTTCAATTATTGGTTTTGTCCATTCTATCCAGTTTGGATGGTTATCTTGTTTTGTCCATTCTATCGAGTTTGGACTGTTGTCTTGTTTTATCCATTCTATCCGGTTTTGATATTTATTCAGGCTATCTCCATTCTTTTAAGTGTGAATGTTATACTTATTGTACTCATCATCTATGTTTGGATTTTTTCCCTATTGTTCATTTCCATTTTTTTATGTTTGGTTGTTGTTTATGTGGGAGGAAACCCGTTCTGCGTTAGCGGCATGTCCCACATATTATTGTTAAATGCACTTCCTTTTTTTCAAAGTTTTACTCATACCAGACATTTTTTCCAACCCGAGCTGTTTATTTTCCCTAAACTCTCGGGTACTCAATTATATTTGGGTTGTCCGAGAATAGATGGTTTTCTTTGGAGCTCTTTGAAGACGGTGTTCGAGCAGGCAGCTCTTTAGTTATCTAGTTAATTATGTTCCATTGTATGATTATGTAGGTGTATTTTGTATCTTAAAAATGAAAAGTCAGAATGTATAGCTATCAATCTATTAGATGTAGTATTCCTTTTATAACTCTGATAATTCCTTATAAGGAGTAACCTTTTGTACTATATCATTTATGTTATATGTAACCGTTTCGCTATGAGGTTTATCTATTCTATCTTGTTCTATTCTTTATTTCACCCCAAGACAACTTATATTTCGAATGCTTGGGCAACGACACACGAATACCGAGGATGTATTAAGTGTCATTTCTAAGATAAAAAAGGTGGGTCGTCACAGATTGTATCAGAGCTTAGGTTTAGCGAAGCCCTAAGCCCTGGTGGGGTAAACTCTCTAAGGATAGGATTAGTAATATCCTAGGATAAGGTCCTAGAGTATAAGTATATATTGAGTGTGTATTTGTTAGTGTTTTAAAAATATTTTATATTGTGTTGTTTGATCCATTAAGTGGTATATGAATTCTGGTCGATGTGTCTGATCAACTTTATCGATAGAGATTCCTAAACACTTGAACAGATCTGCCAATACAGTATTGTTTTAAAATGGTAAATGAAATAATTTTACCTAGGAATATATTTTACATATATAAGAATGGTTTTCAAAATTAATATAGTTGTATAGTGGAGTTGATTGTTTAGAAATAATAATATTTTATCGTTATCATTTAGGATTTGTTTGGTTATGCTCGTTCCAGTTTGAGCCTCAACTATTGTTGAATAGTTCACAAGGAATTTTCCATAGTAAGATATAGGTCAAGTAAATGGGAATTAAGGAATCTTGGAATGAACCCCTTGTGAATTAAGTTTCACAGTTTGATTATAAGGTGTTCGGTGAAAGGGTTAAGTTAAAAGTCATCTTTTAATAATGTTAAGCTAAAAGTAAATATTTTGGAAAAGAAATTTTAAGTAGAACGATTTTCCTTTGAATAATTCGGAGGGAAATATTTTAGTTAGTTCTGTGGTAATCTGAATAATCTCCTAAGTGACGATCAGATCTGCTTAGGCAAATGTTATGGAGTACTTTGTAAACTATTCTCTTTATCATTATGCGATCAAAATAAATTCAAATCTGAACGAACCTAAAGATGAGTTTTGAAATTTATAACTGGGCATTTAATCTTTAAGTTCCCTAAAAGGGAATTTATTTACAAAATAAAATGTATTTTTGATAAGAGATTGTTTGATAAATGAATTTTACCTTTAAATAATATACGAGGTAATTTAACACTAATTTAAATTGGTTAGATTGGATATGAAGGTTTTGATAACGTTGTTTTATGAAAACCATAGATGTTATTTAAGTATCTAAGCAGTGTAAACTAATTGGTGTTATTGGCGCAGTCGATAAACATGATTCCTTATAACACCTTAATGTGAAAAGGTAGGATGGTTTTAATAGACATTTTTTTATTAAAACCATATTTTTTGTTTAAAACATATAAGTTGTAAAACTATTTGTTGTTTTGGGTCAACCCATAAACATCGTCCATTTTAACACTCTAAGTTAAAGAGGTCGAGAGGTTGACTCAGTTTTAAAAGACCGAAATTTTGATTTGATCTTCATTTAAATTGTGAAAAGCAAAATAAAGTTTTGTTTTGTATATACTCTTAGGATTTAGAAGGGTATTATGCAAGTAAATAAAGTGGAATAAGTTATTATTTGGTGTTTAATAAAGAAATGACTATATAAAATATTTTTAAACTTAGATGAAAATTTATGAAATAACTCATAAACAATTTTGGTATTGAATAAAATACTAAATGCAAATTTATGTGATTTAGAAAGATTTGTGTAGTCAAGAAACCAATAATTTTAGAGTATAACTTTCAATTTTTGTCCGAGTAAGTTTGGATAATGTTCTAAGTAATAACCAAAGGCTAGTGATCAAATAATGGTATGCTTAGATAATTATCTATATTTGGGCAATCAAGAAAGTTTTGAACCTAAGTTAGGAGTTTGTTGTTAATCTTTTGACATTTTAAATAATGTTGAGTGTTAGATTTTTCCTTATGGAATTTGAATGATTGATAGTGTCAGTGTATTCCTTAACTAAATTTGATTGATTGATTGTGTGGTCCAATATACCACAGTTTATAAAGTTAATTTTTTTTATAAACCAAGGTTTTTGAATTATTGTTTATTAGGACTTAAATCCTGGTGCTTTTGAAAATGTGATTTTGGAAATTTTTTATTTGGGAAAGAGATAATAATTGTTTACTCTAGTTGTTGTATTTGGAGGAACAGGAATACCACTGGATGCTCCATGTTGTTTTGATTCTAGAGTTTTACATGTTTTGCTAGGAGGAACCCCTCCTATTTATTTTTTGGTTTTGGTTTAAATATATTTCTTTTTGAAGAAATTTGAAAATAAAATTTTGAATATAAGAGCCTAGGCATTTAGTTCTAAATTTATCTTTTGATATGATTGTATGCGTAGTATTTTATTTCAAAGTATTCTTTGAATTTAGTTGCATATAGATTTATATCATACTAGTTTTTGCTAGATAAGTTACACCTGATTAATGTGTTAGGTATTTCTAGGATAATCTTCTTTCTGGGATAAGATTGTGGTAAATTTCGAGGATGAAATTCATTTAGGGGGGAGAGTGTAACGACACAGAATTTCACCACATTAATTTCTGAATATTTAATTAATTCTAAATATTCAAAAAATAGGTTTTTAATTTAGATAAAAACACTTTTAAATAATAAATATTGACAATAAAATAGTTTTCAAATTTAGTTTACAAATATATTTAGTTTGATGAAAAACAGAAAATGTGACCGGAAACTGTTTTCCGAATTTTTGATGTTTCATCATACGAAAGTTATTTGAATTGTGCACACTTTCTTATATATATGCACACATAGACTAATTATATAATATGAGTTAAGATAGTATAATTAGGTTTAATTAAGTTAATTAACTTAAGATAATGATGATGTGACACTTTGGCAACTAAATAAAAAAATAAATAGAAAATAGTCACATCAGGGGAGACAAGATTTGACACTTTGGAAACTCAAAGTACTAACATGTTTAAACATGTTTCTTAGAATGTGTAAAGGAGGGAGGCTTGGTAATGAGGTGGAAGCATATGAATGGAGGGCAAAGGACAAGGGTATAATGGTAATTTCCTTTATGCAGTTTATATAAAAGCTTTTCCCCATTTTCTTTTCCCATATTCTTTTCACCTTTTCCATTTTTTTCAAAAGTCTTCATCTTCTCGAAAGCTTTATGAAACATTTTAATGGCTTCCATTTTTAATTGTTAAAAAAATCCAAGTTTAAACTTTTAAAATAATTTCAAACTTGTTAAATCTCCTCCTTTTCATTTTAAAAACATCTCCATTGTACTCCCACTTTATTCGTCCATAACTTTCTCAAACTATGCCAAATCAAGTTTGTCTTTTTTTTAAACCATGTATATTTCTAGTGGCTACAACTTTGTAGCTTACCACAATATTTGATTTCGAGCTTAGATGCTCCAAAAATTCATTCTTTTTGCAAGAGTGATTTTGAACCTAGATTTTTATGTCTGAAAATACCCCACTGTTTTGGCCATAACTTCCTCAAAATTTAACCTCTTTGAGTAATTATTTTTTTAAATGATAGAGGAAATAATTTTATAAAATTTTCCCTTTAACCACTTTACAAAATTCAAAGTGTAACATGTTTAAAAACCGAGGAGAATATGAACCTTTTCGAGTTGATTTTTGGTGGTTTCCAAGCTCTACAAGTTTAAAGTTTATCTCAAGTTTGGATAGCTTTCAGTTAGTAAAATTCTTAACTTTTTTTTGGAAATATTTTACTTTAGTTACATTGTGATATATATTGCTTGCATGGTTTGGATATGATGTGAATTTGTTCATGTTTGGTTTGGAGATGTATATGTGTGATGGATGCATACATGTTAAGTAAATGTTAGTTAGCAAACTAGTTAGTACCCTAAAAAAACAAAGCTTTAAAACTATATTCATGTTCATATTTATTGCCTATGAATACTTGTTGTATGTAAGCTTAAATCATTTCTATGTGATGTTTGGTTGTGTTAATAATATTATAAACTTGTTTGCCGAACTGCCCATATAGTGATAGTCGCTGTATCGGCACTTTCAGAAAATCACTTCTTATCAAACCATTTGGTTTCATCTTCGTGCTTGGAATTATTTTGCAAGTTAAGCAAGGTTTTTATTAATGATGTTTTCAAAAATAATTAATTATTTTAATAATTATTAATTAATTAATTATTTAATTAATAAGAATTAAGGTTAACTAATTAACTTATTAATGATGTGTTTTAAATTTAACTGATTATTTAGTTAATGATGTCTTAAATTTAATTCATCATTTTATTTAATGATGTTTAAGGTTAATTAATCTTTTGAAAATGATGGATTAAAGTTAATCAATCAATTAATTAATGATGTTTTAAAATTAATCGATCTTTTTAATTAATGACTTTTAAACGGAAATCAACTTGTTTTAATTTTAATTAATCTTTCCTTAATGATGATTTAAATTTATAAATCATTTAAAATGATGATATTTAATTATTAATTAACTAATTTAATTAATTATGTTTAAATATAATTAATTAATTAAATTAATGATGTTTTAGAGGTGATTTACCCTTTTTAATTAAAGGTTATTAGGGTTAATTAATCAACTTAATTTATGAAGTTTCAAAGTGAATTTTTCAAAGTAACAAGTATGTTTTGATTTTGTTATTCATTTTAAATAATGATAATAAATTATTGATTTAATTAATTAATTATATTTTACTAATTAATTGAAGTAATTAGGTTTAAAGTGGTTTACCCTTTTTATTATTTAAAGACATTTGAAGTTCAAAAATTAAATTGCGTGATGAAGTTTAATTGTTATTAATCAATGTAACAAGGATGTTTTTAGTTATTAAATCCTTTTTAAATTGATCTTTTGAAGTTAGTAAACTTTTTTAACAGAGTTTTTTAAAGCTAATACTTGTAATGTGAAGCCTAAGCACGAATTCGGGTTTTAAAAGAAAAATATTTGATTCGTTTATGGAAATGAATTAATTTCCATAAAGCAATTCACTTGTATGGGAACGATTTATTTGTATACTTAGCACTAAATGTCAAACAAGTAGACCTGTCACTATTTCAAAAGATAAGAATAATCGTGAGACATGACTTTGAGGTAACACTACCTTGACTTGTTCGGTATTATTGTTAACTAAGAGATAGTACAAGTTGGAATTCGATGAGTGGTGATAAGTATACAAGACTTAATTTCCATATACGATCGTTTTATATCCTCGATAGTTGGTTTCCCAACTATCGGTTACCTTAGCTTCATTATTATCGTCATTCTAAGACGATGTGTTGCTCCGTTGAGCTTTGTTATCCTTTGTCAGAAATGACTAAACCAAAAGGGCAAGAGGGGGCCAAGCTATGTGGGGTTGCTCCCATTAGGGTATTTTCACATCTCATCTAGATTTTTGTGTACTGTCACGTGAAAAACAGTTAAGATTTAGATGTGAAATATTTAGATTCTCGGTAAGGTCTGGTGGGGTCCGGCTTGGAGGGTCTCGAGAAGTGTCACAGAGTAAATGAGCTTCTCAGGAGTATATTACTAGAGGTATATTCCAAGGGGGTCCACCTTCTAGTTATTTTTGGAAAATTTTCTTTTCTTATTTGATTCGAACCTTTGAATCTGTTTTCTTTAATTACAATGGGAAGAGTCAACCACTCTTCGCAGTGTTCAATTATTGGTTTTGTCCATTCTATCCAGTTTGGATAGTTATCTTGTTTAGTCCATTCTATCGAGTTTGGACTGTTGTCTTGTTTTATCCATTCTATCCTGTTTGGATTTTTATTTAGGCTATTTCCATTCTTTCAGGTCTAAATGTTATACTAATTGTACTTATTATCTATGTTTGGATTTGTTCGTTATTGTTCATTTCCATTTTTGTTATGTTTGGTTGTTGTTTATGTGGGAGAAGACCCGTTCCGCGTTAGCGGCGTGGTTCCATATATTATTGTTAAATGCACTTCCTTTTGTTTCAAAGTTTTACTCATACCAGACATTTTGTCTGACCCAAGCTGTTTATTTTCCCCAAACTCTTGGGTACTCAATTATATTTGGGTAGTCCGAGAATAGCAGGTTTACTTTGGAGCTCTTTGAAGATGGTGATCTAGCAGGTGGCTCCTAAGTTATCTAGTTATTTATGTTCTGCTGTATGATTATGTAGGTGTATTTTGTATCTTAAAAATGAAAAGTCAGAATGTATAGCTATCAATCTATTAGATGTATTATTCTTTTTATAACTCTGATAATTCCTTATAAGGAGTGACTTTTTGTACTATATCATTTTATATTATATGTAACCATTCCGCTGTGAGGTTTATCTATTTTGTCTTGTTATGTTCTTTATTTCACCCCAAGCCAACTTTTCTTTCGGATGCTTAGGCAACGACACACAAATACCAAGTATGTATTAAGTGTTATTTCCAGGAACCAGAAAGGTGGGTCGTCATAGATTTTAAAAGGGTTTTAAACATAATAATTTGAGTTTAGTCACACCAGACCCATGTCTGACACGGAGTTTTATTTTCTTTCCAAAAACTCTTGGGTGCTTAAAATTTTATGGGCAGCCAAGTAGTTTAGGTTTTCCCATGGATGCATTTTGGAGGAGCTTGGAGCAGGAGGCTTCATCGATAGCTATTTAGTGTCTTGTTTCCGCTGTATTATATCTATCTTGTATTAGTTAGGTAGGGACATGCTGTTATAACCGTCCTTGGGTAGAATTTGTATTAGTATGACTCTGATGTATCATTTTTGAAATGACTTTGTAAAATATTATGTTGATTAATATATGTTATTCTATTGCATTGTGAGATTTTGTGATTGTTTAGTTTCTTCTATCTTTAATCTCCTTTCTTTCCCCTAACAATCTGTCTTTCCGGCACTTTGTTGTTTGACATTTGAATACTATGGACGTATTAGTGTTGACTTCTGTGGTTCGAAAGGCGGATCATTACACGTGGTATTAGAGTGCAAGGTTAAGTGAGAACCTTGGCCCTGGTGGGGTAAACTCATTTGAGATCGGGTAAGTGAGACCCTAGAATGAGTTTGAGTGTATTATATATAAGAGCGCGTATTTGTTAGTGACATAAAATGTTTTATATCATGTTGTTTTATCTGTTGAGTGGCTTAAAAATCTGGTGGAGGTGTGGGAAGCCACAGTGACGACAAGGTTCCTAAACAGGTGAACAAGGCGAAGTGACATGGTATTGTTTTAAAATTGGGTAAATGAAATAATTTTACATAGAAATATATTTTGTATATGAAGAATGATTTCAAAAATAGTATAGTATTTTGAGGTATTGTTGTTAAGAGAAAACTATTATTATCATTTAGGGTTTGTTTAGTCATGCTCATCCAGGTGAGCATTGACTATTGTTAGTGTGTATAGGTAGTTTTCCTTTTTAAGATTTGGTGTAACGAACCAGATTTTCGACCCTCGAAAAATCGACACTAATACGTCCACTGTATTTTATGCTGAGAAATCGAATGCCGGAAAACCCGATTGTTAGGAAAAAAGAAGGAAGAAGATAAGAAGAAAACTAAACAAAATCTCATAGCGGAACGAATAAACTATAATATACCACAAGTCTTTACACAAAAGCAAAACTGTAATATGTATATATACAAACATCAATCAGAGTATACTAACCTATTTCATCCTGGACAGTTATAACAGTCTCTCCTCTAAATTTCTGATAACACACCAACGAATACAGTGGAAAAATAAGCATCTACGTGAATACGTCTCTGGGCCTCGAACTCGCCTCTTGAAGCTCTTAGCATCCAATCTAATATGTAATATACTCGGTCTGACCCGAGCATTATAATAAAATAACACCCAAGCCAATCTAGAAAACCAGCGTGAGGAAACACACCCAACTGGATTTAAAGTTATAAGAAAATCTTTGAAATCAAAAGTATCTCGTAAGACCATGCCGCACATAAACACGGAGGGTTTTACCTTACGATGACCAAAAACACTTTTATATAAAAATCCTATGATATTATAATAGTGTCGAAGTACAAATACTTATTAAAATAGCCGAAATTGTAACATTAACTAAATTCCAGCATGCTAGGCTCTACAATCAAAACCGTAAAGGCATGTATTGGGGAATGGATTCCATACAATGACTAGGCACTAGGGTACCACCTATCACGGTACACGTCTAGAAAATGTACCAAGTACCTCGCCTGGATCCCCTACCAACACAAGATGGCCTACCCCTGACCTGGATAGTACTGAATATGTCATAACCCCGGTTGCTTTGAAACCCTTTTTATTTGAGATCTCATGCACAACTAATCCATAAATATGTAGATGTATCTAGAAGGGTGACAACATAACCTAATGGATGCGACCCACTTAGCCTTGCTACATCTCCCCTTTTTTTAGTCATTCCTGGTTGATGAGGCTTGAGTCTACGATTACCTTTAAAGAAATTCACACTTAGAATGCTCATTGCCCTCCAATGACAATGTGCTGATAGCATTCATCCATACAAGTCCGTTCTGGGACTGAACGAAACCAAATGCACTATTCCTACTGCATCCATTTTGGAATCACCCTCAGGATTAGTAGCGATTAGCCCTTGCACTTTACATCTCTATCTTCGATTCCATGCTCTTCACAATGTCTTCTTTCGAAACGTATTCGTTGGATCGGAGTGGTTTTTGGATAACATATCTGATCCCTGTCTTTTCGAAACAACGTTTGATAATTTCCGGTAAACTCAACCCTGGTTCTCTAGGAAATAAAAAGACAAAGATAAGATCAGAGATCACCTCCAAACCGTTAGTGGACGGATTTCCTTATCATCGTCCTAGAAGACGAAACGAGATTTATACGTATAGTAAAGCATCGTCAGAGATGTGTAACAACCCTAGATTTTTGCATATTTTATTTTGACTTTATTTTTTTATTTTTAAATTATTTTAAACTTGTTTAGTTCAAATATTTCATTTTTAAATATGAATTTTGATTATCATATGAATTATAATTCCAAACTTGTATAAATGGAATATTTTCCTGAAAAGTGGATTTGTGGTCAAACTAGTCAAACTTTGACTTTTAATTTTTAAATATAAATATTTAAATTCTTGAATTTTATCTTTTATTATGAAAATAGATTTAATATCATGAATACTGTTTTTCGTTTCGTTGGAAACGGATTTACATTGTGGAAGTTATGCTGTTTTCAATTTTGTGTGTAATTTGCTGTATTTAACCAAATTGTTTATTTCAAATTATATAAATAATATTTTATTTGGTCATGTAATGTTCTAAATTATGTTTATATGGGTAAAATAACTTGGTATGTATATATTTTGGTTTTAAAATATTTTTAAGTGAAGTATAAATTTTTCTAGAGTTATAGTAATTTATTTGAAATTTTCATGTCCTGTTTGCTATTTTTAAACAATTTCTTCAATTCTTTTGCTATTTTCTATGAATTTAATTATTTATTTTACTTTGAAAATGTTTAAAAATCATTTTTATTTCAAATTTTATTTTAGAATATTTTTAAAATGAAGTTAATAATTTTCCAAAGTCAATAGTGATTTATTTGTAATTTCTGGACACTGTTTTGGATTTTTAAGCAATTTCTTGTTTTCTTTTTCCATTTTCTTTAAAATTATTATTTATTTTAATTTTATATTACTTTGTTTCGGATTTAAAGTCAATTTACTGATTTTATTTTTGTTTTATTTGAATTTAAAGAAAAAGAAATATGAAGAGTTTTAAAAGCTTATTTACCTTAAGTCCTTTCATCTCCTTTGTCCTTTCATTTGCCATAACTCCTCAATTACTATCTTGGCTGTGCATTTTTGGTTTGTAGCCGTGAGTTTTCAGCCTCCATTCACCCAAAAACATTTTACCTTCTCATTCATTCATGGCTTCAAGAAAAATCTATGGGTAATGGCTACTTTTTAACACTTTTCTTCTCATTTTTCATGTATTTTTGCCTTGTTTTCTTTGCTTCTTTGAATGGCCTCCACTCCATATCCACGGCCACCACCTCCTACACCTCTTCCCTGCCATCATCACCACATACTCCTCAGGTCTGAACCATGACCGCACAATCTATGAAGAGAAACTCCATAAAAACTATGTTAATTCCCTTAAAACCATGTTGTTTGACCACCACTTGTTCACCACTTCCATTTCCACCACCACCATCACCTTAGGCCACCACCACCACCTCTGTCCAGACCCTTACTCACCCCTCCTACCTCTGTCCAGACCTGTAGCATGACATGGCCGAGCCAGTTGACCATTAGCCGAGCCCAAAGTGTGAACACAAACCTTCCAATGTTGCCTAGCCTCTTGACATTCTTATGTTGTAACTTCCTCTACATGTTCTCGCTTACGCCGTGCATTTCCTAGCCCAAACATGAGCCAAACTTGTTCAAACCTGAGCCAAACAACATCCCTAGGCCGTGCCAAATAGTAGGGAAAGCAAGGCAAAAGACTTGGCATTCAAATCTCTTTTTATTCCAAAGTTATTCCATTTCAGAGTGTATTGAATTTATGTATGTTTTGATGTTTGTTTTGGGTTGTAACACAAGACTTGTAGCATTGGATCTCGCTCTCCACTCAAGTCCGTAGTCTTGTAATCGTGCTTTTGTTTCCGTTGTGTCATTGGTTTTGTTATCTCCAGCATTTAGAGGTGAGTAAATCTCACCTGACTAATATGTACTTATGTAGTTGATAAACTGATATCGCTTGAATCTGTAATGCATATCATCCTGTTATAACTGCTATATTATTATCACATGATGTTCATACCTGTTATTACACCCGTTATATCATATGTCACTGTTTTTCATGCTATTATGTTATTTATATCAGTTATCACCATTGCAAGTTCCCTGTAGACTAGGACCACTATGGGTTGAAATGATACATACCCGAACGGACTTTAGAATAGAGAAAAATCGTTATGGGCTGAAATGATAGGCCTGAACGATTTTTATTTACTTCATTCTTACTTGGGATTGCGGGTTTGAAATGATCAAACCCGGATTTTTCATTCTAAATTACGGATTGAAATGGTATAGTATCCGTATCACCTTACCTAGGCTAAAAATGATATACAGACCCGTGGTTAAAATATGTTTTCTAAAATTTTTAAATTTATTTTAGAAATGTAAATATTATAAGATTTTGATTTAAACTTAAATAAAAATGATTTTTGTAAAGTATTATTGATTTTCTGAGAATTTTTAAGTAAAATAAATAAATGGTAAAGTTGGAAATTTGAAATGTAAGTTATTTTGGAAATCCTAATTTGATGATGAAATAGAATTTAAATTTAATATGAAATATGATAAATTTATGATATTTTGAATTAAAATGAATTTAAAATGATTTTATAATATATTAATGATTTTTAGATAAGTAAAAATGTTGAATGAATAAATGTTTAAGTTAAATTTTGGAATATAACTTAAATTGGGAATTTTTGGTTAAAAAGTGAAATTTTATTTAAGTAAAATAAATGGAAATAAATTATAATTTGGAATTTAAAACTTAATTGTTAATTTAATAATTAAATTAAAGAAATGGTATGTAATACTTGAATTTAAATAAGAAGTAAAATAAAAATTGGATTTTGTAAGAAATTTAACTTATGTAAATTATGAAAATATAAGAAATGAAATAATGACTTTATAATGTGAAATTGTACGATTTTATAAGTTAAATATGACGTAAATAAAATTTACTTAGTTTTGAAATTATATTTAAAATCTTGAAATTTTTTAATATAAAGGATATTACAGCATTTGTAAATGCTGTAGTTAAAAATAAATGAACTTAAAGACTAATTTAAACTTGAAGCTATTATAGCACTTTGCAAGTGCTATAATTGATAAAGATAACTAAAACTTAGTTAAAAATAGAGAAAACCTGTTACAGCACTTAAACGCTGTCTTTTGTAAATGAACCGTTTTAAACTAAAACTTTACGTAGCATTTTATAAGTGCTACGGAAAACTGAATTTGGTTGTTTAATAAATTTTAATGGAAATAATCATTGGGAAAGGATTAATTTTTTTTTGAAATTTAATATGTAATTAATAAAAATAAGGAATTGGCTTTAAATGGTTTTAAATGAAAGATTTAACTTTTAATGTGAGATTGAAGGGTAATTAATTTCTTAATAAAATGAATAGATTTAAATGCTATTTTAAATTAAATAAATTGATTGATGTTCAAATGAATGATGTTTGGAATGATATTATGTAGTTTTGAAAAGGTATGGTACTATGATATTTTGAAATGGATCTTTGCATGATATTGAATTTTGAAATGATATTTGATTTCAAAAATATAAATTACTATTTTGAAATTTTAACCATGGGATGTATTTAATTTATAGTTTAACTGATCCTTAAAGGATGTGCGGTCCCAAGCATCCTTTAAGTTATTGTGCATTACTGCTACAGTTCACTTGAGTTGGTTTATATTATATAAGTATATATTGTCCTGACTCGAGTGTTTTGTGTTTTACTTTACGCTCGGGTCAACCTGAGTATTTACAGCTTGGCTTTGGATTTCATTCTGGAGCTAGGAATCGCTGGAGATTCCGCTTGTCTAATTATCTATTCCTTTTCAGTTCCAGTTGTTCTATTTCAGCTCTGGTATTTTCTATGTATTGGAGGTTTCTATTGTATATGTTTTTAGACTGATATTATGTATTATGTTTTAAGAGTTTGTTATAATAGCTTCATGAACTACTATGGTATTTTAATTTCCGCTGCGAGTTATTCTGATGTTTCTGTGTTTGTGATTCTGTGTATTTGATTTCATTTGCTCCAAATTTTATTACAATCTGTTATTTTGAATTATTCAAGTCAGACATGTGTGGATTATTGTCGATTTGAATGGTCCAAAATAGTGGGTCGTTATAAGATGACTATGCCATATAACTCACATGTTTCTCCCAGATATTTCCAAAGTCACGTTTTGGGTCCATTTTTGATAGTCGGTTATTTAACCATCAAATAACAAACATTCAATCAGGATTTTATTTCATTTGGAAAATCAACATTGGCTCAGTATATAAGCAATCACAAGGCCCCTTTAATAAGTCTTCATACATACAATTACTTGTATATAAAACTTTTAATAGATATACTCACAAAATCCCTATATTTCCATATTTAGAAATAGCCATATACTTATTCCAATGGTATAAGTATATCTACAAAACTTAGAAAAGTTTCCTTTTTATTCGATTCTCAAATATTTTATAATTCCCCTTACAATTCTCCAAAATCATTTATAAATCATTTTATAAAATCTCTGAAAAAAACATTAATAGTTCCTTTGCCAAAAATTTAGTCACTTATAAACTTCTTGTACATTTCAAAATCATTTATAACTCTTTATGAACCCATATTTCATTTATAACTTCTTTTATAAATCTATAATCCCGCATCTAAAATCGTTTATAAATATCTAACCATTTATAAACTCTTTCACCTTGTAAATAATCTCCCTTACATCTCCAAACCATTTCATAAGCTCTTTTATAAAATCCAGATCTTTCGATTCCATTCATAGGTTTCAAAAACATTTATAAACAATTAAAATCTTTTACTCCAAAACTTCATTTTTTAATAATAATGATTAACACTAGACATTTAAATTAATGAAAAATTATTAACTTTAACATCTTAATAATGATTAATAATTCCAAATATTGTTAAATAAATAATAATAATTTATCTTTACCATTTTTATAAAGAATAATAACTTATTTCCAAAACTTATTAATAATCCTTAATATAAATTTCCAAACTATAATTATTCCAAAATAATTAATATTTCAACTTATTAACTTCTTATAAATTCATAAAATATATTAACCATAAAAAATAACTTTTAACAATATTAAAATAATTAATTAACTTTAAAAAATATTAATATGGTTATAAAACTTTAAAACAATTTTAATATAATTAAATAACTTTAAAAGAATATAATTACAATTAAATAACATTTAATTAATATTATTATAATTAAATAACTTAAAAACAATATTAATATAATTAATTAACTTTAAAACAATATTAATATATTAATTAGAAAAATCTTAAAATATTTTTGAAATCCAGTTTCGGATTTAAAAATCGTTTCTTATCTCAAAAACTAATTTCGACTTAGTCGGCAATTTATAGTATTTTCAAAATACCAATTTGAGGCCAATAACCACCTAACACTTATCCAATATTGATATTGATTTTCTATCACTACTGGGTTTTATTTTTAAACATAGAACAATGTTACAACCATAGTATCCAAAATCATATTTATTATTCAATAATCCATATAAAAGAAATATTATTGAAACAATATAATTCAATAATAGCAAGGAATCCCGTTGGATCCCTCCAACCTGTTTCCCTGCATCATAAATGTTAGATAATCATAAAATATAAATCAACAGCTTCGAGGCGGGATTCGTATACAAGGGTCATCCGCTATTACACGGGAACGGAATAGGTTCTCATCCGCTCCAATAGGCGAGAATATAACCAAACCAACCAATAAATGTAATAATTCATCCAAACAATCAACAATTTTTATCAACTATATATTATACCGATTAACAAAAATGGTGAGTTTAACTCACCGAAATTTCTGTTGTCCCCGAGGCATTTCGATTTGGAACTAAAACCGAACGACGTCCGATTTTAGCCCAAATTTCCACAGTCTCCAAATTCGTCCAAACTAGTTTCATCGCAAAGCACTCGTCGATACGAGCGCAATGCAAAAAGTTTCATCACGATCGGACCTCATATGAGAGGGTTATAAATTTTATAAGTAATCGATATTTTTAAAATAAATAATATAAATTAATTACAAGATCAACATATTTACACTAATACCATCTTCCCCCTTTTCTGTTCTTCCTATGCGCGAACACGCACTGCACAGCCGTGCACACACACGCTCCATGATGCCTCCAACCATGAAACAACGCCAGACCATCACTGTGATAACCCGGATTTTTAGACATCTGTTAATTGGTAATTAACTGGATTAAAAGTACTGATTTATAAGTTGAACGAATAAAATTCTGATAAATATCTGGATATATATATATATAGATTTGGAAACTATAACAAGTATTGAATTACAAATCTCTGGAGATGATAAATCTTATAGTATATAAGTAAATAATATATTTCATTATTTAATTCAAGATAAGATATCCATATATATATAAATAAATAATATACAAGCTTTATAATGTATATGAGTGTATATATATATGCCTATGGAATAAAATATTGGGAAGTTTGTTATAATATGGATAAGTTGTATTTAAGGTAATATTTTGTTTTCCTTAAAGAATATTATTTATTTAGAAAAGCATTTATTAATTTACATATGCATTTATTAATTAGGAAAATTAAAATAAAAAAATAAAAAAAAGAGCTTTTAAATCTTTTAAAGATAAATAAAAATGAAATAATACAAGTGTAACTTTTTAAACCATATTAAATACACATGTAAGTTAATGAATAATAGGTAATGACAAGTGTTGGCATTTGAAACAAGTGTCAAAATTTATTTTTTTGTTTTCTTTAATTCTAAAAGAAATCCTAAATACATTATATAAAAACTTGCATCTTCTTTTCTCATCTCTTTTCTAATTTTCATTTCTAAGTAATAAAGAAACTTCACCTAAACTATTATCCAAAACCAGAAATTCTTGAATCAAACCTGAAAACTCTTCACAAACCTAAAATTCTCTTGAATCAAAACTTTCCCAAACTCAAAACAAAACATTCCTCAGGTCAAAAATTTAAATCCTGAAATCTTTTCAAATCAAAAGCCTGGAATGTTATGCCACAAACCATTTCCAAATCCCTGAGCAAACAAAGCCTGTAATCCTTTCAAAGCTTGTAACCATTTTCAAGTTGAAATTTGCAAAGCAACCTGAAGAACATTGTCAGGCAATCTTCTCAACAGCATAAGCTTCAACTTGCAGTAATCAAAAGTCTCCAGTTTCAAGTATTCTTTTGAGAAATTCAAAATCAAACAGCAGCTTCATTTATCCAAAGAAATTCCAGATTTCAAATCTCAAGCTACTTTCATGTTCTCTGTTAAACAATTAAGGTGAGTATTCCTACCTCATGAATGTGAACATGCTGGTGTATGGATAAATATGCAAATGTTTGTGTGTGTGCATGCCTGAACATAGATATATACTTCTCTGTTAAAACCAAAACAATGAGTAACAAATGCTTTTAAAAAAATAGTATAAAATGGTATTGTATGATTATCTCTGCAACAAATATGCCTGTAGTCATGTTTTAAAGTTCTGTGAACATATTATGTAATACTTTGAGTATGGGGTGGATGTCTACTGGTTTCAGATTCTAAACCCATGCATAAATCAAACACTCAAGGTTCAATCTTCATTAGCATCTGAGTTTAGAGTAATATAGGAGGTTATATCTTGGATTACAAACTGTTTTAAGCTAGAACACACTTGAGTTGCCTCTGGAAACAAAGAAAATACAGAGCATACTTTAAACAAGTCAAAAATCCAAGTATCGAAATTCTTATATTCAGGTATATTAATCAATTGCTTATACAAAAATAGGATTTTTAACATTAAAATCTAAATTTTTAAGTGGGTTTTTGGATGGGAAGTTTAAGTTGAACGTGGATTGTATTTTGGGTTTTTTTCGGTGAACGAAGAAGTCTGGGGGGTCGGGATCACGGCTGGAGGTAGCGGAGGAGTTGTCGAGCTAGGCAAAAATGTTGAGTGAATTTTTAGGCTACTGAGGCGGCGTCAGTTCGTCGGAATAGGGTTTTCGAGCTTGTAGACGTCGATGATGAAATCGAGATCATTGGGACGACGAGGCTGGACCGGACTTGATCGGAGTTTGAGGTTGGTAGCGTGGAGGGCAGGCGGAGCTATGGATGGAATTTCATGGGTGCTGGTGGTCAACGTCATCGGGTCGAGGAGTTTTTTTTTTTTGGGCGTTGGTCGATGTTCCAATTGGTTCGAACACCTCGATTTGGATTTAGAGCTTGTGATGGAGTTCTGGGTGGTCGGGCACATTGAGGCAGTGGTCGCCGACATGTGGGAAATGACGGCGATGGTCAGAACTTGACGAACATTGGTGCACGTGCACGGCGAGGCTGGTGTCAGTGGATTTGGGAAAGAAGGTTGAAGCTCGAGGAAAGCATCGGAGAGATGCTGATCTGGCTCGAGTGCATATCGGGTTGGACCCGAAGAAAATCTAACAGTTTTAAAATTTTAATAAAGCAAGTTTCTTTGCAATATAATGAAAATCAAGATTTTGAGAATGTTTAAATCTAATATGTTTCAAGACTTGTAAATTTTAAAGTACCTTAACTATTATTCTAAATAGTAATTGTTTAAATTTAGGCAATTTATTTAATAAAGTAAATTCTTAAGTTGTTTTCAAACTTAATTAATAATGAAATTAAGAAGTAATTAGGGAAATAAAATGTTTTATTTGTATTTAAATTTAAGATCTTGAGAAATTAAAAGTTAATCAACCAAAGTAATTAAATAAGGAAAAGTAATAAGTCATTAAAGAGGAATTAATCTATGATTGAGAATTAATTAATTAAGGGATTATAAATTAATTTATTTAAAGATTAATTACTTGGTAATTAGAAATTTGTTAATTACTTAAATGATAAATTACTTAATGGAAGAAATTGAGAATTAATTACTTTGTATGGATTAAATAAAATAATTTATTAAGGATTAATAAATTATATGTGTGATTAATTAAAGGATAATTAATCAATGGAAGTGATTAAAGGATAATTAATTTGAGTAATGGAATTAAGAGTTAATTACCTATTGTAATTAAAGTATAATAAATGAAGGGAAATTAATTTAGATGGATGATTAAGGAATGATTGATTTATTGATTTGTAATTAACTAATGATAAGTAAGCAGGATTAAGGTAATTTAAGTAATTAAAATTAGTGATTAATTTAATTGGAGATTAATTAAATAAATTAGGAATTATATTTAATAAATCTTGCTTATGGATAATTGAATGATTTTGAATACCCTAGATTATTTGTTATTCCTGGTATGTGATTAAGATGCTAGGTGATATGATGTTTGGGATATGGATTATCTATCTGTAATAGAATCACTAGGTGAATATGTTACTATGAATATGAATTTATTTGTTCACTTAAATAACTTGGATTTAAGATGACATGGGTTTCGAAGAGACAAGAGTCGGGTATTAGGAAATACCCGAAACCACTTCGAAAAACAATTTAAAATTCCTTATAAATTGGATATGTGAGATAAATCAGGCTGGTATGAATAAGTTAAGTAACCTGGGTATTTAATCCTGAGAACTGTTGTGTGAGATAAATGATTTACTATAACTCGTAAAGGTACGAGCTCCTTGGTAATTCACTTAAGTTATATAGCTTGGTATTTCATATTATATGGGTTTACTCACGCTGGTTTCCAGCCTGACCCGGGTGTTACTTTGATGTAATGCTCGGGTCAGACCGAGTATTACAGATTCCAGGTAAGGACGTTTTGGAGCTCAGGAGGCGAGCTGGATGGCAGGAACGTATAGAGTGTTTTCCGCTGTGTATTTGAGAGTTGTATTGATAGTAGTATGGGGCAGGTTGATATAACTGTCCAGTCTATTGTAATGATTGTAACTCTTATTAATTGTATTGAAAGTAACAATTACAGCTTTCTTTTATAAAAATGCTATTATTTGTTATTATATTTAATCCGCTGCGAATGTGAGATGTTGTGTTTTCTGTTCTTCTTTCTTCTTTCTGTTTCTTTCTTCTATCTCTTTTCTTTTTCTTCTAACTATCTGGAAATTTCGGGTTCGAAATTTCCGGGTCGTTACAATCACCAATCAACTTCCCTCGTCGATCTCCACCTCCTTATCACCTTGCTTCATCCTCCGAGCCACCGCATCGAATCGCGACATCTAGCAATCCATGGCGACCGTACACATGTCGCATCTCTCCCCTGACCACCGCGCCTTGCCAAAACGTGGCCATGACATCCCCTTCCATCGATAACCCCAAAAACAAACTCCAAAACCACCAATTCCTCTCCAATCGAGCAAAATTGTAAACCTTAGGCCGGCCTCACAAAAATCCAAGCCACCCCACACACGCGCACAAAAATCAAATCCAATTTAAAAGTCTTATTACCCTCATTCTTGTTAAATAGTGATTAAATAAGCTTTTAAACTATTTTTATCCAAATAAAAATCCAAGATTCAATTATTAAATTCAACAATTAAACTATCCAATAAATCACTATGTTTGGATTTTAAGTTATTTAACCTATAAAATTAACCTTTCAATACTTAAAATTATTTAAATATTCTAATTTCAAATAACTAAAATTCTGGGTCGTTACATTCTTACCCCTTAAAAGAATTTCATCCTCAAAATTGACAAGGTAGGGAAAATGCCCAAGACCATTTCTTTTCTAAAATAAATTAGTTAAAATAACTTCCCATATCCATTTAAGCCTTTAACTTCCCAAAATCAATTTGTTGGAACCTTGTTATTTCTTTTACTAAATTTCCAAATTCATCCATAGGTTCCAACTAATATTATCCATTCAAATTTTAAGTTATAATTCAAAATCAAACTTTAGTTATCACAAATTTCTTCAAAATTTCTAACTTATTAAATTTTCGAAAAATTTCGTCAGCGTCTCCTTTGCGTGGCTAGATCAGAACAACTACAAATCGCTACTACGGGCCCAAACCAACAAAAGAAAACAAAAGCCAAGTGGCTCAACCATAAAACCATCAAATCAATCAACAATATAAACATGTACCTTTTTGTTGGGCAACCCAATTTTACTTATGAAACCAAAGGCATCAAATTAGCTCATGCTTTTAAATACCTGCATCTTATTTACCAATGATATCCAAACATAAAGTTTATAATCATATTTTATTTCGTATTTTCCCAATTTCAACATTTGTTTTACTAAAACCGTACGATATACATATATCATCCATACGCAGTATAAATCTAATCGCTCGCTCGATCACACAATTTCACTTCCGAACTAGTATCGTTCACACAACCCTCTAGTGCGGACTCTGATCCGGTTCCTCGATCAGAAACCGTTATTCTTCTTGCATAGCCATATACTATGATAGAGAATCCCAGAATCAATCAAAAATCCATATCTAGTGTTCACCGTCGAGAATCGAGTGAAAAATCCTAACTCGGATCGATGTAAATAATCTCGAAATCATGTACTCGAATCTGGATCAAACTGTTATGGGAATAAGATAATATATGTACAACTTACATATTTATTTCGATTGATTCTTAGCTACACCAAATTCCTTTTTATTCACATTCATTTCATTTACATTCACTTATTCACAATCATTATTCACATTGCTTTGTTCACATTCATTATTTACTTAGTATATCCTTCTAATACTGATATCATTTAAGAATTATTCTTTCAATTTTATGTTTAATCACATCTCACTCCATACTAAATTCATTTATGAATCCTTTCCTAAAAAATTTCTTAAGTCTATAAACATTTCATACAACATTCCTTATGTTTATTACCACTTCACACTTAAGTCTATATCCATTTTAAATCAAATCCAATTGCAATTCCATTTGACTCCATCCATTTGTTTCAATTTCAATATTTCAATCATATTCCAAAATCATATTCAACTCACTAATTTATTCAATTAGTTCATTCCTTAATTCATTTCCAAAAGTTATTTTATTTAACCTAACCTAAGCTAAATTTCTTTCCATAATTCATTTTATACTTAACTTAAGTTAAATTTGCATAGTTCAGTTCCAAATTTACTTTCCTTAACATTCACATGCAATAATTTTAAAGCTTTATTTCACTTACAAATTCCCAAAATTTATAAGCTATCCACTTATTTTCTCATACTCCCAATAAAACATTTAAATGAAACTCCCAGAGTTTAAACACCTTGTTCTTAAGTATTTCAAATTATTATTTTTTGAAATCATATACACACACACACAAAATTCCATTGGTATATCAAATTATTCTTTTGAATTTTCAAAATTTTTTTACTAAAACAAAACTCCATGGTAGCGATTCCTCTCTTGGAAACTCGAAAATGAACGTCGATGATGCTGTAGTCTTCGCCGAAATTATTTTCCAGTGACCAAAGTGAGTTCAGTGCTTTTATTCCTTTTAAAACCCTTTTAAAAATATTTCCATTCTAGAATATTTTCCAAATAATGCTATTATTATTTTCCAAAACTTTGAAAAATATTTTCAAAACCAACGGGATTTAAATTCCCAAATTTCCAGCTTTTAAATCCTTTATAAATCGTTTTTATACACCATATTTATATAATATACTTCAGTAATTTCATTTCCTTTCAATTTATCAATCACATTTATAAATCATGTATTTATGTAATCTCACTTTGGTTATATAAAATCACTTCTTAACTGTTAATCTTGTTTACATTATAATAATAACACTTTTATTCATTCACAACAACAACAAATGATAATAATAAAATATTATCATTCTCTAACAACCAAACAAACCATATATAACTATAATAATTTCTAAAATATTATCCCTTTATATATCAAATATAATCAAGGTAAAATTATTTCATTTACCCATTTTCAAAACAATACCATGTCGAGTTGCTCTACTCAAGTGTTAAGTGATCCCTATCAATAACGTTAATTACTCGTATTGACCAGAATCCATAAGCCACTCAATATATCAACCAACACGATATAAAACAGTTTCAATATCACTAACAAATACGCGCTCGTATACATAAACAATCAAACCATTCTAGGATGCTACTATCCCTATCTCTAATAAGTTACCACATCAAAGCCAAGGTTCTCGCTTAACCTTTGGCTCTGATACCAAATGTAACGAACCAGATTTTCAACTCTTGAAAAATCGACACTAATACGTCCGCTGTATTTTATGCCGAGAAATCAAATGCTGGAAAACCCGATTGTTAGGGAAAAGGAAAGAAGGAAGAAGATAAGAAGAAAACTAAACAATATAGAATCTCACAACAGAACGAATAAACTATAATATACCACAAGTCTTTACACAAAAGCAAAACTGTAATATGTATATATACAAACATCAATCAAAGTATACTAACCTATTTCAGCCTGGACGGTTATAAAAGCGTAGCTTTGTGGACGAGACTTCGTCGGACCTCACACCCCGGAAATGGTCAAAACAGGAAGGATGCGGCAAGGTTATTAGGGGGTAGCGCCCCTTTAGTGTATGTCATTCCTTCTGGATAGAGGTGGTATCATGGTATGGAGCCCAGATACTTAACCTATGTTGTTGCTGCAAATTTATTACTTTGTGGTTGTTGGAAATCGAGGATCCTCGGATATAGATCGGTTACGATCGGGGGATGACATATTCATGTCAGTAGTTACCCAGTTAGGGGTAACCCGGCCTTGTGTTGGCAGAGATCCGGTTAGGTTCTCGGGTCGTCTTTCCAGAGGCGTACCTATGTGGCAATGGGAAGTTCCTTGGCCTGACCATTTGTTGGAAATCCAAACTCCAATACGCACCTTGTACAGTATTAGTTGTAGAACCTGCCATTTACTTATGGTGGTCACCACTGTTTAGATGGTAGCTATAGTAGGCATAAGTGCGGAATGCCTATGCCGGCTAAGATTTATATTTTACTTTCGAAATGTTTTCCACACTATGCACTAGTAATAATATCAAAAATGATTTGATTTTGCGTATCAAGCATCTTTGACTATCATAAGAAGAAATCTCCTCCAATTCTGCGTTTGCATTGTGTGTGTGACGGGAGGTCTTATGGTAGTTTCATTTTCCAAAAGCATTTCGAATAAATTTTATTTTCTTTGTGAAAAATAACTGTTTTACGATCTCACACCAGTCACCATAACCGACTCGGAGTTTATTGTTTCCTTTCTAAACTCTGGGTGCCCATTATTTTCCACATGGGCAGCCTAGAGTTATGTTATCAGGATATTCTGGATATTCTGGAGCTTTGGAAGCAAGCTGGATGACAAAACATACATCCGTACTTGTTTATTTATTCCGCTGTGTATTCTGTATGAGGACAAGTTTATATAACTGTCCATTGTTGTATTGAGTTGTTGTAAACTATGATAATGATGTAATGTATAAAATGATATAGTTCTTTGATTTAAAGATTATTCATTTATCTATTATATGTTGTTCCGTTGCGAATGTGAGATTATGATATTCTTCTGTGTTCTTCTGTTGTTCTTCTTTTCTTTTCTTCTATCTTTTTCTTCTACCTCTTCTTTCTTAAACCCTAAGTATTGGGTTTTCCGGCAGTCGATGGCTCGGCAGTCGATACAGTGGACGTATTGATGTCGATATTTGGAAGTCGAAGAATCGGGTCCTTACAAAGTGGTATCATAGCATATGGTTAAGCGACAACCCTGCTCTGTTGGGTGTTACTCATTAGAGATAGAGTCAGTAGTACTCTAGAATGAGTTGAGTGTAATAATAGATATGAGCGCGTAATTGTTAGTGAATATAAAAAAAAATTGTTTTGTATTGTGTTGACTTATCGGTTGACTGTTAATAGATTCTGGTCGGTGCAGTCTTGCCCACTGTAATTGTAACATCCCGGAATTTTCGACTTTCGAAAATTCGACATCGATACTCACTTTATCGACTGCCGAGCCATCGAATGCCGAAAACCCGAAAAGTTATGGTTTTAAGAAAAAGAAAAAGGTAGAAGAAGAAGAAAAGAGTAGAAGAAGAAGAGAAGAAGAAAATAGAGAAGAACAACAGAACAACATCAGAAGCAGAAACAATATCAGAACCTTACACATCGCAGCGGAACAATATATAATAAATAAACACTAGTCTTTTAAAACAAAGAGCTATATCAGTTTATACATACATCAATCATCAGAGTCAATATACAACAATGGACAGTTATATAACTTGTCCTCATACAGAATACACAGCGGAATAAATAATTTCAGATACAAATACTACGTCTCGTCATCCAGCTTGCTTCCAAAGCTCCAGAATATCCAGAATATCCTGATAACATAACTCTAGGCTGCCCGTGTGGAAATTGGTGGGCACCCAGAGTTTAAAAGGGAACAATAAACTCCGAGTCAGTCATGGTGACTGGTGTGAGATCGTAAAACAGTTATTTTTCACAAAGAAAATAAAACAAATTCGCAATGCTTTTGGAAAATGAAACTACCATAAGACCTCCCGCCACACACAATGCAAACGCAGAATTGGAGGAGATTTCTTCTTATGATAGTCAAAGATGCTTACTACGCAAAAATCAAATCATTTTTGATATTATTATTAGTGCATAGTGTAGAAAACATTTCGAAAGTAGAATATAAATCTTAGCCAGCATAGGTACCATTATAGTATGCTTGCTATAGCTACCATATTAAATGGCAGGTTCTACAACTAAAACCGTACAAGGCTCGTATTGTTTCTTTGGATTTCCAACAAATGGTCAGGCTAAGGAACTTCCTATCCACGATGGGTACGTCCCTGGAATAGACGACCCGAGAAATAACCTAACATTACGGTTAGATCTCTGCCAACACAAGGCCGGGTTACCTCTGCAAAAGTAGATAACTACTGACACGCGTATGTCATCCCCCGATCGTAACCGATCTTCCCGAGGATCCCCGATTTCCAACAAACCACATAGTAATAATGCAGCAACCACATAGGTTAAGTATCTGGGCTCCATACCATGATACCACCTCTATCTAGAAGGAATGACATACACTAAGGGACGCTACTCCCTAGAACCTTGCCGCATCCTTCCTGTTTTGACCATTTCCGGGGTGTGAGGCTCGACGAAGTCTCGTCCACAAAGCAACGCTTTCTACAAAGCCCTGCTTCGGGTCAAACAAATGATCAACCTATGATCACAAAGATATAAGATCAAACAAATGATCATATCACAAATGATCAAACACTGATCATTTCACGGCAACACTCAGTATGCCACGTTACCAAATTGGGAGTATATCGCTGATAAATTTCAACTACATAACCTCTGAGCTCGTACGTCTCAGAGAAGGGTGTTAAGCTAAGAGAATAAATTCTCCGCCACCAACAGAAATGTATTTGAAAGAAATCAGCTTTATATCTCAAATTGTAACGTCAGACATACAATCCATACAAGTCTGTTCCGGGATCGAACAGAACCGAAGGCACTTCTCACGAAGCCCTTGCATATCCGGATAAATTTTCTAATCACGTCCGGACTTCCCGTCACTAAGGGTGATAAAACCTCTAAATCGGAGATCAGCCGATGTAGAGTAACTCGACAGTAATCCTTCCGTTTTCAAAAATATCCGGTCTTCAACACCGGTCTTCGAACGCAATTCATAACGACGTATCACATATTCGGAATGGGTTATACGACCCCATGGTCCTTTCCCGGCTAACCCGAATAGTGAGCGTTTATTTAAAAACAAGTGTGGCATTCAAATTCATCCAATTCACATCAAATACCTATTCAAGGTAATTATTGATAGTCGGTTATTTAACTATCAATAAAGATGCGCAACATCATCAGATTTCAAATAATTTTCCAAAATATTTCATTTTCCAAAAATATCTTTACTAGATATATTATTTCCACACTTAACCATTTGAAAACAATTTCAAATCAACTTCCACATTTCAATTTATCTTTAAAAGATAAAATCTCAAAACAGTTCATTTCATATTGGAAAAGCATTTCCATACTTATTAAATAATAAGTAATTCACAAATCTATTTATTTTCAACACTTGGAAAATATTCGATATACTTAAATCAAAATTTAGTATATATTTCATCCTTCAAGGAAATCATTCTCCTTCACAAATTTTATTTGAGTCAAACGAATGTTACGTAAAACATCGTTACGACAACTCAAAATCACTAGTATAGGGATTCGAAATTTAGATAGATATATAAATCCCAATACTATATAAAACATTTCCTTTCGGAAATCATTTACTATAACAACAGTGTTATAGTCCATCATTTCCTTATTCCTCGAAAAACGTCTATTTCAACAATGAATGTTGAAATCTATGCTTTCGATTCATAATACATTTTAAAACATCTTTCAAATGTTTAACTTCATTTTTTTAATATCACTTCTTCAAAAATAAATCCATTTTTATTTAATACTATATTCACTATCCAAAATCGTGAATATAATTCACTTAACCCAATTTCAATCATTTCTACACATTTTATTTCAATAATAATTCGCTATCCAAAATCGCGAATATATCTTCTTTAATAACCTCCTATATTAAATTTATCAAATTTTATTGATCTTCGAATTTATAAAACAACGTTTATAAATTCTATTCCTACTTTATAACAACTTCGATTTGTAAATCTCCTTTATTAACAAATTCGATCAATATTTCATTTGAAGGCAAAAACCCAATTTATAAGTTAATTTCTTATAAATCTTCCATTCTACAATTTCATTCATTTTAACTTCACAATTTATAAATCTATAAATTTCATTCATTTTAACTTCACAATTTATAAATCTATAAATTTCATTCATTTATGAATTCCATAAATATTTCATTTTTAACACTTATAAAAACTCATTTTATAATTCCAATATTTGATTTATAAATATCAATTTTATAAATCTTTTATACAGATCGTTTATAGTTATTCAAAAATCCCAACTTAAACCATTTTATAAATAAATTGACTTTTATTCCAAAAACGACACTTTGGTTTTATTTCACTAAAAATTATAACTTTTATAACTTTAAAATTCTAGACGTTTATTTATTTGAAATAAATCAATTCAAAAATTCCATAAAACTTATATTTTCAAAAATCACTTTAAAATCCCTTTTAAAGTAAAAGTCGTTATTTTTAAACTTCAAAACTTGAATCCGATGATGCAACAGCACCAATTAGTCAATCACAACAACAACCATCATATATCAATATATGATAACAGAATATACATCAATATCTATAAATAAATAAATACTGGTGAGGAATCCAGTTGGATCCCTCCAACCTGTTTCCCTGCATCCACAGACGTTAGCACAATACCAATTCCACTTCGAGGTGGAATATCGCGGTATATGGGTTTTATAAAAATAATCCTCTTACTAACGGCGCAATAGGGTCTCATCCGCTATACGAGGCGGGAAATCAATCAATCCAATATATACATATGCCAATATGTATATATTGCTATATATAGATATATATCCTACTATATCTAATATCACATCCAATAGCAATCAAATCAATAACCGAAAATTCCACTTTTCAATCGAGTGAGAAAAATCTCACCTTAGCTTTTATTTTGCAATCCGTTTCCATTTCGTCTTGTTCCCTTTACGATTTCAAACTGTATAAACATTTATACTATTTATTAATATTCGAACAGATCGAATAATAAATTTTCATTTGATAATTTTGATTCATCGATGATTTCATTTTAATAGTTAAATTAACTGATAGTTCTATCTAAACCAATTTTCCACCTAATAAGTTTCTATATTATCTAGTTAATTTAATTAACTAAAAATTTGATATCAACAAATTCATTTCCTGAATATACTTTCTTCTAAAAGAACAGTAGGCTAGATATAGATTTATAGTTAACTTAAATCCTTATATCTTCCAAAGATAAAATAATTTCTATTTTTCTTTTTACTATAAAAATAAACAGTAATACATTTCACTATTAAATTCTTAAAACAGATTTCGTTTTTTTTGAAACCTTACTGCAACATATGTAATTTTTTCTTTAAACTACATATACCTGAAACTGTATAAATCCAACTTTTCCTTAAATCCTTTTTGTAGCTAAAATAGTTAAATCTTCAAACCCATTTATTTTAAAATTATACTAGTTTTAAATAATAGTCAAACTAACCTAATTTACATTTGGAGTAAATACCTTTGGTATCCCTTGAGATAATAATTTATACGCTTGATTTTAAATAAGAAATAATTCATAGTTGATAATGATTCTCATATTCGAGTTGACAACTATTGGGTAAATAAAATTTCAAATTTTACTTTACTTTTGAATTTTGATAAACAGTTTAATTTAAAAGTTTAAACTAACTTATCATTAAATTAAAATGTTATTAAATTATTTTAAGATATCAATATATGTATACTAATTACAGTAACAACACATACAATAATTTACTTAACTGTGAGCTACGCACTAACGAATTCATTACCAGATTTTAACTTAAGAAATCCTTAGACCTAAGTGTTGGGATTTGGTTACCTTCGAACGAGAGAACCCAAGAGCTTCAAGCTCCAGCTCCAGATCTGCACGAGATCGAACTCGACACCCCAATCCATCGAAGCTTCCGCCTCATCGAAAACCACCCTGACAAACGCAAATCACGACCTCGAGAGTCCCTCACCCCCTACCAGGCTTCGATCGATCGCTGTTTTGTTTTCTGAACTGCTCCCCCCCACGCGAGTTGCCCCACTTGAACGCCGCCGCCTCGTGCTTGCATATGTCCCTCCGACCATCCTACTGTCGAAATTGACCACCAACAAAGCTCGTCCACGCCTACGCAACCATCGCGACAACATCCTCCATTGCCGCGTCACCACCATCGCGCTCGTTTGTGCTTCCCAGACCTTGCTCGAAATCGAGCCCTCCGCTTCGTCATTGATTTTTTCGAACGGTTATGCTGAGTTGAGGAGGAGCGAAAGTAAATGCAGGCGATTTTATTTCTGCCACTATTTTGTTTGAACGAAGATTGTTTCGATTTCATTTCGAAAATAATAGAGGTAGAGGCTTCGATTTTTTTCTTTCTCCGAAGTCGGCCATTTCTTTACTTTTAACTGGAGATGGAAATTTCGTTTTTAATTGAAGAGAGGGGAATGATTTCAAAAGAGTGGAGGAAGACAGAAGACATGGGATGCACGATTTTCTTCCATGATTCCTTGCGTGGTATTAGGCGAAATTTTAGGAACGAAAGTGGATGATATTGACCCATTTAAATTTAAATTTAAATTCGAATTCGAATAAATTTCGATGCGTTTGCACGTCATATTCTCACATAACAACTCCAAATGCCACGAAATTTGAAATCCGACAATAATTCGATATTACGGACCCAATGGAACTGGTTTCGTCGAATTCCGAGACTGTACCTCGGACGGCTATTTTCCAATATCGATTCGAACGATTTAATTTCAAAACTGATCAAATCATTTTCAAACTCGATTCCGAAACTTCTGTTATCTTCAGTATTATCAATACGAATTTTAAAAGCTTTCGAAATATTTCTCTTCAACTTTAAATTGAAGATTCCAATTTTTATTCAATTCAATAGATTAAATTTTTAAATTTAATCGCAAATTTCAAAGTTATATCGGGGATTCAAATTAAATTACCGTTCAAATATTTAAAATTAATTAAATATTTTCAATTTAATTTGTTCAAAATTCTGGGTCGTTACAGACTTCCCTCCTTAAAAGAATTTCGTCCCCGAAATTACAAGTTAGGAAAAATGGTCCTTAACTCGTCTACTATTTTTTTTTTCAACATCCAATAGTTTTGTCAATTTTTCAAAACAAATCTTCTACTAAAGATTCGTTATCATTTCTACTAACTTTCCAACTCCAATTAAAGTTTCAAACAATATTGTTTTTCTTCAAAATTCAAATTCAAATTCAAATTCAAATTCAAATTCAAATTTAAACTTTCAAAAATTTCTCAAAAATTTTCTAACACTCGGAATTTTCGAAAAATTTTGCCAGCGTCTCCTTTGCGCGGCTAATACGGTACGACTACAAAACGTCCCTACGGACTCTCAGATTTCAAAAAGAAAAGAAAAAGCCAAGCGGCTAGACAAGAAATCATCAAAAACTCATATTATAATTCAAATACTTACCTTTTGTCGAGCAATTCAAATTATCTTTGAAAATCAATTCCAATTCCTTTATAACACCTGTATATCCTACTAGCCATAATATCTAGCACATATTCAAACCATTTTGCAAATTCCACTACAAAAATTTTGATACTTCTTATATCATCTTTACTTCCCTATTGAAGTTTCATATTCATTTTCATTCAATTTCACATTTCAAATTTCATTTGAATTTAATTCACAATTCCAACCTTATTTGGATTCTATTTAACTTCTGAATATTGAATTTTATCAATTATCTTTCATTCACAACTGCATCATTTTAAATTAGTTTCATTTACTAATTTATCACAAATTGTAATTCACTTTATTCAAATTTGTTTTCAACATTCAGTTTCAATTCCATTTTTATTCTTTTGTTCATTCCCAAAATTTATTTTCAATTTGCCATTTTGGTTTATAACCACTCATATTAAACTGGATTTCAAATTCCATATGAATTTAATTCATTTCACTTTATTTAATTGATTCACTTACACTTAATTTAATTTAACTCCATCCTTTAAATTGAATTTATTCTATCAATTCAAATTGTATAAGTTATCAACTTAATAATATTTCATAAATATTTCTACATAGTATTCCAGAGTTTACCAACATTTCAAAAACCATTTTTGAAAACAGTTCAAATTATCCTTTGAATTTCTAAACTAATACCCAAATTTTCAAACAACTTTCATTTAAAAACAATTTGGCAGCAATTCCTCTTTTGGAAACCCGAAAATGAACACCGGTGATGTCGCGATCATCATCGGAATTATTTTCCAGCGACCGAAAAGAGTTTAGAGCTTTCATCCCTGTAGAATACTTTTCAAAACCTTCGAAATTCATTTTCAACTCCAAAAAGATTACTTTCCAAATCTCCAAAATTTTCAAATTCTTTTCAAAACATTTTCTAAACTTCTCTGGAATCCTGTTTTAAATTACAAATCACATTTATAATTTATATTCTCAAATTTCATTTGTACATGGATTTAACTCTTAACTTTGGAGTTAAGATTTCAATTTCTTATTCAATTTTAGTGATGATAATTCACTATTATTACTTCCTAACATCCATGCAACCATATACTATAGTACTTTATAGAAAAACATTTCTTTTCTATACAAAAATAGTTTTGGGCAAAATTATCTCATTTACCCTACTTAAAACAATATTGTGCCGAATTGTTCTATACAAGTGTTTAGAGATCCCTATCGATAGAGTTGTACGGACAATACCGACCAGAATCCATATACCACTCAACAAACCAATCATCACAATATAAAACAATTTTTATATTCACTAACAAATACGCACTCGTATCTATTATTACACTCAACTCATTCTAGAGTACTACTGACTCTATCTCTAATGAGTAACACCCAACAGAGCAGGGTTGTCGCTTAACCATATGCTCTGATACCAAATGTAACATCCCGAAATTTTCGACTTTCGAAAATTCGACATCGATACTCACTTTATCGACTGCCGAGCCATCGAATGCCGGAAACCCGAAAAGTTATGGTTTTAAGAAAAAGAAAAAGGTAGAAGAAGAAGAAAAGAGTAGAAGAAGAAGAGAAGAAGAAAATAGAGAAGAACAACAGAACAACATCAGAAGCAGAAACAATATCAGAACCTTACACATCGCAGCGGAACAATATATAATAAATAAACACTAGTCTTTTAAAACAAAGAGCTATATCAGTTTATACATACATCAATCATCAGAGTCAATATACAACAATGGACAGTTATATAACTTGTCCTCATACAGAATACACAGCGGAATAAATAATTTCAGATACAAATACTACGTCTCGTCATCCAGCTTGCTTCCAAAGCTCTAGAATATCCAGAATATCCTGATAACATAACTCTAGGCTGCCCGTGTGGAAATTGGTGGGCACCTAGAGTTTAGAAGGGAACAATAAACTCCGAGTCAGTCATGGTGACTGGCGTGAGATCGTAAAACAGTTATTTTTCACAAAGAAAATAAAACAAATTCGCAATGCTTTTGGAAAATGAAACTACCATAAGACCTCCCGCCACATACAATGCAAACGCAGAATTGGAGGAGATTTCTTCTTATGATAGTCAAAGATGCTTACTATGCAAAAATCAAATCATTTTTGATATTATTATTAGTGCATAGTGTAGAAAACATTTCGAAAGTAGAATATAAATCTTAGCCAGCATAGGTACCATTATAGTATGCTTGCTATAGCTACCATATTAAATGGCAGGTTCTACAACTAAAACCGTACAAGGCTCGTATTGTTTCTTTGAATTTCCAACAAATGGTCAGGCTAAGGAACTTCCTATCTACGATGGGTACGTCCCTGGAATAGACGACCCGAGAAATAACCTAACATTACGGTTAGATCTCTGCCAACACAAGGCCGGGTTACCTCTGCAAAAGTAGGTAACTACTGACACGCGTATGTCATCCCCCGATCGTAACCGATCTTCCCGAGGATCCCCGATTTCCAACAAACCACATAGTAATAATGCAGCAACCACATAGGTTAAGTATCTGGGCTCCATACCATGATACCACCTCTATCCAGAAGGAATGACATACACTAAGGGGCGCTACTCCCTAGAACCTTGCCGCATCCTTCCTGTTTTGACCATTTCCGGGGTGTGAGGCTCGACGAAGTCTCGTCCACAAAGCTACGCTTTCTACAAAGCCCTGCTTCGGGTCAAACAAATGATCAACCTATGATCACAAAGATATAAGATCAAACAAATGATCATATCGCAAATGATCAAACACTGATCATTTCACGGCAACACTCAGTATGCCACGTTACCAAATTGGGAGTATATCGCTGATAAATTTCAACTACATAACCTCTGAGCTCGTACGTCTCAGAGAAGGGTGTTAAGCTAAGAGAATAAATTCTCCGCCACCAACAGAAATGTATTTGAAAGAAATCAGCTTTATATCTCAAATTCTAACGTCAGACATACAATCCATACAAGTCTATTCCGGGATCGAACAGAACCGAAGGCACTTCTCACGAAGCCCTTGCATATCCGGATAAATTTTCTAATCACGTCCGGACTTCCCGTCACTAAGGGTGATAAAACCTCTAAATCGGAGATCAGCCGATGTAGAGTAACTCGACGGTAATCCTTCCGTTTTAAAAAATATCCGGTCTTCAACACCGGTCTTCGAATGCAATTCATAACGACGTATCACATATTCGGAATGGGTTATACGACCCCATGGTCCTTTCCCGGCTAACCCGAATAGTGAGCGTTTATTTAAAAACAAGTGTGGCATTCAAATTCATCCAATTCACAACAAATACCTATTCAAGGTAATTATTGATAGTCGGTTATTTAACTATCAATAAAGATGCGCAACATCATCAGATTTCAAATAATTTTCCAAAATATTTCATCTTCCAAAAATATCTTTACTAGATATATTATTTCCACACTTAACCATTTGAAAACAATTTCAAATCAACTTCCACATTTCAATTTATCTTTAAAAGATAAAATCTCAAAACAGTTCATTTCATATTGGAAAAGCATTTCCATACTTATTAAATAATAAGTAATTCACAAATCTATTTATTTTCAACACTTGGAAAATATTCGATATACTTAAATCAAAATTTAGTATATATTTCATCCTTCAAGGAAATCATTCTCCTTCACAAATTTTATTTGAGTCAAACGAATGTTACGTAAAACATCGTTACGACAACTCAAAATCACTAGTATAGGGATTCGAAATTTAGATAGATATATAAATCCCAATACTATATAAAACATTTCCTTTCGGAAATCATTTACTATAACAACAGTGTTATAGTCCATCATTTCCTTATTCCTCGAAAAACGTCTATTTCAACAATGAATGTTGAAATCTATGCTTTCGATTCATAATACATTTTAAAACATCTTTCAAATGTTTAACTTCATTTTTTTAATATCACTTCTTCAAAAATAAATCCATTTTTATTTAATAATATATTCACTGTCCAAAATCGTGAATATAATTCACTTAACCCAATTTCAATCATTTCTACACATTTTATTTCAATAATAATTCGCTATCCAAAATCGCGAATATATCTTCTTTAATAACCTCCTATATTAAATTTATCAAATTTTATTGATCTTCGAATTTATAAAACAACGTTTATAAATTCTATTCCTACTTTATAACAACTTCGATTTGTAAATCTCCTTTATTAACAAATTCGATCAATATTTCATTTGAAGGCAAAAACCCAATTTATAAGTTAATTTCTTATAAATCTTTGTAATGACCCAAGATTTTAGGAATTTATTCTGGAAAATATAAATAAATTTAAAATAATTTTTAAATAAATTTTGAAGGAGGAATTGATATAGCTTGATAGTGTATCAGTGTGTGTACATGTGGGCACAGGAAATGCACATGAATATAAGCTAAAACCCTGAACTCCAAGAATACATACATATTGATGTGTATGGAAATATATATATATATATATATATATATATATGTAGATTAAATTCTTAAAAGTAGTATGCATGAGTAAATGTATATATGAATGCTACTGAATATTTTTGAGTGTACATGTGCATGTGTGTGTCAGTATAGAATGATGTATGAATATATAGGTGGGTGTACTAATTATTTCAGTAAGACTTATATAAATATATATGTGTTAATAAAATACTAGAGTTTAAACTAGTGAAATAAAATATACAGACATATTTTAATATAAGCAGAAATAAAAAGAATGAAGATATAAAAAGGAATAATCCTCTTATAAATAAATGAAGGAAGTACATACCATTTGCATGAAAGCTAAAAATAGAAAAAAAAAAGATAAAACAGGGAAGTGCTTGGTATAGGCAGAATTAGAAAAGAGTATTTAATAAATAACAAAATCAAGTCACATTTTTAGCATGATTGTAGACAAGGGGAAAAGTATTTTCTGAAAAGCAAATTTCTGAAAAAAATGTGTAACCACTTTTCTCTTCACCCAAATTAAGCCGGGAAGGGTAAAACTTTGGGTTTAAAATGCAGATAACATGATTTTTCTGGTGGGCAAAAATGGCCTTAGCCAATACCCAAAACCCTAAGAGAGACCCTGTATATATATACATGTATATGCAGCAGCCTCCTCTCCTCCTCAGAAAAGAATTTTGAAAAAAAAAAACAACACCATAGAAATCATAAGACAAGGGAAGGAAGAGAGCTTAAGGCTAAGGGCAGAAGCTCATCAATTAATTAAGGAAACAAAGAAGAGAGCTAGGTGAGAAAACTCACTCAAAAATCCAAGGCAATAAGTCCTAATGTAGGCAGCCAGTTATAAGTATTTTTCTTAAAAAGAGTATTTTCATATATGAATGCTTATCTGTGAATTTAAATCTGAAAATGTTTGGATTCTCTTTGGTTGATCATTTGTTTTATTATAACAAAGTTTTATGTGTTGTTAGTATACATATCTGTTTTATACACTCAGATCTCTGATATGTTAATGTTTAGGGATATAAACAAATACCCAGAAAATAAAATGTTGAGAATAGGCAAGTAGTATTGGTTTTGGCTCAACCCAGATAGATGTAAATAATGTTGAGCTGCAATATACTCATGTATAAGTGCTGAGGCTTGAAATAGAAAGGAATTAGGGGTGCAATAGGGTTGCCTATGTGCTGATGCTCCTGATTCAATAAAATGCATAGCAAACAAAATTTTGTGATTCAGTGAAACCAGGTCATCCTGAGTTTAACTCAAGCACAAATGTTTGCAAAAGAAAAACTCTCCCAGAAACCATAAGCCAATGTTAGTTGCCTAAACTCCTTTTAAATACCAGGATGAATATATATATATATATACAGAACCTTATTTTGTAATCACCAATGGTTGTTTGCTTGTTTGCCTCTGTATGGTCATGAATAATATGAGATGCCATGTTATGGATGTTTTTAGCTAATGAAATGAATCACTGAATGGTTTTGTCATGAAAAATCAAAAGAGTTATTATTAACTTAAACCTGATTAGGAAATTGGGGTCAAGAACACTGCAGGAATGACTTGTGTGCTTGAGTAACACAAGTTGACACATGGCTTGTTTAAGTCCTGAGATCTTTGTGTAATGGAGTGAATTAGTTCATTACAGTGTGTCCATTGATTCATAAATATTGCAGATGAGACCAAGGATAGATAAATATACCAAGGGAATAATACTTGAGATGATGAGAAAACTAGAGTTTTTCCCAGATTTGAAATATGAGAATTGAATAAATGATTTAACTCATATTGGTTATTTTCCTGTTTGGTATGAATGATTGTTTGACTATGATTGAATTGTATGCTTGAATGTATGTGCCATATTTATATATGTAGTCTCTGGAAAGAAAATTAAAGTGTGCACATGCACAATGACACAGAGCATGCACACAAGTATTTGCCTGATTCCAAAGGGCCGAACTTTCTGTATATGTACTTAACTTGTCTTTAACCTAATTAACTAATTATTTTTGTGAGCTTTCTCATACCAGACATGTGTCTGACCCTAGTGTGTTAATGGCATCTGGGGTGTCTCATTTAAAATGAGGCAGTTTCAAATGCTTTTTCAGGGATTGCAGCAACTAAGTAGGAGTAGGAGCAAGGCTTTGAGAAGAAGATATAGCATGCTAAACTTAGTTAGATAAGAGCCTAAATGTTGAAATCTGCATGTATTGACAATTTAAATTGCTACTTGTATTAAGTGTTGAATATTGGATGGATATTTTGTTAGGTATTTTATTAAGAGATTGACTTGTATCTGGAATCTATGAACCAAGTTAAATATCTGTTATGTTTAAAAAAAAAATTAATCAAATCTTGTAAGTGGATTTAGCAAGAACACCATGTTAAAATCGGATGATTGCATTTTATAAATGTATTAGTCAATTTTGAGTCTTTGGAAAGGATTTAAGTTTTGGAAAATCTGGATAGTTGATTCTCAGAAAATTAAATGGTTTTATTTTCTACCATGGCATATGTATACAAAAGAAAATAGGCATAGGTTGAATGTTTTATATGGCTGCAAGGTTCCCATAATTAAACTTGTTTCATACAAATGTCTCATGTCCTATTTTTTTTTTAAAGAAAGGATTTGTAATAAGGGAAGTGTAAGCCAGATCCTAATAGTTGCAGATATATATGCACATAAACATGTTTAGTGCAAATATTACCACACCTTTTCCTTTGTATTTGTGATAAGAATCTGAATTTCACTCAGATTCTAACCAAATGCATTCTTAATTCCAGACAGATTTTGTGAGAAGAAATTCAAACCTGGATAACGATAAACACTTCTATCATTTACAAAACCCAAGCAACAGACCCTTAATTTACATCAATCATGAAGCCTTCCAGGTTGTAGGAATGGGTTTCAAAAATAATTAAGCAAGAATTATTGTTTTGTGTGGTAGAATATAGGCAAAAATAAAGTATATATGTGCAGATATAGGTAGATAACAGGTTCCAAACTGTACAGGAGAAAAATGAAAAAGAAAAAAAAAACAAAAATTGTGTTTGAACCAACCAGCATAGTACTCGAACTCGTGACCTCTCGTGTATAGGTTAGGCGCGTTTCCATTACGCCTAGATGTTGCTTGTGTTGTCTTATGACCCGCTTTCTTTTAGCCTGAGTTTGATACTATTCAGACTTTAACACAAACACCTATATTAAAAGCTTGCTTTCCACTGATTATTACTTGATCACTTCTTAGTTAGGATAAACAGACTAAAGTATATGTTTCCAGTGGATTGTTTGGTCAAAAAAAAAAATCAGCAATCCAATATCCTCTTGTTTTCCAGAACTCTGATTCAAACAAGAGAGGCATATACATCCTCACATGTATGTGCTTATCTTTGTGAATGTACTGATATATTTATATTGGTTGATTATTGTGATCCTGGATATATTTGGTTTATTGGAGAAAGATATTGACCCTGAGAATTATAATTGCAATGGATGATATATCTATCTATATATATGTCCTCTTTACCTTAAAAAAAAATCCTTATGGAATTAGAGTAGAAATAGGAGGGTCATTTGAGTTGGTATCAGAGCTATGTTATTTAACATAGTAGAAGTAAGGATCAAGTTCTTAGATAGAAATAAAATTAAAAGGAACTATATATATATATATATAACAATGTGTTCAGTGTGAGAAAAAAAAACCACTGAAACAACCAAATTACCAATCAAACTAACCAGCTATGTAAATCATTATTAGCAAACTATGGTAGGGAGACCACCAAATCAGGGAGCAGGATCTTCCCATGCACCACCAATGGTCAATCTGCAAGACTTGGTGAAAGCATTTAGGGATGGGGCAGGACAAAGGCAAGAAAATCCCTATGAAGAACTCTCAAAATTACTTAAGACATATACTCATTTAGGAGGCAAAAGCTTTGAAGGGACAGAGAATATCATGGAAATTCAAACATGGTTGAGAACATTGGAAAGAATTTTCAATGACATGCAACTTGATGATCAAAGAAAGAGGCAAGTGGCTTCAAGACAGCTAAAAGGAGTAGCTTTAGGCTGGTGGGAAGTAATCATTGCAGGAAGGAATGAGAATGAAATCACTTGGAATCAATTCAAAGAGATGTTGGAAGCAAGGTTTGTACCAGCATCAGCAAAGACTACCTTGCTAGAAGAATTCATTAGACTTAGACAAGGAACCATGACTGTCACAGAATACACTCAAAAGTTTGAGGGGCTTTCCACATATGGAGCAATGCTTGTGGCAGATGAGGCATCTAAAAATGATAGGTACATAAAAGGTCTGAACCCAGGACTTAGCAGAGCCATGTTACCCTATGCAGACAAGACTTTTGACCATGTGATAGACTTAGCTTTGAGGTTGGAGCAGCATGACAAGGAAAGGGAGAAGTTCAGAAATTTTAAGAGCAATAATATCAAGAAAGGTAAGGGGAGGTATCACCCTTATGATAAGAAGAAAGAAGAGGCTAGTAACAAAAGCACTGGAGATGTCAAAGCTAAGGAAAACAAGAAGAAAATTGTGTGCCATCAGTGTGGAAAGGAAGGGCATATCAAACCAAGATGTCCAGAATTGAAAGGAGGAGCTTTCAAATGCTATCTATGTGGGAAAGAGGGGCATATGAAGAGGAATTGTCCTGAGTATAAACAGCAAGGCAAATTGGCAAATTTGGAAGGAAAAGGCAAAGCCACAGTGGAGAGTAACACTGTAAACCATAGCCAAGTGGAAGGTACATTACTTATTTGTACCATACCCATAACAGTAGTATATGATACTGGGGCAACTCACTCTTTAATTTCTTATGAATTGGTTAAAATGCTAAAACTGAATTGCATATTGGTTGAAACCCCATTGCATATACACAGTCCATTGGGGAGTTCTAGTGTTTTAAATATGATTTGTGTGGATGTGGAATTAAACATAGGAGGAAATAATTTTATTTCCAATTTATATGTTTTGAATTACCCAAATATAGGTGTTATATTGGGGGTAGACTGGTTAAGGCAATTTAAAGCCATAATTAATTTAGACTCATCCACCATATCATTGCAAAATTCTAGAGGCCAGAGAATCACAGTTTTATGTGAGGTAGCTAAGGAAGGAAAGCTATATCATTTAGTTGACTCAGAAAAAGATTCAGTGAACTAACCATTGAAGAAATTCCCATAGTCAATGAATATTTAGATGTGTTTGGTGAGGTCAAGGGTATTCCACACCATAGACCAGTAGAATTCCAGATCAATCTAGTTCCAGGAGCAAGCCCAGTGATTAAAAAGCCAACTAGAATGGGGCCAAATGAACTAAAAGAATTAAAGAAACAGTTAGAAGAATTGGAAGAAAAGGGTTTTATAAGACCAAGTAATTCTTGCTGGGGAGCACCAGTGGTATTTGTTAAGAAGCAAGATGGCTCCTTAAGACTCTGCATAGATTATAGAGAATTAAACAAAGTAACTATTAAAAATAAATACCCATTGCCAAGAATAGATGATCTTTTTGATCAATTAGCAGGGGCAAAAGTATTTTCTAGACTAGACTTAGCATCTGGTTTTCATCAAATGAAGGTGGAAGAATCAAGCATCAAGTACACTGCCTTTAACACTAGGTATGGGTTGTATGAATTTTTGGTTATGCCATTTGGCTTGACCAATGCACCATCTTACTTTGTAGATGTAATGAACAGAACCTTTAGAGATTGTTTAGACAAGTTTGTGCTTATTTTTATAGATGACATTTTGATTTATTCCAAGACAGTGGAAGAACATAAGCATCATTTGCACCTGGTTTTGTCTAGATTAAGGGAAAAAGATTTAAAGGCAAAATTTTCAAAATGTGTGTTTTGGAAAGAGGAAGTACATTTTCTTGGCCATGTTATATCTGCCAAAGGAATTTCTGTGAACCCCAATAAAGTAGTGGCTATTCAAGCATGGAAGAGGCCAAGCACTGTGAGTGAAGTGAGGTCATTTATGGGGATGGCAGGGTATTATAGGAGGTTTATAAAAGATTTTTCAAAAATTTCTACACCACTCACTAACCTAACCAGGAAGAACCAAGCTTTTGTTTGGTCAGAAAAATGTGAAAAGTCTTTTGAACAGTTGAAGGAGGCATTGGTGAATGCTCCAATTCTAAAGGTACCACATGGAAATGAAGAATTAGTGGTATACACTGATGCTAGTGGATTTGGCTTGGGTGCAGTGTTGATGCAACAAGGCCAAGTCATTGCATATGCATCCAGACAACTTAAACCCCATGAAGTAAGGTATGCCACACATGATCTCGAATTAGCAGCTGTGATATATGCTTTAAAACTTTGGAGACATTATTTGTTAGGCACTAAGTTTGAACTTTACACTGACCACAAGTCTCTAAAATATTTGTTTTCACAAAAAGATTTGAACATGAGGCAACATAGATGGGTGGAGTTCTTAGCTGCCTATGACTTTGACATACTTTATACACCAGGTAAAGCAAACAAAGTTGCAGATGCTCTAAGTAGACAGCATGCTAAATTGGCTATGATGATGATAGAAGAATTTAAAAACTTATTTTTGCTAACTGAGTTAGAGATTGGGGAGAATGGTTGTGTGCACATTAATGAGCAGATGCATGGTGCACAAGAAGATAAAGGGAAGTTAAGCTTAATGACTCTTCAACCAGATTTAATTCTGAAGGTAGGAAAAATGCAAGAACAAGATGCTCACTTATTAGAGAAGAGAATGCTCCTCTCAAGAGGGGAGGAAGTAATGAATCACCACATTGATAAAGATGGTTATATGAGATACCAGAATAGGATGTGTGTACCAGAGGACATAGAATTGAAGAAGGAGATATTGAATGAATATCACAGAAGTAAATACTCCATACACCCAGGTAACACAAAAATGTATCAAAATTTGAAAAGAGACTTCTGGTGGAAGGGGATGAAATCTGATATAGCTAAGTACATTGCCAAATGTATGACTTGCCAACAAGTCAAGGCTGAAACTCAAAGACCATCAGGGTTGATGCAACCTCTTAGTGTACCACAGTGGAAGTGGGAAGACATATCTATGGACTTCATAGATGGACTGCCTAGATCTAAGAGAGGCAATACAAGTATATGGGTGATAGTTGATAGGCTAACCAAGGTAGCACACTTCATCCCAGTCAAGTCAGAAAGAACAGCACCAAAACTAGCTCAAATTTTTATAAAAGAAGTGGTAAAGTTACATGGCATTCCCAAAACCATTGTGAGTGATAGGGATACCATCTTCACTTCAAAATTCTGGAGAAGCTTTCAAGAAGCAATGGGAAGTGAACTATGTTTAAGTACTGCCTACCATCTCAATCAGATGGGCAGACTGAGGTGGTAACCAAAGTTTTGGAGGACATGTTGAGGGCATGTATACTGGATTTTGGGGGCAACTGGGAAGATTATCTTCATCTAGTTGAATTTACATACAACAACAGCTACCAAAGCACCATAGGAATGGCTCCATTTGAAGCCTTATATGGTAAACCCTGTTTGTCACCTGTTTGCTGGGTAGAAGCAGGAGAAAGGTCTATTTTAGGGCCTGAGTACATACAAGAAACCAAGGAGAAAATTGAGTTGGTAAGAAGAAGAATGACAGCAGCTCAAGATAGGCAAAAGAAATTTGCAGACATGAGAAGGAGGCAGGTAGAATATGAGGTGGGAAATTTTGTTTTCATCAAAATCTCACCCATGAAAAATGTGCTGAGGTTTGGAAAATAAGGCAAATTAACCCCAAGATATATTGGACCATACAAAATTCTGGAGAGAATTGGTCCCTTGGCATATAAGTTGGAATTACCCGAAAACATGCAAGGTATACATGATGTTTTTCATGTATCACAATTGAGAAGATGGGTCCATGACAAGGCAGAAATTCTTGAAACCCCAACCCAAGTGCAGATAAATCCTAATTTGATTTATGAAAAGGATCCAGTGGGGATTTTGGCAAAAGATGTGAAGAAGTTGAGGAATAAATCTCTGAAACTTGTGAAGGTACAGTGGAGCCTTGATCCTAGTGATTGCACATGGGAATTAGAAGACAAAGTTAGGATGAATTATCCTAAGCTATTTTCAGATTAAGGTAATTCTGATTTTTGATTGTTTTCTTTATTTTGGATGAATATATTTTTAGTTAGTATAGAACTAAGAATCTATTTGGTAGAGAATATACTTGTTCTTTGAATTAAGTTTAAAATTTATTTTAAGCTTAGGAAAATTGTGGGACACAATTTCTAAAAGGAGGGGTGTATGTAATGACCCAAGATTTTAGGAATTTATTCTGGAAAATCTAAATAAATTTAAAATAATTTTTAAATAAATTTTGAAGGAGGAATTGATATAGCTTGATAGTGTATCAGTGTGTGTACATGTGGGCACAGGAAATGCACATGAATATAAGCTAAAACCCTGAACTCCAAGAATACATACATATTGATGTGTATGGAAATATATATATATATATATATATATATATGTAGATTAAATTCTTAAAAGTAGTATGCATGAGTAAATGTATATATGAATGCTACTGAATATTTTTGAGTGTACATGTGCATGTGTGTGTCAGTATAGAATGATGTATGAATATATAGGTGGGTGTACTAATTATTTCAGTAAGACTTATATAAATATATATGTGTTAATAAAATACTAGAGTTTAAACTAGTGAAATAAAATATACAGACATATTTTAATATAAGCAGAAATAAAAAGAATGAAGATATAAAAAGGAATAATCCTCTTATAAATAAATGAAGGAAGTACATACCATTTGCATGAAAGCTAAAAATAGAAAAAAAAAAGATAAAACAGGGAAGTGCTTGGTATAGGCAGAATTAGAAAAGAGTATTTAATAAATAACAAAATCAAGTCACATTTTTAGCATGATTGTAGACAAGGGGAAAAGTATTTTCTGAAAAGCAAATTTCTGAAAAAAATGTGTAACCACTTTTCTCTTCACCCAAATTAAGCCGGGAAGGGTAAAACTTTGGGTTTAAAATGCAGATAACATGATTTTTCTGGTGGGCAAAAATGGCCTTAGCCAATACCCAAAACCCTAAGAGAGACCCTGTATATATATACATGTATATGCAGAAGGCTCCTCTCCTCCTCAGAAAAGAATTTTGAAAAAAAAAACAACACCATAGAAATCATAAGACAAGGGAAGGAAGAGAGCTTGAGGCTAAGGGCAGAAGCTCATCAATTAATTAAGGAAACAAAGAAGAGAGCTAGGTGAGAAAACTCACTCAAAAATCTAAGGCAATAAGTCCTAATGTAGGCAGCCAGTTATAAGTATTTTTCTTAAAAAGAGTATTTTCATATATGAATGCTTATCTGTGAATTTAAATCTGAAAATGTTTGGATTCTCTTTGGTTGATCATTTGTTTTATTATAACAAAGTTTTATGTGTTGTTAGTATACATATCTGTTTTATACACTCAGATCTCTGATATGTTAATGTTTAGGGATATAAACAAATACCCAGAAAATAAAATGTTGAGAATAGGCAAGTAGTATTGGTTTTGGCTCAACCCAGATAGATGTAAATAATGTTGAGCTGCAATATACTCATGTATAAGTGCTGAGGCTTGAAATAGAAAGGAATTAGGGGTGCAATAGGGTTGCCTATGTGCTGATGCTCCTGATTCAATAAAATGCATAGCAAACAAAATTTTGTGATTCAGTGAAACCAGGTCATCCTGAGTTTAACTCAAGCACAAATGTTTGCAAAAGAAAAACTCTCCCAGAAACCATAAGCCAATGTTAGTTGCCTAAACTCCTTTTAAATACCAGGATGAATATATATATATATACAGAACCTTATTTTGTAATCACCAATGGTTGTTTGCTTGTTTGCCTCTGTATGGTCATGAATAATATGAGATGCCATGTTATGGATGTTTTTAGCTAATGAAATGAATCACTGAATGGTTTTGTCATGAAAAATCAAAAGAGTTATTATTAACTTAAACCTGATTAGGAAATTGGGGTCAAGAACACTGCAGGAATGACTTGTGTGCTTGAGTAACACAAGTTGACACATGGCTTGTTTAAGTCCTGAGATCTTTGTGTAATGGAGTGAATTAGTTCATTACAGTGTGTCCATTGATTCATAAATATTGCAGATGAGACCAAGGATAGATAAATATACCAAGGGAATAATACTTGAGATGATGAGAAAACTAGAGTTTTTCCCAGATTTGAAATATGAGAATTGAATAAATGATTTAACTCATATTGGTTATTTTCCTGTTTGGTATGAATGATTGTTTGACTATGATTGAATTGTATGCTTGAATGTATGTGCCATATTTATATATGTAGTCTCTGGAAAGAAAATTAAAGTGTGCACATGCACAATGACACAGAGCATGCACACAAGTATTTGCCTGATTCCAAAGGGCCGAACTTTCTGTATATGTACTTAACTTGACTTTAACCTAATTAACTAATTATTTTTGTGAGCTTTCTCATACCAGACATGTGTCTGACCCTAGTGTGTTAATGGCATCTGGGGTGTCTCATTTAAAATGAGGCAGTTTCAAATGCTTTTTCAGGGATTGCAGCAACTAAGTAGGAGTAGGAGCAAGGCTTTGAGAAGAAGATATAGCATGCTAAACTTAGTTAGATAAGAGCCTAAATGTTGAAATCTGCATGTATTGACAATTTAAATTGCTACTTGTATTAAGTGTTGAATATTGGATGGATATTTTGTTAGGTATTTTATTAAGAGATTGACTTGTATCTGGAATCTATGAACCAAGTTAAATATCTGTTATGTTTAAAAAAAAAATTAATCAAATCTTGTAAGTGGATTTAGCAAGAACACCATGTTAAAATCGGATGATTGCATTTTATAAATGTATTAGTCAATTTTGAGTCTTTGGAAAGGATTTAAGTTTTGGAAAATCTGGATAGTTGATTCTCATAAAATTAAATGGTTTTATTTTCTACCATGGCATATGTATACAAAAGAAAATAGGCATAGGTTGAATGTTTTATATGGCTGCAAGGTTCCCATAATTAAACTTGTTTCATACAAATGTCTCATGTCCTATTTTTTTTTTAAAGAAAGGATTTGTAATAAGGGAAGTGTAAGCCAGATCCTAATAGTTGCAGATATATATGCACATAAACATGTTTAGTGCAAATATTACCACACCTTTTCCTTTGTATTTGTGATAAGAATCTGAATTTCACTCAGATTCTAACCAAATGCATTCTTAATTCCAGACAGATTTTGTGAGAAGAAATTCAAACCTGGATAACGATAAACACTTCTATCATTTACAAAACCCAAGCAACAGACCCTTAATTTACATCAATCATGAAGCCTTCCAGGTTGTAGGAATGGGTTTCAAAAATAATTAAGCAAGAATTATTGTTTTGTGTGGTAGAATATAGGCAAAAATAAAGTATATATGTGCAGATATAGGTAGATAACAGGTTCCAAACTGTACAGGAGAAAAATGAAAAAGAAAAAAAACAAAAATTGTGTTTGAACCAACCAGCATAGTACTCGAACTCGTGACCTCTTGTGTATAAGTTAGGCGCGTTTCCATTACGCCTAGATGTTGCTTGTGTTCTCTTATGACCCGCTTTCTTTTAGCCTGAGTTTGATACTATTCAGACTTTAACACAAACACCTATATTAAAAGCTTGCTTTCCACTGATTATTACTTGATCACTTCTTAGTTAGGATAAACAGACTAAAGTATATGTTTCCAGTGGATTGTTTGGTCAAAAAAAAAAATCAGCAATCCAATATCCTCTTGTTTTCCAGAACTCTGATTCAAACAAGAGAGGCATATACATCCTCACATGTATGTGCTTATCTTTGTGAATGTACTGATATATTTATATTGGTTGATTATTGTGATCCTGGATATATTTGGTTTATTGGAGAAAGATATTGACCCTGAGAATTATAATTGCAATGGATGATATATCTATCTATATATATGTCCTCTTTACCTTAAAAAAAAATCCTTATGGAATTAGAGTAGAAATAGGAGGGTCATTTCAATCTTCCATTCTACAATTTCATTCATTTTAACTTCACAATTTATAAATCTATAAATTTCATTCATTTTAACTTCACAATTTATAAATCTATAAATTTCATTCATTTTAACTTCACAATTTATAAATCTATAAATTTCATTCATTTATGAATTCCATAAATATTTCATTTTTAACACTTATAAAAACTCGTTTTATAATTCCAATATTTGATTTATAAATATCAATTTTATAAATCTTTTATATAGATCGTTTATAGTTATTCAAAAATTCCAACTTAAACCATTTTATAAATAAATTGACTTTTATTCCAAAAACGACACTTTGGTTTTATTTCACTAAAAATTATAACTTTTATAACTTTAAAATTCTAGACGTTTATTTATTTGAAATAAATCAATTCAAAAATTCCATAAAACGTATATTTTCAAAAATCACTTTAAAAACCCTTTTAAAGTAAAAGTCGTTATTTTTAAACTTCAAAACTTGAATCCGATGATGCAACAGCACTAATTAGTCAATCACAACAACAACCATCATATACTAATATATGATAACAGAATATACATCAATATCTGTAAATAAATAAATACTGGTGAGGAATCCAGTTGGATCCCTCCAACCTGTTTCCCTGCATCCACAGACGTTAGCACAATACCAATTCCACTTCGAGGTGGAATATCGTGGTATATGGGTTTTATTAAAATAATCCGCTTACTAACGGCGCAATAGGGTCTCATCCGCTATACGAGGCGGGAAATCAATCAATCCAATATATACATATGCCAATATGTATATATTGCTATATATAGATATATATCCTACTATATCTAATATCACATCCAATAGCAATCAAATCAATAACCGAAAATTCCACTTTTCAATCGAGTGAGAAAAATCTCACCTTAGCTTTTATTTTGCAATCCGTTTCCATTTCGTCTTGTTCCCTTTACGATTTCAAACTGTATAAACATTTATACGATTTATTAATATTCGAACAGATCGAATAATAAATTTTCATTTGATAATTTTGATTCATCGATGATTTCATTTTAATAGTTAAATTAACTGATAGTTCTATCTAAACCAATTTTCCACCTAATAAGTTTCTATATTATCTAGTTATAATTAACTAAAAATTTGATATCAACAAATTCATTTCCTGAATATACTTTCTTCTAAAAGAACAGTAGGCTAGATATAGATTTATAGTTAACTTAAATCCTTATATCTTCCAAAGATAAAATAATTTCTATTTTTCTTTTTACTATAAAAATAAACAGTAATACATTTCACTATTAAATTCTTAAAATAGATTTCGTTTTTTTTGAAACCTTACTGCAACATATGTAATTTTTTCTTTAAACTACATATACCAGAAACTGTATAAATCCAACTTTTCTTTAAATCCTTTTTGTAGCTAAAATAGTTAAATCTTCAAACCCATTTATTTTAAAATTAAACTAGTTTTAAATAATAGTCAAACTAACCTAATTTACATTTGGAGTTAATACCTTTGGTATCCCTTGAGATAATAATTTATACGCTTGATTTTAAATAAGAAATAATTCATAGTTGATAATCATTCTCATATTCGAGTTGACATCTATTGGGTAAATAAAATTTCAAATTTTACTTTACTGTTGAATTTTGATAAACAGTTTAATTTAAAAGTTTAAACTAACTTATCATTAAATTAAAATGTTATTAAATTATTTTAAGATATCAATATATGTATACTAATTACAGTAACAACACATACAATAATTTACTTAACTGTGAGCTACGCACTAACGAAATCATTACCAGATTTTAACTTAAGAAATCCTTAGACCTAAGTGTTGGGATTTGGTTACCTTCGAACGAGAGAACCCAAGAGCTTCAAGCTCCAGCTCCAGATCTGCACGAGATCGAACTCGACACCCCAATCCATCGAAGCTTCCGCCTCATCGAAAAACACCTTGACAAACGCAAATCGCGACCTCGAGAGTCCCTCACCCCCTACCAGGCTTCGATCGATCGCTGTTTTGTTTTCTGAACTGCTCCCCCCCACGCGAGTTGCCCCACTTGAACGCCGCCGCCTCGTGCTTGCATATGTCCCTCCGACCATCCTACTGTCGAAATTGACCACCAACAAAGCTCGTCCACGCCTACGCGACCATCGCGACACCATCCTCCATTGCCGCGTCACCACCATCGCGCTCGTTCGCGCTTCCCAGACCTTGCTCGAAATTGAGCCCTCCGCTTCGTCATTGATTTTTTCGAACGGTTATGCTGAGTTGAGGAGGAGCGAAAGTAAATGCAGGCGATTTTATTTCTGCCACTATTTTGTTTGAACGAAGATTGTTTCGATTTCATTTCGAAAATAATAGAGGTAGAGGCTTCGATTTTTTTCTTTCTCCGAAGTCGGCCATTTCTTTACTTTTAACTGGAGATGGAAATTTCGTTTTTAATTGAAGAGAGGGGAATGATTTCAAAAGAGTGGAGGAAGACAGAAGACATGGGATGCACGATTTTCTTCCGTGATTCCTTGCGTGGTATTAGGCGAAATTTTAGGAACGAAAGTGGATGATATTGACCCATTTAAATTTAAATTTAAATTCGAATTCGAATAAATTTCGATGCGTTTACACGTCATATTCTCACATAACAACTCCAAATGCCACGAAATTTGAAATCCGGCAATAATTCGATATTACAGACCCAATGGAACTGGTTTCGTCGAATTCCGAGACTGTGCCTCGGACGGCTATTTTCCAATATCGATTCGAACGATTTAATTTCAAAACTGATCAAATCATTTTCAAACTCGATTCCGAAACTTCTGTTATCTTCAGTATTATCAATACGAATTTTAAAAGCTTTCGAAATATTTCTCTTCAACTTTAAATTGAAGATTCCAATTTTTATTCAATTCAATAGATTAAATTTTTAAATTTAATCGCAAATTTCAAAGTTATATCGGGGATTCAAATTAAATTACCGTTCAAATATTTAAAATTAATTAAATATTTTCAATTTAATTTGTTCAAAATTCTGGGTCGTTACAGTAATCGATAGGGATTTCTAAACTCTTAAACAAGATAAACTGACACAGTATTGTTTTAAAATGGGGTAAATGAAATAATTTTACCCAAAACTTTTTTTGTATAGAAAAGAAATAATTTTCTATAAATTATTAGAGTATATGGATGCTTGGTTGTTAGGAAGTGATAATATTGAATTATTATCATTATTATATGGAATTGAATAAGAAATTAAAATAATAACCAAAGATTTGGAGATAAATTCATTTGACAAATGAAATTTATAAATATGAATTGGAAGCATAAGGAAATAAATTCATATATGAATAAAATTGTGAATATGAATTGTAATGTGATTTATAATTGGAAATAGAATTCCAGAAAAAAGTAATTGAAAATAAAATTCATTAATGGAATGTATATAAGTTGATAACTTATAAAATATTTGAAATCTGATTGGAATGAGATTCAAATTGAAAATGAAAGAATTTGTGAATGAATAAATAAATTTGCAATTGCAAGTGCAAGAAAATGAATGGAATATCCAAATTAAACTAAACTTCGTTTATTAAGTCAAAAGCTCCCTATTTTAGTTAGCTCTTAATTTAACACATAACCTAACACTTTATTTAAAATACCCATTTCATAAATAGATATTCCTTTAATAAGTTACACTTAAAATTCCATTTGAAAACCAAATTCTCAATTATCAAATTTAGTGATGTTAAAATACATTTTAACTATTTAAATCATAATTATTCATTTTTCAAGACATATCAAATTCATAAATAAAATATTTATCATAGCAAATATAACAATCAATTTCTTTACACATTTATTCATTTAGACATCAATCAAACTTTGAATTCAAGTTAAATAAACTTTATTACAAAATGTCCAGTTCAAATGTATTTTTTTATTTTATCTATTCAAAGATACATTATTTATTATACAACATATTCATTTTGGGAAATAACCTTTATTAAAATTCCTATGTTAGACTTAAGGTTCCATATTAAATCAAATTTGATTATTAAGTTATTTAAATAAAATCTCTTTAAATTCCTTTGTTTCTCTATTTACCTCTGTTAATCCTTTATAACTAAAATTGAAGTGTATAACATGTATTATAACCACTCAAATTTTATTTATAAAATTCCTTTTTATATTGTATATTATCCAATTCCATATTCAACTTCTGTGTAATTTAGGTAAGTTATCTTGGAATGAAATTGTGTTATACAAATAAAACTTTCCAATTCAATTATCTCAAGTTTGAATCATTTATCCAAATTTTTGATTTTCTTTTTATAATTTAAATTATTCTTCAAGATGAAATTTAAGAATTAATTTTCCGGTTTCCTTCAAACCAGTTAGAGATAAATAAATATATGTACATCATATGTCAAATCAATTTAAATCATATATCTATATATATCATAAATCAAATCATATTTAGAAATTCAAATAAATTAAATCTTTCAAAACAAAGCTGTAGTAAGACTACAGAACGGTCTCTTCACTTCGAAACTCGAAAATGAACGTCGATGATGCTGCAGTCATCATCGAAATTATTTTCCAGCGACAAAGAGAAGAGCACTAAATTTTAAACCTTTTAAAATTCTTTGAAAACAAAATTTCTATTCGAAATACTTTAAATAACATATCCTTTTAAAACTTGAAAACACAAGGTTTGAAACCATCGGAAACTTGAATTCTCAAATTCTTGATTCAAATTCATTTCAGTTCCCAAATCAATTTATAAACAACTTTTTATAAATTCATTTATAGAATGATAAATCAAGTATTATCATTTCAAATAATCAATTTAAATCAATTTATTAAGTTCCATAATATTTACTTATATCAAAATTTATTTCGTTAAACAAATTTTTTTAAAATAATATTGTGTCAGTTTGTTCTATCAAAGTGTTTTAGAAATCCTATCGATAGCGTTGATCAGACGAATCGATCGGAAGCCCAAATCAACATCAACAACTCAAACGACACACTATATAAAACAAAACATAGATTTACAAGTACAATTCAAAATGTTTGGAGATAGTTTAGAAACAAAAGACAAGATGGTTAAACAGAGTAGAGAGATGGGTAAGCTTAGATAAATTGCGGACAACCTTAACTGGGTCAACCGTGACTTAAAGAATAAGATCGATGTGGATTTTTCTGGGATAAATCTACGTTCGATCTCAAGAGATAGAGTTTGGAATAATAAAAGATATTAGCATCTAAACCAAGGATAAATAAAAATCTCTGGTGAATCGATGCTGACTATAAAGGATTTTCACCCTTTTACAAGAAAATTAGAATATTGGCGAGACCGCCAATTCACTATAAAGATCATTCGAAGTGGAGTCATGGGATACTCTAGATTCAAAAGATGATGAATAGTGAGGGACACGAATGAATTTTGGAACCGCAGGAAACGTTCAAAAATTCAAAGGAAATCGAATCAAAAGGAAGAGATTCAAACTCGAACGAAAGTGATTCTGTAAATAAATTTACCATACATTCTAAGTTTTGCGTCAAAGCCAAAGCTCTGATACCAACTGCGACGACCCGGTATTTTCAACCATTCACATCCATTATAAGTGTATAGGTAGACACTCATGCCGGAGTTGAATTGCTCAAAATACCGCGTTGTAATTAAAATTTTGCAAATCTCAGAATATACAGTAAATAAATATAATCACAGATCACAGACACAGAGTAAAATAATGCAGCGGAAGTAAAAGAAATAGTAGTTCATGAAGCTACTATCTAAATATGTCAGAGTTACATAAGATACAACAGAAGAAATAGAGTACAACAAAAGTCTCAATAAAATAACCAAGTACAAGCTGAGTAGAACAACGGAATTGAAATAGATAGGACATGACCAGCAGATAATCTCCAACGATTCAAACCTCCAAGAGAGTGGAAATCCAAATCTGTGAATAACTCAGGCTGACCCGAGCGTAAAGCAAAACACAAAACACTCGAGTCAGGACAATATATACTTATATAATGTAAACCAACTCAAGTGAACTGTAATAAAGGTACAAGTAACTTAGAAGATGCTTGGGACCGCCCATCCTCTAAGGATCCGTTAAACTATCTACTATGTAGTAATATTCGATATTATAATAGTGTCTAAATAAGTAAAGTATAATCATATAGAAAATAGCGTTAAGGGGATGGAGAACCTTAATGCGGTCAGATCTTAAAAATCATAATCGTAGTAAAGCTCGATATGGTAGGTGACACGGCACAACTAGGCAATGCCAGGGTAGATATACCAATTACGCACACGGACTGATGGATACGCATAGCAGCCACTACCGTTCCACCTCGAACAACACTCCCAAATCGAAGGATGGCCATCTAATCAATCACAAGTAAGAGTATAATATCGAAGAAATGTGTCCGAGAAGAGGTGCTACCTCACTGGTACGAGATCGCTCCTGTTTTAGCCACCTTATGGCAACTCACGGGAGTTGGATCCACGTAACATACCTTAAGAACGTCTCCACCATCCTACTTCATTCTGGAATCTCCACCGCGTACACGGTTGTCAAAGTGGTTTTCGGTATCGACAGAGAGTATGTCCATATCCGATCCCGGTCTCTTGACTCATTTGATATCATCGTGGGTGATACACCGAAGCATGGGAATGGGTAAACTCCTTTCTACACATGACTTCTTCTTGGATGATTTGGCATGAAGCTTCGAGGAGGATCTATCGTTTTCCATTCCTTTGTTCAGTATGAATTCCTCACTGTAGATAGTCTTTGATACGTGTCATCGATGACCCATTTTCTGGCACTGTCTCCAAGATATAGCCGATCTCCATCCGTCAATGCTTGAAATATTAAGTACTTCAACCAAAACAAAGTATGTCCATTGCACGTCCCTGAAACTAGTCAGCTTGGCCAGTGACTTTACTCTTTTCATTTCGTTTGCTGAGGATGTGTGTAATGATGTAATACGTGAAGTTGGCTAGTAGCTCTTGGACCCGGCCGAGATAAGGAGCAAGAAAATGCCACCTGACAAGGTTAACTTCCCTAACTTTGCATACTACTAGTCAGGAATCACAAAAGATATTTAAATTTCCACTCCAAGTTCTCTAGCAACTTTGAGGCTGGCGGTCGAGGCTTCATACTAAGCATCGTTGTTTGTTATAAGGAAATCGAGTTTCAGGGTATAGCAGATCGATCATTCCTCAGGAGTCATTAACACGACTCCTTCACCATAGCACTGATCATTGGATGCTCCATCCGCGTACATTTTCCATCTGTTGGTTGGTTCTCCACTACTCTTCTTGTAGTCGTCTGATGCAGTGAATTCAGATATGAGGTCTGCTAATTTCCATTCTTGGATAGCTCTTCGAGGGAAATAAGTGATATCAAATTAGCTTAGTTCGATATTCTATTTAAGTAGTCTTTCAGACGTCTCAAGTCGTTATACGACCTTTCATAATGGGCTAGCTTTTGTAGATTCGGGTCGATATTCAATGCATGGCTCACAATAGTCGATGAAATCACACATGCATGTCAAAATGGGTTCAAGGGAAACATATCATCATTTATTCAGAAAAATCCAACTAATTCTTTTATCATCATTGCACTGAGCTGTGATCCGATCTTCAGCACCCGTGAAGGGTCACCATGGCTGACTGTAATGTCGATTGTCAACTTAGTGGGTGCAATCTCGGATTCTTTGAGTTCATATGTAACTATTTTGCGTAACATTCAATGTAAAATATGGTTGGGACAGTTAATTTTGATGGTTACTCTGGTCGAATCCTAGAGTCTTGTCATGAGTTATTAAGTCTGATAGTGAAAGGCTCTGAAAGCTTTGATTGATTATCTGCAAATGGCCAAAGATCAGACTTAGAAGCACGTTGAAGAAAATGTCGAGTAGGGGTCAGCCTCGAGTTGCGTGAAGCTGCATAGCTGGATCTTGTTTTGACTTTGAATTTGCTTGTATATTCGAGTAACGCGCTTTCCATTCAACGCATTGATGATCCTTTACCCGTCCTTCGGGTTGAAGTGATAGTCAGTTGCCCACAAGATCAGGCATCGATTTGATTATTATATCTCTAGGCATTCTTTCGATCGTAGCCTTGAGTAGTTTTAAACACTATGTATGAGTTTCAATATTGAGATATCGCAGCCAGTCTTTGGATGATCACGCTTCTGATCCTAGTCTCGGGTTGATAAATGTACTACGTGGGGGGTTGAGTCTCGTCCTAGCTATGTTTATACTCCCACCTAAACTCCAAAGACATAGAGTTGATCGGTGAATAGTTGGTTCACATTCATCCTGCTTCTCGCTCGTGCCCCCAAGTCTGGGGCATATACCGATAAGTAGGAATGCCAGCTATGCCCACTTTAGCTTTACTTTCTTTCCCGTTGAATCGTGGGATCAGGTCAGTTGATGGGAGACTGAGTTTCGCCAATCCTGGATTGTACTGTGGTTTTTCATTCCTAGGGGAATACTTCGATGCCTCATCAGTTTCTAGGCATAAGTTGGGTATTGAACGGTCAGCCACGTCCACTTTGGTTCATGTTTTGTAATCAGATTTTGGGGTAAACTTGGCTCAAGTGCATTCGGGTCATGCTCATCCAGTTTCATGCTCCTTCTGACGGATCGAAGGAGGGTGCTGGAGAATTAATGACCAAGTCTTCGCGGTTTACTCTCCTTTACACACTCTGGTGGTCATAGTTTTTCAAGGGACATTCAGGTCACATTCGTATGTGCTTGGTGTGGATCGATATTGACCCTCGATCTGAGGTATGATATAGTCGGTCGCCCGTAGTTTTGGATGTCGTTCGCTTGGTTCTGTATTGAGGCCCCATTGCAGTCGTTGCCTTAAGTTGTAAAGAACGCTAAGCTAGAGCTATAATGAGCTGTCGTATTCAGCATTCAGTGATTTATACTCCTGCCCCCAGCATTGATTTGGCTAGGCCACAAGTCGAATGGTCTAAATCTATCCTTAGCGAGTAAATAATCCTTATGTCGATTTCAGGCCAAAGTTTGCAGAATAGAGAACGGTCGGAATCCACTCATCTATTTATCGATGTTTATATGCCACTCTACATTTTGGTGACTTAGAGTTATTCTTCCCCCGGTCGACTCACGCCCAATTTGCGTTCATGCTTCGATCCACTCTCCGGGGACTTAGAGATTTGTTGAACAGTTTATGCTCTAGTCCACAGTCAAGGACATAGAGATTTTCGTCAAGTCGTTTATACTCTAGTCCACGCTCTGGGGACTCAGAGTACTCTAGTCTGCTTCAGGGACTTAGAGGTTTTTCTCAAATCATTTATACTCTAGTCCGCACTCTGGGGACTCAGAGTACTTTAGTCCACTTTAGGGACTTAGAGATTTTCTTCAAGTCGTTTATACTCTAGTCCGCGCTCTGGTGACTCAGAGTACTCTAGTCCGCTTCAGGGACTTAGAGATTTTGCTCAAATCGTTTATACTCTAGTCCGCGCTCTGGGGACTGAGAGTACTCTAGTCCGCTTCAGGGACATAGAGATTTTTCTCAAGTCGTTTATACTCTAGTCCACGCTCTGGGGACTCAGAGTACTCTAGTCCGCTTTAGGGACTTAGAGATTTTGCTCAAATCGTTTATACTAGTCTGCGCTTTGGGGACTGAGAGAACCCTAGTCCGCTTCAGGGACTTAAAGATTTTTTTCAAGTCGTTTATACTCTAGTCCGCGCTCTGGGGATGCAGAGTACTCTAGTCCGTTTCAGGGACTTAGAGATTTTGCTTAAATCGTTTATACACTAGTCCGCGCTCTGGGGACTGAGAGTACTCTAGTCTGCTTTAGGGACTTAGAGATTTTGCTCAAATCGTTTATACACTAGTCCGTGCTCTGGGGACTCAGAGTACTCTAGTCCGCTTCAGGGACTTAGAGATTTTTCTCAAGTCGTTTATACTCTAGTTCGCGCTCTGGGGACTCAGAGTACTCTAGTCCGCTTCAGGGACTTAGAGATTTTGCTCAAATCGTTTATACACTAGTCCGCGCTCTGGATACTAAGAGTACTCTAGTCCGCTTCAAGGACTTATAGATTTTGCTCAAATCGTTTATACTCTAGTCCGTGCTCTAGGGACTCATAGTACTCTAGTCCGCTTCAGGGACTTAGAGATTTTTCTTGAGAGAAGTCGTATTTCCACCCGTTTGATTTGTATTTCATTTACCGTGTCGAGGCTAATGTTGTCGAATGAACGGTCGAACCGCGTTTGCTCATGGAATGGGACTATGCCCCTGACATCAAGGACGAAACTTGAGAAATGGACGGTCGATTCTCGTCCGCTTGGTGATTGTAGCTCTTCCAATCAAGTTAAGGAAGGAGGTATATAATAGATGGTTGGATCACATCCATGTTGTGGTTGGATAATCAAATCTTGCACAATTTGCTCCGTATCTCTTTCTAGAAAATGAGGATAATGGATCATTGAGTAGACAAAGTAAGTTGCATATGTTTCAAGGTGCAGTCGCGTCCATGTATTGAGAGCGATGGTTAACGAGTAGGCAGTCTATCATAGCTACTTCAAGTCGGGCTTTCGAACCACCTTTTGTGTTCAGGGTAGGATTTTATGTGTAGATGATCAAATCATGTCCGCTCTAGTTAGATCCCGGCATCAATGAGCTTCAGGAGAGGCATATGTATTTTATCGAACTTTACTTTATGACCCGAGGAGTGGATGATCGGGCCACATTCATTCCAAGCCTTGCTTAGGCCACCAAATCAAATATGGAGGTCGATGAATGGACAATCAATCATGTATGCTTTGTATAGGGCTTTGATCGTGATGAGCTTTTCCATCTCAAGTCCATGGCCCCAAATCAAAGGCATATGGTTGATGATGAGAGGTCAAATCATGCTCGTCTTGATGAAACTCCACAGGTCCGATCACGGTCTGCATGGATTGGTTGGTGGCCAACCCTGAGTACATGGCCACCTGCATCGTTTTGAAAGTAGTTTAGTTCAAGTTGGTCATAATTCATAGAACGATTGAAATTGAAATAGAAATAATTCAAAGAAGATTGGAATAAATCTCATTGATAAGTGAAACAACATCGTGTGCTGGCTATTAAACTTTGTCCCTAGCTCCTTTCAAAGGGATGTTGGCCGTCAGCAGTCCAATTGATAATCATAGTTCTTTATTGATAGGAATCAGATGTTCGCTGCCAGCCATTCTGGAGGACTTATACATACCGTCGAAGCTTTCCTTTCCAGATCAGCTTTTCGATCACACCTTGGAGGTGTTTGTAATCGCTAGTGTTAGGATCAGTGAGCATCTTGGAATATACAACATTCCCCTGATTTTCTCTGGGCTTCGGTGGAATCTCTCGAGGTTGGTTTTCAGTACCACTCTGAGTCGCGAGTTTTCAAGTAGAGGATATCGATTGAATCTTTTAAAGAGCATATGAGTCGAATTTTGAGATCTTGGTTCGTCTACTGGAATCTAAGTCCTTAGCCAATGATCCAGTATTGTTATTTTTCCTAGTCTGCTTCACTCCTCCTCACTTTGGTTTTGATTCATTTTGTAACAGAAACGATCCATGGTCGCAGGAGGTTCTCCACCTAACTAGCTGCTAAAATATATTTGGAGGTTGACTCCCCTCAAACGCGATCAGTATGATATCCTTGTTAGCATTTGGAACAAATTGCTTGGAGTCAAACATTGGTTTGCTTGGAGTCATCTTGCCGTTTGCCAAGAGTCATATCATCTATGTTCTCCAACCTTTGGGAGTATCGTTTGAGTAGCGGTTGCTTGTTCGTTCCCTTGTTGCCATTCAGAAGCTGCTGCTTGATCCTCTATGCCCTGGTCGGTCATAGGATGTAAGGGAAGTGGATAGAATGTTCCTTCATTAAGTTGAGTTTTGAATTCACTATCACTACGCCATAGATTGCATACTGCAACACCCAAGAACTGATGCAGGAAGTGCCAAAAAATGTTGTTGTAGGCTAAAAAAGGGCAAAGGCAACACTTTCTCGGTGATGCATTTTGCCGCGTTGCCGCAGACCTCAAAGGCAACATTTTGACTATCTAAGGCAACATAAGAAATATTGTTGCAATAGAACCCTATTTGGGTCTATAGCAACATCCATAGGTGTCTGTAGCAACATTCCAAAATGTTGCTATAGATTTTAACTTTCTGAATTTGTGGGACCCACAATGTAGAGCATATTTGATTTTTTAATAGAAATAAATATTTATTTAATAAAATACTATTGCACAGAATTTGATATTCAAACAGTAATTTATTTAAATGAATATTTTATTTCAACATTTGAAATAGTACAAATTCCTGACTCCACTATTTTACAATTCAATAATATATAACACTGATATTCACATATACAGATATTCCTCACTACATCATTCAGGTCACTCATTACATATGCAGTTTCAATTTATACAGACACCGACACTGACAAATATATGACGAGCCGAGTGCCGAGCCGAAGGCGAGCCGAGAAGCGGGTCCGGGCGCAGCGCCGGGGGGGGTCCGGGGCACCGCAGTCCGATTTCGGAAGATCGAGCCTTCATTGAAACCTGTCTTCAAGCTCATGCACATTTGATTTGACTCTGTCTTCAAGCTTGTATCCGGTTGTCCAGTGTTCAATACCTGTCACATATAATTCAAAAGCAGTTCACAGATATTAGCACAATTCAAAAGTAGTTCACACATATAATTCAAAAGCAGTTCACAGATATAATTCAAAAGCTTGTATCCCTTCTTCTTTTTCCTCTATTTTATATAAATACTCTTTCAAGCTTCCTACCTTAACTTCTTTCCAAAAATTTCATAAAAATATTGATCTATATATAAATATAGTTTTCTTCCATATAACACAATGATCATTGATACATAGAAATTTGCTTTCATATGGAAATTTATATTTCCAGCAACCTCAAAATTTGAACTATTCAAATTTCATAATTTGATTCCAACTTAAAACATCTCCAAGGCCATGCTATTCTTATCAAGCAACAGTCAACAGTGAAGAACATAAAGTTCAAGAACCAAACAGTGAAGAAACGTAAGTTAAAAATGCAGAGGTGAGTAAAATTTACTCACATAATAATGTGATGAAGATGCAGTCGATCGCGGCCCCTTCTATATCGCGACCATTGCCTTGCGACTGTTGCCCACCGTCGACGCGACTACCCCCAACGACAACCATGACTCCTCAAGCTTGCCCCTTTCTATCATTCCCAGCAAGAAGATTGGGAGCATCAATTTCAATTTTAGCAGCATAGCGATATTTGGATATACCTCTTACTACTTTAATGGCTAAATATACGCGTGCTTCACGATCCCAACAATCTGCCTTCAAAATTACGCCCGTACCCCACCACCTCCTCTTCCCGCTACCCAAAACCACCCTCTGCAAACATCGAACATCACTGCAACTTTCTTCACAAACAAACCTCTACATCACTTCCTCCTCAAAACTACAAACATCCTTCAACCGTACATTCAACCAGCAACCACCCATTGCATTTGCATCCCCATCTATACGATTACAGTAATTCCTCCATGACCAAACATCACCTCTGAAACCAATCTTCACTTCTTCGAACAAAAACACAGCCATAACCAATACTACCCGTGACCACTTTCTACCATATTCGCCAAACAAACCACAAAACCCAAACCACTTCACTGCACCACCATCACCCGAGAATCAATCACTCCTTCACTCACTAAAACAACATTTCCACACTTCCTTATACAACCTACACACAACTTCACCTCATCACTAGATCACAAACATGCATCTTCACTTACGGGAACCAAAATGAAATTCACCAATTAATCAATCCACCAAGGTCAAAAACCCACAACCAACAACCTTGCTTCTCGAACCACAACAAACTGCAATTCTCAAAACACCTTACTTCTCGAACCACTTCAATACAACCCGCAATTGGTTCCGTTGCCTTCATCAACTCGAACAAATCACCTCCTTCCTTCGAACCCAAATCAAGAAACTCCATAGAACCGAACCCAAATCCACCGTCTCCATCTCCTTCCTCTGTCTAATCTGCAACCTTGAACTACGTAAATCACCTCGAACAAACACTTGAACTACTCTACCTACTTCTCCCTACATTCAAAAACGAAACGCCCATCTCGATCGTCTTCGCGAACTGGAGGCGACAATCCTCGTCTTCAACCTCTTTGAGTCGAGGTCTCTTTCTGGACCGCGAGCTTCCATACGGATCTAACTAATGGAATTTTCAGAGCTTTCAATTTTTTTTAGATAGGAATGAATTCGATTTCATTTTTGCGTTTCTGATTTGCGTTTTGAATCTGCATTTTTAATTAATGGAATTGAGGAATCAATCTAATTATTGGGTTTTTGATTTTGCCTTTTGAATCTGCATTTTTAATTTGATTTTGCGTTTCATCGGAGAGAAAAAGTGGAGAAGTCTATAATTTACGCCGAAAACTGAAAGGGGGATCGGCGGGAAAACGAAAATTTGGGACAAATTGCAGTGGTGATCCGTTTTAACAATCGGATTAAATGTGGATCGTTGGATCGTATTCACGCGGATTGCTAATTTTATTAATTTTTTAATTTGAATACATCTATAGCTACTGCAACATCTTGTTGATACCTATGCTAACACCTTGAAGCGAGTGTTGCAATAGACAAAAATCAGCATACCTATCGTTACATTATAGCTAGCAACACCTTGTAATTTCGTTGTAGTAGGCCATCTATGGCGTAGTGTATGCGGTGTGTAACAACCCGTAAATTTTCGATAATTTAATTCGTTAATTTAATGAATCTTGTTATTTAATATTGGAAGAAATAAAAAGTTGCAATGTAATAATGAAATGAATATAGAATGAAAGGTAACAATGGTAATTAAAGCTAATTATTGATAGATTGAATGAAATTACAATAAATTGAAATGATAAAAAATTCTATAACTTGGTTATAAATTTAATATAAGAAAATGAATGCAAATATTGAATTTATGAACAAGATAAAATATAATGAATGGTAATTGAGTAAAACCATTGTTATGTAAGTAATTGTAACATTGGTCTGTAAACAATTATTATAAGTTACCTATATATTTAATCCGTTAAATTGAATTGGAATTAATCGCAATATATCTAAATTAAATATTATGTAATGTAAATTAAGTTAATATTTGAAAATAATGTTAATTTTTTTCATAAAATGATAATTGGTTAAATATAGAGAATGGAAATCAAGATTTATTAATTTATTGGAATTTAAATTATAGTAAGTGGATAAATTGCAATTAAATGAAATTAAATATTTAAATATTACGTTAATGGAGATTAAGATGAAATTTGAGAATATTAGTGTAATAAATCATGAACCAATGTTAATTTCACCCATTTGATAATAAGGGATTGAATAATAGGACGAAAGGTCAATTAAATGGAATTATTGGACATTTGATTTACAATTACTGAATTTATTGAAATTGGAAGTAAAGATGGAAATTATTGAAATAATTAACATTGAATTAACCTAAAAATTTGTTTTAAATCATTATAAATGTCTAAGTAACCAAAAGTGATAAAATTTGTTAATTATAGAATCAGAATTGAAAAGGTGATTTAATTAATTAATTATTAATTTATTTAGTTAACGTGAAAATAGCCATTTTGGCTACTGACTCGGATTTCGACGAAACCAGTTTCATCGGATCTACAATGGTGAATTATTGTAGGATTTCAAGTTTCGTAACGATCGGACTTGGCATTTGATCGTACGGGCTCGAAATGCCTAGAAATCAATTTAATTGAAATCAATTTGAAATAAGCTGATTTTATCATAACTTCTTCAAACGATGGAATTAGGACTTGAAACCTGTTCCATTGAGTTTAAAATATTTGAAAGCATCTATTTTGATATATCGGTTGACCCATTTTCATTCCGGAGTCGAAACGGGCTTTTCGGGTCGTTTATAGTTCAAACCCAAATCAATCGTGTTCGTTCGTTTTATTTTATGATCTACCTATAAATACCTTGTTATAAACCCTATTCACTTCTTATTCCTCATTTCTGTACGTACAATTCCATTTGCTCCTCCTCATTCCAATGGCAGACAAAACCCTAATTCCCAATTGCAATTTCAAATCAAATTCGATTTCAATTAATTAAAACTCCTCAAACAATATTGAATTACATATCGATTGATGCTCTCAACGAGCGCAGGGCAAATCTGCAGTTCGTTTTTCAATTCGTTACATAGTTTGCCCAGAAATTCAGGATGAACCTCAGCCGTTCATAGGCCACTATCTCGATCCAACGACGGATCTTCAGCTGCTGGACGATCGGGAAGCACCATGATGTAGAGGGGGAAGAACAGGCACAGCCGTCGTCGTTGTTGGCCGTAGTTTGCTCAGGAGTTGCCGAAAATCGATGATTTTGGTTGGCAGTGGCGAGGTGGCTGGGGACCACCGGACGTGGCCGCGTGGACGAGGGAGGAGCGCCTGGATGCGCGTGTACCGGTCGTGATCTCTAATTGGCGTGGCAAGCCTCTCAGGCGACAATGAAATAGCGAGTCGTGGCGGTGCTACTTCGAAGTAGTCGCGTTCGAATCGAACAGGCTAGGGTTAGAAGCGGGTTCCAGGAGGGTGACGTGGTGAAGGTTATTCGCTATTATTCTATTCTTGTTTAAATTTCAATTTCAATTTCAACTCGTTCTAACTCACATAACTTCTGCATACGAGGTCCAATTTACGCGCGGTTTGATCCACTGGGATTGTATTAAAATTCCAGACAGTTTGACGCTAGTTTGGACGAATTCTAAAACTGTTCAAATTTTGGGCTTAAATTGGATTTAAATTCGATTTAAATTCAAAGGTGAGTGTTTTAACCCACTCACAACTTCTAAAATTTCTTATGTTAGTTAAATTAATTTATGATGTGATTAGAAATTTATTTATGACCGTTTGGTATATTTTTTAAATCATCATCTCAGTTAATTTGAATTTATTTGAATTAAATCGTTATTTAATTTATTATTGAATATAAATTTCCAGTTAAATACCTGTTATTGATTATCAGTTCTATATTGATATTTATTGATTGATTTGGATGATGTTTGTGATGGATGTGTGACTGTTGATATTGGATGAATGGATGTTTTATTTTATATCGTTATAAACTGCAAGTTCACTATGGGTTGAAATGATACATACCCGAATGATCTATAGATTAGGGAAAAATCATTATAGGTTGAAATGATAGACTCGAGCGATTTTATGGATTTTATTATTAATTCGGGATTGCGGTTTGAAATGATATATATAACTGTAACATTTTAAATTACGGATTGAAATGATAAATATCCGTATCACTCGACCCTAGGGTAGAAAATTATATACGGACATCGGATTGGTTAAATTTAATGATTTTGAACTTCTTAATTTTTGAATTAATTAAATGATATCTTAAAATAAAATTTGATGTATATAATTGAAGTATTATTGGAAAATCAAGTTTTGTGTTGAAATGTGAATTGGTTTAAAAGGAATTGCTTTAAGAAATTAAATTGAAAGTTTAAAGTTAAACTTTTAAGTATAAATGAAATTCTATCGAAATTAAGTTATTAAAGTTGTTTGAAAATAACTTTGAAATATTTTGAAATTGGAGTAATATGAATTGATATTTGAACATAGATTGAAACGATATGAAATTCAATAGTTTATTGAAATGTTAAATTAAAAAGTTTGGAATTTGGTTTGTTGACTTGGAAATTGAAAATGGTCCAAATGCGTTGAAATGAAACGAATAGTTTAATTTGATATATAAATTCCAAATTCATGTTTTAATATAAACTGTTTTAAAAATATATTATTTCAAAATTTCTAATTATTAAGATTTCAAAGTATTAAACTATTTTAACATGTATTAATTATATTAAATCATTTTAACCTACTTTAAACCATTAAATTTATTTAAACTAATTAATCTGTTTTAACTTATTTTAAATCTAATTAATCTATTTTAAAGCTATTTAATCGATTTAATTATATTTAATCTATTTTAAATCTATATTTACTATTTATAACTATTTAAACTATTTTCTTCTAAATTCCAAACTAAGTAAAATGGATGGGTTTATATTCAAATTCTCGATTTTTTAGGTGAATGTGGTTAAGCGACATTATAACCTAAGTTGGGATATAAATAGCATATTTGGTTTAATATGATAATTTTGAAATGAGAGTTTAACATATTTTGGAAATATGACTTTTGAAAGGATATATAATGTCGAACTATGATTTCAAGTTGAATATGATTTCGAAAGTAAGTAATGATTTCGAAAGTGATATGATTTGAATTGAATATGTTATTTTGATATCAATTATGAAATGATTTTGGCAATGTAAAAGAACCATCTTGTGTGTAATAAGCGATTGGTTGTTAAAGAGACCGGGATCGGATATTGTCATACTCTCTGCCAATACCGAAAACCACTTTGACAACTGTGTACGCGGTGGAGATTCCATAATGAAGTAGGATGGTGGCGACGATCCTATAAGGTATATACGTGGACTTAACTCCCATGAGTTAGTATAAGGTGGCTAAAACAGGAGCAATCGACGGGCCAAGTGAGGTCATTCCTCCGATCGAGCACATTCCTTCGATACTATATTCTGATTTGCGATTTTGGTGGCCACCCCTCGATTTTGATTTGGGAGTGTGTTCCGAGGTAGGGGGTAGTAGCTGCTATGCGTTACCACCAGTCCGGAAGTGTAATTGGTATATCTACCTTGGCATTGCCTAGTTGTGTCGTGTCACCTACCCTAGCGCGCCTAGTACAAGTTTGGTTTGTACCATACCTATGGAGTGCCCTCTGACAACGTCCAGTACGGGCGGGATTACAGTATTGTATAGACTATGGGAAATAAAAATGTGTTAAGGGGGAAAATGTAACGCCTTAACGCTATTTTAATAGTTTATATTACTGTAGACATATTATAATAGCGTATTGTATTAAGTAGTAGATAGTTTAACGGATCCTTAGGAGATGTGAATCCCGAACATCTCTTAAGTTACTACACTCACGTTAGACACTGGATAGGAGATGTAAAACCCCGTAAACATCTCTGACGCCGTTCCACTCATATTTATTTACCGTTGATTTGACTCACATAAGATCTTTTAGTTCTGACTCGAGTGTTTTGTCTTTTCAATTCGCTTGGGTCAGCCTGAGCATTTCAGGATTTGAAGACCTTATTTCTGGAGGATGAAGACGAAGATTTGTACTATTATTATTTATAATATTATTCCTCTACATTCATACTACTCCGCTGCATTATTGTTTATCTTTGTTGTATGTAACTCTGATTCTATATTGTACTCGTATAATCAATGTTTTGTAAACAGCTTCATGAACTGTTATTTGATTATTATATTTTGTCATTCCGCCGCAAGATTCTGTTTTGTTTTTTTTCTTTCTTTGTTTTTTTCTTATTCACCCCAATAACAATCCGCCCTTCTGTATGGTTTGAGTCAACATGTGCGTCTGCTTAAAACGTATAAAAAGGCGGGATGTTACACGGAGGCACTATGCTGAAAAAAAAAATTTAGAGCCTTTTTCTTAAATTTGGGTCGTACCCGAAAAAGGTTTTTTTGAAACTAGGGGTCGTACCAGAATTTTTTTTTTGAAAATAGGGGTCGTACCCGATCCACATTTTTATTGGTATAGGGATCGATCAGATGGTTTTTTTAAGAGAGGGATCGGTATACAGTAGAGGGATCGGTATACACTAGAGTGATCGGTATACACTGGATGGATCGGTATACATGTGATTAGTAACACTGGGCCGGTCTACACTGGGTCGGTGTACTCTGGGTCGGTGTACTCTGGGTCGGTGTACGCTGGGTCGGTATACTCTGGGTCGGTCGGTGCATTGGTTCTTGAAGCGATCAGCGCATACGGTTTTTGGAGCGATTTGTACACAAGATTTTAAGAGGGATCGGTATGCAGAGCTTTTGGAGCGATCGGTATACAGAACTTTTGGAGCGGTCGGTATACGACAGTTTTAGAGCGATCGGTATACGAAGTATGTGGGGCGATCGGTATATAGCAGTTTTGGAGCGATCAGAATACAAAGCTTTTGGAGTGGTCGGTATACATACATTAAAGAGGGTTTAGTGTATCCACCTGTATCGGGGTTGGTATACGTACTAGAGGGATCGATATATATGTGTTTGCCTTGGTCAGGGTTCGGCCATATGAGAGATCGACTGAATTGCCTTCAGAGGGGGGTTGGTCTTCATATAACTCCAGTGCAAACTTCAACATTCAATCCCAAAAACTTGCATACATCAGTGAATCCAATCTCATGGCTAATAGCTTCCTTTAGATCTCTTTCAAATCTGAGTAGAATAGGAAGTTTGCTGGTAAACAACTGGATCTATCTCACGAATATGAAAATCCACTAGTAGATGATGAGATCCAATCAAGCTGAGAATTAAATTCTCAGTGAAAGCACCGAAATATTAGCACCAAAATTGGTCACTAACACCCTTGAATAGAGTTATGTAGAGAGATTAATGAAGAAAGTAAATTAAAGCAGAGAAGTAACATAGTTGAATGCAAAAAGAACAACAAAAATGAGAACACCATATTTATAGTGGTTCGGCGTAATTGCCTACGTCCACTTTGAATATGATCTTCATTACTTTATCAATCACTTGAGTACAGATACAATCCGTAAACAAACAACTTGAATACCAGTTTGAACAGAAAAGAAGCAAGTACAGAAAATGGCAGAGTCTCCTTGGAGTTCTCGAAAAAAGGTCCTCTCCACTGTACCCCTGCCCCTCTATTTATACACGAAGATAGAAGATAGGCTATTCCCCCTATGCAGGCCCATAACCAAGATACTTCGGCCCACTGTGGGCAATTTGCACTCATCGATCCGAGCATTCCGGGCCACCAATGCCGAACGATGGTCGTCGAGCCACCTTGGCCGAACTCTGGTTCTCTCGTTAGTGACTCGAAGTTTGTCCTCCCATAACTCGAGGGAAGTGGTGGTATGAGTCGAAGCAAAGGAACGTTGGCCGCAGCACTTTTGACCTAACTTCCATGGTTGAGCCACTTCTACATCACCTACCTTAACCGATCCAACATGGCCAAACCAACATAGCCGAGCCATTCATGTCAAACACTCCAAGACCGATCCACTAAACGCCGAGCCAGATGAACCAAACTCTCCAAGGCCGAACCAGGTATTGCCGAACCATTAAGGCTGAACCACCAATTCCGAGGCTCAGTCGATCGAAGTAGCTTTCGTTTTCCTTCCTTGACCGAGCGATGCACACCGAACCACTATGGCTTCCTGGACCGAGCGAGACATGCCATGCCACAAGACCGAACGACACACAACCTAATACTCCTGAGGCCGAACCACAATCAGTCGAGCCACCAGTGCCGATCCAATCTTCACCGAGCCATCTTGACCAAACCAAGGTTGCCGACCCAACCTAGTTCACCGAAACCAATCCACTCTGCCGACCCCACATTCTCATGAGTGATTGTAAATGACCGATCGTATATAACCGACCGAGAATATCTGATCCTCACTTCAACTGCAGAACCACAGTTTTTTGGTAACTCCATCACCCAATGCCGACCCATCATTCATTACACATTGGCCCCTATTCATCAAGTCTAACTTGGATGACCAACACTTGACGTTACGCCTACTCACGCTCAATTATAACTTCTGCAGCCACCGTCTTGTAGCCGGGCCAAGGTGCCGGGTAACATAAAAGAAAATGTAAATACATGTATATGTTGACAAAAGGAGATATAACTATAGATATATATATATATATATAAGAATAGTGCATATATATATATATATATATACGTATACATAAGGACAACTTTATGATCAAAATTTCAAAACTATAATCAAATATATATAGGTATATATTTTTATGTGTGCAAATATGATAAGATAAATATGTAATTGTATATGTATGCATATTTACATATATATATATATATAAGTTTTATAATAAAATAGAGTAAATGTATGCATATCCATATATATATACACATATAAATGTATGTATAAAACATGGGGGAACATCATGATGGCAAACATCAACTTCAAGCATAAAATAAATCCAATCACACACAAAATATCACATCTCTTATTAAATCAAATCAGCCAAACATGAAATCAAATCATGTCACAATAAATCAAATGAAGAAGAAAAATAGATGTAAAAGTGAAGCCTGTTCATAGTATCCAGCCACCCTAGTCTTTTACTGTACACTTCATTCCTATATTTATATCTTGGCCGAGCTCATACATGTTCACTTGCATACCAAATAAAAGAAAAAGAAAGAAACAAAGCTGGCTACCATGTAAGAGAATCAACACAGTAAAAAGTTTGGAGCAAGAGGAAAACTAAGCTGCGGTGTTTCATCTTCATAAAAACTGTGAGTGAAACTTAAACACTTTTACTTACTGTATATCACATATGCTTCTGTATGATTGTAGATGGAATGAATTCTTTTATTTGACAAGTATCCATGTGCAATGAGTTTTATATGTTGCATATATGTGTGAAATCATGTAGTATACCATGTAACAAGCATTACCACTCTGTTTCCTTGAAAAGTTGATATCTTACCACTTTAAAAATCATTTTGTCTCTATCCAGTGAGTTTTAGCTTGTGATTCCAAAAGAAAATTTGTTTGTTTTTGAATGTGGTTTATTTTAAAATTGGTTTCGTTTGATATTATAAGGTGTAGATGAAGAAGAATACAGATTACAGTATATAGCTTATAAATGACCAAAAAATCGACTATCGTAATTAAACCTCTGGTTTACATGACTGTATTTGTGATTGAAAATGATGATTTTTTAGAGTAGTTTGAAGATTTTTAGTCTTGTGTTGAGTGAGAAATAGAGAGACGACCAAAATATAGGTTTTGGTCGATTTTCGACGTTCGAGGGGGTGGAATGGCTTACTGTTGGTGGTGGAGCTGGTTTAGGTGATGGGAAAACTAGGAAAAATAGCACGGCATTTTATAAATAGGTGTGGTGGCTTGTCGAGGCAGTTTTAGGGTTTAAGGAGTTTTGATTTGGTCTTCGGTTCGGTGGGAGTGGCGTCGTGGTGGAGGCGTACGAGAAGTGCGTTATGGGGGGGAACGGAGGAGGAGGATGTGAAGTAGCTTTTGGGAAGATTTGGTGAAGGATGGTGGTGAACAGTGGCGATAGGAGGTGGTGGGTGACGACGTTTTCGTTCGGTCAAAACCTGGGGTTCTAATTTTCGAGACTGGGGTGTTCGCGTGTTTCTGGGTGTGTGGTTATGGCGGGAGGTTGGTGAGTGACATTGAGAGATGGACAGCGGCGTGGTGGGTCGACAGAAATGATGTGCAGGTGAACGTGCATAGAGTGTGCACGCGAGAAGAAAAGAATAGAGGAGAGGAAGAGTTCAAGTGGAAGGAAAAGAAAGAAAAGGGGAAGAGGTGGGTTAGTTTGCTTTTGTTTTCGGGCCATGGGCTAGACCACATTTTTTTTAGAGAAAGAAAAAAAATGTAAAGGGGAGGTGAGTTTGGGCCTTGGCCGATCATGTTAGAAGTTGTTTTTTTAAAAAGAAGGTAACTTAATAAGTTTTGTATTTAAAAAAATCTTCAAACCATAAAACAATATATTCTCACCCATTTAAAAATCGATTTTACATAATAAATTGTGGCATTATGATCTTGTCACCAAGTATTTGAATCTAAAATTAATCTTACTAATTTTTTGTGATATAAAAATTAAATTATTTATAATAATTAAAGTGAGTAATTAATTAAATTCATATTGACTTAATCTTATGTTAATTAATAAAATTAGTTATTTATTTGGTTGTTAATCCTAATTAACTAATAATAAATTGTTTATAATATCTTTAATTTAATATTAATTTGGATTAAAAATATAAGTAGAATTAGTTTAATTTAAGTTTATTTAATTCTGACGTTGGATTGTTTTAATATGAGTGGTTAATCATTAAATTTGTTAATGATTTGTGCTTTGGGTTACTACTCTTGAATATTTATTTCAATTTTTCTTTGTCCGTGCCATCAAGTGGCCAGACAAGTTAAAATAGTTAGAACAAAATGTTGATACGCTTTATTGGAAATAAACATATGTAATAAACTCCCATATGTGAATATTGTCACCTTGAATACAAATTGTTTATTTAAGAACGACTTGGACATTTAAAGTTTATCGATTAGATTCGGGGAGATTGGGATCGGATATCAGTGTTATCTGGAACCACTTCGATTTAATAATCATTACGAACCTCTACGATTTTGATTATAGAATCCTATATGTTGGAATTGGATTAATTTAACATATTTGGCCATTTTTAACAAGTAATTGTACTTAGACATTATTATAATATCACCGAATTTTCTATAAAAGTGTTTTGGTTATCGTAAGGGAAAAAACCCATCGTGTTTATATCCGATGTGGTCTTACGGGATACCTTGGTTTTTAAAATTTTTTGATAACTTAAGTATTTCAAATTAAGTGTGTTTTACTCACGCTGATTTCCAGCCTGACTCGGGGTGTTACTTTATTGTAATACTCAGGTCAGACCGAGTATTACAGATTTAGGTTAGGCTACTTTGGAGCTCAGGAGACGAGCCGGATGGTAGTGACGTATTACACGTATTTGATTATATTCTGTTGTGTAATGTATGCTGTATATTCAGCATTTGAGGACAAGTTATTGTAACTGTCCGGATTTATATGTTGATGATTGTACTCTGATAATTTGTATGTATATTAACAGTTACAGTTCTTTATGTAAAATATGTTATTATATTATACTTTAGTCCGCTGCGAATGTGAGATTCTGTGTTGTTGTTATTTCTGTTTCTTCTTTTATGTCTTTTCTTCTTAACCCTAACAGCCTGGTATTTCTGGCACTCGATTCCTCGGCACTCTATACAATGAACGTATTAGTGTTGATTTTCGGGGACGAAAAGCGCCCGGTCGTTACACGTGGTATCAGAGCTGAAGGTTAAGCGATAACCTTGGCTCTGGTAGGGATTACTCATTAGAGATAAGGTCAGTAGTACCCTAGAATGAGTTGAGTGTATTATATATGAGGGCGTACTTGTTATTTTCTTATATAATGATTTTAAAAACGATTTTAAAATAATAATTTTTATGTAAGATTATATTTTGATATAAAAAGAAATAATTTTTCTGAATTATTATAGTATATTAAGGTGATTGGTTGTGATTATTATAATCAAATAAGATTATAAAATTTAAGTGGTTATATGTATAAAAATTTGGGTAAGAATGAACTATGCAAATGAGTTAAGCTAAAAAAATATATAGACTCAAACCAGAATTTAAATTCCGAAAATTTCGGAAGAGTTTTTCAAAGTTTTTTGAAATGAAATAAGTTTACCTTGATTGTATTTTATATATATAGAAATAATTTTCCACAAAATTATTATGAAATATATGATGTGTTTGGTTTCTAGATATGATAATATTGATTATTATCATAAATCGGTTGATTGAGCCTACGTTTATTACAGAATAAACAATGATAGAACATTGTGAAATGATTTAAGAAAGTGAAATTATATAAGCTTAATTTATAAATGTAACTTACAAATTAAAATGAATTTAAATTCAGAAGTTTTGAATCTAAGTTTCGAAAATTTTGAAATGTGTTTCAAAGTGTTTGAGGAAATAATAAGTAATATTATTTAGAATATATTTTGATATGAAAATTTTCGTTTTAAAAACAAGATTTGTTTTGAAAATTCCAAAGAAATTTGTTTTGGATAAAAACCAAGGTTGGTTTAAATTTAAAAAGTGTGATTTGGTATATAAATGGAATATATATAAATGATTTCAAGGTGAATTGAAATAATGCAGGGTGTTGGAATTCTGGGATTCCCATTGATATGAGGAGTATAACCGAAAGGAAAATAAGTTTTTGAACTTATAAGTGGAGAGTGATATTAATAAGGGTTAAATTTTAGAATGTGAAAATTTAAATTAAGCAAGTTTAAATGAATTGGAAATTTACTCAGGCCAAGCTAAATAAGTTTGAACTTATTACCTGAAATTTGGAATTTCAAGATAAATTTGGAATTTCAAGATAAATTTAGAATTTAATTTATGGACGTTAAATGAATTAAATTGTAAAAGAAAAGGTATAGATTTGAGAAAAGGTTGAAAAAAGAAGTAAGCATGTATGTACGATTTCAAAACGATTTTTTTAAATAAAACGGGTTTCGAATTCTAGAAACTAAAATGAACCAAATTATCAAATTAGTGGATTAAATTATAAAAATGATCGAGAACAAATAAAAGAATATTTGGAAATAAGAGTAAAAACTGAAAATTTGACTAATCGAGGTTTGAATTATAGGTTAGGAAGTCTTACTAGAGTCTAGTACAAGTTGTAAGAGATGTCAAAAGGAGAAGAATGGAAGGCAAGGTGTAGGGAGCGGAGAGCAGCTGCACCTAAGGCACGGGAAGAAGCAATAATGGAACATGAGAAACGGTTTAGGGTAGGGTTGGGCCAGGTCCTTATGATAATCTCATATGTTATAGATGTCACAATAAAGGACATTACGCAGCTAAATGCAGTAAACCAAGGAAGGAAAAGAATGAAGAAGTCAAACGGTTTTGCTTTGGGATTTTATGCTTTATGTGTCGTGAGAAAGGAAATTTTATAAACCATTGCCCTAAGGTGAGGAAGATGAAACATAAACCCATAGTACCAGTCGACGGATCAACCATTTGCTATCATTGTAAAATGATGGGACATATCGCTAGGGATTGTCCCAAGAGAAGGAAGAAAGAGCAAGTTGTGGAACGCCCCGCGGGAGGCGTGAAAACCATCCATGAAGATGGGAGTATAAAATTCTTTTGTGGCAAAGGCAAGAAGTGGGGACACCCTGTTACGAATTGCACGGACGGTTTTGACGAGTTTGATAGGAAGTCCTTAAGAAAGTTTTTATGAGGATGCGGAGTGGTGAGAGATGGTGGTTAGGGTTCGTTGTAATATAAGTAGGGCTCTGTTCTTTTTTAAACCCCTAGGTAGTTGTTAAGGCGTCAAGATTTATGACCTTTTGTAAGACTTTTTATGTGGATAAATGGATGTAATATTTGAACTTACTAGTGAATATTCTATCGATGTTGTGAAATATTTTGTAGAAATACGATCTTATATAAAATCACTTTTTATATTTGATTTGAAAGTAAATTTTTAATTACTTGATTACTAATGTGGAAATTGAAACTGATTTGAATTGGAAGATTGGGAATTGAATTAGTTTGACTTTGGAACTATTTTCAAATAAATTATTTTAATATAAACTATTTAATAATCTATCTTCTTAAATATTCAAATTATTTTGATTATACAAACCATTTTTAAAACTCAAACTATCTTATATTAACTATTTAACTATTTTAAAATTATTCAAGCTATTTTCTAAATTCAAACTGGTCAGAGTGGAAATTGTTTATATTTAAATCATGGAATTAAATACAAATTGGGTTAAATTGAAGTTATAACCCAAATGGAAATTCGACGCAATTTTGAATTGGAACCGAAATCGAGATATTAAGGTAAAAATGATTTTGAAGCGAAATAATATATTTTGAGTAAATATGATGATTTTAAAACAAAGATTTAATAGTTACTATAACTGAAATTTACTTTATAAGTAGTAGGAAATGTTACAAATAACTTTGTAAAGAGATCGAACTTGGGAATTTTTGATTGGCATTAATGAGATTATATATGTTAGTTATATATTCAAGCTCCCCTTGTTGAATTTATAACCAGAAAGAAATGATCTTTGAAAGATATTTGAAATACTAAATGGAGTATATAAATATGAAGCGGATCAAAAAAATTATTGATCTGAAATTATTCGAGTTGAAAAGAATGATCTTATATGAATATGAAATGGAAATAGTTTTGGAACCCATTGATTTTAAAAGCATTTGATTTTGGGCAAATAGTCAATTTTGGAAATTGGGTAAACCGAATTTAAAACTGTAACAACCCGCATATTTTACGATTCGTATATTTAAATGTTTAATTTAAATATAGCATCGTTAGTCGGATTTTAGTCCGAAAAAGTCACTATTCGTAGAATAACAGTCGAATTAGTGAAAATTCTACGTGGATAGTGCTATTTGGAAGTGCCTATTTGAAAACACATTCAAACAGGAATTCAGACGTCTGAAATGGGTCAGCAGACGTCTGAAATTGTTCGAGTCAAACCAGAAAGGAAATAGGCTAAAATTGCCATTTTTCAGACGTCTGAAATGGACGATTCAGACGTATGGATATTATACTAGACAACATCTGGTTTTCCAGATTCAGACATCTGAATTGGAAATTTCAGACGTCTGAATGAAGATTGAAATTGAGATTCAACAATTTGGACTCGAGACCAATTCCATTGAGTTCAAAATGGTGTTTGCGACTTTTTGAGTATAAACATTGATATGTTTTGAGTAGGGAAAAATTTCGAGATTTTCACTTAGGGCTTTGGGCCTACTAACCCAACTCATCTTATATCGTAACTCCACTCCACTCCTCTTCACTCCTTTATATTATTTTCCTAACAGTCAAGCATTTATAAAAATGGAGGAAGAGAAAAAGAATTAGAATTCCTAAGCCCTGATCTTCTTTGCAAATTCAAGTTCTAGCTCCAACATCAAAGAGAAGCTTAGGTAAGCTCCCTCTTCATCTTCTCCATCTCTTCTTCTCTTCAATTTCAGAATTCCTAAACCCTAACTTAGGAAATGTTTTTCTATTTGAGCTTAGATTGAAGCTTCTTGGGTTAACATTGAAGAGTGATTGTTCTTGCCTTGCTCTATAGCTTCTCTCTTGTGTTTTTGGGTTTAAAGGTGAGTTTTTGAACTCACATCTACGTCTATATCTTTGATAGTGTTAGGTATTAATTCCTAACATCTATTTCTTGCCATTTGCTTTTGAATTGAATTGGTTTGATGAATATTCCAATTTTGGTGTTTTGAAATCAAAATCTATGAAAATCCTTATATGACGTTTGGACATGTTGGTCGGAGAGTTTTGGTGAGTCTTTAGGGTTTGGTAGTCGTTTGGCGTCAACCCCTAGCAATTGTCACTCATCCGATTGCTTTCGATATGATTTGGCCATCATTGGCCTAGGCAAGATATTGCCCAGAGCTTCAGGTTCAAACGCCTGAAATATCCAATTCAGACGTCTAAATCTTCTTGTCTCGGCCCAATTTGCCTATTTTATGTGGGTTTCCAATTTTAATCGATTTTAGTTGATCCGGATAGTTGTTGTCACTTACTATCGACTTTGATGACTTCTCTTTTTGGATTTTTGGGAATATCCATTTTGATGGATTTGATATCGATTTCTATGGTTTTGATTCATGTCTTCGGATGTGAATCTTTGGTGATTGATTGTTTCTACAATCATTTTTGTGATTTGTCACTTCTAAATACAAAGGTTTCTATACTAGTAGTAAATATTCAAACTCTTTTACAAAGATGATTTCAACTCTATTTTTAATACAAAGCTCGTATATAAAACCGTTTTCTAATCTATTAGTATATACAAACCTTTACCTCATTCATATGAAAAATCTAATTAAACGGCTTAGTAAAACAAGTGGTATGAAACGCTTGCGTTTACTTCGTCGGTTAATTCTTAGACTTGTTCGATTGAACTCTTGTGACAGTTTTCGAGTGGAAGTCTATAGTCTGTTCGTAAATATTTGAGTTAATCTAGTGGTTATGGGACATGAAGCTAAACTCTTATATTTACTAGCTTAGTGTAATTTACACTTATTTTCGAGTGGAAGTCTACAGTCTGTTCGTAAATATTTGAGTTAAGCTAGTGGTTATGGGACATGAAGCTAAACTCTTATATTTACTAACTTAGTGTAATTTACACTTGTCGATCATTGATGATCATTTTGTGATTTAGACTAGCGATGTGCGATGTCTCTTTGTTTGTGTGGGGACTTATAACCCCGTTTGTGGAACTTCGGTTCAATTTGGTGGGGTAGCGGCCTATGGTCTTCGGACCGTTCGTGGAGCAATCGGCTTAATGAGTCTGTGCATGAGTCGTATTTTTAGGATGCGTCGATGTTCGGCTCATTTATCCGCGTGGGGAACTGTACCACGACCGAATCTGTGCATGAGGCGTATCTTTTAGGTTGCGTCAATGTTCGGTTCATTTATTGGGTTAGCGACCCATGGAATAGCGTTCCGTTTGTTATACACGTGTTGGTGAGTTTTCGTTCTCCCGTTTGTGATAGGCCTTCCCCCTTTTGAGATTTCTGGATTTCTGGTTGTGATTTTTAGAATTTGCGTTTCACCAATTTTCGTGGATTGGCATTGATATGTTTTGTCAATATTTGTGTTTTGGTGAATTATTTAAAGAATGTGATTCTTTTTGGTGTTTTGAGATGATTCGAGATATTGTATGATTTTTGATTGTTGTTTGATATAAACTTGACACAGTATGGCATTCCTTGTTATCATACGTGTTTGGTCACATCTCTTATCCTATCTCATTTTATCTGATATTTATAGCTAGACTGATCCGTTTATTATTTTCTTCTTAAATAATACTCGGGTCAGACCGAGGTATTTCAGGTGCTCCTGCTTGACTTCTTAACAGGGATTATCATCTGATTCTTTTGGCTAACTACTTTAGATTAGTAGTTTTTGTTATTATACATTTGAGATATGGACTCCTTGATGTATACTTATTCTTTATTCTATCACTTGTATCTATTCTTTTGTGATGTAGTGGATCTTATTTTGATGTACACTTTCATGTGGTATATTCATATCTGTTTCCGCCTTTGTGATATGAATATCTGTGACTGATTTGTGTTATATTTATTTCTATATTTGTTTCCGAAGTCCACTTAGCCACTGTGTGATAGCTTTGAGTTTGAATCGGTATGTCGGATTTCCACTTGAAAAGAAATGTAAGTTATAATTTCAGACATATCGGTACTCGCACAAAGCAATTACACAGACGGTCGCTCCTCAACAGACTTATTCTTTGAGCTAGTTGACGGCATTACTCCGTAGTGTTCTTGGCTAGCGTGAGTATAGAGGTGGGGCGTCACAAAAACCATCAACTTTAAGGATATCGATTTTATATAGATAAAGTTTATATGTGATACATATAAAGTATATGATTGGAAGGTACTATATATATAGTATGATATGTTTTGAAACAAAAAGTATAGAAAGACACCCCCATGAAAGTCGAAACTTAGAGTAGGAGATCCACTAGGTGGTTCTGCCTAGGAATCCACAGGGTGGGTTCAATGAGAATCGGGATCCTAGAGGATGTCCGACAAGACTCCTGAGTTCTTGGTGATCATTTGTTGGGTAGCGTAAATCGAGGGGTATTATACCTACAGTTACGTTGGGTTTTGCTCTGATAGCAATGTAACCTTAGTGTAACTGTGATCTATCGCAGTTCCATAGCATAATTCGGGAGGCAGTGATTGCTTATAATCTACGTTTATTTTCGATGTGATAGCGACGTAACATCGGTAGATTGCGATCTATGTGGTTTGGTTCCATAGCGTAATTCGGGAGGCAGCGATTGCCTACAGTCTACGTTTGTTTTCACTAGGATAGTGACGCAACCTTTGTGTAGATGCGATCTATGTGGTATAGTTTTGTTTGATAGCGTAATTCGAGGGGCAGAGATTGTCTACAGACTACTTACGGTTTTGTTGTGATAGCAACGTAACCTTTGTGTAGGTGCAGACTATGGTGTTCATATGGCATAAGTCGAGAGGTGTTGATGCCTACAGTTTTCTTATGATTTCGCCGTGATGGCGACGCAATATCGGGTTAACTGCGTTCCA